>ML058463.1:2079295-4853996 GCA_003013855.2 Liriodendron chinense | reverse complement strand
ATTCTAAGGAAACTGCACAATACGGGATTGTGTCCACCTCCACAGAAAAACCGGGTCACTCCTGGACCCCTGGAGGAGGCAGACTCCCAGCTCCCGGAAGCATAGAACCACCGCTTCCTCCAGCCGGGATAGTTCGAGGAGGGCTTACCCAACACGAAGTTATCCCGGTGCCAGTAACATAAATAATACCAGCCTTCGCTGGATGGAGCTTTCTTCAGACGGAACATACGGAGGAACTCCTCCGCCGAGAGTTCCCCGTTGCCAGCCTGAGCCCAAAGGGCAAAGGAGCCCAAAACCACCCTCCACCCGTTCACAATGAGTTGCCCAGGGGCAATCTTGTAACACCGTAATACATCGCGAACAAAGGGATGGAGGGGAAGGCGTACCCCCAGGATGAGCTGGTACTCGTAAAATGCTACGCATCCTGGGGGGGGGGGGGGGGGGGGGAGTCGGGTGTTTCTCCACCTCCGGGCAAGCGGAGAGTTACAGAATCAGGGATTTGGTATCTCTCCCGTAGCTCAGCCAGCCGGTCCTCCGATAAAACGGAAGGATATCCGGCTGCTGTGTATCTCCCCGCCGAAACCCTTGCACTGCTGGAGGCAGAGGACTCCGGAGTGGCATCACCAAGGGAGACAGTAGTCTCGTCAGAGTTCCCAGCCATGGGGAGATGAAAATAAAAGAAGAAGAAAAAGGAAGTATACCGGGGAAAAGAAAGAATGAGCACCGGAAGAGGAGGAAGAATGGAAAGAAAGGGTTGTAGGATTCTTTCGAATAAACTTCTGTAGAAAATCAAAGAAATGGCGGACTCCGTATATTTATAGGCAATCATTCCGCCGTATCTGATGGCACGTGGCAGTCCCTCGTTGGACACAGCGCTCGAGCAGGCACGCCCATTAACTCCTCAAACACGTGGCGAGCGCCCCTTCATTTTCCATCAGCGAAAAGGCTGCGGAAAGCTGGCGCTCATTAATTTCAGCCCATCATGAGGGGTGCCGTTCTCGATGAAGGTAGCGAGCGGTTTCGTGTGATAGTGAGCTAAGTCCTTTCCTTAAGAATTCTTGGCGGCAAGGACTTGGGGGGCATCTGTTATAGGCAAAATGATGGAGATAAGATTTCACGCGGAAATGCCCATAACGTCCATTCGACTCTCGAGATTATATGATCGAGAGTCGAATGTTGGATAGGTACGAGACGTCCATTCGACTCTCGAGATTGGCTGATCGAGAGTCGAATGTTTGATAGGTGCGGGACGTCCATTCGACTCTCGAGATCACCTGATCAAGAGTCATAGATTGAAAAATACGGAGCAGCTATTCGCAAGTCCCGAGTCTTCATAACCGATAGTCAAATACGGCAAAGCTCGATCCGCGAGCAGACCTTCTCACAAGTCGTTGAAAGACATTACACCCAAAATATGTACTTGGACTCGCGACCACATTTTAACCTGCGAGCAACTTTACTACGGGCGTCTCCTTCCTTTTCGGAGGCCTTGACTCCAACTATGGCTTCCGGCCGGATCCAGCCGGATTTCAAGGGATTACCATCTAGGGGCGCGATTGTTGGAATAAGTCATTGGGTTGGATCTGACTAAAAAGATAGGATCTTATCCCACGAAATCAGCGGATTCTCAGTATCGTATGCGACATCAATGGGATTTCGACATCTCACGTAACAGATTGGATTGCTTCAGATCTATATAAGGGGGTGGCTCCATTGAGAGCAGGTACGTACGCATCATTCAATCTTGGTCTCGTTTTGCTTGGCTTCTCTTCTGTGGCCTAACTTAAGCGTCGGAGGGCTAACGGCTGGTCCCCAGCCACCCTTATTCGCTGTCTTGCTTCAGGTCTGGTGGTGGAAATCCCTGCTGGAGCAAAGGAGAAGAGTCGGAGGATCTCGTTACAAAAACTGACATTAACACATATCAGTCCATGCACCAGTTGATCTTGGCCTTAATGCATGCAACCTTTAGCTTTATCTTTAAGGGTAAAAGGAAATAATTTAAGCCTTACCACATCATCAGTAACATTCGCAAAGTGCATGGTGGTGATTACCTCATCAAATTCCTTAAGGTGTTGATAGTCACTTTCACTGTCTAATCCATGGAATTTTGGAAGGAATTGGATCACTCCCGGTTTTAAATCTACATTCCCTGCATTTTGTGGAAAGACTATACATGAGGGAGTGCTCGCTCTTACTGGTTGCAAGTAATCACGTAATGTTCTTGGTCGGGGAACATTCTCAACCACATTCTCTCCCGTTTCGGTTTGGTTTTGGCCCAAATTAGGATTGACCATCGGATTAGGTTGATTTATAGCCATATTTTCATAAAAAAATTGGAGAAGTTAGATGTCTCCTAGCACGTGGTTCTCTGTCAATTTCCTCAACTATTCCCCCTTCACTAATGAGTCGGTTATTGGAATCTCGAGCCCAATGTGGCATGCAAAACCTAAAAGAATGAAACAAAAAGGAAAGAAGAATTATTCCTTCCTTTCTTTACTCTTCTCTAAGACCGAAGCACAAGGTGTCTTGCAATGGCTAGGCCAGAAGCAAGGATAGAGACCGATTTCTCCTGGTCAATAGGGGTTCAGAGAACTCCCCACCCACTCTTTAAATCTTTTGAGAAAAATGCAGAAAAAGAAGAAAGAGGAGTAGAGGTGAGAAGAGAAATCTCTGAGCACAAGGTGATCCAAGACGGCAAAGCCGACCAATAGGAATCCAGGTGGCACAAGGCCTACCTTTCAGAGATCCAAAAAGGAGTCTCCACCCACTTACAAGAGATGAATATGATAGGAATGAATAGGAGAAGAAGAAGAGTAAGTGTTAGAAAGATAGAACCTGATTTGGCACTTGAGATCCTTATGTCTTCTTCAGCTTCCTAGAAATCCCTTCAAAGAAAAATCAAACAAAACAAAACAAATTAAATTAGTACTAAAATCCTAAAAATTCTAAATAGATACTATTTTCAGAAAATTTGTGAAAAACCGTTAAAGTCCCCGGCAACGGCGCTGTTGGGGTCCCAAATAATGGACATTCCAAAAATAAGTCTAGTAACCATATACCCCTGAAGGAATCACGCAAAGAACGCCTTTCGGTGCACGCAAAACGGAGGTTACGTGACTTCCCTAGACTTGGCCAAATTCCTTAGTGGACCTCGCTGATCACCAGTGATCAGAACTGTCCGGAATCAGACCCGTGACTTCTTTATAAATTATGATGAACAGTGCAAGTGGTTGGGCAGCGAAACGGGCCCTACAAACCCTCCAAAAATCAAAACCCAATCGATGGAGCCCACATTTACGTGTCCGACGCACCCTGAAATCCAAGCGACCCACGCATCCAACGCACCCTTAAAAACAGCACGTCGACCCGCCATCTCGCGAAGGCTCACGCATCCAACGCACCTTGAAAGCTGATCAACACACCTCGAAAGCTGATCAACGCATCTTACAATCAATGGACGGATTAAGAGATGGATTCCAGGTGCGTGGAGCCTCACGCACCCGGCAACAAAACCCCACGCACCCGTATGATTTTTCGGACTTACAATCAGATAAACAGGTGCGTTGGGAGCATCCAACGGGTGCGTGGCATGTGGCGTCCTGCTATTGGTAGACCTCACCTATAAATACCCCCTCGACCCGCCCATTTACGGACGACAGAGAGAGAGAGAGAGAGAGAGAGAGAGAGAGAGAGAGAGAGAGCTGTTGCCATCGGAAACCCTAAAACTCCGCCGGAATCCTCGCCGGAACACCTTTCAGTCCATCGGAATCCTATTTTCGGGTGCGAAACCGTTATTAAGGTTCAGATTTCATATATTTAAAACGCACCTGTAAAGGACCTCACGCATCCAAAAAGGACATCACGCACCTGTCAATTCTCTCCCCACACATCTGTAAATCTATCCGAACCAAATTCGGTGGGAAGGACCCAACGCACCCTGAATATACACCAACGCACCCTTAAATCATCTGGAAATCAACATTGAATTGACAGGTGCGTGGAGCCCCCACGCACCCGTAAATTAGGACCCACGCATCCAGAAACCAGCCAATTGCAGAACATGTTAGCGGACGCACCGGGCTCAATTTTGAGTATTTCCAAGGATTACTGGAACCAGTCTTGGGTATTTCGAGCATTCCGGACGCAATGGAACGGCCAAGCGAACGTTTCGAGAACTCTAAATAAGCAGAATCGAGCATCTTCAAGATTCAACCCTATTCGACGCAATGAATGGGGTAACTTCCCGGAAAGGAGTCGCCAACATCCAGAGCTACGCAGATATGCTGATATTTACGTTCACTACAAAGGCATGATCTGATTTGTGCTAAAGCTAGACCAGCCGGGCCTTGATTACCACAATGGACCGTGCGAAAGAGTTTCAATCCCCCACAAACCAATTGCTCAACTGCCACAACACAACAGTCGATGCCCTACCCATTTAAACGGTACCCGTCGGTTAGACTGCGCAGGTACACACAACTGTAGAGCGGACTTCCCGAGGTCACCTGTCCCTACATTGACAGGCGCGGGCCCAGAGTCGTCCATCTCAGTAATAAACCCTGACAGTCCTAACCCGGGTCTCCGGCCAAAATATGGGACATAGACATCTGACTAACACAGAAGTGGTTCAGTACACAGCAAAACAAATATAGGCCCCATGGCCATAAACTCTAAAAACTCTAGTCCCGGCTGGTTAGTCTTTTGCCTTCTAATCAAGGGTCATCGATCATTCGATGTAATTAAGGGTCCGTGCCAGATCACGGCCTGGAATGTACAAGATCTCAGAATCTCTGGAATAAAATTCGCCTTGCGATATCTCTTCGTGTGTACTTTTGTGAATGCTTGTGATTGTTTATGAATGTTTCTATTACTCAGAACTCTAGAGCAACAAAACACCAAACAACCAGAAAACTTCGTTTGAGCATTTTTCTAGTTCTAACAAACTGGCGACTCTGCTGGGGATCGAACCCAGAATCTCTGGTTAGCTCTGAGTATAAAAACACTATAAGATTAATCCTTTGCAACGCTAATTTACACATAAGAAAAGTTACCGCAAGGCGTAATGTTTCGACGCCCTCGGGCGTCAAACTGGCGACTCTCAACGGGAACGTTCTTCCCTTCATCTTTAAGGCAACAGACATTTAAAAGGTTTTCGAACCCACACGTTCCACAATTACACGTATTTGTCTCCGTCTTGCTTATCCCTGTCGGTTTATGCACTGCGATCGAATGGGCTCATACTCCCGATCGTACTTGTGAACTGTTCTAACGATTTTCATAACACTACAGAATTAGCAAGACACTAGGACAGACAAAAGAAATGGCGTGCTCAATGACCAGTTTGTGCACTTTCCTCGCCACCGGAGGCTTCAACTTCCCTCGCTTTACCTCAACCACGACAACCGCCTCTAGTTCAGGATGGCAATTGGTCGAAACACGCCGACAAAAGAAAGAACAGAAGAAAGCAGCTAAGTTAGCAGCATATACGAAGGCGGATGTCACAAAACCTCGCCCTACAAATAAGAGGCAATGGCAGCTAAGACAGGGGCAGAAGACCCTTACAGGCAGGAGGGTTGCGCCGGCAGAACCCGCGACACCCGCAATAACAATCGAGCAGTTCCCGCCGCTGCCCAAAACCTCTCATACCCCGCAAAGAACCACCGGGCTCGTAAAAGAAAAGCCCAAGTCCACGACGATCGTTATACCAAGACAAGGACCGTTCCAGGAAATCCATTTGGCACAGGTAGTGATGGTGCAGGTGGCCGCAGAGGCAGAGGAAGAACTGTACGAGACAGAAGAGTTATCTCCGTTACAAGATCAGATCGACAGGTTGGTAGAGGCTAACCGTGAGACAAACGAGCGAATGAAGGCCATCCAGGAGGTCTTGACCACTCTGATAGCACAGAATGCCGCCAGAAGTGCCGCGCCACCCACCCGCCAGTCGGCGGAGGAATCTCAAGGTGCAGCAGAAGGTCCGGTTGAGCCAGAGCCGCCCATCCAACCCAGGGTCATACCGGTAGGACACGCACCGCTCTCCACATCTCACGTATCACGAGAAGAGCTGTCCCAA
Organism: Liriodendron chinense; assembly: GCA_003013855.2. NCBI lineage: Eukaryota > Viridiplantae > Streptophyta > Magnoliopsida > Magnoliales > Magnoliaceae > Liriodendron > Liriodendron chinense. The sequence continues at coordinate 4,847,926 of ML058463.1, read as the reverse complement.
ATGATAGCCCATATGATGCAACAGGAAAAGGAGAAAGAAAGGAAAGGTAGCTACAAATACCGGGTCCCATACCCACCAGAAGTAGAGGAGGTACCATTTCCGGCCAACTTTAGATGCCTGGACTTCGGAAAGTTCGACGGCAGAGGGTCGCCGGAGGAGCACATCACCCACTTCCTGACTACACTGGGAAACTGGTCTGCAGTCCCGCAATACTGCATGCGGCTATTTGGGTCTACCCTGACAGGAAAAGCCTTCCAATGGTACATGTCACTACCAGCCGGCTCTGTGAGAACGTGGGAGCAGATGCAAGATGCCTTCATCTCAAAATTCTTCGCAACGGAGAGAGAAATATCGTTAACAGACCTTGCAATGGTCAGACAGAGAAATGGTGAGCCAGTTGAGAAGTTCATCGACCGATGGGGAACCACAGTAGCTCAATGTCGAGAATTACCCAGCGAAGGCGAGCAGATGAAAATGTGTCTAAGGGCCTTAGACCCGATGATCTCGTATGGACTGTCAGGCAACACCTTCAACTCTTTCCGCGAGTTAGCGACAAAGGCACACTTGGTAGAGGAAGCAGCATCTCGAGTAAGCTTCAGGCCCGAGAGACAGAAAAGAGAGACAGGAAGAGTAGTTGAGACCCACCTAGATCGACAGGAGCAGGGACCCGAAAGACCGAAAACGTCCCGCCACGAGTCATGAGACAGAGGTAAAAACGGCAGATATGCCAGATAAAGGTAAGAGGCCCTATGTGCCCAAACGTGTATCTATAGCCGAAAGAGAAAAGGCAAACGGCCCCTACACATTTGACATGGCCAATTTAGTTCCGATCATGGAACAGTTAATCGAAGAGGGGCTGATACGCCTACCAGAGCCGATCCATCCCCACGAGGTCGGACAAACGAACGACCCTAAATACTGCAAATATCATCGGTGCATCAGCCATCAAACGGAAGATTGCTTTTCCCTAAAGGGAAGAATACAGCGATTGATCAACCAAGGGGTCATCAGCATGAAGGCACCTGAGACAGTGAAGGAGGCAGTTGGGGCAATCTCAACAGTCCCGATAGAAGGAGAAACCGGCCAATCAACCCTTCTCCACAAGCCGAAGGAACCAGGTACCCCCGCCAGTAGCAAGAAAAGACCTGAGAACGGACAGAGACTCGTGAGGCGAAAGAAGAACAGAGGGGTGAAGTCGCAGGGGCAGGGGCAACTCGGGACGATCATAGCCCGCTGCGGAATGGTGTCGTTCGCCGAACAAGCATCACCTGAAGAAACGCCGCAAGTAGTAGAGAGGGAAGTTGACGCAGTCATCCTACGGTCAGGAAGGCAAATGCCTGACCGTACTCTCCCCAGACCAGACAACACGATACCAGAAGACGGTACCCCTGACAGATCGCAGGAGAGATCCCGCATGCAAAAGTCGAAAGAAAAAGTCGTTGAAGCTACTACCAGTCAGCCAAACCCTAGGCCAGTGGCATATGACATTGTATCACACCTACGAAAGGTCCCCGCCCGCTTGAGCATATACGATGCCCTGTGCCTCTCAAAAGTATAGAGGGAAATGTTAATCAACGCCTTGCTTGACAATGAAATCAGGGAGGTCACGATAATAGAAATAGAAGAAGAAATGAAAGATTCAGATAAATTTTGGGAAGGGTATATGCTGGTGTCGCAAGTTATTTCTATCAATCACCATTCGACCATCACGTTCTCAGAAGAAGACAGCACGATAGAATCAACAGACCATAACCGTCCACTAATGGTCACAGGAATAATCAGAGATACAAAAGTCAAGAGATGTATGCTGGACGACGGGTCGGCTGTAAATATCATGCCATTGAGGACATTGCAGACGCTAGGTCACATGCAATCGGCGTTGCGTCCAAGTTTTATGATGATTCAAGGTTTCAATCAAGACAGCCAGCGTACACTCGGGTCAATTACGGTAATGTTAGAGATTGAAGGATTGACCACAAAAGTGACGTGTCAGGTGATCGATGCAGTGACGACATACAACCTCCTTTTAGGAAGGCCTTGGCTTCACCAAAATCGCATAATCCCCTCGACATATCACCAGTGTTTTAAATACAGCAGAGACGGAGTTCAGTACAGGGTAACGGCGGATCCAAAGCCGTACACGATAGCTGAGTCATTTTAGCCGACGCAAAATACTACAGCTCGGCCGACGGCAGTGAAACCAGCGAAAGGACTGAGGCATCAGAGAAGGGGCAGAGGGTAAAAACTCGAGCAGAGCAGTTCGCACGGGGAAGTGAGCCTCAAACTGCCACCCAGGGGAAGTCCCGACATCCTATGGAGAGTCACTCTCGTCCAATCACGAAGAAATTTTATGTGATACCACAACATTTACGTCAGCCAGGGCAGTCTGTGTTAAAACTGATCTCAGACCAAGACATGAGCGTGCTCAAGTCTAGCTTCAACGTACCGGTACCCAAGATGGGAAGAACCAAACCCTTTCCAAAAGCTCCAAGTCAGTTCATCGTGCCGTCAAGAGATGTCACCCAGAAAAACATCAAATTTCACTCAGTGCCGAGCCGGCCAGCCTCATCAGAAGAAAAAGGGGGAGGAAGGGGGCTCGCCCAGCCTCGACCAATAGAAGAGAAGAGATACAGCAGGGCCAGCCGAAAAATCATGAAGAATATGGGATTCCCTGACCAAAGCGCAGACACAAAGAGGAGGTTACTGGCTCCATTTGAAGAACAGAGGCGAGTCTACCACAATGGAGAGGGTCTAGGGGCTAGGGCAGGTGTAAACATGGTGACCATCGGCCCGGCAGAAGAAACCCAGTCACAGGAGCCTATCGATGTGGTCCAGCCAAGTATCGCACCTGTGCAACTGGAAGATGGTGGACAGCCAACGATCGACGAACTCGAGGAGATAAACCTGGGGACCCCCGAAGAGCCCAGGAATACATACTTAAGCAGAAACATCCCAGAAAGTGAGAAGGAAAGATACCTGCAGCTGCTAAAGGAAAATAAAGATATCTTTGCCTTGACATATTCAGAAATGCCCGGGCTCAGCCCGACAATTGCCATGCACAAACTAAGTATCATGAAGGAGAAGAAACCGGTAAAACAACCGCAACGACGGTTTCATCTGGACATTATACCAAAGATTGAGGAAGAGGTCAAGAGACTGATCCAGGCTGGGTTCGTTCGAGAGGTGAAGTACCCCCGGTGGATTTCAAACATCGTGCCAGTCAAGAAGAAGAGCGGACAAATCCGAATACGCGTTGATTTTCGAAACCTGAATGAAGCCTGCCCTAAGGACGATTTTCCCCTCCCGATTCCTGAAATGTTGATCGACAGCACGACGGGGTATGCAGTGATGTCTTTCATGGACGGGTATTCGGGATACAATCAAATTCACATGGCCCCAGAAGATGAAGAAACCATGGCCTTCCGCACAACTCTCGGCATCTACTACTACCGTGTAATGCCCTTCAGATTAAAGAATGCAGGGGCAACCTACCAGCGCGCAATGCACGTCATATTTCAGGACATGATGCATAAACACGTTGAATGCTATGTAGACGACTTAGTCGTCAGGTCGACTGATCACGAGCAGCACAGGGAGCACCTAAGGCAAGTGTTCCAACGATTGCGTAAGAAGAGTCTCCGCATGAATCCGCTAAAATGCGCGTTCGGAGTTGCATCCGGCAAATTCTTGGGTTTCGTGGTCAGACATAGGGGTATAGAAATCGATCCCGCAAAAATTAAGGCCATAATAGAAATGCCGCCTCCAAAGAACCTGAAGCAGCTGAAAAGCTTCCAAGGCCGCGTAGCATATCTGAGAATATTCATTTCGAACCTAGCAGGTCGTTGTCAGCAGTTCTCCCGACTCAACAAAAAGAATGTCAAGTTCGAGTGGGACGCCGCCTGTCAGAAAGCTTTTGATTCACTAAAAGAAATGCTCGGGAATTCGCCAGTCCTTGCTGCCCCAATCAAAGGCAAACCGCTGATTCTATACATTGCAGCGAGTGATAACTCGCTAGGGGTGCTCCTGGCACAGAAAAACGAAGAAGGAAAGGAAAACGCGCTATACTATTTGAGCCGCACGTTAGCAGGGGCCGAGTTTAACTACTCAGCGATTGAGAAGACATGTCTGGCCCTCATCTTCGCCGTAAAGAAACTTAGGCATTACTGCCTCTCACATCAAATAACGCTGATATCCAAAGCTGATCCGATCAAATTTCTCATGAATCGGCCCATGTCGTCTGGGCGCTTAGCAAAATGGGCCCTCATCCTTTCAGAATTCGATATCACTTACGTCCCGGCCCGAGCCTTTAAAGGACAAGCGATTGCGGACTTCCTCGCCGCGCACCCCGTTCCAAACAATGAAGAAATGGAATGCGATCTCCCAGACGACCAGGTTATGATGATTGAAGAACCGCGACCCTGGCAAATGTACTTCGACGGAGCCGCTAGGTCCGCAGGGGCAGGAGCAGGAATTATATTCATTAGCCTGCAGAGAGATCTACTGCCATATGCATTCACGATCGTGCCGGCTTGTACCAACAATGAAGCAGAATACCAAGCCCTTATCATCGGACTACAGCTCGCCCTCGAGATGCGCATCAAGGCAATACAAATATACGGCGACTCCAGGCTAGTCATCAGACAGCTAACAACGGAATATGAGGTTCGCAAGCCCGAGTTGTTGCCCTTCTGCCGCCAAGCGCAATCGTTGTTCGACCAGTTTCGCAATGGCAGCATTTCACACATACCAAGGCGAGAGAACATACAGGCCGACGCGTTAGCCAGCCTGGCCGCTGCCCTGGCCAATCCTGGAGGCAGCCCTCTTCAAGTAACAATCGAAGAAAGAAGGATCTTGCCAACTACCCTACCGCCCAGCAATGAATCGAGCGTGAACCCTATTTGTTGCTTTGAAGTCACAGAAGAAAACGACTGGAAGAGACCGTTCGTCGACTACTTGAAGTACGGATTCTTACCGGAAGAACCCAAAATACGCACACAGGTCATGAGACGTGCCGGTTCGTTCATAATACAGAATGACACCCTTTACAAGCGCTTATACAAGGGAGTGTTATTACGCTGCCTAGACCAGAACGAGGCTTACGCCATGCTAAAAGAAGCACACGGAGGGGAGTGCGGTGCTCATCAAGGGGGTAAGAACTTGCATCACCGTGTCCGACATATGGGGTACTATTGGCCCACAATGATGAAAGACGTAATAGACTATGTCAGAAAGTGTCATCAATGCCAGATACATGCAGATATAATACACTCACCACCAGAAGAGTTACATCAGTCGGTGATATCTTGGCCTTTCGCCGCCTGGGGCATGGACGTGATAGGGCCGATCAACCCGCGGTCCTCTCAAGGGCACCAGTACATCCTTGCCGCAACCGATTATTTCTCTAAATGGGCTGAAGCCGTTGCCTTAAGAAACGTGAAAGCCAGACACGTCGAAAGTTTCATCCGCCATTCCATATTGTACCGGCACGGCATCCCTGAAAAAATCACCACCGACAACGGGACACCCTTCAAAAATGTCACTATCGATAGGCTATGCGCAAAGTTCAAGATTAAGCATTGCTATTCGTCACCCTACTACCCTCCTGCGAACGGGTTAGCCGAAGCATTCAACAAGACTATCGTAAAGATCCTGAAGAAGACGGTGATAGAAAATAAGGACTGGGACAGACGATTACCCGAGGCACTATGGGCATACAGGACCACGTACCGCACAGCCACCCGAGCCACACCTTACTCATTAGTGTACGGTACGGAAGCCGTGATCCCGATGGAAATGCAGGTGGAGTCGTTACGGGTTGCGCTCCGATACTCCTTGACAACCGAATACAATGATAAATCAGAATGATCGAGCTTGACAACCTGGATGAAAGGAGACTCGCCGCTCAGCAAAGGCTTGAAATGTATCAAAAACGAATCTCAGCTTCGTACGACAAGCGGGTCCGAGGAAGGTCATTTAAGAAGGGCGACCTGGTGCTAATGATGAAACGTCCGGCACCGATGCAAGGCCCAAAAAGTAAATTCGATCCAAAGTGGGATCCAGTGTGCATAATTGATGAGGTATACTCTAATGGAGCCTATCGAGTAGTAGATTGCAAAGGACAGGGCATCAGTACGCTGGTGAACGGTCGGTTCTTGAAAAGATATTATACTTGAAGGAAGTCTGTCATCATATTTTGTAAACGCCCCATTAGAGGGATGATGTAATGTAGAAAATACCGAAAGAAATGATATCGCATGAGGATCGGGGCAAATACTAATTATCTACCTCTTCTTCCACAGGTATCAGGAAGTCGTCAAGGCCCAGAATATGTCAGGAATAACACCCCGCCCCGCAAGGCAACCAAGAAAGGGGGGCAAGCCCTTAATAAAGGCTTGATCGCATCCCTGTTCGTACAAGCACAGGTTTGGGTCCTAACAGGGGGACGCTCTTCCCAAATGACTCACTCGATTCGCATTCAAAACTCTGAATTTGCAAATGACATAGCAATACAACATGCACCCAAAACTGCGGTAGTATACATATTAACACAGTATTTGTTACAACGTGTTCTAAAAATTTTACGAATGGAGGTCATTACAGCTTAACTGTTTAAAGTTTTTAAACATTGGTCTAACAAGTCTGCTGCAGACTCCTCGACCGCCTTCCGTGCCGCCTCGGCCTGAGCTAGAACTAGAGCAGGGTCGGGAATGTCCCTGAGAGACTGCTCCAACTCTGCGACTTGGGTTTTCACGACGTCACGCTCCGCCTCCTGCTGATCAAGGGAAGATTGCAAACGAGTCCTCTGGCCGGTGAGCTTGGACAGTTTAAGGTGGACGACCAAGCGCTCGGCTTGCAGTCGAGCCACCTCATTGTCTATCTCTGCCAAACGAGCAGTGGCCGCCTGACACCCATCATCAACAACCTACCAGTCCTTCTTCACCACGGCCACCCCTGCCTCGTGTAATTCCAGTTTCGGAAGAAGGGACCGCAAGTGACCGCGCTTTTCCTCAGTGGAAGGTTCGGTTTGGAGGCTTTTCGCCTCGAGTTCTCGGGCCACCCATTCTTTAAACAGAGTCACCTGACCGATCACAGAGGATAAGTCAATCCCGAGCCAGGCAGCATTAAGCCCTAGTGCTTGCAACGCCTCGTCTAAGACATGCCATTCCTCCTCATGTCTTAAAGAGTCGGTGATGTCAGACAGAAGGCCCTTGAGAAGGTTTGCCTTGGTCTTCGATAGACCCCGAAGGGATGAGACGAATGACTCTGGTAGCACCGTAGGCACTGAGGCATCGATGGAAGAGGCTGCTGGCACAGAGAGTGGAAAGCATTAGTACAAGAAAACATTGTCAGAAAGGAAGCAGTCAGGACAGTAAAAGCAGATGACATACCAGCAACGTCAGGGATGCCAACGGCAACGACTCTGGATGAAGTGATGGGCACAGGTGATGCCGGGGCCGGCTCCGTTGTTCCCTCAATTAACGGCTCAGGCAATTCCGGGGAGGATATCACCACGACCTCAGGAATGTTGGCATCAGGCGCTGGCCCAGCAACAGGAGGAATTGCAATGGCATACTCGACTAGCGATGATGTGGCAACGGGTGGGACTTCAACAACAGATTCAATCAACAATGGTTCAGCAGCAGGAGGGGCCCCCCACAACCGGATCAAGCACGCTCAACTCAATAATAGGAACTGCAACCTCTTCCACCACGGCGACGATCGCTTCCGAAACCCCACTTTGAGTTTCAGCGTCCGTCACAGAAGAATTGGGGGGAAGGACGGACTCGGCAGGCGCCTCATCAGCCAAATCCATGAAGATTGCCCCCACGTCCTCTTCAGGGATGGACCTATCGTAAACAGGCTCATTCTCGTTATGCCCCCGGGTAGGGCAGCCCTCACCCAGGTTGGCTTGAGAGCTTAGCTCGCCCTCCTCCCTGGCTTCTCCCATGTTAACGATCGGAGTATCGCCAGCCTCCTCCGCAAGCTGCTCCCGCAAGTGCACGGCTCTGCGCAATTCCAACAAATCCTTTATTTTCTTGCCGCCGCAAACGACGGGAAGACGGGGAGCAGTTTTCACCCGAGGGCCGGCGCGCTCAACCCAGACACCCTCATCACCCTCACCACCATCATCACCATTGCCACCAACAGAGCCTCCGCCTCCATTACCTCCCGCATCGTCATCACCTCCGTCAGCTCCGCCTATAGCACCATCGCCGTCCCTATCACCGCCATCGCCTTCCACGGCAGCATCGTCTTTCTCATCCCTGGCCTCAGCCATGCCCTCGTCATCATCGTCGTCTTCTTCCCAATCATCACCGTCATTCCCCCTTCTCAGAACATCGCCCCCGGCGGGCAACTCGTCGATAGGGCCGAGAGACGGGAACTCTGGCCCCACCGCCGTCACAATCCTCTCCCCATAGGCGATCCAGCCTTCCAGAGTGTGCTCCGGCTTTTCATGATCGAGCACCACGTTCAGGGAGGTTTGCAATCTCTCCGTGCCTGGCACCGCGGGTTGATAAAGATTCTCCGATACATAGCCAAGCCTGTTGGCAGGAATAGGCGTAACGATGGGGGGCGTGATGAAGACGGGCTCGGTAACGAGCATTTTATTCCACACCAGTGCGTATTGGTGAGCCCACCACCTCATCCACCCAAAGGTGGCCCCGGCAAAGCACTGCGTCCCCGGGATCACGAAGGAACAGCCGGTTCTAGTCAGCAGAAGTTGCCGCCACATCCATTTCCAGTGAATAGGCCCAACACCGTATGGCCGCTGCTCACGCGTCACTGGTTCTAGGGTCGCTGGCACTCCCTGGTCATACCCAAATTGGCGGGCGAAATGATTTGGATAATAAGGCCCCCTCCAGAACTCCAGCCCTTCGCGGAGCGGCAGTGACGAAGGACGAATCGCGATCAGGAAGGAACGCTCGTAATAATCAATACTATCATCGTCCGTACACAGGACCGGCTCTTCGCTACGGGTACCAGAAAAGTGATAGAAGTACATGTCATCAAGCCCCGTGATTCTGTCCTCGATAGTGTTTAAGTTATGGCTGATCATCCTCTTCTTCTGGAAAAAGTGTAGCGGGAGCTTCCCCTCTCTGATATAATTCCCGTGCCTTACGCCATAGACCCAGGGAAAGTACACCTCGAGCTAACCAGAGAAAAAGTGCCATCCGCAGTAAGCGGAGTTCATCCCGTAAGCAGCGCGCTCCTTGTTGCTGATGACGTAACCGAATGCTCGGTATATAGAACATAAGATCGCCGAAGCCAGCGCATACCGGTGACAGTTCGCCAGGGCCCCTGCGACGGCAAAGCAAGACACTCTAACATTATCTGCCTGCTTGGAACTCGGAAGCGCCACGCAATTGAGCCAATATGCCAGGAAGCCGGCTAGCTCGCAGGAGGGGGAGAGTTTGTTGGGGCGCGGGAGTTCTCCCTTATTCATTTCTCCAACAACGCCTTATCACCACGACCCTCGTCGAAGGCCGCGTAGTCTAAGCTGAATAAGGGAAAGGACGAAGTGTTAGCAAAAAGAAAGAAGCCTGACAGAACAGTAAGGCATAATTCATTACAGAAAACTTACTTCAAGCCGTGGCTGAAATAGACCAGCCAGTCCTCGAACAGGAGCTTATCTTTGAGACTCCAAAATTGGGGTAGTTCGGCAAACAGCTCGTAGCAGGCCTCGGAGAAGAAACCTTCGTTGATGCCTTTCTTCTTCCGCGACAGCTCATCGTCGCTCGGGACCCATTCATCATAGATCCTCCCGCGAATGGGGAGCGCCGCGATCCTATTGAGGTCCCAGAGCGAGATGCTCATCTCGCCGCATGGCATATGAAAAGAATTGGTGATAGAGCACCAGTGATTGAGGAAGCCCTTGTATACCCAGGGCTCTCGGCAAAAGTAGCTTGATGTCGCTTCGATCGCCTTGTACAGACCCACCGCCCGTAGGGTCGCCTTGTGCTGTTCCAAGATCCGGTTCGCCCACGCCTCGTAGCCCGGATGAAGGACCAGATGGCCGCGAGTCCGGAACGCCCCGGAAAACCAGACTTCGGCATCCCCCAGATGGTGAAACCTCTGACGGAGAGTCTCGAAATAATGTCTGGGAAAAGGCTGATGGGGGTTGTGATTCGGCTCTAGGAAAATCATATCCTTCACACCCAGGACCGACTGCTGCTTCCCGTTCTTGGAGAGAGAACAACTGAGGAATGACGCCGGGCCGGATGTCCAAACATCGACGCCGTAGAATGAGTTGCTCCTGCAGATGTCGGATGGTTCAATGCTTGGGAGAGACCGCTGCCGTTGATAACTCTTCGCATAACGGATATACCCCCGAGTGTAGGGATTCCTCACCATGAGTGGTGCAGTGACAAGTTTGGCGCTAGACCAGGCCACCTTCATCTTGTCCGATCTAGATCTGGTTTGGTTCTCTAAGTACACTTGCTTGGCACCTTTGCCAGCCCTCTTAGGGCGACCGCGCCTGGTAGACTGGGAAGGGATCAACGGGCTTGCCTCGCCCTCTTCAGAACCCGTTGCCTCGTCACTCCGAAAACCCCGGAGAGGAGCGTACCATGCATCCCATTACTCCTGTGTGCCCCTGTCTAGAGGAGGCGGCACGATCCTATCGCAAAGGATCTTCTTCTGTATATCCTTAGACAAGGTGAGGATGCATTCATAAAAGTTGAACGTCTTTGGAGGGAGAAATCATTGTGGATTTTCAGCGGACGGTCTGACAACCTACTTGGCAGCAGCACGTTTACGCTTGGAAGAAGTCTGGGGAGGACCCGAAGGACCGGCCTGTGAAGGATCGCTGGCCATTGTAAACCTGCAAACGACATGCAAAACTCAGGTACAAAGTAAAGAAGAAATGCTTGCACAAAGTTGGCCAAACCATTCATAAAAGACAGAGACACAAAAGCAGCAAATGAACATAGCACAAGCGTCGACATGAGCCACCACGGAACACGCTCAAAATCAATGGAAAAAATGAAACGAACAACATTCACAATCGCAACATCATCGTCACAGAACATACAAGCAAGAGATGACAGAACTGAAGCGAAAAGTATGAATTAATATTCATCAGCCATAAGGGCCATTCCACATGGCTAAATTGTTAATAACAATTGTCTAAATGACCAAACAATAACAGTCAAATGTAAGACAACTCCAAAATTGTGGGGACTCCTCCCCGAAGCCAGAGAGCAGGGGCCTTAGTCCTGCGTCAGCGGAAGAACCTGAGCCCTCAACTCATCGACCTTCGCTTGAATCTGGGCCTCCTTGAAAACCAAGTCCACCAAAATGGAAATACACTGTTGCACGAGATCGAAGTTCAGGTGCTCAACATTGGCATAGTTCCTTATTGCAGACACGTCAATCGCCAAGTCCTCGTGCTCCCGAAGAGCCGCTCTGACCATTCTCCAAATGCCGGCACGACGATCCGGGTACTCGGCCTCCGCCAAAGGGATAAGCCAAGCCAGGAATCTCCTGCTCTCCCTCTTCTCCTCCTTTAGGAAGCTGAGACGCTTCGACAGAGATAGGAAGGAAGCAGCCAGAGAAGGCTCCACCGCCTCCAGGACCGCCAATTCCTCCAAGAGGGAAGAATCACCGATAAAGCTCGAGACGGCCTCCTTGCGTTCGTCTGAGATGGAGGCCATCGCCGAGATATTCTGGATAGCTCGGAGGAAGGGGCAGGATTCAGCGCCAAGATGAGTCAAGGCTTCGGCCACCTCATCGCATTGACCGGCAAGAGATGACCAAGCCTTGGGGCGGTCTAAAGCATCTAGGAGTCGCCTCAGACAATCGCGGGCCCCACGGAGGGAAGCGCGAGTTACGACCATCGTCTGCTAAGAAACAAGGCTGATGAACCAATACAGCAGTCCAACAAAAGACAGAGAATATGAAGCGGGAAAAGCCAAATCAAGTAAAAAATGAAAAGGCAAGAAGACATGCTCAGGTATACTCGAAACGTTACTTAAAGCCACCATAGGAATTGCCTTCAAGACCGATGCGATCTAGAAAGCTCGAAAGTCCATGAGACCCTACGCTTCTTCAAAAAAATCTGAATATGTATGCCCAAATACGAGGCAGAGGCTAAGGGGCTCATGCACTTCAAACGTCCAGCCCCGCAGAAAATCACCTAAGACGAAATTTTACAAGTTCTGTAAGACGGACGCGTGAGTCTCCACGCACCCCAAAATTCGAGAGGATGACAACCACATTTTCAGGTGCGTAAGACCCCACGCACCCTTAAACTTGTACAGACCCCGATTTTCGGGTGCGTGAAGGGCAATATCTCAAATAAAAAATCGACGAAGGATGCGTGAGGCCTCACTCACCCAATAAATACATCCTTCCGGCCCAGTCCATCAGCTAGGTGCGTACGCTTCCAACGCACCCTTAAAAAGTCCACAACCCAATTGTATGGCGCGCAAGGCACTAAGGCCTGCCCAGTTTGACGAAGGGTGCGTATACCCCCAACGCACCCAAAAACACGGGATGTCCACAAACCAAGAGATTTACAGGTGCGTGCCACCTTACGCATCCAAAAAAGAAAATACTCAGTCCCGAGTTCAAATTATAAGGTGCGTGTGCATCCAACGCACCTCTATAAATCACTTATACCTTGAATAAGTGGGTGCGTACGGATTAAATGGATGCGTTGGAGACAATTGTTGGATGCGTTGGAGAATAAAAAGGTGCGTGGGCTTGACGAGGACGTCTGGTAAATAACAGTGAAATGACGAGAATGAGCCGACTCATCTATTTTATAGTGGGACCCGGGAAGTCCGGTGCGTCGCACCAGTCCGATCATGCGGCATGCCGCAACCCACCGGAGGGGCATCTGTTGGGGTCCCAAATAATGGACATTCCAAAAAATAAGTCTAGTAACCATATACCCCTGAAGGAATCATGCAAAGAACGCCTTTCGGTGCACGCAAAACGGAGGTTACGTGACTTCCCTAGACTTAGCCAAATTCCTTAGCGGACCCCGCTGATCACCGTGATCAGAACTGTCCGTAATCAGACCCGTGACTTCTTTATAAATTATGATGAACAGTGCAAGTGGTTGCACAGCGAAACGGGCCCCACAAACCCTCCAAAAATCAAAACCCAATCGATGGAGCCCACATTTACGTGTCCGACGCACCCTGAAATCCAAGCGACCCACGCATCCAACGCACCCTTAAAAACAGCACGTCGACCCGCCATCTCGCGAAGGCTCACGCATCCAACGCACCTTGAAAGCTGATCAACGCACCTCGAAAGCTGATCAACGCATCTTACAATCAATGGACGGATTAAGAGATGGATTCCAGGTGTGTGGAGCGTCACGCACCCGGCAACAAAACCCCACGCACCCGTATGATTTTTCGGACTTACAATCAGATAAACAGGTGTGTTGGAAGCATCCAACGGGTGCGTGGCACGTGGCGTCCTGCTATTGGTCGACCTCACCTATAAATACCCCCTCGACCCGCCCATTTACGGACGACAGAGAGAGAGAGAGAGCTGTTGCCACTGGAAACCCAAAAATCTGCCGGAATCCTCGCCGGAACACCTTTCTGTCCATCGGAATCCTATTTTCGGGCGCGGAACCGTTATTAAGGTTCGGATTTCATATATTTAAAACGCACCTGTAAAAGGACCTCACGCATCCAAAAAGGACATCACGCACCTGTCAATTCTCTCCCCACACATCTGTAAATGCATCCGAACCAAATTCGGTGGGAAGGACCCAGCGCACCCTGAATATACACCAACGCACCCTTAAATCATCTGGAAATCAACATTGAATTGACAGGTGCGTGGAGCCCCCACGCACCCATAAATTAGGACCCACGCATCCAGAAACCAGTCAATTGCAGAACATGTTAGCGGACGCACCGGGCTCAATTTTGAGTATTTCCAAGGATTACTGGAACCAGTCTTGGGTATTTCGAGCATTCCGGACGCAATGGAACGGCCAAGCGAACGTTTCGAGAACTCTAAATAAGCAGAATCGAGCATCTTCAAGATTCAACCCTATTCGACGCAATGAATGGGGTAACTTCTTGGAAAGGAGTCGCCAACATCCAGAGCTATGCAGATATGCTGATATTTACGTTCACTACAAAGGCATGATCCGATTTGTACTAAAGCTAGACCAGCCGGGCCTTGATTACCACAATGGATCGTGCTAAAGAGTTTCAATCCCCCACAAACCAATTGCTCAACTGCCACAACACAACAGTCGATGCCCTACCCATTTAAACGGTACCCGTCGGTTAGGCTGCGCAGGTACACACAACTGTAGAGTGGACTTCCTGAGGTCACCTGTCCCTACATTGACAGGCGCGGGCCCAGAGTCGTCCATCTCAGTAATAAACCCTGATAGTCCTAACTCGGGTCTCCGGCCAAAATATGGGACATAGACATCTGACTAACACAGAAGTGGTTCAGTACACAGCAAAACAAATATAGGCCCCATGGCCATAAACTCTAAAAACTCTAGTCCCGGCTGGTTAGTCTTTTGCCTTCTAATCAATGGTCATCGATCATTCGATGTAATTAAGGGTCCGTGCCAGATTACGGCCTGGAATGTACAAGATCTCAGAATCTCTGGAATAAAATTCGCCTTGCGATATCTCTTCGTGTGTACTTTTGTGAATGCTTGTGATTATCTATGAATGTTTCTATTACTCAGAACCCCAGAGCAACAAAACACCAAACAACCAGAAAACTTCGTTTGAGCATTTTTCTAGTTCTAACAGGCGCCAAAAACTTATTCGATTCCCCGAGTGTAGGGTTGCGATGTAGTAAGAATCTCGGTAAGACCGAGGTCGATCCACAAGGACTTGTATAGGAATTCACAAATTACTTCTAATAGTGTCTACTGAGAAGCTAACAAATAAGTTTTCAAAGAGATTGATGTGAATAGCAATTTTAAACTTAAACTGAAGTAATCGATTAATAAAAAGTATTAGGGGTTCAAGGATCCACTTGTAGCAATCCTTGATGCTCAATTCACTGTGGTTTCTTACTTTCTCAACTAGAATCCAAATTAAGATCTATCTAGCCGGATGATAGAGCAGTTAAACCAATTAATCTGTCATATGTAAAAGCCATGTGTATGATTCACTCAATGCAAGCTAGGACGAGCATACTCAATTGCATAGGTCAGTCCCAATTCCAATAGACTAACTTCACAATCATAACCATCATTAAGTCCTATCACAAGATAAAGCTAGATCATGACTTGAACTTGATTCAAATCACATACACAGTCCCACATACAACAGAATTCCAGAAAAAGTAGAACTTTGATAGGAAGTTCCCACATGAAGATCATAGTACTAGAGCGTACTCCAATTCCTCGGATCATATAGGTCTAGACTAACATACAACAATTAAGAACTCAAGTACTTCTTCCAAACA
The DNA here is from genome assembly GCA_003013855.2 of Liriodendron chinense. Taxonomy (NCBI): domain Eukaryota; kingdom Viridiplantae; phylum Streptophyta; class Magnoliopsida; order Magnoliales; family Magnoliaceae; genus Liriodendron; species Liriodendron chinense. The sequence goes on along the minus strand of ML058463.1, from coordinate 4,832,512 downwards.
TCCATGAGTCATCATAAGACTAAGAAGAACTACTTAGAACTTGAATTAAACTTCGAACCATTGTTCATAAACATGAAATCCAACTTAAAACCAACTTTAAATGAATTGAAACATCTTAGATTCACTACAAGCTTCACCTCTTAGCCCTAGCTAAGAGGTGTAGCCGTTCATGATCCAAGGAAACATGAAACAACTAAGAAAAACATAAAAATGAGAAAGTAAACTAGGAGAAGTTGTGGAACTCCGAAATCCACTTCCGCCGCCTCCCACCTTGCTCAAACCCTTCTTAGATACCCTAGGAACGATCCCTAGGTTTCCTTTTATAGTGGGGAGGCTTCGCAGCATCAGAATCTTCTTGAATTTTCGTAAGCTTACGCACTGCGCAGAGAAATCCGGTGCCCAAATAGGAAAGTTGCTGTTTGAATGCATAGCCGACCGGTCTGGACCGGTCGGACTGGGTTGGCCGACCAGTCACGACCGGTCAGACCTCTCTGTTTGACAGTCTAGAGCTGCTGGAGGTTTCCTGAATTGATGGCCGATCAGTCAAGACCGGTCGAACCAGCTTGCTTTTCTGTCCAGGGAGTTCCCAGAGTGCATCGACCTGTTGGCCGACCTAGTCTGGACCGGTCGAACCAACTGGTCCCTTGTCCTATATGCTTCACATGGGCCGGCAGGTCGGCCGATCGGTCTGGTCCGGTTGGCCGTTGAACATTTTCTTCTTTTTCTTCTTTTCTTTCTTTTCTTCTCTCCCTCTTTCTTCTTTCTTCTTTGGTCCACCTTGGGCCTTCATTCAAAGGGTCCTAATATATCCTTTTTGGTCTCCAATGGGATGAAGTCCCTCTCATTCCTGCAATCATAGAATTATGTATTAGATCAGTCGTTAATTCATGAAAACCTTGTATAATGAGTGATGAATTGGGGTTAGAATATACACAATTAAGAGCTCAACAGTTTTATGACTTGCGATGATCTTGTGAACTTGTGACTATGGGTATGGCCCTCCTTGCTTCGTGGTCGAGCATTTATCAGCTCAGTATCATCGGAGTAGACTTTAGGCGAAGTGGGAACATGGTTCCATATAGCAAGGGTGTATCCTTTAATTAGGTACGTGTGCATTGATTGTTATCGATCTTTGGTAGTTCAAACACGAAGCTTTGGGCCATCTTGCCCATGCTTGCGTGCCTTATGTTTTTTATCATAAGAAAGGATAAAAAAAATAGACTTCTTATTAGCTCAATTTATTACAACTTCTAGTAACAGAACTGTTCTTGTACTTAACTGTTTATTGATAGTAGACTTTGAGATGCTCCGCATTCCATGGGTGAGGGAGAGGTCAGCCTTGCATATCCTCGAGCTAATACGTCCTAGGCTGAGCTGAGCTTAAAACTTTATAGGGGCCCTCCCAATTGAGGTTGAACGCACTCGAGGCTTTTTCCTTTGTATCTTTGGTGACTTCTTGGAGGAGGAGATCACCTATCCTTAGGCGTCGCTTTCTCACCCTTGAATTATAATATTTTGCGACTGTTTGTTGGTATGCCACTATCCTTATTTGAGACGCTTCTCTAACTTCATCTAATAAGTCGATATTTATCTGAAGTTGCCCCTCCTCCTTAGGCTGAAAACGACCAGTCCGGTTGGTCAGCATTTCGACAAATACTTGGACAACAGCTTCGGCCCCAAACGCTAAGGAGAAGGGGGTTTCACTAGTTGTTGATCGAGTTGTAGTTCAGTAAGCACAAAGCACCTTCTAGGAGCTCTTCAGCCCATGCCCTTTTGCATTTGTCGAGTTTTGTCTTTAGATGATTCTTGATGATTTTATTGACTGCCTCGACTTGGCCATTAGCTTGAGGGTGATGTGGCGAGGAATACACGTTCTTGATGCCTAACCTTTGGCAGAACTCCCAAAACTTTATGTTATCGAACTAGCATCCGTTATCGGTGACGAGAGTTTGAGGGATTCGAAACTGACATATGATGGATCTCCAGATAAAATCCATCATTTTCTTCTCTGTAATTGTGGCCAACGGCTCAGCTTTGGCCCATTTTGTGAAGTAATCGACGGCTACGATTGCATATTTCACTTGCCCTTTTCCCGTTGGGAGTGATCCGATGATATCAACTCCCCATTGCGCGAATGGCCATGGTCCAGACATGAGGGTGAGCTCTTCTGATGGAAGGTGAGGGATAGGGGCGAATCATTGACACTTGTCACATTTCCTAACTATTTCTTTGGCATCTTTCTGTATAGTCGGCCAATAATACCCTTGGTGAATAACTTTTCTAGGTGACTGCTCGACTCCCAGAATGATTACCGCAGCTACCGAGGTGAACTTCTTGTAGGACATAATCGGCTTCATCAGGCCTCAAGCAGTGAAGGCAAGGGAAAGAAAAACCTTTTTTTTTTGTAGAGGACTCCGTTGATCATTGTATACCGAGCTGACCTGTACCGGATTTTTCTGAGCTTCTCTCTTATCCTCGGGCAACTCTTCCTCTTGTAGATAACGAATGATGGGATCCATCCAGGTTGGCTCGACAGTTACAGGGCATACTACTTCGGTTTCTTCCCCAGCTATACTTCAGCTGGGAAGGAATTCGATGGGAATTGTCCTTGCGAGCTCATCGTCCGTTGCTGATCTTGGCTAGGGAGTCCGCATTGGTGTTTTCCGTCCTTGGGACTCGGATGATTTCATAACGCTCGAAACGAGTCAGGAGATCTTGAGTTTTGGCTAGATATGAAATCATCTTCTTGCCTCTTGCTTGATATTCGGTGGTTACTTGCCTAAACATTAGTTGTAAGTCGCTATGTACCTTCAATTTTCGGACTCCTATTGTCGAGGCAAGGCAGAGCCCAGCCAGGAAGGCTTCGTTATTTGATGCTTGAAAGCCAAACCTCAACGCATATTGTACTTTAACTCCATCCGGGGAAGCTAAGATAAGGCCAGCTCCCCTACCTTTAGAGTTTGATGACCCATCTACGTGTAGTGACCACATCGGTTCGGGTATAACTTGTGCGATTAAGCTTTCTGTTTCTTCTGTTACCATGGGTAGGGCCTCCAGTGTTTCCTGATCATCATGAGCTTCCGTTGGACATGTGAACTCACCGATAAAGTCGGCAATGACTTACCCTTTGATGGCGGTGCGTGATCGATATCAGGACATCAAATTCGCCGAGCTCGATGGCCTATTTCGCGAGGCGACCCAATACTTTTAAATTTTGTAGTACTTGTCGTAGCAGCTGATCTGTTATCACCGCTATTGGATGTGCTTGAAAATACGATCTTATTCGCCTTGTTGTGGTAATCAGGGTTAGAGCTAATTTCTCGATGCATGGGTATCTTGTCTCCCATCAAGTAACGCCTTGCTGATCTAATAAACTGGTCGTTGCGTTCCTTGATCATCTCGGATTAGGGCTGAGCTAACTGCTACTGGTGAGACTGCCAAGTATAGAAGTAACTCCTCACCTTGAATAGGTTTGGACAGCAAGGGTGAAGATCCCAGGTAGGCTTTAAGTTCTTGAAAAACATGTTCACATTCTTGCATCCATGCAATCTCCTTGCATCCGCGAAGTTGCTTGAAGAAGGGGAGACATCTATCCGTGGCTCTGGAAATGAATCGATTGAGAGCTTCGACCTGCCCTGTGAGACATTGAATTTCCTTACTAGTGGTGGGTGAGCTCATTTAGATCAGAGCCCGAATTTTCTCCGGATTCGCTTATATTCCCCTCTGGTTTACCATGAAGCCGAGGAACATACTCGAGCCAACCCCGAAGGCACACTTGCTCGGATTGAGCTTCATTCGGTACTTCCTTAGAATGTTAAACATAGTTCGGAGATCTTCAATGTGGTTTTTCGACTTTAAGCTCTTGACGAGTATGTCGTCCACATAAACTTCCATGGATTTACCGATCTGACTTGCAAACATTTTGTTGACCAAGCGTTGATAGGTTGCACTTGCATTTTTTAGTTTGAAAGACATTACCTTATAGCAATAGAGGCCTCGATCTGTGATAAATGTCATTTTTTGCTTGTTAGGAGTACACATTCATAAAGCTGAGTATCTCATCGCATTAACAAGCTGATCTATCTGGGGCATCTGGAAGCTATCCTTTGGGCATGCTTTATTGAGGTCGATGTAGTCCATGCATACTCTCCATTTCTCATTGGCTTTTTCACCAAAATGACGTTGACGAGCCAATCTGGGTACCGTATTTCTTTGATAAATCGGCCCGACTAAGTTTTCTATTTCTTCATTAATTGCGGCGTACCTTTCAGTGTTAAAAGGTCGGCAGTTTCTGATGAACAAGCTTGGAGGAGGGGTCAACATTTAATCGGTGGACCATAACATCTGGGCTAATCCCTGGCATGTAACGACCCGAGATTTTCGACTTTCGTGTATAACACGACGGCCGAATTCCCAAGTAATTTATTGAATAACTAATTTTTCAAATAATGAAATCTAGCATTCAAGTATAATAGCAGAAACAATTTTCATCTTATTCTATCAAACTTCACTATGTCATCATCAATGTTTAAATAAGGGAACCAACCAATATCCATACTGATTAATTAAAATACAAAACTATGTCTTCTCTTGAAGATTTATTACAATTCCATAAATGTATCAACTACTCAAAAGAAACATTTAATAAACGAAAACATCGATTAAGTTTATCTAACATTGTCATCCGCCATGTGATTGTACGAACCATCGAACTCTTCTCCTTAAAAATCGGGTTCAATACCTGGATCTTCACCTGCATCACCTAAATTGTGTTTGGGATAGCGTTAAACGCTATCATAGTGGGGAATATTTCCTCCAAGACAATCAAGAATAATAATAACGGTATAGAGTAAATGTAAGCAGTATATTATCATTTAATCAAATTAAAACAACCAACTAAAAATCTTTGTTAATGTGATGCATGGAATGCATGCTCTGGCTAGGGCACCCTGGCTAGAATCACAATCCATGAAGTGGGAGACTCCCTGTTACGACTTCATGCTAGCCACTAGTCACCAGAGGTTCATGGGACGCACAAGCCCATAGTTTTGCTCGACCATGTGAGAAACGGGACGCTCATAGCCCAAATCTATACGTGATAGTGTACAGAAGAAGTAGGACGCTCTAGCCTATTCTTAATTCCGTACACCCACATGGAGCCAAGTGAATGCATGACTTTAGTTTAACCTTTATTTAAGTATTTTCGTATACAACCTGATTTAAATAAAACTCAATGGTCACTACGGGGAGTCGCAAGCAACCCAGCATAGGCCGACAGCATGGGCTTAGTGTCCATAGCACTAACCCTGGCTCATGAGAATTTGTATACCATTAGTGTCCACTCATTGTCCCATTTTATGATTTCATCATGTCCCAAAAAGTCAATGTTGTACATCATGACCAAATTCATTAAAATACCCATGTACTATAAATGGATCAAATCAAGCATCATGTACATGTAAGGATCCATTAAATAATCACTTCATTCTCTCAGTTAAGTCAAGATATATTCTTCCATCATGGACACCTCTCACGGGTTCCATCTCTCTACATCGAATAATTTACCAACTTAGGGACAAAGAGTATACAATAATGGGATGTCTATATGATAATCTTATACACATATTTCATATCACAATATGAGAACCAATGTTATTTGTAAAATATAGATTAAGAAAATAAGGGCATAGATTTCACAAAGATAAATAACACAAATACACATGCTTCTTAGTAAAAAATTTAAACAAGGAATCACATCATTATGTAATGATATTCATTGTAAATCCTACGTTAAACTTCATGTTATATAGATTAATAACTCAAAATAAAATAATTTCATTATGCCACAAAAGAACTTATGATAATCATGATATTATTAATGAAAGGCTTGAAGAAAAATCCTCACCTTAGGATGGACTTAGAAGAAGAGGGTTGTAGAAGATCCCAGCCGCTGGAAAAATATGAGAAAGAACTCTCTTCTCTCTCTCTCTCTTCTCTCTTTCTCTAAGGCATGGAGGCTAAGGTTAGGAGAAGGATTTGGAGGTGCGTAGTAGAAATATGGAGAGGGATGTGCACTGCGAGGTCTTGTGTAACAACCTCTTGAGGTGGGTTTCTCAAATCTCAATATTCGGATGATCTTTGATCAATTTCAATCCGTTCATCTTATCAAGTTCAAAGAGTAGAGTCTAAATACGTAAATTTCTTAATGATCTACATTCTATATTGGCCGATCCTTGAAAATGGCCTAACGGGTGCTAAAATGGGCTAGATCTCAATTAACGGTCTACGCTTGATGATCAGGGCCCAAATTTTGAGAAAATATGTAGTCATGATAGGCAAACAATTATACAAGGTTTAGTGGTTGGTTGATGGTGAGAAATGCCTAGATATGAAATTTCAACTTTTGGCGGAAAAGGAAGGGGCTGACTTTGTGGTTCAACGGTGTAGGATTATAGATCGGGTTCCAAATTTTGTATAAACTCGTAGTCATATGAGTATAATGGGTGGTCCAAATTTGAGAAGCGATTGATGGTGATAAGTGGGTAAATTGAAAGGTTCAGATTTAAAAAGAGTTGGTAACTCGTTAATTTCTAAAACGGGATAATTTCGCGCATAAGAAAGAGGCTTATCAAGGTGGGGACTCTCCAATCACACTATTGGTCCATGATAAAGAGGATCCAAGTCACTCATATGAAGAAAAATATTCGACTACGACTAACCATCTGCTTTCCTCACTCGATGGACATGAAAATCAAGGGTTAAGGGGCTAAGTTGACAATTGGACCACTTCTACTATGATTTAAGGGCTGAAATTTGACGTGTATGGTTAATATGTGTCCAAAAGCTTAAATCCAGAGTTTTGCATGAAAGTGATCGTCAGAAACTATAATACTTAAAAATGGCATCTTAACTTAAGTTTAATTAATGGCATTTTCGTAATCATCTGAAAAGTGCGTGATTTTTGAAATCTGATCTTTCTACGATGTTTATGGGATCATTTTAAGAAACTTTTATAAAAGGTCCCCTATCGAATCTCCTACGGATGTCCCGCTATTCGCAAATCAACGGTAAATGAACGATAATTAATAAAAAATAAATTAAAAATGAATTTTCAAAAATTTTCAAATAAATCTCGAAAATCTGGGGCGTTACATGGCATGTCCTGATGGGACCAAGCAAAGACATTGGCATGTTCCTTTAAAAAGTCGCTGAGCTCCTCTCACAGGTTGCTTTTTAGCTGGGATACGATTTGAACAACCTTTGTCGGATCATCATTTAACACCGAAATTTGAATCAAGTCTTTACCAGCTGATCCTCTCTCTTCAGTTTCTTCCCTCGGGTCCAACGAGGTTGTGCATGTGACAGTTGACACTTGGCTTTTACCACGCAACTACAGTTCATAAACCAACGAGCCTCTTGCTAATCACCTTTAACTACGCCGTCCCCTTCGTCCGCCGAGAACTTCATTGCTAGGTGGTATATGAAGATACCGACTTTTAGAGCTCGGAGGATGGGGCGACCAATAATTGCGTTGTATGCAGACGGTGTCTTGACGATTAGGAAATTGACCATAATCATTCTTTTATTAGGTTCCTCCCCCGCTGTAATCGGAAGGGTCACTTCCCCCTTCTGGCACGATGTTATCTCCAGTGAATCCGATTAGCGATGTCTTGACTAGCCTCAACCTAGATCGGTTGATCTTCATTTTCTTGAAAGCCGTAATGTACAATATATCCACCGAAGTTCCAGTGTTGACCATCATCCTGTAAAGCTTTTTATTGGCGACTACCATCGATACTACTAGCGAGTCGTTGTGAGGTTGAAAGACTCCTTGGGCATCTTCTTCGGTGAACGTGAATGCTCGGGAGTTGACCTTTGCGATTTTTGTGGGCCGGCTTGTGGCATTTGCAGGAAGTCCCGGTTTCGATGTCTTAACCTGCCTTACATACGCTTTCCGAGCATTGCCCGAATCTCCAGTGGTTGGTCCACCAAAGATCATGTGGGTTTCCTCCCCTAGATTGTTATCGATCGGCTCTTCAGGTCGGTCATTCCGAGCTATCGCCCTTTGGTCTTCTTGACGCTGGGCGATGTAATCTTTCAGAAAATCCTGCTGAATAAGGGTCTCTATTTGTCGCTTTAAGTCGAAGTAATCTGTCGTGTTATGGCTGTGATCTTTATGATACAGGAAGTATTTCGATCTTGACCTTCTGCTAGGGTCAGTTTTGATTTTCCCTGGTCGTCCGAACATCTGTTTGTCCTTTTCTGCTAAAAATATTTTTTGATGGTCGTATTGAGAGGTGTATACTTCTCGAACCCTGAAGCTGAGGCTTTGACTCCTCGGGGAGTGCTGCCTTGGCTGGGCAATCCTCAGTCCCCTTTATGCCTTTTTGAACTATTTTCCTCCTTTCGATCTTTTCTTTTGAAGGACGACCCTTGTGCATTGACTAGCTCCTCCGCGTTGATATGTTTCGCGGCTCGGTCTAAGAATTCCGCTATAGATTGAGGTAGTTCTTCTCCGACTGACCAAAGGAACTTTTTTTCTTGTAGTCCCCCGATCATCGTGTGGAGCAATACATCCTGTGATCAATTTTTCACCTGGACTGCATCAACATTGAACCGTGTGAGGTAATCCTTTAGTGATTCATCATCTTTTTGCTTGACCGCTGTAAGGCGGGTGGAATGCTTCCTCGGGTTGTTACTTCCAATGAACTGAGTTGCATAGGCTCTACTTAACTGAGCGAACGAGTTAATGGACCTCAGCTTTAGATTCCGAATCCAAGTCCACGCCAAGCTAGTTAGGAACAAAGGGAACACTTTTAACATGTTATGCCCATTAGCTCCAAGGAGTTCCATCCGAACTCCGAAATTTTCCAAATGCTCCGCTAGGTCTCCTGTTCAGCTGTATTGCTTGAGTTGGGGGATTTTAAACCCTTTCAGGAGCGGTTCATCATGGATGTCATCAGTGAATGGAGATTCTGAAGAGTCAACTAATGTATTTATGGCAATTGGAGCTCAAACACGTTGTGCCTTCTGGAGGTCATCGATGCGTTCTCGGAGTTCCCTTAGTTCGGCCTCTAGTGGGTTGATATTATCGCCTACTTGATCTGGGGCCTAACTAAGATGAGCCGAGCGTCGTTCCATCATCTTATGCCACAGATCATTTGCAGGAAGATTAGCTGTAGATCGAGCTCTTTTCGCAGTTGCCTGACTGTTAGCCTCATCTTCCACAGCGTGTTCTTGAGGTTGGATCGGGAGAGATTGTTGTGGTTGATCGGCTCTTGAGTGGTGTTCCGCTCGGGAGTGATGTTCCTCTCGGGAGTCGTTATCAGCTCTGTAGACCGGTGGTGGCGGAACTATCCCTGGTAGGAGGGCTTTGATTTCGTCCAACTGTTGGGTAAAATACCCAAACCTTTGATCCACTCCTCCTAACTGTTAGGTTACTCCGCCTACTTTCTCTTCGAGAGCAAATAACCTGGTCCCGTGATTATGAGACGTCCGTCGTCCGCTCTACTGAACAAAGTGTTGGGATGAACTTCTGATTCAGAGGGCAGGCATCTCTGGGACAGGCTTATCCTCATCAATTTGAAGGGGGTGAGATGGCCTGACGTCCGCAGGGCTTTTCCTTTATTTTTTCTTCCTCCTCCCGCCATAGGAGAATTCGGACAAAGCGGCTTTTGAAAATATTTTAGGAGAAAAAGATTCTTCGGGAACCTTTATATGAGAACATGACTTGCTATCAAATTCTCACAGACAGCGCCAACTGTTGTTGCAGATTTCTGGATAACAAACGAGGTGGATCAAATGACCACCTCATGTTGAAGATTGAATACTCTTGACAATAAGAGTCGCAGATGCTGGGTAATATGACCCTGCACACAGCATAACAGATAGCTAAGAGGTGGTCAGGGGACCAGCCGTTAGCCCTTCGATGCTTAAGTTAGGATGAACTTGGCTTGGAATGAGAAGAGATTGCTTCTGTGGCAGAGATAATGCGTACCTTTCTATGAGGATCTAGGTCCCTGTTTATAGCCATCGGAGGAGTCATCGTGGGCCATCATCGTGGCCAGAATCTTGGGAGTGAGACCCGGTTGTATCGTAATCTTTGGTGATCGTGAATCACATGCATAACAATCGGGGTACGCGGCCACCTCTATCGCGATCGGCCACGTGCCTCCGTTTACTTAGGGGTAGCCAAGCTGTCACTATGCGCCCTAACCGATCCTAACCTCGGTTCACTAAATACCTTTATGGTCGGCTTACGACCTTGGTTCCACTCCATTCTTACTTCATCGAGGTAATTATGATGGCTTGTCTAGAGATCTTTAGTAAACTCTTCAGCTCTTGGAACCAGTTCGGGTTTTACCCATAACAGGATGTACCATGCCTGATAAAGATTTTCGTACCGAGTTTTTTTTTCCAGTTCAATGGGGACCATCTGTGTATTTCTCCTTTTTATTTCAGTTCAATGGGGACCATCCATGTACTTCTCTTTTCAACCATCTGTTTGTGCATCATAGTCCATTCACATTAGCAGCCCAGCACAAGCACGAAATCACTAGCACCATGGATTTGAGAGGAAGTGATGAGAAGTGGAATCCATGATATGAATTCTCCTCAATTCCATTTCTTATCAATTCCAGATTTCCTGTTTGGCAGCTAGAACTTAGAGAGAAGTCAAACAAGAGGGAATGGACGATGTGGATTTTGATCCCACCGTATGCCTACCTATACTCTGGATTTTGATCCCACCATCCATCCATTTTTGAATCCATGCCGTCCATCCATTTTTACTGATCATTTTATGGTAGGATCCAAAAAATAAAGCAGATCCGCATCTTAGGGAGACCATATAATAGGAAAAAGTGGAGAGTGGCCTTTATGACGCATAAAAGTTTTGGATCAAACTGATATTTATGTGGTCCCTTCATCCAGGTCTTTATAACCTTATCAACAAGTTGAATGGTGAATAAACATTCATGTGGCCCTAAAAATTTTTAAATGGTAGGTATTTAATTACCACTGTTTATCATGGTGTGTTCCACTTAGGATCTTGTAACGCCCTGAAAATCGGCACTTGAGTATGAAGACTCTAATCTTAAGTTCTCAAGTGTTAACTTAATAAAATGCTTATCTAGGATGCCGCACGTGGAAAATGCTCCCACGTATGTCATTAATCAAATTTACGTTCATTCCATTCACAAATAATCAGAGTAATACATTTTAATTAGCGGATTGTAAACAAAGCGGAGATAACTAAATCCAAAAAATATAGGGGTAACACCCAAAAGATACAATTCAAATGCAGTGTTAGCCCATATGAAAATTATACTACTAATAATAAATGTAATAAGAAGGAAGAACATAACTACCAAGAGATGAAGCTATAAGAATACTCGGGCGCCTTGAGTGCACCACCATCTGGTCTCATTCCTAGGGCATCTGCATATGTCAAATAGAAGGCATCAAAACACCAAAATAGTGAAAAAATATTCTCAAGAATATACTTGAGGCATTTTGGTTATTGAAAAATTTACGACAAGTACAAATTAAGCATGTTAACTCTAACGCATAGATACTAAGCAAATTACACATGTTATGTACCCAAACATGCACATGCAATGAAAGCACAACAAGCGATCGGTTTTCTAAAGTAGTTGGTTAATGCAGTGATGCATGTGAAATTGCGCCTTTTGGATCAACACAGTTGTAAAAGTGCTTGAGCGTGCGGAAGCTTGGAGAGCAACTAGAATTATGGCCAAGTCCTGGGGGGGGGAGAGATTAGGACATTTTGAAATTCTTTTCGCCTACTTAACGATTTTATCAAATTAAACAAGGTAAGCGAGAACATTTCGGCTTCCAAGCCTATGTGGGTCCAATCATAAGGCTAGCATATAACTAACAATTAGACAACCTAGCCTAAGCATTCATAGATAATCAAATAATTAAATAAATCTAGCTCCTAATCTATGCAACCTATGTAGACTTACGAGAATGGATCAATGAGCTCAAGTCTACACTACTAAGTAAAAGTACATGATGTGTGTGGATGTGCTTATCTAGTGCCTAGCATACATTTTATTAAGCATTCATAATTAAACAATAAACATACAATGCTAAGATAACAATGTGCTCAAAACAATAACAAACACAAGCATGTATAGTGGTTTGACTTCGGGTCTACTCCACACCTGATTCAAGTACTCAACCCCTTTGAGCACACCGGCATTCACTAGGGAGTTTAAATTTGGTTCCTCCTAACCAAGGTGTTTTAAATCGATCCACCCAATCAGAAAGTTTACAGGTTCCTTCCAACCTACACGTACACACCCGTATTGGTGGCTCCTATTAGAGACTTGTTTAGGCTTCACAGTCAAGCCAAGGTCCTACAACCGAACCTAAATTTAGACTCCACTCATGAGTCAAGGTCCTACAACTGAACCTCAATGTTTTTAGGCTCCATAGCCGAGCCAAGGTCTTACAACCGAACTTAGCGTTCACTCCCACCGGAGGCTCCCCATTTGGAGACTCAATTCGACCCTACAACTGGGTCTAGGTTCTACAACCGAACCTATTGAATTTGAAGACAAACTCTACACTCAATTCCCACTGGGAATAGAGTGGAACCAGACTCTTACAATTGGTAACTTACTTGTCGGATTGAGCCCCTTTATTGTGCCGCTTTGGGTTGCTTGATCTCCGTTCTCCCGTACTTTAATCAGCTACCCTTGTGCTCCCCCGATCTTTGATGTTGTTGCGTCGCCAATGCTCCAGCTCCAAGATCAGCTACCTTACATATGATGCTCCATTGGAAACGCCTAAGGTGCTAGTAGGGTAAGTTTGGGATCTCTACAACTAATGGGAATGGGTTGCCTAGAAAGTCTCACCTACAAGAATCTCATCATAGAGTATTGGATAGGAATATCACTATCAAGAACAATCCAATCTCTAGAGATCAAAAGAGGGACAAGTGCATCTTCATCATGAGCTTTGGATGCTCCATACTTGTGATGAATCACAAGGAAGAACACTTGTTTGGGTTAGGAATAGAGCTCCTAAATATAAGCAATGGTGGTACCTTCTATCTCCTCAAAATGCCTCTCTTTTAGCCCAAAGACCATCTCTCCCGTATTTAAATAAAATCTACAATGGGCAGAAAATGACTACTTTGATATATCGAATTGGTGTTTCGATTAATCGAAATTATCTTTGATGTATCAAAATGTCATTTCGATATTGTTAGAACTGAAAATGCTGCAAGGACATTTTCTATGTATTGTTGCTCTGGGGTTCTGAGTAATGAAAATATTCATAGACAATCATATACATTCACAAAAGATACATAAGACGAGATATTACAAGGCAAATTTTATTCTAGAGATTATGAGATCTTGTACATTCCAGGCCGTGATCTGGCACAAGCCCTTAATTACATCGAATGATCGATTACTCTTGACTAAAAGGCAGAAGACTAGTCAGCAAGAACTATGGTTTTAGATTTTTTGGTCGTAGAGACCTGTATTTGTTTTGCTATGGACTAAGCCATCTTTGTATTGGTCAGATATCTATATCCCATGTTTTGACCGGAGATCCGGGCTAAGACTATCAGGGTTTATAGCTGAGAGGACGACTCTGGGCCCAGGCCCGTCATGTATAGACAGATGACCTTGGAAAGTCCAATCTACAGCTGTGTGTACCTGAGTAGCCCAACTGACGGATGCCATTCGAATGGATAGGGCATCGATTGTTGTGTTGTGACAGTTAATAGCAATTGCTTTGTAGAGAATTGAAACTCTTTGATATGGTTTATTGTGATAATCGTAATCCCGTTTGTCTAGTTTTTGACCCTAATCAGGTCATATCTTACAGTACATGTGAATTATCATATATTTGTATATTTCTGGATGCTGGCAACTTCTTTCGAAGAAGTTATTTCATTCATCGCGTTAAATCGGGTCAAACTTTGAAGGTACGTAATTCTGCTTGCTTAGAGATCTCGGAACGTCCGTTTGACCATTCCATTGTGTCCAGAATGCTTGAAATACCCAAAATAGACTCAAGTGGATCTTGAAAACACTTAAAATTAAGTCCAGTGCACCTGTAAACATTTTCTGTAATTCACTGATTTTTTGGGTGCGTGGGACTTAATTTATGGGTGTGTGGGCTCCAACACACCTTTAAATTAATGATATGATTTTGTTGATTTTATGGATGCGTGGGACATTTTTCGGGTGTGTGGGACACTAATGCACTTGTCCGAATCACGTTGAATTTATGGACGCGTGGGACCCAAATTTATGGGCACGTGGACCATTTTTTGGGTGCGTGAGAGTCCGATGTACTTGTCTGATTCATGTCAAATTAATGGACATGTGGGACCCGAATTTATGGGCGCGTGGACCATTTTTCGGTTGCGTGGGACCAAATTTATGGATGTGTGCCCACACTTGTGATTTTTTAGAATTCAGACCTGCGGTAGTCTTGGTTGGAGTAATCTTCCAGTGGAAGACGTCAGTAATCGAAAAAGAATTTCGACAACCAAGAAGGGTTTTTCGGTGATCGAAAAGGGTTTCCGGCGAGGGTTTTCCGACGGGAATCTTAAAAGAATAGTTAGACAGGGTATTTATACTTGAAAATACTGGAACTCGACTAATGAGAGGTTGTCATGCGCCACGCACCCTAAAAAGACCTCTAACACACCTTAAAATCGATGCGTAGAGCTCCAACGCACCCAAAAACGTATTCTGAAACTTGCTGAATTTATGGGTGCGTGGGACTTTGATTTTACGGGTGCGTGGGACTCCATGCACCCTGAAATGAAATTTCTGAAATGTGCTGAATTTATGGGTGCGTGGACCCATTTTTGAGTGCGTGGAACGCAATGCACCCTTTAAATCGATTTCTGATCTTTGGTGAATTTTCGGGTGCGTGGGTACCTAAATTTATGGGTGGAGCCAGAAATGAGTTTCTGATTTTGCTGATTTTTTTTGGGTGCATGGATACCCGAATCTATAGATGTGTGGGAGTCCGAATTTATGGGTGCGTTGACGGACTTTTAAACGCTCCAAGTTGGGTTTTGAATTTTGATGGGTTTGTGGGGCCCGCTTGATGATGAAAGTACATGCATTGTTCATCATAAATCATAATGCAGTTACTGATTTGATTTCAGACAGTTCCGATCACGGTGATTCGCGGGGCTCACCGGAGATTTCAGCCAAAATTGGTTAAGGGGATTTTTGTAAATCTCTGTTTCGGTTACACTGAGAAGCGTTTTGTGGTATTCTTTCGTTGGTGTGTGGCCATCTTGTTTGTTTTGAGAACCCCTACATTTTGGGACCCCGACAGATATATCGAAGAATATGTCTAGTGGATTTGTGAAGTTGCTAGACCATTTCTCTGATATATTGAACTTGGGTATCGATATATAGAAAACCCTAATTCAGATATATCGAAGGCGTTCTGATAGATCGATCATATTGTCCTAGGGAGTTGTGCATTTACTGGACACTTGATTCAATATATCGAATAAACCTTTTCGATATATCGAAGGTCTATCGAATAGACTTCCGATATATCGAAGGTCCATCGAAAGAAGTTGTTTGGGTTGGATTGGGAACAACAACTTCCACCTCTTTAATTAGTCTAACTTATTATGTTTTTCATGATGTTTTAAGACTAATGATGATGAATAAGGGTATTCTTAATTATTCCAAGTCATCTAAGAGGTTTTGGTTCAAAGGGTTATGGTCACCAAGGCATCTCATGTACCTGTTCTTCTTCCTTGATGCTTTTTGTCCACTTAAATATTCGGTCTTCAGCTTACCAAGGCTCAACCGACATTACAACACATGGACACGCGTGATTGACAATAGCATGCCATAGAAAAGTGCACTAGTATGCCATAGAAAAGTGCACTAACAACAAGAGATGCAAATAAAGAAAATAATGTGCTGATCTTTTTAACAGTCAACTAGGCACCCATAAGTGCATGCACGTCTCTTAGCAAATCACATAAGGAGCTCAAGGGGTAGCGCTGGCACCACATCAACCAACTAGGCACCAACTAGTCCCCCTCAAATGCAATATCATGTATGCATGATTAATTCAATAATTTATTAGTCCAATTCATCTAGCAAATTGATATAGCTAAAATACCATCATTGCATCACAAAGTCTAACTGGGACCATCTGGCTCCCTGCGGTACGTCGTCAATCATTGTCAATAACCACTCGATCCAATGTTTGGGTTATATACCCATGAAAGGATAGTCTGGTCGTGACTCATCAGCTATGCCCAAATCAAGCGGAAGGTCTCATCACCCCAGTAACAAATACGATTAATTTATTCAGAGGTGCGAGCGTGTCACTCGGAATTAAACTAATGCACGCCTGGGTCGTTTGAATGGTGCACAGGCATGCAAACATCAGCCAGGGTTACATTTGTCACAGGTGTCACGCCCTGAAATTCGGAACCCGAGTACAACAACCCAAAGCCCGAGTTCCAGGGTGTGAATTGAAAATTCGAGCATAGATTCCTTGAAATTCCATTCCACACATCGTATAACTAAAATAAATTCCAAATATAAAGTTTCCTTTCCACTAATGTCTTATTACATTAAATTTTACAAAATAAAATAAATCTAGCATGATTGACGCTCGAGAAGGATGAGACCCCCTGAATACTCTCCTTTGCCTATGTCTCGTTCTTCCTGAAAACCTGCAAGAACTGTGGTGATTTTGGTGAGCTAAAAGCCTAGTGAGGTCATTTCCATCACATGTAATATTCCACTTAATAAGAGATAGGATGTGAATCATCAACGGATAGAATTGTATGAAATATACGAGAATGAGGTTATAATTGATACACTTTATGATTTATTATAAAGGAAACATGATTATGATAATGTCATGTATGTCATGATACGTGTGAGAGCAATAAACGTCTAGGAACTCGCTGCCACTGAACATTAGGAACCTGTCGCAAATCAACCATGCTCACCTAACCGGTACAGTGAGGCGGCAAATCAACCATGCACACCAGTGGGCAAATCAACCATGCACCACTGATCCAACTGAGCAAATTAACCATGCTCAATAAGTGAAACGACCAGAACTCTCTGCCACTGAACATTAGGAACCTGTCGCAAATCAACCATGCTCACCTAACCGGTACAGCGAGGCGGCAAATCAACCATGCACACCAGGAGTCAAATCAACCATGCTCCTGTTCTGTCGTAGTGTATAAATGTATGTATGTCATGAGTTATGGAAGCACTCTTCAAGCATACAATGCATATAAAAAATTCAAGCACAATCACACCATGCATGTGTTTACTTTGTTAAAGTATTTCTTTCCCTAAGTTATTGTCAATAAGAAGTGTGAGAAAGTCGTGATGTAAAGTTTCAGTGCTTTGATGGATGTCTAGGGTTGACTCAAGGACGGTGTCTTATCTATGATTTAAACTCAAGTTAGGTTCACCTAAAATTTTGGATGTATGGGACTAAAGAGAAAGAGAAACCAACTAAGAAGAATAACAGTTGAAAGACGAAATTTAAGAATAGAGACAAGAGATGAATACTTTACCTAGAATTCATATTATGCGTAATAACAAAACACAACCCTAAAACTCTAGTTAAGGAAGAGATTAAGTGGTAGACCTTTACATAAGATATTTTACGTGAAGCACTAAAGAAAACTGAAAATTGAATGCAAAGGAAAGCAAACCTAGGAAAATGAAAATCAACTAGAAATTCTGAGATAAATCACTCATCGATTTGCTGATCTCTAGGCTTTAAATAGATCGACTCAAATCCGGATTGACTCAGCGAGTCGACTCGGATAAAGAGAAGAAGATTTAATAAAAAGTACTAAAAAATCAAATTCCCAATAATAAAGATTTTAATTTTCCAATCCAAGTACAAATCGTGGATTTTTGACATTTTTCAAAAAGTTCGACTTTTAAAGAAGATAGTTTTTGCTAAATTTAAACCGTTTAAAAATTCTGAAATACCAAAATTAGGTTAAAACACCAAAGACCAGTAAAATATTCATGATGGTTATGTTGATTTATGAGTAGATTAGTAATTCAAGCTTTTACTTAGACTCTACAAACATAGCGACATACCCGAGTCGAAGCGGTCATTGGGAAGCTCTGCCAAACTATGAGATTCTCCAACTCTTAAGCTAATTCCCTCCCCTCATTGGGCAGAATCGCTTGTTTTTGTCTCAAATACATGCGAACACATGTGCAGGCATGCACCATAATCGACAAATCGAAGGTAACACCCAAGGACTTTCGATTCCCAAGTTAGCGAGAATCTGGGGCATTACAGATTTGCGTCTTCTTCATTTTTTGGATCGTGCCCTAAATTGAGCTTTCAAAATGGATGGACGGCATGGATGTGAGAAATATACATCATGTTAGGTCCCACAATCAGGAATACATGAGCATGGTTTGGGTGGATCCCCAACTGTGGGCCACTGTGATGTATGTGCCTTACATGTACACTGTCCATTCATTTTGAAAGCTCATTTTAGGGCATGGTCCCAAAAATGAATCATATCCAAATCTTAGGTGGGCCATACCACGTGAAACAGTAGTGATTGAATCCCCACCATTGAAAACTTCATGGGGGCCACTAGAATGTTTATTTGTCACACAAATATAAGCTTGATCCAAAACTTTTGTGGCCCACGAGAAGTTTTTAATGGTTGAGTACCATTGTTTACGTTATTATGGTCCACCTGAGATTTAGATATAGTTAATTTTTTGGATCATGCTCTGAAATGAGTTTTTAAAATGGATGGACGGCATGGATGTAAGACACACACATCACACTATGGATGCCACGGTCAGGGATCTACCCACCTCGGTGGATCCAGGTATCCATCGAAGCCACTCCCAGGATACATCACATTGAGTCCCACGTTGGGGAGGGTTTCTCATCAAATCCCACCGTTTTGGGAGGAATTGGAAAAGTGCCGGGAAATGCAATTTTAATTTCTCATGGATTCCTATGAAATCCACTTCTCATTAAATTTGCTTCACCAATAGAGAAAGCAAGTAATTTCTCATCACTTCTCATCAAATCCATGGTGCCAAATGGGCCATAACGTTTCTTACATGTGATGAGCTTGGGAATGTGTCCATCAGCTTGTAGACACCCCACCTTCGGCTACACTGTTGGTAGAGATAGCTGGATGAATGGAGGACCATACCCCCAAATCCCATGTCCAAACTCAGCCAAACTCACCCTTGTAAGCCCCAATCTATAGCCTAACTCAAGCCTGAACCCAGTCAACTCGCCCCTAAACATCAGCATGAAAAACCCCCCACTAGAAAAACCAGTCAAAAAATCCCCAAAAAAGTCAAACTCGCTGAGTCAACCCATCGAGTCAAATCACCGAGTCAACCCGCTGAGTCAACCCGTCGAGTCAAATCACCGAGTCAAATAGCCGAGTCAACCCACTGAGTCAAATCATCGAGTCAACTCGCTGAGTCGACCCACCGAGTCAACTCACTGAGTCCAAAACAGCAGCCCCGAGACATGGCCGTACCACGCGCTGGAACCCAGTCCAAAATTATTTACGGGTTCTGCCACTGCCCACTGCTATAAATACCCCCATCCCCTTCTCATTTCATAATCCCATCTAGTCCAGAGCGACCCGTCCGTCCGAGTCCTTCTCCACCCTTTTAACCCATTTTTCCACCAAGGAGAGCCCGAGTGAGGAGAGCCTAGCCCTGGTCCAGCCCAGCCTGACCACTGGCCCAAGTCTCCCAAGCCATCCAAGTCTTGATTCAGCCACTCGAAGCCAATCCTTGCGACACCTCCGTCCATCTAGCTACTCTTTTTCTAGCATCATCTCATTCGCAGCTAGCATAAGTGCAACATTTACTTTTCTTCCAACCCCCCTGCTTCACTACAAGCACTTTGATTATTCAAGCACACAACATGCATCTCGCATAAAGCACCTGTCAGTTCGAGCGTATGCTCTGGGCTTGGCTGTTAATGGAAACCTGCCCATCAGAAAGTCATACTGTTCAGACCTGCATTCATGTACATGCCACTACAAGCACTTTGATTATTCAAACACACAGCATGCATCTCGCATAAAGCACTTGTCAGTTCGAGCGTATGCTCTGGGCTTGCCTGTTAATGGAAACCTGCCCATCAGAAACTCTTACTGTTCAGACCTGCATTCATGCATCATGTCATCTATGAGAATATACGAGGATTAAAACAGACTTTCAAGTGTTAGTTCAATTCTGTGAAGTAGAGATCGTACTTCGGTACAGGCAGTGTGTGAGGTGCTTAACCTCTTCCTACCCTGTAACCGTGATCCCTTACCTCGAATCTCTGGCCGCAGATCAAAAGGAGTCATTTTAGAAAAATGAATCTTCGGATCCCTTCTCTAACGTTTCTACGGGGTCTAGCCAACTGTAGATTCGAAGTAACTGGCTAGTGGCGACTCTGGTCTTATATAAACTCATCTAAACACATCCAGCTTAACACGACAACCAAACAAAGCCCTCGAGAACGAGGCAAGCCAGTGGCACAAACGGCGATTCGTACTCACGCGCCTCTTCTTCTTTTTCCGAAAGGGAAGGGGAGAAGGGAAAGGGAGAACGTCGTGTGGGAGCGCGGAATGGCGAGGGTCCACAGAATGGCGACTCTGCTGGGGATAAGCTAGTACCGCTAGTCGTGATCCGACTTGAAAAAAAGAATCCTTCCCATACTTGAAAGTCATTAGTCCTCATACAATCTCATCTGCATAGCATTCTACCCAAAACAAAAAAATAGAAAATTTCAAAACCCAAAAAGAGTAGAGTATAGTCCTCACCATTGCACCTCCTCGGGCTCAACGTGTTCAGAAACAACTTCCCTTCCATAGCATAATCCGCACTCGGGCACAGCAAGCCATGTCTGACCACGAAGAGGAAACTCACCTCTTCCCCGCTCTTGAAATGACCGAAGCGCAACCTCCAGCGCAACAACCAATTGAGAATACGCCAATCATGCAAGAATTGGCACAAGGAATGAGAGCAATGCTAGAAATGCTCCTGCAATTTATGCAAGCACAAGCCACCGCAGCAGCCAACAATCAGGTTGGCCCAATTCATCAAACTCAGCAGCCATGCTGGATCCCTCAAGCCTCCAATTCAAATCAAGCACAACCATCGGGGTTTGCCCAAGACTACCGACAGCAGCCGTCTCAGCCCTTCGCTATGGGGGATCCTCCTCAGTACCTTCCTGCGACGACAAGGCCGCCTCAGAGCACTCCTGTCAAAGGAACTTCCAGTCAGCTTCTAGTCAATCTTACAAACAATAGTCTCAGTAGATCTCAGCATGTCCTCGTCAATGGGACTCCTTTCCTTCCTCAGCATGTCCTCGCCGATGGGACCCCTTTTCAATTTCAGCACATCCCTGCCGATGGGATTTCAATTCAATTTCCAGCAACAGGGACAGCACTGGCGAATGCCCACAATGGGGGTCAGTGTCAAGCCCACATCAATCAGCGGACAGTGACGAATACCCAACAAGGGGGTCACTTCCCAGCATTTCAGCCTCCTGCAAACAGAAGCACTTTTCAATTCCAGCACATCCCCACCAATGGGATTCCAGTTAATTTCCAGCAATCTTCAATTCAGTAAACTCCAGTTAATTTCCAGCAATCTTTAATTCAGCAATCTCCAGTCAATTTCCAGTAAGTTCCAGTTCAACCTTCAGTACAATCCCCAGTTCAGTTATAATCCTTTCAAGCACAAGTTCATCAGAATCTAGTTCAGTCATCAAATCAATTTCAGCAACCCGCGGTTGCTTTTTAGCAAACTCATAGGGTCGAAGACATCGACCACTATGCCGAAGAAGAACTTACCTTACTCCAAGAGGCACCAGTCGCTCGAACAGATCAATCGGGACTGAACGAGTTGAGGGAGCAGTTCCAGATCTTGCAAAATCAGCTTCAGCAACAACAAGGAATCGATCTACCTTCAACCAAGTTCAGAGACTTGTGTCCTTTCCCAGATGCTCAAGTACCTCAAAACTTTGAGGTACCAAAATTCAAAAGATACGATGGCAGCGGTTGTCCCACAACACATCTCAAGGCCTTCTGTGGAGAGCTGAGTGCAATCTCAGGAAATGAAGGGGCTCTCATTCGCTTGTTCCAAAAAGCACTGAAAAGCGATGCCCTAGATTGGTACACCTCATTGGACTGCCACCGCATCAGGACGTGGGAACAACTTTCCCAGGCTTTCGTCGACAGATTCGTCTACAATCTCAACATGCCACCTAGGAGAGCTAACCTCGCGGCTCTTAGACAAAGGAGTGATGAAACACTATCAGCTTATGTGGGACATTGGCGAGCTATAGCAGCCAGAATGTGGACACCTATCGACGACGAAGAACAAATTTCCATGATTGTTCATTCAACATATCCTGGCATATCTGGATATCTTATCTCGCATCCATATGCGAATTTCTCACAGTTGATCCATGCTGGAGAGCAAGTCGAAGCAGGAATCCGAGCCCGGACGATCTCCCCATGGCCTCATCAAGCCACTCCAGTCAAGAGGAACAGAGTGGAGGGAAGACCCATCGGGTATGTGAACGGAAACCGCAGCGGTTCTCCTCCCTGCCCGACAGAGGTAAACAATATCAGCACCACTGCTCAGGATAATCAATATGCTCCCCCACAGGGACATCAACAGCATCAGCAGAATCAGGTTCAGCACCAACATCAGAGGTATCAACCACGACCAAATCCGCAACCACAGCCACAACCACCTCAACAGCAGCAGCAGTTCAGAGGAAACGGTCAATACTCATACCAGAATAGTCAGAATTACAGGGAGCTCAGGAAGTTTACTCCACTCACTCAGCCACTTAGTCAAGTCATGACTATGCTAGTACAAAAGCAGTTACTCACTCTGATGACACCTAGGCCTCCTCCAAATCCTTTACCTCCAAACTATCGAGAAAATGAGTATTGTGCCTACCATCAAGGGCGTGGCCACACCACTGATCGATGCTTTACTTTGAAGAATGTCATACAAGATCTGATCGACTACCAAAAAATCGTCATCTCAGTCCCCGGAACTCCTGCAATAGCTTCCACCAACATTCTTCAGAATCCTCTGCCTCAACATCCGACGGATCCCAGTTCATCTCGAGGCCCCACCGTCAACAGCATAGAAGAAGGAGAGCGCCTCGATCGCTACTTCTCCCCTATCCAGTCCATTCATGCCTACACTTATGGGCCAACAAATCCTCCTCCGATCCTGCAAGGGGTAAGTCCCTTTCCTCCTTCAGTCTCCGAGCCAGTAGTACTCGAAGGAACATTTCCATATGATGTGCCAGTTGTGCAAGGGGCATCTTGCAGCCCTTCATGTTGGGAACCGGTCATTCTGGAAGGAGCACAATCATACATCAAGCCCACATACGAACCTGTCATCTTGCAAGGGGTAATTTCAGCACAGGAACAATACAATTCGCAATGGAGGAACCATACTCATCAGCAGCAAGAGCCCATTGTCTTGGAAGGAGCCCCTCCAGTTGAGCCAGTCGTATTGCAAGGGGCAAATCCCGGAGGTGTGTCAATCACACTACGACAGTTGGGACGAACAGAGAAACCTCCGGCCATATTAAGAGGACTAGTATTCATTCCATGGGAGCCTCCTGCTCCAGGAACGGTCAAGCCAGGACGGCAACCTTATGTGATCTATGAAGACAAGCCTCGATATTTTTCCTTCAGCACAGGCAACAATGTAGTCCTCAAGGCAAAAGCTCCATACGAGGAAGATCTGGTACCCACACCAGCACCGTTACAAGAACCGGTGGTCCTAGAAGGCAAAGGTGAGGAAAATTATAAAGAGGTCCCATGGCACTATTAGAATGTGCGGAAGTGGGAAACATGAATCCCAATGGACGTTGCATCCGAAGAGATAATCAGAACAGAGGAGATCCCAAAGGCGCTCTCTCAGGCCTCGGTAACAAAAATGAAGCCGCATACGATGTGGCAACTCAGCTCAAGTTAATCTCTGCCCAAATCTCAGTATGGGAGCTACTCTGCACGTCTCGCATACATCGAGAAATGTTTGCCAAAACCTTGAGCGATGCTCACGTCTCCTCCGATATGGCACCAGAGATGATAGCATTGATGATTGGACAACTCCTAGCTCCGCGCGCCATCACCTTCACAGATAATGAGTTGCCACCGGAAGGACGCGATCATGGGTGATCCCTCAACATAGCCTTACGATACAAGGACCTCTGTGTCCAACTGGTCCTTATCGATAATGGCTCAAGCTTAAATGTCTACCCACTCAAGACTGCGAAACGTTCGGGAATTAGTCCCTCTTCATTTCGACCCAGCACCATATGCGTCAGAGCATTCGACAACACCCACCGATCAGTGAAAGGGGAGGTCGACATAGAGGTACAGATAGGTCCGAAAATCTCCATTATCACATTCCAAATCCTGGATATGTCAGCCTCTTTTAACATGTTGCTCGGACGACCTTGGCTGCACAAGGTGGGGGCTGTGCCATCAACCCTGCATCAACGAGTGAAATACATCTGTGGAAATCAAGTGATCTCTATCCATGCAGAGAAGGAGCTCATCATTCCTTCCAATGCTGCTGCCACTGAACCAGACATCCCGGTCATCGATATCCAGCATTCTGAAGAAGACATCCCGTTTCATAGTTTCGAATTCGAGACTGTGAACTCTATCGCCAATCCGGAACCGATAAGGGTGGACCGTGTCTTTTCACCAGTAGAACGTCTGAGCCTCAGATACCGAATGAAGAACCATTTCAAGTCCAAAAAGATACCGCTGATATATAACCAACACAAATGGGGACTCAGATACAGGGCAATCTTCATGGACAAAAGAAGGAAAAAATTTCGGTGCTCACCCATCCAATTCATCAAGCCAGGAGAACCTTGCAAAGATCCAGGAGGGAATCAACCGACTGCACTACACAAAGGCCTCCCGATGAGCCTAGCTTGGGCCACGTGGCCCCCCATTCGATGGGATCAGATTCTCGAACTGTCTAAGCCTTCAGAAGAATAAGGAAATGATGAAGATGAAGAAGAAAGTCAAATACAGCAGCTTCAGGACCAGGTTACTTTGATACCTGCTCCCAACCGGGGGCACAACCTTCCCATTTCAGCATCAATCAACCAGGGGCATAACCTGCCCGCTTCAATTCCAGCCAGCCAGGGGCACAACTTGCCCATCTCAGCATCAATCAGCAAGGCGCACAACCCACCCATCTTTGCAGAATCAACATCACCAATCATCAGCCAGGGGCAGAAGCAGCCCATCCATTGGACCAAGAAAGGAAAATGGCCAGCCCTGGATTGGTCCGATGTCCAGATTCCGAACTTGTATCTCGCTATGGAACCAGACGAACTGCAATACAAGGTAACTGATTCGTGAGGGACTGAGTACGACTCAGATCTTGAACCCAACCAGTGAGAAATCATGGTCATTGGGCCAAACTGTGATTCTTCGCCCTAATCATCAACCCCCACCTCTTCAGGGGAGGAAGTGTGGGGTCCTGAATGGTCATCTGTTCCCCTAACTTTTGAATCAGCCAAAGAGCCATTTGAGGGCTCTGGCTTCCAAAAAAAAATGCCTGTTTAAGCAGCGAGCGGAACTTTGGAACAAGCTGGGATCAATCATGGTCTGCAATACCCACTTGTTCAAAGTCCCGTGAATTTCAAAAATCCAAAAAAATTGAAAACTTTCAAAAGCCAAAAACATCTAGCATCTCAATTTCAGAAAATTCTCAAAAACCAAAAAACATTTCTTTTCCTACATTTAATAGTGTGCCAAGTTCGTCTAAAGAGTGACATGAGTTTGAAGTCGAATCATATGACTTTGACATCGAATTAGACTTCGAGCTCATGGGTCTGGATGAAGCTCAGGATGAGGAAGATGATGACCCGGCTCCCGAACTAGAGGATCTCCTCAAGAAGTTCGAATCTAAAGCCAATGTCGTAGCCGATGATTTCAAGATAGTAAACTTGGGGACACCTGAGATCCCTAGGGAAGTACGCATTGGAAAATCGTTGCCACCTGAGATGAAACAGAGAATGATAGAGTTCCTAGCTCCAAGATTGTCCAACTTCGCGTTCTCATATGAAGACATGCCGGGGTTCGATGAAGAGCTCGTTGTACACCATCAACCAACCAAGGCAGATATGAAACCAGTGAAGCAGAAACTTCGAAGAATGAAGCCAGAATGGGCTCTAAAAGTCCGAGATGAAGTCATCAAGCAATACAATGAAGGATTCTTGGTAGTCTCCAACTATCCTGAATGGCTCGCCAACATCGTACCAGTACCGAAGAAGGATGGCAAGGTTTGAATGTGCATCGACTTCCGAGATCTCAACAAAGCCAGTCCTAAAGATGATTTTCCTTTGCCACATATGACACTCTAGTCGACAACACTGCCGGGTACAAGGTCTTCTCATTCATGGACGGGTTCTCAGGTTACAATCAGATCAAGATGGCCGTCGAAGATCGCGAGAAGACATCGTTTATCACTCCCTAGGGAACTTTCTGTTACAGGGTAATGCCATTCGGTCTGAAGAACGCAGGAGCAACATATCTGCGAGCAATGACAGCACTATTCCACGACATGATGAAAAAAGAGCTTGAAGTATATGTGGACGATATGATCGTCAAATCTCGCACAATTGAAGGACACTTTAAAGATCTGAAGAAGTTATTCAACAGATTAGAAAAGTACAAGCTCCGCCTCAACCCTCAGAAATGTGTCTTTGGTGCAATGCTGAGCGAGGATGGCATCAGGGTCGATAAGACCAAAACCAGAGCAATCATCGAGATGCCCCCTCCAAGAACAGAGAAAGAAATTCGTGGCTTCCTCGGCAGAATTCAATACATCAGTCGCTTCATCGCACAGCTCACTCCTATTTGTGAGCCCATTTTCAAGCTCCTTCGAAAAGACGTTCCAAAAGAATGGAATGATGATTGCCAAGTCGCCTTCGATCGCATCAAGAAATATCTCTTGAATCCTCCAGTTCTAGTGCCACCCACTCCTGGACGACCACTATTGTTATACATCTCGGTAGCAGCAGAAGCCATTGGCTGTGTCCTCGGCCAGCACGACGAGACTGGGAAGAAGGAACAAGCAATATACTATTTGAGCTGAAAATTCACCAACTACGAGACCAGGTATTCCCCGATCGAGAAGACTTGCCTCGCCCTAGTCTGGACAATTCAGCGACTCCGTCAATACGTGATTGCATTCCCTATTCTCCTCCTTGCTCACATGGATCCGCTCAAGTACCTGTTCGAGAAACCGGCACTCACTGGAAGGATAGCTAAATGACAGCTACTCCTGTCCGAATTTGACATCACCTATGTCACTCAGAAGGCAATCAAGGGGCAGGCCCTCGCCGATCATCTTGCTGCTCACTCTCTCCTGGATTATCAATCGCTCAAGACATTCTTCCCTGATGAAGATCTCTTGCTTATCGAAGGTGAAGAAAAGAAGAAAAAAGACGAGTGGACGTTATTCTTCGACGGCGCAACAAATTCTAAAGGGAGTGGTATTGGAGCGATCCTCTACTCTCCAGATGATGTCCCTATTCCTATCTCAAGGCGCATAGCATTCGAGTGCACCAACAACATGGCAGAGTACGAAGCATGCATCGCTGGCTTAAGGGAAGCCATAATCTTGGGCGTCAAGAAGCTACGAGTATTTGGAGACTCACAGCTTATCATCCATCAGATCAACGTCGAATGGAAAACTAAGGACGAGAAGTTGATACCATATCATGTGTATCTTGACAATTTGATCGAAGAATTCAAAGAAATCACCTTCTCATACATGCCCAGAGCCAAGAATCAGTTTGCAGATGCTCTTGCCACACTCGCCTCAATGCTCGAGATCCCAAAAGGAGCTTCAGAATGGGAGCTCACAGTCGAAATTCAAGATGAACCTGCTTTCTGCCTGCAAATAGAAGAAGCCGAAGCTGTCCCTGACAAACCCTGGTATGCCGACATCAAGCAATATCTCGAGACCCAGGAATATCCGGAGTCAGCAACAGCAACAGATCGCCGAACCATCCAGCGTTTGGCCGGTCAATTCACCATCAGTGGCGAAGTTCTTTACAAGCGATCCTATAATCACATCCTCCTTCGATGTGTCGATGAAACAGAAGCTGCAAAGATCATGAAAGAAATACACGAAGGAATTTGTGGCCCACACATGAACGGGCACATGATGGCAAAGAAGATTCTACGACTCGGCTACTATTGGCTCATTATGGAGACAGACTGCTGCCAGCACGTCAGAAGATGCTTCAAGTGTCAGGAGTATGCGAATCAAATCCATGCCCCCCCATCAGAATTATACAATCTGACGACTCCCTGGACCTTCTCTATGTGGGGACTTGACATCATCGGCAAGATTAGTCCCAAAGTATCAAACGGTCATGAGTACATACTTGTGGCAGTTGACTACTTCACCAAGTGGGTAGAGGCAGCCCCCTACACCATGATTGCAGCATCTCAGGTGATCAAATTCATGAAGAACAACATCATATGCCGGTATGGAATCCCCAATGCTATCATCACAGATAATGGGACCCCGTTCATCAACAAGAAGATGGATGACTTCCTCAGCAAATTCAAGATTCAACGTCATCGATCAAGCCCCTACCGTCCTCAGATGAATGGTGGGGTAGAAGCCACAAACAAGACAATCGTCAGGATACTCGAGAAGATGGTCGTGACCTATCGAGATTGGTCAGATACGCTCCCATATGCACTTTGGGCTTATCGAACGTCTGTACGGTCTGCTACGGGCGTTACTCCTTTCGAGCTTACTTATGGAATGGAAGCAGTTCTGCCAGTCGAGGTGAAAATACCATCACTACGGGTGTTATTAGAAAGCGGAGTTGAAGAAGGAGAATGGCAACGGGCCAGATTCGATCAGTTACAGTTAGCAGATGAAAAGCGCATGCGTGCGCTAAGTCATTCTCAGTGTTATTAGAAAAGGATCGCTCGGGCTTACAACAAGAGAGTCCGAAAAAGAAGTTTCAAGGTAGGCGACATGGTCATGAAGAAGATTCTACCGTCGCACCTTCCGGATCCCAGAGGAAAGTTCAAACCCTCGTGGGACGGGCCAATGATCATCAAAGAAGTACTTCCCGGAGGCGCCCTCAGACTCAGCAGCACGAGAGGAGTGGATCTTCCTGAGCCAATCAATGCTGACTAAGTGAAGATCTTTCACGGGCAAGTCATTCTGAATTTATCAAAAGTTACTTTAATAGAGCTGAAGTCAAGAGGTCGAAGCTAAAACCTCTGAGAAATCATTTTCGTCCACCAACAAGTGTTTCAAATAAGGGAATTCAACCAAAAAAAAGAGAAGAAAAAGATAAAAAAAAGAGAAAAAGAAAAGGGAAGCCAAAGCAAGGCACCCGAGAAAAATCAACCCAAAAAGAAACACAGTCATCCATCCACTCATCTCAGAAGGGTCTTTAGCTAAGACCAACAGCTCTATCATCGTAACTTAAGATAAGGGCTGAAAGACTGCTATCGGCCGGCAACGACGGATTCCCAACCTCTAGCCGGCGCAGTTATCCAAAGATCCAAAACAAAAAGGAAAAAAGAAAATGTGTGCCTAAACAAAGAGGGCGGAGTGAAAACCCGAAAGGGCGCTCCGAGTAAAAACAGTGGGCATGCAGCGGACTTGGTGAAAATCCGAAAGGGCGCCGAGGATAAAAACAGCATAGCTGCTAAGGGGCAGGCTTCATCAAACACCCGGGACGTGGTGAAAACCCGAAAGGGCGCCACGAGAAAAAATGACGGGAAAAGGCCGGCTGTGGTGAAAACTCGAAAGAGCGCTGCAGGCAAAAATGGCTCAAATGGAAAAAGAAAAAAATGAAAAGTGCAGGTACCAAGAAATCAGACAGTCCAGATCGATTCAAGCAATCACAGTTCAAGAACCAGAAGAGGTGCAGTCAGGAACGAAGAGCTCTACAAATTCTGACAATCTCAGGAGGCAATAGTTTCCATTACCTACACCTCTAGGGAACCAAAGGATCACGCAAGTCAATCTCGAGACATCGGTCAAAGCATTGGCCGAGCCTCAGTTCTAATTCCTATATCCCGACACAAAATTCAGACACACTCACAAGACAACTCATGGCACAATAGATTCTCAAAAAAGTTTTCTCTTTTTTTCATTAAATGTAGCATATTTCTTTTACACATATCATGTCATCTTTTTCAAAAATACAAAAAATGCATCATCATCAATCATATACCATGCAAAAAAGGAATGTACAGGTGGCCAACACAATCAATCTCTACCCTCCTCGGCCACATCAGGTAAGTCCTCTAACTCATAATGAAGTAACCTCGCTCTCAACCTGCTTACCTCCATACGCAGGTAATGCACCTCATCGCGCTCAAGGCTGCGGATCGCTGTCTCCTCATTAGACAACCTCTGATCGGCAGCCAACCTCCTCGACATCATCTCACAATGATACCAAAGTGCGAAAATCTCAGACAGTAAATGGCCATGAGTGGCCAAAAGGAAACCAAGATCAATGAACGGGCGCTCCTCAAAGGGTTCATATGAACCAGATGAAGAGCCGGCATCTCCAAGGATATCCTGCTCATCCTCATCAGCAGTCTGGTGCCAGCAAGGGATACGTCGATACAGAGACTGCTCAGCAACCTAGTACTGATATGGGGCGATCGCCATCGGAAAAGCCCGCAGCTCAAAACCAAGCAAATCGACAGTCAAGTAACTCGCCCAAGATCCATCAACCCAAGTCCTAAAGTAAGAGGTTCTGGATGGAAGTGCTCGGCGCCCAATACCCGTGAAAGCAAAAAGAGCAACATCCTGCTCATACCCAAACTGCCGCAAGAACCGGATAGGATGGTAAGAAAAGTAAGATCGAAAGCCTACCAACATCAGAGGAAGGTGGTGCGCAACACAAAGCACTGGAGGAAGTGAAAGCCAAGATGACTCCCAACGAACATTCCAACCACGAAGATCAGCGAACATCCTGCGATACATGGGCTCACTCATCCTAGCCGTAGGAGGAAGAAATTCCATGATGTGTCGCATAAGGTCGGGGCGACAGGGTGTCAGGAAATGGTACAGGAACAGTCAGCGAAAGACGCTCCCATAGCCAGACCTGATCACAAGAAGGAAAAGAAGTTCAGCTAGAGCAAAGTAATTCCTAACAAAGCAAGAAGGGAAAGGTGCAGAAAAGATACCTAAAGAAATGCACAGCAGCCGCGAAGGACACGAGTGCGGCCCAGGGCACGATCAGTCAGCCCATTAAACAGCTCGGCCAGGATGAGAGAAATGATCCCCTGCCGTCGGGTAGCTCGGCCCATCACCTCAAAAAGCAAAGGAGTCTGGGACCTGCGCCATCCCGAGAATAGCACCTCAGCTATCAAGCAAAACATCAGTGCATTCCGAGCCAGAACAGATCCGGCCACAGTCCGAGGACCTAAAAAAAGATCATACAACAAGTCTAAGGAGAACACTACAGCATCCCGGCCGGCAGCTGCAGGCTGAACCAGATAGGGGATCCCAAACCAGTTCTGCGGTGTGGCAGTCTTCAGCAAAAAATACTGAGTATAATCCCAAGGTAGGCCTGTCAAACGCGCAAGCTCCTCCAAAGAGGGTCCCATCTCCATGTCGTTGAACGCGAACAAGTCAACGAGGGGACCTAGTCAATCAATGCAGCTCCAAGCATCCTCCAGTCAATGTCAACTCTAGCCATATGGATCAGACTGCCAAAGCCATAGGACTCCAAATCTCGACTCTCATAAGCTGACAAGCCGTCAAGCCAAGCAAGCAGTCGTGGCGAGCAAGAAGGATGAGGAAGCAGCTGACAAGTCCTCACGGGTACCCCTTCCAGAACAAAAGGCCCAGAAATCAATGACAGCTCATCAAGGATCGGAAGATCAATGGGCGAAGGAGAAGGAAAAGCTGGGACCTCTGCAGACTCAATAGCCCCTGACCTGTCCCCAGTAACGGCTATGTCTGATATAGTTGCCATCACTATCTGAAAATGTCACAACCTTAGCCGCATGAGAAGACTCGCCCACGTCATGAACAAAGTGCGCAAAAGACCGACGATCAAGAGAAGGATGATACTCTCCATAAAAAAGGCTATCAGCAAAGATCGTACCACACATCGTGGCATCTTGACCAATCTGACCGTCAAAGAATGTATCTGAACCATCAAGAAGGGTCCCGGCAACCCCGATCGAAGAATCAACGGTCAGATCTGAACCTGCGGCCCTCTCCAACAAGAAATTATCAATCCAGTTATCATCCTGGCCAATCAAAGGGATCATCGAGGCATCCACACCATCCATCATCAGGGGGACATCTTCAATGATCACATCAAGTCCACCCAAACAAGTATGCCGCACATCTCGGCCATCATCAAGAGCATCCAAACCATCAAAGGTATCATCTGAACCATCCATACCATCCAGACATGAGATCAGCCCATCTATGTCCATCATACTCCCATCACCTCCATCAATCACATCATCCAAGTGGCCCAAATTCAAGGGATGCATAGCCTCACCTATGTCCCATCTCCTCATCTCATCCATACCATCCGTTTCTCCCATAATTAAAGACCTATCCAAATATGAAATTCCAGCCATCTCACCATTAATGGAGCCATTCAAAGCTCCACCAACCACCATCCTAGCCCTCATTAATGCCCCCATTTAAGCTCCATCTCCACCATCTATTAAAGAAAACCCTCCATCATTAAAGCCTTCAACACTTTCTGAAGTGTGGGACCCACCATGGACAGCCCCCACAGCCCCTAAATCTCCACCATCCATTGCCCAAGAAAGGACAAAGCAAGATAAGGACAAGATGAGGAGAAAAGACAAAGAGGAAAGAAGATTCATGACTGAAATCGAATGGTCCAGTACAAAGCAGGTAGGGACAAGAGTAGTGGACAGAAGAGAATGTTCGAACACGAGCCAGCCCAGGCCGCACAAGAGGCGAGTCCTGGGCGGCCTACTGTGGGCCGCCCGTACTGACGCGTTCCTTCTCTATCCGCGGGATTGGCTCCATGGTCGTTGGTAGGTGAGGCTGATAGTCCACATCAGCAGATGGCACCCTGAGGGCCGCCCAAGGCTCCAATCCATTCCAGATTTCGATTGAGGTTGATCAGAATCATTTGGAAGGTACCCCACCTGTCTAATCACGAAGTACTGCGGCCAGAATGCGTCTGATCAAGTCAAAGGGAGGGAAAGTTGATCACGAGAGGCCCACAAGCAATCTGAGCCATTCGAAGACTAGATCATTATGATCCAAACCATGAAAGAGCTCGCATGGGTCATCAAATAGCAAGATCAAGGGTTTGATCATAAAAAATGGCCAGAATCCAAGATCTGATCATCAAGTGGGCCCACAAGGCCAAATCAAGCGATCTGAGCCATTCAAGTCATCATCCACACCATGAGAAGCCTTCTTAGCCTCACAAAACATCAAGAAAAGATGCTCCAAAGTAAAGTCCGAAGTCTCAAGTGGGCCCACAGGGCCAAATCAAGCCATTTGAACCGTTCAAGTCATCACCCATGCAGTTAAGAAGTCTCATCTCCCACAAGTCATTAAGAAATGAGTCAGAAGTCAAAGCATCCAGACATCATCAAGGAATTTGAGACAAGTCAAAGGTTGTATATTCATTCAGAAGATTTTGATACAAAAGAAGGTAAAAGCGAAAAGAAGAAGGTCATACATCAAGAAAGCTAAACACAAAAGCAGGCTACAGGTCACCAACATAATCGTCGTCATCCCTCCTCTCGTCCCGCTCTCGACGATGAAGATCCATCAAAGGAGCTGTCACTGAGCCTCCAGCATATCTGCGACGGCCCCCGGGAACATAGAGCGGAGGAAGCAGAGGCCCCTGGCCGTACAACAAGTACCACTCATCATAGTCGCGTTCCGGGATCGTGAAATGAAACCCGGGCTGGCCCACAAGAGCATCAGCTATCTCATCAGCTGGGATCTGAGCAGTTGGAGGAGGTGCGGAACAAGGGACTCTAGCCACCCATTTAATTTGTCGAAGCGGCCTCTCACCCAAATACCACTGAAATGATTCAGCGTCAGAAAGCATGATCCGGAGGCATGAAGCATCATAGGTCTCCACACGCTGAGGGGTGTAGTAGAGAGGAAAGTTGGCGTACGGCATCCGAGCAAGCTACAACAAAGGGGGTCACCACGATCAGATACAGTGCAGCATGAGGGATAAGGAAAGCAAGATACTTACATCTTTAATGGTCAATCCGTCTATGTCAGCACGCCAGTTGTCCCCAGAGACTCGGGAGTTTCGCTGACGATTTTGTTGATGCCAATACATGTGACGATATAAAGACGGCTCAATGTTATCCCGCATCCTCGGTGCGAGGTGCGGAAAATGGTCATAAAAGCAAGTCTGGGCAAGGGTACACCTAACGATCAGAGAAAGAAAGAAGACAAATGTCTCCAAGGAAGGTTAAAGAAGAAGTACCTCAACGACAGGCCAGAAACCTGTGAAGGACCGGTTATTCCGAGAGGTCTTATCCAAACCCTGGAGAACATGAGTCAAGATAGCCCCGTTCCAATTGTAGGGATAATGAAGATCCTCAACCAAGCGAAGAAATTTAGGATCAACCCTCTCATTCACGTGGCAGAAAAGGAAGGACCCGAAGGCATAAATAATCATGGCCCGTGCTTTATGGAGGGCCTCTAGCTTGGTAGTGGGGGTGACGATAGCAAAGGTGTTGTAGAACCATCGAATCTTTACTTGATGGCCTTGGAATTCATCTTCAGGTGGGACGTCACCAACAAGCCGTAGCCAGTCAGTGGTAGTGATGGGAGCAAGAGAGCCGAGGGAACGACTGCCCCATGAAATGGAAAGCCGATTGGCATATATATATCCAGGGGAGTTATTCCCCATTCACCGCAAGGGAGTTGAAAGGTGTGGGTCTCGTCCCGCCACCTCTCGCAAAGAGCCGCAAGCAACATGCGGTTGGCACTGTTATTATGGAAGCGTAAGGTAAGGAGGCCAATAAAGGGAGTGTCAGCCAGAACTCGTTCAAGCAAAGGCTGTGGGTGTTTCACCCAGTTATCCCAATGATCTCTGGTACCTTGACCCTTGATGGAGGGGATAGGTTGGTGCTCCTGAGCTAAGGAACACATATGGGCCCCTCGGCGGATGATGAAGGCGGGATCATCCTCATTGATCACCCGACGTCCTCTTGTACCATCCGCCATTGAATCCTACAAGCTTGGCAAGGTAAGTCCCTATCCTTTACCCGTTAAAATCCAAATTATTATCCAGGAAACCCATGGGATTGGACTCACATTCAAATGCAAAATCCAAAGTCCGACTCCATGTGTTACCTAGGATATGTGTTGGGCCCATTGAAGAAGGCAAGGCCCACCTTAAAGAAGGTTGCATGTCATGTCTTAGGCAAGGAAAGTCCATCATCCAAGGACACACTTTGGACAACAAATGCACTCAAGTGCCATGAGATCAACAAGAGATAAGAATCCTACTTCACATGAGAAGTCCCTCTTCAAAGTCCATATGTGGCCAAGGATAAATCCACTTTTTATACCAAGGCCATGATCCTCACTTAAGATGTTTCCATCTTTTTACACATGTACATGGACAAGTGGGGAATAGAAAGGAAGTGGGCCCCCAAGAGCAACCCAAATGCCTCACCTCAATGGATTGAAGGGAGCACATAGCCCACTTGAAGAACATGAAGACCCATTCACGGGTTAACCATGGGCACCTCTATGTGCATCATCTTGATGAAAGTTTTGACTAGGAAAGTACAACATGGCGGTCTACCCACAAACATATGAATTAAAGAAGCTAATGGTAAAAATTAGATGCACATAGCCCATATGAAGAATCAAAGTTGGAAATGCCCATGTAAGGACAAGTTTGGGCAACTTATGTGCACCAATTTCTTTACAAAAAAGGGGGACCATTTGAGCACAAGAGGGCATGGCTTGATGAGTCACCCAACCATCATGAAAATGGCTAAGAATGATAAACATAGCCCACTTGAAGATCAAAATCCAAAATGCCCCAAAGCATGGGACAAAATTGGGCAACTTATGGGTATCATTCTTTCTCACAAATTGAAAGAAAAATCACTCATCTTTGAGAATGATGGTGGATGACCCACCAAGAACCCCAAAGAGAAGTTTAAGGGGCTATGGTTGCATGGATAGCTCACTTGAAGGAGGATCATCCATTTGAGGTTGATAACATTAAAGGGAAACTCTTGAGAACCACTTTCTTACCACATGTAAAAACCATTTGAACCTAGTGAGATTGTTGAAACAACTCACTCATGGGACTTGTAGATGGTCAAGTAACTCAAGTCCTCCATCCATCAAAAGAAAAAGCATGAAAGAAAAAAAAATCCTACATGAACAAAGTGTAGTGGTGCACACATGGTCCAAAGAAATCCAAGTTTCAATGAGGGTCCAAAAGCCCATCCACATGGAAAAATTCTAAGTAATCCACCACACTTTGTACATAAGGATGTACATCATAATCAAGAGATGGTGGGAGATTTGGGCCACTTGTCCATAAAGGCCCAATTAAGAGATCTAGCCCACTTGAAGATCCAAATGAAGAATAGGCTAGTCACCTTTGTCCATACACATGTGAGGAAAGATGAGGCCACCCAAAGTGAGCCCCATGAGCCCAAAACTTGAGGTGGGCCCTACCATTCTCATGGGCGCAAACCTTGAAAAGAAGATGGAAAAGAAAAGAAAAAGTTCTAAGGAAAAATGACAAGGGCAAGAAAGCAAGAGGAAGCCCAAAATGAAGTATTGGGCCCATCAAATACACCAAGGGCCATGACTTCACTTTGAGCCCATTTGATACATATGAAAAATGGTCCAACTCCCATGAAGAAGGATAGGATGTTTTGCCTTGCACACTTGATGGACATGGCAAAATTACCCTTTACATACACATGAAGGGAGTGTGAAAGAAAAAAAGAAAAAATGAAATGGAAGCTTGCAATGTCCTTCTCCATGCACCACCTTTAGAAGAGATTTGAGAACTAGAAAAAGGCCAAAAATGCTTAGGCCCACCTTCACTCCTGTTGGAATAGCTACATGGAAAAAGAAAGAGTCATGAGAAGAAACAATGAAGAAGGAAAAAGACAAGAAAGAAAGGGAGTGGTCCATACCTTTACCACTCACCAAAGGGGGACCACCTTGCTGTCCCAGAGTTTCACTAAGGCCCACCACTTGAAAAGAGCAAAGAACCACCAAGAGAGAGAGAGAAAAAAGTTGAAGGAAGAGAGAGTATGAGAGAGAGAATGTCACGCCCCAAATTCGGTTCTCGACGTCCATTCGCTGTAACATGAATTCAGAGGTGGCAGCCTCCGTAGTACCCCGATCTTGGATCCTAACCCTACACGTTAGGTTCCGATCCTGGGATACCACAAGGAGGATTTTAGGGTCTGAATTTTTTTTTGTAAATATGAGCATCACAATATGAGTACCATCAAAGACAAACACAATATTTTCACTAAATCATTTCGTTTATATACAGTACTGGAAAGTAAATACACAATGCGTAAATATGAAAACTGTGCACAATCCGGCACCTCCTGCTACTGCACTCCCAACTCCAACTCAACGTTGCTGATACACTCTGGTATAACCTGTAGCGTAACAAACGCGCATAAGCTTCGAATGAAGCTTTGTGAGTGCGTGTGTGCGTGCACAATGCGTATGACAAGCATGATAAATATCAGAGTAAGCAGTAAAGCATGATGAGAACTTTAAACCAAGACTTAGCCAAATTAGGCTACACGATTATATGATATGAATAACCATCCTACAACGGCTATGCAAGCATGCAATACAGATAACCAGCCTGCCATGGCTATGCAAGCATGCAATACAGGTAACTAGCCTACCAAGGCTATATACTCAAACTATGCAATGGCCTATAGGGCCTAATGTCATACAATGATCCAATGCATGTATGCAAATCACCACCTCTCAGTACAGTGGTCCAGATATGAACAGTCATAACGCAATCACGTAAGCAATGCAGGACTCGGAACTGGTAGCTCGCCTAGTGTGGTAGCTCGCCCAGGCTTACAGCCCCGCCCACATCACACCCGCCCACGTCAGGACCGTCCAATACCATGCAGTGATACCAATACCATCTCTGAAACAGAACATCACCGGGGTCTCACAGACCTCACTACTCACCAGTAGAATGCCAAAGCCTATCTGGTGCAATAGCGGACCTACTCACAGCTGGTCAAACTCAACCCACTTTGCCAACACTCTTCCGGCAGGTTAGGTTAGACCTCCTTCCAAACTGACCACGTGTAGTGGAAAACACCGCCGTTTGGTATTCGGCATACTGGTGTATGATTCAACCACCCGGTCTTTGAATGGAGCACCCACCTTGGTACCAACGGGTTCAGGGACTTTCACCCAGGGACATCTATGGCATCCTGTTTAAAGATCACATATTTCCGGTGTTCCTGCAAACCACGATGGAGCTGTGGTTGCAACGTAGTAACCATGCTATATGCGGCACAGGCAGACGGTGCGAAATGCAACCATGTATACAAACGTGGGACGACATGCCCGTGCAAGTCTCTAAAGAGCACCATAAAACTATAAGGTCTCAAATACAATGTCACCGTCAACTGGTAATGAACTGCACGACAATCACGACCGATATGGCCGGTTGATACAAGACAATCAGATGAGCCAAGCATTCATGATGCATGAGTCAAGTATACAGTATGAGTGCCAACAAGTAGTCCATCTACCACGATGGCAATAAATCAATCAAGTCCAACCTATTTGAGATATGATTAAGATGAGGGGACACATATGAATGATCGAGTCATAGTGCGGGATGTCGCTAGCCAGGGAATCTCGCACCAAGGGCTACAAGGTATGCTAAGCTATTCCTACCATACAGTGTAGGTCAGGATGATAGATTCCTGTCCTCGAATAGTCCCATACCTATTGAAGAGGTTTGCGATAGAGAGCACATGAATTACATTTGCGCGACTACATCTCGAATGCTTTATGAATGCGTTTATGCCCTAGTGGTCCCCAACTAACAATGGTGATTCGGGATGCATACTCATTACACATGCATGGTGGTCGTCAAAGCATAATATACTATATAGATCGCATAAGAGTATTCCAAAAAACACTACGTGTGGCAAAAGACATACTAAAAATAGCATAAAAAGAAATTCATTTATAATACAAGCAAACATAAAGAGATAAGACTCTAAATGGATGGTATACAACAACACAGATGGTCCAACAACTGAACGGTGTGGATTAACCTTCAATATTCAGATAACCCAAATGGAAAGGAAATGATTGAAAACACTACCGACACATCAAAGGTAGAACCTACTTGAGTGGCAAGAGTGAAATACCCAAAATTCTTTAGTACAGAGGAGATAAACACAATAATGGTCCGTAAAAGGAACGTCATAGAACGGGTTACAAGATAGACAGGTCATGACAGAGAATCATAAATGGTAGGAAAATCTGAGATAGATGATCAATACGATGAGGTCCAAAAAGAGACGACAGGTCTAACCTCATACTGCAAGATAGGCTCCATATAATGGATGGCCTAGATGACATACTAACGTCGAGGATTAGCCCCACACTCGTCCTAAAGGTAAACGGACGGTGTGGATGGGATATACATGATATGGTGGTCTTTAATAGTTGGGTATAAGGGTAGAAGGGGTGAGTCATATGAGTATACAAGCTGAGTTACCAAGATCAATCAACATGGTGAGTCAACAAGGTGAGTCAATAAGGCAGGTTGACAAGGCGGGTCAACATGGTGAGTTAACAAGGTGAATTGACAAGACGGTTCAACAGGGTGAGTTTAAGAAAGTAGCCTTGTGACTTGGATCGAGCAAACTTTAGGGATGACCTTTCAATAAGGGTTCACACAACTAATCATCAAGGTGGATCCACGGGATGGACAATGCGGTCATTCGAACACGTACACTGAGGTGGTCCTAAGGCCATCCTGTACATAACATGCTAAGGTCCATTCATTTGGATGGTTTGGATCAAGCACAAAATTAAGGCGGTCCTTATGAATGGCCGACATACATATCGCACCATGGAGGCCAATGGCTGACGTGGATAGAACACATGCATAACAAGGTGGACCCGTGGTTGGGTATAACCGCACAAAGGAGTGGGGAAGCCACATACATCAATGGGCCCCAACAGGTTGGGATCAACCCGATATTTGTGCTTTACCACTAATCAAGTGAGATGGCAACCAAACACCATGGTGGGGCCCACACACCACATGTGTGGAACCCTACCCATGGTTGAGTGACTTAAGAATAAGGAGAATGGCAAATAAACATAACAGATGGGTCCTGTAAAGTTTCCAAGGGTAGGTATTCAATCACCCTTATTTTCTACATGTGGCCCACCCAAAACTGGGCCCACACCCCTGCCAAGAAGAACGACAAGGTATACCCAACATTCATCAAGGTGGGACCCAAAGTTGGGCCCCATCACCTTTGGTCAGATGGATAAATAAACATTACAATGGCCCCAAGGAAGGTTTCAAAGGTGGGCATCAATGACCACTGTTTCCTACAATGTAGTCCACTTGAGGTTTGTATTTACCTCATTATGAGGGCCCACGGCCCTAAAATAATATGGAAAAATAGATGGGTGGCATACATAAAACAGATACATCGTGGTGGGACCCACAAAGCGTAGCATCCAAATGGGCCCCAAGAGTTTTGAATCAAACTAATATTTTTATTTTCTCCTTCATCCATATCCATGTGATCTTATGAACAGGTTGGATGACAAATAAACATCACTGTAGGGTTTCAACGGTAGAGATCATTATTCCCACTGTTTCCCGTGACATGGCCCATTTGAGGTTTGGATATGCTTAAATTTTGGCTCAGCCACTAACATGAGCTGGAAAAACATATGGACGGAATAGATAAAGCGCATACATTCTAGGTGGGTCCCACGAGTGGGCCAGCCGCTGGACAGCCCAACCAGCCCACGGCCAGCGCCCTTTTTTTTTTTGGTTGAGCCTTGACCAGTGGGGTCCACACGTGCAGGATCCACTCCCTCCATCAGCTGGGCCATCGCATGGTGGGCCCACATGGTGGACAGCGTGGATGAACTACATACGTCATGGTGGGCTGTTGGCCACACTAAATATGCCACAAAATGGGTCCCAAAGTGGGATCCACACCATCAAAAGGTGGGACCCATTCATAGACGATCCAGCCCATCCATCACATTGCCCATCACAAGGTGGGCCCAAGGAAAGAAAACGAAAAGTAAACAAGAAAAAGGAGAAAAGGTTTGCACTCACAATGATGGTTGGACGGTTGGATTGCCGATCGGATGGTCCGGATGATGATCGGGGTCCTCCAAGCTTGATCTCCTCCTTCAATCTCTCTAACTCTCTCTTTCTCTCTCTTAATCTCCCTCTAAATCTCTCTACTTCTCTCTCTTCTTTCTCTTCTCTCTCTCTCTCTTAAATCTCTTTCTCTCTCCTTGCAAATAGGGGAAAAAATGAGAAGGCCACCTCCCCTTACGTATGGCTCTTGTATGGGAAGAGGGGGGTGCATGATGTAATGATGATGATGATGGGAGATGACATGGGAGGAATGGGTTGGAGTTGACTTTGGTGAGAGAGGAATGGGATAGGTATGGTGTGTGTAGGTTAGGGTAATGATAGGGGTATGGGTGAGGGTGATGGTGATTGATTTGACATGTTGTTGGGATTTGTGCAAGTGGGGCCCACGCCACACGCGGGTTGCGCGGCCCACCTCGGATTGCACAAAAGTACGCATCTTTCACACCGGGTATCGCAATGAGGCGTGTCGCGCGGCGCTGGAATCGTGGCGCCCGCGCGGTCGTAAGGGTACAAGTCTTAGGTCGTTGCGATACTAATTCAGGGTCGCGATCAAGGCTCGCTAATCTGGTCCATCCGGGACCTACCGGTACCGAAAACTAAACGTACGGAGGGCACTTCAGGGTACGTGTCTTACAGAGAAAAGAGAGATTGCACGTTGGAGGGGCCAAGGGAGCTCCATGTTATATAGAAAAGGGGAGTGCACCCCTTTACCCGACCCACTGGAAAAACCAGTGGGCAGAGACTGGTCCGGGCGGCCCCCAGGGGGCCGTCCTCCCTCCCACCTACTTGAAACGACCTCTCACCCTCTCTCCTTGGGAAGAACTCCTCCTTGGGAAGGGTGGTTACAAGTGAATCTTGTACCTCCTTGTAAGAATGAAGTGATGGAAGAGAATGATGAGAGAAAGTAAGGAATCTCACCAAAATCTCATCTTGTGGGAAATTGATGAGAAATTGGCTTGATGATGTGGAAAAAGTTCCATGGAATTTTCAAGAAAAAGAAAAAGAATTGACTTGGTCAAACAGTGATCTCAACCATCCAAAGTCATGACCTGATGATCTGAACCATTCTAATGAAGGATCCCCAGAATCTCCAACCTTGATTGCTGCTCACTTGTACATAGTTTGGGTCTGGAGACCTTAAACTATGTCGGGATCAAGATCTCGAGGGACTTTTTAAATAAAAACCGGTAGCAGTCTGGATCGTTTGAATCAAGATCCATTGACGCCGGACATTTGCCAAAAAAAAATGTGTTTGCCTTGTTTTGTAAAGTTTTGGGTTCGAAGACCTTAAACTACGTTGGGATCAAGATCCCGAGGGACTTTTTAAATAAAAACCGGTAGCAGTCTGGATCGTTCGAATCAAGATCTGCTGACACCGGACATTTAAAAAAAAAAACGTGTTTGCCCTGCTTGTACATATTGTTGGTCCGAAGACCTTAAACTACGTCGGGATCAACATCCCGAGAGATTTTCAATAAAAACCGGCATCGGTCTTCATCAAGATCTGATGACTCCGGAC
The DNA here is from genome assembly GCA_003013855.2 of Liriodendron chinense. Lineage (NCBI taxonomy): Eukaryota > Viridiplantae > Streptophyta > Magnoliopsida > Magnoliales > Magnoliaceae > Liriodendron > Liriodendron chinense. Next base: position 4,789,509 of record ML058463.1, on the reverse strand, counting down.
ATTTTCTAAAAAATAATAAAAAAGAAAATATTTCCAACATCGCTTGTACATATTTTTGGTCCGAAGACCTTAAACTACGTCGGGATCAAAATCCCGAGAGATTTCCAATAAAAACCAGTGTTAATCTTGATCGCTCAAATTGAGATTCAACAGCCTGGAACATTTCAAAAAGATCACAAAAAGAATGTATTTTCAGTATGTACATAGTTTGGTCTGAAGACCTTAAACTACATTGGGATTAATTTCTCGGGGGACCTTTCTTGCTTTCAACCAAAAACCGGCATTGGCCTCGATCACTTGGATCAAGGTTCGATAATCCGGATCATTTTCAAAAATACTAAAAAGATTTCAAGCTTTCCATAAAAACCAGCATCAACTTTGATTACCCAAGTTGAAGTCTGGAACTTTTTCAAAAAAAAATAAAAAAAAGAAAAAAAAAATTTCACCATCAATTTCAACTGCACAAATTCATCCCCAGCGGTCCGAAGACCTAAAAATACACTGGGATTAACTTCTCGGGGGCTTACTTTCCCAACCTGTTCTGACATGGCTGACACTTGATCGTACGGATGTCCGGAGTCATCTAAACAGGTAAAGGCTGAGGCGGGCAGAACCCCGCAATCCTGTTCGTGTTGAACGCACCGTGATAGACAACCTTGATTTGGAAGTCGCTGTTGAATATGGCGGATGTTCCCTATTCCTAAAACTCATTAAGGGGATTAAGGCTGTTGGGAGGTGGAGCGCACCCTCACAGAATTGTGAGCAATGTAAGGCCCCAAACTGGATTGACTAAGGAAATGTGAGGATGTGGCTCATTTTGTGGCCGAAGGAGTCCGTCGGACAATACGTGGTCTATGTGCATTGCACATGAGGAACAGGCAACTTTGTGGGTGTGTTGACTGAAAACCCTCAAAATCTCCTCATCCGAAGATGTAAAACTACGGCACTTAACTGTGTGAGATTCGTCTTGCTCGCTGACGTAAAATGGATCGGGTGCCTTACCAGCAGTAGAAGCTGGAAATGGATGAAAATTCCATACCTTTTCCTTGCATTTCAGAAAAATCACAAAATACCAAAAAATTGCAAAACCACCTTTCCAAAATCATAAAAAAATATTTCCCTTGCTTTCAAATCAAATATTTGCAAAATCATAAAAAATATTTCCCTTGCTTTCAAGCCAAATATTCTCAAAATCACAAAAATATTTCATTTGTTTTCAATAACCAATCTTCATCTTGACTCAGGGAAAAGATTCGGACCAAATATTTGTAAAAATCACAAAAATTGTCACTATCCCCAGCACTACACTTTAGGAGTCTCGAACTCCGCTCACTTCACAGTTTGGGATGACGGATCCGATCTCTCGCAAATTGGAATCTTGACCAAAATTGGCAACCAAGCATCGTCTCGATCACATTTATGCCCAGAAGAACATCTTAAAATCGGATAACATCCTCGTACATTCTCATTAGCAAAGAAATAGCATCTTGGAACGATGGACCTGATCGACCACGGGTCGGGATCTTGACCAACTCGCTGCCCAAACACCTGTATAAAAAAGAAAAACCCCAGGGAAGCACAACCCTGCAAGCAATAAGCTCAAAATTCTCTGCATCTCTAGCAAAAGTAAAATCATCAAACTGAAAGAGAATGAGCCAAGCCATGCATCCATCATCAAATATGCATCTCCATGCATCAGCATCCATCGTATCAATCATCATGTTTACCTGCTTTCAAAATAAAAGTCGGTTAGCTAAAGACCCCACAGGCATCCCTAGTGGAGGCGCATGCAAAATAGATTTCCATTTCAAAAAGATAAAAAATATTTCTATTTGCAAATAAAAACCCCACGGAGTATCACTCCCCAGAGTGGGTATCTTTTCAAAAATCCAAAAATATTTTCCCAGTAGAGAGTTCTGCATCAAAAACACCAGGAGATCTTCCATATCTCAGGGTAGGAGCAGACGCAAAAATCAAATAAGATCCGATGTCTCGCGGTTTCCTCGGAGACCATCGGATCCAATGCACTCAAAGTACGGTCGAACTGAACGCCAGTGTCAGTACGGTCGTACCACATGCCAAGATACGAAAAGATGAAAGCCAAAAGGCTCGGTCAAAGAAACCATTTGAACAGGTGGAAACGATGAACTGTAACCCAAGTATCAAAATCAGCAAAGTGGCTGGAAAGAGTTCACCCGCACATACCTAGGCGTGGATGCCTGAAGTACCTTGACTGAGTCCAAGTCGGCGTAGTAGAACCCTTAAGACTACATGACGCAGGGCATCTAACCACTTTGACAGTCAAGCGAAACAAGTACTCCTGGAGTGATCCGGGAAAACATCAAACATCATACAATCAGTCTTAGGGTCAGCAACCTCGTAAGACTACGACGCAGAGGCTCTGCTATACATTTTCGATGTTAGTACCGATCGGGAATGGAAGGGTTGCGATTGGGTACCCAGGTTGCAGCAAACTGCAGGGACAATCGCAACGTTTTCTCCAAACTTCCGCGGTATGTGCGAGTTATCAATTTTCAAACAATCAACTGACTCAGATACAAAGGACAACAAAGATTTCAGACCACAATCTAAGAAAGAATGAATTGCAAACCAAGCATCAAAACCAGCAGGTCGGGTGGAAAAAGTCCACCCGCACACACCAAGGCGTGGATGCCTGAAGTACCTTGACTGAGTCCAAGTCGGCGTAATAGAATCCCGTAAGACTACATGACACAGGGCATCTAAACACTTTGACAGTCAAGCGAAACAAGTACTCCTGGAGTGATCAGGGAAAATATCGAACATACAATCAATCACAGGGTTAGTAACCTCGTAAGACTACGACGCAGAGGCTCTGCTGTACCTTTTCGATGATAGTACCGATCGGGAATGGAAGGGTTGCGATTGGGTACCCAGGTTGCAGCAAACTGCAGGGACAATCGCAACGTTTTCTCCAAACTTCCGCGGTATGTGCGAGTGATCGATTTCCAGACGATCAACTGGCACAGATGCAAAGGCAAGCAAAGATTTCAGACCATGATCCATGAATGACCGGGTCAGAAGTGGGGTGTCCACTCGCTTTGGCATTCGGTCGCACGTAACCTCTGTCAAAGAGGGGCATCTGTAGACACCCCACCTTCGGCTACACTGTTGGTAGAGATAGCTGGATGAATGGAGGACCACACCCCCAAATCCCATGTCCAAACTCAGCCAAACTCACCCTTGTAAGCCCCAATCCATAGCCTAACTATTGTAGACAAATTTGGCTTTAAAGAGAAGTGAGGAATCGTGCTTGACGAAAGGGGTCGCATCTCCAAAATGCGACCAGCCCGGCTCGTGCTTGACGAAAGGGGTCGCATCTCCAAAATGCAACCAGCTCAGCTCGTGATCGTCGAAAGGGGTCGCACCCCAGAATGCGAGCACTCTTGATATGAGCAGCTCCCGACATATGAGCGGTCGTGGTTTCTGGTCTCTGGCATGGATGGCCCTCATCTCATAGTACCAGCAGCCCGTATAGGCCGATTTTAGTTTATATCTATTCATAGTTCCGAATATCTAGAGACGTAATGAGCTAGACGTTTAGAATGTTTTGACTACTTTCTTATCCAAGGATTAACAAGATAAGCTTCTTATCCCATGAAATCAGTACTATTCTTAACAGCTTGCGTAGCAGGTTGGATCATGTAGATCTGTATAAATAGATGACTCTATTGATGATAAAGGTACAAAATACTCAATCTCTAACCCCTGTCGTTTATTTGTTCTCTCTTCAACCTCACCCTGTCTAACTTAAGCATCGAAGGGCCAACGGCTGGACGCCGGCCACCCTTAGTCATTTTTTTTGTCTCCTTTCAGGCCCAAGGAGGAAATCGCTTGGAAAGAAGGTGAACGTCCGGAGGACCCTATTACAAAATTCGACGTAAACAGTTTGGCGTCGTCTGTGGGAATTCGATTTGATCATTGTTCGCTTCCCCAAGTGTAGGGTTGTAATGTAGTAATAATCTCGGTAAGACCGAGGTCGATCCACAGGGACTTGTGTAGGAATTCACAAACACATCCAATAGTGTCTATTGAAAGCTAACAACCAGATTTTGTATGAATTTGATGTGAGTAACAAAATTGAATTAAATTGAAGATAAATAATTATAAAAAGGCACTAGGGGTTCAAGGATCCACTTGTAGCAATCCTTGATGTTCAATCCGCTGTGGTTTCACACTTTCTCAACTAGAATCGATATCAAGATCTATCTAGCCGGATGATAGAGCTGTTAAACCAAACAATCTGTTATATGTAAGTCCAATGCATAGGATTCACTCAATGTAAGCTAGGCTGAGCATGCTCAATTGCATAGGTCAGTCCTCATTCCAAAAGGATCAGTTCACAATCATAACCATCCTCAAGTCCTGTCGCAAAACAAGGCTAGATCATGATTTGAACTTGATTCAAATCACATGCACAGTCCATACACATTACAGAAATTCAGAAAAGTAGAACTTTGATAGGAAGTCCCCACATGAAGATCATAGTACTAGAGCGTACTCCAATTCCTCGGATCATACAGGTCTAGACTAATACAAACCAATTAAGAATTTAAGTAATTCTCCCAAACATCCATGAGTCATCATAAGACTAAGAAAAACTACTTAAAACTTGTATAAACTTCAAACCATAGTTCATAAACATGAATTACAAACTTAAAACCAACTTAGAACGAATTGAAACATCTTAGATCCACTACAAGCTTCACTTCTTAGCCCTAGCTAAGAGATTTAGCTGCTCATGATCCAAGGAAACATGAAACAACAAAAAAACTCATAAAAATAGTAAAACAAACTAGAAGGAGTTGTGGAGCTCCGAAATCCACTTCCGCCACCTCCAACCTTACTTAAACCCTCCTAAGATACCCTAGGAGCGATCCCTAGGTGTCCTTTTATAGTGGGGAGGCTCGGCAACTTCAGAAGAATCGAGAATTTGCGTAAAAGTTACGCAGTGCGAAGAGAAAATCGGCGCCAGAATTAGAAATCTGTATCTTACGCATGGCCAACCGGTCTGAGTAACTGGCCGACCGGTCGCGACCGGTCGTGCCTCACTGGGAAATCAGTCCAGCAAGCTCTGGACTATAAAAAGACTTCTGGCCGACCGGTCACGACCGGTCGGGCTGTGTTTGGCTTAGGTCCAGTGAGCTCAGCATGCTTGGAACGCTGGCCGACCGGTCGCACGACCGGTCTGACCTTCCTAGCCGACCGGTCACGACCGGTCTTGGCCTGTTTCTGGTTCAGTTTCTTCTTTCTTTCTTCTTTTCTTCTTTCCTTGCTTCCTTCTTTCTTTGGTCCTCCTTCGATCTTCATCCAAATAGTTATAAATGGGGTCCTTTTGTCATCAATTACGCGGAGTCCACTCTCAATCCTGCAATCACCAAACATGCATTCAATGAGTCTTTAAATCATGAAAGTCTTGCAAAATGAGTGATGAATTGGGGTTAGAATATGCACAACTAAGAGCTCAACACACCCCCCAACCAGCATTTTGCTAGTCCCGAGAAAAACATGCGTGAAACCAATTCCATTCTCCAAAACTCAACTCCTACAAAACAGAAAAACTTGTTAGTTCTAAGAAAATAAAAAATCCTAACTATTTCTACTTCTACAGCCACTGAAATTATTTGAAAACCGTTATCTAATTTCCCTGGCAACGGCGCCAAAAACTTGTTCGCTCGCCTCAAGTGTAAGGCTGCGATGTAGTAATAAATCTCGGTAAGACCGAGGTCGATCCACAGGGAAAGAGTAACAGCTTCCTAATTACTCCAGCAACTCAGTTTAATAGAACAAATTCAATTTCAATAGGATGTTTAATTAAAACAGTAACTTAATGAAAAATCAGAGATATAATGTACTAAGGCTTTCAAGGATCCACTTGTAGCAATCCTATGTTAATTCAGTCAATCCAAGTAGAGAACACAACTAGATTTGAAGTCCTATCTCTCATCTAGTTGGAAAATAAAGCATTCACACACATTCATCCAATTCAAGTTGAACTTCCAAGTTCAAGTCCATTCAATCAATGTAGAATTCAAATTCATAGCCTGCGGAGTAACAGCCATGCCTATGGACTATGGCCTGCTCAAGGATTACTATAATTCGAATCTAAACAAGCAACCTGTGATAATCTCAGAGAATTAAAAGGAATTCATGTCCGGAGCACATGAACTCAGATAAGACATCTCAAACTACCATCTTTTGGACTGAACATAAGAAAATTCTAACCTTGAATTAAAAAATACTTGAATCAAACTGAAATTAACATAGAACTGGCTACAAGCTTCACCTCTCAGCCTTAGCTGAGAGGTTTTAGCCGAGCATAGTCATGCCACAACTAAAAGCTCAAAAATAAAGCATAAAACTAGAAAAACCCGAAAATAGATGTTGCAGACGCTCCACAGTCGCCTTCAGCCTCCAAACTCACGTTCCTCCTCTTCTCTGCTGCCTTAGGGAGAGCCCCTAGGTGGCCTTTTATAGCAACAAGCCCCCCTTGCGTTGGATTCTGCGAAAGCCTTCGCATTGCGCAGCAATTTTCGGAGTCCCAATTTAGAAAGGAGACTTCTTACGCAGGACCGGTCGGCCTGGCTTTTCAAATACTCCAAAGAGCTCAGCCGACCGGTCATGACCGGTCGGCGTGGATTGTCCATTGTTCCAGCGTGCATGCCCGACCGGTCATGACCGGTCGGGCTTTGTTTCCTCTTCGTCCAGAGCCTATAGCCGACCGGTCACGACCGGTCGGCCCTTCCTCAATGTCTTCTGCCTTCATGGCCGACCGGTCTTGACCGGTCGGCCTTCTTCTACTGCTCCTTTCTGATGTGTCTAACCGGTCGGACGACCGGTCAGCCTTGTTATTCTTCAGCTTTTTCTTCTTTTCTTCATCCTCTTTTCTCTCTCTTTCTCCTTCTTTCTTTGGTCCATCCTAAGACTTCATGCAATAGCTTCAAATACATTCTTTTGGCTCCAATTTGATGAAATCCACTCTCATCCCTACAATCACAGAAACACGTGTTAGGTGGGCCTTTAAACCATGAAAATCATGCAAGCTATGTAGTGTAATGGGCAATGCAATGTATAAATTGGAGGTTCAACACACCCCCCAACCAGCTTTTTGCTAGTCCCGAGCAAAACATGCGTGAAAATAATTTCAACCCTCCAAATCCAACTCCCCTTTAGAACCTATGATTCTATCCATCCCAAGATGTATAAGTGTAAAATTTGGAAAAATTAGGTGTTAGAAGCTGAACCTTGGACTCTCAAAACATAAGAAGTGTTTACATGAAATCCCCGCTGACTGATTGATAAATAGAAGAATTCGAACAAATTCAACCTAGTGTGCATAGTGGAAGTTCATCTCATGAGTTCCTGGAACCATCTTCTTTATAGATTAAGTAGACCAGGGATTTCAAGGTGCACAGAGCAACAGCAAGCCTATGACAGAAATTTGCCTTACCGTCCTTCCGACGGCTTTCACACTACATCCCATTTCCGGCTTTGGTTACGGTTCGACCATCCCCCGGTTGGTAATAGGTAGCCCTTTTCGGAATTTTCCACCAATTTTCTTTCCTTCCCGATTTCATCCTTTCTTTCCTTTTTCTTTTAACTTAGATAGGATTTTTAGAAATCCATATCTTTCATTATTTTCCCATGGACAAGGATGGACAAAATACCCCGGCTTGGCTGCTCAACACCTCTAAACCAAAGTCTATCTAATTCCACAAATCACATAAACCTGTTACTCATGAAAATCGTGTAATGTGAACTTGGTGTAAAGGTGTTCAAATTTTCTATCAATCACAACAATAGGGGAATTAACATATAAAGCCATTATGTTGGAAGAAATTCCAAACTACAACATCACACACTTCGTTTCTCCTCCTCTTCTACTCATAGCCTCTCAAATGTATAGAAACAAAATTTTCTAAAAGAGTTTTGAGATGTTAGAAAATTCGAAAAAATTTTGTGCATATGAAGCTCGAAATGTTGCAATATGCTAGATGAGGAATCTCATCTCACCCCCCAACCAAATCTTGCATTGTCCTCAATGTAAAAAGATCGTCAATTAGCATGAACATGAGAGCAATGGTAAACAATGAGAGAATGAGAACAATAGTACCTGAGAGAGCGATCATGGAGGTCTGCAATTCCAACAACTAAATCCTACTAAAACAGTAAAACAAAATAAACCTACCTATGCTATACCTCCATCAGACTAGGAGATCAATAATCCTGATAAACAGGATCATTCAGGGAGATGGACATGTCCTCTGAATCAAATTTCTCAACAAATGGTTTAAGGCGTTGTCCATTAACTTTGAAACAGTCACCATTTGCTGTATTCTCAATCTCAACAGCCCCATGAGGAAAAACTTCTTTAACAATATATGGGCCGGTCCATCGAGATCGTAATTTTCCCGGAAAAAGATGAAGTCGGGCATTATACAAGAGCACTTTCTGTCCTTCATGGAAGGATTTCCTTACGATGTGCTTGTCATGAAAGGCCTTCATCTTGCTCTTGTAAATCCTCGAATTCTCATATGCATCGTTCCGGATCTCTTCAAGCTCATTTAATTGAAGTTTGCGAAGCGAGCTAGCCTTGTCTATGTCAAAATTTAGGGCCCGAATTGCCCAATAGGCTTTGTGTTCTATCTCCACAGGCAAGTGGCAAGCTTTCCCATAGACAAGTCTATAAGGGGACATTCCAATGGGTGTCTTGTAGGCAGTACGGTGAGCCCAAAGTGCATCATCTAATCGTAGGGACCAATCCTTGCGATCCGGTCTCACCGTCTTTTCTAAAATCTGTTTGATTTCCCTATTGGAGATTTCAGCTTGCCCACTTGTTTGTGGGTGGTATGGGGTACTCACTTTGTGCCTAATACCATATTTCTTCATCAAAGTTTCAAAAGGTCTATTGCAAAAGTGAGCACCACCATCACTAATAATGGCTCGAGGCGTCCCAAATCTAGAAAGTATGTTTTCTTTGAGAAACTTGAGAACCGTACGATGATCATTGGTTCTACATGGGATAGCCTCGATCCATTTAGACACATAGTCTACGGCAAGCAGAATATAGACATGTCCAAAAGATGAGGGGAATGGTCCCATGAAATCGATGCCCCAACAGTCAAAGACTTCAAGATGTTGAATTGGGGTGAGAGGCATCATATTGCGACGGGATAATCCTGCTAACTTCTGGCAGCGCTCGCATGCTTTGCAAAACTCGTGGGTATCTTTAAATAATGTGGGCCAATAAAAACCACACTGCAGAATTTTTGCAGTTGTTTTCTTGGCTGAAAAATGACCCCCACATGCTTGATCATGACAAAAGGAGATGACTGAATTGTGTTCATCATCGGGGACGCATCTCCTTATAATCTGGTCTGGGCAATATTTAAACAATAGAGGTTCATCCCAGAAAAATCTGCGCACTTCCCTTAGAAATTTACGTTTGTCTTGCGCAGTCCAATGAGTCGGCATCGCACCTGTGGAAAGATAGTTGGCTATATCAGCGTACCATGGTGGATGCATAGCAACAAAGAGTTGCTCATCAGGGAATGAGTCCTCAATAGGTGACTCATCAATGGAATTTGGTAGGACTAGGCGAGATAGATGATCTGCCACCACATTTTCTACCCCCTTCTTATCTTTGATCTCCAGGTCGAATTCTTGAAGGAGTAGGATCCATCTTAGCAAACGGGGCTTAGTATCCTTCTTAGAAAGAAGGTATTTCAGCGCCGCATGATCCGTATAAACAATAACTTTGGATCCTATTAAGTATGGCCTGAATTTGTCCAAGGCAAAGATGACGGCTAGGAGCTCTTTCTCCGTAGTCGAATAATTAACTTGGGCAGGATTCAAGGTCTTACTTGCGTAGTAGATGACATGGGGCTTTTTATCTTTCTTTTGGCCTAACACTGCCCCAATAGCAAAATCGCTAGCATCGCACATCAACTCAAAAGGCATGGACCAATCTGGTGGTTGCATAATAGGAGCGGTTGTCAACATGTCTTTTAGCTTTGAAAAAGCTAATTGACATTCGGCACTCCACTCAAATTGGGTCTCCTTTTGTAGAAGGTTGCATAAAGGCCTTGAGATGTGACTAAAGTCCTTTATAAACCTTCGATAGAAGCCGGCGTGTCCAAGGAAGGACCGCACATCACGTATGCTTTTGGGTGGTGGTAGATTGGAAATTATGTCAATTTTCGCCAGGTCTACTTCTATTCCATTGGACGAGATGATGTGTCCAAGGACTATTCCTCTTTGTACCATGAAATGGCATTTTTTCCAGTTTAATACAAGCTGTTTTTCCTCACACCTTATCAAGACCAACTTCAAGTGCTTGAGACACTCATCAAATGTACTACCAAAAACAGAGAAATCATCCATGAACACCTCAAGAAACTCACCCACCATGTCTGAGAAAATACTCAACATGCATCGTTGGAATGTGGCGGGTGCATTACATAATCCGAATGGCATCCTTCGGTAAGCGAAGGTACCAAACGGGCATGTAAATGTGGTTTTCTCTTGGTCTTCCGGAGCTATCTCGATTTGGTTGTATCCGGAATAGCCATCTAGGAAGCAATAATAGGGATGGCCTGCCAATCTCTCCAAAATTTGATCCACAAATGGGAGAGGGAAGTGGTCTTTCCTAGTGACCGTATTGAGCTTCCTATAATCAATGCACATACGCCAACCGGTGGTCACCCTAGTCGGTATAAGCTCGTTGTTGGCGTTTTCAATGATGGTAATTCCGGATTTCTTGGGAACAACTTGGGTAGGACTCACCCATTGGCTATCTGAGATGGGGTAGATGATACCCACATCCAATAGCTTTAACACCTCGGCTTTGACAACCTCCATCATGTTTGGATTTAACCGTCTTTGAGGTTGTCTAGTCGTTTTTGCGTTTTCTTCAAGGTGTATACGGTGAGTGCAAACCGAAGGATCTATCCCTTTGAGATCCGCTATTGTCCAACCTAAGGCTTCCCGATGTTCTTTGAGTAGCTCAATCAACTTGAGCTCTTGGTCTTTCTCTAGGTGAGAGGCAATGACAACTGGGAACGTTTCCTCTTGACCCAAATATACGTATTTAAGCTCGGATGGCAATGGTTTGAGGTCAAGCTTCGGTGGTTTGATGCTAGACGGTAGAGGCCTTGATGTGGTTGGTGGCAATTTTTCAAAATGGGGCCTCCACCGGCTAGTATCAACTACCGGTCTTTCTATATTTAATGCCTGCACAATCTCACTACTGATGGGATCTTCGGAATCCATGATATGTGCTAAGCATGTCTCCAAGCTTTCTAGTGGTTCAAGTTGGAGGAGTTCTTCTTCTTCAAAAGTTTCGAGCATGTTCACATCGAAGAACTCATCATCATCAACATCCCTATGTCTTTTGCCCAAATGAAACACATTTACCTCTAGTGTCATGTTTCCAAAAGATATTTGCATCACCCCATTCCGGCAGTTGATGATTGCGTTTGATGTGGCAAGGAATGGGCGGCCTAATATCACCGGTATTTGGGTGCTAGCATCCAAAACCGGTTGTGTGTCCAAGACTATAAAATCTACCGGGTAGTAGAATTTGTCAACTTGGACTAGAACATCCTCAACTATCCCCCTCGGTACACGGATAGATCTATCTGCGAGTTGCAATGTGGTTTTGGTGGGTTTTAATTCACCAAGGCCCAATTGCTCATATACCGAGTATGGGATCAAGTTCACACTCGCCCCCAAGTCTAACAAGGCACGTTCAATCCGGTAGTCTCCAATGATACATGAAACTGTGGGACTACCGGGATCTTTGAATTTTGGGGGAGTCTTTTGAGTGAGGATGGCACTCACTTGCTCAGTTAAGAAGGCCTTTTGCTGCACATTATATTTGCGTTTTGTTGTGCATAGGTCTTTTAGAAACTTGGCATAAGAGGGAATTTGTTTGATGGCATCAAGCAAAGGGATATTGATCTTGACTTGTCTGAAAATCTCTAGAATATCTTGGGAATTTGGGAGAGATTTTGGGGCAACCAATCTCGATGGGAATGGTGCTGTGGGCTGGTAAATGCGTTCCGGTTGTTGTGGGGCTAAGTTAGATCCATTTTCATCCTCAGAACTTACCGGATCATTAGGCTCATCGGCCTTCACCGGAATAGTTTTGTCAATTTGTTTACCACTTCTAAGGGTGGTAATGGATTTAGCTTGCTCCATGTTTTGGTTGGAAAGATTAGGGATGCTTACTTCATGTACTTGCTTAGGATTGGGCTGAGGTTGGGCCGGAAAGGTCCCTTCCCTAGCATTCAAGCGTCCCTTAATCTCATCAACCGAGACTTTCAGCTCTTGGAACAATTGCTGATTTGATTCATTTATTTGCGCTTGCCCTTGCATAAACGCTCTCAAAGTATCCTCCAATGAGACTTGAGGTGGGGCCATATTTTGCATGGGTGGCCCTCTTTGGGAGTTGGTAGGATTGCCCGTTGGGGCATTCTTCCAACTGAAATTCGGGTGGTTCTTCCAACTCTCATTGTATGTATTACCTACCGGTCCATTGAAGGGCCGTTGATAACCATATGTGGCATTGGCTGTCTCTTGCAACACTTCCTTAAATGCAGGAATTGTGGGACAATCTTGCGTGGCGTGTAAGTCGGTGAGACAAATCCCACATGTGGTTTCAACAGCTTCCTTGGACTTGGAAACTCCATTTTTGCTAAGTTCCATGGCCTCAACCTTCCTTGTGAGGTTGGCTATCCTTGCATTTACGTCGTCTTCCTCTTTAAGGACATATATCCCTCCTTTCTCTTGAGTAGGCTTGGGGTTCTTGGGTTTATCCGAGGTGTCCCAAGATTGGGCATTTTCAGCCAACATGTCCAAGTAACTCCAAGCATCATCTGGATTTTTACTCATAAACTCGCCATTGCACATCATTTCCACAAATTGGCGCATATTAGGACTTAATCCATCATTGAAAAAATTTATAATTCGCCAACTCTCATAGCCATGATGTGGGCAAGCAAGCAGGAGTTCCTTAAATCTTTCCCAACATTGAAAGAATGATTCACCCTGTTTTGCTGAGAAATTCATTATGGCCCTTCGAAGAGTGTTTGTCTTATGAGCGGGGAAGAACTTTTTCAAGAATTCCCGGTTCATCTCAACCCATGACCCAATCGAATATGGTCTAAGAGAGTGAAGCCAATCTTTGGCTCTTTCTTTCAAGGTGAAGGGAAAAAGTTTAAGTCTGATTGTATCCCCAGAAACATTGGGATAATGCAAGGTGGCCAACACTTCTTCGAATTCTTGCAAGTGTAAGTATGGGCGGTCAGAGCCTAGCCCATGGAATTTAGGTAAAAGTTGGATTACTCCCGGTTTTATGTCAAGGGTCCCACCGTTAGCTGGTAGAACTATGCAAGAAGGTGTAATTGTACGAGCAGGTTGTAGGTAATCCCGTAGTGATCTCATTGGAGGAACATTATGTACCTCATTCTCTCCTACTCCTTCCTGATTTGCGTTTGTGGTTGGAGTAGGGGGTGGAGGATTCCTTAAGGGTGTTTGCTCCATACTCCCCAAACTTTCACAATGCTCTTGATAATTCCGGACTCGTCTATGGACTGACAATGGTCCAACTAAACCACCTTCAGATTGGAGACGATTTGAATGGTTACGTTCCCAACGGGACATAAACCACTCAATCAGAAATCAAAACTAATCCTAACCTAGAAAACTGCAATCTGAAAATTCTAAAAACTAAGTTAGAAAGGTATCACCTGATGCGCTTGAACTGAAAGAAGAATTCCTACAAAACAGAAAACTTTGTTAGTTCTAAGAAAAATCAGAAAAACCTATCTACTTCTACAGCCACTGAAACTATTTGAAAACTATTATCTAATTTCCCCGGCAGCGGCGCCAAAAACTTGTTCGCTCGCCTCAAGTGTAAGGCTGCGATGTAGTAATAAATCTCGGTAAGACCGAGGTCGATCCACAGGGAAAGAGTAACAGCTTCCTAATTACTCCAGCAACTCAGTTTAATAGAACAAATTCAATTTCAATAGGATGTTTAATTAAAACAGTAACTTAATGAAAAATCAGAGATATAATGTACTAAGGCTTTCAAGGATCCACTTGTAGCAATCCTATGTTAATTCAGTCAATCCAAGTAGAGAACACAACTAGATTTGAAGTCCTATCTCTCATCTAGTTGGAAAATAAAGCATTCACACACATTCATCCAATTCAAGTTGAACTTCCAAGTTCAAGTCCATTCAATCAATGTAGAATTCAAATTCATAGCCTGCGGAGTAACAGCCATGCCTATGGACTATGGCCTGCTCAAGGATTACTATAATTCGAATCTAAACAAGCAACCTGTGATAATCTCAGAGAATTAAAAGGAATTCATGTCCGGAGCACATGAACTCAGATAAGACATCTCAAACTACCATCTTTTGGACTGAACATAAGAAAATTCTAACCTTGAATTAAAAAATACTTGAATCAAACTGAAATTAACATAGAACTGGCTACAAGCTTCACCTCTCAGCCTTAGCTGAGAGGTTTTAGCCGAGCATAGTCATGCCACAACTAAAAGCTCAAAAATAAAGCATAAAACTAGAAAAACCCGAAAATAGATGTTGCAGACGCTCCACAGTCGCCTTCAGCCTCCAAACTCACGTTCCTCCTCTTCTCTGCTGCCTTAGGGAGAGCCCCTAGGTGGCCTTTTATAGCAACAAGCCCCCCTTGAGTCGGATTCTGCAAAAGCCTTCGCATTGCGCAGCAATTTTCGGAGTCCCAATTTAGAAAGGAGACTTCTTACGCAGGGCCGACCGGTCGTGACCGATCGGCCTGGCTTTTCAAATACTCCAGAGAGCTCAGCCGACCGGTCATGACCGGTCGGCGTGGATTGTCCATTGTTCCAGCGTGCATGCCCGACCGGTCATGACCGGTCGGGCTTTGTTTCCTCTTCGTCCAGAGCCTATAGCCGACCGGTCACGACCGGTCGGCCCTTCCTCAATGTCTTCTGCCTTCATGGCCGACCGGTCTTGACCGGTCGGCCTTCTTCTACTGCTCCTTTCTGATGTGTCTGACCGGTCGGACGACCGGTCAGCCTTGTTATTCTTCAGCTTTTTCTTCTTTTCTTCATCCTCTTTTCTCTCTCTTTCTCCTTCTTTCTTTGGTCCATCCTAAGACTTCATGCAATAGCTTCAAATACATTCTTTTGGCTCCAATTTGATGAAATCCACTCTCATCCCTACAATCACAGAAACACGTGTTAGGTGGGCCTTTAAACCATGAAAATCATGCAAACTATGTAGTGTAATGGGCAATGCAATGTATAAATTGGAGGTTCAACAACTACGTCCCATTTTCGGCTTTGGTTACGGGTAGATCATCCCCCGGTTGGTAGTAGGTAGCCCTAATCGGATTTTTCCACCATTTTTCCATCATTCCCAATTTCATCATTCCTTTTCCTTTTTTTAAAAATTAGATAGGATTTTTAGAAATCCATATCTTTCGTTATTTTCCCATGGACGAGGATGGACAACGTACCCCGGCTTGATGTCTCAACACCTTGAATCAAAATCTAACTGATCCATAAATCACATAATATCTTCAACTCGTGAAAATCGTGTAATGTGAACTAGGTGTAAGAGTGTTCAAATTTTCTATTAATCACAGAATTAGGGGAATTCTCATATAAAACCATTATGCCTAGTGAAGATCAAGATTTACAACCTCATACACTTCATATCCCCTCCTCTTACACTCATATCATCTTGAATGCATAGAATTAAAATTTCAAAAGAGTTTTGAATTTTAGAAAAATAAAAAAATTTCTACATTATTGCTCGAAATGTTACAAAACGCTGGATTCATCCAAGTAATCCTACACCCCCCAACCAAATCTTGCACTGTCCTCAATGTAAAAGATGTGCAATAAGCAAAACATGAGAGCAATTTGAAAATAAAAGGCAGTGAGGAACGATAGTACCTGAGAGAGTGAAAAGTAGAATTCTTCCTCCTTCTAACAAACCTAAGCGAAAGCAAACAAAAGTAACAAAATCCTAATCCTAACTACTCTATACCTCCGTCAGACTAGGAGATCAATTCCATCAACTCATCCAAAAGCATAAAGTCAAGCAGAATCATTAGATGGATCAAAATGTTTTGCAATAACGTCATCCAATATCCTGCGTTACAATACACATGTGTGTGAGTGATCTAGATAAGCCACTGAAGATTCCAAATTTTTTTTTTCAGTGGGTTCATTAATGTTTTTACCACATGTATAAGGGGAGACATCGTCATATTTATCAGAAAAAATATGTCTCCATTCAGATTTTCCTGGGCATTGAATTTGCAAATATGGATCATCCCAGGGTTGGCAGGGATCGGTATGCATGATCCATAGAGCTGCGGAAATATGAATTGATTTCTCAGTACAACAAAGTGTTGTTTTCACATCCCTCTTTTGGCTAACGTTATATGCCAATACCGACTCAAAAGGTGCGACTATGTCCCTTATCACATCAACATTTTTATCAAGGGAATAGGTCGCATCTTCTTCTAAGTGATTGGGGTAAGGAGTTGAGAGGGACACATCTTCCACAATAGAATTGATCATGTTTATTTCGTGGACCTCTTCATCTTCATCCTCTTGTTGGTTGTCAACATTGAAAGCATTTAACTCAATCGTCATATTACCAAAGGACATTTGTATGACCCCACTCCTACAATTTATGATAGCGTTTGATGTAGCTAGGAATGGACGGCCAAGTATGACAGGAATTTGAGGGCCACTATTAACCATGGGTTGTGTGTCCAAGACAATGAAGTCCACTGGGTAGTAGACCTTGTCAACTTGGACAAGAACATCCTCAATCATCCCTCTCGAAATACGAATCGATCGGTCAGCGAGTTGTAATGTGGTTTTGGAGGGTTTTAATTCACCTAAACCCAATTGTTCATAGACCGAAAATGGTATTAAGTTCACACTTGCTCCTAGATCAAGTAAAGCATGTTTCACCCGGTAGTCTCCAATTATGCGTAATATTGTCGGACTACCAGGATCTTTGTATTTCTTGGGCATCCCGTGATTTATAATGGCGCTTACATTCTCTGTCAAAAATGCCTTCTTTTGCACATGTATTTTTTTTTTTATCGTGCAAAGATTCTTCAAAAACTTAGCATATGACGGAATTTGTTTAATGGCATTCAACAATGGGATGTTGATCTTCACCTGCTTAAAAACCTCTAAAATTTCCAGATTTTTGTCTAAAGGTTTAGCTGAAATCAACCTTTGTGGAAACGGGGCAACCGGTTTGTATTGCCTTTCCGGTTCTTTCTCTTGTGGAGTGTTGTTCAAGTTATCATCCTCTTTAGAGATTTCCGGATCATTAGGCTGTGGGGCCTTCACCGGATTAGATTTATCAATAATCTTCCCACTTCTCAAAGTGGTGATAGCTTGAACATGCTTCATATGTTGGGAGGATAAGCTTACATCTTGTATCTCAAATTGGGTCCTTGGGTTAGGAAAAGGTTGAGCAGGAAGTGTGCCTTTCTCCCTAACACTGAGGTGCGATTTAACCCTAGCCATTGAGGTTTTCAAGTCATTGATGGCTTGGGTTGTATTTTGATTAAATTTCAATTGCTCTTGCATGGACCCATCTATTTTCAGAGAATTAGTCTGGTTATACTCAGCTTGGACTGATACAAATGCACCCAACATCTCCTCTAGCGAAACTTTTGGAGTAATGACTAGAGATGGACCTAGTATAGGTTGAGCTTGAGGGATATTGGTTGCATTCGCAGTGGGTCCATTCTTCCAACTAAAGTTGGGATGGTTCTTCCAACTATAATCATACGTATTTGAGTTTGGAGCACCAAATTGCCATTGATAACTGTTTATGGCATTTGCTTGTTCTTGTAAGATGTCTTGAACTGCTGAGTCTTGTGTTGTATATTGATTTCCGGCACAAACTCCACAAACAGTTTCAACGTCCTTAGAGTTGATCGTCTCTCCTTTCCTTAATTCCATGGCCTCGACTTTTCTTGTGAGGCTAGCCACACGTGCACTTAAGCTATCTTCTTCCGATAAGACGTAAATTCCCCCTTTTTCCTTTTGTTGGCTAGTCTTGGAATTAGTTGGTTTAGATGTATCCCAAGACTGTGCATTCTCAGCCAATTCTTCCAAATAATCCCATGCTTCATCAGCCTCCTTATTCATGAATTCCCCATTACACATCGTCTCTACGAATTGGCGCATGGGTGAAGTCAGTCCTTCATAGAAAAAGTTTATAACCCGCCAAATTTCATAGCCATGATGTGAGCATGTGTTTAATAGGTCCTTAAACCTCTCCCAACATTGGAAGAACGTTTCATCTTCCTTTTGGGCAAAGTTCATGATAAGGCGCTTCAACATGTTTGTTTTGTGAGTAGGGAAGAATTTTTTTATGAATTCCCTATGCATATCAGTCCATGCACCAATTGATTTTGGCCTTAATGCATGAAACCAACCTTTTGCTTTATCTTTAAGAGTAAAAGGGAAGAATTTGAGTCTTACCACATCGTCAGTCACATTAGCAAAGTGCATGGTGGTTATTACCTCATCAAACTCCTTAAGGTGTTGATAGGCACTTTCACTGTCTAATCCATGGAATTTAGGGAGAAGTTGGATCACTCTCGGTTTCAAATCCACATTCCCTGCATTTGGTGAAAATACTATGCATGAGGGAGTGCTCGCTTTTGCTGGTTGCAAGAAGTCACGTAAAGTTCTAGGTCGAGGAACATTCTCAACCACATTCTCCCCTGTTTCAGTTTGGTTTTGGCCCAGATTAGGATTGGCCATTGGATTAGGTTGATTCACAGCTATATCTTCAGACAAAATTGGAGAGTTTAGATGTCTCTTAGCACGTGGTTTTCTGTCAATTCCTTCTACTATCCACCCTTCACTTATGAGTCGGTTATTGGAATCCTGAGCCCAATGTGGCATGCAAAACCAAAAAATATGAAACAAAGAGAAAGAAGAATTCTTCCTCCCTTTCTTTACTCTTCTCTAAGACCGAAGCACAAGGTGTCCTGCAATGGCTAAGCCAGAAGCAAGGATAGAGACCGATTTCTCCTGGTCAATAGGGGTTCAAAGAACTCCCCACCCACTCTTTGAATCGTTTGAGAAAAAGTACAGAAAAAGGAGAAAGAGGAGTAGAGGTGAGAAAAGAAATCTCTAAGCACAAGGTGATCCAAGACGGCAGAGCCGACCAATAGGAATCCAGGTGGCACAAGGCCGACCTTTCAGAGATCCAAAAGGAGTCTCCACCCACTCTACAAGAGATGAATATGATAGGAATGAATAGGAGAAGGAGAAGAGTAAGGTTTAGAAAGATAGAACCTGATTCGGCACTTGAAATCCTTGTATCTTCTTCAGCTTCCTAGAAATCCCTGAAAAGAAAAATCAAATAAGCAAGCTAAGTTAGTCCTAAAATCCTAAAAATCCTAAATAGATACTAATTTCAGAAATTTGTGAAAAACCGTCAAAGTCCCTGGCAACGGCGCTAAAAACTTGTTCGCTTCCCCAAGTGTAGGGTTGCGACGTAGTAATAATCTCGGTAAGACTGAGGTTGATCCACAGGGACTTGTGTAGGAATTCACAAATACATCCAATAGTGTCTATTGAAAGCTAACAGCCAGATTTTGTATGGATTTGATGTGAGTAACAAAATTGAATTAAATTGAAGATAAATAATTATAGAAAGGCACTAGGGGTTCAAGGATCCACTTGTAGCAATCCTTGATGTTCAATCCGCTGTGGTTTCACACTTTCTCAACTAGAATCGATATCAAGATCTATCTAACCAGATGATAGAGCTGTTAAACCAAACAATCTGTTATATGTAAGTCCAATGCATAGGATTCACTCAAGGTAAGCTAGGCTGAGCATGCTCAATTGCATAGGTCAGTCCTCATTCCAAAAGGCTCAGTTCACAATCATAACCATCCTCAAGTCCTGTCGCAAAACAAGGCTAGATCATGATTTGAACTTGATTCAAATCACATGCACAGTCCATACACATTGTAGAAATTCAGAAAAGTAGAACTTTGATAGGAAGTCCCCACATAAAGATCATAGTACTAGAGCGTACTCCAATTCCTCGGATCATACAGGTCTAGACTAATACAAACCAATTAAGAATTTAAGTAATTCTCCCAAACATCCATGAGTCATCATAAGACTAAGAAAAACTACTTAAAACTTGTATAAACTTCAAACCATAGTTCATAAACATGAATTACAAACTTAAAACCAACTTAGAACGAATTGAAACATCTTAGATCCACTACAAGCTTCACCTCTTAGCCCTAGCTAAGAGATTTAGCTGCTCATGATCCAAGGAAACATGAAACAACAAAAAAACTCATAAAAACAGTAAAACAAACTAGAAGGAGCTGTGGAGCTCCGAAATCCACTTCCGCCGCCTCCAACCTTGCTTAAACCCTCCTAAGATACCCTAGGAGCGATCCCTAGGTGTCCTTTTATAGTGGGGAGGCTCGGCAACTTCAGAAGAATCGAGAATTTGCGTAAAAGTTACGCAGTGCGCAGAGAAAATCGGCGCTAGAATTAGAAATCCGTATCTTACGCATGGCCGACCGGTCGGACGACCGATCTGAGTAACTGGCCGACTGGTCGCTGACCGGTCTTGCCTCACTAGGGAAATCAGTCCAGCAAGCTCTGGACTATAAGAAGACTTCTGGCTGACCGGTCACGACCGGTCGGGCTGTGTTTGGCTTAGGTCCAGTGAGCTCAGCATGCTTGGAACATTGGCCGACCGATCGCACGACCGGTCTGACCTTCCTGGCCGACCGGTCACGACCGGTCTTGGCCTGTTTCTGGTCCAGTTTCTTCTTTCTTTCTTCTTTTCTTCTTTCCTTGCTTCCTTCTTTCTTTGGTCCTCCTTCGATCTTCATCCAAATAGTTCTAAATGGGGTCCTTTTGTCATCAATTAGGCGGAGTCCACTCTCAATCCTGCAATCACCAAACATGCATTCAATGAGTCTTTAAATCATGAAAGTCTTGTACAATGAGTGATGAATTGGGGTTAGAATATGCACAATTAAGAGCTCATCAAAGTCAGTCGTTCTTACCACTGATCAAAATCCTTCCACAATGCCTCCTAAAAAGACTGTTCATCATTCCATATCAAGGCAGACATTACCTCCACCTGATGTTACGGAATTAGTGCCTGTTCCTCAAACCACTTCAATAGACATCCCTCAAGGAGCTCCAAACGTGCCATCAGCGAACCCGTTATTTGAGGTTTCCGGAAGTCAAGAGGACGTCATGCGTTTCCTCGGAAATACCCTTCTAACGCTCAACGCGGAGTTCAAGCCCTGTCTAATCGGCTTGATCAGCATTTCCTGGAGCCGCAGAGACAACCTTCCGAAGGGTTGCCTGCGTAACCCATACCGGTGGCTTCCAGACATTCTGTGGACGAGCCACAGGTCCAACCAAATCATCCTCCATCAAATCGAATGCCGCTTGGCAACCAACCCCCTGTGCTACCTCCACATTCTATACATTCTAGTGCTTCTCGTCAACATCAATCTCAGGGGTCCATCGTTGAAACGTCAGGTTATACTTTACCATGGGAAGGAGACCTTAAGATAATCCATGATCGTTTTGATGTCATGGAGTAGCGATATCAGGCAAATCGACCATCAACTGTGGTGGCGTCGATACATCGATCCGAGTCTCCTTTCACCAGCGAGGTCATGGGAGCACCTTTACTTAGAAAATATCGTACACCTGTCATCACTCCATATACAGGTATAGGCGATCCTCTCGAACACTTGAAAACTTATAGGTCTCTTATGGAGCTGGAGGGACATGGGTCCGAAATCATGTGTAGAGCTTTTTCCCTAACCTTAAAGGAAGCAGCTCGTACGTGGTTCCGGGGGCTGAAGCCTCGATCTATCGGCTCCTTTTCACAGTTATCGGAGCTTTTCCTTTCTCAATTCATGGGAAGCATCCGCACCAAGAAGCCAGCGTCTCACCTAATGGATTTGAAACAACATCATGGGGAGACGATAAAGGAGTTCACAGTACGGTTCACTGTTGAAGCCGTCCAAACTGAAGGATATACCGAAGAAAAAGGCCTCACTGCCCTCATAGCCGGAATTACGAGCGAAAAATTCAGATTTGCCTTAGATAAAAACCCTCCAAAAATCATGGCAGAGTTCCAAGCTAAAGCTTAGAAGTATATCAATGCAGAAGAAGTTGCTCTGGCACGTCATGGTATACAGGGTAAGAAGCGCAAGCCGGACGAAATCTCGCCCCCAGATAAAAAATATCGACGTGATCGACGAGACCGCTCTCCCAAGAAGCCTTATTCTGGTAAATATCATAACTACACTCCTCTCAACCGATCCCATGAAAAGGTGTTAATGGAGATTAAACATAAACCATATGTAAAATGGCCGGCTGAGATCAAGTCTGATCCTGAAAAGAGAGATAAGGGCAAGTTTTGTTACTTCCACAAAGATCATGTGCATAGAACCCAAGATTGCATATCTCCGCGAGATCACATCGAAGCTCTCATTCGAAACGGCCATCTCCAAGATTATGTTGCTCGTCGAGGTCGATCACCAGAAAGGGCAAAAGCCTCACCCCACCCAAGAATATCTTTTTGAGAATTCAATTGCGTCTGCCTTCATAGTGGGCCAATAGTATCCTTGCCTCATCGCCTTATACGTTAGGGATCACCCCCCTTGGGTGGTTACCACATGCCCCCTAGTGTATTTCATCTAGAACACGATGTGCTTCTTCTGGGTGAAGACACCTTAAATAGGGCAAGGAAAAACTCTTACGTAACAATATTCCATCTTGTAAGGTATACCTGGCGGCTCGATGACGAATTTGTCGGGCGGCTTTCTTATCGTCTGGGAGGTATCTGTTAATGCAAAGATTTGTCAATTACCATGGTTAGTGTGTCGTCGAGTCTCCTTGCGGCTGAAGACAGTCTCCGTGCGGCTGAAGACAGAAGCTACTCAAAGAAGATCGCTCGTCAGTCAACTTCAAGCCTCTCCATCCAAACCTTTGATCCCAAAACCTTTTATAGATGGTCCAAATCCTTCCTAGGTACACCCTTAGCACCATCTATAGCCCTCCTTCCATTTAGATCAGCTTTGGAAGGGTTCATGTTAGCAGAAGTTGCTTAAAAATTGAAAAACAATATGTCTGCTCTCTCGATACATACCCGATCCATCGGATATTAGTCCGATAGGTGTCCGATCAATCGGAGAATTGTCCAGTAACATTGAAAACTTCTCTGGACACTTTTCCGATCAATCGGAGGACTGTCCGATCCATCGGAAAGGGTCTTCCGATCAATCGGACGGTATGTCCGATCAATCATAGAAATGTCCAGCAAACATTGAAAATCTCTCTGGACACTTTTCCGATCACTCGGATGTCTGTCCGATCCATCGGATAGGGTGCTACGATCCGTCGGACATACATACGATCCATCGGATGAAATTCCAGAAAAATTACATTTACTCTCTGGAAGGAATTCTGATCAATCGAACCATCTGTCCGATCAATCGGACATGGTCTTCCGATCAATCGGAACTAAGTCCTGATCAATCGGATGACCTGTTTTTCAGCAAAATTCAAATCTAGCTAAAACTTATGTCCGATCGATCGGATCCTATCGAGCTGACCGTTTTCTGACCGTTGAATATCATTTCTATATATGGAACTCGGTTGGATCTTGTGAGAGACACCTTGAGCATCATCTAGGGTTTGTGTGAGCCTTCTCCTTGAGATCCCCTTCTCTCATACCCTAAGATTTGTTGAGTTCATACTTCAATCCATGTTGATCTGACCAACATTGATGAAGCATTCAAAGCTTGGATTGAATCATGAACTCAACCCCTCTTTAATGGCATCTTGACCTACCTCTCATAGATATACTCTTGTCATCAATGCCATTAATGGTGGTTTAGGTAGAAGCCTTCCTCATATAAAAGCCATATCCCCATTTAGCCTCAACCTAACCCTAATCCCTCACCTTGGAATCTACAATGAGTCATCCGGAGCAAGGTTGCTGATCGAGGGAGCTGAAGAAGGTATCTTCCGTGCAAGCTGAAGCTTCTTCAACAAAGGCATCATCAAGGGACTCAATCAGCTAAGTATATTTAGTCTTTCGAGTCCAAGAAACCTCCTCAAGTTGAGATTTAGGTTTCAGAGTTTGAAGACCCAAACTCGTAAGAGTCCTTGCGTAGGACAAGTCCTTGAATAGGACAAGCCCTTGTGTAGGAC
Source organism: Liriodendron chinense (assembly GCA_003013855.2). Taxonomy (NCBI): domain Eukaryota; kingdom Viridiplantae; phylum Streptophyta; class Magnoliopsida; order Magnoliales; family Magnoliaceae; genus Liriodendron; species Liriodendron chinense. The sequence goes on along the minus strand of ML058463.1, from coordinate 4,765,172 downwards.
AAAGTGGTCATGGATTAGTCCTATGGAAGGATGAATCCATGTGTTGAGTCTTAAGTCCTTTTGTATGCTGTTAAGGTTTATGGTTAACCTCATTAAAACCATAGTGATAGTGAAATCCAGCCACTCAAGGAGTGAGTGGATCAGCCAGGAGTGGAGTAGGTACATAACCGAACCACTATAAAAATCTCTTGTTGTGTGATGAATGGATGAACTGATTTACTTCTTTCCCATATGCTTTTATTGACTTATATTCTGCATATCTTGTGTTTGAAGTAAGTTTCCTAAGAATACTTTGCATGATTATAAGTGTGTAATTGGGAAATTTAAAAAGTGTCCTATTCAACCCCCCTCTAGGACAAGGTATCTTGTTTCTTGCTTCTACAAAAAGCGGTAATCAAACTTACACCGCATTTTCAGTATCCGTCTCTGAGATAAAGGAGTATGGGGTCCATCCAACATGGAGACGGATGTACCTGCAATCACCTGCTCGAGAGTTGCTTGGTCGATACTCGAGTTCTAAAGGTGCTCGATGGGAATTGAATATTGTAACTCAGATTCTGGTGCAGAGGCGAGTTTTGCCAAAGAATCAGCGAGTTTATTCTTCTCGCGAGGGATGTGGATTATTTCATAATTCTTTAGCTTTACGAGTAGGATGAGTACTCGAGATTTATATGAGGCCATCCTTTCTTCTTTTGCTTCGAATTCACCGAGTACCTGATTAACTATGAGCTGAGAATCACTATGAATGAGTAAATTCTGAATTGAGAGGACGTTTGCTAGTTCGAGACCAACGATCAAGGCCTCATATTCTGCTTCATTATTTGAGATGCAAGAATCGAAATGTAAAGCGTATTGGAAATGTGACCCGTCTAGGGCGACTAAAATTAGGCCCGCTCCACTGCCGGTGGTCCTTGAAGACCCGTCCACAAAGAGTGACCAGGAGGGCTGGTCGCTGATCGCGGTATTATCATCGGAAGAGGAGTATGTGAATTCGGCGATGAAGTCAGTTATGGCCTGGCCCTTGATTGTGGTCCTGGGGCAGAACGATATGTCATGCTCACTGATCTCGACCGACCATTTAGTTAATCGTCAGGAAGCCTCAGGTTTTTGAAGGACTTGTCATAGCGGATGATTTGTTGATACTAAAATAGCGTGGGCTTGAAAGTATGGTCGCAGTTTTCGGGCTGCCGTGACTAAAGCAAGGGCTAGTTTCTCCATATCAGAATATCGAATTTCAGTGTCCACCATTGCCCGACTGATATAATAAATGGGCCTTTGTATCTCGGAATCTTCTCTTATTAAAGCGGCGTTAACGGCCGTGGAGGACACAGATAAATAAAGGATGAGTTGGTCATGCGCCACAGGTTAAGATAAAACAGGGGGTGTGCTCATATATTGCTTCAGTTGTTGAAAAGCTTCTTCGCACTGTGGTGTCCACTCCCAATCAGATTTGGCTGTGGCACGGAGGCGCTTAAAGAATGGTAACACTTGTCAGATGCCTGTGAAATGAACTTATTTAGCGATGCAATGCAACCAGCCAGACGTTGGACGTCCTTAAGAGTGGTTGGGGATTTCATCTCTATCAATGCTTTTATTTTTTCAGGATTTGCCTCAATTCCTCGCTGGCCGACCATAAATCCAAGAAATTTTCCAGCGGACACTCCGAACGCACATTTTTCTGGGTTTAGCTTCATCTGATATTTCCTCATCAGGTCGAAGGCTTCTCGAAGATCTGAAAGGTGATCATCTTCTACAACACTTTTCACGAGCATGTCATCAACATAGACTTCCAATTTTCTGCCAATTTACGCGGCAAATATCTTATTGACGAGACGTTGATAGGTGGCCCCTGCATTTTTAAGACCAAACGGCATTACCTGGTAGCAATATAGACCTCGGTCAGTGATGAAGGCAGTATGTTAGCTATCGGGAGGATGCATCATGATCTGGTTATAACCAGAATAAGCGTCCATAAAACTGAGCAGAGCATGCCCAGCTGTCGAATCGACCAACTGGTCGATTCGCGAGGTCTATCTTTGAGGCACGCTTTGTTCAAATCTGAATAGTCGACACACATTCTCCATTTGCCATTAGATTTTTGAACGAGAACTACATTTGCGACCCATTCTGGGTAGTCAACTTCTTTTATGAAATTGACCGTAAGCAAGCTTCTCGACTTCAGCCTTGATCGCCATTTGCCTTTTTGCAGTAAAGGCACGACGGCGCTGGTGGGCGGGTTTATACTTTGGGTCGATGTTCAGACGGTGTGCGATGACACTAGGGTCAATGCCAGGCATGTCTTGGTGAGACCAGGTAAACACATCTTGATATTCAGTGAGGAGGCAGATCAAATTTTCTCGAAAGACGTTCCTCAAAGAGGATCCCACACAAACAACTTTGGATGGGTCATCTTCATTTAAATGAATCGCTACTGTCTCTTCCCCGGGAGTTCCTGATTGGAGAGCATCCTCTCTTGGGTCCAACAAGGTATCCGCTGGGGAGTTGGATGAACCTTGTGCTACCATCATAACTGGTGTTGCTTGTGCTTTCTTTCGATCTTGTAGGAATATCTCATAACAAGACCGGGCCTCTTTTTGGTTTCCTCGTACAACCCCAACACCATTCGGGGTGGGAAATTTGATGCACAAATATAAAGGATGTAAAGCTGCCCCAACCTTATTAAGAGATGGCCGCCCCAAAATGGTGTTGTATGCTGATCTTCGGTCCACCACGAGGAAATTTATGAAGATAGTTGTCTTCGCTGGACTCTCCCCAAAGGTGACTGGAAGGTCAATGCTTCCTTCAGGTGTCACCACTTCGCCCCCGAAGCCGATGAGGGGAGTTGAGACTGGCTTGAGTAGGCTTCTGGCGAGTGCCATTTTGTTGAAAGCCTCCAGGTATAGAATATCAGCAGAGCTACCTGTATCCACCATAATATGATGAGTCAAATAGTTTGATACCTTTAGTGCGACTACGATGGAGTCTTCGTGAGGGAAGTGAATTCCCTCTGCATCTTCGAGGGAGAAGGAAATTGGAGGATGACTGGTTTTTGACGCGTTGGGCATCTGTTCCAGCTAGTAGATATGCTGGGGCTTCTTGGACGCCTTACGAGTGTATGCTCTTCTTGAAGTTTGAGAATCGCCACCGCAAGCTGGTCCCCCGACGATGGTACGAATTTCGCGAGTAGGTTCAACGTCTTCTTGTGAAGTATGACGGTGAGGCGACTTCTTCTGGTGGGGTGAGGCTTTTGCCCTTTCTGGTGATCGACCTCGACGAGTAACATAATCTTGGAGATGGCCCTTTCGAATGAGAGCTTCGATGTGATCTCGTAGAGATATGAGTCTTGGGTTCTATGCCCATGATCTTTGTGGAAGTAACAAAACTTGCCCTTATCTCTCTTTTCAGGATCAGACTTGATCTTAGCCGGCCATTTTACATATGGTTTATGTTTAATCTCCATTAACACCTTTTCATGGGATCGGTTGAGAGGAGTGTAGTTATGATATTTACCAAAATAAGGCTTCTTGGGAGAGCGGTCTCGTCGATCACGTCGATATTTTTTATCTGGGGGCGAGATTTCATCCGGCTTGCGCTTCTTACCCTGTATACCATGACGTGCCAGAGCAGCTTCTTTTGCATTGATATACTTCTAAGCTTTAGCTTGGAATTCTATCATGGTTTTTGGAGGGTTTTTATCTAAGGCAAATCTGAATTTTTCGCTCGTAATTCCGGCTATGAGGGCGGTGAGGCCTTTTTCTTCGGTATATCCTTCAGTTTGGACGGCTTCGGCAGTGAACCGTACTGTGAACTCCTTTATTGTCTCCCCATGCTGTTGTTTCGAATCCATTAGGTGGGACGCTGGCTTCTTAGTGCGGATGCTTCCCATGAATTGAGAAAGGAAAAGCTCCGATAACTGTGAAAATGAGCCGATAGATTGAGGCTTCAGGCCCCGGAACCACGTACGAGCTGCTTCCTTTAAGGTTAGGGAAAAAGCTCTAAACATGATTTCGGACCCATGTCCCTCCAGCTCCATAAGAGACCTATAAGTTTCCAAGTGCCAGCGATACTCTTCTATACCTCATGTACCGTCCGAGGAAATACTCCAATTGATAGCTTTTGGCCCTTCACTCAATGGGGGGTCGATATCATCGGGCCCTTGCCTACTGGAAAAGGACAAAATAGGTTCACGATAGTGGGGGTCGATTACTTCACCAAATGGGCCGAGGCGGAGCCACTAGCCATAATTACTGAGAAACAGACCACTAAGTTCATATGGAGAAACATCATATGCCGATATGGACTCCCGCATACCATAATCACCGACAATGGAAAGCAATTCGACAACGCCGCTTTCGATGAATTTTGCGAAACATGGAAGATACACAATATCCGCACTTCTCCCTATCATCCTCAAGCAAATGGGCAAGTTGAAGCAGTGAATAAAATCATCAAGCATCATTTGAAGACCAAGCTCGGTGAGTGTAAAGGCATGTGGCCAGAACTCCTGCTTGAAGTCTTATGGGCGTACAGGACTACGACTCGCACGTCTACAGGAGAAACTCCCTTCTCCTTGGCATTCAGTACCGACGTAATAGTACCAGTTGAAATTCAAGTACCCTCGTATCGGATCGAGCAGTACGATCCCACTTGTAATCAGGAAAATCTTCGACTTCACCTCGATCTCTTGGAAGAACGGAGAATTGCCTCCCAGATGCAAGCAGCAGCGTATCAGCAGCGCATTGCTCGCCACCGTAACGCTAAAGTTCGGCCTAGAGCTTTCCAGCTCGGCGATTTAGTCCTCAGATAGAACCTCGGAGCTCCTACTCGTTCGTTTGATCCGAATTGGGAAGGTCCGTATCGAGTCATCAAAATTATGCGACCCAGTACTTATTATCTCGAAGACATGCAGGGAAGACCCGTACGTCGCCCTTGGCACGTGGAACGCTTATTATGGTATTTCCCTTAATTCGATGTAATTCGAAACGACATTCCGAATGAATAAGAATTAAAATCATTCCTTTTGGTCGCTACTCCATTTAATTGGACTTGAATAGCCCCGAAGAGAATACATACATTCTCTTGGCCAATTGCCTACCCTTGGTAGGGTTAAGATCATTCTTGTTGGTTGCTTCTCCATTTTATGGATAAAAAATAGCCCTGAAGAGAACATACGTGTTCTCTTGACCAATCTTCTACCCTTGGTGGAATCAAAACCTCGATCGATAGACCAGTCTATCTCAACGCGGACATGGTCATACGACTCCCGGATTGAGTCTAATTCACTTTTTCATGAGTTAGTTATGCGAGCAGTCACTATACGATCAACACAGGGCGAAAAAGCTAGGGAAAGTACACAACATTGAAGAAATGAATGTTTCATTATAATCAAGTCAATTACATACACAAATTCTTCTCAAAGGCGTAAAAACATACAAAATAGAGGAAGGCGGACAACACTTTAAGATTAGTCATCCCCATCTGGAGCAGGCTCGCGGCTCTCGACTTCAGGGCCGATCTCAGGAGCAGGCGCGGCATCTGTGGCTTCGGTAACCTCATTCTCAGCCGCAGCTCGCTCCCTAGCCGCGACCTCGAAAGCCACCCTCTCAAACTCCTCTAAGTTGAAAGACGGAGCAATCTGCTGCATAACCCTGACCGTAAAATCGCGTAGAGTTGAGATGTTCGGAACTCTCGGATTGCACGAGGGCCTTCATCAAAGACCATCTGAACAAGAGCCACTCGCTCCTCCTCCTAGTGAATGGAGTCATCCTTCAGCTGGTCGAGTCTCTTCATGGCCTCCTCGAGCTTAGTCCGAGAATCCTTGAACTGTTCCTCGAGGCGGATCTTGTCTTCGCGGAAAATCTCCTTCTCCCTCTCGCTCTTGGTATGGAGTTCTTGGAGCTTCGCAAGTTGAAGATCCACTGACTGAAAACGGTCAGTCAGGGCCTGAATCTTGACAAGGAGGATTTGCTTTTCCTCATCCAGTTCGGCGATTTGGGCTTCTAGTGCCTTCACCAGGCGATCCCTTCCATAGACTTCGGCCTCCATCGTCTTTTTCTTCTTTTCCGCATCTTCAACAGTGCGGCGGGCATCTTCAATGTCACGTCTGACACGAAGCGTGAGATCCAGACTTTGATATAAACAAAGAAAGAAGGATTAGATTGGCTCGCTACATTATTAATCCATAGACAGAACGATAGAGGGGAAAGGAGCTATTACCTGAATCAATCTCACCCCTATATCAGTAGAGAGAGCCTCTGGGCTTGGCTCAGGGAGGCTCCCGAAGGAGTTAGGGGAGATGTTATCGAACATAAACTTGCATATTGGGTGCAAGTAAGATGGGATAACAAAGACTTCCGACCCAGAGGGTTGGGCTACAACCATCTCGTTGGAGCCCGTCTCGCGGGCATTCGCAGCACCCAAGGAAGGTGTCACGGACTCGCGAGCAGCAAAAGGCTCGCATACTGTCTCATTCAGAGGGAGGCCTCCCTCCCTTTGATCGCCTTTCGGCAAATTATCAGCGACTTCGATTACCGGCTGGCCACGAGCGCCAGACGGAGGAGTCGCAGCAACCGGAGGGGTCGTAGTCGCACGAGGAGTCGGGGCGGCCCCACCTTTTCCAGCAGCATGCGGCTGTTTGCCGCGAGCAGATCCTTCAGCCGGATCGGGCGCAGCTGAAGGACCGACCATAGTTTTCTTTTGCCTCTTCGAGGCTGTACCCTTCAAACGAGGGAGCACCCCTAGTGCACCCCTCTTATCTCCTACGTTCGTCATCTCTTCCTGCGAAATTAGGCCCGCGGCACAGTGACAACGTGGCTCTAAGGCGACGTTGACGTGGCGTGCGGCCGCTGAGAGCTTGTAAACCTTTGCTAGCTTTTCGTGAAGTCCTCCCCAGAGGTTCGGTTTCACACCAGTCGGAATGCCTACAAGAAATATAGGAAAGTACATCAATCACCATAAGCGAAATTATTGTTCCCTTTCAGACAGACGGGCAGAAACGCAACCCACCTTCGCCAAAATAGTGACTAACGTTATGGCTTTTGGGGTCGGAGCCCGCTTCGGACTTCCAGTTGCTAGAGATGTAAAACCATTTTTTCCTCATCCAGGGCAATTGGAGGAGGGCTTCCCCAGAACGAAGTTATTCCGGTGCCAGAAGCAGAGGTAATACCAACCCTTGGTAGATGAGGCCCGTTTTAACTGGAATAACCTCAAAAATTCCCCAGCAGTTAACTCATCATTACCCGCTTGTTTCCAGAGGACGAAGGTACTTATAAGCACCCGCTAGCCGTTTACGATAAGCTGGCCAGAGGCAATCTTATAAATACGCAGAAAATTTCAGATGAATGGATGGAGGGGAAGACGCACGCCAACTTTGAAAAAATATTCATAAAAGGCCACATAGCCTGGTGGTGGTGCATCGGCTGTCTCCCCTCTGCCAGGTAATATAAAAATAACGGAATTCGGGACCCGATATCTCTCTCGAAGGCTAGAGAGCCATTCTTTTGTTAGTATTAAGGAGTAACCGGCGGCAGAATACCTTCCTACTGGTACCCTGGCAGTGTTAGATTCAGATGAATCGGGGGTGTGATCTCCCAGGGGAACGATCTCTTCATCGGAAGACTCCGCCATTGCAAAAGAAAAAACAAGATAAAAAAAGAAAAGATAAAGGAGGACTACCTCTGCGAAGAGGTTTGCACCGGAAGCAAAGGAGAAGAAGAAAGAAGAATACCCTGCAGCCGAAAATTTGAAAATGAAGAAAATTCTGCAGGATCTGATATTTATACGCAATCATTTCTTTGATTTAGTTGACACGCGGCAGCCTCTCAACCGGCACGACAGAAGAACGAGCATAAGCATTAAATACGAAGACACGTGGCGACCGACGCCTCATTTCTTGCGACAGGAAAAGCTGCGTAAAGCTGGCCATCATAAATGCAGAATCATGTTAAATGAATCATGCGTGATTCTCTCCCAGCAGTCAGCTATGCATACATACAAAACCCTTGGCATAGTTCTTCAATGCCAAGGGTTTGGGGGGCACTTGTTGTAGACAAATTTGACTTTAAAGAGAAGTGAGGAATTGCGGTCGCATCTCCAAGATGCGACCAGCCCGGCTCGTGCTCGATGAAAGGGGTCGCATCTCCAAAATGTGACCAGCCCGGCTCGTGCTCGACGAAAGGGGTCGCATCTCCAAAATGCGACCAGCCCGGCTCGTGCTAGACGAAAGGGGTCGCATCTCCAAAATGCGACCAGCCCGGCTCGTGCTCGACGAAAGGGGTTGCATCTCCAAAATGCAACCAGCTCAGCTCGTGATCGTCGAAAGGGGTCGCACCCCAGAATGCGAGCACTCTTGATATGAGTAGCTCCCGACATATGAGCAGTCGTGGTTTCTGGTCTTTGGCATGGATGGCCCTCATCTCATAGTACCAGCAGCCCGTATAGGCCGATTTTAGTTTATATCTATTCATAGTTCCGAATATCTAGAGACGTAATCAGCTAGACGTCTAGAATATTTTGACTACTTTCTTATCCAAGGATTAACAAGATAAGCTTCTTATCCCATGAAATCAATACTAATCTTAACAGCTTGCGTAGCAGGTTGGATAATGTAGATCTGTATAAATAGATGACTCTATTGATGATAAAGGTACACAATACTCAATCTCTAACCCCTGTCGTTTATTTGTTCTCTCTTCAACCTCTCCCTGTCTAACTTAAGCATCGAAGGGCCAACGGCTGGACGCCGGCCACCCTTAGTCATTTTTTTTTGTCTCCTTTCAGGCCCAAGGAGGAAATCGCTTGGAAAGAAGGTGAACGTCCGGAAGACCCTGTTACAAAATTCGACGTAAACACTAACTCAAGCCTGAACCCAGTCAAATCGCCCCTAAACATCAGCCTGAAAAACCCCCCACAAGAAAAACCAGTAAAAAAATCCCCAAAAAAGTCAAACTCGCTGAGTCAACCCGTTGAGTCAAATCACCGAGTCAACCCACTGAATCAACCCAGTCGAGTCAAATCACCAAGTCAAATCGCCGACTCAACCCACTGAGTCAAATCACCGAGTCAACTCGCTGAGTCGACCCATCGAGTCAACTCACTGAGTCCAAAACAGTAGCCCCGAGACATGGCCGTACCACGAGCTGGAACCCGAGGAACGTCCGTACGGGTTCTACCACTGACCGCTGCTATAAATACCCTCCTCCCCTTCTCATTTCATAATCCCATCCAGTCCAGAGCGACCCGTCCGTCCGAGTCCTTCTCCACCCTTTTAGCCCATTTTCCACCAAGGAGAGCCCGAGTGAGGAGAGCCTAGCCCTGGTCCAGCCCAGCCTGACCACTGGCCCAAGTCTCCCAAGCCATCTAAGTCTTGATCCAGCCACTCGAAGCCAATCCTTACGACACCTCCGTCTATCTAGCTACTCTTTTTCCAGCATTATCTCATTCGCATCTAGCATAAGTGCAACATTTACTTTTCTTCCAACCCCCCTGCTTCACTACAAGCACTTTGATTATTCAAGCACACAACATGCATCTCGCATAAAGCACCTGTCAGTTCAAGCGTATGCTCTGGGCTTGCCTGTTAATGGAAACCTGCCCATCAGAAACTCTTACTGTTCAGACCTGCATTCATGTACATGCCACCACAAGCACTTTGATTATTCAAACACACAGCATGCATCTCGCATAAAGAACTTGTCAGTTCGAGCGTATGCTCTGGGCTTGCCTGTTAATGGAAACCTGCCCATCAGAAACTCTTACTGTTCAGACCTGCATTCATGCATCATGTCATCTATGAGAATATACGAGGATTAAAACAGACTTTCAAGTGTTAGTTTGATTCTGTGAAGTAGAGACCGTACTTCGGTACGGGCAGTGTGTGGGGTGCTTAACCTCTTCCCACCCTGTAACCGTGATCCCTTACCTCGAATCTCTGGCTGCAGATCAAAAGGAGTCATTTTAGAAAAAGGAATCTTCGGATCCCTTCTCTATCGTTTCTATGGGGTCTAGTCGACTGTAGATTCGAAGTAACTGGCTAGTGGCGACTCTGGTCTTATATAAACTCATCTAAACACATCCAGCTTAACACGACAACCAAACAAAGCCCTCGAGAACAAGGCAAGCCAGTGGCACAAACGACGATTCGCACGCACGTACCTCTTCTTCTTTTTCCGAAAGGAAACAGGAAGAACGTCGTGTAGGAGCGCGGAACGGCGAGGGTCCACACAGCCCTATTAGAATAAGACAGACCATTCATAAAAAATCACACTCCCGGTGGTATTTGAATATTCGAGCATGAACCATTTTGATGGAGCAATGATCTAAACATTATTTGGTTGTTGTACACAAGTAAGTGGCTAGATTATTTGTCAAGCCCCAGATCTATATCCAAATTCAATTAAATCGAGTTATATGTATTCCTAATGCAACCATACCTCGACACCCTCAATTAAATCGGCCCAGATGGGTGGGCCCACAATGTGATAGTATCTACACAATTTTTTTAGAAATGTTCTATTTATGCTTGATTTGATCGCGTCAGATCTAGTGACTCAGATGATGTCACGTGACAATGAGATCTCAACAAGAGATATGGAATATTTCTCTGACCACCTTGATAGCCAAAGGAGATCAAAATTTATAAAGTTATAAATAACCCATAAAGGGTAAACCCAACTGGCTACAATGATGATGCACGTGTCATATATCCTGCTCTCGTGGAAAAGCCAGACAGGGGTGTCAATGGGCAGGGTTATGGCGGGCTAAGCTTTGTCAAAGCTCGACCCACGTCGCTCAGGCTAAACCTAAACCCACCCAGCCCATGACAAGCTAGAGAAGTCCAGTCCAAGCCCCGCCTAAATTTTTTTATAAAGGGCTTGGCCCAAGCCTAAGTGCAAATTTTGTAAAAAAAAGGATGCACACCCATAGGCCTTCTGATACTCGGGTCTCAGATGTCCTCAAGTGTTACCCATTTTTTTTTCAAACCAGGCATGTGAAAGCGAACACGTGGGCACGAAAACCCAGCTAGGTTGAGCGTAATTATAGACTTAGATAACCAAATTCAATTAGGGTTTGAATATAGCGAGCTAGTCATGCAAACCAGTAATGGAACCCAGATCCTCGGATCCCTAGTCCGTTTGAACCAGGGTGTCTGACTAGGTAGGACCTACCCTGAAAACACATCGAATTGAATGTTCTACCCGTAAGTTTGTCATATAGACCATTCAACTAGACCCTGGTGAAGTCTGGGTGAACCCTGTGATTAAACTACGGACATATCCATGAAACCCGTTCGATTGGACCTTAGTGCCTATCTAAACAAGGACCTTAGCACAACCCTGCCTCGGGATTAAAGCCCCTATGTTTAGAACTCGCGACGAACCCCATCACTTTGTCCCTATAACACTTAGGCTTAGAAGTAATGAAAAACCAACCCATTCGACCCTTAGAACCAAAATCTGAAAAGTTGCTAAGTCAGGATAGTATTTGCATCCGTCGGTCCGACCGGTAGATTGTCGATCCAAGTTAGTCCGACCGACAGCTCACACTTAAGTGCGGGAGCTTAGACGAATTTACAGATTTTTGGGTAAGGGTATAAATACTCCCTCCCCTCTCTCTCTCATTCATTTGTTCCATAAATAGCAAGGGAGGAGAGAGATAATGAGAGCATGAGAGAGATGGTGGGGCCCGGTGTCGGATCACGCTATCCGATTTACGCACACGTAGAATTCCGCTTAGTTCATATTCCCAAGTTGTTTCGCATCTTTCTCAGTCAAGATTCGTTGATTTCAATCCGAATTCCTCTCTCATTGCTAGGTAAGATCCTTTCCAACCCTTCCTACCCATCCTCCTTCCTTTTCCATCTATTTGAAGCTATTAGGGTTACCCTCCCCTCCCCTCCTCTATTTCCTCGTTTCTCGAAAACCTTAATGCTAGGGTTCGTGCACGCTAGGACTTGAGGTCCCGATGGTTGATTAAGAGTGGTCTATGCCCTTATGGTGACCGTTTTTAGGCGGCCCCGTGTGGACTTCGTTGTGCGTCGATCTTGAGCCTCGATTCATTGAATCGCGTAGGGTAGACCATAAACCCTTCGTTGAACATTTTATTAGGATTAATTAGAGGCAATTAATGATATATTTGTGCTCTAATGTAGATTGGGAAACTTTTTCCCAAATCCTGTGCCCTAGACCATGTCGGAATCAAGAAATTCGTAAACCCTAAGGTGATAAATGCTTTTTAAGCTTTCCCATGACATATTCGGGTGAGCGATAGTCTCAATAATTGATTAATTATGTTTAGTCTATTTCACATGTGCTTAATTAGGATTGAATTGTTAGAATCCATGGCATGTTAGCTTTTATTAGAATCCCTAACATGTCTAAAATCCTATATGTGTATTGCTACAATCCAAAGATTGCACACCCAAGAGCAAATAGCGAAGTAGTAAAATACTCGGTGAGATCGAGGTCGAACCACATGTATTGGGGTTAAGAATACTTAGAGAAATTAGTTTAGGTGGGAGAGGTGAAATCGAATTTTATCGATGAGAGTGAAGCAAGATGTGTGTGTTGAAAGACAAGAATAGGAAAGGACTAAGGAATTAGGGATCCACCTTTGATTAATTTACAACTTAGATTCGTTGGTTCAACTATAACTCAACTGAAATCAAATAAAGATCTGTTCCAGTTGGAATATAAAACTGTTAAACCATTGCATATTTCATAACAGATGGTTATCGATCTTAATCGATCGATTTGACCATGAAGTACTTGTTAGCTGATCGTAAGGAAGTCCAAGCATCCACTGCGCCCGGAGTCGACAATGGATTAATGAATTATACAGATCAACAACTTTGCTAAAAAAGTCAACCGATAAGATCACATGCACACCAATATTATTAGAAGCTTTAATTGATCGATTTAACCGTTAAGACCTAGTCTATTAATTGTAGGGAATCCAAAGCATCCACTGTGCTTGGAGTCTATAGTGGATCAAGAGATTTTACAGGTCGATGTCTTTACCTGCACTAGCTCGATGACCATAGAGAATTCTAAGCATCTATCGTGCCTGAAGTCGACGATGAATTAGAGGACTTTATCGATCATGAACTAGCTAATTGATATACAAGAGATTCTAAGCATCTATCATGCCCGGAGTCAACGATGGATTAAGAATCATATACAACAATAGCTTTCGCTGAGGTAGATAACCAAACCAATCACCTCCAACATTCACACCACCATTGTTGAACTAATAGAACTAAAGCTTGCAAATCTCACCAAAGACTATACCCCTAGCCTTAACTAGAGGTTTAGCCAACCACTCTACAGATAGAAGACTACTACAAAAGAAAAACTAAATTTCTACAAAACTACAAAAGAAAGAAAGAAAGAAAAACTAGAGAAGAGAGGAAAATTGGATTTGTATGATGAGAATGAGGGGGGAGCAATCCTTTATATAGGTTCTTTGAGAAGCATGGAGTTAGGTTCCACTCCAAAGCTAGAAAAAGCACTTTGGGCTTGGAGTTTACTTTTTATTTTACTTTCTCTCAGAGCTTGGATCTCATGGATGGAAGAGGATAAAGAGAGCATTTGCTTGGTCCAAGGATGAAAGATAACTAGGCGAGTCAACTAGGTGAGTTAACTGAGTAGATGAGTTGGAGTTGATTGGGTCTACAAGAAATTTGGAGAATTGAGATCGTCTTTTGTTGCTTGAGTGCTTTAGATGATGGACGGTAGCTGGACTTTGATACGGCAGTTGATGAGAGTTGGATTGGAGGGCATCTTCTTCGCACGTTGAATGGAGTGGTTGGACGGGATTGAGGGTGTTGCTGCTGGTAGATGTGAGGCCCAGTGTTGATGGACGGCTGGATGATGCTCAAATGGTGTTGGCCAGGGATGACGGAGCTGATTGAAGATGGGCAGATGGAAGCAGTTGCCACTGGTCACACATGATGGACAGTGGACGTTCAGCCGTTCTGTTGCACATGTGATGAATGGGGTGTACTTTACTGGACACGTTCACAGGATGTGGCCCATCCTTTGTTGCAAGTCTTTTGATGGGCGAAGATCCATCATTGGACAACTGCACACGCACAACAGGTGGGGTGAGATGCATCTAATTGTTGCTTGGCACGTGTGATGCTGAATGCCATGATGACGTGGCCTGCACGCTGAAGGAATGCAACGTGCTCAAGCTTCTGGTTGCTGCTGCTGTGAGGTCCACCAGTTTGGACGGTGAAGATAAGATGGATGCACGTCCCTGAGCTGGATGTTATTCAACGGCTTGATGGAGGTGGGGTCCACACTTGGAGCAGCTGCATGCACGGTGGTGATGGTCCATTCATGCTGGACAGCTGATGGAAATGAATGTGAAGGACGTGTTTTGCTGACCGTTGGATGGCTGTGGAGAGTTTGGGATTGTTGGACAGTTGATGTTGGGGTCCACTGAACTGGACAGATGGACGGTTGAAGCATGCTGTATGTTGTTTATCTGGCCACTAGATGGATGATTGGAGTTGAGGCTTCTCCAGTTGGATGTGCAAGGTAGGGTTCACTGGATGGTGGAGAGTGAGACGATGGAGATTGGATTTCCATTCATCTGGACCTACATGATGAACGGATGGAATTTCCAGCTGTAGATGGACCGAATGTTGTACATGGGTGAAGATGGGTCCACACTGGACTGCACGCTGGACGTGGCATGTTGTTGTACATGTGTGGGATGGCCTGGCGTGAGTCCCACCTTGATGGTCATGACAGGCGTGGATGATGATGAAGCTGGACCGTCCATCCTGCTTTGATGATTCCTGACCATTGGATGGTGAAAAGGATTTACAGTTGGATAAACGACCCACACACTTCCCAATGTGTGCGTTATGTAGATGCGCAATCACGACCACCAAACATGCTCATCTTGGATATTCAAACAAGTGGCTGTGACGTGGTCTTTTTGAGCCATCTTCACTTCATTCCACCGTACAAAATGGTTCAGGCGTCGATTTTGAATGACTTGGATTATCCATAACCTCTCACGATATCTCCTGTTAAAAAAATGATAATTAACCACAAAAATAATGATAATGCTCTCAATAATTAGGGTTAATTATACAATTTTAATTGCTTGTCATATATATTTAACATGCTTAGTGTCATGTATAGCTCGATTCACACATGTGCACTCCCTAATATGCTTAGGACTTAGGACATGAACACACCTAACATGCTTAGTATCATGCATAGCTTAATCTATACACCCACACTCCTAAACATGTCTTGGCGATGATGGGATTTATGTGGGTTTGTGCTTAATATGCTTTTAGTATAATTCTCTTGTGTTGCATGTTGAAGGATTTAATCTTTAAATGTAGAGGTTGGAACCTTTGAAAATTTGTGAAACCGTCGAAAATTGTAGATTTCATTGAATCTATGAAATTCATGGAACTTATTAAACTGTACAAATTGTGGAGGAAACCTAAGGGTTTGGATTACCCCTATTGTGGGAGTGTGATTCTTTTGGTTGTACACACATATGTATTGCACCTCGTGCTGATGGCCGCCTTGCTTTCGGCAAATGAAATTTAATTATAAAATTGCCATTGTATTTATATTGTTATGCCTTAAATGGCATTGTTTCTGACTTTAATGGCTTTTGGTGCCTTTAATGGCTTTGTTGTGCCTTCAATGTCTTAATCGTATCTTTATTGGTTTTATTGTGCAGTAAATGGCTTTACCATGAACTGTGGTTTAAGATGGTAAGTTATAATCGTGGTGTCAAAAGATGGTTGTTAGTTTAATGTTTTTCTTAAATCGGTTGTTTACGAATCTATCTAATAAATATTGGAATAATCATGCATCCATGGATGTTATCAGGTGCTTACCCTACTATTAAAGGTTAGTATACTATCGAGCGTCTCATTTACTATGAGATGTGATCGACTGTATGGTGCTTGCCCTACTGCTTGGCAAAGGTCAGTGCACCAAAAGATCTAGTCTCTTGCATTGGTCTAACTAGATGTGCATCTCCAGTCAATGAACATATGCATTTATTCATGCATTAACACGAGATGCATCATAACTATGATTGTTGAATATTTGTGGAAATATACTTGATTGATATGTCGTGTACAAAATGTAGGGGGGACTTATCACTGAGTTGGCCACTCATGCGTTAAATTCAACAACCATACAAGTAGCGCATGTGATTGATAACTACTTAATATTGTGTATTTATCCCTATTTTACATCCTTTTTCCTTCAATCGAATGATAAATTGCGTTGATTAGACGAATTTTCAATGTGTAGGAGAGAATTGGAAGTCCGAGATAATCCAAGCCGTTTGTTCAATTTTAAAGCCCAGAAGAGATGAAGCTCACAAGTGCGAAGTGTCGAAGAACTAAAGATTAATGACCAAAAGACGGAATTGAGCTATTGATTTGCAAGCTCCCTTTATCCATCGTCAACTCTGGGCATGATAGATTCTTGGAATTCCTTGCAAATCAATTAGCTAGTTCATAGATCGGTATAGTCCTTTAATCCTTTGTAAGCTCCGTGCACAATAGATGCTTAGAATTCCCCACGATCAATGAGCTAGTGTAGGTAAAATTATCAATCAGTAAAATTCATTGATCCACTATAGACTCCAGGCACGGTGGATATGTCGAATTCCCTGTAATCGATTGACGAGATCTTAACAATTAGGCCAATCAATCAAAAACTCGTATCTTGTAAGTATGTATTTGATTTTACTATTTTGTGATCTCCATCGGTTGACTTAGTTTGACAAAGTTGTTGATCTGTAAAATTCCTTGATCCATTGTTGACTCCGGACATAATGGATGCTTGAAATTCCTTGAGATTAACCAACGAGTGCTTCATGGTTAGATTAATCAATTAAGATCACTATCTTTTGTGAAATTTGTAAGTAGTTTAACCATTTCATCTTCTGATTGGAACAAATCCTTCTTTAATTCCAGTTGAGTTATAGTTGAATCAATTAATCAAACATTGTGGATTCATCAAAGGTAGATCCCTGAAGCCTTAGCCCTTTCCCTGTTCTTGTCCATCATCATACACACATCTTGCTCCACTCACATGTATTAAATCATATTTCATCTCTCCTGTCTAAACTAATTCATCTAAGTGTTCTTAACCCAGCTTCAATCCAAGTCTCACCGAGTATTTACTACTTCGCTACCTGCACTTGAGTGTGCAATCTTCTAATTGTAGCAAGTTTTTGGTACCGTTGCCGGGGATTGTAACGGTTTAAGGATACTTTTGGAACTAGTTTTTGTATATAAATTGTTAAATAGTTATTAACTCCTTTATTTTATTGTTTTATGAATCTCCATAACTATGCATTCTTCTTCTCGGGTAACCTCTTCCCTTGTCTCTTTTATTTGCTAAGTGTGTTTATGCGTAAGAGGATGCGTGATCACATGAGACGTCTTCTATGTGATGAAATTTTGGTTGAAGGTATATCCGATCACCATGTTAGAAAACATCTTGATACTTGTGAATTAACCAGAAACATGGCTGAATATGAATATGAACAAGATGAGAATGAAGTACAAAGTGAGCCCTTAGTTAGGACTTTACGTGATTACTTGCAACCAATAAGAATGAGTACTCCTTGCATGGTTTTTCCAGTGAATGTGGGCAACATTGATTTCGACTCTGGAGTTATACAATTACTTCCTAAATTTTATGGACTCAACTCTGAAAGTCCCTTTGTTGAGCTCTGAATTGTGCATATTTAAACCTCAATTCACCATATATTATGTATAGTTTATATTGTTAAAAGACCCATCTTATGCATATATTTGTGATTACAGGAAGAAAAGAGAGATCTCATGAATTTTATGCTAATTAAGACACTTTGGAAAACATTGAAGATCAATGGAAGAAAAGTCAAGGAGGAGAGGAAAGAAGCAAGAAAGAAAGAAAAGAGAAATCTCAAAGAAACAGTCTCCATGACCGGTCGGCAAAAGCCTAAGACTGGTCGGCTGACCAGTCTGAAATGCATTAGAGACCCGCTGAACTCGCTGGATTGTTTTTGACCATTTTCGACCGGTCGTCAGAAGTCATCAATCGATTGGCAGAAGTCCATAAATTTAAATTTTAGTTTTATTCGTTGGGTTTGTGAGTATCAACCAGTTAGAGCCCATCAACAACCAGTCGGCCACCGCCTTGAACTGCGTAAGTGTTATGCGGATTTTAGAAGTTTTCAAGTCGACGCGGGATTTCTCCTATAAAAGGCCACCTCCTCTCTCTTCCAAAGGCATCATAGGACGTGGGGAGCAAAGAGATCAAGTTGTAAGAGGCTTCCTAGCCTTCTACAAATCGTTTTTCTTTCTTTTCTAGTTCTAAGTTTTAATTTTTCTGTGCTTTCTTTAGGCTAACTCTCAGCTAGATATGAGAGGTGAAACTTCTAGTTTATTATTCATGTTTTGTTTATTTGATTTCAATTTTTTATTTAATTGTTGAACAATTCATTATTAATTTGAATAAAGTTGATAGTTTTAGATAATTCTGAGAGCTTGTGTGCCATGTACATGAGTTACTTAAGAGTTTCTGAGATTGATCAAATTGGTTGATGGGTTTTTAGTTTGTGGAAGCCTTTAATTTATCGTGATTTTCGGATACGGTGAATGCTTCAGGTTCTCCATGAATTAGAACAGTTGGAATTCTATTAAAATTATTTAATGAAAGTTCATGAATCTTATGTTGAATCTAAGATGGACAAATTTGTGTATTGATTGGTTTGATTTAAGTTCAAGTTATAATTCTAATCTAATTTAATAACAGGATTAGAGGAAGACTACGGTCGTGAATTTACCTAACATGATGAAGGATTGGTCTGTATAATTCGAGGAATTGAATTCCCTGCGACTAAATACTTATGTTTTAATGAGGGAACTATATCAATAGATGATCTATCTTACTCAGATTGTTTTATGATTTAACTACTCCATCATCTGGTTGGATAGAGATAGGACTTTGATTCCAGTTGTGTCTTAAATCAAATCAATTGAGTTAAGCATGATTGATAACTAGAAGTAGATCCTGGATGCTCTAGTGTTTGCTTTAGATTTGTTTTTCTCCTAATTCTGAATTTAATCATTTTAAAACCAATTTTAGATTAGTTTAGTTCTAAAACCTAGATAGCCTTAAAGTGTTTAGATCTATTCTCCATATTCCTTCCCCGTGGATTGACCTCGTTCTCATCGAGTTATTACTACATCGCAACCTTATATTTGGGGTTGGTGAACACCCTACTTGCGTTGGAGGGAATTTAATGAAGTAATCGCTACTTTGCATTATGACAATGTCTCTGATGATGTGGTAATACTAAAATTATTTCATTTTTCTTTGAAGGAGAGAACCAAATCTTAGTTGCACTCTTTGAGGCCAAGATCCATTGGGACATGGCAAGAAATGACTGTGGAATTTCTTAAAAAGTTTTTCCCTATTTATAAGACCAATGCCCTTAGACGGAACATCATTACTTTCTTCCAAAAGGAGAATGTAACATTTTTCTAATGTTAGAAACTTTTTCAAGAACTCTTACTTACTTGCCCATATCATGGCTATGAAACATAGTGAGTGATTAGCTTCTTCTATGATGGATTGAACTCAGACATGCGCCAATTCGTAGAAATGATGTGTAATGGTGAGTTCATGAGTAAAGGTTTTGATGAGGCTTGGGATTTTTTTGACTTCCTAGCAGAAAATGCACAATCTTGGGATATATCTAACAAAGCAGATAAGACCAAGCCTGGGCCCAAGGAAAAAAGGAGATATTTACCTTCTAACCGATGATGATGATGTTAATGCAAAGATGGTGAGACTTATGCGGAAATAGAAGCCATGGAATTGAGGAAAGTTAATATTATTGAAAGTGTTTGTGGCATTTATAAGAGTGATGTGAACTCGACTAAGGATTGTCCTACAATCGCAGCTCTCCAAGAAGTGTTGCACAATCAAGCCAATACCATGGATGCTTATCAAAGGCCCTTTAGTGTCCTAATGTCAAAACGTATAATCCCAATTGGCAGAACCATCCCAACTTTAGTTAGAGAAACGGACCGACTGCAAATAATCCTTAGGTGCCTTCTACTAGCACTCCTTGTGTGCCCCCACCGAGGAAGACGCTAGAGGATACTTTGCAAACATTCATTGAGGGGCAAGCCTAAATCAACCGAAATCATGATCATAAGATTGTTGCATATCATACAAACACTCCAAAAAATTAGAACTTCTGTGGAAAGAATCGAATTATGCTAGAATGTTAGGGAGAAAAGGACCTTTTCGGCCCAACCTCAATGTTGAGCACGCTAAATCTGTCACCATTCTCACGGGATAACTACCTTAAATCTACAAGGCTCCCTGAACTCTTCAACAGGGCTTCCTTGAATCCACGATGAAAAATATCAAATCCACGAGAAGAAAGAGACAAAAGTCTGAAATTTTATTGATAACATGAGAGATTACATTAAAACAAATTTAACAACCTTATATATCTTTAAAAAAATCTTAATTCATACTTACTAAAAATAGTAAGTTTCATGAAATAGAAATTTATTAAAAGTAGTAAACTCTTAATTAAAGACTATTACTAAGTAGAGTTTTTTTAAAACTCATTATTAAGCAAAAGTAAAAACTTCTAAATAAATAAAACTCTAAAAACAAGGAAATATTATAAAAATGGAAATTACTAAAAATAATATTTTTTTTTCAAAAATTTCATTTTGAGCTATAACCGAGCATTTTCTTGTGAAATGGACTT
The DNA here is from genome assembly GCA_003013855.2 of Liriodendron chinense. NCBI lineage: Eukaryota > Viridiplantae > Streptophyta > Magnoliopsida > Magnoliales > Magnoliaceae > Liriodendron > Liriodendron chinense. The sequence continues at coordinate 4,744,391 of ML058463.1, read as the reverse complement.
ACGCGACCCACCTCCTTGTGGGTCAGTTGGCCCTGGATGACCTATTCTGGTCCAAATCCATAGGTTGTGCATCTCGTAATGATACCTGAATTATTCACCAACCCCAAGTGCAAGGTTGCGATGTGGTAATAACTCGATCGTGAGACCAAGATCATCTTTAGGGATTTTCGTAATAACTTTAAACTATGTAACTAGAATGATCTAAATTTGGATTTGAAATAAAAAATGAATTTAAGAAATATAAAACTATCTACTTTTGAAATAAATCATGAAATTAAGCACTAGAGCGCCAAAGATCCACCTATAATCAATTCGCAATGCCAATTCAACCATTCAAGCTGATAACTCAACTGGAATCGGAGTCCTATCCACATCCAATTGGAAGATGGATTCAATTAAATCATCACAACACATTTAACATGGATGATCATCTATTGATATAGTTCCTTCATAACAACTAAGGCATCGGGCGTATTCAATCACACATGTCAATCCTTCAACAAAACAAGTGATATCATATTTATATTCTTCCTCAAATCCTGTTACTAAACTTGATTTAGAATCATGAATTGAACCTCAATCAAACCAATATCAATTTATGAAACATCCATCTTAGATCAAACCAAAAGATACGAAATTCTTCTAGTTTAGTTCTAGATAATTACTTACGATACTTAGCTTGTAAGATCATATAGCATTCACTATACATCATTATGAATCTAAGATCTCTACAACCCAAAACCCTCTCAACAACACGCCATTGATCAATCTCAGTAAATCAAAATATCCCATGTAAACACATCACAAGAGATAGAAGATTAAACTAAAACTAGCAATTTTATTTCAAACAAAAAATAGAATTGTTCATCATTAAACCTCAAAGTACTTGAATTAAATCAAACTAAGCATTATTAACGACTATAAGCTTTACCTCTTAGCCCTAACTAAAAGGTTTAGCCAACCATGGATAAGTTGAATTAAAACTTAAAAGAAAAACTACTAAAAACATAAACTAGAATTAGAAAAACCCAGAAAACAGAGTTGTAGAAGCTTCCTTTTGATCTTCTCCACCTCTAGCACAACTGAGACTTTTCTAGGATGGATTAGAAGTGTGTAGAGGTGTCATTTTATAGCAAAAATTGCCAACTAACTTTGAATCTTCAAGAATTGAGTAAGTTCTTACGTAGTCGGGTTTGTGGCTGACCGGTAGAAGGTGGGCTCCGACTGGTCGGAGCTCAAAATCCAAATGGATATAAGTAAAAAGTTGATTTCTGCGTGTCTACCGACCGGTCGAATTCAACAAAAATAGTCCAACAAGTTCACACAAATTCTATCAAAATTCAACCTGTCTGCCGACCGGTTCGAAAATGAGAACGACTGGTCAACTGAGGCCATCGATCGGTCATCAGCGCAACAGTTTGGTCATTTTCTGCAGTTTCTGCATCTTACTTTTCTGGCCCTGCAGCTCTATACTATCTTTTATGGACAATTCAGGCATTGTAACTTGATGTTTCCTAATTCTTTTTTAACTTAAATTTCTTCCACCTCTAAGCTCTTCTTCACCTAATCTTTTGAGTGCTTCAAAGTGGTACTTTCACATGTAATTCGTAAGGTCTCTCTCTCTCTCTCTCTCTCTCTCTCTCTTTCCTACAAACACAAATACACTAATTAGATGGGTCTTTTAACACTGAAAAGTATGCATAATGTGTGATGAATTGGGGTTAGAATATGCATAATTCAAAGCTCAACACACTCCCCACCAGCATTTTGCTAGCCCTAAGCAAAACATGCGTGAAACAAATCTAAGTCCCTAACTCAAACCTCTTTCAGAAACTATACTTCTATAAACTCTAAGACAAGTGAATGTGAAATTCAAAAATAAGAAGCAATCAATTTCTCAAATCTTAATCTTCCTAAAATATAGTGAGTTTTTCAAATAGTCCCCGATGATTATTTGTTAAATAGAACAATTCAAACAAGTGTGGTCTACTGTGCTTAGTGAATGCTCATCTCATTAATTTTTAGGATTACCCTTCTGTCCATGGATTGACTAAACTATAGATTTAAAAAGTGTACAGATCAATAACAAGCCTATGAGAGAAATTTGCCTTACTGTTCTTATCAATGGCTTTCATTGTACTTCCTATTACCAACTTGGGTTATAGGCCCTCCCTTAGATGTTGATAGGTAGCCCTTTTTTATATTTTCTTTTCAATAATTTTTCAATTTTACTCTTCTTCTTTTTCTTTCTCTTTTTTCTTTTAAAATGACACAAGATGAGATTTTTAGAAATTCATATCTTAAATTTCTTTTCTTTCAATATTTCCTGAACATGATGGAAAAGTTCCCCGACTTGGTCTCTCAACACCTTAGATCATAGTCTAACCAATCTAAAAATACTTTCTAATCCTTTTAATCATCAGAATCATGTAATGTGTGCTAGATTTTCAAAGTGTTCAAAATTTTTATCAACCATATAAAGAGAGGAACTCATATAGAAAACTACTATATCACATAAATTTTAAGAGTTTTAAAATCAAATTACTTCACGTCCCTTTCTCTCATATTCACATATACTTAAGTTTATATTTGAGTTTATATAACTAAAACTTCCAAAAGAGTTTAAAAATCAGACGAATCAAAAAAATTTCTACAAAAATTGCTTGAAATGTCACAAAAATACTAAATTCATCTAGGAATCTCACCCCCCAATCTAAAATTTACGTTGTCCTCAATGTAAAAATATATTCAATATGCAATGACATTAGAGCAACTACAAAAATAAAGGAGAGTGAGAACGGGAGTACCTGAGAGAGTCAAATGTGTTCTTCTACAACTTCAAACAAGTAAAGCAAATAAAAGTAATTAAAACTACTATATACCTCCATTAGATTAGGACGTCAATCTTGATACACAGGATCATCCAAAGGGATGGAATCAAGCAGGATTATCAGGTGGAGTAAAAAGTTTCTTAATAAGACCATCCACCATCCTGCTCTATAGTGAACATGGGGGATATTCATCATTCTAAACCATTGAAAATTCTACTGAAAATTTTCAGCAAGTTTTTCAAAATTGTTACCCCATGTATTAGGAAAAGAGAATTTCTTTGGTTAGAAATCATTAAATATGAATCTCATTTCCAACTTGTTTGGGCAAAAATTAATCAAGTAAGGATCATCCCAGAGATGGTGCGCTTCGGTTTGAATAAACCAAAGAGATGTGGAGACTTGGATTTCTTCTTCACAGGTCGGTATGGTCTCCACATAGTCGGATTCTATCGGTGCTTTCATAATTGATGATTCAGCTTTACACTTTGAGAATTGATCTTTTTAGGCACCAGTGAAGTTTCCCTTAAGGCATTGACGATGTCATGGAGCATAGGATCATCTGAATCCTCAAAATATGTCAAACACTCTTCTATAGTGTGGAAAACTTACACATTCTTAGTCACTTGTGTAGGTTGTAATAAATCCACAACCCCTACACTTTCAGAAATTGGACTCTCCATAGGCAAATCAAGCACCAATCTATCAAATTCCTGTACAACAAAATTGTTGAAATCAACAATTGGTGTATTGTCAATTAAAATTTTAAATTTTGGCTCTTTCAAGGTGTCATCAATATCTAAATTTATTTCATCCCTGGAATGAGCCAAGCAAACTTCTAAGGTTTTAGAATATTCAGTTGAATGTGGCTCATCCTCATCCACTATGGTATCAATGAAGTTAATCGTGTGGATCTCATCTTCATTCTCATCCTCTTGTTGTTTATGTAGATGAAGCACATTGAACTTCATTGTCATATTTCCAAAGGATATTTTCATAATTCCATTCTTACAATTGATTATAGCATTAGCAGTTGCTAGGAATGGTCGGCCTAGAATGACAGGAACTTGAGTGCATTCATTAGTAATCGAGTGTGTATCCAAAACAATAAAATCTACCAGATAGTAGAACTTGTCGATTTGGACCAATACATCTTCAATCACCCCTCTTGGTACTCTAACAGAGCAATCCGCAAGTTGTAAAGTTGTCTTGGTGTTTTTTAATTCACCAAGCCCTAGTTGCTTAAAGACCGATTAGGGAATCAGATTAACACTAGCCCCTAGATCAAGAAGTGCTTTATTGATCCGAAAGTTATCTATCATGCAAGAGATTATAAGACTTTCGGGATCTTTAAATTTGGGGGAGTGTTTTGTTGTATAATGACACTCACTTGTCCTATAAAAAATGCCCTTTTGTACACGTTTTTCTTACGCTTCACGGCACATAGATCCTTTAGAAATTTGACATACGAAGGAATTTGTTTAATTGCATCTAACAGGGGAATGTTAATTTTTACTTGTTAGAAAACTTCTAGAATATCTTGATTTTCACTTGGCCTTTTGGTTGAGACAAGACATTGCGGGAATGGGGCCACAATTTTATACACACGCTTCGGCTCTTCATCTCGTGGAGCATTGTTCAATTCACCATCCCTCTTAAAATCAAGCGAATCATTAGGCTTTGTGGCCTTCACCGTTTTAGATTTTTCAATTGTCTTACCACTTCTAAGAGTGATGATGGCTTGAACATGTTGCACGTGATGGGTTGAAGAATTGGTATTCAATTCAAGTTGTCCCTTGGGGTTAGGTGTTGAGCTCTGAATTGTGCATATTCTAACCCCAATTTATCACACATTATGTATAGTTTTGTGTGTTAAAAGACCCATCTTATATGTGTATTTGTGATTGTAGGAAGATAAGAAGATCTTATGAATTTGATGACAACATACCCAATTTAGAACCATTTAAGATTAAAGGAGAAAGAGCCAAGATGTGGAGGATAGAAACAAAAAAGAGAAGAGAAGAGAAAAAGAAGAAAATACAAAAAGACAGTCTCAAGGACTGGTCCTCCGACCGGTCTTTAGAGTTCAGAAAATCAGATTTCAGGCCAAACCTCGCTGAACTATTTTTAAGCATTTAAGACCGGTCTCCAGACCGGTCTTCAGTGTTCCAGAAACTTCGATTTTCAATTTTGTCCGTTGGTTGATAGGCAAAGACCGGTTGTCCGACCGGTCGGCCACCGACTTTTAAGGGCGAAATAGTTACGCAAATTCTCAAACTTTTTAAATTGGTGTGGGATTTCTTCTATAAAAGGCCACCTCCACTCTCTTCCTAAGGCATCATAGGACATGGGGAGTAAATAGATCAAGTCCTAGGAGGCTTCCTAGCCTTCTACAACTAGGTTTTCTTTCTTTTCAGTTTTTCTATGATTTCTTCTAGTTAACTCTCAGCTAGAGTTGAGAGGTGAAACTTTTAGTTTATTATTCATACTTTGATTCTTTGATTTCGAATTATGGTTTAATTGTTGAACAATTCATTAATGGTTTGAATAATGTTGATAGTTTTAGATAATATATGGATCTTGTGTGCTAAGTACATGAGTTCTTGTTGAGTTTCTAGGATTTATCAGATTGGTATATGGGATTTTGGTTTGTGAAAGCCTTTGATTCATTGTGATTTTCAGATACGGTGAATGCTTCGAGTTCTCCATGGATTAAAATAGTTGGATTTCTATTAGAACCAATTGATAAAGAGTTCATATATCTTGTGTGCGTGAATCTGAGATAGGTGTTTTTTCTTGTTAATATTGGTTTAATTAGAGTTCAAATCATTGGTTCTAATAAAGTCTAATAACAGGATTTGATGAAAGTTATGGTTATGATTTCAACTAGATTGGATAAAGGATTGGCCTCTATGATTGAGTGTGCCCAAGGCTTGAGCTTCATCGAGGGAACCAAATAAATGAACAACCATTTGTTTTAGACTGTTTATATGATTTAACTGTTTTATCTTCTGGCTGAATAGAGACGAGACTTCGATTCCAGTTGTGCATTGAATCATTGAATTAAGCATGACTAATACTAGAAGTGGATCCTTGACGCTCTAGTGTTTTCTTTCCATTATTTTTCTCTTAACTCAGAATTATTCTTCCTTAAAACCAATTTCAGATTAGTTTAGTTCTAGAAACTAGGTAACCTAAGAGAGCTTGGATCTAGTTTTCCATATTCCTTCCTCTGGATCAACCTCAGTCTCATCGAGTTATTACTACATCGTGTCCTTATACTTGGGGGCTGACGAACAAGTTTTTGGTGCCATTGCCGGGGATTGAAGGTGTCAGATTCGAACACTCTTAGGTTTAGGTTTTCGTTTTATTATATTTCTAGGATAGGTTTTCCATTACTTTGTAGGATTAGAATCCTGTTTTTATTTTAAGATTACTAACATCAGTTTTTCTGTTTTGTAGGAATTGTTGCTTGACATAGTTCACCTTTTTGGGTAACATCTCACCATCTCTCTTCTTTTTATTTATTACTTTTTCTATATTAGGGTAGGTTTCAACTTTTTATAAATTTCATTATGACAAATTGGACTGGTGGAGCGTATAAGTATCTTTTAGAAGATGAGATGTTGGAACATGGGATGCAAAATCATTGTGATCGGAACCCTTCTAAGTATAAAGTATTTTTCTGAGACTCAAGCAACCTCCACTACTCCCCAACGTAAGACACTGCGTGATTACTTTAATGAAAATAATATACATAAGGAGACACCATGTAAGACATTGGGGGAGTACTGGAATGAAGCTAAAACACATATTGACCAGTCGGGTAAAACGTTGCGTGAGTATTGGATTGAAAACAACATACATAGCGTTTTACAGCGTATGGTAGGAGGTGTGCATCAACAAAAAGAACGGTTGTATAATGGTCAACCGGTTAAGACAATGCATGAACACTTGTATGGAAATGCTTATTAACCATCATACAGTTTTTCATCCTATAACATGCACGGTCTAAATTGGAAAAACCATCATTCCCCTTGTTTAAGGGAAGAACCAACTATAACTCGTGACTATCATCCTAAAATGTCTCTTTCCTCCTATGAGCTTGAATAAACAAAAAATCCTTGAGGATTTATGGAACGAGTATGTAGAGAGTAATCAAATTAAAATTACTCGCCATCTCTTACAAACATTGAGCCCGAAATTGGGGGCACCGAATCAATCCCCACTAATGAGGAGGATTGGGCTATCTAAGCCCAACCTTCTCCGGATTTGATGACTAAACTTCTAGAGGATATTGATCTCGGTGATCCCAATATCATCATTGATTATGGTGAATCCACTATCTCTTCTAGATGTCTTGACCTTAATGATGAAGAGATTTGTTGAACCTCAAATTTATACATGATTTATCCCATTACATCACATTATATGCATGGTTCGCATGCTCAAAAGACCCATCTAATACATGTTTTGTGAATGTAGGATTGAGAGAAAGACTTTACACAATTGATGCGTAGAAGACCCACTTATAAGCCTTTTTAATAGAGATTGAAGGCGGGCCAAAGAGAAAGAAAAAAGCAAAGAGAGGAGAAGAAAAAGAAAGAAGAAAATGGAGGAAAAATAAAGGCTGACCGGTCAAGACCGGTTGGCCAGCAATGGAGCCTCTCGTATAGGTCACTGGACCAAGGACCAGGTTGGTTCAACTGGTCAAGACCGGTCGGCCTCTCTCCCTCACTCTCTGGACTCTCTGGACCTCTACTAGACTGGTATAGACCGGTCGGCCAGCCATCTTGACCGATCAAGACTGGTTGGCCAACAAGTAGCCAGTGTAATTTGCTGAAATTCAGCAATTCTTCAGCAAGCTCCGATTTTTAAGGCGCAAGTGCGTAAATATTGCGCAATTCTAGAAGATTCCGACGTGACAGAACCTCTCCAATATAAAAGGACACCTAAGGTCTCTTCTTAGGGCATCATAGAAGCGGAGGAACTTCGTGGGATGTGAAGAGAGCCATCGTGGAGCTTCTGTAACTCTCCAGAATCCGGGTTTTTATGCTTTTTAGTTTGTTTTTTGTTGTTTCTAGTTAAAGCATGATAATGCTCTGCTAGAACCTCTTAGCTAAGGCTAAGAGGTGAAGCTTGTGGGTAGTAATCATGTTGGATTCATTCTAATTCAAGTACTTTATTTTGAGTTTTAGTTTGAGTAAAAGTTGGTATTTTTGGATGTTTTATGAGAGTTCATGTGCTTCGGACATGGATTCCTTGCTAATTCTTTAAAATTATCATGTTTGGATTATTTAGATTTGAATTATAGTAACCCCTGAGCATACCATTATCCATTGGCATGGTTGTTACTTTGAAGGTTACATGTTCGACTTCTACGTGCTTCATTAGAACTAGAAGCTTATTCTTCAACTTGAGTAGGGATTGATTGTGTTGAATGCTATATCTTTCAACTAGAAGAGAGATAGGACTTCAATTCTAGTTGTGTTATGCTTGGGTGAGTGAATTCACATGAGGGCTCCCACAAGTGGATCCTTGAGGCTTTAGTTCCGTTAATTACATATTTTACAACTTTACTATTTTAAGTTAGTTTTAAGGAACTCCCGGGTCATTTCAGCCCATGTCCCGATGCTTCTAGGTTTTAGAGATTGTAGCTATGATTTGACTTTGTCATTTAGAGAGAAGGGAAACAATTTCAGTTTGATTGTGTCTTGGGAGACGTCATTAAATTGCAAGGTGCCAGCGATCTCCTCAAATTCGCTTAGATGTGTGTATGGACTCTTAGAATCAAGTCCATGAAAATTTGGAACTAATTTGATAAGTCTCGGTTTAAGGTCCACGTTTCCTACATTGAGTGGAAAGATCACGTAGGAAAGTGTGCTTGTTCTCTCTGGTTGTAGATAATCTCAATGTTTTAACCAAAGGAACATGGAGTTCCTCATTTTCATTATGTACAGCCCTAATTTGCGGTGTATCATGCTCAACATTTTCAACAATATTTGGTTCATTCTTAGCCATAAATTTAGATGGTTTAGGATTTTCTAGATGTTTTCTAAGTCGTCTATGTTTTGTTAAACCTTCAACTAAACCTCTCGCAATGTATGATCCCTTACCCAATTGGGCATGCACCACACAAACTAAAACTAACCTAAAATTTGAAAAACTGAAACTTTAAAAAAAAAAAAAACGAAAAGTTATAAATTAGAATGATGTTACCGGATGACTTGAACTATGTTAATTGAAGAAAATCCTACAAAACGAACAAACAAAATCTGTTAGTAGTAGAAAAATTCTGAGAAAACCCTACTAGCAAATATCCTAACATATCTAACCTAATTATACCCTAATTACAAAATTCAGAACCGTTAACCTAATCCCTAGAAATGGTGCCAAAAACTTGTTCGCCAACCCCAAATGCAAGGTTACAATGTAGTAATAATTCGATCGTAAGACCAAGATCATCCTCAGGGATGTTCGTAATAATTCTAAACTATATAATTACGATTATCTAAATTTGGATTTGAAATAAAAAATGAATTTAAGAAACATAAAACTATCTAGCCATTTGAAATAAATCAAGAAACTAAGCACTAGAATGCCAAAGATCCACCTATAATCAATTCACAATGCCAATTCAACCATTCAACCTGATAACTCAACTGGAATCGGAGTCCTATCCATATTCAATTGGAAGATGGATTCAATTAAATCATCGTAATACATTTAACATGATTGATCATCTGTTGATATAGTTCCCTCATAACAACTGTTGGGGTCCCAGAAATAGGGATCCTCGAAACGATGATTCCAAATGCCAGAACCATCACACGGTCAGATTAAGGGCCAGTGCATCGGAAATCGCGGCACGAATCACGACACACGCATCAGACCTGCCTCAAGCATGAAATTGGGCCAGTAGTGGACCCCACCGGTCACCGTGACCAAAACTGTCCAAAATTGGGAGGATACCTCAATTATGAAGAAATAGGAGCAGTGCATCGGCATTCATCGCGAGACGGACCCCGCAAACTCCCCAATTTGCAAAACCCAAGTTTGTAGGACACGAATACGTCCAGCGCATCCAAAAAATGAATTTAAGGGCGCACTGCCTCCAGCGCATCCAAAAAATGAATTTAAGGGCGCACTGCCTCCAGCGCATCCAAAAAATGAATTTAAGGGCGCACTGTCTCCAGCGCATCCAAAAATCCACCCAGCGCATCCAAAATCAGTTAATTTCAGGACGCACTGGCAGCTGGCGCGTCCTGCAAACCAACTCCTGGACTCCGATCATTTCGCGACGCGCCGAGCGCATTTATCGACGCGCCGACTCATTTTCTCGACGCGCTACACGTGTCAACCGCTTATTGGACGACGATACCTATAAATACCCCGCCCACCACCTCATTTGCATCATTCAGCAAGAGAGAGAGAGGACCTCGTCGCCGGAAAACCTTTGCCGATCGCCGGAATCCTTCTCCGACCGCCGGAACCCCTCGCCGAAAATCGCACCTCCGATCATACCAGGTCTGGAGGAATAACTTAAGTCACCTTTTTCGATGCGCCGGTCCCAGCGCATCATAAAAGTGACCCAGCGCATCAGGGAAATCCTCGGCGGATTACGTGAACCATCAATCGTGGCATTTTAAGGACGCACTGGCCCCAGCGCGTCGCAAAATAGCCCAGCGGATCAGAAAAATACAAGTCATCAAGGGAAAGCTATTTTAAGGACGCACTGGCCCCAGCGCGTCGCAAAATTACCCAGCGCATCAGGAAATTACAATTTTAGGACGCACTGGCCCCAGCGCGTCGCGAAACAGGCCAGCGGATCGGAGAATTAGATTTTAAGGACGCACTGGCTCCAGCGCGTCATAAAATTACCCGGCGCATCATGAAAATCATTTATGGACGCGCTGGCACCAGCGCATCAATAAAATCAGGCCAGCGGATCGCAAAAATCAGCACTTTGCACATTCATTCCAGCACCTTTAAATCCTCATTTTATAACATTTTTAAGCCCCGTTTGAGCCTATTTTGGGTATTCCGAGCGTTCCGGACGCAATGGAGCAGTCAAACGACCCATCCGGGCTACCCCAATGAGCAGAACGCAAGCCTTCGGAGTCCGATCCGACCCAACGAGCTGAATGGAACAATTCTCCCGAAAAGAGGCCGCCGGTGCCCAGAATCATACTGATGCATCGTCATTATGTGTACTATCATAATATGACCCGAATCCAGGTTTGGACTAAGCAAAGGGGACTATGGTTAACACGATAAACCACACCAGGAGAGTTCTGAACTATCGCACACAATCTGTTAAAAACTGATATTCCAAGAATAGTCGATGCCCTACCCATCCAAACAGCATCCGCTGGTTGAGCTGCGCAGGTACACACAACTGTAGAACGGAATTCCCGAGGTCACCTGTCCCTACATTGACAGGCGCGGGCCCAGAGTCGTCCATCTCAGCCATAAACCCTGACAGTCTCAGCCCGAAACTCCGGTCAAAACATGGGACATAGACATCCGACTCGTACAAAGGTGGATCAGTCTATAATAAACACAGGTCTCCGTGACCATACAAATACAGGTCTCCGCGACCACCAAAACACAGGTCTCCATGACCAATGAACTCTGAAACCATAGTCCCCGCTGACTAGTCTTTTGCCTTTTAATCAAGGGTCATCGATCATTCGATGTAATTAAGGGTTCGTGCTAGATCACGGCCTGGAATGTACAAGATCTCAGAATCTCTGGAATAAAATTCGCCTTGCGATATCTCTTCTCTTGTGTATTGTGTGAATGTTTGTGATTGTCTACGAATGTTTCTATATTCAGAACCCCAGATCAGCAAAACTCCACATTTCCAGAGGATGTTCATGTCTCTAGTTCTAACAAACTGGCGACTCTGCTGGGGATCGAACTGTACCAGAATCACTGGTTATATCTGAATATAGGGATACTCTAAGATCAATTACTTACAAACACGAATCTACGCATGAAAAAGTTACCGCGAGGCGTAATGTTTCGGGGCCCTTCAGGCGCCAAACTGGCGACTCTCAACGGGAACGTTCTTCCCTTCATCTTTAAGGCAATAGATACTTAAAAGGTTTTCGAACCCACAATTCCACAACAACGTATTTGTCTCCGTCTTGCTTATCTTTGTCGGTTTATGCACTGCGATCGATGGGCTCATACTCCCGACCGCACTTGTGAACTGTTCTAACGATTTTTATGACGCACCAGAACTAGCAAGATACTAGGACAGACAGAAGAAATGGCATGCTCAATGACCAGTTCGTGCACCTTCCTTACCACCGGAGGCTTCAGCTTCCCTCGCTTCATTCCAGCCACGACGGCTGCTTCTAGTTCAGGATGGCAGATGGTCAAAACACGCCAACAGAAGAAAGAGCAGAAGAAAGTAGCCAGCTTAGCGGCATACGAGAAAGTGAATGTTGCAAGACCTCGCTCCGCAACCAAGAGACAATGGCAACCAAAACAAGGGCAGAAGACTTCCACCAATAGTCAGGCCACATCAACCACGTCCTCGGTACCCGCAATGACGATCGAACAGTTTTCGCCATTGTCCAAGGTCACCTATGCCGCACAAAAATCAACTGATACCACGATCGCGAGGAGCTCCAAGCCCACAATAGTCGTCAAGCTAGGACAGGGGCAGAATCAGAAGGCCCGACCGGTGCTGGTCGCAATGGTCCAGGTAGCAGAAGCAGAAGAGGGATCATATGAAGCAGACGAACTGCCTACGGTCCAAGATCAGATCGACAGATTAGTTCAGGCTAATCGGGAAACAAATGAACGAATGAGAGAGATTCAGGAAGCCTTGACCACTTTAATAGCTCAGAATGCCACTCGAAGCCTTGCACCACCTACGCGCCCGTTAGCTGAAGAATCTCAGGGGGCGGCAGAAGAGCCAGCTAGTGCCGAACCACTCACCCAGGCCAGGAGAGTTCCAGCGGAACGAATAATAGTTCCAACTACGCAGATGACGAGAGAAGAACTGTCGCAAACTATCGCGAGTCTCATGCGACAAGAGAAGGAAAAGGAAAGAGGAACCGGGTATAAATATCAGGTCCCATACCCTCTGAAATAGAAGAAATACTGTTTCCGGCCAACTTCAGATGTCCGGATTTCGAAAAGTTTGACGGTAGGGGGTCGCCAGAGGAACATATCACTCGCTTCCTCACAGCATTGGGAAACTGGTCGACCGTCCCACAGTACTGTATGGGGTTATTCGGGTCAACGCTGACGGGGAAAGCTTTTCAGTGGTACATGTCACTACCAGCAGGATCAGTGAAGTCATGGGAGCAGATGCGAGATAGTTTTATCTCAAAATTCTTCTCTATAGAAAGAGAAACATCAGTAACAGATCTGGCTTTGATCAGACAAAGACAGGGTGAACCCGTGGAGAGATTCATGGACCGATGGGGAACGATAGCCGCTCAATGTCAAGAGTTACCCAGCGAGAAAGAGCAGATAAAGATGTGCATGCGAGCCCTGGACCCAATGATATCATACGGATTGTCAGGGAACAGTTTCCACTCTTTCCGAGAATTGGCCACCAAAGCACACCTGGTAGAAAAAGCTGCAGCACGGGTAAACCTCAGACCCGAAAGGCAGAAAAGAGAAGGAGTAAGGATTGCCGAAACACACAACATAAGCAAAGGTAAAAATGCGACAGATCGGAAGCTGGCCCGCCGTGGAACCTAAGACAGACATGAAGGCTATACCTACTCAAGACAGAGGCAAGAGGCCTTACGTTCCTCAGAGAATAACGATAGCCGAGAGAGAAAAAGCCAACGGCCCGTACACCTTCGACATGGCCGATCTGATCCCCATCATGGAACAATTGGTAGAAGAAAAGGTAATCCGCTTGCCGGAACCGATTCGGCCCCACGAAGTTGGGAAGGTAGATGATCCCCGGTATTGTAAATACCATCGGTGCCTGAGCCACAAGACGGAAGACTGTTTTAGCCTGAAAGGAAGGATACAGGGGTTGATCAACCAAGGGGTAATCAGTATGAAGGCACCAGAAACAACAACGAAGGAAACAGCGGGGGTAGTTTCAGCCCTCTCCTCGGACAAGAGTACCCAATTGCATGTCCCGTTCCCCGAACCTGAAGAACCCTGGACTTTGGTTAGCAGCCATAAAAGGCTCGAGAATCGAAGAAGACTCCTCAGCCGCAAGAAGAAAGGGACGAGAAAGAAGGATGGCCAAGAGAAGAGCCAACTTGTAGAGGCTCAAGTACATTGCGCGATGGTGTCATTTACAGAACAGCCATCAACGGAAGAGACATGGCGGGTAGTTAAAGAAGAAGTCAATGCCGTCATCCTCCGATCTGGAAGACAAATGCCGGAGCGCATTCGGCCAGAACCCATCGATCCAATGCAAGAAGACGGAAACCCGGATATACCCGTAACAAGGCCCCAGGGGCAGAAGTTGAAAGAGAAAGTTGTTGAGGCCACATCCAGTCGGCCGGAGCCAAGACAAGGGTCAGTGCCCGTAGTGTATGATGTCGTGTCGCACCTGCGAAAGGTCCCAGCCCGCCTGAGCATATACGACGCCTTGTGTCTCTCAAAGGTGTACAGGGAAATGTTGATCAACGCGCTGCTAGACAGTGAAGCCAGAGAAGTGATGATGACAGAAATCGAAGCAGAAATGAGCGATCCAGACAAGTTTTGGGAAGGAAACGCACCAATTCAGCAAGCAATGCAGATAGATCACCCCTCTGTAATCACATTCTCTGAAGAAGACCGCACGATTGAAGCCAAAGACCACAACCGTCCGTTGATGGTCACAGGAACGATTAGAGATACGGAAATTAAGCGATGCATGCTTGACGATGGGTCCGCAGTAAACATCATGTCGTTGAAGACACTTCAAAGGTTGGGTTACAGGCCATCAGCCCTGCGTCCCAGCACCATGGTCATTCAGGGGTTCAATCAGGACAGCCAGCGCACTCTAGGGTCGATCACTGTGATGCTAGAAATTGAAAGATTGAAGACGAAGGTAACATGCCAAGTGATCGACGCAGTAACAACGTATAATCTCCTGCTAGGGAGGCCGTGGCTCCATCAGAATCGCGTCATTCCCTCAACCTATCATCAGTGCTTCAAATACAACAAAGAGGGAGTTCAGTACAGAGTGACAGTAGACCCAAAGCCATATACGATCGCAGAATCATTCTTAGCCGATGCTCGGTATTATGACCTGGTCGATGAAGGGGGAGACACGAAGAAGCCTGACGCAATGCAGAAAGGGCGAGGGGCAAGACCGAAAGTCAGCAAGTTCGAACAGAGAGCCAAACCTCAGTCCATTATTCAGAAAGAAGCAAGTCAGGCAGCTGAAGGACCTCAAAGGACTACCAAAAAATTCTACATAGTCCCGAAACACTTGCGACAGCCCGGGCAGTCCGTCCTAGAAATGATCTCGAATCAGCACATGAGTGTGCTCAGATCTAGCTTCAATATGCCAGTACCAAAAATAGGAAGAGTTAAGCCTTTTCCGAAGGCTCCAAACCAGTTTGTGGTACCGCCAAATGCCAATACAAAGAAAGAAATCAAATTTTATTCAGTGACAGATGAACCTGCACGGTCCAAGGACGAGGTTGAGAAACCACTTCGTTTACCTCAGCCCATAGAAGAAGAGAGATACAGTGAAGCCAGCCGTAACATCATGAAGAGTATGGGCTTCTGCTATTCAGAATCAGCCTCGAATGGTAGAATGTTAGCGCCGTTCGAAGAAAACAACAAAGTTCATCAAGGAAGAGAAGGGTTAGGGGCAAAGACGAAGATCAGACATGTTAATATGGTGACAATCAATACTACGGAAGAGGTACAGCCACAAGAGGTAGCCGACGTTATCCAACCCAGTGCCGCACCTGCACAGATAGAGGACGGGGGACAGCCCACGATAGATGAGCTTGAAGAAATAAATCTGGGAACCCTAGAAGACCCTAGAAATACGTACCTGAGTAAAAATATCCCAGAAGAGGAGAAAGAGAAATACATCCGACTGTTGAAAGAAAATAGGGACGTATTCGCTTGGATATACTCAGAAATGCCAGGGCTCAGTCCAACAATCGCGATGCACAAGTTGGGCATCTTGAAAGGGAAGAAAGCGGTCAAACAGCCTCAACGACGATTCCACCCAAACATAGTACCCAAAATCGAAGAAGAAGTCGAAAAGTTGATCCAGGCCGGGTTCATCCGAGAGGTTAAGTACCCACAATGGATCTCAAACATTGTGCCGGTCAAGAAAAAGAACGGTCAAATCCGAATCTGTGTAGACTTCCGGAACCTCAACGAAGCATGCCCTAAGGATGATTTCCCACTGCCCATCCCAGAGTTACTGATCGACAGTACAACAGGATATGCGGTGATGTCCTTTATGGACGGTTACTCGGGATATAACCAGATCCGCATGGCCCCAGAGGATGAAGAATCTACGGCATTCCGTACAACGTTGGGCATATACTGTTACCGCGTGATGCCGTTTGGGTTAAAGAACGTAGGGGCAACGTATCAACGCGCGATGCAAGTAATCTTCCAGGACATGATGCATAGACACGTCGAATGCTATGTAGACGATCTAGTTGTGAGATCGGCCGGGCATGAATAGCATAGGGAGCATCTACGGCAAGTATTCCAAAGACTGAGAAAGAAAAGCCTTTGCATGAATCCATTGAAGTGCGCATTCGGGGTTTCCTCTGGCAAGTTTTTAGGGTTTGTTATCAGACATCGAGGAATAGAAATTGACCCAACAAAGATTAAGGCAATTAGGGAGATGCCGCCACCGAAGAATCTCAAAGAGCTGAAAAGTTTTCAAGGCCGAGTCACGTACCTAAGGAGGTTCATCTCGAACTTGTCCGGTCGTTGTCAACCATTCTCGCGCCTCAACAAGAAAGGAGTACAGTTTAAGTGGGACGATGCTTGCCAGAAAGCGTTCGACTCTCTAAAAGACTTGCTCGACAAATCTCCAGTCCTCGCGGCACCAATTAAAGGGGAACCACTAATCCTCTACATTGCCGTCGGTGAAAATTCACTTGGAGCCCTCTTAGCCCAGAAGAACGAAGAAGGGAAGGAAAGCGCACTCTACTACCTGAGCCGCACGCTGGTGGGAGCCGAATTTAACTACTCAGCGATCGAGAAGATCTGTTTGGCACTGATCTTTGCCGTTAAAAAGCTCAGGCATTACTGTCTCTCTCACCAGATAACATTAATATCCAAGGCGGATCCCCTCAAATTCCTCATGAACAGACCTATGTTGTCCGGGCGATTGGCCAAGTGGGCCCTTCTCCTGTCAGAATTCGACTTGACATACATGCCGGCTCGAGCCGTCAAAGGACAAGCTATCGTAGACTTCCTTGCCGCACATCCAGTACCAAGCGGTGAAGAAATAGAATATGACCTCCCAGACGAGCAGGTCATGGCAATTGATGAAGCGCGCCACTGGGAGATGTATTTCGACGGCGCAGCCAGAACGGTAGGGTCAGGGGCAGGAATTATATTCATTAGTCCGCAGGGAGACTTATTACCTTACTCATTCACGTTAGTCCCAGCATGCACCAACAACGAAGCAGAGTACCAGGCTCTTATTATTGGGTTACAGTTGGCCCTGGAAATGCAAATCAAGGAAATACGTATCTACGGTGACTCTAGGCTTATCATCGGCCAACTAACAACAGAGTACGAAGTCCGCAAACCCGAGTTATCGCCCTATTGCCACCAAGCGCAGTCCATGTTTGAGCAGTTTCGGAACAGCAGTATCTCACATATACCGAGGCAGGAGAATGTACGAGCTGATGCACTCGCCAGTTTAGCCGCTGCTCTAGCTAACCCAGGAGGCAGCCCACTTCAGGTTACGATTGAAGAAAGAAGAATCCTGCCTACGGCTGCGCTGCGCAATGGAGGATTGAGTGTCAATCCCATTTGCTGCTTCGAGATCACAGAGGAAGATGATTGGAGAAAGTCATTCATCGATTATCTGAAGTACGAATTTCTGCCGGAAGAACCCAAAATGCGCACACAGATCAGAAGGCGTGCTAGTTCATTCGTGCTCCAAAATGACGTACTTTATAAACGATCATACGAGGGAGTACTGCTGCGATGCTTAAACCAAGATGAAGCACGTAGTACATTGAAAGAAGCTCATGGCGGAGAATGCGGTGCTCACCAGGGAGGAAAGAACTTACATCACCGTGTACGACACATGGGTTACTACTGGCCGACAATGACGAAGGACGCAATAGAATATGTAAAGAAATGTCACCAGTGTCAGATCCATGCCGATATCATACATTCACCACCGGGAGAGTTGCATCAATCAGTAATGTCCTGGCCTTTTGCAGCCTGGGGCATGGACGTGATCGGACCGATCAGTCCGCCATCCTCCCAGGGGCATCAATACATCCTCGCGGCAACCGACTATTTCTCCAAATGGGCCGAAGCAGTCGCCCTGAGAAATGTGAAAGCCAAACATGTCGAAGGTTTCATCCGTCACGCCATATTATACCGACATGGTATCCCCGAGAGAATCACCACGGACAACGGGACACCCTTCAAGAACGCTACTATTGATAAGCTGTGCGCAAAATTCAAGATCAAGCATTGCTACTCATCGCCCTATTACCCTCCTGCGAATGGACTGGCCGAAGCATTCAACAAAACTATTGTGAAGATTCTGAAAAAGACAGTGGCGGAAAATAAGGACTGGGACAGACGGTTGCCCGAAGCACTGTGGGCTTATCGAACTACGCACCGCACGGCCACCCGGGCTACGCCCTATTCACTGGTATACGGTACAGAAGCTGTAATCCCGATGGAAATACAAGTTGAGTCGCTACGGGTCGCTCTCCGACACTCCCTGACAACCAAGCATAATGCCAAGAGCTGGATGGTCGAACTTGATAATCTAGATGAAAAAAGGCTCGCCGCCCAACAAAGGCTCGAGATGTATCAGAAGCAGATTTCAGCCGCGTACGATAAGCGCGTCAGGGGCAGGTCGTTCAAAAAGGGCGATCTCGTGCTAATGATGAAGCGTCCGGCACCGCTCCAAGGATCGAAGAGCAAGTTCGACCCAAAGTGGGACCCCGTCTGCATTATCGACGAAGTGTATTCCAACGGAGCCTATCGGGTAATAGATTGCAAAGGACAGGGTGTCAGTTCGCTAGTGAATGGTCGATTCCTGAAAAGATACTACACCTGACATAAACTTATCATTGCAAGTTGTAAACACCCCGGTAGAGGGAATGTAATAGAATAGATGCCGAAAGAAAGGGCGCCACGCAATGACTAAACTGAAATGCTAATCATCTGCTTTATGCTTACACAGGTGTTGGAAGGGTCACCAAAGCTCGAGGCACGTCAAGCAAGACACCACGCCTTTTCGAGATTATTAAAATCAAGACCAGCCTTAAGCCGAGGCCCGGCATCCCCATGCACATGCGTACGTTTAACTCCTGACAGGGGGGACGTTCCTTTCTAAATAGCACAATTTATTTTACATTCAAACTCAAGAGGAACGACAAGCGGGCTAAGAAGCACAATATGAACTCATCATCACAATAGCATACATAATGATACAACACTCATTACAACGTGTTTTAAAAGTACAAAAGAATCATTATCATTACAGCCTAACCATCTAAAGTTCTCAAGCACTGCTCTAATAGGTTAACTGCGGACCCCGCGATTGCCTTCTGTCTTGCCTCAGCCTCGGCCAGGACTTGAACAGGGTCGGGAGTATCTTGAAGGGACCGCTGCAGCTCCGTAATTTGTGCCCTCACAGCGTCACATTCCGTCTTGCGTTGGTCAATAGAAGACTGCAGGATTGCTTTCTGACCACCAAGTTTCGAAAGTTTGAAATGGACGACAGAATGTTCGGCACGTAATCGGGCCATCTCATCCTCAATTTCTGCAAGACGCCTGGTGACCTCTTGGTGCTCGGTATCCACAGCCTGCCAATCCTTCTGCACTGCGGCCACATCTGCCTCGTGCAACTCTAGTTCCGGAAGAAGGGACCGTAACTGACCGCGTTTTTCTTCAACAGAAGGGTCAGTCCTAAAGTGCCTTGCATCGTTCACTTGAGCCACACCGTCTTTGAATTGTGACACATGGCTGACTATCGAAGAGATGTCGACTCCAAGCCACGTAGCAGTGAGTTCCAACGCCTGCAGTGCCTGATCCAAGATAGACCCTTCGTCTCCTTTCCTAAGCGAATCGACGATGTCTGACAGTAAGCTCTTCAGAAGGTTCGCCTTGGTCCTTGATAAGCCTCGGAGAGACGAGAGGAATGCCTCGGGCAGGACTACAGGAGCCGGGACGCTGGCAGGGGCAGTGGCTGGTAAAAGAAACGGTAAACATTAGCACACTGGAGAGAGAAGAGAAGCGAACAAACGATTAAGGAAGGTATTATACCAGTAGGGATTTCATCACCCGGTGCACTGGTTGAGGCAACAGGTCTCGACGAGCTGGGGGCATATCCAATCGCGACTTCCGCTGCCGGCTCAGGCAATTCAGGGGGAGACGGAACGACGACCTCAGGGGCGGAGGAAGCTTCGACTGGTTCAGCGGTCAGGGGTACTTCGTCAATGGGCTCTAGTACGCTAGCAGCATCTGCAGGCACGGTTCCACGAGAAGGGAGTGGTGCCTCTTCCGCAGCAACAACAGATCTCGCCTCAGGAGTGGGACCAGGGTTCGCTGCTGCCTCGATATTGACAGGAACGGTAAGGAGGGGGTCTTCAGCTCGCGGCTCACCATCGACATCCATAAGGACGGGTTCTATGTCTACCTCAGGAACAGACTTCTCATATATTGGCTCATCACCTTCGCCTCCTTCCACGGGACGATCTCCGCTGGGGCCCACCTGCGAGCTCATCTCCCCTTCCTCCCTTGGACCGCTTGCATCATCGGTAGGGACGCTGCCGGCAGCCCGGGGGGGTTGGCTCCGGGCCTTCTCAGCTCTATACAACTTCAGCAGGTCCTTTATTTTCTTACCGCCGTCAGAAACAGAGACGCGATGAGCAGTCTTTATGCGGGGCCCAGAACGTTCGGGAGATAGTTCGAAATCACTATCCTCGGGTGCAGAACGTCTGGACAGGCTCGTCCGACTTGCCGGACTTTGGCCGCGGCCTCCCTGACCCCCGGAGGGCGGGGTGCCTGCTGCCGCAATACCTCCCTCGCCACCGCCTTCTCCATCATCGCCATCACCACCATCATCACCACCATCATCCCCTTCGTCGCCATCACCCGCCTCTTCCTCATCACCGGCATTCCCCGCTGCAGCAGCTTCACCACCATCATCATCGCCAATGTCATAACGCTCCCTCTGCCCCTCTGCCATAGGACCGACAAGTGGGGAATCCGGGTTCCCTTGCAGCGTAACCCTCTGGCCATGAGCGACCCACCCCTCGAGTGTATGCTCGGGCTTCTCATGATCTATTATGACGTTCAGAGAAGTCATGAACTTCTGCACGCCAGGGGTAGCCAGTTGGCGAAGCGGCTCTGCTACGTACCCTAAGCCGTCGGCAGGAGTAGGATTAACAATCGGAGGAGAGACGAAGACGGGATCTGTTACGTGTCGGTTATTGCGGACCAAGGAATATTGGTGGGCCCACCACCGCATCCATCCATACGTAGCGCCGAGGACATACTCCGTCCCGGGAACAATGAAAGAACAACCTGACCTGGTAAGCAGAAGCTATCGCCATATCCACTTCCAATGGATCGGCCCTGTGCCATATGCCCGCTGCTCCCTTGTCACCGGTTCGAGCGACTCCGGCACCCCTTGATCATAACCGAACTGCCTGGCGAATCGGTTTGGGTAGTATGGTTCTCTCCAAAATTCAGCGCCCTCTCTTAAAGGCAACGAGCTCGGGCGAATGGACACCAAGAACGAGCGGTGATAAGAGCTGAGGCTCTCGTTGTCATCAAGCAGGTCTGGATCCTCTCTATTAGTCCCCGAGAAGAGGAAGAAGTCGACGTCATCATGGCGAGCTATCTTCGTCTCGATAGTCGCCGGATTTCCGCTGATCATCTTCCGTTTCTGAAAAGCATGTAGCGGAACAGATCCCCTCTAGATGAAGTCCTTGAGCTCCATGCCGTATACCCACGGGAAGTAGACCCCAAGCCATCCCGAGAAGAAATGCCACCCATAATAAGCAGAATTCAATCCGAAGGAGGCCGAACCTTTATTGCTAATGACACCGCCGAAAGCCCGATATATGGAACACAATACTACTGGGGCCAATGCGTAGCGATGGCCGTCGGCCAAACTCCCCGCCACGGCGAAACAAGAGACTCGCACACTGTCCGCCTGCTTAGAGCTCGGGAGGGCCACACAACACAGCCAATAGGCCAAGAACCCGGCAAGTTCGCAGGTAGGGGATAGCTTATTCGGCCGCGGAAATTTCTTCTTCATCTTGGCCTCCAAGACTGGTTTATCCTTGCGGCCTTCATCATACAATCCGTAATCTAAGCTGAGACAGGAAGAAAACCATCAGCGGAAGAAAGAATGAATGAAACAGTACGCGAACAGTGCAAGACAAGAGAAGAAACTCACTTCAGGCCGTGGCTAAAGTACACTAGCCAGTCTTCGAAAGGCACTTTATCTCTGAAGGTTAGAAATTGCGGCAACTCCGCGAACAATTCGTAGCAGGCTGCAGAATAAAAGCCTTCATCAACACCCTTCTTCTTCTTGGACAGCTCCTCATCACTAGGAGTCCATTCATCATAGATTCTGCCGCGAATAGGGAGACCTGCTATCCGATACAGATCCCAGAGGGAGATGCTCATTTCTCCGCAAGGCAGATGAAAGGAGTTGGTGACAGAACTCCAATGGTTCAGGAACCCCTTATAAATGCAGGGTTCTCGATGGAAGTAGCTCAATGTCGCTTGGATGGCCCGAAGGAGACCTACTTGCTTCAAGGTCTCTTCGTGCCGCTCGACTATCCGATTGGTCCAAGCTTCATAACCGGGATGAGGGCTCAAATGTCCTCGGGTCCTGAAACCCCCGGTAGGCCAAATTTCTGCATCAGATAGAGGACGAAACCTTTGGCGCAGGGTCTCGTAATAATGAGTCGGAAAGGGCAGATGAGGGTCGTGGTTCGGTACCAAAAATATCATATCCTTCTCTTCGAGGATAGACTGCTGCGTGCCGTTCTTGGATATGGCACAGTTGACGAACGTCTCTGGAATGGACGTCCAGGAGTTGACGCTATAGAAAGAATTTGCGCGACGTATATCGGAGGGCTCGATGCTTGGTAGAGAGCGATATCTCTGGAAGCTTTTAGGAAAACGGATGAACTGCTTCGTATAAGGGTTGCGGATTACGAGGGATGATACTGGCAGCTTCACAGAAGACCAGACAACCCTCATTTTGTCAGACTTCGACTTAGTCTGGTTTTCTATGTAGATCTGCTTGGCGCTCTTCTCAGTCGTCTTTGGACGACCGCGCTTAGCAGATTGAGCAGGCGCAATTGGGCTCGCTTCGCCCTCTTCGGACCCGACAACCTCGTCAGTCCGAAAACCTTGTAAGGGAGCGTACCACGCATCCCATTCCTCCTGGGTACCCTCATCAGGAGGGGGCGGTAAGACCTTGTCGCAAAGTATCTTTCGCTGGACATTCTTCGGAAGGGTCAGAATACGCTCGTAGAAATTGAATGTCTCGGGCGGGAGAAACCACTGTGGGTTCTCAGCTGACGGTCTGGAAGTCTGCTTGATGGCAGCCCACTTACGCTTGGATGGAGTTTGAGACGGACCCGAAGGACCGGCTTGCGAAGGATCGCTGGCCATTATAATCTGCAATGGCGTAGAAAGGGGGCTTAAGTACAGAGCACGTGAAAATATCCTCATAAAGACAATTAAGCATTCACGAAATCCAAAAGCATAAAAAGCAACAAGTGAACGAAGAATAGGCACCGATCCAGGCCAATGCGCAACATCACCAACCAATGAAAATGAAATGAAATGACAGCACCCGCAAACAACATCATCAAAACACACAAGCTTTCAAAGACAGAAATAAGGCGAAAAAAAAAGTATAATTAGCATTCATCAAACCACGAGGGCCATGCCAAGGCCCAAACCATTCAAAGTCAATTGTTTTAAAAAGTGATAAAAAGCCGACAGTCAATATCAAATGACCCAAAATTGTAGGGACCCCCTCCCCGAAGCCAGAAAATGAAGATTTCAGTCTTGCACCAGAGGAAGAACTCGAGCCCTCAGCTCATCGACCCTCGCTTGAATTTGGGCCTCCTTGTAGACCAAGTCCACCAGGATGGAGATGCATTGTTGCACAAGGTCGAAGTTCAAGTGCTCAGCATCGGCGTAGTTCCTTATCGCAGACAAGTCAATCGCCAAGTCATCGTGCTCCCGGATAGCCGCCCTGACCATCCTCCAAATGCCGGCACGACGATCCGGGTATTCGGCCTCCGCCAAGGGAATAAGCCAAGCCAGGAACCTCCTGCTCTCCCTCTTCTCGTCCTTTAGGAAGTGGAGACGTTTCGAGAGGGACAGAAAGGAAGCAGCCAGAGAAGGCTCCGCCGCCTCCAGAACCGCCAATTCCTCCAGGAGGGAAGAATCGCCGATGTAGCCAGATATAGCCTCCTTGCGCTCATCGGAGATGCCCGCCATCGTCGAGATATTCTGCATAGCCCGGAGGATCGGGCGGGATTCAGCGCCAAGGCTAGTTGAGGCTTCAGCCACCTCATCGCATTGACTAGCAAGAGATGACCAAGCCTCGGGTTGGTCCAGATCGTTTAGGAGCCGCCCCATGCAGTCACGAGCCGCGCGAAGGGAAGCACGGGTTATGACCATTGTCTGCTGTTCGCTTCCCCAAGTGTAGGGTTGCGATGTAGTAATAATCTCGGTAAGACCGAGGTCGATCCACAGGGAAGGAAGTAAACAATTCCAATTATCCTAATAACTAGAATCAAAGAGGTTTGTGAAATTGATTTTTAACATAAAATAGAAAATCTAATAATGAAAAGATAACTAGAGCATCAAGGATCCACTTATAGCTCTTCTTAGATGCATAATTCGCTATGGTTTCTTACTTTCTCAACTAGAATCGACATTCCTGTCTATCTAGTCGGATGATAGAGCTGTTAAACCAAACAGTCTGTCATATGTAAGTTCTATGCATAGGATTCACTCAATGAAGGCTGAGCTGAGCATGCTCAATTGCATAGGTCATTCCCCTTTCCAAAAGGTCCAGTTCACAATCATAACCATCCCCAAGTCCTCTCACAAGACAAGGCTAGATTAGGATTTGAACTAGATTCAAATCACAAGCACAGTCCTTACATATTCCAGAAAATCAACTAGAATAGAACTTTGGCATGAAGTCCCTTTATGAAGAGCTTAGTACTAGAGCGCACTCCGATTCCTCGGATCATACAGGTCTAGACCGTTGCAAACGAGATAAGAAGCTAAGTAATTCATCCAAACATCCATGAGTCATCACAAGACTAAGAAAAATTACTTAAAAACTTGTATAAACTTCAAACCTTAGTTCATAATCATGAAAACCAATCTTAAAACCAATAAAACGAATTAAACAATCTAAGAAAACTATAAGGTTCACCTCTTAGCTCTAGCTAAGAGATTAGCTAATAAAAAGCATATTAAAAACTAGAACTAGAACTAAGAAAAGGAAGAAAAACTAGCTGGAGGAGGCTAGGAAGCCTCTTATGACTTGAACTCCTTGCTCCCCACGTCCTTGGTTTCCCTGGAATAGAAGAGAGCACCTCCTTTTATAGTGCAGCACTAGTACAGCAACATAGCAGAATTTGTTTCGCTTGGTACGGCTTAACTAATGGTCGGATTGCCTTCAAATTTGGTTTGTAGCTTCCTTGTAATGTGATCTTCCAAATAGATGATTTAGATTTCCAAGATTGTCCTCTGAATAGGCCCACCAATCACATCACCGACCGCCTCTCAAAATCGCGCACTTCGGGTACCTTCAGAACCAGTCATCTTGCTTTCAACGCTCCGGAGTGTACAGAGGTCGGATTGATCTCAAATTTTGAACATGAGTAGAAAACTTCCTCCTCTACATGATAGATGGATTAGATTGTCCAAAACGATCTCAGAATATGGTCCGAAAATTAGAACAATTAGGGCTTTTATAAACTCTGCGCAGTTGGAGCTTTCTGGATGGTCCATCTTTCTTCAACCGGTACGATCAAACCACACACCCTTTTGATCTGAAACTTTTGTGGTTATTCATATATGGATGTGGTCTAAAATATGGTCAAAGTAGATTTTTCATATCCTCAATGATGGGCCACCTGGACCGGCCCAGAGTGGAACAGCGAAATCTGGAACTTTCTGGACAGTTCGTATTGTTTTGGTCACCACGATCAATCCGTAACTCCGATCGACACGAAACCACTTGGGTTAGTTCGGCGTCGAGTTCCTCTTCGACATGGATGTGTTGGATTTCCAAATATCATCAAGATCGGCTCAGAAAACTGGTCCAAAAAACCAGGTGCGGGAATACATTGCTGTTTTAGAATCTGGAATCTGAAACTTGCATGGCCGACCGGTCACGACCGGTCGGGCCCTCTTTGGCATTACTCCAGCAAGCATGGCCAACCGGTCAAGACCGGTCGGGCTTCCTTGGCCGACCGGTCAAGACCGGTCGGTCTCTTTTTCTTCTTGTTTTCTTTCTTTCTTTCTTCTATTTTCTTCTTTCTTTGCTTCTTTCTTTGCTTCCTTCTTCCTTCAGCCCTCCTTGGGTCTTCATCCAAGGTTCTAAATCAGCTCTTTTGGTCATCAATTGGGTAAAGTAACTCTCATTCCTACAACCACAAAACATGTATTTGATTAGTCTTTAAATTATGAAAACCATGCATAATGAGTGATGAATTGGGGTTAAAATATGCACAATTAAGAGCTCAACATCTGCTAAATAACAAGACAGATGAACCCGTAAGGCAGTCCGACAAAAGAAAAATGCACAAAACCGCTCGTGCAAAGCCAAGAAAGCCGAGAAACGACATGCAAAGGTACGCTCGAAACAACATTTTAAAATCATCATTAGAATTGCCCATTGAACTAAAGCAGCCAGGGAGTCTCCCAAGTGTGTGAGGCCCTACGCCTCCATAAGACGACTGGCACGCATGCGCGAACGCGAAATAGAGGCATGGGGGGTTCACACTCTTTGGAGACACGACGGACCGCCGGTGCGAAACCCGCAGAAATCACAGACTTCGCCGAGGCCCACGGGTTAGGTACGCGAGGTTTCACATACCTTGTCGATGCTAAAAACAATTCGGTTTGATAAGAGGGCGCGTGAGACCCCGCATACCCGGAATAAGTTCCAAATACATCGCGAGCAACGGACAAATGAACCCGCAGGAAAGCGTGTTAAGCCACGATGAGCACACTGAGAAAGGACACCAGAATTGGACAACTTCAACTCAGAGATCAGTGCCCATTGGCCTCAACACGCTTTGCGATCAGGCCAATTAATCAAGTCCGGAGAAGTGTGCGGGAGCCGGTTTACGTAATAAATTTAGTAGATTTCGCAGAGTCCCAAAATCGCACGCGCGAAGCCCAGCGCGTCCAAGAAATGGTAAGTCCACCAAAGTTAAGAATTCTGACGAGTGCCACACCCTAGCGCGTCCATTAAATAAATTTTCCAGGCACAAGTACGCGCTGGACCCAGCGCATCGAGAAATTACAGAGTTCAACGCGCTGAGCACAGCGCGTCATGAAATTGGTTAATAAAGGCACGGGATGACGCGCTAACCTTAGCGCGTCGATAAAATGGACGCGCTGAGTACTTATTGTGTGCGCTGCACTATGGCGCGTTCAGAAAATCGGAAATCCCAAGTTGAACAGCCGCGCTATGTGTAGCGCGTCGATAAAACACACAAAGTTTGAATACTTCGACGCGCTACCTATTTAATCGACGCGCTGGGGACAATAATTCGACGCGCTGGCGAAAAAATGGACGCGCTGGCCGAGAGCTCCGGTCGTCTGAATGAACAGTGAAATGACGAAATGACCAGGATTCCCCTATTTATAGTGGGACCCGAAAAATCCGATGCGTCGCAATGGATCGCCGCTCGTCCATCCCAACGCATCGGAGGGGCATCTGTTGGGGTCCCAGAAATAGGGATCCTCGAAACGATGATTCCAAATGCCAGAACCATCACACGGTCAGATTAAGGGCCAGTGCATCGGAAATCGCGGCACGAATCACGACACACGCATTAGACCTGCCTCAAGCATGAAATTGGGCCAGTAGTGGACCCCACCGGTCACCGTGACCAAAACTGTCCAAAATTGGGAGGATACCTCAATTATGAAGAAATAGGAGCAGTGCATCGGCATTCATCGCGAGACGGACCCCGCAAACCCCCCCAATTTGCAAAACCCAAGTTTGTAGGACACGAATACGTCCAGCGCATCCAAAAAATGAATTTAAGGGCGCACTGCCTCCAGCGCATCCAAAAAATGAATTTAAGGGCGCACTGCCTCCAGCGCATCCAGAAAATGAATTTAAGGGCCCTGGAGGTCTCCGAAGAAACGGATACGGAGACCCTTCAGGCCGTTCTTCTAGAATTGCAGAAGAAAAAAAATCAGTTTACCCCGTTCATTAACGAAAAAGTCACAGAGATAGAAGTGGTCAAGTGAACCAGGGATTATTGAACGTAAATCTGTGCACGAACCTATTCTCTTCTCTACTAAACTAACCACCTGAGCCAACTCGAGAAACGAAAACAAAAATGACAATCCATTCTATTGTTATTCAAAAATTGTCTCCAGCGCATCCAAAAATCCACCCAGCGCATCCAAAATCAGTTAATTTCAGGACGCACTGGCAGCTGGCGCGTCCTGCAAACCAACTCCTGGACTCCAATCATTTCGCGACGCGCCGAGCGCATTTATCGACCGCCGACTCATTTTCTCGACGCGCTACACGTGTCAACCGCTTATTGGACGACGATACCTATAAATACCCCACCCACCACCTCATTTGCATCATTCAGCAAGAGAGAGAGAGGACCTCGTCGCCGGAAACCTTTGCCGATCGCCGGAATCCTTCTCCGACCGCCGGAACCCCTCACCGGAAATCGCACCTCCGATCATACCAGGTCTGGAGGAATAACTTAAGTCACCTTTTTCGATGCGCCGGTCCCAGCGCATCATAAAAGTGACCCAGCGCATCAGGGAAATCCTCGGCGGATTATGTGAACCATCAATCGTGGCATTTTAAGGACGCACTGGCCCCAGCGCGTCGCAAAATAGCCCAGCAGATCAGAAAAATACAAGTCATCAAGGGAAAGCTATTTTAAGGACGCACTGGCCCCAGCGCGTCGCAAAATTACCCAGCGCATCAG
The DNA here is from genome assembly GCA_003013855.2 of Liriodendron chinense. Lineage (NCBI taxonomy): Eukaryota > Viridiplantae > Streptophyta > Magnoliopsida > Magnoliales > Magnoliaceae > Liriodendron > Liriodendron chinense. The sequence continues at coordinate 4,715,191 of ML058463.1, read as the reverse complement.
GAAATTACAATTTTAGGACGCACTGGCCCCAGCGCGTCGCGAAACAGGCCAGCGGATCGGAGAATTAGATTTTAAGGACGCACTGGCTCCAGCGCGTCATAAAATTACCCGGCGCATCATGAAAATGATTTATGGACGCGCTGGCACCAGCGCATCAATAAAATCAGGCCAGCGGATCGCAAAAATCAGCACTTTGCACATTCATTTCAGCACCTTTAAATCCTCATTTTATAACATTTTTAAGCCTCGTTTGAGCCTATTTTGGGTATTCCGAGCGTTCCGGACGCAATGGAGCAGTCAAACGACCCATCCGGGCTACCCCAATAAGCAGAAAGCAAGCCTTCGAAGTTCGATCCGACCCAACGAGCTGAATGGAACAATTCTCCCGAAAAGAGGCCGCCGGCGCCCAGAATCATACTGATGCATCGTCATTACATGTACTATCATAATATGACCCGAATTCAGGTCTGGACTAAGCAAAGGGGACTATGGTTAACACGATAAACCACACCAGGAGAGTTCTGAACTATCGCACATAATCTGTTAAAAACTGATATTCCAAGAATAGTCGATGCCCTACCCATCCAAACGGCATCCGCTGGTTGAGCTGCGCAGGTACACACAACTGTAGAACGGACTTCCCGAGGTCACCTGTCCCTACATTGACAGGCGCGGGCCCAGAGTCGTCCATCTCAGCCATAAACCCTGACAGTCTCAGCCCGGATCTCCGGTCAAAACATGGGACATAGACATCCGACTCGTACAAAGGTGGATCAGTCTATAACAAACACAGGTCTCCGCGACCATACAAATACAGGTCTCCGCGACCACCAAAACACAGGTCTCCATGACCAATGAACTCTGAAACCATAGTCCCCGCTGACTAGTCTTTTGCCTTTTAATCAAGGGTCATCGATCATTCGATGTAATTAAGGGTTCGTGCTAGATCACGGCCTGGAATGTACAAGATCTCAGAATCTCTGGAATAAAATTCGCCTTGCGATATCTCTTCTCTTGTGTATTGTGTGAATGTTTGTGATTGTCTACGAATGTTTCTATATTCAGAACCCCAGATCAGCAAAACTCCACATTTCAGAGGATGTTCATTTCTCTAGTTCTAACAACAACTAAGGCATCGGGCGTATCAATCATACATGTCAATCCTTCAATAAAACAAGTGATATCATATTCATGTTCTTCCTCAAATCCTGTCACTAGACTTGATTTAGAATCATGAATTGAACCTCAATCAAACCAATATCAATTTATGAAACATCCATCTTAGATCAAACCAAAAGATATGATCTTCTTCTAATTTAGTTCTAGATACTTAGGATTTTTAGCTTGCAAGATCACATAGCATTCACCACATCATGATAAATTTAAGATCTCTACAACTCAAAATCCTCTCAACAACACTCCATTGATCAATCTTAGTAAATCAAAACATCCTATGTAAACACATCACAAGAGATAGAAGATTAAATTAAAACTATCAACTTGATTTCAAACCAAAACTAAAATTGTTCATCATTAAACCTTAAAGTACTTGAATTAAGTCAAACTAAGCATTGTAAACGACTATAAGCTTCACCTCTTAGCCCTAGGTAAGATATTTAGCCAACCATGGAGAAGGTTGAACTAAAACTCAAAAGAAAAACTACTAAAAACATAAACAAGAACTAGAAAAATGGAGTTGTAAAAGCTCCAATTTGATTTTTTCCACCTTTAGCACGACTGAGACTATTTAAGGACAAATTAGGAAGAGTGTGGAGGTGTCCTTTTATAGCAAAAATCACCCACCGACTTGGAATATTCGAGAATTGCATGAGTTCTTACACGGTCGGGTCGGTGGCTAATCGGTCGGAGTTCAAAATCCCAACGGATAAAACTGAAAAGTTAATTTCTGCGTGTCTACCGCTCGGTCAGATTTAACAAAAACATTCTAGCGAGTTCGGACAAATTCTGTCAAAATTCGACCAGAACGACCGGTCGGCTGAGGCCATCGACCGATCATCAATGCAACAATTGGGTTATTTTCTACAGTTTCTACATCTTAGTTTTCTGGCCCTACAGCTTTGCACTTTCTTTTCTATACAATTCATGCATTGTAACTTGATGTTTTCTAATTCTTTTTTAGCTTTAATTTCTTCCACCTCTAAGCTCTTCTTCTCCTAATTTTTTAAGTACTTCAAAGTGGTCCTTTTAACATGTAATTCATGAGGTCTCTCTTTCTTTCCTACAAACACAAACACACTCATTAGATGAGTCTTTTAACAATGAAAACCATGCATAATGTGTGATGAATTGGGGTTAGAATATACACAATTCAGAGATCAACACATCAAAAGTTATAATCGATGTATGGTTCGCCTTCTTTTAGTCCATCCATGTGAAGAATGTGCTTGATCCTCGTCCTACATCAGGGGATCCTCGTTCTACATCATAGAGAAATTCTAAAGACGGTTGAAAAATCTGAGGAATCTTTTAAATCGAAGAGTGATGATAGATTGAGTGGTGATCAACCTGAAAAAGAGCCGGAGTGTGGTTACAAACTAGAGGCCTCGTTTCCTCAACGATTACTTTGATCTAGACCCATGGTTAATACTCAAGGTATTCTTAAAGTTTTTCAAACAAGTGAATATCAACATACCTTTGTTGGATGTTATCAAGTAAATACATCATTTGCCAAGTTTCTAAAAGATCTTTGTACCATTAAGCGCATGCTTAACATACAAAGCCTTCTTGACTGAACAGGTTAGTGCTGTCATCAACCAGAACACTCCCCCAAAATACAAAGATCCGGGTAACCCTACTATCTCTTATGCAATAGGGAATTTTTAGATTGAATAAGCGTTTCTTGACTTGGGGGTGAGTGTCAATCTCATACCTTTCTCGGTGTACGAAAAACTGGGACTTGGTGAGTTGAAACCCACTAGAACTACCTTGCAACTGGAAGATCATTTTGTACGAATATCGAGAGGGGTAGTGGAGGATGTGTTGGTACAAGTTGATAAATTCTACTTCCTAGTAAACTTTATTATCTTGGACACCCAACCCATGATGAATGCTAGCACACAGATACCTGTTATTCTTGGTTAACCATTCTTAGCAATTTAATGCCGTGATCAATGATAGGAATGTGTTCATGAAGTTGTCCTTTGGCAATATGAAGATGGAGCTCAAAGTCTTTAACATGTGTAAACAACAAGGGGATGATGATGAGATCCACGAAGTTGAGATGATTGATACCCTCATAGAGGATGAGTTTCTCTTGACCTCTTCTCCCAATTCCTTTGAAGTATGATTGGCTCACTTTGCCGATTCTAACGATCCTATGATTATGAACATAGTGAATGCCTTGTGTGATTCCACCCCAGTGCTTGAAAAGCCTCCTTCCACTAAGTTTGAGCCGTTACCAATTATTGGGGAAGTATTGGAAGTTTCAGATTCCATGGAGATGATGACATTCCCTAATGAAAAAAATATTTTTAGTCTCCTCATCACTTTGGTTTTTTCATACCAAAGTGCACAATTCTTCCTGGGATGATCCATTTTTTTATCAGTCATTGCCCAGATCAGTACTTAAGGAGATATGTTATTGACCATGAACAATTTAAATTCATTTCCTTTTGCCATTCTTACATATGTGGTGTAGCATTTTTTTTTATAAGAAAACCACTACTGACATTTTGCGGCATGGTTCTTATTGGCCGTTAATGATTAGAAATATCCATGTGTATCACAGAGCAGGCCTCTAGATGATTCTCTTGAGAAGTTTACTGAGAGACCTATTGAGATATTTACCTTAAGAGGAAGAATTCATTTCAAGATTGATCTCTTAGTTTGGTGGAGATCTGTTTAGTTGTTTTAGTAGGTTAGTTTGCTTTCGTATAGTAGTTTGGTTTTTGCAGTGATTCATCCTCTCATGTACTTTCTTCCATCTATTCTTCACCTTTATAATTGCTCTCATGTTGCTTTGATTTTTCTATGCATTCATTTTTCAACATTGAGGACAATGTATCATTTAGGTTGGGGGTGGAATTCCTGCGAAATATTCTTCCAATTGCTTGTCTTTTTGTTGTTTTAGGCTATTTTGAAAAAAAATTATTAAGTTGGATTTCTTTGTACTTACGTAACTTAAAAGTAGTCTAAAAATTAGAATTAGAAGGCACTTGGTGATACGAAGTTTAAAACCTAGAAATCAGCTGAATCGTAAAGTTCAAAATGAGTTCTTTTCATTCATTTTTAGATAAAAATTTACAAACAATGTTGAACCTTGAAATTCATGCTTCACATCTTGCTTACACTTTTAGGTATGAGTTTAATACTATAGTTGTTAACTGAATGATTACCTATGTGCTTGGAACCACCAAACCTGATGAACCTTGACTATCTTGTTCACTTGTTTCCTTGAAGAAGAATAATTTTTTTAAGGAACCAGTGAATTAAATCAGGTGTACTGAAAAAGGGCTACCTATTATCAAGCAAAAGAATATAAAGAAAAAAAAAGAGAGAAAAAAAGGAAAAGAGAGAGAAAAAAAAAAGAAAAGGAAAAAATGAATAGAAAATAAGAATCTCTAAGGATTAGAGAAAAAGAAGAAAGAATAAGAAGAATAAATAATGTGAAAGCCGTCGCTGTAAAGTATGAGTAAGATGGAATATCATAATTAAGCCCATGAGGTATTAAAGTGAGCACTGACACTTCTTGTAATCCTTAACATCTAGAGAGGTTTTGACTCAGTAACTCTGGTGAAACTAATCACTTTTTGGTAGTTATTGGTGTTAGCATTATTTTAAAGAACCGAACATGTTTGTTAACTCCAAGTGTAGAGCTGCGATGTAGTAATAATTTGGTTGAGAACCGAGATCGTCCTCAGGAATTTTGAGTAACAATTTTAAATATTAATAACTTGAACTATCTAAATTCGAATTTATAGTAAGGTTATGGATTTCTGAAATATAAACAGTAACTTTATAGTGAAATTAAGAAAATAAATGCACTGAGGGTCAAAGCAGTCGGCGGTATTGTGGCCATGGTCCTTGTGGAAGAGGCAATACTTCGCTTTATTCTTCTTCTTTTTTTGGATCCGTCCTCATCTATGTCGAAGGTTTTAGTTACCTTTTCTCCTTGATTTCCATGAGCACCTGCTCAACAGAGGTGTTCAGGGAAATGTACCGTTCGAACCGGCTGGTAGGAGCTTTGGGTGCTCGAGGGGCACCACCTCTGTCATCATCTCTTTTCTGCTTGGGGTCGGAGATGGACCCTTCCTTAGATTCCTTCTGCTTCTTATCTCTGGGCGAGCTGCTTTCGCCTCTATGGGTGTTGACGAGCTCCTCGGCATTGGAGTCTTTTTGTGCCCTGTTTAGCAGATCTGACAAGGTTCTCGGGGGATTTTTGTTGAGTGACCAGAGGAACTTTTTAGGCCTTAGCCCGGCTACGAGGGTCGTGAGGGCGATCCGGTTGGTATAGCCATCAACCTTGATGGCCTTAACGTTAAACCGACCCGGTAGTCCTTTACTGTAGTGTTTGTTTGCCATCCAATCTGCTGATTAGGACACACACAAACTTTTACCATGTGAAGTTTTTTAATGCCGGCCATATGACCACACTAGAGGAAAATAGTGATAATTGAATACCTACTATTAAGAAAATTTCTTGAGGGCCACAAAAGTTTTGAATTAAGATGATACTTGTATTTTTCCTTCACCTGGGTCTGTGTGGCCTAATCAAAAGATTAGATGGGAAACAAACATTACAGGGAGTTTTTTTTTTTTTATTTTAATGGTGGGCGCTGAATCACTACTGTTTCCTGTGGCGTGGTCCACATAAAATTTGGATCTACCTCATTTTTGGGCTCATGCCTTAATATAAGCTCTTAAAATGGATGGATGGTATGGAATAAAAACATACATCATACATCATAGTGGGCCCATAGAGCTTTTCCAGCACCGACCTGCACAGAGGTTGGTAGTCTAGCGGTGTCACTACCGAATCCGTGTCCCCAGTCAGGCAGGCATTGGAAAGTACTTGATACGCTGGCTACGTATAACCCTTGATACACAAGCACTTGGAAATGGTAAACGTCACATATTAAACTCAAATTAAGCCATTTAAATTGTTGGAATATATGATTTTTAATTGACATCTAAAAGTCAGATTGTTTGAATATTCCTATCATCTGATTCATGGAGACACTTTACGTTTTGAAATAAGACCGCTGGATATTGTTCATTTTTTACCATCTAATAACTGCCCAAAAAATAATAATTAATAATCAAATAATAGTAATTTTTTGTTTATGACGCACCTAAAATTCCACCTATAATTTGGACGGTTTATTTTGAATTACTTATATACCAGATATTCAATTTCTCAGTAATTTCTAATTGCCTGCGTGTCATCCACCACACTCCGCTAAAATATCAGTATTTCTCATTTGGTATTGGGTTTAGATGTAGCGTATTTCAGTAATTTCTCCTTATAGTGAATACCCATTCCGTAGTATCAGCATTTCTCATTTGGATTTCGTCCCGTCCTGCCTCTACTGTCTCGGTCCAGGCACCAGCTCTATGGAGTTTTATCCGCACCGTCCATCCATTTTGACTGGTCATTTTAACACGTAAGCCTAAAAATGAAGTAGATCCAATGCTGTAATTTATTAAGTTTTCTCCAAATTTTCATTGTGGATTTTCGCTTTCTGAACTTGACGTATAAGAACTAATAGGCGAAATCGAGATACTATGAATGCTGTCAGCTTCGAATTCATATGATAGAGAATGGCAGCCGAAAATCGAATTTGGGGAGTAAAAGCCATGCTGCAATAAGTTGGAGGCATTAGTTTTATCTTTAGTTTTGCTGTTATACAATGCATCGCTATGACATGCACCTATGAGTAGATTAAATATCCACAGCCTAGCCGTTGGATCCCTCAAATTATTGAGTCGTTAATACATATTTAGTCATATCCTATTAACTTTATATCACAATTATCTCATGACTGTCTAGTAGTTGCCATGACCATTTTGTCTGCACAAGACACTGTAAGTATTTTATTCTTTCCTCTCCTTACTTTATTTCCTATATGCTAATTGTATTGCTTTAACTTTACAATTGATAAAATCATCTACTCGACTTTATTTTTAATTCTATCAAATCTTTTATTACTTTATTGAGAAATTTGATCTACTATTACCATTGGAATACAAGTCCATAGTTCCAAGGCAAAAACATCCTATTTAGAATGACTAACCCTTCCCTTTTAAAATTGCCTGATTGCTCTAACAATTAGTAGCCGAACGATCAAGCCAATCTTCACAGATCTTGTCATAATCCGGCTAGTTTGACACTTGGGTTCACAAGCGTTTAATCAATTTAAGTCAAACAAGACTCTAACATGCTTGTCACTAAATCTAATCGCACACATTTGACTGAATTCGGGCCGTTCGTAACATGTGTGGCCATGGGTCCAAATTGAACAACGATACTTTTTTTTTTTGCACACCCAGTGGGACCATGGTGTGTTAAATCGAAGTTTCTCATTAAAATAATATGGTTACTAAATCAAGAGTACGCTAGTAATCCCCTGAAATTCGAAAGAGCAAAAAAGATGAGGGACGAAAAGTAAAAATTGTTGACGTGAAAGCAAGATCCTCTTCCCAAGCAAATGATACGCTACATGTAACATTCAAGGGGATGTGTAACCTATGACAAGCAACAATAAGGCCCAAGTAGAGAACATCATCAAGCTACTTGAACCTTCTTCGAAAGGTTTTCAACACCGACAAATTCTCAACCTACCAATAATTTCTCTTTGGATTTAGAGGTAGAATGATTTGCCGAACCTCTAGCTACGAGGATCAGCCGGTTTGAACCACATGGCCACTGTTTACCACCTCTGGTAAAAGGAGAAATGGATAAAACAGTTGTCCCTATGGTTAATAAGATTATGGAGACCCCCAAAATATTTATACACCTAGGCCAACTCTATGCAAGCGCTGATCTATTCGAGTGTAACCGCTCGTGCCAACAGTGTTGCGGAACTATTATGTTGAAGTCGAGCAGCCTGGGGGCAACCACTTGTGTTGTTGATAATGCCACAAAACTATACAAGGGTTGATCCACTAAGGGGATGACTTGTAATGCCTTAAGCCCCACCATCCCTTAATCCTATGACTTAAAGACTGTCGCTTGCAGCACTACCATGACAATTTGATCATAAAGATCTAATCAATTTGACACAAAAGTGTAACTCACCAATCTTATAACCTGAGGTTACTGAACACTCGGCGGACATGAATACTGTCATGACCAATCTAAAAAATTAGAATGGCCGAAGACAACAAATAATAGACCGATATTAAAAAAATAACTTTAAGAGAAATGACTGAATAAAATGGACAAGTCGAATCCAGAGACAATCGGAGGCGAGGATAAAAATCAATCAATCATAAAGAAAATCCGCCAAAAGAAAATCCATCAAAACATATGTTACGTTTGAAGGGGGGGGGGGGGGGGGGGGGGGGGGGGGGGGGGGGGGTGAATATGACTTTTTAAACTTTCTTACTAATTTAAAAACTCAATCGCATTCACAATTCAATTAAACAATTAAGTACTAGCAAGTGAAGACAATTGATCACACACTATCTATCTTGATTGATAACTTATACTAAGAGAAGCATTTGATCAAACAGTTGATATGCATGCTTGTACTAATCATTCAAAGATGCCATATGGGCATTTTGTCAATCAATAGATGAGCATTCAGATAAGTATTAATAAATAAGACACAATAATGGACAAAATGAGTCAACCACATTACGCACGATGTATAGTGGTTCGATGATGAGTCTACTCCACTCCTGGTTCAAGTACTCAACTCCTTTGAGCACACCGACATTTACTATTGGAGGTTTTAAATGAGGTTCACCTCTCAACCTTTACAACCTACACAAGGATAACACACGTATTCTCCCGTGTCGGAGGCCTACACAAGGACTTCCATGTCCTACACAAGGATACACATGTCCTACTCAAGGATAACTTCGAGATTGAGTCACATCTCTAGACCCCAATCTCAACAAGAAGGGGGAATCAAACAGTGGACTCTATAAGCTTAAACACTTATAAGAGATGAGCCCCGATTCAGCGTCGTTGTTTGAAGAAGCTTCGTCTTGCACGAACGGTTTCTTCTTCAGCTCTCTTGATCAGCAACCTTGCATTAAATGCTATCTTATAGCTTCTAAGGTGAGGGATTAGGGTTTATAGAACCTTCCATAGGACAAGGCTTTTATAAGAAGGATGGGTTCTACCTAAACCATCATTAATGGCATTGATGACAAGAGTATAACTATTTGGAATAGGTCAATAAGCCATTAAAGAGGGGGTCGAGTTCATGATTCAATCCAAGCTTTGAATGCTATTCAATGTTGGTCAAATCAACATGGATTAAAGTATGAACTCAACAAATCTAAGGGAATGGAAGAGATATATTAAGTGGAAGAAGCCCAACCAAACCCTAGATGATGCTCAAGGTTATTCTTCTAAGATCCAAGCAAGATGGCTATATAGAATGACTTACAACGGATAGAAAATGGTAATCTCAATTGGATCGAAAAAGGTTCCGATCGATCGGATAGAAAAATCAGCTCATTTTTTAATTTGCTGAAATATGTACTCCGATTGATCGGACATGGTTCCGATTGATCGGAAAGCCCATCTCTGATTGATCGGAGATAGGGTCGAATTGATCGGAAAAATGTGTCCAGATAGTTGTTGGAATTCGTTGGACTATTTTTCGATTGATTGGACGTTTCTCCGATTGATCGGAGGCACCCTGTCCGATTGATCGAACTCATCTCCGATTGATCTGAATAATGTCCAGAGTACGTTGAAATCTTGCTGGACGTTTGTCCGATTGATTGGGCATATCCTCCGATCGATCGGGCATCAATTGGAACTACTTCCGATGGATCGAGAACCTATCGAAAGTGGCAGTTAGGTTATATAACCTATTTTTTATCAACTGCTCGCACAACCAACTCCATGGCTGATCAACATGGAAGAGAGACTATATCATGGGCTACTAGGATGTTCCTAAGTGGGTGTGGCCATCTATAGTAGAAGGTTTTGGGATAAATGGTTTAGGAAATAGGATTAAAGCTAGTATGAAATGGCGATCTTCTGAATAGCTTTAGCCGGAGATGTTCGAAGTCTTCAATCTTCAATAGCAAGTGATTTTATAAACTTAACGACATATTGAACACGATAATTGACAAGTCTTGGATTAACAATCTCCCCCTTTATCAATTACGAGACAAAACAAATAACCTATAAGTCATGGTCCGTACCAATGACTTTCCTAAATACCAAAACTCGAAAATATTACATTGAACATGTCATAAGAAATAAATTGCATTACAACATAGACATGACCCAATACATACAAAATGTACAGACTTAATGTACAGACTGGGCTTCACACAGGCTCCCCCTAAATCCCTGCACACAAAAGATCAACAAAAAATAATATGGACCTTTTGGTGGGATGACTTCTCCTCCTTTTTGTCAGTGATTGACAAAGGTTAGTAATGAAACAATCAGCGCAGAAAATATGTCACAGACTGCAATGAAAGGGAAGAATAGACATGAAGTGTAGATGGAGAAAGTAAGCCAACACACATGGTCATAAGAGAATATACAATCAATTTTCAATAAGCACAGAGGGCATGTAGCCCAAGCAACGAACCTCCCCTACTGTTATGTATATCATGACCAACAAACATCTCTCTCTATATATAAACCAAAATGGGGTAAGGAGCCCGATAAAGAATAAACCAATAAGCACAAGGATATATATAGGAACATATATAACTGATATGCATCTATGAATCATTGAAAGAGAATAAGCTAGAAAAGAGTAAACATGTAAGCATAGCCAACTATCCTCAAGGTTAGTGATATTCAAAATGATGTTTGAGATGAATAACAGAACATCAAAATATCCAAAAAAATGACATCCATGTCATCACTAGATATATATAACAAAAAGTTAACTGGTTAAGACTCCTAGAGTGTTTGGCAAGGTCGTAAAAAAGATACTCTCGATCATGTACACAATACTCTATCCTAGCCACCCACAAAGGGAACTACTGGGTGAGGCCCGAGACGTCATCGCGACGGCAAGAGAGGGCTGAGGTAAGGAGCTGGATGCATCCTGGACTAACTGAACCATGCTCTCAAGCCTAGTCATCCGCTCTCCATGCTGAGCCAAAATTTGCTCCACACAATCAAGTTGAGTAATAATTTGCTTTGAGTTGGCGAGAGGAGGCGGTGGGGCTGAAGTGGCCTCTAAATGAAGAAACCTCTTCACAGAGCATCGAGCAGGAGTCGGCGTTGGGGCCGAGGATTTTTCATGAGTCGCGGAGGTCACGGGTGTGGGAGTATGAGAGTAGTCACGATCTTCAACGTTGTCTTCTTTAGGCAGCTGCATCTTCTTAATGTTGAGATCTTGAAACTTACGGCGCGTGACAGGATGAACAACAACATTCGTAAAGCCGCAGTCGCGGGCTAGTAGCGTAATGTGAAAGTACGTCGGTAGTCTAACACGACACCTACGTATATGCGGAAGCTTAAAGAGCAACTAGTATTATGGCTAAGTCCTATGGGGAGGATTAAGACCTTTTGAAATTCTTTTCGCTTACTTAACAGTTTTAACAAATTAAACTAAGTAAGTAAGAACACTTCGGCTTCCAAGCCTAAGTGGGTCCAATCACAAGACTAGCATATGGTTTAAGCAATAAACAACCTAGTCTAAACATGCATAGATAATCAAATGATTTAACTAATCAAGCTCCTAATCTATATAACCTAAGTAGACTATACAGGATGGATCAATTAAGCTTAAGTCTACACAACTAAGTGAAAGTACATCTTGTGTATGGATGTGCCTATTTAGTGCCTAGCGTACATTCTAATTAAGCATTCATAATTAAGCAGTTAAACACAATGCATAATAAGAAATGTGCTCAAATACAATCACAAACACAAGCATGTATAGTGGTTCGACTACTTATCTACTCCACTCCCGGTTCAAGTACTCAACCCTTTGAGTACACCGGCATTTACTGGGGAGTTTAAATCTGGTTCCTCCCAACCAAGGTGTTTTAAATCGGCTCCACCCAACCAAGGAGTTTATAGGTTCCTCCCAACCTACATGTTCACACCCGTGTTGGTGGCTCCCCCTTGGAGACTTTGTTTAGGCCGACTAACGAGCCAAGGAACGGCTAACGTCCTTGAATTTAGGCCCGGCAAACGAGCCAAGGGGTGCCTAACAGCCCCTAGACTTTAGGCTGACAAAAAGGCCAAGGATCGGCAAACAACCCTAGTTCGAGTTCGTTAAACAAACTCTACACTCAACTCTCACAGGGAATTGAGTGGATGGACTCTTAACAAGACAACCTTACTTGTCGAATTGAGCCCTTTTGTAGCTCCACTGTGGGTTGCTTCTTCTTACTTTCTCGTGCTTGAATCAGCTCCCCTTGTGCTCCCCCGATCTTTGACGCCGCTGCTTTGCCAAGGCTTCAGCTCCAAGATCAGCTACCTTGCATGTGATGCTCCATTGGAGATGCCCAAGGTGCTAGGGAATGGTGAATCATCTACAAATGGTAGGAAATAGGTTTCCTAGAGGAATACACCTATATGGACTCCTAGGTAGTGTTTAGACAAGGGATTTAACTATGATCAAGGTGTCTAAACCTTAAGAATAAAGAGGGAACAAGTCCATTTTCAAGATGCCATTGAATGGCCCAAGCTTGTGATGAAAACACAAGGATAATGGCTTGCTATGGGTTTGGGATAGAGCCTCTGATGGTCTCTAGCAATGATGGCTTCTATCTCCTCAAAATCCCCTCTCTCAGCTTAAAAACGAATCCCCCTCTTTAAATAGTTTTTCTTCCAACGGTAAAAAAAGGGGCAGATTCTGGCTTCTCCGATTGATTGGAAAAAGGATCCAATTGATCGGAGACATGTCTGATTGATCGAAAATCAGTCCAATGGATTCTCTGGAAGAGATTCCGATTGATCGGAAACATGGTCCGATTGATCGGACTGACCCCTTCCGATGGATCAGAAGATTGTCCGATTGATCGAAAATATGTCCAGTGGATTTTCAAAGCTGCTGGAACAATTTTTGATTGATCGGAACTTTGGTCCGATTGATCGGAGTCCTATCGGAGCCAATGTCAGATTCGATCAATCGGAAACTGTTGTTTGAACTGAATTGTTTACATCAGCTTCCACCTCTTTAATTAGTCTAACTTATCATGTTTTTCATGGAGTTCTAAGACTAATGATAATGACTAAAGGTATACCTAGTTGGTCCAAGTCATCTAAGAGGTTATGGTTTTAGGTAGGTTCAAGGCAAGGCACACCAAGGCATCTCTTTTACCTGTTTCTTCATCCTTGATGTAGCTGGTCTGTCTTGAGTCTTTGGTCTTTGTCTTCATTAAGCTCAACCGACACTAGACTCACTGACCTAAGTGATTGACAAACAAGGTGCACTAATATGCCATAGAAAAGTGCACTAACATAATAATCCATCCAAATGGAATCGTATTCCAGGAGTTATGTAGGGTATCGAGAATGTTATGCAAGATAATGGATGGCAGACAAACACAAGTCCTATGTGCAACATGATAAAGCATGTTGACCATATATGCAGTCAGATCGAATTTGTACGTGCTTCTAGGGTAAACATTGCTACTAAAGATTTGATGTAACACACGGAACCTATTTGACATTTCAGATGCACGAAGGGCACTCCCATACCCATTCAGGATTGGGACCCCGGCATAAATACCGAGTCCAATCAGCCCGAAGGGTGGGATCTAAGAGATTATCGTTTGGCTGTGGATCCGAGGACATGGGAATACCAATAAGATCGACAATTCTTTTGGCCGTGACTTTTACAACCCTGCCCTCCAATGATTAATTCACACGACGGAGGACTACCGACAGGATTAATGATTTTGGAAAGAAATACATAGACCACCTCCGAGTGAGCGGTGCCCCCAAACCTCAAAATACCTTCCCAGTCAATTTTTTCAAGTAAGGATGGGATGCCAAAGGGCTCAACACACGATACTACCACTTCTTGCTCATATATGATGGTGCAGGATTGTAGGCGAGAGGGTAGATTCGACATTAGGTGCTGTTGGACTCTTAGAGGCATTTGTGGGTGCAGCAGGGGGCGGAGAGCCCTGGGATGGTAAAAAAGTTGGAAGTTTCTTTGACTGATGGTGGTGGATGGCCCTACATCCACTTTGGTCTTGCCCTTGGGGTCTTTTGGCATGATTTACGAAGGAAAAATGACAATGGAAGCACCACAAATCCAGGGAAATGTAGGAAATCAAGGACCCTAAAAGGAAAACACATAATTCCAACGAAAATCACCCAGATAGGGTTGAATCGGAAGGTAAATCAAGAGGGGAAAATATGGAAACCTTACATATGAGTGTTAGGAGATCATACAAGCCTCAAATGGGAGCTCCAAATAACCTGGAATGCATCGAACGACCCTTAGGAGAAAACCCTAGTAGAGGGTTTTTGAAAAAACAACAAAAGGAAGATACAAAAAAAAAAGAAATGTGAAACGACTGTTTAAAAATGCTTTGCCCGATATTTTCGATTGATCAGAATAGGTTCCGATCAATCGGAAATTCTTCTAGCAAGATCTCAATTAGTCCGTTTGAAAAACTGTTTCAATTTTTTTATTTAGGCAATTTTATTAAAAAATGAAACATTTAAGATGGAAATCATGAAAACAAACTTGTAATTTGAGGACAAAACCTCGGATTTACCTATATGCACAAGGAGCTTGTTAGCTGGATTAAGCACACCCTACTCCAATGGACTTTTGAAGGTTCACAAAGCGAACTGAGTCTAAGGGTTTGGTTAGGATATCGGCTAGTTGATTCTCTGTAGGCACATGTTCAAGAGATATGATGTGATCTTCGACTAGTTCACGAATAAAATGGTGCCTAATATCGATGTGTTTAGTGTGCGAGTGCTGAACTAGATTTTTCAAAATATTTATGGCACTAGTATTGTTGCAAAATAGTGTCATTGTGCCTTAGTTAATCTCATAATCTTTCAAGGTTTGTTTCATCCATAATAATTGTGCACAATAACTTCTGGCAACAATATACTCTGCCTTAACCATGGACGGAGAGATGGAGTTCTATTTTTTATTATGCCACGTAATAAGACAATTTCCAACATAGAAACATCCACCACTAGTTGACTTACGATCATCAATGTTGAATACCCCGCAATGTCTGTAGATGAATCAAATGGGTACCAAAGACCGAATTCAGTGGTGCATCCTACAAATCGGATGATACGCTTAATTGCAATAAGGTGAGATTCTTTAGGATCAGCCTGGAAGCTATACTAAACGCAATGTCTGGTCTGCTAGCAGTGAGATAGAGAAGATTACCAATAATGCTTCTGTAAAGGTGTTGATTTACACTTTTCCTTACTAGATCTTTAGATAGTTTAATAGTGGTGCTCATAGGTGTAGTGTGTGATCGACCGAATTCTAAGCCAAATCTCTTAACTAGGTCTTTAGCATACTTTGTTTGGGTAATGAATATACCTGATGCTAGTTGTCTTACTTGTAAGCCTATAAACATGTTAAGTTCTCCTACCATACTCATTTCAAATTTAATGTCATTAATTTTGCAAAGGAAATAGACATTTTCTCACATATGGATCCAAAAACAATGTCATCCACATAAATCTGGGCAATCAAGACGGAATTCTCGGTTTCTCTTATAAAGATTGTTTTGTCAACACTCCCCCTAACAAAATCATGTTCTATAAGAAATTGAGTTAGACGTTCATACCATGTACGGGGAGCTTGCTTGAGTTCGCAGAGGGCCTTTTTCAATCAGTATACCTTGTGAGGGTATTTAGGATCTATAAATCCTTTTGGTTGTTCAACATATACTTCCTCATCTAGAATACCATTCAAGAAGGCACTTTTGACATCCATTTACAACAGTTTGAATTTTAAAGCACAAGTAAAAGCCATAAGAATTCTAATAGACTCGAGTCTAGCCACAGGGGCAAATGTTTCGTCAAAATTAATACCTTCAATTTGGGAATACCCTTAAGCAACTAACCGAGCCTTATTTTATATTACATTCCCAGATTCATTGGATTTATTTTTTAAAATCCATTTGGTTCCAATAATATTTTTCCTTTCAGTCCTGTTGACTAAATACCAAACCTCATTTCTAATAAATTTTTGAAGCTCTTCTTGCATAGCAAGGATCCAGAACTCATCGTTCAGAGCCTCATCAGTATTTTTAGGTTCTATTTTAGAAGTGAATTACAGGTGGCTGTTGATAGCCTCCAACTGGCTCCTGGTTTTGACACCATTGTTAGGATCCCCAATGATTTGATTGAGGGGGTGATCCTTGACAATTGGTACATCACTAGGAGTAGTGGTGACTTTTGGAGATGAGGGTTGTTTATTAGATTTTCTTATCTCGCATATACCCTCATCTTCTTCTTCATCACCTGGAGACACTGAATCATCCAGAGATTGGGCATCTATAGTCACATTGATTGACTCTTGAATAGTTGAGGTTCGATTGCTGTAGACAAGAAAGGCTCTACTATTTAATGAGTACCCTAAGAAGATACCATTATCACTCTTGGAGTCGAACTTACCCAAGTTTTCACGGTCTCGTAGAATATAACATGGGCTACCAAAGACCTTAAAATATTTCACATTTAGTGTCTTTCCACATCATAATTCATAAGTAGTTTTGTTTAGACCTACCCTCTAATAAACTCGATTTATAATATAGCAGGCAGTGTTTACTGCTTCGGCCCACAAATTTTTCGCAAGGTTCTTATTATTAAGCATATCTGTGGCCATATCCAACAACACCCGATTTTTCCTTTCAGCAACCCCATTTTGTTGAGTTGTTTTTGGTGCTGAAAACTTATGACGAATTTTCAATTTATCACATAGATTTTTCAAACGATGATCTTCAAATTCACCGTCGTGATCACTCCTGATTCTAGCTACCATGTATCCTTTCTCATTATGAAGTCACTTTACTAATTTCTGGAATTCTTCAAAAGTGTCAGATTTTTCTCTTAGGAAGGCGACTCATGTGAATCTAGAGTAATCATAAACGAATATAAAGAAGTATAGTTTTTCGCCTTGGCTAAGAATCTTGGTAGGACCAACTAGGTCCATGTGTAGCAGTTCAAAGGGTTTTGATGTAACTAAGATAGAGGTACTCTTGTGTGCAATCTTGATTTGTTTACCTTTTTGGCAAGCGATGCACATAACTTTAAGTCTTTTGCCTATCTTAGGCAATCCTCTCACCTAATTTTTTCGACTCAGTTTAGATAGATTCTTATAGTGAACATGACTGAGTCGATGGTGCCTGTAGACACCCCACCTTCGGCTACACTGTTGGTAGAGATAGCTGAATGAATGGAGGACCATACCCCCAAATCGCATGTCCAAACTCAGCCAAACTCACCCTTGTAAGCCCCAATCCATAGCCCAACTCACCCCTAAACATCAGCCTGAAAAACCCCCCATAAGAAAAATCAGTCAAAAAATCCTTAAAAGTCAAACTAACTGAGTCAACCCGCTGAGCCAAATCACCAAGTCAACCCGCCGAGTCAAACTGCCGAGTCAAAGCACTTAGTCAAATCACCGAGTCAACCCACCGAGTCAGATCACCGAGTCAATCGCTGAGTTAACCCATCGAGTCAACTCACTGAGTTCCGAGCAGCAGCCCCGAAGCATGTTCGTACTACCCACTGGATCCCTAGAAGCGTCTGTACGGGCGGCCCCCTGGGTGCCACCCAAACTTAATTACGGGAGTTGCCACTCCCCGCTGCTATAAATACCCCCTCCCCTTCTCATTCAAGCATCCCTCACAAGCCTTTCAGTCCAGAGCAATCCGTTCGTTCTGAAATTGCGTTGGGTAGTCTAACACGACACCCTATGCATACACGTGCGAAGCTTAAAGAGCAACTAGAATTATGGCTAAACCTATAGGAGGGGGTGATTAGGACCTTTTCAAATTCTTTTCGCCTACTTATCAGATTTAACAAATTAAACTACGTAAGCGATAAACACTTCGGCTTCCAAGCCTAAGTGGGTCCAATTAATAGACTAGCAAAAGATAAAGCAATAAATAACCTAGTCTAAACAAGCATAGTTAATTAAATGATTAAGCTAATGAAGAACCTAATCTATGCTACTCAAATAGACTTGAGTGAGGATGGATCAAGAAGTTCAAGTCTACTTGAGATAGTGAAAGTACATCTTATGAGTGTGGATGTGTCTGTTAAGTGCCTAGCATACATTCCTAACTAAGCATTCATAATTAACAAGTTAAACGCAATGCATAAGGAAAAATGTGCTCAAGAACAATCACAAACACAAGGATGTATAGTGGTTCGACTACTTGTTTACTCCACGTCCGGTTCAAGTACTCAACCCCTTTGAGCACACCGGCATTCACTGGGGAGTTTAAATTTGGTTCCTCCCAACCAAGGTGTTTTAACTCGGATCCACCCAACCGGGGAGTTTACAGGTTCCTCCCAACCTACACGTTTGCACCCGTGTTGGTGGCTCCCCCTTGGAGACTTTGTTTTAGGCCCGACTAACGTGCCAAGGAACGGCTGACGTCCCTAGATTTTAGACCCAACTAATAGGCCAAGGATCGGCTAACGACCCTAGCTCGAGTTTGTCAAACAAACTCTACACTCAACTCCCACAGGGAATTGAGTTGATGGACTCCTAACAAGACAACCTTACTTGTCGGATTGAGCCCCTTTGTAGCACCGCTTTGGGTTGCTTCTTCTCGCTCTCTCGTGCTTGAATCAGCTCCCCTTGTGCTCCCCCGATCTTTGACGCCGCTGCTTTGCCAAGGCTTCAGCTCCAAGATCAGCTACCTTGCATGTGATGCTCTATTGGAATGCCCAAGGTGATAGGGAAGGTAGGTTTGAGATGTCTACAACTTATGGGAATGGGTTACCTAGAGAGTCTCACCTACAACGATCTCATCATAGAGTATTGGATAGGAATATGACTATCAAGATCAATCCAATCTCTAGAGATCAAAAGAGGGACAAGTGCATCTTCTTCTTGAGCTTTGAATGCTCCATACTTGTGATGAATCACAAGGAAGATCACTTGTTTGGGTTAGGAATAGGGCTCTTAATGATCTTCAACAATGGTGGCTCCTTTCTCCTCAATATCCCCTCTGTTAGCTCAAAAACCGAATCCCCCTCTTAAATAGATTTTCTTCCAACGGTAAAAAAACGGGCAGATTCTCGTATCTCCGATTGATCGGAAATATGATCCGATTGATCGGAGACTAGTCCGACTTGATCGGAGTTTAGTCCAGAGAACTCTCTGGAGGTTTTTCCGATTGATCGGAACATGGTCCGATGGATCGGACAGGACCCCTTCCGATGGATCGGAAGACTGTCCGATTGATCGAAAATATGTCCAGTGGATTTTCAATGTTTGCTGGAACAATTTCCGATTGATCGGAGCTTTTGTCCGATTGATCGGAGTCCTATCAGAGCCAACGTCCGATTGATCGGAGATCAATCGGAAACTGCTGTTTGAGCTGTTTTGTTTACAGCAGCTTCCACCTCTTAAATTAGTCTAACTTATCATGTTTTTCATGGAGTTCTAAGACTAATGATGATGACTAAGGGTATACCTAGTTGGTCCAAGTCATCTAAGAGGTTATGGGTTAGGTTTTGGTCAAGGCAAGGCACACCAAGGCATCACATTTACCTGTTTCTCCTTTCTTGATGCAGCCGGTCCATCTTGAGTCTTTGGTCTTCGTCTTCATTAAGCTCAACCGACACTAGACTCACTGACCTAAGTAATTGACAAACAAGGTGCACTAGTATGCTACAAAAAAGTGCACTAACACGTTCTGAGTCCATCTCCCCCTTTAGCCCACTTTTCCACCAAGGAGAGCCCGAGCGAGGAGAGACTAGCTCTGGTCCTACCCAGCCTGACCCTAGTCCAAGTCTCCCAAGCCATCCAAGTCTTGATCCAGCCTACTCGAAGCTAACCCTTGCGACACCTCCATCCATCTAGTTGTTCTTTACCAGCATCATCTCATTCGCATCTAACATAAGTGCAACATTTACTTTTCTTCCAACCCCCCATGCTTCACTGCAAGCACTTTTATCATTCAAGCACACAGCATGCATCCTGCATAAAGCACCTGTCAGTTCGAGCGTATGCTCTGGGCTTGCCTGTTAATGAAAACCTGCCCATTAGAAACTCTTACTGTTCAGACCTGCATTCATGTACATATCACTACAAGCACTTTGATTATTCAAACACACAGCATGCATCTCGCATAAAGCACCTGTCAGTTCGAGCGTATGCTCTGGGCTTGCCTGTTAATGGAAACCTGCCCATCAGAAACTCTTACTGTTCAGACCTGCATCCATGCATCATGTCATCCATGAGAATGTATGAGGATTAAAACAGACTTTCAAGTATTAGTTCGATTATGTGAAGTAGAGACCGTACTTCAGTACGGGCAGTGTGTGGGGTGCTTAACCTCTTCCCACCCTGTAACCGTGATCCCTTACCTCGAATCTCTGGCCGCAGATCAAAAGGAGTCGTTTTAGAGGGAGGAATCTTCAGATTCCCTTCTCTAACGTTTCTACGGGGTCTAGCTGACTGTAAATTTGAAATAACTGGCTAGTGGCGACTCTGGTCTTATATAAACTCATCCCAACGCATCCAGCTTAACACGATAGACAAACAAAGCCCTCGAGAACGAGGCAAGCCAGTGGCACAAACGGCGATTCACACGCACACACCTCTTCTTCTTTTTCCGAAAGGGAAAGGAGAAAGTCCTGGGAGCGCGGAATGGCGAGGGTCCACAGAATGGCGACTCTGCTGGGGATAAGCTAGTCCCACTAGTCGTGATCTGACTTGAAAAACAGAATCCCTCCCGCACTTGAAAGTCATTAGTCCTCATATAATCTCATCTGCATAGCATTCTACCAAAAAAAAAATAGAAAATCCCAAAACCCAAAAAAGAGTAGAGTATAGTCCTCATCATTGCGCCTCCTCGGGCTCAACGCGTTCGGAAACAACTTCCCTTCCGCAGCATAATCTGCACTCGGGCACAACAAGCCATGTCCGACCACGAAGAAGAAACTCATCTCTTTCCCGCTCTTGAAATGACCGAAGCGCAACCTCCAGCGCAACAACCAATTGAGAATACGCCAATCATGCAAGAATTGGCATAAGGAATGAGAGCAATGCAAGAAATGCTCTTGCAATTCATGCAAGCACAAGCTACTGCAGCAGCCAGCAATCAAGCTGGTCCAGTTTAACAATCACAACAACCATCTCTTCCAGCCTCCAGTTCATCCCAACCACAGCTATCAGGGTTGGCGCAGGACTTTCAATACCCTCCTAATGAAGGCCCTCAATCAGAACAACCCTCGACCTCAGGGCATTTCTTCCAGTATCCTCCTGCAAACAGGAGCCATTTTTAGGTTTCTTTGCAGTCTCCCTTCTCAGCTCCAGTCTAACAAAGTCCCTATAATGGGAGTAATTATCAGGCCCAATCCCCTTTAAGCAGGAATCATAGGAGCATCAGTGACACCAATTATTATGAAAGGGGGCCAGCTCAGTCCTGGCAAGGGGCAAGATCTCCTTCATCTAGTCCCTCTGAAATCGAACAACTCCGAGAACAGATGCGAGAGATGAAGAGAAAGTTGCAGAGGCAGCAAGGGGTGGATCTTCCATCCACTAAGTTCAAGGACCTTTGTCCATTTCCCAATGCAATGGTACCTCAAGGCTTTCAGGTACAAAAATTTAAAAGATATGATGGGACAGGGTGTCCTATAGACCACTTGAGATCATTTTGTGGTGAGCTAGATGCTATGGCAAGCAACGACGGGGCGTTGATCCGTCTATTTCAAAAGTCCCTGAAAAATGATGCCTTAAACTGGTACACATCATTGGACTGTCATCGCATCAGGACTTGGGAGCAGCTCTCCTAGGCTTTCATCAACAGGTTCGCATACAATCTTAACATAGCACCCAGGAGAGCGGACCTCGCAGCTCTCAGGCAAAGAAGTGATGAAACATTGTTAGCCTACGTTGGATGGTGGTGGGCCATGGCCGCTAGAATGAAGACTCCCATCGACGACGAGGAACAAATCCCCATGATCGTCCACTCGACAAATCCAAGTATCTTTGGATAGCTTGTCTCACATCCATATGCGAACTTCACCCAACTCATCTGCGCCGGGGAGCAAGTCAAAGCCGGAATAAGGGCTGGGATGATCTCCCCTTGGTGGCCTTACCAAGCCTCTCTTATACAACCGATAGTGGAAGCTGAGCCTACCGGATACGAAAGCGATAATGATAGTGTTCCCGTCTCCCATCCAATGGAAGAAGATGATCTTGTCGCCTCTACCGAAGGTGCACTATTCCTCCCTCAGCATGGACAACCACAGCAACAACAACAACCGAGATGGAACTCACAGTTTCCTAATCAAGGTCGGCAAGGGGCACCCCTAACCAGTCCAGTTTCAGAACCCCTCATCCTGCAAGGGGAATCTCCAGTCGATCCAGACTCTGCAATGCAAGGGGCACCTCCTGCTTATCTAGCTTTCATCAGCCAAGAAGAGCCTCCTCTCTAGTTTATCCGTGCCATCAACTCTAGTTCAGAGTTTGAACCTCTCATCCTACAAGGGACACCCTCAACTATTTCAATCCCAGAGCCCATCATTATGCAAAGGACACCTTCAGTCGGTTCATTCTCTACGCTCATTTCTAAGCATGGGTACAATCACCATCTTAGTCAATCAAGGGGACAATCTCCCTAACACAGTATCAGCAAACCAGGGGCATGGTCTACTCAGTTTGAGCCAAGGGCAAATCCTACCTATCTCAGCATCAATCAACCAGGGGCACAACCTGCCCGTCTCAGCAATAATCAGTCAGGGGCACAGCTTGCCCACTCCAACTTACCAGGGGCAAAGCCTACCCATCTCCATCAAGCAATCAGGGGCACAACTTGCCCGCCGCACCTGTCTATTCAGCTTCTACTTCAGCCATCATCCTCCAAGAAGAAGACCCTTCCTTGGACAGCATGCCACATGCCCTAGCAGAATTGGGGCCCAGCTTCAATTATGTGGCCACTATCGAGGAGGTCGAAGGGGAGATTGATGTCTAGGTTCGGATCGGTCCAAAAACAGCAACCATCTTCAGGTCTTGGACATCTCAGCTTCATTCCATCTCCTTTTCGATCGAACCTGGTTTCACAGAATCGGTGTCATCTCTTCAAATCTTCACCAAAGGGTCAAGCACATCCTCGGAGATAGGGCGATCACCATCATCACCGATCCCAAACAAATTCTCACGGGAGAAGCATCCGACCTTCGAGAGCCTACCATCCCAACCATGGACGTACAACGCTCTAATGGGGAGGTCTCATACTAAAGTCTCGAATTTCACCATGTAAATTACTATCCTCGCGCATGTCCCATCGGATCAAACTACGTTTTCCTTCCTGCCGAGCATCGAACCTTCTACTATCAGCTTGAATATCAAGACTCGACCCAAATCATGGAGGTTCAAGAAGATATGGATAGAAGAAGACTACGATATCAGCCTACTTTGATTCGAAAACCAAAGCACAGAAGTATCAAAAGAAGACGAGGTCATCAAGAAGAAGGCAATCTCTGCATCTGCACACCAATCCAGTTTATCAATGCAGGATTATCTATCCTGATGATGGGCTGGATTCCACCTTCGATGATCAAGCGAGCAGATTGAGTCTGATAGAGTTGCCCAAAGAAGACTCAAGCAAGGGGCAGGAATGTCCCCCGATCGACTGGAATTCCGTTCTGGTCCCACCTCAGCCAGATGAACCCGAAGAGCTGCAATATATTGGGGATGAGCCAGGAGAAGTCGTATCCGACACCGACTCGGAGCCCAATTCCAAATCTATCATGATGTTTGGGCGCAACGATGAGGATTGGCCTACTGATCCTTCTGGCCCTGCCTCCTGAGGGGAAGGAGTGCAGGGCAGTAACAGGTTTGTAAGTCCCCATGACGGCTAATAAAAGTCGACAGTGCTCGGCTCCCCAAGCCGAATCAGGCAACACCTGATGCACATCGCCGTCTTGCTCGGGTCCTTTACAAAAAAAAATCAGAAGATTCAAAAACCCAAAACACCAAATATTTCAAAATTTAAAAAAAAAAATAAAATTTTCACAAAGTCCAAAAGTTCAAAAAATCCAGATATTCACAAAATTCCCAAAAAACCAGAAAATCTTTGAAAGCAATATATATATATATATATATATATATATATATATATATATATATATTAATTAGAAATCTTTTTTAATAAAGTGTCAAGTCTTTCTGTTAAAGCACTTGAGTATGGAGTTGACTCATAAGATTTCGATCTAGAGTTGCACTTCAAACTCAAGGGTCTAGACAAAGCCAAATGATGTGAAAAATGATGAGCTGACTCCCAAACTAAGAGAGTCTCCTCGAAAGTTCGAACCAAAAGCCAATGTCAATTCAAAAAATTTTAAAATTATAAACCTAGGACCTCCTGAGACCCATCAGGAAGTGTGCATTGAGAATCCTTGTCTCCAAAAAATAAGCAGAGAATGATCGAATTTTTTGATCTTGCATTCTATGAAGACTTATCCAGACTCGATTAAAAACTCATCAAGCTTATCAAGAAGATACTGCCAAGACTATGCTTGCATTCCATGTTGGAGTATGCGACCTGACGAATGATCGGAGAAATCTCGCAGCTCAATGAAGACAAGATTGCTGCCAACATGTCAGAAAATACTTCAAGTGTCAGCAGTATGCACATCGAATCCATGTGTGTGCTTCAACCTGACAATGCTCCAGCTATTCCCTGTACAAGGTATCTACATCAACGGAAAGATCAACTTGGCATCATCTAACAATTGATTACTTCACAAAGAGGAAGGAGGTAACATTCTGATCTCGCGCAATAATTCTCATGAAGAATGACATCATTAATTGTTAAGGGTTCCCACATGCTATCAACATTGGCAATGGGACGTCCTTCGAAATCTAAGGATGGAGGAGCTCCTCAAGAAGCTTAAAATCAGAAGACAGACCTACGAGTTCAAGTCAAAATCATGTCATCATGAGTGCTGATGAAGAATGAAACCAAAGAAAGAAAAGTTATGTCGGGTTTACAACAAGCACTGCCGCATCTGTCAGACTCAAGGGGCAAGCCCCGAGAATCAGAGAAGTTCTTCTGGGAGGCACCGTTCGACTCACTAACTTGAGGGGTAAAGATCTTCCAGAGCCAATCAACGCCGACAATGTGAAAATCTCTCACAGGTAAGCCAATCCAACCTTATTAAGAGTTACATTAGTAGAACTGAAGTCAAGAGGTCAAGGTTTAGACCGCTGAGAATCCCTTCCCGTCCACCAATAAGTGTTCCAAATAAAGGGTTCAAAAGCCAAAGAAAAAAAAAGAAGAGAAAAAAAAAGAATGTTGTAAAAAAAAGGGGGTTAAAAAAAGAAAAAAGAGGGGTACACAACCAAAAAAAAAAAGAAAAAGAAAAAAAAGAGAGAAAGAGAAAGAAAAAAATTGGCTAAAAAAGAAACACATCTATCCATCCATCCACCTTAGAAGGGTCTGTAGCTAAGGCCGACAGCTCTGCCATTGTAACTTAAGATAAGGGTCGAAATGTTACCATCGGCCGGCAATGACGGATTCTTGACCTCTGGTCGCCGCAGTTATCCAAAAAAGAAAAAATTCAAAAAAAAAGAAAAAAAAAGAGATGTGTGCCTAAACAAAGAGGGCAGAGTGAAAACCAGAAAGGGCGCTCCGAGTAAAAACAATGGGCACACAGTGGACTTGGTGAAAACTCGAAAGGGCGCCGAGGGTAAAAACAGCATAACTGTCAAGGGGCAGGCAAGATCAAATACCCGGGACGTGGTAAAAACCTGAAAGGGCGCCACAGACAAAAATGACGGGTAAGCCGAACGCAGCGAAAACTCGAAAGAGCGTTGCGGGTAATAAAGCTAAGAAAAGAAAAGAAAAAAAAAGAAAGAAAGAAAAAAAAAAGCAGGTACATGAGAGATCCAAGCGACATGAAGATTCAACGGAAGTAAGGATGGCGGCTATGAGTCAAGAATTCTTTTAAGATTTGCCCAAATTTTAGGGGGCAGGATACCATTGCGCACTATCTTAAGGGGACCAGGACCCTTGGTTAATAATTAAGAAAATCGAGTATGAAATCAGGCTGAGTCAAATATTCTGATTCCTACATCTAAAAGCACAAATCCGAATCACGCGTAGACAGACAAGCACTTGGCACAAATTTCCATTTCATGCATGATTTGCATACATATATTTAAAAAAAAAATCATTTTTCCTATTTCATATATGTGCAAAAAAAAAAAAAAAAATTTAGGGCTTTCAAAATAAAAGTCCTTCAGTCAACTAATCGGGTACCTTCCGTGAATGCCTTTCTCCTAGTCATCTTCCCCAAAAGGTAAGTATCTCTCCCCCTGTTTCCATACTTCAACACTTTTGCTAAAGTGCTTTCTCTCCTCACAGGTATCAAAAGGAAATCCAAGATCAGCCCATCAATGTCCATCAAGGCCCTATCTCTACCATCAAAAGCCCCAACATCCAAGGCTCCATTTAAATATGAAAATCCAGCCATCCCACCATTAATGGGGGCATTCAAAGCCTCTCCAACCACCACATTCAAGCCTTTATCTACTCCCATTTTCAATGCCCCATCCACCCTATCTATCAAAGGCATCTCTCCTCCATTAAGCTCTATTGAAAATCTGAAGTGGGGGACCCATCATGGTTAGCCCCCACAGCCCCTAAATCTCCACCATCCATTGCTTGGGAAAAGACAAAGTGAGAAGAAGACAAAAAGAGAAGAAAAGTGAAGACAAAAGGGAGATTCATGGCTTCAAATCGAACCGTCAGATACAGAGAATATGAGACAGGAGCAGTGGGTAGAATGGAATGTTCAAACTAGAGTCAACCCAGACCGCGCATGAAGAGAAGTTTGGGCGGCCCCCTGAGGGCCGCCCGTACGGACGAATTCTCTCTCTCTCTCTCTCTCTCTCTCTCTCTCTCTCTCTGCGGGATTGGCCTCACAGTCTTTGGTAGGTGAGACTGCCAATCCACGTCAGCAATTGGCACCCTGAGGGCCGCCCAAAGCACAAATCGACTCCGATTTTTGTTTGAGACTGATCTGAATCATTTAGAAGAAACCCCACCAATCCAATCATGAAATACTGCGACCAAAATGGGACTAATCAAGTCAAAGAAAAGAAAAATTGATCAAGAGGGGCCCACAAGCAATCTGAGCCACTCAAAGAGTAGATCATCATGATCCAAACCATGAAAAAGCTCGAATGGGTCATCAAATAGCAACATCAAGGGTTCGATTGTCAAGAAAGAAGGCCAGAGTCCAAAATCTGATCATCAAGTGGACCCATATGGCTAAAAAGAGCAATCTGAACCGTCCAAGTCATCATCCACACCATGGAAAGCCTTCTTAGCCTCACAAAACATCAAGGATAGGTGCTCCAAAGCAAAGCTGAAGTCTGAAAGGGCCCACAGGACCAATTCAAGCAATTCGGACCACTGAAATCATAATTAACCCCGTCAGAAGCCAAACAAAGCGAGGTAAGTATGCCCAACCATAAAATTTTTTGGTCCGAAGACCTTAAACTACGTCGGGATCAAGATCCCGATGGATTTTTAATAAAAAATGGGCATCGATCTCGACCATCAAAATTAGAATCGATGACTTAGGACATTTTTCAAAAAAAAAAAATCAAATCACAAAAAAATGTATTTCCAGTCTCGCTCCTAAATTCTGGGTCTGAAGACCTTAAACTACGTCGGGATCAACATCCCGAGAGATTTTTAATAAAAACCGGCATCGATCCCATCCGCTCGAGCCAGGATCTGATGACCTGTATCATTTCAAAAAAAAAAATGTGTTGCCCTATTCTGTACAAAGTTTTGGTCCGAAGACCTTAAACTATGTCGGGACCCAAATCCCGAGAGATTTCTAATAAAAACCAGTGTTAATCTTGATCGCTCGGATTATGATTTAAAAGCCTAGAACGTTTTTGAAAAATAAAAAAAAGAATGTATTTTCAGCATGTACATATTTTTTGGTCCGAAGACCTTAAACTACACTAGGATTAATTTCTCGGGGGACCTTTTCCTGCTTTCAACAAAAAACTGGCATCGGCCTCAACCGCTGGGATCAAGGTTCGATAACTCGGATCATTTTCAAAAATACCAAAAAGATTTTAACCTTTCCATAAAAACCAGCATCAATCTCGACTACTCGAGTTGAAGCCTGGAACTTTTTCAAAATAGAAACAAAAAAATTTTCACCATCAATTTTAACTGCACAAATTTACCCCCAGCAGTCCGAAGACCTAAAACTACACTGGGATTAACTTCTCGGGGGCTTTCTTTCCCAACCTGTTCCGGACATGGCTGACGGTTGATCGTACGGGTGTCCGAAATCTTCTAAACAGGTAAAGGTTGAGGCGGGTAGAACCCTGCAACCCTGTTCGTGTTGAATGCACCGTGATAGACAACCTTGATTTGGAAGTCGCTGTTGAATTTAACTGATGTTCGCTGTTCCTAAAACTCATGAAGGGGATTAAGGCAGTTGGGAGGTGAAGCGCACCCTCACGAAATTGTGAGCAACGTAAGGCCCCAAACTGGATTGACAAAGGGAAATGTGAGGATGTGGCTCATTCTGTGGCCGAAGGAGTCCGTCGGGCGATACGTGGTCTATGTGCATTGCACATGAGGAACAGGCAACTTTGTGGGTGTGTTGACTGAAAACCCTCAGAATCCCCTCATCCGAAGATGTAAAACTACGGCACTTAACTGTGTGAGATTCGTCTTACTCGCTGACGTAAAATGGATCGGGTGCTTAACTAGGCAGTAGAAGTTGGAAGTAGATGAAAATTTCACACTTTTCCTTGCATTTCAGAAAAATCAGAAAAAAAACACCAAAAAATTACAAAATCACCTTTCAAAATCACAAAATATTTCCCTTACTTTCAAACAAAATATTGTCAAAAATCACAAAAATATTTCTCTTGCTTTCAAAGAAAATATTTCAAAAATCATAAAAATATTTTCCTTATTTTCAATAACTGATCTCCATCCTGACTACTCAAGTAACGATTTGGGCCACATATTTGCAAAAAATTCACAAAAATTGTCACTATCCTCAGCACTACATTTCAGGAATCTCGAACTCCGCTCACTCATTTCGCAGTTTGGGATGACGGATCCGATCACCCGCAAATTGGAATCTTGACCAAAATTGGTGACCAAGCATCGTCCCTAATCACATCTATGCCCAGAAGAACATCTTGAAGTCGGATAACATCCTCGTACATTCTCATTAGCAAAGAAACAGCATATTGGGACAATGGACCTGATCGACCACGGGTTGGGATCTTGACCAACCCGCTGACCAAACATCCGCATTGAAAAGAAAATCCTCAGGGGAGCACAACCCTGCAAGCAATAAGCTCAAAATTCTCTAGACCATAGCAAAAGCAAAATCATCGAACTGAAAAAGAATGAGCCAAACCATGCATCCATCATCAAATATGCATCCCCATTAGCATCCATCGCATCAATCATCATGCTTACCTGCTTTCAAAATAAAAGTCGGTTAGCCAAAGACCCTACAGGCATCCCTAGTGGAGGCGCGTGCAAACCAGATTTTCCATTTCAAAAAGACAAAAAAATATTCCTATTTGCAAATAAAAACCCCATGGAGTGTCACTCCCCAGAGTGGGTAACTTTTCAAAATCCAAAAATATTTTCCCAGTAGAGCGTTCGGTCTCCAAAACACTGAGAGATCTTCCATATCTCTGGGTAGGAGCCGACGTAAAAATCAAATAAGATCCAATGTCTCGCGGTTTCCCCGGAGACTATCGGATCCGATGCACTCAAAGTACGGTCGAACTGAACTCCAGTGTCAGTACGGTCGTACCACATGCCAATGATACGAAAAGATGAAAGCCAAAAGGCTCGGTCAAAGAAACCATTTGAATAGGTGGAAATGATGAATTGTCACCCAAGTATCAAAATCAGTAGATCGGGTGGAAAGAGTTCACCTGCACATACCTAGGCGTGGACGCCTGAAGTACCTTAACTGATCCAAGTCAGCGTAGTAGAATCCCGTAAGACTACGACGCAGGGCATCTAACCACTTTGACAGTCAAGCGAAACAAGTACTCCTGGAGTGATCTGGGAAAACATCAAACAGTCAATCACAGGGTCAGTATCCTCGTAAGACTACGACGCAGAGGCTCTGCTGTACCTTTCCGATGTTAGTACCGATCGAGAATGGAAGGGTTGCGATTGGGTACCTCAGGTTGCAGCAAACTGCAGGGACAATCGCAACGTTTTCTCCAAACTCCCACGGTATGTGCGAGTTATCAATCTCCAAGCAATCAACTAACTCAGATACAAAGGAAAACAAAGATTCCAGACCACAATCTAGGAAAGAATGAATTGCAAACCAAACATCAAAACCAGCAGATCGGGTGGAAAAAGTCCACCCGCACATACCAAGGTGTGGATGCCTGAAGTACCTTGACTGATTCCAAGTTGGCGTAGTAGAATCCCGTAAGACTACGACGCAGGGCAGCTAACCACTTTGACAGTCAAGCGAAACAAGTACTCCTGGAGTGATCTAGGAAAACATCAAACAGTCAATCACAGGATCAGTATCCTCATAAGACTACGACGCAGAGGCTATGCTGTACTTTTCCGATGTTAGTACCGATCGGGAATGGAAGGCATGCGATTGGGTACCCAGGTTGCAGCAAACTGCAGGGACAATCGTAACGTTTTCTCCAAACTCCCACGGTATGTGCGAGTTATCAATCTCCAAGCAATCAACTAACTCAGATACAAAGGAAAACAAAGATTCCAGACCACAATCTAGGAAAGAATGAATTGCAAACCAAACATCAAAACCAGCAGATCGGGTGAAAAAAGTCCACCCGCACATACCAAGGCGTAAATGCCTGAAGTACCTTGACTGATTCCAAGTTGGCGTAGTAGAATCCCATAAGACTACGACGCAGGGCAGCTAACCACTTTGACAGTCAAGCGAAACAAGTACTCCTGGAGTGATCTGGGAAAACATCAAACAGTCAATCACAGGGTCAGTATCCTCGTAAGACTACGACGCAGAGGCTCTGCTGTACCTTTCCGATGTTAGTATCGATCGGGAATGGAAGGGTTGCGATTGGGTACCCAGGTTGCAGCAAACTGCAGGGACAATGCAACGTTTTCTCCAAACTCCCGCGGTATGTGCGAGTGATCAATTTTCAGACAATCAACTGGCACAGATACAAAGGCAAGCAAAGATTTCAGACCATGATCTATGAATGACCAGGTCAGAAGTGGGGTGTTCACTCGCTTTGGCATTCGGTTGCACGCAACCTCTGCCAAAGAGGGGCATCTGTAGACACCCCACCTTCGGCTACACTGTGGTAGAGATAGCTGAATGAATGGAGGACCATACCCCCAAATTTCATGTCCAAACTCAGCCAAACTCACCCTTGTAAGCCCCAATCCATAGCCCAACTCACCCCTAAACATCAGCCTGAAAAACCCCCCATAGGAAAAACCAGTCAAAAAATCCTAAAAAAGTCAACTCACTAAGTCAACCCGCTGAGTCAAATCACCGAGTCAAACTGCCGAGTCAAAACACTGAGTAAAATCATCGAGTTAAATCACCGAGTCAATCCGCTGAGTAAACCCACCGAGTCAACTCACTGAGTTCCGAGCAGCAGCCTCGAAGCATGTCCATAGTACCCACTGGATCCCGAGAAGCGGCCGTACGGGCGGCCCCCTAGGTGCCGCCCAAACTTAATTACGGGAGCTGCCACTCCCCACTGCTATAAATACCCCCTCCCCTTCTCATTCAAGCATCCCTCACAAGCCTTTCAGTCCAGAGCAATCCGTTCGTTCCAAGTCCATCTCCCCCTTTAGCCCACTTTTCCACCAAGGAGAGCCCGAGTGAGGAGAGACTAGCCCTGGTCCTGCCCAGCCTGACCCTGGTCCAAGTCTCCTAAGCCATCCAAGTCTTGATCCAGCCACTCGAAGCCAACCCTTGCGACACCTCCGTCCATCTATTTGTTCTTTACCAGCATCATCTCATTCGCATCTAGCATAAGTGCAACATTTACTTTTCTTCCAACACCCCTGCTTCACTGCAAGCACTTTTATCATTCAAGCACACAGCATGCATCCTGCATAAAGCACCTGTCAGTTCGAGCGTATGCTCTGGGCTTGCCTGTTAATGGAAACCTGCCCATCAGAAACTCTTACTGTTCAGACCTGCATTCATGTACATATCACTACAAGCACTTTGATTATTCAAACACACAGCATGCATCTCGCATAAAGCACCTGTCAGTTCGAGCGTATGCTCTGGGCTTGCCTGTTAATGGAAACCTGCCCATCAGAAACTCTTACTGTTCAGACCTGCATCCATGCATCATGTCATCCATGAGAATGTACGAGGATTAAAACAGACTTTCAAGTATTAGTTCGATTCTGTGAAGTAGAGACCGTATTTCAGTACGGGCAGTGTGTGGGGTGCTTAAGCTCTTCCCACCCTGTAACCGTGATCCCTTACCTCGAATCTCTGGCCGTAGATCAAAATGAGTCATTTTAGAGGGAGGAATCTTCGGATTCCCTTCTCTAACGTTTCTATGGGGTCTAGCCGACTATAGATTCGAAATAACTGGCTAGTGGCGACTCTAGTCTTATATAAACTCATCCCAACGCATCCAGCTTAACACAACAGACAAACAAAGCCCTCGAGAACGAGGCAAGCCAGTGGCACAAACGGCGATTCGCACGCACGCACCTCTTCTTCTTTTTCCGAAAGGGAAAGGAGAAAGTCCGGGAGCGCGGAACGGGGAGGGTCCACAGTGCCATAGTTCTGTTTCATCCTTAATGGCCATGTGACACATGATGGGGGAGCTTAGGTTGTTATGGCTTTCAATAACATAACAGTTGTCTCCTGTGCGTAGACCTTTCATAACTAGCTTTCCTGTGGAGTTCAGGATCTTGCACATATCTTTGGAGAAACTTACTGAGTGCTCATCATTACAAATTTGTGAGATACTCAGTAGATTATGTTTAAGCCCATCAACATAAAGTACATTTTCGATTTTGGGTAGTTTTGGCCCTGTGATGGTTCCTTTACTAATGATTTTAGCCATGCTCCCATCACCAAATGTAATAGACTCACCATTAAATTCGTTATATGCACAAAATTGAGATCTATCACCTATCACGTGTCTAGAGCAACCACTATTCAAGTATCATCTAGGGTTATTCACAGCTTTTAGGGCAGTATGAATGACCAAGCATTTGTTCTTAACTACCCATTGAGTTGTTGTCATTTTATGAGTGGTATTCTTATAGTGTGGTTCTTTAGTTCTCTTGGGAGATGCAGATTTTTCTTTTTCATGTAGGAGAATAGTAGTTTTCAAATTTAGCATTTTAACTTGCTCCAACAATTTATCCATTCTATAAGAACTTGACATTTAAGACGATCAATTTCAGTGTTTGTCTCTTTGAGTTCGTTCTCTAGTCTAGCATGCTTATCTAGAGTTTCACCACTCATGAATTTTTTCTTTTCATGTTCAAGGTCATCGTTCTTCTTTTTCAGCTCTTCTAGATCTTGTCCCATCTTTTGATTCTCAATTTTCAATCCATCAAGACTTTTTGTTAATTTATCATTTTCAGCCTTCATTTGGCCCAACTTTTTAATGGTATTCATATTTTCAATATATAGTTGGTTATATACCTCTTGAAGGTCTTCATTCTCATCCTCATTATCACTTAAGGAATCATTTTTAGTGTTAGAGGATTCATGATCATCAATGTTTCTGGTAATCTTTGCAAGGGGCTCAATTTAGGGCTCTATTTCAGTGATGGAGGCCACTAAAATTTTAATTGAGCCTTGTTCTTCATCACTTTGGGATGTGTTTGATTCTGATTCAGATTCTTCAATATCATCCCATGTGGCCGCCATTGCCTTTTTCTTGACCTTTTTATCGGTGCACTCGGAGGCAATGTGACCATATCCTCACAATTGTAACATTAAGGATCTTTTGACTTCTTAAAAAATTTACCTTTGTTGTTCTTTCAGTCAAAAGGTTTACCCTTCTGATAGGGTTTCCTTCTACAAGTATTTCCTCTAGTTTTGAAGAAATTTTGAAATTTCTTGGCCATAAGTGCCATTTCTTCCATATCTAGATCTTCTTCACTTTCATGTTCAGAGTCTCGTTTCTTATGAGAAGATTTCAAGGCAGTACCTTTGGATTTGGTGGGAGTTTTGAAGTGTAACTCATGGGTTTGAAGGGACCCTAGCAATTCTTCAACCTTCAGGTATCTAGGTCCCGACATTCCTTTAACGTAATAACTTTGGTAGAAAACCGTTCCGGTAGGGATCTCAGAATTTTCCTACATAGTCTATTTTCCGGAACAGGTTCCCCTAAACCACACGTGTCATTTGTGATTTTATTTAGTCTGGTAAAGAAGTTCATAAATGTTTCATGCTCCTCCATTCTTATGTTTTCAAACTGTGTAGTGAGGTGCTAAAGTTTTGAGCGTTTAACAACGCTTGTTCCTAAATGAGTAACTTCAAGAATATCCCATGCTTGCTTACTAGTTAAGCAATTTTGAATGCAACTAAATTCATCTCTAGAGATTGAACAAAAAATAGCATTCAGGCCTTTAGCATTATGGATACGTTGAGCTTTATCATAATCTGTCCACATAGCATTCTCTCTTAGTCTGAGGACATTTGGTTCACCTTCCTTCCGTATAATATCCATTGGGGGTTTATATTAAATTTCAACCATGTCCCTTATATTAAAATCGATGGATTTTAAAAAGATGCGATTCTAAAAAGATGTGCATTTGGGCTTTCCAATATAGATAGTTTGACCCATCAAAGAAGGGAGGCTTAGTAACGGATGTGGAGTCCTTTCTAGACATATTTTCAAGTTCTCTTAGGATCTTACTCCGGGTTTTTAAACTTGAGCGGAGGAACCCGCTTCGATACCAATTGAAATTGCGGTTTTACTGCGAGTAGAGATACTTGGAGATATGCCTAATGTCCTAGAGGATGGGTGAATAGGACCTTTCAAACTTTCTTACTAATTTAAAAACTCAATCGCATTCACACTTCAATTAAACAATTAAGTACTAGCAAGTGAAGACAATTGATCACACACTATCTATCTTGATTGATAACTAATACTAAGAGAAGCATTTGATTAAACAGTTGATATGCATGCTTGTACTAATCATTCAAAGATGGCATATGGGCATTTTGTCAATCAATAAATGAGCATTTAAATAAGCATTAATAAACAAGACACAATAATGGACAAAATGTATTCATCACATTACGCATAATGTATAGTGGTTCGACGATGAGTTTACTTCACTCCCGGTTCAAGTACTTAACTCCTTTGAGCACACCGGCATTCACTATCGGAGGTTTTAAATGAGGTTCACCTCTCAAACTTTACAACCTACACAAGGACAACGCACGTATTCTCCTGTGTCGGAGGCCTACGCAAGGACTTTCATATCTTATACAAGGACACATATGTCCTACTTAAGGACAGCTCCAAGATTGGGTCACAATCTCTAGACCCCAATCTCAACAAGAAGGGGGAATCAAACAGTGGACTTTATAAGCTTAAACACTTACAAGAGATGAGCCCCGATTCAGCGCCGTTATTTAAAGAAGCTTCGTCTTACATGAACGGTTTCTTCTTCAGTTCCCTTGATTAGTAACCTTGCATTAAATGCTAGCTTGTAGCTTCTAAGGTGAGGGATTACAGTTTGGAGAACCTTCTATAGGATAGGGCTTTTATAAGAAGGATGAGTTTTATCTAAACCATCATTAATGGCATTGATGACAAGAGTATAACTATTTGGAGTAGGTCAATTAGCCATTAAAGAGGGGTTGAGTTCATGATTCAATCCAAGCTTTGAATGTTATTCAATGTTGGTCAAATCAACATGGATTGAAGTATGAACTCAACAAATCTAAGGGAATGGAGGAGAGATATCAAGTGGAAGAAGACCAACCAAACCCTAAATGATGCTCAAGGTGATTTTTCTAAGATCCAAGTAAGATGGCTATATAGAGTGACTTACAACGGATAGAAAACGGTCATCTCAATTGGATCGGAAAAGGTTCCAATCGATCGGATAGAAAAATCAGCTCGTTTTTTTATTTGCTGAAATATTTACTCCGATTGATCGAACATGGTTCCGATTGATCGGAAGGCCCATCTTCGATTGATCGGAGACAGAGTCAATTGATCGAAAATGTGTCCAGATAGTTGTTGGAATTTGTTGGACTATTTTTCGATTGATCGGACGTTTCTCTGATTGATCTGAGACAACCTGCCGATTGATCGGACTCATCTCCGATTGATCTGAATAATGTCCAGAGTATGTTGAAATCTTGCCGGACGTTTGTCCGATTGATCAGGCATATCCTCCGATCTATTAGGCATCAATCGGAGCTACTTCTGATGGATCGGGAACCTATCGAAAGTGGCAGTTAAGCTATATAATCTGTTTTTTATCAATTGCTCGCACAACCAACTCTATGGCTGATCAATATGGAAAAGAGACTATAGCATGGGCTACTGGGATGTTCCTAAGTGGGTGTGGCCATCTATTAGAAGGTTTTGGGATAAATGGTTTAGGAAATAGGATTGAAGCCAGTCTGAAATGGCGATCTTCTGAATAGCTTTAGCTGGAGATGTTCCAAGTCTTTAATCTTCAACAGCAAGTGATTTTACAGACTTGACGACATACTGAACACGGTAATTGACAAATCTTGCATTAATAACGTGAACAATGCTGCCAAAAAAATTTATGCAACTGACTGACATAATGCCCCAAACAAGCCATGCGATAAACTGACATGACTGCATCATCTGCATCAAAAGTCAATTCATCACGATGATAACTCGGCAAAAGATGTGCCACCTAAGCACGTGTTATATGAATGATGCTACCATAAGATTTATGCAGCAAACTGATGATCGCTCCAAACAAATCACAACAGTTGCATGAAGAATCATCATGGCCACCACGGCCAAATACAGAAACACCACAGGCACTTTGACTATAAAAAAATTATAATGGCTGATTCGACTCAAATTGTCAAATTAACAGCCAACCTGAGGCCAATTCGAGCAAAATTGTTAAATTAATGGCCAAGACGTCTGATTTCACGGCCAATTTGACAATAACGACCAATTTGAGAAGGAACTATCAACGACCATTTAACGTCTCTTCACATTTTCTGAGTACATTGTCCGAATACAAAGAAACGTGGGGGGGCATTGTTTACACTCGGCCGATCATGATCAGATCAAACGGTCTAAAAGAAGCCAAATGGTAGCCACACCACACGTGGTGTAGATGAACTTCAAAGGGAGGAGCTAGAGACATGTACATGTCAGAGCGTTAAATATCAGAGTTCTATCAAAAGCAACTCTCTACAAAAGTAAGTCCCATCGAAGAAAATCTCTAGCCAACATTAAATGCTAGTCCCACCAAAACCAACTCTGTGCAAATGAAAGTGCTAGTGATGTGAAGACTCCAACAAGGTCTCTTATGTAAGAGTCCAGTGACTTGGAGTGTCAAATAAACCTTTCTATGCACGACTGGAATAGCAAGAGGCATATGTAATCTCTTGTACATGTGGCCTAATACAATCAATTATGCTTATGTGAAGAATGAAGGAGATTCGCAAGACCAACTATTTAAATCTCTTATGTTGATGAATCATATGCAAAGCTACCGCATCTCCAAATATATAAAAGCATCATTCGAAGAAGAGAGCCAGGTCCTTACCAACTATTTACAGCTCTATGATGTCTTTATCTTTTGTCCTCTATAGACTTTTATTAATTTAACTCAGCTCAATCACTACACTTGTCTAGCTATGCTAGCAAGTCCATAGCCATTAGTTTTAGCTTTAGTTTTGTTGCCATCCAGCGCATCGCTACAATATGCACCTAGTATTAGATTAAATATCCACGATCTAGTCATCATATCCCTCAAATTATTAAGTTCTTACTTGATACATCTCTAGTCACATCCAACTGACTTCACACCATGATCGTCTCATGACCGTCTAGTAGTTGCCATGACAGTTTTTCTAGCACAAGCCGCTATAGGCATTTTATTTTTTCCCCTACTTAGTTTATTTTCTGTATGTTAATTGTATTACTTTAACTTTCCAATTAATAAAATTGGGGACCCAACCTTTTTTTAATTATGTCTAATCTCTTATTGCTTTTTTGAAAAACTCAATTTTTTATCACCGTTCGAAAAAAAATTCTTGGTTCCAAGACAAAAAGAACCTATTTAGAAGGATTAACCATCATCTTCTAAAATCGCTTGATTGTTGTAACAATTGGTGATTGAATATTCAAGTCAATCTTCACAGATTTGGTCCTAATCTGGTTAGTTCGGTACCTAGGGTCACAAGCGTTTAATCAATTCGAGTTAAACATAACTTTGGCTCGCCTGATGCTAAATCATATTGCACATGTTTGATCGAATTTGGGCCTTTATAACATGTGAGGCTACAATTCTAAATTGAACAACAATAGCTATCACCCATTTAATTGAAAGTCTTTTATATTGAAAGGTAAAAAAAATTCATCTTAAGGATGAACTCTCTCCTTAAGGATGAAAGTGAATGGATATATGGCTGAGTTTCCACACAACCCACAACTTGTGCATGTGACTGAATTTAAGCCAAACACAGTGATACTCCTAATCTTTGAATTTTAAGAGTTGTTGACTTCCAACTGCTGAAAAAATTCTTTCCATTCTTGTAAATTCATGTATTTACCGTGGGCACCGATCATCAGAAAACTCAAGCATGCTCGCCCAGCAAGCAGCAACTGAGGCTAGCTGGATCCTGAGCCGCCACAAAAGGAAAAAAACGAACTGCAGTACTTTAGGTTTTGAGTTTGTGCGAGTAGGCTGATGATTGAATGATCCAAACCATCGGCATATTGATGGTCCTTATGGCCTTAGCACTGCAAAATCCCCAAGATCAGAAGATATTATATATGGAGCATCTGTTCGAGCTGAACTGCCATTCTTATTTCTTCTTTGTAAACTCAAGGATTATTTGGATTGCCAAATAATTGGCACACAGTACACAATGAAAGCCAAACTGGGGAGCGGATTAGGTACTACCTGAGCTTGTGCAGAGAGCTCAGAACAGGCTCGAGGTGGCATGTACGCATTATGTCTGTATTGATAGAGAGTACCTTTTCAGAAGAAACCTACCATGTTAGCAAGCCTAACACAAGCCTATCAAATTGTTTTCCACCACTACTCAAATGTTGATAAACTAGCCTCTCTCCAACTCTGCACAAGCTCGAGTAATACTTATCATATGTATACTGTACAAACACTGCACTACAGCCTATGCATTAGACTTGGATCCGGTAGCAGCACTGCCGGTGCCCGCCCCAGTACTGGTCAATGCTGGAAAAGCTCCGTGGGCTGAGCATGATGTGTGTATTTTATCCACTCCCGTCCATCCATTTCATATTATGACATGAGCCCAAAAATGAGGCAGATCCAAATCTGAGGTGGACCACACTATAGGAAATAATGATAATTGAACGCCCACCATTTTCTTGAAGGCCACAAAAGTTTTGGATCAAGCTGATATTTGTGTTTTCCATCCACTAAGGTCTGTGTGACCTAATCAACAGGTTATATGGTAAATTAACATTGCAGTGGGCCCTTTGAATTTTTTTAATGGTAGGCATTCAATCGCCACTGTTTCCTGTGGTGTGGTCCACCTGAAATTTCAATCTGCTTTATTTTTGGGCTCATGCCCTAATATAAGCTTGTAAAATGGATGGACGGCCTGGATAAAATACATACATCATGGTGGGGGCCACAGAGATTTTCCAGCACCGACGTATACGGATGTTGGTACATGGGTTGTCACCACCGAATCCGTGTCCCCAGACATTGTACCAAAATCCAAAAATGAATTCATCATTTCCGTCAATTTGGCCTGGGAAGGTATTTGATACACTGGCTGCGTATAACACTTGATACACAGGCACTTGGAAATGGTAAACTTCACATATTAAACTCAAATTAAACCATTTAAATTGTTGGAATATACTATTTTTAATTGACATCTAAAATTAAGATTGGATTGAATAATCCTATCCTCTGATTTATGGATACTTTACCTCTTGAAATAAGACCGCTGGATATTGTTCATTTTTACCGTCCAATAAATATCCATAAATTAATAATTAATAATAAAATAATAGTAATTTTTTGTTCACGACACATCTACACTTCTGCCTATAATTTGAACGGTTTATTTTGAATTAATTTTATACCAGATATGCAATTTCTGACTGCCTGCGTATCATCCATCACGCTCCACCAGAGTATCAGTATTTCTCATCCGGTCTCGTATGAAATCGGATTGGGTCTAGATGTAGGGGTATTTCAGTAATTTCTCCTAGGATAGCGAATCCCCGTTCATAATATCAGCATTTCTCATTTGGATTGCGTCCTGTCCCCGCCTGTACGGTCTCGGTCCAGGCAGGGTCTATGTGGGGTCCACCGTGATTAATGTGTTTTATCCACACCGTCCATCCAATTTAAAAATTCATTTTAAGATGTAATCCCCAAAAATTGAGGCAGATCAAAGTCTCAAGTGGATCACACGGTTTGGATTGAATGTGCACCATTAAAAACTTCTACAGAGATACAGAGTTTTGGATCAAGCTGATATTTGTCTTTTCCCTCCATCCATTCTTATGTGACCTTATCAATAGGTTAGATGGCAAATAAACATCACCGTCGACCCAGGAAAGTCACAACAATGGGCGTCTTTATCAACACTGCTGCATGTGGTGTGGTCCACTTGAGCCTTGGAATTAACTATTTTTGGGTTCGTGCCCTAAAATGTTATGGAAAAAATGGATGGACCGCGTGGATAATACACAGACATGGAGGGCCCTCCCTGAACCGAGTCCATCAAGGCAGGGGCAGGATCCGGCTTAATCCAACGGCTAAAAAGTGACCTAAATTCAAAATTAGCACCCAACGCTAATAAACAGGCGCCTCCAAAAACTAGCCGTTAGAGCGTCCCCATAAGCCTAGCGTCTCTCTCTCTCTCTCTCTCTCTCTCTCGGAGAGTGACCACTTCCATTTCTTCCCTATATTTCCCCTAGAAAATCTCCTCTCTCATTTCTTGAACAAAACCAAAAACAAGAACCTATTCATCCCAACTCCACTTTCATTTCTTCCCCACAAAATCTCCTCTGTTCCATAAAAAAAAGATCCAATTTCCAACGACTTCCCTTTGATCTCGTGCGGATCTCCGATTTTTCACTAAGGATCACTGGAACCATGACCCCTTCAAAAGACC
Source organism: Liriodendron chinense (assembly GCA_003013855.2). NCBI lineage: Eukaryota > Viridiplantae > Streptophyta > Magnoliopsida > Magnoliales > Magnoliaceae > Liriodendron > Liriodendron chinense. Next base: position 4,673,541 of record ML058463.1, on the reverse strand, counting down.
GACATCTATCTCGATCTCAGATTCCAGAAATTGGCAGAGTTTCAGAGAACATCAACCCCAATGTCTCCAACCAAAGCCCTTTGCAGAAATCTGGCAACTCCCGCTCGATGGGCTCTGCAAAATTGAAGAAATCAGCCCCAAAAGATCCAATCCGTATCGGTTCTTTCCAGAGCAGCATTCAAGAAAGGAGGTTTGTAGTTGCTAAGAAGAACTCGAAGAGGGCCGCCCCGGCATTGGTCACCTGCAAGTGCAAGGAGAAGCCGACAAATTCCAAGAAATGCCCCTGTATTGCTTATGAGAACCTCCGTGCCTCTCAGGAGGAGTTCTTCCATTCACGGATCGATGAAGCGGGAGGAGATTCGAATGGTTTGGAGGACTATGGAAAATCTAGAAATAGAGAGGCAGAGAAAGATCAGGATATCGAGACCACTGAAGAGGCATTTGGGTTCTTGCCAAATGAATCAAAATCGCCAGAGCTCGATGAGATTGGGTTCATGGAAGAAGAAGGGAGTTCGAAGATGAAGAGGATAAGGAATAGGCTCCTTGAAGAAGCCCGGAATAGCATTCCTGAGTCTGGAAGAGTGATGCACTTGGTTAAGGCCTTTGAAAGTATCCTTTCGATTCCGAATTCAAATGGTTCAAAGGGGAAGGAAGGTGACGAGATAGATGAAAGCAAGAAGAAGTGTATGAAATGGGCATTGCCAGGGTTGCATGGGAAGGTCCCCAAGGCAGAGGTTTCTTTTTCGTCTTCTTTATCATCAGCTGATCTTTTCATGACTTTGAAGAATTTCAATACGGATTCAAGGGTCTACTCTTCTTTCAACAGCAGCAACGGGAGGTTAGTGAGTGATTAGATGACGATGATCATTTTTTTCATTGTTTGTGTGGTTATTGTTCCTTTGTTTTGTTTTTTGATTGATCTTTTCTTTCTTTTTCCTTTTCGGAGATAGCATTGGGAGCAGGACTTCTGGTGGAGGCAGAAGGAGCCGACGAAATGTAAGAAGTTTATGTTGGATTTCTACCTTTTTTATTTTTTATTTTTTATTTTCTACATTTTTACTTGGTGTTAATGAAGATGAATAAATGGGTTTCTAGAAATTGTAGTAGATCTAGTTTTCAGTGTTGTAATCTGAAAATTGTTATATTTCAGAGCTCTGAGTCCTTGGGAAGAGTTGGTGGAAAGAAATGGGAGAAACAGCTGAAAGTCACCAGCCTACATCCATTCAAGCTAAGAACTGAGGTACATCTGCCGCCCACATTGTTTTAAATACCATATGAATTCCTCTAGCTTCATTAAAATTTAAATTCGATAAAGTAAATTGGGAATTGTTGGGAGGAACTAAATGATCATCTGGCTTGGAGTTCACGAAAGTGGGACCTGCTTTACAGAGATCCAGAACATTGATCTGATGGGCTTGCCATGGATTGGAGTAACATTACAGTTAAATAAAATGCTGCACATTGAATCAATGGCTCAAATTTTATTTTTTATTTTTTTATAATGGTTGGAGGCATTTCTCTGAGGCATGGTCCATCCGGTGAATTGGATATTTGTGCAGAGGAATGATATGATCCTCGCTTAATCATCAGGCCTTAAGTTCCTGAAAGTGGTCCACCTAACAGTTTTTTTTTTTTTTACCCACACACTCGTACCCACCCACACCACATGGGCACTTGATCCCTGGTCTCAGTGTTGAAACAGGAGTCTGTCTACCACTGAGCCACGGAGCTGGACCCTGGCCTGACCTAACAGTTATTTTATGCATTCACCATGGATGTACTAACACCCCAAAGCCTAAAACCACGGATGTACTAACACCCCAAAGCCTAAATAGGACAATCAAATTAAGTGATGATTAAGAAAAAAAACAGGCAGCATTGGTCCACATTCAAAGAAAAGAAATAATGATCGAAAATTGTACAGCCGGTGCACAGTCCATCCAATGTAGGGAACATCAGAAGCAAATTAAGGGCCCCACTTTATAAAGGATCATATACTTCTCATTATTGAGTGGCTTTTCTAGAATAGGTGATGATTAAATCTATCCCATTTGAATCTTGATAATATTTGGAGATTGAAATCAGCTCCCCCTCAATGATTAACCTTGTTTTAAAACTAGAGTTGTCTTCTTTCAGAGAATTAATCTAATGCTCCCAAAGCAATGTAAGTTACAGTGCTCCTAGTTGTATAGGACGACTGGACAGTCTAACCATTTGATCTTGACTATCCATTTGGACTGAACTACTACTCTTCATGGGTCACGAAGAAAAATCAGAACAATTGCACATTTTTAACCATTTGATTAATGACCAATAAAATGGACAATCAAGATTTTTTTGTGGAATAGTAGGCCCAATAATCAATGTAAGCAATACATTATTTGGGGCCATTAGGGATTGCTTATAGTTCTGAAGAATTACATTGATCTTGACTGTCGATTTGGACTGAACCTCACTTCATGAGCCAACTATAAAATCACAGTGGTTGGCAGTTTTGACCATCTGATCTATGGCCAATAAAAATGGCAGTCAAGAACTTTCGTGGAAAAGTAGGCCCAATAAACAATTTGTGCAAGCATTCATTAGGTGGGGCCATCAGGGATTGCTTATAGTTCTGAAGAATTACTTTGAAAAAGAGGTCCGATGAGATGATGGGCAGGTTCAATGGATCGGGATGATGCTTGCAAGGTGGCCCATAAATTGTGGGTTGGACCTAACATGGACGGTCTAGATGGATTTATTAGATTTTCAATGTGTTTCTTTTACATAAAATTGTAGGTGGACTTTCTAAACATTAGCTTGCTTTTTTGCCTTAGACTAGTTGGAGAGCCTTTTTGAACTTTTGGAAGATCCAATTGATTCCAATAAATATACTGAAGAGTCAAGTTTAATTTGCAACTTATGAGCACCAACACAATATAATTTCAAATCATAATACATATGTGGAATTCTTGTTTTTCATCATTGAGCTTAAATTTTCAGTTTTTTTCTTCTTTCCATAATTTAGTCTATTAATTTTCATTTCAGCAAAGAGGGAGATTCAAAAAAGAAGAATTCCATAAGAAAGTAGAGCAAATAATGGAGGAGGAGAAAAAACAGCGTATCCCAATCGCTCAAGGCCTCCCGTGGACAACAGATGAACCAGAGGTAACAAATGCCCTCATTTCATTATGTAACTGCTTATTATATAGATTTTAATTGGCATCACTGATATTCAAATCTCTATAACAAGGATTTGTAAGCCCAAACATGGTTATAGCCCTGCCAATCTATAAGCTTGACACATGCTAATTTGAAATGCCCTCATCTCATTAATTAACTGCTCATTATATAGATTTTAATTGGCATCACTGATATTCAAATCTATAACAAGGATTTGTAAGCCCAAACATGGTTATAGCCCCGCCAATCTATGAGCTATAAAACATGCTAATTTGACATTTTTGTGCTAGATCATAACAGTCCACCAGGTGGGCCACACTTTATATCTTCATGTACTAAAGTCAAGGAGGGAAGTTCATTAGATGGACCATTAAGTAGAAGTAAATAAGACTTCTAAAAAATCTTTTCTAGCCATCTATTCATTTTGTACGATGTCGCCCACCACCTGATTTTTGGACCAGGGGACCTACAGTCTGCTACACCTTATGGACTGAGTGGGACAAATGCACATGCCATTCGAACAAGAGTGTGTTGGCATGTTCAGATGGGCAAGGGCCATGCTAAGAGTGTATAATATAATTAAATATGATGAATATCCATTTACTTCAGTCTCATTTGTTTTTCTTCTTCTTTTTAATTATAGCAGCAGATACACATATGGGCCATACCAACAGGAGTGTATAATATAATCAAATATGTTCCATTTACTTCAGTCTCATTTGTTCATCTTTTTTCTAAAGTCGTAGATAAATTGTTAAGTTTTATTACAATATTTAATGTGAAGAAACAGGTTATGATAGATTGATTTTTTTTTTTTTTTACTTCACTACCACATTTGGATCTTCCAAAAACAATAATTTGGTGATGGCCCTTTTTCTATTTTGTGAAAATATAAAAATTAAAATTGGATTTAATATAACCAGCAGAACTTAAGGTAGATTTTTGACATAGTAACAGACTGTATTGTAGTTTGTTTTTTAAATAAATAGGGAAAAAGGATCTGAACATTTCACGTATGTCATGATGGCATTTGTATAATCTTTAATCTTTCTAAATGTCAAAGAAAAAATAAAGTTTCATGATAGATTGATTTTTTTTTACTGGTTAGAATCATCAAATCAAAATTTTACTTTAGAATCATAGAAATACAAAGTGAGATCTATCTACTAGATGTTTCAAGATGATGATTGGACTTATTTGTTTCTCCAGTCAATCTTGGCTATCCATTTTCACCCGATTTGTATGATTTTTGCACCATGGCTTGCTTCTAGTTTGTATGAATGAATTTGGATCGACAATAGGTCACCATGTGTGCTGTTTAAAAGGTTTAGGGATGTTGCTACATCGACGACCAAACCCCTTTAAATCACGCACGCACACGCCCGCGCGCACACACACACACACACACACACACACAGAGAGAGAGAGAGAGAGAGAGAGAGAGAGAGAGAGAGAGAGAGAGAGAGAGAGAGAGAGAGAGAGATGCTGACACACAGCTAGTTGGATGAAAATTGTATATGTTTACAGATGGGCCACACCTACATTCATATGAGTCCCGTCTAATGGTTGGATCAACTTGATTTTTGGGGCATTCCATTTTCATTGCAGGGGGGGTACCAATGTTGAAGGGCAGCTTGGCATACAAACAGCATGATTGGGTCCCACACACCAATTAGTGGGACATACTACTAGTGTCTAAGCATCACCACAATTGGGTCCCACACACCAACTAGTTGGAATACAACTAGTGTTTGAGCATAGGGCCGTACATCGAGTCGAGTCGAGTTGAGGTGGGCCAAGCTTGGCTTGACTTGTTTGTGCTCTCCTCGAGTTCAAGCTAACGCTCGAGCTTACCATTGGAGCTTGCCTTGTTTACCAAAACTTTCGAGGCGAGCTAGTGGATCGGGTTGAGGCGAGCTCACCTCGAGTCGAGTCGAGCTTGCTCCCACCTTAATTTATTATATTTTTTGCTACAAGATACAAATTAAAAGTCAACAACATTAAGTTTAAGAAGTCACACATATATTAGGGGAGAATAGTATTTCTACAGGTGGGACACCACCATTTAAATGGTCTAGCTCTGATCGATTTTTTTCTTTGGCCAGGTCACACACACATTGAATGCAGACCACTAGTAACATTTTATGAACCATAGATTAACACAGTACATGCATAGCTCACCACATGAATGGACTGCCTTGATTATTATGTGGACCATCTTCATGATGAGGCTCAGTGTGTGTGTGTGTATGTGGGGGGGAACCAAGAGATAAGAAGATTAGGGTATATTTTAACAAATATCTATATGAAATGAGTTGGGTTGAGCTTGAATCGAGTTGAGTGACCCAATGGTCAAACTTGACTTGATTTTTGACTCGAGCTCCTAAATGAAGCTTGGCTTGACTTGTTCTACTAAGTCGAGGCGAGTTTTTTCAAGTCAAGTCAATCGAGTTTCTCGAGCTGACTCGGCTCATGATCAGCCCTATTTGAGCATCACCACAATTGGGTCCCACACACCAACTAGTGGGACATACAACTAGTGTTTGAGAATCTGTGTGTGTGCGCGTGCACATGTGTGTATGTACACATTTGTGCGTGTGTTCAATACATATATTACACATACGTATGGACGTACATACATACATAAATATATATATATATATATATATATATATATATATATATATAATGCACTGTTTATTGAATGTCACTCTCCTCTACAGAATGTCTCCCTCTTTTATGTCTATTTAATGTACAATATCTACAGTGTATACATTATGAAATGTCTCTCTTTTAAGGCTGCACCTATCAATTGTTCAAATTGTGATTAAAACTTTTTCTTGGCCCCACCACCTTTTTACACAGGATGTGATCTATAATTACTGTGGAAGCAGAGGTTCTCTGTTAATCACTAATAGGGAACTTCTCTGTTGCGTGTGGAGTTTCTACATGTGAGGCTTATGGTGATTTAGACCATTGATCTGATAGCACGATCATGATTTTCCGTTGACTGTGGGCTGTCTGTGTTGAAATTCTTTGTCTGGCCCATCCATAATTGAGGCCAACTTAACGCAATCGTTTGGGTAACTAAACCACACGACCCCACATGTACAAACTTTGTGTTGAATAGAAATTCCCTAGTGGTCCCTAATAGAGAACTCTACCTCTAATTTGTATATATGGTGAGTACAGCATGTTAAACATGCATACTATATTTTATTGATTATTATAGTGACCCTTAAATGATTTGGTTTGCATGTGCCATCATAGTGCTTGGTGAAGCCTCCAGTGAAAGAAAGCACAAAGCCGGTCGATTTGAAACTTCACAGTGATCTACGTGCAGTAGAGCGTGCAGGATTTGATAATCAGGTAACTTTCTCACATTGTATAAGAGAGGGATGAAATCGTCACCTACAGATTGGCATGTTTTAGGCATCTAGTACCTGTTTTCACAAAAATTCCAAAGGCAAAAATGAAATGGGTTGCAGCATGTAACTAATTGTATGTGATCACTCAATAGCATTCAATAACATTCATGAGCATTGGAAAAAAATATAATGAAACTTTTTTCTTTTCTCTCTCTCTTTTTTTTTCAGGTTGCTGAGAAGATATCCTTAATGGAGCAGTACAGATTAGAAAGAGAAAGGCAGCTAAAGGTCTGCTAGATAGTATTTGGAAATGATTTGCAAGAATAATAGTATAAATTTCACTTCATGTGTTGTCTTCTGTTATGTATTTTTTTTTTAACATACGTGTATGGTATTAGGAAATAGTCTGCAATAGTACAATTAGTAAATTTCATTTCATACATGATCTACAGTTATTAGTGCTTTTAGAAGCTAAAATTTGTTAGTTTTGCTGCAGATGGAAGAAGAGGAAGAAATAAGAAGGTTGAGGAAAGAGCTGGTGCCAAGGGCTCAACTAATGCCCTATTTTGATAGGCCTTTTATACCAAAAAGGTAAGAATTATGTTTCTTATATGCATGCAAATGATCCAATTGGTGGACAGCCTGTGAAATAGGAGGTCCCAATCACTTATGACAAAAGTAATGCTCCACCTTGCAAAAATGGAGAGGTTAGAGAAAAAGAGCGTGACAATGGAATGGTGAGGATTTTCAGACAAAGTGATTTGGGTTATTAGATGGTCCATGAAGATTAGGTTGGACTCTACATTTGGGTTATCAATGGGGACTCCAGATCACTTACAACAAAAAATAAAGCATTGATATAGACAGACCTCTACATACACGGACAGTATGGATTCTCCATGGCTCTCTAAGACTCATCACTTTGACTGGAAGCGTCTAACCATGCATTTGGTAGCTTGTGAAATGGGCAGATTGTAGAATGAGACGATCAATGGAATGGTGAGGATTGTCCGGACAAGTGATTTTGGGTTATAGATGGTCCATAAAGAGCAGGTTCGATCAAGGAACAATCCAGATCAATGATTTGGACTGTCCATGAAGAGTAGGTTGGACCAAGGGACAATCCTAAGTCAATTGTAGAGTCCATATCAATGATTTGGATTGTCTCCAAATCTGAAATAGCGATTTTTATGTGCAGATGCAGATATTTGCACAGGACCATTCTGCACATGTGTTTGCATATGATGCAGATGTGCACATATGGTGCAGATGTGTGCATATGTTCAGAAATGTGTGTGCCCATTGTAAATTTATGCACAAAATATTTACATATACATAACCATCTCTAATATGCGATAAGTGGGCTTTGTTGGTGTTGTTGTTCTTGTATTTTGTTTGAAGGTCATTGAAAAATCCAACCATACCAAAAGAGCCCAAGTTCCATAATCCGCAGCACAAGAAGATCAAATGCATGTCATGTAATGACATCAACTTTGCGATCAGCACTGATGAGATGAGACATGGCAAGGAGAGATGAAGACACGAGAATATTTCAGCAAACCTTGACAACATGTTTTTCTTCATTCGAGATATGAAGATTCTTCCTTCTTTTTGGTCCAACTCTACGTTAAGCAATCAATTTAATTGCAATTCTTTTGGAATAAACAATGACAAATCTGCAAAATTCTCAAGTGTTTGGAATTGGATTTGTTTTGTCTGAAACACATTATTGTGTCTTCTTTAAAATCGCATGTTTGCAACAATTTACTAAATCTTGGAGACTAAATTTACATATACACATGTGAATCTAACAAAAATCCAGCTGATTGATTTGTTGATCCTAACTGTTCGGTGAGTAAATAGGCCACTAATGTAATGATCTAAGATTCTTTCCTCTTGATGCCCAGTGAGATCTATAAAATCCACATTAATAAATAACTTTTTTTTTTTCCCTTCTAAGAGATTGCCTATCACTCTCATGTGATATAACACTTGGTTTTCAAAATTCAAACAGGTTACCATCACAGTTAAGATAAAATACACAGATCAATTGACTTGAAGTTGAACGGTTGATGCCAACCAAACGGTGTAGTAATCATCTGATTAGTTTGATTTGCTAATTTGCTATAGCCCAACTGATTTGATGATCCAACTCTTCGATTGATGGACGGTTGCAAATTGATCAACACCATCGACCATTTTGGTGCAGTAATAAAAATAATGTTAACACTTAATTTGGCTTGAAAATTCAGACATGGCAAGATCACTAAAAGTGTTAGGATCAGAGTGCTTTGCATAGGATTTGGTTTGGCTGGTGACCCGTCACCAGCCAGCTAGCTCGTGTCAAAGCTCTGTGGGGCCCACCTGATGTGTGTTTTATCCATCCGTTATGCTAGCCGTTGAAACCTTCCTAGGGCCCACAGTGATTTTTATTTGTCATCCAACCTGTTCATAAGGTCACACAGACCCTGTATGAAGGGAAAGCACAAATATCAGCTTGGTCCAAAACTTTTGTGGCCCCCAAGAACTTTTAAACGGTGAGTGCTCAATCCCCACTGTTTCCGTTGTGTGGTCCCCTTGAGCTTTGGATCTGTATGAATAGAAAGCACAAATATCAGCTTGATCCAAAACTTTGGTGGCCCCGAGAACTTTTAAACAGTGACTGCTCCATCCCCACCGTTTCCTGTTGTGTGGTCCACTTGAGCTTTGGATCTGTCTCATTTTTGGGCTTATACCTTAAAATGAGCTGGCAAAATGGGATGGACGGCTAGGACCCTTTTATGGCTCCCTCAGACCACAATTCTAAAACTCTGTGACTCGACTTGAAACTCAGCTGCGTTGACTCGATTTTGAGCCGAGTCACCATGAAACGCGGCCATGTTGACTCAATTTTGAGCCAAGAAACTCTATTGTGAGAGCACTTGCTCAACATGCACAACTAGCAACGACTTGAACTGAGTCACTGGAATGATAGGTGTGGCCCAGTTATTTTTTTTAGACCCACTCGAATGGATGTAAAACCTCTTCTATATGGATAAAATTTCAGCTGCCGTGCTCCCACCTTTCCAAAAAAGAGTCACTAGCTTTATTATTATTTGTTTTTTATATATAGAAAGGTTAAAACCAGAGCCGACCTCTCTCAAGTAAAGACTTATCCAAGTCTTTGAGTCAACCCAACCACTAATTGAGTTTTTGAACTACGGAATACACATAAAAAGCCTGGCCTCATTTTCTGGCTCAAAAATAATTAGGCCAGAATTCCATTCCAAAATTAAATGGTCTGGGCTGTGAAGACCTTGGATTTCGGGCCCATGCCAGCAACTATTAGGATTAATATTTAATAGTTGGGGTGCTAAATCTCTGACCCAACCAAGCTTAGTTAGCAAAACACCACAAGTCAAAAAATACCCTATTATTGTGCATAGAGAGACCAAATGAGCAGGAAACTGCAAATACATGTAGGAGTCCAAATGGGTCGGGTCAACCCAATGGATCATTGGATCCAACCCTAGTTGGTCTAGGGCAGATCTGGGTTCAAAAGTTTGACCTGAATTACTAAATGGATTGAGTGTGAACCCTCACAAACCAACGCGACCTGGACCCAACTTTGAAATGGGCCTGATTTGGGTCATACTAAAATAAACAGAGGACCCAAGAAAAAGTAGTTAATCAAGTACGTGAGTTTTTTTGTAATTCTTTTGGGCTATGGACTATAGCAATAATAGCTCACCATCTTGTAGACCGTGCAAATTGTATGTCCCAATGTTGATGGAGAATGTTCCAAAATCACACTAACTACACTACCCCACAATTTTTATTTTGCCTCTTCAATCTGGACTGCTGGATCTTTTTTTCCCATCAAAATTGATAGCCAATGTTAAAAGGATGTTTGACGATTGTTCATGTGATAACTGAATTGCAAATTCAATACCTTCTTTTTTGTCCCAAATCCCCGACCTAAATTTTAATGATTTGGGTCTAGGCCACTCCACAATTGGCAAACAAATGTTCCGCTCTGAAAAATGCTGAAGTTTTCTAACCCATCCACCTCTTTCCAATGTTGGGTCCCAAATGCTCAGTGGGCCAGATTTGTTTTTGGGAAAAAAGATATACAAAGTCGGATCAAGCTGATGGATGGATTGGATCTCGTACCACACGTGTGTGTGCACTTGACAAAGCTCTATAAAGAAGGCATCTAGAGGTCCAAACCTGTCTATCTTCCGAGCTAGACTCGGATGATAGCTTGCCTTGGGTTCTTATCATTGCCTTGGTGGTAGACTCCAGAAGTTTCAACACGAGGTCTTGGTTTCGAGTCCCATAGGTGGTGAAATTCCACTATGGCATGAGTGAGGGGGTGTGTGTGAAAAAGAAGAAAAAAAAAAAACTTCCCTCATCTTCCAAGCACTTACGCCACGACCAGAAATCTAAGCCCAACTTGGGTTGGTTTGACGATACCCGTTAATGATTCTGTTGTCATCCAAATTTGGTCAATAGATGAGGTTCGGGGAGTGCTAAAACGACTTGGGGCTTTGTGATTGTCCTCCCGTTGTCAGTCCTGCAAAACGAAAAGGATGTAGGCAAAGGAGGTGCCGTTGGGTAGCTGTAGACCCTCCGATGCTTAAGTCAGGTTGGCTGAGCTCAGACAGTAAGTTGGTAAGGGTGGATTTCGCACATACCTTTATTTGGAGTTTGTGACGGTGGAGGCGTGGGGGCAGTCTTGAGTTCTTACAGTATAGCCTTACATGGTGGGCTTGCAACCATAATCATTAGGTGTTGAGTCTGTCAGAAATTGCGAGGGTAGTCTAACACGACATTGACATGCTGCATTTTGTGGAAGTTTGGCTCAAAGCTACTAGAGTCCCGGGGGGGGGGGGGGGTGATTAGGACCTTTTAAAAAACTCTTGCCTAATTTAAACTAATTAGTAATTAAACTAATTAAGCAAGTAACACTTAACTTCCAACCCTAAGTCAGGTCGGCTGAGCTCAGACAGTAAGTTGGTAAGGGTGGATTTCGCACATACTTTTGTTTGGAGTCTGTGACGGTGGAGACGTGGGGGCAGTCTGGAGTTCTGACAGTATAGCCTTACATGTTAGGCCAGCAACCATAATCATTAGGTATTGGGTCTGTCAGAAATTACGTGGGTAGTCTAACACGACACTGGCACGCTGCGTTTTGCAGAAGCTTGGCTTGAAGCTACTAGAACTACGGCTAAGTCCTATGGGGGTGATTAGGACTTTTTGAAAAACTCTTACCTAATTTAAACTAATTAGTAATTAAACTAATTAAGCAAGTAACACTTAACTTCCAACCTTAAGTGGGTCTAATCATATAGGCTACAAATGTGAAAATAATACAACAACTAACCTACTAGTGAAAATGCATCTTATGTGTGAATCTATCTAACTAGTGTATAACATGCAATTTATCCAAGCATTCATGTAATTCACTAATTAAAAGACAATGTATGAATGAAAATGTGCCAAAATGACAATCACAAATACAAGCATGTATAGTAGTTTGGTTTTCCTACTCCACTCCTGATTGTCATACTCAACTCATGAGTACAGATTTCACTAAATGGAGGTTTTAAATCAGGTTAACCTCTCAACCTATAACGAAGGTTTTTATAAAGGGTTTACCTCTAAACCCGAACGGAGGTTTTTCAGGTTCACCTCTCAACTTGTACGTATGCACCCGTATCAGTGGAACACGTAAGCACCCATGTCGGTGGATTCCCTTGGAGGCTTTGATTTGGGCTCTACACAAGAGCCAAGGTCCTACACAAGAACCTGTATTTAGGCCCAACAAATGTGCCAAGGTCCTTGAGGGTAAAACATGAACTGACTAAAATTACGTCGGGTAGTCTAACACAACACCCTATGCATACGCGTGCAGAATCTTAAGGAGCAACTGGAATTATGGCTAAGTCCCAGAAAGGGGGGGGGGGGGGGGGGGGGGGGGGGGGGGGGGGGGGGGGATTAGGACCTTTTAAAATCTTTTCGCCTACTTAACAGTTTTAACAAATTAAACTAAGTAAGCAAGAATACTTCGACTTCCAAGCCTAAGTGGGTCCAATAATAGACTAGCACATAATTAAACAATTAACAACCTAGTCTAAGCATGCATAAATTAACATATGATTAAACTAATCAAACTCCTAATCTATGCAATCTAAGTAGATTATAGAGGATGGATCAATTAAGCTCAAGTCTACTCAAGGAGTGAAGGTACATCATGTGTGTGTGGATGTATGCTCAAGTCTAGCATACATTCTTAATTAAGCATTCATAATTAAACAATTAAATACAATGCATAATATGAAATGTGCTAAAACACAATCACAAACATAACAATGTATAGTGGTTCGACTTCAGGTCTACTCCACTCCTGGTTTAAGTACTCAATCCCTTTGAGCACACTGGCATTTACTAGGGAGTTTAAATCTGGTTCCTCTCAACCAAGGTATTTTAGCCCGGATCCACCCAACCGGAGAGTTTATAGGTTCCTCCTAACCTATACGTTCACACCTGTAAACTCTCCGGTGAAATTCAAGCCAATGTCCTACAACCGAACCTCAATTTAGACTCCACTCATGAGTCAAGGTCCTACAATTGAACCTCAATGGTTTTAGGTACTATAACCGAGTCAAGGTTGTACAACCGAATCTCAATTTAGACTCCACTCATGAGTCAAGGTCCTACAACCGAACCTCAATGGTTTTAGGCTTTACAACTGAGCCAAGGTCCTACAATCGAACCTATCGTTTACTCCCACCGAAGGCTCCCCCTTTGATACTTAATTCAACCCTACAATCGGGTCTAGGTCCTACAACCGAACTTATCGAGTTTGAAGACAAACTCTATACTTAATTCCCCACGGGAAGAGAGTGGAACCAGACTCTTACAAATAACAACTTACTTGTCGGATTGAGCCCCTTTGTTGCGTCGATTCGAGTTGTTTCTTCTTGCTCTCCTGTGCTCGAATCAACTCACCTTGTGCTCTCCTGAATTTTGATGCCGCTGCTTTGCCAAGACTTTAACTCCAAGATCAGCTCCCTTGCATATGATGCTCCATTGGAGATGCCCAAGGTGCTTAGGGAATGGTGTAACCTCTACAAATGGTAGGAAATGGGTTTTCTAGAGGGATACACCTATTTAAACTCCTATGTGGTGTTTAGACAAGGGATATAACTATGATTAAGGTGTTTAAACTCGTAGGAATAAAGGGGGAACAAGCCCATTTTCATTTTAGCATTGAATGCCCTAAGGTTGTGATGAATCACAAGGAGAATGACTTATATGAGTTAGGATTAGAGCTCCAAATGATAAGCAATGGTGGTGGTTTCTAAATTCTCAAAATTCTCTCTGTCTACCCAAAAATCGCATCTCCCACATATACAGATTTTCTCCCAACGGTCAAATAACGGGTAGAAAACGACTATTCCGATCGATCGGAATATTAGTCCAGTGATTTCATCAGGTTGTTGGACAAGATATCCAATTGATCAAATAATGTTCCGATTGATCAGAAATCATTTCCGATTGATCGGAAAATCAATTTCGATTTATCGGAGTTTCGATCGAAAATTGCTGTTTTTGGGCATTTTGTTTACAGCAACTTCCGCATCTTTAATTAGTCTAACTTATCATATTTTTTAAGGTGTTCTAAGACTAATGATGATGACTAAAGGTATTCCTAATTGATCCAAGTCATCTAAGAGGTTTTGGGTGTTTTGGTCTAAAAGGTATACCTTGATACTTCTAAGGTCCAAGTCATCTAAGGTATACCTGTTCTTCTTCCTTGATGCTTCTAGTCCACTTGAATCTTCGGTCTTCAGCTTGCCAAGGTTCAATCGACATTACAACACATGGACTCACATGATTGAAAAATAAGGTACACTAGTACGTCACAGAAAAGTGCACTAACAATCTCCCCCTTTGTCAATTACGTGACAAAAACCTAACCTAAAACTCATGTGATGGTCCATATCAATGACACAACCAAAATATAAAATAAATTACATGTCAAAGGAAAATAAACATTACAACTCGAAATACACAAAGACATATAAACTAGTAATCTCCTCTTAAATGCTCCCCCATAACCTGTCAATCCCTGAAACACAAAGCAAAAATTTCATTTTGGTAGGGACTTGATCTTTCTCCCCCTTAATGATACATCAATTAAGGTTAAAGTAAGAGACGTTAGAATGTTGTAGTTATAACTATAAAAGCATGCTAACTAGAGAGAGTATAGGGTGCATGATCATTAAAACATGGAGCATGCATGGGAACATGATTAATAGGTAAATGTACTTATCCAAGCATAGTTAATCATGCACAATTGGTCATCTAAGATATAGATTAAGCATTAAAGCTTAGGAGCTTATAGCCCAATCAACCAACCTCCTCAAATGGTATATCAAGACCAATCCTAAGCAAAGATTAGCATACAATGAAGCATGTAATTCAGAAAGATTAGTTAATCTAAGTAGTGAGATAGTCTAGCAGCAAATATACAAAATAAAAGCAAGGCTAAACTATCAAATTTGGGCTAATGAGGCTTGAATCCTCTAATTTGCCCATACACACAAAAATGAGGCTGAAATCCTCAGATATTCCTATAGAACATTTCTAACTATCCTTACTAATTATGTTTAGTTTGATTAGCTTAGGGGTAACTAATTTCCACAACACCCTCATAAAATGTAGCGTGGGGTGTGGGGTTGGGAACTCCTCCTTCTCCTATAAGGGAAAATGGTTGAGATCCTCTCTTAGATTAGGAGGAAGAGAGGTAATGGTGGAAGCCATGAGAGCTCTCACTATATTTTGGCTCCCATCACTATTGGAGTCACTAGATTTGGATTCAAACTCCTTCGTATCATCCCATGTGGCTACCATTGCCTTTTACCTTTTGGTTTGGTCCCTTTAGGACAATCCGGGGCAATATGGCCATGATGACTACAACCATAATAATGGACAGATGAAGATTTGATGATTTCCCTTTATGTTTATCACCCTTCTTGTCCTTCTTGTCACGGCTACTCCCTCTATCAAATTTGAAGAATCTTTTAATTTTTTGTTTATCTTTTCTTCTTCATCATCCTCATCATCGCTATCTTTGGACGACTCACTCTTAATTTTCTTTTACCTATGTGAGTGTTTATGTGAAGTCTTCAAGGCGATGTCTTTCTTCTTAGAGGAGGGCTTAAAGTATAGTTCATGAGTTTATAGGGAACCTATAAGTTCTTCTACTTTCATGTTATCTATGTCTCTGCACTTTTCTAAGGCTACTATCTTGGTACCAAATCTTTTCGGGAGGGACCTAAGTATTTTTCTACATATCCTTCCTTCTGGAACCCTTTTTCCCAATGTAAACATAGAGTTACAAATGTCAGAAAGTTTTGTGTAAAACTTTATGAAAGTTTCAGTCTCTTCCATCCTAATGTTTTCAAGTTTGGTGGTTAAGAGTTGAAGCTTCAAGCGCCTTACTGTGCTAGTTCCCTCGTGGGTCACCTTAAATGTATCCCACGCTTCTTGTGCAGTTGCACATGTAAGAATGCGCTAAAATTCTTCCGAAAAAACCGCACGACAAATCGCATTGAGAGCTTTGGCATTTGCCACATATTGAGCTCTCTCATCATAATTCCATTTCTCATCATCTTTGAGAATGACAATGATCTCACCGTTAACCTCCACTTGTTCCGTGGGCAAGGAATATCCATTAAGTGTACTAGCCCCACACGGATCGGTCCATGGATTGAAGAAAAATCATCATCCTAGCCTTCCAATAGGCGTAGTTGGACCTGTCAAAGTATGGTGGACGATTGACAATACTCCCATCTCTGGTAGTCATGATGCTAGTGCTCCAGTATCGGATCTCACTCTAGACGGTTAAGTCCTTGAAGAGCAAACCGCTCTGATACTAATTGAAATTACGTCGGGTAGTCTAACACGACACCCTACGCATATGCGTGCGAAATCTTAAGGAGCAACTAGAATTATGGCTAAGTCCTAGAGGGGGTGATTAGGACCTTTTAAAATCTTTTCGCATACTTAACAGTTTTAACAAATTAAACTAAGTAAGCAATAACACTTCGGCTTCCAAGCCTAAGTGGGTCTAATTAATAGACTAGTATATGATTAAATAATCAACAACCTAGTCTAATCATGCATAGATTAACATATGATTAAACTAATCAAACTCTTAATCTATGCAACCTAAGTAGACTATAGAAGATGGATCAATTAAGCTCAAGTCTACTCAAGGAGTGAAGTTACATCATGTGTGTGTAGATGTGCCTGTCAAGACCCTAGCATACATTCCTAATTAAGCATTATAATTAAACAATTAAATACAATGCATAATAGGAAATGTGCTCAAATACAATCACAAACACAACGATGTATGGTGGTTCGACTTCGGGTCTACTCTACTCCCGGTTCAAGTACTCAACCCCTTTGAGCACACCGACTTACACTAGGGAATTTAAATCTGGTTCCTCACAACCAAAGAGTTTTAACTCAGATCCACCCAACCGGGGAGTTTATAGGTTCCTCCCAACCCACACGTTCAACCCGTGTTGGTGGCTCCCCTTTGAGACTTGTTTAGGCTATACAACCAAGCCAATGTCCCATAACCGAACCTCAATTTAGACTCCACTCATAAGTCAAGGTCCTACAACTAAACCTCAATGATTTTAGGCACTATAACCGAGACAAGGTCGTACAACCGAACCTCAATTTAGACTCCATTCATGAGTCAAGGTCCTACAATCGAACCTCAATGGTTTTAGGCTCTACAACTGAGCCAAGGTCCTACAACAGAAGCTAGCATTTACTTCTGCCGGAGGCTCCGCCTTGGAGACTCAATTCGAATCTACAACCTGGTCTAGGTCCTACAACCGAACCTATCGAGTTTGAAGACAAACTTTACACTCAATTTCCCATGGGAAGAAAGTGGATCCGAACTCTTATAAATGACAACTTGCTTGTCGGATTGAGCCCCTTTGTTGTGCCGCTTTGGGTTGCTTCTTCTTGCTCTCCCATGTTCGAATTAGCTCCCCTCGTGCTCCTCCAATCTTTAATGCCGCTGCTTTGCCAAGGCTTCAGCTCTAAGATCAGCTCCCTTACATATAATGCTCCATTAGAGATGGCCAAGGTGATAGGAAATGGTGTAACCTCTACAAATGGTTGGAAATGAGTTTTCTAAAGAGATACACCAATTTGGACTCATAGGTGGTGTTTAGATAAGAGATATAACTATGATCAAGGTGTCTAAGCTCCTACGAATCAAGAGGGAACAAGCTTATTCTCATTTTAGCATTGAATGCCCTAAGGTTGTGATGAATCACAAGGAGAATGACTTATATGGGTTAGGATTAGAGCTCCAAATGATAAGAAATAGTGGTGGCTTCTAAATCCTCAGAATTCCTTTCTTTACCCAAAAATTGTGTCTCCCGTATATATAGATTTTCTCCCAACGATCAAATAACGAGTAGAAAACGGGTAGAAAATGACTATTCCGATCGATCGGAATATCAGTCCAGTGATTTCATCATGTTGCTGAACAGGATATCCAATCGATCGAATAATATTCCGATCGATCGGAAAATCATTTTCGATTGATTAGAAAATCAATTCCGATTGATCAGAGTTCTAATCGGAATTGCTGTTTTTGGGCAGTTTTGTTTACAGCAACTTTCACATCTTTAATTAGTCTAACTTATCATATTTTTCAAGGTGTTCTAAGACTAATAATGATGATTAAAGATATTCCTAGTTGGTCTAAGTCATCTAAGGAGTTTTGGTCCAAAGGGTTAGCGTTACCAATGCATCTCATTTACCTCATTTAGTTGTTCTTCTTCCTTCATGCTTCTGGTCCACTTGAATCTTTTGTCTTCAGCTTGCCAAGGCTCAATCGACATTACAACACATGGAGCCACGTGATTGAAAAATAAGATGCACCAGTATGTCACAGAAAAATGCACTAACACTGACCTCCTGAGGCTCAAAGAGCCTTAAGACATAATAAGCCTACGGGCCCAGGTGGAAGTCCTCAAGTTCAACCTTGGCCCACAAGCAGCAACTCCAACAAATTAAAGACAGTAATAGAGTCAAGCACTAGAGCTGGGTCCACTACAAAGTGGGTCTAACAACAGGTATACGTAACTGACCGTAGACACAGGCGACCCAACCTTAAGGTCATCCTCAGTTATAAGCAAAGGTCAAACTGCCTCGTGCAAGGCGGAGAGACAGGACCGCACCCGACGGAGTAGGAGACAGACACGCCTGTTGTCGTTACCAGCATGATCCACGACCTTCAACGATCACGCCTATTATTGGGTCTGTCACGCCCCAAACCCGGGGACCGGGCTCACTAAATTCCCGATCGCCGACCTTGGTGCCAACAGCCTCCGTAGTACCCCATTCTCGGCTCCTAGCTCTCATGTGCCAGGTTCCGATCCTAGGATCCTACCAGGAGGATTTTCAGGGTAAATTTTTTTTTTTGTACAGGAGCATAATCAAAACCATAAAACATCATCAAATATCCACTAATAAGTTTGTTGAGTACAGTACTGGAAATGGAAATACAAAATGAATCAGACGTCCAAAATATCAGGTACATAAACCGCGCTCAACGCTGCTGATAGGCTCTTGTACCTGCAGTGTAAACAAACGCGCATGAGCTTCCTACGAAGCCCAGTAGAGTGCGTGTGTGCGCGTGTGATGCATATGACAAGTATATAGATATCAGAGTAAGCGAAAATAGTAGAGGGTTAAGTTACTAAGTTTATGAATGCTATCAGCCATCCCAAGGCTATGCGATGCAAGGGCCTACATGGCCGAGTGTTACATGCTAGAGATGCAATGCAAACACGTCAATCCTCAACTGATCCACATATCAAAATAGTTCTCATCTGGGACATCACCGGGGTCTAGTATACTCTAATATTGGCCGCCGCACATCGCACGCATAACCAAGTGAGTAGAAAAGACCTCACTATCCGCCTCGTCAGTGGTATGCCAATGCCCACCCGTCTCGCCGATAGCGGACCCATTCCATGAGCTGGTCAGACTCGACCTAGCTTACAGCCCACTGCACCCAGGCGGATAAGGTCACACCCCTTTCCAACCGACCTCGACACAGTGGGAGACGCGGCCTACTGGTATTTGGCACACGGGCGCTCATGTTATCCACTCGGTCTCGACGCTGAAGCATCCTACTGGTACCACAGGGTTTATGGACTTTTACCCAAGGACATCCATAGCGCCCATGTACTAGAACAAGTTTCCGGTGTCCAATACTGCTAACCACGATGTGACTATGGTGGCCACCACCCTGATACTGCTAAGGTGTGAAAGCGATCGTGACATACATAATGCGAAATGCATGAGTCATACAATCCAAGTCATGCACCAAACTTACGCATACTGCGCAATCATGTGGGGCGACCTTGTCTCGCACGGGTCCCCTAAGTATAACAAGCCAACTAGCATATGCTATGGTTAATCATGATCCATAACAGGCATACAAATGATGCGTATGGGCATATGAATGAGCATGGTATTCATTATACTAAGCATGTTATCAGTGTGACATATCAAGCTAATCATACTAGCATGCTACTAAACATATCATGTAACATTGACCTTAAAAGGCCCAATATATACGGAGAGTGGGACCCAGACTGTGGGTCCCATTGGAAATGTAAAGGTCTTCGTGGCATAGCCCACTTGAGACCACATCGGCCCCATACTTGGGCCTACACATATAAGATAGGTCGTCAAAATACGTGTACGGCATGGATAAGACATATACATCATGGTGGAGCTAACCAATACATCACGTTGGGACCCATAGGGTGGGCCACCTGCTGGCAGCGTGGTACCCATCTGGTCCCAATGAGTTTTGAATCAAGCAGATATTTGTGTTTTCTCCTTCATCCATATCCATGTGATCTTATGAACAGATTGGATGGCAAAATAAACATCACGGTAGAACCTGGAAAGCTTTTAACGTTGGAAATCATTATCCCCACTGTGGCATGGTCCACTTGACATTAAGATATGCTTAAATTTTGGGCCCAGCCACTTATGAATAGGTTGGGTGACAAATAAACATCATTGTAGATCTGGGAAGGTTTCAATGGTGGAGATCATTATTTCCACTGTTGTTCCGTGGCATGGCCCACTTGCCATTTGGATGTGCTTAAATTTGGGCTCAGCCACTAAAATGAGCTGGGAAAAACATATGGACGGGATAGGTAAGGCACATACATTCTAGGTGGGCCCAACAAGTGGGGCCCATTTACAATGCCCAAAGATACTACCTGCTGGGCAGCAGCGTCCCCTGGACGCTGTCTGTCCAGCCAGCGTTATATATATATATATATATATATATATATATATATATATATATATATATATATATATATATATATTTATATTTATTTATTTTTATTTTACAAGTGGGGCCCACAGAAGTTCCCGATCAAGCTGATATTTTTGTTCTCCCTTCTCCCTTACATGTGTGAACTTATGAACAGGTTGGATCTCAAATAAACATCATGGTGGGCCATAAGAAGGGTCTCAATGGTAGGGCCGTTGTCCCTACTGTTTTCTGTGGTGGGGCCCCCTTGAGACTTGGATCTGACTCAATCTTGGAGTCATGCCCTAAAATGATCACCCCAAATGGATGGACGGTGTGGATACAGCACATGGATCATGGTGGGACCCACGAGTGGGCCACTAGCTGGCAGCAGAGCCAGCGTCCAAGGACGCTGGTACGCCCAGCGCCAGGGGCTCTGCCTCTTCTTTCCGTTTTCTTCTTCTTTTCCTTTTTTTTTGTACTTATATCATGTGGGGCCCACATGGGACTGATCCACTCCGTTCATCAGGTTCCCCATCTCATGGGGGACCCAGCAAGCCCAATATTAGGTATTTAAATCAGTCTAGAAACACTAAGGTGGGCCAAAGGATTTCTGACAGTAGAAATCATAGTTTCCACTGTTTCATGTGGTGCGGTCCACTTAAGATTTGGATCAGCTTCAAATTTGGGGCCTGGCCCTAAAATGATATGGGAAAACAAGTGGACGGCGTGGATGTAACACAAACATCAGGGTGGGTCCCACGAGTGGGGACCCCATACACTGTCAAGTGACGCTGGACGTTTCAGCGTCAGAACGTCCAGACGCTGGACGTCCTAGTGACTCTTTTTTTTTTCTTGTGGTCATTTCATGTGGGGCCCACTTAGGGACGATCCACCCCCTTCATCATGTTATTCAGCTCCTTGGGGACCTAATGAGCCCAATATTGGGCAGGTGATTCTGTCTATAAACATCACGGTGGGCCCAAGAAGCCTCGACAGTAGGCTTCACTAGCCTCACTGTTTTTAATGGTGTGGTCCACCTGAGATCTGGATCTTCTTCATTTTTGGCTACCTGCCCTGAAATGGGATGGAGAAACAGCTGGACGGCATGGATCAATTACATGCATCAAGGTGGGTCCCACGAGTGGGGACCCACGGTCAAACCTTCCAAGTGGTTTAGGCACCGCTGGGCAGCAGCGTCCTCTGGACGCTGACTGTCCAGCGGCCGGTCCTTGTTTTTCTCTTCTTTTGTTGTTGTTGTTGTTGTTGCTGTAGTTGCTGTCGTCCGAACAGGTGGGGTCCACACGTGCGGGATCCACTCCATTCATCAGCTGGGCCATTGCATGGTGGGTCCACATGGTGGACAGGGTGGATGAACTACATACATCATGGTGGGCTGTTGGCCACACTAATTTTGACACAAAATGGGTCCCCAAGTGGGATCCACACCATCAAAAGGTGGGACCCATTCATGGACGATCTAGCCCATCCATCAGGTTGTCCACCACCAGGTGGGCCCAAAAGAAAAGGAAAATGAAAGGAAATAAGGAAATGGGGAGGTTTATGTCCCTTGCACTCACCTTGATGGATGGTTGGATGGTTGGATTGAATCGGGTTGATGATCGGACGATCCGGATGTTCCGGATGATGGTTGAGGTCCTCCAAGCTAGGATCTACACCCTCAATCTCTCTAATCTCTCTCTTGATCACTCAAATCTCCCTCTTCTCTCAAATCTTTCTCTTTCTCTCTCCTTTCTCAAATCTCTTTCTCTCTCAAAATGGGAAGGTGAGGAAGCCTCCTCTCCCCCTACGTATGGTATTGTATGGGGGGAGAGAGAGAAGGAAACATGGGTGATGATGGCTAGCATGGGAGAGAGGGATGGGGGGTATGGTGTGAGGGTTGACTTTGGAGGAGAGAGAGGGATGGGGGGTATGGTGTGTGTAGAGTAGGGGTATGGGTAGAGTGATGGTGATGGATTTGATTGATTTGACATTCTCTTGGAATTTGTGCAAGTGGGGCCACGCCACACTCGCGTTGCGCAGCCCACCTCGGATTACGCAATCGATCATAACTTTCACACCGGGTATCGCAATGGGGCGTGCCGCGCGGTGTTGGAATCGCAGCGCCTACGCGGTCGCCGGGGTATAGGTCTTGGGTCGATGCGGTACTAAAATAGGGTCGCGATCAAGGCTCGCTAATCTGGTCCATCCGGGACGTATTGGCACCGAAAATTAAGCGTACGGAGGGCAAATAAGGGTACGGGTCTTACAGGGTCTCACTCCCGTAATCTTAGCCGTTGTGTTGGGCCACTATCACTCTTCTAATGGCTATAAATAGGGACCTCCATCCCCATTCAAAGGAATGCAATATCTCTGTCACAAGGTCATTCTCTCTTTCTAAGCCAATACCCATCTGACTTAAGCACCGGAAGACTAACGGCCGATCCCCGACCACGTCATAGTCTTTTCTTGTGTTGTGTATGATCTTCCTTCAGGATCCAGGCAGTTCATTACAGAGGGAAGCAAGTTATGGATTCTACCTAGTTGGACTTCTGTCCTAACTCGTCTATTGCCCAGAAATCGGTAACAATACCTGGCACCATCTGTAGGAACCGATTAATCAAGTTGCGTTCTCACTAAGATTGGAAAAAGTTTCCTTTCCTTCCCCCCCCCCCCCCCCCCCCCCCCCCCCCCCCCCCCCCCCCCCCTCTTAAAAATTTCTCTGCCCAAGTAAATTGATGCCTGACGGAAGAAGAAATAAAGGAAAAGGACATGCTAGGGCCGGACCGTCTAGACACCCCCCCGGGTATGAAGAAGATGAAGGTGTTTTGGAAACACTGGCTTACCAGATCAGACGATCACCCTAAGATTCTGTTCAATGGAGCAGTCAACAAAGGTCACACAATTGCAGGGCAAGATTGACTGCTCTTGAAGAACAGGTAGGCGGGGTGACCCAGTAGGTCAGAAATGTCGACCAACAATTGGACGAGATCAAGGCTATCCTAGCTAGTTTGATTTTGCCACCGTCACTGTCAACTCACAGGGTCGTTAAAAATTCGCGTGTGGACCCACCACGACAAGACCAATGATCACATAGATCCCGTCCAGATTAAACTTGAGATCACACCTAGGAGGATGAAGTCAATAGTCTCGCTACTTCGGTAGGGGCACGATCCGTCATTGATCTGCTCAGCCCCGGATCGAGTAGATGATAACATAACTCATGGAAAGCCGAGTAAAGGGAACTTCGGGAGCCCATTAGCTATCTCCAGAGGGCACAGGGTGCCCGAGCTGGTCGCTGTAGATGCGTTGGTTGATTCATCAGAGTCTTCATTTATCGATGACATCAGGGGAGAGCCTCTCCTGAAGGATTTTTGAATCCCTCAGCTCAAGCAATATAGCGGGATAAGAGATCCCGTAGAACATTTGGAAATTTTTAGAGTTCGGATGGAACTCCTTGGAGTTAACAGCCACATCATGTGTAAAGCCTTCCCGCTGTTGTTGACAAGCTCAGCCTGGACTTGGTTTTGTAACTTAAAGCCAAGGTCCATTAACTCTTTTACTCATCTCAGCCGAGCCTTCGTAACTCAGTTTATCGATAGTACCGATCCGAGGAAGCACTCCACCCACTTGGCTGTAGTCAGACAAAAAGACGACGAATCACTGAAGGATTACCTCGCACGATTCAATGCCAAGGCGGTCCTAGTGGAGAATTTGTCATAAGATGTGCTACTACACACGATGATTGGGGGATTACGTGATAAAAAATTTCTTTGGTCGGTTGGACAGGAGCCGCCCCAATAGTGGTTAAGTTCCTAGACCAAGCCTAAAAACATATCAATGCAGAAGAGGTAGTCAGTGCTCATGGGTCGTCCTAAACAAGGAAGGATCGGAAAAATGACTCCGGCTTGAAACAACACAAGGGTGACTAAGGGTCGCCTAGTCGAGGCAATGCCCCTCGAGGAGCCAAAGCCTCCGCCAAAAAGTTCGAACGATACATGCCGTTGAACACCGGTTGAGCAAGTGTACCAGGCGGTGAAAGGCAATCAAATGTTCACCAAGCCAGAGAAGATGAAGATGGACCCCAACAGGAGGTCCAAATCAAAATATTGTCTATTTCACAAAGACCACGGTCATAGCACTGCAGATTTTTATGACTTGAAGTAGTAGATCGAGATCCTTATCCAGCAGGGTTTCCTATGTGAGTTTGTCGCCTAGAGTCTAGATGACCAAAGGGTGACAACTCGGAATGAGCTGCCGGAAGAACAGGTCAACAATGATCTCGTGGAAGAAATCCATGTGATTTTCGGGGTTCCCACTAGAGAGGTCTCTGGCAACGCACCAAAAGATTATGCGTGACAAGTCCGAACTTCAGAGCCAAGGCTCCCCATTAACGTTACCATCCGACCTTCAAATATGCCTAAGGTTGACTCCTGCGTGATCACTTTCACAGAAGAGGACGCCCGGGGTATTATACACCCCCATGACGATTCACTCGTGTGCTCCATGGTGGTCGCCAACAAAAAATTGTTCAAAATGATGGTCGACACGGGAAGCTCGATAGATATCCTGTATGCCGTGGCTTTCAAAAGGATGAAAATTGACAGAGTGCGGTTCAGACTAGTCAAGACCACCCTAATTAGCTTCACATGTGACAGTACCAGTGCCAGATGGGGTCGTAACCTCCCAGTCACAGCTGGGGAAGAGCTGAATCAGAAGATGATAATGGTCGACTTCCTTGTCGTCAACGCGTTGTCGTCCTACAATGCGATCATCGGTCACCCCTCCCTCCGAGCCCTCAAGGCAGCCTTCATATACCACTTGACAATGAAGTTCTTAACGACGAAGGGATCGGGGTGGTTAGGGGCGACCAGCAGGAGGCTCGCCGCTGCTATGAATTGTCACTAGGCGGCAAAAGCCAAGTTTCTTCAGTTACCCGCACAACATCACTGTATCCCAGAGAGAGCGATGTGGAGAGAGAATCCGCTGCCGGAGAGTTGATCAAAATTCCAATTGCGGACGACGATCCCACCAAAGTTGTTCGGGACGGATTCAGTTGAAACTTGAACTGCGCGATGACCTCGGCACATTTTTAAAAGTGCATACTGATGTATTTGCCTAGTCGCATCAGGACATGCCTGAGATCAGTCCCGAGGTGATGGTCCACCGTCTGAACGTCGAACCGACCTACAAACCCGTTTGATAGAAGTGTCATCCTTTTAATCTTGAAAGATACGCTATGATCAATTGGGAAGTGGACAAGTTGCTACAGGTCGACTTCTTTGAAGAGGTATGGTACCCCGATTGGCTTGCTAATATTGTCTTAGTTAAAAAAGCTAATGAAAAATGGCGGGTCTGTGTGGATTACACCAACCTCAACAAAGCTTTTCCAAAAGACAACTTTCCATTACCCTGGATTGACCAGCTCGTCGATGCCACGTCGGCATACATGCTCCTTAGCTTCATGGATGCATACTCCAAGTATAACCAAATTCGGATGTACTCGCCAGATAAGTAGAAAACGGCCTTCATAACATACTAGGGCCTTTACTGTTACAAGGCGATGCCATTCAGACTAAAAAATGCAGGAGCCACCTATCAATGACTGGTTAATAAGATGTTCGCTGACCAGATCGGCAGATCCATGGAGGTTTATGTGGACAACATGCTTATCAAAATTCTAAGATTGGAAACCCACATAGAAGACCTCTAAACCATGTTTAGCATTCTACGAAGTTATCAAATGAAGCTCAACTCGAACAAGTGGGTGTCAGCTCGAGAAAGTTCATTGGCTTCATGGTGCATGAGAGGGGAATCGAGGCAAATCCAGAAAAGATTCGAGCCTTAATCGAGATGAAGTCACCCGCCACAGTAAGGAAAATCCAGCGCCTCACAAGTCGGGTCACCGCACTCAATCGGTTTGTATCAAGAGCTACTGGTAGATGCCTCCAACTTCTTCAAGCAGTTGCGTGGATGCAAGGAAGAGATTTGGACCGAAGAATGCGAGCGAGTTGTTCACTCGCCTCAAGTGCAAGGTTGCAAAGTAGTAATAACTCGATCATGAGACCGAGATCGATCCACAGGGATTAGGGTAGAACCAATTCAAACTATTCTAATAACTTGAATTAATAAATTCAGGAAATTTAGGATTTAGAACTAGGATGAGATCAGAATAGTAATTAAGAAAAATCTGAGAATTAAAAGCTAACTAGAACGCCAAGGATCCACTTGTAGTAGATTAATGCCTAATCCATTCATCCAAGCACAAACATAATTAGAATTGAAGTCCTATCTCTCATCTAATTGGAAGATATTGCATTCAAACACAAAAAGTCCAAACTCAATTTAGAAATTATTACTTCTAGTTCTAATGAAGCACAGAGAAGATAAACTTGTAGCCTTCGAAGTAATAGCCACACCAAGAGATAATGGCATGCTCCAGGGTTACTACAATTCAAATCTCATCAAACCATAGTGATAATTCTCAAAAACTCATAAGCAACATATGTCTGGAGTACACATGCTCTCAAAATTGTCTAAAAATCTCAACCTATATTCAAACTAGAACTTGAAAATCTAAAATCAAACTTAGATTTCTTGAAATAAACGAATTAAGCATTAAAAATAACTACAACCTTCACCTCTTAGCCCTAGCTAAGAGGTTCTAGCCAACCATTATCATGATTAAACTAAAAATCAAAAGAAAACTACTAAAAACATGAAAAACTAGAAAAACCCTAAAAACTGGAGTTGTAGACTCTCCACTTTGATCCTTTCCATCTCCAACGGCTTTAGAACTCTTCTAGGATGCCTTAAGAAGAACGTAGAGGTACCATTTTATAGCAAAAATCCGACACCGCCTCTGAATCTTCTGTGTTTTGCGAAATACTTATGCAGTTGCGCAGACAGGTCCGAATGATCGAAATGTGCACTTCAATTGATCGGATGGTGGTCGATTGATCGAAAAATGTCTAGAGAGTTGTTGTTTTTCATGCTTATTTTCGATTGATCAGACATGATTCCTATTGATCGGAATGTGCGCTTCAATTGATCGGACGATGGTTGATTGATCGAAAAAATGTTTAGAAAGTTGTTATTTTTCATGCCTATTTTCGATTGATGGGACATGATTCCGATTGATCGGAATACCCTGTTCAATTGATCGTAATTCCTCCAATTGATCTGAAATATGTTCAGAGACTTATTAAAAAATTCAGTTTTTAAGGTGTGTCCGATGGATGATCCGATTGATCGGAACCTATCGGAACATGTCCTCTGATTGATCGGAGAACTATCGGCGATCCATTAAAACTGCCTGTTTCTGCATTTTTTCCTCATTTCGATTCAAACTTTTTTCACTTGATTTTTTCATCTCTTTCTTCCTTTCCTTGACTCTTCTTTACTTGATCTTCAAAGTGGTCCAAACGAGTCTTTTTAACATAAAATACATGAGGTCTCTCTCTTATTCGTACACTCACTATTGGGGTCCCAAAAGTCAAGATCCTTAAAGTAAGGGTTCTAAGTGTATGAACCATCACCTGATTAGATTTAGGGCCAGTGCACCCGAAATCGCGGCAAAAATCACAACATACATCAGACTTGACTAAAAATGGAAAATTGAGCCAGTGGTGGGCCCCACCATTCATCATGATCAGAACCCTCCAAATTTGGGAGGGTTACTTCAATAATGAAGAAATAGAGCTAGTGCATCAGCATCCATCACAAAGCGGGTCCCGCAAGCCCTTCGTTTCGCAAAACCCAATTTTGTAAAACACGAGTATGTCGGCGCATCAAGAAATTCACCCCAGCGCATCTAGAAATTCAGACAGTTACAAAGTGAATTTCAGGACGCACTGCCCTCAGTGCATTAAGAAATTCACCCCAGCGCATCTATAAATTCAGACAGTTACAAAGTAAATTTTAGGACCCACTGCCCTTAGCGCATCTAGAAATTCAGACAGTTACAAAGTGAATTTCATGACGTACTGCCCTCAGCGCATCAAGAAGTTCACCCAGCGCATCAAGAAATTCAGGAATTTCAGGACGCACTGACCCTCAACGCGTCTAATAAATCAGGCATTTTCAGGAATATTCAGGACGCACTGACAGCCAGTGCACCCTAAAAATCAGCATTCCAACTAAGATATTTTTAGACGAGCCGAGTGATTTTCTTGACGCGCTACACGTGGCAGCTTCCTATTGGCCGACTTCCGGTGTTTTTGGGTATAAATACCCCTCCCTTCGGTTCATTTGGACGGATCCAGAATGTGAGAGCCGCGTCCCTTCGCCGGAAACCCATTGTCGATCACTGGAAGTCCTTCCCATCTACGGAATCCCTCACTGGAAATCCCATCTCCGACCACAGCAGGTCCGACGATGGGATAACTTCAAATTGCGCAAGTATAGTAGCGCATCACGAAAATTAATCATCTTTAAAACAAAGTTATTTTCGGACGCACTGGCTCCAGCGCATCAGAAAATAGCCCAGCGCATCAGTAAAATTAGTCGTTTATAAAACAAGTCATTTTTTGACGCACTGGCCCCAGCGCATCGCGAAAATAGGCCAGCGGATCAGAAAAATACACATCTAAACAAAAATCATTTTTGGACGCACTGACCCCAGCGCATCACAAAAATAGGCCAGCAGATCAGGAAAATCAAACACTTTAATAATCATTTTTAGACGCGCTGGCCCCAGCGCATCAGTAAAATCAGGCCAGCAGATCGTAAAACTCAGCACTCTAAACGTTCATTTCAGCACCTTTAAATCGTCATTTTATGATGTTTTCGGGTCCCGTTTGGGCCTATTATAGGTATTTCGAGCATTTCAGACGCAATGGAGCAGTTAAATAACTCATCCAGGCCACCCAATGAGCAGCATGCAAGCTTTCGAAGTCCGATCCGATCCAACGAAATGAACGAAGTAACTTCTCGAAAAGAGGCCGCCAGTGCCCAGAATCATATGATGTATCATCATTACATGTATTATCATAATATGACCCGGATTCAGGTCCGAACTAAGCAAATGGGACTATGGTTAACATGATAAATCATATAGAGAGAGTTCTGAACTATTACACACAATTTGTTAAAGACTGACACTTCAAGAACAGTCGATGCCCTACCCATTCAAACGGCATCCGCTGGTTGAGCTGCTCAGGTATATACAACTGCAGATCGATCTTCCCGCGGTCACCCGTCGCAAATGACGGGCGCAGGCTCAGAGTCGCACCCCTCGGTTAAAAACCCTGACAGTTTCAGCCCGGATCTCCGGCTAAAACATGGGACATAGAGATCTGACTCATACAAAGATGGATTAGTCCATAACAAAACACAACAAATACAGGTCTCCACGACTATACAAACACAGGTCTCCGCGACCATATAAATACAGGTCTCTACGACCACACAAAAATAGGTCTCTATGACCACGAACTCTGAGACCGTAGTCCCCGCTGACTAGTCTTCTGCCTTCTAATCAAGGGTCATTGATCATTCGATGTAATTAAGGGCTCGTGCCAGATCACGGCCTGGAATGTACAAGATCTCAGGATCTCTGGAATAAAATTCACCTTGCGATATGTCTTCTCTTGTGTACTTTTGTGAATGCTTGTGATTGTCTATGATTGTCTATTAATATTTCTATTATTCAGAACCCCAGAACAACAAAACACCAGAAAACTACGTCCGAGCGTTTTCTAGTTCTAACAAACTAGCGACTCTGCTGGGGATCGAACTATACCAAAATCTTTGGTTATATTTGAATATAGGAACACTCTAAGATCAATTACTTGCAAACATGAATCTACGCATAGGAAAGCTACCGCGAGGCGTAATGTTTCGGCGCCCCTCGGGCGTCAAGCTGGCGACTCTCAATGGGAACATTCTTCCCTTCATCTCTAAGGTAATAGACATTTAAAAGGTTTTCAAACCCACGAACTTCCACAGCCACACATATTTTTCTCCTTCTTGCTTATTTCTATTAGTTTATGCACCGCGATCGATGGGTTCACGCTCCCGGCCGCATTTATGAATTGTTCTAATGATTTTCTGACACAGCAGAATTAGCAAGATACTAACAAAGACAGGAGAGATGGCACAACTCATGCGTCTTCCTCACTGCAGGGAGATTTAGCTTCCCCCACTTCACCGCGACCGCGACAGTCATTCTTGAATCAGACTGGCAGCTGGTTCACAAGTGCGAGCAAAAGAAAGGATTAAAGAAAGCAGTAACAAGGACCTCATGCAAAAAGAAGAATGTCGTTGAGCCACACCATGTGATTAAGAAACAGTAGTAGTATATTCAGACTAACAGAGTCAATAAAATTGGTAGGACTACGACAACAAAGAGAGCTCAAAGTTTCATCTTTATAGCCAATGAATTCCTAGCACTGTCAAGAAGAGGCCTAAGATTGCAACTTGTAAGGCAGATGAAGAAATAACAAGGGCATCCATCACAAAGGTCGTCATGGTAGAGCAAAAACCACAACTAGCACAAGTCGCAATGGTCCAGGTCGTCGAGGAAGAAGAGCCAAGTGACCAGAAAGACGAATCACCAACTATCCAAGAACAGATTGATAAGTTAGCTCAAGCCCAAGAAGACATGACGAAGGAAATGAGAGAAATCAAAGAGATTCTAGCAGCACTAGCTGCGCAAGGGGCAGTTCAAAGCACCATTGTGCTAACTGAACAATCGATGGAGGAATCGTAAGGGGCAGCTGAGAGACCTATGGTTGTAGAGTCACAGGTTCGGCCCAGAAATGTCTCATTCGAGCATATTACTGCACTGCCATCACAGATGATGAGGGAAAGGTTATCTCAAACAGTCAAAGGAAAAAGACCAAGATGTGAAATGGGAGAGATGACCAACGTTGATAAGAGAAAGAAACTTAAGGATCGAAAGCAACCAGGGTTAGGATGCAGGATATAAATTAAGATATCAAAGGCTCAAGACAAGGACAAGGGATTCAAGGACCCACGACAGGCAACGATTGTTGAAAGAAATGGGGCAAACAGATCACACACATTCGATGTGAACGACTTGGTCCCAATTATAGAACAGTTAATCAAAGAAGGAGAGTTGCAATTACCAGAGCCCATCCGACCAAATGAAATAGGACGCATAAGAGACCCTAATTATTGTAAGTACCACCGGATTGTGGGGCACAGAACTGAAAACTGTTTCACCCTAAAAGGAAAGATTCAGAGGATGATAAACCAAGGCATCATAAACTTAAGAATCGAAGAACTCAGGAAGAGTCCGCCCGGAATGGCTTCAGCAGACACAACCTAAGAAAACACTTGCCTAGGGATTCCGTCTCCTGAACTCGAAAAATCATGAACGCTTACGAATAGTTGCGGAAAGCTAGAAGGGAGACAAGGGTGTACACGTGTTCATGCATACACCTACTTTATTCATGCACTACATTTTCTATACATTTATGCATCCACTTACGTTGTACCATTGCATGTATAAAATATGAAATATTAGTGTAGCTTTCCTTCACAACAGGTACCGTAAACAGAAGGGAAATGAAAAGACAAACTCTGAAGGGTTTTCATAAGTGCCACAATTGCCACAGCCTCCAGGATATGAGGATAAACTGAACCATACAGTCTCCGGGTTACGAGGATAAACTGAACCAATACAATTCTAAAAATACCCCAGGCTTCGGTTATAAACCAGCCAATACAATTCAAAATACCCCAGGCTTCGGGTATAAACCAGCCAATACAATTCTAAAATACCCCAGGCTTCGGGTATAAACCAGCCAATACAATTCTAAGATACCCCAGGCTACGGGTCTAAACTGAACCAATACAGTTCTAAATCCAAGACTGAAGATCATAATCGTCGACCACAATCATATCTTCAGAATTTTGAATCGGTTTAGTCGGACTAGAGAAGCTCATTATATAGAAGACCTATATAAGATACAACACTTTCATATCATTACTCCATCAGGGGTTTTCTTACTATCGTTATGGCCTTCTTTTACTCTATATGGGGCAATTCAGAGTTAATGATCTCTTATATATATATATATATATATATATATAGCTTCATATGAAGATGGTTAGGGCATTCTTCTGTGTATCATTTTGCGTCAAAATGTCTTCAGCTCTCCCTTATGAATGATTTCACAACGAGAGGATGCGGTTGAAGATTATGATCAACCGACCTTCAATATGGATTCCTAAAGTAGAGAAGTGTTCATCAAAGTATCTTTATAAATTCAAATCTTGGTATATGATGCTATTCCCTTGTATGCTTGGTATATGGTTTCATACAAAGATGGTTCAGGCATTCTATTATATCTTATTTCGCATCAGAATATCTTTGACTTTCTCCTATGAATTGTTTTACAATAAGAGCATGTAATTGAAGATTATGATTAGTTGGCCTTCGATATGGATTCCTAGAGCAAGGAGATTTCTTCATCAAGTCCCGATATATATCTCCATGCCGTGAGTATAGACTGAATCTTATGTCGTCAAGTTATGTCAGACTTAAAGATACATTCCTGGATTCTTGAAGATAAACATGAAGCACAACAAGCTTATATATTCACCAAAGCAACGACATGCAAACGAAGATCAGGAAAGTCAAAAGGAAAGTAATCTTGCCAAGTACTTATCCTCTTTCAATCCATTTATCATATCTCTTGATTCACTTATCACTTTGTTTGTGACTAACATAACAAAAATCACGTGAATAGTATACATATCATTACAATATCCATTACAACATGTTTTGAGTTATAAACAGAGATTGTTACAGTTTAACAGTCTAAAGTTTTCAAACAGTGATCTAACAAGTTGACTACAGATTCTTCAATCACCTTCTGTACTGTTTCAGCATCGGCTAAGACTTGGGCAGGGTCAGGAATATCCTGAAGAGATTGCTTCAGCTCTGTAACTTGGGCCCTCACAGCATTACATTTTGCTTCATGCTGGTCGATGGAAAACTGCAAACGTGCCTTCTGACCGCTGAACTTCGAAAGCTTGAGATGGACGACAGAATGTTTGGCTTGTAACCGGGCCATCTCATTTTCAATCTCCGCGAGATGTTCAGTAGCCTCTTGGCATTCAGCGTCAGCAGCCTGCCAATCTTTCCTTACTGCAGCCACGTCGGCCTCGTGTGACTCGAGCTTCGGAAGGAGGGACCGCAAGTGACCGCACTTTTCCTCGACAGAAGGGTTAACCTTGAAGAGCCTCGCTTCGGTTACTTGAGCCATCCCTTCCTTGAACTGAGTTATGTGGCTGATGATCAAAGAAGTGTCAATCCCGAGCCACGTAGTGTTAAGCTCTAATGCCTGCAGTGCCTCGTCCAAGATAGACTATTCATCCCCATTCTTCAACGAGTCAACGATGTCAGATAGTAAGCTCTTCAGAAGATTCGCTTTGGTCCTTGATAAGCCTCGGAGAGATGAAAGGAATGTTTTCGGCAAGACCACAGGAACTGGGATGATGGCAGGAGCAGCGGCTAGTAAAAGAAATAATAAACATTAGCACACTGAAGAAAGAAAAGAAGCCAGCAAAGTAATAAGGCAAGTAGTATACCAGCAGGAACTTCATCGACTGGTGCACCAGTCGAAGCAATGGGTGTTGATGATGCTGGGACACATTCAGTCACAGTCTCCGTTGCTAGTTCGGGCAATTCAGGAGAAGAAGGTACGATGATCTCAAGGGCAGTGGTGGCTAGAATCGATTCGACAACGGGAGTTACTTCCGTGACAAGCTCCGATGCACTAACAGCGTCAGAGGGCATGGTTTCTTGAGCAGGAGGTGCTGCCTCTTTCGTAATAGTAGCAGGGCCTGCCTCAGGGGTAGGGCTAGGGTTAATTACAGCCATAGTACTGACAGGGTCGGCAAGAGGAGGATCTTCAGCTTGTAGCCCACTGTCAAGGTCCATAGGGATGGGTTCTGTGTTTGCTTCGGGAACAGATCTATCGTATATCGGCTCATTATCTCCACCCTCTTCCGTGGGGCGATTCCCACTTAGGTCTACCTGTGAGCTCATCTCCTCTTCCTCCCTCGGTCCACTAACTTTGTCGATCGGGACGCTGCTGGCAATCTTGGAGAGTTGACTCCGTGCTTTTTCTGCCCTGTACAGCTTCCACATGTCTTTTATTTTCTTCCCTCCACCAACGACAGGGACGCGATGAGCGATCTTCACTCGAGGCCCAGACCGCTCAGGAGACAGCTCAGAATCGCTATCTCCTGGGACAGAGCGTCTAGATAGACTCGCTGGACTCTGATCACGACCTTCCTGACCACCGGTCGACGGGGTACCTGCTGCCGCAACGTCACCCTCTCTACCACACTTGATATCATCACCCTCTCCATCACCCTCTATATTTTCATCACCATCACCTTCCTCAACATCTCCGCCACCTCCCCCAACATTGCCCTCACCAACATCAGTGTCATTGTTATCCCTACCATCATCTCCACCGGCATCCTCATCCCCACCGGCACCACCCGCCTCGTCATCATCATCATCGCCGATGTCATAGCGTTCTCTCTGTCCCTTTGCCATGGGACCAATGAGTGGGGAATCCGGATTCCCATCCAGTATGACCCTCTGCCCATGAGCGATCCACCCCTCGAGTGTGTGCTTAGGCTTCTCATGATCTATTATTACATTCAGGGAGGTCATAAACTTCTGCATGCTCGGAGTGGCCAACTGACGGAGTGGCTCTGCCACATAGCCCAGACCGTCAGCAGGAGTAGGATCGATGATAGGAGGAGAGACGAAGACAGGATCAGCTACGTGCCGATTGTTTTTTATCAAGGAGTATTGGTGAGCCCACCACCTCATCCACCCATATGTAGCATCGGGAGTGTACTCGGTGCCCGAAACGATGAAAGAGCAACCCGAACCGGTGAGCAAGAGCTGTCGCCATATCCACTTCCAATGGATTGGTCCTGTGCTATAGGCCCGCTGCTCTCTCGTCACTGGTTCAAGCGTCGCCGGTACCCCTTGGTCATAGCCGAATTGACGGGCAAACCGGTTCGGGTGGTATGGCTCTCTCCAGAACTTAGCCCCCTCCCTCAAAGGCAATGAACTCGGGCGGATGGACACCAAAAATGAGCGCTGATAGGAACTAAGGCTCTCATCATCGTCGAGCAATTCTAGATCCTCACTGTTGGTCCCAGAGAAAAGGAAGAAGTCGACGTCATCATGACGAGCTATCTTCGTCTCGATAGTCGCCGAGTTTCCGTTGTTCATCTTCCGCTTCTAAAAGGCATGCAGCGGAACCGATCCTCTCCAGATGAAGTCCTTGAGTTCCATACCATAGACCCATGGGAAGTACACCCTGAGCCAGCTGGAAAAGTAGTGCCACTAGCAGAAGGATGAGTTTATTCCAAAAGAAGCGGAGCCCTTGTTACTAATGACACCACCGAAGGCTTGGTAGATAGAGCATAAGACTGCCGGAGCTAGTGCATAGCGATGCCCGTTAGCCAAGCTCCCCACCACAGCAAAGCAAGAAACTCTTACGTTGTCCGCTTGTTTAGAGCTCGGTAAGGCCGCACAGCATAGCCAATACGCCAAGAACCCAGCTAGCTCATAGGTGGGAGATAATTTGTTTGGCTGTGGGAACTTTGTCTTCATCTTGGCTTCTAAGACCGATTTGTCTCTGCGGCCTTCGTCATATGGGGTGTAGTTCAAGCTAAAAGGGAAATTGAATCATCAGTAAAAGAAAAGAAGAAAAATGGAATGGAATGCAGAAGTACAACTCACGTCGAGAAACTCACTTTAGACCATGGCTGAAGAAAATCAAACAATCTTCAAACGGCACTTTATCCTTGGAGCCCAGTAACTGTGGCAGCTCCGCAAACAGTTTATAGCAGGCTTCGGAGTAGAAGCCTTCATCCACACCCTTCTTCTTCTTGGACAGCTCACCATCACTGGGCGTCCATTCATCATAAATTCGGCCACTGATGGGAAGACCGGCTATCCGATATAAGTCCCAGAGCGATATGCTCATTTCTCCGTACAGCAGGTGGAAGGAGTTTGTAATGGAACTCCAATGGTTCAGAAACCCTTTGTAGACACATGGCTCCCTGTAGAAATAACTTGATGTCGCTTGGATAGCCCTGAGGAGACCCACTTGTTTCAGGGTATCTTTATGCTGCTCGATGATTCGGTTGGCCCAAGCCTCATAGCCTGGATGAGGACTCAGATGACCTCGGGTCCTAAACCCTCCGGTCGGCCAGATTTCTACATCGGACAAAGGGCGAAACCTTTGGCGTAAGGTCTCGTAATAATGGGCCGGGAACGGCAAGTGTGGGTCATGGTTTGGCTCCAAAAATATCATGTCCTTCTCTCCAAGGACTATCTGCAGTGTACCATTCTTGAATACAACACAGTTGAGGAACGTCTCTGGAATGGATGTCCAGGAGTCAACGCTGTAGAAAGAGTTGGCGCGGCACACATCCGAGGGCTCGATGCTTGGAAGAGAATGGTATCGCTGGAAGCTCTTCGGAAATTGGATGTGCTGCTTCTTGTACAGGTTGTGGATCATAAGAGATGACACCGCCCGCTTCACAGACGACCAGACGACCTTCATCCTGTCGGATTTTGACCTGGCCTGTTTCTCCATACACACTTGCTTGGCACTCTTACCGGCCCGTCTTAGGGCGACCACGTTTGGTAGACGGAATGGGCACAATTGGGCTCGCCTCACCCTCTTCGGATCCGACGACTTCATCAGTACAAAAACCCCATAGCGGAGCATACCACGCGTCCCATTCTTTTCCGTGCCTTCGTCTGGAGGGTTCGGTAGAGCTTTATCGCAAAGGATCTTCCGTTGAATATCCTTCGGTAATGTGAGGATGCGCTCATAGAAGTTGAACTTCTCCGGAGGATAGAACCATTGTGGGTTCTGATCAGATGGTCATGTCACTTTCTGGGGTGAAGTTCTCTTGCGTTTGCGGGTAGTTGCTTTAGAACCTGAGGGACCGACCTTTGAAGGGCCAGCGTTGGAGGCACCACCAGCCATGAATATCTGCACAAACACACCAAAACGTCAGGTAAAAAGCAAAAGCCAGAAGATCATGCATTCAGGTACGCGTAAACTCCACGTAATTCTAAGAAACATCACATCCAGTCCATCATGATCCAAGAGTTATAGGGCGTATGGGGTCCAACATTTCTCTAAGACTATAAGCATAGACACGTGATAGTTTGAAAGGAAAAGAATGCTGAGCTCCGTACGCTCTACAAATAACAACCCTCATACCCAAGGGAAGTAATCCGTCGATAGACCGGGCTGAATTACTTAACGAATTAAACCAACGTATCACGAAGTAAATAATGTCATTAAATCTAACACAGGTGCGCACTAAACCTAGCATGCTGAGGAACCGACCAAGTCCAAACATCATGAGCAATAGGCCGTAGTACATAGGGAGTTGTCTGTTACTTTACTGATTAAGCATGCCAAGTCTAGTACATCAGGTGGGCCAGACAAACTCTGCCCAGAATCCAAGTTCCGGGCTTATAGGCTGAACGCGCTTAGCCCAGCGCATCACCAAAAGATGGCTGATTTTAACCAGGCGTGCTGGACTCAGCGCGTCCGAAAAAGCAAAAAATTTCCCAAGTCCAGAATAGTGCACGCGCTACCCCTGACGCGTCTAGAAAAGCGAACAAATGTCCTTAGGGAGTGGCGCGTCGAGAAAATGGGTTTCACCCAACACGTGAGTGCGCCCTGGGACCAGTGCGCCCAATAATTCAATCAAGGCTGAATTTTGGTATGCGCTGGCCCGAGCGCATTCAGAAAACCATACTTTTATACGCACTAGGGTTGGCGTGTCCGATAAATAAATCAAACCTGACCAAGTTCTTTTGTTGACGCGCTAAGGGTAGCGCATCGGATAAATGCCCACCTTTGAATTTAGGTACACGCACGATAATAATGTGACATGCTGGGGGTATTAAATCGACGCGCTGGCGATTCTCTTAACGCGCCGGCGAGAGCTCGGAAGTGCTGAAAGAAAAGTGAAATGACGGAAATGACCTCAACTTTTCTATTTATAGTGGGACCCGAAAAATCCGATGTGTCGCAATGGACGATCGCGTCCATCCCAACACATCAGAGGGGCATCTGTTGGGGTCCCAAAAGTCATGATCCTTAAAATAAGGGTTCTAAGCGTATGAACCATCACCTGATTAGATTTAGGGCCAGTGCACCCGAAATCGCGGCAAAAATCACAACATACATCAGACTTGACTAAAAATGAAAAATTGAGCTAGTGGTGGGCCCCACAGTTCATAATGATCAGAACCCTCCAAATTTGGGAGGGTTATTTCAATAATGAAGAAATAGAGCCAGTGCATCAGCATCCATCATAAAGCGGGCCCCGCAAGCCCTTCGTTTCACAAAACCCAATTTTGTAAAACGCGAGTACGTTGGCGCATCAAGAAATTCACCCCAGCGCATCTAAAAATTCAGACAGTTACAAAGTGAATTTCAGGACGCACTGCCCTCAGCGCATCAAGAAATTCACTCCAGCGCATCTAAAAATTCAGACA
Source organism: Liriodendron chinense (assembly GCA_003013855.2). Lineage (NCBI taxonomy): Eukaryota > Viridiplantae > Streptophyta > Magnoliopsida > Magnoliales > Magnoliaceae > Liriodendron > Liriodendron chinense. Next base: position 4,634,099 of record ML058463.1, on the reverse strand, counting down.
GTTACAAAGTGAATTTCATGACGCACTGCCCTCAGCGCATTAAGAAATTCAGGAATTTCAGGACGCACTGACCCTCAGCGCGTCTAATAAATCAGGCATTTTTAGGAATTTCAGGATGCACTGACAGCCAGTGCGCCCTAAAAATCAGCATTCCAAATAAGATATTTTTAGACGAGCCGAGTGATTTTCTTGACGCGCTACATGTGGCAGCTTCCTATTGGCCGACTTTCGGTGTTTTTGGGTATAAATACCCCTCCCTTCGGTTCATTTGGATGGATCCAGAAAGAGAGAGCCGCGTCCCTTCGTCGGAAACCCATTTCCGATCACCGGAACCTCCTTCCGATCAACGGAATCCCTCACCGGAAATCCCATCTCCGACCACAGCAGGTCCGGCGATGGGATAACTTCAAATTGCGCAAGTATAGTAGCGCATCACGAAAATCAATCATCTTTAAAACAAAGTTATTTTCGGACGCACTGGCCCCAGCGCATCAAAAAATACCCTCAGCGAATCAAATAGATCAATATTCCAAAACTAATCATTTTAAGGACGCACTGGCTCCAACGCATCAAAAAATAGCCCAGTGCATCAGTAAAATTAGTCGTTTATAAAACAAGTCATTTTTTGACGCACTGGCCCCAGCGCATCGCGAAAATAGGCCAGCGGATCAGAAAAATACACATCTAAACAAAAATCATTTTTGGACGCACTGGCCCCAGCGCATCACAAAAATAGGCCAGCGGATCAAGAAAATCAAACACTTTAACAATCATTTTTGGACGCGCTGACCCCAGCGCATCGGTAAAATCAGGCCAGCGGATCGTAAAACTCAACACTCTAAACATCCATTTCAGCACCTTTAAATCTTCATTTTGTGATGTTTTCGGGCCCCGTTTGGGCCTATTTTGGATATTTCGAGCGTTTCGGACGTAATGGAGCAGTTAAATAACTCATCCAGACCACCCAATGAGCAGAATGCAAGCTTTCGAAGTCCGATCCGATCCAACGAAATGAACGAAGTAACTTCTCGAAAAGAGGCCGCCAGTGCCCGGAATCATACTGATGTATCATCATTACATGTATTATCATAATATGACCCGGATTCAGGTCTGGACTAAGCAAATGGGACTATGGTTAACACGATAAACCATATAGAGAGAGTTCTGAACTATTACACACAATTTGTTAAAGACTGACATTTCAAGAACAGTCGATGCCCTACCCATTCAAACGGCATCCGCTGGTTGAGCTGCTCAGGTACATACAACTGCAGATCGGTCTTCCCGCGGTCACCCGTCACAAATGACGGGTGGAGTCGCACCCCTCGGTTAAAAACCCTGACAGTCTCAGCCCGGATCTCCGGCCAAAACATGGGACATAGACATCTGACTCATACAAAGATGGATTAGTCCATAACAAAACACAACAAATACAGGTCTCCACGACCATACAAACACAGGTCTTCGCGACCATACAAATATAGGTCTCTACAACCACACAAATACAGGTCTCTACGACCACGAACTCTGAGACCGTAGTCCCCGCTGACTAGTCTTCTGCCTTCTAATCAAGGGTCATTGATCATTCGATGTAATTAAGGGCTCGTGCCAGATCATGGCCTGGAATGTACAAGATCTCAAGATCTCTGGAATAAAATTTGCCTTGCGATATCTCTTCTCTTGTGTACTTTTGTGAATGCTTGTGATTGTCTATGAATGTTTTTATTATTCAGAACCCCAGAACAACAAAACACCAGAAAACTGCGTCCGAGCGTTTTCTAATTCTAGCACTCACAAATACACGTATAAGATGAGTCTTTTAATAGTGAAATCAATGTAAATATGTGATAAATTAGGGTTAGAATATGCACAATTCAGAGCTCAACACACCCCTAACCAACATTTTGCTAGTCCTGAGCAAAACATACGTGAAACAAATCCGACTTCCTAATTCAACTCTCTTAAAGAAACTATGCTTCTACAGACTCCAATCATAGTGATAGAGGTTGAAACCCTAAGCATCCTAATCATAGTGATTATTTTCAATAGAATTCCCACTGATTGATTGATAAATAGAAGCACTTGAACAAGTGTGGTCTAGTGTGCATAGTGAAAGTTCATCTCATCAATTTTTAGGATTATCCATTTTCATAGATTAACTAGACTAAAGATCTAGAAGTGTACAGATCAACGACAAGCCTATGACAAGATTTTACATTACTGTTCCTTCGATGACTTTCACACTATTTTTTATTACTAGCTTGGGTTCTTGGCCCTCCGTTGATTGGTGATAAGCAGCCCTTTTTGGTATATATCAATAGATTTTCAACACAATCGTTTTCTTCTTCTTTTCATCATAAGATAGGATTTTTAGAAACTCATATCATAACATTCTTTTCTTTTCTTAATTCACGAACATGATGGACAAAAATCCCCGGCTTGGGTCCTCAACACTTAAATCATAATCCAACCAATCTAAAAATCCTTCATAATCCTTTCAATCATGAGAATTGTGTAATGTGAACTAAAATCCATAAATGTTCGAAATTTTCTATCAATCATATAAATAGGGGAACTCAAATAGAAAACCACTATATTAGAGGAATTTCAAGTGTTTCAACATCAAATCACTTCATCTCTTTATCTTTCATAATCATATCATCTCAAGTACATAGAAATAAAGTTTTTCAATAGAGTTTTGAATTGAAAATTTTAAAAAAATTTCGCACAAATTACTGGAAATGTCACAAATACTAGTAAAGTCATGTAGGAATCTCACCCCCAACCAAGATCTTACATTGTCCTCAATGTAAAAAGATATGCAATATGAAATGACATGAAAGGAACGACAAAAATAAAGGAGAGTGAGAATAAGAGTACCCGAGAGAGTCAAAAGTGAAAATCTACCTTCAACAACTAATCATAATGAAATAAAAAACAAAACTGAAAGCAGCCAAATCCTAATATACTCTATACCTTCGTCAGATTAGGAGATCAATCATCCTGATACATAGGATCATTCAGAGTGATGGACATATCCTCTGAATCAAATTTCTCAACAAATGATTTCAGATGTTGTTCATTCACTTTAAAACAGTTACCATCGGTCGGATTCTCTATCTCGACGGCCCCATGAAGAAAAACTTCTTTGATGATATATGGGCTGATCCATCGAGATCGCAACTTTTTCGAAAAAAGATAAAGTCAGGAATTATATAAGAGTACTTTTTGGCCTTGATGAAAGGATTTTCTGAAAATATGTTTGTCATAGAAGGCTTTCATTCTACTCTTGTAAATTCGTGAATTCTCGTAAGAATCATTTCGAATTTCCTCAAGCTTGTTCAATTGGATTTTGCAAAGCGAGTTAGCCTTGTCAACATTGAAATTCAATGCCTGAATTGCCCAATAGGCTGTGTTCAAGTTTCATAGGCAAGTGATAAGCCTTCCCATAGACAAGTCTATAGGAGGACATTCCAATTGGGGTCTTATAAGCCGTACGGTAAGCCCAAAGTGCATCAACTAATCTCATTGACTAATCTTTTTTATTTGGATTCACCGTCTTCTCCAAAATATGTTTAATTTCTCGATTGGAAATTTCAGCTTGCCCACTTGTTTGTGGGTGGTACGAGTTGCTTACTTTATGCGATATGCCATATTTCTTTATTAAGGGTTCAAAAGGTCTATTGCAAAAGTGATAGCCACCATCACTTATGATGGCTCTGGGCATTCCGAATCTAGATATTTTGTTTTCCTTTAAGAACCGTAAAACTGTTCGGTGATCACTTATTCTACATGGAATCACCTCTGCCCACTTAAACACATAGTCTACGACAAGTAAAATATAGACATATCCAAAACTTGAGGGGAATGGTCCTATGAAATTGATGCCCCAACAGTCAAATACTTCAATATGTTGAATTGGGTTAAGAGGCATCATATTCATACGGGATAATCCTCTTAGCTTTTGACAACACTCACGTGCTTTGCAAAACTTGTGGTTGTCTCTAAACATGGTAGGCCAATAAAAACCACACTGCGGAATTTTTGCAGTGGTTTCTTGGAGAAAAAATGACCACACATGTTTAAGCATGACAAAAGGAGATGATCGAATTTTGTTCATCATCAGGGACACATCTCCTTATAATTTGGTCTGGGCAATATTTAAATAGTAATGGTTCATCCCAAAAAAATCTACACACTTCTCTTAGAAATTTTCATTTATCTTGCACAGTCTAATGAATCGGCATCGCACTTATAGAAAGATAGTTCGCTATATCAGCGTACCATGGTGGATGTGTAGCAACAAAGAGTTTCTCATAAGGGAATAGGTCCTTAATGGGTGACTCGTCAATGGAATTAATTAAAACTAGGCGTGATAGATGATCCGCCACCACGTTCTCTACTCCCTTCTTATCTTTGATCTCTAAGTCGAATTCTTAAAGGAGTAGGATCCATCTAAGCAAACGGAGCTTAACATCCTTCTTAGAACAAAAGTGTTTCAGTGCTGCATGATCCGTATATATTATGATCTTGGATCCTATCATGTCAGGCCTGAATTTGTCCAAGACAAAAACCACGACTAGGAGCTCTTTCTCCGTAGTCTAGTAATTGACTTGGGCAGGATTCAAAGTCCTACTTACATAGTAAATAATGTGGGGCTTCTTATCTTTCTTTTATCCTAACATCGCCCTAATAGTATAGTCACTAGCATCACACATCAATTCAAAAGGAATCGACTAATCCGGTGATTGTATGATGGGTGCGATTGTCAACATGTCCTTTAGCTTTGAAAAAGCTACTTAACATTCGACACTCCACTCGTATTGATTTTTCTTTTATAGGAGATTACATAAAGGCTTAGATATATGACTGAAATCTTTTATAAATCTCCTATAAAATCCGGCGTGTCCAAGGAAGGACAACACATCACGTATGCTCTTGGGTAGAGGTAGATTGGCAATGATATTAATTTTGGCCCGGTCTACCTCTATTCCACTGAACGAGATGATATGTCCAAGGACTATTCCTTTTTATACTATGACATGTCACTTTTTCCAGCTTAAAACATGGTTCTTCTCCTCACACCTAGTCAAGACCAATCTCAAGTGGGCAAGACATACATCGAATGTACTGTTAAGCTCATAATTGTGCATATTCTAACCCCAATTCATCACTTATTATGCATGATATACATGCTTATTGGACCAACTTAATACATGATTTGTGATTGTAGGAAGAAGATGGAGATTTCACATATTGAAGGCTAAGTGGAGCTCTTTATGAGCATTGAGGATCAATAGATGAAGTATTGAAGGAAGAACAAAGAAAAGAAAGCAAGGAGAGAAGAGAAAAGAAGAAAGAAAGAAAGAAATGGAGAAGGAAGAAGGCAGGACCGGTCGGCTGACCGGTCAGCCAAGCAAGACCGACCGGTCATGACCGGTCGGCCACCCCACTCATGTGTTGGATTGAACAGAGACTAAGCCCGACCGGTCATGACCGGTCGAGCACAGCTGCTGACTGAAGGACTGCCCAGGCCGACCGGTCATGACCGGTCGGCCATTGCTGCTGGACAAAGGGAAAGTCACTCCGACCGGTCGTCCGACCGGTCATGACCGGTCGGCCATTGCTGCTGGACAAAGGGAAAGTCACTCCGACCGGTCGTCCGACCGGTCGGCTGTGCAAAACTAGAAACTTCTATTTCGGGACTCCGATTTCTTCTGCGCAAGTGCGTAGTTTTACGCAAAATCTGGAATCTTCTTGCGTATTGGACTCCTCCAAGCTATAAAAGGACCTCTTTTCTTCATACCAAGGGGGCTACAACGTGGAGATTGCTGAGGAGAAGGATTCTACTTCAGATCTTTAGTTTTCTTTCCGTTTTTTTGTAGTTTTTCATGTTTTTAGAGGCTTTTAGTTCAAGGATGTTAGAGATGAACTAAACCCTCTTAGCTAGGGCTAAGAGGGGAAGCTCTTGATTCGTTTTTGATGGATTAATGCAACCTAGGTTTCCTTTTGTGTTTTAATTGATGAATTTTAGTTCAATTTGAGTTTGATTCAAGTACTATGTTGGTTTCTACTTTGATCTCTTGATGACTCCGGGCTCATGTGATTCTTAGTGATTCTAAGCATAGTATCTTAGCTTTTGAGCATTGTCATGCATGTGTAATGCATTGATCTACCATCGACTCCGGGCATGGTAGACGCTTTGATTGCCTTGTATGCAATGGCCTGATTTTCATGTGGGAACTCATGCAACTGAAATTCTTATCTTTTATGTATGATCTATAATATGTGTTTAGTGATTGATTTTGATTTAAATAGAGTTCAAATCATGAGTTGTAATCAGGTCTAGTGACAGGACTTGGTGAAGGCTATGGTTATGAATCTCAACTAGATTGGAAAGAGGCTTGGCCTATACAATTGAGTGTGCCCAAGGTCTGAGCATGGTTGTGGGAATCAAATCAGTTAATAAGCACCTATTTCAGACAACTGTGTTTAATTGCTCTATATTCCGATCGGATAGAGATGGAAATCTGATTCTGATTGAGTTATATGAGACCTAGTTGTGTTAATGCATTGAAATGTATCAAGAGTGGATCCTTGGCGCTCTAGTGACTTTTTAGATTGAATTTACCTTAACCATTCACTGTTTAAACTCAAATCACTGTTTGTTTAGTTTTAGTTCTTAATAGAGTCTTAATTACTAGTTGTTTTAGTTAAATTCTGAAGATACTCATACATAAATCTCTGTGGGAACGATACTCGGTCTTTCCGAATTATTACTACTTCGCAACCCTACACTTGGGGAGCGAACAAGTTTTTGGCGCCGTTGCCGGGGATTTCTATGCGATATTTTTAGAATTTTCTGAAATAACTTTTAGTTGAGATTGTGTTAAGATAGATTTAGGATTTGTTCTGCTTTTTAGAGTAGGTTTTCTTCTAATTACTAACTTAGTTTGTTTTGATTTTTGCAGGATTCTAACATAGGTCTAATCCAGGGATTTTTAGGAAGTTGAAGAAGAAGAAGGCATCTTAAGTCACAAATCAGGTTTTATCGTTCTAACCTTACTCTTCTTCTTCTCCTACTCATTCCTATCATATTCATCTATTGTAGAGTAGGTGGAGACTCCTTTTGGATCTCTGAAAGGTAGGCCTTGTGCCACCTGGATTCCTATTGGTCGGCTCTGCCGCCTTGGATCACCTTGTGCTCATAGATTTCTCTTCTCAACCTATTCCTCTTTCTTCTTTTTCTGTACTTTCTCTCAAAAGACTCAAAGAGTGGGTGGGGAGTTCTTTGAACCCCTATTGACCAGGAGAAATCGGTCTCTATCCTTGCTTCTGGCTCAGCCATTGCAAGACACCCTGTGCTTAAGTTTTAGAGAGGAGTAAAGGAAGGAAGAAAGAATTCTTTTTCCCTTTTCACTCATTCTTTTTGGTTTTGCATGCCACATTGGGCTAGGACTAATAATAACCGACTTGTAAGGGACGGAGTAATTGTTGAAGGGATTGATAGAGAGCCACGTGCTAGGAGACAGCTAGATTCTCCAATTTTATCTGAAAATATGGCTGCAAATCAACCTAACCCGGTCCGAAATCAAACTGAAACAGGGGAGAATGTGGTTGAGGATGTTCCTCGACCAAGGACTTTACGTGATTTCTTGCAACCTGCAAGAACGAGCACTCCCTCATGCATAATTTTTTCACAAAATGCAGGGAATGTGGATTTGAAACCGGGAGTGATCAATCTTCTCCCTAAATTCCATGGTTTAGACAGTGAAAGTGCCTATCAACACCTTAGGGAGTTTGATGAGGTAATCACTACCATGCACTTTGCAAATGTGACTGAAGATGTAGTAAGACTTAAATTCTTCCCTTTCACTCTTAAGGATAAAGCGAAGGGTTGGCTTTATGCTTTGAGGCCAAGATCAATTGGTTCATGGACTGACATGCACAGAGAATTTATTAAAAAATTCTTCCCTACTCACAAAACAAACATGCTTAAGCGCCTTATAATGAACTTTGCCCAAAAGGAAGATGAAACCTTTTCCCAATGTTGGGAGAGGTTTAAGGACCTATTAAACACGTGTCCACATCATGGCTATGAAATTTGGCGGGTTATAAGCTTTTTCTATGAAGGACTAACCCCACCCATGCGCCAATTTGTAGAGATGATGTGTAATGGGGAGTTCATGAATAAGGAAGCTGATGAAGCATGGGATTATTTGGAAGAATTGGCTGAGAGTGCACAGTCTTGGGACACATCTAAACCAACAAATTCCAAGACTGGCCAACAAAAGGAAAAGGGAGGAATATATGTCTTATCAGAAGAAGATAGTATAAGTGCACGGTTGGCTAGCCTCACAAGAAAGGTCGAAGCCATGGAATTAAGGAAAGGAGAAACAATCAACTCCATTAACGTTGAAACTGTTTGTGGAATTTGTGCTGGAAATCAACATGCTACACAAGATTGTCCCACACTTTCAGCAGTCCAAGGCATCTTACAAGAACAAACGAATGCCATAAACAGTTATCAACAGCAATATGGTGCTCCAAACTCAAACACGTTTAATCCTAATTGGAAGAACCATCCCAACTTCAGTTGGAGGAATGGGCCCAATGCAAATGCAAGCAACACTCCAAAAGTATCACTAGAAGAGATGTTGGGTGCATTCGTATCGGTCCAGCATGAGTATAACAAGACAAATTCTTAAAAAATAGATGGGTTCATGCAGGAGCAATTGAAATTCAATCAAAATACAACCCAAGCCATCAATGACTTGAAAACCTCAATGGCTAGGGTTGAATCTCACCTCAGTGCTAGGGAGAAAGGCACACTTCCTGCCCAACCTCTTCCTAACCCAAGAACCCAATTTGAGATACATGATGCAAGCTCATCTTCCCAACACATGGAGCATGTTCAAGCTATCACCACTTTGCGAAGTGGGAAAATAATTGATAAATCTAATCCGGTGAAGGCCCCACAGCCTAATGATCCGGAAATTCCCAAAGAGGATGATAACATGAATAATACTCCACAAGAAAAGGAACCGGAAAGGCAATACAAGCCGGTTGCCCCATTTCCCCAAAGGTTGATTTCACCCAAACCTTTGGATAAAAATCTGGAAATTCTAGAGGTTTTCAAGCAAGTGAAGATCAACATCCCATTGTTGGATGCCATTAAACAGATACCGTCATATGCTAAGTTTTTAAAAGACCTTTGCACGGTTAAAAGAAAAATACAGGTGCAAAAGAAGGCATTTTTGACAGAGAATGTGAGTGCCATTATCAACCACGGGATGCCCAAGAAATACAAAGATCCCGGTTGTCCTACCATATCATGTATGATTGGAGATCACCGGGTGAAACATGCTTTACTTGATTTAGGGGCAAGTGTGAATTTAATTCCCTATTCGGTCTATGAACAATTGGGTTTAGGTGAATTGAAACCTACCAAAACCACATTACAACTTGCTGACCGATCAATTCGTATTCCGAGAGGGGTAATTGAGGACGTCCTTGTCCAAGTTGATAAAGTTTACTACCCGGTGGACTTTATTGTTTTGGACACGCGACCCACGGTTAATATTGGCCCTCAAATTCCTGTCATACTTGGCCGCCCATTCCTAGCTACATCAAACGCCATCATAAATTGTAGGAGTGGGGTCATACAAATGTCTTTTGGCAATATGACGATTGAGTTGAATGCTTTCAATATTGACAACCAACAAGAGGATGAAGATGAGGAGGTCCACCAAATAAACATGATCGATTCTATTGTGGAGAATGAGTCCCTCTCACCTTTTTACTCCGATCCCTTAGACGAAGAAGTGATTCACTCCACTGATGAGAACAATGATATGATAAAAGATATGGTCACACTTTTCGAGTCGGTACCGGCATATGACGTTAGCCAAGAGAAGGATGTGGAAACAACAACTTGTAGTGCTGAGAAATCAATTCATATTTCCATACCTTTGTGGATCATGCATACCGAACTCCACCAACCCTGGGATGATCCTTACTTGCAATATCATTGCCCAGGAAAATCTGATTGGAGACATATTTTTTCTGACAAATATGATGGTGTCTCCCCTGATACATGTGATGTGCACACTAAGGAACCCGCTGAAATCCCTTTTTGGGATTTTAAGTGGCTTATCTCGATCACCCACACACATGTACATTGCAAAGCAGGATATTGGATGACTTTACTGCGAAATCTCTTGATCCATCTAATGATTCTGCTTGACTTTATGCTTTTGGATGAGTTGTTGGGATTAACCTCCTAGTCTGACGGAGGATGATTTGTTAGAATGCTTTCCCATTAGGATTTGCTTTGACAGTTCATTTAGTTGTGAAGTAATCCATATCCAAAAGCTAATCTTGCCATGAACTGTATGCTTCAGGTGATATCTCTCTTTCTCACTCTCCTTTATTTTATGTCATTGCTCTCATGTCATACATATTGCATATATCATTACATTGAGGACAATGCAAAGTTTTGGTTGGGGGGTGAGCGATTCCTCTGATGAATCTGCTAGCTTTTGTGACATGTCGAGCAAAGATGTAGAAATTTTTCGATTTTTCTAAAATTCGAAACTCTGTTGGAAGACTTTGATTCTATACATTCGAGATAGCATGGATATAAGAAGAGGAGAGATGAAGCGAGGGATGTTGCAAGCTTTGAATTTCTCTTAATATAATGATTTTATATGTGAATTCACCTATTTTTATGATTGATAGAAAATTTGAACACCTTTTGCACCTAGTTCACATTACACGATTTTCATGATTTGAAAGGTTTATGTAATTTGTGGATTAGCTAGACTGTGATTTAAAGGTGCTGAGAAACCAAGCCGGGGTATGTTGTCCATCCTTGTCCATGGGAAAATAACGGAAGATATGGATTTCTAAAAATCCTATCTAATTTAAAAGAAAAAGGAATGAAAGGATGAAATCGGGAAGGAAAGAAAAATGGTGGAAATTCCGATTAGGGCTACCTACTACCAACCGGGGGATGGTCTACCCATAACCAAAGCCGGAAATGGGACGTAGTGTGAAAGTCGTCGGAAGGACGGTAAGGCAAATTCCTGTCATAGGCTTGTTGTTGCTCTATACACCTCGAGATCTATAGTTTAGTTGATCTATGAAGAAGATAATCCCGGAAACTCATGAGATGAGCCTGCACTATGCACACTAGGTTGAATTTGTTCAAATTCTTCTATTGATCAGTCAATCAGCGGGAATTTCATATAAACACTTGTTATGTTCTGAGAGTTTAAGGTTGCAACCTTTATCACCTAATTTCTCTGATTCTTACGCTTATGTGTCTTGGAATATATAGAAGAATAGTTTCCAGAGGAGAGTTGGGTTTTGGAAAATGAAACTAGTTTCACGCATGTTTTGCTCGGGACTAGCAAAATGCTGGTTGGGGGGTGTGTTAAGCTCATAATTGTGCATATTCTAACCCCAATTCATCACTTATTATGCATGATATACATGCTTATTGGACCAACTTAATACATGATTTGTGATTGTAGGAAGAAGATGGAGATTTCACATATTGAAGGCTAAGTGGAGCTCTTTATGAGCATTGAGGATCAATAGATGAAGTATTGAAGGAAGAACAAAGAAAAGAAAGCAAGGAGAGAAGAGAAAAGAAGAAAGAAAGAAAGAAATGGAGAAGGAAGAAGGCAGGACCGGTCGGCTGACCGGTCAGCCAAGCAAGACCGACCGGTCATGACCGGTCGGCCACCCCACTCATGTGTTGGATTGAACAGAGACTAAGCCCGACCGGTCATGACCGGTCGAGCACAGCTGCTGACTGAAGGACTGCCCAGGCCGACCGGTCATGACCGGTCGGCCATTGCTGCTGGACAAAGGGAAAGTCACTCCGACCGGTCGTCCGACCGGTCGGCTGTGCAAAACTAGAAACTTCTATTTCGGGACTCCGATTTCTTCTGCGCAAGTGCGTAGTTTTACGCAAAATCTGGAATCTTCTTGCGTATTGGACTCCTCCAAGCTATAAAAGGACCTCTTTTCTTCATACCAAGGGGGCTACAACGTGGAGATTGCTGAGGAGAAGGATTCTACTTCAGATCTTTAGTTTTCTTTCCGTTTTTTTGTAGTTTTTCATGTTTTTAGAGGCTTTTAGTTCAAGGATGTTAGAGATGAACTAAACCCTCTTAGCTAGGGCTAAGAGGGGAAGCTCTTGATTCGTTTTTGATGGATTAATGCAACCTAGGTTTCCTTTTGTGTTTTAATTGATGAATTTTAGTTCAATTTGAGTTTGATTCAAGTACTATGTTGGTTTCTACTTTGATCTCTTGATGACTCCGGGCTCATGTGATTCTTAGTGATTCTAAGCATAGTATCTTAGCTTTTGAGCATTGTCATGCATGTGTAATGCATTGATCTACCATCGACTCCGGGCATGGTAGACGCTTTGATTGCCTTGTATGCAATGGCCTGATTTTCATGTGGGAACTCATGCAACTGAAATTCTTATCTTTTATGTATGATCTATAATATGTGTTTAGTGATTGATTTTGATTTAAATAGAGTTCAAATCATGAGTTGTAATCAGGTCTAGTGACAGGACTTGGTGAAGGCTATGGTTATGAATCTCAACTAGATTGGAAAGAGGCTTGGCCTATACAATTGAGTGTGCCCAAGGTCTGAGCATGGTTGTGGGAATCAAATCAGTTAATAAGCACCTATTTCAGACAACTGTGTTTAATTGCTCTATATTCCGATCGGATAGAGATGGAAATCTGATTCTGATTGAGTTATATGAGACCTAGTTGTGTTAATGCATTGAAATGTATCAAGAGTGGATCCTTGGCGCTCTAGTGACTTTTTAGATTGAATTTACCTTAACCATTCACTGTTTAAACTCAAATCACTGTTTGTTTAGTTTTAGTTCTTAATAGAGTCTTAATTACTAGTTGTTTTAGTTAAATTCTGAAGATACTCATACATAAATCTCTGTGGGAACGATACTCGGTCTTTCCGAATTATTACTACTTCGCAACCCTACACTTGGGGAGCGAACATGTACAACAAAAAATTGAGAAATCATCCATGAAAACTTCGAGAAACTCACCCACCATGTCAGAGAAAATACTTAACATGCATCGTTAGAATGTGGCGGGTGCATTACATAGTCCGAATGGCATCCTTCGGTAAGCAAAAGTGTCGAACGGGCATGTAAACATCATTTTCTCTTGGTCTTCCGGAGCAATCTCAATTTGGTTATATCCGGAGTAGCCATTAAGGAAGCAATAATAGGAATGGCCTGCTAACTTCTCCAAAATTTGGTCCATGAATGGGAGAGGGAAGTCGTCTTTCCTAGTTACCATATTTAGCTTCTGATAATCAATGCACATACGCCAACCGGTAGTAACTCTAGTTGGTATAAGCTCATTGTTGGCATTTTTTATGATGGTAATACCGAACTTCTTAAGGATAACTTGGGTAGGACTGACCCATTGGCTATCTGAGATGGGGTAGATGATACCGACATCTACTAGCTTAAGCACCTCCGCTTTAACAACCACCATCATATTTGGATTTAACCATCTTTGAGGTTGTCTAGTTGTTTTGACATTTTCTTTAAGGTGGATGCGATGAGTACAAATTGAAGGGTTTATCCCTTTGAGGTCCGCTATGGTCCATCCTATGGCTCCCCTATGTTCTTTGAGCATCTCAATTAACTTGAGCTCTTAATATTTTTCTAGGTGGGAGGCTATGACTACTGGGAATGTCTCATCTTGACCTAAATAGGCATATTTTAGCTCGGATGACAATGGTTTTAGTTTAAGCTTCGACGGTTGGATATTAGATGGTAGAGGCTTTGATGTGGTTGGTGGAAATTTTTCAAAGTGAGGCCTCCACCGGCTAGTATCAACTACTGGCTTCTCATTACTCAATGCTTGCATAATTTCACATATGATGGGGTCATTTGAATCCTCAAAATGTGCCAAGCATGTCTCCAACGTCTTGGATGGTTAAAGTTGAAGGAGCTCCTCTTCCTCAAAGGATCTAAGCATGTTTACCTCAAAGAGCTCATCATCTTCCTCATTCCTTTGCCTGTTGCACATGTTGAACACATTCACCTCTAGTGTCATGTTCTCAAGAGACAATTACATCACCCCATTTCGACAATTTATAATTGCGTTTGATGTACCAAGAATTGGCGGCCCAATATAACCGGTATTTGAATGCTAGTATCCATGACCGATTGTGTGTGCAAGACGATAAAGTCTACTAGTTCGTTGAATTTTTTGACTTAGACTAGAACATCCTCAACCATCCCTCTCTATACATGGATGGATCTATCAGCAAGTTGCAATGTGGTTTTGGTGGGTTTCCTACGAGAGTATGTCACCCAGAGTTAAGATGACCAGAGGGCGATAGCTCGGAATGACCTGTGGAAGAAATTCACATAATTTTTGGGGTTCCCATTGGAGAGGACTCTGGCAACACACGAAAAGTCTGAACTTTAGAGTTAAGGCTCCCCGTCAATGTTACGAGCTGACCTTCAAAGATGCTTAAGGTCAACTCCTGCGTGATCACTTTCACAAAAGAGGACGCCCGAGGGATTATACACCCCCATGACAATTCACTTGTTGCTCCATGGTGGTCGCTAATAAAAAATTGTTCAGAATGATGGTTGACATGGGAAGCTCGAAAGATATCTTATACGTCGCAGCTTTCGAAAGGATGGAAATTGACCGACCACGGCTTAGACCGGTCAAGACTGCCCTAATCGGCTTCAAAAGTGACAGTATCGTGCCAGATGGGGTCGTAACCCTCCTAGTCACAGCTGGGGAAGAGCCAAATCAAAAGATGATAATGGTCGACTTCCTTATCATCAACACGCCGTCGTCCTACAACGTAATAATCGGCCACCCCTCCCTCCGAGCCCTCAAGGTAGCGGTCTCCATCTACCACTTGACAATGAAGTTCTTGACCGACGAAGGGATTAGGTGGTTAGGGGCAACCAATAGGAGGCTTGGCACTACTATGAATTGTCATTACGCGGTAAAAGCCAAGCTTCTTCAGTTACCCGCACAACCTCACTGGATCCCAAAGAGAGCGATGTGGAGAGAGGATTAACCACCAAAGAGTTAATCGAAATTCCAGTTACGGACAACGATCCTACTAAAGTTGTTCGAGTCGGATATCAGTTGAAACCTGAATTGCGCGACGAGCTCAACACATTTTAAAAGCGCATGTCGATGTGTTCGACTGGTTGCATCAGGACATGCCCGTGATCAGTCTCGAGGTGATGGTCCACTGTTTGAACGTCGACCCGACCTACAAACCCGTTCGGTAGAAGTGTCGTCCCTTCAATACTGAAAGATACGCTGTGATCAATGAGAAAGTGGACAAGTTGCTATAGGCCAACTTCATCGAAGAGGAATGGTACACCAATTGGCTTGCTAATATTGTCTTAGTTAAAAAAGCTAGTGGAAAATGATGGGTCTGCGTGGATTACACCAACCTCAACAAAGCTTGTCCAAAAGATAACTTTCCTTTGCCTCGTATTGACCAATTCGTCGACGCCATGTCGAGATATGAGCTCCTTAACTTCATGGACACATACTTCAGGTATAACGAAATTCGGGTGTACATGCCAAATAAGCATAAAACAGCCTTCATAACATACCAGGGCCTTTACTGTTACAAGGTGATGCCCTTCGGACTAAAAAATGTAGGTGTTAGTGCACTTTTCTGTGGCATACTAGTGTATCTTATTTGTCAATCACGTGTGTTGCATATGTTGTATTGTCGGTTGAGCCTTGACAAGCTAAAGACCAAAAATTCAAGTGGACAAGAAGCATCAAGGAAGAAGATCAGATAAATGAGATGCCTTGGTGACCTTAATCCTTTGAGCCAAAACACCCATAACCTCTTAGATGACTTGGACCAACTAGGAATACCCTTAGTCATCTTTATTAGCCTTAGATCATATAGAAAAACATGATAAATTAGGTTAATTAAAGAGGTGGAAGTTGCTGTAATTATCCACCCCAAACAACAACTTTCAATAGACCTCTGATATATCGGAAGTCTATTCGATAAAACTTTGATGTATCGGAAGTCTATTCAATAGACCTTCGATATATCAAAAAAGGTCTATTCGATATATCGAATCGAGTGTCCAGTAAATGCACAACTCCTTGGACAATATGATCGATCTATCAGAATGCCCTTCGATATATCTAAATTAGGGTTTTTGATATATTGATACCCCAGTTGGATATATCGAAGAGATGGTCCAGCAACTTCATAAATCCACTTGACATATTCTTCGATATATCGAAATGAAATATTGATATATCGAAGATAATTTCGATTAATCGAAACGCTATTTCAATATATCGAAGTGACCATTTTCTGCCTGTTTTATGACCATTGGAGATTTTTTTTTAAATACGGGAGAGACGGTCCTTGGGCTTTAAGAGAGGAATTTTGAGGAGATAGAAGCCACCATTGTTGAAGATCATTAAGAACTATATTCCTAACCTTAGCAAGTGATCTTCCTTGTGATTCATCACAAGAATGGAGCATTTGAAGCTCATGATGAAGATTCACTTGTCCCTCTATTGATCTCTAGAGTTTGGATTAACCTTTATAGTTATATTCTTATCCAATACTCTATGATGAGATCCTTATAGATGAGACTCTCCAGGCAACCCATTCCCATTAGTTGTAGAGATCTCAAACCTATCTCCTAGCACCTTGGGCATCTACGTTGGAGTATCATAAGCAAGGTAGCTGATCTTAGAGCTGGAGCATTGGTGACCTAATGACATTAAAGATCGGAGGAGCACAAGGGTAGCTGATTGAAGCACGGGAGAGCGAAGATCAAGCAACCCGAAGTGGCACAATAAAGGGGTTCAATCCGACAAGTAAGTTGTCATTTGTAAGAGTCCGGTTCCACTCTTTTCCCTGTGGGAATTGAGTGTAGAGTTTGTCTTTAAGCTTAATAGGTTCAGTTGTAGGACCCAAACCCAGTTGTAAGGTCAAATAGAGTCTCCAAGTGGGGAGCCTCCAATGGGAGTAAATGTTAGGTTCGGTTGTAGAGCCTTGGCTTGGTTGTAAAGCCTTAAAACCATTGAGGTTCGGTTGTAAGACCTTGACTCATGAGTGGAGTCTAAATTGAGCTTCGATTGTAGGACTTTAGCTTGAGTATGCCTAAACAAGTCTCCAAAGGGGAACCATCAACACAGTGTGAACGTGTAGGTTGGGAGTAACCTGTAAACTCCCCAGTTGGGTGGATTCGAGTTAAAACACCTTGGTTGGAAGGAACCAGATTTAAACTCCTTAGTGAATGTCGGTGTGCTCAAAGGGGTTGAGTACTTGAACTAGGAGTGGAGTAGACCCGAAGTCGAACCACTATACATCATTGTGTTTGTGATTGTATTTGAGCACATTTCTTATTATGCATTGTGTTTAATGGTTTAATTATAAATGCTTAACTGGAATGTATGTTAGGCACTTGATAAGTACATCTACACACACATGATGTACTTTCACTTCTTTAGTAGACTTGAGCTTATATGATCCACTCTCATATAGTCTACTTGAGTTGCATAGATTAGGCGTTTGATTGGTTAAATCATTTGATTATCTATGCATGCTTAGACTAGGTTGTTTGTTGCTTGAACTATATGCTAGTCTTGTGATTGGACCCACTTGGGCTTGGAAGCCGAAGTGTTCTTGCTTACTTAGTTTGAATTGATAAAACTGTTAAGTAGGCGAAAAGAATTTCAAAAGGTCCTAATCACTCCCTACCCCCCTCTAGGACTTAACCATAATTCTAGTTGCTCTCTAAGCTTCCGCACTCACATATGTTGGTGTCGTGTTAGACTACCAACGTAATTACAGCAGGAGCCACCTATTAATGACTGGTCAACAAGATGTTCGTTGACCAGATCGACAGATCCATGGAGATTTATGTGGACGACATGCTTGTCAAAGGTCTAAGGTTGGAAACCCACATAGAAGACCTCCAACCCATGTTCAACATTCTATGAAGTTATCAAATGAAGCTCAACCCAAGCAAAGGTAAGATCAAGAAATTCCATTGGCTTTATAGTACATCAGAGGAGAATCGAGGCAAATTCAGAAAAGATTTGAGCCTTGATCGAGATGAAGTCACCCGCCACGGTAAGGGAAATCCAGCGCCTCACAGGTCGGGTCGCCTCACTCAATCAATTCGTATCAAGAGCTACTAACAGATGCCTCCAACTTCTTCCAGCAGTTGTGTGGATGCAAGGAAGAGATTTGGGCCGAAGAATGCAAGCGAGCCTTTTAGTAGCTTAAAGCGTACCTCAGATCTCCACCCTTACTGTTTAAGCCCGTCTCAGGAGATGAATTGCTGCTCTAACAAGCAGTCTTAGAAGAAGCGTTCAGTTCAGCATTGATACAAGTTGATCAGAAAATGTTTATGATAAGGAGTCACCTTCTGGATCAGAAAATGTTTGTTCCGTGAAGCTATTCAGAAAGGAGAAATCGACGAAGGAGTCACCTTCTGGATTAATTCTGGCGTTCGATAAAGCCTTGTGAGAGAGGAGGACTTTGGAGCTCTTGAAGTTTGGGTCCACCCGCCACACAGCCTCGATTTGCTTCAACAGCTCAAGGCTCGGATCAGACTTCTTCTCCCGATTTGAAACAGATGCTAGAATTTGACGTTCACACAGCTCGGAACATAGACAATAAGAAAAGCAAGAGTTACTTATCGACCTGGAATTGAGAACCAGTTGCGAACCTTGAATTTTAGAGACTCAACCTCAACTCGGGAGGCTTCCCAACCCTTGGTCACAAAGAACCATTCATTCTTCCAACCATGAATGGATGAAGGAAAATCACCAATCAGAGGCGTCCCCTTCTTCGCTCTCGATGGCATATAGTACCAACCCTTAGCGTCGGGGTGGCCCTTCAACTGGTACAAGTACGTCAACTCTGAGGTTGTTGGGTTGGTCCCATTGACCTGCCATCGGAGGATGATACAACTGATTAGTGTCCTCCAGGCATTAGTCGTAAGTTAACCCGATGCTAAGTTGACTACAGAAAAATATTCCTGCACTGCTGGCTGAAGGGGAAGGCGCCGGAATCCGTTCTAAAAAAATGCAGAGTATATGGCGACCTCGTCTCCATGCGGTCGGCTCAGAAAATCATCCAAGCTCGGGAGGTGGAGTCCAATAAAGCCCTGGATACAATAATCCGCTCTGATCTAGCTCAGGTTGGATTTGGTCATCTTAGTCCAAACAGAATCTGCCGCGAATTCCGAGACTCTAGCAACACCAGAAGTAGAGGCCGGGTTTTTGGACTAGCACTCCGACGTATAAACAAAAGGGACTTCATCTAACGCGAAAGAGGAAGGGTTCTCCTAATCCAAAACATTGTTTGGGAACTCTCAAGGTTCGAACTGGATTTCCTTATAATGGGATTCCCTAATCGCATCCCACCAGACAGACACCGCCCTGGAAGAATCACTAGATCCCTCGGACCTCAGCATGGTGGTTGCAAAAAGAAAAAAGAAGGGAAATGCAAAAGAAGAATGGGACAGTTGTGGGCCAATCAAGGAATGGTGCCCAAGGAAGGATAAACGTATTGGATTGAGTCCCGGACGCGAATCAACGAGAATGATCAAAAGCCTAATGGACGGACCAAGTGCAGCAGCAAAGGTAAAGGAAGAATCAGACATGGTAGGATAGCAAGAGGAAGACGCAAAAAATCCTCTAGAAATCTCTAAGTCCCGTCTTTATAATCAACCCTCAATAGTACCAGGTTCATGCTCACGCCATGTGTCAACGAGTTGTGGTCTTGAAAGGCAAACCGACGTAATTTTTGACCTGCTGTGCCACATGTCGCACTACCATTAACCGGCTTAACGAAGAGGCGTCCTCTTTGACACGTCACCGCCACATGTCATCTTTCCATTCATTCTGGAGGCAGAAAAGTTGTCACGCCATATGTTCATCATGACAACGTTTTGAAATTCAAACTGTTGCATTAAACAACATTCCCGCCTCTTCCATTGATGGCGACAACAACATGAAAAATGGGATTAAGCAAGGTTAGCTCTTCAATTCAGAACTACTCCTGAGCCGGATGAGCCAGAGTCGAGAGAGGGGGGATTTTATTGTGGGGAAAACTTGTACTGACCTCCTGAGGCTCAAAGAGCCTTCTGACATAATAAGACCATGGGCCCAAGTGGAACTCCTAAAGTTCGGCTTCGGCCCACGAGTAGTTCTACTTCAAAATGAAGAACTTAAACTAATGGAGAACTATGAAGCATCCATCATATCCGAAAATCACAATAGATCTAGGGCTTCTATCATTTAAATTTCATAAAACCAATTTGATTAATTTCAGAAACTCAGAGGCATCCCATGTATCCATGATCACAAGAGATCTTTAGAATTCTTTAAAACTATCAACTTTATTCAAACTAAAATCTAAAAAAAAAAAATCCAACATCAAACTCAAAGTACTTGAATAAAATGAATTAAAGCATTAAGAATGACTACAAGTTTCACCTCTTAGCCTTAACTAAGAGGTTTAGCTAATCAAAGACATGATTAAACTAAAACTCTAAAAAAAATAAAGAAAAACTAGAACTAGAACTAGAACTAGAAAAGCCCGAACATTGAAGAAGAAGAAGCTCCACTTTGAATCTCTCCACCTCTACCACATCTGGGACTCTTTTAGGATGGATTAGGATTGCAAAGGACCCCCATTTATATAGGAAAAATTGAGCACCACCTTTTGGATTGCATAAAACTTTTGCAGTTATGTCAGTTGTCGATCAATCGACCACGACTGTCGGCCGGTCACAACCCAAATAGCAACTGCAAAAAATAGAATTTTGAATCTTATCGGGCACTGTCAGCCGGTCAATCAGAACTATTGACTGGTCAATTTCTTCCAAATTAGTCCAACAACGTTTCTTTAAAACTATATCTTTTGAAGCTATAGACCGGTCGATTTCATCCTGCGACCGGTCGATTATGACTATCAGCTGGTTGATTTTTGTTGTTTTCTTTTGTTCTTCAATTTCTGATTTCTTTCTTATGTGGCTTGTTTCTTCTAAGCTTTGTCATATTATGGGCTTGATTTCTAAGCATCCTAGCAGTCCTATTTAGCATTAAAATCATGTTATCTCTCTTCATTACCCGCAAACACAAAAACATGTATAAGTTAGTAACTTTAAGCATAAAAGTAATGTAACTATGTCATGAATTCTGAATTAAATATGCACAGTTTAGAGCTCAACACACTCCCCAACCAGCATTTTTCTAGTCCTTGAGCAAAACATGCAAAAAATATTTTCAAATTTCAACTTCCACCCTCTCTAAGAAAGATAAGTTTTGTGCATTCAAGATAGTTAGACCAAACAATTCAGAGACAGGTAATTCAACCATTTTCAACTAAGATCTCTAGAAACCTTGCTAAGTCTCAATCCAAGTTCCATCCATCAATAAATCAATAGAATTGTTCAAATATCAAGATCCTAGATCACTTAATACAATCCAACCTATTCTCATTAAGGGTCAACTTTATTTGTAGGGTTAAATGCGATAAGTTATCCAAGGCGAACAAATTAACACAAGTTATTGATTCCAATCCTGCTCCTTGTTTCCTTTCTTTACTTCAGCTTTGGATTTTTTATCGGTGGCTTTCACTGTAATCTCATTCCCTTTTTGGGTGGTCATAGGTAGCCATTTCCGATACAACTATTTTTTAGCTGTTTCGTTTTCTTCTTTTCTCTTTCTTTCTCTTTTTTTAACAACCAATAGCTGAAGATTCCAAGAGGCTCACTTTGTACTAAAGTAATGTTTCTAACGGTAATGACAAAGGATGAAAAATCATTGTCTCAGATTACTATAAATATTCTTTTTTTTCCAGGGAGACAAGGATCTCCAGGCTTGGTTCCTAGCACCTATAAACAACCATCAATTCAAGTCATACAAATTCAATTTATCTTAATAATCCTAAGTTAAATATGTATTATGGTTCTAGACTCAATCAATATTTAAATGTTCTATCGATCACTCATAGAAGGAACTCGTTTAAAAATCTCAAAGTTAATTAGATTTTGGATTTTCAAATATTCATATTACTATAATCTCTTCACTTTTTATCCAACATTCTCAAGCACACAGAAATCTGGACTTCTAAGAGAGTTTAAAAATCTGAAATTGAAAAAAATTCAAAATTTTTTGTTCAAAACCTACAAAATACTAGCAATCAATTCTGCAAGAATCTCACCCCCAACCTAAATTCTACATTATCCTCAAGAAATGGCTATATGCAATTAAAGCAACATTATGTTAGTACACTTTTCTATGGCATACTAGAATACCTTATTTGTCAATCACATGCGTCCATGTGTTGTAATGTAGGTTGAGCCTTGGCAAGCTGAAGATTCAAGTGGATAAGAAGCGTCAAGGAAGAAGAACAGGTAAAAGAGATGCCTTGGTGACCCTAACCCTTAGAACCAAAACACCCTAAACCTCTAGATGACTTAGACCAACTAGGAAAACCCTTCGTCGTCATCATTATTCTTAGATCATATAGAAAAACATGATAAATTAGGCTAATTAAGGAGGTGCAAACTGCTTTAAATGAAATAGCCCAAAAAATAATTTTCAAGTGGACTTCAATACATCGAAGTCCAGTCTTTATAGGACTTCGATCAATCGAAGAATAAGTTCGATCGATCGAACATATGTCCAGTAACATTGCAAACACTCTGGACAGTTCTTCGATCAATCGAACATATAACTTCGATACATCGAAGTTGATGTTTCGATCGATCAAAGATTGGTTTAATTAATTGAAAATATGTCCAGCAACATTGCTGAATCCTCTAGACAGTTTTTTGATCAATCGAGTTATGTTTCAATCAATCGAAGGATAATTTCGATTGATCGAAGATATTCGAATCTGCCCTTTTTTTACCGTTTGATATTTTTTTTTATAAAAGCGGGGGAGTTCATTTTTAGGCTTAAGAGAGGGATTTTGATGCTCTAATCCTATCTCATTGTAAGTCATTCTCTTTATGATTCATCACAAGCTTGGAGCATTTGAAGCTTAAATGAGAATGATCTTGTTCCCTCTTGATTCCTAGGAGTTTAGACACCTTCATCATAGGTAAAACCTCTGTCTAAACACCCCCTAGGAATCCTTTAGGTGACTCTCCAACACGCAACCCATTCCTACCCTTAGGTTGGAATGTCGAAGAGCTAGCCTTAGCCTTGGTCACCTATGTCAAGTGTCTTAGGCCCTACTTTCAAGCGCATCCAATAATGGAACTTACTGATTTGCCTCTGCGGCAGGTTTTTCAGAAGCCGGAGACATCAGGTCGACTCACGAAGTGGGCCATTGAACTCGAAGAGTTCTACATCCAGTATGGGCCACGCATCGCCACTAAAGGGCAAGTTGTCACCGATTTCATTGCTAAATTCTTTAACATGCCCGATGCCCATAAGTCATCTGATGGGTAAGAAGCAACAGAAGTTCAGCCAACGGAAGCTGAGTAAGATGAAAGCTCAACAACACAGGATGCAATCGGACCAATGTGGTCGCTACATGTAGATGGGCTCTCTAATCTGCATAGCAGCGAGGTAGGCCTTATCTTGGCCTCCCCAGATGGGATGAAAATACAATATGCCCTAAGGTTCGATTTTCGAGCCTCGAACAATGAAGCAGAATATGAGGCACTCATGGTCGGACTCCACCTCGCCTCAGTGATAGGAGTAAGGAGAGTGAAGGTCCATAGTGACTCATGGCTAGTGGTTGGGCAGGTCATCGCTGAGTACCAGGCGAAAGGGAAGAGGATGATAACATACTTAGCCAAGATTCGGGAGCTCCTCGCCCGATTCGAGATGTATGAGGTGGTGCGAATTCGAAGAACAGAAAACATAAATGCGGATTCCCTCACAAAATTAGTGTATGCGGTCAATGACTAATTTGCTCGAACAATTCCTATCTAATTCCACCCCCACTGAAGCATAACCCAAGAAGAAGTCCCAGAAGCATGCCCAATGAACAATAAGCGGACTTGGATGGATCCTATTGTTCGGTTATTGCAAAATGGAGAGCTACATGAGGACAAGAAGGAAGCTTGACGACTGCAATACAGGTCAGCCTGGTACACGTTGATCGACGGGGTGCTCTACAAGAAAGGTTTATCTCTCCCCTGCCTACGATGTCTGCGGCCAAAGGAAGCTGAGTATGCGTTTAAAGAGATCCATTCTAGATGTTAAGGTAACCACTCTAGGAGTCGGGCCCTTGCACAAAGTCATCCGCCAAGGATATTATTGGCCGACCATCCAAAAGGATGTTCGACAACTCGCTAAAATGTGCGACAAGTGCCAACGATTTTCTCTAGTTCCCCACCTGCCGTCGGAAGAGCTCACCCTCATGTCTGGCCCATGGCCGTTGACACAGTGGGGAGTCGACATCATTGGACCTCTCCTGATAGGCAAAGGTTAGGTACGCGATCATCGTTGTCAACTACTTCACAAAGTGGGCTGAGGCCAAACCCTTGGCAACCATTACAAAGAAAAGAAAGACAGACTTCATCTGAAAATTCATTATATGTCTGTTCGGCATCCCCCATACTATTATCACTGATAACAGGCATCAGTTAGACAATACAAACTTTTAGGAATTCTATCAAAGACTTGTGTGTTAAAAATGTCTACTCCTCACCTCACCATCCGCAAGCCAACGGTCAAGTTGAAGCTGTCAACAAGATAAGTAAGGGCCACTTAAAAATGAAGCTCGGGGAGCGCAAAGTAGCGTGGGCAGAGGATCTCCTCGAGGTACTATGGGCTTACCGAACCACGACTCAGTCTACTACAGGAGAAACTCCATTCTCCCTCACATTTGGAGCCGAAGCGGTGGCCCCAGTTAAGATCAGAATGCCGACCAATCGGACTGGTCAATTCTAGCTAAAGAAAAATGAAGGACAATTACGATTAGCCTCGATTTGCTGGAAGAATTAAGAGATACGTCCCAGGTTAGAATTCTGGCATATCAGCGGCGAGTAACAAGATATTATAATTCAAAGGTCAAAAGCCATCAGTTCAGAGTAGGAGACCTCATTCTCCGAAAAGTCTCCAAGGAAGCCAAGGAAAAAGCCTTGGGAGCTTTCAGCCCGAATTGGGAGGGCCCGTACAAAGTGATCAACTCAGCACAGCCGGGTACATTCTGGTTGGAGGACATGCAGGGCCGACCTCTTCCCCATCCATGGGATGCGGACTACTACCCGTGATCAGCTAAGTATTGTCTGATTATGGAAGCTTTGTAAAGTAAGAGTAGTTAATAAAGGTGTTCCTTTTAATTAACTAAACTGTATGCAAGTTTAAGCAAGGGCCCACTAACCCAAAGCTTAACGTTCAACAAGCCAGAGATCAATAATGATCAGAGCTCATGCACTCAGCCCCATGGTGTACCTCGACTATAGAGGACTATATCCTCATTAAGTTAAAACGACCTAAACAGGTCATCCCAGGCACAAGAGCTTCTGAGCTCATTAGCCTAAGATCTACTCTACTCTTATGATCCGAACCAGCTTAAGCTCGACCATGGAGTTCGAGGGAATCACGCATACAGTCGCAAAGACATTCCCATTCATAAGTCACAAGCATAATAAAAAGAAAAACACACAAGTTGTCACGCCCCAAATTCGGTTCTCGACGTCCACTCGCTATAACCCGAATTCAGAGGTGGCAGCCTCCGTAGTACCCCGATCTTGGATCCTAACCCCACACGCCAGGTTCCGATCCTGGGATACCACAAGGAGGATTTTAGGGTCTGAATTTTTTTTTTGAAACATGAGCATCACCATATGAGTACCATCAAAGACAAACACAATATTTCCAGTAAGTCATTTCGTTTACATACAGAACTGAAAGGTAAATACACAATGCGTAAATATAAAAACTGTGCACAATCCGGCACCTCCTGCTACTGCACTCCCAACTCCAACTCAACGTTGCTAATACACTCTAGTATAACCTGCAACGTAACAAACGCACATAAACTTCGAACGAAGCTTTGTGAGTGCGTGTGTGCGTGCGCAATGCGTATGACAAGCATGATAAATATCAGAGTAAGCAGTGAAGCATGATGAGAACTTTAAACCAAGACTTAGCCTAATTAGGCTACACGATCATGTGATGTGAATAACCAGTCTACCACGACTATGCAAGCATGCAATACAGGTTACTAGCCTACCAAGGCTATATACTCATACTATGCAATGGCCTAAAGGGCCTAATGTCACATACAATGATCCAATGCATGTATGCAAATCACCACCTCTCAGTACAGTGGTCCAGATACGAACAGTCATAACGCGATCGCCTAAGCAATGCAGGACTCGGAACTGGTAGCTTGCCCAGTGTGGTAGCTCGCCCAGGCTTATAGCCCCACCCACATCACACCCGCCCACGTCAGGACCATCCCACACCATACAGAACATTAGTCACATCATTGATACCAATACCATCTCTGAAACGGAACATCACCAGGGTCTTACAGACCTCACTATTCACCAGTAGAATGCCAAAGCCTATCTGGTGCAATAGCGGACCTACTCACAGCTGGTCAAACTCAACCCACTTTGCCAACACTCTTCTAGCAGGTTAGGTCAGACCTCCTTTCAAACTGACCACGTGCAGTGGAAAACACCGCCGTTTGGTATTCGGCATACTGGTGTATGATTAAACCACCAGGTCCTTGAATGGAGCACCCACCTTGGTACCAACGGGATCAAGGACTTTCACCGAGGGACATCTTTGGCATCCAGTTTAAAGATCATATGTTGTAGGCAAATATAGTCTATCGAGAAGTGCAGGATCGCGGTCATAATGAATGCGAGCAGTCAAGCTCGTGCTCGCCAGAGGAGGTCGCATCTTCCGATGCGAGCAGCTCGGCTCGTGCTCGCCAGAGAGGGTCGCATCTTCCGAATGCGAGCAGCTCGGCTCGTGCTCGCCAGAGGGGGTCGCATCTTCCGAATGCGAGCAGATCGGCTCGGGCTCGCCAGAGGAGGTCGCATCTCCCGGATGCGAGCAGCTCTGCTCGGGCTCGTCAGAAGGGGTCGCATCTCACGAATGCGAGCATCCCTGACACAAGCAGCTCCCGACATCAGAATAGTCCTGAGTCTTCGTTTTTGGTTTGGATGGTCCTCATACTTCCAGCATCCGGTTCCCATCGAGTGGCTTGTTTAATCCCTCTGCGATACCAAGCAGAGTTACATCCAGCGCGGCGGTCTTCACCCTCTCGGCGTCCCCTTCCTTTTCGGGGATTGCTATCAAGAAACGTGATTGCCGGAAGAAGTTATTGGGTTAGATCTTGCCTCTAAGGATAAGGATCTTGTCCCACTAAATCAGCGAGATTTCGGTATCGTACGCGACATCAGCGGGATTTCGATATCTTACGTAACAAATTGGGTTGCTTCAGATCTATATAAAGGGGTGACTCCATTAAGAGAAAGGTACGTACTAATCACTCAAGCTGGGTCCCGTTTTGCTTGGCTTCTCTTCTGTGGCCTAACTTAAGCGTCGGAGGGCTAACGGCTGGTCCCCAGCCACCCTTATTCGCTGTCTTATTTCAGGTCTGGTGGTGGAAATCTCTCCTGGAGCGAAGGAGAAAAGCCGAAGGATCTCATTGCAAAATCTGACATTAACAGTTTGGCGCCGTCTGTGGGATCGACTTGATCATCAAAATCAATCGTGTTAACCACCGATCAAAATCCTTCGGTGATGCCTCCTAAAAAGACTGTTCATCCTTCAACTTCAAGGCAGGCACCACCTCCGCCCGGTGAGACGGAATCCGCACCTGCCCTCCCACCTGTTCCGACGGATATCCCTCAAGAAGCCCCAAATATGCCATCAACAAATCCATTATTGGGGGCTTCTGGAAATCAGGATGATGTCCTACGATTCCTCGGGAACACTCTCCTAACTTTAAACGCTGGAGTTCAGGCACTGTCAAATCGGCTTGATCAGCACTTCCCTGAACCGCAGAGACAACCCTCCGAAGGGTTACCACCGCCACCCATACCAGTTGCCTCCAGACATTCTGTGGATGAACCACAGGTCCCACCACTCGGCGGCCATCCCCCTGTGCCGTCTCCACATTCTATACATTCCAGTTCGTCTCGACAACCTCCACCGCAAGGCTCCACTGCCGAAACGTCTAGCTATACCTTGCCATGGGAAGGAGATCTCAAAAGAATCCAAGACCGTTTTGATGTCATGGAGCAGAGATACCAGGCAAATCGACCGTCTGCTGTCATGGCGGCAATACATCAATCTGAATCTCCCTTCACAAGCAAGGTCATGGAGGCCCCGTTGCCCAGAAAGTATCGAACGCCTGTTATCGCTCCGTACACAGGTATTGGCGATCCTCTAGAACACCTGGAAACATATAGGTCCCTCATGGAGTTGGAGGGACATGGTTCAGAAATCATGTGTAGGGCTTTTCCCCTTACGTTGAAGGAAGCGGCTCGTACGTGGTTTCGGGGGTTAAAGCCTCTTTCCATCAGTTCTTTTTCCCAATTATCGGAGATATTTCTTTCTCAATTCATGGGAAGTATTCGCATTAAAAAGCCAGCCTCCCATCTGATGAATCTAAAACAGCAACATGGAGAGACAATAAAAGAGTTCACAGTAAGGTTCACTGCCGAAGCCGTTCAAACCGAGAGTTACACTGAAGAAAAGGGTCTCACAGCCCTCATCGCTGGAATAACGAGCGAGAAATTCAGGTTTGCCTTAGATAAAAGCCCGCCGAAAACTATGGCGGAATTCCAAGCCAAAGCTCAGAAATATATCAATGCGGAAGAAGTCGCTTTGACACGCCATGGAGTACAAAGTAAGAAACGCAAGCCAGAAGGAACTTCTTCTACAGATAAGAAATACCGTCGTGATCAACGTGATCGTTCTCCCAGGAAGCCTTACTCTGGTAAATATCATAATTACACTCCTCTTAATCGATCCCCTGAAAAGGTTCTAATGGAGATTAAACAAAAGCCGTATGTGAAGTGGCCCGCAAAGATCAAATCCGATCCCGAGAAGAGGGATAAGAGCAAGTTCTGTTACTTTCACAAAGATCACGGGCATAGGACTCAGGACTGTATCTCTCTACGAGACCATATCGAAGCACTTATCCGAAAAGGCCATCTCCAGGATTATGTTGCTCGTAAAAATCGGTCACCAGAAAGGGCGAAAACCTCATCTCGCCAAAAGGAACCGTCTCAAACCGACCAAGAGGATGCTGAGCCCACAGGAGAAATTCGCACTATCGTCGGGGGTCCAGCTTGCGGGGGTGACTCTCAAGCTTCAAGAAAGGCATACGCCCGAAAAGCGTCCAAAGAACCCCAGCAGATCTATTGGCTGGAACAAACGTCCAACTCTTCGAAAGCTAACCATCCCCCAATTTCTTTCACCCTCGAAGATGCAGCGGGAATTCATTTCCCTCATGAAGATTCCATTGTAGTCACACTAAAGGTATCAAATTATCTGACTCATCGAATTATGGTGGATACAGGTAGCTCGGCCGATATTCTGTATTTGGAGGCTTTCGACAAAATGGCACTAGCCAGAAACCTCCTCAAGCCAGTATCGACCCCTCTTGTCGGCTTTGGAGGAGAAGTGGTGACACCAGAAGGAAGCATCGATCTCCCAGTCACCTTTGGGGAGAGTCCAGCGAAGACCACCGTCTTCGTAAACTTCCTCGTCGTGGATCGAAAATCAGCGTATAACGCTATCTTGGGGAGACCGTCACTAATTAAGGTTGGAGCGGCCTTGCACCCTTCATATTTATGCGTTAAATTTCCGACACCAAATGGCATAGGGGTCGTGCGAGGAAGTCAGCAGGAGGCACGGTCCTGTTACCAGATAGCCCTCCGAGATCGAAAGAAGGCTCAAGCGACGCCCATCCTGCAAATAACTCAAGGATCGCCCGGTGATCCCTCGACCACCTCGTTGGATCCGAGAGAGAATGCTCTAAAGTCGGGAACTCCAGGGGAGGAAACAGTGGCGATCCACCTGACCGAAGACGATCCATCTAAAATCGTGTGCATCGGGTCCTCCTTGACCACTATCCATCGTGAAAATTTGATCAGTTTTCTCACCGAATACAAGGATGTGTTTGCTTGGTCTCATAAAGATATGCCAGGCATCGATCCTAATGTCATTGCACATCGTCTCAACATTGACCCGAAGCATAAACCCGTACATCAGCGTCGACGTGCCTTTACTGCAGAAAGACAAATGGCAATCAAAACTGAAGTTGAAAAGCTACTCGCGGCTAATTTCATAAAGGAAGTTGACTACCCAGAGTGGGTCGCAAACGTAGTTCTCGTCCGGAAAGCTAATGGCAAATGGAGGATGTGTGTCGACTATTCAGATTTGAACAAAGCGTGCCCCAAAGATAGCTTTCCGACACCGCGGATCGACCAGCTGGTCGACTCGACAGCCGGACATGCTCTCCTCAGCTTTATGGATGCTTATTCTGGTTACAACCAGATTATGATGCATCCACCTGATAGCCAGCATACTGCCTTCATCACAGATCGAGGACTATATTGCTACCAGGTAATGCCGTTTGGTCTTAAAAATGCAGGGGCCACCTATCAACGTCTTGTCAACAAAATGTTCGCTGCTCAAATCGGTAGGAATATGGAAGTTTATGTCGACGATATGCTCGTGAAAAGCATCGTCGAAGATAACCACATTTCAGATCTTCGTGAAGCTTTTGATCTGATGAGGAAGTATCAAATGAAGTTAAATCCAGAAAAATGCGCGTTTGGAGTGTCTGCAGGGAAATTTCTTGGGTTCATGGTTGGCCAGCGTGGAATTGAGGCAAATCCTGAAAAAATTAAAGCATTGATAGAGATGAAATCCCCTGTTACTCTGAAGGACGTTCAGCGTCTGGCAGGTCGCATCGCATCATTGAATAGATTCATCTCGCGAGCATCTGACAAGTGTTTGCCCTTCTTCAAACTCCTTCGTGCAACGGCCAAATCTGATTGGAAGTGGACACCTCAGTGTGAAGAAGCTTTCCAGCAACTGAAGCAATACATGAGCACTCCTCCCATTTTATCTAAACCTGTAGCTCATGAGCAACTCATTCTTTATTTATCTGTGTCTTCCACGGCTGTTAGCGCCGCTTTAATAAGAGAAGATTCCGGGGTGCAAAGGCCCGTTTATTATATTAGTCGAGCAATGGTCGATGCAGAAAATAGGTATTCTGATATGGAGAAACTGGCCCTAGCATTAATTACGGCAGTTCGAAAACTGCGACCTTACTTTCAAGCACATGCTATTTTAGTACCAACAAATCATCCACTACGACAAGTCCTTCAAAAACCTGAGGCTTCCGGGCGCTTAACTAAGTGGGCGGTCGAAATCAGTGAGCACGATATCTCATTCTGTCCTAGGACCGCAATCAAGGGCCAGGCCGTGGCCGACTTCATAGCTGAATTTACGTATTCTTCTGAAGATAATGTCAGGACCAGCGACCAGCCTCCATGGTCGCTCTTCGTGGACGGATCGTCACGGGCCACTGGTAGTGGAGCGGGTCTGATTTTAGCGGCTCCCGACGGGTCGCATTTTCAATACGCTCTGCGTTTCGAATCGCGCATCTCCAATAATGAAGCGGAATATGAGGCCCTAATTGTTGGCCTCGAACTGGCCATTTTACTCGCAGTCCAGAATTTGATAATTCATAGCGACTCCCAGCTCATTGTCAACCAAGTTCTTGGTGAATTCGAAGCCAAAGAAGAAAGAATGGCCTTATACAAGTCTCGTGTCCTCATCCTGCTCGCAAAGTTGAAGACTTATAAAATAATTCATATCCCTCGCGAGCAGAACCAACTTGCCGATTCCTTGGCAAAACTCGCTTCTGCGCCGGAATCAGAGTTATCACATTCGATCCCCATCGAACATCGTCAGAACTTGAGTATCGACCAAGTGACTCTAGAGCAAGTTCAATCGGCACAATCGTCTCCATGCTGGATGGATCCTATCATCCTTTACCTCAGAGATGGATACCTTCCAGAAGACAAAAAAGCTGCGAGACAAATTCGGCTTCGAGCTGCCAGGTACACCTTACAAGATGGAATATTGTTGCGAAAAAGCTTCTCCTTGCCATATCTAAGGTGTCTCCATCCAGAAGAAGCACATCGTGTTCTAGATGAGATACACCAGGGGGCATGTGGTAATCATCCCAGGGGGCGATCCCTGGCATATAAAGCGATGAGGCAAGGATATTATTGGCCCACGATGAAAGCAGACGCCATCGAATTTTCTAAAAAATGCGACAAGTGTCAACGATATCTACCCATACCTCGTGTACCGTCTGAGCGGATGACCCCAGTGGATAGCCCTTGGCCTTTTTCCCAATGGGGGATCGATATCATCGGGCCCTTACCTATGGGAAAAGGACAGAATAGGTTCGCGATCGTGGCGGTTGATTATTTCACCAAATGGGCCGAGGCAGAACCGTTAGCCAAGATTACTGAAAAACAGACTACTAAGTTTATATGGAGAAATATCATATGTCGTTTCGGGCTTCCTCATACTATAATTACCGATAACGGAACGCAGTTCGACAACGCAGCCTTTGATGAATTTTGCGACAAATGGAAAATACGTAATCTCCGCACTTCTCCATATCATCCTCAGGCGAATGGGCAGGTCGAGGCAGTAAATAAAATAATAAAGCACCATTTAAAGACCAAGCTAGGTGAATGTAAAGGGGTGTGGCCAGAACTTCTGCCAGAGGTATTATGGGCCTATAGAACCACGGCTTGTACATCAACAGGTGAAACTCCTTTCTCCTTAGCATTTGGTGTTGACGCAGTGGTACCGGTGGAAATTCAAGTCCCCTCATATCGGATCGAGCAGTACGATCCCGCGAGCAATCACGAAAACCTTCGACTTCATCTCGATCTCCTGGAAGAGCGAAGAAATGCTTCTCAAGTGCGAGTGGCAGCGTATCAACAACGTATTGCTCGATATCGAAATGCTAGGGTTCGGCCTAGATCCTTCCAACCCGGAAATTTGGTACTAAGGCAAAATCTAGGAGTTCCTGCCCGTTCATTAGATCCAAATTGGGAAGGCCCGTATCGGGTTATCAGGGTTGTGCGACCTGGAACTTATCATCTTGAAGACATGCTGGGGAAGCCCGTACGTCGCCCTTGGCACGTGGAGCATTTGCTACGATACTATCCCTAGATTCCATGTAGTTCATTACAATATTTTATGAATAAAATAGAAGATATCAGTTGGTTGCTTTTCCATTTACATGGACCTGTATAGCCCTGAAGAGAATGCTTACACATCCTCTTGGCCAATTGCCTACCCTTGGTAGGATTGAAGTTGTTACTAGTTGGTTGCTTCTCCATTTACATGGACCTGAACAAGCCCTGAAGAGGATGTATACCATCTCTTGACCAACCTCCTGCCCTTGGTAGGATCGAAATCTCAATCGATAGATCAGTCTATCTCAACGTGGACATGGTCACACGACCCCCGGATTGAGTGATCGCATTCCAAAATGCGAAGCAGCATAGCGCGTGCTTGAATAGGGTCGCAGTCATGCACCCTAATCGCGAGCACTGCGGCTCGTGATCGAATTCGCGGTCATGCACTCTAAAATCGCGAGCAGCGAAGCTCGTGCTCGCATTAGTGGGTCGCATCCCCTGATGAATCAAATGGGATCAAAACAAAGCAACAATGAAGGAAAGAGAAGAATACACAATATTAAAAAAGTAAGTGTTCATTAAAATAATAACCTTACAATTACAGATCTCTTCTCTATAAAAAAAAAAAAGAAAAAAAAAAAAAAAAAAAAAAAAAGAAACATAATATGGGAAGCTGCCGAGGTCAAGGTTGGTCATCCTCTTGCGCAGGCTCGCGGCTTTCAGCTTCAGGACCAGCTTCAGGAGCAGGAGCAACATCTGTTGCCCCGGTGACTTCGTTCTCAACAGCAGCCCTTTCCTTAGCTGCAACCTCGAATGCCACTCTGTCGAACTCCTCAACGTTAAAAGTTGGAGCAATTAGCTGCATAACCCTGACCGCAAAATCGCGACCAGCGATGTACGCCTCGTATCGCTCCTCGTCATAAAGTTGAGAAGTACGAAACTCCTGAACTGCGCGAGGACCCTCATCAGATACCATCTGAACGAGAGCCACTCGCTCTTCCTCCCAGTGGATGGAGTCATCCTTCAGCTGATTAAGTCGCTTCTGGGCCTCACCGAGCTGGGTCCGAGCCTCCTCGAACTTGGTCCGAGCATCCTTGAGCCATTCTTCAAGCTGGACCTTATCCTTGCGAAAAATCTCCTTCTCCTTCTCGCTCTTGGAATGGATCTCTTGAAGCTTTGCGAGCTGGAGGTCCACTGACTGAAAGCGCTCAGTCAGGGATTGGATCTTGATCAGGAGAATCTTCTTCTCTTCGTCCAACTTGGAGATTTGAACCTCCAAGGCCTTCACCAAGCGGTCCCTCCCTTGGACCTCTACTTCCATCATCTTCTTCTTCTTCTCCGCATCCTCCACGCTGCGGCGAGCTGCTTCGATGTCACGTCTGACTCGAAGCGTGAGATCCAAGCTCTATATAAAACAAAATACATGTGTGTGAGAAAGGAAGTAAATTAAAGCGATCCACCTTATCAGAGACGAAAAACACGAATCTGTAGTTACCTGTAACAATCTCACCCCAATGTCGGTGGAGAGGGCTTCAGGGCTTGGTTCGGGGAGACTCCCAAAGGAGTTGGGGGAAATCTTGTCAAACATAAACTCGCATATTGGATGCAAGTGTGGAGGAATGACAAAAGTCCCCGAGCCCGAAGCCTGGGCTACGACCATCTCTTTGGGCCCCGATTCGCGAGCACTCGCGACGCCAGGGACGGGCATTAACAATTCGCGAGCAGTTGTAGGCTCGCTTGGAGGCCCCTTTGGAGGGAGGCCTCCCCCTCTTCGATCACCCTTCGGTGAGTTGTCGGCCACCTCGATGATTGGAGGGCGAGGAAGGTCAGCTGGCGGGGGCACGGTGGAGAGAGGGGTCGCGTTGACCGGAGGGGTCGCGGTCATACGAGAAGTGCTCGCGACTCCTCCAGAGGCGGCTTGGAGGCCGCGAGCAGGCTCCTCTGCGAGAGTAGGCGCAGCTGAAGGACCCCCCGAAGTTTTCTTTTGCCTCTTCGAGGCAGCGCCCTTCAGCCGGGGAAGTACCCCCAGTGCGCCTCTCTTATCGCCAACATTCGTCATCTCTTCTCGGAAGGTGAGACCGGCTGCACAAAGATGACGAAGTTCTAGAGCAGTGCTGACGTGGCGCGCAGCCGCAGGGAGCTTGTAGACTTTGACAAGTTTTTCGTTGAGCCCTCCTCGCAGATTTGGCTTCACACCAATTGGAATTCCTGAGAGCAAAAAGGAAAGTTCATTAAATCGTCAATACAGCAAGGTTATTGTTCCCTTTCGGACAAGTAAACAGGCACTTAACCCACCTTCGCCAAAATGGCGATTAACATTATGGCCTTTGGGGTCGGATCCCATCTCGGACTCCCAGTTCCCGGAGGCATAGAACCACTTCTTTCTCCATCCCGGGCAGTTGGAAGAAGGGTTCCCCAAAATGAAGTTATTCCGGTGCCAGAAGCAGAGGTAGTACCAACCCTCGCTAGCTGGCGCCTTCTTCAGCTGGAATAACCTCAAAAATTCTTCAGCGGTTAACTCCTCGTTACCCGCCTGCTTCCAAAGGACGAAAGCACTTAGAAGAACCCGCCAGCCGTTAACTATAAGTTGGCCCGGGGCAATCTTGTAGAGACGGAGGAAGTTTCGAATAAAGGGGTGGAGGGGAAGACGTACGCCCACTTTGAAGAAGTATTCGTAAACAGCCACACACCCAGGCGGTGGTGCATCGGCTGTCTCCCCTCTCCCAGGCAGTCTGAATAAAACAGAATCTGGAACCCTATAAACCTCTCTAAGGTTAGAGAGTCTTTCCTCCGTCAAGATGGAAGAGTAACCGGAGGCAGAATACCTCCCAGCCGGTACTCTGGCGTTATTGGATTCAGAGGAGTCAGGGGTTTCATCTCCCAGAGGAATAATCTCTTCGTCAGAGATTTCCGCCATTATAAAAAGGAGATGGAAGATGAAATGAAAGAGGAAAAAGAAAGAAGGGTACCTCCGTAAAGAGGTTTTTCACTCCAGAATAGAGAAGGAAGAAGAAGAAGAAAGCTCTGCAGCAATGGAATCCGGAAATGAAGGAATTTTTCTAAGTCCGATATTTATATGCAATCATTCCGCTTGATTTGCTGGACACGCGGCAGATTCTCATTCGGCACGTCAGACGAACGGACGCTAGCATTAAATACGGAAACACGTGGCACCTGACGCTTCATCTCTGGCGGCAGAGAAAGCTGCGCAAAAGCTGGTCATCATAAATGCGGAGGCACGATAAGTGAATCATGCGCGATTATCTCCCAGCACCCAGCTGTCAACACTAGCAAAACCCTTGGCATAGTTCCTCAATACCAAGGGTTTGGGGGGCATCTGTTGTAGGCAAATATAGTCTATCGAGAAGTGCAGGATCGCGGTCATAATGAATGCGAGCAGTCAAGCTCGTGCTCGCCAGAGGAGGTCGCATCTTCCGATGCGAGCAGCTCGGCTCGTGCTCGCCAGAGAGGGTCGCATCTTCCGAATGCGAGCAGCTCGGCTCGTGCTCGCCAGAGGGGGTCGCATCTTCCGAATGCGAGCAGATCGGCTCGGGCTCGCCAGAGGAGGTCGCATCTCCCGGATGCGAGCAGCTCTGCTCGGGCTCGTCAGAAGGGGTCGCATCTCACGAATGCGAGCATCCCTGACACAAGCAGCTCCCGACATCAGAATAGTCCTGAGTCTTCGTTTTTGGTTTGGATGGTCCTCATACTTCCAGCATCCGGTTCCCATCGAGTGGCTTGTTTAATCCCTCTGCGATACCAAGCAGAGTTACATCCAGCGCGGCGGTCTTCACCCTCTCGGCGTCCCCTTCCTTTTCGGGGATTGCTATCAAGAAACGTGATTGCCGGAAGAAGTTATTGGGTTAGATCTTGCCTCTAAGGATAAGGATCTTGTCCCACTAAATCAGCGAGATTTCGGTATCGTACGCGACATCAGCGGGATTTCGATATCTTACGTAACAAATTGGGTTGCTTCAGATCTATATAAAGGGGTGACTCCATTAAGAGAAAGGTACGTACTAATCACTCAAGCTGGGTCCCGTTTTGCTTGGCTTCTCTTCTGTGGCCTAACTTAAGCGTCGGAGGGCTAACGGCTGGTCCCCAGCCACCCTTATTCGCTGTCTTATTTCAGGTCTGGTGGTGGAAATCTCTCCTGGAGCGAAGGAGAAAAGCCGAAGGATCTCATTGCAAAATCTGACATTAACATCATATATTTTCAGTGTTCTGCAAACCACGATGGAGCTGTGGTTGCAACATAGTAACCATGCTATGTGCGGCACAAGCAGACGATGCGAAATGCAACCATGCATACAAACGTGGGACGACATACCTGTGCAAGTCTCCAAAGAGCACCATAAAACTATAGGGTCTCAAATACAATGTCACCGTCAACTGGTAATGAACTGCAGGACAATCGCGGCCGCTATGGCCGGTTGATACAAGACAATCAGATGAGCCAAGCATTCATGATGCATGAGTCAAGCATACAGTATGAGTGCTAACAAGTAGTCAACCTACCACGATGGCTATAAATCAATCTAGTCCAACTTATTTGAGATATGATTAAGATGAGGGGACACATATGAATGATCGAGTCATAGTGCGTGATGTTGCTAGCCAGGGAATCTCGCACCAAGGGCTACAAGGTATGCTAAGTTATTCCTACCATACAGTGTAAGTCAGGATGATAGATTCATGTCCTCGAATAGTCCCATACCTATTGGAGAGGTTTGCGATAGAGAGCACATGGATTACATTTGCGCAACTACATCTCAAATGCTTTATGAATGCGTTTATGCCCTAGTGGTCCTCAACTAACAATGGTGATTCGGGATGCATACTCATTACACATGCATGGTGGTCGTTGAAGCATATAGTATATAGATCGCATAAGAGTATTCCAAATAACACTACGTGTGGCAACAGACATACTAAAAATAGCATAAAAAGATAATTCACTTATAACACAAGCAAACACAAAGAGATAGGACCCTAAATGGATGGTATACAAAAACAGATGATCCAACAATTGAACGGTGTGGATTAACCTTCAACATTCAGATAACCCAAATGGAAAGAAAATGATTGAAGACACTACCGACACATCAAAGGTAGAACCTACTTGAGCGGCAAGAGAAGAATACCCAAAATCATGCCGAGACCCATAATCATGTAGTACAGTTGAGATAAACACGATGAATGGTCCGTAAAAGGAATGTCATAGAACGGGTTGCAAGATAGACAGGTCATAACAGAGAATCATAAATGGTAGGGTAATCTGAGATAGATGGTCAATACGATGAGGTCCAAAAAGGGACGACAGATCTAACCTCATACTGCAAGATAGGCTGCATATAATGGATGGCCTACATGACATACTAACGTCGAGGATGAGCCCCACACTCGTCCTAAAGGTAAACGGACGGTGTGGATGGGATATACACGATATGGTGGTCTTTAATAGTTGGGTAGAAGGGTAGGAAGGGTGAGTCATATGAGTATACAACAAGCTGAGTCACCAGGATCAATCAACATGGTGAGTCAACAAGGTGAGTCAATAAGGCGGGTTGACGAGGCAGGTCAACATGGTGAGTTAACAAGGTGAATTGACAAGACAGTTCAACAGGGTGAGTTTAAGAAAGTAGCCCTATGACTTGGCCCGAGCAAACTTTAGGGATTCCCATGCATCCATATCTATATGACCTTTCAATAAGGGTTTACACAACTAATCATCAAGGTAGATCCACGGGATGGACAACGCGGTCATTCGAACACGCACACTAAGGTGGTCCCAAGGCTATCATATACATAATACGCTAGGGTCCATTCATTTGGATGCTTTGGATCAAGCACAAAATTAAGGCGGTCCTAATTGATGGGCAACATACATATCGCACCATAGTGGCCAATGACTGACGTGGATAGAACACATGCATAACAAGGTGGACCTATGGTTGGGGATAACCGTACAAAGGAGTGGGGAAGCCACATACATCAATGGGCCCCAACAGTTTGGGATCAACCCGATATTTGTGCTTTCCCACTAATCAAGTGAGATGGCAACCAAACACCATGGTGGGGCCCACACACCACATGTGTGAAACCCCACCCATGGCTGGGTAACTTAAGAACAGAAAGAATGGCAAATAAACATAACAGATGGGTCATGTAAAGTTTCCAATGGTAAGCGGTCAATCACCCTTATTTTCTACGTGTGGCCCACCCAAAACTGGGCCCACACCCCTGCCAAGAAGAACGACAAGGTATACCCAACATTCATCAAGGTGGGCCCAAAGTTGGGCCCCGTCACCTTTTATTAGATGGATAAATAAACATTACAATGGCCCCAAGGAAGGTTTCAAAGGTGGGCATCAATGACCACTGTTTCCTACAATGTGGTCCACCAGAGCTTTGGATTGCCTCATCTGTTCTTGGAGGGCCCATGGACTAAAATAATATGGAAAAATAGACGGTCGACATAGATAAAACAGATGCATCGTGGTGGGACCCACAGGGTGGGCCACTTGCCGGGCAGCGTGCCAAAGCACGCTGCTTGGAGCGTGGCACCCAAATGGGCCCCAAGAGTTTTGAATCAAACTGATATTTTTGTTTTCCCATTCATACATATCCATGTGATCTTATGAACTGGTTGAATGACAAATAAACATCACTGTAGGGTTGGGAAGGTTTCAACTGTGGAGATCATTATTCCCACTATTTCTCGTGGCATGGTCCACTT
Source organism: Liriodendron chinense (assembly GCA_003013855.2). Taxonomy (NCBI): domain Eukaryota; kingdom Viridiplantae; phylum Streptophyta; class Magnoliopsida; order Magnoliales; family Magnoliaceae; genus Liriodendron; species Liriodendron chinense. The sequence continues at coordinate 4,594,122 of ML058463.1, read as the reverse complement.
GAGGTTTGGATATGCTTAAATTTTGGGCTCAGCCACAAAAAATGAGCTGGAAAAACATATGGACATAATAGATAAGGCACATACATTCTAGGTGGGTCCCATGAGTGGGCCACCTGCTGGGCAGCCCAACCAGCCCACGGCCGGCGCCCTCTTTTCTCTTCTTTATTTTATTTATTTATTTATTTTTATCTCATCAAAAGGGGCCCACAGAAGTTTTTGATCAAGCTGATATTTGTGTTTTCCCTTCCTGCACACGTGTGTGAGCTTATGACCAGGTTGGATCTCAAATAAACATCATGGTGGGCCGTAGGAAGGTCTCAACGGTCTATCACTGTCCCCACTGTTTCCTTCGGTAGGGCCATCCTGAGATTTGGATCTGTCTCATTCTTGAGATCATGCCCTAAAATGATCTCCCCAAATGGATGGACGGTATGGATATAGCACACACATCATGGTGGGACCCAAAGAGTGGGCCACCAGCTGGGCATCACGAGCCCAGCGTCCGTGGACGCTGGGTACTCCCATCGTCAGAGCCTGCTTCCTTTTTTTTCTTTTTCCATGGTTTTGATCAAGTGGGGCCCACATAAGGGTGATCCACTCCGACTATCAGGTTCCCCAGCTCGTGGGGGACCCAATGAGCCCTATATTGGGTATATGATATGGCCCCACAGACATCAAGGTAGGCCTAACAAATTCTAACAGTAGACATCATTATTTCCACTGTTTCATGTGGTGCGGTCTGCTTAAGATTTGGATCGGTTTCATATTTGGGCCTTCGCCCTAAAATGATATGGGAAAACAGATAGACGGTGTGGATACAACATTAACATCAAGGTGGGTCCCACAAGTGGGGACCCCACTCACCGTCCCAGCCTCAGCACGCTGGATTGTTCCAGCGTCTTTGACGCTGTGAACGCCTAGCATCTGGACTGCTTCTTTTGTTTTCGTTCTTTTTTTTTCTTATCTTTGTTTATTTCAAGTGGGGCCCACATGGGTATGATCCACTCCATCTATTAGGTTCCCCATCTCATGGGGGACCCAATGAGCCTAATATTGGGTATCTTAGGAAGCCTAGAAACATCAAGGTGGCTCAAACAAGTTTTAAACAGTAGGCATCATTACCTATGCTGTTTTCTATGGTGTGATCCACCTAATATCTGAATCTGCTTCATTTTTTGGCGGTTAGTCCTAAAATGGGCTAGAGAAACAGATGGACGGTGAGGATTGAATACATGCATCAAGGTGGGTCCCACCATTGAACCACGCCGACGCTAGACGGTTCCAGCGTCCCTGACGCTGTGAATGTCCAGCGTTCGAACGGTTTCCTCTTTTTTTTTATAAATACTTTTTTTTTCTTTTGTGCCTTGACCAGTGGGGTCCACACGTGCAGGATCCACTCCATTCATTAGCTGGGCCATCTCATGGTCGGCCCAATTAGTTTTGGATCAAGATAATCCTTATATTTATCCTTCATCCATATCTTTGTGTTTTAAAGAATGGGGAAGAAAAGAAAATCAAGCATCATGGTGGGCCATTGGCCAGACTAATCATGCCACAAAATGGGTCCCCAAGTGGGATCCACACCATCAAAAGGTGGGACCCATTTGAATCCTAGATTCTACACAAAACCTAATAGGAACATGGATGCACTCATAATGATGGTTGGACGGTCGGATGGGGTTGGATTGCCGATCGGACGGTCCGGATGATGATCGGGGTCCTCCAAGCTTGATCTCCACCTTCAAATCCTCTAATCTCTCTCTAAACTCACTCAATCTCTCAAATCTCTTTCTTCTCTCTCTCTCTTAAGTCTCTTTCTCTCTCCTTTCTCTCTCTCTTTCTCTCTCCTGCAATTTTGGAAAATGAGAAGCCCTCCTCTCCCCCTACATATGCACTTATATGGGTAGAGAGGAGGGAGCATGGGGTGATGATGATGATGATGGTGGTGGCTAGCATGGGAGGGGGGTATGGGAGGTATGGCTTGAGTTGACTTTGGAGGTGAGAGAGTGATGGGGTGGGTATGGTGTGTGTAGACTAGGGTGATGAGAGGGGTATGAGTGAGTGTGATGGTGATTGATTTGACACATTGTTAGGATTTGTGCAAGTGGGGCCCATGCCACATCGCGTTGCCCGACCCACCTCGGATTGCACAAAAGTACGTATCTTTCACACCGGGTATCGCAATGGGGCGTGCCGCGCGGCGTTGGAATCATGGCGCCCCCGCAGTCGCAAGGGTACAAGTCTTAGGTCGCTGAGGTACTAAATCAGGGTCGCGATCAAGGTTCGCTAATCTGGTCCATCCGGGACGTACCGGTACCGGAAACTAAACGTATGGAGGGCAATTCAGGATACGAGTCTTACACAAGTGATAGAATGAAAAGGGAAGAGGGCCTCAGAAGGGTCGATTCAAAAAATATATGACCCCAAAAGGGGGCAATCATCATCTACAAAAAATAAAAAAAATGTGTATAGTTTCAAATCCCATATAGGCAAAAGAGACTTAAGAAAAAAATTATACCCTAAGAGGTGGGACCAGCTAGGGAAGCATCTTCAAGGATTAGGTCGGCTTCGCCTTAAGCTCCCTCTGGAGCCACCTTGCTACTCCTCGGCCGAATCCAAGAAGGATAGATCTAGATTGAGATACTGAGTCTGAACCAAGAGACGACACTTCTTATATTTGAAGTCGAACATATAATCGGCTTCGCACACCTTCTCTTCCAGTTTGGCTCGAGCGGCAGCCAGCTCCTTTTGCCCTTCCTCCATGACCCTCTTCAGCTCAGCCTGGCAGGATGCTAGCTCTTTGTCCTTAGCCTCGAGCTTGGCCTTTAAGGACATCATCCAGCTAAGCTCTGCCTCTTTCTCCACAAGCTCGGCCCTAAGCAGTGCCAACTCCTGCTTCTTCACTTCCAAGGCCCCCAACAGCACGTCCGCGACCTTCATCGCCTCATCCGTGGAGTGTTTAGCCCCGTCTAATGTCCTTTCGAGGCCAAAGATCATTCACTTATCCCTAGTCATTTCCTCTTTGAGGGCCAGGTAGTCGAAGGCAATTTGTCAAAAGGAAGTGAAAGTGAGAATCCACCGAAATGGTTTAACTTAAGCATGAACCTCACAGGGAAGCCTAATCTCACCTTGGCCTCAGAGACCCCAAGGGTCTTTAGCATCTTGCCCTTGGGTCCATTCACAAGGGCATTCACCTCGGGCTCAGGAAGCACCTTGTAAGCCCATCAACAGAGCTTGTAAAGGTGGGGGAATCTCTGAGGTGTGTTTGGCTGGCTGGGTGGCCGGTGATGACTAGGGAGCTTGCGTGGATGGTGGACTGGCCTCAGCTTGGGCCATCAAATCTACAACGATGGTAGTCTGGTGTGGCGGAGTTGGTGCGGGAGTAGCTATCTTGGCTTTGACATGGGCAGTAGAGGCATCATGACCTCACGCCTGGCCTTGGTTGGAGGAGCCTGCGCCTGCAGAGGTGTCGGCCCAGCAGGAGCTTTTCTAGATGGACGCTTCATGACTGCCCTTTGCCTTTTGTTGTCTTGGAAGAGCTCTTTTTCTTCTGTCGTCAAGGCAACAGATTTCCTCTTCAGAGCTGGAGTGGACATGCCTGAAAAGAAAGACAAGTAAAGTTTGATAATCGATTTGTTCTGCGAAGTTATTCAGAAAGGAGAAATCAACTAAAGAGCCACCTTCCAGATTAATTTCGACGTCCGATAATGCCTCGTGAGAGAGGACTTTGAAGGTCCTGAAGTTTCGGTCCACATGCCACACAACCTCGATTTGCTTTAGCAACTCGGGGCTCGGATCAGATTTCTTCTCTCGATGTGAAACGGATGGCAGAATCTGAAGTCAACACAGCTCGGAACAGAGGCAAATAAAAAAAGTAAGAGTTACTTATCCGACCTGGTATTGAGAACCAGTTGCGAACCTTGAATTATAGAGACTCAGCCTCAGCTCGGGAGGCTTCCCAACCCTTGGTCGTAAAGAACCACTCATCCTTCCAACCATGGACGGATGAAGGAAGATCACCAATTAGAGGCGTACCCTTTGTTGGGGTCCCAAAATGTAGGGGCCCTCAAAGCAAACAAAACGACCACGCACCTCTAAAAGTTCCCTTAGCCAATTTCAACTGAAATCTTTGGCGGGCCCCGCAAATCACCGTGATCGGAACCATCCAGAATCAAGTCAATATCTTGATTATGATTTATGATGAACAGTGCATGTGATTTCACTATCAAATGGGCTCCACAAACCCATCAAAATTCAAAACCCAATTGGTGGAGTTCAAAAGTCCGTCAACGCACCCATAAAATCGAACTCCCACGCATCCATAAATTCGGGTACCCATGCATTAAAAAAATCAGTAAAAAATGAAAATCGATTTAAAGGTTGCATGGAGTCCCACGCAACCCAAAAATGGGCCCACGCACCTGTAAATTCAACACATTTCAGGACTTTCATTTAAAGGTTGCATGGAGTCCCACGCACCCCAAAAATGGGTCCACGCACCCGTAAATTCAACCTATTTCAGGATTTTCATTTAAAGGTGCATGGAGTCCCACGCACCCGAAAAATTGAAGTCCCACACACCCAAAAAATCAGATATTTCCAGAACATATTTTTGGATGTGTTGCACCTCCGCACGTCAATTTTGGGGTGCGTTGGAGGTATTTTAGGGGTGTGTGGCATGTGGCAACCCCTCATTGGTCGATTTTCGGTATTTTCGGGTATAAATACCCCGCCCAACTATTCATTTGTACGTTCTAAAAGAGAGGGAGGGAGAGAGAGAGCTATGATCCTTTGGGTATCTGAGATTCCCGTCGAAAAACCCTCGCCGGAATCCCTTTCTAGTTACCGAAAAACCATTCCCGGTCGCTGGAATTCCTTTCCGATCACCAACGTCTTCCATCGAAAGATTACTTTGAACAAGACTACCGCAGGTCTGAATTCTAAAAATCACAAGTGTGGCCACGCATCCATAAATTCGGTCCCACGCACCAGAAAATTGTCCCACGCGCCCATAAATTCGACGTGATTCGGACAAGTGCATCGGACTCACACGCACCCGAAAAATGTCCACGCACCCATAAATTCAGGTCCCACGCGCCCATAAATTCGATGTGGTTCAGACAAGTGCTTTGGTGTCCCACAAACTCGAAAAATGTCCCACGTGTCTATAAATTTGGGTCCCACGCGTCCGTAAATTCAACGTGATTCAGACAAGGGCTTTGGTGTCCCACGCACCCATAAATTCATCAAAAATTAAATCATTAATTTAAAGGTGCGTTGGAGCCCACGCATCCTTAAATTAAGTCCCATGCACCCTAACAAGCAGCGAATTTCAAAAATGTTTATCGGTGCACCGGACTCAATTTTAAGTGTTTTCAAGTTCCGCTTGAGCCTATTTTGGGTTTTTCGAACGTTCCGGACGCAATGGAATGGTCAAACGATCATTCTAGGATCTGTAAATGAACATAATTGTGTACCTTCGAGGTTTGACCTGATTCAACGCGATGAATGAAATGATTTCTCGGAAAGAAGCCGCCAGCATCCAGAACTATGCAAATATATCATTATTTATATCTACTGTAAAATATGATCCGATTTGGGTCGAAAGCTAGACAAACGGGATTATGATTATCACAATAAACCATATCAAAAGAGTTTCAATTCTTTACAAAACAATTGTTATGAACTGTCACAACACAACGGTCGATGCCCTACCCATTCAAGCGGCATCTGTCGGTTGGGCTACTCAGGTATACACAGCTGTAGATTGGACTTCCCGAGGTCACTTGTCCATACACAACAGGGGCAGGCCCAGAGTCGTCCTTCTCAGTCATAAACCCTGATAGTCTCAGTCAGGATCTCCGGTCAAAACATGGGACATAGACATCTGACTCATACAAAGATGGTTCAGTCCATAACAAAACAAATACAGGTCTCTACGACCACAAACTCTAAGGCCATAGTCCCTGCTGACTAGTCTTCTGCCTTTTAATCAAGGGTCATCGATCATTCGATGTAATTAAGGACTCGTGCCAGATCATAGCTTGGAATGTACAAGATCTCAGAATCTCTGGAATAAAATTCGCCTTGCGATCTCTTCTTGTGTACTTTTTTGTGAATGCTTGTGATTGTCTATGAATGTTTTCATTACTCAGATCCCTAGAGTAACAATACACAGAAAATGTCTATTGAACATTTTTCAGTTCTAACAAACTGGCGAGTCTGCTGGGGAATATCCAATACCAGAATCTCTGGTTAGCTTTGAGTATAGAGACACTCTAAGATTAGTCGTTCGTAAACATGAATGTGTACATAGGAAATCTATGGCAAGGCATAATGTTTCGGTGCCCTCGTGCGCCAAACTGGCGACTCTCAACGAGAACGTTCTTCCCTTCATCTTTAAGGCAATCGACGGTAAATTAAAGGTTTTCAGACCCACGAACTTCCACAACTACATGTATTTGTCTTCTTCTTCTTGCTTATTTCTGTTAGTTTATGCACCGTGATTGATGGGTCACGCTCCCGGCCGCATTTATGAACTGTTCTAATGATTTTCTAACACCGCTGAATTAGCAAGATACCACTACAGATGGAAGAGATGGCATACTTGATGACAAGTTCGTGCGTCTTCCTTACCAACGGGGGTTTCAGCTTCCCCCGTTTCACCGCAACTACAACAGCCAGCCCAAGCTCAGAATGACAGTTGGTTGAGACCCGAAGACAGAAGAAAGAGCAGAAGAAAGCGCCATCATAGTTGCACACAGGAGGGCAAATGCTACAAAACTTCGCTCTGTGATCAGGAAACAATAGCAGCCGAAGCGAGAGCATAAATCCACTGTCAACAGTCCTGTCGTAACGGCCAAGTCTGTGGTGCCTGCGATGACAGTCGAAAAGTTTTCACCGTTGTCCAAGACCCCTCACACCACACAGAAACTGACCAAGCCCACCCACGTGAGGAGTTCCGACCCTGCTGTAGCTACCAAATTAAGACAAACGCCAGCTCAGAAAATCCCGTCGGCACAAGTGGTAATGGTCCAAGTGGCCGAAGAAGAAGAAGAAGGACCGTATGAAGTTGAAGAATTACCTCCATTCCAGGATCAGATCAACAGATTGGTTGAGGCTAATCGCGAGACAAACGATTGGATGAGGGCTATTCAAGAAGCCCTGACCACTTTGATAGCTCAGAATGCCACCAGAAGTATCGCGCCGCCCACTCGTCAGTCAGCAGAGGAGACCTAAGGGGTAGCAGAAGGTCCGGCCGAACCTAAACCGCCCGTCCAACTCAGGGTCGCGCTAATAGAACGTGCACCGCTTCCCGCATAGCACATGTCACGAGAGGAGTTATCCCAGACAATAGCCCACATTATGCAACAAGAAAAAGAGAGAGAAGAGAGGCAGCTATAAATATCGGGTCCTGTACCCACCAGAGGTAGAAGAGGTACCATTCCCGACTAATTTTAGATGCCCGGACTTCGGAAAGTTTGACGGCAGAGGATCGCCAGAAGAACACATCACCCACTTCTTGACTACGTTAGGAAATTGGTCTGCAGTCCCGTAGTATTGCATGCGGCTATTCGGATAAACCCTAATAGGGAAAGCCTTTCAGTGGTACATGTCGTTACCAGCCAGCTCTATAAGGACATGGGAGTAAATGCAGGACACCTTCATCTCAAAATTCTTTGCGACAGAGAGGGAGATTTCATTAGTAGATCTAGCATTGGTCAGGCAGAGAATGGTGAACGAGTCGAGAAGTTCATCGACCGATGGGGAACCACAGCAGCTCAATGTCGTGAATTACCCAGTGAAGGCGAGCAAATGAAGATGTGCCTAAGGCTCTAGACCCGATGATCTCGTACCGATTGTCAGGCAATACCTTTCAACTCTTTTCCCGAGCTGGCGACGAAAGCGCATCTGGTGGAGGAAGCAGCATCCCAGGTAAACTTCAGACCCGAGACACAAAAAAGAGAGATGGGAAGAGTAGTAGAGATCAATTAGGTCGACAAGAGCAGGGACCAGAAAGATCGAAAATGTCCCGTTGACGATCATAAGCCAGAGATGAAGACAACAGTTATACAAGACAAGGGTAAAAGGCCCTATGCACCCAAATGGATATCAATAGCTGAAAGAGAAAGGGCGAATGGTCCATACACATTTAATGTTCGATCTAGTTCTGATCATGGAACAATTGATCGAGGAAGGCTTAATGCATCTACCAGAACCTGTCCGTCCTCATGAAGTCGGACGAATAAACTATCCCAAATATTGCAAATATCATCAATGTGTCAGCCACAAAACAGAAGATTGCTTCTTCCTGAAAGGAAGGATACAAGGGTTGATCAATCAAGGGATCATTAGCATGAAAGTACACGAGACGGCAAAGGAGGCAACCGGGACAATTTCAGCAATCCCAATGGAAAATGACACCAACCGACCCACTCCATTCCCTGAGCCGAAGGAACCATGGACTCTAATCAGTAGCAAGAAAAGACTCGAGAATAGAAGAAGACACGTTAACCGAAGAAAGAACAGGGGAAGAGGAAGGAGAGAAATATTACAGGGGCAGATACGACCCATGACGAACATGGTACATTATGGAATGGTATCATTTGTCGAACAAGCACCGTCCGAGGAAACCCCACAAGCAACTGAGGGAGAGGTTGATGTGGTCATCTTACGATCAGGAAAGCAAATGCCTGACTGTACCCCTCTAGGACCAGACGACCCGATGCAAGAAGACGGTATCCCTGATAGGCTGCAAGGGAGACCTCGCATGCAAAAACTGAAAGAGAAGGTCGTCGAGGCCACAACTAGTCAGCCAAGCCCGAGACCAGTGGCATATGACGTTGTGTAACACTTGGAAGGTCCCCACCTGCCTAAGTATATATGATGATTTGTGTCTCTCGAAAGTGTACAGAGAAATGTTAATCAATGCCTTGCTTGACAGTGAGGTCAGGGAGGTTATAATGATAGAAATAGAAGAAGAAATGAATAATACAAATAAATTTTGGGAGGGGTATATACCGATGTCACAAGTCATGCATGTGGACCATCCCTCGACAATTACTTTCTCAGAAGAAGACCGCACGATCGAATTAACAGACCACAACCGTCCGCTGATGGTCACGGGAACAACAGGGACACAGAGGTCAAAGGTGCATGTTAAATGATGGGTCTGCTGTAAATATTATGCCATTGAAGACATTATAGAAGCTGGGTTATAGAAAATCGGCGTTATGCCCGAGTCTCATGATGATTCAAGGTTTCAATCAAGACAGCCAGCGTACACTCGGATCAATCACGGTAATGTTAGAGATCAAAGAACTGACGACGAAAGTAACGTGTCAGGTGATCGATGCAGTGACAACGTACAACCTCCTCTTAGGGAGGCCTTGGCTCCATCAGAATCACATAATCGCTTTGACGTATCATCAGTGCTTCAAATACAACAGAGATGGGGTCCAATACAAGGTAGCAACAGATCCGAAGCCATACACAATAGCTGAGTCATTTTTAGCTAATGCAAATTATTACAATCTGTCCAATAGCGGTAAAACCAGTAAAAAGCCCGATGTAATGAAGAAAGGGCAGGGGGTAAAACCTCGAGTTGAGAAATTTGTGCAGAAAAGAAAACCTCAGCCCATCACTCAGGGTAGATCCCAATATCAGTTGAAAAGCCAACCTTAGCTGATCACGAAGAAATTCTATGTAGTACCTCAACATTTGCATCAGCCGAGGCAGTCTGTGTTAAAACTAATCTCAGATCAACATATGAGTGTGCTCAAGTCCAGCTTCAACATGCCGGTACCCAAGATAGGAAGAGCCAAGCCATTCCCGAAAGCTCCAAGCCAATTCATCGTACCGTCAAGAAATATCACCTAAAAAGATATCAAATTTCACTCGGGGCCAAGTCAGCCAGTATCATCAGAGGAGAGAGAAGAGGGAAGAGAATCTGCCCAACCCCGACCGATAGAAGAGAAGAGATATAGCAGAGCTAGCCGGAAGATTATGAGGAATATGGGATTCTTCGGCCAAGGTTCAAACACAAAGAAGAGATTGCTAGCTCCATTTGAAGAATATAAGCAAGTATACAAAAATGGAGAAGGTCTAGGAGCCAAGGCAAGCGTGAACATGGTGACCATTAGCCTGGTAGAAGAAATTCAGTTGCAAGATCCTATCGACATTGTCCAACCAAGTGTCGTGCCTGTACAACTGGAAGACAGTGGACAACCAACAATTGATGAACTCGAAGAGGTAAACTTGGGCACTCTTGAAGAACCTAGGAACACATATTTGAGCAGAAACGTCCCAAAAGATGAAAGAGAGAGATACATACAGCTGTTGAGGGAGAATAAGGACATCTTCGCCTGGACATATTCAGAAATGCCAGGGCTCAGTCCGACAATCGCCATGCACAAGCTGAGCATTATGAAGGAGAAGAAGCCAGTGAAGCAACCTCAACGATGATTTCATCCTGACATTGTACCCAAGATTGAGGAAGAAATCAAGGAATTGATTCAAGTCGAGTTCGTTCGAGAGGTGAAGTACCCTCGATGGATTTCAAACATCATGCTAGTTAAGAAGAAGAGTGGACAGAACCGGGTATATGTAGACTTTCGGAATCTTAATGAAGCCTGCCTTAAAGACGATTTTCCTTTGCCGATTCCAGAGTTATTGATTGACAGCACAACAGGATATGCAGTGATGTTCTTTATGGACGGGTATTCGGGATACAATCAAATTTGCATGGCTCTAGAAGATGAAGAAGCTACAACCTTCCGCACAACTCTCGGCATCTACTGTTACCGCATAATGCCTTTCAGGTTGAAGAAAGCAGGGGCAACGTATCAGCACGCAATGCACATTATATTCTAAGATATGATGCACAAACATGTTGAATGCTATGTAGATGATTTGGTTATGAGGTCAGCCGATCATGAACAACACAGAGAACACTTGAGGCAAGTGTTTCAACGGTTGCGTAAGAAGAGCCTTCGTATGAATCCGTTGAAGTGCGCGTTCGAGGTTGTGTCCGACAAATTCTTAAGCTTCGTTGTCAGGCACAAGGGCATAAAAATCGACCCCGCGAAGATTAAGGCCATTATAGAAATGCCGCCTCCGAAGAACCTGAAACAGTTGAAGAATTTTCAAGGCCGCGTGGCATACCTGAGAAAATTCATCTCGAATCTGGCTGGTCATTGTCAGCTGTTCATTCCCCAAGTATAGGGTTGCGAAGTAGTAATAATTCGGAAAGACCGAGTATTGTTCCCACAGAGATTTATGTATGGATATTCTCAGAATTTGTCTAAAAATAACTTATAATTAAGATCATATTAAGAACTAAAGCTGAAAAATAGTAATTTGAAGTAAAACGATGATTTATGAAAGGTAATATCAATTTAAAAAGGCACTAGAGCGCCAAGGATCCACTTATGATAAGTTTCAATGCATCAACACAACTAGGTCTCTCATAACACAATCAGAATCGAATTCATATCTCTATCCGATCGGAATATAGAGCGGTCCAATCAACAATTATCTAAAACAGTTGCTTGTTCATTGATTCAATTCCCACAACCATGCTCAGACATTGGGCACGTTCAATTGTATAGGCCAACCCTTTTTCCAATCTAGTTGAGATTCACAACCATAGCTTTCATCAAATCCTGTCACTAGACTTGACTATAATCAATGATTAGGACTCTGATTAAATCAAAATCAATCAGCAAACAACTATTTCAAATTATAACAAAAGATAAGAACTTAAGTTGAATGAGTTCCCACATGAAGATCATGCCATTGTACACAAGACAAGGCAATCAAAGGGTCTACCATGCCCGGAGTCGATGATAGATCAATGGACTACACAAGCATAACCAATGCTCAAAAGATAAGGTACTAAGTTTAGAATCACTAAGAATCACATGAGCCTGGAGTCATCAAGAGATCAAAGTAAAACTGAACTAGTACTTGATTCAAACTCATATTAAACTAAATTCTTTAATTAAAACATGAACAGGAAACCTAGGTTGCATCAATCCATCAAAAACAAATCAAAAGCTTCACCTCTTAGCCCTGGCTAAGAGGTTTTAGTTCATCTCTAACATCCTTGAACTAAAAGCCTCAAAAACATAAAAACAACTAAAACTGGAAGAAAAGCTAGGAAAACTTGAAGTAGAATCCGTCTTCTAAGCTTCCTTGATGATAGCATGCCTGGATATGAAGAGTAGAAGTCTTATTTATAGATTGGTGCAGAAGATTCCATATTGCGTAAGGAATTATGCAATTGTGCAGAGAAAATTGGAGCTTCACGGACAAGATTTGTTACGCTGACAACCGGTCGCACAACCGGTCTGAGCTCCTGGACGACCGGTCTTAAAAGTGCAAAATTCGTCCAGTGAGTTTTTAGGAATTCAGAACCCAGCATTTTAATTCAAGGACTGGTCGCACAACCGGTCTGAGCAGTGGACGACCGGTCTGACAACCGGTCTTGGATGGTCTAACAGGCTTTTCAAAGAGCTCCTCTTCTATTGAGTGTTCGGACTGATCGGACGACTGGTCCTGGGCTATGGACGACCGGTCGGACGACTGGTCTTGAGTGCTTTCTTCTGCCTTCTATCTTCTCTCCTTTAACTTCTTTCTTCCATCCTTTGACGCTTGGTCTTGTGATCTTCAATGCTTGTAAATAGCATCTTTAAGCCTTCAATTAATAAATCCTCTCTCTTATTCCTACAATCACAAATTCATGCATTAGATTAGTCTTTAAATCATGAAACCATGCATAATGAGTGATGAATTGGGGTTAGAATATGCACAATTAAGAGCTCAACATCAACCATTTTCCCTCCTCAACAAGAAAAACGTTAAATTCGAATAGGATGATACCTTCCAAAAAGCATTTGATTCATTACAAGAAATGCTCGGGAATTCCCCAGTCCTCGTCGCCCCAATCAAAGGAAAGCCGCTGATTTTATACATCGCAGTAGGTGATAACTCACTGGGGGCACTCCTAGCACAGAAGAACGAAGAAGAGAAGGAAAATGCGCTATATTATTTGAGCCGCACACTGGTGGGAGCCGAATTCAACTACTCAACAATTGAGAAGATATGTCTCGCTCTCATTTTCGCTGTGAATAAACTTAGGCATTACTGCCTCTCGCACCAAATAACGTTGATATCCAAGGTCGACCCGATCAAATTCCTCATGAACCGGCCTATGTTGTCTGGACGCTTAGCTAAGTGGGCTCTTCTCCCCTCTAAATTTGGCATCACGCATGTCCCGGCCCGAGCTATTAAAGGACAAGTAATCACAGATTTTCTCGCTGCACATCCAGTCCCGAGCAATGAAGAAATGAAATGATGTCTCCCAGATGACCTGGTTATGATGGTCGGAGAACCACGACTCTGGCAGATGTACTTTGACGGAGCCTCCAGATCAACAGGGACAGGGGCAGGAGCAGGAGTTATATTTATCAGTCTGCAGGGAGATTTGCTGCCCTACTCATTTACGATCATACCATCTTGTACCAATAATGAAGAAGAATATCAATCCCTCATCATCGGACTACAGCTCGCCTTAGAGATGTGAATCAAAGCAATACAGATCTATGGTGACTCCAGGCTAGTCATCGGACAGTTGACGACAGAATATAAGGTCCGCAAACCTGAGTTGTCGCCTTTCTGCCACTAAGCATAGTCACTGTTTGACCAGTTCCGTAACAGTAACATTTCACATATACTGAGGCAGGAGAATGTACAGGCCGATGCATTGGCCAGTCTAACCGCTGCTCTGGCTAATCCTGGGGGCAGCCCACTTCAAGTAACAATTGAAGAAAGAAGGATTCTACCAACAGTTGTACTGCGTGGTGGTGAATCAAGTGTGAACCCCATCTGTTGCTTCAAAATCACAGAAGAAAATGACTGGAAAGGGCCGTTCGTCGACTATTTGAAATATGGATTTTTACCAAAAGATCCCAAGATGCGCACGTAGGTAAGAAGACACGCCAGTTCGTTTATAATACAAAATGACATCCTTTACAAGCGCTCGTATGAGGGAGTGCTACTGCGCTACTTAGACCAAGATGCAGCGTATGCCACATTGAAGGAAGCTCACAGAGGAGTGTGCGGTGCTCACCAAGGGGTAAGAAATTACATCACCGTGTTCGACACATGGGATATTATTGGCCCACGATGACAAAAGATGCGATAGAATATGTCAAGAAATGCCATCAATGCCAGATCCATGCAGATATTATACACTTGCCACCAGAAGAGTTGTATCAATCAATGATGTCTTGGCCTTTTGCAGCCTGGGGCATGGATGTGATCGTGCCGGTTAATCTGCCATCCTCCCAGGGACATTAGTACATTCTTACCACAATTGATTATTTCTACAAATGGGCTGAAGCAATTGTCCTGAGAAATGTGAAAGCTAGACACGTCGAAGGTTTCATTCGTCACACCATATTGTACCAACATGGTATCCCTGAGAGAATTACCACAGACAATGGAACGCCCTGAAAAAATGCTACTATTGATAAGTTGTGCGCGAAGTTCAAGATCAAGCATTGCTATTCATCGCCCTATTATCCTCCTACAAATGGATTGGCTGAGGCATTCAATAAGACTATCGTGAAGATTCTGAAAAAGACAGTGGCAGAGAATAAGAAGGACTGGGACAGACGATTACCCGAAGGATTATGGGCATATAGGACCACACACCACACAGCCACTCAAGCTACACCCTACTCGTTGGTGTACGGTATAGAAGCTGTGATCCCGATGGAAATATAGGTTGAGTCACTACGGGTCGCACTCCGACACTCCCTGACGACCAAGCACAATGCCAAGATCAGAATGGCTGAACTTGATAATTTAGATGAAAAAAGGCTCATCGCTCAGCAAAGGCTCGAAATGTATTAGAAACAAATCTCAGCCTCATATGATAAACGAGTTCGCGGTAGGTCGTTCAAAAGGGGCAACTTGGTGCTAATGATGAAACGTCCGGCACTGGCTCAAGGTCCCAAAAGTAAATTCGATCCGAAAGGATCCAGTGTGTATCATTGACAAAGTTTATACCAACGGGGCCTATCGAGTAATTGATTGCAAAGGACAGGGCATTAGTTCGCTGGTGAACGACCGATTTTTGAAGAGATATTATACTTGACATAAGCTTATTCGTTGTGATTTATAAATACCCCATTAAAGGGAAAGTGTAATAAATAAATACCAAAAGAAATGATACCACATAATGATTAAACCAAAATCTAATCACCTATTTTGTGCTTGCACAGGTATCAAAAAAGTCATTAGGACTCAGGACACGTCAAGTATGGCACCTTGTCCTTTTTAAGACCATCGAGAATTGGGATAAGCCCTTAACTAAGACTCGGTCACATCTTTGTTCACATAAGCATAGGTTTGAGTCCTAACAGGGGGACGTTCTTTCCCAAATAGCTCAATTAGTTTACATTCAAGCTCAAATAAAATGGCAAGTAGACTAAAGACACAATATAAATCCAAAACTACAATAGTATACATATTGTTACAATATCCATTACAACATGCCCCAAATTACAAATGAAGACCGTTACAGCTCAATCGTCTAAAGTTTTCAAACATTGTTCTAGCAAGTGTACTGCAGATTCTTCAATCGCCTTCTGCATTGTTTCCGCCTCAGCCAAAACTTAGGCAGGGTCAGGAATGTCCTGGAGAGACTACTTCAGCTCTGTAACCTGGGCCCTCATGGCATTACACTTCGCTTCATGTTGGTCAATGGAGGACTGCAGACGAGCCTTCTGACCACTAAACTTTGAAATTTTGAGATGGACGACCGAACGTTCGGCTTGCAGCCGGGCCATCTCATTATCAATCTCCGCAAGACATTCAGTGGCCTCTTGGCATCCAACGTCAGCAACCTGCCAATCTTTCTTTATTGCAGCCATGTTCGCCTCGTGTAACTCGAGTTTCGGAAGAAGGGACCGCAAATGACCGCGCTTTTCCTCGATAGAAGAGTCAACTTTGAGGTGCCTTGTTCGCTTCCCCAAGTGTAGGGTTGCGATGTAGTAATAATCTCGGTAAGACCGAGGTCGATCCATAGGGACTTGTGTAGGAATTCACAAAACACTTCCAATGGTTTCTAATTAAGAACTAACTAAACAGGATTTTAGAATTGGGCGTAGATAGATATTTTGAGCTAAATTGAATGTAATCAATAATAAAAAGCACTAGGGGTTTAAGGATCCACTTGTAGCAATCATTGATGCTTAATTCGTTGTGGTTTCTCACTTTCTCAACTAGAATCGAAATTAAATCCTATCTAGCCAGATGATAGAGTAGTTACAACAAACAAACTGCCATATGTGTGATTCGAGTACATGATTCTCTCAATTCAAGTTAGGACTGGAGCACACTTAATTGTATAAGTCAATCCTAGTTCCAATAGGTTAAGATCACAATCATAATCATCATTAAATTCTGTCACAAAGTATAACTAGAACATGATTTGAACTTGATTCAAATCATATAAACAATCACACATAAGTAGAAATTCCAGAAAAGTAGAACTTTTCGTATGAAGTTCCCTCATGAGGATCAAAGGTCTAGAGCGTATTGAATCCAATTCCTCGGAGCGTACATGTCTAGAATAATTTAAAACAATTAAAAACTCAAGCAATTCTTCTAAACATCCATGAGCCATCATAAGATTAAGAAAAACTACTTAGAACTTTATTCAAACTTCAAACCATTGTTCTTCACTAATAATCTAACTCGAAACCAAATCAAACGAATTGAAACATCTTAGATTCACTACAAGCTTCACCTCTTAGCCCTAGCTAAGAGGTTTAGCCGTTCATGATCCAAGGAAACATGAAAGCTACTAAGAAAAACATAAAACTTGAAAAACAAACTAGGAGGAGTTGTAGAACTCTGGATCTGACTTCCGCCGCCTCCCACCGTAGTAATTCTCTTCTAGGATACCTTAGGAACGAGCTAGAGGAATCCTTTTATAGGTTTAGAGCCCCGGGTGCAAAGAAACTTCGAGAAATCCCGCAAGTAAATTTTTGAGCTTGTAAAAGAAGCTTTGTTACGCAGCCGACCGATCGGACGACCGGCCTGAGCTCATGGATGACCGGTCGGACGACCGGTCTCAAGAGTGGAAAAAACGTCCAAAGAGTTTTCTGCCCAAAAAATTAATTTAACGACCGGTCCAACGACCGGTCTGAGCAATGGACGACCAGTCGTGGACGGTCCAGCAAGGTTTGTAGCAGGGGCCCTTCTATTGAGTGTTTGGACCGGTTGGACGACCGGTCTTTAGTGTATTCTTCTGCCTTCTTTCTTCTCTCCTTTGCTTCTTTCTTCCATGCTCTGGCACTTGGTATTTCGATCTTCAACGCTTGTAAATAGCGTCTCTAAGCCTTCAAATGATGGCTTCTCTCTCTCATTCCTACAACTACAAAACCATGCATTAGTTGGGTCTTTAATCATGTAATTCAAGCATAGTTAGTGATAAAATGGGGTTAGAATATACACATTTAAGAGCTTAACACACCCCAACCAGCATTTTGTTAGTCCCGAGCAAAACATGCGTGAAACAAATTTCATCCTTCAAAACTCAACTCTCCTTCAGAAACTATGTTTCTATATACTCAATGATATGCAAGTGTAACTAATTATGAAATGCCCAACGATAAAAGTTGAAGCCTTGAATTTTCCAAAACCTACCAAGTACTCATATGAAATTCCCGTTGATTGATTGATAAATAAAAGAATCTAACAATTTCACCTAGCGTGCTCAGTGAATGCTCATCTCATGAATTTCTGGGGTTACCTTCTTCATGAATTAGCAAAGGTATGGATTCAACGGTGTATAGATCAACAACAAGACTATGATAGGAATTTGCCTTACCGTCCTCCTGCACTACGTCCCATTTCCGGCTTTGGTTACAGGTAGGCCATCCCCCGGTTGATAATAGGTAGCCCTTTTCGGAATTTTCCACCATATTCTCCATCATTCCCATATTTTCATCCTTCCTTTCTCGTTTTCTTTTTCATTAGATAGGATTTTTAGAAATCCATATCTTTCGTTATTTTCCCATGGACAAAGATGGACAAAGTACCCCGGCTTGGTTTCTCAACACCTCAAATCCAAACTTAACCAATCCACAATTCTACATAATCCTTTCAAAGCATGAGAATCGTGTAATGTGAACTAGGTGTAAAAGTGTTTAGAAATTCTATCAATCATAAAAATAGGGGAATTCGCTTGTAAAACTAGTATCTTTGAGATTGTTCAAGATATTCAACTTCACTCACTTCGCCTCTCCTTTTTCTTATACTTACACCATCCCAAATGCATAGAAACAAAGTTTTCCAATGGAGTTTTGAATTTGTAGAAAAATTTCCTACATAATTGCTCAAGATGTTCCAAAATACTAATTCATCCTAGTGATTCCACACCCCCCCAACCAAATCTTGCATTGTCCTCAATGTAAAAGATATGCAATGAGCAAAATATGAGAGCAATCATAAAATAAAGGGAGTGAGGAATGAGAGTACCTGAGGGAACAATAACTGGAATACTACCTCCTTCTAACAAACCTATGAAAAATTAAAATAAAAGCAACAAAATCCTAATCCTAACTACTCTATACCTCCATCAAACTAGGAGATCAAACATCCTGATACACAGGATCAGTCAGAGGTATGGACATACCTTCTGAAGGAAAATTCTCAAAGAACGGCTTTAATCGCTGACCATTCGCTTTAAAGATGTTACCTTTCCTTGAATTCAACAACTCGACGGTCCCATATGGAGAAACAGTTTTTACAATGTAGGGACCAGTCCATCGAGATCTCAATTTTCCCAGAAATAAATGTAGTCGAGAATTATACATAAGGACATTTTGATTAATCGTGAAGGTCTTACGAAGAATATTCTTATCATAGAACACTTTCGTCTTATCCTTGTAAATTCTCGCATTTTCATATGCCTCGTTCTAGTGTTCCTCAAGTTCATTCAATTAAAGTTTGCGTTACGAACATGCTTTGTCAGAATCAAAATTCATCTTCTTTATCGCCCAATATACCCTATATTCCAACTCAACGGGCAAGTGACAAGCTTTCACATAGACAAGTCTATAAGGAGACATTCCAATGGGGGTCTTGAAAGCCGTACGGTAAGCCCAAAGTGCATCGATTAGTCGAAGCGACTAATCTTTGCGATCGGGGTTCATTATTTTCTCCAAAATATGTTTAATCTCCCTGTTGGATATCTCAGCTTGTCCACTTGTTTGTGGGTGAGAGGGAGTACCCACCTTGTGATTGACGCCATATTTTGACATTAAAGCTTCAAACAGGCGGTTACAAAAATGAGATCCTCTATCACTAATAATGACTCTAGGTGTTCCAAACCGGGAAAGGATATTTTCTTTGAAGAAACAAATGACTGTTTTATGGTCATTATTCCAGCATGAAATCGCCTTGACCCATTTTGAAACATAATCGACTGCTAGCAATATATATAAGTTTCTAAAAGAAGATGGTAATGGACCCATGAAATCGATGCCCCAACAATAAAAAATTTCGATTGGTAAGATGGGATTGAGTGGCATCATATTTCTACGGGATATTCCTCCCAATTTTTTACAAGGCTCACACGTTTTACAAAACTCATGGGTATCTTTAAACATAGTGAGCCAATAAAACCCACATTGCAGAATTTTGGCTGTAGTCTTCTTAACTGAAAAGTGTCTACCACACGCTTGAGAATGACAGAAGGAGATGATACTGTGTTGTTCATCATCCGGCACACATCTCCTTATGATTTGATCGGGACAGTACTTGAATAAATATGGGTCGTCTCATAGGAATTTTCTCACATCATTGAAAAACTTATCCTTATCTTGCTTTTTCCACTGTGTCAGAATTGTACCTGT
This sequence comes from Liriodendron chinense, assembly GCA_003013855.2. Classification (NCBI taxonomy): domain Eukaryota; kingdom Viridiplantae; phylum Streptophyta; class Magnoliopsida; order Magnoliales; family Magnoliaceae; genus Liriodendron; species Liriodendron chinense. Next base: position 4,574,188 of record ML058463.1, on the reverse strand, counting down.
AGTAAGATAATTAGTAATGTCCGCATACCATGGCAATTGAGAGACTTTAAAAAGTTGTTCATCAGGGAACATGTCATTGATCGTGGTCATCTCAGAGGGAATCGGTGAGAACAAGTCTAGAAAGATGGTCAGCAACTACATTTTCTACTCCTTTCTTATCATGTATTTCTATGTCAAATTCTTAGAGTAGGAGGATCCGTCTTAACAAGCGTGGCTTAGCATCCTTCTTAGAAAGAAGGTACTTAAGCGCGGCATGGTCGGTGAATATGATGATCTTGGATCCAATCAAGTAGGACCTAACCTTGTCTAAAGAAAAAACTACGGCCAAAAGTTCTTTTCTGTAGTAGTGTAGTTTGCTTGAGCCTGAGTTTAAAGTTCTACTTGCATAGTAGATGACGCATGGCTTCTTCTCTTTTCTTTGGCCTAACATGGTCCCAATAGCGTAATCGCTTGCATCGCACAAAATTTCAAAAGGAAGGCTCCAATCAGGTGGTTGCATTATGAGAGCACATGTCAACATACCTTTTAGTTTGTTAAAGGCATTTTGACAATCTTCAGTCCACTCGAATGAGTTTTCCTCTTGAAGGAGGTTACATAAAGGACGAGAGAGTGAATTAAAGTCCTTTATGAACCGTCTATAAAATCCTGCATTGAAAATGCGGTATAAGTTTGATTACCGCTTTTGTAGAAGCAAGAAACAAGTTACCTTGTCCTAGAGGGGGGTGAATAGGACACTTTTTAAATTTCCCAATTACTCACTTGTAATCATGCAAAGTATTCTTAGAGAACTTACTTCGAACACAAGATATGCAGAGTATAAATCAATAAAAGCACATGTGAAAGAAGTAAATCATTTCATCCATTCATCACACAACAAGAGATTTTTATAGTGGTTCGGTTATGTACCTACTCCACTCCCGGCTGATCCACTCACTCCTTGAGTGGCCGGATTTCACTATCACTATGGTTTTAAATGAGGTTAACCATAAACCTTAACAGCCTACAAAAGGACTTAAGACTCAACACATGGATTCATCCTTCCATAGGACTAATCCATGACCACTTTGTCCTACACAAGGGCTTGTCCTACTCAAGGACTTGTCCTACTCAAGGACTCTTACGAGTTTGGGTCTTTAAACTCTGAAACCCAAATCTCAACTTGAGGAGGTTTGTTGGACTCGAAAGACTAAATATACTTAGCTGATTGAGTCCCTTGATGATGCCTAAGTTGAAGAAGCTTCGGCTTGTACAGAAGATACCTTCTTCAGCTCCCTCGATCAGCAACCTTGCTCCGGATGACTCATTGTAGATTCCAAGGTGAGGGATTAGGGTTAGGTTGAGGCTATATGGGGATATGGCTTTTATATGAGGAAAGCTTCTACCTAAACCACCATTAATGGCATTGATGACAGGAGTATATCTATGAGAGGTAGGTCAAGATGCCATTAAAGAGGGGTTGAGTTCATGATTCAATCCAAGCTTTAAATGCTTCATCAATGTTGGTCAGATCAACATGGATTGAAGTATGAACTCAACAAATCTTAGGGTATGAGAGAAGGGGATCTCAAGGAGAAGGCACACACAAACCCTAAATGATGCTCAAGGTGTCTTTCACAAGATCCAACCGAGTTCCATATATAGAGATGACATTCAACGGTCAGAAAACAGTCAGCTCGATAGGATCCGATCGATCGGACATAAGATTTAGCTAGATTTGAATTTTGCTGAAAAACAGGTTCTCCGATTGATCGGACTTAGTTCCGATTGATCGGAAGACCCTGTCCGATTGATCGGACAGATAGTCCGATTGATCGGAATTTCTTCCAGAGAGTTTATGCAATGTTTCTGAATTTTCCTCCGATGGATCGGATGTATGTCCGATGGATCGGACAGACCTCCGAGTGATCGGAAAAGTGTCCAGAGAGATTTTCAATGTTTGCTGGACAATTCTCCGATTGTCGGACATACCGTCCGATTGATCGGAAGACCCTGTCCGATTGATCGGACAGACGTCCGATTGATCGAAAAAGTGTCCAGAGAAGTTTTCAATGTTGCTGGACAATTCTCCAATTGATCGGACATATCGTCCGATTGATCGGACACCTATCGGACTCATCTCCGATTGATCGGACACCTATCGGAGAGAGCAGACATACTGATTTTCAACTTTTAAGCAACTTCTGCTAAAATGAACCCTTCCATAGCTGATCTTAATGGAAGGTGGACTATAGATGGTGCTAAGGATGTACCTAGGAAGGATTTGGGCCATCTATAGAAGGTTTTGGGATCAAAGGTTTGGATGGAGAGCTTGAAGCTGACTGGATGAGCAATCTTCTTTGAGTAGCTTCTGTCTTCAGCCGCACGGAGACTGTCTTCAGCCACAAGGAGACTCGACGACACACTAACCATGGTAATTGACAAATCTTTGCATTAACAATCTCTCCCTTTGTCAATTACTAGACAAAACCAAACCTATGAAAGTCTTGGTCCATACCAAAGACTTTTTCCTAGACACCAAAACCAAAATACATACATAGATCATGTCGAGGAAAATAAAAGCTTTACGCATAGACATGACTCATTACATACAAAATGTACAGACTCAATGTACAGACTAGGCTTCACTTGAACTCCCCCTTAGTCCCTGCACACAAAAGATCAACAAAAAAAATAACCTGGACCTTTTGGTGGGATAACTTCTCCCCCTTTTTGTCAGTGATTGACAAAGGTTAGTGAAATGAGAATGCAGCGCATATGTCATAGACTAAAGGAGGAAAATAGACATTAACGAGCAGAGAGAGGAAGCCAAAACACACATGGTCATGCAAGGATATACAAGTATATGACAGTGAGCATATAGCCCAAGCAGCCAACCTCCCCTTCTGAAATGTATATCATGACCAACATACCATATATACAACCCAAAATGGGGCAAGAAGCCCAATAAGGATAAAACAAGTATGCATAAGAATATGTATATACGCAAAAGAGTCAGATAAATGAGAAAAGATACACAAGATATCCACAGAGAATGATCATCAGACTGTCCAAATCTAACATAAGATCATAGCAAAATATCATAGCAAAAGAATGATCATTAAAATATCCAGATCCAACACAAGTCATAGCAAAATATCCAAATCCAACATATGATCATCTAAATATCCAAAAAGAATGACCATCAGACTATCCAAAACAAAATGTGTCAATGGAAAGATGTATCAACCAATACAACTAATAAAGTCGCCCCAAAAAGATATCCGCGACTACACATATACTACGGACCCTGACTAAAAAGATAGACAGCTATGGAGCAGGGCCAGCGACGTCATCACGTCGACAAGAGAGAGCTGATGTGAGGCGCTGAACAGCATCATGTATCGTCTGCACCAGGCTCTCAAGACGCGTCAACCGCTCACCGTGCTGAGCTAGAGCGCCCTCCACACGATCTAATTGAGCAATGATCTGCTCTGAGTTGGGAGGAGGCGGTGCGGAAGAGGCGTTGGACTGAAGTCACCGCTTGACCGATCGACGTGCTGGGGCCGGCGTCGGGGCTGGAGCTGAAGACCCGCTATGGGTGCCAGACAACACCTGTGTGGGAGTATGAGAGAAGTCCCGGTCTTCCACGTTATCCTCTTTTGGTAGAGCCATCTTCTTGATATTGAGGTCCTTGAAGGTACGGCGAGGAATAGGATGGACCACAATATTTGTGAACCCGCAATCGTGCCCCAATCTGGTAATGATCCAGCCAAAAGGAATGGTGTTGCGGTTGTGTGGCAGAGAGTCCAGAATATGATGCAAAATGATGGATGGAAGACACAGACGCGTCCCATGACCAACGTGATAGAGCAGATTGACCATATTTGCTGTGAGGTAGAGAAGACTCCCAATCATACTTCTATATAAATGTTGATCAACAATTTTACCTAATAAGTCTTTGGAAAGTTTAATTGTAGTGGCCATAGGCGTGGTGTGTGATCGACCCGAGTCTAGCCCAAACCTCTTGACTAAATCTTTTGCATACTTAGTTTGGTTGATAAAGATTCCATTTTTCAGTTGTTTAACTTGCAATCCTAGGAAGAAGTTTAGTTCGCCTACCAAACTCATCTCAAATTCAGATTTCATTAGTTCAGCAAATAAGCTAGAAAATTCTTCACAGTTTGACCCAAATACAATATCATCCACATAAATCTGAGCAATGAGAAAGAAATCAGCCGTCCTCTTAACAAATAGGGTTTTATCAACACTCCCCCTAACAAACTTGTGAGCAATTAGAAATTGAGTAAGATGTTCATACCAGGCTCGGGGGGCTTGTTTTAACCCATAGAGAGCCTTTTCAATCGGTAGACTCTTTGAGGATAACTAGGGTCCACAAACCCTTTTGGTTGTTCAACATAAACCTCCTCATCAAGTATACCATTTAGAAAGGCACTCTTCACGTCCATTTGAAATAATTTGAATTTGAGAGCACATGCTATGGACATGAGAATTCGAATGGATTCGAGTCTAGCAACCGGGGCAAAGGTTTCATCAAAATTAATTCCCTCGATTTGAGAGTACCCTTGAGCTACAAGACGTGCTTTGTTTCAAATCACATTGCCAGATTCATCTGTTTTGTTTTTGAAGATCCATTTAGTTCCAATGACATTTTTCTCATATGGTCTTTCAACCAGAAACCAAACCTCATTTCTAGTAAACTGTTGAAGTTCCTCTTGCATTGCAAGTATCCAAAACTCATCATTGAGAGCCTCATTTATATTTTTTTGGTTCAATTTTTGAAGTGAAGCACACATGACTGTTGATGGCCTCAAGTTGTCTTCTCGTCTTGACTCCAACACCCGGATCTCCAATGATTTGATTGAGGGGATGATCCTTGATATGTGGAACATTTTCAGAAGTTATTGAGGCATTGGGAGTGGGAGATTTTTCAACAGGTTTACCTATGTGGCACGGTTCTCCCACTTCATCATCATCAAGTCTTGTATCTTCTTTGGATTGGTCATCAATGACAATATTTATGGATTCTTGAGTTGTTTTAGTCCTTGTGTTGTACACTCTATACGCCCGACTATCAGAAGCATATCCTAGAAATATTCCCTCATCGCTCTTAGAGTCAAATTTCCTAGATTTTCTCTATCTCAAAGGATGTGGCATTTGCTAACAAAGACCCTAAAGTACTTGATGTTTGGAACTTTTCCATTCCACAGCTCATATGGGGTCTTATCTAGGCCGGCTCTCAAATAAACTCGATTAATGATGTGACAAGCTGTATTCACTGCTTCGGCCCACAGATTTTTTGCTATATTTTTGTTGTTCATCATAATTGTAGCCATGTCGAGTAGCACTCTGTTTTTCCTCTCTGCTACTCCATTTTGTTGTGGACTTTTTTGGGCTGAGAATTCATGTTTGATGCCTAAATTTTCACAGAATAGTTCAAAGCGCCCGTCCTCAAATTCCCCCCCATGATCACTCCTAATACGTTTCACTGTACATTCTTTCTCATTGTGGAGTCGTTTCATGAGTTTCTCAAATTCTTCAAATGTATCCGACTTTTCTTTCAAAAATACAACCCAAGTATATCGGGAATAGTCGTCAACAATAACAAAGAAGTACCTCTTACCACCTTGACTCATTACTCTTGTGGGACCTACTGAGATCCATGTGGAGTAGATCAAGGGGTTTTGATGTAGTAATGATGGATGTCTTCTTATGTGCAACTTTAATTTGTTTACCTTTCAAGCATTCTACACATACTTCTTTTAGTTTCTTCCCAATCTTTGGTAATCCTCTTACTAATTTCTTTCTACTCAACCTAGCAAGGTTCCTGTAATGGACATGACCAAGCCGTTGATGCCATAACTCAGTCTCATCATTAATAGCCATGTGGCACACGGCAGATGGTCCCTCATCACCCTTGTTTTCAATAACATAGCAGTTATCTCCAGTGCGAAACCCTTTTAGTATTAATTTTCCAGTTTGGTCCATAATTTCGCACATTTCTTCGGAGAATTTTACGGAATGCTGTTCATCATATATTTGAGAGATGCTTAATAGATTATGTTTCAAACCGTCAACACATAGTACATCCTCAATTTTGGGCAATCCTGGCCCGGTGATGGTTCCCTTTCCAACAATCTTGGCAACACTCCCATCTCCAAAGGTAACAGACCCACCATCAAATTCAGCATAATCACAAAACTGAGTCCTGTCACCTGTCATGTGTCGGGAGCATCCACTATCAAGGTACCACCTAGTGTTTCTTCTAGCTCTAAGGGCTGTATGGATAACTAAGCATTTGTTCTTTACTACCCATTTAGAGACTACCCTTTTTGGAGAACTAGGCTTCTTGGTTGATTCTAGGGATGTCATCGTTTGAGCATAAGGTGTTGAGGTTTTCTCTTTACTTGATTTCTCTTTCATCAGCTCCATGGTTCTTTTGTTCAACTGTTTTACCATTTCAAGGAGCTCTTCCATTCTTTTGTCTTTCTTCGGTGGAGTGGGATAATTTTTCCTCATGTTTGGTGTTTGTTTAGGAGGACTCCACATCTGATTCATCCTTTTTCCGGTAGGTACAAATTTACCTTTCAAGTTCCGAACCGGATTCTTAAAGATCAAGCATTCAAACTTCAAATGTCCAACATCTCCGCATGCATGGCATATAGGTGAATTTCTCTTAGTGCTTCCTGATGCATTCCTAATCTTTTTAGGTTCTGGGTTACTAACCTTAGTTTGCTCACCATAGCCTAGCCCTCTTGTATTCCTACAAGGCTTACCTGATTTAAGGATATCATCTAGTTTTTCTCTACTCTGGGCAAATCTTTCATTGAGTTGGCTTTCTTGATTAAGCTGCAAGATTAGACATTGATTTGTAGATTTTGCCTTTTTCAACTCATCTTCTAGGGTATTAATTTTGTCTTGAGCTGCTTTGTTTTTTCTTTCCAATTCACAGATCTGATAGTAAAATTCGTTGTTTTCTCCCTTCACTTCTTGCATTTCATCAGCCAATTTATTGTTGTCAATATTAGCTTGGCTCAACTTCTTGGTAAGAAGGATGCCTTGACAAAATAGCTCATCATAGGCAACTTGTAAACCTTCATTATCATCCTCGTCATCATCGGAGGATGTCACATTGTTTTCTGATAGCTCATGATCATCCTTGTCTCTTTCGCCTTGTATGTCTGGGACAATCTCCGAGATAGAGGCCATCAAAATTTTAACTGATCCTCTCTCATCACTTTGATATTCTTCTGTTTCTAAATCTGTACTCTCGAGGTTATCCCATGTGGCTGCCATTGCTTTCTTTTTAAATTTTTCTTTTGCAGGAGCTTGGCAGTCAGAAGCAATATGACCATAGCGTCCACAGTTGTAGCACTTAGGATCTTTTGGCTTGTTGTAAGATTTGCTATTTTTGTCAACCCTCTTTTCTTTATTTTTGAAGAATTTTCTAAACTTCTTGGCCATAAGAGCCATTTCATTCATATCCATTTCTTCATCACTATCAACTACAGATTCTTGTGTAGTGTGTGAGGTTTTCAGCACTGTGTTTCTACTTTTTGGGAATTTCTTGAAATGAAGTTCATGGGTCTGTAGAGATCCCAGTAAGTCTTCTATTTTCATAGTATCAATATCTCTACATTCCTCAATAGTTATGACCTTGGAGGAGAATCGTTCGGGTAAGGATCTTAGAATTTTCCTACAAATGCGCGGATCCGATATCCTCTCCCCCAATCCCCACATAGCATTGGTGACATTGCTCAGTCGGGTGTAAAAGTCCATGAAGTTCTCATGTTCCTCCATTTTCATATTCTCAAATTGAGTGGTCAAGAGCTGAAGTTTTGACCTCTTGACTGTACTAGTTCCTTCATGAGTGGTTTCAAAGATGTCCCATGCTTCCTTAGCAGTTGTGCAATTACAAATTCTTTTAAACTCATCTGCTGAAACGGCACAAAAGATAGCATTGAGTGCCTTGGCATTGCTAATGTATCTCAGTTGTTCAAGATCAGTCCATAAATCATCAGGTTTGACTGTGGTAGTGGTGACCCCATCTATGACTATGCTCAAGAGGGGTATTTCATATTTGATTTCCACAGATCTCCATGTTGCACGATCCAATGATTGCAAGAAGACTCTCATTCTTGCTTTCCAATATGCATAGTTTGATCCATCAAAATATGGAGGTTTGGAAACCATACTAGAATCCCCTTTTGACATGATATCAAGCTTCTAGAAACGGATCACACTTCGGGCTGTTACGCCTTTAGGGAGGAACCCGCTCTGATACCAATTGAAAATGCGATATAAGTTTGATTACCGCTTTTGTAGAAGCAAGAAACAAGTTACCTTGTCCTAGAGGGAGGTGAATAGGACACTTTTTAAATTTTCCAATTACACACTTGTAATCATGCAAAGTATTCTTAGAGATCTTACTTCGAACACAAGATATGCAGAGTATAAATCAATAAAAGCACATGTGAAAGAAGTAAATTAGTTCATCCATTCATCACACAACAAGAGATTTTTATAGTGGTTCGGTTATGTACCTACTCCACTCTCGGCTGATCCACTCACTCCTTGAGTGGCCGGATTTCACTATCATTATGGTTTTAAATGAGGTTAACCATAAACCTTAACAGCCTACAAAAGGACTTAAGACTCAACACATGGATTCATCCTTCCATAGGACTAATCCATGACCACTTTGTCCTACACAAGGGCTTGTCCTACTCAAGGACTTGTCCTACGCAAGGACTCTTACGAGTTTAGGTCTTCAAACTCTGAAACCCAAATCTCAACTTGAGGAGGTTTGTTGGACTCGAAAGACTAAATATACTTAGCTGATTGAGTCCCTTGATGATGCCTTAGTTGAAGAAGCTTCGGCTTGCACAGAAGATACCTTCTTCAGCTCCCTCGATCAGCAACCTTGCTCCGGATGACTCATTGTAGATTCTAAGGTGAGGGATTAGGGTTAGGTTGAGGCTATATGGGGATATGGCTTTTATATGAGGAAAGCTTCTACCTAAACCACAATTAATGGCATTGATGACAGGAGTATATCTATGAGAGGTAGGTCAAGATGCCATTAAAGAGGGGTTGAGTTCATGATTCAATCCAAGCTTTGAATGCTTCATCAATGTTGGTCAGATCAACATGGATTGAAGTATGAACTCAACAAATCTTAGGGTATGAGAGAAGGGGATCTCAAGGAGAAGGCACACACAAACCATAAATGATGCTCAAGGTGTCTTTCACAAGATCCAACCAAGTTCCATATATAGAGATGACATTCAACGGTCAGAAAACGGTCAGCTTGATAGGATCCGATCGATCAGACATATGATTTAGCTAGATTTGAATTTTGCTGAAAAACAGGTTCTCCGATTGATCGGACTTAGTTCCGATTGATCGGAAGACCCTGTCCGATTGATCGGACAGATAGTCCGATTGATCGGAATTCCTTCCAGAGAGTTTATGCAATGTTTCTGGATTTTCCTCCGATGGATCGGATGTATGTCCAATGGATCGGACAGACCTCCAGAGAGATTTTCAATGTTTGCTGGACAATTCTCCGATTGTCGGACATACCGTCCGATTGATCGGAAGACCCTGTCCGATTGATCGGACAGACCTCCGATTGATCGAAAAAGTGTCCAGAGAAGTTTTCATTGTTGCTGGACAATTCTCCAATTGATCGGACATATCGTCCGATTGATCGGACACCTATCGGACTCATCTCCGATTGATCGGACACCTATCGGAGAGAGCAGACATATTGATTTTCAACTTTTAAGCAACTTCTGCTAAAATGAACCCTTCCATAGCTGATCTTAATGGAAGGTGGACTATAGATGGTGCTAAGGATGTACCTAGGAAGGATTTGGGCCATCTATAGAAGGTTTTGGGATCAAAGGTTTGGATGGAGAGGCTTGAAGCTGACTGGATGAGCAATCTTCTTTGAGTAGCTTCTGTCTTCAGCCGCACGGAGACTGTCTTCAGCCACAAGGAGACTCGACGACGCACTAACCATGGTAATTGACAAATCTTTGCATTAACAGGCGTGTCCCAAAAAGGACCGCACATCTCGTACTCTCTTGGGTGGTGGAAGGTTAGAGATAAGATCGATTTTAGCTTTGTCCACCTCGATTCCATTTTGTGAGATGATGTGACCAAGTACTATTTCCTTTTGAACCATGAAGTGACCTTTCTCCCAATTTAACACGAGGTTCTTTTCTTCACATCTTTTCAACACAGTTTTTAAGTGCATAAGGCACTATCAAAGTTACAACCAAATACAGAGAAATCGTCCATGAAGACTTCGAGAATCCTTCCCACCATATCAGAAAAAATACTCAACATACAACGCTGAAAAGTGGCAGGGGCATTGCATAGTCCAAACGGCATCCTTCGATAGGCGAACGTGCCGAATGGACATGTGAATGTTGTCTTCTCTTGGTCCTCTAGGGCAATCTCTATTTGGTTATACCTTGAATACCCATGAAGGAAGCAAAAATGAAAATGACCCGCCAACCTTTCTAAAATTTGATCAACAAACGGTAGGGGGAAGTGGTCTTTCCTCGTGATTGTGTTTAGCTTCCTGTAGTCAATGCACATTCTCCAATCGGTAATGACTCTGGTTGGTACGAGTTCTTTATTGGCATTGGCTACAATGGTTATTCCGAATTTCTTAGGCACCACTTGAGTTGGACTCACCCATTGACTATCGGATATTGGATAGATGATACCCACATCCAATAGTTTCACCACTTCGGCCTTAACCACCTCCTTCATTTGGATTGAGGCGTCTTTGTGGTTGCCTAGATGTCTTGGCATTTTCTTCAAGGTGTATGCGATGAGTACAAATCAGTGGGTCTATGCCTTTGAGATCTGCAATTGACCATCCAATGGCGTTCTTATGCTCTATTAGAGTAGCTATTAACCTACTCTCTTGCTCGTCATCCAAGTGGGAAGAAATCACCACTGGATACATCTCATCTCGACCTAAATAAACATATTTCAAATCAACGGGTAATGGTTTTAGGTCAATCTTCGGTGCCTTGATATTAGATGGAAGGGGCTTGTTCTCACTTAAGGGTAAAGGTTCAAATAGTGCCTTCCATCTTTTATTATCAAGTACCGGCATTACATCCAAAATGTCATCCATCTCTCGTATCGTGTCATCATTCATCTCATGAGAGTGGGCCAAACATGCCTCCAAAGGATCGGAATAGAATGTCAAGGGGAATGTATCTTCCACGAATGATTCAATTAAATTTATCTCATGGATCTCGTCATCAACTTCCCGTGGTTGTTTGTATAAATCGAATATATTCAGATCGAATGTCATATTTTCAAAGGACATTTGTACAAGCCCGTTTCTACAATTGATAATCGCATTTGAAGTAGCTAGAAAAGTGCGGCCAAGTATGACGGGAATTTGAGCACCGGTACCTATCACGGGATGTATACAAGACAATAAAGTCCGTGGGTAGTAAAATTTATCAACTTGGACCAAGACATCCTCAATCACTCCTCTCGGTATACGAATAGATCTATCAGCAAGTTGGAGTGTGGTTTTGGTGGGTTTCAATTCACCTAACCCAAGTTGTTCATAAACCGAGTATGGGATGAGGTTAACACTTGCCCCTAAATCGAGTAAGGCTTGTTTGATCCGGTAGTCACCTATAATGCATGAGATGGTAAGACTACCCGGATCCTTATATTTTTGGGGCACCTCTTGTTTGATAATATCGCTCAAATTCTCGGTCAAAAGTACTTTGTTGTGAACATTGTGTTTCCTTTTGACTGTACATAATTCCTTTAGAAATTTGGCATAGGATGGTATTTGTTTTATAGCATCTAATAACGGAATGTTGATCTTCACTTGCTTAAAAACCTCTAAAATTTTCAGGTTTTTGTCTAAAGGTTTGGGTGAAATCAACCTTTAGGGAAAAGGGGCAACCGGCTTGTATTGCCTTTCCGGTTCTTTCTCATGTGGAGTATTGTTTGGGCTATCATCCTCTTTGGAAATTTTTAGATCATTAGGCTTTGGGGCCTTCACCGGATTCGATTTATCGATTATTTTGCCACTCCTCAAAGTGGTGATAGGTTGAACATGCTCTGTATGTTAGGAGGACGAGCTTGGGTCTTGTACCTCAAATTGGGTTCTTGGGTTAAGGAGAGGTTGGGCAAGAACTGTGCCTTTCTCCCTAACACTTAGATGAGATTCAACTCTAGCCATTGAGGTTTTCAAGTCATTAATGGCTTGAGATGAATTTTGATTGAATTTCAGTTGCTCTTGCATGAACCCATCAATTTTTGAAGAATTAGTCTTGTTATATTCAGCTTGAACCGATACGAATACACCCAACATCTCCTCTAGCATAGCTTTTGGTGTAATTACTAGGGATGGACCTAGTAAAGGTTGAGCTTGAGGGGTATTGTTTACATTCGCAGTGGGTCCATTCCTCCAACTGAAGTTGGAATGGTTCTTCTAACTAGAATTAAACGTGTTTGAGTTTGGAGCACTAAATGATCGTTGATAACTATTTATGGCATTTTATTGTTCTTGTAAGATATCTTAGAATGCAGAAATTGTGGGACAATCTTGTGTTGCATGTTGATTTCCAGCACAAATTCCACAAACAATTTCAATGTCCTTCGAGTTAGTCGTCTCTCCTTTCTTCAATTTTATGGCCTCTACTTTTCTTGTGAGGCTAGCCACACGTGCACTTATGTTATCTTCTTCTGAGAGGACATAAATTCCTCATTTTTCCTTTTGTTGGCTTATCTTGGAATTTATTGGTCTAGATGTATCCCAAGACTGTGCATTCTCAACTAATTCATCAAAATAGTCTCATGCTTCTTCGGTTTCCTTATTCATGAATTCTCCATTGCACATCATTTCTATGAATTGACGCATGGGTGAAGTCAGTCCTTCATAGAAAAAGCTTATTATCCGCCAAATTTCGTAGCCATGATATAGGCATGCATTTAACAAGTCCTTGAACCTCTACCAACATTGGAAGAAGGTCTCATCCTCTTTTTGAGCAAAATTCATGATAAGGCGCCTCAACATGATCGTTTTGTGAGTAGGGAAGAACTTTTTAATGAACTCCCTAGTCATCTCAGTCCATGTGCCAATTGATCTTGGCCTTAATACATGAAGCCAAGCCTTAGCTTTCTCTTTAAGGGAAAAAGGAAATAATTTGAGTCTCACCACATCATCCGTTACGTTTGCAAAGTGCATTGTGACTATCACCTCATCAAATTCCTTAAGATGTTGATAGGCACTTTCACTGTCTAGTCCATGGAATCTTGGAAGGAGTTGGATTACTCCCGACTTCAAATCTATGTTCCCTGCATTAATTGGAAAAAACTATGCATGAGAGAGTGCTCGCTCTTATACGTTGCAAGTAATCACGTAATGTTCTAGGTAGGAGAACATTCTCAACCACATTCTCTCCCGTTTTAGTTTGGTTTTAGCCCAAATTTTGATTGGCCATAGGGTTGGGTTGATTTTTAGCCATATTTTCAGACAAAATTGGAGAATCTAAACGTTTCTTAGCACGTGGCTCCCTATCAATCCCTTCACCAATTCCCCCTTCACTAATGAGTTGATTGTTAGAATCCCAAACCCAATGTGGCATGCAAATCTCAGAAAAATAAAAATAAAAGAAAAAGGGTTAGAAAAACCTGATTTGAAGTGACTACTTCGACTCCTAGAATTCCTAAAAAAATAAAACAAAGCAAACAAACTAAGTTAGTAAAAGAGTCCTAAAAATCTCAAATAGAAACTATTTTAAGAAATTTTGTGAAAAACCGTCAAAGTCCCCGGCAACGGCACCAAAAACTTGTTCGCTTCCCCAAGTGTAGGGTTGCGATGTAGTAATAACCTCGGTAAGACCGAGGTCGATCCACAGGGACTTGTGTAGGAATTCACAAAACACTTCCAATGGTTTCTAATTAAGAACTACTAAACAGGATTTTGAAATTGGGTGTAGATAGATATTTTGAACTAAATTGAATGTAATCAATAATAAAAAGCACTAAGGGTTCAAGGATCCACTTGTAGCAATCCTTGATGCTTAATTCACAGTGGTTTCTCACTTTCTCAACTAGAATCGAAATTAAATCCTATCTAGCCGGATGATAGAGTAGTTAAAACAAACAATCTTCCATATGTGTGATTCAAGTACATGATTCTCTCAATTCAAGTTAGGACTGGAGCACACTTAATTGCATAAGTCAATCCTAGTTCCAATAAGTTAAGATCACAATCATAATCATCATTAAATTTTATCACAAAGTATAACTAGATCATGATTTGAACTTGATTCAAATCATATAAACAATCACACATAAGCAGAAATTCCAGAAAAGTAGAACTTTTGGTATGAAGTTCCCTCATGAGGATCAAAGCTCTAGAGCGTATTGAATCCAATTCCTTGGAGCATATAGGTCTAGAATAATTCAAAATAATTAAAAACTCAAGCAATTCTTCTAAACATCCATGAGCCATCATAAGATTAAGAAAAACTACTTAGAACTTTATTCAAACTTCAAACCATTGTTCTTCACTAATAATATAACTCGAAACCAAATCAAACGAATTGAAACATGTTAGATTCACTACAAGCTTCACCTCTTAGCCCTAGTTAAGAGGCTTAGCCGTGCATGATCCAAGGAAACATGAAAGCTACTAAAAAAATATAAAACTAGAAAAACAAACTAGGAGGAGTTGTAGAACTCTGGATCTGACTTCCGCTGCCTCCCACTGTAGTAATTCTCTTCTAAGATACCTTAGGAATGAGCTAGAGGAGTCCTTTTATAGGTTTAGAGCCTTAAGTACAAAGAAACTTTAAGAAATCCAGTAAAAATAGCGCTTTGCGCAGCAAATTTTGAAGCTTGTAGAAGAAGCTTTGTTATGCAGCCGACCGGTTGGACGACCGGTCTGAGCCCATGGATGACCGGTCTCAAAAGTAAAAAAAAATATCCAGAGAGTTTTCTGCCTAAAAATTTAATTCAACGATCGGTCGGACGACTGGTCTGAGCAGTGGACGACCGGTCGGACGATCAGTCGTGGATGGTCCAGCAAGGTTTGTAGCAGGGGCCCTTCTATTGAGTGTTTGGACTGGTCGGACGACCGGTCCTGGGCTATGGATGACCAGTCTTCAGTGTATTCTTCTGCCTTCTTTCTTCTCTCCTTCGCTTCTTTCTTCCATGCTCTGGCGCTTGGTCTTTTGATCTTCAACGCTTGTAAATAACGTCTCTAAGCCTTTAAATGATGACTTCTCTCTCATTCTTACAACCACAAAACCATAGGTCTTTAATCATGTATTTCAAGCATAGTTAGTGATAAAATGGAGTTATAATATACACATTTAAGAGCTTAACATGCCTCGCCTTATTTACTCGAGCCATCCCTTCCTTGAACTGAGCCACGTGACTGACTATCAAAGAGATGTCAATCCCGAGCCAGGTAGCATTAAGTTCAAGTGCCTGCAGTGCTTCGTCCAAGATAGACCATTCATCCCCATTCTTTAATGAGTATGTGATATCAGACAGAAGACTCTTCAGAAGATTCACTTTAGTCCTTGACAAGCCGCGGAGAGATGAAATGAATACCTCGGGCAAGACCACAGGTACTGGGACGCTAGCAGGAGCAGTTGCTTACAAAGAAAAGTGATAAACATTAACATACAAAAGCCACAGAAGAAAGGAAGCAAACAAAATAGTAAAAACAGATAATATACCAGTGACTTCAGGAACACCAACGACAAGAGCACTGGGTGAGGCAGTGGGCACAGACGATACTGGGGCAAGTTCGGTCATTCTCTCGGTCGATGGTTCAAGTAATTCTAGAGAAGATAGCACCACGACCTCAAGAATATTGGTATTAGATGTTGGCTCAACGATAGGGGGAACTTTAGCAACAAGCTCAGCTGATGATGACACAACAGCAGAAGATGCATTCACAATAGGTCTAGTTGATAGTGGCTCGACAGAAGGAGGAGCTTCCACAATAGGTTCAGTCAATGATGGCTCTGCATTGGGAGGTGCTTCCATAGCGGGTTCAGACGCATTCAATTTTATATCAGGAACTACAAACCCTTCCACCGTGGCAGTGACAATCATTTCAAGAACAGCGCTCTGATTAACTTCAGCCTCTACCACGGGAGGATTAGAAGGAAGAACGGATTCAACAGGCGCGTCATCATCCAGATCCATAAAGATGGCTCCCGTGTTTTCCTCAAGGACAGATCTCTCATATATTGGCTCGTCATCATTGCTCTCCCTGGTGTGGCGGTCTTCACTTAAATTATCCTGAGCGCTTAATTCACCCTCCTCCCTGACCTCACCTGCATTGTCATTCGGAGCGTCACCGGTATCCTTGGAAAGTCGTTTCCGTAAACGCTCGGCTCTGTGTAATTTTCACATCTCCTTGATCTTCTTGCCCCCACAAGTGACAGGAAGACTAGGGGTAGTTTTCACTCGAGGACCAGTGCGTTCAAGCGACACCCCATCACCACCATCATCTCCACCTTCATCATCACCCACACCATTATCACCACCATCATCACCGCCCATGACATTATCACCGCCTCTATCACCGCCATCAACATCATCATTACCTCCACCATCACCACCATTAACAGCATCATCATCATCATTATTACCACCAACATTGCCAACATCATCATGATCATCATCATCGCCCTCCTCATCATCACCTCCATCGCCCCCTCTCAGAACATTGCCTTCTTCAGGTAACTCATCTATGGGCCCAAGGGGTGAGAACTCCGGCTCCTCCAGTGCTACATTTCTCTCCCCATGAGTGACCCAACCTTCCAGAGTATGTTCAGGTTTTTCGTGATCGATCACCACATTCAGGGAGGTCTTAAGTCTCTCTGTACCCGGCACCACAGGCTGATGAAGGTTTTCTGATACATAGCCAAGCCCGTCAGCATGAATGGGAGTAATAATAGGAGGCATGACAAAGACGGGCTCAGTAATAAGAAGTTTATTCCGAACCAGCGTATATTGGTGAGCCCACCACCTCATCCATCCGAAAGAAGCCCCGGTGTAGTACTGTGTCCCCGAAATGGTAAAAGAACAACCAGTCCCAGTCAACACGAGTTGCCGCCACATCCACTTCCAATGAATGGGCCCGACACCATATGCTCGTTGTTCACGGGTCACCGGCTCCAACGTCTCGGGCACCCCTTGGTCATATCCGAACTGATGGGCGAAACGATTGGGATAATAGGGTTCCCTCCAAAATTCCAACCCTTCACGCAGTGGCAGCGACGACGGACGAATCGCTGTCAAGAATGAGCGCTCGTAATAGTCAATGTTATCGTCGTCCGTGCACAAAATTGATTCCCTACTTCGGGTGCCGGAAAAGTGATAAAAGTATACGTCGTCGAATTGCGCAATACTCTATTCAATAGTGGTCAAATTATGATCGACCATCTTCTTCTTCTAGAAGAAATGTAACGAAAGCTTCCCCTCTCTAATATAATCTCCACGCTATACACCATAGACCTAGGGAAAGTATACCCCGAGCCAGCCAGAGAAGAAATGTTACCCGTAGTAGGCCGAGTTCATCCGTAAGCGGCATGCTCCTTATTACTGATGATGTAGCCGAAGGCCCGATGGATAGAGTACAAAACCACTAGAGCTAATGCATACCGGTGACCATTCGCCAGAGCTCCTGCGACGGCAAAACATGACACTCTTATATTGTCCGCTTGCTTGGAGCTCGGTAGCGCTACGCAGCTAGCCAATATGCCAAGAAGTCGGCCAAGTCACAGGTTGGGGAAAGCTTGTTGGGGCGAGGGAAGTTTTCCTTCATTCAGTTATCTAAAAATGCCTTATCCCCACGGCCTTCATCATAAGCCACATAGTCCAAGCTGAAAGAAAGAAAAAAAGATATTAATGAAAGAAAGAAAGACGGAACAAAGTGATGGTGTGCAGCTCGTAACGAAACACTTACTCCAAGCCATGGCTGAAGTAGACCAGCCAATCCTCGAATGGAAGCTTATCCTTGAAGCCCCAAAACTGTGAAAGCTCCGTAAACAACTCATAACAGGCCTTAGAGAAGAAGCCTTCGTTGACGCCCTTTTTCTTCCGTGACAACTCGTCGTCGCTCGAGACCCACTCGTCATAGATCCTCCCACGGATTGGGAGATCCGCGATCCAGTTAAGGTCCCAGAGCAAGTTGCTCATCTCCCCATATGGCATATGAAAAGATTTGGTGATGGAACACCAATGATTAAGGAAGCCCTTGTAAACCCATGGTTTCCGACAGAAATAGCCTAATGTCGCCTCGATGGCCTTGTATAAGCCAACTGCTCGTAGAGTGGCCTTATGCTGTTCTAAGATACGATTTGCCCATGCTTCATAACCAGGATGGGAAATCAAATGGCCGCGAGTTCAGAATGCCCCGGTCAGCTAGACTTGAGTATCCCCCACATGAAACCTCTAACGAAGGGTCTCGAAGTAGTGCTTGGGGAAAGGTGGTTGATGAGGGCTACAGTTCGGTTCCAGGAAGATCATGTCCTTTGTACCGAGGATGGACTGGCACTTCCCATTCTTTGACAAAGAATAATTGAGGAACGATGCCGGGCCGGATGTCTAAGTATCAACGCTGTAGAAAGAATTACTCCGGCAAATGTCAGACGATTCGATGCTTGGAAGGGAGCGCTGCCGTTGATAACTCTTCGAATACCGGATGTATTCTCGCGTATAAGGATTGCTTATGATGAGAGGCGAGGTGACGAGCTTGACAGTAGACCAGGCCACCTTCATCTTGTCATATTTAGATTTGACTTGGTTCTCTAAGTACACTTGTTTGGAACCCTTGCCGGCTCTCTTCGGACGACCACGCTTAGCGATTTGCATAGGAATTGACGGGCTCACTTCACCGTCCTTAGATCCTACGGTCCCATCTAACTAAAAACCACGCAAGGGAACATACCAAGCATCCCACTATTCTTGTGTGCCCCTGTCTGGAGTAGGTGGCATAACTTTGTCGCAAAGAATCTTCTTCTGCATGTCTTTGGACAACGTTAATATGCGTTCGTAGAAATTAAAGGTCTCCGGAGGGAGGAACCATGTGGATTTTGATTGGATGGCCTATTAACCTTCTTCGAAGTTGCACGCTTGCGGTTCGATGGAGTTAGTGGTAGACCTGAGGGGCCAGCTTGCGAAGGATCGCTAGCCATTTTAATCTGCAAAGGCACACAGGAAGATCAGATCCAGCTCAAAACGAAGAAATCCACACGAAGGTATGCTTAAACCCCACAAAAGTTGAATCACCAAGATCACATCTTCGGCTAAGCACAATCCAAAGTTGAATCACCAAGATCACATCATTGGCTCCGATAAGACTCTGATCCATCGGACAGAAGCCCGATCAATCTGAAATTTTTCCAGCAACTTTGAAAATCCACTAGACATATTTCTGATCAATTGGACAGTCTTCCGATCCATCGGAAGGGGTCAGTCCGATCAATTGGACCATGCTTCCGATCAATCGGAATATCTTCTAGAGAATCCATTGGACTGATTTCCGATCAATCGGACATGTCTCCGATCAATCGGACTGGTCTCCGATCAATCGGATCCTTTTTCCGATCAATCAGAGATGCATGAATCTGCCCGTTTTTTAACCGTTGGAAGAAAATCTATTTAAAGATGGGGATTCGTTTTTGAGCTGAGAGAGGGGATTTTGAGGAGATAAAAGCCACCATTGCTAGAGACCATTAGAGGCTCTATCCTAAACCCATAGCAAGCCATTCTCCTTGTGTTTTCATCACAAGCTTGGGCCATTCAATGGCATCTTGAGAATGGACTTGTTCCCTCTTAATTCCTAGGGTTTAGACACCTTGATGATAGTTAAATCCCTTGTCTGAACACCACCTAGGAGTCCATATAGGTGTATTCCTCTAGGAAACCTATTTCCTACCATTTGTAGAGGATTCACCATTCCCTAGCACCTTGGGCATCTCCAATGGAGCATCACATGCAAGGTAGCTGATCTTGGAGCTGAAGCCTTGACAAAGCAGCGGCGTCAAAAATCGGGGGAGCACAAGGGAAGCTGATTCAAGCACGGGAGAGCGAGAAGAAGTAACCCAAAGCGGCGCTACAAAGGGGCTCAATCCGACAAGTAAGGTTGTCTTGTTAAGAGTCAATCCACTCAATTCCCTGTGGGAGTTGAGTGTAGAGTTTGTTTGACAAACTCGATCTAGGGTCGTTAGCCGATCCTTGGCCTGTTAGTCGGCCTAAATTCAGGGACGTCAGCTGTTCCTTGGTTCGTTAGTCGGCCTAAACAAAGTCTCCAAGGGGGAGCCACCAACACGGGTGCAAACGTGTAGGTTGGGAGGAACCTATAAACTCCCCGGTTGGGTGGATCCGAGTTAAAATACCTTGGTTGGGAGGAACTAGATTTAAACTCCTCAGTGAATGCCGGTGTGCTCAAAGGGGTTGAGTACTTGAACCGGGAGTGGAGTAGACAAGTAGTCGAACCACTATACATCCTTGTGTTTGTGATTGTTCTTGAGCACATTTCTCTTTATGTCATTGCGTTTAACTTGTTGATTATGAATGCTTAGTTAGGAATGTATGCTAGGCACTTGATAGGCACATACACACACATGATGTACTTTCACTCCTCATGTAGACTTGAGCTTTTGCTGATCCATCCTCTATAGTCTACATGTGTTGAATAGACTAGGATGTTATTGCATATATCATTACTAGTCTTTTGATTGGACCCACTTAGGCTTGGAAGCCGAAGTGTTAATTGCTTACGTAGGTTAATTTGCTAACTTTATTAAGTAGGCGAAAAAGAATTTTCAAATAGGTCCTAATCAACCCCCCCCCCCCCCCCCCCCCCCCCCCCAATTGGTTAGCCATAATTCTAGTTGCATTTTAAGCTTCCACACTTGTATGCATAGGGTGTCGTGTTAGACTACCCGACGCAATTTTAGAAGTCCAAAAAATTTCAAATTCGAAGGTGCGTGGAGGTCCCACGCACCCAGAAAATCCCATTACCTCGAATTAGGAGGTGTGTGCAGAATAAAAGGGTGCATTGGGGAGATTTTTTGGGTGCGTGAGGGAATAAAAGGGTGCGTGGAAAGGGAGCTATGTGTGCAGAAAACAAGTGAGAATGACGAGAAAACGGCTAACTTATGTATTTATAGCTGGGACCCAAAAGGTCCGATGCGTCCCACTGGACAGTCATATCTCCATCGCAACGCACCGAAGGGGCATCTGTTGGGGTCCCAAAATGTAGGGGCCCTTAAAGCAAACAAAACGGCCACGTATCTCCAAAAGTTTCCTTAGCCAATTTTGACTGAAATCTTTGGCGGGCCATGCAAATAACCGTGATCGGAACCATCCGGAATCAAGTCGATATCTTGATTATGATTTATGATGAACAGTGCATGTGATTTCACTATCAAACGGACCCCACAAACCCATCAAAATTCAAAACCCAATTGGTGGAGTTCAAAAGTCCGTCAACGCACCCATAAAATCGGACTCCCACGCATCCATAAATTCGGGTACCACTTATCCAAAAAATTAGCAAAAAATGGAAATCGATTTAAAGGTTGCATGGAGTCCCACGCACCCCAAAAATGGGCCCATGCACCTGTAAATTCAACACATTTCAAGACTTTCATTTAAAGGTTGCATGGAATCCCACGCACCCCAAAAATAGGTCCACGCACCCGTAAATTCAACCTATTTCAGGATTTTCATTTAAGGGTGCACGGAGTCCCACGCACCCAAAAAATTGAAGTCCCACGCACCCAAAAAATTAGATATTTTCAGAACGTATTTTTGGATGCGTTGGACCTCCGCACGTTGATTTTGGGGTGCGTTTGAGGTATTTTAGGGGCCCGTGGCACATAGAAACCCCTCATTGATCGAGTTTTGGTATTTTCGGGTATAAATACCCCGCCCAACTATTCATTTGTACATTCTAAAAGAGAGAGAGAGAGAGAGCTATTATCCTCTGGGTATTTGAGATTCCCGCCAAAAAACTCTCGTCGGAATCCCTTTTCGGTTACCGAAAAACCATTCCCGGTCGCTGGAATTCCTTTTCGATCACTAACGTCTTCCACCGAAAGATTACTCCGAACAAGACTACCACAGGTCTAAATTCTAAAAATCACAAGTGTGGGCACACATCCATAAATTCGGTCCCACGCGCCCATAAATTTAACGTGATTCGGACAAGTGTATCGGACTCCCACGCACCCAAAAAATGTCCACGTGCCCATAAATTTGGGTCCCACGTGCCCATAAATTCGACGTGATTCGGACAAGTGCTTTAGTGTCCACGCACCCAAAAAATGTCCCACACGTCCATAAATCCAGGTCCCACGCGTCCGTAAATTCAACGTGATTCAGACAAGGGCTTTAGTGTCCCACACACCCATAAATTCATCAAAAATTAAATCATTAATTTAAAGGTGTGTTGGAGCTCACGTACTCTTAAATTAAGTCCCACGCACCCTAAAAATCAGCAAATTCTAAAAATGTTTACGGGTGCACCAGACTCAATTTTAAGTGTTTTCAAGTTCCGCTTGAGCCTATTTTGGGTATTTCGAGAGTTCCGAACGCTATGGAACAGTCAAACAGTCATTCTGGGATCTCTAAATGAACATAATTGCGAACCTTCAAGGTTTGACCCGATTCAACGTGATAAATGAAATGATTTCTCGGAAAGAAGCCGCCAGCATCCAGAACTATGCAAATATATCATTATTTATATCTACTGTAAAATATGATCCGATTTGGGTCAAAAGATAGACAAACGGGATTATAATTATCACAATAAACCATATCAAAAGAGTTTCAATTCTCTACAAAACAATTGTTATGAACTGTCACAACACAACGGTAGATGCCCTACCCATTCAAACGGCATCTGTCGGTTGGGCTACTCAGGTATACACAGCGGTATATTGGACTTCCCGAGGTCACTTGTCCATACACGACAGGCGTGGGCCCAGAGTCATCCTTCTTAGTCATAAACCCTGATAGTCTCAGCCCGGATTTCCGGTCAAAACATGGGACATAGATATCTAATTAATACAAAGATGGTTCAATCCATAACAAAACAAATACAGGTCTCTATGACCACAAACTCTAAGGCCATAATCCCTGCTGACTAGTCTTCTGCCTTTTAATCAAGGGTCATCATCGATCATTCGATGTAATTAAGGGCTCGTGCCAGATCACAGCCTGGAATGTACAAGATCTCAGAATCTCTGGAATAAAATTCGCCTTGCGATATCTCTTCTTGTGTACTTTTTGTGAATGCTTGTGATTGTCTATGAAGGTTTCCATTACTCAGATCCCTAGAGTAACAATACACAGAAAATGTCTATTGAGCATTTTTCAGTTCTAACACCTTTCTTCGCTCTCCGCAACATATGATACCAGCCCTTAACGCTAGGGTGGCCCTTTAGCTGGTACAGGTACATCAACTCTGAGGCCGTTGGGTTAGTCTCATTGACCTGCCGCCAGAGGATGATACGGTTGATCAGTGTCCTCCAAGCATTAGGCGTAAGCTGACCCGAGGCTAAGTTGACTACGGACAGATATTCTCGTACTGCGGGGTGAAGGGGAAGGTGGAATCCATTCTAAAAAAAATGCAGAGTATGTGGCGACCTTTGTTAGTGCACTTTTCCGTGGCATACTAGTGCACCTTGTTTGTCAATCACTTACGTCAGTAAGTCTAGAGTCGGTTGAGCCTAATGAAGATGAAGATCGAAGACTCAAAACGTCCAGCCGCATCAAGAATGAAGATTCAGGTAAATGAGATGCCTTGATGCCTTAACCTTGACCAAAACCTATCCCCTTTGTATCCTTGATGACCTTGACCATATTTAGAACCCTTTAGGCATCATAGATAGGCCCTAGGTGTCCCATTTGATCACCCCAACCTAGGACTAAATGAACAGGCTGAAGAAAATGGAGTTCAGCAAATGCATTGGGGGAACCAGACTGGTCCGACCGGTCATGACCGGTCGGCCAGCAGCCTTGCTGCTTTATGCAATGGCCAGCCGACCGATCATGACCGGTCGGCCGTTTGCACATCATGGAGGCCAGCAGATGTGGCCGACCGGTCATGACCGGTCGGCCTGGAGGCGTTTTGATGTACAGCAAGGGGGTCCGACCGGTCATGACCGGTCGGCCTGATGTTTCTGGCCTGTCCAGCAAGGGGGGCCGACCGGTCATGACAGGTCGGCCAGTGTATGTGGCCTGTGCATTTGAGGTTCTTCAGCAGGGGAGTCCGACCGGTCATGACCGGTCGGGACAGGTCGGCTTGTAGCCGTTTTATGCCCGTTTTCTGACCGTTGGGGCTCTCTTTTACTACATATAGAGCTCCGTATTTGGGCATTTGGTGAGGGATTTTTTAGGAAGGAAAGCCACCATTGAAGGAGTTCTTTTGAGGCTTAGTCCTTGACCTATGCAAGGCATCTTCCTTGTGCTTTAACACAAGATTAAGAGAATTCCAAGCTCATGAAGAAGATGACCTTCATCCCCTCTTGATCTCTAGAGTTAGGAAGCTTCTTGATTGGCATATCCTTGTCCTAAACTAGAAGATGAGATCGTTGTAGGTAAGAGACTCTAGGAAACCCATTCCCACTAAGTTGTAGAGTTCTCAAACCCATCCTCCTAGCACCTTGGGCATTTCAAGGAATCGCATGCAAGGTGTTTGATCGAATGTGGCTGAGGCATTGGCGACGCAACGGTGGCACGATCGAGGGAGCAAGGGAAGCTGATTGAAGCACGGGAGAGCGGAGATCAAGCAACCCAATCCGGCGCTAAACAAGGGACTCATCCGACAAGTAGGTTGTCTTATTTGAGAGTCCACTTTAGAGTTTGTTTTCGAACTCGACCTAGGGACATTAGTCGTTCCTTGGCCCGTCAGCCGGGCCTAAACTAAGTCTCCAAGGGGGAGCCTCCGACACGGGAGTAAACGTGCGATTAGGTTGAGAGTTAGCCTATGTCTAAAACTCCGGATACAGTTGAGAGGTGAACCGATAAAACCTCCGTGTAAAGGTTGAGAGGTGAACCTCATTTAAAACCTCCGATAGTGAATGCCGGTGTGCTCAAAGGGGTTGAGTACTTGAACCGGGAGTAGGAGTAGACAAGTAGTCGAACCACTATACATCCTTGTGTTTGTGATTGTTCTTGAGCACATTCTATCTTTGCATTGTTAGTTTAATTGCTTGATTATGAATGATTGATAGGAATGCATGCTAGGCACTTTTTAGGCATCCTCACACAAGATGTACCGTCACTACTTGTGTAGACATGAGCTCATTGATCCACTCTCATATGTCTACACAAGTTGCTTAGGATAGAAGCTTTATTAGTCGTATCATCCTCTTGCCTATGCATACTTAGACTAGGTTTGGTTATTGCTTAACTCTTGCTAGTCTTTTGATTGGACCCACCAAGGCTTGGAAGCCGAGGTGTTCTTGCTTACTTTGTTATATTTGTTGAATTGCATAAGTAGGCGAAAAGAATTTTTTAAAAAAAAAAGGTCCTATTCACCCCCCCTCTAGGTCCATAGACATATCTCCAAGTGACTCTACAAGCGGTAAAACCGCAATTTCAACCTTGTCTCCACAAGGTCGGCTTGGAAAATCATCCAAGCCAGGGAGGTTGAGCCCAATAGGGCCCGAGATACGATAATCTGCTCTGATCTGGCTCAAGTCGGATTTGGTCATCTTGGTCAAAATGGAATCTGTTGCGATGTCCAAGACTCTAGTAGCACCAGAAGTGGAGGCTGAGTTTTTGGACTAGCGCTCTGACATAGTAACAAAAGGGACTTCGTCTGACGTGAAAGAGGAAGGGTTCTCCCCATCCAGAATATTGTCCGGGGACTCTCGAGGTTCGGACTGGATTTCCCTATAATGGGATTCCCCAATCATATCCCACCAGACGGACACCATCTGGGAAGAATCACTAGATCCACCTCAGCATGGCGGTTGCAAAAAGAAAAATAGAAGAAACGAAAATGCAAAAGAAGAATGGGACAGTTGTGGGTTGATCAAGGAATGGTGCCCAAGGAAGAATGAACGTACCAGATTGAGTCCCGAACTCGAATCAACGAGAAGGATGAAAAGCCTGATGGACGGACCAAGTGCAATAGCAAAGGTAAAGGAAGAATCGAATAAGGCAGGAGAGCAAGAGGAAGATGCAAAAAATCCTCTCAAAATCTCTAAGTCCCATTTTTATAGTCAACCTTAAACAATATTGGGTTCATGCTCACGCCACGTGTTAACGAGCTGTGATCTTGAAAGCGAACTGATGCGATGTTCGACCTGCTGCGTCACATGTTGCACTACCATTAGCCGGCCTGATGAAGAGATGTCCTCTCGGCACGTGACCGCCACATGTCATCCTTCCATTCATTTCGGAGGTGGAAAAGTTGTCGCATCATATGTTCATCATGATGATCTTTTGAAATTCGAATTGTTGTATTAAATGCTCGCCTCTTCCATTGACGGTGGTAATAACTTAAAGAATGGGATTAAGCAATGTCAGCTCTTCAATTCGAAACTACTCCTGAGCCAAATGAGCCTAGACTCGAGAGCAGGGGGCTTTTATTGTGGATAAAACCTGAACTGACCTCCCAATGCTCAAAGATTCTTCTGACATAATAAGCCCACGGCCCCAGGTGAAATTTCTCAAGCTCAACCTCAGCCCACGAGCAGCCGCTTCGACGAACTAAAGATAGGAACAAAGCTGAGGACTAGAGTCGGGTCCATGACAGAGTGGGTCTAACAACAAGTATACTTAACTGACCGCAGATACGGGTGACCCAACCTTAAGTTCGTCCTCGGTTATAAGCAAAGGTCAAACCGCCTCATGTACGGTGGAGAGACAGGACCGCACCCGACTGAAGTTGAAGATGGACACGTCTGCTGCCGTTACCAGCGTGATTGCTACAATCCGAAGATTGCACACTCAAGTGCAAGTAGCGAAGTAGTAAAATATTCGGTGAGACCGATGTCAAACCACAAGGATTGAGGTTAAAAACACTTAGAGGAATTAGTTTAGGTGAGAGAGATGAAATCTGGTTTAATCCACAAGAGTGGAGCAAGTTGTGTGTGTGTTGATAAACAAGAAAGAAAAGGGCTAAGGCATTAGGGATCTACCTTTGGTTTTCTCCACAAGGTTTGATTCATTGGTCCAACTATAACTCAACTGGAATCGAATAAAGATATGTTCCAATCGAAAGATGAAACGGTTAAACCACTTGCATATTTCATAAAAGATGGTGATCTAAATCGATTGATCTGACCATGAAGCACTTGTTAGTTGATCGCTGGGAATTCCAAGCATCTACTGTACCCGGAGTTGACAATGGATCAAGGAATTATACAGATCAATAACTTTGCCAAAAAATCAATCGATAAGATCACAAATCATATGATCAAATGCATGCTTACAATATAGGAGGCTTTGATTGACCGATCTAACCGTTAAGATCTCGTCTATCGATCGTAGGAAATCCAAAGCATCAAATGTGCCCGGAGTCTACAATGGATCAAGGGATTTTCCAGATCAATGACTTTACTTGCACTAGCTTGATGACCGTAGGGAATCCAAAGCATCAATCGTGCCCGAAGTCGAAGATGGATCAAAGAACTTTATCGATCATGAACTAGCTAATTGATGTGCATGGGAATCTAAGCATCCAACATGCTCGGAGTCGACGATGGATTAAGGGCCACGCACAACAATAGCATCTGTCGAGGTAGATAACTGAACCAATCAACCAAAGAATACTCCAACATTCACACCACCATGTTGAACCAAAAGAACCAAAGTTTTTAAATTTCTTCAAAGGCTTCACCCCTAGCCTTAGCTAGAGGTTTAGCCAACCATGCTACAATGGAAGACTAAATTCTCTACAAAGGAAAGATTTTATACTACTCTACTCTAAAAAAGAAAAAGAAAAGAAAGCAAGAGAAGAGAGAACTCTTGGATTGTGGGATGATGGAAATGAGAAGGAGAGGCCTCCTTTTATAGCCTCTTGAGAAGCTCTCAAGCCTAGGTGGCACTCCAAGCCTAAAGCAAATTTTTCTCTAGGTTTGGGCTTGGAGTTAGGCTTGGATGATGAGGTTGCATGAAAAGAAATCCAAGCCTAGGTGGCACTCAAGCCTAAAAGTGATTTTTTTTAGGTTTAGAGCTCATGGATGGAAGGGGATGGAGAGAGCATTTGCTTGGCCCAAGGATGGAAGATGGCAAGGTGAGTTAACTCTGTGATGAGTTGGGTTGACTGGGTCTAATAGATGGACATGGAGAATCTGAACCGTCCATTTAATGATGGTCGTGCGTACATTGGTTAGACGGCTGAGATCTCCTCATGTGAGATGTGCGTAGACATCCAACTACTAAGAGATCATTAAACGGTGGAAGCTGCATGCTGATGTAGAGTGTCCATTAGACTGTACAGATGGAAGGTGTTGATAATGTCCACAATGGACAGTAGAGGGCGGCCATGCTTGGAGGTGATGAACGGCTGGAGATTAGCTTGAGATCTTGCACGTGCTGGAGCTATCTGGATAGACGACTATGGTTGAGACCTTCATCAACTGTAATGGGCATCTGGTCGATGAAATCAAGCGTCCATCAGCTGCACGTGTGATGGATGAAATGGATGTCGCCCCAGCTGCTGGCCTTGAATGGCTGGATTGAGAGGACGGTGGAGATTTTGATCTCCCAACTGCTGTTAGATGACATGAGGAAGGTGGGGACGCTGATGGATGGTCAGGTTTATTAGACCATTGGATTGATGGGCTGGCTTGGACGGCTTGGATGGATAGTAAGGATGTTGGACTTGCTGCACATGTGGAGACGTCCAACCATGTTGTTGGCTAATCACTCGTGCCATGAGCTGATGTTGTTGATTGTTAAAGCATCTCTATGGGGTCCACTGCAATGAATGGATGGACGTTGATGGGGTCCATTAATGAGAGAGATGTTGATGGACGGTGGAAGGTGTTGCTGGCCTTTGGTGGACGGATGAGATGAAGGTGGGCGGTATGATGGACGAACGTCCATTGATGGTCGGTCTGGACTTGGATCTCCATTGGACAGCAACTAGACGGATGGAGGACAATGGTTGATGGACGGCTATGAGCATTGAGACGTCCATTGCTGGACTCTCTGCTAGACAATGGATTGGATGGTCCAGACGTTGCACGTGTGTTGTGGACGCCCTAGATGATCCAGCTGATCACACATGAGTGAGTGGAGCCAACTCAAGCTGCAGTTCCTTGGTTTGTCGTTTGATGCATGGAGGACCCCACATGTGGACGTCCAATCTCGACTGTCCAAGCTTGCGTGATTGCCTAATCACGATCATCCAAACATGCACATCCTGGACTTCCAATGAACGGTTGTGGTGCGGTCCACCATAGAATATGATCCATCATTTTATCTTTACGGCCCGATTTCCTTCGGAACCACCTCACACTCAACCTTAATCACTTTTGGGCCTTGAAACGTCCTGCTAAGCTCAGATTATCCTCAACCTCCATTAATCTCCTGAACAATGAAAATATGCCCTATTATGAATAATTAACCAAAAAAGTACTGATAATCCATTTAGTAACTATGGTTAATTATACAAAATTAGGCACTTATCAGTGATCCATGACCTCTGGGGATCACACCTATTATTAGGTCTCACTCCCATAATCTTGGCCCTTACGCTCAGCCACGATCACTCCTCCGATGGCTATAAACAGGGACCTCTATCCCCATTTGAAGGTATGCAATATATTTGTCACAAAGTCATTATCTCTTTCTAAGGCAATACCCATCTGACTTAGGCATCGAAGGACTAACAGTCGGTCCTCAACCACCTCTTAGCCTCTTCTTGTGCTGTGTAGGATCTTTCTTTGGGATTCACGCCGTTCATTACAAAGGGAAGCAAGTTGTGAATTCTACCTAGGTGGAATTCTGTCCTACCTTATCTGTCGCCCATAAATCGATAACAATAGCCCTATTAAAGAACCTAAATTTAGGCCCAACTAATGAGTCAAGGTCATACTGAAGAACCTGCGGTGAGTTTGGGTCACAAACTCTCACACTCTAACCTCCTAAAGGAAAGTGTATGACCAACTTTTACAATGGACACTTGTCGAATTGAGCCCCTTTTGTAACGCCTTCTTCGAGTTGCTTCTTATCCCTCTCATGCTTGAATCAGCTCCCCTTGTGATCCCCCGATCATTGATGTCTATGCTTTGCCAAAGCTTCAGCTTCACTGATCAATCACCTTGCATTTGATCTTCTTGAGATGTCTAAGGTGTTAGAAGATAGGTTAAATCTTCTACAACTGGTTATATGTTGTAAGCCTAGAAGATTCACTTAACTGGATCTCTAGAGAGGTTCAGATAAAGGTTTTACCTATGGTGAAGGAGTATAAACTTCTAGAGATTAAGAGGGAACAAGTTCATCTTCATTTAAGCTTTGAATGATCCAACATGTGATTAATCACAAGGAACATGACTTGATTGGGTTAGGATTAGAGCTTAATGGTAGTTGCAATATGGGTGGCTTCTAATGCACTAAAATCCCTCTCATCGGTCAAAAAATCGAGCCCCGTTCTTATATAGATAAAGTTTCAACGGTTGAAAAATCGGCAGCAATGGCTAGCTATCAGCCAGTCAACCAGAGTTGTCGGCCGGTCGATTTTGAGCATCGACCGGTCTAATTTCCCCAAAGGCTTGCTATATAAATTCAGCCTCAAATCGGCCTGTCGACCCTTCCTGTTTATCGATAGAATTTGACTGTCGGCCGGTCAAATTAGGTCATGGACAATTATTCAGTTGTTGTCCACTTTTGACCCTGATCATCCTGTAGACAAAATTGGTCGGTCGGTCGAACTCACTGTCGATTAGTCGGTCAACAGCACTATGAGATCTGATATTTTAAGGTGCATTTTCACAGCATCTCATGAACCTTTTAGGCCTTACAAAGTGTGGAAGCTCGCCTTTCCACGCTCTCGGCCCTTCCTTTCGAAAAGGGGTTGCGCGAATCACCATTGTGCCACTGGCTCGCCTTGTTCTCAAGGGCTTTTTCGGTTGTCGCGTTAAACTAGATATGTTTGAATGAGTTCGTATAAGACCAAAGTCGCCAGTAGCTATTTACTTCGAATTTACAGTCGGCTAGACCCCGTAGAAACATTAAAGAAGAGAATTCGAAGGTTCCTTCCTCTAAAATAACTCCTTTTAATCTGTGATCAGAGATTCGAGGTAAGGGATCACGGTTATAGGGTGGGAAGGTGTTAGGCACCCACTCTGCCCATACTGAAGTACGGTCTTTACTTTACAGAATCAAACTAATACTTGAAAGTCTGATTTAATCCTCGTATATTCTCATGAATGAAATGATGCATGAATGTAGGTCTGAACAGTAAGAGTTTTTTATGGGCAGGTTTCCATTAATAGGTAAGCGCAGAGCATACGCTCGAATTGACAGGTGCTTTATGTAGGATGCATGCTGTGTATTTGATCAATCAAAGTGCTTGCTTGTGAGATGATAAGCAGGGGGGTTGGAAGAATAGCAAATGTTGCACTATGCTAGATGCGAATGAGATAATGCTAATAAAAGAGTAGCTGGACGGACGGAGGTGTCGCAAATGTTTCCTTTGAGCGGCTAAGATTAAGACTTAGGTAGCTGGGGAGACTTGGACCAGGGTCAGGCTAGGCTGGACCAGGGCTAGGCTCTTCTCACTCGGGCTATCCTTGGTGGAGGAATGGACTAAAAGGGGGTGGAGATGGACTCGGAGCTCTCAAGCTGGAAAGATAAAAAGTGGATGTTGTAAATGAGAAGGGGCAGGGGTATTTATAGCTGTGAGCAGTGGCAAATTGGGTAATTAGGCTTGGGTGGCCCCATGGGGGCCGCCCGTATGTACTCTCTGCTCCAGCTTCGGAGCGTACGACCCCCGAACCTGAAGCAAAAAAGCTACAGGTTTAAGGTTCGGAGTTGCTCCGAAGCTATGGCTTGAAACTAGGTGAGTTGACTAGGTGCAAGGGCTAGACTGACCCGTTGAGCTATCTCGGTGATTTGACTCAACGGATTGACTCACCAAGTTTGACTTTTTTGGAATTTTTTGACTGATTTTTCTTTGGGGGGGGGGGGGGGGGGGGTGGTTTCAGGCTGATGTTTAAGGGTGAGTCGACTGGGTTCAGGCTTGAGCTGGGCTATAGATTGGGGCTTACAAGGGTGAGTTTGGTTGGGTTTGGACATGGAATTTGGGGGTATGGACCTTCATTCATTCGACTATCTCTACCAACATTATAGCGGAAGGTGGGGTGTCTACAGATGCCCCTCTTTGGCAGAGGTTGCGTGCAACTGAATGTCAAAGCAAGTGGACACCCCACTTCTGACCCAGTCATTCATAGATCGTGGTCTGAAATCTTTGCTTACCTTTGTATCTAAGTCAGTTGATTATCTGAAAATTGATAACTCGCACATACTGCGGGAGTTGGAGAAAACGTTGCGTCCTTGCATGAGCTGCAACCTAGGTACCCAATAGCAACTCTTTCATTCCCGATCGGTACTAACATCGAAAAGGTACAGTAGAGCCTCTACGTCCATTATAGTCTTACAAGGTTACTGACCTTGTGATTGATTGGCTCATTGCTTTCCCAAATCACTCCAGGAGTACTTGTTTCTCTTGACTGTCAAAGTAGTTAGCTACCCTACGTCTCACTGCCTTACGGGTAATCCACTACTCCGACTTGGACTCAGTTAAGGTACTTCAAGCATCCACGCCTAGGTATATGCAGGTGAACTTTTTCCACCCAATCTTCTGGTTTTGATACTTGGGTTACAATTCATCGTTTCCACCGTTCAGATGGTTTATTTGACCGAGCCTTATGGCTTTCATCTTTTCGTATTTTGGCATTTGGTACGACCGCACTGACATTGGAGTTCAGTTTGACCGTATTTTGAGTGCATTGGATCCGATGGCCTCCGGGGAAACCGCGAGATATCGGATCTTATTTGATTTTTACGTCGGCTCCTACCCAAATATATGGAAGATCTCTTAGTGTTTTGGAGGCCAAATACTCTATTGGAAAAATATTTTTAGATTTTGAAAAGATACCCACTCTGAGGAGTGATACTCCGTGGGGTTTTTATTTGCAAGTAGGAATATATATAATATTTTTTATCTTTTCAAAAAAGAAATCTGGCTTGCACGCACCTCCACTAGGGATGCTTGTGGGGTCTTTGGCTAACCGACTTTTATTTTGAAAGCAGGTAAACATGATAATAGATGCGATGGATGCTGACGCATGTAGATGCATATTTCAAGATGACTGCATGGTTTGGCTCATTCTTTTTTAGTTCAATGATTTGGCTTTTGTTGAGGATGTAGGGGACTTGAGCTTATTGCTTGTAGGGTTTTGTTTCCCTAGAGATTTTCTTGTTGATGTTTGGTCAGCGCGTTGGTCAAGATCCTGACCCGTGGTCGATCGGGTCCATCGTCCCAATATGCTGCTATATTTCTGCTGGGAACGGATGAAGGAGGTTTTAGGTTGCAACATCTAGATATTCTTCTAGGGAATGAATGTGATTAGGATTGTGTTTGGTCGCCAATTTTGGTCAAGATTCCAATTTGCGGGCAATCCGTCATCCCAAACTGTGAAATGAGTAAGGGGAGTTCGAGACTCCTGAAATGTTGTGCTGGGGATAGTGACAATTTTTTATGATTTTTGTAAATATTTGATCCGAATCTTTTCCTGATTAGTCAGGATGGAGATTGGTGTTATTGAAACAGTAGAAATATTTTGTGATTTTAAAAGCTTATTTTGCAGTGTTTTGGTGTTTTGTTGCATTTTTCTGAAATGCAGGGAAATGTATGGAATTTTCATCCATTTCCAGCTTCTACTGCTAGTAAGGCACCTGATCCATTTTACATTAGTGAGTAAGACAAGTCTCACACAGTTAAGTGCCGTAGTTTTACATCTTCGGATGAAGAAATTTAGGGTTTTCAGTCAACACACCCACAAAGTTGCCTGTTCCTCATGTGCAATGTACATAGACCACATATCGTCGGACGGACTCCTTCGGCCACAAAATGAGTCACATCCTCACATTTCCCTTTGTCAATCCAGTTTGGGATCTTATGCTGCTCACAATTCTATGAGGGTGCGCTTCACCTTCTAACTGCCTTAATCTCCTTCATGAGTTTTAGGAACAGGGAACATCCGTCAGATTCAACAGCGACTTCCAAGTCAAGGTTATCTATCACGATGCGTTCAACACGAACAGGATCGCGGGGTTCTGCCCGCCTCAGCCCTTACCTGTTTAGAAGATTCCGGACACCCGTACGATCAAGTGTCAACCATGTCTAGGATAGGTTGGGAAAGAAAGCCCCCGAGAAGTTAATCCTAGTGTAGTTTTTAAGTCTTTGGACTGCTAGAGATAGATTTGTGCAGTTAAAATCAGATGATAAATCTTTTTTTTAGAAAGTTCCAGACCTTAGCTCGAGTAGTCAAGATTGGTACTGGCTTTTATGAAAAGCTGAAATATTTTTGGTATTTTTGAAATGATCCGGGTCATCGAACCTTGACTCGAAGGGCCAAGATTGATGCCGATTTTTTGTTGGAAACAGAAAAGTCCCCTGAGAAGTTAATCCCAGTGTAGTTTAAGGTCTTCGGACCAAAACTATGTACATGCTGAAAATACATTATTTTTGTGATTTTTTTGAAAAGATCCAGACTATCGAACCTTAATTCGAGTGGTTGAGGGCGAGGCCAGTTTTTTGTTGAAAGCAGAAAAAATCCCCCGAGAAATTAATCCTAGAGTAGTTTAATGTCTTCGAACCACGATTTTCTACAGGTGATGGCGCATGTTTTTTTAGAAAGGTTCGGACTGTCGGATCGTGACTTGGATGATCGCGAGAGAAGCCGTTTTTATTGGAAATCTCTTGGGATTTTGATCCCGACATAATTTAAGGTCTTTAGACCAATGGTTTTCTACAGATTAGGGTGACACATCTTTTTGTGATTTTCTCGAAATGATCCAGATCATCAGATCTTAAACCAAGCGGTTAAGATCGATGCCAGTTTTTATTAAGAATCTCTCAGGATCTTGATCCCAACGTAATTTAAGGTCTTCGGACCAAAACTTTGTAGATTAGAAATTAGGGCTGGAAATTCTTAGTATTTTCTAAAAATGATTCAGGCCACCAGGCTATGATTTTAGATGGTTGAGATCAATGTTTGAACAAGTCAATTCTTGAGATTAATTTTTTCCACATCATCAAGCTAACATCTCTCCAATTTCTCACAAGATGAGATTTTGGTGATATTCCTTTCTTTTTCTCATTCTTCTCTTCCATCACTTCATTCTTACATAAAGGTACAAGATTCACTTACAACTGTTCGCTTCCCCAAGCGTAGGGTTGCGATGTAGTAATAATCTCGGTAAGACCGAGGTTGATTCACAGGGACTTATGTAGGAATCCACAAAATACTTCCAATAGTTCTACTAAAGAACAAACATATTTGTAGACAATTGATGTAAATAGTAACGTGTGATTAAACTGAAGGTAAACAATTTATAAAAAGGCACTAGGGGTTCAAGGATCCACTTGTAGCAATCCTTGATGCTCAATCCGCTGTGGTTTCTCACTTTCTCAACTAGAATCGAAATTAAGATCTATCTAGTCGGATGATAAAACAGTTAAACCAAACAATCTGCCATATGTAAGACCCATGTATATGATTCACTCAATGCAAGCTAGGATGAGCATACTCAATTGCATAGGTCTGTCCCAATTCCAATAGGCTAAGATCACAATCATAAGCATCATTAAATCCTGTCACAAGACAAAACTAGATTATGATTTGAACTTGATTCAAATCACATACACAGTCTCCCTTACTTCAGAATTTCCAGAAAAGTAGACTTTTGGTAAGAAGTTCCCACATGAAGATCATAAATCTAGAGTGTATTCCAATTCCTCAGATCATACAAGTCTAGACTAGTTCACAACAATTAAGAACTCAAGCAATTCTTCTAAACATCCATGAGTCATCATAAGACTAAGAAAAACTACTTAGCACTTGAATTAAACTTCAAACCATTGTTCTTCAATAGAAATCCAACTTAAAACCAAATCAAACGAATTGAAACATCTTAGATTCACTACAAGCTTCACCTCTTAGCCCTAGCTAAGAGGTTTAGCCGTTCATGATCCAAGGAAACATGAAAACAACTAAATAAGGCATAAAACTAGAAACCAAACTAGGAGGAGTTGTGGAACTCCGAAATCCACTTCCGCCGTCTCCCACCATACTTAATCTCTTCTAAGATACCCTAGGAACGATCCCTAGGTGTCCTTTTATAGTGGGGAAACTCCGCAGCGTCGGAATCATCCAGAAGATGCGTAAGAATACGCAGTGCGCAGAGAAATTCAAAGATTGTAGAACGCGCCCAGTTACGCAGACGACCAGTCGCATGACCGGTCTGAGATCCTGGACGATCGGTCGCACGACCGGTCGCAAAAGCGCGAAAAACGTCCAGAGAGTTTTGAGAAATTCCGAGCCCACAAATTTAATTCAAGGATCGGTCGTGCCCGGTCGCACGACTGGTCTGAGCAGTGGACGACCGGTCTTGGACAATCTAGTGAGTTGTGGCCGCAGGGCCCCTCTGTTGAGTGATCAGACCAGTCGGACGACCGGTCCTGGGCTATGGATGACCGGTTGGACGACCGGTCTTGAGCACATTCTTCTGCTTTCTTTGTTCTTTTCTCTAACTTCTTTCTTTCATCCTTTGACGCTTAGTCCTTTGATCTTCTTTACTTGTAAATGGCGTCTTTAAGTCTCTAATTGATGAATCCTTTCTCTCATCCCTACAATCACAAATCAATGCATTAGATTAGTCTATAAATCATGAAAGCCTTGCATAATGAGTGATGAATTGGGGTTAGAATATGCACAATTAAGAGCTCAACAACAACTGCTCTTCCTAAGGGGGAGTTCTTCCCAAGGAGAAAGAGAGAGGAGTCGTTTCAACTTGATGGGAGGACGGCTGGCCCCCTGGGTGCCGCCCAAGCCTTCTTTGCCCACTGGTTTTTCCAGTGGGCTGGGTAATGGGGTGCCCTCCCTTTTTCTATATAACATGGGGCACCCCTTGCACTTCTAACGTGAAATCTCTCTCTCTTCTTTCTCACTCTCTCTATTTCTTCAAGTTTTCCTTTCCTCTTGGTGGCACTCTTGCTCTTTCAAGTGGTGAGGCTTTAGTGGAGTTTGGGACAGCAAGGTGGTCATCCTTTGGTGAGTGGTGAACGTATGGACCACTCCTTTCTTTCATTTCATTGCTTTCCTTTGCATTTTCTCTTCTCATGTTCTCTTTCTTTTCTTCATGTAGGTACTTCAAGGGAGTTAAGGTGGGCCCAAGCTTTTTGGCCTTTTCTACTTTTCCAACTCTACTCAAGGTGGTGCATGGAGAAGGACATTTCAAGCTTCATCTTTTTCTTTTTTATATACTCCCTCCATGTGTATGTGAAGGGTAGTTTTGCCATGTCCATCAAGTGTGCATGGTAAAATATCATATTTTCTTTCATGGGAGTTGAGCCCCTTTTTATGTGTATCAAAAGGCTCAAAGTGAAGTCATGGCCCTTGGTGCATTTGATGGGACCTAATACTTCATTTTAGGCTCTCTCTTACCCTCTTTTCCTTTTCATGCCTTCCTTAAATGCCTTCTCTTCTTTTTCATCTTCTTTTCAAGGTTTGGGCCCATGAGATTGGTAGGGCCCACCTCAAGTTTTGGGCTTACAATGCTCACTTTGGATGGCTCCTTCTTTCTTCACATGTGCATAGACAAAAGTGACTAACCCATTCTTCACTTGGATTTCAAGTGGGCTAGATTTCCTAGTTGGGCCTTCATGGACAAATGACCCAATTCTTTCACCATCTTTTGATTATGATGTACATCCTTGTGCACAAAAGTGTGGTGGGCTCTTTGGAATCCCTCCACATTGATGAGCTTTTGGGCCTTCATTAAGATTCTTGAATTTCTTTTAGTCAAGTGTGCACCACCACACTTTGTGTATGTAGGATTTTTTTCCTTCATGCTTTTTCCTTGGGTAGATGGAGGACTTGGGTTACTTGATCATTTACAAGGCTCATGAGTGAGTCATTTTGACAACCTCATTAAGTTCAAGTGATTTTTCATGTTGTAGGAGAGTGACACTCAAGAGTTTCCTTTAATGTTACCACCCTCAAATGGATTATCCTTCTTCAAGTGAGTTATCCATGCAATCATAGCTCCTTGAACTTCTCTTGGGGTGTTTGGTGGGTCATCCACCATCATTCTCAAAGATAAGTGATTTTTTTTCAATTTGTGGGGAAAGAATGATGTCCATAAGTTGCCCAAGTTTGTCCCATGTTTTGGGCCCTTTGGATTTTGATTTTCAAGAGGGCTATGTACATCATTCTTAACCATTTTCATGATGGTTGGATGACTCATTGAGCTGTGCCTTCTTGTGCTCAAATGGTCTTCTTTTTTATAAAGAAAGTGGTGCAATAAGTTGCCCAAACTTGTCATTGCATGGACATTTCTAATTTTGACTCTTCACGTGGGCTATGTGCATCATTTTTTACCATTGGCTCATTTGACTCATATGTTTGTGGGTAGACCACCACATTGTATTCTCATAGTCAAAACATTTATCAAGATGATACACATAAGTTGCCCATGATTGACCCAAGAGTGGGTTTTTATGATTTTCAAGTGGGCTATGTGCTCTTTTCAATCCATTGAGGTGGGGCTTTTGAGTTGCTCTTGGGGACCAATTTCCTTCCTATTCCCATTTGTCCATGTACATGTGTAAAAAGATGGAAACATTTTAAATGAGGCTCATTGCTTTAATATGGAAAGTGAACCAAACCTTGGTCAGACATGGACTTTGAAAAGGGATTTTTCATATGAAGCTTGATTCTTCTCCCACTTTGATCTCATGGCACTTGAGTGCATTTGTTGTCCAACATGTGTCCTTGGGTGGTGAATTTTCTTCATCTAGGGCATGGCATGCAACCCTCTTTAAGGTGGGCCTTGCTTTCTTCAATAGGCCCAACACATATCCTAGGCGACACATGGAGTTGGATATTGGACTTTTGCATTTGAATGTAAGTCCAAATCCATGGGTTTCCTGGATGAAGATTTGGATTCTAATGGGTAAAGAGTAGAAGCTTACCTTGCCAAGCTTGTAGGATTTGATGGCGGACGGCACGAGGGGGCGCAGAGCGGTTAGGTGAAATGACCCTGCCTTCATTATTCACCATGGGGACCATATGTGTTCTCTAGCCAAGGAACACCAACCTCTTCCTTCCATAAAAGGTCGGGGCACCCGAGACCTTTGAGATAACTAGGTGGAACAACCACAGCCAATGCTTGAACGCATTCTGGCCAACACTCCTTTCACAGGCCTTCTTTCATTGCGTTTCCACAATAATAATGCCCATCGCATGCTACTTACAGCCCTTTGTGAGAGGTGGAGGGATGAGACCCACACCTTTCAACTTTCCTGTGGTGAATGGGTGATAACTCCCTGGACATATATATACAGATAGGCTTCCCATTCCACGTGACAAATATTCCCCATGCGGGCTCTCTTGCTCCAATTACTCCCAATGACTGGATACAGCTTGTGAGAGCGATCCCACCTGAGAGCGAATTTCAAAGTAGCTAGGTGAAACTGGTGAAGAAGGTTTGTCTCCAAACCTTTAGGGCCGAGTTCGAGACCTCTCACATGAAGGAAGGTGAGTCCATTTCAGATTATTTTTCAAAGTTGCTTGTCATTATTAACAACTTGAAAAGAAATGGCGAAAAGATTGAGAATGTGCGTGTGGTCGAAAAAATACTGCGATCCCTTACACCCAAATTTGAGCATGTGGTTGTGGCCATAGAAGAATCAAAGGACTTGAAAATTTTGTCCATTGAAGAACTGATGAGATCGTTGCAAGTGCATGAGCAATGAATGCAAAAAAATGTTGGACCGATGCTTGAACATGCCTTGGAGTCCAAGTTGACTCTAAATGAACAAAAGAATGGCCATACACAAAGAGGGGGCCGTGGCTCTAGCAATTGTGCAAGAGGCAGAGGGCGTGGATATCATCCAAGCCATCAACAAAATCAACAGAAGTTTACCAATTTTCGTGGAAGAGGAAATGGTAGAGGCTGATCCATGCGTGGTCGTGGAAATACAAAAAATATTCAATGTTACAACTGCAATAAGTTCGGCCATTATGCTTCAGACTACTGGAGCAAACCAGTAGATGAGCATTCTAATTATGCAGAAGTATCAAATCATGAAAAGGAAGACTCCATACTTCTTCTTGCACAAGAAGAAGCATGTGATCAA
Source organism: Liriodendron chinense (assembly GCA_003013855.2). NCBI lineage: Eukaryota > Viridiplantae > Streptophyta > Magnoliopsida > Magnoliales > Magnoliaceae > Liriodendron > Liriodendron chinense. The sequence continues at coordinate 4,533,759 of ML058463.1, read as the reverse complement.
CATGATATGTGGTATTTCGACTCTGGTGCGAGTAACCACATGTGTGGAAAGAGGGAGCTGTTCGTGGAACTGGCAGACGATACTCGTGGCAACGTGAGTCTAGGAGACTCATCAAAAGTTTCCGTGAAAGGTAAAGGAAAAGTTAAAATCTATCAGAAGAATGGTGTGTCAAATTTTATCTCCAATGTGTATTACGTACCAAACATGAAAAGTAATATCCCCAGTATCGGCCAACTCCTTGAGAAGGGGTATGTCATATACATGGAAAACTATTCTCTCTCTATAAGAGATGCACACGGGAGACTTGTGGCTCAAGTCCAAATAACGAAGAATCGCATGTTTCCACTCCAAATCAACACAAAAATCGAGAAGTGACTCTATGAAACCGTGAAAAATGATTCATGGAGATGGCATCTTCGCTTTGGGCATCTCCATTTTAGCGGCTTAAAGCTATTGTCTTCATCAAGCATGGTACAGGGCTTGCCCGCTATTAAAGCTCCAGAACATGTGTGTGAGGCGTGCACACTCGGCAAGCAACAAAGGAACTCATTTCCAAGTGGAGTGTCCAGAAGAGCAAAGGAACCACTTCAATTGGTTCATACTGATATTTGTGGACCACTTGAAACACCCTCTCTTGGAGGTAATAAATACTCTATTACCTTCATTGATGATTTCAGCAGAAGACTTTGGGTGTATTGCATCAAAGAAAAATCTTCCACTTTCTCTATCTTTAAAATTTTCAAAGCTCGTGTCAAAGTTGAAAGTGGTCACAAAATTAAAGTACTTAGATCTGACAGAGGTGGAGAGTACACCTCAAATGCATTCAAGATTATTGTAGGGAACAAGGCATCAAGCAGCAGCACGCTGCAGCCTACACGCCACAAGCAGAATGGCATTGCGGAACGAAAGAACCGCACCATCCTCGACATGACGAGAACGATGCTAAAAGAGAAAGGCCTACATAAGAGCTTCTGGGCAGAGGCAGTTGCATGTACTGCCTACTTGCTCAATCGATGTCCAACCAAGAGCGTCAAAAACATGACACCACAGGAGGCATAGAGTGGCTACAAACCGAGCGTGGCGCACCTAAGAATCTTTGGGTGTGTCGCCTACGCTCAAGTTCCAGAGGCAAGAAGAAGGAAGCTTGATGATTGTAGTGAGAAGTGCATCTTCATCGGCTATAGTGAAGAATCTAAAACCTACAAGCTCTACAATCCACTAACCAATAAAGTAGTGGTGAGTAGAGATGTGGTCTTTAATGAGGAAGAAGCCTGGAAATGGAACGATGAAGAATCAACCAAAGATATTCAAGTCGAAACAGAAGAACAGGAAGAAAGGCATGACCGTCAAAAGCAAACACCCACAACACCTTCTTCGATTGCATCATCAGTTCACAGAAGCCCTGAAAGTACTCTATCAAATCAAAATTTGGCCAGCTCGTCCTCACCCATGGCACCCATCAAAATGAGAAGCTTAAGCGACATCTATGAGCAAACTGAAGAAGTTAATCTTTTCTGCCTGTATGCAGATCATGAGCCACTGACGTTCCAGGAAGCTATAAAAGAAAAATGTTGGAGAATAGCTATGAAAGAAGAAATTCATGCCATTGAAAAGAATGATACATGGGAGCTGACTATGCTTCCTAATAGCCAGAAAGCTATTGGCGTCAAATGGGTGTACAAGATCAAGCGAAATGCTGATGGTGAGATCGATCGCTACAAGGCAAGGCTCGTAGCAAAGGGATACAAACAGAAGTACGGGGTAGACTATGAAGAAGTCTTCGCTCCTATTGCTCGCCTTAACACTGTGAGGATGATTATCTCCCTTGCAGCACATCACAGTTGGATGATCTATCAACTTGATGTGAAATCTGCATTCCTGAATGGAATTCTAGAAGAAGAGGTCTATGTTGACCAACCTGAAGGGTTTGTTATGCAAGGGGAGGAACACAAGGTGTATCGGCTGAAAAAAGCCCTTTATGGGTTGAAGCAAGCTCCACGAGCTTGGAATGCACGTATCGACAACTATCTTCAAGAGAACGGCTTCACCCAATGTCCATATGAGCATGCAGTCTACATAAAAAAAATGGCCAAGGCGATATACTCATAGCATGCCTGTATGTTAATGATTTGCTGTTTACAGGGAACAGCCAGCCGATGTTTGATGAATTCAAAAAGGCCATATTTAAGGAGTTCGAGATGACCGATAGAGGTTTGATGTCTTTCTTTCTAGGCATCGAAGTGAAGCAACAACATGGTAGTATCTATATATCTCAGAAAAAGTATGCTAAGGAATTACTTGAAAAGTTCAAGATGGCCGATTGCAAGGCCGTGAACACACCTATAGCAACGGGCCTAAAGCTAACAAAATAAGGAGAAGGAAGAAGTGTGGACTCGACTTTGTTCAAGAGTCTAATTGGAAGACTAAGGTATCTCACAATCACAAGGCCGGATATCGTCTACAGTGTTGGGCTTCTAAGAAGGTACATGGAAGCGCCAAAAGAATCACACTGGCTAGCCGCAAAAAGAATCCTCAGGTACGTCAAAGGAACAATGGAATTCAGTCTTTTCTATCTATACGATGATGAAGCGATGCTGTATGGATATTCAGACAGTGATTGGGGAGGTGACCAAGATGAAAGAAAGAGCACCACTGGGTATGTATTCTATCTCGGAATGACTGCCTTCACATGGAATTCAAAGAAGCAAAGTGTGGTTGCTTTGTCCACATGTGAAGCAAAGTACGTGGCAGCATCATCTACAGTCTGTGAAGCAATTTGGTTGAGAAATCTGCTAAAGGAACTGAAGCATCCGCAAGAAGGATCTACAGTCATATATGTGAATAACAAGTCAGCAATCGAGCTCTCTAAAAATCCGGTACAACATGGAAGGAGCAAGTACATCGATACTCGATACCATTTTCTTAGAGATCAAGTGAAGTAGAAAGTGGTAAAATTGGAATACTGTCACACTACTGAACAAGTCGCGAACATATTCACCAAGGCATTATCGACTGATACATTCAGACGACTAAGGTCCATGCTTGGAATGAAGTCAGTTTTGGTTTGAAGGGGAGTGTTGGAAATAGCAAACCAAAAGGCAGCTGTTACAGAAACCTTTGGTTTCTCAATAGTTGCATCATCAACTTCCCATCAGTTTCAGCAAATTACAGCAAGCAATGGCCGAGCAGTTTTCAGCAACCTTTGATATTCTCAAGGGTCTCATTGAAAGAATTGTAACATGTGACCTTTAGGAGAATGAAGACTCTTGTAACAGCCCCTAAGTTATGTCTATCTAAGAATCTATAAATAGGTGAAATGTGTAGTCATTTGAACAACTCAATCAAAAATTCAGCAATAGAGCAATAGAGTACTTTGTTTTTTTTCTTCCTACTTGTTTTAGAATTTCTCCCAAGGCTTTGTAAAGCCAACACTCTGACTGTCGGGAGGAGGTCTAGACTCATTATCCTGAGCTTGAACTCAACTGGTTAGACGTGGTTGAGGAGGAGGAGGCCACCCCAGCTGCTAAAGGAGATGTTGCCGCTACCGCCGCCGGCACTGCCAAGGAAGGAGGCTCGTCCTCTTAAATGCTGCCTTTTTCCTTTCTTTTGGGAATCGTTTTATTTAACTCGGATCGACTTTCGTAAACCAAAAAAAGAAAAAACTTTTTTATGTGGAATGGGATTTTTTTCCTTTTGATTTTGGTTAACTGTTGGTGCTCGCCTCCTTTGTCCATGCTTGATACGCATATTACCCCCCCAATCCTGTGGCCGAGCACTGAGCAGTTAGGTTGGGAGAGTCAAGGTGTTATACTTGGTTTCTTTTACCACTTGTTATACTCTCACCCATATTCCCGGGCAGGAATTATGCTCGGTATAGGTTAGTAGATGTCAAACTTTGTGAGAGTGTCTACTCCAGACATTTCATCACTACACTTTTCCGACCGTGCAGGTCTGTATGGAAGGTTTCAATTTGGGCATGGCCCTCCATTGTTCCTGCCTTGGATTTTAACAGTTGGGAATGTGTGAAATGACAGATTAATGGTGAACTCAGAGTCTGAAGGGGCTCACTGCTCCACGTGTGGTGCGGCAGTCATGTTGATCTCCAGGCAAACCTTGGACTGCCAAGTGGCGTCGACTCGCCAGACGGACCATAAAACCTCTTGGTTGGACAAACCTCATGGCAACATGTGGAAGGGAGCGGAGTCGAGGAGGCAGTTAGTTTTACGACGTCACCTAGAGCTAACGTGTGACGCTGCATGGGAGTGGCGTACGCATGAGGCGTACCTATAAATACACCCGCTCCCCTCATTTTCTTCGCACTGCGCTTTAGAGGGTTTCTGAGCTCTGTAGAGACGTGTTGCGCTACTGTTGTTCGAGTCGTACCTCGAGGATCTCAGAAGCCCGGGATGCGACTTCGGGAGTTGTTGTCGCCTGAGATGCAGTCTTGGGGCCTCTGTCGCTCCCATCTTTGTCTCCCGCGCGGCTGAGACTATCACTTGTCGTCATTCTACTTGCCCATCTCCCGGCCGAACAACATATCTGCTCAGTGAAGGTCTGTGGTAGCTTATGCGAGTGTCTCCTCTGGACATCCCACACCTTTCGACTATTCAGGTCAGCTTGAAGGTGCCTTCCTAGGCATGTTCTTCCGTCGCCTCCACTGCGCAATTAACGCAATGAGCTCAGCTGGAGGGTGTCATCTTCAGTCTTTCCCTCACCTTTGGCTCCGTTGTCCGACTAGGACGGTTAGCCACTAAGTCTTCCGAGACGAAGGGTGCCTGCTTGGGCCTTGCCCTCCTCAACTATCTAGCCATAGTGGTTTCCACTTAGAGACAGTTAAATATTTATCGAAAAGTCATCTTTCATTAATGTAGAAAATCATTACAAGTAGTTCGAGCTTAAAGCTCTTATAGAATTTTGAACACCTGAGGTGTTTGTGGAGTCCGTCCAGATCACCTTTACTAATAGTAGATCTTCAGGTGCTCTGCGTTCCATAGATGGGGCAGAGGTCATCCTTCTAGGTCTTCAAGCCGGTAAGTCCCTGGTCGGATGATACCAGTGACTCTGTAGGGCCCTTCCCAGCTCGGTCCCAAGGCTCCTAAGTCGAGCTCTTTGGTGTTCAGGGAGACCTCTCGAAGCACTAGATCTCCCACTTAGAAGCTTATCTGCTTCACCTTCAAATTGTAGTACCGCGCCGCCCTCTACTGGTAGGCGGTGATCTTTAGTTGCGCGCTTTCTCCGAACTCTTTGAGAAGTTCGAGACTTAGTAGCATATGTCATTCATTCTCTTCTAGTCGGAACAGCTTGGTTTGGTACGAGGGCATTCTGATCTCTACCAGTACCACGGCTTCTGCCCCAAAGGCCAATGAGAAGGGTGTTTCCCCTATGGTCGACCGAGCTGTGTATGGTAGGTCTATAAGACATGTTGTAGCTCTTTTGCCCACACCCCCTTGCACTTCTCAAGCTTGGCCTCGAGGTGCCCTTTGATGATCTTGTTGACCACCTCAACTTGGCCATTGGCTTGAGGATGTCAAGGTGAGGCGAAGGCTTTTCTAATGCCGAGATGCTCGCAAAGTCCTCAAAACCTAGCATTGTCAAACTATTGACCATTATCTGTGACAATGGTGTGAGGCACGCCGAATCTATAAATGATAGACTTTCAGATGAAGTTGGCGACCTTCTACCCAGAGATCCGAGCTAAAGACTGAGCCTTGACCCACTTAGTGAAGTAGTTGACTGCAACGATGAAGAATTTGGTCTTCCCCTTGCCTTTGGGAAAGGGCTCAATGATGTCGACCCCCCACTGAGCGAAGGGCCAAGAGCTGCTCATCAGGGTCAGTTGTTTGGGCGACTGACGTGGTACCACAGCGAATGTTGTAGGCAAATATAGTCTGACAGAAGTGAAGGATCGCGGCAATGTGAATGCAAGGAGTCCAGGTCGTGTTCGCGGTAAGGGGTCGCATTCCCCGGATGCAAGCAGCTCGGCTCGTGCTCACTAGAAGAGGTCGCATCTCCCGGATGCGAGCAGCTCTGCTCGGGCTCGTCAGAAGGGGTCGCATCTTCCGGATGCGAGCAGCTCTACTCGGGCTCATCAGAAGGGGTCGCATCTTCCGGATGCGAGCAGCTCTACTCGGGCTCATCAGAAGGAGTCGCATCTCCCGGATGCGAGCAGTTCTACTCGGGCTCGTCAGAAGGGGTCGCACATCACGAATGCGAGCATCCCTGACACAAGCAGCTCCCGACATCAGAATAGTCCTGAGTCTTTTGGTTCGGATGGTCTTCATACTTCCAGCACCCGGTCCCGTCGAGCGGCTTGTTCAATCCCTCTGCGACACCAAGCAGAGTTACATCCAGCGCGGCGGTCTTCACCCTTTCGGCGTCTCCTTCCTTTTCGGTAGCTATGACTCCAACTACAAGCAATCAGCACTATTACCATGCCGATCAGCAGCCTGTATAGGTCGGTTTTTGGGCTTATCTTCTCTGGTGGTTCCGAATCTCAGGGGATTGCTATCAAGAAACGTGATTGCCGGAAGGAGTTATTGGGTTAGATATTGCCTCTAAGGATAAGGATCTTGTCCCACGAAATCAGCGATATTTCAGTATCATACGCGACATCATCGGGATTTCGATATCTTACGTAACAATTGGGTTGCTTCAGATCTATATAAGGGGGCGACTCCATTAAGAGAAAGGGAGGTACACAACATTCAATCTTGGTCCCGTTTTGCTTGGCTTCTGTTCTTACTTTGGCCTGACTTAAGCATCGGAGGGCTAACGGCTGGTCCCCAGCCACCCTTAGTTGCTATCTGTCTTGCTTCAGGTCTGGTGGTGGAAATCCCTGCTGGAATGAAGGAGAAAAGCCGGAGGATCTCGTTACAAAATCTGACATTAACAAATGGCATCGGGGTCGTGCGAGGAAGTCAGCAGGAGGCACGGTCCTGTTACCAGATAGCCCTCCAAGATCGAAAGAAGGCTCAAGCGACGCCCGTCATGGAAATAGCTCAAGAATCACCCGACGTTCCCTCAACCACCTCGTTGGATCCGAGAGAAAATGCTCTGAAGTCGGGAACTCCGGGGGAGGAAACAGTGGCGATCCACCTGACCGAAGACGACCCATCTAAGATCGTGTACATCGGGTCCTCTTTGACCAGTGTCCATCGTGAAGATTTGACTCGTTTCCTCACTGAATACAAGGATGTGTTTGCTTGGTCTCATAAAGATATGCCAGGCATCGATCCCAATGTCATCGCACATCGTCTCAACATTGACCCGAAGCATAAACCCGTACATCAGCGTCGACGTGCCTTTACTGCAGAAAGACAAATGGCAATCAAAACTGAAGTTGAGAAGCTGCTCGCTGGCTAATTTCATAAAGGAAGTTGACTACCCAGAGTGGGTCGCAAACGTAGTTCTCGTCCGGAAAGCTAATGGCAAATGGAGGATGTGCGTCGACTATTCAGACTTGAACAAAGCATGTCCCAAAGATAGCTTTCCGACACCACGGATCGACCAGTTGGTCGACTCAACAGCTGGATATGCTCTCCTCAGCTTTATGGATGCTTATTCTGGTTACAACCAGATTATGATGCATCCACCTGATAGCCAGCATACTGCCTTCATCACAGATCGAGGACTATATTGCTACCAGGTAATGCCGTTCGGTCTTAAAAATGCAGGAGCCACTTATCAACGTCTTGTCAACAAAATATTCGCTGCTCAAATCGGTAGGAATATGGAAGTGTATGTTGACGATATGCTCGTGAAAAGCATCGTTGAAGATAACCACATTTCTGATCTTCGAGAAGCCTTTGATCTGATGAGGAAGTATCAAATGAAATTAAACCCAGAAAAATGCGCGTTTGGAGTGTCTGCAGGGAAATTTCTTGGGTTCATGGTTGGCCAGCGTGGAATTGAGGCGAATCCCGAAAAGATTAAAGCATTGATAGAGATGAAATCCCCCGTTACTCTGAAGGACGTCCAGCGTCTGGCTGGTCGCATCGCATCATTGAACAGGTTCATCTCGCGAGCATCTGACAAGTGCTTGCCCTTCTTCAAACTCCTTCGTGCAACGGCCAAGTCTGATTGGAAGTGGACACCTCAGTGTGAAGAAGCTTTTTCACAACTGAAGCAATACATGAGCGCTCCCCCCATTTTATCTAAACCTGTAGCACATGAGCAACTCATTCTTTATTTATCTGTGTCTTCCACGGCCGTTAGCGCCGCTTTAATAAGAGAAGATTCCGGGGTGCAAAGGCCCGTTTATTATATCAGTCGAGCAATGGTCGATGCAGAAACTAGGTATTCTGATATGGAGAAACTGGCCCTAGCCTTAGTCACGGCAGCTCGAAAACTGCGACCATACTTTCAAGCCCATGCTATTTTAGTACCAACAAATCATCCACTACGACAAGTCCTTCAAAAACCTGAGGCTTCCGAGCGCTTAACTAAATGGGCGGTCGAGATCAGTGAGCATGATATCTCATTCTGTCCTAGGACCGCAGTCAAGGGCCAGGCCGTGGCTGACTTCATCGCCGAATTTACATATTCTTCTAAAGATAATGTCATGACCAGCGACCAGCCTCCTTGGTCGCTCTTCGTGGACGGGTCGTCGCGGGCCACTGGCAGTGGAGCGGGCCTGATTTTAGTGGCTCCCGACGGGTCGCATTTTCAATATGCTCTGCGTTTCGAATCACGCGTCTCCAATAATGAAGCAGAATATGAGGCCCTGATTGTTGGCCTCGAACTGGCCATTGTCCTCGCAGTCCAGAATTTGATAATTCATAGCGACTCCCAGCTCATTGTCAATCAAGTTCTTGGTGAATTCGAAGCCAAAGAAGAAAGAATGGCCTTATACAAGTCTCGTGTCCTCATCCTGCTCGCCAAACTAAAGACTTATAAAATAATTCATATCCCTCGCGAGCAGAACCAACTTGCCGATTCCTTGGCAAAACTCGCTTCTGCACCGGAATCGGAGTTATCACATTCGATCCCCATCGAGCACCGTCAGAACTTGAGTATCGACCAAGTGACTCTCGAGCAAGTTATATCGGTACAATCGTCTCCATGCTGGATGGATCCTATCATCCTTTATCTCAGAGATGGATACCTACCAGAAGACAAGAAAGCTGCCAGACAAATTCGGCTTCGAGCTGCCAGGTATACCTTACAAGATGGAATATTGTTGCGAAAAAGCTTCTCCTTGCCTTATTTAAAGTGTCTTCATCCAGAAGAAGCACTTCGTGTTCTAGATGAAGTACACCAGGGGGCATGTGGTAACCATCCCAGGGGGCGATCCCTAGCATATAAAGCGATGAGGCAAGGATATTATTGGCCTACTATGAAAGCAGACGCCATCGAATTTTCTAAAAAATGCGACAAGTGTCAACGATATCTACCTATACCTCGTGTACTGTCTGAGCGGATGACCCCAGTTGATAGCCCTTGGCCTTTTGCTCAGTGGGGGATCGATATCATTGGGCCCTTACCTATGGGAAAGGGACAGAATAGGTTCGCGATCGTGGCGGTTGATTATTTCACCAAATGGGCCGAGGCAGAACCATTAGCCAAGATTACTGAAAAACAAACTACTAAGTTTATATGGAGAAATATCATATGTCGTTTCGGACTTCCTCATACTATAATTACCGATAACGGAACGCAGTTCGACAACGCAGCCTTTGATGAATTTTGCGACAAATGGAAAATACGTAATCTCCGCACTTCTCCATATCATCCTCAGGCGAATGGGCAGGTCGAGGCAGTGAATAAGATCATAAAGCATCATTTAAAGACCAAGCTAGGTGAATGTAAAGGGGTGTGGCCAGAACTTCTGCCAGAGGTATTATGGGCCTATAGAACCACGGCTTGCACATCAACAGGTGAAACTCCTTTCTCCTTAGCATTTGGTGTTGACGCAGTGGTACCAGTGGAAATTCAAGTGCCCTCATATCGGATCGGGCAGTATGATCCCACGAGCAATCAGGAAAACCTCCGACTTCATCTCGATCTCTTGGAAGAGCGAAGAAATGCTTCCCAAGTACAAGTGGCAGCATATCAACAACGTATTGCTCGTTATCGAAATGCGAAGGTTCGGCCTAGATCCTTCCAGTTCGGAGATTTGGTCCTAAGGCAAAATCTTGGAGTTCCTGCTCGTTCATTGGATCCGAATTGGGAAGGCCCGTATCGGGTTATTAGGGTTGTGCGACCCGGGTACTTATTATCTTGAAGACATGCAAGGGAAGCCTGTACGTCGCCCTTGGCACGTGGAGCATTTGCTACGATACTACCCCTAGATTCGATGTAGTTTATTACAACGTTTTATGAATAAAGTGAAAGATATCTTTTGGCCGCTACTCCATTTATATGGACCTGAATAGCCCTGAAGAGGGTGCTTACACATCCTCTTGGCCAATTGCCTACCTTTGGTAGGACTGAAATCGTTACTAGTTGGTTGCTTCTCCATTTACATGGACCTGAACAGCCCCGAAGAGAATGTATACCATCTCTTGACCAACCTTCTGCCCTTGGTAGACTCAAAATCTCAATCGATAGATCAGTCTATCTCAACGCGGACACTGTCATACGACCCCCGGATTGAGTCTAATTCATTTTTTCATGAGTTAGTTGCTCGCGACTGGTGAGAGGAGGGATCGCACTCCGGAATGCGAGCACCGCAGCTCGTACTCTAATCGCGAGCACCGCAGCTCGGGCTCGAATCGTAGTCGTACACCTTAATTGCGAGCACCACAGCTCACGCTCGAATTGTGGTCATACCCCCTAATGCGAGCAGCGCAGCTCGTGCTCGAATTAAAGGGTCGCATCTCTGATGAATCCATTTGAGATCAACATAAAGCAAAAAATGAAAGAAAAGGAGAATACATTACAGAAGCGGATATTCATTCATAAAGACCAAAAGGTCGAGACAATTACAAATTTCTTCAAAAAAAAATACATGATGAAGGAAGCAGAGATGAAGGGAGAAAGTTGGAGAAAAACTACCTCTGTGAAGAGGTTTTTTCCGCACCAGAAGCAAAGGAAGAAGAAGAAAGCAGGGAGCGCCGCAGCAGAGAATTCGAAAATGAAAGAATTTCTTCTAAGTCTGGTATTTATACGCAATCATTCCGTTCGATTTGCTGGACACGCGGCAGTTTCTCATCCGGCGCACCAGATGAACGGACGCTAGCATTAAATACGGAAACACGTGGCGCCCAACGCTTCATCTCTGGCGGCAGAAAAAGCTGCGTGAAAGCTGGCCATCATAAATGCAGAAGCATGTTAAGTGAATCATGCGCGATTGTCTCCCAGCACCCAGCTGTCAACACTAGCAAACCCTTGGCATAGTTCCTCAATATCAAGGGTTTGGGGGGCATCTGTTGTAGGCAAATATAGTCTGACAGAAGTGAAGGATCGCGGCAATGTGAATGCAAGGAGTCCAGGTCGTGTTCGCGGTAAGGGGTCGCATTCCCCGGATGCGAGCAGCTCGGCTCGTGCTCACTAGAAGAGGTCGCATCTCCCGGATGCGAGCAGCTCTGCTCGGGCTCGTCAGAAGGGGTCGCATCTTCCGGATGCGAGCAGCTCTACTCGGGCTCATCAGAAGGGGTCGCATCTTCCGGATGCGAGCAGCTCTACTCGAGCTCATCAGAAGGGGTCGCATTTCCCGGATGCGAGCAGTTCTACTCGGGCTCGTCAGAAGGGGTCGCACATCACGAATGCGAGCATCCCTGACACAAGCAGCTCCCGACATCAGAATAGTCCTGAGTCTTTTGGTTTGGATGGTCTTCATACTTCCAGCACCCGGTTCCCGTCGAGCGGCTTGTTCAATCCCTCTGCGACACCAAGCAGAGTTACATCCAGCGCGGTGGTCTTCACCCTTTCGGCGTCTCCTTCCTTTTCGGTAGCTATGACTCCAACTACGAGCAATCAGCACTATTACCATGCCGATCAGCAGCCTGTATAGGTCGGTTTTTGGGCTTATCTTCTCTGGTGGTTCCGAATCTCAGGGGATTGCTATCAAGAAACGTGATTGCCGGAAGGAGTTATTGGGTTAGATATTGCCTCTAAGGATAGGATCTTGTCCCACGAAATCAGTGATATTTCAGTATCATACGCGACATCATCGGGATTTCGATATCTTACGTAACAAATTGGGTTGCTTCAGATCTATATAAGGGGGCGACTCCATTAAGAGAAAGGGAGGTACACAACATTCAATCTTGGTCCCGTTTTGCTTGGCTTCTCTTCTTACTTTGGCCTGACTTAAGTATCGGAGGGCTAACGGCTGGTCCCCAGCCACCCTTAGTTGATATCTGTCTTGCTTCAGGTCTGGTGGTGGAAATCCCTGCTGGAGTGAAGGAGAAAAGCCTGGAGGATCTCGTTACAAAATCTGACATTAACAGCGAACCTTTAACACTTGTCACATTTTCTCACAAATTACTTAGCATCATCATGCATGGTGGGCTAGTAATAGCCTTGTTGGATCATATTGTACGCGAGGGTTCTTCCACCTGAGTGATTTCCACATACTCCCTCATGGATCTCCCTTAGGACGTATTTGGCCTCTTTTGGTTGAAGACACCTAAGGTAGAGTACCGAGAACCCTCACTTGTACAAGACATCCTCCAGTATAGCGTAACGAGCTAACCTGTACCTGATCTTCCATTCCTCGAGCTTGTCCTCTGACAACTCGCCTTGCTGCAGGTAGCAGATAATCAAGTCCATCCAGCAAGGTTCAATGTCAACTAGAAGGACCTTTTGTGGCTCGGGCTGACTAATGCTCGGATCTGCTAGAAACTCTATTGGAACAGTCCTGGAAAGGTCAGTGTCAATGGTCGAGGCTAACCTGGCCAAGGAATCCTCGTTTGCATTCTTGGTCCTCAAGACTCGTGTGATCTCATACCCCTCAAACCTGTCGAGCAAATCTTGGGCCCTGCTCAAGATTTTCAACCTCCGTGCTCCCATTGCCTTGGCCCATCGTAGTGAAAGTACATCGGTAATCTAACACGACACCTTCGTATGTGCAGAAGATTAAAGAGCAACTAGAATTATGGCTAAACCTATAGGAGGGGGTGATTAGGACCTTTTTGAAATTCTTTTCGCCTACTTACTCAATTCAACAAATTAAACTTAGTAAGCAAGAACACTTTGGCTTCCAAGCCTAAGTGGGTCCAATCACAAGACTAGCATATGGTTAAGCAATAAACAATCCTAGTCTAAGCATGCATAGGTAAATAAATGATTTAACTAATCAAGTTCCTAACCTATGCAACCTATGTAGACTTATGAAAATGGATCAATGAGCTCAAGTCTACACAACTAGTTAAAGTACATCTTGTGTGTGGATGTGCCAATCTAGTGCCTACCATACATTCCTATCAAGCATTAATAATTAAACAATTAAACATCCAATGCATTGATATCAATGTGCTCAAAACAATCACAAACACAAGCATGTATAGTGGTTCAACTTTGGGTCTACTCCACTCCCAGTTCAAGTACTCAACTTCTTTGAGTACACCGGCATTCACTATCAGAGGTTTTGAATGAGGTTCACCTCTCAACCTTTACATGGAGGTTTTACCGGTTCACCTCTCAACCATAACCAGAGTTTTGGACAAAGGGCTAACTCTCAACCCAAACGGAGTTTTGGACAAAGGGCTAACTCTCAACCCTAAGCACGTTCACTCCCGTGTTAGAAGCTCCCCCTTGGAGACTTTGTTTAGGCCCGGCTAACGGGCCAAGGAACGGCTAACGTCCCTAGATTGAGTTTGACAAACAAACTCTAAATGAACTCTCAATAAGGACAACCTTACTTATCGGATGAGCCCCTTGTTCAGTGCCGGCTTGGGTTGCTTGATCTCCGCTCTCTCATGCTTCAATCAGCTTCCCTTCCTCCCACGATCGTGTTGCCGTTGGGTCGCCAATGCCTCAGCTACACTTGATCAAACACCTTGCATGTGATGCCTTTGAGATGCCCAAGGTGATAGGATGGTAGGTTTGAGAGCTCTACAACTAATGGGAATGGGTTACCTAGAGTCTCTCTCCTACAACGATCTCATCTTAGAGTTTTGGACAAGGATATGCCTATCAAGAAGGTTCCAAACTTTAGAGATCAAGAGGGGATGAAGGTCATCTTCTTAATGAGCTTGGAATGCTCCAATCTTGTGTTAAAGCACAAGGAAGATGCCTTGCATAGGTTGGGAATGAGCCTCAAATGGTCTCCAACAATGGTGGCTTCACTCCTCTCGAAATCCCTCTGATCACCCCTCAAAATGAACCAAGCCCCTTTATAAAAGGTGTTCAAACGGTCATAAAATGGGCAAAAAATGGCTCCTTCCGACCTGTCCCGACCGGTCCCGACCGGTCGGCCAAAGGTCAGAAAAGATAGAAAACGTTGTTATCTTGAGGGGAGAGCTGCCCGACCGGTCAAGACCAGTCGGCCCTATGGCTTGTTGAACATAGCAAGCTGCTGTTTGGTCTGGCAGCCTAGCCGACCGGTCTTAACAAGTTGGACAGGCCTCAGTTCAGCTCAGTTGTTTGCTGACCCACGTATTCTTCAACCCTCTCACTTTGGCCACGATTTAGGTGATGTTTTGGGACACCCAGGGCCAATCTATGATGACTAATGGTTTCCTAATATGGTCAAGGTCATCAAAGAGGTTAAGGGGTTGGGTTTTGGTCAAGGTTAAGGCACATCAAGGCATCACTTTTACCTGTTTCTTCTTTCTTGATACAGCAGGGCCACTTGAGTCTTCGGTCTTCGATCGACACTAGACTCATTGACCTAAGTGATTAATAAACAAGGTGCACTAGTATGCCACAGAAAAGTGCACTAACAGTAGGCTCACGAGGAGGGCCTCGGATTCGACCTCATTGTTGAAGCTCAAAAGCCAAAGCACAGAGCGTACTTGACTTTGATCTAATCAGGCGAGGTCAGGATTAGCCCTGCCCTGAAGTCATGTGCCTCTAAGGACCCACCCACATAGAGGGTCCATAATGGCGTGATTGACTCTGCTCTCTCCCCTCATCTGCGGGGAGAGTGCTCGGGAAATACATAAACTTTGCGATGAAGTCAGCGATGGCTTGTCCCTTGATGGTCGTCTGAGGTCAAAAGTGGACGTCAAACTTGCCAAGCTTGATTGCCCATTTGAAAAATCAATCTAAAGCTTTTAGCTTTTGAAGTACCTGCCAAAGTGGCTAATTGGTCGGCACAATGATGGTATGAGCCTGAAAGTAGGGCCTTAGGTGTCGAGACGATGTGACCAGGGCCAGGGCTAACTTCTCAATCTTAGGGTAGCACTTCTCAGCATTAAGTCCACCTGTGCTCGGTCGGGAACTTCATCGTGAGGTGATAGATGAAGACCACGGCCGCATGGAGTCCAGGGAGAGCCTACCCATAATGGCGTTATAGACTGAAGGGTAGTCCACCACCAGGAAGTCTACTATGAGGGTGACCTGGTTAGGGCCCTCTCCTACTATGACTGGCGGCAGGATGCTCCCTTTCAAGGTCACACTTTCCCCTATGAACCCAACCAGAGGGGTCCGCAGAGGCCAGAGTCTCAACCTACATATCGCCATCTTGTCGAAGGTCGCTGCTTATAGGATATCGACTGAACTGCCAGTGTCGACTAGCATTTTATACAACTTGTGGTTAGCAACAGTCATGGCGACCACCAAGGCGTAGAGCTGCACACAGAGCCAAATTGAATCAAGTTGGGTCTAGCTCAGCTCGGCTCGGCCTTCAAGCTGAATTGGCAGGCTCAGCTTGGTTCGGTTGAGCTTTAAAAAAATGTATTGTTTTCATAAACTTATATTATATATATATTTAATAAATATATATATTTTTTTTTAACAGAGTCGAGCCGAATCGAGCTATGATCGAGCCAAACTTCAAGTCAAGCCGAGCCGAGCCGATCTTGGGCCAGCTCAAGCTCAGCTCAAAAATCCTTTAGAGCTTAAAAAAAATGGCTTGGCTTAGTTCGAACCCAACCTTTGAATCGAGCCGAATCAAGCTGGTTCGAGCCAAGTCGAGCAAGCTAACCGAGCTAGCTTGGCTTATGTTCAGCTCTACTAGGGCGATGGCGTGAGGGTATTGGATCCCCCTCGTGTTGTCCTCTGTGAAAGAGATGAGGCACACTTCCATCTTAGGCTCTTTCTCAAGTCGGTTGGTGAGGTTCACCTGGTGGAATTCGTTGGAACCGGGCATGAGCTCGGCGTGCTCTGGTCGACTCTGTTAGTGTTATTTTCTGTGGCATACTAGTATATCTTATTTGTCAATCACGTGTGTCCATGTATTGTAATATCGGTTGATCATTGGCAACCTGAAGACCAAAGATTCAAGTGGACAAGAAGCATCAAGGAAAAATAACAGGTAAATAAAATGCTTGGTGAACCTAACCCTCAGAACCAAAACAACCATAAACCTCTAGATGGCTTAGACCATATAGGTAAACCCTTAGTCGTCGTCATTAGCCTTAGAACACTTAGAAAAACATAATAAATTAGGCTAATAAAAAAGGTGCAAGTTGTTGTAAATAAACCAACTCAGGCAGCAGTTTTCGATTAGACTTCAATCCATCGAAGTTCAGTCTCGATGGGACTTCAATCCATCGGAGACCATTTGATCCATCGAACATATGTCCAGCAACATTGTAAACTCTTTGGACGATTTTCTTATCCATCGAACAAATCACCTCGATCCATCAAAGTGGAGTTTTCGATCCATCGAAGAATCGCAAATCTGTCCTCTTTTTTTTAGCGTTTGAGCTTTATCTATAAAAGTGGGAGAGGCAATTTTTTTGCTTAAGAGAGAGATTTTAATGCATTAAAAGCCACCCATATTGTTCACATCATTAGGCTCTAATCCTAATTATCCCAAGTCATCTTCCTTGTGATTCATCACAAGATGGAGCATTCAAAGCTTATATGAAGATGAACTTGCTCTCTCTTGATCTCTAAATATTTTAGAAACCTACACCATAGGTAGATCCTTTGTCTTAACCTCTCTAGAGATCCATATAGGTGAATTATTCTAGGTTTGTAACACATAACATATTGTAGAAGATTCAACCTATCTCCCATCACCTTGGTTATCTCAAAGAAGATCATATACAAGGCGATTGATCGTTAGAGCTAAGGCATTGTCAACGCATTGAAGCACGAGAGAATGGAGAGAATGGAGATCAAGATCGAGGGAGCAAAGGTGAGCTGATTGAAGCACAAGAGAATGGAGATCAAGCAACCCAAGTGGCATTGAACAAAGGGCTTAATCCAACAAGTGTCAAGTTTGAGAATTCGTTAGCACTCCTTCCATTTAGTAGGATTGTGTGTGAATTTAAGGTTAATGGTTAGCCTATTGAAAACCACGTAAGTCTCCAATGGGAGTTATTGACACAGGTGTATACGTGTAGGTTATTGGTTAGCCTAAAAAATCATTGTAGGTTCCTGGATTAAAATTGGAAGGTTAGAAGGAACCTCGTCAAAACTCCTAGGTTGGGAGGAGCCTTGTTTAAACTCCTGGGTTGGATGGAACCCGCAAACACCTGGGTTGAGAGGTGAACCCCTAAAACCACCGTTCAGGTTTAGAGGTGAACCTGTGCCAAAACCTCCATGGAAAGGTTGAGAGGAACCTATTTAAACTCCTGGGTTGGGAGGAACTTGATTTAAACTCCCTAGTGAAATTCGGTGTACTCAAGGGATGAGTACGACAACTGGGAGTAAAGTAAACAAGTAGTTGAACCACTATACATGCTTGTGTTTGAGAGTGTCATTTGAGTCATTTTTATTCTAGCATTTCCTATTTAATTGTTAATTATATGAATGTTTGAATGAAATATATGCTATACATTGATAAGTAGATTCTCACTCACATCTTGCAGTTTCACTTCTACACTAGTTGCTTAGGTAGTTATACCATTTGTAGTCTAGATAATTGCACATAAATTAGAAGCTCAACACGTTGCGTCATTATAATCTATGTGCTTAGGCTGGTATGCTTAATTGCTTATCTTTGCTAGCCATTGTGATTGGACCCACTTAAGCTTGGAAGCTAGGTGTTCTTATTTAATTAGTTTATAATTTCTAATTTATTTTAATTAGACAAGAGGTTTTTAAAATGGTCCTAATCTCCCTCCCCCCCCCCCCCCCCCCCCCCCCCCCCCCTCGGGTGGGACTTAGCCATGGTTCTAGTAGCTCCGCTCTAATAGCTTACACACGTATAGCACCTACAAAGTGTGAGCCATAAGCACAATTTCTGTTAGCAGGTTCACCGAAGATGGTTCGAAATTCCCCCACCGGCTCATTGTTAATGGGCTCTTCTCACCGCTCTTGCCGAGGAGGCGACCAATCCTCATGGCGCTTGGCAACGTACTCGCTTAAGTAGCCCCTCTAAATGAGTGACTCGATTTTTTCCCTCAAGTCGAAGCAATCGGCCATGATGTGGTCGTGATCTCTATGGAAGTGACAGTACCTCGACTTGTCTCTCTTTTCTGGATCAAACCTCAACTTGTGCAGCCACTTTAGATTCTCTTATGTTTTACCTCCATGAGCACCTGCTCAACAAAGGTGTTCAGCAGAGTGTACCAGTGGAACCGGAACCAGCTCTTTGGGACGTGAGGAGCCCGGCGAGCTCCACCCCTGTAATTTTCCCTTTTTAATTTGGGGTCAGAGCTGGATCCCTCAACCTCCCTTCGCTTCTTGTCCTTGGCTGAGCTGCGCTCGCCCTTCATGTCTCTATGGGTGCTAAGAAGCTCTTCGTCGTTGGAGTATTTCTAAGCCCGGTTCAGTAGGTCTAACAGCGTTGACGAGGGATTCTTGTCGAGTGAGAAGAGAAACTTCCCCTGTCTCGTCCTGACCATCATGGTTGCGAGGGCGACCTGGTCAAAGTAGTCCTCCACCTGGATGGCCTTGACGTTAAATCGGACAATGTAGTCTTGTAGGGACTCATCATGCTTCCATCTTAGCATAAGCAAATGAGTTGCCGGCTTTCGAATGTCCTTACTCCCGACGAACTAGTTGACAAAGGCTCTGTTGAGCTGGGTAAACGAGCTGATAGACTTCAGTTTTAGGTTTCTGAACCATTTTCGAGCTGCCCCGGTGAGTGTCAAGGAGAAGGCCCTACACATCATGGGTCCAAAAGTGTTGTGGAGCTACATCCATGCTTAGAATAACTCCAGGTACTCGACGGAATCACTTGTGCCTGAGTAGGGGGGTATCTGGGGCATCTTGAATCTGACCAGCAGCTGAGCCTGCATGATGTCGTCAATAAATGGTGGCATCCACAGATATCGGGGCCTTAACTCGGTAGGCTTGCTTAATATTACCAAGCCGGTTCCAGATCTCTCTGATGTCTGCCCCCCCAGGGGGCCTCACTTTCTGCCATTTCTTCTGGCGCTTTTCCCTTCCGAGCCTGCGCCTCTCCTCGAGTGTGTGGCGCAGGTCGGACTTATCGAGTTTTATGGTCATCCGCGTCCGAGTAGGGACAGCTTGGCTGACGCAACTGCTAAAGGTGGTCGACGTTGGGCAGCTCAACTGCCTCTAGAGGGTTGGCTAGCTACGTTGCCTATTGCCTCTCCATTATCCTGGTGAGGCGAACCACATGCTCAATCAAATCGTCAACTCGTTCCTCAAGAGTAACAAGTCGAGCCTTTCAATTTCACGACCTTTGCTGGCCTTAAGCCTGCAACTATTGCCGAGAGTGAGATTGGCCGTGATGGGAAGGCGCCTGTTGGGCCTACCCTTCTCCGTTTGGAGCGTGCTGGGAGGACTCGATTCCGAAAGGTGTTTTTCCCTTCTTCGCCATGAGGGGGGGTAGAGGTAGACAAGGACTGAGTGTAGAGCTCAAACGGTGAGAACACAGTTAGTCGTTCCCACAGATGGCACCAATCTGTTGTCGCCCAAATCTGGTCAACAAATGAGGTTGGGGGAATGCTAAAATGGCTTGGGGCTTTATCATCGTCATCTCATTGCCAATCCTATCAAACAAAAGGGATGTAGGCAAAGGGGGTGCCATTGAGCGGCTGTAGACCCTCTGATGCCTAATTCAGGTCAGCTGAGCTAGGACAATAAGGTGGTAAGGGTGGATTTCGTGCGTACTTTCATTTGGAGTCTGTGACTGTATCTATAAGGTATGGTGGCAAACTCCGGGTCTGAAAATTCCACCTAGATATGCTAGCCTGCTGCTCTAATCATGGAGTCGTGAGAGCAGTCTCTAGTTCTGACAGTATAATCTGACACTCTAGGCCTATAGACGTAATCATTAGGTGTGAGGTCTGTCAACCCCAACGTGTCGCATCGGAGGCCCTTCAACAGGATCTGTATCCCAAATTTCTCGCACTGCCCTTGGCGAGGGTCGAACTGGTCTGATCGGTATGTAAATCTTTCTTGGGGAGTCAAGTTCTCTCGTGCAGAGCTCCATGCTCTGATGGACCAGCTCGGCAACTTGCCCCTGAGCTGGAGGGACCGCTCGTCCCACGCAGATGGCCCTTTTGATTAGGCTCCTCACTCCTGTTCAAGGGATTGGTCAAACTATCGGCTTGGCCCGGTTCCACATTTGCTCAGTGCTCAAGGCCAAAGACTTATACTTGGGCCTCTGATGCCCTTTTCTCCTCCGGCTGAGACCTGTTCAGAATTCCCACATGACAGGTTGAACTCAACGTTGATATACGTAGAAGACGGTAGATGGAGGATTAAAAAGAAAAAATAAGTAATAATAATAATGAATTAAATCTTAGATTAGATAGGTTTCAAACATGTGATCACTTCTTTACCAACAGGGCTGACCCTGGCTAGGCTCGACTCGGACTGCAAAAGGGTAGAACATCAGTACGGTGTATGCATGGCAAAACTGTAGGCCCCACCATGATGGATGTGTTTTATCCACGCCGTCCTTTCATTTATCCAGATCATTTAAAGCATGAGCCTAGGGGCAGATCCAAAGCTCACAGGAAGCAATGGGGGGTAATGGGGGGTAATGACGCCCTCCGTTGAAACCTTGCAAGGGCCCACCATGATATTTATTTGCCATCCAACCTGTTCATATGATCACACGGAGGAAGAAAAAACACAAATATCAGCTTGATCCATAACTTGTGGCCCCAGAGAAGTTTTCACTGGCTACTTCAATCCCTACTCTCCTGTGGTGTGGGCCACTGGACCATTGGAGCTGCCTCATTTTTAGGCTCATTTTCTACAATAGACTGAAAAAATGGCGTGGATTAAATACATACATCATAGTCGGACCCACAGAATTTTGCCGCGGGATGCCTACGCAATCCGAGTCTGGCTAGGCGAGGCAATGTAAGGACGAGGCTATAAGGTGTACTCAAATGGTAAATGGAACCGGTACCACCGTAAGCTCAGGACGGTAAGAGGCAGAAGTGAATCCCACATGTTGAATATTTAGGAGGATTGCGTACTTTCATTGCCAGTAGCAATGTGCTCTATGGCCCCACAATGATGTATGTGTTTTCTCCACTGTCCATCCAATTTGGATCATTATTTTTAGGCATGAGCTTAAAAATGATGCAGACCCAAATCTCAAGTGGACTACACCATGGGAAAACAGTGCTGATTGAACGCCCAGCTTGAAAAACTTCCTAAGCCCTATGTGATGTTTATTTGCCATCCAACCTGTTGATTACTTGATTAGATCACAAAGAACCAAATGAAGGGAAAGCTGGTCCACATAAGATTTTGATCTGCCTCATTTTTTTGTAAATGACCTAAAATGAGCTGGCAAAATGAATGGACGGAACACACATCACATGTGATATCCAACCCGTCCAACAGAAAGGTCCCCTCAGGTTACGTCCATGGCCTGGCAGAAGGAGCAAGGTGGGAGGGGGAAGCTCACAACTTGATTCTCACCAGGGCCCACCTAGTTGCAGAACAGCCTACTTTCTGTCCTGCTGACCTTTCATGCAAGTATCAACAAAGGGTCTGAACGGCCCAGCAATCACATGAGGTCTAACAATGTGAATACATTACATATGATATGCCCCTCTTCCACTGGCTACCACATTAGCTTACAATGTAGGTACCACAGGAGGCCAAACCCAATGCCATCAGATTTGGAATGAAAAGAGTTGCTGGACCCTTGGATCCACCGAATCAAGAATACATGTTAGCATTCCTCCATTAAGTCAAAATAGTCGTCACTTCCTTTGACTGCCCAATTACCTATTCTAGCCTCACCACCCCCACCAATGGCTCATAAGAACACCCCATGCAAAAAAATTACACAGCTCGCATGAACATATAACTCTGTATGGCATACCATTAAGAACCGCTCGAGCAAAACTCAGGCATGAAAGCTGCTGTTCTACATACGCAATGGCTGCCTTTTTACATTTCAATGTCCAAAGTTCCCTGCGCAGGGCCCCCACCACCTGGCAGGGGTGGGCGTAAATTCTGGAACAAGCTGCTGAGGCATGTTCCCAAATCCCTTCTTTACAGGGAGATGGAGCGCACCTACCTATCACAGGATGCAAATAGAGGAAAAATGGTGCTACCAAGCAATTATACCAAATTTCCTCATAGAGAATACATCCACATCACACTGTTTGGGAGAGAGAATAGAAGAAAATGGATTTGAGTTTTCTCATGATATATGTTTTACTGTGTTTAGATAGCAGAGGAAATATTGTATTTCAAAAAGCAGTCATTACACAAACACCCATAATAAGCTAACCACTGATTTATCAGATTTCCATGGGCCGTCCAAATAAAGACTCCAATGGAATCCATGTTTTAATAGCGCTTATGGATTAACTTGGAAATCTTCTTATCTTTTCCCACTATCCAAGCAAACCCACACATCCTTTACGTACATAATTGACAACATCCCAAGGTAAAGGCAAACTTAAAGCTGCCAATATGAATCAAGGGGCTAGGCAAATGATGCGAAGAAGAAACAGCAATAAAAGGTAGAAGGTAGGCCGCACACAGAATTCTACAAACAAAATATCAAAGCAGATATTTCCATTGAGAACAGCTACATGAACAGTCTGAATACAGTACAGGGTAGGGATTGAGGTAGAAACAGATTCTGGAGGCTTGGGTGAGCGCCTGGCCCAGGAATTGAGGTAGAAACAGAATCTGGAGGCTTAGGCGAGTGCCTGGCCCAGTGTAGGGGATTGAGGTTGAAACAATATCTGAAGGCTTGACCAGCTGCCCTATCAATTAGCCAAGTTGACAGGGGCAATATGTTCTTTTCAGCAAAATTCCTGGGCCAATCACTCACCCAAACGTTTCCACCACACCAGCAGCCACCAAATCATCATTTTGGCAAGTCATCGTGTAATTAATCAGCTTAAAATTTATGGCAGCCAAGCTACAGCATATGTCGTCTAAGTTACCCACAACAAACAGTAGATAAGTTTCACAATGGATGGACAACCATCTACATTGAAAGTGAAAAGGGCATCTTTCTCCGTGTACAGCTGGACTTTTAGGCAAACAGCATCCAAATGGCAGGACCCGACCGATTGACGACATACATGCAAATGGATGGACTTAATGAGGGCTTAGAATTATGCACTACAGTTAGACAAGGATGCATACCTTAAACTTCAAAAATAACATAACCCAATTCAAACCATGTATATCAAGTTATCTTAATGTACTCTGATGTTCACAAAACAAAACATGCCTCTATATCATTAACCCTCACAAAAGACTAAAAAACCATTGAATCAAGAACCTACAAAGTCATTTGAGAACACCCTACAGAAGCTCCAAAATATAAATGCATGCTGAAAACTCACTGCTCAAGGAGTGACAACAATCCGACCAGCAACTTGATCGAGATCCCGCTGACCACTGGAAGTGATTCTCCTCCCACTGGGATCAAAAAGAAAAATATTCAGCCTAAGATCATCCAAGGAAAAAAAAAACATTATATCAACAGAGTTTAACACTTGTCACTTTAATGCATTTTCCGAGTGAGGAATTAATATTATAGGGGCTACTGAGCCTCTCAATAAATGTTTCATCTGCCTGAGCACATTATTCCACCTGAGTTCCATGGTCCAGCTGTCTTGACCATTGATATGAGGCTCATCATGGATAAACGATCTCAAAAATCTCCAGATTTAAAGAGAGTTACGAAAGAATGTGGTGTTCCACATTCAACTGATGATAGACAGGGGAACAAAAGGTTCAGATCTACTACCAACGTGCACTTTCGAGTCATTGCTTGTTCAGAGTAGGGCCCATCACATCAGCAGCCTAGATCATTGTGCTGGACCCCATGTACCCATTCTCACACCTCAGAAGACCATGAATGTTCTCAGTAACCTATAATTCTTGTTTCTGAGTAGGCCTCAAAAGCATGCATGTTTTAGAGAAAATCTGCCATCAGTTAGCAAATCATTGATTCAATTTCAAGCACAACTCAGCCAAAACAATGAGAAGTTTACAGATTTGAAAAACTTCACTCAAGCAAATGACGAACTTTTATTTATTGACTTGACTTATCCTCAAACCAATTCCTAAGTCTTGATTGAAAAATTGACGAATTTTTAGGACATCAGCATCATCTACTAGAACCAATCGAGAATCTATCAGAAATTACCTTTTCATCCTTTTGAAGACTAAAAGCACTAAAGTTACATCAAACATATGCAGAGAATAAAAATCCAGTGCAAATTTTCATTCGAGGATTGCTACTATGAAGCGTGCTAGTACCAACACTCACTGTTGTACATGTGACTATTTCACAGTGATCTTGGACTGTCATCCTTCCAATCAGTGCCTCAGGAAGGGACAGTTCACTCAAAACAGAGATGGTACACATTCTTTTTCCTTTTTTGCTTTTTTTGAAGAGTACGGAGAAATGGTCCGCATTCAATGCATCATTCACAACAAATGGAAGTCAGAAGTGCTCTTTTTCTTTTTTTGAAAAGTGGAGAGAAATGGTCCACATTCAATGCATCATCATTCACAACAAATGGAAGTCAGAATTGCTCAGGAGCTGGGATCTGTGGCATCTAACTTGTCCACATGTGGCCCTAGATCAATAGTACCACTCAATATGCATGTTTACTGGTGTTCAGTGAGGGATAACTGGATAGAACAACTTCGATGCACACCTGTTGCAATTCCTCTTTATCATTTTTTAATATCAGGGATCTAAAGATAATGGATTCACCTTACCAACCATAAGGAAAATCAATGTGGTTTTCTACTATAACAAAAGAGACACAGTGACTCACTAAGATGGAGAGAGAGAAATTGAAAAAACACTCACCCTTTTGGATCAATGTCAATAATGCTCATCTGTTGAAGCTGTTGGAGGATGTGACGAGCAATAGAACCACTGCTCTTACAGAAATGAGGTGGGCGACTCCCGTTTCTCTTGCGCCCGCCATAAATCTTCTGAAACCCACCAACTCCAATTCCTTGCCTCAAATAGATTTTTCTTGCCATGGAAGCTAACCATTACAAATAGATATAAAGATGAATCAGTGCTACATAGAAGCCAGGCATTGGACTTTTTTCATGAGCTGACACTCGAACAATATTTCGACCGCAAGAAAACAGGAAAAAAATGTGATTATGCAAAAAGAAAAAGGAGAGGCTCAGTACCAGCTCTAATATAGTACCAATCAGGGTCATATGGAGCAAGTTCTTTGAATCTAGCAGTCTTCACGATATCAGTCCAATGTGGCAGTTCCATCTACTCACAAAACAGAATAACAGAAGTCAGGGAAAATTGACAAGGTTGTGAAATCACAATGGAACTATTTCCCTAGGTTCTGCAAAGAACTGCATAACTCCGATTTCAAAACATAGATACAGTACATGCAACGTCGTTGATGTTGCCAAAATGAATTTACCATTGTATATTGTAGTTAGATTAAAAAAACACTTGAAAAAAATTCAAACGAGCTCAAGTTGTAGTTTCCTAGAATTGTTCACTTTGCTGGATACATAATAATATCATCAAGGGCCTACAAGAATGCTCGAAACTATAGATAGATGGGAAGATGAGTACCCCCTTAAAAATACCTGTTAGTTAGATTAAAAAAACATTACACAAATTCAAACGAGCTCAAGTTGTAATTTCCTAGAATTGAGTATTCACTTTGCTGGGAACATAATAATATCATCAAGGGCCTAGTAGAATGCTCAAATCTATAGATAGAAGGAAAGATGAGTACCCCCTTAAAAATACCTGTCACGTCTAGCAAATACTATAATAAATGCTGTATGTTGAATCATTGATCTCCCAAAAAAATGTTGTATGTTGAGATGTTAACCACATCTGTTTCTCACATCGTTTCTCGCATCCAGTTCTCAATATGGCAGTGGCAACTAAAACTGAAACCTCAGAAGGTTAAGACTTGCCCAGATATTTCTTGCACAGACTGAAGACTCGGAAAACTCTTGATCACAATGTCCAGAGTCAGGTTTCACATTGTTGTTGTCTCCCAGAAAGAAGGCAAAAATAGAGCGGGGGTAGGAAAATGGAGCAGCCAATGGACTCTAATATGCAAAATCCCGCTCCATTCTCTTCAAAAGAGATGGCCCCAAGAGCTTCAATCTATTGTAGAGAGATAGATCTGCAGACCTGCTGTCTTTCCTCTTTGTTACCTTTTTCTCTGGTTTGTGTCGTATTCTTCTGGGCTGCCCTGCCCTCTTGTAATGTTTCTTGTTCTTAGATTCAGGTAAGGTCCTGCAAAACCCTGCCTTCCAAAAAGAAGATTCATAGACAGGAGTGTATCCCACTAATTCCAAATGAAAACCAGTTCAAGTTTGTCTCAAGTTTATGAGCTTGGTTGAAAACGAATAACCAGGGTATGTTTCTTCAGAAAGTATCCACCTACAATAAGTCCCTCTTTCACTCCTAATGTAGAATGGCCTTCTTTCCAACATAAGGAAAATAGCCTTTTTGCATCCTTGACAATGTTGTCAAATCGCATATAATTGCCAAAGCCATCAGCCTGTGCAGATCGCTTATGCAATCGCAATCGCTTATGCAATTGCAATCGCTCGGGCTGATGTCTTCTTTTTTTATGTTTTCTGAAAAATTAAAAAAAAATTGAAAAAAAATGGAAAAAAATCATTAAAAAAATGTTAAAAAATTAAGAAAAACTGTATAATTACTGCAAGTGATTGGATGGGGTATATTTTATCTATTTCATTGTAGTTTGACTATTAGACGGACCATTTGTAAGTTATGTTACGTATAAAAAAACAAATTTAAAAAATCAACAATTTACACTAAGAGAGAATTAATTATTAAATACTACAAACATGGAAATTTTATTGATAGCTTGACTCTTGATGAGTTGATGCATACAATACAAGTTACAAGTACAACTCTGTAAGTTACAAGCTACAAATTACTACAATCTACAAGAAATATGACCGTTAGCCATTGGTCACATATGCAGTTTGAGCCCATATGAGATTGTGCGATCACCACATGACAACACTAGTCCTTTTTTTTTTGGAAGAATATAACAACTCCGATCCTTGAACTGTTTAACCTTTCAATCATTCATGCACAAGTTTGGGAGAGACTTTGAAAGTGGTTAGTCTTCAGAACAGCATAAAGAAAAGGTAAAGACAAACAAAGTGTCAGAATTGACTCCCAATATATGGCAGAAAGTTAGAAACTGTTAGATGGTCCCAATCAGCCCACAGTCATAATCTTAGATCTAGAACAAATTAATGCAATAATTTTAATAGTAAATGACTAAGCTTAATTGGATCCTATCAGAGCACTAAATAATGATTAGGCAACATCCAAACAGATGCAAAGCATCACAACCATGTATGATCATAGCATGACAAATTGCTTGTAAGCATCTTACCCAATAGGTCTTTGGGAACCATTATCCAAACTTAGAGAATCTCTACATCATCAACATCCTCCCCACCAGGCTGCCACCACCACCATCATCCGCTTCCTCAAAAGTAATTTTCATTCAATTATTCACGAAAGAATTTTTTTCACATTTTTTACTTCCAACCGCTTTAATCTCATCCATTCATTGAGTCTAGTCCCAAACATCCTTTTCAATAAAATATTCGAGAAAGACTATGTTTTTCCTAAATCCAATTCCCATCACAACCATACTGGCCTTCCATGTAAAAACCTTTCATAAATGGGTCATAACTCAGTCCATATCGGAAACACATGATTTTGGACTTCTTTGAGAGCTAAATCAATAGGCTCTTAAGCAGGACCAATTTCATGTTCTCCGGACACATAATCATACACCCGACAAGTTTGCCAACAAAATAAGTGACAAAAATACTAAAGGGGAACTGTTCAGTAAGTCATTAACTCTACACCCCACCAACCAAGTAAACAAAACCTATCTACCTGCATACCACAAATTGACAGCATATGACGCAGGACAATGGGCCTACAAGGGATGATGCGGAATGAACTAAAGCGGATATATAAAGCAATGAATAAACAATTACTCAAATCACAAGTTAAGAACATTCAATTAGATGGAAAAAAATCATGTTTTATATCAATGATCACAAGCATGAAGTGACGAAAATTTAAAGTCTCAAGGGCCGGGACCCATGGAAGGTAGAACTTCCATGTCCAAAAATAGGGGTAATTCTAAATCCAAGGATGGGGCTCTAGGGTTCCTAGGGTATAGCTAGAATTGGGATCAATGGAAATTAGTGTAAGGGTTATGATTTGAGTGATGAGGGAATTAGGGGTTTAGGGATTTAAGGCTATGGGAAGGGTGAAATTCGGATTTGGGTGAAGAGGGGGTGTTTGGATTTGAAAATAGGGTGGGATAACGTTAGATGGGAAGGATTCGAGTGGGAAAAAGATAGGGTTTTGGGAAAAAAAACTAAAAAGAAGGGGTTGTGGGCCTATTCCGGATGAAAAATGGTTCAAGATTTGGGAGATTTAGGCCAAGGCATTAAGAAATATCAAAAGATCTGTAAACGGGTGAAAATAACAATCAACTTAATTGGATTTTGTAGAGAAGAAGAAGAGAAAAGAGATATACGAAGATAGTATCACACCAAAAGGGGGCTCTAATCACTGGAGAATCAAAACGCATCTCAAGCAAAATGAAGTTTTCTCCCAATATTCATAAACATGTAATAATGAAAATAGGGTTTCTACATTGCTTTTATAGTCCATATCCAAGAAAAGTGCACTAAAGTGCCTAAAATATAAAAATAGAGACAAAACGACACCTAAAACAAATAACTCCAAGAAAAGTGCACTTAAGCGCCTACAATATAAAAAGAAGACAAAACAACGCCTAAAACAAATAACCCACGTGCCAACCTATTGATGTACTCCTCTCACATGCTCTCACGTATCATCGAACCACAACAAAATGAGCGTGACACGTCTCCTACATTGGTACACTCGAGCAAAAGATTGTGATGGCCTGATGTCTCCATCAACATACCAAGAGTCCACTGATTAATCGACCCTCACATGAGGCCCACAAACTGGTCAGACCATTGTTCTAGGCCCGCAAGACAATGGTCATGGGGTCCATATAGCTAATTAGGGAGATCGGAGTCCACTCCTAGGCTTTGGTGAGAGTCACCTTAGTTGCAGGATCCTCTTAACTAGGTGGCACTCTGCCTTTGAATCACACTTCGGACTCATGCTCTTGCTCACTTTTCAGCCATTTATACCTCATAAGTTGTAACATTTTGAAATAGACACCTCCCTATTCCAGTATTCCTGCTCCTACACCCAAAATTGTTGCCGCTTCATCTCACACTTCGTGCAAGTACAGGTGGAACCCATTCCTAGGTAAGCATCCATGCATCAAAGCCACAAAATGCATGATCTATCTGAATTCAGAGCCACTACACTCAGATACAGGTTTTTCGGTTTTTTCCAATAAAAAAAGAGATTGTAACAGCCATTATGGTCCATTTCCTAAAGGTAAAGGTGGTGGTCGTTACCATTATAGAATACCTTGATGTTTTTAGGATGACCAAAACACCAAAGCAAGCCCCTAAATCCTTCAAGGGGCTTGCTCTTGATGGTAACAGTGGTTACCATTACAGAATACCCTCAGGGCCTGTTTGTTTTGTTGTAAATGTGTGTAAATGCATGTTAGAAAGGGTAAATGTATAATTATTGTAACTGTTAGCTGTTTGACTGGAGTTGCAATTACATGCAACTTTCCTCCTCGCAAAATTTGTTCCACATCCATTCATGGGCCCTACTATGATTTCTGACATATCCACACTGTCCATCTATTTTATCGGAACATTTTAGGACGAGCCCAAAAATGAGGCCAATCTGAAGCTCAAGTGGTCCACACATAGGAAATTGTGGTCGTAAAAGGTTCTTAATAGTAGGTTGTATTTCATGTGGTGTGGTCCACCCGAGCTTTGGATCTGCCTCAATTTTGGGCTCATGTCCTAAAATCAGCCCGTAAAACAGATGGACGGCGTGGATGAGCCACATACAATACAGTGGACCCCACATGAAATTCAAACCTTCCTCGATTTTAGTGTTAAAAAGCAACCATGTCAACATCAGCCTTGATATATGTGTGGGAATTACAAAGTTAAGTAATTATTACCCATTTGCAGGGATTTACCCTAGTGTATTTGGAAACAAACAGGCCCTCAGCATGCCAATAACTTCTTCATTTGAGCTAAACAAGCTTTCATTGGCATGAATAAGTCGACCTATCCTACAAAGCTTTCATTGCAGATCTACTAATGTGAACTTTTGATGGCCAATGCAGATGAGGAAGATAACCTAGCATGGGACATTATACCTAGTTGCTAAAAGCATTTGTTACGTGCTATGAGTTTATTAAAGAGCTGACAAGGATTGTCAAGCATATCAATTGTGATTATCATTCCGCTTACAGAAAGCACATATTGTCTGCACTAACGGCTTGTTCACTTGTGCCAAATATTGTGCTACTCCCACACTCTTGAGGTTATTAAGGGATGTCACTATTAACAACGTTTGCCTAGCATATGGATGTGCATATCAGTCGGCATGTGGAGTGGCACACCTTATCTAGACTTGGGGCTCATTGTTTGTGGCAATAAAATGAAAAAAAAAAAAAACAGAAATTACCTTTCAAAAAAATTACCTTTCAAGAAAAATATACCTTTCCAAAAAAAAAAAAAAAGATATTAGGAATCAGAAAGCCACCCATCAATTCCATATTCAATTAGGAATCAGAAATAAAAGATTAACATCCACAATATCTTCAAGACAAGGAATACAGCTATTCACACAAAGAGAGCCCAACGAGGGTCTTGGAACACGTGGCACACATGTGCAAGATCAAGGACAAGACTTGGGTGGGGTTAACATTGAACATGACATTGTCATCAAATCAGGCCAATCCATTCATCGGCAGGGCACATTCATACGAAGAAAACAGTAAGTTAGAATTTAGAAAGAAAATACCGGCATCTTATACTAAACATGTGTGGCCCCACCTGATAAGTGGGCTTCCAAGCTTAGAGACAGCATGTTCATGCCGAAACCAAAATTCATGTATTAAATCTTTCCAGTTGGAAACCAATATATCATTTCTCCTTCATAATTGGCATCATTCTATGATCCAAGAACCCTCTCAGTTATCCGAGATAAGCAATCAAGGATTCAACACCATGATATGTATGTTTAAGGACAAGAAAAACACATTCGACATGTGAAAACATATGTTATAAAATGAGGAATGATCATCATTTCAAAGAGTACATTAACATACACCTGGGGCACATGCAACAACATGTCACGTGTGCATGGCATCCAGTCCATCCAAAATGGCAGACCCATTACCTAGTGTAAAAACATCAAGCCAATTCAATCAGCCAGCAGCCCACGCCTTTTTTTAGGGGGAGAAAGTGAGTGGGTGTTCCATTGTTAAGAAATAAAAAAAGATACGTCAGGAAAAAGGGAACGAATGCACAACAGCGAGAAAGGTAACAAACTACCGCTCTAAGTAACACATCGGCCAAAACCAATTCACCTTTTCCTCCTGAAAAGGGAAAAGCAGTACGTTTCGCCTAGAGGCCAAGAGCAGACTTTCAGTGCCCAGAAAATGATACTCCAAGAGTCTCCTTCCACAATAGCCAGCCCAAGAGCCTTGATGAGAATAGGTGAGTCCCTTCAGTCAAAAGACAAG
Organism: Liriodendron chinense; assembly: GCA_003013855.2. NCBI lineage: Eukaryota > Viridiplantae > Streptophyta > Magnoliopsida > Magnoliales > Magnoliaceae > Liriodendron > Liriodendron chinense. Next base: position 4,501,648 of record ML058463.1, on the reverse strand, counting down.
ACTTCAGCTCTGGAAGCATTGCCTTCTCCAACACTCCCGAAAAGGTGAGAGCTATCCTTGCCTACTGATCTCTCATCACCCTCAAAACAAAGATTGACGTCACCAAAATTCAGAGACCCCCTAGTCTCCGGCCTACTAAAAGAAATGGAAAGCCAACTGTCTGATCCAGCTTATGACACGGCCCACCTGATGAGTGAAAGCATCGCCTTCTCCAAGGCTCCTGACAAGGTGAAAGCTATCCTTCCCTCATCATCCCTCATCACAGACCCAACCCCACTCAGACAAACGATCGGCGCCGCCGAAATTCAGAAATCCCCCTAATTTCCAGCCTATGAAAATCCGATATATAATCCAGCTTATACACATGGCCCACCTGATGAGTGAACTGACCTTATTGATAAATTAAGGGGTCGTTTGGATGACTGTAGATGAGGCAGGCTGTAAGTTATAAATCATTTACAATTTCGTTTGGATGGCTCTTTTTGCCTGAAATCATTTACAGGTTGTAAATGATTTACAGCTTTAAAGGCAAAAACATCAGGATTTCATTTACAGTTAAATCATTTACAATCTGTCACAGACTCCAACAGCTCTTTTTTTAATGCATTGCTATAAAGGAGAGGCGCACCTCTCTCTCTCTCTCTCTCTCTCTCTCAGCAGAGGCAGATCTTGCTTCAGCTGTTTGGCCTTATAAGGAGCATTTGAATTCGTGGGCCCACTTCAATGACTCACCTAATGCTTGGTTTTCTGTGAGGATCAACCTCAAGCTTTAGTGAGATGGGCTTAACCCAATGATCTAACTTTAAAATCCACTCGTATATGCCATTTGAATGTTTTTTAAGGAAATACTTCTCTAAACTATGTCAGGTGTGAATACCCAATTACAGTATATAAACCATTAACAGGTTATCCAAACACTGTAAATGATTTATCTGTAAGTCATTTACAGCTTAAAGCCAAACAGGCAGATTGTAAATGATTTACGGGCATCCATATGACCCATAATAGGGCCCACCGTTTTGGACGGGGTCAGAAGTCAGACAAGTGAACATTTGGAAAATGAAAACCCTAAACCCTAAATTTCGGAGAAAATAGGAATGCACATTACAAAGAATTGCCATTTGTACGAAAGAAAATTGCAGGAAAGAGTGGAAGACAGACATAGATAGAGATGGAAATGAGAGAGACCTTTCCAGATCGCTTGAGATGAGCGGAATAAGCTTTCACGAAATCGTGAGGAGACACGTCTTTAACCGTTCTTGCTGCCTCCATTGCAGCTGCCTCAGAAGAGAGGAAGAAGAGCAGAGAGAAACAACGGCACCGTCGCGCTTAGGGTTAGGGTTTCTCTACACCTTCGCAAACCAAACTGCCGTATTTATATCGAGAACGTGACTGCACTCACTTCGCACGTGATTACGGAGAACACGCGTGCGAAGAAAGGGAGCAGCTCTCTCATCACGCCATGTCACTGGTCAGTCATCAGGTGGTCTAAAAAAGAGGTGAACGGCTAAGAAAATCATGACAAAATCGAGTTGCATGGCAGAACTTGTACATTGGCACTCGGAAACCGTAACGGGTCGTTTAGGGTTTGGATACCACTAAATAAATAGCTTTTCTTGCTGGTGGCAGCAGTTAACTAAGGTGCCGTTTGGTAAACTGAAAAATAATGTCTGAAAATTAATTAAAGTACTGAAAACTTAAAGTGCTGAATTTTAGTATATAAAGTACTGAAAAATTTGTTTGGTAATTTGTCTAAAATAGATACCGTTATCTGAAAATAAACACTTTTTTCATAAAAACTTGTTTGGTAAACATGATAAAAAATGTCTGAAAAATAACAATTTGTCATATTTGCCCCTATATCTCAATTTCTATTTTTTTATGTATAAGAGAGAAATTGTATGAGCCATTGAACTTACATAACTTTGCCATGCCACCACACTACCACATTTGTAGGTATGCAATCAGGATCCTTAGTTGGATCACGTTTCCGCAGCATTGATTGCCTCCCAAAGCCTTTGCAGAAACTCTATGTGACTGGAAGTTAGGTGAGGCTCACAATGAAATGCACCAAGTCCATCTATTTTGCCACATCATTTTAGGATATGGGCCACCATGATGTTTATTCTCCATCCAAAATGTCGATAAGGTCATATGCACCTAGATGAAGGGAGAAAGCAAATATCAGGTAGATCCAAAACTTTTGTGACCCCAGTACGTTTTCAATGGTAGATGTTTAATCCCCACTACTTTCTATGGTATAGCCAATCAGATCTTTGGATACATCTCGCTTTTGGGCTGGAGCCCTTAAACAATCTTACCAGATGGACGGATGGTTTGAATATAACACATGCATCATGGTGGACCCATAGAATTTATGGACTCATAGAATTTGGTGACGCCTACCCACCACAAGGTTGGTGCTTGTGGCTACACCGCAATTGGCTTCCAAAGCAGGAGGCCGATGTGGACGGGAAGCTGGGTGGGCCTCACCCTGATGTTTGTGAGAAATCTACTCCCTCCATACATTTTTCAAGGTCATTTTAGGACATGGAGCAAAAAATGAGGCAGATTCAAAACTCAAGTGGGCCAGACAACAGGAAAAGTGAGGATTGAATGTACACTGTTGAGACATAACATACACTGTGGAAACATTTGTAGGCCACAAAAGTTTTGGATTAAGTCTAATACTTTTGTGTTTTTGGTTCATCCCAATAAGAATAACTTTATGAATATTTTGGATGGCATATAAACATCGTGGTGAACCCTAGGGAGGTTTCGATGGTGGGCATTTCCTAACCCATTATTTCTGTCGTACAACCCACTTAAGTTTTGTATATGCGTGTCTCGTATCGTAAAATGGTTGGGTGAAATGGATGTAAGGGATGGATTTCTCACAAATTTCATGGTGAGCCATACCTACGAACCTGGCTTTTGCAAGAAATCGCGGCAAAGGGATTTGCCTAACCATAACACACTGCACCTTTGAAGGTACGTTGATGTGACAAAGTTTTATGGCCCCATCATGGTGTACATGCTAATATTTTGTGTTTTCAGTTCATCCCAGTAGGAATGACCTTATGAACGGTGTGGATGGCATATAAACATTGCGGTGGACTCTAAGGAAGATTCGATGGTAGGCACTTACCTGCCCATTGTTTCCTGTTGTGCGGCCCACTTAGTTTTGGGATATGCCTCATTTTTTTCTCTGATGTCCTAAAATGATCTCTCAAAACAGATGGTTGGGGTGGATTTCTCACAAACATCACGATTAGCCACCTAGCTTTCCCACGCAGAAACTTCCTGTATAGGCTTTGGCATGAAATCCGCATCAAGAGCTTACCGGATTGCCAGCTATAACCGCACTTATGGGTACCGTGTTAATGTTACAAAGTTCTATAGACCTCATCAAGATGGTAAATCCGCACCATTGATATATTTTGTCGTATTAATTTAGGTCATGAGCCCAAAACTGTAGCAAAACAAAAGCTCGAGTGAACCACACCACATAAATCAAAGGGGATTAAACAACGACAATAGAAAACTTCTTGGCGGCACAAAAGTTTAGGATCCAGCTGATATTTGTGTTTTCCCTTCGTCCAGGTCTGTGTGACCCTATGAACAGGTTGGATGGCATAAAAACATCATGGTGGTCCCTAGTAAGGTTTCAACGGTGGGCATTGTCCCTATGGATTTCTATGGTGTGGTCCACTTGAGCTTTGGGTTTGTCTCATTTTTTGGCTCATGCCCTAAAATGATGCATCAAAATTGATGAATGGGCTGGATATAAAATACATGCATCATAATGGGGCCATGAAATTGCCACGTAAACACAATGGCTACATAATTTGAACAAAAGGCTTTTACTCGAAAAAATTGTTAAAAGGGCAGTTTTGTCATTTTTAAAAAATATTTTAACATGAAATCACTTACCGCATTCCGTGTTAAGCGTTAAGTCAAAAGAGAAAAGCTTAAAACTTAAGCCAATTTTCAGTGAAAATCCAACTTAAGTACTTAAAATTTTGAATTTGCCAAACGATCTGAACGAGGAAAATCACTGAATAATGTCCATTTCAGCCTTAAGTGCTGAAATTAAGTTTTACCAAACAGCCCCTAACTTATTTGAGATGAGTTAATTTAGTTAATAAATAATGATCATTACTTATTTGTTGAAACTCAGTTAAGTATTTCAGCATCTTTATTTTGCTTTTCTACTTTTTCACCACCGACTAAAACAAGAGGTGCTCGTTCATAGATGTAAAAGTCCTGATTTTCGAGGCAACTGCCCAGCCCACGTTGACCATCCAGCTTGCTGGGCCCACTGTGATATATTTGATCTGCGTCATCTATCTGGTTTGGATGTGAGTGAGGCTAGCATGTGAGGCAGATCTAAACATCAGGTGGACCCCACATTAGGAAGCAACAATGATAATAATGACACCGTTGAAACCTCCATGGCCTCGCATGATGTGTTCTACTCATGCCATTCATATGTTTTTCCAACTAGTTTTGAGTGGCCCACTGGGCAGCGGGGCCACATGTTGTGGACATGAAATCCACATTGTCAACCCTTGTTGGTTCATCCCAAAAATGAAACACAATCCAATCTCAAATAGACCGCACCTCAGGAAACAATGGTCATTAACGCCCACCCCACCATTGGTCAGCCCTAATGATGAGTAGCCCATATCCAAGGCGGGCCCTGCATGATGGACGGCCCACATAAAAGGTAGCTCCACATGATGGGTAGTGGATATTGATGGTGTGCCCACTTGATTGATGACCAACATCAAAGGTGGGCCCTATATAAAGAACGGTACAAATGGTGGGCGCGGATTAGGTGTTACTCGGGTAACACCCACTAAGATGTTACCCCCACCTGTCAACTTTTAATTTGGGAGAAACCCATGTGGGCTGCACGTGTAACGGGCTTAAGCTAACGCCGTTAGGCGAGATTTCATGGTCTCTCTCTCTCATTCATCTCCCTCACATTCTCTCTCCCTCCGATTTCTCTCTCCGTCTAACGCACCTTCTTCTTCTCTCTCAGATCTCTTCTTCTTCTCTCTCTCAGATCTCTCCATCTTCCACACGCACTTTCTTCTCTCTCCCTCTTAGATTTTTCTGTCCCTCTCTCTCGTTCTCCCTCCTTCAATTTCTATATCTGCTCTCGCCATCTGTCTCCCAAACAGCACAAGCATCCCATCTCTCTCTATCTACACTCCAACAATTCCTACTCACACAACGGCGGCCATTGCAACATGTATCTCTCTCCTCTCCTCTCCTCACCTCTCTCTCCAATGCCGAATATTCAACCCTAATCTGGGTTTTCCAATGGTGTATGTATCTGGGGATTTTCTTTTTTCAATCCCTAATCAGGGTTTTGCATATTTAAATGTCGAAATCCCTATACAAGGGTATTGAAATTCAAAACCCTAATTAGGAATTGTTTTTCTTCAAGTAGATTTTTTTAATCAAAAATAAATAATCTTGAAAAATAAAATTGCCTATTTCTTATTGTAGAACATTTTTTAAACTACAAGAATATTTATTTTTGAAAAGAGAAATCAAAAACATAAAGTTTCAATAAAGATCATATGAATAGAAGAGGATGACATAGGGTTGAATTGCTTGCAGGATGACACAGGGTTGAATTCCTTGCAGTATTCCATGCATCCCCTAGTAGACACCTTTTTTCAAAAAAACAAAAAGCAAAAAAGAGTTGATGTTGTTCTTTTTGTATCTTTATTTCAATTCACAACATGCATATGTGGGTATGGAGTATGTTGTATACAGTGTTTTCTTGGGTATGAGGTATGCTATAAAGAATGTGACTTCTCTTAGCTACGTTGTAAAGATTTTCTAAAGTTTTACACCTTTTTGACCCCATGCATTCAATTTTTCCAACTAGTAACAGATAAATGTTGCTCTGCAAATTTTTTGAGTTGTTGCTCCAATTTGGAGCTTGATGAAACTCAAGGACACTCCCACATGGATTTTATGAGCAAAGTTGCTTAGAAGTCGAGTTTATGTATTTGGATTATAAAGCATTCCCCCTTTCCCTAGCTTTTGTTGTAACCATCTGTGTTCTGGGTTTTAAATTGGTTGATGCAGGCAGGGTGTCACTCCATATACTCCATTGAAGGGACTTTTACTTGGCTATGATATTTTGAAGTCCCTTCCAAGATTTAAGGGAAACCATGATCGGATCAGACATTCAAAACAAAATGTAATTGTTGAAAGATGTAGCCACAATTGACTCCCACATTGAACTTTGCTTGTTTGAGGAGGCCCCTTTTTTTTTATTGTTTCTGTAAAAGCTCAAAGCGACAATGTTAAAACACATTCTCTCATTTGTAATATGATGTTAGCCATGGAAATGTACAAATTTATTGTTTGATTTGTGAGTAGAGACAGATGCATCATTTTGTAAAGAGAGAATATAGTTGATGCCGATAAGAGACTTCTTACCTTGGCATTCCATCTGCAAATGTAGCATCTTTAGGATAAATTGTGGCATACGTTACTCAAACTAAACCATCAAAACTGTGCATCCCACAGATGCTAAGTGGCAGTCCTATTCATGGACTCTTACTTTTAAACAATCCAATGAATTCCAATCAATCTTGTAGATCATCGTGTAAAACAGGACCCATGATTTCGGCAATCTAATTTGACTTATATGCTGCAACAGAAAAAAGGTTTTATGCAACTGGTATTTAACTGGTAGTGTAGATGATTTAGCTTCCAAGTTACTACTTTTATAAATTTGGTGGGTTGTTTGTTGCTTAATGGTAGGTTCTTCTTTAAGGCTTTCTTAGAGATAATAGTTGTGAAGGCCACACAAGAATTAAAATAATGGATGGTCCTAGATCGTTGCTTCTTCTTCTTCTTTTTTCACAAAATACAATCTTTTTTAGTAACAAATGAATTATTGGGAGTTGGAGTAGATCGCATTTTCTGGACGTATAGTCTACACAGTATATACTATTCGAATGTCATACCCACCTGCCAAATTAAAATGATTTCGGCCACACTCCAAATTGAAATGCCATATTCTACCTATAAAATTAAAATAATTTGGCCAATGATCCAACTTAGATTTTTACCGTTTGAATATGATCATGGCTTTTAATTCTTCATCTACTCTTTGGGATGGTAAAATTTTAGAAGCATAGCTTTCCTTTCTCAGTGGTCCATCAACAATGGGGCCCCAATTTAAATAAACAAGCGTTGTGAGGGAATTAAGATGCACATTAATTCCATCTTTGGTGACTGACCCCTAATACTGCTAGTAGTCGGGTTACATCTCATCCATCCCTTCACTGATTTGCCAGTTCAAGATATATATAGGACGAATGATCCTACCCAGCTAATGGTAAATGTTTCAAGATACACAACTTAGACACATGTTCTATATTATAGAAAAAAAAAAAAAACTAAATGTATGCATAGGAACCCAATGTCAAATTATTGTAGTGGATTGCTGAAATTAAATTATAGAAAGTGTAAATTCCAATCAGAATTCTCTTTTAATTGTACAATGAACCTCCACTAAACCCATCAGAAACTAGCTAGGCCCCAAAAATCTTGTACATCACCAAGAGGCTATGCCTAGAAAATCTCCTCCATCATAAACAAGTCATGCCTTGTAGCATAATTTGAGCAAAAAAAAACGATTCAGGTGGGCTTCACAAAAAGAATCGGGCCTCACCTATCATTTAAAATATATTCAAGTGGGCGCCGCAAAAAGAATCGAGCCTCATGTATCATATACAAAAGATTCCAATAGGCTCCACAAAAAGAATCGGGCCTCACCTATTATATATACAAAACATTCGGGTGGGCATCACAAAAAGAATCAGGCCTCACCTATCATATACCGAGTTTTAATTGGCTAAAATAAAAACAAAAATGGACCCAACTCAAAATATCAAGGGCCCAAAAGCATTGTGAAGGCTCTCCCAACTGTTAATAAACATGCCCCCAAGCAATGCATTGCAGCCAAGAGACATCAACCCCACTTGCTCCAAGGGTTCGGGGCCCTGCCTCGTTGGTAGACTCTGCGGAGTTTCAATAAGGGGTCTCAATCTCGAAACCCATCAGGGTGAAATTCCCGCTGCTAACAGCACCAGTGGGTGCGTTGCATGACTGATTGGGTGGGTTACATGACTGATACAAAAAAAAAAAACCCCACTTGCTCCACAGCCAAACATCCCCAAAACAAGCTTCCTCCCATAACAAACAGACTCCACAACCAAGCAACCCCACTTGCTCCACAGCTAAACAACTCCAAAACTGGCTTCCTCCCATAACAAACAGACTCCACAACCAAGCCTCCTAACTCCAATAAACATAGAAGCTATAACAACCTACCACCACGACAAAAAGTTCCAACAACATATCCCTGCTAGCACCATCATCTAAAAAAGAAAGACATCACAATCCCCTGTTAGCACTCGCATGCATTAGAGATGTCTAATTGTAAACTAAATAATAACTACTTAGTAATGAACTTCAATTTTGTTCTCATCATGCATGGACCATCATCTCAAACAAAAAGACATTACAACCATCAAATCTTGTCTTTTCTCCATTGGGTATGGATTGTCGGTGCATTTATTGTTAAAAGCATATTTTTCATGCTACCACTGGAGGGCTTATAGTTAACTAATTGAAGAATTTTTTTTGTCATGGTTCATCCATGATGGGAGCAATTAAAACTATGCTATTTGAAGTTGAAGAGATAAACCTCGTCTATGCTTCTCATGTACATGGATATGTAGAATGTGCCCCTCCGCTCCTCATCGGTCAATCCCTACTATGGACGCTCGCTGTTCCGAGCTCCCGGACGTTCTCCCTTCCTTTCGGAAAAGACGGGGTGCATGTGCGCGAATCGCCGTTTATGCCACTGCCTTGCCTTGTTCTCGAGGGCTTTGTGTCAGTTATCGTGTTAAGCTGGATGTGTTTAGATGAGTTTGTATAAGACCAGAGTCGCCACTAGTCAGTTACTTTGAATCTACAGTTGGTTAGACCCCGTAGAAACGTTATAGAATGGGATCCGAAGATTCCTTCCTCTAAAATGACTCCTTTTTTATCCGCGGCCAGAGATTCGAGGTAAGGGATCACGGTTACAGGGTGGGAAGAGGTTAAGCACCCCACACTACCCGTACCAAAGTACGGTCTCTACTTCACAGAATCGAGCTAGTACTTGAAAGTTTGATTTAATCCCCGTACATTCTCATGAATGACATGATGCATGAATGCAGGTCTGAACAGTAAGAGTTTTTGATGGGTAGGTTTCCATTAACAGGTAAGCCCAGAGCATACGCTCAAACTGACAGGTGCTTTATGCGGGATGCATGCTGTGTGTTTAAATAATCAAAGTGTCTGTAGTGATATGATAAGCAGGGTGGTTAGAAGAAAAATAAATGTTGCACTTATGCTAGATGCGAATGAGATGGTGCCAGTAAAAGAGTAGCTGGATGGACGGAAGTGTCGTAAGGATTTGCTTCGAGAGGCTGGATCAAGACTTGGGTGGCTTAAACTGGGGTCAGGCTGGGCTGGACCATGGCTAGACTCTTCTCACTCGGGCTCTCCTCGGTGGAGGAATGGGCTAAAGGGGTGGAGATGGACTCGGAGCTCTTGGGTTGGATTGAGGGGAGGTGGATGCTGAATGTGAAGGGGAGAAGGGGTATTTATAGCGGCGGAGATGGCAACTCTCGTAAATAATTTTGGGCAGCACCCTGAGGGCCGCCCGTACGGCCGCACTGCTTCAGCTTTGAAGCGTACGGCCTCCGAACCTGAAGCAGAAAAGCCCGAGGTTCGGAGTCCGGACCTACTCCGAGGCTGTGATTCAGAACTCGGTGAGTTGATTGGGTTTGGAAGATGGGTTGACAAGGTGAGTTGACTCGGCGGGTTAACTCAGCGGGTTGATTCGGTGATTTGACTCAGCGGGTTGACTCACAAAGTTTGACTTTTTTAGAATTTTTTGACTGGTTTTTCTTATGGGGGGTTTTTCTGGCTGATGTTTAGGGGTGAGTTGACTGGGTTCAGGCTTGAGCTGGGCTATAGATTGGGGCTTACAAGGGTGAGTTTGGCTGGGTTTGAACATGGTATTTGGGGGTATGGTCCTCAATTCATTCAGCTATCTCTACCAACATTGTAGCCGAAGGTGGGGTGTCTACAAATGCCCCTCTTTGATAGAGGTTGCGCACAACCGAATGTCAAAGCGAGTGGACACCCCACTTCTGACTTGGTCATTCATAGATCGTTGTCTGAAATCTTTGGTTACCTTTGCATCTGGGTCAGTTGATCGTCTGGAAATTGATCACTCGCACATACCGCGAGAGTTTGGAGAAAACGTTGCGATTGTCCCTGCATGCGTTACAACTTGGGTACCCAATCGTAACCCTTCCGTTCCCGATTAGTACTAACATCGGAAAGGTACAGTAAAGCCTCTGCGTCCGTCATAGTCTTACGAGGTTACTGACCCGGAGATTGATTGTTCGATGCTTTCCCGAATCACTCCAGGAGTACTTGTTTCGCTTGACTGTCAAAGTGGTTAGCTACCCTGCGTCCATGTAGTCTTACGGGAGATCATTACGCCGACTTGGACTCAGTCAAGGTACTTCAGGCATCCACGCCTAGGTATGTGCGGGTGAACTCTTTCCACCCGATCTGCTGGTTTTGAAGCTTAATTTGTAATTCATTCTTTACAAGATTGTGGTTTGGAATCTTTGTTTTCCTTTGTATCTGAGTCAGTTGATTGTTTGGAGATTGATAACTCGCACATACCGTGGGATTTTGGAGAAAACGTTGCGATTGTCCCTGCATGCGCTGCAACCTGGGTACCCAATCGCAACCCTTTCATTCCCGATCGGTACTAACATCGGAAAGGTACAGTAGAGCCTCTGCGTCCGTCATAGTCTTACGAGGTTACCGATCCTGAGATTGATTGTTTAATGCTTTCCCGGATCACTCCAGGAGTACCTGTTTCTTTTGACTGTCAAAGTGGTTAGCTGCCCTGCATCCATGTAGTCTTACGGGAGATCACTACGCCGACTTGGACTCAGTCAAGGTACTCAGGCATCCATGCTTAGGTATGTGCGAGTGAACTTTTTCCACCCAATTTGTTGATTTTGATACTTGGGTGTGGACGCTCGTCGTTCCGCGCTCCCGGACGTTCTCCCTTCCCTTCCGGAAAAGAAGAAGAGGTGCGTGCGCGCGAATCGCCGTTTGTGCCACTGGCTTGCCTCGTTCTCGAGGGCTTTGTTTGGTTGTCGTGTTAAGCTGGATGTGTTTAGATGAGTTTATATAAGACCAGAGTCGCAACTAGCCAGTTACTTTGAATCTACAGTCGGCTAGACCCCTTAGAAACGTTAGAGAAGGGAATCCGAAGATTTCTTCCTCTAAAATGACTCCTTTTGATCTGCGGCCAGAGATTCGAGGTAAGGGATCACGGTTACAGGGTGGGAAGAGGTTAAGCACCCCACACACTGCCTGTACCGAAGTATGGTCTCCACTTCACATAATCGAACTAATACTTGAAAGTCTGTTTTAATCCTCATACATTCTCATGAATGATATGATGCATGAATGCAGGTCTGAACAGTAAGAGTTTCTGATGGGCAGGTTTCCATTAACAGGCAAGCCCAGAGCATACGCTCGAACTGACAGGTGCTTTATGCGGGATACATGCTGTGTGTTTGAATAATCAAAGTGCTTGTAGTGACTAATGTATGAATGCAGGTCTGAACAGTAAGAGTTTCTGATGGGCAGGTTTCCATTAACAGGCAAGCCCAGAGCATACGCTCGAACTGACAGGTGCTTTATGTGGGATGCATGCAGTGTGTTTAAATAATCAAAGTGCTTGTAGTGAAGCAGGGGGGTTGGAAGAAAAGTAAATGTTGCACTTATGCTAGATGCGAAATGAGATGATGCTGTTAAAGAGTAGCTAGATGGACGGAGGTGTCGCAAGGGTTGGCTTTGAGTGGCTGGATCAAGACTTGGGTGGCTTGGGAGACTTAGACTAGGGTCAGGATGGGTTGGACCAGGGCTACGCTCTTCTCACTCGAGCTCTCCTTGGTGGAGGAATGGGCTAAGAGGATGGAGAAGAACTCGGAACAGACGGATCGCACTCGGGCTGGAGAGCTTGTTGAATGAGAGGGGGAGGGGGGTATTTATAGCAGCGGAGAGTGGTAGATCCCGTAATTATTTTTGGGCGGCCCTCAGGGGGCCTCCCGTACGGCCGTTTTGCTTTGGGTTCGGAGTGTACGACCTCCGAACCTGAAGCAGAATTTTTTTTAGGTCTGGGTTCGGACTTGCTCCGAGGCTGCGGTCTGGAACTCGGTGAGTCGACTGGGTTTAAGAGATGGGTTGACACGGTGAATTGAATCGATAGGTTGACTCAATGGGTTGACTTGGTGATTTGACTCAGCGAGTTGACTTGCCGAGTTTAACTTTTTTTTTAAAGGATTTTTGGGACTGGTTTTTCTTATGGGGGTTTTTTTGGGCTGATGTTTAGGGGTGAGTTGACTGGGTTTAGGCTTGATCTAGGCTATGGATTGGGGCTTACAAGGGTGAGTTTGGCTGAGTTTGGATATGGGATTTGGGGGTACGGTCCTCCATTCATTCAGCTATCTCTACCAACATTGTAGCCGAAGGTGGGTGTCTACATTGGGTTACAATTCATTGCTTCCACCGTTCGGATGGTTTCTTTGACCGAGCTTTTTGACTTTCATCTTTTCGTATCTTGGCATGTGGTACGACCGTACTGACACTGGAGTTCAGTTCGACTGTACTTTGGATCCGATGTTCTCCGGGGAAACCGCGAGACATCGGATCTTATTTGATTTTTGCGTCGGCTCCTATCCAGAGATATGGAAGATCTCTCGATGCTTTGGAGGCCGAACGCTCTACTGGGAAAATATTTTTGGATTTTGAAAAGCTACCCACTATGGAGAGTGATACTCCATGGGGTTTTTATTTGCAAATAGGAAAATATGTTTTTGGATTTTTGAAAAGATACCCACTCTGGGGAGTGATACTCCGTAGGGTTTTTATTTGCAAATAGGAATATATATAATATTTTTTGTCTTTTTGAAAAGGAAATCTGGCTTGCATGCACCTCCACTAGGGATGCCTGTGGGGTCTTTGGCTCACCAACTTTTATTTTGAAAGCAGGTAAACGTGATGATTGATGTGATGGATGCTGATGCATGGGGATGCATATTTGATGATGGACGTATGGTTTGACTCATTCTCTTTTAGTTCGATGATTTTGCTTTCGCTGGGGATGTAGAGAACTTTGAGCTTATTGCTTGCAGGGTTACACTCCTCCAGAGATTTTTTTTTTTTTTTTTAGATGTGGATGTTTGGTCAGCGGGTTGGTGAAGATCCCAACCCGTGGTCGATCAGGTCCATCGTCCCAGGATGTTGTTTCTTTGCTAATAGGGATGGACGAAGGAGGTTGTCAGACTTCAAGATGTTCTTCTGTGAATGGATGCGATTGAGACGGTGCTTGGTCGCAGTTTTGGTTAAGATTCCAATTTGCGGGCGATCGAATCCGTCATCCCAAACTGTAAATTGAGTGAGTGGAGCTTGAGACTCCTGAAGTGTAGTGCTGGGGATAGTGACAATTTTTTTGTGATTTTTTTGCAAATATTTGGTTCGAATCTTTACCTGAGTAGTCAGGATAGGGATCGGTTATTGAAAACAAAAGAAATATTTTTGTGATTTTGAAAATATTTGGTTTGAAAGCAAGGGAATTTTTTTGTGGTTTTTGAAAGGTGATTTTGCAATGTTTTGGTATTTTCTGATTTTTCTGAAATGCAGGGAAAGGTATGGAATTTTCATCCATTTTCAGCTTCTACTGCTGGTAAGGCAACTGATCCATTTTACGTCAGCGAGCAAGATGAATCTCACACAGTTAAGTGCCGTAGTTTTACATCTTCGGATGAGGGGATTTCGAGGGTTTTTAGTCAACACACCCACAAAGTTGCCTGTTCCTCATGTGCAATGCACATAGACCACGTATCATCCGACGGACTCCTTCGGCCACAAAATGAGCCACATCCTCACATTTCCCTTTGTCAATCCAGTTTGGGGTCTTATGCTGCTCACAATTCTGTGAGGGTGCGCTTCACCTCCCAACTGCCTTAATCTCCTTCATGAGTTTTAGGAACAGGGAACATCCGTCAGATTCAACAGCGACTTCCAAATCAAGGTTGTCTATCACGGTGCGTTCAACACAAATAGGATCACGAGGTTCTGCCCACCTCTAGCCTTTACCTGTTTAGAAGATTCCAGACACCCGTACAATCAAGTGTCAGCCATGTCCGGGACATGTTGGGAAAGAAAGCCCCCGAGAAGTTAATCCCAGTGTAGTTTTAGGTCTTCGGACCCAAGGGATAAATTTGTGCAGTTAATTTTAATGGTGGAATTTTTTTGTTTTGAAAGAGTTCCAGACTTCAACTCGAGTGATTGAGATTGATATTGGTTTTTATGGAAAGCTCAAAATCTTTTTGGTATATATTTTTTTAAAAATTATCCGAGTTATCGAACCTTGATCCGAGCGGTCGAGGCCGATGCCGGTTTTTGGTTGAAAACAAAAAAAGGTCCCTCGGGAAAATAACCCCAGTGTAGTTTAAAGTCTTTGGACCCAAAATATGTAATGCTGAAAATATATTCTTTTTGTGATTTTTTTTTTGAAAAGATCCGGATTATCGAACCTTGATCCGAGTGGTCGAGGTCGATGCAGATTTTTTTCAAAATGATCAGAATAGGGCAGCACATTTTTTTTTTCAAAATGATCAGAATAGGGCAGCACATTTTTTTTCTCGAAATGATCCAGGTCATCAGATCTTGGCCCGAACAGCTGGGATCGATGCCAGTTTTTATTAAAAATCTCTCGGGATGTTGATCCCGACGTAGTTTAAGGTTTTCGGACCAAAACTTTATACAAGAATTGGGCAACACATTTTTTTTGTTTTTTTAGAAAATGTCCGGAGTCGTCGGATCTTGATTCGAACAATCAAGATCGATGTCGATTTTTATTGGAAATCCCTCGGGATCTTGATCCCGACGTAGTTTAAGGTCTTCGGACCCAAAACTTATGTACAGAATAGGGCAACACATTTTTTTTTTCCGAAATGATCCAGGTCATTAGATCTTGGCCCGAACGATTGGGATCGATGCCAGTTTTTATTAAAAATCTCTTGGGATGTTGATCCCGACGTAGTTTAAGGTCTTAGGACCACTGGGGTGGGAAGTAGGCAGCGATCAAGGTTGGAAATTCTTGGGGTTTTCTGCAAATGATTCAGATCACCAGGCCATGACTTTGGATGGTTGAGATCATTGTTTGACCAAGTTAATTCTTTTTCTTTTTCTTGAAAATCTCATTGACCTTTTCCAACATCATCAAGCCAACTTCTCCCCAATTTCTCCCAAGATGAGATTTTGGTGAGATTCCTTTCTCTTTTTCTCATCTTTCACTTCCATCACTTCATTCTTACATGGAGGTACAAGATTCACTTGCAACAACTCTTCCCAAGGGGGAGTTCTTCCTAAGGAGAGAGGGTGAGAAGTCATTTCAACCAGGTGGGAGGACGAACGGCCCCCTGGGTGCTGCCCAAGCCACTTCTGCCCACTGGTTTTTCCAGTGGGTTGGATAATGGGGTGCATTCTCCTTTTCTATATAACATGGGGCACCCTTGGCCCCTCCAATGTGCAATCTCTCTTTTCTCTTTCTCACACTCTCTTTCTTCAAGTTTTTCTCTTTCTTTTGGTGGCCTCTTGCTCTTTTCAAGTGGTGGGGCCTTAGCGAAGCTTTGGGACAGCAAGGTGGTCCCCTGTTGGTGAGTGGTGATTTCATTGTTTCTTCTCATGCTCTCTTTCTTTTCTTCACGTAGATATTTTAAGGGAGTCAAGGTGGGCCCAAGCCTTTTTGGCTTTTTTACATCTCCAATCTCTTCTCAAGGTGGTGCATGGAGAGGAACATTGCAAGCTTCCATTTCATTTTTCTTTTCTTCTTTCACACTCTCTTCATGTGTATGTAAAGGTTAATTTTGCCATGTTGTATGTTAGTGCACTTTTCTATGGCATACTAGTGCACCTTGTTTGTCAATTACTTAGGTCAGTGGGTCTAGTGTCGGTTGAGCTTAATGAAGACGAAGAACGAAGACTCAAGACGGACCGGCTGCATCAAGGAAGAAGAAACAGGTAAAAGTGATGCCTTGGTGTGCCCTGCCTTGACCAAAACCTAACCCATAACCTCTTAGATGACTTGCACCAACTAGGTATACCCTTAGTCATCATCATTAGTCTTAGAACTCCATGAAAAACATGATAAGATAGACTAATTTAAGAGGTGGAAGCTGCTGCAATAAAAAAGGCTCAAACAGCAGTTTCCGATAGGTGTTCCGATGGGACTCCGATCAATCGGACACTGGCTCCGATAGGACTCCGATCAATCGGACAGAAGCTCCGATCAATCGGACAGAATCTCCGATCAATCGGAAATTTTTCCAGCAACCTTGAAAATCCACTGGACATATTTCCGATCAATCGGACAATCTTCCGATCCATCGGAAGGGGTCCGTCCGATCAATCGGACAGTGTTCCGATCAATCGGAATATCTTCCAGAGACTTCACTGGATAGATTTCCGATCAATCGGACTTGTCTCCGATCAATCGGACAGGTCTCCGATCCATCGGACCTTCTTCCGATCAATCGGAGATGCACGAATCTGCCCGTTTTTTGACCGTTGGAAGAAAATCTATTTAAAAGGGGGATTCGTTTTTTGAGCCAAGAGAGGGAATTTTGAGGAGATAGAAGCCACCATTGCTAGAGATCATTAGAGGCTCTATCCCAAACCTATAGCAAGCCATTCTCCTTGTGTTTTCATCACAAGCTTGGGCCATTCAATGGCATCTTGAGAATAGGACTTGTTCCCTCTTGATTCCTAGGGTTTAGACACCTTGATGATAGTTAAATCCTTTGTCTAAACACTACCTAGGAGTCCATTTAGGTGCATTCCTCTAGGAAACCCATTTCCTACCATTTGTAGAGGTTTCACCATTCCCTAGCACCTTGGGCATCTCCAATGGAGCATCACATGCAAGGTAGCTGATCTTGGAGCTGAAGCCTTGGCAAAGCAACGGCGTCAACGATCGGGGGAGCACAAGGGGAGCTGATTCAAGCACGGGAGAGCGAGAAGAAGCAACCCAAGACGGCGCAACAAGGGGCTCAATCCGACAAGTAAGGTTGTCTTGTTAAGAGTCCATCCACTCAATTCCCTGTGGGAGTTGAGTGTAGAGTTTGTTTGACAAACTCGCCCCGGGGTCGTCAGTCGATCCTTGGCCTATTAGTTGGGCCTAAAATCTAGGGACGTCAGCCGTTCCTTGGCACGTTAGTCGGGCCTAAAACAAAGTCTCCAAGGGGGAGCCACCAACACGGGTGCAAACGTGTAGGTTGGGAGGAACCTGTAAACTCCCCGGTTGGGTGGATCCGAGTTAAAACACCTTGGTTGGGAGGAACCAGATTTAAACTCCCCAGTGAATGCCGGTGTGCTCAAAGGGGTTGAGTACTTGAACCGGGAGTGGAGTAGACAAGTAGTCGAACCACTATACATCCTTGTGTTTGTGATTGATCTTGAGCACATTTCTCTTTAATGCATTGAGTTTAATTTGTTAATTATGAATGCTTAGTTAGGAATGTATGCTAGGCACTTGATAGGCACATCCACACTCACAAGATGTACTTTCACTCCTCATGTTGACTTGAGCATTTCTTGATCCATCCTCTCTAGTCCACATGAGTTGATTAGACTAGGTTGTTAATTGCTTTATCTTTTGCTAGTCTTTTAATTGGACCCACTTAGGCTTGGAAGCCAAAGTGTTAATCGCTTACATATTTTAATTTGCTGATTTGTTAAAGTAGGCGAAAAGATTTTTTAAAAAAAGGTCCTATTCACCCCCCTCCTATAGGTTCAGCCATAATTCTAGTTGCTCCTCAAGCTTCCGCACGCGTATGCGTAGGGTGTTGTGTTAGGCTACCCGACGCAATTTCAATTGGTATCAGAGCGGGTTGCTCTTCAAGGACGTAACCGTCTAGAGTAGGATCCGATACCGAAGCACTAGCATCATGTCTAACCAAAAAGGAGAATCTATGTTGCCTCATGTTGAACTATAAGTAAAATGATTAGTTGAGGTCAACAATAACTAGGGTAGGAACTATTGTTATATCCCCTACCGAACATTGCTCTCCAACTTGGAATGAACCTAAGGGAGAAAAATCTAAATGAATTCCCTCCCAACAAGCATGTTGGGTCCTATTAATCATACCCAAGGGGGTTGTGATCTAGGTTAGGTGACCTTAGGAGACCTTATTGTGCTTCTATAGGAAAATCTGAGGATTTCAGCCTCATGTTTGTACTTATGGGCAAATCAGAGGATTCAAGCCTCACTAGCCCAAATTCGATAGTTTAGCCTTGCTTGAATTTATATATTTGCTTGCTAGACTATCATCCGGCTTAGATTGGCTAATCATCTTGAGTTTTATGCTTCATTATATGCTAATCTTTGCTTAGTATTGGTCTTGATATACCAATAGGGGAGGTTGGTTGATTGGGCTATAAGCCCTTGAGCTTTAATGCTTAATGTATATCATAGATGACCAATTATGCATGATTAACTATTCTTAGATAGTTACATTTTCTTGTTAATCATGTTCCTTAGCATGCTCCATGATTTTATGTTCATGCACCCTATACTCTCTCTAGTTAGCATGTGCTTATAGTTATAACTGCGACATACTATCTTCTCTTACCTTAACCTTAATTGATATATCATTAAGGGGGAGAGAATAGTTTGTCAATTGCTAACAAAAAGGGGGAGAAAGATCAAGTCCCACCAAAACTAGTTTGCTTTGTTTTGTGATGCAGGGATTGACAGGTTATGGGGGAGCAAACTGAAGAGGAGCTGCTTAGTTTAGGCATGTCAAGAGTCCTGTATTTTATTTCATATCAATGTAATCTCTTGTACATGTATTTGTTTTGGTAGGTTAGGTTTTTGTAAGTAATTGACAAAGGGGGAGATTGTTAGTGCACTTTTCTATGGCATACTAGTGCACCTTGTTTGTCAATTACTTAGGTCAGTGGGTCTAGTGTCGGTTGAGCTTAATGAAGACGAAGAACGAAGACTCAAGACGGACCGGCTGCATCAAGGAAGAAGAAACAGGTAAAAGTGATGCCTTGGTGTGCCCTGCCTTGACCAAAACCTAACCCATAACCTCTTAGATGACTTGCACCAACTAGGTATACCCTTAGTCATCATCATTAGTCTTAGAACTCCATGAAAAACATGATAAGATAGACTAATTTAAGAGGTGGAAGCTGCTGCAATAAAAAAGGCTCAAACAGCAGTTTCCGATAGGTGTTCCGATGGGACTCCGATCAATCGGACACTGGCTCCGATAGGACTCCGATCAATCGGACAGAAGCTCCGATCAATCGGACAGAATCTCCGATCAATCGGAAATTTTTCCAGCAACCTTGAAAATCCACTGGACATATTTCCGATCAATCGGACAATCTTCCGATCCATCGGAAGGGGTCCGTCCGATCAATCGGACAGTGTTCCGATCAATCGAAATATCTTCCAGAGACTTCACTGGATAGATTTCCGATCAATCGGACTTGTCTCCGATCAATCGGACAGGTCTCCGATCCATCGGACCTTCTTCCGATCAATCGGAGATGCACGAATCTGCCCGTTTTTTGACCGTTGGAAGAAAATCTATTTAAAAGGGGGATTCGTTTTTTGAGCCAAGAGAGGGAATTTTGAGGAGATAGAAGCCACCATTGCTAGAGATCATTAGAGGCTCTATCCCAAACCTATAGCAAGCCATTCTCCTTGTGTTTTCATCACAAGCTTGGGCCATTCAATGGCATCTTGAGAATAGGACTTGTTCCCTCTTGATTCCTAGGGTTTAGACACCTTGATGATAGTTAAATCCTTTGTCTAAACACTACCTAGGAGTCCATTTAGGTGCATTCCTCTAGGAAACCCATTTCCTACCATTTGTAGAGGTTTCACCATTCCCTAGCACCTTGGGCATCTCCAATGGAGCATCACATGCAAGGTAGCTGATCTTGGAGCTGAAGCCTTGGCAAAGCAACGGCGTCAACGATCGGGGGAGCACAAGGGGAGCTGATTCAAGCACGGGAGAGCGAGAAGAAGCAACCCAAGACGGCGCAACAAGGGGCTCAATCCGACAAGTAAGGTTGTCTTGTTAAGAGTCCATCCACTCAATTCCCTGTGGGAGTTGAGTGTAGAGTTTGTTTGACAAACTCGCCCCGGGGTCGTCAGTCGATCCTTGGCCTATTAGTTGGGCCTAAAATCTAGGGACGTCAGCCGTTCCTTGGCACGTTAGTCGGGCCTAAAACAAAGTCTCCAAGGGGGAGCCACCAACACGGGTGCAAACGTGTAGGTTGGGAGGAACCTGTAAACTCCCCGGTTGGGTGGATCCGAGTTAAAACACCTTGGTTGGGAGGAACCAGATTTAAACTCCCCAGTGAATGCCGGTGTGCTCAAAGGGGTTGAGTACTTGAACCGGGAGTGGAGTAGACAAGTAGTCGAACCACTATACATCCTTGTGTTTGTGATTGATCTTGAGCACATTTCTCTTTAATGCATTGAGTTTAATTTGTTAATTATGAATGCTTAGTTAGGAATGTATGCTAGGCACTTGATAGGCACATCCACACTCACAAGATGTACTTTCACTCCTCATGTTGACTTGAGCATTTCTTGATCCATCCTCTCTAGTCCACATGAGTTGATTAGACTAGGTTGTTAATTGCTTTATCTTTTGCTAGTCTTTTAATTGGACCCACTTAGGCTTGGAAGCCAAAGTGTTCATCGCTTACATATTTTAATTTGCTGATTTGTTAAAGTAGGCGAAAAGATTTTTTAAAAAAAGGTCCTATTCACCCCCCTCCTATAGGTTCAGCCATAATTCTAGTTGCTCCTCAAGCTTCCGCACGCGTATGCGTAGGGTGTTGTGTTAGGCTACCCGACGCAATTTCATTGTAGACACCCCACCTTCGGCTACAATGTTGGTAGAGATAGCTGAATGAATGGAGGACCACCCCAAAATCCCATGTTCAAACACAGCCAAACTCACCCTTGTAAGCCCCAATCTATAGCCCAGCTCAAGCCTGAACCCAGTCAACTCACCCCTAAACATCAGCCTGAAAAACCCCCCATAAGAAAAACCAGTCAAAAAATCCTTAAAAAGTCAAACTTGGTGAGTCAACCCGCTGAGTCAAATCACCGAGTCAACCCGCTGAGTTAACCCGCCGAGTCAACTCACCGTGTCAACCCATCTTCCAAACCCAGTCAGCTCACCGAGTTCCAAACCATAGCCTCAGAGCAGGTCTGGACTCCAAACCTCGGGTTTTTCTGCTTCAGGTTCGGAGGCCGTACGCTCCGAAGCTGAAGCAATGAGCCGTACGAGCGGCCCTCAGGCTGCCGCCCAAACTTATTTACGAGAGTTACCACTCTCCACTGCTATAAATACCCCTTCTCCCTTCACATTTAGCATCCACCTCCCCTCAATCCAGCTAGAGAGCTCTGAGTCCATCTCCACCCCTTTAGCCCATTCCTCCACCGAGGAGAGCCTGAGTGAGAAGAGTCTAGCTATGGTCCAGCCCAGCCTGACCCCGATCTAAGCCTCCCAAGCCACCCAAGTCTTGATCCAGCCACTCGAAGCAAATCCTTGCGACACTTCCGTCCATCCAGCTACTCTTTTATCGGCATCATCTCATTCGCATCTAGCATAAGTGCAACATTTACTTTTCTTCTAACCCCCTGCTTATCATATCACTACAGACATTTTGATTATTCAAACACACAGCATGCATCCCGCATAAAGCACCTGTCAGTTCGAGCGTATGCTCTAGGCTTGCCTGTTAATGGAAACCTGCCCATCAGAAACTCTTACTGTTTAGACCTGCATTCATGAGAATGTACGAGGATTAAATCAAACTTTCAAGTACTAGATCGATTTTGTGAAGTAGAGACCGTACTTCGGTACGGGCAATGTGGGGTGCTTAACCACTTCCCACCCTGTAACCGTGATCCCTTACCTCGAATCTCTGGCCGCAGATAAAAAATGAATCATTTTAGAGGAAGGAATCTTCGGATCCCATTCTCTAATGTTTCTATAGGGTCTAGCCGACTGTAGATTCGAAGTAACTGGCTAATGGTGACTCTGGTCTTATACAAACTCATCTAAACACATCCAACTTAATATGACAACCGATAAAAAAGCCCTCGAGAACGAGGTAAGCAAGTGGCACAAACGGCGATTCGCGCGCATGCACCCCCTCTTTTCCAAAAGGAAGGGAGAACGTTCGGGAGCGCGGAACGGCGAGTGTCCACAGAATGTGGACTCCACTGGGGATTTGCTAATCCCACTAGTCGTGATTTAACTTGAAAAACAGAATCCCTCCTATAGTTGAAAGTTATTCGTCCTCATACAATCTCATCTGCATAGCATTCTACCCAAAAAAAAAATCCAAAAACCCAAAAAAGAGTAGAGTATAATCCTCACCGTTGCGCCTCCTCGGGTTCAACGTCTTCGAAAACAACTTCCCTTCCGCAGCATAATCCACACTCGGGCTCAGCAAGCCATGTCCGATCATGAAGAGGAAACTCACCTCTTCCCCGCTCTCGAGATGGTTGAAGCACAACCTCCAACGCAACAACCAATTGAGAATACGCCAATCATGCAAGAATTGGCACAAGGAATGAGAGCAATGCAAGAAATGCTCTTGCAATTCATGCAAGCACAAGCTACCGCAATAGCCAACGACCAAGCTGGCCCAGTTCAGCAATCTCAGCATCCATGCCGGGTCCTTCCAGCCTCCAGTTCAAATCAAGCACAACCATCGGAGTCTGCCCAAGACTACCGACAACAGCCATCTCAGCCCTTCACTATAGGGCATCCTTCTCAGTACCTTCCTGCGACGACAAGACCGTCTCAGAGCATTCCCATCGTAGGAACTTTCAGTCAGCCTCCAGTCAATCTTGCAAACAACAATCTCAGTAGATTTCAGCATGTCCCAGCCAATGGGACTCCTTTTCTTTCTCAGCATGTCCCCGCTGATGGGACTTTTACTCAATTTCAGCACATCCCCGCCGATGGGATTTCAATTCAATTTCCAGCAGCAGGGACAACACTAGTGAATGCCCACAATGGAGGTCAGTGTCAAGCCCACATCAATCAGCGGACAGTAGCGAATACCCAATAAGGGGGTCACTTTCCAGCATCTCAGCCTCCTACAAACAGGAGCACTTTTCAATTCCAGCACATCCCCGCCGATGGGATTCCAGTTAATTTCCAGCAATCTTCAATTCAGCAATCTCCAGTTAATTTCCAGCAAATTCCAGTTCAACCTTCAGTACAGTCTCCAGTTCAGTTACAGTCCTTTCAAGCACAAGTTCGTCAGAATCCAGTTCAATCATCAAATCAATTTCAGCAACCCACGGTTGTGTTTCAACAAGCCCATAGGGTCGAAGACATCGACCACTATGCCGAGGAAGAACGTGCCTTACTTCGAGAGGCACCAATCGCTCAAACAGATCATGTAGGACTGGACGAGTTGCGGGAGCATTTCCAGATCTTGCAAAATCAACTTTAGCGACAACAAGGAATCGATCTACCTTCGACCAAATTCAGAGACTTGTGTCCTTTCCCAGATGCTCAGATACCTCAAAACTTTGAGGTACCAAAATTCAAAAGATACGACGACAGCGGTTGTCCCACAGCACATCTCAAGGCTTTCTGTGGAGAGCTGAGTGCAATCTCAGGAAATGAAGGGGGCCTCATTCACTTGTTCCAAAAATCTCTGAAGGGTGATGCCCTAGACTGGTACACATCGTTGGACTGCCATCATATCAGGACTTGGGAACAACTTTTCCAGGCTTTCGTCGACAGATTCGAGTACAATCTCAAGATGGCACCCAGAAGAGCCGACCTCTCGGCTCTCAGGCAAAGGAGTGATGAAACGCCATCAACTTATGTGGGACGTTGGCGAGCTATGGCGGCCAGAATGCGGACACCTATCGATGACGAAGAACAAATCTCCATGATTGTTCATTCAACATATCCGGGCATATCTGGATATCTCATCTCGCATCCATATGCGAATTTCTCATAGTTAATCCGTGCTGGAGAGCAAGCCAAAGCAGGAATCCCCGCAGGGACAATCTCCTCATGGCTTCATCAGGCCACTCCAGTTAAACGAAACAGAGTGAAAGGAAGACCTATCGGATATGGGAATGAAAACCGCAGCGGTTCTCCTCCTCGCCCGACAGAGGTAAACAACATCATCGCCACTGCTCAGGGCAACCAATATGCTCCCCTAAAGGAACGTCAACAATATTAGCGGAATCAGGCTCAACATCAACCTCGGAGGTATCAGCCACAACCAAATCCTCAACCACAACCATAACCACCTCGACAGCAGCAGCAGTTCAGGGGGAACGGCCAATACTTATATCAGAATAGGCAAAATTACAGGGAGCTCAGGAAATTCACTCCTCTTACTCAGCCACTCAGCCAAGTCATGGCTATGCTGGTACAAAAGCAGTTACTCACTCTAATGGCAATCAGGCTTCCTCCGAATCCTCTGCCTCCGAACTACCGAGAAAATGAGTATTGTGCCTACCATCAAGGGCGTGGCCACACCACTGAGCGATGTATGACTCTAAAAAATGCCATACAAGATCTGATTGACGACCGCAAGATCGTCGTCTCGATCCTTGGAACTCCTCCAGCAGCTTCCACCAACATCCTTCAGAATCCTCTGCCTCAGCATCCAACGAACCCCAGTTCATCTCGTGGCCCTGCCGTCAACAGCATAGAAGAAGGAGAGCGTCTCAATCACTTCTTCTCCCCTATCTAGTCCATTCATGCTTACACTTATGGGCCAACGAGTTCTCCTCCGATCTTGCAAGGGGTAAACCCCTTTCCTCCTTCAGTCTCCGAGCCGTTAGTACTCGAAGGAGCACCTCCATATGATGCGCCAGTTGTTCAAGGGGCACCTTACAGCCATTCATGTTGGGAGCCGGTTATCCTAGAAGGGGTACAGTCATACATCGAGACCGCATATGAACCTGTCGTTCTGCAAGGGGCAATCTCAGTTCAGGAACAATCCAATCCACAATGGAGGGATTATACTCATCAACAACAAGAACCCGTTGTCCTGGAAGGGGCTCCTCCAATCAAGCCAGTTGTATTGCAGGGGGCAAGTCCAGAAAGCATATCAATCACACTACAACAGTTGGGCTGAACAGAGAAGCCCCTCACCATATCAAGAGGACTAGTGTTCATTCCATGGGAGCCTCCCACTCTAGGAACGGTCAAGCCAGGACCGCGACATTATGTGATCTATGAAGACAAGCCTTGATATCATCCCTTTAGCATAGGCAACAAGGTAGCCCTCAAGGCAAAAGCTCCATATGAGGAAGATCTGGTACCCACACCAGCACCGTTGCAAGAACCAGTGGTCTTGGAAAGCAAGGGAGAGGAAAACTATAAAGAAGTCCCATGGCACCAGTGTTTTCATTATCTCCGATATTATCGAAATATCCCCGATATTATCTCTATTTCTAGCTCAGCGACACCGATAACATTGGTAGCGATACCGATAACACTGATAGTATAAAAAATTCTTGATATCAGTGATGTATAACTAAATATTGCCAATGTATCGATGTCATCAATATTTTCAATTGTGTAAATTCCAGGCGTCATTTGTATTGTCAATACATTGATCCCGTCAGTGTATCGCCAATATTTTTTACTATGTAAATTCCAAGTGTCACTTGTATCATCAATGTATCTGCAATATTTCGATACTATCACCAATGTATCGATATGCCAAAAAATCTATATATTTAAAAAATTCCCATTTCAAATTTTTTATGGGTGTGTGGTTGTATGCAGCATTCAATTTGTTGATGATAACATTGATAATATCACGATATTATCATTATCACAACATGGCAATAACAAGACCACAATCTTTACTTTCTTTTTCAGTTGTTAACGATTTGTTTGAAAATTTCATATGTTGCCGATATTCTGAAATATCAATGGATGTTTGGATGGAAGTTCAGATTTTGGATGGATGAGATGATTGGACTGACTTTTATGGCAACACATGCTTTTAGACCCCCATTAAATAGAAACTTATTATGTATGCATTCTTTATATAATTTTTTTATTCATAAATATGCAACTATGTGTATTTTATCAACTCCTGAGGTTTCACTGAAAAATTCCACTGTTTTTCCCATTTTCCCCGCATTTCCGGTTATCAGCAATATTATCAGTGATATCGATATTGTTTCCTTATCCCCGGCTAGCGAAACTTCTAGCGATACCGAAACTTCGAACACTACGTGGCACTATCCGGAATGTGCAGAAGTGGGAAACATGAATCGCAATGGGCGTTGCATCCGTAGAGATAATTAGAATAGAGGAGATCTCAAAGGCGCTCTCTCAGGCCTTGACAACAAAAATGAAGCTGCATATGATGTGGCGACTCAGCTCAAGTCAATCCCTGTCCAAATCTCAATATGGGAGCTACTTTGCACGTCGCGCATACACCGATAAGTGTTTGCCAAAATCCTGATCGATGCCCATGTCTCCTCCGATACAGCACAAGAAATGATAGCATTGATGATTGGACAGCTCCTGGCTCCGCGCGCCAGCACCTTCACTGATAATGAGTTGCCACCAGAAGGACGGGATCATGGGCAATCCCTCAACATAGCCTTACGATACAAAGACCTCTGTGTCCCGCTGGTCCTTATCGATAACGGCTCAAGCTTAAATGTCTGCCCACTCAAGACTACGGAACGCTTGGGAATCAGTCCCTCTTCATTTCGACCCAGCACCATATACGTCAGAGCATTCGACAACACCCGATGATCAGTGGAAGGAGAGGTCGACATAGAGGTATAGATAGGTTCGAAAATCTCCACCATCACATTCTAAATCCTGGATATATCAGCCTCTTTCAACATGTTGCTCGGACGGCCTTGGCTGCACAAGGTTGGAGCTGTGCCGTCAACCCTGCATCAACGGGTGAAATACATCTGTGAAAATCAAGTGATCTCTATCCATGCAGAGAAGGAGCTCATCATTCCTTCCAATGCTGCTGCCACTGAACCAGATATCCCTATCATCGACATCCAACACTCTGAAGAAGACGTCCCATTCCATAGTTTCGAATTCGAGACTGTGTACGCTATCGCCAATCCAGAACCGATAAGTGTGGACTGTATCTTTTCACCAGTAGAACGTCTGAGCCTTAAGTATCGGATGAAGAATCATTTCAAGTCTAGAAAGATACCGCTGGTATATAATCAATGCAAATGGGGACTAGGGTACAGGACAATCTTCACGGACAAAAGAAAAAAAAATTCCAGTGCTCACTCATTCAATTCATCAAGCCAGGGGAGCCTTGCAGAGATCCAAGAGAAAATCAACCGACTGCACTACACAAAGGCCTCCCGATGAGCTTAGCTCAAAGGCCTCCCGATGAGCTTAGCTCGGGCCATATGGCCCCCCATTCGATGGGACTGGATCCTCGAACCATCCAAGCCTCCGGAAGAAGAAGGAGGATGAAGACAAAGAAGAAAGACAAATACAACAGCTTCAGGACCAGGATACTCTGATACCTGCTCTCAACCAAGGGCACAACCTGCCCACTTCAATTCCAGTCAACCAAGGGCACAACCTGCCCACTTCAATTCCAGCCAACCGGGGGCACAACTTGCCCATCTCAGCATCAATCAACAAGGGGCACGACCAGGCCCACCTTTGAAGAACCAACATCATCAACCATCAGCCAAGGGCAGAAGCAGCCCATCCATTGGACCAAAAAAGGGAAATGGCCAGCCCTGGATTGGTCCGATGTCCAGATTTCAAGCTCATGTCTCACTGTGGAACTGGATGAACTGCAATGCAAGGTAAGTGATCCGGGAGGGGCTGAGTATGACTCAAATCTCGAACCCAACCAGCGAGAAATCATGGTCATTAGGCCAGACTGTGATTCTTCGCCCGAATCATCAAACCCCACTTCTCCAGGGGAGGGAGTATGGGATCCTGAATGGTCATCCGTTCCCCTAACTTTTGAATCAGCCAAAGAATCATCTGAGGGCTCTGGCTTCCAAAAAAAAACGTCGGTTTAAACAGCGAGCGGAACTTTGGGACAAGCTGGGATCAATCATGGTCTGCAATGCCCGCTTGTTCAGAGTCCCGTGAATTTCAAAAATCCAAAAAAATAAAAAACTTTCAAAAATTAAAAATATCTAGCATTTTAATGCCATAAATTCTCAAAAACCAAAAAACATTTCTCTCCCTGTATTTAATAATGTGCCAAGTTCGTCGAAAGAGTCGCATGAGTTTGAAGTCGAATCATATGATTTTGACATCGAATTAGACTTCTATCTCATGGGTCTAGACGAAGGTTGGGATGAGGAAGATGATGACCCGGCTCCCGAACTAGAGGATCTCCTCAAAAAGTTCGAATCTAAAGCCAATGTTGTAGCCGATGATTTCGAGATAGTAAACTTGGGGACACCTGAGATCCCTAGGGAAGTACGCATTGGAAAATCGTTGCCATCAGAGATGAAGTAGAGAATGATAGAGTTCCTAGCTCCAAGATTGTCCAACTTTGTGTTCTCATATGAAGACATGCCGGGGCTCAATGAAGAGCTCGTTGTACACCATTTGCCAACTAAGCCAGATATGAAGCCAGTGAAGCAGAAACTTCAAAGAGTGAAGCCAGAATGGACCTTGAAAGTTCGAGATGAAGTCATCAAGCAATACAATGCGGGATTTTTGGTAGTCTCCAACTACCCTGAATGGCTCGACAAACATCGTACCAGTACCAAAGAAGGATGGCAAGGTTCGAATGTGCATCGATTTCCGAGATCTCAACAAAGCCAGTCCTAAAGATGACTTCCCTTTGCAGCATATCGACACTCTGGTCGACAACACTGCTGGGTATAAGATCCTCTCGTTCATGGACGGTTTCTCAGGTTATAATCAAATTAAGATGGCCGTCGAAGATCGCGAGAAGACATCATTTATCACTCCTTGGGGAACCTTCTGTTTCAGGGTAATGCCGTTCGGTCTGAAGAACGCAAGAGCAACATATCAGCGAGCAATGACAGTATTATTTCACGATATGATGAACATGTTAGTGCACTTTTCTGTGGTATACTAGTGCACCTTGTTTGTCAATTACTTAGGTCAGTAGGTCTAGTGTCGGTTGAGCTTAATGAAGACAAAGACTGAAGACTCAAGTGGCCCGGCTGCATCAAGAAAAAAGAAACAGGTAAATGTGATGCCTTGGTGTGCCTTGCCTTGACCAAAACCTAACCCATAACCTCTTAGATGACTTGCACCACCTAGGTATACCTTTAGTCATCATCATTAGTCTTAGAACTCCATGAAAAACATGATAATTTAGACTAATTAAAGAGGTGGAAGCTGCTGCAATAAAAAAGGCTCAAACAGCAGTTTTCGATAGGACTCCGATCAATCGGACAGGTTCTCCGATAGGACTTCGATCGATCGGACAAAAATTCCGATCAATCAGAAATTGTCCCAGAAAAAATTGAAAACTCACTGGACATATTTCCGATCAATCGGACAGTCTTTCGATCCATCGGAAGGGACCGTCCGATCAATCGGACAGTGTTCCGATCAATCGAAATTTCTTCCAGAGACTTCTCTGGATAGATTTCCGATCAATCGGACTTGTCTCCGATCAATCGGACTGGGCTCCGATCAATCGGACACTTTTTCCGATCAATCGGAGATGCACGAATCTGCCCGTTTTTTGACCGTTGGAAGAAAATCTATTTAAGAGGGGGATTCGATTTTTGAGCTAAGAGAGGGAATTTTGAGGAGATAGAAGCCACCATTGCTAGAGATCATTAGAGGCTCTATCCCAAACCTAAAGGAGTCATTCTCCTTGTGTTTTCATCACAAGCTTGGGCCATTCAATGACATCTTGAGAATGGACTTGTTCCCTCTCGATTCCTAGGGTTTAGACACCTTGATGATAGTTAAATCCTTTGTCTAAACACTACCTAGGAGTCTATTTAGGTGCA
Organism: Liriodendron chinense; assembly: GCA_003013855.2. Classification (NCBI taxonomy): domain Eukaryota; kingdom Viridiplantae; phylum Streptophyta; class Magnoliopsida; order Magnoliales; family Magnoliaceae; genus Liriodendron; species Liriodendron chinense. The sequence goes on along the minus strand of ML058463.1, from coordinate 4,471,446 downwards.
TTCCTCTAGGAAACCCATTTCCTACCATTTGTAGAGGTTTCACCATTCCCTAACACCTTGGGCATCTCCAATGGAGCATCACATGCAAGGTAGCTGATCTTGGAGCTGAAGCCTTGGCAAAGCAACGACGTCAACGATCGGGGGAGCACAAGGGGAGCTGATTCAAGCACAGGAGAGCGAGAAGAAGCAACCCAAGACGGCGCAACAAGGGGCTCAATCCGACAAGTAAGGTTGTCTTGTTAAGAGTCCATCCACTCAATTCCCTATGGGAGTTGAGTGTAGAGTTTGTTTGACAAACTCGCCCCGGGGTCGTTAGCCGATCCTTGGCCTATCAGTTGGGCCTAAAATCTAGGGACATCAGCCGTTCCTTGGCACGTTAGTCGGGCCTAAAACAAAGTCTCCAAGGGGAAGCTATCAACACGGGTGCAAACGTGTAGGTTGGGAGGAACCTGTAAACTCCCCGGTTGGGTGGATCCGAGTTAAAACACCTTGGTTGGGAGGAACCAGATTTAAACTCCCCAGTGAATGCCGGTGTGCTCAAAGGGGTTGAGTACTTGAACCGGGAGTGGAGTAGACAAGTAGTCGAACCACTATACATCGTTGTGTTTGTGATTGATTCTTGAGCACATTTCTCTTTATGCATTATGTTTAATTGATTAATTATGAATGCTTAGTTAGGAATGTATGCTAGGCACTTGATAGGCACATCCACACTCATAAGATGTACTTTCACTACCTCATGTTGACTTGAGCATTTCTTGATCCATCCTCTCTAGTCCACATGAGTTGATTAGACTAGGTTGCTGATTGCTCTTATCTTTTGCTAGTCTTTTAATTGGACCCACTTAGGCTTGGAAGCCGAAGTGTTAATCGCTTACGTAGTATAATTTGTTGAATTTGTTAAGTAGGCGAAAAGATTTTGAAAAAGGTCCTATTCACCCCCCTCCTATAGGTTTAGCCATAATTTTAGTTGCTCCTCAAGCTTCCGCACACGTATGCGTAGGGTGTCGTGTTAGGCTACCCGACGCAATTTCAGAACAAAGAGCTTGAAGTATATGTGGATGAAATGATCATCAAATCTCACACGATCGAAGGACACTTTAAAGATTTGAAGAAGTTATTCAGCAGATTAGAAAAGTACAAGCTCCGCCTCAACCCTCATAAATGTGTCTTCGGTCCAATGGGAGGCAAACTCCTTGGTTTTATGGTGAGCGAGGATGGCATCAGGGTCGACGAAACTAAAACCAGAGTAATCATCAAGATACCCCCTCCTAGAACAGAGAAGGAAATTCGTGGCTTCCTCGACAGAATTCAATACATCAGTCGCTTCATCGCACTAGCTCACACCTATCTGTGAACCCATATTCAAGCTCCTCCGGAAGAATGTTCCAAAAAAAATGGAATGACGATTGCCAAGTTGCCTTCGACCGCATCAAGAAGTTTCTCATGAATCCTCCAGTCCTAGTGCCGCCCACTCCCGGACGACCACTATTGTTATACATCTCGGTAGCAGCAGAAGCCATTGGCTGTGTTCTCGGGCAGCACGACGAGACCAGGAAGAAGGAACAAGCAATATACTATTTGAACCGAACGTTCACCGACTACGAGACCAGGTATTCCCTGATCAAGAAGAGTTGCCTCGCCCTACTCTGGGCAACTTAGCGACTCCGTCAATACATGATTGCATTCCCTATTCTCCTCCTCGCTCACATGGATTCGCTCAACTACCTGTTCGAGAAACCAGCACTCACTGGAAGGATAACTAAATGGCAGCTACTCCTGTCTGAATTCGACATCACCTATGTCACTCAAAAGGCAATCTAGGGGCAGGCCCTCGCCGATCATCTTGCCGCTCACTCTCTCCTGGATTATCAACCGCTCAAGACATTCTTTCCTGATGAAGACCTCTTGCTTATCGAAGATGAAGAAAAGAAGAAGAAAGATGAGTGGACGTTATTCTTCGATGGAGCAGTAAATTCTAAGCGGAGTGGTATCGGAGCAATCCTCTACTCTCCAGATGATATCCCTATTCCTATCTCAAGGCGCATAGCATTCGAGTGCACCAACAACATAGAAGAATACGAAGCATGCATCGCTGGCTTAAGAGAAGCCATAATATTGGGCGTCAAGAAGCTACGAGTATTTGGAGACTCACAGCTTATCATCAATCAGACCAATGGCGAATGGAAAACCAAGGACGAGAAGTTGGTACCATACCATGTGTACCTCAAAAATCTGATCAAAGAATTCAAAGAAATCACCTTCTCATACATGCCCAGGGCCAAGAATCAGTTTGCAGATGCTCTGGCTACACTTGCATCAATGCTCGAGATACCGAAAGGAGCTTCAGAATGGGATCTCACAGTTGAAACTCAAGATGAACCTGCTTTCTGCCTGCAAATAGAAGAAGCCGAAGCTGCCCCTAACAAACCCTGGTATGCTGACATCAAGCAATATCTCGAAACCCAGGAGTATCTGGAGGCAGCAATAGCAACAGATCGCTGAACCATCCAGTGTTTGACCGGCCAGTTCACCATCAGTGGCGAAGTTCTTTACAAGCGATCCTATAATCAAGTCCTCCTTCGATGCGTCGATGAAACAGAAGCTGCAAAGATCATGAATGAAGTGCACGAAGGAATCTGTGGCCCACATATGAATAGGCATATGATGGCAAAGAAGATTCTACGACTCAGCTACTATTGGCTCACCATGGAGACAGACTGCTGCCAGCACGTCAGGAAATGCTTCAAGTGTCAGGAGCATGCGAATCAAATTCATGCCCCATCATCAGAACTGTACAACTTGACAACTCCCTGGCCCTTCTCCATGTGGGGACTCGACATCATTGGGAAGATTAGTCCTAAAGCATCAAATGGTCATGAGTATATACTTGTGGTAGTCGACTACTTCACCAAGTGGGTAGAAGCAGCTTCCTACACTACGATTGTAGCATCCCGGGTGATCAAATTCATGAAGAACAACATCATATGCCGGTATGGAATCCCTAATGCTATCATCACAGATAATGAGACCCCGTTTGTTAACAAGAAAATGGATGACTTCCTCAGCAAATTCAAAATTCAGCGTCATCGATCAAGCCCCTATCGTCCTCAGATGAATGGCGGGGTAGAAGCCGCAAACAAGATAATCGTCAGGATATTTGAGAAGATGGTCGTGACCTATCGAGATTGGTCAGATATGCTCCCTTATGCACTTTGGGCCTATCAAACGTCTATACGGTCTGCTACAGGCGTTACTCCTTTTAAGCTTACTTATGGAATGGAAGCAGTTCTACCAGTTGAGGTGGAAATACCGTCACTCCGAGTGTTATTGGAAAGCGGAATTAAAGAAGGAGAATGACAACGGGCCAGATTCGATCAGTTACAGTTAGCAGACGAGAAGCGCATGCGTGCGTTAAGTCATTCCCAGTGTTATCAGAAAAGGATCGCTCGGGCTTACAACAAGAGAGTTGAAAAAGAAGTTTCAAGGTGGGCGACATGATCATAAAGAAGATTCTACCGTCGCACCTTACGGATCCTAGGGGAAAATTCAAACCCTCGTGGGACGGACCGCTGATCATTAGAGAAGTACTTTCGGGAGGCGCCCTCAGACCCATCAGCATGAGAGGGGTGGATTTCTTGAGCCAATCAACGCCGACAAAGTGAAGATCTTTTACGGGTAAGTCATTCTGACCTTATCAAGAGTTACATTAATAGAGCAAAAGTCAAGAGGTCAAAGCTAAAACCTCTGAGAAATCATTCCGTCCACCAATAAGTGTTTCAAATAAGAGGGTTCAAAAGAAAAAAAAGAGAGAGAAAAGAATACAAAAAAAAAACAGAGGAAAAAAAAGAATAAGAAAAGAAAAGAAAATAGGGAGCCAAAACATGGCACCCGAGAAAAAACAACCCAAAAGAAGAAACACAGTCACCCACCCATCCATCTCAGTGGGGTCTTTAGCTAAGACCGACAGCTCTATTATCGTAACTTAGGATAAGAACTGAACGACTGCCACCGGCCGGCAACGATGGATTCCCAACCTCAAGCCTCCGCAGTTACCTAAAAAAAAAGAAAAAAAAGAAAAAAAAAATGTGTGCCTAAACAAGAAGGGCGTAGTGAAAACCTGAAAGGGCGCTCCGAGTAAAAACAGTGGGCTTACAATGGACTTAGTGAAAACCCAAAAGGGTGCCGAGGGTAAAAACAGCATAGCTGCCAAGGGGTAGGCAAGATCAAATACCCGGGACGTAGTGAAAACTCGAAAGGGCGCCACGGGCAAAAATGACGGGAAAAGGTCGGCTATGGTGAAAACTCAAAAATGCACTGCAGGCAAAAATGGCTCGAATAGAAAAAAGAAAAAAAGTGCAGGTACCAAGAAACCAGAAGGTCCAGATTAGTTCAAGCAGTCACAGTCCAAGAACAAGAAGAGGTATAGTCGGGAACAAAGAACTCTACAAACTCTGACAATCTCAGGAAGTAACAGTTTCCATTGCCTACACCTCTAGGGAACCAAAGGGATCTCACAAGTCAATCTCGAGACATCAGTCAAAGCATTGGCCGAGCCTCAATTCTGAGTCCTATGTCCCGGCACAAAATCCAGACATACTCATAAGATAACTCATGGCACAATAAGTTCTCAAAAAGTTCTCTTTTCATTAAATGCATCGTATTTCTTTTTAAAAAAAATATAAAAAAATGCATCATCATCAGTCATTTACTATGCAAAAAGGAATGTACAGACGGTCGACACAGCCCTAAAAAGCAAAAGAAAAAAGTCAATTTCTGCTCTCCTCCTCAGCCACGTCAGGTAAGTCCTCTGACTCATAATGAAATAGCCTTGCCTCAACCTGCTCACCTCCATACACAGGTAATGTACCTCATCTCGCTCAAGGCTACGGATCGCTGTCTCCTCATCAGACAACCTCTGATGGGCAGCCAATCTCCTCGACGTCATCTCACAATGATACCGAAGTGTAAAAATCTCAGACAACAAGTGGCCATGAGTGGCCAAGAGGAAACCAGGATCGATGAATGGGCGCTCTTCAAAAGGCTCATATGAACCAGATGAAGAGCCAGCATCCCCAAGAATATCCTGCTCATCCTCATCGGCAGTCTGGTGCCAGCAAGGAATGCGCCGGTACAGAGACTGCTCAGCAACCCAGTGCTGGTATGGGGCAGTCGCCATCGAAAAATTCCGCAGCTCAAAACCAAGCAAGTCAGCAGTCAGGTGACTTGCCCAGGACTCATCAATCAGAGTCCTAAAGTCGATGATCTGGCTGGAAGTGCTCGACGTCTGATACCCGAAAAAGCAAAAAAGAGGAACATCCTGCTCATACCCGAATTGTCGCAGGAACCGGATAGGGTGATAAGAAAAGTAAGACCGAAAGCCTACTAGCATCAAAGGAAGGCGGTGCGCATCACAAAGTACTGGAGGAAGTGAAAGCCAAGATGACTCCCAATGAACATTCCAGTCACGAAGCTCAGCAAACATTCTGCGATACAAGGGCTCACTCATCCTAGCTGTATGCGAAAAAAATTTCATGATGTGTTGCATGAGGTCTGGGCGACGGGTACCAGGAAATGATATGGGAACGGTCAGCGAAAGACGCTCCCATAGCCAGATCTGATTGTAAGAAAGTAAAGAGGTTTAGCTAAAGCAAAACAACTCCTAAAAGACAAGGAAAGAAAAGATACCTGGAGAAATGCACAGCAGCCGCGAAGGACACGAGTGCAGCCCAGGGCACAGTTAGTCAGCCCATTAAACAGCTCAGCCAGGACGAGAGAAATGATCCCCTGACGACGAACAACTCGGCTCATCACTTCAAAGAGCAAAGGAGTTTGAGATCTGCGCCATCCCGAGAATAGCACCTCAGCTATCAAACAGAACATCAGTGCATTCCGAGAAAGTAAGGATCCTGCCACACTCCGAGGACCCGAGAAAAGATCATACAGCAAGTCTAATGAGAACACCACAGCATCCTGGCCGGCAGCTGCAGGCTGAACAAGATACGGGAACCCAAACCAGTTCTGCGGTGTGGCAGTCTTTGGCAAAGTCTTCGACAAAAAATACTGAGCATAATCCCAAGGAAGACCGCTCAAACGCGCAAACTCCTCCAAAGAAGGCCCCATCTCCATGTCATTGAACACAAACAAGTTCAATGAAGGGACCCAATCAATCAGTGCAGCCCAGAGCATCCTCCAATCGATGTCAACTCTAGCCATATGGATCAAACCGCCGAAGCCATATGACTCCAAATCTCGAATCTCATAAGCCAACAAGCTGTCAAGCTAAGCAAGCAGTTGTGGCGAGCAAGAAGGACGAGGAAGCAACTAACAAGTCCTCACAGGAATCCCCTCAAGAACAAAGGGCCCAAGAATCGATGACAGCTCATCAAGGATCGAAAGATCAACGGGCGAAGGAGAAGGAAAAGCTGGAACCTCTGCAGACTTAACAGCCCCTTACATATCCCCAGTAGCGGCTATGTTTGATATAGTCGCATCACTATCTGAAATTGTCACGACCTCAGCTGCACGAGAAGACTCACCCACCTCGTGGACCGAATGTGTGAAAGGTCGGCGATCAGGAGAAGGTCGATACTCTCCATCAAAAGGGCTATCAGCAAAGATCACGCCGCACATTGTGGCATTCTGACCAATCTGACCGCCGAAAAATGCATCTGAACCGTCAAGAAAGGCCCCGGCAACCCCGATCGAAGAATCAACGATCAGATCTAGACCTGCAGTCCCCTCCAACATGAAGTCATAAATCCAATCATCACTCTGTCTAGTCAAAGGGATCATCGGGACATCCACACCGTCCATCATCAGGGGGATATCATCAATGATCACATTAAGTCAACCTAAGCAAGTGTACCGCACATCTCGGTCATCAACAAGAGCATTCAAGCCATCAAAGGTATCATCTGAACCATCCATACCATCCAAACATGAGATCAGCCCATCTATGTCCATCGTGACCCCATCATCACCATCGATCACATCATCCATGCGGCCCACACTCAAAGGATGCATAGCCTCACTTATGGCCCATCTCCCCATCTCATCCATACCATCCATTCCTCCCATAATCAATGCTCCATTCAAATCTGAATTTTCAGCATGGCTACCATTAATGGGGCCATTCAAAGCTTCCCCAACAACCATCCTTAATCCACCATCAATGGCCTCATTCAATACTCCATCTACACCATCAATCAAAAGCATCCTACCATCATTAAAGCCTTCATCACTTTCTGAAGTGTGGGACCCACCAACCTCTCCCACAATGGCCCCCAAATCATCATTAAGGGCTGCATGAGAAAGGACAAACCAAGAAGAGGACAAAAGGAGAAGGAAAGAGGAGATAAGGAGAAGATTCATGGCTGGAATCAAACATGGGCATACAGAGAATATGGGACAGGGACAAGCGAACTTCTGAGAATGTCCGAACACGAGATAGCCCGGACCGCACAAGAGGCGAGGTTTGGACGGCCCCCTGTGGACCGCCCGTACGGACGGTCTCCCTCTCTCTCCACGGGATTGGCTCCACAGTCTTTGGTAGGTGAGACCACCAGTCCACGTCAGCAGATGGCACCCTGAGGGCCGCCCAAGGCTCCAATCAACTCCATATTTCGTTTGAGGCTGATATGAATAATCTAGAAGGTACCCCACCTGTCCAATCATGAATTACTACAGCCAGCATGGGTCTGATCAAGTCAAAGAGAAGGAAAATTGATCAAGAGAGGCCCACAAGCAATCTAAGCCATTCAAAGGCTTGATCATCATGATCTAAACCATGAAAGAGCTCGCATGAATCATAAAATAGCAAGATCAATGGCTTGATCATCAAGAAAGGAGGCCAGAGTCCAAGATCTGATCAAGTGGGCCCACATGGCTAAAAAGAGCAATCTGAACCGTCCAAGTCATCATCCACGCCATGGAAAGCCTTTTTAGCCTCACAAAACATCAAGGATAGGTACTCCGAAGCAAAGCTGAAGTTTGGAAAGGGCCCATAGGGCCAAATCAAGCAATCTGAACCATTCAAGTCATCATCCATACAATTGAGAAATTAAAGAATGAGTCGAGAGTAAAAACATCCAAGCATCATTAAGAAATTTGAGATAAACAGGGACTGTATATTCAGAAAATCTTGATACAGAAGAAGGCAAAAGCAAAAAAGGGCTTTAAAATGCAAGAAGATCATACATCAAGTAAGCTGAATACATCCTCATAGAAGCAGGCTACAGATCACCAACATAATCGTCATCATCCCTCCTCTCATCCCGCTCCCGACGATGAAGGTCCATCAGAGGAGCTGTCACTGATCCGCCAGCATATCTGCGACGACGCCTTGGAACATAGAGCGAAGGAAGCAGAGGCCCCTGTCCGTACAGCAAGTACCATTCATCGTAGTCACGATCTGGGATCGTGAAGTGAAATCCAGGCTAGCCCATGAGAGCATCAGCCACATCATCAGCTGGGATCTGAGCAGCGGAGGAGGTGCAGAACAAGGAACCTGAGCTACACCAGTGATCTGTCGGAGCAGCCTCTCGCCCAAATACCACTGAAATGATTCTGCTCTAAGGAAAATATGACAGAAAAGAGGGCATGAGGGAGCCCAAAATGAAGTATTGGGCCCATCAAATACAACAAGGGCCATGACTTCACTTTGAGCCCATTTGATACACATAAAAAGGGGCCCAACTCCCATGAGGAAAGATATGATATTTTACCATGCACACTTGATGGACATGGCAAAATTACCCTTTACATACACATGAAGAGAGTATGAAAGAAGAAAAGAAAAATGAAATGGAAGCCTATAATGTTCCTCTCCATGCACCACCTTGAGAAGAGATTGGAGATGTAAAAAAGCCAAAAAGGCTTGGGCCCACCTTGACTCCCTTGGAATATCTACATGAAGAAAAGAAAGAGAGCATGAGAAGAAACAATGAAGAATAAAACAATGAAATAAAAGAAAAGGGAGTGGTCCATACCTTCACCACTCACCAAAAGGGGACCACTTTGCCATCTCAAAGCTTCACTAAGGCCCCCCCACTTGAAAAGAGCAAGAGGCCACAAAAAAAAAGAGAAAAACTTGAAGAAAGAGAGAGTGTGAGAAAGAGAAGAGAGAGATTGCTTGTTGGAGGGGCCAAGGGTGCCCCATGTTATATAGAAAAGGAGAAGGCACCCCATTATCCAAACCTACTGAAAAAACCAGTGGGCAGAAGTGGCTTGGGCGGCACCCAGGGGGCCGGCCGTCTCTCACCTGGTTGAAACGACTTCTCACCCTCTCTCCTTGGGAAGAACTCCCCCTTGGGAAGAGTTGTTGCAAGTGAATCTTGTACGTCCATGTAAGAATGAAGCGATGGAAGGGAAGGATGAGAAAAAGAGAAAGGAATCTCACCAAAATCTCATCTTGGGAGAAATTGGGGAGAAGTTGGCTTGATGATGTGGAAAAAGCTCCATGAGATTTTCAAGAAAAAGAAAAAGAATTGACTTGGTCAAACAATGATCTCAACCATCTAAAGTCATGCCCTGGTGATTTGAATCATTTGCAGAAAACCTCGAGAATTTCTAACCTTGATCGCTGCCTACTTCCCATCCCAGTGGTCCGAAGAACTTAAACTACGTCGGGATCTACATCCCGAGAGATTTTTAATAAAAACCGGCATCGATCCCAGCCGTTCGGGCCAAGATCTAATGACCTGGATCATTTTGAAAAAAAATGTGTTGCCCTATTCTGTACATAAGTTTTGGGTTCGAAGAGCTTAAACTACGTCGGGATCAAGATCCCGAGGGATTTTCAATAAAAACTAGCATCAGTCTTGATTGTTCGAATCAAGATCCGACGACTCCAGACATTTTCTAAAAAATAAAAAAAAATGTGTTGCCCAATTCTTGTACAAAGTTTTAGTCCGAAGACCTTAAATTACGTCGGGATCAACATCCTGAGAGATTTTTAATAAAAACCGGCATCGATCCCAGCCGTTCGGGCCAAGATCTGATGACCTGGATCATTTCGAAAAAAAAATGTGTTACCCTATTATGTACATAAGTTTTCAGTTCGAAGACCTTAAACTACGTTGGGATCAAGATCCCGAGGGATTTCCAATAAAAACCGGCATTGGTCTTGATTGTTTGAATCGAGATCCGACGACTCCGGACATTTTCTAAAAAATAAAAAAATGTGTTGCCTAATTCTTGTACAAAGTTTTGGTCCGAAGACCTTAAACTACGTTGGGATCAACATCCCGAGTGACTTTTTAATAAAAACCGGCATCGACCTCGACCGCTCGGATCAAGGTTCGATATCCGGATCTTTTAAGAACAAATCACAAAAAGAATGTATTTTCAGCATGTACATATTTTAGGTCCGAAGACTTTAAACTACACTTGGGATTAATTTCCCGGGGGACCTTTTTTTGCTTTCAACAAAAAACCGGCAAGGGCCTCAACCGCTCGGATCAAGGTTCGATAACCCGGATAATTTAAAAGAAAAAATACCAAAAAGATTTTGAGCTTTCCATAAAAACCAATATCAATCTCGATCACTCGAGTTGAAGTCTTGAGCTTTTTCAAAATAAAAAAATTCCACCATCAAAATTAACTGCACAAATTTATCCCCAGCGGTCCGAAGACCTAAAACTACACTGGGATTAACTTCTCGGGGGCTTTCTTTCCCAACCTGTCTCGGACATGGTTGACACTTAATCGTACGGGTGTCTGGAATCTTCTAAACAGGTAAAGGCTAGTGGCGGGCAGAACCCCGTGATCCTGTTGTTGTTGAACGCACCGTGATAGACAACCTTGATTTGGGAGTCGCTGTTGAATCTGACGGATATTCCCTGTTCCTAAAACTCATGAAGGGGATTAAGGAAGCTAGGAGGTGAAGCGCACCCTCACGGAATTGTGAGCAGCATAAGGCCCCAAACTGGATTGACAAAGGAAATGTGAGGATGTGACTCATTTTGTGGCCGAAGGAGTCCGTCGGACGATACGTGGTCTATGTGCATTGCACACGAGGAACATTCAACTTTGTGGGTGTGTTGACTGAAAATCCTCGAAATCCCCTCATCCGAAGATATAAAAGTACGACACTTAACTGTGTGAGATTCGTCTTCCTCGTTAACGTAAAATGGATCGGGTGCCTTACCGGTAGTAGAAGCTGGAAATGGATGAAAATTCCATACCTTCCCTGCATTTCAGAAAAATAAAAAAATACCAAAACATTGCAAAATCACCTTTCAAAAACCACAAAATATTTCCCTTGCTTTCAAACCAAATATTTTCAAAATCACAAAAATATTTCCTTCGTTTTCAATAACCGATCCCCATCCTGACTACTCAGGTAAAGATTCGAACCAAATATTTGTAAAAAAATCACAAAAAAATTGTCACTATCCCCAACACTGCACTTCAGGAGTCTCGAGCTCCGCTCACTCAATTCACAGTTTGGGATGACGGATTCGATCGTCCGCAAATTGAAATCTTGACCAAAACTGGCGACCAAGCACCGTCTCAATCGCATCCATTCATAGAAGAACATTTTGAAGTCTGACAACCTCTTTCGTCCATCCCTATTAGTAAAGAAACAACATCCTGGGATGATGGACCTGATCGACCACGGGTTGGGATCTTGACCAACCCGCTGACCAAACATCCGCATAAAAAAAAATCCCCAGAGGAGTATAACCTTGCAAGCAATAAGCTCAAAGTTCTTTGCATCCCCAGCAAAAGCAAAATCATCGAACTGAAAGAGAATGAGCCAAACCATACATCCATCATCAAATATGCATCCCCATGCTTCAGCATTGTTGGGGTCCCAAATAGTGGGGACTCTTAAAATGAGCAAAATAACCACATGCCTCTGAAGAAATCACGCAGAAACGCCTTCCAGTGCACGCAAAACGGAAATATGCAGGATTTCCTGACTTAGCCAAATTCTCTAGTGGGCCCCGCCGATCATCGTGTTCGAAATCGCCCGGAAGTGGACCCGCAACCTCATTATCATTTATGATGAACAGTGCAAGTGATTGCGCGACGAAACGGGCCCCACAAACCCTCCAAAATTCAAAACTCAATTAGTGGAGCGCACATTTACGTGTCCACGCACCCTCAAATTCGAGCACCCCACGCGCCCGAAAAATCAGCAAAAATACGAATCCATCCAAGGGTGTTTCGACTCCTTACGCACCCTAAAAATGGTGCCACGCACCCTTAAAAATGACATTTTTTGTGATTCTCACTACCCAGGGTGTTTTGAGCCCCACGCACCCTGAAAATGGGTCCACGCGCCCGTAAATTCCCCAAATTATCAGGAATCAAATTACAGATGCGTGGAGCCCCACGCACCTGTAAATTAAGTCCCACGCACCCAAAAAATCGAAGTATTTTCAGAACATGTTTTCGTACTTTCGCACATCAATAAACAGGTGCGTTGGGGGGGGGGGGGGGGGGGGGGCAATTTAACAGGTGCGTGGCATGTGGCACTCTCCCATTGGCCGACCTCACCTATAAATACCCCCTCATCCCGTTCATTTGGGACCGATTCAAGAAAGAGAGAGAGCTGCCACTGCCGGAAACCTAAAATTCTCGCCGGAATACCTTTCCGACCATCGGAATCCCCCTTCCGATCGCAGATACATGAACAGTACTGAATCCCACAAGTTCGGCCACGCATCCGAAAAGTGACCCACGCGTCTGTAAATTCGGCCCCACGCATCTTTAAAATAGTAATCGAACAAGTACATCAGCGTCCCCACGCACCCGAAAAGTGTCCCACGCATCCATTAATTCGGTCCCACGTGTCCGTAAATCCAGCAAAATCAGATTTATTAAATTGGACCCACACATCCTGAATATAGACTCACGCACCTCTTAATTCATCATAAAATCGGCACTTAATTTTTAGATGCGTGGAGCCCCACGCACCCGTAAATTAAGTCCCACGCACTCAAAAAATCAGCCAATTGCAGAACATGTTTGCAGGTGCACCGGGCTCAATTTTAAGTGTTTTCAAGGTCCGTTTGAGCCTATCTTGGGTATTTCAAGCATTCCGGACGCAATGGAACAGTCGAACGAATGTTTTGAGAACTCTAAATAAGTAGAACCGAGCACCTTCGAGGCTTGACCCGATTCGACACGATGAACGAAGTGACTTCCCGGAAAGGAGCCGCCAACATCCAGAGCTATGCAAATATGCTGTCATTTATGTTTACTGAAAAGGCATGATCCGATTTGTGGCAAAAGCTAGACAAGCAGAGCTATGGTTACCACGATAAACTATGCCAAAGAGTTTCGATTCTCTACAAACCAATTGCTCTCAATTGCCACAACACAACAGTCGATGCCCTACCCATCTAAACGGTATCCGCCGGTTGGGCTGTGCAGGTACACACAACTATAGAATGGACTTCTCGAGGTCACCTGTCCCTACATTAACAGGCGCGGGCCCAGAGTCGTCTATCTCAGTCATAAACCCTGACAGTCTCAGCCCGAATCTCCGGTTAAAATATGGGACATAGACATCTAACTAACACAAAGGTGGTTCAGTACACAGCAAAACAAATACAGGTCTCTACGACCACAAACTCTAAGACCATAGTCCCTGCTGACTAGTCTTTTGCCTTCTAATTAAGGGTCATCGATCATTCGATGTAATTAAGGGCTCGTGCCAAATTACGGCCTAGAATGTACAAGATCTCAGAATCTCTAGAATAAAATTCGCCTTGCGATATCTCTTCTCTTGCGTACTTTTGTGAATGCTTGTGATTGTCTACGAATGTTTCCATTACTTAGAACCCCAGAGCAACAAAACACCACATTTCGGGAAAATGTTCCCCGCGGTTCATTTTTCTAGTTCCAACAAACTGGCGACTCTGCTGGGGATCGAACCCAGAATCTCTGGTTATATCTGAGTATAGAAACATTCTAAGACCAATCGCTTGCAGACACGAACGTATACGTAGGAGGTGTATCGCGAGGCATAATGTTTCAGCGCCCTCGGGCGCCAAACTGGCGACTCTCAACGGGAGCGTTCCTCCCTTCATCTTTAAGGCAGTAGATGGTAAATCAAAGGTTTTCAAAACTGCTACAACCACGCATGTTTGTCTTCTCCTTGCTTATTCCTACTAGTTTATGAACCGCGATCGATGGATTCACGTTCCCGACCGCGTTTATGAACTGTTCTAATGATTTTCTGACACAACAGAATTAGCAAGATATCAGGACAGACAAAGGAAATGGCAGGCCCAATGACCAGCTCATGCACCTTCCTTGCCACCGGAGGCTTCAGCTTCCCCCGTTTCACCGCAACTGTAAATCCGAAATCAGAGTGGCAGACGATTGAGACCCGCAGGCAGAAGAAGGAACAGAAGAGAGTTGCTATCTTAGCAACATACAGGAAGGCAAACATTACAAGACCTCGCCCCGCGATCAGGAAACAGTGGCAGCCAAAGCAGGGGCAGAAGACCCTTATCGACAGGAAGGTTGTGCCAGCTGAGCCCGCAATGACGGTGGAGCAGCTCCCGCCATTGTCCAAAACCTCTCACACCTCGCAAAGGACTACTGGGCCCATGAGTGTAAAGTCCAAGCCCGCGACAACCCGCGAACAGAGACAAAGCCCGGATAAAAAAATCCAGTCGGCGCAAGTAGTAATGGTTCAAGTGGCCGTAGAGGCAGAAGAAGAACCTTATGAGACAGAAGAATTACCTCCGTTACAAGATCAGATCGACAGACTGGTTGAGGCTAACCGCGAGACAAACGAGCGAATGAAGGCTATCCAGGAGGCCTTGACTACTCTGATAGCGCAGAATGCCACCAGAAGTATCGCGCCGCCCACCCGTCGTCGGCGGAAGAATCTTAAGGTGCGGCAGAAGGTCCGGTTGAGCCTGAACCACCCGTCCAGCCCAGAATCGTGCCAATAGGACGTGCGCCGCTTGCCACGTCTCATGTGTCACGAGAAGAGTTGTCTCAAACAATAGCCCATATGATGCAGCAAGAAAGGGAGAAAGAAAGGAGAGGCAGCTACAAATATCGGGTCCCATACCCACCAGAGGTAGAGGAGGTACCATTTTTGGCCAATTTTAGATGCCCGGAGTTCGAAAAATTTGACGGCAGAGGGTCACCAGAGGAGGACATCACCCATTTCTTGACCACGTGGGAAACTGGTCCGCAGTCCTACAGTATTGCATGCAGCTATTCGGATCTACCCTGACAGGGAAAGCCTTTAAATAGTACATGTCGTTACCGGCCGGCTTTGTGAGAACATGGGAGCAGATGCAAGATGCCTTCATCTCAAAGTTCTTCGCCATCGAGAGAGAGATCTCCCTGACAGATCTAGCAATGGTCAGACAGAGGAATGGGGAACCAGTCAAAAAGTTCATCGACAGATGGGGAACCATAGTAGCTCAATGTCGTGAATTACCCAGCGAAGGCGAGCAGATGAAGATGTGTCTAAGGGCCCTAGACCCGATGATCTCGTATGGCTTGTTAGGCAATACCTTCAACTCCTTTCGCGAACTGGCGACGAAAGCACACTTGGTAGAGGAAGCAACATCTCGAGTAAGCTTCAGACCCGAGAGACAGAAAAGAGAGATAGGAAGAGTAGTATAGACTCACCAGGTCGATAGAAGTAGGGACCAGAAAGACCAAAAACGTCCTGCTACCTACCATGGGTGAGAGATGAAGGCGGCAGACATACAAGACAAGAGCAAAAAGCCCTATGTACCAAAGCGTGTGTCGATAGCTGAGAGCGAGAGGGCGAACGGTCCATACACATTCGACATGGCCGATCTGGTTCTGATCATGGAGCAGTTGATCGAAGAGGGCTTGATACGCTTACCAGAGCCAATTCGTCCACACGAAATTGGGCGAACAAACGACCCTAAATACTGCAAATATCACTGGTGCATCAGCCACCAAAAAGAAGATTGCTTGTCCTTAAAAGGAAGAATACAGAGGTTGACCAATCAAGGGGTCATCAGCATGAAGGTACCTGAGACAGTGAAGGAGGCAGCCGGGACAATTTCAACAGTTCCAATAAAAGGTGAAACCAGCCGATCAGCCTCGTTCCCTGAGCCGGAGGAACCATGGACTCTAGTCATTAGCAAGAAAAGACTTGAGAACAGACGGAGACTCGTGAAACGAAAGAAGAGCAGAGGAAGAAGAGAGAGGTCGTAGGGGCAAGAGCGACTCATGGCAAGCCTGGCCCACTACGGAATGGTGTCGTTCGCCGAACAGGCATCGCCTGAAGAGACCCCACGGGTAGTGGAGAGGGAAGTTGATGCAGTCATCCTACGGTCAGGAAAGCAAATGCCTGACTGAACTCCCCCAAGACCAGACAACCCGATGCCAGAAGACGGTACCCCTGACAGATCACAGGAAAGACCTCACATGCAAAAGTCAAAAGAAAAGGTCGTCGAAGCTACGACCAGTCAGCCAAACCCTAGGCCAGTGGCATACGACATCGTGTCGCACCTACGAAAGGTTTCCACCCGCCTAAGCATTTACAATGCTCTATGTCTCTCGAAAGTGTACAGGGAAATGTTAATCAACGCCTTACTTGACAATGAAGTCAGGGAGGTCACAATAACAGAGATAGAAGAAGAAATGAATAATTCAGATAAATTTTGGGAAGGGTATATGCCGGTATCACAAGTCATGCCTGTCAACCATCCTTCGACCATCACTTTCTCAGAAGAAGACTGCACGATAGAATCAATGGACCACAATCGCCCGTTAATGGTCACAGGAATAATCAGGGATACCGAAATCAAGAGGTGCATGCTGGACGATGGGTCTGCCGTGAATATTATGCCATTGAAAACATTGCAGAGACTGGGTTACAGGCAATCGGCATTACGCCCGAGTTTTATGATGATTCAAGGTTTCAATCAAGACAGTCAGCGTACGCTTGGATCAATCACAGTAATGTTAGAAATCGAAGAGCTGACAACGAAAGTAACATGTCAGGTAATCGATGCAGTGACAACATACAACCTCCTTCTAGGAAGGCCTTGGCTCCATCAAAATTGCATAATCCCCTCGACATATTACCAGTGTTTTAAATATAGCAGAGACGGGGTCCAACACAGGGTAGCGGCGGATCCAAAACCATACACAATAGCCGAGTCATTTTTAGCCGATGCAAAGTACTACAACTCGACCGACGACAGTGAAACCAGCGAAAGGACCGAGGTATCGAAGAAGGGGCAAGGGGCAAAGTCTCGAATAGAGAAGCTCGTGCAGAGAAGTAAGCCTCAAACCGTCACCCAGGGGAGATCCCGACATCAGCTAGAAAATCACTCTCAGCCGATTACGAAGAAGTTCTATGTAGTACCGCAACATCTGCGTCAGCCAGGGCAGTCTGTGTTAAAACTGATCTCAGATCAAGACATGAGCGTGCTCAAGTCCAGCTTCAATATGCCGGTACCCAAGATAGGAAGAACCAAACCATTTCCAAAAGCTCCAAGCCAATTCATCGTACCGTCAAGGGACACCACCCAGAAAGACATCGCGTTTCACTCAGGGCCAAGCCAACCAGTACCATCAGAAGAAAGAGAGGAGGGAAGGGGACTCACCCAACTTCGACCGATAGAAGAGAAAAGATATAGCAGAGCCAGCTAGAAGATCATGAGAAATATGGGATTCTCCGGTTAGGGGACAGACACAAAGAAGAGGTTACTAGCTCCATTTGAAGAACATAAGCGAGTATACCGAAACGGAGAAGGTCTAGGGGCTAGGGCCACATAAACATGGTAACCATCGGCCCGACAGAAGAGATTCAGTCGCAGGAACCTACTGATATTGTCCAGCCAAGTGTCGCACCCATGTAACTGGAAGATGGTGGACAACCGACGATCGACGAACTCGAAGAGATAAACCTGGGCACCCCCGAAGAACCTAGGAATACATACTTGAGCAGAAACGTCTCGGAAAGTGAGAGAGAGAGGTACCTGCAGCTATTAAGGGAGAATAAGGATGTCTTTGCCTGGACATATTCAGAAATGCCCGGGCTCAGCCTGACAATCGCCATGCACAAGCTGAGTATTATGAAGGAAAAGAAGCCAGTGAAACAACCGCAGCGACGATTTCATCCGGACATTATACCCAAGATTGAAGAAGAAGTCAAGAAACTGATTCAGGCCGGGTTCGTTTGAGAGGTGAAGTACCCCCAATGGATCTCAAACATCGTGCCGGTCAAGAAGAAGAGCGGACAAATCCGAATATGTGTTGATTTTCGAAACCTAAGTGAAGCCTGCCCTAAGGATGATTTTTCCCTCCCAATTCCTGAGCTGCTGATTGATAACACGACAGGGTACGCAGTAATGTCCTTCATGGACGGGTATTCGGGATATAACCAAATTCGTATGGCCCCAGAAGATGAAGAAGCCACGGCTTTCCGCACAACCCTCGGCATCTACTGCTATCGCGTAATGCCCTTCGGATTAAAGAACGCAGGGGCAACATACCAGCGCGCAATGCGCGTCATATTTCAAGACATGATGCATAAACACGTCGAATGCTATGTAGATGATTTAGTCGTAAGGTCGGCCGATCATGAGCAGCATCGGGAGCACCTAAAGCAAGTGTTCCAACGATTGCGCAAGAAGAGTCTCCGCATGAATCCACTAAAATGCGCGTTCTGAGTTGCATCTGGTAAATTTTTAGGCTTCGTGGTCAGACACAGGGGCATAGAAATCGATCCTGCAAAAATCAAAGCCATCATAGAAATGCCGCCTCCGAAGAACCTGAAGCAATTGAAGAGTTTCCAAGGACGTGTAGCATATCTGAGAAGATTCATTTCGAACCTGGCTGGTCAGTTGTCAGCCGTTCTCCCGCCTCAACAAGAAAGATGTCAAGTTTGAATGGGACGCCGCCTGTCAGAAAGCTTTCGATTCGTTAAAAGGGATGCTCGGGAATTCGCCAGTCCTCGCCGCCCCAATCAAGGGAAAGCCACTGATTCTATACATCGCAGCAGGTGATAGCTCGCTAGGAGCGCTCCTGGCATAGAAAAATGAAGAAGGTAAGGAAAATGTGCTATATTATTTGAGCCGCACGTTAGTAGGGGCCGAATTTAACTACTCAACGATCGAGAAGATATGCCTGACTCTCATCTTCGCCGTGAAGAAACTTAGACATTACTGCCTCTCGCACCAAATAACGTTGATATCCAAGGCCGACCCGATCAAATTCCTCATGAATCGGCCTATGCTGTCTGGACATCTAACGAAATGGGCCCTTCTCCTCTCTGAATTCGATATCACTTACGTCCCGGGCCGAGCTGTTAAAGGACAAGCGATTGCCGATTTCCTCGCTGCGCACCCCGTCCCAAGCAACGAAGAGATGGAATGTGACCTCCCGGACGACCAGGTTATGATAATTGAAGAACTGTGACTCTGGCAAATGTACTTCGACGGAGCGTCTAGGTTCACAGGGGCAGGAGCAGGAGTTATATTTATTAGCTCGCAGGGAGATCTACTGCCCTATTCATTTACGATCGTGCCAGCCTGTACCAACAACGAAGCAGAATACCAAGCCCTCATTATCGAACTACAGCTCGTCCTCGAGATGTGTATCAAGGCAATACAGATTTACGGTGACCCCAGGCTAGTCATCGGACAGCTGACGACAGGATATGAGGTTCGCAAACCAGAGTTGTCGCCCTTTTGCCACCAAGCGCCATCCTTGTTCGACCAGTTCCGCAATGGTAGCATTTCACATATACCAAGGCAGGAGAATGTACAGGCTGACGCACTGGCCAGCCTAGCCGCTGCTCTGGCTAATCCCGGGGGCAGCCCACTCCAAGTAACAATAGAAGAGAGAAGGATCTTACCAACTACCGTGTCGCGCAGTGACGAATCGAGCATGAATCCCATCTGCTGCTTCGAAATCACAGAAGAAAATGACTGGAGAAGGCCATTTGTCGACTACTTGAAATACAGATTTTTACCGGAAGAGCCCAAGATGCGCACACAGGTCAGAAGACGCGCCGGTTCATTTATAACGTAAAACGACGTCCTCTACAAGCACTCGTATGAGGGAGTGTTGCTACGCTGCCTGGACCAGGATGAAGCATATGCTACACTAAAAGAAGCTCACGGAGGAGAGTGCGGTGCCCATCAGGGGGGCAAGAACTTACATCGCCGTGTCCGACACATGGGGTATTATTGGCCCACAATGACGAAAGACGCGATGGAATACGTCAGGAAGTGTCATCAATGCCAGATACACGCAGATATAATACACTCGCCACCGGAAGAGTTACATCAATCTGTAATGTCTTGGCCTTTCGCTGCCTGGGGCATGGACGTGATAGGGCCGATCAATCCGCCATCCTCTCAGGGGCACCAGTACATTCTTGCTGCGACCGATTATTTCTCTAAATGGGCTGAAGCCATTGCCTTGAGAAATGTGAAAGCCAGACACGTCGAAAGTTTCATCCGTCATTCCATATTATATCGGCATGGTATCCCCGAAAGAATCACCACCGACAACGGAATGCCCTTCAAAAATGTCACTATCGATAGGCTATGCGCAAAGTTCAAGATTAAGCATTGCTATTCGTCGCCTTACTACCCTCCCGCGAATGGGTTGGCCGAGGCATTCAACAAGACTATTGTGAAAATCCTGAAGAAGACGGTGGCGGAGAATAAGAAAGACTGGGACAGACGGTTACCCGAAGCACTGTGGGCATATAGGACCACATACCGCACAGTCACTCGAGCTACACCTTACTCGTTAGTATACGGTATGGAAGCTGTGATCCCAATGGAGATACAGGTGGAGTCACTACAGGTCGCGCTTCGACACTCCTTGACGACCGAGTACAATGCTAAAATCAGAATGGTTGAGCTGGACGATCTGGATGAAAAAAGACTCGCCGCTCAGCAAAGGCTCGAAATGTATCAAAAACAAATATTAGCTTCATATGATAAACGAGTCCGTGGCAGGTCATTTAAAAGAGGCGACTTGGTGCTAATAATGAAACGTCCAGCACCAGCGCAAGGCCCAAAGAGTAAATTCGATCCGAAATGGGATCCGGTGTGTATTATCGATGAAGTGTACTCTAATCGAGCCTACCGGGTGACAGATTGCAAAGGACAAGGCATCAGTACGCTGGTGAACGGTCGATTCTTGAAAAGATATTATACTTGATACAAGCCTATCATTATATTTCATAAACGCCCCATTAGAGGGATGATGTAATGAAGGAAATACCAAGAGAAATGATACCGCATAGGGTTTGGAGCGAAGTACTAATTATCTACTTTTTCTTTTTTTTCACAGGTATCAGAAAGTCGTTGAGGCTCAGGATACGTCAGGTATGACACCCCGCTCTTCAAGGCCATCAAAAAAGGGGGGTAAGCCCTTAATAAAGGCTCGATCACATCCCTGCTCACACAAGCATAGGTTTGGGTCCTGACAGGGGGACGCTCTTTCCAAATGACTCTATCGGTTTGCATTCAAAGCTTAAAATTTGCAAATAAATTAGTAATATAAGCATGAATCCAAAACTGCAGTAGTAAACATATTGATACAGTATTTGTTACAACGTGTTCAAAATTTTTTTTTCCCTTACGAGTGAAAGCCATTACAGCTCAACTGTTTAAAGTTTTTAAACATTGGTCTAACAAGTTTGCTGCAGACTCCTCGACCGCTTTCCGTGCTGTTTCAGCTTCAGCTAGAACTAGAGTAGGATCAGGAATGTCCCTGAGAGACTGCTCTAACTCCGCAACTTGAGCTTTCACGACGTTGCGCTCTGCTTCCTGTTGATCAAGGGAGGACTGCAAACAAACCCTCTGACCGCTGAGCTTTGAGAATTTAAGGTGAACGATTGAGCGTTCGGCTTGCAACCGAGCCACCTCATTGTCTATCTCTGCCAAACGCGCGGTGACCTCTCGGCACTCGGCATCAACGATCTGCCAGTCCTTCTTCACCACGGCCACCCCTGCCTCGTGTAACTCTAGTTTCGGGAGAAGGGACCGCAAATGACCACGCTTTTCCTCAATGGAAGGGTCAACTTGGAGACTTTTCACCGCACGTTCTCGGGCTGCCCATTCCTTGAACTGAGCCACGTGATCAATTATGGAAGACAGGTCAATCCCAAGCCAGGCACCGTTAAGTCCTAATGCCTGCAACGCCTCGTCTAAGATAGGCCATTCATCCTCATTTCTTAAAGAGTCAACGATGTCAGACAAAAGGCCCTTGAGGAGGTTTGCCTTGGTCCTCGACAGGCCCCGAAGGGATGAAACGAATGCCTCTGGCAACACCGTAGATGCTGAGGCATCGACGGAAGCGGCTGCTGGCACAGAGAGTGGTAGATGTCAGTACAGGAAAATCATCATCAGAAAGGGAGCAGTCAAGACAGTAGAAGCAAGTGATATACTAGCAACTTCAGAAATGCCAACGGCAAGGGCGCTAGACGAAGCAGTAGGCACGGGTGACACAGGGGCCGGTTCTGTTGTTCCCTCAGTCAATGGTTCGGGTAATTCTGGGGAAGATATCACCACGACCTCGGGAATATTGGCATCAGATGCTGGCCCAACGGTAGGAGGAACTGCAGTAGCAGGCTCGGTTGATAACGACATAACGACGGGAGGAACTTCAGCAACGGGTTCAGTTGACGACGGCTCAGCGGAAGGAGGAGCCCCCACAACAGGTTCGGGCACACTTAACTCGATAGTAGGGGCCGCGACCTCTTCCACTACGGTGGCGACGATCACTTCTGGAACCGCGCTCTGAGCTTCAGCGTCTGCCACCGGAGGATTGGGGGGAATGACGGACTCAACAGGTGCTTCATCATCCAGGTCCATGAAGATCGCCCCCATGTTCTCCTCAGGGACAGATCTATCATATGTAGGCTCACTCTCGTTGCTCCCTCGGGTGCGGCATCCTTCACTCAACTTGGCTTGAGAGCTTAACTCACCCTCTTCCCTGGCCTCTCCTGCGTTGATGGCCGGAGCATCGCCGACCTCTTCGGAAAGCTGCTCCCGCAGATGCTTAGCTCTGCGCAGTTTCCACAAGTCCTTTTTCTTCTTGCCACCGCAAACGGCAGGAAGACGAGGAGCAGTTTTCACCCGAGGACCAGTGCGTTCAGCCCATACCCCATCATCTCCATCGTCATCACCATCATCACCATCAAAGACTCCGCCTTCACCGCCCCCCACATCTTCATCACCTACACCAGCTCCGCCCATGGCATCATCGCTGTCCCTACCACCATCACCCTCAGCGGCAGCATCATCTTCATCGCCTCCTGCCTCGGCCATGACATCATCATCATCGTCACCCCCTTCGCCATCACCACCTTCATTTCCCCCTCCCAGAACATCGCCCTCTGCGGGTAACTCATCAATAGGCCCGAGGGACGGGAACTCTGGCCTCGCTGCTATCACATTCCTCTCTCCATGGGCGATCCAACCTTCCAGGGTGTGTTCCGGCTTTTCATGGTCGATCACTACATTCAAGGAGGTCTGCAATCTCTCCGTGCCCGGCACCGCAGGTTGATGAAGATTTTCTGATACATAGCCGAGCCCGTTGGCAGGAGTAGGCGTAACGATGGGAGGCGTGATGAAGACGGGCTCCGTGACGAGCATTTTATTCTGAACTAGCGTGTACTGGTGGGCTCACCACCTCATCCACCCAAAGGTGGCCCCGGCAAAACACTGCGTCCCTGGGATGATGAAGGATTAGCCGGTTCCGGTCAGCAGGAGTTGCCGCCACATCCACTTCCAGTGAATGGGCTCAACACCATACGCCCGCTGCTCGTGCGTTACTGGTTCCAAGGTCGCTGGCACCCCCTGATCGTACCCAAATTGACGGGCGAAACGATTCGGATAATAGGGTTCCCTCCAGAACTCCAGCCCTTTACGAAGCGGCAGTGACGAAGGACGAATCGCGATCAAGAAGGAACGCTCGTAATAGTCAACGCTATCGTCATCCGTGCACAGGACCGACTCTTCACTCCGGGTACCGGAGAAGTGATAGAAGTATACATCGTCGAGCCGCGCGATCCTATCCTCGATGGTGGTCAGGTTATGGCTGATCATCCTCTTCTTCTGAAAGAAGTGTAGCGGGAGCTTCCCCTCTCTGATGTAATCCCCGCGTCGCACGC
Organism: Liriodendron chinense; assembly: GCA_003013855.2. NCBI lineage: Eukaryota > Viridiplantae > Streptophyta > Magnoliopsida > Magnoliales > Magnoliaceae > Liriodendron > Liriodendron chinense. Next base: position 4,447,334 of record ML058463.1, on the reverse strand, counting down.
CGTAGACCCAGGGGAAGTACACCCCGAGCCAACCAGAGAAAAAGTGCCATCCGCAGTAGGCAGAGTTCATCCCATAGGTAGCGCGCTCCTTGTTACTGATAACGTAGCCGAATGCCCGATATATAGAGCATAGGACCACTGGAGCCAGCGTGTACCGATGACCGTTTGCTAGGGCCCCCGCAACGGCAAAACAAGACACCCTGATATTATCTACCTGCTTGGAGCTCGGAAGCGCCACAGCTAAGCCAATATGCAAGGAAGCCGGCCAGCTCACAGGTGGGGGAGAGCTTGTTGGGACGCGGAAAATTCTCCCTCATCCGTTTCTCCAGAAGTGCCTTGTCACCCCGGCCCTCGTCATAGGCCGCGTAATCTAAGCTGAAAGGAAAAGGACGAGGCGTTAACAGAAAGAAAAAAGTGTGATTAAGCAGGAAGGTACAGCTCGTTACAGAACACTTACTTCAAGCCATGACTGAAATAGACTAGCCAGTCCTCGAATGAGAGCTTGTCTTTGAGGCCCCAAAATTGGGGTAATTCTGCAAACAGCTCATAGCAGGCCTCAGAGAAGAAGCCTTCGTTGATGCCTTTCTTCTTTCGCGACAGTTCATCGTCGCTTGAGACCCATTCATGGTAGATTCTCCCACGGATTGGGAGGCCTGCGATCCTATTGAGGTCCCAGAGCGAGATGCTCATCTCGCCGCACGGCATATGGAAGGAGTTGGTAATGGAGCACCAGTGGTTAAGGAAGCCCTTGTATACCCAAGGCTCTCGGTAAAAATAACTTGATGTCGCTTCGATCGCCTTATATAAGCCCACCGCCCCTAAAGTAGCCCAGTGCTGTTCTAAGATCCGGTTCGCCCATGCTTCGTAGCCCGGGTGGAGGACCAGATGGCCGCGGGTTCGAAACGCCCTAGTCAACCAGACTTCAATATCCCCTAGATGATGAAATCACTGACGGAGAGTCTCGAAATAATGTTTGGGAAAGGGCTGATGGGGGCTGTGATTCGGTTCCAAGAAGATCATGTCCTTTACGCCTAGGACTGACTGATGCTTCCCGTTCTTAAAAAGAGAACAACTGAGGAACGGTGCCGGGCCGGACGTCCAAGCGTCGACGCTGTAGAAAGAATTGTTCCTGCAGATATCGGACGGTTCGATACTCGGGAGGGATCGCTGCCGTTGGTAACTCTTCGAGTAACGAATGTACTCCCGAGTGTAGGGGTTTCTAACGACGAGCGGCGCAGTGACAAGTTTGGCGCTAGACCAGGCCACCTTCATTTTGTCCGATTTAGACTTAGCCTGATTCTCCAAATACACTTGCTTGGCGCCTTTGCCAGCCCTTTTCGGGCGACCGCGCCTGGTAGCCTGAGCAGGGATCAACGGACTCGCCTCGCCCTCTTCGGAACCTGTTGTCCCGTCACTTCGGAAACCCCGGAGAGGAGCATACCAGGCATCCCACTGCTTTTGTGTGCCCGTCTGGAGGGGGTGGCACGATCCTATCACAAAGGATCTTTTTCTGTATGTCCTTCGATAGTGTGAGGATGCGCTCGTAAAAGTTGAACGTCTCCGGAGGAAGGAACCATTGTGGATTCTCAGCCGATGGCCTGGAAACCTGCTTAGCGGCGGCGCGCTTGCGCTTTGATGGAGTCTGGGGTGGACCCGAAGGACTGGCCTGTGAAGGATCGTTTGCCATTGTAACCTGCAACGGTATGTAAAAGACTCAGATACAAGGTAAAGGGGAGATGTTCGCATAAAGGCAATCAAACAGTCACAAGATCCAAAGGAATACAAAACGACAAGTAAACAAAATACGAGCGCCAATCAAAGCCCCGGCAGAGCACACCCGAAGCAACAGAGAAAGAAATAAAGCAACAACCACAACCACAACATCATCATCACAAACATACAAACAAGGAAGGGCAGTAGGGAAGAAGGAAGATACAACTATCATTCATTCATCAACCCCAAAAACAATTCCAAATGTCTAGATTGTAATATCAACTATTTAAATCAGAAATTAATAATCGGTGTAAAATAAAATAAAATTGCGGGGACCCCTCCCTGTAGCCAGAAGCGAGGATCTCAGTCCTGCACCAGCGGAAGAACCCGGGCTTTCAACTCGTCCACCTTCGCCTGGACCTGGGCTTCCTTGAAGATCAAGTCCACTAGGATCGAAATGCACTGTTGCACGAAGTCAAAGTTCAGATGCTCGGCATTGTCATAATTCCTTATAATGGAGACGTCGATTGCCAGATTGTCGTGCTCCCATAGAGCCTCCCTGACCATCCTCCAGATGCCAGCGCGGAGATCTGGAAACTCGGCCTCCGCTAGTGGGACAAGCCAAGCTAAAAATCGTCTGCTCTCCCTCTTTTCCTCCTTCAGAGAGTTAAGTCGCTTCGACAGGGATAAGAAAGAAGCGGTCAGAGAAGGCTCCTTCGCCTCGAGGATCGCCAACTCTTCCAAAAGGGAAGAATCGCCGATGAAGCTAGAAATGGCCTCCTTATGCTCATCAGAAATGGAGGCCATCAATGAGACGTTCCGGATGGCTTGAAGAATAGGGCGAGAGTCCGTGCCCAGTTGGGCCAAGGCCTCGGCTACCTCGTCGCGCTGATCAGCAAGAGATGACCAAGTCTCGGGATGGCCCAGAGAGCCCAGCAGTCACCTCAGACAATCTCGGGCCGCACGAAGGGAAGCACGAGTTACGACCATTGTCTGCTAAGAAATAAGGCTGATAAACCGATACGGCAGTCCGACAAAAGAGAAAGAGGAAGAAAGAGAAGTTAGTCGAGTGAAGTCAGAAAAGCTAGAAGAGACATACAAAGGTACGCTCGAAACATCACTTAAATCAACCACTAGGGATTTCCTTTAAAACTAATGCGATCTAGAAAATTCTTAAAGTCTGCAAGACCCTATGCCTCCTCAAGATAACTGCCATATGTGCGCGAATACGAGGCAGAGGTCAAGGGGCTCATACACTTTAAATGTCTAGTCTCGCAAAAGATTATTAAAACAAAATTTTACATATACATAAGTCCTATAAACTGGGCGCGTGGGGCTCCACGCACCCCAAAATTTGAAGTATGCCAAGATTGAATTTCAGGGTGCGTAAGACCCCACGCACCCTTAAAAACTGATTCAAACCCCAATTTTCGGGTGCGTGAAGGGCAATCCCTCAACAAATTCGACGAAGGGTGCGTGAGATCCCACGCACCCCATAAAGTACGTTTCTTTGCCAAATTCATTAGCTGGGTGCGTGAGACCCCACGCACCCTTAAAGTCGACTCAAATCCAATTTCAAGGTTCGTGAAGGACCAAGACCCGCCTAAGTTTGACGAAGGGTGCGTGGACCCCCACACACCCAAAAATTTTACAGGTGCGTAACACCCCACGCACCCTAAAACCATTCAAAAATCCGAAGTTTAAATTACAGGGTGCGTGTGCATCCCACGCACCCCTGAAGTCGTTTCTACCTTGAATAAACGGGTGCGTGCGATTTAAAAAGATGCGTTGGAGACAATTGTTGGGTGCGTTAGAGAATAAAAGGGTGCGTGGGCTTGATCAAAGATGTCTAGTAAGGAACAGTGAAATGACGAGAATAAGCCCTCCTCTATTTATAGTAGGACCCAGGAAGTCCGGTGCGTCACACCAGCCGATCATGCGTCCGTCGCGACCCACCGGAGGGGCATCTGTTGGGGTCCCAAATAGTGGGGACTCTTAAAATGAGTAAAATGACCACATGCCTCTGAAGAAATCACGTAGAAACGCCTTCCAGTGCACGCAAAATGGAAATATGCAGGATTTCTTGACTTAGCCAAATTCTCTAGTGGGCCCCATCGATCATCGTGTTCGGAACCGCCCGAAAGTGGACCCGCAACCTCATTATCATTTATGATGAACAGTGCAAGTGATTGCCCGATGAAACGGGCCCCACAAACCCTCCAAAATTCAAACTCAATTAGTGGAGCCCACATTTACGTGTCCACGCACCCTCAAATTCGAGCACCCCACGCGCCCGAAAAATCAGCAAAAACACGAATCCATCCAAGGGTGTTTCGACTCCCACGCACCCTGAAAATGGTGCCACGCACCCTTAAAAACGACATTTTTTGTGATTCTCACTACCCAGGGTGTTTTGAGCCCCACGCACCCTGAAAATGGGTCCACGCGCCCGTAAATTCCCCAAATTATCAGGAATCAAATTACAGATGCGTGGAGCCCCACGCACCTGTAAATTAAGTCCCACGCACCCAAAAAATCGAGTATTTTCAGAACATGTTTTCATACTTTCGCACATCAATAAACAGGTGCGTGGGGGGGCATTTAACAGGTGCGTGGCACGTGGCACTCTCCCATTGGCCGACCTCACCTATAAATACCCCCTCATCCCATTCATTTGGGACCGATTCAAGAAAGAGAGAGAGCTGCCGCTGCTGGAAACCCAAAATTCTAGCCGGAATCCCGCCGGAATACCTTTCTGACCATCGGAATCCCCCTTCCGTTCGCAGATACATCAACAGGTCTGAATCTCACAAGTCCGGCCACGCATCCGAAAAGTGACCCACGCGTCTGTAAATTCGGCCCCACGCATCTTTAAAATAGTAATCGAACAAGTACATCAGCCTCGCCACGCACCCGAAAAGTGTCCAACGCGTCCATTAATTCGGTCCCACGCATCCGTAAATCCAGCAAAATCAGATTTATTAAATTGGACCCACGCATCCCGAATATAGACCCACGCACCTCTTAATTCATCATAAAATCGGCACTTAATTTTTAGGTGCGTGGAGCTCCACGCACCCGTAAATTAAGTCCCACGCACCCAAAAAATCAGCCAATTGCAGAACATGTTTGCAGGTGCACCGGGCTCAATTTTAAGTGTTTTCAGGGTCCGTTTGAGCCTATCTTGGTATTTCGAGCATTCCGGACGCAATGGAATGGTTGAACGAACGTTTCAAGAACTCTAAATAAGTAGAACCGAGCGCCTTCGAGGCTTGACCCGATTCGACACGATGAACGAAGTGACTTCCCGGAAAGGAGCCGCCAACATCCAGAGCTATGCAAATATGTTGTCATTTATGTTTACTGAAAAGGCATGATCCGATTTGTGGCAAAAGCTAGACAAGCAGGGCCATGGTTACCACAATAAACCATGCCAAAGAGTTTCGATTCTCTACAAACCAATTGCTCTTAACTGCCACAACACAACAGTCGATGCCCTACCCATCTAAACGGTATCCGCCAGTTGGGCTGTGCAGGTACACACAATTGTAGAATGGACTTTTCGAGGTCACCTGTCCCTACATTGACAGGCGCGGGCCCAGAGTCGTCTATCTCAGTCATAAACCCTGACAGTCTCAGCCCGGATCTCCGGTCAAAATATGGGACATAGACATCTGACTAACACAAAGGTGGTTCAGTACACAGCAAAACAAATACAGGTCTCTACGACCACAAACTCTAAGACCATAGTCCCTGCTGACTAGTCTTTTGCCTTCTAATCAAGGGTCATCGATCATTCGATGTAATTAATGGCTCATGCCAGATCACGGCCTGGAATGTACAAGATCTCAGAATCTCTGGAATAAAATTCGCCTTGCGATATCTCTTCTCTTGTGTACTTTTGTGAATGCTTGTGATTGTCTACGAATGTTTCCATTACTCAGAACCCCAGAGCAACAAAACACCACATTTCGGGAAAATGTTCCCCGCAGGTTCATTTTTTTAGTTCCAACAAGCATCCATCGCATCAATCATCATGTTTACCTGCTTTCAAAATAAAAGTTGGTTAGCTAAAGACCCCACAGGCATCCCCAGTGGAGGCACGTGCAAGCCAGATTTCCTTTTCAAAAAGATAAAAAATATTATATATATTCCTATTTGCAAATAAAAACCCTACGGAGTATCACTCTCTAGAGTGGATATCTTTTCAAAAATCCAAAAACATATTTTCCTATTTGCAAATAAAAACCCAACGGAGTATCACTCCCCAGAGTGGGTACCTTTTCAAAATCCAAAAATATTTTCCTAGTAGAGCGTTCAGCCTCCAAAGCATCGAGAGATCTTCCATATCTCTGTGTAGGAGCCGACGCAAAAATCAAATAAGATCCGATGTCTCGCGGTTTCCCCAGAGACCATCAGATCCAATGCACTCAAAAGTACGGTCGAATTGAACTCCAGTGTCAGTGCGGTCGTACCACATGCCAAGATTTGAAAAGATGAAAGCCAAAAAGCTCGGTCAAAGAAACCATCTGAACGGTGGAAATGATGAATTGTAACCCAAGTATCAAAATCAGCAGATTGGGTGGAAAAAGTTCACCCGCACATACTTAGGCATGGATGCCTGAAGTAACTTGACTGAGTCCAAGTCGACGTAGTGATCTCCCGTAAGATTACATGGATGCAGGGCAGCTAGCCACTTTGACAATCAAGCGAAATAGGTACTCCTGGAGTGATCCGGGAAAGCATCAAACAATCAATCTCAGGGTCGGTAACCTTGTAAGACTATGGCGGACGCAGAGGCTCACTGTACCTTTCCGATGTTAGTACCGATCAGGAATGGAAGCGTTGCGATTGCATACCCAGGTTGCAGCGCATGCAGGGACAATCATAACGTTTTCTCCAAACTCCCGCGGTATGTGCGAGTTATCAATCTCCAAACAATCAACTGACTCAGATACAAAGGAAAACAAAGATTCCAAACCACAATCTAGGAAAGAATAAATTACAAACCAAGCATTAAAACCAGTAAATCGGGTGGAAAGAGTTCACCCGCACATACCTAGGCGTGGATGCCTGAAGTACCTTGACAAAGTCCAAGTCGGTGTAGTGATCTCCCGTAAGACTACATGGACACAGGGTAGCTAACCACTTTAACAGTCAAGCGAAATAAGTACTCCTGGAGTGATCCGGGAAAGCATCGAACAATCAATCTCCGGGTCGGTAACCTTGTAAGACTATGACAGACGCAGAGGCTCTACTGTACCTTTCCGATGTTAGTACCAATCGGGAACAGAAGGGTTGCGATTGGGTACCCAGGTTGTAGTGCATCCAAGGACAATCGTAACGTTTTCTCCAAACTCTCGCGGTATGTGCGAGTGATCAATTTCTAGACAATCAACTGACGCAGATGCAAAGGCAAGCAAAGATTTCAGACCACGATCTATGAATGACCGGGTCAGAAGTGGGGTGTCCACTCACTTTGACATTCGGTTGCGTGCAACCTCTGTCAAAGAGGGGGGCATCTGTAGACACCCCACCTTCGGCTACAATGTTGGTAGAGATAGCTGAATGAATTGAGGACCATACCCCAAAATCCCATGTTCGAACCTAGCCAAACTCACCCTTGTAAGCCCCAATCTATTGCCCAGCTCAAGCCTGAACCGAGTCAACTCACCCTTAAACATCATCCTGAAAAACCCCCCACAAGAAAAACCAGTCAAAAAATCCTAAAAAAGTCAAACTTTGTGAGTTAACCCGCTGAGTCAAATCACCATGTCAACTTGCTGAGTTAACCTGCCGAGTCAACTCACCTTGTCAACCCATCTTCCAAACCCAGTCAACTCACCGAGTTCCGAACCACAGCCTCGAAGCAGGTCCGGACTCCGAACCTCGGGCTTTTCTACTTCAGGTTCGGAGGCGGTACGCTCCGAAGTTGAAGCAGCGCGGCCGTACGGGCGGCCCTCAGGGTGCTGCCCAAACTTATTTACGAGAGTTGCCACTCTCCGCCGCTATAAATACCCGTTCTCCCCTTCACATTCAGCATCCACCTCCCCTCAATCCAGCCCGAGAGCTCCGAGTCCATCTCCACCCCTTTAGCCTATTCCTCCACCGAGGAGAGCCCGAGTGAGAAGAGTCTAGCCATGGTCCAACCCAGCCTGACCCCGGTCTAAGCCTCCCAAGCCACCCAAGTCTTGATCCAACCACTCGAAGCAAATCCTTGCGACACTTCGTTCATCCAACTACTCTTTTACCGGCATTATCTCATCGCATCTAGCATAAGTGCAACATTTACTTTTCTTCCAACCCCCTTGCTTATCATATCACTGCAGACACTTTGATTATTCAAACACACAACATGCATCTCGCATAAAGCACCTGTCAGTTCGAGCGTATGCTTTGGGCTTGCTTGTTAATGGAAACCTGCCCATCAGAAACTCTTACTGTTCATGCATCATGTCATTCATGAGAATGTACGAGGATTAAATCAGACTTTCAAGTACTAACTCGATACTGTGAAGTGGAGACCGTACTTCGGTACGGGCAGTGTGGGGTACTTAACCTCTTCCCACCCTGTAACCGTGATCCCTTACCTCAAATCTCTAGCCGCAGATAAAAAAGGAGTCATTTTAGAGGAAGGAATTTTCAGATCCCATTCTCTAACGTTTCTACAGGGTCTAGCCGACTGTAGATTCGAAGTAACTGGCTAGTGGCGACTCTGGTCTTATACAAACTCATTTAAACACATCCAGCTTAACACAACAACCGATAGAAAAACCCTCAAGAACGAGGCAAGCTAGTGGCACAAACGGCGATTCGCGCTTATACACCCTCTCTTTTCCGAAAGGAAGGGAGAACGTTCGGGACCGCGGAACGGCGAGCGTCCACACATGTCCATCAAGTGTGCATGGTAAAATATCCTATCTTTCCTCATGGGAGTTGGGCCCCTTTTTATGTGTATCAAATGGGCTCAAAGTGAAGTCATGGCCCTTGGTGTATTTGATGGGCCCAATACTTCATTTTGGGCTCCCTCTTGCCCTCTTTTCTTTGTCATATTTTCCTTGGAGCTTTCTTTTCTTTTCCATCTTCTTTTCAAGGTTTGGGCCCATGGGATTGGTAGGGCCCACCTCAAGTTTTGTGCTCATAGTGCTCACTTTGGATGGCCCCATCTTTCTTTGCATGTGTATGGATAAAAGTGACTAGTCCATTCTTCACTTGAACCTCAAGTGGGCTAGATTTCTTAGTTGGGCCCTTATGGACAGGTGGCCCAAATCTCCCACCATCTCTTGATTATGATGTACGTCCTTATGTACAAAGTGTGGTGGGCTCTTTAGAATTTTTCCATATAGATGGGCTTTTGGGCCCTCCTTGAAACTTGTGCATTTCTTTTAGTCATGTGTGCACCACTACCCTTTGTGCATGTAGGATTCTTTCCCTTCATGCCTTTTCTTTGGATGGATGGAGGACTTGAGTTATTTGATCATCTACAAGTCCCATGAGTGAGTTGTTTCAACAATCTCACTAAGTTCAAATGGTTTTCTCATGTTGTAGGAAAGTGGTTCTCAAGAGCTTAACGTTCCCAAACTCAAATGGATGACTCTTTTTCAAATGAGCTATCCATGCAACCATAGTTCCTAGAACTTCTTTTGGGGTGCTTGGTGGGTCATCCACCATCATTCTCAAAGATGGGTGATTTTTCTTTCAATTTGTGGGAAAGAATGATACCCATAAGTTGCCCAATTTTGTCCCATGCTTTGGGGCATTTTGGATTTTTATTTTCAAGTGGGCTATGTATATCATTCTTAACCATTTTCATGATAGTTGGGTGACTCATCAAGCCATGCCCTCTTGTGCTCAAATGGTCTCCCTTTTTGGTAAAAAAATTGGTGCACATAAGTTGCCCAAATTTGTCCTTGCATGGACATTTCTAACTTTGATTCTTCATGTGGGCTATGTGCATCGATTTTCACCATTGGCTTCTTTGACTCATATGTTTGTGGGTAAACCACCATATTGTACTCTCATACTTAAAACATCTATTAAGATGATGCTCATAGGTTGCCTATGGTTGACCCATGAATGGGATCTCATGTTCTTCAAGTGGGCTATGTGCTCCCTTCAATCCATTGAGGTGAGGCACTTGAGTTGCTCTTAGGGGTCAATTTCCTTTCTATTCCCCACTTGTCCATGTACGTATATAAAAAGATGGAAACATTTTAAATGAGAATCATGACCTTGGTATGAAAAGTGAACCAAGCCCTAGTCACACATGGACTTTGAAGAGGGATTTCTCATGTGAAGTTGGATTCTTATCCCTTGTTGATCTCATGGCACTTAAGTGCATTTGATGTCCAAAATGTGTCCTTGGATGATGGACTTTCCTTTCCTAAAGCATGGCATGCAACCCTCTTTAAGGTGGGCCTCGCTTTCTTCAATGGGCTCGACACATATCTTAGGTAACATATGGAGTTGGACATTGGATTTTTGCATTTGAATGTGAGTCCAAATCCATGGGTTTCCTGGATAATGATTTAGATTTTAACGGGTAAAGAATAAGGACTTACCTTGCCAAGCTTGTAGGATTTTATGGCGGATGGTACAAGGGGGCGAAGGGCGGTCGATGAGGATGACTCGGCCTTCATTATTTGCCGAGGGACTCATATGTGTTCTTTAGCCAAGGAGCACCAACCTCTTCCCTCCATAAAGGGCCGAGGTACCCGAGATCTCTGGGACTGATTGGGTGAAACAACCGCAGCCTATGCTCAAACGTGTTCTCGCCGATACCCCTTTCATCGGCCTCCTTACCTTGCGCTTTCACAACAATAACGCAAACCGCATGCTGCTTGCTGCTCTCTGTGAGAGGTGGCGGGATGAGACCCACACCTTTTAACTTCCCTGTGGCGAGTGGAGAATAACTCCCCCAGATATATATATGTAGATTGGCTTTCCATTCCATGGGGCTGTTGTTCCCCACGCAGGCTCTCTTGCTCCCATTACTTTTACTGACTGGCTACGGCTTGTGGGAGCCATCCCACCTGAGAATGAATTCCAGGGCCACCAAGTGAAACTGCGATGGTTTTATAACACCTTCGCTGCTGTCATCCCTACTACCGAGCTGGAGGCCCTTCACAAAGCAGGGGCCATGATTACTTACGCCTTTGGGTCATTCCTTTTCTGTCATGCGAACGAGAGGGTCGACCTTAGATTTCTTCGTTTGGTTGAGGATCTTCACCATTCGTACAATTGGAACGGGGCTATCTTGACTCATATCTACCAAGGTTTAGATAAGACCTCTCGGAGTAGCCGGGTCCCACACATGTTTTTGGCCCGTCGTGGAGGTATTCTTTTTAACCTTCCCTGGAGACATTTTGTCTTCTTTCTCTCTTTAATCATTATGTCTGCCCTTGTCCAGACTTGCTTTTATGATCATTTTTCTCACCTCTCACCGGGGATACGAGATTGTGTTAAGCCATCTTTGTACAGCTTCATGCACTGGCATCAGCAAATCGTCAACGGAATTCTCGAGTATCTGGGGACAATTGGCGCGCTGACATAGACGGACTGACCGTCGAGGACGTAAGTATCTTGTTTTCTTTATCCGTCGTGCTACTCTAGAGCTGATTGTGATGAACTCATTTGTTATAGTTTGCTCGGATGCCGTATGCTAACTTTCCTCTTTACTATACCCCTCAGCGTGTAGAAGCATATGATTCTTCATGTCTTCGGATCATGCTCTTTGACACTGAATCATTTCAGTGGTATTTGGGCGAGAGGCTGCTCCGACAGATCACTAGTATGGCCGGGTTCCTTTTCCGACCTCCTCCGGCTGCTCAGATCGCAGCTGATGATATGGCCGATGCTCTCATGGGCCAGCGTGGATTTCTCTTCACGATCTCAGATCATGGCTACGATGAATGGTACTTGCTGTACGGACAGGGGCCTCTTCTTCCTTCGCTTTATGTTCCAGGGGGTCGTCACAGATATGCTGGCGGATCAGTGACAGCTCCTCTGATGGACCTTCATCGTCGGGAGCGGGATGAGAGGAGGGATGATGACGATTATGTTGGTGATCTGTAGCCTGCTTCTGTGAGGATGTATTCAGCTTACTTGATGTATGATCTTCTTGTATTTTAAAGCCCTTTTTTGCTTTTGCCTTCTTCTGTATCAAGATTTTCTAAATATACAGTCCCTGTTTGTCTCAAATTTCTTGATGATGCTTGGATGTTTTGACTCTTGACTCATTCTTTGATTTCTCAACTGTATGGATGATGACTTGAATGGTTCAGATTGCTTGATTTGGCCCTGTGGGCCCTTTTCAAACTTCAGCTTTGCTTCGGAGTACCTATCCTTGATGTTTTGTGAGGCTAAACAGGCTTTCCATGGTGTGGATGATGACTTGGACTGTTCAGATTGCTCTTTTTAGCCATGTGGGCCCACTTGATGATCAGATCTTGGACTCTGGCCTCCTTTCTAGATGATCAAGCCCTTGATCTTGCTATTTTATGATTCATGCGAGCTCTTTCATGGTTTAGATCATGATGATCTAGCCTTTGAATGGCTTAGATTGCTTGTGGGCTTCTCTTGATCAATTTTCCTTCTCTTTGACTTGATCAGACCCATGCTGGCCGTAGTACTTCATGATTGGACAGGTGGGGTACCTTCTAGACGATTCAGATCAGCCTCAAACGAAATCTGGAGTTGATTGGAGCCTTGGGCGACCCTCAGGGTGCCATCTGCTAACGTGGACTGGCGGTCTCACTTACCAAAGACTGTGGAGCCGCCCAAACCTCGCCTCTTGTGCGGTCCGGGCTGTCTCGTGTTCGGACATTCTCAGAAGTCCACTGTCCCTGTCCCATATTCTCTGTACGCCTAGGTTTGATACCAGCCATGAATCTTCTCCTTGTCTCCTCTTTCCTTCTCCTTTTATCCTCTTCTTGGTTTGTCCTTTCTCATGTAGCCCTTGATGATGATTTGGGGGCCATTGTGGGAGAGGTTGGTGGGTCCCACACTTCAGAAAGTTGTGAAGGCTTTAATGATGGTAGGATGCTTTTGATTGATGGTGTAGATGGAGTATTGAATGAGGCCATTGATGGTGGATTAAGGGTGGTTGTTGGGGAAGCTTTGAATGACCCCATTAATGGCAGCCATGCTGAAAATTCAGATTTGAATGGAGCATTGATTATGGGAGGAATTGATGGTATGGATGAGATGGGGAGATGGGCCATAAGTGAGGCTATGCATCCTTTGAGTGTGGGCCGCATGGATGATGTGATCGATGGTGATGATGGGGTCACGATGGACATAGATGGGCTGATCTCATGTTTAGGATGGTATAGATGGTTCAGATGATACCTTTGATGGCTTGGATGCTCTTGTTGATGGCCGAGATGTGCGGTACACTTGCTTGGGTTGACTTGATGTGATCATTGATGATATCCCCCTGATGATGGACGGTGTGGATGTCCCGATGATCCCTTTGACTGGACAGAGTGATGATTGGATTTATGACTTCATGTTGGAGGGGACTGCAGGTCCAGATCTGACCGTTGATTCTTCGATCGGGGTTGTCGGGGCCTTTCCTGACGGTTCAGATGCATTTTTCTGTGGTCAGATTGGTCAGGATGCCACGATGTGCGGCGTGATCTTTGCTGATAGCCCTTTTGATGGAGAGTATCGACCTTCTCCTGATCTCCGACCTTTCACACATTCGGTCCGACGAGGTGGGCGAGTCTTCTCGTGCAGCTAAGGTCGTGACAGTTTCAGATAGTGATGCGACTATATCAGACATAGCCGCTACTGGGATATGTCAGGGGCTGTTGAGTCTGCAGAGGTTCCAGCTTTTCCTTCTCCTTCGCCCGTTGATCTTTCGATCCTTAATGAGCTGTCATCGATTCCTGGGCCCTTTGTTCTTGAGGGGATTCCTGTGAGGACTTGTCAGTTGCTTCCTCGTCCTTCTTGCTCGTCACGACTGCTTGCTTGGCTTGACAGCTTGTTGGCTTACGAGATTCAAGATTTAGAGTCCTATGGCTTCGGCGGTTTGATCCATATGGCTAGAGTTGACATCGATTGGAGGATGCTCGGGGTTGCACTGATTGATTGTGTCCCTTCATTGAACTTGTTTGTGTTCAACGACATGGAGATGAGGCCTTCATTGGAGGAGTTTGTGCGTTTGAACGGTATTCCTTGGGATTATGCTCAGTATTTTTTGCCGAAGACTTTGCCAAAGACTGCCACACCGCAGAACTGGTTTGGGTTCCCGTATCTTGTTCAGCCTGCAGCTGCCGGCCAGGATGCTGTGGTGTTCTCATTAGACTTGCTGTATGATCTTTTCTCGGGTCCTCGGAGTGTGGCAGGATCCTTACTTTCTCGGAATGCACTGATGTTTTGTTCGATAGCTGAGGTGCTATTCTCGGGATGGCACAGATCTCAGACTCCTTTGCTCTTTGAAGTGATGAGCCGAGTTGTTCGTCGTCAGGGGATCATTTCTCTCGTCCTGGCTGAGCTGTTTAATGGGCTGACTGACAGTGCCCTAGGCCGCACTCGTGTCCTTCGCGGTTGCTGTGCATTTCTCCAGATATCTTTTATGCACTTGTCTTTTCTTTCCTTGTCTTTTGGGAGTTGCTTTGCTTTAGCTGAACCTCTTTACTTTCTTAGAATCAGATCTGGCTATGGGAGCGTCTTTCGCTGACCGTTCCCGTATCATTTCCTGGCACCCGTTGCCTAGACCTCATGCAACACATCATAGAATTTTCATACAGCTAGGATGAGTGAGCCCTTGTATCGCACAATGTTTGCTGAGCTTCGTGACTGGAATGTTCGTTGGGAGTCATCTTGGCTTTCACTTCCTCCAGTACTTTGTGATGCGCACCGCCTTCCTCTGATGCTGGTAGGCTTTCGGTCTTACTTTTCTTATCACCCTATCCGGTTCCTGCAGCAGTTCGGGTATGAGCAGGATGTTCCTCTTTTTGCTTTTTCGGGTATCGGACGTCGAGCACTTCCAGCCAGATCATCTGACTTTAGGACTCGGATTGATGGGTCTTGGGCGAGTCACCTGACTGCTGACTTGCTTAGTTTTGAGCTGCGGAACTTTTTCGATGGCGACTGCCCCATACCAGCACTGGGTTGCTTAGCAGTCTCTGTACCGGTGCATTCCTCGCTGACACCAGACTGCCGATGAGGATGAGTAGTATATTCTTGGGGATGCTGGCTCTTCATCTGGTTCATATGATACTTTTGAAGAGCGCCCATTCATCGATCCTGGTTTCCTCTTGGCCACTCATGGCCACTTGTTGTTTGAGATTTCTGCACTTCGATATCATTGTGAGATGATGTCGAGGAGATTGGCTGCCAATCAGAGGTTGTCTGATGAGGAGACAGCGATCCATAGCCTTGAGTGAGATGATTGGTTGCAGATCAGAGGTTGTCTGATGAGGAGACAGCGATCCGTAGCCTTGAGCGAGATGAGGTACATTACCTGCGTATGGAGGTGAGTAGGTAGAGAGCAAGGCTATTTCATTATGAGTCAGAGGACTTACCTGACGTGGCTGAGGAGGAGAGCAGAGATTGACTTTTTTTACTTTTTAGGGCTGTGTCGACTTTCTGTACATTCCTTTTTGCATAGTACATGACTGATGATGATGCATTTTTTTTATATTTTTTTTAAAAAGAAATACGATGCATTTAACGAAAAGAGAAAACTTTTTGAAACTTATTGTGCCTTGAGTTATCTTGTGAGTGTGTCTGGATTTTGTACCGGGACATAGGAATCAGAACTGAGGCTCGGCTAATGCTTTGACTGATGTCTCGAGATTGACTTATGAGATCCCTTTGGTTCCCTAGAGGTGTAGGCAACGGAAACTGTTACTTCCTGAGATTGTCAGAGTTTGTAGAGTTCTTTATTCCTGACTATACTTCTTCTTGTTCTTGGACTGTGACTGCTTGAACTAATTTGGACCTTCTAGTTTCTTGGTACCTGCATTTTTTTCTTTTTTCTATTCGAGCCATTTTTTCCTGCAGTGCTCTTTTGAGTTTTCACCACAGCCGGCCTTTTCCTGTCATTTTTGCCCGTGGCGCCCTTTCGGGTTTTCACCACGTCCCGGGTATTTAATCTTGCCTGCCCCTTGGCAACTATGTTGTTTTTACCCTTGGCGTCCTTTCGGGTTTTCACCAAGTCCGCTGTATGCTCACTGTTTTTACTCAGAGTACCCTTTCGAGTTTTCACTCCACCCTTCTTGTTCAGGCACACCATTTTTTTTTAGGTAACTGCGGTGGCTTGAGGTCGGGAATCCGTCGTTGCTGGCCGGTGGCAGTCTTTCAACTCTTATCCTAAGTTATGATAATAGAGCTGTCGGTCTTAGCTACAGACCCCGCTAAGATGGATGGGTGGGTGACTGTGTTTCTTCTTTTGGGTTGTTTTTTCTTGGGTGCCTTGTTTTGGCTCCCCATTTTCTTTTCTTTTCTTCTTCTTTTTTTCCCCTTTTTTGTGTTCTTTTTTCTCTGTTTTTTTTTTCGTTTGAACCCTCTTATTTGAAACACTTATTGGTGGACGGAATGATTTTTCAGAGGTTTTGGCTTTGACCTCTTGACTTCAGCTCTATTAATGTAACTCTTGATAAGGTCAGAATGACTTACCCGTGAAAGATCTTCTCTTTGTCGGTGTTGATTGGCTTAGGAAGATCCACCCCTCTCATGCTGGTGAGTTTAAGGGCGCCTCCCGGAAGTACTTCTCTAATGATCAACTGTCCGTCCCACGAGGGTTTGAATTTTCCCCTGGGATCTGGAAGGTGCGACGGTAGAATCTTCTTCATGACCATGTCGCCCACCTTGAAACTTCTTTTTTGAGCTCTCTTGTTGTAAGCCCGAGCGATCCTTTTCTGATAACACTGGGAATGACTTAACGCTACGCATGCGCTTCTCGTCTGCTAACTGTAAGTGATCGAATCTGGCCCGTTGCCATTCTCCTTCTTCAATTCTGCTTTCCGGTAACACTCGGAGTGACGGTATTTCCACCTCAACTGGTAGAACTGCTTCCATTCCATAAGTAAGCTCGAAAGGAGTAACGCCTGTAGCAGACCGTACAGACGTTCGATAGGCCCAAAGTGCATATGGGAGCATATCTGACCAATCTCGATAGGTCACGACCATCTTCTCAAGTATCCTGACGATTGTCTTGTTTGCAGCTTCTACCCCGCCATTCATCTGAGGATGATAGGGGCTTGATCGATGACGCTGAATTTTGAATTTCCTGAGGAAGTCATCCATTTTCTTATTGACAAACGGGGTCTCATTATCTGTGATGATAGCATCAGGGATTCCATACCGGCATATGATGTTGTTCTTTATGAATTTGATCACCTGGGATGCTGCAATCGTGGTGTAGGAAGCTGCTTATACCCACTTGGTGAAGTAGTCGACTACCACAAGTATATACTCATGACCATTTGATGCTTTAGGACTAATGATGTCGAGTCCCCACAATTTGATGACCATTTGATGACCATTTGATGCTTTAGGACTAATGATGTCGAGTCATCCATTTTCTTGTTGACAAACGGGGTCTCATAATCTTCCCAATGATGTCGAGTCCCCACATGGAGAAGGGCCAGGAAGTTGTTAGGTTGTACAGTTCTAATGATGGGGCATGAATTTGATTCGCATGCTCCTGACACTTGAATTTGGTTCATCTTGAGTTTCAACTGTGAGCTCCTATTCTGAAGCTCCTTTCGGTATCTCGAGCATTGATGCAAGTGTAGCCAGAGCATCTGCAAACTGATTCTTGGCCCTGGGCATGTATGAGAAGGTGATTTCTTTGAATTCTTCGATCAGATTTTTGAGGTACACATGGTATGGTATCAACTTCTCGTCCTTGGTTTTCCATTCGCCATTGGTCTGATTGATGATAAGCTGTGAGTCTCCAAATACTCGTAGCTTCTTGACGCCCAAGATTATGGCTTCTCTTAAGCCAGCGATGTATGCTTCGTATTCTTCTATGTTGTTGGTGCACTCGAATGTTATGCGCCTTGAGATAGGAATAGGGACATCATCTGGAGAGTAGAGGATTGCTCCGATACCACTCCCCTTAGAATTTGCTGCGCCATCAAAGAATAACGTCCACTCATCTTTCTTCTTCTTTTCTTCATCTTCGATAAGCAAGAGGTCTTCATCAGGGAAGAATGTCTTGAGTGGTTGATAATCCAGGAGAGAGTGAGCGACAAGATGATCGGCGAGGGCCTGCCCCTAGATTGCCTTCTGAGTGACATAGGTGATGTCGAATTCAGACAGGAGTAGCTGCCATTTAGCTATCCTTCCAGTGAGTGCTGGTTTCTCGAACAGGTAGTTGAGCGGATCCATGTGAGCGAGGAGGAGAATAGGGAATGCAATCATGTATTGACGGAGTCGCTGAGTTGCCCAGACTAGGGCGAGGCAAGTCTTCTTGATCAGGGAATACCTGGTCTCGTGGTCGGTGAACTTTCAGCTCAAATAGTATATTGCTTGTTCCTTCTTCCTGGTCTCGTCGTGCTGCCCGAGAACACAGCCAATGGTTTCTGCTGCTACCGAGATGTATAACAATAGTGGTCGTCCGGGAGTGGGCGGCACTAGGACTGGAGGATTCATGAGAAACTTCTTGATGCGGTCGAAGGCAACTTGGCAATCGTCATTCCATTTTTTTGGAACATTCTTCCGGAGGAGCTTGAATATGGGTTCACAGATAGGTGTGAGCTGTGCGATGAAGCGACCAATGTATTGAATTCTGCCGAGGAAGCCACGGATTTCCTTCTCTGTTCTAGGAGGGGGTATCTTGATGATTACTCTGGTTTTAGTTTCGTCGACCCTGATGCCATCCTCGCTCACCATAAAACCAAGGAGTTTGCCTCCCATTGAACTGAAGACACATTTATGAGGGTTGAGGCGGAGCTTGTACTTTTCTAATCTGTTGAATAACTTCTTCAAATCTTCAAAGTGTCCTTCGATCATGTGAGATTTGATGATCATTTCATCCACATATACTTCAAGCTCTTTGTTCATCATATCTTGAAATAATACTGTCATTGCTCGCTGATATGTTGCTCTTGCGTTCTTCAGACCGAACGGCATTACCCTGTAACAGAAGGTTCCCGAAGGAGTGATAAATGATGTCTTCTCGCGATCTTCAACGGCCATCTTAATTTGATTGTAACCTGAGAAACCGTCCATGAACGAGAAGATCTTATACCCAGCAGTGTTGTCGACCAGAGTGTCGATATGTGGCAAAGGGAAGTTATCCTTAGGACTGGCTTTGTTGAGATCTCGAAAATCGATGCACATTCGAACCTTACCATCCTTCTTTGGTACTGGTACGATGTTGGCGAGCCATTCAGGGTAGTTGGAGACTACCAAGAATCCCGCATTGTATTACTTGATGACTTCATCTTGAACTTTTAGGGTCCATTCTGGCTTCATTCTTTGAAGTTTCTGCTTCACTGGCTTCATATCTGGCTTAGTTGGCAAATGGTGTACAACGAGCTCTTCATCGAGCCCCGGCATGTCTTCATATGAGAACGCGAAGTTAGACAATCTTGGAGCTAGGAACTCTATCATTCTTTGCTTCATCTCTGGTGGCAACGATTTTTTGGTTTTTGAGAATTTTCTGGAATTGAAATGCTAGATATTTTTAGTTTTTGAAAGTTTTTGATTTTTTTGGATTTTTGAAATTCATGGGACTCTGAACAAGCGGGCATTGCAAACCATGATTGATCCCAGCGTGTCCCAAAGTTTCGCTCATTGCTTAAACCGACGTTTTTTTTTTGAAGCCAGAGCCCTTAGATGATTCTCTGGCTGATTCAGAAGTTAGGGGAACGGATGACCATTCAGGACGCCACACTCCCTCCCCTGGAGAAGTGGGGTTTGATGATTAGGGCGAAGAATCACAGTCTGGCCCAATGACCATGATTTCTCGCTGGTTGGGTTCGAGATATGAGTCATACTCAGTTCCTCTCGAATCACTTACCTCGCATTGCAGTTCATCCAGTTCCACGGCGAGACATGAGTTTGGAATCTGGACATCCGACCAATCCGGGGCTGGCCATTTCCCTTTTTTGGTCCAATGGATGGGCTGCTTCTGCCCCTGGCTGATGGTTGATGATGTTGGTTCTACAAAGGTGGGCGGGTCGTGCCCCTTATTGATTGATGCTGAGATGGGCAAGTTGTGCCCCTGGTTGGCTGGAATTGAAGTGGGTAGGTTGTGCCCCTGGTTGACTGGAATTGAAGTGGGCAGGTTGTGCCCCTGGTTGAGAGCAGGTAGCAGAGTATCCTGGTCCTGAAGCTGTTGTCTGTCTTTCTAGTTTGTCTTTATCCTCTCCTTCTTCTTCCGAAGGCTTAGATGGTTCGAGGATCCAGTCCCATCGAATGGGGGGTCATATGGACTGAGCTAAGCTCATCGGGAGGCCTTTTTGTAGTGCAGTCGGTTGATTTCCTCTTGGATCTCTGCAAGGCTCCCCTGGCTTGATGAATTGAATGGGTGAGCACTGGAATTTCTCTTTCTTTTGTCCGTGAAGATTGCCCTGTACCCTAGTCCCCATTTGTATTGATTATATACCAGCGGTATCTTTCTGGACTTGAAATGATTCTTCATCCGATACTTAAGGCTCACACGTTCTGCTGGTGAAAAGACACGGTCCACACTTATCAGTTCTGGATTGGCGATAGCGTTCACAGTCTTGAATTAGAAACTATGGAACAGGATGTCTTCTTCAGAGTGTTGGATGTCGATGATAGGGATATCTGGTTCAGTGGCAGCAGCATTGGAAGGAATGATGAGCTCCTTCTCTGCATGGATAGAGATCACTTGATTTCCACAGATGTATTTGACCCGTTGATGCAGGGTTGATGGCATAGCTCCAACCTTGTGCAGCCAAGGCCGTCCGAGCAACATGTTGAAAGAGGCTAATATATCCAGGATTTGAAATGTGATGGTGGAGATTTTTGGACCTATCTGTACCTCTATGTCGACCTCTCCTTCCACTGATCGTCGGGTGTTGTCGAATGCTCTAACGTATATGGTGCTGGGTCTAAATGAAGAGGGACTGATTCCCAAGCGTTCCGCAGTCTTGAGTGGGCAGACATTTAAGCTTGAGCCGTTGTCGATAAGGACCAGTGGGACACAGAGGTCTTTGTATCGCAAGGCTATGTTGAGGGATCGCCCATGATCCCGTCCTTCTGGTGGCAACTCATTATCAGTGAAGGTGATGACACGTGGAGCCAGGAGCTGTCCGATCATCAATGCTATCATTTCTGGTGCTGTATCGGAGGAGACATGGGCATCACTCAGGGTTTTGGCAAACACTTCTCGGTATATGCGGGACGTGCAGAGTAGCTCCTATACTGAGATTTGGGCAGGGATTGACTTGAGTTGAGTCGCCACATCATATGCAGCTTCATTTTTGTTGCTAAGGCCTGAGAGAGCGCCTTTGGGATCTCCTCTGTTCTGATTATCTCTACAGATGCAACGCCCATTGGGATTCATGTTTCCCACTTCTGCACATTCCGGATAGTGTCACGGGACTTCTTTATAGTTTTTCTCTCCCTTGCTTTCCAAGACCACTGGTTCTTGCAACAGTGCTGGTGTGGGTACCAGATCTTCCTCATATGGAGCTTTTGCCTTAAGGACTACATTGTTGCCTATGCTGAAGGGAGGATATCGAGGCTTGTCTTCATAGATCACATAAGGTCGCGGTCCTGGCTTGACCGTTCGTGGAGCGGGAGGCTCCCATGGAATGAACACTGGTCCTCTTGATATGGTGAGGGGCTTCTCTGTTCGGCCTAACTGTTGTAGTGTGATTGATATGCTTTCGGGACTTGCCCCCTGCAATACGACTGGCTTGATTGGAGGAGCCCCTTCCAGGACAACAAGTTCTTGCTGTTGATGAGTATAATCCTTCCATTGTGGATTAGATTGTTCCTGAACTGAGATTTCCCCTTGCAGAACGACAGGTTCATATGCAGGCTCGATGTATGACTGTACCCCTTCTAGGATAACCGGCTCCCAACATGAATAGCTGTAAGGTACCCCTTGAACTACTGGCGCATCTTATGGAGGTGCTCCTTCGAGTACTAACGGCTCGGAGATTGAAGGAGGAAAGGGGTTTGCCCCTTGCAAGATCGGAGGAGAAGTCATCGGTCCATAAGTGTATGCATGAATGGACTAGATAGGGGAGAAGAAGTGATTGAGACGCTCTCCTTCTTCTATGCTATTGACGGCAGGGCCACGAGATGAACTGGGGTCTGTCGGATTCTTAGGCAGAGGATTCTGAAGGATGTTGGTGGAAGCTACTGGAGGAGTTCCAGGGATCGAGACGACGATCTTGCGGTCGTCAATCAGATCTTGTATGGCATTTTTCAGAGTCATACATCGCTTAGTGGTGTGGTCACGCTCTTGATGGTAAGCACCATACTCATTTTCTCGGTAGTTCGGAGGAGGCCTAGGTGCCATTAGAGTGAGTAACTGCTTTTGTACCAGCACAGCCATGACTTGGCTGAGTGGCTGAGTAAGAGGAGTGAATTTCCTGAGCTCCCTGTAATTCTGACTATTCTGATATGAGTATTGGTCGTTCCCCCTAAACTGCTGCTGCTGTCGAGGTGGTTGTGGCTGTGGTTGAGGATTTGGTCGTGGCTGATACCTCTGAGGTTGATGTTGAGCATGATTCTGCTGATATTGTTGACGTTCCTGTAGGGGAGCATATTGGTTGCCTTGAGCAGTGGCGATGATGTTGTTTACCGTCCATCGGGCGAGGAGGAGAACCGCTGCGGTTTCCATTACCATATCCGATAGGTCTTCCTTCCACTCTGTTTTGTTTAACTGGAGTGGCCTGATGAGGCCATGGGAAGATTGTCACTGCGCGGATTCCTCGCTTCGACTTGCTCTCCAGCACGGATTAACTGTGTGAAATTCACATATGGATGTGAGATGAGATATCCAGATATGCCAGGATATGTTGAATGAACAATCATGGAGATTTATTCTTCGTCGTCGATAGGTGTCCAAATTCTGGCCGCCATAGCTCCCCAACGTCCCACATAAGCTGATGGCGTTTCATCACTCCTTTGCCTGAGAGCCGCGAGGTCGTCTCTTCTGGGTGCCATGTTGAGATTGTACGCGAATCTGTCGACGAAAGCCTGGGAAAGTTATTCCCAAGTCTTGATACGATGGCAGTCCAACGATGTGTACCAGTCTAGGGCATCGCCCTTCAGAGATTTTTGGAACAAGCGAATGAGGGCCCCTTCATTTCCTGAGATTGCACTCAGCTCTCCACAGAAAGCCTCGAGATGTGCTGTGGGACAACCGCTGCCGTCGTATCTTTTAAATTTTAGTACCTGAAATTTTTGAGGTATCTGAGCATCTAGGAAAGGACGCAAGTCTCTGAACTTGGTCGAAGGTAGATCGATTCCTTGTTGTCGCTGAAGTTGATTTTGTAAGATCTGGAACTGTTCCCACAACTCGTCCAGTCCTGCATGATCTGTTCGAGCGACTGGTGCCTCTCGAAGTAAGGCACGTTCTTCCTCGGCATAGTGGTCGATGTCTTCGACCCTATGGGCTTGTTGAAAGGCAACCGTGGGTTGTTGAAATTGATTTGATGATTGAACTGGATTCTGACGAACTTGTACTTGAAAGGATTGTAACTGAACTGGAGACTGTACTGAAGGTTGAACCGAAACTTGCTGGAAATTAACTGGAGATTGCTGAATTGAAGATTGCTGGAAATTAACTGGAATCCCATTGGCGGGGATGTGCTGGAATTGAAAAGTGCTCCTGTTTGTAGGAGGCTGAGATGCTGGGAAGTGACCCCCTTGTTGGGTATTCACTACTGTCCCCTGATTGATGTGGGCTTGACACTGACCCCCATTATGGGCATTCGCCAGTGCTGTCCCTGCTGCTGGAAATTGAATTGAAATTCCATCGGTGGGGATGTGTTAAAATTGAGTAAAAGTCTCATCGGCGGGGACATGCTGAGAAAGAAAAGGGATCCCATTGGAGGGGACATGCTGAAATTTACTGAGATTGTTGTTTGCAAGATTGACTGGAGGCTGGCTAGAAGTTCCTGCGACGGGAATGCTCTGAGACGATCTTGTCGTCGCAGGAAGGTACTGAGAAGGATTCCCCATAGTGAAGGGCTGAGATGGCTGTTTTCGGTAGTCTTAGGTAGACTCCGATGGTTGTGCTTGATTTGAACTGGAGGCCTGAAGGACCAGGTATGGCTGCCGAGATTGCTAAACTGAGCCAACTTGGTTGTTGGCTGTTGCGGTAGCTTGTGCTTGCATGAATTGCAAGAGCATTTCTTGCATTGCTCTCATTCCTTGTGCCAATTCTTGCATGATTGGCGTATTCTGAATTGGTTGTTGCGCTGGAGGTTGCGCTTCGGCCATCTCGAGAGCGGGGAAGAGGTGAGTTTCCTCTTCGTGATCGGACATAGCTTGCTGAGCCTGAGTGCGGATTATGCTACGGAAGGGAAGTTGTTTCCAAAGACGTTGAGCCCGAGGAGGCACAATGGTGATGACTATACTCTACTCTTCTTTGGATTTTGGGATTTTCTATTTTTTTTGTTTTTTGGGTAGAATGCTATGCAGATGAGATTGTATGAGGACTAATGACTTTTAAGTGTAGGAGGGATTCCGTTTTTCAAGTTGGATCATGACTAGTGGGATTACCAAATCCCTAACAGAGTCGCCATTCTGTGGACGCTCGCCGTTCCGCACTCCCGGACGTTCTCCCTTCCTTTCGAAAAACAGGGGGTGCGTGTGCGTGAATCGCTGTTTGTGCCACTGGCTTGCCTCGTTCTCGAGGGCTTTGTGTTGGTTGTCGTGTTAAGCTAGATGTGTTTAGATGAGTTTGTATAAGACCAAAGTCGCCACTAGCTAGTTACTTCGAATCTACAGTCGGCTAGACCCCGTAGAAACGTTAGAGAATGGGATCCGAAGATTCCTTCCTTTAAAATGACCCCTTTTTTATATGCGGCCAGAGATTCGAGGTAAGGGATCACGGTTACAGGGTGGGAAGAGGTTAAGTACCCCACACTGCCTATACCGAAGTACAGTCTCTACTTCATAGAATCAAGCTACTACTTGAAAGTCTGATTTAATCCTCGTACATTCTCATTAATGACATGATGCATGAATGCAAGTCTGAACAGTAAGAGTTTTTGATGGGTCGGTTTCCATTAACAGGCAAGCCCAGAGCATACGCTCGAACTGACAGGTGCTTTATACAGGATGCATGCTGTGTGTTTGAATAATCAAAGTGTCTGTAGTGGTATGATAAGCAGGGGGGTTGGAAGAAAAGTGAATGTTGCACTTATGATAGATGCGAATGAGATGATGCCGGTAAAAGAGTAGCTGGATGGACGGAAGTGTCGCAGGGATTTGCTTCGAGTGGCTTAATCAAGACTTGGGTGACTTGGGAGGCTTAGACCGGGGTTAGGCTGGGCTGGACCATGGCTAGACTCTTCTCACTCTGGCTCTCCTAGGTGGAGGAATGGGGTAAAGGGGTGGAGATGGACTCGGAGCTCTCGGGCTGGATTGAGGGGAGGTGGATGCTAAATGTGAAGGGGAGAAGGGGTATTTATAGTGGCGGAGAGTGGCAACTCTCGTAAATAAGTTT
Organism: Liriodendron chinense; assembly: GCA_003013855.2. Lineage (NCBI taxonomy): Eukaryota > Viridiplantae > Streptophyta > Magnoliopsida > Magnoliales > Magnoliaceae > Liriodendron > Liriodendron chinense. Next base: position 4,421,995 of record ML058463.1, on the reverse strand, counting down.
GGGCGGCACCCTGAGGGTCGCCCATATGGCCGCGCTGCTTTAGCTTCGGAGTGTACGGCCTCCGAACCTGAAGCAGAAAAGCCCGAGGTTCGGAGTCCGGACCTGCTCCGAGGTTGTGGTTCGAAACTTGGTGAGTTGACTGGGTTTGGAAGATGGGTTGACACGGTGAGTTGACTCGGTGATTTGACTCAGCGGGTTGACTCACCAAGTTTGACTTTTTAAGGATTTTTTGACTTGGTTTTTCTTATGGGGGGTTTTTCAGGCTGATGTTTAGGGGTGAGTTAATTGGGTTCAGGCTTGAGCTGGGCTATAGATTGGGGCTTACAAGGGTGAGTTTGGCTGTGTTTGAACATGGGATTTGGGGGTATGGTCCTCCATTCATTCAGCTATCTCTACCAACATTGTAGCCGAAGGTGGGGTGTCTACACCTACGAAGAAAAAAACGCAATGTAAAAATAAAAGGAACAAATGGTATTAAATTAATGATAAATTCAAGGAAACAATCGTATACATTGGAGTTTTGAGTTATTAGATAAAGATTAGTAATGGAAAACACCAGCATTGAATCGATCCCCATTTAATGGATAACATTTAATCAATCTCTCTCCAATGGACAGCTAAAAAGAAAATACTCAAGGGTTCAAATTACCTTGGTGTAAATGGATGAATGCAAGTATTTCCACGATTCGGTACTTCATTAAAAATTACTTGATTGTTGTCAGATAGTGGTAATGCCTGCATATTCAGATAAAATCTCTAATTAGAATCATTCATTCAATGTATCAAAACCGTAGAGCAATACCAAAATTATATTCAGATGGTGAAAAAGAAAAAAAAAACACAAAAACATGCCATTAGCATATGTTAGTGAAGGTCAATGAACTATAAAACTCACTTATTAGAACTAAAAATAGAGTATATTGTGCACCCATTAGAACATAAAACCCATATGTTAGTGAGGTTTAGTAAACCATAAAACCCGTAAAACTCACTTAAAAGAAAGAAAAAAAAACTTATACAACCATACCAACAAGTACATAACCAAAATTGTTGAATCTTATTTTCATATTTTTTCCGTAGTCAACTTAACAGAGGCATAATTTTTATGTAAAAATGAGATTTTTGTATGCTGTCATATGAAAGAAAAATGGTAAATGGTTTAGCTTATGAGATTGTTTGTTGGTACTTATATAGATTTTTTTTTGTGAAATTATTACACTAAGGAAAAAAACTTCAATGAGAAAGAAAACTTGAGAAAATTCTTAATTAGGGAATCGAATTTCAATACCCCTAATTAAGGATTGAAAATGAAAATCCCCCTAATTAGATGAAAATCCCTAAATATGACACTGAAATTATTCCAAAGAGAAAATTTTTAAAGGAAAAAAATTCAGATAAAATAAAATCTAAAAAATTATTCCTAAAGTGGATATCCCATTACAAGAATAAATCCCTAATTAGGGAATCGAATTTGAAGACACCTGATTAGTGATTTTGAAATTCAAACCCTAAAAAAATCCAATTAGGTTTTGAGAAACGAAAATTCCCAAATAAGGCCACCATTACAAAACCCCTATTAGGGTTTTGACATTCAACATTGGGGGATAGAGAGAGAGACATGTTGCTGGAATGACCATTAGTATGTGTGGTAGGTTTGGTTGAGGCAGAGATAAAAAGAGAGATGAGGATGCATGGCTACTTGGGCTGCTGGAGAGTAGAGATGAGATGGAAAGGGAGACGGAAGGAGAAAAGGAAGAAAGAGGGTCTTTTCTTTTTCAAAATCTATTAAAAAAGATAACATGAGGAGAGAGAAAACCAAGCTAAAACCGTTAGTCTCCTAGCTACAGGGATCTTCCACAAGCCGTCCCTCCAACCGCAAGCTAACAGGTGGGGGTAACATCTTAGTGGGTGTTACCCGGGTAACACCTAATCCGCGCCCGCAAGTGGCCCACATCAAGGTGGGCCCCACATGATGTACTGCCCACATCAAAGGAGGGGCCCACACAATGAATAATCCACACCAAAGAATGGCCCCAAATGATGGATGGTGGATGTGCAGGGACCAAACAGACTCGAGGAATGATGTTGGAAACAAACATGCTTTTCTACTTTTTGGTTGGTAAGCATGTTGTTTACCAACATACTTATTTGCTAATTTAGTAGAAATCAAGATAAGTTACTTGTTTACTTATCTAATAAGTAGCTTAAGTAACTTACAATCCAAATGGGCCCTTATCAGGGGCAATGCGTTGCATCGGGTGTAGCGTGTGTGGGGTGGTTGTAAATGAATTTCCATTTACCACAAATTTATATGTTCTGAAATCATAAGAGTTTAATTCAGCACAACTTATCATGGATTCCAACAATGGTCAAAATTTTGGATGGGGCGATGGCACCGTTGGGCTTAAGTGGACCTCGCTTTGATTTTATGTGAAATCCATTTGACCGCAAGGTCATCACCCTATGCTAGGCCGATGGCCCAAAAATCATCACAGTTCCTAATTATCATGTTGTTAGGGCCCAACATGATAATTATATGAAATCCACTCCAATCACTAGGGCGTGTTTGGTGCATTGAGTTAAGTGAGATTACATGGGATGGAATTGCAATAGAGGTAATAATTAGGGAGCGTCAGGGGTTATCAGTGGATCGGCCATAACACACTTAAATCAGTCTCCTTGTTTGGAATGTTTGGTTTTTGGACTATCACCCGAAGATAATAGGGATAAATGTTTGGAAATTGATTGCATGAGTGTCGCACACCACCTACCTCCGTGGTGTGTTTACGTCACCAAGTTTTATGGGCTCCACTATGGTGTATGTGTTATATCTACACCATCTATCCATTTGGAGATATCAATTTAGGTCATCATGAGCATAAAAATGAGGCAAATCCAAAGCTTAAGTGGACCACACCACAGAAAAGCACTGGGAACAGTGATTTTAACCGTTAAAACCTTAATAGGGCCCACCATGTTGTTTTATTTGTCATCTAACCTGTTCATGAGGTCACATAGACCTAGGTGAAGGGGAAAAAAAAACAAATATCAGATTGATCCAAACCTTTTGTGGCCCCCAAGATGTTTTCAATGGTAAATGTAAAATCCCCACTGTATTTTGAGGTATGGTCATTGGATCTGTCTCTTTTTTTAGCCCATGCTGTAAAATGATATCGTAAAAATGGATGGACAGTGTGGATATAACACATTCGTCATGGTCGCATGTTCGCTTCCCCAAGTGTAGGGTTGCGATGTAGTAATAATCTTGGTAAGACCGAGGTCGATCCATAGGGACTTATGTACGAATTCACAAATACTTCCAATAGTTTCTATTTGAAAAACTAACAACCAGATTTTGAGAAGATTGATGTAAATAGCAATTTTGAACTAAACTGGAGTAATCAATTAATAAAAAGGCACTAGGGGTTCAAGGATCCACTTGTAGCAATCCTTGATGCTCAATTCGCTGTGGTTTCTCACTTTCTCAACTAGAATCGAAATTAAGATCTATCTAGCCTAGATGATAGAGCAGTTAAACCAAAAAATCTGCCATATGTAAGATCAATGTATAATTCACTCAATGCAAGCTAAGATGAGCATACTCAATTGCATAGGTCAGTCCCAATTCCGATAGACTAAGTTCACAATTATAACCATCATTAAATCCTGTCACAAGATAAAACTAGATCATGGTTTGAACTTGATTCAAATCACATAAACAGTCCCACATAGTACAGAATTTCTAGAAAAGTAGAACTTTGGTAGGAAGTTCCCACATGAAGATCATGAATCTAGAGCGTATTCCGATTCCTCAGATCATACAGGTCTAAAATAGTTCACAACAATTAAGAACTCAAGCACTTCTTCCAAACATCCATGAGTCATCATAAGACTAAGAAAAACTACTTAGGACTTGAATTAAACTTCAAACCATTGTTCATAAACATGAAATCCAATCTTAAAACCAACTTAAATGAATTGAAATATCTTAGATTCACTACAAGCTTCACCTCTTAGCCCTAGCTAATAGGTTTAGCCGTTCATGATCCAAGGAAACATGAAACAAATTAAGGAAAACATAAAAACAGTAAACAAACTACGAGGAGTTGTGGAACTCCGAAATCCACTTCCGCCGTCTCCCACCGTGTTTAATCCGTTCTTTGATACCCTAAGAACGATCCCCAGGCGTCCTTTTATAGTGGGGAAGCTCCTCAGCGTCAGAATCTTTCAGATTTTGCGTAAGGTTACGCAGTGCACAGAGAAATCCGGAGCTTGTAAAACACGCTCAGTTACGCAGACGACCGGTCGCACGACCGGTCTGAGCTCCTGGACGACCGGTCGCAAAAGTGAAAAATCTGTCCAGAGACTTTTCGAAATTTTCAAACCCAGAAAATTAATTCAAGGACCGGTCGCACGACCGGTCTGAGCAGTGAACGACCGGTCGCACGACTGGTCTTAGACAGTCCAGTGAGTTGTGGCCGCAGGGCCCCTCTTGTTGAGTGATTGGACCGGTCGGACGACCGGTCCTGGGCTATGGACGACGGGTCTTGAGCATGTTCTTCTGCTTTCTTTCTCTTTTCTTTGATTTCTTTCTTTCATCCTTTGACGTTTAGTCCTTTGATCTTCTTTGCTTGTAAATGGCGTCTTTAAATCTTCAATTGACGCATCCTCTCTATCATCCCTACAATCACAAATCCATGCATTAGATTAGTCTATGGATCATGAAAACCTTGCATAATGAGTGATGAATTGGGGTTAAAATATGTACAATTAAGAGCTCAACATTGCACACCACGCAATACATCACCAAAATTTTATCGATGAATGTCCATCGCTAGATAAGAATGTCGATGTTGTAAATCTGAAATGGAAACATGAGATCCCTCTTCAATCCTCCTTGCATAAAGCGCGATTTCTAAAGCGTTGAATACACTGCCTTTACCAAACACACGTATCAGTTTAAAGCTTGGGATTATAAAGTTTATCCCGTCTTCCCCTAAATATTACACATCTTCCCCTAATTCACATTGTTTTTCCTTACAATTCATGGTTAATTCAGACTAATTAAGTTTATTTTTATGTTATAGGTGATTTGAGAAAGGTCCGATGAAATTCATACCAATGGATATGATAGAAAGTCCAAAACAAATAAAGTTTAAAAAGTAAAGATCTATCGATCATCGAAGAAATCAAGTTACAAGACCTGAATTGTCCGAAAAAGTCAAAATGCAGAGTTGTGGGACCAGAAAAGTAAAATAAAAAATATTCAGTAAATGACCCTGCAGTGCTGCTAGATGCTCTATCGATCCCATCGACTAAAACATTGATCTAATCGACCATGCCTTCGATCCTATCGATGGAAGTTCGATCCTGTCGAGAAAATTAGGCAGTTTGGCAGTTTCTTGGAGTATTGGGAACCATCGATCATATCGACAAAAATATGAAAAATTAAGTTTATTGCTGGACAAACTTTGACTCCATCGACAAAATTGTCGATCCTATAGCAGGTCTATAGATCCTATCGATGGAACCCTCAATCCCATCGATAGAGAGGTAGTGATTTTATGCGATTTTGCGTAATCGCATAAAATCGCATAAGATGTTTCCAAATTGAGGTAGTATTCTTCCAAGGCCGTTCAAATCATTATATAAGGACTTCATTGCTGTGGACGCTCGCCGTTCCGTGCTCCCGAACGTTCTCCCTTCCTTTCAGAAAAGAAGAGGGGTGCGTGCGTGCGAATCGTCGTTTGTGCCACTGGCTTGCCTCGTTCTCGAGGGCTTTTATTGGTTATCGTGTTAAGCTGGATGTGTTTAGATGAGTTTGTATAAGACCAGAGTCGCCACTAGCCAGTTACTTCGAATCTACAGTCGGCTAGACCCCGCAGAAACGTTAGAGAAGGGGATCCAAAGATTCCTTCATCTAAAATGACTCCTTTTGATCTGCGGCCAGAGATTCCAGGTAAGGGATCACGGTTACAGGGTGGGAAGAGGTTAAGCACCCCACACTGCCCGTACCGAAGTACGGTCTCTACTTCACAGAATTGAACTAATACTTGAAAGTCTGATTTAATCCTCGTAATTCTCATGGATGACATGATGCATGAATGCAGGTCTAAACAGTAAGAGTTTCTGATGGGCAGGTTTCCATTAACAGGCAAGCCCAGAGCATACGCTCGAACTGACAGGTGCTTTATGCGGGATGCATGCTGCGTGTTTGAATAATCAAAGTACTTGTAGTGACGTGATAAGCAGGGGGTTGGAAGAAAAGTAAATGTTCACTTATGATAGATGCGAATGAGATCATGATGGTAAAAGAGTAGCTGGATGGATAGAGGTGTCGCAAGGGTCTGCATCGAGTGGCTAGATCAAGACTTGGGTGGCTTGGGAGACTTGGACCAGGGTCAGGCTGGGCTAGACCAGGGCTAGGCTCTTCTCACTCGGGCTCTCCTTGGTGGAAAAATGGGCTAAAAGGGTGGAGATGGGCTCGAACGAATAGGATCACACTGAGGCTTGAGGGATTCTTGAATGAGAAGGGGCGGGGGGTATTTATAGCAGCGGGCAGTGGTAGACCCCGTAAATAATTTTGGGCGGCACCCAGGGGGCCGCTCGTACAGTCATTCTGCTTCGGGTTCAGAGCGTACGGCCTCTGAACCTGAAGCAGAAAATCCCCTGGTTTGGTAGTACGGACCTGCTCCGAGGCTGCGGTTTGGAACTCGGTGAGTTGACTGGGCTTGGAAGATGGGTTGACATGGCGATTTGACTCAGCGGGTTGACTCGGTGATTTGACTCAGCGGGTTAACTCACCAAGTTTAATTTTTTTGGGATTTTTTGACTGGTTCTTCTTATGGGGGTTTTTTTTGGGCTTATGTTTAGGGGTGAGTTGACTGGGTTCAGGCTTGAGCTGGACTATGGATTGGGGCTTATAAGGGTGAGTTTGGCTGGGTTTGGACATGGGATTTGGGGGTATGGTCCTCCATTCATTCAGCTATCTCTACCAACATTGTAGCCGAAGGTGGGGTGTCTACAGATGCCCCTCTTTGACAGAGGTTGCGCGCAACCGAATGTCAAAGAGAGTGGACACCCCACTTCTGACCCGGTCATTCATGGATCGTAGTCTGAAATCTTTGCTTGCCTTTGCATCTGCGTCAGTTGATCATTTGTAAATTGATCACTCGCACATACCACGAGAGTTTAGAGAAAACGTTGCGATTGTCCCTACATGCGTTGCAACCTGGGTACCCAATCGCAACCCTTCCATTCCCGATCGGTACTAACATCGAAAAGGTACAGTAGAGCCTCTGCGTCCGTCATAGTCTTACGAGGTTACCGACCCTAAGATTGATTGTTTGATGTTTTCCCGGATCACTCAAGGAGTACTTGTTTCGTTTGACTGTTAAAGTGGTTAGCTGCCCTGCGTCCATATAGTCTTACGGGAGTCCACTACGCCGACTTGGAAGCAGTCAAGGGACTTCAGGCATCAATGCCTAAGTATGTGCGGGTGAACTCTTTCCACCCGATCTGCTGGTTTTGGTGCTTGGTTTGCAATTCATTCTTTCCTAGATTGTGGTTTGGAATCTTTTTTTCCTTTGTATCGGAGTCAGTTGATTGTTTGGAGATTGATAACTCGCACATACTGCGAGAGTTTGGAGAAAACGTTGCGATTGTCCCTGCATGCGCTGCAACCTGGGTACCCAATCGCAACCCTTCCATTCCCGATCGTTACTAACATCGAAAAGGTAACGGTAGAGCCTCTGCATTTGTCATAGTCTTACGAGGTTACTGACTCGGAGATTGATTGTTTGATGTTTTTCCAGATCACTCCAAGAGTACTTGTTTCGCTTGACTGTTAAAGTGGTTAGCTACCCTACGTTCATGTAATCTTATGGGAGATCACTATGCCGACTTTGACTCAGTCAAGGTATTTCAGGCATCCACGCCTAGGTATGTGCGGGTGAACTCTTTCCACCCGATCTGCTAGTTTGGATACTTGGGTTACAATTCATCGTTTCCACCGTTCAGATGGTTTCTTTGACCGAGCCTTTTGGCTTTCATCTTTTTGTATCTTGGCATGTGGTATGACCGCACTGACACTGGAGTTCAGTTCGTTCGTACTCTGAGTGCATTGGATCCGATGGTCTCTGGGGAAACTGCGAGACATTGGATCTTATTTGATTTTTGCGTCGACTCCTACCCAGAGATATGGAAGATCTCTCGATGTTTTGGAGACCAAACACTTTGCTGGGAAAATGTTTTTGGATTTTGAAAAGACACCCACTCTGGGGAGTGATACTCCGTGGGGTTTTTATTTGTAAATAGAAATATATATAATATTTTTTGTCTTTTTGAAGAGGAAATCTGGCTTGCACGCGCCTCCACTAGGGATGCCTGTGGGGTCTTTGGCTGACCGACCTTTATTTTGAAAGCATGTAAACATGATGATTGATGCGATGCATGAGGATGCATGGAGATGCATATTTGATGATGGATGCATGGTTTGGCTCATTCTCTTTCAGTTTGATGATTTTGCTTTTGCTGGGGATGTAGAGAATTTTTGAGCTTATTGCTTGCGGGGTTATACTCCTTTAGGGATTTTTTTTCCGATGCGGATGCTTGGTCAGCGGGTTGGTCAAGATCCCGACCCATGGTCGATCAGGTCCATTGTCTCAAGATGCTGTTTCTTTGCTAATGGGAATGGGTGAAGGATGTTATCAGACTTCAAGATGTTCTTCTGGGAATGGATGTGAATGGGACGGTGCTTGGTTGCCAGTGTTGGTCAAGATTCCAATTTGTGGAGATTGGATCCGTCATCCCAAACTGTGAAGTGAGTAGAGTTCAAGACTCCTGAAGTGCAGTGCTGGGGATAGTGACAATTTTTTTGTGGTTTTTTGCAAATACTTGGCCCGAATCTTTTACCCGAGTAGTCAGGATGGAGATCGGTTATTGAAAATGAAGGAAATATTTTTGTGATTTTGAGAATATTTGGTTTGAAAGTAAGGGAAGTTTTTTTGTGATTTTTGAAAGGTGATTTTTCAATGTTTTGATGTTTTTGTTGGATTTTCTGAAATGCAGGGAAAGGTATGAAATTTTCATCCATTTCCAACTTCTATTGCTGATAAGGCACCCGATCCATTTTACGTCAGCGAGTAAGACGAATCTCACACAGTTAAGTGCCGTAGTTTTACATCTTCGGATGAGGGGAATTTTGAGGGTTTTCAGTCAACACACCCACAAAGTTGCCTGCTCCTCATGTGCAATGCACATAGACCATGTATCGTCCGACGGACTCTTTCTGCCACAAAATGAGCCACATCCTCACATTTTCCTTTGTCAATCCAGTTTGGGGTCTTATACTGCTCACAATTCCGTGAGGGTGAGCTTCACTGTTCACTCCCCAAGTGTAGGGTTGCGAAGTAATAATAATTCAGAAAGACCGAGAATCGTTCCCACAGAGATTTATAAATGGGTATTCTCAGAATTTGTCTAAAATAACTAATAATTAAGATCCTATTAAGAACTAAAGCTAGAAAATAGGGAATTGAGTTTAAACAGTGAAAGTGTAAGCTAATATCAATCTAAAAAGGCACTAGAGCGCCAAGGATCCACTTTTGATAAGTTTCAATGCATCAATACAACTAGGTCTCTCATAACTCAATCGGAATCGAATTTATATCTCTATCCGATCGGAATATAGAGCGGTTCAATCAACAATTATAAAAAACAGTTGCTCATTCATTGATTCGATTCCCACAACAATGCTCAGGCCTTGGGCACCCTCAATTGTGCAGGCCAAGCCTCTTTCCAATCTAGTTGAGATTCACAACCATAGCTTTCATCAAATCCTGTCACTAGACTTGACTATAACCAATGATTAGAACTCTAATTAAATCAAAATCAATCAGCAAACAGCTATTTCAGATTATAACAAAAGATAAGAACTTTAGTTGAATGAGTTCCCACATGAAGATCAAGCCATTGTACACAAGGCAATCAAAGGGTCTACCATGTCCGGAGTCGATGATAGATCAATGAACTACACAAGCATAACCAATGCTCAGAAGATAAGCTACTAAGTTTAGAATCACTAAGAATCACATGAGCTCGGAGTCATCAAGAGATCAAAGTAAAACCAAATTAGTACTTGATTCAAACTCATATTGAACTAAATTCTTTAATTAAAACATAAAAAGGAAACCTAGGTTGCATCAATTCATAAAAAACAAATCAAAAGCTTCACCTCTTAGCCCTAGCTAAGAGGTTTTAGTTCATCTCTAACATCCTTGAACTAGAAGCCTCAAAAACATAAAAAAACAACTAAAATAGGAAGAAAAACTAGGAAAACTTGAAGTAGAATCCGTCTCCTAAGCTTCCTTGATGATCCCCACGTCCTGGCATGCCCTAATATGAAGAGGAGAAGCTTTATTTATAGATTGGCATGGAAGATTCCCGATTGCGCAAGGAAATACGCAATTGCGCAGAGAAAATCGGAGCTTTCCCGCACAAGCTGTTACGTTGACGACCGGTCGCACTACCGGTCTGAACTTGTGGATGACCGGTCGCACGACCGGTCTCAAAACTACCAAATTTGTCCAGAGAGTTTTCACAATTTCCTGTTGAACGCACGACCGATCGCACGACCGGTCTGAGTGGTGAACGACCGGTCGTACGACCGGTCTCAACTGGTCCAGTGACTTTTGGTTTGAAGTTCCTCCTGTGTTGAGTAGTCAGACCGGTCGGATGACCAGTCCTGGCTATGGACGACCGGTCTTGAGTGTATTTCTCCCATCTTCTTTTCTTCTCTCCTTTGCTTCTTTCTTCCACTCTTTCATACTTAGTCTTGTGATCTTCATTGCTTGTAAATAGTATCTTTAAACCTTCATTTGATAAATCCTCTCTCCTATTCCTACAATCACAAATACATGCATTAGATTAGTCTTTAAACCAAGAAACTATGCACAATGAATGATGAATTGGGGTTAGAATATGCACAATTAAGAGCTCAACATTCACCTCCCAACTGCCTTAATGCCCTTCATAAGTTTTAGGAACAGGGAACATTCGTTAGATTCAACAGTGACTTCCAAATCAAGGTTGTCTATCATGGTGCGTTCAACACGAACAGGGTCGCGGGGTTCTTCCCGCCTCAGCCCTTACCTGTTTAGAAGATTCCGGACATTCGTACGATCAAGTGTCAGCCATGTCCAGAACAGGTTGGGATAGAAAGCCCCCGAGAAGTTAATACTAGTGTAGTTTTAGGTCTTAGGACCGCTGAGGATAGATTCGTGCAGTTAAACATTGATGGTGAAATATTTTTTTTGTTTTGAGGAAGCTTCAGACTTCAACTCAAGTGATCGAGGTTGATACTAGTGTTTATGGAAAGCTTAAAATCTTTTGGTATTTTTTTTATCTGGGTTGTCGAACCTTGATCCGAGCAGTAGAGGCCGATGCCGGTTTTTGGTTGAAAGCAAGAAAGGTCCCCCGAGAAATTAATCCCAGTGTAGTTTAAGGTCTTCGGACAAAAAATATGTACATGCTGAAAATACATTCTTTTTGTGATTTTTTGAAATGTTCCAGGCTGTTAAATCCCAATTTAAGCGATCAAGATTAACACTGGTTTTTATTGGAAATCTCTCGGGATTTTGGTCCCAATGTAGTTTAAGGTCTTCGGACCAAAACTTTGTACAAGCTGAGATCGGGAATACATTTTTTTTTTTTTTTTTAGAAAATGTCCGGAGTCGTCGGATCTTGATGTGAGCAATCAAGACTGACGCTGGTTTTTATTAAAAATCTCTCGGGATCTTGATCCCGACGTAGTTTAAGGTCTTCGGACCAAAACTTTGTACAAGCGGAGATCGGGAATACATTTTTTTTTATTTTTTAAAAAATGTCTAGAGTCGTCGGATCTTGATGTGAGCAATGAAGACCGATGCTGGTTTTTATTAAAAATCCCTCGGGATCTTGATCCCGACGTAGTTTAAGGTCTTCGGACCAAAACTTTGTACAGAATAGGGTAACCCATTTTTTTTTTTTTAAATGATCCAGGTCATCAGATCTTGGCTCGAACGGCTGGGATTGATGCCGGTTTTTATTAAAAATCTCCGGAGGTTTTAGTCCCAACGTAGTTTAAGGTCTTCGGACAAAAACTTTGTGAAGAATAGCAATCAAGGTTGGAGATTCCAGGGATTCTTCTGAGTATGATTCAGATCATTTGGCCATGACTTTAGATGGTTGAGATCACTGTTTGACCAAGTCAATTCTTTTTCTTTTTCTTAAAAATTTCATGGAGCTTTTTCCATATCATCAAGCTAATTTCTCCCCATTTCTCACAAGATGAGATTTTGGTGAGATTCCTTACTTTTTCTCATCCTTCTCTTCCATCACTTCATTCTTACATGGAGGTACAAGATTCACTTATAACCACCCTTCCCAAGGAGGAGTTCTTCCCGAGGAGAGAGGGTGGGGGGTCATTTCAACCAAAGGGGAGGACGGACGGCCCCCTGGGTGCTACCCAAGCCGCTTCTGCCCACTGGTCTTTCCAGTGGGTCGGATAATGGGGTGCCCTCCCATTTTCTATATAACATGGGGCACCCTTGGCCCCTTCAGCGTGCAATCTCTCTCTTCTCTTTCTCACACTCTCTCTTTCTTCAAGTTTTTCACTTCCTTTTGGTGGTCTTTTGCTCTTTTCAAGTGGTGGGGGCCTTAGTGAAGCTTTTGGACAGCAAGGTGGTCCCCCTTTGGTGAGTGGTGAAGGAATGGACCACTCCCTTTTCTTTCTTGTCCTTTTTCTTCTTCATTGTCTCTTCTCATGTTCTCTTTCTTTTGTTCATGTAGATACTCCAAGGGAGTCAAGGTGGGCCCAAGTCTTTTTGACCTTTTCTTCATCTCCAATCTCCTCTCAAGGTAGTGCATGGAGAAGGACATTGCAAGCTTCCATTTCATTCTTTCTTTTCTTTCTTCATACTCCCTTCATGTGTATGTAAAGGGTAACTTTACCATGTCCATCAAGTGTGCATGGCAAAATAGTCCTATCTTTTCTCATGGGAGTTGGGCCTCTTTTTATGTGTATCAAATGGGCTCAAAGTGAAGTCATGGCCTTCGGTGTATTTGATGGGCCCAATGCTTCATTTTGGGCTCCCTCTTACTTTCTTTTTCTTGTCATTTCCTTTGGAGCTTTCTTTTCTTTTCCATCTTCTTTTCAAGGTTTGGGCCCATGGGAATGGTAGGGCCCACCTCAAGTTTTGGGCTCATAGAGCTCATTTTGGGTGACCCTATCTTTCTTCACATGTGTATGGACAAAGGTGACTAGCCCATTCTTCACTTAGATCTCAAGTGGGCTAGATTTCTTAGTTGGGCCTTTAGGACAAGTAGCCTAAATTTCCACCATTTCTTGATCATGATGTACATCCTTGTACACAAAGTGTAGTGGGTTCCTTGGAATTCCTTCATATAGATGGGCTTTTGGGCCCTCTTTGAAACTTGTGTATCTCTTTCAGTCATGTGTGCACCCCTACACTTTGTGCATGTGGGACTCTTTCTCTTCATGCCTTTTCTTTGGATGGATGGAGGACTTGAGTTACTTGATCATCCACAAGTCCCATGAGTGAGTTGTTTCAACAAACTCACTAAGTTCAGATGGTTTTCTCATGTTTGTAGGAAAGTGGTTCTCAAGAGCTTAATGTTCCCAATCTCAAATGGATGACTCTTCTTCAAGTGAGCTATCCATGCAACCATAGCTCCTTGAACTTCTCTTCGGGTGCTTGGTGGGTCATCCACCATCATTCTCAGGGATAAGCGATTTTTCTTTTAATTTGTGGGAAAGAATGATACCCATAAGTTGCTCAATTTTGTCCCATGCTTTGGGGCATTTTGGATTTTGATCTTCAAGTGGGCTATGTATACCATTGTTAGCCACTTTCATGATGGTTGGGTGACTCATCAAGCCATGCCCTCTTGTGCTCAAATGGTCCCCTTTTTTGTAAAGAAATTGGTGCACATAAGTTGCCAAACTTGTCCTTGCGTGGACATTTCCAATTTTGATTCTTCATGTGGGCTATGTGCATCAATTTTGTTTTACCATTGGCTTCTTTGATTCATATGTTTGTGGGTAGACCACCATGTTGTACTCTCATGGTTAAAACATTTACCAAGATGATGCACATGGGTTGCCCATGGTTAACCCATGAATGGGATCTCATGTTTCTTTAAGTGGACTATGTTCTCTTTTCAATCCAATGAGGTGAGGCACTTGAGTTGCTCTTGGGGACCAATTTCCTTCCTATTCCCCATTTGTCCATGTACATGTGTAGAAAGATGAGAACACCTTAAATGAGGATCATGGCCTTGGTATGGAAAGTGAACCAAGCCTTGGTCACAGATGGACTTTGAAGAGGGATTTCTCATGTGAAGTTGGATTCTTATCCCTTTGATCTCATGGCACTTGAGTGCATTTGTTGTCCAAAGTGTGTCCTTGGGTGATGGACTTTCCTTACCTAAAGCACGACATGCAACCCTCTTTAAGGTGGGCCTTGCTTTCTTTGATGGGCTCAACACATATCCTGGGTAACACATGGAGTTGGACATTAGATTTTTGCATTTGAATGTGAGTCCAAATCCATGGGTTTCCTGGATAATGATTTGGATTTTAACGGGTAAAGAATATGGACTTACCTTGCCAAGCTTGTAGGATTCAATGGCGGATGGTACAAGGGGGCGAAGGGCGGTAGACGAGGATGACCCGGCCTTCATTGTTCGCCGAGGGGCTCATATGCGTTCTTTAGCCAAAGAGCACCAACCTCTTTCCTCCATAAAGGGCCGAGGCACCCGAGATCTCTGGGATGATTGGGTGAAACACCCACAGCCTTTGCTTAAACGTATTCTGGCCGATACCCCTTTTGCAGGCCTTCTTACCTTGTACTTTCACAACAATAACGCCAATCGCATGCTGCTTGCGGCTCTCTGTGAGAGGTGGCGGGATGAGACCCACACCTTTTAACTTCCCTGTGGCGAGTGGGGAATAACTTCCCTAGATATATATATATATATATATATATATATATATATATATATATATATATATATATATATATATATATATATATATATATATATATATATATATATATGCAGATTGGCTTTCCATTCCATAGGGCAGTTGTTCCCCACGTCGGTTCCCTTGCTCCCATCACTTCCACTGACTGGCTACAGCTTGTGGGGGTCATCCCTCCTGAACACGAATTCTAGGGCCACCAAGTGAAACTGCGATGGTTTTACAATACCTTCGCTACTGTCATCCCTACTACCGAGCTGGAGGCCCTTCACAAAGCCCGGGCCATGATTACTTACGCCTTTAGGTCATTCCTTTTCTACCATGCGAACGAGAGGGTCGACCCTAGATTTCTTCACTTGGTTGATGATCTTCACCATTCGTACAATTGGAACGGGGCTATCTTGACTCATATCTTCCTAGGTTTAGATAAGACTTCTCGGAGTAGCCGGTCCTACACAGGTTTCTGGCCCATCATGGAGGTATTCTTTTTTAACCTTCCCTGGAGACATTTGTCTTCTTTCTTCCTCTGATCATTGTGTCTGCCCTTTCCTAGACTTGCTTTTATGATCATTTTTCTCATCTCTCGCCGAGGATATGAGATGATGTTGAGCCATCTTTGTACCGCTTCATGCACTGGCATCAGCAAAACCGTCGACGGAATTCTCGAGTGTCTGGGGACAATTGGCATGCTGACATAGACGGATTGACCGTCGAGGATGTAAGTATCTTATTTTCCTTATCCATAGTGTTACTCTGGGGCTGATTGTGATGAACTCATTTGTTGTAGTTTGCTCGGATGCCGTACGCCAACTTTCCTCTTTACTACACCCCTCAGCGTGTGGAAGCATATGATTCATCATGTCTTCGGATCATGCTTTCTGACGCTGAATCATTTTAGTGGTATTTGGGTCAGAGGCTGCTTCGACAGATCACTAGTGTAGCTCGGGTTCCTTGTTCCGCACCCCTCCAGCTGCTCAGATCCCAGCTGATGAGATGGCCGATGCTCTTGTGGGCCAGCCTGGATTTCGCTTCACGATCCTGGATCATGACTACGACGAGTGGTACTTGCTGTACGGGCAGGGGCCTCTGCTTCCTTCGCTCTATGTTCCAGGGGGTCGTCACAGATATGACGGCGGATCGGTAACAGCTCCTCTGATGGACCTTCATCGTCGGGAGCGGGATGAGAGAAGGGATGATGACGACTATGTTGGTGATCTGTAGTCTGCTCCTGTGAGGATGTATTCAGCTTACTTGCTGTATGATCTTCTTCTTTTTGCTTTTACTTTCTTCTGTATCAAAATCTTCTGAATGAATATACAACCCTTGATTTGCCATAAAACCTCTTAATGATGCTTGGATGTCTTGACTCTTGACTCATTCTTTGATACTTTATGGAAGATAAGATTTCTCAACTGCCTGGATGACGACTTGAATGGTTCAGATAGCTTGACTTGGCCCTGTGGGCCCTTTCCAGACTTTAGCTTTGCTTTGAAGCACCTTTTCTTGATGTTTTGTGAGGCTATGAAGGCTTTCCATGGTGCGGATGATGACTTGAACGGCTCAGAATTCTCTTTTCAGCCATGTGGGCCCACTTGATGATCAGATCTTAGATTCGGGACTCCTTTTTTTACAATAAAACCCTTGATGTTGCTATTTGATGACTCATGCAAGCATTTCCATGGTTTAGATCATGATGATCTAGTCTTTGAATGGCTCAGATCGCTTGTGGGCCTCTCTTGATCAGTTTTCCTTCTCTTTGACTTGATCAGCCCCATGCTAGCCGTGGTATTTCATGATTGGACAGGTGGGGTACTTTCCAGATGATTCAGATCAGCCACAAACGAAATCTGAAGTTGATTGTTGCCTTGGGCGGCCCTCAGGGTGCCATCTGTTGACGTGGACTGTCAGCCTCACCTACCAGCGGCTGTGTAGCCTATCCTGCGGAGAGAGAGGGAGTGCGTCTATACGGGCGGCCCACAGCGGGCCGCCCAAACTTCACCTCTTGTGCGGCCTGGGTTGGTTCTGGTTCGGACAGTGAGAACATTCTCCTGGCTGTTGTCTCCTTCATTCCTGTACCCGATCTTTCGATTTAGCCATGAATCTTTTCCTTGTCTCTTCTTTCCTTCTCCTTTTGTCTTCTTCTTGGTTTGTCTTTTCTCAAGCAATAGATGGTGGAGATTTAGGGGCTGTGGGGGCTGTCCATGATGGATCCCATGCTTCAGAAAGTGGTGGAGGCTTTCATGATGGTGGGATGCTTTTGATTGATGGTAGAGATGAAGCTTTGAATGAGGGCATTGATGAGGGTTTAAGGATGGCGATTGGTGGAGCTTTGAATGGGCCAATTAATGGCTGTGTTGAGCTCTTAATTGTGCATATTCTAACCCCAATTCATCACTCATTATGCAAGGTT
Source organism: Liriodendron chinense (assembly GCA_003013855.2). Lineage (NCBI taxonomy): Eukaryota > Viridiplantae > Streptophyta > Magnoliopsida > Magnoliales > Magnoliaceae > Liriodendron > Liriodendron chinense. Next base: position 4,404,542 of record ML058463.1, on the reverse strand, counting down.
TTCATGATTTATAGATTAAACTAATGCATGGATTTGTGATTGTAGGGATGAGAGGGAGGAATCATCAATCGAAGACTTAAAGATGCCATTTAGAAGCAAAGAAGATCAAAGGACCAAGTGTGAAAGGGTGGAAGAAAGAAGCAGAGAAAAGAAGAAAAGAAGGAAGAAGAAGACACCCAAGACCGGTCGTCCGACTGGTCGTCCAAGGCCCAGGACCGGTTGTCAGACCGATCCGATCACTTAATAGAAGTACCCCTGCGGCCACAGCTCACTGGACTGTCCACGACTGGTCGTCCACTGCTCAGACCGGTCGTACGACCGGTCCTTGAATTAAAATTTCAGGTTTTGAATTTTTGAAAACTCACTGGACGTTTTTTGTACTTTTGCGACCGGTCGTTCAGGAGCTTAGACCGGTCGTGCGACCGGTCGTCTGCGTAACTGAGCGTGTTCTACAAGCTCCGAATTTTTCTGCGCACTGCGTACTCTTACGTAAAGATTCTGATGCTGGGGAGCCTCCCCACTATAAAAGAACACCTAGGGATCGTTCTTAGGGTATCTTAGAAGGGTTTGAGCAAGGTGGGAGGCGGCGGAAGTGGATTTCAGAGTTCCACAACTTCTCCTAGTTTGTTTGCTATTTTTATGTTTTTCTTAGTTGTTTCATGTTTCCTTAGATCATGAACGTCTAAACCTCTTAGCTAGGGCTAAGAGGTGAAGCTTGTAGTGAATCTAAGATGTTTCAATTCGTTTAAAGGTGGTTTTAAGATTGGATTTCATGTTTATGAATAATGGTTGGAAGTTTAATTCAAGTACTAAAGTAGTTTTTCTTAGTTTTATGATGACTCATAGATGTTTGAAAGAATTACTTGAGTTCTTAATTGTTGTGTTAGTCTAGACCTGTATGATCCGAGGAATTGGAGTACACTCTAGTATTATGATCTTCATGTGGGAATTTCCTACCCAAAGTTCTATTTTTCTGGAATTCTGTTGTATGTGGACTGTGTATGTGATTTGAATCAAATTCAAGTTATGATCTAGCTTTGTCTTGTGACAGGACTTAATGATGGTTATGATTGTGAATTTAGTCTATTGGAATTGGGACTGACCTATGCAATTGAGTATGCTCCTCCTAGCTTGCATTGAGTGAATCATATACATAGATCTTACATATGGCAGATTGTTGGTTTAAACAGCTCTATCATCCGACTAGATAGATCCTAATTTCGATTCTAGTTGAGAAAGTGAGAAACCACAGCGAATTGAGCATCAAGGATTGCTACAAGTGGATCCTTGAACCCCTAGTGCCTTTTATTACTTGAATACTTCAGTTTAAGTTCAAAATTGCTACTCACATCAATCTACTTAAAAACTTATTTGTTAGCTTTTCAATAGAAACTATTGGAAGTGTTTTGTGGATTCCTAAATAAGTCCCTGTGGATCGACCTCGGTCTTACCGAGATTATTACTACATCGCAACCCTACACTTGGGGAAGCGAACAAGTTTTTGGCGCCGCTGCCGGGGACTTTGACGGTTGTTCACAAAATTTCTGAAAATAATATCTATTTAGGATTTTTAGGATTCTAGTACTAACTTAGTTTGTTTTGTTTGATTTTTCTTTTACAGGGATTTCTAGGAAGCTGAAGAAGACATAAGGATCTCAAGTGCCAAATCAGGTTCTATCTTTCTAACTTTACTCTTCTTCTTCTCCTATTCATTCCTATCATATTCATCTCTTGTAGAGTGGGTGGAGACTCCTTTTTGGATCTCTGATAGGTAGGCCTTGAGCCACCTGGATTCTTATTGGTCGGCTCTGATAGGTAGGCCTTGAGCCACCTGGATTCTTATTGACCAGGAGAAATCGGTCTCTATCCTTACTTCTGGCCTAGCCATTGCAAGACACCTTGTGCTTCGGTCTTAGAGAAGAGTAAAGAAAGGAAGGAAGAATTCTTTTTTCCTTTTTGTTTCATTCTTCTTGGATTTGCATGCCACATTGGGCTCGGGATTCCAATAACCGACTCATTAGTGAAGGGGGAATAGTTGAAGGAATTGACAGAGAACCATGTGCTAGGAGACATCTAACTTCTCCAATTTTTTCTGAAAATATGGCTGTAAATCAACCTAATCTGATGGCCAATCCTAATCTGGGCCAAAACCAAATCGAAACGGGAGAGAATGTGGTTGAGAATATTCCCCGACCAAGAACATTACATGATTACTTGCAACCAGCAAGAGCGAGCACTCCCTCATGCATAGTCTTTCCACAAAATGCAGGAAATGTAGATTTGAAATCGGGAGTGATCTAACTCCTTCCAAAATTCCATGGATTAGACAGTGAAAGTGCCTATCAACACCTGAAAGGAATTTGATGAGGTAATCACCACCATGCACTTTGTGAATGTTACTTATGATGTGGTAAGGCTTAAATTATTTCGTTTTACCGTTAAAGATAAAGTTAAAGGTTAGCTTTATGCATTAAGGCCAAGATCAATTGGTGCATGGACTGATATGCATAGGGAATTCATTAAAAAATTCTTCCCTACTCACAAAACGAACATGTTGAGGCGCCTTACAATGAACTTTGCCCAAAAGGAAGATAAGACTTTCTTCCAATGTTGGGAGAGGTTTAAGGACTTGTTAAACGCATGCCCACATCATGGCTATGAAATTTGGCGGGTTATAAGCTTTTTCTATGAAGGACTGACTTCACCCATGCGCCAATTTGTAGAGATGATGTGTAATGGAGAGTTCATAAATAAGGAAGCCGATGAAGCATGGGACTATTTGGAGGAATTAGCTAAGAATGCACAGTCTTGGGATACATCTAAACCAACAAATTCCAAGACTAGCCAACAAAGGAAAAAAGGAGGAATTTATGTCCTATCAAAAGAGGATAGCATAAGTGCACGTGTGGCTAGCCTCACAAGAAAAGTCGAGGCCATGGAATTAAAGAAAGGAGAGATGATCAACTCCAATGAAGTTGAAACTGTTTGTGGAATTTGTTGTTTACGTCAATTTTTGTAACAGGATCCTCCGAAAGGTTACCTTCTCTCCAAGAGATTTCTTCCTTGGATCTGAAAAGAAAGAGAAAACAAATAAGGGTGGCTGGCGTCCAGCCGTTAGCCCTCCGATGCTTAAATTAGACAGGATGAGGTTGAAAAGAGAAGGAATGATCAATCAGAGTTAAAGATTGAGTATTGTCTACCTTTATCATCAATAAAGTCATCTATTTATACAGATCTCAATGATCCAATCCGCTACGCAAGCTGTTAAGATTAGCACTGATTTCATGGGATAAGGAGCTTATCTCGCTTAATCCTTGAATAAAGATGTAGTCAAAACATCCTAGATGTCTAGCTGATTACGTCTCTGGATATTCAGAGCTAAGAATAGATATGAACCAAAACTGGCCTATACGGGCTGCTGGTACTAGTAGACGAAGGCCTTCCACGCCAGAAACCAGGAACCACGATCACTCAGATGGCGGGAGCTGCTCATATCTAGAGTGCTCGCATTTAGCATACGGAATGCGACCCCTTTCATCGAGCCAGAGCTGGGCTGCTCGCATTCTGGATGTGCGACCCCTTTCGTCGAGCCCGAGCTGGGCTGCTCGCATTTTGGATGTGCGACCCCTTTCGTCGAGCCCGAGCTGGAATGCTCGCATTCTGAATGTGCAACCCCTTTCGTCGAGCCCGAGCTGGGCTGCTCGCATTCTCCAAATATGAGCGCGATTCCTCACATTCCTTTTACACGCCAAACTTATCTACAACAGATGCCCCCCAAAACCCTTGGCGTTAAGAAGCTATGCCCAGGGTTTTGTTTGTATGTGTAGTTGGCGGCTGGGAGAGAGTGCGCATGATCCCGCATTTATGATAGCCAGCTTTACGCAGCCTTTTCTGCCGCAAGAAATGAGACGTCGGTCGCCACGTGTCTTCGTATTTAATGCTCGTGCCTGTTCGTATATCGTGCCGGATGAGAGGCTGCCGCGTGTCCACCAAATCAAATGGAATGATTGCGTATAAATATCAAATCCTGCAGAAACTCTTCCATTTTCAAATTCTATCTGCTGCGGAGCTTTCCTTCTTTCTCCTTCTTTGTTTTCGGAGCAAAAACCTCTTTGCAGAGGTATTCTTCCTTCCTATTTCCTTCTCCCATCTAACTTTTTCCTTGTAATGGCGAAGGTCTCTGATGAAGAGATTATTCCTCTAGGAGACGAAACCCCGGATTTTTCTGAATCCAACAATGCCAGAGTACCGGCTGGGAGATATTCCGCCACTGGTTACTCCTCCATATTGACGGAGGAAAGGCTTTCTAGCCTTAGAGAAACATATCGGGTTCCAGATTCTGTTTCATTCAGATTACCTGGGAGAGGGGAGACAGCCGATACACCACCACCAGGGTGCGTGGCTTCTTATGAGTATTTTTTCAAAGTGGGCGTGCGTCTTCCCTTCCACAATTTCATACGAAATTTCCTCTGTCTCTACAAGATTGGCCCCGGCCAACTAATAGTTAATGGCTGGCGGGTGCTTCTAAGCGCTTTTGTCCTCTGGAAGCAAGTGGGTAACGATAAGTTAACCGCTGAGGAGTTTTTAAGGTTATTCCAGCTCAAGAAGGCGCCAGCTAGCGAGGGTTGGTACTACCTATGCTTCTGGCACCGAAATAACTTTATCTTGGGAAACCCTTCTTTCAACTACCCGGGGTGTAGAAAAAAGTGGTTCTATGTCTCTGGCAACTGGAAGTCCGAAATGGGCTCCGACCCCAAAGGCCATAACGTTAATCGCAATTTTGGTAAAGGTGGGTTAAATGTTTGTTTATCTGTCTGAAAGAAACAATGCCTTTGCTCCATGACGATTTAATGTGCCTTCTTTTTTTTTCTCGTAGGGATCCCAACTGGTGTGAAGCCAAACTTGCGAGGAGGACTCGATGAGAAGTTAGTTAAAGTCTACAAGCTCCCCGCAGCTACACGCCACGTCAACGTTGCATTAGATCCTCGTTATCTCTGTGCGGCGGGTCTCATCTTCCGAGAAGAGATGACAAACGTTGGAGATAAGAGAGGTGCACTGGGGGTACTTCCCCGTCTGAAGGGTACGGCCTCGAAGAGGCAAAAGAAGACCACGGGGGGTTCTTCAAATGCGCCTGCTCCAGCAGAGGGGTCTGCTCGCGGCACACAATCGCGTGTGGCTGCACCAGGAGGGGTCGCTACGACCTCTCGTACGACCGCGACCCCTCCGGTCAACGCGACCCCTCCAACATCTGCGACCCTTCCGGCTAACATTCATGGTCAGCCAATTATCGAAGTTGTCGATAACTCGCCGAAGGGCGATCGAAGAGGAGGAGGACTCCCTCCAAGGGGAGCTTCGTGCGAGCCTGCTGTTGCTCGTGAATTGCTGACACCCGCTTTGGGTACAGCGAGTGCTCGCGAGGCGGGCTCGAAGGAGATGGTTGTGGCCCAACCCTCTGGGTCGGGAACTTTTGTCTTTCCATCGCACTTGCATCCCATATGGGAGTTCATGTTTGACAAAATATCTCCTAACTCCTTCGGAGGCCTCCCCGAACCGAGCCCAGAAGCTCTCTCCACCGATATCGGGGTGAGATTGCTACAGGTAACCAACCTTATACCGTCTTTCATTATTTTTTCATTACTAATATGGCGGGCTGCTTTGATTTTTCTCCTCTCCCCTTTTTTTTATAGAGCCTGGATCTCACGCTTCGAGTCAGACGTGACATCGAAGCAGCCCGCCGCAGCGTGGAGGATGCGGAGAAGAAGAAGAAGAAGACGATGGAAGCCGATGTCCAAGGGCGGGACCGTTTGGTGAAGGCTTTGGAAGCCCAAATCGCCAAGCTGGACGAAGAAAAATAGATTCTCCTTATCAAAATTCAATCCACGACTGATCGCTTTCAGTCACTGGATCTCCAACTCGCGAAGCTTCAAGAACTTCATACTAAGAGCGAGAGAGAGAGGGAGATCTTCCGCCAAGACAAGATCCAGCTTGAAGAGCAGCTCAAGGACGCTCAAACCAAGCTCAAGGAGGCCCAGCGGAGACTTAACCAGCTGAAGGATGACTCCATCCACTGGGAAGAGGAGCAGGTGACTCTCGTCCAGATGGTATCTGACGAGGGCCCTCGCGCAGTCCAGGAATTTCGAACCTCTCAACTTTATGACGAGGAACGATATGAAGCGTATATCGCTGGTCGCGATTTTACGGTCAGAGTTATGCAGCAGATCGCTTTGACCTTTAATGTTGAGGAGTTCGACAGGGTGGCTTTCGAGGTTGCAGCTAGAGAACGAGCTGCCGCTGAGAATGAAGTCACCGGAGCTACAGATGTTGCTCCTGCTCCCGAGATTGGTCCTGAGGCTGAGAGTCACGAGCCTGCTCAAGAGGGGGATGACCAGCCTTGACTTTGTTGCCTTCCTTCGTCTATATCGTGTATTTTTTATATCTTTTTTTTAATACTCTTGAGAAGAAATTTGTATGTAATGACTTGACCTTTTGGTCCATTATAATGAACATCCATTTCTTCAATGTTGTGTATTTTCCCTAGTTTTTATTTTTGCCTTGTGTTAATCATATACTGACTCATTAGGGGATGCGACCCCTTACTTCGAGCACGAGTTGAGCTGCTCGCATTTAGGAGATGCGACCACTTAATTCGAGCACGAGCTGAGCTGCTCGCATTTAGGAGATGCGACCCCTTAATTCGAGCATGAGCTGAGCTGCTCACATTTAGGAGATGCGACCCCTTAATTCGAGCACGAGCTGAGCTGCTCGCATCTAACTCATGAAAAATTGAATTAGACTCAATCCGGGGGTCGTATGACTGTGTCCGTGTTGAGATAGACTGGTCTATCGATTAAGATTTTGATTCCACCAAGGGCAAAAGATTGGTCAAGAGAGCACGTATGCTCTCTTCATGGCTATTTTTTATCCATAGAATGGAGAAGCAACCAACTAGTAATAATTTCAACCCTACCAAGGGTAGGCAATTGGCCAAGAGAATGTATATATTCTCTTCGGAGCTATTCGAGTCCAAGTAAATGGAGTAGCAACCAAAAGATGGTTTTAACCCTACCAAAGGTAGGCGATTGGCCAAAAGAATGTATGTATTCTCTTCGGGGCTATTCGAGTCCAAGTAAATGGAGTAGCGACCAAAAGATGTCTTCAACCCTTAATTCATTCGAATATCGTTAAGAGTTACATCGCATCAAGAGAAGTATTGCAACAAGTGTTCCACATGCCAAGGGCGACTTACAGGTCTTCCTTGCATATCTTCAAGATAGTAAGTGCCGGGTCGCACAATTTTGATGACTCGATACGGGCCTTCCCAATTCGGATCAAGTGATCGAGCAGGAACCCCAAGGTTTTGTCTGAGAACCAAATCACCTAGTTGGAAAGTTCTAGGCCGAACTTTAGCGTTACGATAGCGAGCAATGCGCTGCTGATACGCTGCTGCTCGCATCTGAGAGGCAATCCTTCGTTCTTCCAAGAGATCGAGGTGAAGTCGAAGATTCTCTTGGTTACAAGTGGGATCGTATTGCTCGACCCGGTACGAGGGTATTTGAATCTCAACTGGTACTAACGCATCGGTACCGAACGCCAAGGAGAAGGGGGTTTCGCTCGTAGACGTACGAGCCGTAGTCCTATATGCCCATAAGACTTCTGGCAAGAGTTCAGGCCACATGCCCTTGTACTCACCGAGCTTGGTTTTCAAATGATGCTTGATGATTTTATTCACTGCCTCGACTTGCCCATTTGCTTGAGGATGATATAGAGAGGTGCGGAGGTTACGTATCTTCCACTTTTCACAAAATTCGTCAAAGGCTGCGTTGTCGAATTGCGTTCCGTTGTCGGTAATTATAGTGTGGGGGAGTCCATAACGGCATATGATATTTCTCCATATGAACTTAGTAGTTTGTTTCTCAGTAATCTTGGCTAATGGTTCTGCCTCGGCCCATTTGGTGGAGTAATCGACCCCCACTATCGCAAATCTGTTTTGTCCTTTTTCAGTAGGCAAGGGCCCGATGATATCGACCCCCCATTGCGCGAAAGGCCAAGGGCTATCAACTGGAGTCATTTGCTCAGACGGTACGTGAGGTATAGGAGAGTATCGCTGGCACTTGTCACATTTTTTAGAGAGTTCAATCGCGTCTGCCTTCATAGTGGGCCAATAGTATCCTTGCCTCATCGCTTTATACGCTAGGGATCGCCCCCTTGGGTGGTTACCACATGCCCCTCGGTGTATTTCATCCAGAACATGATGTGCTTCTTCTGGGTGAAGACACCTTAAATAAGGCAAAGAAAAACTTTTACGTAATAGGATCCCATTCTGTAAAGTGTACCTGGCAGATCGATATCGGATTTGTTGTGCGGATTTTTTTTCGTCTGGAAGAACTCCATCTCTGAGATAAAGGGTGATGGGATCCATCCAACATGCAGACGGGTGTATTACAACCACCTGCTCGAGAGTGGCTTGGTCGATACTTGAGTTTTGAAGATACTCAATAGGAATCGAATATGGTAACTCAAATTCTGATGCAGAGGCGAGCTTTGCCAGCGAATCAGTGAGTTTATTCTCCTCGCGGGGGATGCGGATTATTTCGTAATTCTTCAGTTTTGCAAGCAAAATGAGAACTCGAGATTTGTACAAGGCCATCCTTTCTTCTTTAGCCTCGAATTCACCGAGAACCTGATTGACAATAAGTTGAGAATCGCTGTGAATGAGTAGATTTTGAATCGAGAGGACGTTTGCTAGTTCATGGCCAACGATCAGGGCTTCATACTCTGCTTCATTATTTGAGATGTGGGAATCGAAGCGTAATGCATATTGAAAATGCGACCCGTCTGGGGCGACTAGAATAAGGCCCGCTCCACTACCCGTGGCCCGTGAGGACCCGTCCATGAAGATTGACCAGGAAGGCTGGTCGCTGATCGCGGTACTTTCATCGGAAGAAGAATATGTGAATTCGGCGATAAAGTCAGCTACGGCCTGGCCCTTGATTGCAGTCCTGGGGCAAAACGATATGTCGTGCTCGCTAAGCTCAACCGCCTATTTAGTTAATCGTCCGGAAGCTTCAGGTTTTTGAAGGATCTACCGTAGCGGATGATTCGTTGGGACTAAAATTGCGTGGGCTTGAAAGTATGGTCGCAACTTTCGAGCTGCCGTGACTAGAGCCAGAGCCAGCTTTTCCATATCAGAGTACCGAGTTTCAGCATCTACCATTGCTCGACTGATATAATAAACGGGCCTTTGTATCCCGGAATCTTCTCTTATTAATGCGGCGCTAACGGCCATGGAGGATACAGATAAATAAAGGATAAGTTGTTCGTGCAACACAGGTTTAGATAAAACGGGGGGTGTACTCATATATTGCTTAAGTTGTTAAAAAGCTTCTTCGCATTGTGATGTCCATTCCCATTCAGACTTTGCTGTGGCACGGAGAAGCTTGAAGAAGGGTAAACACTTGTCAGATGCTCGCGAGATGAACCTATTTAGTGACGCAATGCGACCAGCCAGATGTTGGACGTTCTTAAGGGTGGTTGGGGATTTCATCTCTATCAATGCTTTTATTTTTTCAGGATTTGCCTCAATTCCTCGTTGGCCGACCATAAACCCAAGAAATTTTCCAGCAGACACTCCGAACGCACATTTTTCTGGGTTCAGCTTCATCTGATATTTCCTCATCAGGTCGAAGGCTTCTCGAAGATTTGACAGGTGATCGTCTTCTGTGACACTTTTCACAAGCATGTCATCCACATATACTTTCATATTCCTACCAATTTGCGCGGCGAATATCTTGTTGACGAGACGCTGATTAGTGGCCCCTACATTTTTAAGACCAAACGGCATTACCTGGTAGCAATATAGACCTCGGTCGGTGATGAAGGCAGTATGTTGGCTATCGGGCGGATGCATCATGATCTGGTTATAACCAGAATAAGCGTCCATGAAACTGAGCAGAGCATGTCCGGCTGTTGAATCAACCAACTGATCGATTCGCAAGGTCGGAAAGCTATCTTTGGGGCACGCTTTGTTCAGATCTGAATAATCAACGCACATTCTCCATTTGCCATTTGATTTTCGAACGAGAACTACATTTGCGACCCATTCTGGGTAGTTCGCTTCTTTTATGAAATTAACCGTAAGCAGCTTCTCGACTTTGGCCTTGATTGCCATTTGCCTTTCTGCAGTGAAGGCACGTCGGCGCTGGTGGACGGGCTTAAACTTCGGGTCGATGTTCAGACGGTGTGCAATGACACTAGGGTCAATGCCAGGCATGTCTCGGTGAGACCAGGCAAACACATCTTGATATTCAGTGAGAAGGCGGATTAAATCTTCTCGAATGGCATTTCTCAAAGAGGATCCCACGAAGACAACTTTGGATGGGTCATCTCCATTTAAGCGAATCGCTACTGTCTCTTCCCTGGGAGTTCCTGATTGGAGAGCATCCTCTCTTGGATCCAGCGAGGTATCCGTTGGGGGGTTGGATGAAGTTTGTGTCACCATCATAACCGACGTTGCTTGTGCTTTCTTCCTATCTTGTAGGGCTATTTCGTAACAAGACCGAGCTTCTTTCTGATTTCCTCGTACGACCCCAACGCCATTCGACATAGGAAATTTGACGCACAAATACAAGGGATGTAAAGCTGCCCCAACCCTATTGAGAGATGGTCGCCCCAAAATGGCATTGTATGCTGATCTTCGATCCACCACGAGGAAGTTTACGAAGATGGTCGTCTTGGCTGGACTCTCCCCAAAGGTGACTGGAAGGTCAATGCTTCCTTCAGGTGTCACGACTTCGCCCCCAAAGCCGATGAGGGGGGTTGTGACTGGCTTGAATAGACTTCTGGCAAGTGTCATTTTGTTGAAAGCCTCCAGGTATAAAATATCAGCAGAGCTACCTGTATCCACCATAATATGATGAGTCAAATAATTTGATACCTTTAGTGCGACCACGATGGAGTCTTCGTGAGGGAAGTGAACTCCCTCAGCGTCTTCGAGGGAGAAGGAAATTGGAGGGTGACTAGTTCTTGATGCGTTGGGCGTCTGTTCCAGCCAATAAATATGTCGGGGCTTCTTGGACGCCTTACGTGTGTATGCCTTTCTTGAAGCTCGAGAATCTCCCCCGCAAGCCGGTCCCCCGGCGATTGTCTGTATCTCCCGGGTGGGCTCAGCGTCTTCTTGCGGAGTACGTCGATGAGGTGATTTCTTCTGTTGTTGCGAGGCTTCCCCCCTTTTTGGGGAGCGACCTTGCCGGGCAACATAATCTTGAAGATGACCTTTCCGAATAAGAGCCTCGATGTGGTCACGTAGGGTTATGCAGTCTTGGGTAGTGTGCCCATGATCTTTATGAAAATAACAAAACTTCCTCTTGTCTCTTTTCTCAGGATCAGATTTTATTTTTGCGGGCCACTTCACATATGGTTTATGCTTAATCTCCATTAGCACCTTTTCTGGAGGCCGGTTAAGAGGGGTGTAGTTATGGTACTTACCGGAGAAAACTTTCTTGGGAGAGTGATCTCGCCGATCGCGCCTATACTTCTTATCTGAAGAAGAGACTTCCTCCGGCTTGCGTTTCTTGCCTTGTATACCATGACGTGCTAATGCTACCTCTTCAGCATTGATATACTTCTGAGCTTTAGCTTGGAATTCTGTCATAGTTTTGGGAGGATTTTTATCCAGAGCGAATCTGAATTTTTCGCTAGTGATTCCAGCTATTAGGGTGGTGAGGCCCTTCTCTTCAATATACCCGTCGGTTTGGACTGCTTCAGTTGTGAACCGCACTGTAAACTCCTTTATTGTTTCCCCATGCTGTTGTTTCAAATCCATTAGGTGAGACGCCGATTTTTTGGTACGGATGCTTCCCATGAATTGGGAAAGGAAAAGCTCCGATAACTGTGAAAAGGATCCGATAGAGCGAGGTTTCAATCCCCGGAACCAAGTACAGGCTGCTTCTTTTAAAGTTAGGGAGAAGGCCCTACACATAATTTCTGACCCATGTCCCTCCAGTTCCATAAGAGACCTATAGGTTTCCAAATGTTCGAGAGGATCGTCGGTATCCGTATATGGGGTGATGATGGGTGTACGATACTTTCTTGGTAGAGGTGCTTCCATGACTTCGTTGGTGAAAGGGGACTCGGATCGATGTATCGACGCCACGGCGGATGATGGTCGATTCGCCTGATATCGTTGCTCCATATCATCAAAACGATCATGGATCTTTTTGAGATCTCCTTCCCATGGTAGAGTATAACCGGAAGCTTCAGTGGTGGAATCATGAGATTGTTGTTGGCGAGAGGTACTGGAATGCATGGAATGTGGGGATAATACGGGGGGTTGGTTTCCAATCGGCACTCGGTTCGATGGAGGATGATTTGGTTGAACCTGTGGTTTGTCCACAGAGTGTCTGGAAGCCATCGGTATGGGCTGTGCCGGCAACCCCCCGGAAGGTGGCTTCTGAGGTTCCAGGAAATGTTGATCAAGCCGGTTAGACAGGGCTTGAAACCCAGCATTGAGAGTTAGAAGGGTGTTTCCCAGGAAACGCATGACATCTTCTTGACTTCCGGAAGCCTCAAGTAACGGGTTCACCGATGGCACGCTAGGAGCTCCTTGAGGGATGTTTATTGAAACGGTTTGAGGAACAGGAACCGATTCCATCACGTCAGGCGAAGGTAATGTTTGCCTTAATGTGGAAGGATGAACTGCCTTCTTAGGAGGCATGGTGGAAGGATTCTGATCAGTGGTAGAATGATTGACTGTGATAATCAAATCGAGTTCCCACAGACGGCGCCAAACTGTTTACATCGATTTTTGTAACAGGATCCTCCGAAAGGTTACCTTCTCTCCAAGAGATTTCTTCCTTGGATCTGAAAAGAAACAGAAAACAACTAAGGGTGGTTGGCGTCCAGCTGTTAGCCCTCCGATGCTTAAATTAGACAGGATGAGGTTGAAAAGAGAAGGAATGATCAATCGGAGTTAAAGATTGAGTATTGTCTACCTTTATCATCAATAAAGTCATCTATTTATACAGATCTCAATGATCCAATCCGCTACGCAAGCTGTTAAGATTAGCACTGATTTCATGGGATAAGGAGCTTATCTCGCTTAATCCTTGAATAAAGATGTAGTCAAAACATCCTAGACGTCTAGCTGATTACGTCTCTGGATATTCGGAGCTAAGAATAGATATGAACCAAAACCGGCCTATACGGGCTGCTGGTACTAGTAGACGAAGGCCTTCCATGCCAGAAACCAGGAACTACGATCACTCAGATGGCGGGAGCTGCTCATATCTAGAGTGCTGACATTTAGCATACGGAATGCGACCCCTTTCGTCGAGCCCGAGCTGGGCTGCTCACATTCTGGATGTGTGACCCCTTTCGTCTAGCCCGAGCTGGGATGCTCACATTTTGAATGTGCGACCCCTTTCGTCGAGCCCAAGCTGGGCTGCTCGCATTCTCCAAATACGAGCGCGATTCCTCACATTCCTTTTACACGCCAAACTTATCTACAACATTTGTGCCGGAAATAAACATATAACACAAGATTGTCCCACAATTTCAGCGGTTCAGGACATCTTACAAGAACAATCAAATGCCATAAACAGTTATCAACGACAATTTGGTGCTCCAAACTCAAACACGTTTAATTCTAATTGGAAGAACCATCCCAACTTCAGTTGGAGGAATGGACCCACTGCGAATGCAAACAATATCTCTCAAGCTCAACCTATATTAGGTCCATCTCTAGTCATTACTCCAAAAGTTACGCTAGAGGAGATGTTGGGTGCATTTGTATCGGTTCAAGCTGAGTATAACAAGACTAATTATCTGAAAATAGATGGGTTCATGCAAGAGCAATTGAAATTCAATCAAAATTCAACTCAAGCCATCAATGAATTAAAAACCTCAATGGCTAGAGTTGAATCTCACCAAGTGTTAGGGAGAAAGGCACACTTCCTGCCCAACCTCTTCCTAACCCAAGAACCCAATTTGAGATACAAGACGCGGGTTCATCCTCCCAACATAAGGAGCATGTTCAAGCTATCACCACTTTGAGAAGTGGGAAAATAGTTGATAAACCTAATCCGGTGAAGGCCCTAAAGCCTAAGGATCCGAAAAATTTCAAAGAGGATGATAGCTCAAACAACACTCCACAAGAGAAAGAACCGGAAAGGCAATACAAGCCGGTTGCCCCGTTTCCCTAAAGGTTGATTTCACCCAAACCTCTAGACAAAAATCTGGAAATTTTAGAGGTTTTCAAGCAGGTGAAGATCAACATTCCGTTGTTGGATGCCATAAAAAAAATACCATCCTATACCAAATTTCTAAAGGAATTGTGTACGGTCAAAAGGAAACACAATGTTCACAACAAAGTACTTTTGACTGAGAATTTGAGCGCTATCATCAAACAAGAGGTGCCCTAAAAATACAAGGATCCGGGTAGTCCAACCATCTCATGCATCATAGGAGACTACCAGATTAAACAAGCCTTACTCGATTTGAGGGCAAGTGTGAACCTCATTCCATACTCGGTTTACGAACAACTTGGGTTAGGTGAATTGAAACCCACCAAAACCACACTCCAACTTGTTGATAGATTCATTCGCATACCGAGAGGAGTGATTAAGGATGTTTTAGTCCAAGTTGATAAATTCTACTACCCAATAGACTTTATTGTCTTGGATACACATCCCGTGATAGGTACCGGTGCTCAAATTCCCGTTATACTTGGCCACCCTTTTCTAGCTACGTCCAATGCGATTATCAATTGTAGAAACGGGCTTGTACAAATGTCCTTTGGAAATAGACTCTTGAGCTGAATATATTTAATTTATGCAAACAACCACGGAAGGTTGATGATGAGATCCATGAGATAAATATGATTGAATCATTCGTGGAAGATACATTCCCCTTGTCATTATATTCTGACCCTTTGGAGGCATGTGTGGCCCACTCTCATGAGATAAATGATGACACAAAACGAGAGATGGATGCCATTTTAGATGTGATGCCGGTGCTTGATAACAAAAGATGGAGGGCCCTATTTGAGCCTTTACCCGTAAACGAGAACAAAGCCCTCCCATCCAATATCAAGGCACCAATACTCGACCTAAAACCATTACCAAGTGAACTGAAATATGTCTATTTAGATCGAGATGAGACATATCCGGTGGTGATTTCTTCCCACTTGGATGAGGAACAAGAGAGTAGGCTAATGGCCACTCTATTAGAGCACAAGAGTCCCATTGGGTGGTCGATTGCGGATCTCAAAGGCATTGACCCACTGATTTGTACTCATTGCATACACCTATCAGACATAGCCGCTACTGGGGATAGGTCAGGGGCTGTTGAGTCTGCAGAGGTTCCAGCTTTTCCTTCTCTTTCGCTTGTTGATCTTCCGATCTTCAATGAGCTGTCATTGATTCCTGGGCCTTTTTTTCTGGAGGGAATTCCTGTGAGGACTTGTCAGTTGCTTCCTCGTCCTTCTTGCTCGCCACAACTGCTTGCTTGGCTTGACAGCTTGTTGGCTTATGAGGTTCGAGACTTGAAGTCCTATGGCTTCGGCGGTCTAATCCATATGGCTAGAGTTGACATTAATTGGAGGATGCTCGAGGCTGCACTGATTGACTAGGTCCCTTCGTTGAACTTGTTCGCATTCAACGACATGGAGATTGGACCTTCTTTGGAGGAGCTTGCGCGTTTGATCGGTCTTCCCTGGGATTACACTCAATATTTTTCGCCGAAGACTTTGCCGAAGACTGCCACACCGCAGAACTGGTTTGGGATACCATATCTTGTTCAGCCTACAGCTGCCGGCCAGGATGCTGTGGTGTTCTCCTTGGACTTGCTGTATGATCTATTCTCGGGCCCTAGGAGTGTAGTAGGATCCTTACTTTCTCGGAATGCACTGATGTTCTATTTGATAGCTGAGGAGCTATTCTCGGGATGGCGCAGATCTCAGACTCCTTTGCTTTTCGAGGTGATGAGCCGAGTTTTTCGTCGTCAGGGGATCATTTCTCTTGTCCTGGCTGAGCAGTTTAATGGGCTGACTGACTGTGCCCTGGGCCATACTCGTGTCCTTCGTGGCTGCTGCGCATTTCTTCAGGTATCTTTTCTGCACTTTTCTTTTTTCTTTTCTTGTCTTTTGGGAATTGCTCTGCTCTAGCTGAATTTCTTTTCCTTCTTGTGATCAGGTCTGGCTATGGGAGCATCTTTCACTGACTATTCTTGTACCATTTCCTGGCACCCGTCGCCCAGACCTTATGCGACACATCATGGAGTTTCTTCCGTATATGGCTAGGATGAGCGAGCCCTTGTATCGTAGGATGTTTGTTGAACTTCGTGACTGGAATGTTCGTTGGGAGTCATCTTGGCTTTCACTTCCTCCAGTGCTTTGTGATGCGCACCGCCTTCCTCTGATGCTGGTAGGCTTTTGATCTTACTTTTCTTATCATCCTATCCGGTTCCTGCGGCAGTTCGGGTATGAGCAGGATGTTCCTCTTTTTGCTTTCATGGGTATCGGGCGTCGAGCACTTTCGTCTAGATCATCTGACTTTAGGACTCGGGTTAATGGATCCTGGGCGAGTCACTTGACTGCTGATTTGCTTGGTTTTGAGCTGTGGACTTTTCCGATGGCGACCGCCCCATACCAGCACTGGGTTGCTGAGCAGTCTCTGTATCGACGCATTCCTTGCTGGCACGAGACCGCCGATGAGGACGAGCAGGATATTCTTGGGGATGCTGGCTCTTCATCTGGTCCATATGAGCCCTTTGAGGAGTGCCCATTTATCGATCCTAGTTTCCTCTTGGCCACTCATGGCCATTTGCTGTCTGAGATCTCTGCACTTCGGTATCATTGTGAGATGATGTAGAGGAGATTGGCCGCTGATCAGAGATTGTCTGATGAGGAGACAACGATCTGTAGCCTTGAGAGAGATGAGGTATATTACCTGCGTATGGAGGTGAGCAGGTTGAGAGCGAGGCTATTTCATTATGAGTCAGAGGACTTACCTGACGCGGCCGAGGAGGAGGGCAGAGATTGATTGTGTCGGCCATCTGTACATCCCTTTTTGCATAGTAAACGACTGATGATGATGCATCTTTTTTGTATTTTTGAAAAAGATGACATGATATATGTAAAAGAAATACGTTGCATTTAATAAAAAAAAAAGAGAAAACTTTTTGAGAACTTATTGTGCCATGAGTTGTCTTGTGAGTGTGTTTGAATTTTGTGCCAGGACATAGGAATCGGAACTGAGGTCTCGAGATTGACTTGTGTGACCCCTTTGGTTCCCTAGAGATGTAAGCAATGGAAACTGTTACTTCCTGAGATTGTCAGAGTTTGTAGAGTTCTTTGTTCCCAACTGTACTTCTTCTTGTTCTTAAACTGTAACCGCTTGAACTGATCTGGATCGTCTGATTTCTTGGTACCTGCACTTTTAATTTTTCTTTTTCTATTCGAGCCACTTTTGCCTGCAGCGCTCTTTCGAGTTTTCACCACAGCCGGCCTTTTCCCGTCATTTTTACCCGTAGCTCCCTTTCAGGTTTTCACCACGTCCCGGGTATTTGTTCTTGCCTGCCCCTTGGCAGCTATGCTGTTTTTACCCTCGGCGCCCTTTTGGGTTTTCACCAAGTCTGCTGTATGCCCACTGTTTTTACTCGGAGCGCCCTTTCGGGTTTTCACTCCGCCTTCTTTGTTTAGGCACACATTTTTTTTTTGTTTTTTTATTTTTTTTATTTTTCTGGATTTTTAGCTAACTGCGGCGGCTAGAGGTCGGGACTCCGTCATTGCCAGCCGATGGTGGCCTTTCAGCCCTTATCCTAAGTTACGATGATAGAGCTGTCGGTCTTAGCCACAGACCTTTTTGAGATGAATGGATGGGTGACTGTGTTTCTTCTTTTGGGTTATTTTTTTCTCGGGTACCTTGTTTTGGCTCCCCATTTTCTTTCTTTTTTTTTGTTTTCTTCTTTTCTTCGTATTCTTTTCCTCTTTTTTCTTTTGAATCCCCTTATTTGAAACACTTGTTGGTGGACGGAAATGATTTCTCAGAGGTTTTAGCTTCGACCTCTTGACTTCAGCTCTATTAATGTAACTCTTGATAAAGTCAGAATGACTTACCCGTGAAAGATCTTCACTTTGTCGGCTTGATTGGCTCAGGAAGATCCACCCCTCTCATGTTGGTGAGTCTGAGAGCGCCTCTAGGAAGTACTTCTCTGATGATCAGCGGTCCGTCCCATGAGGGTTTGAACTTTCCTCTGGGATCCGGAAGGTGCGATGGTAGAATCTTCTTCATGACCATGTCGCCCACTTTGAAACTTCTTTTTCGGACTCTCTTGTTGTAAGCCCGAGTGATCCTTTTCTGATAGCACTGGGAATGACTTAACGCACGCATGCGCTTCTCATCTGCTAGCTGTAATTGATCGAATCCGGCCCATTGCCATTCTCCTTCTTCAATTCCGCTTTCTAGTAACACCCGTAGTGACGGTATTCCCACCTCGACTGGTAGAACTGCTTCCATTCCATAAGTAAGCTTGAAAGGAGTAACGCCTGTAGCAGACCGTACAGACGTTCGATAGGCCCAAAGTGTATATGGGAGCATATCTGACCAATCTCGATAAGTCACGACCATCTTTTCGACTATCCTGAAGATTGTCTTATTAGCGGCCTCTACCCCACCATTCATCTGAGGACGATAGGGGCTTGATCGATGACGTTGAATCTTAAATTTGCTAAGGAAGTCATCCCTTTTTTTCTTGACGAACGGGGTCCCATTATCTGTGATGATAGCATTAAGGATTCCACACCGGCATATGATGTTGTTCCTCATGAATTTGATCACCTGGGATGCTGCAATCGTGGTGTAGGAGGCTGCTTCTACCCACTTGGTGAAGTAGTCGACTGCCACAAGTATATACTCATGACCATTTGATGCTCTGGGACTGATCTTCCCAATGAGGTCGAGTCCCCACATAGAGAAGGGCCAAGGAGTCATCAGGTTGTATAATTCTGATGAGGGGGCATGAATTTGATTCACATGCTCCTGACACTTGAAGCATTTCCTGACGTGCTGGCAGCAGTCTGTTTCCATGGTGAGCCAATAGTACCCGAGTCGTAGAATCTTCTTTGCCATCACGTGCCCATTCATGTGTGGGCCACTGATTCCTTCGTGTATTTCTTTCATGATCTTTGCAACTTCTGTTTCGTCAACGCATCGAAGGAGGACTTGATTATAGGATCGCTTGTAAAAGATTTCGCCACTGATGGTGAACTGGCCGGCCAAACGCTGGATGGTTCGACGATCTGTTGCTATTGCTGCCTCTGGATATTCCTAGGTTTTGAGATATTGCTTGATGTCGGCATACTAGGGTTTGTCAGGGACAGCTTCGCCTCTTCTATTTGCAAGCAGAAAGCAGGTTCATCTTGAGTTTCGACTGTGAGCTCCCATTCTGAAGCTCCTTTCGGGATCTCGAGCATTGATGCAAGTGTAGCGAGAGCATTTGCAAACTGATTTTTTGCTCTGGGCATGTATGAGAAGGTGATTTCTTTGAATTCTTCGATCAGGTTTTTAAGATACACATGATATGGTATCAACTTCTCGTCCTTGGTTTTTCATTCGCCATTGGTCTGATTGATGATAAGCCGTGAGTCTCCTAATACTTGTAGCTTCTTGACGCCCAAGATTATAGCTTCCCTTAAGCCAGCGATGCATGCTTCGTATTCTGCCATGTTGTTGGTACACTCGAATGCTATGCGCCTTGAGATAGGAATAGGGACATCATCTGGAGAGTAGAGGATTGCTCCGATACCACTCCCTTTAGCATTTGCTGCGCCGTCGAAGAATAATGTCCACTTATCTTTTTTCTTCCTTTCTTCACCTTCGATAAGCAAGAGATCTTCATCAGGGAAGAATGTCTTGAGCGGTTGATAATCCAGGAGAGAGTGAGCGGCAAGATGATCGGCGAGGGCCTTCCCCTTGATTGCCTTCTGAGTGACATAGGTGATGTTGAATTCTGACAGGAGTAGCTGCCATTTAACTATCCTTCCAGTGAGTGCTGGTTTCTCGAACAGGTACTTGAGCAGATCCATGTGAGCGAGGAGGAGAATAGGGAACGCAATCATGTATTGACGGAGTTGCTGAGTTGCCCAGACTAGGGCGAGGCAAGTCTTCTCGATTGGAGAATACCTGGTCTCGTAGTCGGTGAACTTTCGGCTCAAATAGTATATTGCTTGTTCCTTCTTTCTAGTCTCGTCGTGCTGGCTGAGAACACAGCCAAGGACTTCTGCTGCTACCAAGATGTATAACAATAGTGGTCGTCTGGGAGTAGGCGGCACTAGAACTGGAGGATTCATGAGATACTTCTTGATGTGGTCGAAGGCAACTTGGCAATCGCCATTCCATTCTTTTGGAACGTTCTTCCGAAGGAGCTTGAATATGTGTTCACAGATAGGTGTGAGCTGTGCGGTAAAGCGACTGATGTATCGAATTCTGCCGAGAAAGCCATGAATTTCTTTCTCTGTTCTAGGAGGGGGCATCTCGATGATTGCTCTAGTTTTGGTTTCGTCGACCCTGATGCTATCCTCGCTCACCATAAAGCCGAGGAGCTTGCCTCCCATTACACCGAAGACACATTTATGAGGGTTGAGGCAGAGCTTGTACTTTTCTAATATGTTGAATAACTTCTTCAGATCTTCAAAGTGTCCTTCAATTGTGCGAGATTTGACGATCATATCATCCACATATACTTCAAGCTCTTTGTTCATCATGTCGTGGAATAATGCTGTCATTACTCGCTGATATGTAGCTCATGCGTTCTTCAGACCAAACGGCATTACCCAGTAACAGAAAGTTCCCCAGGGAGTGATCAACGATGTCTTCTCGCGATCTTTAACGGCCATCTTGATCTAATTGTAACCTGAGAACCCGTCCATAAATGAGAAGACCTTATACCCAGCAGTGTTGTCGACCAGAGTGTCGATATGTGGCAAAGGAAAGTCATCTTTAGGACTGGCTTTGTTGAGATCTTGAAAGTCGATGCACATTGGAACCTTGCCATCCTTCTTCGGTACTGGTACGATGTTGTGAGCCATTCAGGGTAGTTGGAGACTACCAAGAATCCCGCATTGTACTGCTTGATGACTTCATCTCGGACTTTCAGAGCCCATTCTGGCTTCTTTCTTCGAAGTTTCTGCTTCACTGGCTTCATATCCGGCTTGGTTGGCAGATGGTGTACAATGAGCTCTTCATCGAGCCCTGGCATGTCTTCATATGAGAACACGAAGTTAGACAATCTTGGAGCTAGGAACTCTATCATTCTCTGCTTCATCTCAGGTGGCAACAATTTTCCAATGCGTACTTCCCTAAGGATCTCTGGTGTCCCCAAGTTTACTACCTCGAAATCATCAGCTACAACATTGGCTTTAGATTCGAACTTTTTGAGGAGATCTTCTAGTTCGGGAGCCAGATCATCATCTTCCTCATCACGAGCTTCATCTAGACCCATGAGCTCAAAGTCTAATTCGATGTCAAAATCATATGATTCGACTTCAAACTCATGCGACTCTTTAGATGAACTCGGCACATTATTGAATGTAAGAAAAGAAATGTTTTTTGGTTTTTGAGAATTTTTTAGAATTGAAATGCTAGATATTTTTGTTTTTTGAAAGTTTTTAATTTTTTTGGATTTTTTAAATTCTCGAAACCTTGAACAAGCGGGCATCGCAGACCATGATTGATCCCAGCTTGTCCCAAAGTTCCGCTCGCTGCTTAAACAGGCATCTTTTTTAGAAGCCAGAGCCCTCAGATGACTCTCTGGCTGATTCAAAAGTTAGGGCAACGGATGACCATTCAGGACCCCAAACTCTTTCCCCTAAAGTGGTTGGGGTTGACGATTTGGGCGAAGAATCACAGTCTGGCCTAATGACCATGATTTCTTGCTGCTTGGGTTCGAGATCTGAGTCGTACTCAGTCCCTCCCGGATCACTTACCTCGCATTGCAGCTCGTCTGGTTCCACGACGAGACATGAGTTTGGAATTTGTACATCGGACCAATCCAGGGCTGGCCATTTCCCTTTCTCGGTCCAATGGATGGGTTGCTTCTACCCCTGGCTGATGGTTGATGATGTTGATTCTGCAGAGATGGGCGGAACGCGCCCCTTGTTGATTGATGCTGAGATGGGCAAGTTGTGCCCCTGGTTGGCTGGAATTGAAGTGGGCAGGTTGTGCCCCTGGTTGGGAGCAGGTATCAGAGTACCCTGGTCCTGAAGCTGTTGTATTTGACTTTCTTCTTCGTCTTCATCCTTTCCTTCTTCTTCCGGAGGCTTAGATGGTTCGAGAATCTGGTCCCATCGAATGGGGGGCCACGTGGCCCAAGCTAGGCTTATTGGGAGGCTTTTGTGTAGTGCAGTCGGTTGATTCCCTCTTGGATCTTTGCAAGGTTCTCCTGGCTTGATGAATGGAATAGGTGAGCACCGAGATTTCTTCTTTCTTTTGTCCATGAAGATTACCCTGTACCCGAGTCCGCATTTGCGTTGATTATATACCAGCGCTATCTTTCTGGACTTAAAAATGATTCTTCATTCGATACTTGAGGCTCAAACGTTCTGCTGGTGAAAACACACAATCCACCCTTATCAGTTCCGGATTGGCGATAGCGTTCATAGTCTCGAACTCGAAACTATGAAATGAGACGTCCTCTTCAGAGTGTTGGATGTCGATGACAGGATATTTGGTTCAGTGGCAGCAGCATTGGAAGGAATGATGAGCTCCTTCTCTGCATGGATAGAGATCACCTGATTTCCATAGATGTATTTCACCCGTTGATGTAGGGTTGATGGCACAGCTCCAATCATGTGCAGCCAAGGCCTTCTAAGCAACATGTTGAAAGAGGCTGATATATCCAGGATTTGGAATGTGATGGTGGAGACTTCTGGACCTATCTGTACCTTTATGTCGACTTCCCCTTCCACTGATCGGCGGGTGTTGTTGAATGCTCAGACGTATATGGTGCTGGGTTGAAATGAAGAGGGACTGATTCCCAACCGTTCTGCAGTCTTAAGCGGGCAGACATTTAAGCTTGAGCCGTTATCGATAAGGACCAGCGGGACGCAGAGGTCTTTATATCGTAAGGTTATGTTGAGGGATCACCCATGGTTGCGCCCTTCTGGTGGCAGCTCATTTTCGGTGAAGGTGATGGCGCGCAGAGCCAGAGTTGTCCGATCATCAATGCTATCATTTCTGGTGTCGTATCGGAGGAGACGTGAGCATCGCTTAGGGTTTTGGCAAACATTTCTCTATGTATGCGCGATGTGCAGAGTAGCTCCCATATTGAGATTTGAGCAGGGATTGACTTGAGCTGAGTCACCACATCATATGCGGCTTTGTTTTTGTTGCCAAGGCCTGAGAGAGAGCCTTTGAGATCTCCTTTGTTCTGATTATCTCTTCGGATTCAAAGCCCATTGGGGTTCATGTTTCCCACCTCCGCACATTCTGGATAATGCCAAAGAACTTCTTTATAAGTTTCCTCTCCTTTGCCTTCCAGGACCACTGGTTCTTGCAACAGTGTTGGTGTGGATACCAGATCTTCGTCGCATGGAGCTTTTGCCTTGAGGACTACATTGTTGCCTATGCTGAAGGGATAATATCGAGGCTTGTCTTCATTGATCACATAAGGTTGTGGTCTTGGCTTGACCGTTCCTGGAGCAAGAGGCTCCCATGGGATGAACACTGGTCCTCTTGATATGGCAGGGGGTTTCTCTGTTCGTCCCAGCTGTTGTAGTGTGATTGACACGCCTCCGGGACTTGCCCCTTGCAATATGACTGGTTTGATTCGAGGAACCCCTTCTAAGACAATGGGTTCTTGCTGCTAATGAGTATAATTCCTCCCTTGCGGATTGGATTGTTCCTAAGCTGAAATTGCCCCTTGCAAAACGACAGGTTCATATGCGGGCTCGATGCACGACTGTACCCCTTCTAGGATAACCGGCTCCCAACATGAATGGCTGTAAGGTGCCCCTTGAACAATTGGTGCATCATACGGAGGTGCTCCTTCGAGTACTAACTGTTAGTGCACTTTTCTGTGGCATACTAGTGCACCTTGTTTGTCAATTACTTAGGTCATGAGTCTAGTGTCGGTTGAGCTTAATGAAGACGACGACCAAAGACTCAAGATGGACCGGCTGCATGTCAATTACTTAGGTCAGTGAGTCTAGTGTCGGTTGAGCTTAATGAAGACGAAGACCAAAGGCTCAAGATGGATCGGCTTCATCAAGAAAGAAGAAACAGGTAAAAGTGATGCCTTGGTGTGCCTTGCCTTGACCAAAACCTAACCCATAACCTCTTAGATGACTTGGACCAACTAGGTATACACTTAGTCATCATTATTAGTCTTAGAACTCCATGAAAAACATAATAAGTTAGACTAATTAAAGAGGTGGAAGCTGCTGCAATCAAAACAGCTCAAACAGCAGTTTTCGATTGATCTCCGATCAATCGGACGTTGGCTCCGATTGGACTCCGATCCATCTGACAGAATCTCCGATCAATCGGAATTTGTTCCAGCAACCTTGAAAACCCACTGGACATATTTTTGATCAATCGGACAGTCTTTCGATCCATCGAAAGGGGTCAGTCCGATCAATCGGACCATGTTCCAATCAATCGAAATATCCTCCAGAGAATTCTCTGGACTAAAATTCGATCAATCGGACATGTCTCCGATCAATCGAACCTTCTTCCGATTAATCGGAAATACGCGAATCTGCCCGTTTTTTGACCGTTAGAAGAAAATCTATTTAAAGATGGGGGTTCGTTTTTTGAGCAGAGAGAGGGGATTTTGAGGAGATAGAAGCCACCATTGCTAGAGATCATTAGAGGATCTATTCCAAACCCAAAGCAAGTCATTCTCCTTATGTTTTCATCACAAGCTTGGGCCATTCATTGGCATCTTGAGAATGGACTTGTTCCCTCTTGATTCCTAGGGTTTAGACACCTTGATGATAGTTCAATCCCTTGTCTAAACACTATCTAGGAGTCTAAATAGGAGTATTCCTCTAGGAAACCCATTTCCTACCATTTGTAGAGGTTTCACCATTCCCTAGTACCATGGGCATCTCCAATGGAGCATCACATGCAAGGTAGCTGATCTTGGAGCTGAAGCCTTGGCAAAGCGGCGGCGTCAAAGATCGGGGGAGCACAAGGGGAGCTGATTCAAGCACGGGAGAGCGAGAAGAAGCAACCCAAAGCGGCGACGTCAAAGATCGGGGGAGCACAAGGGGAGTTGATTCAAGCACGGGAGAGCGAGAAGAAGCAACCCAAAGCGGCGCTACAAAGGGGCTCAATCCGACAAGTAAGGTTGTCTTGTTAGGAGTCCATCCACTCAATTCCCTATGGGAGTTGAGTGTAGAGTTTGTTTGACAAACTCGATCTAGGGTCGTTAGCTGATCCTTGGCCTATTAGTTGGGCCTAAAATCTAGGGACGTTAGCCGTTCCTTGGCATGTTTGTCGGGCCTAAACAAAGTCTCCAAGGGGGAGCCACTAACACGGGTGTAAACGTGTAGGTTGGGAGGAACCTATAAACTCCTCGGTTGGGTGGATCCGATTTAAAACACCTTGGTTGGGAGGAACCAGATTTAAACTCCCCAGTGAATGCCGGTGTGCTCAAAGGGGTTAAGTACTTGAACCGGGAGTGGAGTAGACAAGTAGTCGAACCACAATACATTCTTGTGTTTGTGATTGAATTGAGCACATTATCTTAGCATTGTAAGTTTAATTGTTTAATTATGAATGCTTGATAGGAATGTATGCTAGGCACTAATTAAGCATATCTACACACAAGATGTACTTTCACTAGTTGTGTAGACTTGAGCTCATTGTCATAAGTCTACATAGATTGCATAGGTTAGGAGCTTGATGAGTTAAATCTTTTTATTACCTATGCATGCTTTAGACTAGGTTGTTTATTGCTTAACCATATGCTAGTCTTGTGATTGGACCCACTTAGGCTTGGAAGCCGAAGTGTTCTTGCTTACATAGTTTGATTTGTTGAATTATATAAGTAGGAGCAAAGTTTTAAAAAAAAAAAGGTCCTAATCACCCCCTCCTATAGGTTTAGCCATAATTCTAGTTGCTCTTCAAGCTTCCGTACGTGTATGCACAGGGTGTCATGTTAGACTACCCGACGCAATTTCACTAACAGCTCGGAGACTGAAGGAGGAAAGGGGTTTGCCCCTCGCAAGATTGGAGGAGAACTCCTTGGCCCGTAAGTGTAAGCATGAATGGACTGTATTGGGGAGAAGAAATGATCGAGATGCTCTCCTTCTTCTATGTTGTTGACGGCAGGGCCACGAGATGAACTAGGGTCCGTCGGATGCTGAGGTAGAGGATTCTGAAGGATATTGGTAGAAGCTGCTGGAGGAGTTCCAGGGATCGAGATGACGATCTTGCGGTCATCAATCAGATCTTGTATGGCATTCTTCAGAGTCAGGCATCGATCAGTGGTGTGGCCACGCCCTTGATGATAGGCACAATACTCATTTTCTTGGTAGGTTGGAGGCAGATGATTTGGAGGAGGCCTGGGTGCCATCAGAGTGAGTAACTGCTTCTGTACCAACATAGCCATGACTTGACTGAGCGGTTGAGTAAGAGGAGTGAATTTCCTGAGCTCCCTGTAATTTTTCCTGTTCTGATATTAATATTGGCCGTTCCCCCTGAACTGCTGCTACTGTCGAGGTGATTGTGGCTGAGGATTTGGTCGTGGCTGATACCTCTGAGGTTGATGTTGAACCTGATTTTGCTGATACTGTTGACGTCCCTGTGGGGGAGCATATTATTACCCTGAGCAGTTGCGATGATGTTGTTTACCTTTGTCGGGCGAGGAGGAGAACCGCTGCGGTTTCCATTCCCTTACCCGATAGGTGTTCCTTTCACTCTGTTCCGTTTGACTGGAGTGGCCTGATGAGGCCATGGGGAGATTGTCCCAGTGCGGATTCCTGCTTCGACTTGCTCTTCAGCAAGGATTAACTGTGAGAAATTCGCATATGGATGCGAGATGAGATATCCAGATATGCCAGGATATGTTGAATGAACAATTATGGAGATTTGTTCTTCGTCATCGATAGGTGTCCGCATTCTGGCTGCCATAGCTCACCAACGTTCCACATAAGCTGATAGCGTTTCGTCACTCCTTTGCCTGAGAGCCGCGAGGTCGGCTCTTCTGGGTGCCATGTTGAGATTGTACGCGAATCTGTCAACAAAAGCCTGGGAAAGTTGTTCCCAAGTCCTGATGCGGTGGCAGTCCAATGATGTGTACCAATCTAAGGCATCGCCTTTCAGAGTTTTTTAGAATAAACGAATAAGGGCCCCTTCATTTCCTAAGATTGCACTCAGCTCTCCGCAGAAGGCCTTGAGATGTGCTGTGGGACAACCGCTACCATCGTATCTTATGAATTTTAGTACCTCAAAGTTTTGAGGTATCTGAGCATCTGGGAAAGGACACAAGTCTCTGAACTTGGTCGAAGGTAGATCGATTCCTTATTTTTGCTGAAGCTGATTTTACAAGATCTGGAACTGCTCCCGCAACTCGTCCAGTCCTGGGTGATCTGTTCGAACGACTGGTGCCTCTCGGAGTAAGGCACGTTCTTCTTCGGCATAGTGGTCGATGTCTTCGACCCTATGGGCTTGTTGAAAGGCAACCACGGGTTACTGAAATTGATTCGATGATTGAACTGGATTTTGACGAACTTGTGCTTGAAAGGATTGTAACTGAACTGGGATTGTATTGAAGGTTGAACTGGAACTTGCTGGAAATTAACTGGAGATTGCTGGAAATGAACTGGAGTTTGCTGAATTGAAGATTGCTGAAAATTAACTGGAATCCCATCGGCGGGGATGTGCTGGAATTGAAAAGTGCTCCTGTTTGTAGGAGGCCGAGATGCTGGGAAGTAACCCCCTTGTTGGGTATTCGCCACTGTCCACTGATTGATGTGGGCTTGACACTGACCCCCATTGTGGGCATTTGCCAGTACTGTCTCTGCTGCTGGAAATTGAATTGAAATCCCATCGGCAGGGATGTGCTGAAATTGAGTAAAAGTCCCATCGGCGGGGACATGCTGAGAAAGAAAAGGGGTCCCATCGGTGGGGACATGTTGGAATCTACTGAGATTGTTACTTGTAAGATTGACTGGGAGCTGACTGGAAGTTCCTGCGACAGGAACACTCTGAGACGGTCTTGTTGTCGCAGGAAGATACTGAGGAGGATGCCCCATAGCGAAGGGCTGAGAAGGCTGTTGTCGGTAGTCTTGGGCAGACTCCGATGGTTGTGCTTGATTTGAACTGGAGGCCGGAGGGATCTGGCATGGCTGCTAAGATTGTTGAACTGGGCCAACTTGACTATTGGCTGTTGCAGTAGCTTGTGCTTGCATGAATTGCAAGAGCATTTCTTACATTGCTCTCATTCCTTGTGCCAATTCTTATATGGTTGGCGTATTTTCAATTAGTTGCTGCGCTGGAGGTCGCACTTCAGCCATCTCGAGAGCGGGGAAGAGGTGAGTTTCCTCTTCGTGGTCGGACATGGCTAGTTGAGCCCGAGTACATATTATGTTGCGGAAGGGAAGTTGTTTCCGAATACATTGAGCCCAAGGAGGCGCAATGGTGAGGACTATACTCTACTCTCTTTTTTCGGGTTTTGGGATTTTTTTTTTTTTGGGTAGAATGCTATACAGATGAGATTGTATAAGAACTAATGACTTTCAACCATAGGAAGGATTCTGTTTTTCAAGTCGGATCACGACTAGTGGGACTAGCATATCCCCAGCGGAGTTGCCATTCTGTGGACGCTCGCCGTTCCACACTCCCGAACGTTCGCCTTTCCTTTAGGAAAAGAAGAGGGGTATGTGCCCGCGAATCGCTGTTTGTGCCACTGGCTTGCCTCGTTCTCGATGGCTTTTATCGGTTGTCATGTTAAGCTGGATGTGTTTAGATGAGTTTGTATAAGACCAGAGTCGCCACTAGCCAGTTACTTCGAATCTACAGTCGGCTAGACCCTGTAGAAATGTTAGAGAAGGGGATCCAAAAATTCCTTCCTCTAAAATGACTCATTTTGATCTGCGGCCAGTGATTCGAGGTAAGGGATCACGGTTACAGGGTGGGAAGAGGTTAAGCACCCCACACTGCCCGTACTGAAGTACGGTCTCTACTTCACAGAATCGAACTAATACTTGAAAGTCTGATTTAATCCTCGAACATTCTCATGGATGACATGATGCATGAATGCGGGTCTAAACAGTAAGAGTTTTTAGTGGGCAGGTTTCCATTAACAGGCAAACCCAGAGCATACGCTCGAACTGACAGGTGCTTTATGCGGGATGCATGCTGTGTGTTTGAATAATCAAAGTGCTTGTAGTGACGTGATAAGCAGGGGGGTTGGAAGAAAAGTAAATGTTGCACTTATGCTAGATGCGAATGAGATGATGTTGGTAAAAGAGTAGCTGGATGGACGGAGGTGTCACAAGGGTCTGCTTTGAGTGGCTAGATCAAGACTTGGGTGGCTTGGGAGACTTGGACCAGGGTTAGGCTGGGCTGGACCAGGGCTAGGTTCTTCTCACTCGGGCTCTCCTTGGTGGAAAAATGGGCTAAAAGGGTGGAGATGGGCTCGAATGAATAGGATCGCACTGAGGCTTGAGGGATTCTTGAATGAGAAGGGGCGGGGGGTATTTATAGCAGCGGGCAGTGGTAGACCCCGTAAATAATTTTGGGCGGCACCCAGGGGGCCGCCCGTACGGTCATTCTGCTTCGGGTTCGAAGTGTACGGCCTCCGAACCTGAAGTAGAAAATCCCCTGGTTCGGTAGTACGAACCTGCTCCGAGGCTGCGGTTTGGAACTCGGTGAGTTGACTGGGTTTGGAAGATGGGTTGACATGGCGATTTGACTCAGCGGGTTGACTCGGTGATTTGACTCAGCGGGTTGACTCACCAAGTTTGACTTTTTTTGAGATTTTTTGACTAATTTTTCTTATGGGGGTTTTTTTGGGCTGATGTTTAGGGGTGAGTTGACTGGGTTCAGGCTTGAGCTGGACTATGGATTGGGGCTTACAAGGGTGAGTTTGGCTGGGTTTGGACATGGGATTTGGAGGTATGGTCCTCCATTCATTTAGCTATCTCTACCAACATTGTAACCAAAAGTGGGGTGTCTACATTGCTCATCCTAAAGATATCTAAGGACGTGAGGAGCAAGGAGATCAAGACTTAAGAGGCTCCAAGCATCTTTACTTCTAGTTTTTCTTTCTTTCTTTCTTTTCTAGTTCTAGTTCTCTTATTTTTTTTTATATTTTTCTTTTGCTAGATTCTTAGCTAGAGTTGGGAGGTGATACTTCTACTCTATTAATAATGTTCTAATTCCTTTGATTTCGAAATTTGATTCTATTAATGAACAATTCATTGAATTTTAATTTGAATAAAGAGATAGTTCTAGTTTACTTTAATCCATTATCGACTCTGAGCACATTGGATGCTTGGAAATGTTAAGATTACTTTATTACCTATTTTACAAGTGCTTGATCTGTAAAATTCATTGATCTACCATAGACTACAGACATGGTAGACTGCGATCTATAACTTGATACTCTATGAGGGAATCAATTCAATTCAAGTTCATATATCATTTGTTTTCTATTGAAATTAGATAAAGTTATTTATTGATTGGTTTGATTCAAATTCTGGATTTAGTTCTACTTTAATCTGGTGACAGGGTTAAAGGAATACCAAAAGCCTAAATCTTACATGTTTTGCAAGGATTGACCTGTATAATTCAAGGAATTGGATTCCCTACACCTAATACCTTGGTGCTTTAAGTGGGAACTATATCAATGGATGCTCTATCTAATTTGGATTGTTAAATTATGAATTAACTGAATTTATCTTCTGGTTGGATAGAGACAGGACTTCGATTTCAATTGTGTTATTTAATCGATTCAAGTGAATTAACATTGTTAATAACTAGAAGTAGATCCTCAATGGTCTAGTGTTAGTTTTTCATTATTTTTTCTTTAAATCTGAATTCATCTATCTTAATTCTAATTTCAATTTACATTAATTAATTTAATTTTCAATCATAATTGCCTTTAAGTGTTTGAACCAATATATCCTTCCTCATGTATCGACCTCGATCTCGCCGAGATTATTACTTCATCGTGACCCTAGAGAGGTTCTACTGAGCTCTCTTAGGATTTGGAAGTAAATGGGGTGAAATGCCTTTTTGAGCTCTCTTAGAGAGTCACACGTGTAAACAAAGGTGCCATTATGCACATGTCCACCATACATGTGTCAGGCTAATGATACTCCCTAACAATCTAAATATGGGCTACATTACTAAAATCACATCAAAAGAATAATCCAAATCATTTAAAGGATGGCTACTAAATTGACAGTTAAAAAACATTCGCGAGTTGTTTGTTTGTGATCCTTATGTTTATGGCCTACCCGAGGCTTGAAATTTCCTCATTTTTTGCTGAAGCATATACTTCAACGGGCTTATTACAATCATTCTATTAAATATTGCATATGTACACTAAGTTGGGATATTGAAGCTGATTTCGAATGTCACTATATTCTTGTGAATATATTGAATTTTTCAAATGCATTCAAATTCCTTCCATTTACTACCATCCAAACAAAATACTTTGATTTCAAATGCATTTCATTTACTCCCATCCAAACACAACCATGTAAAGCCATTTACTCTCAATTCATTTACCTCTACATCCATTTCCCATTTACTTCCATTTACAAGCTCCCAAATGAGACCTAAGATCCAGGCTGAGAGCATCGAAGCACACTGATGAGCAAGATATTAATAAGCTCTAACAATTAAAGATTAATGAAAACAACAAGAAGAAAAACCAATCTAGCGTATGAGCATAGGTCAACAGGTCCCAATAGCTAATTGTCTTCTTCTAGATTTGGCTCTCGAGTGCAGATGGGAAGGGATTACCACTACTTAATTATGAACTACTGATTGGTCTGGTGTATGAGTAAAACGGAGCTATGCTACTGCTGAGCTAAGGATCCACTGTGGTGGAAAGAAATTAAAACACTATGCTAAGATAGTTCATTAGCATTGTGCTGGAGACAAAGTCGATCTAGGGATTGTTGATTGATTGTGTGTTTTTGTGTGGTGTGTTGCATCCACTATTTATAGCCTTTTATTGTCGATCGTGGGAGTAATCATCATCCCTCGTGGTAATTCTGGATCCTTTCATGAACGGTTGTTAGATCGTGCCCTATTTTGGCGATCATGTTTTCTTCTCTAAAAGTCTCGTTACACATACATTCTTATCCAATGCTAACATGGAACTGCGGTGTATCCACCTTTTCGTTTAGCATATCAAGCAAGCTTCATGTGCTACATGGATCATTCTTTGCCGTTAATCTAATCTGCTAATTTTAGGTGTCAACAATGGTGATTAAATCTCATATTGTGCGAGTGAGCATAAAACACTAACTCCATCATTTTCAATCATCCCAAATAAAACCTCATCACAAGTCTTCACAATAGTTCATCAATCTTTGATCAGATATCTATGATGTATTTTGTGATTCAACTCATTAGGATAACATGATCAGACTCCAATCCTTGATGAGGGATTCATCTCAAGACATAAGGATTTTATTGTCACCATGTCACTAACATGAATCATAAATAATCTTAAAGAAGAAATACAAGCACCAATCATGAATTCGTGATGAGGAATAATAAAATCATGAAAAGCATCAAACAAAACACAATCCTTAAATAAAATGGTTGTCATGAAAGTATAATTGACCAATACTAGTAAAGGTATCTAAGCAAGTCATGTACAAAAAATCCTAAAAAAGGTATAATCAACCAATGCTAGTAAATGTATTTAAACTAGTCATGGACAAAAGGTTTGTAAAAAGGTCTTTGTATGGTTTTTAGGCTTTATCCTTACTATGATCCTTAACTCCAACTGCTATAGACTTAGTCATCTCTTTACATCTCATCTTGACATATCTAACTATTTACACTATTGTAATCACGATTTAGCAATATTTATAGAGCACATATATCACTATTCATTTAAAAAAATTATAAAGAAGTGAGGAGCTAGCAATACCTACATTTGTCTCACGACAAGTTATCTCTTGAGTATAAAGCACTCACTCTTGAGATGGTTAAGTTTTCCACAATGTTAGCAAGGTCCTTTCTCTTTATAACACATATATCTAGCTTGCTTTTTTCTTACTTTTAAACACCATTTGTTAATATCTTGAGTTTATGTTTTCTCTTTAATTTGTCTGCCCTTCTTATGTCTCTTGGATCTGGACTTATTATCAAAAGATCCCTCTGTTAAGTGGGCAACACGTGGTTTCTTATTCTTGTTGTTGGCCTAAAAAATGACCGAGTGTACAACTTTGCCTCATAATAGGTTAGACCATTCATGTTATAATTATTAATAAAAAAAAGTATACATTGGAGTTAATGATGTGAAAACCACATTTATTACGTTGACTTCCTTCTTGGCCCTACCAACATTTCAAGCTCTTTAGTAGTCTCGTACGTTTAATGACATGATCGCTTATAAAAATTTCCTTTTCCAAATTCAAATTATATAATTGCCTACATAGGATATGAACTTGGATGGTAATTTACAAATAAACATTTTCTAAAGCACAAGTAGATGTTCTTTGTATTTATCATACTTCAAAATTAATTGCCAATGATATCAAATATAAAGGCCAATATGTAGACTTTGGCCACCTCATTGTCTCTTTCCCGTTTAGTATATTTGCAGAGATGGTTTAAGGTTTATGATCATCATCTTTATCGAAAAGAATGAGGGTGAGTCACAGATAACATAGATCTCACACTCCATCTTATAAGTTGATAAGTACCTAATATTGTATAATTAACCCTGGTTGTTAAGGGCGTTATCATTGTTTTTCTGGTTAATTATCCCTCATTAGGTTAATTTTCTGTCTTCAGGTGTTTAGGAGAGGTTAGGCAAGATCTAAGCCAATCAGGGCGTTTAAAGGTCCAAAAGCAATCAAGATCAAGCACGAAGGAAATCAGACTACGAAGATCAGAGACTAGACCATACTCTATAGTAGATCTGAAGTTTAAGAAGACCACGTCAGGATAATGTAATTTGGAGATCTAGGTGATGGTCAGGATTGCACATTCATGCAAGTATGGAGGTATGCATGTGAGACCAGCCACATGTCCAGTTCCTATCATGGTGAAACTCGGCCAGTTGCATCATGACCAGCAAATGGACCATCTCTCACCGTCCATCAAGTGCGATCAGCACACGTGTGCAAGAGCAGTCCATCCATGCCATAGCTGGACATCTTTCATCTCAACTGTCCATTTCAAGTCCAGATATGGTGGATCACATCATCACCATCCAATTCAGTAAGGTGGGCCATCACATGCACGATCATCTAGCAACAACATCAATGTCCGGCAGAGGACATCTATCCAGCCATGCATCCAGCTATCAAAGTGGGCTCCACCAACTTTCGTTCATCAACCATCCATCCATCCAACAGATTGCAACCGTCCACAGCAGTCCAGAGTTCAATCAGCAGCCGTCCATTCAGCCAGCAACTGGATGAACCGTCCACCATCTTCAATCATCATCCATCTCCAGGGCGTCCGTCCAGCAAATCAAGCCAGCAGCACTTGTCCACCTACGTCAGCAGCCATCCACCATCTTCAATTTCCAACCGTCCATCACAACAGCAGTGGACGTCAGTCCAGCTGAACCAGCTCAGCCGTCCATCAAGTGGGCCACATTCTGATGAACATCAGCTCCAACGTCCAGTCCAGTAGACCTCTCACCCAATCATCCATTCTCCAAGCCAGCAAAGGAGCTCCTATTCTCCTTCACACGTGCTGACATCAACATGTTCAGCTCATCATCCAGGGACCCACCTTCATTTCCAACTGTCCAAGCATCCAGCACCGTGCAGAGAACACCATCCATCAGCAAGCACGTCATCAACTCCAGCAGTGCTGCAACTCCATCCTTCCAGCCGTCCATCTAATCAGCTGATCATCTAAGGCCATCACACATGCTGACTTCCAGCGTCAGCAGCCGTCCATCAAGATGGCCCCATCAAGTCCAGCAAGTGAAGGACCATCATCTCCACCATGGCAGCAAGAGAGGAGCTCTCTCTCTCTCTCTCTCTCTCTCTCTCTCTCTCTCTCTCTCTCTCTCTCTCTCCCCACACATGTGTAAGGCATGGAATGCCACCTCATCATCCAAGCCTCACTCCAAGCCCAAACCTAAAAGAAAAGTTTGCTTTAGGCTTGGAGTGACACCTAGGATTGGAGTACTCTTCTTGCCACATGGCACTCCAAGCCTAACTCCATTCCCAAACCTAAAGAAACTTTTGGTGTGCCACCTAGGATTGGGAGGAGGCTTGGAAGCTCCTCATAAGGCTATAAAAGGAGGCCTCTCCTCCTCATTTCAATCATCCCAAAAATCCCTCAATCATCCCATTCTCTACAACTCCTCTCTTCTCTTCTTTAGTTTTCTTTCTTTCTTTTGTAGTACAGAGTAGTTTTCTCTCTTGTAGAGAATTTAGTCTTCCATTGTAGCATGGTTGGCTAAACCTCTAGCTAAGGCTAGGGGTGAAGCCTTTGAAGAAATTTGCAAGATATGGTTCTTTTGGTTCAACATTGTGTGGTGTAAATGTTGGAGTTCTCTTTGGTTGATTGGTTCGGTTATCCACCTCGGCAGACGCTATTGTTGTGCAAGCCCCTTGATCCATCGTCAACTCCAGGCACGTTGGATGCTTGGGATCCCTTGCACACCAATTAGCTAGTTCATGATCGATAAAGTCCCTTGATCCATCGTCGACTCCGGGCACGTTGGATGCTTTGGATTCCCTACGGTCATCGAGCTAGTGCAGGTAAAGTCATCGATCTGTAAAATCCCTTGATCCATTGTAGACTCCGGGCACATTGGATGCTTTGGATTCCCTGCGATCGATAGACGAGATCTTAACGGTTGGATCGGTCAATCAAAGCCTCCTATCTTGTAAGTATCCATTTGATCGTGTGATTTGTGATCTTATCGGTTGACTTGTTGGTAAAGTTGTTGATCTGTACAATTCATTGATCCATTGTCGACTCCGGGCACAGTGGATGCTTGGAATTCCCTGCGATCAACTAACGAGTGCTTCATGGTCAAATCAATCGGTTCAGATCACCATCTTTTATGAAATATGCAAATGGTTTAACTGTTTTATCTTCCGGTTGGAATGAATCTTTATTCAATTCCAGTTGAGTTATAGTTGGACCAACGAATCAAATCTTGTGAATGAATCAAAGGTGGATCCCTGATGCCTTAGCCCCTTTTCTATTTTTGTTTTTCACCACACACAACTTGCTCCACTCTCGTGGATAAACCAGATTTCATCTCACTAACCTAAACTAATTCCTCTAAGTTTTCTTAACCCCAATCCCTGTGGATCGACCTCGGTCTTACCGAGTATTTTACTACTTCGCTACCTGCACTTAGGTGTGCAATCTTCGGATTGTAGCAAGTTTTTGGCGCCGCTGCCGGGGATTGGCATCGGTTTAAGAATATTTTTGGAATTGCTTTATGTATATATTTTGTCAATAGTCTACTAACTTATTTTATTTTGTTGCTCTTAGGAATCACTCATAGCCAAGTGTTCTTCTTTCCGGGTAACCTCTTTCCTTATCTCCTTGTTTAGTGTTTATGCGTAAGTGGACTCGTGATCACACAAGACGTCTTCTAAGCGACGGAATTTTGGTTGAAGGTCTATCCAATCACTGTGTTAAAAAACTTCCTGATACTTGTGAATTAACCATAAACATGGCCGAGAATGAAAATGAATATGATCAAGATGAGAATGAAGTACACAATAAGCCACCATTTAGGAGTTTACGTGATTACTTGCAACCTGCAAGAACGAGTACTCCTTCTTGTATGGTTTTTCCGGTGAATGCGGGCAACATTGATTTTAAACCTGGAGTGATACAGTTACTTCCTAAATTTCATGGATTCGACACTGAAAGTCCCTATTTACATTTGAGGGAATTTGATGAAGTAATCGCTACTTTGCATTACGACAACGTTTCTGATGACTTGGTTAGGTTAAAACTATTTCCTTTTTCTTTGAAGGAGAAAGCCAAGTTTTGGTTGCACTCCTTAAGGCCCAGAACCATAGGGATATGGCAAGAGATGACTAAGGAATTTCTAAAAAAGTTTTTCCCTGTTCATAAGACCAACACCCTGAAACGAGATATAATGAATTTCTCCCAAAAGGAGAATGAAACTTTTTTTCAGTGTTGGGAACGTTACAAGGAACTCTTACTTGCCTGCCCACCTCATGGCTACGAAACATGGCGCTTGATTAGCTTCTTCTATAATGGATTGAGCCCAGTCATGCGCCAATTCGTAGAAATGATGTGTAATGGGGAGTTTATGAGCAAAGGTTCTGATGAGGCTATGGAATACTTTGACTTCTTAGCTGAAAATTCCCAATCTTGGGACACATCTGACAAACCCGCTAAGATCAAGCTTGGGCCCAATGAAAAAAGAGATGTTTATCTTTTAACCGAGGATAACGATGTCAATGCAAAGATAGCAGGGCTCACACGTAAAATAGAAGCCATGGAATTAAGGAAGGTCAACGCTATTAAAACCAGGGAAACTGAAAGTGTTTGTGACATTTGTAAGAGCGATGCACACTTTACCAAGGGTTGTCCTACAATCACATCTTTTCAAGAATTATTGCACGATCAAGCCAATGTCATGAATACTTATCAAAGGCCTTTCAATGCCCCAGTGTCAAACACGTATAATCCTAATTGGCGGAACCATCCAAACTTCAGTTGGAGAAATGGACAAACTGCCAATGTAGGCAATAATCCTCAAGTGCCTTCCACTGGCACACCGTATGTGCCCCCACCAAGGAAGACCCTAGAGGATACTTTGCATACATTCATGGAGGGACAAGCTCAAATCAATCAAAGAC
Organism: Liriodendron chinense; assembly: GCA_003013855.2. NCBI lineage: Eukaryota > Viridiplantae > Streptophyta > Magnoliopsida > Magnoliales > Magnoliaceae > Liriodendron > Liriodendron chinense. The sequence continues at coordinate 4,366,522 of ML058463.1, read as the reverse complement.
AAGATCAGAACATCACGCACATCATGCAAACCCTCCAAGAGCTCAAAACTTCCATTGAAAGAATCGAATCACGACAGAATGTTAAGGAGAAAGAAACCTTTCCGGCCCAACCTCAACCTAACCCGAAGGGACAATATGAGGTGAATGATTCAGGTTCTTCCAACCCTCATGTTGAGCACGCTAAATCTGTCACCACCCTAAGAAGTGGTAAGGTAATTGAAAAAGATATTCCTAGGACAGTTGATAAACCTAAGGAATCATCTAAAAGTGATGACGGATCTAGTGATGATCAACCTGAGAAGGAGACAGAGCATGTTTTCAAGCCAGTGGTCCCGTTTCCCCAACGCCTACTCTCATCTAAAGCAATGGTTAAAGCTCAAGATGTCTTGGAAGTTTTGAAACAAGTGAAAATCAACATACCCTTGTTGGATGCAATCAAGCAGATACCTTCATATGCCAAGTTTCTGAAAGATCTTTGTACTATTAAGCGCAAGCTCAATGTACAAAAGAAAGCCTTTTTGACTGAACAGGTCAGTGCTATCATCAACCAGAACTCTCCCCCAAAATACAAAGATCCAGGTAGTCCTACTATTACTTGCATAATAGGGAACTTCCGGGTCGAACAAGCACTTCTTGACTTAGGGGCGAGTGTCAATCTTATACCCTTCTCGGTGTACGAACAACTGGGACTCGGTGAATTGAAACCCACCAGAACCACCTTGCAACTTGCCGATCGATCTGTACGGATACCGAGAGGAGTAGTGGAAGATGTGTTGGTACAAGTCGACAAATTCTACTTCCCAGTAGACTTCATCGTCTTAGATACCCAACCTGTAGCAAATGTTAGCACCCAGATACCTGTTATTCTTGGCCGACCATTCCTAGCAACTTCCAATGCTGTGATCAATTGCAGGAATGGGGTCGTGAAGTTTTCATTTGGCAATATGAAGCTAGAGCTAAATGTTTTCAACATGTGTAAACAACAAAGGAATGATGATGAGATCCATGAGGCCAACCTGATCGATACCCTCATGGAAGAAGAATTCCTTCTAACCTCTCTGTCCGAACCCTTAGAAGCATGTCTAGCCCACTTTGTTGATTCTGATGATGAGACAATTTTGGAAGTGGTGAATGGATTGTTAGAATCCACCCTTGTGCATGATACAAACCAAGTGGAGGCCCCATTTTGAAAAACTCTCTCTAAATGATTCACGACCTCTACCATCAAGAATTGAAGCACCAAAGCTTGACCTAAAGCCATTACCTTTGGAACTGAAATATACATACTTGGGTCAAGGCAATACTTTTCCTGTGGTTATTTCATCTCACCTTGATAAAGACCAAGAGGACAAATTGATCAATGTTCTCAAGGAACACAAGGATGTCATAGGTTGAACAATTGTTGACATCAAGGGAATTGATCCCCTGATTTGTACCCATAGGATACACCTCGAGGAGAATGCTAAACCCTCTAGACAACCACAAAGGAGATTGAATCCAAACATGACTGAAGTGGTTAGAGCCGAGGTCCTCAAGCTATTGGATGTGGGCATCATCTACCCTATTTCAGATAGCCAATGGGTAAGTCCAACCCAAGTGGTACCCAAAAAATCTGGAGTTACCATAGTTGCAAATGCAGACAATGAGTTGGTACCAACTAGAGTCACTACTGGTTGGAGAATGTGTATCGACTATAGGAAACTGAATACTGTTACTAGGAAGGACCACTTTCCTTTACCATTCATTGATCAAATGTTAGAAAGGTTAGCTGGTCACTCCTATTACTGTTTCCTAGATGGGTACTCTGGATACAACCAAATAGAGATTGCCCTAGAAGATCAAGAGAAAACCACATTCACTTGTCCATTTGGCACCTTTGCATACAAGAGGATGCCTTTCGGACTGTGTAATGCTCCTGCCACTTTCCAGAGATGCATGCTCAGCATTTTCTCTGACATGGTTGGACATTTCTTGGAAGTCTTCATGGACGACTTCTCGGTATTTGGTTGTTCCTTTGATGAATGTTTGAACCATTTACAATTGGTCTTGACAAGGTGTGAAGAAAAGAATCTTATTTTGAATTGGGAAAAGTGTCATTTTATGGTTCAAAAGGGAATTGTTCTTGGACATAATATTTCATCCAACGGAATAGAAGTAGACAAGGCAAAGATCGACTTAATTGCCAACCTACCAGCCCCCATAAGTGTACGAAACATTCGTTCTTTCTTGGGTCATGTAGGATTCTATAGGAGATTTATAAAGGACTTCAGTCATATCTCTCGTCCATTATGCAATCTCCTGCAAAAGGATGCTCCATTCGAGTGGACCAATGACTGCCAAGAAGCTTTCACCAAGCTTAAAGGCATGTTGACCAGCGCACCGATAATGCAACCACCTGATTGGACTATACCTTTTGAAATCATGTGTGACGCAAGTGACTACGCTGTTGGGGCAGTTTTGGGGCAAAGAAAAGACAAGAAGCCCTATGTTATATACTACGCAAGTAGAACCTTGAACAGTGCGCAAGTAAACTACTCTACTACGGAAAAGGAACTCCTTGCCGTAGTCTTTGCACTTGACAAGTTCAGGTCCTACTTGATTGGGTCCAAAATTGTGATTTTTACTGATCATGCGGCTCTCAAGTATCTTCTTTCTAAGAAAGATGCTAAGCCTCGCTTGCTCAGGTGGATCCTTTTGTTCCAAGAATTTGACCTTGAGATCCGAGACAAAAAGGGAGTAGAAAACGTAGTGGCTGATCACTTGTCTCGCCTAGTACTCTCTGATTCCGTAGAGACGACACCGATAATGGACACTTTCCCTGATGAACAGTTGTTTGAAATCTCTTGCCAACCTTGGTTTGCTGACATTGTTAACTATCTTGCTGCAGGTAGAATTCCAAGTCATTGGACCCCACAAGATAGAAGAAAATTTTTCACCGAGGTACGCAACTTTTTCTGGGATGATCCGTATTTGTTCAAATACTGCCCAGATCAGATCATAAGGAGGTGTGTTCCAGATAATGAACAAACCAGTGTCGTCTCCTTTTGCCATTCTCATGCATGTGGTGGTCATTTCTCTTCTAAGAAAATCGCTGCCAAGATTCTCCAATGCGGTTTCTACTGGCCTTCAATATTCAAGGACACCCATGTTTTTTGCAAAGCATGTGACCGTTGTCAGAAGTTGGGAGGAATCTCCCGTAGAAATATGATGCCTTTGAATCCGATATTGATCATCGAAGTTTTCGACTGTTGGGGTATCGATTTCATGGGACCATTCCCTTCCTCATTTGGATATCTATATATCCTATTGGCTGTCGATTATGTCTCCAAATGGGTTGAGGCAATCCCGTGTAGAACCAATGATCACAAAACGGTTCTACGATTTCTAAAAGAGAATATTCTATCAAGATTTGGGATGCCTCGAGCCATTATCAGTGATGGGGGTACACACTTCTGTAACAGACCCTTCGAGGCTTTGATGAAGAAATATGGTATCACACACAAGGTGAGTACGCCCTATCACCCACAAACAAGTGGTCAAGCAGAAGTTTCCAACAGGGAAATCAAACACATCTTGGAAAAAACTGTGAATCCAGACCGCAAGGATTGGTCTCTAAGACTAACCGATGCGTTGTGGGCTTACCGTACAGCATACAAAACCCCGATTAGAATGTCTCCCTATAGACTTGTCTATGGGAAAGCTTGCCATCTGCCTGTGGAGTTGGAGCATAAAGCCTATTGGGCTATAAAGAAATTCAATTTCAATCTTGACAAGGCCAGTTCGCTTCGCAAACTCCAGCTGAACGAGTTGGAGGAAATCCGGAATGAGGCTTATGATAATGCCAGAATATACAAGGAACGAACGAAGGTATTCCATGACAGGAATATCCTTCGAAGATCTTTCGAACCATCTCAGAAAGTTCTCTTGTACAATTCTAGGCTACATCTGTTTCCAGGAAAGCTGAAATCTCGATGGACCGGCCCTTTTGTAGTCAAAACTGTTTACCCTCATAGGGCTATTGAGATTGAGAACCCCAAAAATGGAAATGTATTCAAAGTGAATGGGCAGCGTTTGAAGCCCTTTCTTGAGGAATTTGCCCCAGAGGAGGAATCCACCCCTCTGGAAGATCCTGTTTATCAGGATTGATCTCCTAGTCTGACGGAGATCCCCTTTTGTATACTAGTAGGTTAGTTTGTTTGTTGTATTTTGTTTTGGCAACTCAGAAAATTCCAGCGCTTACAAGTATTCATCCTCTCAGGTACTCTTTACCCTCTATTCTTTACCATTTTTGCTCTCATATTGCAGTTGTCTATGCATTCATTTTTCAACATTGAGGACAATGTTATATTTAGGTTGGGGGGGTGTGGAATTCTTGTGAAAAATCTTTCTAATTGTCTATCTCTTTGCTATTTTGCCTATCTCTTTGCTATTAAAAAAAAATGGTTTTATTGGAAACATCATGTTCGTGTTGAACGCACCGTGATAGAGGACCTTAGTTGGAAATCGCTGTTGAAACCGACAGATATTCCCTGTTCCCAGAAATCATGAAGGGGATTAAGGCAGCTGGGAGGTGAAGCACACTCTCATGGTATTATGAGCAGCGTAAGACCCCAAACTGAATTGATCATGGGAAATGTGAGGATGTAGCTCATCTTGTGGCCGAAGGAGTCTGTCGGATGATACGTGGTCTATGTGCATTGCACAAAAGGAACAGAAAATTTTGTGGTTGCATTGTCTATAAATTATTATTTCTTTAGCCCTAAAAAATAAAAATAAAAATAAAAATAAATAAAAAATAAAAAAAATAAAAAATCTAGGGATTTATGTGATTTATGAGATTTTGAAATAATTTGAATAGTAGAATGAAAAGGCATTTAGTGATGACAATGTTAAAGCTTAAAGTTTAGTCACTTTAATTTCAAAATTAAGTTCTTTCCATTAATCTTCTATTAGAAAATGATAAACATTGATTGAGTCATGAATTTTCACAAGTTCACATCTAGCTTGCACTACCAGGATTTGAGTTTGATACTATAATGTTGACTTGATGATTGTTGAGAGTGATAGACACCAAGCCTGGAGATCCTTGTCTACTTTATTCATAGAAAAGTGAAAAAAAAAAAAAGAGAGAAAAAAAAAGTGAAAAAAAGGAATATTCACAGTAATTTGGGGCAAGGATTTTCATCCATTATCGTTACCATTACAAAACATTACCATAGTACGAAGTGAGCCTTTTGGAGTCTTCAGCTATCGGTTATCGAAAAAAAAAAAAATCAATCAAAAGTTGAAAAAAAATATATATTGAAAAGAACAGTAGCAAGGTTCGGAATCAGTGACTTGGTTGATCTAACTATTCTCTTCAATCATCAGTGTTAACATGAAAGTAGAAAACTGAACTCCTAGTTGTGTTAAGGCTAGACTTCACCGTGCACCATGGAACTCAATGTTTAGAATGCTTCTATTGAATCATTAATGCTTTGAACCCAATTAAGTTGTTTACTAAGTGACTAGAATCTAAGTTTAAATATTTTCAAAACTATATGCCTTGGAAACTCTACTGTTTAGATAATTTGAAGGATCACATAAAATCTTTTTTTTCCTTTATCTTTGTTTTATTAGGAAATAAGAGAAGTCTCGAGATGGTTTTAATTGGTGAAAACTATCAAGGATAAGATTGATTGTAGTATTTTGAAAAATCCTTAGATGATTTTCGCATGTTTTGCTCGAGACTAGCAAAATGCTGGTTGGGGGGTGTGATAAGTACCTAATATTGTATAATTAACCCTGGTTGTTAAGGGCGTTATCATTGTTTTTCTGGTTAATTATCCCTCATTAGGTTAATTTTCTGTCTTCAGGTGTTTAGGAGAGGTTAGGCAAGATCTAAGCCAATCAGGGCGTTTAAAGGTCCAAAAGCAATCAAGATCAAGCACGAAGGAAATCAGACTACGAAGATCAGAGACTAGACCATACTCTATAGTAGATCTGAAGTTTAAGAAGACCACGTCAGGATAATGTAATTTGGAGATCTAGGTGATGGTCAGGATTGCACATTCATGCAAGTATGGAGGTATGCATGTGAGACCAGCCACATGTCCAGTTCCTATCATGGTGAAACTCGGCCAGTTGCATCATGACCAGCAAATGGACCATCTCTCACCGTCCATCAAGTGCGATCAGCACACGTGTGCAAGAGCAGTCCATCCATGCCATAGCTGGACATCTTTCATCTCAACTGTCCATTTCAAGTCCAGATATGGTGGATCACATCATCACCATCCAATTCAGTAAGGTGGGCCATCACATGCACGATCATCTAGCAACAACATCAACGTCTGGCAGAGGACATCTATCCAGCCATGCATCCAGCTATCAAAGTGGGCTCCACCAACTTTCCTTCATCAACCATCCATCCATCCAACAGATTGCAACCGTCCACAGCAGTCCAGAGTTCAATCAGCAGCCGTCCATTCAGCCAGCAACTGGATGAACTGTCCACCATCTTCAATCATCATCCATCTCCAGGGCGTCCGTCCAGCAAATCAAGCCAGCAGCACTTGTCCACCTACGTCAGCAGCCATCCACCATCTTCAATTTCCAACCGTCCATCACAACAGCAGTGGACGTCAGTCCAGCTGAACCAGCTCAGCCGTCCATCAAGTGGGCCACATTCTGATGAACATCAGCTCCAACGTCCAGTCCAGTAGACCTCTCACCCAATCATCCATTCTCCAAGCCAGCAAAGGAGCTCCTATTCTCCTTCACACGTGCTGACATCAACATGTTCAGCTCATCATCCAGGGACCCACCTTCATTTCCAACTGTCCAAGCATCCAGCACCGTGCAGAGAACACCATCCATCAGCAAGCACGTCATCAACTCCAGCAGTGCTGCAACTCCATCCTTCCAGCCGTCCATCCAATCAGCTGATCATCTAAGGCCATCACACATGCTGACTTCCAGCGTCAGCAGCCGTCCATCAATATGGCCCCATCAAGTCCAGCAAGTGAAGGACCATCATCTCCACCATGGCAGCAAGAGAGGAGCTCTCTCTCTCTCTCTCTCTCTCTCTCTCTCTCTCTCTCTCTCTCTCTCTCTCCCCACACACATGTGTAAGGCATGGAATGCCACCTCATCATCCAAGCCTCACTCCAAGCCCAAACCTAAAAGAAAAGTTTGCTTTAGGCTTGGAGTGACACCTAGGATTGGAGTACTCTTCTTGCCACATGGCACTCCAAGCCTAACTCCATTCCCAAACCTAAAGAAACTTTTAGTGTGCCACCTAGGATTGGGAGGAGGCTTGGAAGCTCCTCATAAGGCTATAAAAGGAGGCCTCTCCTCCTCATTTCAATCATCCCAAAAATCCCTCAATCATCCCATTCTCTACAACTCCTCTCTTCTCTTCTTTAGTTTTCTTTCTTTCTTTTGTAGTACAGAGTAGTTTTCTCTCTTGTAGAGAATTTAGTCTTCCATTGTAGCATGGTTGGCTAAACCTCTAGCTAAGGCTAGGGGTGAAGCCTTTGAAGAAATTTGCAAGATATGGTTCTTTTGGTTCAACATTGTGTGGTGTAAATGTTGGAGTTCTCTTTGGTTGATTGGTTCGGTTATCCACCTCGGCAGACGCTATTGTTGTGCAAGCCCCTTGATCCATCGTCGACTCCAGGCACGTTGGATGCTTGGGATCCCTTGCACACCAATTAGCTAGTTCATGATCGATAAAGTCCCTTGATCCATCGTCGACTCCGGGCACGTTGGATGCTTTGGATTCCCTACGGTCATCGAGCTAGTGCAGGTAAAGTCATCGATCTGTAAAATCCCTTGATCCATTGTAGACTCCGGGCACATTGGATGCTTTGGATTCCCTGCGATCGATAGACGAGATCTTAACGGTTGGATCGGTCAATCAAAGCCTCCTATCTTGTAAGTATGCATTTGATCGTGTGATTTGTGATCTTATCGGTTGACTTGTTGGCAAAGTTGTTGATCTGTACAATTCCTTGATCCATTGTCGACTCCGGGCACAGTGGATGCTTGGAATTCCCTGCGATCAACTAACGAGTGCTTCATGGTCAAATCAATCGGTTCAGATCACCATCTTTTATGAAATATGCAAATGGTTTAACTGTTTTATCTTCCGGTTGGAATGAATCTTTATTCAATTCCAGTTGAGTTATAGTTGGACCAACGAATCAAATCTTGTGAATGAATCAAAGGTGGAACCCTGATGCCTTAGCCCCTTTTCTATTTTTGCTTTTCACCACACACAACTTGCTCCACTCTCGTGGCTAAACCAGATTTCATCTCACTAACCTAAACTAATTCCTCTAAGTGTTCTTAACCCCAATCCCTGTGGATCGACCTCGGTCTTACCGAGTATTTTACTACTTCGCTACCTGCACTTGGGTGTGCAATCTTCGGATTGTAGAAAGTCAAATCTAACTTTAGGACTAGATTATAAAGTGTTTCCACCCAATTTCTCAATGGTAATGATCTCCAATAATTGGTAGAGTTTCGATATTTTATTTACATCACCACATAATAATACTATAAATTAATATCAATGGGTGTACCACGTGTCTTATGCCACGATATATGCTTTAAGCACATAGACACAGAGGCAACACAGAGGCAACCGAGTCATGCCTTCACACAACTCAATAACTCCCACTGCACAAAGTAATTAATATGGGGTAACTAAGTTTAGTTATGTTGTTGAGCTCTAAATTGTGCATATTTTAACCCTAATTTACCACGAATTATGTATGTTTTTTATTGATAAATGACCTATCTTATATGTGTTTTTGTGTTTGTAGGAATGAGAGAGGAATCTTATGAATTTTATACTAAAAGAACCTTCATAGTATGCTTTAAAGACTAGTGGAAGAGGAGCCAAGAGGTGGAGAAAAGAAGCAAGGAGAAAAGAGAAGAAGAAGAAAAAAACTTTAAGTTAATAGCTTGTCCGACCGGTCAGCCATACCAGACCAGTTGGCTGACCGATCGAATTTCCTTCCAGGACGGGTCATTTTTCACTAAACCTTGCTGGATTGAGACAGATAGGTCCAACTGGTCGGCTGTGCATATGATTTTAAAATCCTATTAAAGCTGTTGCTGAAAGCCAGATCAGGTTGGCTGTGCATATGATTTTGAAATCCTATTAAGTGAACATATATAATAATGCAATAAAAAAATATGCTCTATAACATTTCGGGTCGCATAACCATGGTAATTGAATGAATGTGCCATAAGCTTATCCAGTTAGCCATGATCTGTGTTTTTGTGGTTTTATATTACCCGATCTAACACCATATCAATGAATGTGCACTTGATATTTTTTTAGTGTTGTTTCTTATACACTCATAAGAATATCCTATATGTTAATGAATATGTTGTCTTTTATTTTCGTGGCACTCTCCATTCGAGTTTCACATCAGAAGAAACATCTTATCCAAATAACATGCACATGTAACTTACTCTAATGAGCACATAGTCTCATTTACATGATCAACTCATATAGCCACCTTGACCCAAAAAAAAAAAAAAAATCTCTTCAAGTCAAGACCAACTCCAGACCAATGGATAAAGGGTCAAACGAAATTAAAATGAAGCAAGCTCGGATCTGTTAAAAAGGTCATCGAAATTGCTTTTTAAGAAATTTGGAATCACCCTATTTCCAAGGTTAAATATGCTATAAAAAAAAAGCCCGAAATTCCAAGCTACGAGTCCTAGACCTAAAATATTATTTTGATGGTGTAGACACTTGTAACACCCCACATTTTCCAATATTCGGGTGTTACCATCTAAATCAGAGTTAATGTATAAGTGTATAGGAACAAACACTACTTACACTATATTTATCATCACCAATAATTCGCAATCACATTTGATTAATGGGCACCCCAATCGAAAGCAGGATTCACAAACATTTAGGAAATAATAATAAATGAATATGTGAATGTAAATAAAATAAAATAAAATATTTACAATAAAGATCCTTTGTACTTTTAATTACAAACTATTATTATTATTATTATTTTTAGGCTTAAGGTGATTAAAGGGGTATGTACGAATTCACTCAGGCTATCAATGATGCAGCTTTACTAGATGCGGGCCACTCAGGGCCCATTTTCACTTGGTGCAACAACAGATCAGGGCAGAACCGACGCTGGGCAAGATTAGACAGAATGCTTATGAACATTGAATGGACCCGCTTGTTTCCATCTTTCAAAGTAGAACATCTGCCAAGAATCCACTCGGATCATGCCCCCATTCTGCTTCATCTCCAAAATCCTGCTACCAATTTACATAGGCAATTCAGGTTTCTTCGCATGTGGACCACTCACTCTGAATTCCTTGATGTGGTGCATAGTAGCTGGAACATGGAGGTTGTGGCAACTCCCCAGTACAAGGTATTCATCAAGATGAAAGCCCTCAAGGCAGCCCTCAAGGCATGGAACAAGATCAGCTTTGGCAATATTTTCAATAATATCAAGAAAGCAGAACTAGAAGCTATCCAGGCTGAAAACGCTTCAGTAGAGAATACCTCTTACTCCAACTTGGACAGAATGCAGAAGGCCAAGGATAATCTGGAAAAAGCCATCCTCCAAGAAGAACTATTTTGGAAACAGAAATCAGGTAACTCCTAGCTCATTGAGGGCGATCGCAACACGCGTTTCTTCCACGCAGCAGTGGAAGGAAGACGTAGAAATCTGGCTATATCCAAGATCAAGTCTGTGTTAGGCGAATCCTTAGATAAAGAAGAGGACATTGGGCAGGAAGCCATCGCCATATTTGAGAAACTATTTACATCAAAGCCCGCATCCCCATCAGATGATATCCTCATGTATGTTCCTAATCTCGTTTCAGACAGTATGAATGAGATGCTTCTTCGACCTCCCCTTACCGACGAGATCAAGGAAGCAGTTTTCTCTATCCCTCTGGACAGAGCTCCGGGGCCAGACGGATTCACAGCCTCCTTCTTTACTCATTGCTGGGACATCATCAAGGAGGACCTCCTTGCAGCTACAATAGATTTCTTCAATGGTGGCTCCACCCCTAAAGCTTTCCAATGCACGCTATTATGCCTCATTCGTAAGATTAAAATCTCCATCAAGTTGACAGACTACAGGCCCATCAGTTTGTGTAATTGCATAGCAAAGATCCTCTCCAAAGTCATAGCCAATAGACTATCCAAGATCCTGCCCACAGCAATTTCGGAAGAACAAGGGGCTTTTGTCTCAGGTAGATCCATTAATGAAAACATTTCGCTGGCTAGGGAGATGGCTGCGGTCATTGATAGGAAAGCCCACGAGGGAAATATGATCATCAAGCTTGATATGGAGAAAGCGTACGATAGGATGGAATGGAGCTTTATTGACAAAGTCTTGTCCAAGTTTGGGTTTGCTAAGAAATGGATTGATCTGGCTAGAAACTGCTGGACAGGGAGCTCATTCTCAGTCCTAGTGAATGGCAAACCCTTTGGATTCTTCAAATCTTCAAGGGGATTGAGGCAAGGAGATCCCCTATCGCCTGCTATTTTTATCTTGGCCGCAGACGTGTTAAGCAGAGGCATCAAACACATCTTTGTTTTGCAAAAATGCCGCCCGTTCACCATCCCCAGAGGGTGCCCTCTTATCACCCACCTATTATTCGCAGATGATATCATCATCTTTCTGAATGGCAGCCCTCCAAACGTCAAGCATCTACTCCAATTCCTCTCCTCCTATGAGAAAGCTTCAGGTCAAAGACTTAATGCCTCCAAAAGCACGTTCACTTTGCCCCGCAAATCGATGCCTTCCAAAGCCAGGAAAATTTCTCATGAAATCGGATTCCAGCAAGGGGCTTTTCCCATTACTTATCTTGGTGTTCCTCTAACCTTAGGCAAAACCAGATCGACCCACATCCAGCCGCTCCTCACCATGGTTACGAGCAAAGTTGCAGGCTGGAAGTGCAAACTTCTCAACATGGCAGCCAGGACAGTGCTGATCAAACACGTGCTATCCAGCTATCCAACGCACATCCTAGCAGCTATTGACATCCACCATAGCCTCGATCAAGAGTATGGAGATTGCCTTTACTAATTTCTTCTGGGGACAATCAGAGATAGGTAGGAGAAGACACTGGATCAGCTGGGACAAAATCTGCAAGCCAAAATCTGAAGGGGGTCTGGGAATCAGACGTACGGAAGAAGTTATGAAAGCTTTCAGAATCAAAAGGGGTTGGAACTTACTTCATGGTGACTCCCTCTGGGCTAAATACTTCACGGCCAAGTATCTTAACAAATTCATCCAGAATAACGGTAGTCGCCCAGCGGGTCATCGGCAGATTGGAAAGGCATAGCAAGTAACCTTCATTCAGTAATTCACTCCTCCAGATGGCTTCTAGGTGAGGGAGCAATCAATTTCTAGCATCATAACTGGTCAGGAGGTTGCCATGCTTTCGCTAGCAGCTATGGATCAAATTCCTGAAAATTTGAAAGGCGCGCAGGTTAAAGATTTTATCAACCAAGTTAGGATATTGGGACTTCTCGCAGGTGAAGAACCTTCTTCCACCTTCTATCCTCACCCACCTCACCAACTACCCTCTCCCAACTATGCTCAGCAAAGATAGAATGGTTTGGTGCAAGACGTCCTCTGGAAAATTCAGCCTAACCTCGGCTTGGAACGCTTCCCGCCGTAATAGACCGATTCGTTCGTGGCCAAAATGGCTCTGGAATAAATACATCTCCCCGAAGATAGCAGTATTTGTCTGAAAACTCATGCATAAAGCGGTGGCAGTGGATGAGAACATCATTCGAATGGGGATTGAAGGAATTCCCATTTGCGAGAACCTTGGCCTGACCAATATTGAGGTGGAAACAGACTCCAGAGTTCTTGCGGAAGCGACGACCGATCCAGACTATCGCAACCCATGCAACGTGTGGTATTACATTAGCGAGATCTGGGCCAAGAAAAATCCCATGAATTTGTCGTTCAGCCACATCCTCAGAGAAGGCAACTCTGTGGCGGACGGGCTTGCTAAGATGGCCAGCAAAGGCCACCCTGATGTTTATTACAAAAGGTATACTGAGCTTCCTCCTCCTATTAGAGGCTCCCTAGTCATGGATAAGGCCAGGATTGGTGTGTTAAGGACCAGATCAGCAGTTAAGAAAGGGATAGGTTAGTTGGAGATTATCTCTTTGCTCTGTTCCTCTTCTGCATCAGTCAGTCTTTCTTCTCAGTCTAGGTCTCTTTTTTCTTTCTTCTTTTTGTACAGTCTCGCACACGATAGGCTTCTCCTCAAGTTCTGTAAAGGGGAATGGCCTGAAGTTTACTCTGTTGCTCTCCAGTTTGGTTTAATGGTAATCAAGTTATTTAGAAAAAAAAAAAAAAAGTGATTAAAGGGAAATAAGATAAAATAGGGTAGTGATAATAATAAAAAATACAAATTAAATCATTGGATGTAATGTCAACTGTGAAATTACATTTAGAGTAGACTAGAAATCATGAGAAAGGTTATAGATCACATTCCGGGTTAATGACCATTAAATTAGTGGATACCGGTATTTATGCACGAAATCACTTAGTGTGACATAGTTGAACTATGGATTTGCCTCACTTGAACGGATGTCTTATCTAGGGCAGTAAGATTAGATGGTTGGAAAGGATTTCATTAAAGCATCATGTAAACCCTACAATTGTAACTAAAGTAATAATAATAATAATAGTAATAATAACGATGATGATAATGATGATGATGATATAATATCACTATTGTGTTGTGAAAATAGTATATTAATGTTGATAATTAGCATTACACTCCATAATATGGACCATACTAGCTACCGAGCAATTTTAACCGTTGGAATTTCATCCTGAATCAATCCAGCCGTTTGATCATTTGGAATTTCCCTTAGCCACACAAAATCAAGAGTTTTGGCCCACCTAAGATTTGGATATGTTTAATCATTGGGCTGATGGCCCAATTATGACATTGAAGCATGATGGACAGTGTGGATTCCCCTACAGATCACTATGGGCCCTACCTTCACAGAGTGCATGTGCACAGCACACGCGGTGCACGGGCTCTAGAAACCCAGAAATCGAGGCTCACCCTGACCCCCCGAATTGGGAAGGATTCTCCTTCCTTTCTCACCCCAGTGCGAGCGTTGATTTTTCTGGATGAGATGTCCATGGATCGTGGCCCACCTCTGGTGCCAGACGACAGATCCAGACCGTACATCGGATTCATGGGTCGTCGGTGACCAAGTCCTAGTCCATTCCCCATGTCCATGCATGAATATGTGTGCGCAATCACCAGAAGAACCTAGCCATGTTCGAAAAAATTCCAAAAATGGAAATCCGTTTTCCCCTCCACTTTGGCAATTCGAGCCTGGGTCTCTCTGCTCATCTTGGCCCTTCATTTTGATGCATCCTAACCCTCCAGTTTCGCTTCTTGCTAGGGTTACCGTACGCCACCCTTTAGGTGGAAATAATCTCCCATGCAGACACGTGGAGCGATCTTAGACGTTCAAAGGCTTCTAAAAGCTTTCCAGCTTGATCCTAAATGTTGATTCCAGGGCAATCATAACCCTAGCGTGACAGGTAGGAGGCGTTCATGAGAAACTCGCACACGAGCTTGAGATATTGCTCGTGGCGGAAATTCTCGCAATACATGTGCAATCCGTCTATCTCTCTCCAGAGCGGGCCCCATTCTCTGATCAGAAACCACCAAAGGGTGGCCCACAACCTAAGAAACTCCACGCTGTTCGATCTTGCCCATGCAATCGGATCAGGTTTTGAATGTCAAAATCTCGGATTAATGGTGTAAGCAAACCGTTTAAAACTAATCCATCATATTCTGGCCATCCGATCTTATCTGGAATGTCTTGAACGACTATAAATAGCCCATTTCCATTTCCAAAATGGGTAGGCCTTACCCGAAACCCTAGGGGAAAGAAAGAAAGAAAATAGAAAGAGAGAGAATCTCGTCTGACCTGACACCATTTTCGACCCTTCGTTCAAACGTCCCCAACCATCCCTTCTCGGACAAGGGAGTGAGTGAGAAAAGGGAATAGTAGGGGGAAAGAGAGAAGAGGGAAAGAGAGAGAGGAAGAGAGAGAAGGAGAGAAGGGGGTGGGGGGGGGGGGGGGGAGGGAGAGAGAGAGAGAGAGAGAGAGAGAGAGAGAGAGCGAGCGAGAGAGAGATATTAAACTGTTAATTTGAAGAAGAAAAAAAACCCTGCCACGCCAGCAGTCAAAGTCCCTCTTTTTATTTCTTTTGTTTTTTGTCTTTATATGAGTAAAAACAAAAAAAAGAGGTATGTGATATATGCTTAGCTGACTGTGAAACAAATCAGACAGTGTGAAAATAGAAGTGAAGAAGAAGAACACTAAAGAAAACACCCTCTTATACTCCATCTTCAACACAACAGAGGAATAAAAAAATCACTGCTATATTTGTTTGTTCTGTGTATATTTTTCTTGTTTTGTACTGTGTTTTTCTGCAGGTAGCATTATTCCTCTACCCCTCTTCCAACAAATTTGGTATCAGAGCTTCAAGAATCTGTCGAGGGCCACAAGAATATATCTGTTGCTGCTGTAATTAAAGAAGTTATTTCATTTATATCTCTAGAAAATCAAATAAATGCAAGTCAAGTTTCAGTAAGCGTTTCCAACATCACCCATTTTTTTTGTGCTTAAAAATCTGATTTTGAAGTTAATTTTTTTGCAAGTTGAAGAATGTGGAGTGTTTGGTATAAGTGTTGGTGTAAAATCCATTTAAAAGAAGCAGTTTTTATAATCAAATCTGAGAAAGCTTATCCATTCCCAAAAGGTGTTCGACGAAATTCCTTAACGACAATGGCATCAAGTTCTGAATCCCCTGGCTTCTATTATGCACAAAGTCTTATTCCATTCTTTGAGGGAGCTATGACTACTGGAGTCTCCAAATGAAGACCCTATTCATGTCACAAGATTTGTGGGAATTTGTTAAAGGCGGATACGATGAACCAGAATCGGTCGATGTCCTTGCTTCTTGGACTAATGCAAAACAAAAAGAGTATAAAGATAATAAGAAGAAAGATGCCAAAGCACTCTTCTACATCCAACAAGCAGTGAGGAAGAGTATCTTTCCAAGACTCTTGACAACCACAAGTTCTAAGGAAGCATGGGACATTCTAAAAAGAGAATTCCAGGGGTCTAAAAAAGTTATTACCATTAAGTTGCAATATCTTCGGAGAGATTTTGATAACCTATTAATGAAAGAAGCTGAAACAGTCCAAGCTTATGTTTCTCGCATTTTGGGCATCATTAACCAAATAAGAAGTTATGGGGATACAATTCAAGATAAGAAGATTGTGGAAAAGATCTTGAGGACTCTTCCAGCTAAATTTGATCATGTAGTAGCAGCCATAAAAGAGTCTAAAGATTTGTCCAAGTTGAGTTGCCATGAGTTGATGGGCTTAATTCAAGCACATGAGCAAAGGATGAGTAGATTCGTGGATCAAAGCATGGAACAAGCTCTTTAGTCCAAGTTGAGGTTGAAAGAAAAGAAAGAACAAGATGGACAAAAGGAAAATCCAAAAAAAGGCACATTTAAAAATCCCAAGTTGGAAGAGGTTCAAGTTCAAGTTATGGTCGTGGAGGAAGCTACAATCAAAGTAGAGGAAGAGGAAGAGGCATAAGTCACTTTAAAAATAAAAAATATGAAAAAGGAAGTAGTAGTTCTAATATAAAATGCATGGCATGCAAGAAATTTGGGGCATGCAAGTGAGAATTGCCGGTATAGATGTTTGAGATTTAAGATTCCAAATCATATGCAGAAAGATTGTTGGTTTCAACAAAAAAGGGGACGCAAATTTTTCTGAGAAAGAAGCTTCATCAGATAATCTATTCTATTCCTATTTGAATACACAACAAGAATCTCAAGATATATGGTACGTGGACAGTGGCTGTAGTAATCACATGACTGGGAATCGGTAATGCTTTATTAGTTTGGATGAAAAAGTAAATTCAGAAGTAAAGCTTGGAGATGGAAAGCTACAAAGCGTCGAAGGCAAAGGAGTTATCTCGGTGCGAACAAAATGAGGTACTTCTAAACTCATCTTCGATGTTCTCTATGTTCTTGGGCTAGCTCAAAATCTTCTAAGTGTTGGCCAGCTCATCAAAAAAGGATATGTGGTGAATTTTGATAATGATGAATGCAAAATTGTAAATAAAAACAAAAGGCAATTGGTGGCAAAAATTAAAATGACACAAAACAAAGTATTTCCACTTATTATGCCATCAATTGAAAAACAAGCTTTGAAAGCTGAAAATGGTGCTAATTCCTTGATATGGCACCTAAGATATGGTAATCTAAATTATGGTGGCTTGAAGTTGTTGAAACAGAAAAATATGGTCATAGGTCTTCCTTATATATTTGATGAAGGGAAGATATGTGAAGGGTGTATTTGTGGTAAGCTACATAGGCTCCCATTCTCAAAATCATCTTGGCAAGCTAAAGCACCTTTGGATTTGGTGCATGCTGATTTATGTGGGCCGACACAAACTCCGTCATTTAATGGAAAAAGATATTTCACTCTCTTTATTGATGATTTTAGCAGAATGATATGGGTGTATTATCTTCAGCAAAAATCAGAAGCTTTCTCAATATTCACAAAATTCAAGGCATATGTGGAGAAGCAAAGTGGCCATCACTTGAAGATTATAAGAATGTGGAGAATTTACATCCAAGGAATTCAATGGCTATTGCATGAAGATGGGAATTAATAGAGAATTGATGGCGAGATACACTCCACAACAAAATGGAGTGGCAGAAAGAAGAAACCGGACTACTGTTGAGATGGCACAAAGCATGTTGAAGGGAAATGAGCTACCAAACACGTTTTGGGCTGAAGTTGTCAATACCGCGGTCTACATTCTTAATAGATCACTTACAAAAGTTATCCTCAATATGATTCCTTTTGAAGCATGGCACAAGCAGAAGCCAAAAGTAAGCCATTTCAAGGTGTTTGAGTGCATTATATATGTTGGGGTTAGGAGCCCTACAGTGGAAGCAATCAAAGCAGGTGAGGAACACACCTCAATGGCAATCAACAAGCAAATCTAACACACACAAGAAGGCAATCCAATTTTTACATGGAAAAACCCCTAACAGGTAAAAAACCACGGCACAAAGTGACACAAATCCACTATGATATCAGAAGTTACAAGAGATAGAATAAACACAACCCGGATCACAGCCCACAAGAAAAATCCCAAGCTCCCCAAAGCTAATTCTCACATGACAAGGACAAACACAGCCCTTCCCCTCAACCCAGAGAACTCCAAGCTTCCTCCTAGCTCTTTCTCTTGATCTAGAACCCTCTCAATCCCTTGGCCCATTGGCGGCAACCCTAATCCTGGATTACATCCCCTTAAATAGAGAAAAACCGAAATTAGAAACTCCTTGCGCAACAACCCGCACAAGAGACCAAGTCTAATTAGGACACTGTCGGACCCCCCTATAGTAGGCTAGATGGCCCAAAATAGCTCCAGTAAACTTTGTTGTAATCTCCACTGTGACCGACTAGAATTAATTTTAGTGAGACATTTGCTTCCGTTGCTGGAATGGAGACAGTTTGAATAATCTTGGCTCAACTGAAAATTCCAGTCCTTCAATTGGATGTAAAA
Organism: Liriodendron chinense; assembly: GCA_003013855.2. NCBI lineage: Eukaryota > Viridiplantae > Streptophyta > Magnoliopsida > Magnoliales > Magnoliaceae > Liriodendron > Liriodendron chinense. The sequence goes on along the minus strand of ML058463.1, from coordinate 4,347,876 downwards.
TCGGCCTTCTTGAATGGAGAACTTGAAGAAGAAATTTATGTGGAGCAACAAGGTTATGTGAAGAAAGGAAAAGAAGATAAAGTCTACAAGCTTCAGAAAGCTTTGTATGAGTTAAAGCAAGCTCAAAGAGTGTGGAATAGTAAAATTGATCGATATTTCCGCTGAAATGGATTTGAAAGAAGTTTAAGTGAGCCCTCTCTCTATGTCAAAAAGGAAGGTTTGCATGATCTTCTCGTTTTTTGCCTTTATGTTGATGATTTGATTTATGCAAGTACTAAACTGAAGATGGTGGAAGATTTCAAAAGGGCTATGATGAAAAAATATGAAATGACTGATTTGGGCCTTATGAAATATTTCCTCGGGATACAAGTGAAGCAATCCCTTGAAGGAATTTTCATTTCTCAAGAAAACTATGCCAAAAATCTATTAAAGAGATTTAACATGTTGAATTGCAAGCTTGTGGCTACACCAATGGTATTAAATGAGAAGCTTTTAAAGAATGATGGAGTTGAAAAAGTGGACTCAACTCTTTATCGAAGCTTAGTGGGTTCGTTGATTTATCTCACCAATACAAGGCCCGACATTGTGCATGCTGTCAACATGGTTTCTAGATTCATGAATGAGCCAAGTAAACTCCATTATGCAGCTGCAAAAAGAATCCTTCGATATGTTAAAGGATTCAAAGAATGTGGAATCAAATATTCGGCCAATGATGATAATAGTTTGATCGGGTTCACAGATAGCGATTGGGCGGGCTCAGTTGATGATAGAAAAAGCACTTCAGGTTATGTTTTCTGTATGGGATCAAAAGTCGTAACCTGGTCTTCAAGAAAGCAGAATACAGTGGCATTACCTTCAGCAGAAGCCGAGTATATTTTAGCTACAAGTGCAGCTTGTGAAGCAGTTTGGTTGAGGCGAATTCTACACGACTTGCAGCAAGTTCAAGAGAAACTCACTCAAATTTTCTGCGATAATATGTCGGCAATAGCAATTACAAGGAATCCTGTCTTCCACGGTCGATCGAAGCATATCGAGTTACGTCATCATTTTATAAGGGAGCTCGTGGAAGAAGATCAAATAGAAATGAAATTTTGCAAATCTGAAAATCAATTGGCGGATGCATTCACCAAGTCTCTTCCATCAGATAGGTTTATTCAATTCAGAAAAATGTTAGGAGTTTAGGTTTATCAAATTAAGGGGGAGTGTTAAACTGTTAATTTGAAAAGAAAAAAAACCTTGCCATGTCAGCAGTGAAAGTCCCTCTTTTTGTTTCTTTTGTTTTTTTTTGTCTTTATATGAGTAAAAAAAAAGAGAGGTGTGTGATATATGCTTAGCTGACTGTGAAACAAATCAGAGAGTGTGAAAATAGAAGTGAAGAAGAAGAAAACACCCTCTTGTACTCCATCTTCAACACAACAGAGGAATAAAAAAATCCTTGCTATATTTGTTTGTTTTGTGTGTATTTTTCTGTTTTGTACTCAGTTTTTCTGTAGGTAGCATTATTCCTCTACCCCTCTTCCAATAAGAGAGAGGAGAGTTAGGGTGTGGGGTGTGCGCATGCAGCGCCGTGAAGTCTGCCACCTCCAGTGCGCCGGTGCCATCCGACCTCTGCCCCTCCTCTAGTGCGTGCCTCCTTCAACCAAGCCGTCTATGATGGCTGTCCGACTAGACTTTACATAGCCCATGGGTCCATTGTGTCCAAGTCCATCATCTGAATTCGGCTCGTAGATCAAATCCAAACTAAATCTCAACTTGGGCGATTGATTGTCCATTAGGTAAAGTCATTCCTCAAAGCATGCATCCTTTAAAATTCTAGTAATTAGACTATGTTGATTAGTTTAAGTTGGGCTTCCATGAGCAGGATTACTGGTGATCATTCAAGCTCATATCAGAGATCACCTTGCCTGTGAGTCAATCTATTGAGGCAAGGAAATTCCTCAAAAATCTTATTAGTGGCCTGATCAGGATTAATGTAAATTAGTGATTTGCCTAAAAATGAATGTAGGGCTCATCTCCTCTCAAATACTCTATTAAATGCTCAAACTTAGCCTAAATGGTGCTTAGTTGGAGTGGGTATAGAGCTAACTTAATTTTGGAGGTAAAATGAATCTCTAACCTCTAATTAGGATGTTGATGAGAGTAATTATATAATTATTAATCGTTGATTTATGTGATTGATGTAGGGTCCATTGAGTTACTCTCAAACCCCATAATTTAACATAGTCAAGGTGAGGGAACTCTACTTGAGAGGTGATGATTCCTCCCCTTAGGCTTTCCACTTACTTGTTAGTTAGAAATAGTTTCCACCTCTTGACAGTGTTTTATTGAATTATGTCTAGTTATGTTAAATACTTAGATTGATTCTCATTATATATGCTTAACTTTTGATTAGAGTAAATGTTTCTATGTTACATGCGAACACTTAATTTGGCTTCACATTATAAAGATTACTCATATGCTTGAACATGGTGATTAGAACATGGTCGTAGTGGGATTTGCCTCTTCAAATTATGTTAGCTCCATCTCATGTATAGTAAATTGATATTGAAATGTTTAAGCAAATGATTTGGATCGTACACATGGTATTGGACCTTAAACTAGTTGCCTTTGAAGGTGATTAAAGGATATGTTGTGCCCTTGTGGCTAATGGAAAGATCTCTAATTGTGTCCTTGGGTGGACTTGTTGGACTAAATGTCTTGTTGAGATGAGCTCTTAATTATGTCCCTAATTGGACTTGTTTTGGGAAATATATTGTGACTAGTTGTGTTGAAAGGCCACTAGTTGTAAGGGTGATTTATAATCGGTTTGGGTGTAATTAGACTAATAATGGTTGACTTAATCATGCATATCATGGCATTCACAGGTAATGTTAGTGACGAGCCACATTACTATCAGCTTTATGGGCATTTGGGTGGCTAATCTGGATGTTGTGGTAGCACGTACCCTTGTGGTATTTTTGCTGGCTCCCAGACCACCATGGGTGGATTTATTGGTGTGGACAATCACTGCGAGCACACACCTATGATATTTTTGCTGGTGATGGCTACTTTGAGTTGTATGTGGGTCCAACCCACTTGATGGAATTGCATTCTTCTGTTTCAACTGGATGTGCATCCCTAGGCTAAGGGACATATGCATGCATTTAACCGTACAGGTGATGCAGGTGATTTAAATGATGCTCAGGTTATGCTGATGTAGTGGACATAAGGGGCCGTGTTTGTTGATTGCTACCTTAAAATTTGAAATTATTTTGTTATTGTATTCTAATTTAAATTCAAGATATTTGGTTTGTATAAGCCCTTTGGGCACCACTTTGAAACCTTAGGATGTATGTTATATCTTTTATACATTCATGGTTTGTTTTCTTTCGCTGTGGTTACTCTTTTTGGAATGATATTGGAAATGGAATGAAATGGAGGATATCTTCATAGGTTAGCGCTCGGGTCTTCAAAACACGGGTCCATAACTCGGGTTTAAAAAATTGGGGCGTTTCAACACTCCACCCAGAAATGAGATTAAAACTACTATTTGACTATGATTTAGCTTCAATTAGAAGTACCTATACGGATTAAGTTCAAGTCAATAGCCTGAGGGTCCATTAGCTTGAACTATGATTGCGAGATCAGGATTTGATGATGTATGAAAAATGGTGTAATCCTTAAACCCAAGGATGTGTAGGGGTTATTGTTAGAACTAAAAATGCTACAGAGACATTTTATATGTATTGTTTCTCTGGGGTTCTGAGTATTGGAAACATTCATAGATAATCACAAGCATTCACAAAAGTGCACAAGAAAAAGATATCGTAAGGCGAATTTTATTCCAGAGATTCTAAGATCTTGTACATTCCAGGCCGTGGTTTAGCACGAGCACTTAATTACATTGAATGATCAATAACCCTTGATTAAAAGATAAAAGACTAAGTCAACGAGGACCGTGATCTTTAAGTTCGCAGTTGTAGAGACCGATGTATTTTGCTATGGACTAACCTTCTTTTGTATATGTCGGATGTCTATGTCCCATATTTTGTTGGAGATCTGGGTAGAGACTGTTGGGATTCTTAACTAAGGGGTACGATTCTGGGCTTGCGCCTGTCATTTTGGACCGATGACCTCGGGAAGACCGATCTATAGTTGTATGTACCTAAGTAGCCCAACCGGCGGATGCCATTTTGATGGGTAGGGCATCGACTGTTTTTAAGGTATTAATCTGTATCAAGTATTATGTAAATAGTTTGGAACTCTTCAGTCTTGTTTATCGTGGTAACCATGGTCCCATTTGCTTAGTTTAAACCCCAATCTAGGTCATAGTATAGTAGTACATGTAATAATGACGCATTTGCATCATTCTGGATGTTAGGGGTCTCTTTTTGAAAACCTGTTGCGTTCATCGCACTAGATTAGATTGGCCTCGAAAAGCCTTCGCGTTCTGTTATTGGTTGTCCCGAGATGGCCGTTTAACTGTCATGTAACTTTCAGAGCACTTGTAATACAAAGAATTGGTCAAAACGATGTCCGACGCACCCAAAAATGAAGTATGGACCTTGCTGAATTTATGGGTGCTCTACCCCTAGAGCACCCTTAAAAGAGTTGATTTTATGGCTTCTCTACCCCTGGAGCACCCTGAAAATAAGCAAGTCTAGATTTGTTGAATTTTAGGGTGCGCTGGCACCAGAAACAACATTTTTGGGCTGAAAAATGGCGTATTCTGACTAAGTCAGAATTCATTGAATTTATGGGTGCGCTAAAACTAGAAACGACATTTTTGGGTTGAAAACGGTGTATTTTGACTAAGTCAAAATTCGCTTAATTTATGCGTGCGCTGGCACCAGAAACGACGTTTTTCGTGCTAAAAATGGCGTATTTGGACTAAGTCAGAATTCACTGAATTTATAGGTGTGATACCTTATTTAATGGGTGCGTTGTAACTATTCACACTGAAAATAACGAAGTTCGGATTCCGTTAAATTAAAAGGTGTGCTCCCGTATTTAACAGGTGTGCTAGCGTACTTAGTGTTTTTTTTTTTTTTACAAAAAGTCCCGAGACTTGCGGGTTTTGGGTCGGACCTGCGATTGTCGGAAAGGGATTCCCGATGGAGGATTCCAATGATCGGAAGAGGATTTCACTGGTCAGAAAGGGATTCCAGTGAGGTTTTTTATGAAGCTCCCAAATACCCAGAGGTCACTAGCTCTCTCTCTCTCTCTCTCTCTCTCTCTCTCTCTCTCTCTCTCTCGCTCTGAATACGTGTACCAATGAATAGTGAGTAGGGGTATTTATACTCAAAAATCCCGGAGGTTGACCAATGACAGGATGCCAAGTGTAGCAAATAAAAAAATGACTCAAAATAGGTGTAGTGCACCTGAAAAATGAGTCGACTCACCCTTAATTTATACAGAAAGTGAAGTTTGGAAAATCACAAATTTATGGGTGGGATAGCTGATTTTCTAGGTGCGCTACAACTGTAGGTGGTAAAAATGCCTTAGACAGAATTTGCTAAATTTACAGGTGTGCTACCCTCTTCGATAGGTGCGCTACGCCCTTTGACAGTGAAAATGATGAAGTCTGTATTTTGCTAAATTAACGGGTGTGCTACCCTCTCCGACAGGCGCACTGATCGACTAATCTTTTGTATATGATGGATTTATGGGACCCGCTTGGTGGTAAGTATCCATGCATTGGCTGTAGTGATTCATGCTTGTGGCCACGACCCTATTTTGGAAAGTTTTGATCATCTTGAGTGGTTTGGGCCACTGAAGTCCTCTTTGTATGGCTAAGTAGGGGCTGGCGCACCCTGAAACTCTTCTTGAATTTATGGGTGCACTGACCTGATTTTCCAGGTGTGTTGGCACTGTAGCAAACTTGTATTTTTCTTATTTTTCATGCGAGCGGGGAGTTATTTTGTGGAGGCTTTTCGGTGTCTTTTTATGGTTCTTTTAACTCTATTAAGGGGGTGGCTGGGTGTTCTACCTGTGGGATTTTACTTTGATGACCCCAACAGTTATGATATTCACTGCTCAGTTTTAGCTCTTCCTATGAGGTTCATGCAGGGGCGATAAAATAGACGTAGTTGGGCACTTCCATTAAAAGTTGTTGATGCTTGTACAAGTCAACAAGGGATTTATTGGTTTGATTAGGAACATGTTTTTACTCTAATTTAGATAGATCAAGAACTCATCAAATTTTGTTTTTCATTGAGCTCAACACTCTTAATATTTTAATTGGTTTTTCAAAGGTTTTTAACCGTTAAAATTACTTTAATCGCACTTCATGATAATGTGATGGCTTAAATCTGATGTTCTACTTCTTATTGACATGGGATATAATCATTAGTAGATATGTCATGGAATTTGAGGGATTGAGTAATGAGTATATGCATGGATAAAGTGGATTGACGGGCTTCATTCGCAGTACGATACACCGAAGTTTGTGTTAAAACTGAAAATGCTCAAGAATATTTTTGGTGTATTGTTGCTCTAGGGTTTTGAGTATTGGAAACATTTATAGACAAGCACAAGCATCCATAAAGTACACAAGAGAAGAGACATAACAAGGCGAATTTTATTCCAAAGATTCTGAGATCTTGTACATTCCAGGCTGTGATCTGGTCACGAGCCCTTAATTACATCAATGGTTGATCAACCTTGATTAAAAGGCAAAAGACTTAAGTCATCAGGGACTATAGTCTTCGAGTTCACGGTCATAGAGACCTTTTTAATTTTCTTTCATTATGGACCGAGCCATCGTTTTGGGCAAGCTAGATGCCTATGTCCAATGTTCTTTAGGGTTGTCTGGGTTTAGAGACTGTCAAGTTCCTTAATTGATTCATGTAACGCTGGCTGACGCCTGTTTTATTAGATAGGTGACTGCTGGAATACACGCACTATGACTGTTGGATGACACGATTATGAGCCCGTGCTTGTCCTTTGTGACGGGTGACTTCGGGAAGGCACATCACAACTACCTGAACGGCTCAACTTACAGGTCTCATTTTGAATGGGTAGTACATTGAATAGCTTTGAGATAGTCGTCCATAGTGAAGGATTTTGAGTGTTTTGGGAACTCTGTAGTTACAGTTTCTCATGGTAACCGTAATCCCTTTTTGTTTCAGTCCCGAGCCTCAATTCGAGTCAAGATAGAACTTGTACAATGAGTATAAAAGATACAAAGTATTTGTAAACAGTGCTGGAGTGCAGCGACTCATCTTCGAAAGCATCCCTCTCCTTGTCATTTGTTTTGAGGGTTGATGTATGCTCAGGATAATTTGTAAGATTTGATAGTGCATATATACAATGTGGGATGCGATAAACGTAATAACGATACATGAAAATCGTAACAAAGCATAATATTGCATCTGGGTGTTCAGGTGTAGAGCGAAGATCACGGTTTGCTTGAACATGCGATATCAGACACGATGAGTGGTTAATTTAATTAAAGCGTATTTCGATCATCGATACTTTGTATTCGGAGGGTTAGCAATCGAGTGCTTTGATGCTAGATCACGCTCTTTTTTATGCGAAGTTAGGTGTCATGGATTAAACATTTCTAGGCATGAAAATGGCTAAGTACCCTGGCCATAATATGCCTGTTGAAGCTGTTAAATGGCGGCAATGGCAATTAGTGTTGCAAAAACACTTCATTTGGATGCTTTGAGTTATGGGGATGTTAAATCCACTCAAGCGACAGTCTATCTTGGAGCCAACAGGGCACTTCCCAGGGCTAAGTGTCAGGGCTGCAGCACATGCAATCATACTGTTTTCTTATAGCTAGAAGTAGTTATCGTCGAACGATACTTTGTAGTGCTCATAAGAGTCTTTGCGGTATTGGATCCATTTAGGCGACAATTTAATGATGCTTGCTTTGGAGATACAGAAGTCAATTTCTAAGCTTGCTGGGCATTTCCCAGGGCTAAAAATGACTAAGTAGTGGGGTGTGAGCCACCTAATCTTTCTTGATTTCTCGATTAATGGAGGCGATTATTGTTGTGCAAATGATTGATTAAGGTTATTAGGGTTATGATGGTGTTAAATCTAGTCAGGCGACGGTCTCGTTACGCCTATTTTTGTTAAGCGGCGATCTACTTTTGCACCTTCAGGGCACTTCCCAGGGTGCTTGCCAGTATCAGAAAGTTGGCTAAGTACTGGACTTTTAGCGATAATTGGTGATTTTCGGAATCAATCATCGACCGTTGATCGAACGGACCCAAGGAATATGTCAGAGACGTTGATGTGTGTCTAGAACCCGTCGGGTGACAGTGAGATCATATGTATCGAAAGTGGGCCACACCATCAAAATCTGGAGGAGTTGAGGACGCCCAAGGCACATGGGAGCATGTCTTAGGCGCATGTGTGTAGCGGGAGAGAGAGAGATAGAGAGGGGCTCCGGGCTCGAGTTCTTATGCCAGTTACAGAGGGCAAGCTCATGTATGCAAAGTGAAAGGGGTCCCAGGCGCATGTAGGCCTGAGACTTGGTGTAATTCGGCCTGCTCAAGTGGGTGGGCACATATAAGCGTGCCCCTTAGGTGCATGCTCAATGCCTTAGGTGCATGGTAACTCCAACACTTAGTCAATTTTGGAATTCTCTCCTTAACTCTCTACATTGGCACTTCCGACAAAGAAATCCCTTTCCAACGAGGGATTCCGACCTCCTGGGAAGGGATTTTGGCCTCCAGCGAGGAGTTCTTGGGGGTTAGGCACATGTGACTTTAGGGTTAGGCACACGTCACCTTGAGTCAAGTTGACGTCGCTGATGCTCGCATCGTCTTTGCTCAAAATCTCTCTCTCTCTCTCTCTCTCTCTCTCTCTCTCTCTCTCTCTCTCTCTCTCTCTCTCTCGTCATGGTGGTCTTGGGCTATTTATAGTCAAGATCAGGCATACGGAACTAATCAGAGACAAGTAAGAGAGCTTCCAGGTGCATGTGGGCATGCTGCAGGAGCACCTGAGCAAGGCTTAGGCGCATGCTAGGGAGAAGAACCACCTGGGCAAATGCAAATCGTGCCCCAGGCACATGTGCGACTGGTTGCAGGGTCAGGTGCATATAAAACATGCCCTACATGTATGTCTAGAGAGGGGGCATAGAGAAGTTCCCAGACTTGGAAAATTTCCAACAATTCTGCCTTCATACTTAAATAATTCAGGCTTCACGCCTACGCTCAATGGAAAACTACCCTTTCGGAGGTGAATTTCACGGTCGCTTGAGCACTTTTAGACTTTATTCATGATACTCAACATATCGAAGATCAGGTGAAAATCTAATTGATGGCCATTTGATGGATATTGCTTGATTTTGAGTCCCTCTGGGATGCTCCGATAGGGGGAAATACTAAGTTTCGGGGTGCGCAATGTAAAAATACGCATCGAATGCTGCTCAAACTTGGGGGTTAAGTCTTTTTGGATCATTTCGTTGCGAAGTGCGCGTCTAGATCTACTCCGAAATGGTAGGCATAAGTCCCGGGTGCGACTGCGCAACTGCCTAGATCAGGGTTACACTAGCATTCTGTCGGGTTTTCTGGTTGTTTATAGAATTTTGTGCTAATCAGGGTTGCTATGTCATGTTCTTGAATTGTTATTGAACCTTGGGTGATAATTTGAGCCCCAACAATTTGTAAAGTGATGGAGCATCATATTAGGTGCACCCCTAAAATCTAAAGTTGTTAATGGGTTAGGCTAGCCCAATGGGCCTTCGGACTTGGGCTAGAGGATCAGGCATGAGGCTCAAGTTCAGGCCTAAGTTTCCAACCCATTTTTAAAACTAGTCGGGTTGAACTTAACCATCCAGAAACCCGACAGCTAATACTTTTATAAAAGTAAAATCCTTCATTTTCAAAAACTTCCACCCCTTCTCGATAATTAAAAAATCTACCTCCCTCATCTCTTACAAAAAGCCTGCCCTATAGTTGCTGGCAGCAGAAGTATGCCTTGGTGTGTTGATGTTAAAAAGTTATTAGGGCTCCGCCATGATGTAGGTGTTATATCCACATCGATCATTCATTTCCCAAAATTATTTTAGGGCATAAGCCTAAAAATTATGCATATCATAAGCTTAAGTGGACCACACCACAGAGAGTAATGGGATTGAGCGCTTACCATCGAAAATTACATGGGGGCCATAGAAGTTTTGGATCTAGCTTATTTTTGTGATTTCCCTTCATCCATGTTTGGTTGACCTTATGAACAGGTTGGATGACAAATATACATCATGGTGGGCCCTAAGAAGGTTTCAACGGTGGTGTCATTGTCCCCACTACTCTCTGTGGTGTGGTCCACTTGAGCTTTGGATTTGCCTCAATGTTTAGATCATGCCCTAAAATGATCTCACAAAATGTATGGACGGCATGGATGTTACACATACATTTGGGGCCCACCTACACCTACCATCTAAATCAGTTGTGGATTGCAGTCCTTGCAATGAAAAGATAGATGGTTCCATCGGATGTTTGCAAGAAATCCACCCCGTTTATTCATTTTTCAGATCATGTTAGGACATGGTACAAAAAATGAGACTGATCCAAACTCAAATGGGCCATACAACAGTAAAAGGTGAGGATTGAACATCCACCATTCAGATATTCATGGGGCCATAGAAGTTTTAGATCAGGTTGATATTAATGTGCTTTCAATTTATCTCAATAGGAATGAACTTATGAATGGTATAAATGGCAAATAAACATCATAGTAGACCCCAGGGAGGTTTCAACGATAAGTTGGGGGTGGGCACTATGATGTTTGTGAGAAATCCACCATGTCCATCCATTTTGCGAGTTAATTTTAGGACATGTAACCAAAATAGAGGCGAATCCAAGAATAAGTATGTCACACTAGAGGAAACGGTGGGGATTGAACACCCACTGTTGAAACATTCATATGGCCACAAAAGTTGTTTATCAAGCTAGGTTTTTTGTGTTTTCAATTCATCTTTATGGGAATGACCTTATAAAAGTTTAGATGGCATATAAACATCAAGGTGGAGCCTAGGAGGGTTTCAACGATGAGCATTTATTTCCCCATTTTCCCCTCTCATGTGGCCTACTTGAGTCTTGGACTTGGCTCATGTTTTGCCACGTGTCTTAAAATGATCTTACAAAATGGATGACGAGGTGGATTTCTCATAACCATCACGATGGCCCCACCTAGCTTCCCAACACACGAGCTTCCTACCAAAGGCTTCCCATCTATGGCTCTCTCTCTCTCTCTCTCTCTCTCTCTCTCTCTCTCTCTCTCTCTCTCTCTCGTTCGGCCATTCCTCTCCCTCTCTTGAAAATAGAATTTTTCATCCCTTTTCTCTCCTCCGACCTTCAACAATGGCACTCTCGCAGACCCCCACCATCGGCGCCTTTACTTACTATTACCATTATTCTTCCTAATGATGACACCCTTTCTCAATCCAAGATCCTAAAGGCCTGAAATCGGTCTCCACCAACATTGTTCGTTTCTCCAACTAAAAAAATCATCCTTATCATTGTCTGTTCATCTACTCCAACCATGAAGAACATCCACCTACTCCGGCTATGAAGAACATCCACCGAGCCCTCAAAGTTTCATATCTATGAAATTTAAGTTTTTTTAAAATGTAGTTTAAAATTGAGCTTGGGCTCGGGCTGTTAAGCCTTGAATTGTGCATATTTATCCCTAATTTCACGCGTTAATTACATAAAACAATACCCTTACAGTGGTGTCATTGTCCCCAAGACTGACTTTAATATGTTTTTGTGATTATAGGAGCAAAGGAGAGATGTGCATGAAAGGAGCTCGATAGGGAACAAATGGACAGCGAGGTCAATGTACCCCACTTTCATCCAACCGTCCATATTGCAATCCAGTGGTCAGCAATTCACTTTCAAAATCATCCAACAAGTGCAGCACATCAGCAACAACATGAACGGTCTAGATTTGATGTGAGCATGGGTATCAAAATAAGAAAGATACAACGCCCTGAATTTTTCAAAATTTTAAAAAATTTTATTTTGATTAAATATCGAGCATTTACTTTGTTTTGAAAACAATGGACCATCCGTGAGAGTTTTGATGGGCGACCCTTTATAAAAATTACTTAGAATAATTCCATGAACGACGTAGAATGGTTAGATTTGTCAAAACTCGCATTTTTCGATAATTATGATATTACCCTTAGATCCCCTAATTCACATTTTCTGATCAATCAGATAGGTAATTTTCGAATTCATCCAAAAGGTAAGCGTAATTTTAGGAGTATAACAATGCCATGTAGTAGATTTTCAAGTAGGACCCGCAATCATGAAAATCTTAACCTAGGAGCATCCGTAGCCGTTGATCGAAGAATATAGTTGAAAAAGTAACCATACCAAATTGATCGTCTTAGTGATAAATTTTTAACTTAGGATTTGAGTAATTATATGAGGTGTATAGATATGGAATCTTGAGTGCCCAAAATGCGAATGACTCACATTAACCTAGAGCATTGATTTCTAAATCACATGGTTCTCATGATACGTTTGACTTGAAATTTTATACCATGCCTATCTATCATAAGTGAACCATACATGTCGAATTTCAGCCTTTAGATCATATCATAAATGGCCTAATTAGCAAATCAGCCCCTAAACCCTTGATTTTAATGTCCATCGAGTGAGGAAAGTAGATAGTTAGTTGTAGTCGAATATTTTTCTTCGTGTGAGTGATTTAGATCGTCCTTATCATGGACCAATAGGGTGATTGGAGTGCCCCACATTGATAAACTTTTTTCTTAAGCGCGAAGTTATCGAATTAACGAGTTACCAACTCTTCTCAAATCTAGACCTTTCAATTTACCCACTTTCCACCGTCAATCGCTTCTCAAATTTGGACCACCCATTGTACTCATATGACTACGAGTTTACACAAAATTTATACCTTGATCTATAATCCTACACCGTTGAACCACAAAGTCAACCCCTTCCTTTTCCGTCAAAAGTTAAAATTTCCCACCATCAATCAACCATAACTTTGTACAATTGTTTACCCATCATGACTACATATTTTTTTAAAATTTGAGCCCTAACCATCAAGCGTGGACCGTTAATTGAGATAAAGCCCATTTTAGCACCTACTAGGCCATTTTCAAAGATTGACCAATCTATAATGTAGATCACTAAGAAATTTACGTATTCTTACTCTACTCTTCGAGCTTGAAAAGATGAATAAATTGAAATTGATCAAAGATCACTTAAATATTATAAGATTTGAGAAACCCACCTCGAGAGGTTGTTACACACCCACACCTTATTGCTCATAAACGCACACCCTTCTTTTATCTCCCTTTGTGCGCACTTCCCTCTCCATATTCCTACTACACACATCCAAGCCCTTTTCCTAACCCTAGCCTCCATGACCTAGAGAAAGAGAGAAGAGAGAGAGAAAGCACATTCCTTCAATCATAGCCATCCACCTTAAGGATCCAACGTGTGGGACCCGTTCTATCAAGCTCGTATAGTTCGTGTTTTGCTTAAACGTCATCTTTCTCGAGATTCTACACCCAGGGCTTCACATTTAAGCTAAGGTAAGGATTACCCCCTTCAAGCCTTTCATCAACATTATGTAGATGTGTAGATATTTTAAGCTCCTTTTACATTGTTTATGTTAGTTTTGAATGGTGTTGTTAGCTCATGTAATACGACGATAATCATAGGATTTGCATTGTAGTTTTTAATATATTATCTTGTGGTTTATGCTTATGGATGTTTGGATGAGAAATTATAATTACTTTTATGGGAGAACCATGTGATGATTTATATTGATTTGTATTTTGTTTATGATGATGGTGGTTATTTCATGTATTGTATGAACAAGATCATTGATGTGAATTATGCATTAATGTGCACCACTTGTTCCTTATTGATGAAATTATGTGACGTAAAGATATGGAGCCATGAGAGGCGTCCATGATTGGAAAGATGATCTTGGTATGATCATGATTGTATATTGGATGGTTGCCAAGGGATCTCAGTGATCGCATTATGATTAAGATGGATACATATGACGTACTAATATGATTAATGATGTTGATCGTGATGAACATTATTGATCATTATTAGAAATATGATTGGATGGTAGAACGGGACAAGGAGTAAACTTTGATGACATGTGAATTCTCATGAGTCAGGGTTAGTGCTATGGACACTAAGCCCGAGCTGTCGATCTATGCTAGGTTGTTTACAACTCTCCATAGTGACCATTGAGTTATGTTTAAAATGGTTGTATGTGAAAACACTTAAATAAATATGAAACAAAAGTCATGCATTCACTTGGCTCCGTGTGGGTGTATGAAATTGGGAATAGGCTTGAGCGTCCTACTTCTCCCGTACACTATCGCGTGTAGATTTGGGCTATAAGCGTCCTGTGTCTCACGTGGTCCGACAAAACTATGGGCTTATGTGTCCCAGAACCTCTGGTGACTAGTGGCTTGCATAAAGTCGTAATAAGGAGTCTTCCACTTCATGTGATTGATTCTAGCCAGAGCATGCATCTCATGCATCGCATTAACAAAGATTTTTACTTAGTTGTTTTTATTTGATTAAAAGATAATATCCTGCTTGCGTTTACTCTGTACCATTATTATTATCATGATTATCTTAGAGGGATATTCCCTATTATGATAGCGTTTAATGCTATCCAACCTACATCTCAGATAATTCAAGTGAAGATCCAGTAAGTGAATCAATGACTATGATGAGGTGTTCGAACGGCAACAGACGACGGATGACAAAGTGAGAGTGACTTATTAGAGATTTTATTTTATTATGTATTTCTAAGAAAATTTACAGCTTTATTTCACAATTGTAATAAGTTTTCTTAATAAAGGTAAGGATTGATTCTTTATTTGGTTTAGTTTCAAAGACTTTGTCATGATAACTTAGATTAAAATTTCATTAAATCACATGTTTATCTTCCGTCACTATGCTCGAATGCCATTAAATTTCAAATACACGAAAAAATAGTGATATGTTGAGGATTCCACCCTAGAAACGTCTTAGATAGCATATGAGAATTCGGCCTATCGTGGAATCAACGGGAGCCGAAATCTCAAGGCTTTACAAAAGATGACAAAAAGGAAACATTTGCTGCCGATTTACAAAAGAAATTAAAAATAAGAATGTTTCTGTTTTGATTTCAATCAGAATTATAAACAGTATGTTGATCCCATTTTGAACTTTTCGGGCCAATTTGTGGGGCCCACCTTGATATTTTTCAATATCAGTCTGTCCATATCGAAGATCAGCTTGACACCAAAAAAACCCAACAAGTTTCACGTCGATCCGAGCTACGAATTGACCATGGCAGCGGAATAAGATGAACTGTCTATAAAGTTTCTTGATTTACGCAACTCAACTTGAAAATGCTCCAAGTAACCCATTACTGATGATATGAAGAATCTAAGCCAACTATCTTATAGAGCACATCAATATTTGCAAAAAGTTTCATGTCAATTGAATGTGTGGATTAATCGTTTCGTTTGAAGGAAGATGGACAGTCCTAAAATATTCCAACTATGTAGATTCTAAAATACACAAAATGTGATAATTTTTGCACTACATTATGAAATATTTTTGGACAATTTAAATCATCTATCGTGTATAAGAGGAATTTTTCTATAAATGTTTCAAATTTAAGACCAATTCCACCTCTATACACTCCGTAACGTCGATCACATGATTACTGCATTTGTATGTGTCTAAATTGCGTGATTTGGAGAGACGGTCACTATTATGATTTGTGGGCCCACTCAAGAGATATATTGATAAATCTAAACTATCCATTAGGAATTACATATGCCAGGGAAGTTACATCTCAAATTTCAAGGCAATCCGACCGTTGGTTATCTCGTAACAAGCGAAATAAAATCAACTTTGTTGCTGATTTCTTGTTTACATTAGAAATATGGAACTCTCTTCTCTCTTCTATCAATCGAGGACGTGGGGAGCAAGGAGATTAAGAGCAACTAGGCTCCAAGCCTCTCTTTTTTTAGTTATAATTTTTCATATTTTTCATATTTTTCTTAGGTTAACTCTCAGCTAGAGCTAAGAGGTGATACTTCTAGTTTATTAATGATGTTTTAGTTTCTTGATTTTAATTTTATGTACTAATTGAAGAACATGGTTTAATTTTAGTTTGAATGAAGTTCTAGTTCTAGTTCTTCTTTGATCTATTAATGACTCAGGCTCATCAAATGCTTGAAGATTTTAAATCTAGTTACTTACTTGTTTTGCATTTTTTAGACTTATAAAGTTTATTGATCCATCATAGACTATGGGTATGGTAGATGCTTTGAATTCCCTATGCTCTATAACATGGTTCTTAATGTGTGAATTATTTCAATACCGAAGTTCTTATCTTTTGTATGAATCTGAGATAGATATTTTGCTTATTGATATTAGTTGATTCAAGCTCAAATCATGGTTCTAATCAAGTCCAGTGAGAGGATTTGATGAAGAGTTTGGTTATGATCTTGACTTATTTTGTTAAAGGATTGGCCTGTACAATTGAGTGCGCCCAATGCCTAAGCCTTATTAAGGGAACTGTATTAATGAACAACCTATTTATCCTAGATGTGTTTTGATGATTTAATTGCTCCATATTCCGGTTGGACAGGATGAAACTCTAATTCCAGTTGACTAGTTAATCGAATCAAGTGAATTGACATTGTTAATAACTAAAAGTGGATCCTTGATGCTTTAGTGTTTTTTTTCATTAGTTTTTCTTTAATTATAATTTATCCATCTTTAAAACCAATTCCAGATTAGTTTAATTAGTTAGTTGTACATCCTAGATAGCCTTAGAGTGTTTAAACTTAAATTCTTTCCCTGTGGATCAACCTCGATCTCACCGAGATTATTGCTACATCGTTACCCTACACTTGGGGTTGTGAACATTGGCCAGGTTCAGGCCCAGCCCCGTGTAAACCATCCGGGCCCTGCTCGGGCTGGACTATTTTTGCCCATCATGGCCAAGATTAGGCTTGGGTTGAAAAGTATGGGTCGGGCTTGGACAGAGCATGGCCCAGTCCTAACTTGGCCCGTTGACACCCTTACTGAAATCCTAACCTTGTTTATATGATTCAATCCTAATGGAGAAGTAAGAACTAACCTTGGATGTCCCCACCCCATGGGACATGTGATTATGAGGAGAGAGCAGCTGGGGGGGGGGAGGAGAGAGAGAGAGAGAGAGAGAGAGAGAGAGAGAGAGAGGACCCACTCCACCCTCTTTTAGCACCCTCACACGTGGTTGACTTTTGTGGATACACGTCTTCCTCATCACCTACTAGAGGATCAAATGTTGGGCTATCTTGATTCTCTGGTACTGGGATAAATCAGGGAGAGACTCCTTAGTTTAGGAGATTGGCATCACAAACATCTCCATTATGTACATTGATGTAGATATGATCTCCATTGTTTATATATATTGTTATATTGTAAAAATTTGATGTTATTAAAAATAGGGATTCCTAGGAGGGCTCCCATAATAAAATTATATTGCATTGTATTCCGTTGTATTTATACGCTAGAGACTTAACAAAGTGGTGTTAGAGCAGTCCCATTCTGCAATAATCGTTGATTTCTGATTTGATCTATAAATTTTATAGATATTTCTACTAGATGAACGGATCAAATTGTTGTCCTCTAAACGAGGATAAAATTGATTTTCATTTCACGTTGATCGAATTTCTATATTGGAAGATCTAGTATATTGAAATTGGCCCTACCGAGCACATCCTTATGAGATCCGATTTTTAAACACTTGAGATCATAATGTTTAAGTGGTCTGTTTTCTTTGGTTTTGCACATGATGATTCTATGTTTATTACTCTATTGATTGATGGTCTTATATTGCATAAATATGGTGTGGGTAGGCCATGATGGGGGATCCCACATTATAAATATCTCACATTGTATGTATGAGAGATGGGTTGTGATCTCTCATGATTTGAGGAGGAGCATTATCATATATCTTATAGTGACCATGAGGTACATCATGGTGGACTCAAACTGGTAAAAAAGGACATGATGATTTGAGATTTTTAGTCGTGCCTTCAACATTATCCATGCGGAACTATGAATCATAATAGTTAAACAAGGAAATGGTTGTGTATACATGAGTGTTACAAGTATGGAGAATGAGATGGATGAATTAGATTTGGGGTAAGAGGCCTATAGTGTGGCCCACCATATGACAACTTTCTTATGATTTTAGGAGGCGTGAAGGGTGTCGTATGACTCTTTTCCTTAGTGTATAAGGCACCTTGGAGTTTCCCTTTTAGTCTCTCTCTCTCTCTCTCTCTCTCTCTCTCTCTCTCTCTCTCTCTCCTCTCTCTCCCTTTAGTATTTTTTAAATCTAAGTCTCCTAATTAGATTCTAATTGAAATAAATTAATTTTTTAATTTGTATATGCCCTAATTTTTTTTTAATATAGGATTTTGTAGGACCCACTTTTGCAAAAAGATTTAATTTATTTGTTCGTGTGAGTGTGCGTGTATCTGGAAGTGGGCCCATCCTTGATTAATGTGGGGCTCACTTAGGATGTGGGGCATGTGATATTGTAGGGCCTTGATGTGGACCGATATGAGGTGGACCCCACACCCCTGGCCACTTTGAAAATTACATATAGGGCTCACCTGTTTGGTTGTATATCGCTAACACATGAGACCTCACTGGACGAATTTGGATAATCAATTTGTGGCCCATTTTTTACCTACTTTTCTAGCCCCGATGGGAAAAGTTAATTGTTCATATGAAATTAATCGTCTATATCTTCAAAATGAGTGGTTGCACACCCTAAACAGACATTAGATGGTTAAGATCTAGTTGGAATAAATTTGGGTGTTCAGGTGTATGCGTCCCGCGATCCAAGGTGACGCCCACCAACTTGTGGCCCACTTTTGAGAATTTTGATGGTCTCCTTTGAAGAATCAAATTCGATCCCAGCCATCAACTTTAAAACATAAGGTCTTTTACCTTAATTGGAGTTCACACTTCGGAGGTATTGGACTGATAAGATTGATTCTTTATTCAATGAACAATAACCTACGTTATGTGGGCCATATCTCAAGATCTAGAGATCAGATTAATATAAAACTTTTTTTTAGTGATGTCTTAAATGTCTATGTAGGATTGGATAATGGGTATCCCGATTTGCTCGAAAAGATTCTAACTTTTTGTTGTTAAAAGTTTCCTATAAGCAAACTGTTTTGATTAAATCCATTGGATTTGAAGTTAGATTGGGCCCAATTTACATGATATGAAAATATTTATCGACTTAGATTGGTTTGTAGGGATGCTTAATCACGGAGATCCGGTCATATCAGTTCATGGACCTTGGTTAGTTGTTTTGGGTATTTTATTCATGTAGAATTGCTGATCATATGCATGATTGTTTAGATCCTTGTTTGATTTAAGATTATTGACCACACATATGGCATATGTGGGGCTCACGCACCCTTGGTGGATGATGGCACCACATGTCTAGTTGTGTGGGGCCCTCATTTCGACGAGACTGCCCATGCAATCATGAGAATCGCTTGTTCAGTCAGATTTCTAGTCGATTGTCTAGTTACAGGTTTTTCCAAAGCTGGGTGGATTGATGAAGTATTGATCCGACCCTAGACACTGAGTGACGTGGTGATCGGATTGCCATATATTTCTCTTTTGTGCAAACCTTAAATGTTAGATGGTTTTGATCGCTTGTGCTTAATCAAACCGCATCTCACTCACTGGTATGCTATTTAGTCCCATATTTTATAGGAAAGTATTTTTTCTTATGAAGAAGCCTTTGAATATTTTGAATATGACTCTTGATGATCAAATCTTTACAGAGTGAAATCTAAATTACCGGATCTTTGGTGGATCGATCTCACCTGTTAATGATCAGATTGGGCTGTAACTTAATAGTTGGCCCAAGTTTGATGTAGGAAACACACCTGATGGTCTCGATTGAGTAGTGGGAGGCCCGATCGTGCACTTCTCTAAGATCATCCATTATCTTATATGGATGTCGATGCTAGTTGTGTTTCGAGGGCTTGCAAACATCGACGACGCCCTACTTGCCTAAGTGGATGTTCAACACAATGCGCGAGGAAGGATAACATAATTCAAACAAATGCCTTCGGGCTAACATTTGATTGTTTTACATGCTTATTGTTGTTATGAGAAAGTATATATGTTGAGTTCATGTAGAGTGTTGCATTTGTTAGCAACGACATGCCCTGGTGCACACTTTACATGAGATGTTAGTTTTTTAATGAATTTTTTAGGATTTTGGGTTATGGTACCCTTGACTACTTGGTGCAATGGGAGTCATCGGTCATGTTAGGGACATGAGAGGATAGGCTTATGGTCACAAACATGATGAAGTTAAACACAATTAATGACGTTGTTTGTTTCAAGTTCCCTAAAAAAATTGTTCCAGAAGCTCGAGTTAGTACTCATCTTAGATAGAGTACTGTATATCATACACAGACCTTCTTTGCATGAACCCAACCCAGAGTCTAAAGAAGAGGCCCTGGCGATCTCTTACAGGTTTGCTTGTACTGTCCATGAACTAAAAATGAGAAGGGATGCTAACACAGTAGGAAGATGTGACCTTTAAGGCTTAGTGTTACACATACTGTAAGCGACTCGCTTGGGAGGCCAATGCTAGAAAGACTATCTCCACTCACCTTTCATGAATCCCAAGAAATGGTACTTAATGTATCATATCACAGACTACTAACCTGTTTGTGTAGAAAGTTAAAATGAACATGATGAAAAATAAAGTAGAGGATGAGCTTGCATTAGCCACGAGCGAAAAGGGTATCACATGAATAGTATGATAGGAGTAGAGTAGCACTCGAGGGGGATTTGATTTTAGGTCTTTGACCCTCACAATCTACCTAGTTTTATAAATATGTTTTGTGGACCATCCTTCTGCTTCTTGTGAGGCAGATGATTACTCATTTTATATATACATGATTCCTCTTCATTAGCTTTACTCCACGATCATCATTGTTCTCTCGTGAATCATGTGGATATGTGTGGTTAACTGTAGATATTTTCACTCTTCAAGGTATCCCATGTGATGCAGGGAGGGCGTCATAAGGCCGAGCACCACCTGCATCACCAGATAAATACCTTGAGTCCACAAGGCTTTTGGGAAACCTCAACCGAACTTCCTCGAATCTACAAGAGAAAGAAGAGAAAAACAGGAAATAGTTCCTACAAAATTTGTAATAATTGATTGAATGAGTAAAAATGTGATTATAATGCTTTAAATAGAAAGCTAAACCCTTGGACGAAGTATCAGACTCGTGCTTCAACTAGAACTCCTAAAAATTGTGACTTACTATTTATAGACGCCTCCTATTCCTACTAGACTTAATCATTTTCGGCTAAAAATAGAAAGTTTTCAATTTAGCCCAACCAAGTCGTTCTACTAATTTTTCTAAGCCCTTTTCATGTTGGGCCCAACTCCTAAATCTCAACGAAGAAAAAGTTATGATAAAAATAAAACTTACTATAAATAGTAAAAATAAAATAAAACTAAGCTAATGACCATCGATCTAGTCAAATCTCGCAAATCCGGCATAGACAACCTGACATAGCAGGTTGGTTGGATTAAGTAGCTCAAGTTACCCCAAATTCATATTTATACGTCCCATAACTCATCCCGAATTGCGAGATATGACTGTTTTATGGTTCTGACAGTTCGAATCACTTCCGTCTTCGTTCGGGCTTCCTTTAGTCCATCTTGGCCATGAAATAGTCTGCGAACTACTCCACATCACCATGTTAGAAAAATTTGGCATTAAATTCCATCTAGGATTTAAGAGAGATATTGTGCAAGCGTTATTGGAATTCCATTAATGACATATACGTACTTATTAGTACTATAGCCTCATAAGATGCTTGGCCAGTTGGAATTATGGACATGCACGGTATATTATCAATAAGGTATATGTCATCACCATGTTTTTCCACCTATCATCAACTGACTAATGATGATGAGAGTTATTGCTTTGGATGCATAATTGGTAGATGCATGATGATTCACATTTTTGCAGATAACTTTCATGTTTGCTTGGCATGTATATGTGTAATAACTATATGACATGTTCTATCTCATATAAATACGAGCACAATGTAACAAGATAATTATTTGTTTCACCTGAGTTTATATAACTTATGTATTTTCTATTTGTATGATTGGATCTAAGGTGTTACTTAGATAATTCCAATAAAGGGTATAACTAAGGGATTTAGACTGTTGGGTTCATTCTCATATGCGCATTGAATTATCTTGGTTAGCCATTATGAGCATATTATGAATTTAAACAAGTGTTTGAGTCGATGGGAGGAAATGGACACAATGAATAACTCTTATATGGTGTTTGATATATGTTATTGTAGATGGATATGCTTCTCGTGACTATCTCAAATATCGTGTATGTATTATTTCACTCTTATAGTAGCACTGTCAATTTAGCGTGTGATATGCTTGTGGTTTCATGGCGATCCTAATGTACGATGTGCACTGTATCTATTATCTATGAAAGGATTAATTAAGTTCCTAAATGAACTATGGCTGTCAGGTGATTTAATCTTCAATAAGGTGTCAATGGATCGGGCTTGAGCCTGGAAAATCAGAATTTTGAATAGGACCGGCCCAAAACAGTGCAAAATTCAGGCAAGACCTACCCCAGGCCCGTCCCATTGACAACCCTAATCTTCAATCACAGAGGTCAATAACACAAGAGGTGGTTTAATAACAATGGGAATCGAATGCACCGAACTGGGTGTCGGACAATAGGAGTTACCATTAAAGGGAGTGGATGTAGTTTATAAAGGATCAGTATGACTCTTAATCCTCTGCCTAAGAAGTCTTATTCGTCATGTGTGCTTGCTTGATACGAGCATGTATTGGTTTTAAGGCAAGTGGGAGATTGTTGAAGTTAGTGCCCTGAAAAACCACTCGTGCCTTGATCTACTAGCCACGTGGATATGATTGGACAAATCTCAACCAGTGATCATGGTGACCATGAGAGTTGGATCAAACATGTGATATACCTTAAACAAATTTAATGTCACTCTCATCTTATGATTATTGGGTTTGTTGAGGCGTAATTCCTTCGATAGTCCTTAGGAACTTGAGATTGGACATGACAGTCATTGACCTAAGAGAGTGTGGTCCATGGATCTCAGTACCCTACTAGACCATAATAGTCACATATGCATGGGACACCTGTTGTGACACCCTGGCCGTCCAATACTTAGGCACTGCATGTCCTCGGGTGTTACTTACAGATTTTTTGAATGGTCAAGCCATTGCATGTACATACACACATTGGAAGCTCAATTAAGACCGCAGAATAGGTGAACCACACCAATTCTATTGTGGGGCATGAATCATTAGATCCACTGTTCGTCAGGTCTCTGGTGTTGGTCCAGACAATTTTTTGCTCAATTACACTTAATTTAAACCCTTAGAACCACTATCCATCTAGCTTGAGTGATTGGCTAGTCTAAATCCTCTATTGAGCTCCTCAAGTAGACCAGTAATTAAGTCAAGATTAATTGATAGAATCATGTTAACCAACCCTTAAGGCCTATTTGATTTGACATAATTACATGTATTCTCATCTAATTCCTGTCAAATCAGCAATAAAAACATACATTAAAATACACCATCGGTGTTTAAAGGTGAGGTGGCGTTGCCTTGATCATTTTTCATGTCAGTGCCTGTAATTCGAAGCCAAAACTTCATGGGCCCCACCATGACATATGTTTTATATCCACTCCACCCATTCATTAGTACAGATCATTTTAGGTCATAGGTAAAAAATGAGGTAGATTCAATGCTCAAGTGGACCACACTACAGAAAACAATGGAGATTGAACGTTAACCATTTAAATGTTCTTCCTGTAGTGTGGTTCACTTGAGCTTTAGATCTACCTCATTTTTTTAGGAATACCTTAGAATGATTTGGCTAAATTAATGGACGGCATGGATAAAACACATACATCATGGTGGGACCCACATAGTCCCGTCTCATTTTCAGGTGTTAAAAGCTGCTTTATGTCACATCCATACAGCCCCCTACCCTCAGGAATTACCTTGGCAAGTAATTAATGCCATAAAGTGTAAAATACACTACAACTCCCATGAAATATATCCAACCAAATAGGCCCTTAGAACCCAAGAGTAATGAGTATGACCCATTATAAGGCAAATTGGTGCTTTGTCGGTTTGACTAATTGTGCACAACTGAACCTGAATGAGACTTGGGTTCTGTCGATAGAATCGTTGGTTCTTGTCGGTCTGACTGACAATCACTAGGTAAGTATACACTTGCGAACTATCCAATGTGAGGAATCAAGGGCTATAAAAGCCCCTTTCATTCCACTTCTCCAAAACTTTTCCTAACCTGAGAGAGAGAGAGAGAGAGAGAGAGAGAGAGAGAGCATGTGTGTGTGTGTGGAGAGAGAGAAGGGGGTGGTTTTTGCCACTCTGGGTCACTGTGACTCGAGTGTCAACAAGTTGGGGCCGTCCTTAGCTGTTGTGGGAAGCCAAGGAGGATCTAAATAGTGGAATGTGGGTTGTTTACTTAACCCATCAGCTGCATGCGCCCTTATCAGGTGGTCTTGGCCTTTCTCTATTGATCTTGAGTCGGGTAAGTTGTCCGCGTGTTCTCTAACCCATCCCCTAAATGGCGCATGTATGTCATTTTTCAAGATCCTACCTACGTGATGCTTTGTACATGTCCGATTGTAAAGTCTATGCTGACATTAGGAGCAACCCCATCACATGCGAAAGTCGTGCTTGGAGATAACTTCGTAGGAGTCGCAAGTTACACTGAGTCTAGTCACCAAATCAATGTTTAGGGCGAGTCCATCCTTAATTCATGTTATTTGAACTTTAATTAAGAGTTAAGTCTAATCAAATTAAATGGGGTTTATCTATGGTATTGAAGTTTTTCCTGAAATCTCATGCCTTGGATTAGAAAAATCATAAATTCAAAGGTGATGATCTCCCCCCTCCCCTAAAAAAAAAAAATTTAATGTTTCAATTAATATGTCAATTTTGTTGTGAATCATGTAATACCCCTGCAACTTGTGCGTTCAAGTTAATCTTAGAATGATTGGTATATTTCTTAAATCTCTAGACACCAGTACATATACACATCACCAACTTAGCTCTTGTGCACTCTCTTAGGTGTTACAATCACTTAAATATAATCATGTCTTGTATGTTTAACATGAACCTAAATTTTGGCATGCTATTGTATAAGCAACATGTACTAACTTATTAATATGCTTAGAATTATGAAAGTATGACGATTGCAATATAACTGTGAAGTTTGTGGATGAATGAATTGGTTGGGTGGTTTGGACCGCCACTCTTATGAATCAATGGAAACACGCCTTGGACTAGTGGCCTTGTTGCATGAATGTTATGTAGGACTAATATGGTGAATTCTATCTTGGTTAATTATGCCCATCATGGCTTATGGGATGAACCCCTTATTTGTGCCCTTGAATGGACTTGATTGCCTAGTTAGCTTTGATGGGTTGAACCCCTTTATGGTATTCATAATTGGGCCTGCGATAGAAAAGATGAATGGAAATTGTGTCGCTATTGATTCGGGAATGCCACTAATGAAAGGATTTACTATAACTGGATTGCTTGTAAATTGGATTAATAATGGTCGGTCTAATCATGCATACGTGGCATAAGGATTCCATTGAGTGTCTAGCCATTGTGATGCATGTATCTTGGGCATTTTCACTGGTGACTAGTCATTGTGATGCATTACCTTGGGCATTTTCGTCTATGACTAGTCATTGTGATGCACGCACATTGGGTATTTTCGCTCGTGACTAGCCATTAATTGTGATGCACGTACACTTTAGGTATTTTCGCTAGTGGCTAGTACATTGTATGAGCGTCCCTTTTAGAAGTGCACTAGCCATTGTGATGCACGTACCTTAAGTATGTTCTCTGGTGACTAGCCATCGTGAGCACTACCTTTGATATTTTTGTTGGTGTCTATCAATTATGAGTATGTACTTTTGTCTATTTTCACTGGTGGCTAGGCGTTGGTGGCACGTACCCCATGTATTTTCACTGGTGACTAGTCATTGTGATGCACATACCCTTTGAGTATTTTTGTTGGTGGCTACCCACTGTTGTTTTGTATAGTGGGGTTTTAGCCCAATTGCTAGTTGGATGTGCATCCCTAGTCTGAGTGCATTTCATGCATCCATGCATTTAAATAAGATTACATGATAACTTATTATTATTGTGTTGTATGCCTCTTTGCTTGGAACTATACTCGATTAATATGTCATGTGCATAATCTTACTAGGATTTTATCAACGAGTTGGCCATTGACACCTTTGTATTTGACATATAGCAAATGATGTTGTAGTTCAGGATGAGGGCCCACCTAAGGATGCTTCAATAGAGCTTGGTGAGCTATATGAGCTCAACCAGTAGTATGTAAGTTCCTTTCCCCTTTCAATAGCCGTGTGTTGGGGTCTAATATAGAGGATGTGCTGAAAGCTGGACCGACTTAGAAAGGAATTGGACCATGTTTGCTCTCGAAGTGTAGGGTTGCGATGTAGTAATAATTCGGTAGAGACCGAGATAGTTCTCATGGACTAATGTAGGAATTCTCATAATTTCTTCTAACAATCTCCAATTGAAAGCAAACTACAATAATCTGTAAATATGAATGTAGGAGAATAATTTATAACTTGTGATAAAATTGACAATCTAAAGAAGCACTAGGGTGCCGAGGATCCACTTGTAGCGATCCTTGATGCATAATTCATTTTGGTTTCTCAATTACACAACTAGAATCGAAATCAAATCCTATCTAGCCGGAATATGGAGCGGTTAATTCAGCAAAACAGTCTGTCCCATGTGTTGTTCATCAACATGATTCACTCAATTCAAGTTAGGACTTGAGCGCACTCAATTGCATAGGTCAATCCTAGTTCCAATAGATTAAGTTCACAACTATGATAATCATCAAACCCTATTACAAAGCTTAACTAAATCATGGTTTGAACTTGATTTAAATCACATAAATAAGCAACACATGTTTCAGACTTCTCATAAAAAGTAGAACTTTGGTTTGAAGTTTCCACATGAAAAACCAAGTTTAGAGCGTCTTGAATCCAATTCCTCGGAGCATACAGGTCTAGATCTATGCAAAACAACTAAGAACTAAAGCAATTCTTCCAAACATCCATGAGTCATCATAAGATGAAGAAAAACTACTTAGAACTTTATTCAAACTCAACAAACCATTGTTCAATCAATACAAATCCAACTTAAAACCAATAAAAATGAATTAAAGCATCTTAGATCTACTACATGGCTTCACCTCTTAGCCCTAGCTAAGAGGTTAACTAATGAAAAGCATAAAACAAACTAGAACTAGAAGAAGAAAACCAGTTGTAGGATACTAGGAAGCCTCCCAGGTCTTGAATACTTTGCTTCCCACATTGCTAGATGCCTTAGGAATGAAGTAGAGGTCTCCTTTTATAGCTTTCACACTCCAAAAATAAAGAATCTTCGAGAATTTGCATACAAGTTACGCACTGCACAGAGAAAATCGGAAGCCAGACTTAGAAATTTCTATTTTTAGGTCTGGGCGATTGATCAGTTGGGCAGCGCGATCAATCGACATTTCGGGCCAACTGTAAAAAATGCAATCTGGACATCTAGGCGGTCGGGCGATCAATCGTAAGTGGTTGGGCGATTGATCGCTGGGTCTAAAAAGTGTCCAGAGAGTTCTAGCAGTAATTCTTAAAAAATCTGCATTCTATTGATTGATCTACAGGCTGGGCGATCAATACTTAGGATGAGAGATAAATCGCAATTTTGCACTTTAATCTAGCAACAAATCTACCTTTCTGCTATGAGCGATCAATCGCTCAGATCTGTCGATCAATCACTCAGGATGAGAGATCAATTCTTAAAAAATCTACATTTTATCGATTGATTTACAGGCTGGGCGATCAATCGCTCAGGATGAGAGATCAATCACAATTCTGCACTTTAATCCAACAACAAATCTGCCATTTCTGCTGTGAGTGATCAATCGCTCAAATCTGTCGATCAATCACTCAGGCTGGGAGATCAATCTCTCAGGGTGATTTTTCTTCTTTTCTTTTCTTCTTCTTATTTCTTCTCTTCACTCTTTTTCTTGCTTCTTTTCTTTGATCTTCAACATGTATTAGGAAGGTCTTTTATTATCAGTTTGGTGAAGTCTCTTCCTCACTCCTACAATCACAAAAGCATGCATTAGATAAGTCTTTAAACATAAAAGTCGTGCATAATGTGTGATGAATTGGGGTTAGATTATGCACGATTCAGAGCTTAACACACTCCCCAACCGGTATTTTGCTAGTCTCGAGCAAAACATGCATGAAACAAATCCATTCTTTAAAAACTCAACTCTCCCTAAAAAACTATACTTCTAAAAAAAAACTCCAAGACATATAAGTGCAAAATTCAGAAAAACTTAGTGATGGTAATTGAAATCGTAAACTTCATAAACATAAAAAGTGTTTAAATAGAATCCCCACTGATTGATTGATAAATAGAAGAATCCGAATAAGTTTAACCTAGTATGCATAGTGAATGTTCATCTCATGAGTTTCTCGGAATTACATTCTTCATGGATCAATCTAACTAAAAATCTAAGAGTGTATAAATCAACAACAAGCCTATGACAAGAACTTGCCTTACCGTTCCTTCGACGGCTTTCACACTACTTTCCATTTCCAGCTTTGGTTACGGGTAGACCATCCCCTGGTTGGTAATAGGTAGCCCTTTTCAAAAAATTTCAACACATTTTCAACAATAACCATTTTTTTCAAGAGCCAAGATCAATAGCTGAAGAATCCAAAAGGCTCACTTCAAACTAAAGCAATAGCCACATAATGGTAATGACATAGGATAAAAATTCTTGCCCCAGATTACATTTGAACGTGATAGACAAAGTTCCCTGGCTTGGTTCCTCAACACCTTAAATCTTAGTCTAATCGATTTACAAATCTAAATAATCCCTTCGACCATGAAAATTGTGTAATATGAACTAGACTTAAAGTGTTCAAATTTTCTATCAATCAATAAATAAGGGAATTCATACAGAAAACTATTATATTATAAGTCCTTTAAGAGTTTCAAAATCATATCACTTCATCTCTCTTCCTTTCATACATATAATATCCCAAGTGCATGAAACAAAGTTTTCTAAGAGAGTTTTAAATTTTCAGAGAAATTGAAAATTTTCCACATAGTTGCTCGAAATGTCACAAAAACTAGTAGATTCATCTAAGAATCTCACCCCCCAACCAAAATCTTACATTGTTTTCAATGTTAAAATATATGCAATAAGCAATGACATGAGAGCAATGACAAAAATAAAGGAGAGTGAGAACGATAATACCTGAGGCAGCAAGTTAATCAAGTCTGGCTTCTTCCTTGTCTCCATGAGACTTATTCAATCCTAAATGCAAAAAAGAAATCCTAACCTACCTACCTACTATTTATTAATCTGATCGACTACATGATCAAATTTGATCAGGATTTTCATGAATTTCAATAGGTATGTCATGAGGACCATCCAAAGTCTTGCTCGACAGTAAACATGTATGCTTTTCTTCATTAAAGTCCAAACGTAGTGTGCACCACAAGTATGGAAGGAGGAGATATGAGCAGCAAAAAGATATCTCCTCGAATTCTAAACTGGGTTATGATTGATTAGAAACGTGTCCTCCCAATTAGAATTTTCAATGGGCTGAAGCACCCATGATGGTGGAGAGATGTTTATAAAGTATTATTCAGTTTGGGTTGTCTCCTCCACAAATTTAGAATTGCACGGTACTTCCACAAACAATGGTAAAGAGTGTAAATCAGTGGAATGGTGTTCTTCAGGTACTAACACCGTGTCTAACAAACTATCCAACTCCTTAATCATCTCATCATCAAGATCATGGGAGTCGGCCAAGCATTCCTCTTGGAAATCGAGATAGTTGGATGAAGGGTCCTCGTCTTCCCTAAGTGATTGCAAAAATCTAGTTTCTATGGTGAGGGATTCACACTCCATGGAGTGAAATTCTTCCAAACTAGGTTCCTCATAATTAATGTGAGGCACCAAGTCGGAAGTGTACAAGGCTTTAACAATCTTTCAAATAATTGAGTCTTTTGAATTTTCAAAATGAGCTAAGCATTCATCCAAAGAATCTAAATTCTCACTCAAAGGGAAGTCTTCCACAATAAAATCTGGCAAGTGTTGTTGGTGGAAGGACTCAAAGAGATCGACTTCGACCATCTCTCTAGCAAGAATATCTTCTAGCGACTCATAAACATTCGGCTCTTTGGAAGAAGAAATTATGGGCTCACAATCATCCATTGAATCCTCATTGTAGTTAATCATACTATCACTTTCAGATATTGTAGATTCTTCGGGTTCATCAACCGTCATTGAAATCTCTTCATCATTCAAATCGGAGTATCTAAAAGAGATAGTTGATTCACTATAATCGATGGTAATATTGGGATCACTGAGATCTACATCTTCTAAAAGTCTAGTCATTAAATCGGAAGAGGGTTGGGCTTAGATAGCCTTATACTCCTCATTGTTGGGGAATGATTCGGTGTTCCCAATGTCAGGTTCAGGATTTTGAGAGGTTAGCGAGAGTTTTTGTATGTATTGCTCAGTTATTTTCATAAACTCTTCGTATCCTCAAAAGCTTATGTCAGTTGTGGCTCATGAGAAAGAAACTCTTGAGGATAATTGTTAGCATCCATGGTTGGCTTGTCTCCCAAGTTGAAATTTTGATGCTCTCACCAATTAGGATTATGCATGTCATATATTGGGCTATTAGATGGTTGTTGATATGTGTATCCATACAAGTGATCATACGTTGTCCTAACTGGTGGAACATTATTCATCTCTTTCCAATACTCTCCCATTGTCTTACCTGGTGAATAGTTATGCACATTGTTCTTATTCTGGTAATCTCGCAATGTCTTACGTGGGGGAGTATTAGAAGTAGATTGAGTCTCAGAAAAATAATTATGCTTATAAATGTTCCAATCATAATGATTCGGCATCTCATTTTCCACAAGATATGCATAAGCACCACCTATCCATTCAGCCATAATGAGATTTAAGAAGTTGAAACTAAAAAAAAATCTAGAAACAAAAATAAAAGAAGGAAAAAAAGAAAAGAAAAAGAAGAACAAAGAAGATCCTAAGAAAGAGAAAGGAAAGAAAAAAGAAAAAGAATTCTTCCTACTTTCTTTTACTTCTCTCAAATACTGAAGCATAAGGTATCTTGCAATGGCAAAGCCATAAGCAAAGATAGAGGCCGATTTCTCCTAGTCAATAAAGGATTCAAAAGAACACTCCACCCACTCTTTGAATCTTTGAGGCCAACCTATCAGAGATCCAAAGGGAGTCTTTACCCACTCTACAAGAGATGAATATGATAGGAATGAATAGGGGGAGAAGAAGAGTAAGGTTGGAGAACTTAAGAAAACCAATTTACTTCAACTTCAACTTCAACACAATTCCTGCAAAAGAAAGATAAAAATAAAACAAACTAAGTTAGTACTAATAGAAAAATTCCTAAAAATTCCAATAGAAAACTATTTTTAAAAATTCTGTAAAACTATCAAGTCCCCAGTAACAGCACCAAAAACTTGTTCACTCTCCAAGTGTAGGGTTGCGATGTAGTAATAATTCGGTAGAGACCGAGATCGTTCTCAAGGACTAATGTAGGACTTCTCAGAATTTCTTCTAACAATCTCCAATTGAAATCAAACTACAATAATATGTAAATATGAATGTAGGAGAATAATCTGTAACTTGTGATAAAATTAACAATCTAAAGAAGCACTAGGGTGTCCAGGATCCACTTGTAGCAATCCTTGATGCATAATTCACTTTGGTTTCTCAATTACACAACTAGAATCGAAATCAAATCCTATCTAGCCGGAATATAGAGCGGTTATATGTCCCATGTGTTGTTCATCAACACGATTCACTCAATTCAAGTTTGATGTAAAATGGGTCGCTGATTATTTCATGGCCCAGATGGACCAAAAGAAGACCGGTCGGGGTCGAAAGTGATCCGGACCGTCAGGACCATAAACCGGCCATATCTCGTAATCCGGAATGAGTTTCGAGACATATAATATATCAATTTGGGGTAGCTCGAGCTACTTTAGCCAACCAACCCACTACATTGGGTTGCCCATGCCAGAAACGCGAGATTCGACCGTATCGACGGTCATTAGGCTAGTTTATTTTCAGTTTTACAATTTATAATAAGTTTTAATTCGATCATAACTTTGGATCTATAGGGCTTTAGAGTTAGTGCCCAACATGAAAAGGGTTTAGAATATTTAGTAGAACAACATGGTTGAGGCCATTTGATAACTTTCTATTTTTGGCCGAAAACCAAGAGTTCTAGTAGGGTTGAACGACTTCTATAAATAGTAAGTTTACTATTTATAGTAAGTTGCGTTTTCTAGGAATTTGAGTTCGAGTTGGAGTCTGATACTTTACATAGGGTTTAGTTTCCTATTTATATACATTGTAATTCTGTTTCTATTGATTCAATTATCAATAAAACAATTATTCAGAATTAATTTCCTCTTTTTATCTTTTATTTCTTCTCGTGGATTCGAGAAACAATCGGTTAGAGAGACGGTGATCGACCTACCACGTCCTCCCTGCGTCACTGGTATCAGAGAGAGGTTTCTTCCTCAGGACGATGACCTCTAATGAAGGGTTGGATCCTCATCCTAAGGACAATGCTCCAAGGGACTATTTAAGGGCAACAGCTTTCGAAGCAGCGCAACGAGAGAACCGGTTGATCCTGCAAGGTATACAGGCGACCCTTGACCAGATTGCAGCATCGCTAGCTCCGCTTCGAGCCCAAGGCGACCAACAACCACCAACAGTTGCTATACGGGACAATTTTGTTGTCCGTAGAGCACCCTAGGTGGATAATCGTAGGGCTACACCAGACGAATCAGAACCAAGCGATGACGAGGTCGAAGAGAGCATGTGGAACGAACAGAACGAGACTATCAGGGCAAAGCTGATCTTCCCAGCTTTAATGGCCTACTTCGAATAGAGGAGTTCCTCAACTGGCTGGCAGAGGTCGAGCGATACTTCGACTATATGGAAGTGTCGGACGATAAGAAGCTAAAACTAATTGCATATAAATTTAAATTCGGTGCTTCAGCATGGTGGGAAAACCTACAAGTTTCCCGCACCCGTCAGAATAAGACACCCATCGAACATGGCCTCGGATGAGACAGCTTCTTAAAGCTCGATTCCTCCCGAGCGACTATGAACAAATTTTGTTCCAACAATATCAAAATTGTCGTCAGGGAAATCGAACTATAGCCGAATATCTTGAAGAATTCCAGCGATTGGCTACATGGAATAATTTATCAGAATCAGAGGTACAACAAGTATCACGATTCATTGGTGGTTTACGATTTGCAATCCAGGATCGAGTCTAGATGCATCCAATCTGGACGTTGAGTGAGGCCAACCAATTGGCCACCCGAGCAGAAACACAGTTGTCACGGCCCCCTGCTCGACCCTATCTGACAACACGAAATCCCATCATCAGACCCACTCAAGATACCACGTTGGCCAAAGGCAAGGAACCTATAGGAGGGCGTCCTCAACCTCCTACGATCACGAACCGGGACTGGGGAAGCGGTCCCTCAAGACCTATACGTGCAGCTCCCACTACAACGAGTCCTAGCAGGATCCCCAACCCATATGGTCGGCCAAGGCCAGACCATTGTCTCCGTTGTGGCCAACCAGGTCATTGGTCGAACACTTGCCCTTAACGCCCTACAGCCCACTTAACTACGAATGAAGGTGGCGCAGAAGGTGAATTAATGGAAGACAACCCTGAATTGGAACAGGCCGAAGAGGGGGACACAGAAGATGTAGATTGGCTGACTGAAGATCATGGGGAATCGCTAGTAGTGAGACGACTACTTTAAGCTCTCAGGAAGGAAGTGCACCCACAACGACATAATATTTTCCACACAAAGTGCACCGTGCAGGGAAAATCTGTGATGTGATCATAGACAGTGGGAGTAGCGAAAATATTGTCTCGAAAATTATGGTGGATAAGTTATATCTGCCTATGATAAAGCACCCTACCCCTTACTCGATCGGTTGGATCAAGAAGGTGAATGAAACAAAGGTAACTCATCAATGCATTATCTCATTTTCCATTGGTAAAAGCTATAAGAATGAGGTCCTTTGTGATGTGGTTGACATGGAAGCCTGCCACATGTTACTCGGGCGGCCATGGCAATCGGATCGAGATGTGACACACGGTGGACGGGAAAACATATACATGTTTACCAAGGATGGTCGAAAATTTATTTTAGCCCCTATGACACCAGAGAAACACCCCGAAGCTTCTAAAGTGGAGGGGAACTCTCTCCTTACCATTCGCGAGTTTGTTAAGGAATCAAAGGAAACGGGCAAAATATATGCCGTTATGGTAAAAGGTGAGGAGTCAAGATCCTCTAATATTCCTCAACGCCTTAAACCTTGTTAGAAGAATTTCGAAGTACTTGGCTTGGATATTTACCTGATGAGTTGCCTCTCATGCGAGACATACAACATCACATCGACCTTGTCCCAGGGTCCAGTTTGCCCAACCGACCGCACTATCGGATGAGTCCAAAAGAGTGTGAAATTCTACAGGGACAAGTGGAGAAACTGATCCGTAAGGGTCTCACTAAAGAGAGCATGAGCTCGTGTGCCGTTCTGGCACTCCTTACCCCAAAGAAAGACGGAACTTGGCGCATGTGTATCGACAGTCGCGCGATCAATAAAATAACAGTTAAATATCGATTTCCAATACCGTGGTTGGATGACATGCTTGACATGCTCGAGGGCTCCAAGGTATTCTCAAAACTGGACTTACGGAGTGGATACCATCAAATCTGTATTAGACCAGGTGACGAGTGGAAAACGGCCTTCAAGACCAAGGAAGGGCTATATGAGTGGCTGGTTATGCCCTTCGGTTTGACCAACGCACCATGCACCTTCATGCGTTTAATGAACCAAGTGTTGCAGCCGTTCATTGGCCGTTTTGTTGTCGTTTACTTTGACGACATCCTCATATACAGTCAGGATGAAACAGAGCACATGACCCACATCAGAAAAGTGCTACAAGTGTTGGCCAACAACAAATTATACTTAAATCTGAAAAAGTGTAGCTTCTTAACTGATCAATTATTGTTTCTAGGGTTCATTGTGTCGTCCACGGGTATCCGAGTGGACGAAGAGAAAGTTCGAGCTATTCGAGATTAGCCGACTCCGATGAACATTCATGAGGTACGAAGTTTCCATGAGTTGGCGACCTTCTATCGTCGGTTTGTGCGGAACTTCAGCAATATCGTCGCGCCGATTACCGACTGTATGAAAAAGGGTCCGTTTCAATGGACCGAAGGGGCAGAGAGGAGTTTTGCAGAAATCAAACATCGGTTGTCCACTACCCCGGTCCTGGTACTCCCTAATTTCGATAAGTTGTTTGAGGTAGAATGTGACGCATCTATTGTCGGCATTGGGGGAGTCCTTTCTTAGGAGAGCAGGCCAGTTGCCTTTTACAGTGAGAAACTCAGTGACGCACGATAAAAGTGGTCGACCTATGAGCTTAAATTATATGCAGTGGTTCAGGCACTGCGCCATTGGCGCCATTATCTTATTCAAAGGGAATTTATACTGTACACTGATCATCAGACCTTAAAATTTGTCAATACTCAGACTAATGTGAATCGTATGCATGCTAGATGGATTTCATTTTTACAGGAATTCACGTTCGTTCTGAAACACAAGTCAGGGCAGCAGAACAAGGTAACAGATGCACTTAGCTGACGTGCATCCCTTCTTATTACCGTGAGCAATGAGGTGGTCGGATTCTACTGTCTCAAGGAACCTTATGCCGACGACGAGGATTTTGCAGATGCATAGAAAAAGTGCCAAGAGGGTCACCCAGTGACATTTTAATTCAAGATGGTTTCCTCTTAAAAGGAAATCGACTTTGCATTCCGCAGAGTTCATTACGGGACAAAATTATTATCGAACTACATGGCGGTGGCCTCGGCGGTCATCTAGGACGAGGTAAGACGCGAGCGATGGTGGAAGAGCGGTATTACTGGCCGCAACTTGCTCGTGATGTTAGCAAGGCGGTACAACGATGTCATATTTGTCAAACCGCTAAAGGACAATCTCAAAATACATGTCTTTACACGCCATTACCCGTGTCAGATGCCCCTTGGGAGGATTTATCTATGGATTTTGTATTAGGGCTCCCACGAACACAACGCGGCATGGACTCAGTGTTTGTGGTGGTAGACTGATTCTCCAAGATGGCACACTTCATTTCGTGCAAGAAGACCTTTGATGCGGTACACATTTTGAACCTCTTCTTCAGAGAGGTTGTGCGACTATATGGGATTCCTTAGACGATCACTTCAGATCGGGACACAAAGTTCGTTAGTCATTTTTGGCGAGCCTTGTGGAATCGGCTCGGTACACGACTTCAATTCAGCAGTGCTTATCATTCGCAAACAGATGGGCAGACGGAGGTCGTAAACCGCACATTGGGGAATCTCATCCATTGCCTTTCAGGTGACAAACCGAAGCAGTGAGACATGGCCCTGGCTCAAGTAGAGTTTGCGTTCAACAACATGGTAAACCGATCGACAGGAAAGTCCCCGTTCCAGATTGTTTATGGGTGCGTGCCTCGTCACACACTCGATTTGGTTCCCCTACCCAAGCTTCCGGGCATGAGCGTTACAACTGAATATATGGAGAACCGAATCATGGACATACATACGGACGTGCGTAACAAATTACAAGCTTCGAACGAGAAATACAAAGAAGCGGCTGACAAGCATCGGCATGCCAAAGTGTTCGAAATAGGTGATCAAGTGATGGTCCATCTACGTAAAGAGCGATTTTCTACCGGGACCTACAACAAATTGAAACACAAGAAGATTGGACCGGTACCGATCA
Organism: Liriodendron chinense; assembly: GCA_003013855.2. Classification (NCBI taxonomy): domain Eukaryota; kingdom Viridiplantae; phylum Streptophyta; class Magnoliopsida; order Magnoliales; family Magnoliaceae; genus Liriodendron; species Liriodendron chinense. The sequence goes on along the minus strand of ML058463.1, from coordinate 4,310,804 downwards.
TTTGCAAGATCAATGACAATGCCTAACGTTGATCTTCCGAATGACATGGAGATTTCAAGGACCTTCAACGTGGTAGATCTGTACGAATCTCACGAACCAAAGCTAGACGAGAACTCGGGATAGAGTTCTTTTGAAGTGGAGGAGACTGATGTAGAATGGGTCACTGATTATTTCATGGCCCAGATGGACCAAAAGAAGACCGGTCGGGGTCAAAAGTGATCTAGACCGTCAGGACCATAAACCGGCCGTATCTTGCAATCCGGAATGAGTTTCGGGACATATAATATATCAATTTGGGATAGCTCGAGCTACTTTAGCTAACCAACCAGCTAAGGCGGGTTGCCCATGCCGGAATCGCGAGATTCGACCGTATCGAAGATCATTAGGCTAGTTTATTTTTAATTTTACTATTTATAGTAAGTTTTAATTCGATCATAACTTTGGATCTGTAGGGCTTTAGAGTTAGTGCCCAACATGAAAAGGGCTTAGAATATTTAGTAGAACAACATGGTTGAGGCCGTTTGATAACTTTCTATTTTTGGCCGAAAACCAAGAGTTCTAGTTAGATTGAACGACTTCTATAAATAGTAAGTTTACTATTTATAGTAAGTTGTGTTTTCTAGGAATTTGAGTTCGAGTTGGAGTCTGATATTTTACCTAGGGTTTAGTTTCCTATTTATATGCATTGTAATTCCGTTTTTATTGATTCAATTATCAATAAAATAATTATTCGAAATTAATTTCCTCTTTTTATCTTTTATTTCTTCTCGTGGATTCGAGAAACAATCGGTTAGGGAGATGGTGATCGACCTACCACGTCCTCCTTGCGTCAAAGTTAAGACTTGAGCACACTCAATTGCATAGGTCAATCCTAGTTCCAATAGATTAAGTTCACAACTATGATAATCATCAAACCTTGTCACAAAGCTTAAATCATGGTTTGAACTTGATTTAAATCACATAAATAAACAACACATGTTTCAGACTTCTTATAAAAAGTAGAACTTTGGTTTGAAGTTCCCACATGAAGAACTAAGTCTAAAGCGTCTTGAATCTGATTCCTCGGAGCCTACAAGTCTAGATCTTTGCAAAACAACTAAGAACTAAAGCAATTCTTCTAAACATCCATGAGTCATCATAAGATTAAGAAAAACTACTTAGAACTTTATTCAAACTTAACAAACCATTGTTCAATCAATAAAAATCCAACTTAAAACCAATAAAAACAAATTCAAGCATCTTAGATCTACTACAAGCTTCACCTCTTAGCCCTCGCTAAGAGGTTAACTAATGAAAAGCATAAAAGCAAACTAGAACTAGAACTAGAAGAAGAAAATTAGTTGTAGGAGACTAGGAAGCCTCCCAGATCTTGAATCCTTTGCTCCCCACGTTGGTAGATGCCTTAGGAATGAACTAGAAGTCTCCTTTTATACCTTTTACACTCCAAAAAATAAAGAATCTTCAAGAATTTGCGTACAAGTTATGCACTACACAGAGAAAATCGAAAGCCAGACTTAGAAATTTTTATTTTTGGGTCTGGGCGATTGATCGGTTGGGCTGGGCGATCAATCAACTTTTCGGGCCAACCGTAAAAACTGCAATCTGTTCATCTGAGCAATCGGGCGATCAATCGCAAGTGGTTGGGCGATTGATCGCTGGGTCCAAAAATTGTCCAGAGAGTTCTAGCAGTAATTCTTAAAAAATCTGCATTCTGTCGATTGATCTACAGGCTGGGCGATCAATCACTCAGGATGAGAGATCAATCACAATTCTGCACTTTAATCCAGCAACAAATCTGTCATTTCTGCTGTGAGCGATCAATCGCTCAAATCCGTCGATCAATCGCTAAGGATGAGAGATCAATTGCTCAGGATGGGAGATCAATCGCTCAGGCTGGGATATCAATCTCTCAGGGTGATTTTTCTTCTTTTCTTTTCTTCTTCTTATTTCTTTTTTTCTCTCTTTTTCTTACTTCTTTTGTTTGATCTTCAACATGTATTAGGAAGGTCTTTTATTATCAGTTTGGTGTAGTCTCTTCCTCACTCCTACAATCACAAAAGCACGCATTAGATAAGTCCTTAAACATAAAAGTCATACATACTATGTGATGAATTGGGGTTAGATTATGCACGATTCAGAGTTCAACAAACCATCGCACAAAAAGACACGAAACTGAGAAACATGTGGGCCGGTGCATCCAACGCATCACGAGATTTGTTGACCCAAAATCCACATAATTAGTAAAGGACCGCCATGCGGACGCATGCCCAAGCCCGGGAGTCCACGCATGCTTCAATGTCAGCAATTGGACCCCACAAACATGACGTTCAACAAAGCACCCCTTCGTCTTGTGCCAACGCATTAGGTTAACGTGAGTTTTGATCCGAAAAGAATTCAGAGGATGCACTGGAGGGACGCGTCGCGAATAAGAAGGATGCACAGGATGCGTCAAAGCTCAAATTCCACCATCTATTAAAATGTGCTGGACCTAGTCTTGGTGTCTGTTAAAACTAGAAAATTCATGCCCGTCTTGCAGTTCTTCCTATGTTTCATAATTTTGGGGGAATTTTGAGTATAGAGACATTCATAGACAATCATAAGCAATCACAAAGTGTACGCAAGAGAGATATCACAAGGCAAATTTTATTCCAGAGATTTTGAGATCTTTTACATTCCAGGCTGTGATACTAGTCACGAGCTTTTAATTACATCAATGGATAATCACCCTTGATTAAAAGGCAAAAGTAAATGAATGCATACATCATAGATAAGTTAAATAAAGCATTAAGAGAGCATGAATGTAAATGAAATAAATCACAAACGACACAAAGATTTTTACGTGGAAACCCTTGCGGGAGAAAACCACGACACAAAGCGACAGGATTCCACTATGAATGTAGTTATACAATATATGGACTATCAAAGGGATGAAGCTCGGATAGATTGAGCAAGTAGTTTAAATCATCAGGGATTATAGTCTTGAGTTCATGGTCCCAGAGACCAAGTTTGGGATTTCTTATGGATCAAGCCATTGCTAAGACCAGTTACTAATTGCAAGTGGGCAAGGCCAAAGTCGATGTGGTAGCATTACGATCAAGCAGGTGGATACCGAAAGTGCTCATGCTAAGATAGGATGATCAGGAAAGGCCAGGTGTAGCAGGACAAGGTTCAATTGAAAGATCGATAAATCTGGAAAGAGCAAAGAAGAGAACCAAGCAAAGACTAGTCGACCACAACAATTAGATCGAAGCACCACTCAGGTTACATACGACGTGTGTCACACTTGAAGAAAGTCTCAACGCGGTTGAGCATCTACGACGCGTTGAAGTTATCAAAACGACATAGAGAAATGTTGATCAATGCATTGTTAGATCAAGAAGTTAGAGAGACCATGATGACAGAGATAGAAGCAGAAATGGAAGAGTTGGGAAGATGAGGGACACCATGCCCACAAGTGGAACAAGCAGTCTTGGCTAACCACACCTCCGTGATCACGTTTTTAAAAGAAGACTGGACAATAGAGATGGTGGAGCATAATAGGTCGCTCATGGTTACAGGTTACATTCATGATCTCAAGGTCTGGAGATGTATGTTAAACGATCGTTCGTCCATAAACATCATGCCTCTAAAGACATTAGAAGCGCTCAACTACAGATAGTCTGCACTGTGTCCTAACGCAATAATCATTTAAGGGATTAATCATGACAATCAATGAGCCTTGGCGTGCATCACTATCAGATTGGAGATCCAAGACCTGGTCATGAGAGTGGTATACCAGGTAATTGATGCGACAAGCCATGTATAACTTGTTGTTGGGGAGGCATTGGTTACACCAGGATGACATCATTCCTTTAACATATCACCAGTGCTTCAAGTACAACAGAAATGGGATACAGTACCAGGTTGTGGCCGACCCCAAACCTTACACCATGGCAAAAGCCTTCTTGGCCAATGCAATGTATCACGATTAACGTCGTCCAGAAGAAATGGTAAAAACACCCAAGGCGGCAGTCCCAAACAACCCAGAGATGCACCCAAGCGGCAAAAATTCAAAGCAAATAAAGGAGGCGTCATTGCCCACACATGAAACGAAGACAACGAGCAAGGAGCCCTCACCGCAATGGAAGAAATACTATTTAGTGCCTAAGCATTTGAGGTGAGAAGGGCAATCCATGCTTGAGCTAATGTCCAGTTAGCATATGAGCGTGTTACGAACTAGTTTCAACATGCCCGTGCCTAAAATGACAAGGAAAAGTCGTTCCCCAAACCCTTAAAGTAGTTTTACATTTGCCAAAGGTTGGTGCTCCTCGCCACATTATGTTTCATTCAGAGGCCAAGGGTATAAAGAAAAGTGTGCAAGATACGATGGAGCTACATCATAGGTTGCAACCAATTGAATGGGGAAAGTACAATGAAGCAAACCAAAATATGATGCAGAAGATGGGATTTTCACTATCGCCGCCAAGGCTAGGCTTATGCATGCCATTTAAGGAAAATGCACGGGTATATGGTGACGATAGGTCTAGTAGAGGATGTCAGTACGGAGGAACTGACTGAGTTACCACAGCCGAGTGTTGCACCAGCTCAGTTGGAAGATAGGGGATAGTCGATAATCAACGAATTGTAAGAAATCAATCAAGGAACCTATGAACGTTGGACCCGCATTTTTCTTTTAGGCGAACGGAATCATGGCTTTTCACTGGTTTGCCTCTTTCGAGGGCTTTCGGGGTTGATGGTTTGATGTTTTATTAACTGGAGTCGCCACTAGCCAGTTACTTCGAATCTACAGTCGGCTAAACCCTGTAGAACAGTTAGAGAATAGGATCTGAAGATTCATTCCTCTAAAATGACTCCTTAATCTGCGATCAGAGATTCGAGGTAAGGGACCACAGTTACAGGGTGGGAAGGTGTTAGGCACCTACTCTGCCTGTACAAATGTGTGGTCTTTACTTCACATAATCTAACTAATCTTTGAAGGTTAAGATCAATTCTCATATATTCTCATAGAAGATATGTTATGTGGTGTTATATGGATGTGGGTCTAACCAGTAAGAGTTTCTGATGGGCCAGTTTTGATCAAATCGGCAAGCCGTAGAGCATATGCTCGAACTGACAGGTGTTATAAAAGTGTATGATGGTGTGTTTGATCAGTCAGAGTTTCTGATGGGCAAGATCCGATCAAATCAGCGAGCCAAAAAGCATATGTTAAGACTGATCAAGTGTCTACAGTGGATGTCATGAGCAGGGGGATTGGAAGAATAAAGACTATTCCATTATGCTAGATATAAACAAGATGATACCGATATACGAATGACTAGATGGCTTGAGAGGCTTGAACGAGGGTCAAGCTAGGGCTAAACCAGGGGTTAAGCTCTTCACTCACACTCAGGCTCTCCTCGGTGGAGGAATGGACTAAGGAAGAAGAGAGCTCGGAACTGTTGGAAGGGGAGTGAAGGGGAGAATGGGTATTTATAGTTGCCCAGGGTGGTAGCTCCCGTAATTTTATCGAGCTGGGCCCCTAGGGGCCACCTGTATGGGTGCCCTCTCTCTCCTCTAGACAGCTTGCACTCCGAAGTTGGAGTGAAAGAACTCCAGGTTCGGTGTACTTTTTAGTCTGATCCTGTTTCGAGCCTGAGGGCTGGAGTTAGGCTCGAGCTTAGGTTCAGTTTTGGAGTTTGGCTAGGTGAGTTAACTAGGTGCAAGGGCTGGTTCAACTGGGTGAGTTGACCTATTGGGGAATTTTAGCCTGATTTTTCCTACGGGTAGTTTTTCGGTCTAATGATTCAGGGTGAGTTAACTGGGTTTAGGTTGAACTTGGGTTATGGATTAGGGTTTGGATGAGTGAGTCAACCGGGTTTGGACCTAGGGTTTGGGATCTGGACTGGGGATGGACATAAGATTCAGGATCTGGACTGGGTGATGGACTGGGTTATGGACCCCCATCCATCTAGTCATTTAATCAACTATTCAGCCTGGGGTGGGGTGTCTATAAAACCCCAAAGGAGTCAATGAATACATACCTAAGAAAGAATATACCAAAGGAAGAGGTGGATAATTATATATAATTGTTGAAAGAGAACAAATACATATTCACATGGACCTACACCAAGATGTCAGGGCTGAAATTGTGCCGGGGGATTGTCTTACATGACACCCTACACTATACGTAAGGAAGCTTACGGAGCTTGTAGAACTATAGCTAAGACCTATAGGGGGGGTGATTATGACCATTTAAAAATCCTTTTTACAAACTTTTGTCTAATTAAACTAATTAATAATAATAAACTAATTAAAGAAGAACACTTAGCTTCCAAGCTTAAGTGGGTCCAATCACAAAGGCTAGCAATGAATAAGCAAATAAGCAAATTACCCTAAGCATGCATAAATTAACATATGATTTAACTTAAACAAGCACCTAATCTATGCAACCTATATAGACTATATAAAATGGATCATATAAGCTCAAGTCTACAGTAATTAGTGAAAATACATCTTGTGTGTAAATGTGTCTATCTAGTGCCTAGCATACATTCTATTAAGCATTCATAATTAAACAATTAAACATACAATGCTAAATTAAGAATGTGCTCAAATACATCACAAACATAGGCATATATAGTGGTCTGACTACGTGTCTACTCCACTCCTTGTTCAAGTACTCACCCATTAAGCACACCAGATTTCATTAGGAAGTTTAAATCAGGTTCCTCCCAACCTAGGTTTTTTAAATCAGATCTACCATACTGGGAGTTTACTGGTTCCTCCTAACCTACACGTACACACCCGTGTTGGTGGCTCCCATTGGAGACTTGTTTAGGCCCAACAAATCTGCCAAGGATTGACAAACATGAAATTGCATCAGTAGTCTAACATGACACCCTACACTTGTATGTGGAAGCTTACAGAGCTTGTAAAACTATGGCTAAGTCCTGGGGAGGGGGTGATTATGACCGTTTTAAAATCCTTTTAAAAAACCTCTTCCTTAATTAAACTATTTAACAATTATAAACTTATCAAAACAAGAATACTTAGCTTTGAATATTAAGTAGGTCCAATCACAAAGGCTAGCAAAAGGTAAGTAATTAAACAACCTAGTATAAGCATATAGATTATAAAGATATAACAATAAAGTAACTAATTCATATACATGTCTAGACTATAAATGATATACTAAAATAATCTCCTAATCTAGAAGTGAAACTACAAGATGTGTATGAGAATCTACCTATCAATGCATAGCATATATTTCATTCAAGCATTCATGTAATTAAAAATTAAAGGCAATGCATGAATAGAAATGGCTCAAATGAAATCTCAAACGCAAGCATGTATAGTGGTTCGACTATTTGTCTAATTCACTCCCGGGTCACATACTCATCCCTTGAGTACACTGGATTTCACTATAACAAAGGTTATAAATCAGGTTTACCTCTTAACCTTTACATGGAGGTTTTTACACAGGTTTACCTCTCAACTTGAATGGAGTTTTTGGGCAAGGGATAACTCTCAACTTGAACAGAGATTTTTAAGGTTCATCTCTCAACCTAGGAGTTTATAGGTTCCTCCCAACCTACACGTACGCACCCGTGTTAGTGGCTCTCCTTGGAGTCTTGTTTAGGCCCAACTAACGTGCCAAGGATCGCCAAATGACCCTACATGATTTTAAGTAGGATAACCATCAACCTTAAAATCACACTCAATCCTCCTAAAAGGAATAAGTGTAAGGATTCCTAAAATGACAACTTACTTATTGGATTAAGCCCCTTGTTCAACATCTTATTGGGTTGTTTGATCTTCATTCTCCCTTACTTTAATTAGCTCCCCGATACTCCCCCGATTGTGTTACCATTGCGTTGTCAATGCCTCAACTCCACTAATCAATCAACTCGCATGTGATGCTCTTGAGATACTCAAGGTGATATGAGATAGTGTGAATTCTCTACAACTAGTATGAGTTGGTTGCCTAAAGGAATTCCACCTAAAAGGATTTTTTAGAGGTTTAGACGAGGGATCTACCTATGGTCAATGTGCCTAAATATCAAAAGATCAAGAGAGCAAATTCATCTTCATATGAGCTTTGAATGCTCCAACTTATGATCAAACACAAGAAAAATGACTCGGAATGCTTATGATTAGAGCCTAATGGTATTAACAATGAGGGTTCCTTCTAATGCTCTAAAATCTCTCCTTGCCCCTAAAATCGAGCCCAGCCTTTATATAAGAAAAGCTCTAACAATTATAAAACGGCTGCCAACGACTCTTTGCAGATCGGTATCTAACCGGTCGTAGGGGGTCTCCGACTGATCGAATATCGAGGCACGACCGGTTGAATTAGGGCATGCACATATGAATTGTTGTTGTCCAATTTTTGCCCTCTACTGACCGGTCGGACGACCTGACGACCGACCGGGCGACCAATTGAATTACCACAGGGAGAAGTTGTTTTAGACAATTTATTACTGTCCCATTTGGGGCCTCTGACGACTGGTCGGCCAGGAGCTACAACCGGTCGGTAGACACATGAGTTGTGTTGTTTAGTTTTGGCTTGTTTTACAACAGCTCATGCAACTTCTTTGGCCATTCTTTGGGTGATCTTTTGGGACACCTAAGCCCAACCTAAGACGACTAAAAGTATGCCTATTGGATCAATGTTATCTAGAGATTTGGATTTTGGTTTGGTTCAAGGTTCAAGGCTCACCAAGGCATCTCATGTACATGTTTCTTCTTCCTTGATGCGCATAGCAGATCAGGCTTCATCTTCTTTAAGCTCAATTGACATTAGACTGACTGGCCTACGTAATTGACAAATAAGGTACACTAGTATGCCACAGAAAAGTGCACTAACAATCTCCCCGTTTGTCAATTACATAACAAAAACCTAACTTACCAAAACAAAGTACATGTACAAGAGATTACATTAATATGAAATAAATACAGGACTCTTGACATAACTAACTAAACAGCTCCTCTTCAGTTGCTCCCCCATAACCTGTCAATCCCTGTAACACAAAACATAACAAACTTGTTTTTGTGGGACTTGATCTTTCTCCCCCTTTTTTTAACAATTGACAAACTAATCTCTCCCCCCTTAATGATACATCAATTAAGGAAATGGAGAAGAGATCAGAGTGTCACGATTTTAACTATAAGCACATATTAACTAAGGAGAGTATAAGGATGTATGAACATTAAAACATGGAGCATGCATGAAACATGATCAATAAGAAAACGTAACTATCCAAGCATAGCCGATCATGCATAATTGGTCATTTAAGATAAACATGACAGTATAATGATTAAGGCATAGATTAGCATACATTAAGCATAAAATTCAATAAGATTAGCTAATCTAGGGAGGGTGATAGTCTATCAATTTAAAATATCAAAATAAACACAACATGCTAAACTATCGAAAGCTAATGAGGCTTAAATCCTCTAATATGCCTATAAGCACACAAATGAGGCTGAAATCCTCAGATTTACCTATATAATCCAAATTCAAAGAGGCTAAATTCCTCAAGTTCAATAATTAGCTCAATATGAGGCTTATTCCTCATATTTCATTTTTAAGCTCAAATTGACCTCCTAAGGTCACCTAACCTAGTTTACAACACCCTTAGGTGTGAATTTCCTAGGACTCAGACTATGTTCGGGGGAAAGTGTTTCTTCATTGAATGTATCTCCCTTAGGTGCACCCCTAGTTGGAGATCTATGAATGGTAGGGGATATGTCTATGATTCCTACCCTTGATAATGTTGCCCTCAATTAATCATTTTACCAAAAAGTTCAAATGGAACAATAAAAAATCACCCAAAACAATAAGATATGCCTATTAAGTTCAAAATCCCCTTCTGAGTATACATAGTTCTATAGCTCATTAGATAAACTTCAGATGATTAAGTCCTCTAAGAGCAACTCACACTTGCTCTATCAAAGTAACCCGATGTGATACCAATTGAAAATTAAGTATCAAGAAGGGGTACTCGGAGAGTCGCTTTATCTGAGTAACTTGGCTCTGATATCAATTTAAATTGCGTCGATAGTCTAACACGAAACCCTACGCTTGTATGCGAAAGTTTACGGAGCTTGTAGAACTATGGCTAAGTCCTAGAGGTGGGTGATTATGACCGTTTTAAAATCCTTTTAAAAAACCTCTTCTTTAATTAAACTATTTAGCAATTATAAACTTATCAAAGCAAGAACAATTAGCTTTCAAGCTTAAGTGGGTCCAATAACAAAGGCTAGCAAAGGCAAGCAATTAAACAACATAGCCTAAGCATATAGATTATAAAGATATAACAATAAAGCAACTAATCCATATACATGTCTAGACTACAAATGATATACTAAAATAATCTCCTAGTCTAGAAGTGAAAACACAAGATGTGTATAAGAATCTACCCATCAATGCATAGCATACATTCCATTCAAGCATTCATGTAATTAACAATCAAAGACAATGTATGAATGAAAATGGCTCAAATAACAATCTCAAACACGAGCATGTATAGTTGCTTAACTACTCTTCTACTCCGCTCCCGGCTCACATACTCATCCCTTGATCACATCAGATTTCACTATAACAGAGGTTTTAAATCAGGTTTACCTCTCAACCTTTACACGGAAGTTTTTGCACGGGTTCACCAATCAACCTAAATGGAGTTTTTGGACAAAGGATAACTATCAATCCAAATGAAGATTTCTAAGGTTCATCTCTCAATCTAAGAATTTATAATTTCCTCCCAACCTACACGTACGCACCCATGTTGGTGGCTCCCCTCGGAGATTTGTTTAGGCCCGACTAATGTACCAAGTATCGCCAAACGACCCTATGTAATTTTAAGTAGGATAACCATCAACCTTAAAATCACAATTAATCCTCCCAAAAGGAATGAGTGCAAGGACTCTTAAAATAACAACTTACTTGTTGGATTGAGCCCCTTGTTCAGCGTCTTGTTGGGTTGTTTGATCTTCACTCTCTCGTGCTTCAATCAGCTCTCCAATGCTCCCCCTATCGTGTTGTCATTGTTTTATCAATGCCTTAACTCCACTGATCAATCACCTCGCATGTGATGCTCTTGAGATGCTCAAGGTGATAGGAGATGGTGTGAATTCTCTACAACTAGTATGAGTTGGTTGCCTAGAGGAATTCCTCCTAAAAGGATCTTTAAAGAGGTTTAGATGAAGGATCTACCTATAATCAAGGTGCCTAAACATTTAAAGATCAAGAGAGGGCATGCTAATCTTCATATGAGCTTTCAATTCTCCAACTTATGATCAAACACAAGGAAGATGACTTAGAATGCTCAGGATTAGAGCCTAATGGTATGGGCAATGAGGGTGTTTTCTAATACACTAAAATCTCTCTCCTTGTCTCCAAAATCGAGCCCAGCCTTTATATAAGAAAAGATCCAACGGTTATAAAACAACTGTCAATGGCTCTCTGCCGACCAGTCTCCGACCGGTCGCGGGGGTCTCCGACTGGTCGAATATTGAGGAACGACTGGTCGAATTAGGGCCTAGACATGTAAATTGTTGTTGTCCAATTTTTGCCCTCTACCGACCGATCAGCCAAGGGCTGTGACGGGTTAGCCAGGGGCTGCGACTAGTCAGCAGACACATGAGTTATGTTGTTTAGTTTTGACTTGTTTTACAACTGCTCATGCAATCTCTTTGGTCATTCTATGGGTGATCTTTTGGGACACCTAAGGCCAATCTAAGATGACTAAAAGTATGCCTATTACGTCAAGGCCATCTAGAGGTTTTGGTTTTGGTTTGGTTCAAGGTTCAAGGCCCACCAAAGCATCTCATTTACATATTTCGTCTTCCTTGATGCAGCAAGTCTGCTTGAGTCTTCGGTCTTCGTCTTCTTTAAGCTTAACCAACACTAAACTCACTGACCTACCTAATTAACAAATAAGGTGCACTAGTATGCCACATAAAAGTGCACTAACAAAACAAACCTGAATTTTAGGCTCAACAAATAAGCTAAGGATCGACAAACAAACCTAAACTTTTCAGGCCCAACTAATGAGCCAAGGATCGACAAACAAACCTACATTAAGTTTGACAAACAAACTCTACACTGTAACCAACCAAATGGAAAGGGTGTAACTAAACTCTCAACTTGACACTTACTTATCGGATGAGCCCCTTGTTTAGCGCCTTGTTAGGTTGCTTGATCTCCGCTCTCCCGTACTTCAATCAACTCCCCTTTGCTCCCCCGATTATGTTGCTGATGCGTCACCAATGCCTCAACTCCAACGATCAATCACATTACTTGTGATGCTCTTGAGATGCCCAATGTGATAGGAGGAGGTGTTGGGAATTCTCTACAACTACTAGGAATGAGTTTCCTAGAGGAATTCTACCTATTTTAATCTCTAGAGGGGTTTAGAAAAATGATCTACCTGTGGTCAAGGTTCCTAAATATCTATAGATTAAGAAAGAGCAAGTTCATCTTCACATGAGCTTTAAATGCTCCATCTTGTGATAAAAAAAAAGGAAGATGACTTGGAATGCTTAGGATTAGAGCTTAATGGTATGAGCAATAAAAGTGACTTCTAATGCACTAAATCATCTCAAAGAACCCAAAAAACCGAGTTGTAAATATGTAGAGCAAAAGCTCCAACGGCTAGTGGCTGACTGGTTGTAGAGGTCCATGACCGGTCGGTCGTTGAGGGAAACTGACCAAATTATGGCCTGGACAGAACAAAAGCTTGTTGTCCTATTTTTTGCCTCTGCAAACCAGTCGGTCAAACTGATCTAAAATAGCCCAGGAGCATTTTTCTTTAGTTAGTTGTTGTTGTTGTCCCGTTTTGGGCATCTGACGACAAGTCGGCCATGGGCCAAGATCGGTCGGCAACCTGTCTTGCTGCTGTCTTAGTTTGTATTTTACAACAGCTCATGCAACCTCTTGGACTGTTCTTTAGGTGATCTTTTAGGACACCTAAGGCCAATCTAAGATGATTATAAATATGCCTATGAGGTTAGGTCATCTAGAGGTTTGGGTTTTGTTTTGGTTCAAAGTTCAAGGCTTCACCAAGGCATTTCTTTTACCTGTTTTTTCTTCCTTTATGAAGCAGGTCCACTTGAGTCTTTGGTCTTCATCTTCTTTAAGCTTAACAAACACCTAGACTTAAGGCCTATGTAATTGACAAACAAGGTGCACCAGTATGCCACAGAAAAGTGCACTAACAATCTCCGCCTTTGTAAGTTACTGTAGACACCCCACCTTCGGCTACAATGTTGACTGAGACAACTGGATGAATAGAGGTCCACACCCCCAAACCCCACATCCAAAATCAGCCAAACTCATCCTTGTAAGCCCTAATCCATAGCCCAACTGAAGCCTGAACCCAGTCAACTCACCCCTAAACATTAGCTCGAAAAACCATCCATAAAAAAAACTAGTCCACAAATCCCAAAAAAGTCAACCTTTTCGAGTCAACCCGCTGAGTCAAAACACCGAGTCAACCCACTGAGTCAGTCCAGCCCTGACACCCAGTCGACTCACCCAGTCAAAACCCATCTTTCAAACCTAGTTGACTCACCTAGTTCCGAGCCGCAACTTCGGAGCAGTTCCAAACCCGGACCTCCGACCATTTTCTGCTACAGGTTCGAAGCAAGTACACTCTGAAGCTGAAGTAAGATGGTTGTACGGGCGGCCGTCTGATGGCCGTCAGTCCCTATTTATGAGAGTTGCCACTCTCCGCAGCTATAAATAGCCAATTCCCCCTCTCGTTTCAACATCCACTCCCCCTCTCCATAGTCCGAGAGTTCAGAGTCCATCTCCACCCCTTTAACCCATTCCTCCACCAAGGAGAGCCCGAGTGAGAAGAGTCTAGCCCCTTGTCCAGCCCAGCCTGACCCTGGTTCAAGTCTCTCAAGCTACCCAAGTCCTGATATAGCCACTCGCCAACCCCTGCGATACCTCCGTCCATCCAGTTATTCTCATATCAGCATCATCTCATTCACATCTATCATAGGTGCAACATTTATTATTCTTCCAACCCCCCTGCTTATCATTCCACTACAATCACTTGATCAGGTCTTAGCATATGCTTTGAAGTTTGTCAGGTTGCCCGAAATTCATTCATTAGAAACTTTGACCGATCAAACACACGGCATGCATCTCGCATAAGCACCTGTCAATTCAAGCGTATGCTCTGGGCTTGCCTGTTAATGGAAACCTGCCCATCAGAAACTCTTACTGCTCAGACCTACATTCATGCATCATATCATTCATGAGAATGTATGAGGAATAAATCAGACTGCCGTCAGATGCCAACAAGGAATACGCTGATACAAAGACTACTCAACAATCCAATGCTTGTATGGAGCAGTCGCCATCGGAAGGGTCCGCAGCTCAAACCCAAGTGAATCAGCAATCAAGTGACCTGCCCAAGACCCATCAACCCGAGTCCTGAAATTAGACGATCTGGCCGAAAGTGATTGATGCTCGATACCCAAAAAAGCAAAACGAGGAACATCATGTTCATACCCGAACTGCCGCAGAAATTGGATAGGATGATAAGAGAAATAGGAGTGAAAGCCTACCAGCATCAAAGGAAGACGATGAGCATCACAAATAACCAGAGGAAGTGAAAGCCAAGATGACTCCCATCACACATTCCAGTCCCGCAGTTCAATAAACATCCTACAATACAGAGGCTCACTTATCCTGGCAGTATATGGAAGAAACTCCATGATATGGCACATAAGATCAGAGCGACGAGTGCCAGGAAATGATAAGGGAATAGTCATGGAAAGGCACTCCCACAGCCAGATCTGATCATGAGAAAATAAAGGAAATCAGCCAAAATGAACAATTCCAAAGGACCAGGAAGAAAGAAGAAGGTACAAAAGAATTACCTGAAGAAATGCACAGCATCCGCAAAGGACACGGGTATGTCCTAGGGCACAATCAGTCAGCCCGTTGCATAACTCAGCCAGTACAAGAGAGATAACCACCTGCCGACGAGTAACTCAACTCATCACCTCGAAAAGCAAAGGAGTTTGGGATCGTCGTCATCCTGAGAATAACACCTCAGCTATCAGACAAAACATTAGTGCATTCCGAGAAAGCATGGACCCTGCCGCACTCCGAGGGTCCGAAAAGAAATCATATAGCCCATCCAAAGAAAAGACCATAGTATCCTGACCCTCAGCTGCAGGCTGAATGAGGTATGGAATCCCAAACCAGTTCTGCGGAGTAGCAGTCTTCGGCAAAGTCTTCGGTAAAAAATACTATGCATAATCCCAGGGAAGACCTGTCAAGCTCGCAAGTTCCTCCAAAGAAGGTCACATCTTCATATCGTTGAACGCAAATAGGTTCAACGATGGGACCCAGTCAATTAGTGCAGCACCAAGCATCCTCCAGTCAATATCAACTCGAGCCATATGAATCAGACCGCCAAAGTCGTTGGACTCCAGCTCCCGAGTCTCACAAACTGATAGTCTGTCAAGCCATGCAAGTAGTCGAGGCAAACAAGAAGTACGAGGAAGCAACTGGCAAGTCCTCACGGGAATCCCCTCCAGAACAAAAGGTCCCGAAATCCCTGACAGCTCCTTAAGAATCAGAAGGTCAACGAGCGACGAAGAAGGAAAAACAGGGATTTCTGCAGAATCAACAATCCCTGAAACAGCCCTTGTCGCAACTATGTCTGATATAGTCGCATCACTGTCTGAAATTGTCGCCACACGGCTGCACGGGAAGACTCGCCCACCTCGTGAACAGAGTGCGCAAAGGAACAATGGTCAAAAAAAGACTGATGATCTTCGTTAAGAAGACTATCTGTAAAGATCAGACCGCACATCATGGTGTCCGGGACAATCTGACCGCTAAAAAGTGCATCTGAACTATCAAGAAAGGTCTTAGTGGCCCCGATTGAAGAATCAACGGTCAGATCTAGACCTGCAGCCCACTCCATCATAAAATCAGGAATCCAACTATCACTCTGTCCAATCAAAGGGATCATCAGAACATCTGCACTGTCCATCATCAAGGGGGCATCATCAATGATCACATCAAGTCCGCCCAAGTAAGTGTACCGTACATCTCGACCGTCATCAAGTGCATCCAGGCCATGAAAAGTGCCATCTAAGCCATCTATACCATCCAAATATGAGATCAACCCATCTATGTCCATCATGACCTCATCCTCACCATTGATCACATCATTTATATGGCCCACATCCGATGAAAGCATAGCCTCACCCATGGCCCCTCTCTCAAATCCATTTCCAACATCTAAATCCCCACCATTCAATGCCCCATCAAGATCTGAATTTCCAGCAATCCCACCATTAATGGGGGCATTCAAAGCTTCCCAAACTCCTCATTCAATCCATCATCAATGCCTCCATTCAAGGCTCCATCTATCCCATCCATCAAAGAGATCTCAGCCCCATTAAAGCCACCATCATTTCCAAAAGCATGGGACCCATCAATATCTGCCATGGTGGCCCACCAATCACCACCCTCCAATGCCCAAGCAAGGACAAAACAAAGAAAAGACATAATAAGGAGGGGACAAAATGAGGAATCATGGCTGAAATCGAAGCTGAGTACGAGGTTTAAGGGGGACAGCGACCAGAGGAATGTTCTAACCGTCCAAACCAAAGCAGGCCGAAGCAGCTCATGAACAGAAGGACGGGCGGCCGCTACTGGGCCACCCGTACGGACGCTCCGCCTCTCCCTTTGCGGGATTGGTTCCACAGTCCGCTAATAGGTGGGATCTGTCAGGCCACCTCAGCAATTGGCCTTTTGAAGGCCGCCCAAAACTCTGATTGGCCCCAAATTCGAACTAAAGTTGATCTGCACTGTCTAAAAATTTCTCCACCCACCAAATTGAAATTGCATCGGGTGGTCTAACACGACACCCTAAGCACACGTGCGGAAGCTTAAGAAACAACTAGAATTATGGCTAAGTCCTAGAAAGGGGGGATTAGGACCTTTTAAAATCTTTTTGCCTACTTAACAAATTTAGCAAATCAAACTACGTAAGCAATTAACACTTCGACTTCCAAGCCTAAGTGGGTCCAATCAAAAGACTAGCAAAAGATAAGTGCAGTCAGCAACCTAGTCTCATCAACACATGTGGACTATAGAGGATGGATTAAGAAATGCTCAAGTCAACATGAGGTAGTGAAAGTACATCTTGTGAGTGTGGAGGTGCCTATCAAGTGCCTAGCATGCATTCCTAACTAAGCATTCATAATTAACCAATTAAACATAATGCATAAAGAGAAATGTGCTCAAGAACAATCACAAACACAAGGATGTATAGTGGTTCGACTACTTGTCTACTCCACTCCCGGTTCAAGTACTCAAACCCTTTGAGCACACCAGCATTCACTGGGGAGTTTAAATTTGGTTCCTCCCAACCAAGGTGTTTTAACTCGGATCCACCCAACCAGGGAGTTTACAGGTTCCTCCCAACCTACACGTTTGCACCCGTGTTGGTGGCTCCCCCTTGGAGACTTTGTTTAGGCCCGACAAACGTGCCAAGGAACGGCTAACGTCCTTGAATTTAGGCCGACTAACAGGCCAAGGATCGGCTAACGACCCTAGTTCGAGTTTGTGAAACAAACTCTACACTCAACTCCCACAGGGAATTGAGTGTATGGACTCTTAACAAGACAACCTTACTTGTCGGATTGAGCCCCTTTATAACGCCGCTTTGGGTTGTTTTTTCTCGCTCTCTTGTGCTTGAATCAGCTCCCCTTTGTGCTCCCCCGATCTTTGACGCCGCTGCTTTGCCAAGGCTTCAGCTCCAAGATCAACTACCTTGCATGTGATGCTCCATTGGAGATGCCCAAGGTGCTAGGGAATAGTGAAACCTCTACAAATGGTAGGAAATGGGTTTCCTAAAGGAATACACCTATATGGACTCCTAGGTAGTGTTTAGACAAGGGATTTAACTATCATCAAGGTGTCTAAACCCTAAGAATCAAGAGGGAACAAGTCCATTCTCAAGATGTCATTAAATGGCCCAAGCTTGTAATGAAAACACAAGGAGAATGACTTGCTATGGGTGTGGGATAGAGCCTCTAATGGTCTCTAGCAATGGTGGCTTCTATCTCCTCAAAATTCCCTCTATTTCTTCATAAATGAATCCCCCTTTTTAAATAGATTTCCTTCCAACGGTCAAAAAACGGGCAGATTCTCACATCTCCGATTAATCGAAAAAAGGATCTGATTGATCGGAGACCAATCCGATTGATCGGAGACATGTCCGATTGATCAAAAATCAGTCCAGTGAATTCTCTGAAAGATATTCCGATTGATCGGAAACATGGTCCGATTGATCGGACTGACCCCTTCCGATGGATCGGAAGACTGTCCGATTGATCGGAAATATGTCTAGTGGATTTTCAAGTTTGCTATAACAATTTCCGATTGATTGGAACTTCGATCCATTTGATCGGAGTCCTATCGGAGCCAATGTCCGATTGATCGGAGATCAATCAGAAACTGTTGTCTGAGCTGTTTTGATTACAGCAGCTTCCATCTCTTTAATTAGTCTAACTAATCATGTTTTTCATGGAGTTCTATAACTAATGATGATGACTAAGGGTATACCTAGTTGGTCCAAGTCATCTAAGAGGTTATGGTTTTGGGTAAGTTCAAGGCAAGGCACACTAAGACATCTCTTTTACCTGTTTCTTCATCCTTGATGCAGCTGGTCCGTCTTAAGTCTTCGGTCTTCGTCTTCATTAAGCTCAACCGACACTAGACTCACTGACATAAGTGATTGACAAACAAGGTGCATTAGTATGCCATGAAAAAGTGCACTAACACAAATGATGAAGAACCACTGCTGGCACAGATCTGATCAAGTCAGAAGAGAGAAAAACTATCAAGTGGGGTCCACAATCAATCTGAGCAGTCTAAAGGCTGATCCAGCATAATCTTAACCGTGAGAAAGCTTACATGAACCATTAAGAAGACAGATCAAGTGCCTGATCATCAAGCAAGAAGGCCCAATCCTAGATCTGGTCTTCAAGAGGCTACATGAGGCACAACTCAAGTAATCCAGGCCATCTGAAGGCCAAACTGGGTTGATCCAGACCATTGAAAATCATCAAACACCGTCAATGGAAGAATTGAATGCTTCAAGATAGGCTGAAAGTAAGAAACAACCAAAGCAGACATACAAAAGTGATATGAGGGAACGAAAAGCAAGCTACAGAAAATCAAGATATACTTCATTGATCAAGAAAAGTTCATACAAAAGAAGATACAGAAAAGCAGTCTTACAAAGAACTGTGGGTAGAACAAAACATCTGAGAAGCAACTACAGATCACCGACATAGTCGTCGTCTCCATGTTTCTCTTCCTGGTCCCGGCAACACAGATCCATCATTGAGCCATCACCGATCCACCAGCATATCGGTGACGACCGCGTGAATCATATAGAGGAGGAAGAAGATTCCCCTGCCCAAACTCTAGATACCGCTCGGTATAATCTCGATCAGGGATGGTAAAGCGGTACCCTGGCTAACCCGTAAGAGCCTCATCAACAACCTCAGCAGGCATCTGATCGACAGGTGGTGGTGGAGAAATAGGAACTCTAGCTACGCTTGTCGCCTGATGAAGTAATCTCTCACCCAGGTACCATTGGAGAGACTCAGCATCAGAGAGAATGATCTGCATACAAGAGGCATCGTACGCCTCGACCCACTCTGGGGTATAATACTGTGGAACGCTGGCATATGGCATGCGGATAAACTAACAGAGAAAGGCACAATTAAAACGGATATCTAAAGGAACAAAGTCAGCAATTCAATAGAAAAGAGCACTCACATCAGCATCAGTGAGGCCATCCACATCAACCCTCCAGTTATCTTTGAAAATACGGGGGTTAGGCTTTCGGTTCTTAATGTGCCAGTAAATGAAGCGGCACACAAGTGGCTCCATATCAGTCCTCATCAAGGGAGAAAGGTGAGGAAAGTGCTCGAAGAAACAGGTCTGACCAAAAGAAAAAGGTCAGGATTGGGGAAAAGAAGAAAATTTAGAGCAAGAAAAGAGTTAGGAGATATCTCTATCATGGGCCAAAACCGGTGAAGGATCGACTAGACCTGGAGGTCTTATCTAGACCTTGAAAAATACGAGTTAGGATAGTAGCATTCCAGTTGTAGGACTGATGCAAATCCTCAGTGAACCGAAGAAAGCGAGGATCAAACCTCTCATTTGCATGGCAAAAGAGGAAGGAACCAAAGGCGTGAGTAATCATCACCTGTGCCTTATATAAAGCCTCGAGCTCAGTTGTGGGTACCAATGAAGCAAAAGTGTTCTTCAGCCAACGAAGCTTCACTTGGTTATACTGAAATTCTGAAGGAGGGGGAACAACCCCCAAAAGCCGCATCCAATCCTCAGGCTCGATGAGAGAAAGGAAACTAGCATGAAGAAGAGTCACCCCACGAAAAGGGAAGCCTGTCTGCATGTAGACGTCCAAGGGAGTAATCCCCCACTCACCACACAAAAACTGAAAAGTGTGAGTTTCGTCTCTCCATCTCTCACACAAGGCGGCTAGAAGCATACGATTGGCCTTACTTCTCTTGAAACTAAGAGAGTAAAGGCCAGCAAAAGCAGTACCAGCTAGTACATGCTTGATCAGAGGGTGAGGAGGTTCCACCCAATCATCCCACAATTCTCGGGTCCCCCGACCCTTAATATCCAGAAGCGGCTGATGTTCTCTGGCCAGAGAGCATATATGGTCCCCACGACGGGGAATATAAGTAGGATTATCCTCCTGAACGCGGCCACCACGACCCCGTGTACCGTCCGCCATCGATTCCTATGGACTCGATAAGGTAAGCATCTCACTTTCAAACTTGTTAAAATTGAACCATAGGAAGCCATGAGTGGGAAAAACTGTGTAAAACCCAAGATCCCAACCTCATGTCTCACTATTGGTATTTGTTGGGCACCCATTCAAGAGAAAGTGGGGTTGTTTAAAAGAGGTCATACATCAAAACCTATATGTGACAAGGGAACCATCTCAATGCACAAGAGAACATCAAAGGCACAAAAGGTTTAAGTTCACAAACCACCACATGGAAGCAAAGAGATGGCTCACTTGCCACATAAAGGCAATGAGTTTCATGACCATCACTTGATGCCCCCATTCCTTTTACATATGAATGCATGGACAAAGAAAGAATGTGGAAAATTATGGAATGTCAAGAGTAACTTAAAAACACTCCTTAAAGGTTAAGAGTAGTACACATAGCCCACTTGAAGAGAACAAGATTGGAGGCACCCGTCAAAGGGTCAAATTTGGGCAACTTATGTGTACCACTCTCTTCATTGGAAGAGAAGTCGCTTGAACATGTGAAAGATTTTGACTTAGTGGACCACCCAACCTTTATGGAACAAAATGAATATGGTTGAGTTTGGTACACATAGCCCATTTGCAAAAAAAAGTCAAGAGTGCCCAATCTTAGGCCCAACATGGGCAACTTATGCGTACCAACAATCTTCCATGATTTGGAAGTCATTTGGAACAAAGGAAACATGGAATAATGACTTACCAAATGGCCTTGAGAAGCTAAGAATGGTGGAAGGCCCACTTAGAAATCTCAAAGAAAGACCCACTTAGGGTGGAAGCATTACAAGCAAACTTTTGATATTACATTCTTTCCACTATTCAAGGACCCACTCGGACTTGAAAGAGTAATGGTTTAACCCACCATTGGGCACTCTCGAAAACCAAAGTGGCTCAAATCTCTAACCAACAAAGAAGGCAAAATGAATCCCAAATACGCAGAGTATGGTGGAAGTCTCTTTACCAAATTGCACATGAGCCACAAATGGAGTAAGGGCTCACCCATCTTGAAAGGTGATGAGAAGCTTGCCACACTTTGTACTAAAAGGAATGTTTACAAAAAAAATGATAAAAGAAGTGGGCCACTTGCGTATGGAAACCCAACTTTAAAATCTAGCCCACTTGAGAATAGAAAGAGCAACTAGGGTGTGGTTTGAGCTCCTCTTGCCCATACATACATAAATGAAGAAATGGGGTTACCTCAAAAAGTGATCGAAGGCCCAAAAATTTGAAGTGGGCCCCACTCATTCCCATGGGCCCAACACTTGAAAAGAAAGGAAAGTTGAAAAGCATGGGAAGCATGAAAGAAAAGGAAAAAGTAAATGCATGTGTAAGAGTCCAAAATGAAGTTTTGGGCCCAACCAAATACACCAAAGGCTCTAACTTCACTTTGGGCCCATTTCTTACAAATCAGGCCCAACACAAGTGGGAAGAAAGAATGAGACTTTCCCATGCACACTTGATGACATGGAAAAGGCACTCTTGAATACATGAAGAGAATTGGAAAGAAAGTGAAAGAAAAAAGAGACTTGAAAGCTCCACTCCAATGCACCACCTTGATGCTTTGAACAAAGTCTTAAAGTCTCTAAAACTTGGGCCCACCACACCACTGGGAAGGTACCTACATGAAAGGGAGAAAAGAGGGACATGAGAAAGTGAAAAAAGAAAGGATGAAAAAACAAAGGAAATGGGCTATACCTTCACCGCGCACCAATGAGAACACCTTGCCGTCTCAAGCTTCACCTTACTATCCTAACCTTCACCAAAGAGCCCCACCACTTGGAAGGAAGAAAGGGCCACCAAAAGAAAATAGAAAAACTTGAAGAAAAGGAAGAAAGTGAGCAAGAGACAAGAAAGAGAGAGATGCACGAATGAAAGGGGGGCCATGCCATTAGATTTATACACAAGGTGGGTCACCCCTATTATCCAAGCCATTGAAAAAGCCAGTGGACAAGGGGGCGGACGGGCGGCCACTAGAAGTCCATCCGTCCTTCCCCTCTTGACAAGATTTGACACCCTCCTCCTTGGGAAGAACTTCCCCTTTGGGAAGATGAATTGCAAAGAATCTCGTCCTTGTGTAAGATGGAAGTAATGGAAGAGAAGGAGAGAAAGAAAATGAAGAAAAATTGATAAAAATCTCATCTCTTGAGAAAATGAGATGATGATGTGGAAAAAGGGCTCTATGAGATCTTCAAAAGAAAAAAAGAATTGACTTGGTCAAACATTGATATCAGCCATCTAAAGTCATGATCTGATGGCCTGAGTCATCCTGTGAATACATAAGAAATTTCCAAACCTGATTTCCAATCATGTGTATATACTTTTGGTCCGAAGACCTTAAACTACATCGGGATCAAGTCCCGGGTGATTCTCAATAAAAATCGGCATCAACCTTGGCTACTCGGATCAAGATCTAATGATCTGGATCTCTTAAAAAATTACAAAAAGATGTGTTTCCAGCATTTACAAAATTGTGGTCCAAAGACCTTAAACTACGTCGGGATCGAGATCCCGAGGGATTTTTAATAAAAATCGGCATCGATCCCAACTGCTCGGGCCAAGATCTGATGACCTGGATCATTTCGAGAAAATCACAAAAAGATGCACCATCATCTGTACAAAGTTTCGGTCCGAAGAACTTAAACTACGTCGGGATCAACATCCCGAGAGATTTTTAATAAAAATCGTCTTTCAATCTCAACTGCTCAAGGGGGGATCGGATTGACTGGATATTTCAAAAAATAAAAAATGTGTCGTATCTGCATGTACTAAAGTTTTGGTCTGAAGAACTTAAATTACACTGGGATTAACTTCTCGGGGTACTTTCTTACTTTCAACAAAAAAAACGACATCAATCTCGGCCCCTTAAATCAAGGTTCGATGACCTGGATCATTTCAAAAATACCAAAAATATTTTAAGCTTTCCATAAAAGCCAGCACCAATCTCGACCTCTCAAGTCAAAGTCTGGAACTTTCTAAAAAATAAACAAAAAATTTCAACTCTGATTGTAACTACATAGATCTATCCCCAGCGGTCCGAAGACCTTAAACTACACTGGTATTAATTTCTCAGGGGCTTCCTTTCCCAACATGTTCCGGACATGACTGACATTTGATTGTACGGGTGTTCGAAATTCGCTAAGCAAGTAATGGACGAGGCGAGCAGAGCCCCGTAACCCTGTTCGTGTTGAACACACCATGATAGACAACCTTGATTTGGAAGTCGCTGTTGAATCTGACGGATGTTCCCTGTTCCTAAAACTCATGAAGGGAATTAAGGCAGTTTGAGGTGAAGCACACCCTCACGAAATTGTGAGCAGCATAAAATCCTAAACTAGATTGATAAAGGGAAATGTGAGGATGTGGCTCATTTTGTGGCCGAAGGAGTCCGTCGGGCGATACGTGGTCTATGTGCAATGCACATGAGGAACAAGCAACTTTGTGGGTGTGTTGACCGAAAACCCTTAATCCCTTCATCCGAAGATGTAAAACTAAGGCACTTAACTGTGTGAGACTCATCTTGCTCGCTGACGTAAAATGGATCGGGTACCTTACCGACAATAGAAGCAGGAAGTGGATGAAAATTCCATACATCTTCCGGCATTTCAGAAAAATCAAAAAATACTAAAACATTACAAAATTAGCCTTCAAAACCATAAAAACATTTCTACTTTTTTCAATAACACCAATCTCCATCTTGACCACTTATGTAAAGATTCGGATCAATTCTTTCAAAAATCACAAAAATTGTCGACATCCCCAGCAAAGCGCTTTAAGAGTCTCGAACTCCGCTCACCCACTTCACAGTATTAGGATGACGGATCCAATCATCTGCAAATTGGAATCTTGACCAAAACTAGCAACCAAACACCATCCCAATCACATCTATTCTCTAGAAGAACATCTTGAGGTTATAACCCAGAACCTCCTTCATCCATCCCCAACAGCAAGCGAAACAGCATCTTGGGATGATGGACTTGATCGACCACGGGTCGGGGTCTTACCAACCCGCTGACCAAACATCCGCATTAAAAAGAAAATCTCCATTGAAGCAAAACCTTACAAGCAATAAGCTCAAGTTCTCTACATACTAAAAGAGAATTAGCCAAACCATGCATCCATCATCAAATATACATCCACATGCATCAACATCAATCGCATCAATCATTATGTTTACCTGCTTTCAAAATAAAAATCGATTAGCCAAAGACCCCACAGGCATCCCCAGTGGAGGTAAGTGCAAATCAGATTTACTTTTCAAAATCACAAAAATATTATATATATTCATATTTACAAATAAAAACCCCACGGAGTATCACTCCCCATAGTGGGTATCTTTTCAAAATCCAAAAATATTTTCTCAGTAGAGTGTTTGGCCTCCAAGACACTAAGAGATCTTCCATATCTCTGGGTAGGAACTGACACAAAATCAAATAAAATCCGACGTCTCGTGATTTTTCCGGAGACCGTCGGATCCAATGCACTCAAAGTACGGTCGAACTGAACTTCAGTATCAGGACGGTAGTACCAAATGCCAAAATACAAAAAGATAAAAGCCAAAAGGCTCACTCAAGAAACCATCTGAACGGTAGAAACGATGAACTGTAACCCAAGTATCAAAAACAGCAGATTTAGTGGAAAAAGTTCACTCGCACATACCTAGGCGTGGATGCCTAAAGTACCTTGAGTGAGTCCAAGTCATAATAGATCACCCATAAGGCCGCGCAAATGCAGGGTAGCTAACCACTTTGATAGTCAAGCGAAACAAGTATTCTTAGAGTGATCCGGCACTACCAAAAAAGGACAAAGGCTATGCATTATATGCGTAGCGAAAAATCTATAGCTACGGATATAATCCGTAACAGGTCCATAGCCATTGGTACCGTAGATATAGATATTATGATACGGCTACGGCTTATATTCGTAGCTATTTAGATATAACTATGAATTAGAGCCGTCGCTAGTTGAGCGTCTGTCCGTAGCTATTGTATTTCAAAAATTAACTGGGCAAATATAGCTACGAACTATATTCGTAGCTATTAGCCGTTGTTGGTACATGACCTGATAGATCAACCCACCTGAGCTGATGTAGATAAATAATAATAAAAGCAATTTCCTTGTAAGAAAGATTGTTTATAGTATCAAAGAACTAATCACTTTCAACTATATACCAAGAGGGAGCCACTAGTGTGGGGCATTCGGGTCTATACTCCATTAGATAAAATGTGGAGGGGGCATACTTCCTCATCATCAAAGAAGACTAGCCACTATATACTGCAGAAATGAGGCAAGTCCATGGTGGCATTCCACTCTTTCTTGGGCTTCCTTGAGAAAAGGATCCGAGACCAGCCACTAGCACGGAGCTTCATTATAATCTCAAAACATGTGCATCAAATGCTCCACATCCTCGACCAGCTTAGCACTACAATACATAAGAAGCAAGACAAGTTGACCTCAGCTAAAATTCTATCAGTAGTCAAAGACTATCCAACGTGTAAGAGAGACATTGAGACATCCAAACATCGAAACATGTATGCACAAACTATCAGATCCAAATTCTATAAGTTGTAACAATAACAGATTCTAAGAATGCGAAAATGTCATATCTGCGAAAAATGCTTTTCCAATAACTTTTTTCATTCCCTCAACCAAAACAGCAAGGGTAATTAAATATTCCCCAGTGAAACCTAAAACAGTTGTGCCATTTCAGTCCTACACATGATAGTCTCAGAGTCGCAACTTGAAACGGACACCATAATTCCTATTCTTCTACGTTATAATCATGTTTCAGTGGTAATTGATAGCCTATATTTGAAAGAGGCAATGTAGCTGAGAACAAATCTGAATGATTGGTTTCTCAGTTTGGACAGTGGAAGCTTCTTTTTTTATTTTTTATTTAAATCCAAAGAGAGCTAATTTTTCACACTATATCAGTATTTTGTATAACAAATGCAGAGGAACAAAATTGCATTGCTCCCATATGCACATCCTTGGCATAGGTAGCCTCAACACCAACAGATCAAACTTACCACCAAAGCAGTCACTAAGATTGAAGCCTTTGATACTCACAACGTATAAGCTCAACCTTGGCATGGGTAGCCAACTTTCAACTGATGCATTAACGACGATCCGACCATTACTCTACCTCAAGTAAGGAAGAGCTGCATACATAGGATATACCTTAATTCCCTCAGAAATGGATGGACCATGACCCATAGTTTGGTGATGAAGGCTATTTATCTAATGGGCCTCAGAATGGATGGACCATGGCCTAAAATTTCTCCCAGATGGGAAGGTTCCAGCCATCCAGGATGGACTCTATAGCCAATGGTGGTAGAATCATAGTCATATACATTAGAAAAAAAAGGGACAGAAATTGTAAGCTCAAACAAACACACTGCAAACAAATGGTGATGGATCAGTAAACAATAGCTATCTGTAAGGTGATACTCCAAGGTAACCGAAAGAAACACAAGGTAACCAAGATCTGGAAACTCGAGAAGAAAAAAGGTCTAGCTATTTTATCTACATTGCGAGTGGATTGTTAATGACAACAAAAGCTAAAGAATCATGGATCTTGAAGAAAAAAGGGCCACAAGATGAAAATGGAAAGGGAACATAGATTAAAGGAATTAATTTGTTCTATTTGCTATCGCTTAATATAGAAATGACAAATGCATTGAATACATTGGTCTTTTCTTTAACAATAAAAGAGTGAGGATGTTAGATGGGCTTACTTGATCCACAAGATGACACTTGGAAGGTGCTTGATGTGCAAACAAGAGGGACAAGAAAAGTTTTGGAATAGCAGTGCCCCTCATAAGCATTAATGCCCTGGAAAAATAAGTTTAAAAAAAATCATTAGAACATGAAATCATGGGAAAAATGGGATTTGTAAAACCAACCCCAACTAGTTGGGACAGATATGATGATGAATAAAAAGTTAAAGAAATAGTGTGGGGCAAAGAAACGTGACGGGTCTTATGAAAAAAATGTAAATACTTACAATTGTACCTGAAAACAACATAAGACTAGTGCAATAGATACATTATTAGAAGTGGAAAGAGAAGTCAATCAAAGTCTTGCTCCAGTAACATTTTCATCAAATGAAAAAGGAATACACAAGCCCATTAAAATTCAGAATATACGGGTGCATTTGTAGCTTTATGGTATTTGCATTGAGAAGAATAACTATTGGCCCGAATGGCCGGAGTGCTTGTTCTTCCATTTTGAGTAACAAGATCACTTGCCAATTGGAGCCGATTTGATGAGCTTTCAACATTCCGCCTATTGGGGAATGGGGTTTCCACTTTTTCCAAACAGTGCCATTTTCAACTCGCTCGCCATTTTGAGCCAGTTTGAA
Source organism: Liriodendron chinense (assembly GCA_003013855.2). Taxonomy (NCBI): domain Eukaryota; kingdom Viridiplantae; phylum Streptophyta; class Magnoliopsida; order Magnoliales; family Magnoliaceae; genus Liriodendron; species Liriodendron chinense. The sequence continues at coordinate 4,282,607 of ML058463.1, read as the reverse complement.
AGACATTTCCCCGTTCAGTGCGATTCGGAATGGGCTTTTGCACTTTCTAAACGTAGTGCAATTTCCAATTTAAAGTGGGGGTCACACAATTGCCATTTGCCACATTTTCCAACTGGTGCGTAATAATACAAGTTTGAACGTGTACAAAGTGCAATTTCTAATAGAAAGCTTTGTATGTTAACATTAGTGTACAAAGTGTTGTGTTTTGTATTACGTACAAAACTAGGGAAGAAAGCCCTTTACACGTGTGTGTGTGTGTGTGTGTGTGTGTGTGTTCTAGGCTAGACTAGGAGTCACACGTGTGCTTGGGGCAGAACTTGTCCTAAAGAATATCTGAACTCCATCTGCAAACACTACTAAACTCCAAATGAACATTCTCATGAAAATCCCGAATTCCTCGTCAATTCAATAAAAATCAGCAAAACTAAGAACTAAAAAATACTCTTAACCAAAATTCAATTCAGCGAAGATCAAATCTGAATCATTCCCAAATTCATTCTACAAATTCTTCACTTATCCATTAAAAAAATACAGAATAAACAAGAAATCAGCAAAACTAACGGTAATGGTTACTTACTGTCCGTACAACCGTTACAGGCCACTTTTCCATAATGGCTATAACAGCCATTATACAACTGTTTTTGGATACTGTGTTTTTAGTGAAACCAAACTGCAAGAGAGTGGGCTGGACTGAACCAACCTGTAATAGCCTAACCCACTTTGAGCTGGAGCTTAGAAGACTACTTACATCCACAAAATTCATAGATATTAGATGAACACCTACCTTGTAAGCTGCAAAAACTGATTTAAGGAAAGATTCCAGTAGCACTTGCATCCACAAAATTCCAGTAGCTGTAGAAACTGATTTAAGAAAAGGCAAATGATCAAATGGTTGTGATTGATAGAATGGTATGATACTTGCATGGTAGCCTATGAAATCTATGTTGGACATAATGGACAGTCTTAGACTAAACAATTGGACTGTATAGGTGCCCCAACGCAACTAGGAGCAGTACAACTTATAGTGCTCTAAGAGCATTGAAGCATTTCCCCTTTAGTAGTTTACAAAATAGCTTACAAAATCCATAACTGCTGGGATTAAACCTTAAAAATAACTAATAGCTTGCTGCCCAAAATTCATAGCACCTTCTACCTTTGAACCCAACAAGCCATACACCCAAACCATAGCCTTAAAACAAATCGATAGCCCACATATTCAACCAAAACCCAACATTTGATTTCACTAGGGAGGTGTGATCCCTGCACTTGTACTCAATATATCCAGTCCACAAAATGCATTACAAACTGAGAATGGAATGATTGCGAAGCCTATTAGCCTACAGATATGCGCCAATTTAAAAAATTAAGAACAACCTACTACAATCATATGCAACAGAAATTACACTACAGCATTTGAGGAAACAGTCTGAATAAGAACCCGGTAGCACTTGAGAAATGATAGCAATGTCCAAAGAATAAACCATGCAAAAAAATAAAAAATAAAAACGTTGCAATGATCCAAAATGCATTGCAAGATTAAGCCCAAGAAGTCCCATCCCAATGTAGGGGGTGGCTGACATTGGAGGGTGACTAACAGTGTGGGTGGGTGTACTAACAGTGGGATGTGTGAACTAACCCCAAATAATAATAATAATAATAATAAAGCCCAAGAAGTCCCAGAGAGCATCGTGATCAACCCACAAACCTCGAATGCATTATTACTGGCACATATACCATTTTTTTTCAATCAAGCATCACATATAGTTTGTTTGGTTGAATAAGAAATACCATTTGTTTCAATCAAACATCACATATACCACGTTAAAAAAATAACTAAAGATAGAAAAATAAAATGCATTTTTCCCTAAGCTGCCTACTTCCACGCAAATCACTCCTTAATTCTTCACACCACAAAGGTGCAGTGGCATATACACCAAATAAAATGATATTTTACCAAAGAAATCCGACACAAGCAGTACAAGAGATGAAAACAATCATATCCAACATTAAATTCCAAAACCCGAATCAAAAGTATTCAGGGAAATTCCATCTATTCAGAAAAAAGATTAAAAAATAAAAATAGCAACCCAGTCCAAGCGTATATAAACCCATATAAGAAAGGAAACAGGAGATTTCTTCCATTCAAACTAAGGGCCTGTTTGATTTCTCAATTTCTCTGTAAATGCCAGGAAATAAGCAATTATAACTTTTGCTCGTTTGAAAATTTGGAGTAATTTCTGCCTCGAAAAATGGTCTAAAAGAAGTGGTTTTAAATTATGGGCCCCACAGTGATATATATGATATATCCGCACCATCATCAATTTTACCATAACATTTTGAGGCATGAGCCAAAAAATAAGGCAAATCCAACACTCATGTGGCCCACACCAATTGAAACAGTGGACTAAAGAAGTTTTTAACGATAGGTATTCAATTCCCTTTTTTCTGTGGTATGGTCCACTTGAGCTTTGGATCTGCTTCATGTTAATGCAAAGATTTGTCAATTACCATGGTTAGTGTGTCAGTCAAGTCTGCTTGCGGCTGAAGACAGTAGCTACTCAAGAAGATCGCTCATCCAGTCAAGCTTCAAGCCTCTTCATCCAAACCTTTAATCCCAAAACCCCTCTTTAGATGGCCCAATCCTTCCTTGTTTCATCCTTAGCCCCATCTATAGTCCACCTTCCATAGAGATCAGCAGCTATGGAAGTGTCCATTATGGCAGTGTTGCTTAAAACATGAAAAATAGTATATCTGCTGTCTCCGATAGGTGTCCGATCCATCGGAGCTGTGTCCGATAGGTGTCCGATCAATCGGAAGTTATGTCCGATCAATCGGAGATTTGTCCAGCAACTTTGAAAATCTCTCTAGATGTTTTTCCGATCACTCGGAGGACTGTCCGATCAATCGGACAGGGTGCTCCGATCAATCGGAGAATGATCCGATCCATCGGACGAAAATCCAGAAAATCACATAACTCTCTGGAAGAAATCACGATCAATCGGAACATCTATCCGATCAATCGGACGGAGTGCTCCGATCAATCGGAAGGACATCCGATCCATCGGACGAAAATCCAGAAAATCACATAAACTCTCTGGAAGAAATTACGATCAATCGGACCATCTGTCCGATCAATCGGACAGGGTCCTCCGATCAATCGGAACTAAGTCCGATCAATCGGAGAACCTGTTTTTCAGCAAAAATTCAAAACAAGCTGATACTTATGCTCGAGGTGACCGTTTTCTGACCGTTGAAAGTCATCTCTATATATGGAACTCGGTTGGATCTTGTGAAAAACCACCTTGAGCATCATCTAGGGTTTGTTTGTGCTTTCTCCTTAAGATCCCCTTCTCTCATTCCCTTTGATTTGTTGAGTTCATACTTCAATCCATGTTGATTTGACCAACATTGAAGAGCATTCAAAGCTTGGATTGAATCATGAACTCAACCCCTCTTTGATGGCATCTTGACCTACCTCTCAAAGTTATATTCTTGTCATCATTGCCTTTAATGGTGGTTTAGGTAGAAGCTACTCCTCATATAAAAGCCATATCCCAATATAGCCTCTACCAAACCCTAATCCCTCACCTTGGAATCTACAAGAAGTCATCCGTAGTAAGGTTGCTGATCGAGGGAGCTGAAGAAGGTATCTTCCGTGCAAGCCGAAGCTTCTTCAACAAAGGCATCATCAAGGGGCTCAATCAGCTAAGTATATTTAGTCTTTCAAGTCCAAGAAACCTCCTCAAAGTTGAGATTTGGGTTTCAGAGTTTGAAGACCCAAACTCGGTAGAGTCCTTACGTAGGACAAGTCCTTGAGTAGGACAAGCCCTTGTGTAGGACAAAGTGGTTCATGGATTAGTCCTGTGGAAGGATGAATCCATGTGTTGAGGTCTAAGTCCTTTTGTAGGCTGTTAAGGTTTATGGTTAACCTCATTTAAAACCATAGAGATAGTGAAATCCGGCCACTCAAGGAGTGAGTGGATCAGCCGGGAGTGGAGTAAGTACATAACCGAACCACTATAAAAATCTCTTGTTGTGTGATGAATGGATGAACTGCTTTACTTCTTTCACTTGTGTTTTTATTGATTAATATTCTGCATATCTTGTGCTTGAAGTAAGTTCTCTAAGAATACTTTACATGTTTACAAGTGTGTAATTTGGTAATTTTAAAAAGTATCCTATTCACCCCCCCTCTAGGACAAGGAAACATGTTTCTTGCTTCTACAAAAGCGGTAATCAAACTTATACCGCATTGTCAATTGGTATCAAAGCGGGTTCCTCCTCAAAGGCGTAACAGCCCGGAGTGTGATCCGTTTCTAGAAGCTTGAAATCATGTCAAAAGGGGATTCTAGTATGGTTTCCAAACCACCATATTTTGATGGATCAAACTATGCATATTGGAAAGCAAGAATGAGAGTCTTCTTGCAATCATTGGATCATGCAACATGGAGGTCTGTGGAAATCAAATATGAAATACCCCTCTTGAGCACAGTCACAGATGGGGTCACCACCACCACAGTCAAACCTGATGATTTATGGACTGATCTTGAACAACTGAGATACATTAGCAATGCAAAGGCACTCAATGCTATCTTTTGTGCCGTTTCAGCAAATGAGTTTAAAAGAATTTGTAATTGCACAACTACTAAGGAAGCATGCGACATCTTTGAAACTACTCATGAAGGGACTAGTACAGTCAAGAGGTCGAAACTTTAGCTCTTGACTACTCAATTTGAGAATATGAAAATGGAAGAACATGAGAACTTCATGGACTTTTACACCCGGCTGAGCGATGTCACCAATGCTATGTGGGGATTGGGGGAGAGGATATCGGATCCGCGCATTTGTAGGAAAATTCTAAGATCCTTACCCGAACTGATTCTCCTCCAAGGTCATAACTATTGAGGAATGTAGAGATATTGATACTATGAGAATAGAAGACTTACTAGGATCTCTACAGACCCATGAACTTCATTTCAAGAAATCCCTAAAAAGTAGAAACACAGTGCTGAAAACTTCACACACTACACAAGAATCTGTAGTTGATAGTGATGAAGAAATGGATATCAATGAAATGGCTCTTATGGCCAAGAAGTTTAGAAAATTCTTCAAAAACAAAGGAAAGAGGGTTGACAAAAATAGCAAATCTTTTGACAAAAAGCGCTATACAGGAAAATCCTACAACAAGCCAAAAGATCCTAAGAGCTACATCTGTGGACGCTATGGTCATATTGCCTCTGACTACAGAGCTCCTGCCAAAGAAAAATTAAAAAAGAAAGCAATGGCAGCCACATGGGACAACCTCGAGAGTTCAGATTCAGAATCAGATGAATTTCAAAGTGATGGGAGAGGATCAATTAAAATTTTGATGGCCTCTATCTCGGAGATTGTCCCAGACATACAAGGCATAAGAGACAAGGATGATCATGAGCCATCAAAAAACAATGTGACATCCTCCGATGATGACGAGGATGATAATGAAGGTTTGTAAGTTGCCTATGATGAGTTATTTCGTCAAAGCATCCTTCTTACCAAGAAGTTGAGCCAAGCTAATATTGACAACAACAAATTGGCTGATGAAATGCAAGAAGTGAAAGGAGAAAACAACAGATTTCACTTTCAGATCTGTGACTTAGAAAGGAAAAACAAAGCAGCTCAAGACAAAATTAATACCCTAGAAGATGAGCTGAAAAAGGCAAAATCTACAAATCAATGTCTAACCTTGCAGCTTAATCAAGAACGTCAACTCAATGAAAGATTTGCTCAGAGTAGAGAAAAACTAGACGATATCCTTAAATCAGGTAAGCCTTGTAGGAATACAAGAGGGCTAGGCTATAGTGAGCAAACTAAGGTTAGTAACCCAGAACCTGAAAAGATTAGGAATGCATCAGGAAGTGCTAAGAAAAATTCACCTATATGCCATGCATGCGGAGATGTTGGACATTTGAAGTTTGAATACTTGATCTTTAAGAATCCGGTTCAGAACTTGAAAGGTAAATTTGTACCTACCGGAAAAAGGATGAATCATATGTGGAGTCCTCCAAAACAAACACCATACAAAAATGGAAACATGAGGAGAAATTATCCCACTGCACCTAAGAAAGACAAAAAAATGGAAGAGCTCCTTGAAATGGTAAAACAGTTAAACAAAAGAACCATGGAGCTGATAAAAGAGAAATCAAGCAAAGGAAAAAACTCAACACCTTATGCTCAAACAATGACATCTCTAGAATCAACCCAGAAGCCTAGTTCTCCAAAAAGGGTAGTATCTAAATGGGTAGTAAAGAACAAATGCTTAGTTATCCATACAGCCCTTAGAGCCGGAAGAAACACTAGGTGGTATCTTGATAGTGGATGCTCCCGACACATGACAGGTGACAGGACTCAATTTTGTGATTATGTTGAGTTTGATGGTGGGTCTGTTACCTTTGGAGATGGGAGCGTTGCCAAAATTGTTGGAAAGGGAACCATCACCGGGCCAGGATTGCCCAAAATTGAGGATGTACTGTGTGTTGACGGTTTGAAACATAATCTATTAAGCATCTCTCAAATATGTGATAAACAGCATTTCGTAAAATTCTCCAAAGAAATGTGCGAAATTATGGACCAAACTGGAAAATTGATATTAAAAGGGCTTCGCACTGGAGATAACTGCTATGTTATTGAAAACAAAGGTGATGAGGGACCATCCGCCGTATGCCACATGGCCATTAATGATGAAACTGAGTTATGGCATCAACAGCTTGGTCATGTCCATTATAGGAACCTTGCTAGGTTGAGTAGAAAGAAATTAGTTAGAGGATTACCTAAGATAGGGAAGAAACCAAAAGAAGTACGTGCAGAGTGCTTGAAAGGTAAACAAATTAAAGTTGCACATAAGAAGACATCCATCATTACTACATCAAAACCCCTTGCTCTACTCCACATGGATCTCGTAGGTCCCACAAGAGTGATGAGTCAAGGTGGTAAGAGGTACTTCTTTGTTATCGTTGATGACTACTCCCGCTACACTTGGGTTGTATTTTTTAAAGAAAAGTCTGATACATTTGAGGAATTTGAGAAACTCATGAAACAACTCCACAATGAGAAGGAATGTACAGTGAAACGTATTAGGAGTGATCATGGGGGGGAATTCGAGGACGGGCGATTTGAACAATTCTGCGAAAATCTAGGCATCAAACATGAGTTCTCAGACCCAAAAACTCCTCAACAGAATGGAGTAGCAGAGAGGAAAAACAGAGTTCTACTTGACATGGCCACAGTTATGATGAATAGCAGAAATATAGCAAAAAATATGTGGGCCGAAGCGGTGAATACAGCTTGTCACATAATTAATCGAGTTTACTTGAGAGCTGGCCTAGATAAAACCCCATATGAGCTGTGGAATGGAAAAGTTCCAAACATCAAGTACTTTAGGGTCTTTGGTAGCAAATGCCACATCCTTCGTGATCGAGAAAATCTAAGAAAATTTGACTCTAAGAGCGATGAGGGAATATTTCTAGGATATGCTTCTGATAGTCGTGCCTATAAAATCTATAACACAAGGACTAAAACAACTCAAGAATCCATAAATGTTATCATTGATGACCAATCCAAAGAAGATACAAGACTTGATGATGACGAAGTAGGAGAACCATGCCACATAGGTAAACCTGTTGAAAAATCTCCCACTCCCAATGCCTCAATAGCTTCTGGAAATGTTCCACATCTCAAGGATCATCCCCTCAATCAAATCATTGGAGATCCGGATGTTGGAGTCAAGACTACGAGACAACTTGAGGCCATCAATAGTCATGTGTGCTTCACCTCAAAAATTGAACCAAAAAATATAAATGAGGCTCTCAATGATGAGTTTTGGATACTTGCAATGCAAGAGGAACTTCAACAGTTCACCAGAAATGAAGTTTGGTTTCTGGTTGAAAGACCATATGAGAAGAATGTCATTGGAACTAAATGGATCTTCAAGAACAAAACAGATGAATCTGGCAATGTGATTCGAAACAAAGCACGTCTTGTAGCTCAAGGGTACTCTCAAATCGAGGGAATTGATTTTGATGAAACTTTTGCCCCAGTTGCTAGACTAGAATCCATCCTAATTCTCATGTCCATAGCATGTGCACTCAAATTCAAATTATTTCAAATGGACGTGAAGAGTGCCTTTCTAAATAGTATACTTGATGAAGAAGTTTATGTTGAACAACCCAAAGGGTTTGTGGACCCTAGTTATCCTCAAAGAGTCTATCGATTGAAAAAGGCTCTCTATGGGTTAAAACAAGCCCCCCGAGCATGGTATGAACGTCTTTCTCAATTTCTAATTGCTCACAAGTTTGTTAGGGGGAGTGTTGACAAAACCCTATTTGTTAAAAAGACGACTGATTCATTTCTCATTGCTCAGATTTATGTGGATGATATTGTATTTGGCTCAAACTGTGAAGAATTTTTTGGCTTATTTGCTGAATTAATGAAATCTGAATTTGAGATGAGTTTGGTAGGCGAACTGAATTTTTTTCTAGGATTGCAAGTTAAACAACTGAAAAATGGAATCTTCATCAACTAAACTAAGTATGCAAAAGATTTAGTCAAGAGGTTTGGGCTAGACTCGGGTCGATCACACACCTCGCCTATGGCCACTACCATTAAACTTTCCAAAGACTTGTCAAGCAAAAGTGTTGACCAACATTTATATAGAAGTATGATTGGGAGTCTCCTCTACCTCACAGCATGTAGACCGGATATTGCTTTTAGCGTAGGGGCATGTGCTAGATTTCAAGCCGATCCTAGAGAATCACATCTCATTGCTGTAAAAAGAGTGATCAGATATGTGGCCTGCATAACTGAATATGGCTTGTGGTACCCCTTTGACACCTCATCGATCATTGCGGGGTACTCCGATGCCGATTGGGCCGGAAATATGGATGATCGAAAATCCACAAGCGGTGGCTGTTTTTACATCGGAAACTGCTTAGTTGCTTGGCATAGAAAAAAGCAAAACTCCATCTCATTGTCCACTGCTGAAGCTGAATATATTGCTGCCGGTAGTTGCTGCACTCAACTACTTTGGATGAAGCAGATGTTGAAGGATTATGGTATTAATCAGGATGAAATGACGCTCTTTTGTGACAACACAAGCACCATTAATATTTCAAAAAATCCTGTTCAACATTCTCGAACCAAGCATATCGACATCCGGCACCATTTTATAAGAGAATTAGTTGAAGAAAAAGAGGTCAATCTTGAATACATCCAAACCGAGCGGCAATTGGCCGACATTCTTACAAAGCCGTTAGATTCCACAAGGTTTGAACACCTTCGGAAGTCTATCGGGGTATGATCACTCTAGTCGGTTGGAAAAATCATGTGCATATAGGTATATCTGAGGAATAAGTCTCATATAATTTAATGATGGTCAATATTTTCAAGCATACATCCCTCCAAAATAGGCTGACTCATCATTTGTAACATGCTGAAAGGAGTTATCTGTCCAAATGTCACTGGAGACATTTCCGATTGATCGGAGAAAATATCGGGATCCGATGGCTATATACGCGAGCTCTGTTCATTCTGCCCTATTTTCCTGTTTCTTTCCAAACTCCTCGGGTAGGGCATTTTTCTTGTGATCGAACGGTAGCTCGGCCAGCTCTCCAACTGTCCTCATTTGCAGAAATGGTGGTTTCACATGTCTCCTAGGTAAGGATTCTAGATTTGTCAGTTCAATTGCTTCTTCCCCCTTTCTCTACTGGCTTCTCATTATTAGGGATTTGGAGCTCTTCCTGCTAGATCATTTCCTTCATGTCCATCTTGGTCTGATCATTGTTCCACCGTTCCTACAATCTTCAAAAACGATGCCTAAAGACCCTAAAGGCAAATCCAAGATGGTTGCGGGGCCATCCACCACCTCCAGGACTAAGAAGCTCCAAACTACTCGACCATCTCAGGGTTCTCCACCTCCTACTGCTCCTCCAGCCCAACCTGAGGGCCATCTACACTATCCCGCTTTCAGTCCCGCACCATCATCTATGAGCGGGAGGTAGTCCTGTCGTGCGTGGAGCCGTTTGGCATTCTAGCACTCCTTGCACAGATCGGTTTGGAGGGTGTGCTACGGTTTGGAGGCGTGGCACATCCAGAGGTTGTGTATGTCTTCTTGTCCAAAATTATCAACCCTGTTGGAAATCCTCTATCGTGCGAGGTCATTGTCGGAGGTCGTGTTGTGAAGATCACAGCCCAAATAATAGCAGACCTCATTGGGATTCCCATGTCCACAGCCCCCCAACCTAATGACAATCTTCTTGATTCTTCTCTACGGGCTGACTGGACACGTTATTTGTGTCGGGGTCCCAATCCCGAGTAAATAGATGGTAGTGCACTCCGGGCGTCCGAAATGTCCAACAGATTCCGAGTGCTCCACCAAATTTTCAGCACCAATGTGTACCCACGTAGCACCAACAAATCAGATCTCACAGCTAATATGGTCAATTTACTCTATCACGTTGGTCACGGGACGCGTCTATGTCTTCCATCCATCATTCTGCATCACATTCTGGATTCACTGCCTAACACCCGCAACACCATCCCCTTTGGCTGGATCATTACTCGTCTGGGCCAAGACTGCGGGTTCACCAATATTGTGGTTCATCTCATTCCTCGACGTACCTTCAAGGACCTCAATATCAAAAAGATGGTTTTGCCAAGGGAGGATGACGTGGAAGACCGAGACTTCTCCCATACTCCCACACAGGTGTCTTCTGGCACCCATAGCGTGTCTTCAGCCCCAGCCCCGAAGCCGGTTCCAGCTCGACGATCGGTCAAGCGGCGACTTCAGTCCGACACCTCTTCCGCACCTCCTCCCAACTAGGAGCAGATCATTGCTCAACTGGATCGCGTGGAGGGCGCCCTAGCACAGCACGGTGAGCGGTTGACCCGACTCGAGAGCCTGATGCAGACCGTACATGATGCCGTTCGGCGCCTCACATCAGCTCTCTCGTGTCGACATGATGACGTCTCTGGCCCTGCTCCGTAGCTATCCATATTTCTGGCTAGGATCCTTAGTGTGTGCACAGTCGCAGATATCTTTTTGGGGCGACTTTAGCACCCAAGTTCAGCACCTTCATAGTTATATCTTTTGATAGATTTTTCTTTGAAACATTTTGATGCTCTCATTGTTGGATCTGACTCTATGATCCTTTTGTTTTGGATATTTTGATGATCATTTTGTTTTGGATATTTTGATGATCTTAGTGTTGGATTTGGATATTTTGATATTACTTATTTTGTGCATCATTTCTCATTTATCTGACTCCTATGCGTATATACATGCTTGTGCGTAATTGCTTTATCTTTATTGGGCTTCTTGCCCCCATTTTGTGTTGTATATATGGGATGTTTTGTCATGATATACATTTCAGAAGGGGAGGTTGGCTGCTTGGGCTATATGCCCACTGTGCTTACTGACATATACTTGTATATCCTTGCATGACCATGTGTATTTGGCTTCCTCCCTCGGCTCGTTCATGTCTATCTCTTCCTTCAGTCTATGACATATGTGCTGCATTATCATTTCACTAACCTTTGTCAATCACTGACAAAAAGGGGGAGAAGTTATCCCACCAAAAGGTCCAAGTTATTTTTTATTGATCTTTTGTGTGTAGGGACTTAGGGGGAGTTCAAGTGAAGCCTAATCTGTACATTGAGTCTGTACATTTTGTATGTAATGAGTCATGTCTATGTGTAAAGCATTTTATTTTCTACAACATGTTCAATGTATGTATGTATTTTGGTTTTGGTGTCTAGCAAAAGTCTGTGGTATGGACCAAGACTTTTATAGGTTTGGTTTTGTTCGGTAATTGACAAAGGGGGAGATTGTTAATGCAAAGATTTGTCAATTACCATGGTTAGTGTGTCGTCAAGTCTGCTTGCGGCTGAAGACAGTAGCTACTCAAGAAGATCGCTCATCCAGTCAAGCTTCAAGCCTCTTCATCCAAACCTTTGATCCCAAAACCCCTCTTTAGATGGCCCAATCCTTCCTTGTTGCATCCTTAGCCCCATCTATAGTCCACCTTCCATAGAGATCAGCTATGGAAGTGTCCATTATGGCAGTGTTGCTTAAAACATGAAAAATAGTATATCTGCTGTCTCCGATAGGTGTCCGATCCATCAGAGCTATGTCCGATAGGTGTCCGATCAATCGGAAGTTACGTCCGATCAATCGGAGATTTGTCCAGCAACTTTGAAAATCTCTCTAGATGTTTTTCCGATCACTCGGAGGACTGTCCGATCAATCGGACAGGGTGCTCCGATCAATCGGAGAATGATCCGATCCATCGGACGAAAATCCAGAAAATCACATAACTCTCTGGAAGAAATCACGATCAATCGGAACATCTATCCGATCAATCGGACGGAGTGCTCCAATCAATCAGAAGGACATCCGATCCATCGGACGAAAATCCAGAAAATCACATAAACTCTCTGGAAGAAATTACGATCAATCGGACCATCTATCCGATCAATCGGACAGGGTCCTCCGATCAATCGGAACTAAGTCCGATCAATCGGAGAACCTGTTTTTCAGCGAAAATTCAAAACAAGCTGATACTTATGCTTGAGGTGACCGTTTTCTGACCGTTGAAAGTCATCTCTATATATGGAACTCGGTTGGATCTTGTGAAAAACCACCTTGAGCATCATCTAAGGTTTGTTTGTGCTTTCTCCTTGAGATCCCCTTCTCTCATTCCCTTTGATTTGTTGAGTTCATACTTCAATCCATGTTGATTTGACCAACATTGAAGAGCATTCAAAGCTTGGATTGAATCATGAACTCAACCCCTCTTTAATAGCATCTTGACCTACCTCTCAAAGTTTTATTCTTGTCATCAATGCCATTAATGATGGTTTAGGTAGAAGCTACTCCTCATATAAAAGCCATATCCCAATATAGCCTTAACCAAACCCTAATCCCTCACCTTGGAATCTACAAGAAGTCATCCGTAGCAAGGTTGCTGATCGAGGGAGCTGAAGAAGGTATCTTCCGTGCAAGCCGAAGCTTCTTCAACAAAGGCATCATCAAGGGGCTCAATCAGCTAAGTATATTTAGTCTTTCGAGTCCAAGAAACCTCCTCAAAGTTGAGATTTGGGTTTCAGAGTTTGAAGACCCAAACTCGGTAGAGTCCTTACGTAGGACAAGTCCTTGAGTAGGACAAGCCCTTGTGTAGGACAAAGTGGTTCATGGATTAGTCCTGTGGAAGGATGAATCCATGTGTTGAGGTCTAAGTCCTTTTGTAGGCTGTTAAGGTTTATGGTTAACCTCATTTAAAACCATAGAGATAGTGAAATCCGGCCACTCAAGGAGTGAGTGGATTAGCCGGGAGTGGAGTAGGTACATAACCGAACCACTATAAAAATCTCTTGTTGTGTGATGAATGGATGAACTGCTTTACTTCTTTCACTTGTGTTTTTATTGATTAATATTCTGCATATCTTGTGCTTGAAGTAAGTTCTCTAAGAATACTTTACATGTTTACAAGTGTGTAATTTGGTAATTTTAAAAAGTGTCATATTCACCCCCCTCTAGGAAAAGGAAACCTGTTTCTTGCTTCTACAAAAGCGATAATCAAACTTATACCGCATTTTCACCTCATTTTTTTTATCATGCCTTGTATTCATCTAGCAAAATAGATGGACGGTGTGGATAATCCACATATATCACAGTGGGCCCCACCTATATTTTACACTCTCCTCCATTTTAACAATGAAAAAGTGAGCAGTCAAATCAGGCATGGAAAATCGTGGTGATTTCCTAAGGAAATAATCATTACACATTTGCATTGTATTTACCATGTATTTGAAAAATCAAACACGCCCTAAAGAGAACAAAGAAATTCATCACAAGTACATCCAAGACTGTTACGGACCATTTTTTCTGAAACAGCCGTTTCGACCCCATAATACATAACAGTCACCATCATTAGCATACCATGATAAAAAAAAAAAAAAAAAAGGTCTAGAAGTAAAAGCAAAATCCAAACAATCAGATATTAGCCAAAAAAATTTAGCTACAAGTACCGTGATTTACCTTTATGTCTCAATCTAAACTTTTCCCAGATGGAAGAATCCTAACCATCTAATCAACATCCTCCAGAGCGTATGTGCAGCATGCAAGTTTGGAATACATGCCACTCAGCAAGTGGGAGTGGTGGTGAACAGGCGCTGGTCCAAAAATCAAGCTAGTCTACTCACCAGGTGGACCACAGGTGTTTGAGCAGAGTTAGAAGAAAAATGAAAAAGATAACCTGCAGTCTATATCCACTGAAAAAGATAACTTGCAGCCTCATCAGGTGGGCCATCGAATGAGGAAAATTCCCATTAGATCTGCAAAGACATTTCCAATTCAATTCTCACTGCATAACAAAATGGTAGAAACATATGATCTTTGAACATGGCGGGCATGAGGTCTTTCTGTCAAAACTTCCAGAGGTCCGCTTAATTGAGCCTTCCCCAAAACTCAAAAGGAGTTTTTCGATACCTCGAGTGCAACATATGCATCCATATAAAAATTTTAAAATAAACATAGAAATTGGGCATCTTGGTTTTTCATCATAACATCGAAAACCTTCTAAATTTAATCATATTCCATTTTTTCTATTTTACATCAATTCAATTCCACAAGAAAACATTGATATTCCACGCCTACCTAGATGAGGATTTCAAAGAAAAATTGAAATATTCTATCTGGGCTTTCTTCAGTACGCACGCACACATAAAAAAATGAATAAATAAAACACTAGCATTAGTTAAATTCCATGCAATTCTAAACCTCATGATTTTTTTAATCACTAACCTCATGAATTCAATACTTAAAAGAGGTGTCTAATCCATTTCCAACCATAACAAAAAAAAAAGTAAAAATAAAGAACTGCATCAAAGCCAATCATCCAAACATCCAAAAACTCGAAACCAATTCAAAAAGCTCTTATCTTTCTTACCTATTTATGAGGACTCACTACGTCTGGATGAACAAATCTTTCCAAAATCAATGAAAGAACCTGAAAAACCACAAACAAAAAAACTCAAAAATCACACACCCAAATAAAAAATCCTCAAAACCCAAAAACATCCATTAATTTAAACAAAAAACCCACCACGATCTGCCCATTTGCAGCAGCAATATGTGATGTAGAGAACCGATCATACACAGTAGCATGGTGTAAAAGATCTGGTTCTCTCTCTAACAAAGCTTCAACTGTCTCCAAATCTCCAATCTGAAGAGCCACTCTCTGTAATTGCCTGCCATCTCCATCACTATTTCATCAATTTTAAACCCACCTCCAGCTGCAAAACCCAAACCCTTGTCGCTGCATCTCTAGCCCACCATCTCTAATCACTGGAAACCCCTTTACTCTATACGGGTAGTACGCTTGTTGGAAATCCATGGATGTCTGCAATGGAAACCCCTCGACACCTAGGGTTCGAAGAGGCAGGAAGAAATTGGGCCCAAAGGAATCGTTTTCAAGATAATCGCCTTC
This sequence comes from Liriodendron chinense, assembly GCA_003013855.2. NCBI lineage: Eukaryota > Viridiplantae > Streptophyta > Magnoliopsida > Magnoliales > Magnoliaceae > Liriodendron > Liriodendron chinense. Next base: position 4,267,089 of record ML058463.1, on the reverse strand, counting down.
ACCCACAGCCATTGTTCATGGCGATTTCGCTACGGCAGCAGAGGCTCTTGTGATGAAAAGCTAAGAGTGTAGAGAGAGAGAGAGAGGCGTTCTTTTAGGATGAAATGTCTAACTAAAACCCTGATTAGGGTTTGGACATTTAATGTTTGAGAGAGAGAGAGAGAGATACCAACAACGGCAAGGGGCTAACTAGTGGATGCTCGCCGGAAAGATGGATCGCCAGGGAAGAAACCCTCTTTTTTTACCCAACAGGAAGAAACCCTCTTCTCGTCGAGCGAGCGAGCGAACGCCTGAAGAGTAGCAGTGAGAGAGGGAGGGTGGTAGTGAGAGAGAGTGACAGTGAGAGAGGGAGAAAGGTAGAGAGCGCGATAGGGCGAGGGAGAGCGAGCGGGAGACTTTTGGGGCCGTGGGGGAGCGAGAGAATTTTGGAGGCCGTGGGTGCGTGAGGAAACAAAAAAAAAATCCAACGGACGAGGCGGACGGTCCTGTCAGGGTCTGTCAGCCCACCGTGATGTATTTGGTCTATCCATATCATTCATTAACTTTGACGGCTGTTTCTTGGGCAATATATCAAAAAGGCAGATCGAATGCCCCCACACAAAATTTTCAATGGTAGGCACTTAATCTCCATTGTTTCCTATAGTGTGGTCCACTAGAGTCCTCAATCTTCCTTCCTTTTTTGGGCTATGCCTTAAAATGAGTTGTCAAAAGGGATGGATAGCTTAGATAAAACACATACGTCGCATTGGGTCCCATGAAGCCCTTTACGGGATGGAAAGTGTCTGGGTGTGGGTAGGTGGGGGTACTGTTTTAATGATGGAGTAGGAATTTAGCTACGGATTATATTCGTTGCTATTGAACTTTATAGTACGTAGGCTTTGCTCAATTTTTTGGCAGTGCGGGAAAGCAACGAGTCAATCAATCACAGAGTCAGTAACCTCGTAAGACTATAATGGACGCAGAGGCTTTGTTGCACCTTTTCGATGTTAGTACCAATTGGGAACAGAAGGGTTGCGATTGGGTACCCAAGTTGCAGGTCATGCAGGGACAATCGCAACTGTTTTCTCCAAACTCCCGCGGTATGTGCGAGTTATCAATTTCCAAACAATCAACTAACATAGATACAAAGGCAAGAAAAAATTCCAGACCACGATCTATGAATGATCGGGTCAGAAGTGGGGTGTCCACTCGCTTTGACATTCGGTTGCACACAACCTATGCCAAAGAGGGGCATCTATAGACACCCCACCTTCAGCCACAATGTTGACTAAGACAGCTGGATGAATGGAGGTCCACACCCCCAAACCCCATGTCAAAAACCAACCAAACTCATCCTTGTAAACCCCAATCTATAGCCCACTCAAGCTTAAACCAAGTCAACTCACCCTAAACATCAGCCCGAAAAATCATCCATAGAAAAAACCAGTCCAAAAATCTAAAAAAAGTTAACCTTTTCGAGTCAACCCACTGAGTTAGTCCAACCCTCACACCCAGTCAAAACTCATCTTTCAAACCCAGTTAACTCACCTAGTTCGGAGCCGCAGCTTTGGAGCAGTTTCGAACCCAGACCTCCGACTAATTTTCTGCCTTCAGTTTTGGAGCAAGTACACTTCGAAGCTGAAGCAAGATGGCCGTACCGGCGACCGTCTGATGGTCGCCCGTCCCTATTTACGAGAGTTGCCACTCTCCGCAGCTATAAATACCCCATTCCCCCTCTCGTTTCAGCATCCATTCCCCCTCTCCACAGTCCAAGAGTTTCGAGTCCATCTCCACCCCTTTAACCCATTCCTCCACCAAGGAGAGCCCGAGTAAGAAGAGTCTAGCCACTGGTCCAGCCTAGCTTGACCTTGGTTCAAGTCTCTCAAGCTACCCAAGTCCTCATCTAGCCACTCAAAGCTAACCCTTGCAATACCTCCGTTCATCCAGTTATTTTCATATCAGCATCATCTCATTCGCATCTAGCATAGGTGCAACATTTATTATTATTCTAACCCCCTTTCTTATCATTCCACTACAATCACTTGATTAGGTCTTAGCGTATGCTTTGAAGTTTGTCGGCTTGCCCGGAATTCATTCATCATAAACTTTGACCAATCAAACACACAGCATATATCTCGCATAAAGCACCTGTCAATTCGAGCGTATGCTCTGGGCTTGCCTGTTAATGGAAACCTGCCCATCAGAAACTCTTACTGTTCAGACTTACATTCATGCATCATATCATTCATGAGAATGTACGAGGAATAAATCAGACTTTCAAGTACTAGTTCGATTTTGTGAAGTAAAGACCGTACCTCGTTAACGCTAGCCTTTCCGCGCTCCCCGGCCCTCCCTTTCGTAAATGGGGGGTATGTGCGAATAGCCGTTATGCTACTGGCTCGCCTCATTCTCGAGGGATTTTTCGGTTGTCGTGTTAAACTGAATATATTTAAATGAGTTCGTATAAGACCAGAGTTGCTACTAGCTAGTTATTACGAATCTACAGTCGGCTAAACCTCGTAAAACTGTTAGAGAAGGGAATCCGAAGATTCCTTCCTCTAAAATGACTCCTTTTGATCTGCGACCAAAGATTCGAGGTAAGGGATCATGATTACAGGGTTGGAAGGTATTAGGCACCCACTCTACCCGTACCGAGGTACGGTCTTTACTTCACAAAATTGAACTAGTACTTGAAAGTCTGATTTATTCCTCGTACATTCTCATGAATGATATAATGCATGAATGTAAGTCTGAACAGTAAGAGTTTTTTATGGGCAGGTTTCCATTAACAGGCAAGCCCAGAGCATACACTCGAACTGATAGGTGCTTTATGCGATATGCATGCTGTGTGTTTGATTGGTCAAAGTTTCTGATGAATGAATTTCGGGCAAACCGACAAACTTCAAAGCATACGCTAAGACTTGATCAAGTGATTGTAGTAGAATGATAACTAGGGGGGTTGGAAGAATAATAAATGTTGCACCTATGCTAGATGCGAATGAGATGATGCTGATATGAGAATAACTGGATGGACGGAGGTCTCGTAAGGGTTGGCTTATAGTGGCTAGATCAGGACTTGGGTAGCTTGAGAGACTTGAACCAGGGAAGGCTAGGCTGGACCAGGGGTTAGTGTTGAACCTCCAATTCATACATTGCATTGTCCCATTACACTACATAATTTGCATGATTTTCATGGTTTAAAGGCCCACCTAACATGTGTTTTGTGATTGTAGAGATAAGAGTGGATTTCATCAAATTGGAGCCAAAAGATTATATTTGAAGACATTGGATGAAGTCCTAAGATGGACCAAGGAAAGAAGACGAAAGAGAGAGGAAAGAGAATGAAGAAAAGAAGAAAAAGATGAAGAAATATAAGGCTGACCGGTCGGACGACCGGTCAGCCACATCAAAGGAATCAAGTAGAAGAGAGGCCGACCGGTCGGCCATGCACACTGTATGAAGGCTTCGCAAGTTGAAGATAGGCCGACCGGTCACGACCGGTCGGCCATGTATACTGGATCAAGGCAAAAAGAGCCCGACCGGTCATGACCGGTCGGGCATGCACGCTGGAATGAATGGAAAATCAGCCGACCGGTCACGACCGGTCGGCTCTGCGTAAGAAGGAGTCCTTTCTAATTCGGGACTCCGAAAATTGCTGCGCAAGGCGTAGGATTTTGCAGAATCCGACGCAAGGGAGGATTGTTGCTATAAAAGGCCACCTAGGGGCTCTCCCTAAGGTATCAGAGAAGAGAAGGAACGTGAGTTTGGAGGCTGAAGGCGACTGTGGAGCGTCTGCAACATCTATCTTCGGGTTTTTCTAGTTTTATGCTTTATTTTTGAGTTTTTAGTTGTAGCATGACTATGCTCGGCTAAAACCTCTCAGCTAAGACTGAGAGGTGAAGCTTGTAGCCAGTTCTATGTTAATTTCAGTTTGATTTAAGTATTTTTCAATTCAAAGTTGATTTTTCTTATGTTTCAGTCCAATAGGTGGTAGTTTGAGATGTCTTATCTGAGTTTATGTGCTCCGGACATGAATTCCTTTTAATTCTCTGAGATTATCACAGGTTGCTTGTTTAGATTCGAATTATAGTAATCCTTGAGCAGGCCATAGTCCATAGGCATGGCTGTTACTCCGCAGGCTATGAATTTGAATTCTACATTGATTTAATGGACTTGAACTTGGAAGTTCAACTTGAATTGGATGAATGTGTGTGAATGCTTTATTTTCCAACTAGATAAGAGATAGGACTTCAAATTTAGTTGTGTTCTCTACTTGGATTGACTGAATTGACATAGGATTGCTACAAGTGGATCCTTGAAAGCCGTAGTACATTATATCTCTGATTTTTCATTAAGTTATTGTTTTAATTAAACATCCCATTGAATTTGAAATTTACTCTATTAAACTGAGTTGCTGGAGTAATTAGGAAGCTGTTACTCTTTCCCTGTGGATCGACCTCGGTCTTACCGAGATTTATTACTACATCGCAGCCTTACACTTGAGGCGAGCGAACAAGTTTTTGGCGCCGTTGCCGAGGAAATTAGATAACGATTTTCAAATAATTTCAGTGGCTGTAGAAGTAGAAATAGTTAGGATTTTTTATTTTCTTAGAACTAACAAGTTTTTCTGTTTTGTAGGAGTTTTTCTCTAGTTCAAGCACATCAGGTGATACCCTTCTAACTTAGCTCCTGCAGAATTTTCTTTCAGTTTCAGATTTTTTTTCTAGAATAGGATTAGTTTCAGTTTCTGGTTGAGTGGTTTATGTCCCGTTGGGAACGTAACCATTCAAATCGTCTCCAATCTGAAGGTGGTTTAGTTGGACCTTTGTCAGTCCATAGACGAGTCCAGAATTATCAAGAGCATTGTGAAAGTTTGGGGAGTATGGATCAAACACCCTTAAGGAATCCTCCCCCCCTACTCCAACCACAAACGCAAATCAGGAAGGAGTAGGAGAGAATGAGGTACATAACGTTCCTCCAATGAGATCACTACGGGATTACCTACAACCTGCTCGTACAATTACACCTTCTTGCATAGTTCTACCAGCTAACGGTGGGACCCTTGACATAAAACCGGGAGTAATCCAACTTTTACCTAAATTCCATGGGCTAGACTCTGACCGCCCATACTTACACTTGCAAGAATTCGAAGAAGTGTTGGCCACCTTGCATTATCCCAATGTTTCTGGGGATACAATCAGACTTAAACTTTTTCCCTTCACTTTGAAAGAAAGAGCCAAAGATTGGCTTCACTCTCTTAGACCATATTCGATTGGGTCATGGGTTGAGATGAACCGGGAATTCTTGAAAAAGTTCTTCCCGGCTCATAAAACAAACACTCTTCGAAGGGCCATAATGAATTTCTCAGCTAAAGAGGGTGAATCATTCTTTCAATGTTGGGAAAGATTTAAGGAACTCCTGCTTGCTTGCCCACATCATGGCTATGAGAGTTGGCGAATTATAAATTTTTTCAATGATGGATTAAGTTCTAATATGCGCCAATTTGTGGAAATGATGTGCAATGGCGAGTTTATGAGTAAAAATCCAGATGATGCTTGGAGTTACTTGGACATGTTGGCTGAAAACTGCCCAATCTTGGGATACCTCGGATAAACCCAAGAACCCCAAGCCTACTCAAGAGAAAGGAGGGATTTATGTCCTTAAAGAGGAAGACGACGTAAATGCAAGGATAGCCAACCTCACAAGGAAGGTTGAGGCCATGGAACTTAGCAAAAATGGAGTTTCCAAGCCCAAGGAAGCTGTTGAAACCACATGTGGGATTTGTCTCACCGACTTACACGCCACGCAAGATTGTCCCACAATTCCTGCATTTAAGGAAGTGCTGCAAGAGACAGCCAATGCCACATATGGTTATCAACGTCCCTTCAATGGACCGGTAGGTAATACGTACAATGAGAGTTGGAAGAACCACCCGAATTTCAGTTGGAAGAATGCCCCAACGGGCAATCCTACCAACTCCCAAAGAGGGCCACCCATGCAAAATATGGCCCCACCTCAATTCTCATTGGAGGATACCTTGAGAGCATTTATGCAAGGGCAAGCGCAAATAAATGAATCAAATCAGCAATTGTTCCAAGAGCTGAAAGTCTCGGTTGATGAGATTAAGGGACGCTTGAATGCTAGGGAAGGGACCTTTCCAGCCCAACCTCAGCCCAATCCTAAGCAAGTACATGAAGTAAGCATCCCTAATCCTTCCAACCAAAACATGGAGCAAGCTAAATCCATTACCACCCTTAGAAGTGGTAAACAAATTGACAAAACTATTCCGGTGAAGGCCGATGAGCCTAATGATCCGGTAAGTTCTGAGGATGAAAATGGATCTAACTTAGCCCCACAACAACCGGAACGCATTTACCAGCTCATAGCACCATTTCCATCGAGATTGGTTGCCCCAAAATCTCTCCCAAATTCTCAAGATATTCTAGAGATTTTCAGACAAGTCAAGATCAATATCCCTTTGCTTGATGCCATCAAACAAATTCCCTCTTATGCCAAGTTTCTAAAAGACCTATGCACAACAAAACGCAAATATAATGTGCAGCAAAAGGCCTTCTTAACTGAGCAAGTTAGTGCCATCCTCACTCAAAAGACTCCCCCAAAATTCAAAGATCCCGGTAGTCCCACAGTCTCATGTATCATTGGAGACTACCGGATTGAACGTGCCTTGTTAGACTTGGGGGCGAGTGTAAACTTGATCCCATACTCAGTATATGAGCAATTGGGCCTTGGTGAATTAAAACCCACCAAAACCACATTGCAACTCGCTGATAGATCTATCCGTGTACCAAGGGGGATAGTTGAGGATGTTCTAGTCCAAGTTGACAAATTCTACTACCCGGTAGATTTTATAGTCTTGGACACACAACCGGTTTTGGATGCTAGCACCCAAATACCGGTGATATTAGGCCGCCCATTCCTTGCCACATCAAACGCAATCATCAATTGCCGGAATGGGGTGATGCAAATATCTTTTGGAAACATGACACTAGAGGTAAATGTGTTTCATTTGGGCAAAAGACATAGGGATGTCGATGATGATGAGTTCTTCGATGTGAACATGCTCGAAACTTTTGAAGAAGAAGAACTCCTCCAACTTGAACCACTAGAAAGCTTGGAGACATGCTTAGCACATATCATGGATTCCGAAGATCCCATCAGTAGCGAGATTGTGCAGGCATTAAATATAGAAAGACCGGTAGTTGATACTAGCCGGCGGAGGCACCACTTTGAAAAATTGCCACCAACCACATCAAGGCCTCTACCGTCTAGCATCAAACCACCGAAGCTTGACCTCAAACCATTGCCATCAGAGCTTAAATATGTATATTTGGGTCAAGACGAAACTTTCCCAGTTGTCATTGCCTCCCACCTAGAAAAAGACCAAGAGCTCAAGTTGATTGAGTTACTCAAAAAACACCGGGAAGCCATAGGTTGGACAATAGCGGATCTCAAAGGGATAGATCCTTCGGTTTGCACTCACCGTATTCACCTTGAAGAAAACGCAAAAACGACTAGACAACCTCAAAGACGGTTAAATCCAAACATGATGGAGGTTGTCAAAGCCGAGGTGTTAAAGCTATTGGATGTGGGTATCATCTACCCCATCTCAGATAGCCAATGGGTGAGTCCTACCCAAGTTGTCCCCAAGAAATCCGGTATTACCATCATTGAAAACGCCAACAACGAGCTTATACCGACTAGGGTGACCACCGGTTGGCGTATGTGCATTGATTATAGGAAGCTCAATACGGTCACTAGGAAAGACCACTTCCCTCTCCCATTTATGGATCAAATCTTGGAGAGGTTGGCAGGCCATCCCTATTATTGCTTCCTAGATGGCTATTCCGGATACAACCAAATTGAGATAGCTCCGGAAGACCAAGAGAAAACCACATTTACATGCCCGTTTGGTACCTTCGCTTACCGAAGGATGCCATTCGGGTTATGCAATGCACCCGCCACATTCCAACGATGCATGTTGAGTATTTTCTCGGACATGGTGGGTGAGTTTCTTGAGGTGTTCATGGATGACTTTTCTGTTTTTGGTTGTACTTTTGATGAGTGTCTCGAACACTTGAAGTTGGTCTTGAGGAGGTGTGAGGAAAAATAACTTGTATTAAACTGGGAAAAATGCCATTTCATGGTACAAAGAGGAATAGTCCTTGGACACATCATCTCGTCCAATGGAATAGAAGTAGACCGGGCGAAAATTGATATAATTTCCAATCTACCACCACCCAAAAGCATACGCGATGTGCGGTCCTTCCTTGGACATGCCGGTTTCTATCGAAGGTTTATAAAGGACTTTAGTCACATCTCAAGGCCTTTATGCAACCTTCTACAAAAGGAAAACCAATTTGAGTGGAGTGCCGAATGTCAATTAGCTTTTTCAAAGCTAAAAGACATGTTAACAACCGCTCCTATCATGCAACCACCAGATTGGTCCACTCCTTTTGAGTTGATGTGCGATGCAAGCGATTTTGCTATTGGGGCGGTGTTAGGCCAAAAGAAGGATAAAAAGCCCCATGTCATCTACTACGCAAGTAGGACCTTGAATCCTGCCCAAGTTAACTATTCGACTACGGAGAAAGAGCTCCTAGCTGTCATTTTTGCCTTGGACAAATTCAGGCCATATTTAATAGGATCCAAAGTTATTGTTTATACAGATCATGCGGCGCTGAAATACCTTCTTTCCAAGAAGGATGCTAAGCCCCGTTTGCTAAGATGGATCCTACTCCTTCAAGAATTCGATTTGGAGATCAAAGATAAGAAGGGGGTAGAAAATGTGGTGGCGGATCATTTATCCCGTCTAGTCCTACCAAATTCCATTGACGAGTCACCTATTGAGGACTCATTCCCTGATGAGCAACTCTTTGTTGCTATGCATCCACCATGGTACGCTGATATAGCCAATTATCTTTCCACAGGTGCAATGCCGACTCATTGGACTGCACAAGACAAACGTAAATTTCTAAGGGAAGTGCGCAGATTTTTCTGGGATGAACCTCTATTGTTTAAATATTGCCCAGACCAAATTATAAGGAGATGCGTCCCCGATGATGAACACAATTCAGTCATCTCCTTTTGTCATGATCAAGCATGTGGGGGTCATTTTTCAGCCAAGAAAACAACTGCAAAAATTCTGCAGTGTGGTTTTTATTGGCCCACGTTATTTAAGGACACCCACGAATTTTGCAAAGCTTGCGAGCGCTGCCAGAAGTTAGGAGGATTATCCCGTCGAAATATGATGCCCCTCACCCCAATTCAACATCTTGAAGTTTTTGACTGTTGGGGCATCGATTTCATGGGACCATTCCCCTCATCTTTTGGACATGTCTATATTCTGCTTGCCGTAGACTATGTGTCTAAATGGATAGATGCTATCCCATGTAGAACCAACGATCATCGTACGGTTCTCAAGTTTCTCAAAGAAAATATACTTTCTAGATTTGGGACACCTCGAGCCATTATTAGTGATGGTGGTTCTCACTTTTGCAATAGACCTTTTGAAACTTTGATGAAGAAATATGGTATTAGGCACAAAGTGAGTACCCCATACCACCCACAAACAAGTGGACAAGCTGAAATCTCCAATAGGGAAATCAAGCAGATTTTAGAAAAGACGGTGAGACCGGATCGCAAGGATTGATCCCTACGATTAGATGATGCACTTTGGGCTCACCGTACTGCCTACAAGACACCCATTGAAATGTCCCTTTATAGACTTGTCTATGGGAAAGCTTGCCACTTGCCTGTGGAGATAGAACACAAAGCCTATTGGGCAATTCGGGCCCTAAATTTCGACATAGACAAAGCTAGCTCGCTTCGCAAACTTCAATTAAATGAGCTTGATGAGATCCGGAACGATGCATATGAGAATTCTAGAATTTACAAGAGCAAGATGAAGGCCTTTCATGACAAGCACATTTTAAGGAAATCTTTCCATGAAGGACAGAAAGTGCTCTTGTATAATGCCCGACTTCATCTTTTTCCGGGAAAATTAGGATCTCGATGGACCGGCCCATATATTGTTAAAGAAGTTTTTCCTCATGGGGCTGTTGAGATTGAGAATGCAGCGAATGGTGACTGTTTCAAAGTTAATGGACAACGCCTTAAACCATTTGTTGAGAAATTTGATTCAGAGGACATGTCCATCTCCCTGAATGATCCTGTCTATCAGGATGATTGATCTCCTAGTCTGATGGAGGTATAGCATAGGTAGGTTTAGTTTTGTTTTACTGTTTTAGTAGGATTTAGTTGTTGGAATTGCAGACCTCCATGATCGCTCTCTCAGGTACTATTGATTCTCACTCTCTCATATTTTACCATTGTTCTCATGTTCATGCTAACTAACTATCTTTTTACATTGAGGACAATGCAAGATTTGGTTGGGGGGTGAGATGAGATCCCTCATCTAGCATATTGCAACATTTCGAGCTTCATATGCACAAAATTTTTTCGAATTTTCTAACATCTCAAAACTCTTTTAGAAAATTTTGTTTCTATACATTTGAGAGGCTATGAGTAGAAGAGGAGGAGAAACGAAGTGTGTGATGTTATAGTCTTGAATTTCTTCCAACATAATGGTTTTATATGTTAATTCCCCTATTGTTGTGATTGATAGAAAATTTGAACACCTTTACACCAAGTTCACATTACACGATTTTCATGAGTGACAGGTTTATGTGATTCGTGGATTAGCTAGACTTTGGTTTAGAGGTGTTGAGCAGCCAAGCCGGGGTATTTTGTCCATCCTTGTCCATGGAAAAATAATGAAAGATATGGATTTCTAAAAATCCTATCTAAGTTAAAAGAAAAAGGAAAGAAAGGATGAAATCGGGAAGGAAAGAAAAATGGTGGAAAATTCCGAAAAGGGCTACCTATTACCAACCGGGGGATGGTCGAACCGTAACCAAAGCCGGAAATGGGACGTAGTGTGAAAGCCGTTGGAAGGACGGTAAGGCAAATTCCTGTCATAGGCTTGTTGTTGCTCTGTGCACCTTAAAATCCTTGGTTTACTTAATCTATGAAGAAGATGATCCCAGAAACTCATGAGATGAACTTTCACTATGCACACTAGGTTGAATTTGTTCGAGTTCTTCTATTTATCAATCAATCAGCGGGAATTTCATGTAGACACTTATTATGTCTTGAGAGTCCAAGGTTCAGCTTCTAACACCTAATTTTTCCAAATTTTACACTTATACATCTTGGAATGGATAGAAACATGATTTCTGGAAGAGAGTTGGATTTGGAGGTTTGAAACTGTTTCACGCATATTTTGCTCGGGACTAGCAAAAAGCTGGTTGGGGGGTGTGTTGAACCTCCAATTCATACATTGCATTGCCCATTACACTACATAATTTGCATGATTTTCATGGTTTAAAGGCCCACCTAACATGTGTTTTGTGATTGTAGAGATAAGAGTGGATTTCATCAAATTGGAGCCAAAAGATTATATTTGAAGACATTGGATGAAGTCCTAAGATGGACCAAGGAAAGAAGACGAAAGAGAGAGGAAAGAGAATAAAGAAAAGAAGAAAAAGATGAAGAAATATAAGGCTGACCGGTCGTCCGACCGGTCAGCCACATCAAAGGAATCAAGTAGAAGAGAGGCCGACCGGTCGTGACCGGTCGGCCATGCACACTGTATGAAGGCTTCGCAAGTTGAAGATAGGCCGACTGGTCACGACCGGTCGTCCATGTATACTGGATCAAGGCAAAAAGAGCCCGACCGGTCATGACCGGTCGGGCATGCACGCTGGAATGAATGGAAAATCAGCCGACCGGTCACGACCGGTCGGCTCTGCGTAAGGAGTCCTTTCTAATTCGGGACTCCGAAAATTGCTGCGCAAGGCGTAGGATTTTGCAGAATCCGACGCAAGGGAGGATTGTTGCTATAAAAGGCCACCTAGGGGCTCTCCCTAAGGTATCAGAGAAGAGAAGGAACGTGAGTTTGGAGGCTGAAGGCGACTGTGGAGCGTCTGCAACATCTATCTTCGGGTTTTTCTAGTTTTATGCTTTATTTTTGAGTTTTTAGTTGTAGCATGACTATGCTCGGCTAAAACCTCTCAGCTAAGGCTGAGAGGTGAAGCTTGTAGCCAGTTCTATGTTAATTTCAGTTTGATTTAAGTATTTTTCAATTCAAAGTTGATTTTTCTTATGTTTCAGTCCAATAGGTGGTAGTTTGAGATGTCTTATCTGAGTTTATGTGCTCCGGACATGAATTCCTTTTAATTCTCTGAGATTATCACAGGTTGCTTGTTTAGATTCGAATTATAGTAATCCTTGAGCAGGCCATAGTCCATAGGCATGGCTGTTACTCCGCAGGCTATGAATTTGAATTCTACATTGATTGAATGGACTTGAACTTGGAAGTTCAACTTGAATTGGATGAATGTGTGTGAATGCTTTATTTTCCAACTAGATAAGAGATAGGACTTCAAATCTAGTTGTGTTCTCTACTTGGATTGACTGAATTGACATAGGATTGCTACAAGTGGATCCTTGAAAGCCTTAGTACATTATATCTCTGATTTTTCATTAAGTTATTGTTTTAATTAAACATCCCATTGAATTTGAAATTTACTCTATTAAACTGAGTTGCTGGAGTAATTAGGAAGCTGTTACTCTTTCCCTGTGGATCGACCTCGGTCTTACCGAGATTTATTACTACATCGCAGCCTTACACTTGAGGCGAGCGAACAGTTAGATTCTTCTCACTCGCGCTCTCCTTGGTGAAAGAATGGGTTAAAGGAGTGGAGATGGACTTGAAACTCTCGGACTGTAGAGGGGGGGAGTGGATGGTGAAACGAGAGGGGGAATGGGGTATTTATAGCTGCGGAGAGTGGCAGCTCTTGTAAATAGTGATGGGCGGCCATCAGACGGCAGCCCATATGGCCATCTTGCTTTAACTTCGGAGTGTACTTACTTCGAACCTGAAGCAGAAAATGGTCGGAGGTCTGGGTTCGAAACTGCTCCAAAGCTGCGGTTCGGAACTAGGTGAATCAACTAGGTTTAAAAGATGGGTTTTGACTGGGTCAGTCGACTGGGTGTGAGGGCTGGACTGACTCAGTGGGTTGACTCGGTGTTTTAACTCAACGGGTTAACTTGAAAAGGTTGACTTTTTTGGATTTTTTGACTGGTTTTTTCTATAGATGGTTTTTTAGGCTGATGTTTAGGGGTGAGTTGACTGGATTCAGGCTTGAGTTGGACTATGGATTGAGGTTACAAGGATGAGTTTGGCTGGTTTTAGACATGGCGTTTGCGGGTGTGGACCTCCATTCATCCAGCTGTCTCAGTCAACATTGTAGCCAAAGGTGGGGTGTCTACAGTTACGTAATAAAATCCTAACCTACCAAAACAAAATATATGTACAAGTCTACAATGATAATTAAATGAAATAAAGGGTCTCTTGACATGCATACACTAAGCAGCTCTTCTTCAATTGCTCCCCCATAATCTGTCAATCATTGCAATACAAAACATAGCAAACTTGTTTTGGTGGGACTTGATCTTTCTCCCCCTTTTTGTTAGCAATTAACAAGCCAATCTCTCCCCTTTAATAATACATCAATTAAGTGGAGAAGAGATTAGAGTGTTACAGTTTCAACTATAAGCACATGTTAACTAAGGAGAGTATAGGGATGCATGAATATTTAAACATGGAGCATTTATGGAACATGATCAATAAGAAAATGTAACATCTAAGCTTAGGTGATCATATATAATTGATCATTCTAAGATAAACATTAAATCACAAGGCATGGATTAGTATACAATTAAGCACAAATTCAATAAGATTACGCTAATCTAAGCGGGATAATAGTCTAACAGTGAAATACACCAATCGAAAGCATAAGCAAAACTATCAAAGTGGGCTAATGAGGCTTGAATCCTCCGACATGCCCATGAGATCATAAATGAGGTTAAAATCCTCAAATTTACCTTCAGATGCAAATAGGTTTAAATTCCTCAAGTTCAACAATTAGCTCAATATGAGGCTTATTCCTCATATTTTCATTTTTAAGCTCAAATTGACCTCCTAAGCTTACCTAACCTAGTTCACAACCCCATTGGGTGTGAATTTCCTAGGACCCAAACTATGTTCGAGGGAGAGTGTTTCTTCATTGAACATATCTCCCTACATGCACGCCTAGTTAGATATATATGTTTGGTAGGAGATCTAACTATGATTCCTACCTTAGTTATCATTATCCTCGACTAATCATTTTACTAGATAGTTCAAATGGGTCAACTGGATTCACCCAAATCAATAAATATGTCAATTAAGTATTAATTCTCCTTTTGGATAGATATTATACTAGAGCTCATTTGGATCTACTCCAGGTGGTTAAATCCTTCAAGAGCAACTCACACTTGCTCTATCAGAGTAACCCACTCTGATGCTAATTGAAAATTGAATACTAGGAGGGGGTACTCTCTATCAAAGTAACTTGGATCTGATACCAATTAAAATTATCTAGGAGGATTGCCTTACACGACACCCTACGCTATATGTGCGGACGCTTATAGAGCTTGTAGAACTATGGCCAAGTCCTAGAGGGAGGGGATTATGACCATTTAAAAATCCTTTTTAAAAACTCTTGTCTAATTAAACTAATTATAAATAACAAACTCATTAAACAAGAACACTTAGCTTCCAAGCAAAAGCTAGCAATGAATAAACAAATAAGCAAACTAGCCTAAGCATGCATAAATTAACATATGATTTAACTTAATCAAGCACCTAATCTATACAACCTATGTAGACTATATAAGAATGGATCATAAAAGCTCAAGTCTACACTAATTAGTGAAAATACATCTTATGTGTGAGTGTGTCTATCTAGTGCCTAGCATACATTCTATCAAGCATTCATAATTAAACAATTAAACATGCAAGGCTAGATTAACAATGTGCTCAAATACATTACAAACACAAGCATGTACAGTGGTTTGACTAAGTGTCTATTCCACTCCCAGTTCAAGTACTCACCCCTTGAGCACACCGAATTTTAAAAGGAAGTTTAAATCAGGTTCCTCCCAACCTAGGTGTTTTAAATCAGGTTCCTCCCAATCTAGGTGTTTTAAATCGGATTCACTCTACCGAAGAGTTTACAGGTTCCTCCCAACCTACAAGTACACACCGATGTTGGTGGCTCTCCTTGGAGACTTGTTTAGGCCCAACAAATGTGTTAATGATTGACAATGAGCCTGAATTTTAGGCTCAACAAATGAGCCAAGGATCGATAAATGAACCTAGACTTTAGGCTCAACTAATGAGCCAGGATTGACAAACGAACCTAGATTGAGTTTGACAAATAAACTCTACACTATAACCAACCAAATGGAAAGAGTGTAACTGGACTCTCAACTAAACACTTACTTGTCGGATGAGCCCCTTGTTCAGCGCCTTGTTGGATTGCTTGATCTCCTCTCTCTCATACTTCAATCAACTCTCATTTGCTCCTCCAATCGTGTTGTTAGTGCATCGTCAATGCCTCAGCTACAGTGATCAATAACCTTACTTGTGATGCTCTTGAGATGCCCAAGGTGATATGAGGTGTTGGAAATTCTCTATAACCAATATGAATGGGTTACCTAGAGAAATTCTACCTATTTGGATCTCTAGAGGGGTTTAGACAAAGGATCTACATATGGTCGAGGTGCCTAAACATCTAAATATCAAAAGAGGGCAAGTCCAACTTCACATGAGCTTTCAAAGTACTAAATCCTCTCAAAGTACCCAAAAAACCGAGTTGCAAATATATAGAGCAAGGTGTCTTCTAATGCACTAAATTCTCTCAAAGTACCCAAAAAACTGAGTTGCAAATATATAGAGCAAAAGCTCCAACGGCAACCAACGGCTAGTGGTCGACTGATCGTAGGGGTCCACGACCGGTCGGTCGTTGAGGGACGACCGACCGAATTATGGCCTGGACAAAACAAAAGCTTGTTGTCCTTTTTTTGCCTCTGCTGACCAGTTGAAATAGCCCATGAACATTTTTCTTTAGTCAGTTGTTGTTGTCCCATTTTGGGCATCTGACGACTAGTCAGCAAACCTGTCTTGCTGCTGTCTTGGTTTATCAACAGCTCATACAATCTCTTGGGTCGTTCTTTGGGTGATCGTTTGGGACACCTAAGGCTAATCTAAGATGACTAAAAGTATGTCTATGGGGTTAGGTCATCTAGAGGTTTGGGTTTTGGTTTGGTTCAAGGTTCAAGGCTTCACCAAGGCATCTCTTTTACTTATTTCTTCTTCCTTGATGCAGCAGGTCCACTTGAGTCTTCGGTCTTCATCTTCTTTAAGCTCAAGCTGCTCAACCAACACCTAAACTTAAAGCCCATGCAATTGACAAACAAGGTGCACTAGTATGCCATGTAAAAGTGCATTAATAAGGGTTCAACCCAGCTGTAGCAATCCATCGTCTGAATATAATGAAAGATGAGAGTCAGTCAAGTAGCCCCATAGACAGTTCCATCCCAATCTTGGGCAAAAGATTGAAGATGAAGTCAGAAAACTCATATAAGTTGGGTTTGTCGGGGAAGTACCGTATTCGCGGTGAATCTCAAATGTCGTCCCAGTAAAGAAGAAGAATAGGCAGATCAGGGGGTTGAGGAAGAAGAGCCTACGCATGAATCCATTGAAGTGCGTATTCAAGGTGTCCGTTGGAAAATTTCTTGGATTCATGATCAGGCACCGTGGATTGAGATCGATCCTGTCAAGATCAAGGCTATACAAGGAGATGCCTCGCTGAAGAACCTGAAAGAGCTGAAAAGCTTTCAAGGGAGAATAACCTACTTGCAGCGATTCATTTCGAATATGGCCGGGAGATGTCAACTATTCTCAAAACTGAACAAGAAGGGGGCGCCTTTCGAATGGGATGATACGTGCCAGATTGCATTTGATACGCTCAAAGGACTACTTAGAAAGCCCCCTATCCTTGCTGCTCCTATTAAAGGAAGGTCGTTGATCATATACGTTGCGATCAGTGAAAACTCATTTGACGCCTTCTTAGCATGAAAGAATGAAGACGGGAAAGAAAACACAGTCTATTATCTCAACAAGATGCTGGTAGTGGCCGAATTCAATTACTCGTTGATTGCAAAGATATGTCTAACGCTGATATTCGCAGTAAAAACGCTACGGCACTACTACCCCTCGCATTAGATCACACTAATATCTCAAGCAGACCTTATCAAGTTTTTGATGAACAGACTTGTGCCATCAGGACGGCTGGCCAAGTGGGCACTTTCGTTGTCTGAGTTCGATATCACCCATGTGTTGTCCCGGGCGATCAAAGGGTAGGTCGTGGCAAACTTCTTAGCAGCTCACCCAGTTCCGAATAACGAAGAAATACAGTGTGATCTCCCATATGAACAGTCCATGTTGGCTAGGATAGCAGCCCCGTGGTGAATTTACTTCGATAGAGCCGTCATAACCGCAGGAGCAGGCGCATAGGTGATCTTCATAAGCCCGGAGGGAGCAGGCGCGGGAGCAGGCGCATGGGTGTTGACATGAACGGACAATGAAGCAGAATATCATGCCCTCATCATCGAGCTCTAGCTAGTGCACGAGATGGACACTAGAACGCTGCAAGTCTATGATGATTCAAAGTTGGTAATCGGGTAGTTGATGATAGAGTTCAAAGTGCGCAAGCCGAGATTATCTCCATACTGTCAACTTGCTCGGACATTGTTTGACATCTTTAGGGACAGTACAATCTCACACATTCAAAGACAGGAAAATGTGCAAGCAAACACGCTGGCTAGTTTGGTCGTGGCTCTTGCCCATGCGTTGGCTAGTTAGACACACATGTTATCTACTTGTAATCACTTATGTTGTGATAGGAAACAAATTTAAAGACTAGTAAGTCCGGGAAATGACCAAAGATTAGAAGGGCCTCCGAGTCACCGTCAAGCTAATGGTCCAGAATCGTCAAGCGGAGGTCTCCATTGTCTCATCTGCAAGCTCTGGAAACTAGCCCTGCAATAGTTGGAAGAGTCGAGCCTTCATAACCTCAGCCTTCACTTTCAGTTGTGCTTCCTTGGAGGCCAGGCTCAACATTTCAGATATGCGCCTACGAATGATGCTTACTTCCTTCTCGTGAAAGGCATCAACTTCCACATCATCCATGTCAATCATCAGTTGAACGTGCACCCTTTGAGATTGAAATACCGCCCTCTAAGCCGCCGATTGCATCGATTTAATTATCTCAGCCTCCTGAACAAGGACGGTGTGCTGGACCTCGTGGTCCCTGTAAGCTTTTTGTTGCGATACGCACGCAATTCCATTTATCCAGGAGGGAGGTTGATAAGTGTGTATCCGCACCTTCAAGTAGAGCCAATTCCTCTAAAGGAGGAGAGAGTTGAGAACTCTGTTGAATTGTCCCTGAGAGAATGAAGCTCACGGGATAAAGTAGCAACATTGTGAAGGGAGAAGCTGAAAGGATGGGGGTTGGCATCCAGGAGCATTAGCGCCTTAGATACATCATCTCGACAATCGTCAAGGCTCGACCATGTTTCAGGTTGCTCAAGGTCAGACAGCAGTCGTCGAAGACACTCTCGAGCAGGAGCTGAAGAAGTAGATGTGGCAAAACTGCGTATGGCCATGATTGCTTGCGATACAATAGGAAGGATGTCCAAAATAGAAGAAAGGAAGTGCAAGTTCACAACTATAAGTGAGAACAAAGCCACAAGGCTCGAAGCACATCTAACGCATCCAGTGCATAGCCATGGAGAAGTTACACCTCCTCATCTAGACGGGCCATGCCCTACGCATCCAGCGCATGATGCGCTTAAGAAGTTTAAGGGTTCATTGTAGCCTGCACACCCAACATATGATGCACTGCAAGGCTCGACTAATGGATGCATGGGTGTTAAAAAGTTACCTTGGCGCGGGGCGAAGTCTAGGCATATGCGTTGGAAATGCTGGACGCACGCGAAGTAGAGTGATGTGCCAGCCAAGGAGGATGCGCATGAAGAGAATTCCTTTAGCAAACGGTAAAAAACTCGAAAAGATTTGTACAAAAATGACGTGTCACAACTTTTATAGAGGACCATAGTCCGTCATGCATCCCCGGAAAGCGAACCGTCCGACCATGTGCGACAGAGGGATCTGTTGGGGACCAAAATAAAGGATAAGTTGGAAGCTAGACCATTGCACGAAAAGACATGAAAATCGAGAAACAGGTGGGCCGGCGCATCTAGCGCATCACAGAATGTGTCGACCCAAAATCCACATAATGAGTAGAGGACGGCCATGTGGACGTGCGCCCAAGCCCGGGTGTCCAACGCATGCGTCCACGTCAGCAACTAGGCCCCATAAACACGACTTTCAACAAAGCACCCCACTAAAGATGCATCGAACCTAGTCTTAATGTCGCAACGAGGATGCACTCAATGCGCTTCGAGGGATGCGCTCTCTGCAAATTTTGGCAATAAATATCCCTTCAATCATTTAAAAAGGGTTCGGTTCAAAGTAGAGAGAGAAGCCCGGCTACCCTTTTCCAGTCACCACAGGTGCGGAGAAGCACTAAATACCTAGAACCCCAACTGCTGGCGATTTCGCCTAGCGCATGCTGCGCATCCATCGGCATGACATCCCAAACTCCAGATACCAGTAACATGACTAAGTCATCGAGTGTACGTACCGGCCTGTCCACCACATCTGCTCAAGGGGCGCGCCAAGAGGGCAACTCTCGTATGAAGGCTAAGGAAGCTAGTGCAAGTGACAAGTTAGCCAGTGCATCCAGCGTATGAGTTGATACATCCCTTAAGGGCGCCCCGCTATAGTCAAAATTAAGGATAACCGAGAAGGTCGGCGCATTCCCCAGCGCATCTGACCCGAATGACTCCTCACCCTGAGTCGTATGCGTTGATGCGCTAGACTTCTTGTCTAGCACGTACCCCCTTTTTCGGACTCATGATGGCTTGTCTCCCATTTCGCTTGGCGTGCGGCTCGATAATCTCCATTACACGGTCTATCCGCCCACCAACCAAGATTTTATTCACATGAATGGATCATCTACTAGCTAAAATACAATCATTATCATATAACTGTGTAATGACCCTTGATCTAAGGCATAATTGTGTCAAAAGGGACTGTGATCCACCACTAAAAACCTTACAGATCTACATCCAAAATAACAATACAAAGTCAAAGCTAAAGGACAACTATCTTACAATGGGTCATATGCTACTCATTAGAATCGTCATTTGCTGGCTGAGCCATTCAAGTTCACAATCGTGGTCTAGTCTTCCCGCGATCCCTACCTCAATGACTAGAGCAAGCCCAGTGTCGCACCAATAGATTCTTGCTTAGCAGTCTCTCAACTCAAGCCCGAAATGACATGGGACATATGCATTCGACCTGTCAAAAGGATAGTCCTGTTTATACAAAGCTTGGCATTGGCTTTGAGTGGCCCAAAATATATTACATAAGACATAGTCCCTGCTGACATAGTCTTTGCCTTTTAATCAAGCGCCATAGATCATTTGATGTAATTAAGGGCCCATGTCGGACCACAACCTGGGGTATAAAGAATTTGAAATCTCTGAAAATAAAGATTCTTCTTTACACCCTGTCTCTTGTGTACTTATTTATGTTGTTTATGAATGCCTATGAATTCCCTGATCTCCGAGCAAAAGAATAAAAAGAATGAGAACTAAACGAACACCTGAAGATGCTCGTCATATCTCTAGTTCTAGCACTGTGCATCCCGTACATTTTTGTTATCTAATGGTTTATATAGTTCCCAGTTAATGGAGTATTTGGATTGTATATTTTATATAGTAGCCTGATATTTCTAGCATGGTTAATCTTACTCTTTATGATGAATGTTGTATGTATAAGCACCAGTATGATTATCGGCAAATGTTAATATGATTCTGTGGACACGCGGGAATACACCCACGTATGATTTTCCCCTAAGTGGGACACTCGAGTTTCCGTGGCAAGAGCATGGTACTCAAGTGGCGACATCTCGGTGTTGCACCTGTGGACATCAGCTCATGAGACGTGCAGTCATCTTGTGTAAGGGGACTTACTTGGGTCAGGATGGACAATCTCTACCGTCGGGAGCTGATTTGGTGTCATTTTATGCCTCGTTCCTACCCTACACAAGAGTGTAAGTGTGCCGTGAACAAAAGATCCATCTTTAGACAGCTGGTCACTGACATTGGTGGATCAAAATCAAGTCAACGATCTGGGGCCTATTAGCTTGGACTGTGATCGTGAGATCAAGACTTCATGATGTATGAAATATGGTTTGATCCATAAACTCAAGGACATGCAAGGCTCACAATCTTGACTGATCGCATTTGGCTCTTCTTATAAGGTACGTGCAGGGGCTAATAAAGTGGACGTAGTTGTGACTTCCATCAAGAGCTGTTGATTCTTACACGAGCCAACAATTGAACCCTTAGTCTGCCTAAGAATATGTTTATGGTTTTGAACTGGATAGATCAAAGACTCATCAAGTTCTTTTTCTGATGGGACCAACACTCTGAATGTTTTAATTGATTTTCAAAGGGTTTTATCCATCGAAGTTTTATTTTAATCATTAAAACTTCTTTAATTGCACTTGATGATAACTCGATGGCCCAGATTTGATGTCCACTTTTGATTAGCATGGTATATGATCATCAATAGGTACGTCGTGGTAGTAGAGGGATTGAATCTTGAGTATATACATGGATGAGGCGGATTAACGAGCTTTATTCATGGTAGCTTACACCAAAGTTTGTAAGGTGTTAGAGCACCATACTGGGTGCACCCCTGAAATTCTAATACTTCCTTATTTATATGATCCTATCTCGTGAGAAAAGCAAAAGCTAGCCTTAGATGTCCTTATCCCATGGAAGGTGTGAGTGTGAAGAAAAAGAGAGAAAGTTTGAGAGAGAGAGAAAGCGAAGATCCACTCCACCCTCTTCCATCATCCTTGTGTGTGGTCCACTTTTATGGATGGTATATGTCTTCCTCGGCATCTAAAAAAAGATTAGACATTAGGTTATCTTGATTCTTCGGTATTAGGATAAATCAGGAAGAGACTCGTTGGTTTAGGAGATCGGCATCGCAGACGTCTCCATCGTGACAGGTATGATCTCCACCATTTATATATATTTTATATTATAAAAATTTGATGTTATTGTAAATGGAGATTCCTAAGATGGGTTTCATAATAAAATTGTATTGCACTGTATTATGTTGTATTTATATGTTAGGTACTTAACACCATAATCATCCACTTGGGAAAAAAACCGATTCTCATTTCACCGTATCACAACCATCGCCTCACCCTCACTAATTTGCTTAGGGAGCATTCAGGTGTGGGGTAAAAGTGACCCCACCTCTATTGGATCTCTGCACAAGTCCCACTAGAATTATAATAGCCTGAGGAACTCTATGACCTTAGGAATGAAGAAACTCTGTTACATTTAACACTGAGTCAGAATTTAACCCCTGTTTCATCACAATGGTTGGGCATGACAGAACATGTGTACCCACTACTTCCTTAGGCCTTACCTCCTTAGGGGAAGGAGCGCAATGCAAAAATTGGTTCACTATCCTCGTGACTGCAGAAACAGTTGACCAAACACTCAGCAACATTGACCTAAAAAAATGGCCAATATATACTTTGGCACCCCGAGCTGGATCAAGGTAACCATTGGTTCGAAATGCCGTCTTGCTCAATGTCTGACAAATTCGAATATTCAAAAAAATGAGAAAAACATAAAATCTAAAAATAATAGAAAACTTAGAAAAGTAAAAAAACATTAACAAATTTTCAAAATCTTAAAAATACGAAAATCTTTAAAATTAAAAAAAAAACTTCCGTAAAACCCAAGTAATAAGGTGTCAAACCTGTCCAATAAGCTATATGAGTTCGAAGTCGACCTCAACAATTTCAATATAGAGCTGGACTTTGACATCATGGGTTTAGAGGAGATCAAGGATGAGGGAAATGATGATTTGACTCCTGAACTTGAGGGCCTACTCGATAAGTTTGATTCAAAAGCCAACGATACACCTAATGACTTCTTAAGGTGGTTAATATTGGAATCCCCGATATCATCAGGAAGTGCATATTGAAATATCCTTATCTCGTGATGATAAGGAGAGGACTATCGAATTATTAAAACCACAGTTGTTAAACTTTGCATTCTCCTACAAAAACATGCCTAGGCTCGATGAGAATTTGGTTGTGCATCATCGCCCATGAAGCCAGAAATCAAGCCAATCAAGTAGAAGCTAAGAAGAATGTGATTAAAATGAATTTTGAAAATATGAAAATAAGTGATCAAACAATATAATGCAAGCTTCCTAGTCACATCTAACTACCAAAAGCGGCTCACTAATATTGTCCTGATTCTCAAGAAAGACGATAAGATTTGGACGTGCACAGACTTCCACAACCTCAACAAAGCTAGCCCAGAGGATGACTTCCCGCTGCCTCACATCGATACTCTAGTCAATAATATAATAGGGCATAAAATCCTCTCTTTTATGAATGACTTCTATGAGTACAATCATATCAATATGGCCGTTGAATACTATGAAAACATGTCATTCATTACATCGTGGGGAACCTTCTGCTATCGAGTTATGCCATTCAGGTAAAAAAATGCCAGAACAAAATACTGGTGAGCCATGATAGCCATGATCATCAAGTTTTAAAGCATCGAAGGGCATTTCAAAGATCTTAAAAAACTCTTCGACAGATTGAAAAAGTTTACGTTTCGTCTCAACCCTCAAAAGCATGTTTTTTAGGTAAATAGAGGCAAATTACTTGGTTTCATCATCAGCGAGGATGACATTAGGGTTGGCGAATAAAAAACCAAAAAAATTATTAAGATACTGCATTCGAAAATTGAAAAAGAAATTTGTGGTTTCCTAAGCAAAATCTAGTACATTAGTAGCTTCATCGCCCAACTCGCGCTGATCTGTAAACCCATTTTCAAGCTACTCCGCAATAATTTACTGAAAGAATGGAATGAGGAATGATAGAAGCCTTTAATAAAATCAACAAGTATTTGTTGAACCCGCCAGTGCTAGTCCCTTCAGTACTAGGATGACTACCACTATTATACATCTCAGTGGTTGTAGATGCGATTAGATGTGTCCTTGGCCAATACGACGACACAGGAAGAAAATAGCTGGCTATCTATACCTCAGCTGCAAGTTCATAGATCATGAGTCTAGATATTCTTCAATTGAAAAGACATGCCTTACCCTCGTATGGGTCATTCAACACATTTGCTAGTATATGATCACCTATTTAATCCTCCTACTTACTCATATGGATCTACGGAAGTACCTATTTAAAAAATAAGCATCAATTAGAAGGATGACAAAATTGCAGTTGTTGCTTTCCGAATGGGACTTATCTATGTCACTTAAAAAGCAATAAAGGGGCAAGCACCAGCTCCGCCATCGTCAGTGTTTGGATCTATTATAATTGGCATCAATTCACAAATTAATAAATATTGGCATTATCATTAATCTATTCTATTTTAGTCTATTCATTTTTATTCAATTGAAAAATATGCTTTCACTGCAATTACTAGTGAAAGAATAAGTCCTCAAGACATAAGATAATAGGAACGACTACCCCCCATCCATTTGCAGATCGCTTGAACGTATTATAACCGGTGGTTGATGAGGGCAGCCGAGTCCTAGAACTTGGACCTAAAGCAAGTTCACCACGCTCAATCAAACACCAAGGGGGTGTTTGGCGCATGGCATTAGGAGGGATTAAGTGGTATAAAATTGTTTAAAAGTAATCATTATGAGTAGTCAATGATCGTCATGGAATTAAAAAATTTCACCACATTCCATTCCATGTTTGGAATGTAAAAAGTCTCCTAGGTATATCACCGGATGAAGAGAGATACTTATTTGGCATCGGTAAAAACCCACCAGCTTGGTGGAGGAGGGGTGGAGGAGATGCCTCGGTTTTGACAAAGATGCACGACTCCATGTGTTTGCGCCACCAAATTTTGTGGGCCCCATAGTGATGTGTGTGTTATATCCACATCGTCTATCCACTTCTCAAGATCATTATAAGGCATGGCCCCAAAAATGAGGCATGTCTAAATCTCAAGTGGACCACACCATAGAAAGCAATGAGGATTTAACGTCTACCATTGAAAACTTCTTGGGGGCCACAAAAGTTTTGGATCAATGTGATATTTGCTTTCTCCCTTCATCTAGGTCTGAGTGACCACTTAAACAACTTGGATGACAAATAAACATAATGATTATAGAATGGGGGTTTCAATGGTGAGAATCATCGTCCTCGTTGTTTTTTGTGGTGTGCTCCACTTAAGATTTGTATCTGTCTTAGTTTTGATCTCATGGCCTAATATGATCTCCATATATATATATATGTCATTGAGGGGCCATGGAACTTGGTGACAACAATACATTTCAAATTGTTAGCTTTCTATTCTTTCTCCCTCTCATATCCTCGTGGGATTGGCTCCAGCAGTCACAGATCAAGTAGGTTTCGTAGAATCCCTTGAATTCAAACTTCCTATCCCATGTACTTTCCAAAGCATTGAACCCATATAATCCCATGTGGTTTCCAAACAGCTGCTGGATTGAAAAAATGATTTTCGCCATTTAATTCCATGTAATACCACCTGATGACATGCACCAAACACCCCCTAAGTTGAGTATAACTCTGACCGCTAGCACTTTCCTAGTTGCACATGTTTACTGAATATAGGCCCAATATAGGCCCATGGATGTTATAGATGAGTTTTACTTTAAAAGGAAATATGAGGAATCGCGGTCGCATCTCTATAATGTGAGCAGCTCGACTCGTGCTCGACAGAAGGGGTCGCACTTCCAGAATGCGAGCAGCTCGGCTCGGGCTCGACAGAAGGGGTCGCACTTCCAGAATGCGAGCAGCTCGGCTCGTGCTCGACAGAAGGGGTCGCATTCAAGTATGCTAAATGCGAGCACTCTTGATATGAGTAGCTCCCGGCACCTGAGTAAATTGTGGTTTCTGGTCTTTGGCGTGGATGGTCTTCGACTCATAGTACCAGCAGCCCGTATAGGCCGGTTTTGGTTTATATCTATTCTTAGCTCCGCATATCCAGAGACGTAATCAGCTAGACGTCTAGGATGTTTTGACTACATCTTTATCCAAGGATTAACGAGATAAGCTTCTTATCCCATGAAATCAGTGCTAATCTTAACAGCTTGCGTAGCGGATTGGATCATTGAGATCTGTATAAATAGATGACTCTACTGATGATAAAGGTACGGAATACTCAATCTTTAACCCCGATTGATCAATCCTTCTCTTTTCAACCTCATCCTATCTAATTTAAGCATCGGAGGGCTAACGGCTGGACGCCAGCCACCCTTAGTTGCTTTCTGTTTCCTTTTAGGTCTAAGGAAGAAATCTCTTGGAGAGAAGGTGATTGTTCGGAGGACCCTGTTACAAAATTTGACGTAAACAGTTTGGCGCCGTCTGTGGGAACGATTTGATCATCACAGTTAATTGTTCTACCACTGATTAAAATCCTTCCACCATGTCTCCTAAGAAGACAATTCATCCTTCCACATCAAGGCAAACATTACCCCTACCTGACGTTACAGAATCAGTTCTTGTTCCTCAAACCGTTTCAATAAACATCCCTCAAGGAGCTCCAAACGTGCCATCGGCGAACCCGTTACTTGAGGCTTCCGGAAGTCAAGAAGATGTCATGCGTTTCCTGGGAAACACACTTTTAACTCTCAATGCTGGGTTTCAAGCTTTGTCTAACTGACTTGATCAGCATTTCCCGGAGCCTCAAAAGCCACCTTCCGGGGGGTTACCGGCACAGCCCATACCGATGGCTTCCAGACACTCTGTGGACGAACCACAGGTTCAACCAAATCATCCTCCATCAAACCGAGTGCCAATTGGCAATCAAACCCCCATATTATCCCCACATTCCGTACATTCCAGTACCTCTCGCCAACAACAATCTCATGGGTCCACCATTGAAGCATCCGGTTATACTCTACCATGGGAAGGAGATCTCAAGAAAATCCATGATCGTTTTGATGATATAGCAACGATATCAAGCGAATCGACCATCAGCCGCTGTGGCATCGATACATTGATCCGAGTCCCCTTTCACCAGCGAAGTCATGGAAGCACCTCTACCAAGAAAGTATCGCACACCCGTCATCACCCCATATACGGGTATCGGCGATCCTCTCGAACATCTGGAAACTTATAGGTCCCTTATGGAGCTGGAGGGACATGGGTCGGAAATCATGTGTATGGCCTTTTCCCTAACCTTAAAAGAAGCAGCCCGTACTTGGTTCCGGGGGTTGAAACCTCGATCTATCGGATCCTTTTTGCAACTATCGGAGCTGTTCCTTGCCCAATTCATGGGAAGCATCCGTACCAAAAAACCGACGTCTCACCTAATGGATTTGAAACAACAGCATGGGGAAACAATAAAGGAGTTTACAGTGCGGTTCACAACCGAAGCAGTCCAAACTGAAGGTTATACCGAAGAGAAAGGCCTCACCACCCTCATAGCTGGGATCACCAGCGAAAAATTCAGATTCGCTTTGGATAAGAATCCTCCCAAAACTATGATAGAATTCCAAGCTAAATCTCAGAAGTATATCAATGCTGAGGAGGTGGCATTAGCACGTCATGGTATACAAGGCAAGAAACGCAAGCTGGAGGAAGTCTCTTCTTCAGATAAGAAGTATAGGCGCGATCGGCGAGATCGCTCTCTCAAGAAAGTTTTCTCTGGTAAGTACCATAACTACACCCCCCTTAATCGGCCTCCAGAAAAGGTGCTAATGGAGATTAAGCATAAACCATATGTGAAATGGCCCGCAAAAATAAAATCTTATCTGGAGAAAAGAGACAAGAGCAAGTTTTGTTATTTTCATAAAGATCATGGGCACACTACCCAAGACTGTATAACTTCGCGTGACCACATTGAGGCTCTTATTCGAAAAAGTCATCTTTAAGATTATGTTGTTCGGCAAGGTCGCTCGCCAAAAAGGGGGGAAGCCTCGTAACAACGGAAGAAATCACCTCATCAACATATTCCGCAAGAAGACGCTGAGCCCACCGGGGAGATATGGACCATCGCCGGGGGACCTGCTTGCGGGGGTGATTCTCAAGCTTCAAGAAAAGCATACGCTCGTAAGGCGTCCAAGAAGCCCCAGCATATTTATTGGCTGGTACAGACACCCAACGCATCAAGAACCAGTCATCCTCCAATTTCCTTCTCCCTCGAAGATGCTGAGGGAATTCACTTCCCTCACGAAGACTCCATCATGGTCGCACTAAAGGTATCTAATTATTTGACTCATCGTATTATGGTGGATACAGGTAGTTTTGCTGATATTCTATACCTGGAGGCTTTCAACAAAATGGCACTTGCCAGAAGCCTACTCAAGCCAGTCTCAACTCCCCTCATCGATTTCGGGGGCGAGGTGGTTACACCTGAAGGAAGCATTGACCTTCCGGTCACCTTTGGGGAGAGTCCAGCGAAGACGACTATCTTCATAAATTTCCTCGTGGTGGACCGAAAATCAGCATACAACGCCATTTTGGGGCGGCCATCTCTTAATAAGGTTGAGGCAGCTTTACATCCTTTATATTTGTGCGTCAAATTTCCTACATCGAGTGGCGTTGGGGTCGTACGAGGGAACCAGAAAGAGGCTCGGTCTTGTTATAAGATAGCCTTACAAGATCGGAAGAAAGCACAAGCAACGCCAGTTATGATGGTAGCACAAGATTCATCCAACTCCCCAGCGGATACCTCGCTAGACCCAAGAGAGGATGCTCTCCAATCGGGAACTCTCGGGGAAGAGACAATATCGATTCGCTTGAATGAAGATGACCCATCCAAAGTTGTTTGTGTGGGATCCTCTTTGAGAAATGCCATTCGAGCAGATTTGATCTGCCTCCTCACTGAATATCAAGATGTGTATGCTTGGTCTCACCGAGACATGCCTAGCATTAACCCTAGTGTCATCGCACACCGTCTGAACATCGACCCAAAGTATAAACCCGTCCACCAGCGTCGACGTGCCTTCACTGCAGAAAGGCAAATGGCGATCAAGGCCGAAGTCGAGAAGCTGCTTATGGTCAATTTCATAAAAGAAGCTGACTACCCAGAATGGGTCGCGAATGTAGTTCTCGTTCGAAAATCCAATGGCAAATGGAGAATGTGCGTCGATTATTCAGACCTGAACAAAGCGTGCCCCAAAGATAGCTTCTCGACGCCGCGAATCGACCAGTTGGTTGATTCAACAGCTGAACATGCTCTGCTCAGTTTTATGGATGCTTATTCTGGTTATAACCAGATCATGATGCATCCGCCCGATAGCCAGCATACTGCCTTCATCACTGACTGAGGTCTATATTGCTACCAGGTAATGTCGTTTGGTCTTAAAAATGCAGGGGCCACCTATCAGCGTCTCGTCAACAAGATATTCGCCGCGCAAATTGGCAGGAATATGGAAGTATATGTGGATGACATGCTCGTGAAAAGTGTCATAGAAGACGATCACCTTTCAGATCTTCGAGAAGCCTTCGACCTGATGAGGAAATATCAAATGAAGCTAAACCCAGAAAAATGTGCGTTCGGGGTATCTGCTGAAAAATTTCTTGGATTTATGGTCAGCCAGCGAGGAATTGAGGCAAATCCTGAAAAAATAAAAGCGTTGATAGAGATGAAATCCCCGACCACCCTTAAGGACGTCCAACGTTTGGCTGGTCGCATTGCGTCACTGAATAGGTTCATTTCGCGAGCATCTGACAAGTGTTTACCCTTCTTCAAGCTCCTCCGTGCCACAGCCAAGTCTGATTGGGAGTGGACATCACAACGCGAAGAAGCTTTTCAACAACTAAAGCAATATATGAGCACACCTCCTGTTTTATCTAAACCTGTGCTGCACGAACAACTTATCCTGTATTTATCTGTATCTTCCACGGCCGTTAGCGCCGCTTTAATAAGAGAAGATTTCGGGATACAAAGGCCCGTTTATTATATCAGTCGAGCAATGGTAGACGCCGAAACTCGGTACTCTGATATGGAAAAGCTGGCTCTAGCTTTAGTCACGGCAGCTCGAAAGCTGCGACCATACTTTCAAGCCCACGCTATTTTAGTACCAACAAATCATCCGCTACGGTAGATCCTTAAAAAACCTGAGGCTTCTGGACGATTAACTAAATGGGCGATCGAGATCAGTGAGCACGACATATCATTCTGCCCCCGGACTGCAATCAAGGGCCAGGCCGTAGCTGACTTTATCGTTGAATTTACATATTCCTCTTCCGATGAAAATACCACGATTATCGATCATCCTTCTTGGTCACTCTTCATGGACGGGTCTCACGGGCCACTGGTAGTGGAGCGGGCCTTATTCTGGTCGCCCCTGACGGGTTGCATTTTCAATACGCTTTACGCTTCGATTCTCGCATCTCAAATAATGAAGCAGAATATGAGGCCTTGATCGTTAGCCTCGAGCTAGCAAATGTCCTTTCAATTCAAAACCTGCTCATTCACAGTGATTCTCAGCTCATAGTCAATCAAGTACATGGCAAATTCGAAGCAAGGGAAGAAAGAATGGCCTTATATAAATCTCGAGTGCTCATTTTGCTTGCAAAATTGAAGAATTACGAAATAATCCACATCCCCCGCAAGAAGAATAAACTCGCTGATTCGTTAGCAAAACTCGCCGTTGCACCAGAATCTGAGTTATCATATTCGATTCCTATCGAGTATGACCAGGCAACTCTCGAGCAGGTGGTTGTGATTCATCCGTCTCCATGTTGGATGGATCCCATCACTCTTTATCTTAGAGATGGAGTCCTTACAGACAACAAGAAAACCGCACGACAAATCCGATATCGGTCTGCCAGGTACACTTTACAGAATGGGATCTTATTACGTAAAAGTTTTTCGTTGCCTTATTTAAGGTGTCTTCACCCAGAAGAAGTGCATCGTATTCTAGATGAAATACACCGGGGGGCATGTGGTAACCACCCAAGGGGGCTATCCCTAGCGTATAAAGCGATGAGGCAAGGATATTATTGGCCCACTATGAAGGCAGACGCAATTGAACTCTCTAAAAAATGTGACAAGTGCCAGCGATACTCTCCTATACCTCATGTACCGTCCGAGCAAAGGACTCCAGTTGATAGCCCTTGGCCTTTCGCACAATGGGGGGTCGATATCATCGGGCCCTTGCCTACTGGAAAAGGACAAAATAGGTTCGCGATAGTGGGGGTCGATTATTTTACCGAATGGGCCGAGGCAGAACCATTAGCCAAAATCACCGAGAAACAAACTACTAAGTTCATATGGAGAAATATCATATGTCGTTATGGACTCCCCCACACTATAATTACCGACAATGGAACGCAATTCGACAACGCAGCTTTCGATGAATTTTGTGAAAAATGGAAGATACGCAACCTCCGCACCTCTCCGTATCATCCTCAGGCAAACGGGCAAGTTGAGGCAGTGAATAAAATCATCAAGCATCATTTGAAAACCAAGCTCGATGAGTGTAAGGGCATGTGGCCAGAACTCTTGCCAGAAGTCTTATGGGCATATAAGACTACGACTCGTACGTCTGCGGGCGAAACTCCCTTCTCCTTGGTGTTCGGTACCTGACGCGGTAGTACCAGTTGAAATTCAAGTACCCTCGTACCGGGTCGAGCAATACGATCCCACTTGTAATCAAGAAAATCTTCGACTTCACCTCGATCTCTCGGAAGAACGGAGAATTGCCTCTCAGAAGCGAGCAATAGCATATCAGTAGCGCATTGCTCGCTACCGTAACGCTAAAGTTCGGCCTAGAACTTTCCAGCTAGGTGATTTAGTTCTCAGACAGAACCTCGGGGTTCCTGCTCGATCACTTGATCCGAATTGGGAAGGCCCGTATTGGGTCATCAAAATTGTGCGACCCGACACATACTATCTTGAAGATATGTAAGGAAGACCCGTACGTCGCCCTTGGCACGTGGAACACTTGCTGCAATATTTCCCTTGAGTCGGTGTAACTCTTAACGACATTTGAATGAATTAAGGACTGAAGAAATCTTTTGGTCGCTACTCCATTTACTTGGACTCAAATAGCCCCGAAGAGAATACATACGTTCTCTTGGCCAATTGCCTACCTTTGGTAGGGTTAAAACCATCTTTTGGTCGCTACTCCATTTACTTGGATTCGAATAGCTACGAAGAGAATACATATATTCTCTTGGCCAATTGCCTACCTTTGGTAGGGTTAAAACCATCCTTGTTGGCCGCTTCTCCATTTTGTGGATAAAAAATAGCCCTGAAGAGAACATACGAGTTCTCTTGGCCAATCCTCTACCCTTGGTGGGATCAAACCTCAATCGATAGATTAGTCTATCTCAACGAGGACATGATCATACGGCCCTTGGATTGAGTCTAATTCATTTTTTCCATGAGTTAGATGCGAGCAGTCAGTATATGATCGACACAGAACGAAAAAGCTAGGAAACATATACAACATTAAAGAAAAGAGAAGTTTCCATTACTATTGATTAAAAAGTCGGTTACATGGGCCTTGTCCTTTCCAAAAACAAAAAAAATACATGTACACATTGAAGAAGAAGGATAGCACGAGGTCAAGGTTGGTCATCCCCGTCTTGAGCGGGCTCGCAGCTCTCAGCTTCAGGACCAGCCTCGGGAGCAGGTGAGGCTTCTGTAGCTCCGGTGACTTCATTCTCAGCAGCAGCTCGCTCTCTGGCCGCAACCTCGAAGGCCACCCTTTCGAACTCCTCAAGATTAAAAGTCGGAGTAATCTGTTGCATAACTATGACCGTAAAATCGCGACCAGCGATATATGCTTCATATCGCTCCTCGTCATAAAGTTGCGAGGTTCGAAATTCTTGGACGGCACGAGGGCCTTCATCAGATACCATCTGGACGAGAGCCACCCGCTCCTCTTCCCAGTGAATGGAATCATCCTTCAACTGGTGGAGTCTCTGCTTGGCCTCCTCGAGCTTAGCCCGAGCATCCTTGAGCTGCTTTTCAAGCTGGATCTTGTCTTATCGGAATATCTCCTTCTCTCTCTCGCTCTTAGTATGGAGCTCTTGAAGCTTCGCGAGTTGGAGATCCAATGACTGGAAGCGATCAGTCATGGATTGAATCTTGACCAGGAGAATCCGCTTTTCCTCGTCTAGCTTGGCGATTTGGGCTTCCAAAGCCTTCACCAGACGATCCCTCCCTTGGACTTCGGCCTCCATCGTCTTCTTCTTCTTTTCCGCCTCTTCCACGCTGCGGTGGGCTGCTTCAATGTCATGTCTGACACGAAGCGTGAGATCCAGGCTCTGATATGAATAGAAGAAGAAAAAATTAGAGTGGCCCGCTGTATTCTTAATAAAGAAAGAATGAAAGATGGTAGAGGATTCGTTACCTGAAGCAATCTCACCCCGATATCGGTAAAGAGAGCTTCCGGGCTCGGTTCGGGGAGGCCTCCGAAGGAGTTGGGAAATATCTTGTCAAACATGAACTCGCATATTGGATGCAAGTGAGGTGGGATGACAAAAGCTTTCGACCCAGAAGGTTGGGCTACGACCATCTCCTTAGAGCCCGCCTTGCGAGCACTCGCTGTACCCGAGGCGGGTGTCAGCAATTCACGAGCAGTAGTAGGCTCGCATGTAGCCCCCTTTGGAGGAAATCCTCCTCCTCTTCGATCGCCTTTCGGCGAATTATCGACAACTTCAATAATTGGCTGACCGCGAATGTCAGCCGGCGGGGTCGCAGGCGTTGGAGGGGTCGCATTGACCGGAGGGGTCGCGGTCGTACGAGAGGTCGTAGCGACCCCTCCTGGTGCAGCCACACGCGATTGTGGGCCGCGAGCAGACCCCTCTGCTGGAGCAGGCGCACTTGAAGGACCACTCGTAGTCTTCTTCTGCCTCTTCGAGGCCGTACCCTTCAGACGGGGAAGTACCCCTAGTGCGCCCCTTTTATCTCCAACGTTCGTCATCTCTTCTTGGAAGATGAGACCCGCCGCGCAGAGACAACGAGGTTCTAGAGCAGCATTGACGTAGCATACAGCCGCTGAGAGCTTATAGACTCTAACTAACTTCTCGTTGAGTCCTCCTCGCAGGTTCGACTTCACACCAGTTGGGATCCCTACAAGAAAAGGAGAAGGCACATTAATCGTTATAGAGCAATGGCTTTTGTTTCTTTTAGACAGATAGTAGACACTTAACCCACCTTCGCCAAAATAGCGATTAACGTTATGGCCTTTGGGGTCGGAGCCCATTTCGGACTCCTAGTTGCCGGAGACATAAAACCACTTTTTCCTCCACCCCGGGCAGTTGGAAGAAGGGTTTCCCAAAATGAAGTTATTCCTGTGCCAGAAGCAGAGGTGGTACCAACCCTCGCTAGCTGGTGCTTTCTTCAGTTGGAATAACCTTAAAAACTCCTCAGCGGTTAACTCATCGTTACCCGCTTGCTTCCAGAGGACAAAGGTACTCAGGAGCACCCGCCAGCCATTAACTATTAGTTGGCCTGGGGCAATCTTGTAGATACGAAGAAAATTTCGTATGAAAGGGTGGAGGGGAAGACGCACGCCCACTTTGAAAAAATATTCATAAAACGCTACTGTTAGAGCTTAGAAAAATCGAAACTGCTCGTCAACAGTCTTTTTCCTGTGTTTCATTATTCTGAGGGAATTCTGAGTATAGAGACATTCATAGACAATCATAAGCAATCACAAAGTATACACGAGAAAGCACCGCGATGTGAATTTTATTCCAGAGATTCCGAGATCTTTTACATTCCGGGCTGTGAACTGGTCACGAACCATTAATTACATCAACGGATGATCACCCTTGATTAGAAGGCAAAAGTAAATGCATGCATGTATCATAAATGAGTTAAATAAAGCATTAAAGGAGCATAAATATAAACAAAGCACAACATAGACAACACAGAGATTTTTACGTGGAAACCCTTACGGGAGAAAACCACGGCACAAAGCGACAAGATTCCACTATGAATTCTAGTTATACAATGGATGGAATATTAAAGGAATGAAGCTCGGATAGATTGAGCAAGTAGTTTAAATCATCAGGGATTACAGTCTCGAGTTCATGGTCTACCCATACCCTTGTTTGCCCTCCGTACGCTTAATTTCAGTGTCGGTACGTCCCGGACGGATTAGATTAGCGAGCCTTGACCGCGACCCTATTTTAGTACCGCATCGACCCAAAACCTATACCCCGGCAACCGCGTAGGCGCTGCGATTCCAACGCCGCGCGGCACGCCCCATTGCGATACCCGGTGTGAAAGTTATGATCGATTGCGTAATCCGAGGTGGGCCGTGCAACGTGCGTGTGTTGTGGGCCCCACTTGCACTAATCCCAAGAATGTGTCTAATCAATCAAATCTATCATCATCACCTCACCCATACCTCTACCCATACCCCTACCCTACACACCCCATACCCCCCATCCCTCTCTCTCCTCCCAAAGTCAACTAAAGCCCATTCCTCCCATGACCTCTCCCATCATCATCATCATCACTAATGTACCCCCCTCTCTCCCATACAAGAGCCATACGTAGGGGGAGAGAAGAGTTCATTTCAAACTCTAAAGAGAGAGAGAGAGGAGAGAGAAAGAGAGAAAGAGATTTGAGAAAGGAGAGAGAAAGAGAAAGATTTGAGAGAAGAGGGGGATTTGAGTAATCAAGAGAGAGATTAGAGAGATTGAGGGTGGAGATCTAAGTTTGGAGGACCTCAACCATCATCCGGGCCGTCCGGATCATCCAATCGTCAACCCGATCCTATCCAACCGTCCATTCTTTGAGGTGAGTGCAAGGGGGCCACAAACCCCATCCATTTTCTCAATTTCTTTCCATTTTCCTTTTCTCTTGGGTCCACCTTGTGATGGACAGTTAGATGAATGGATGGGATCATCCATGAATGGGCCCCACTTTGTAATAATAATAATAATAATAATAATAATAATAAAAAAAAAAAAAGAAAAAAAAAGAGAGAGAGAGGACTGCCGCTGGACAGCCAGCGTCCAGGGGACGCTGCTGCCCAGCAGGGGCAGCCAGGTTGGCGTGGAACAGGCCCTCACATGTGGGACCCACCTTGATGTATAAGTTTGATCCATGCCGTCCAGCTGTTCCTCCATCCCATTTTAGGGCAGTGCGCCAAAAATGAAGAAGATCCAGATCTCAGGTGGACCACACCATTGAAAACAGTGGAGATGGTGAAGCCGACTGTTAAGACTTCCTGGACCCATCGTGATGTTTGTGGACCACATCACCTGCCCAATATTGGACCCCAACGACTAGGGGAACATGATGAATGGGGTCGATTGTCCCTAAGTGGGCCCCACTTGAGATAAGCACAAAAAAAAAGGGAAACAAAAAAATACATGTGCTGGACGTCCAGCGTCTGGACGTCCTGACGCTGGAACGTCCAGCGTCACTTGGACGCTGCAATGGGTTCCCCACTCGTGGGACCCACCTTGATGTTTATGTTCCATCCACGCCGTCCATCTGTTTTCCCAGATCACTTTAGGGCCAGGCCCCAAATTTGAAGCCGATCCAAATCTTAAGTGGACCGCACCGCATAAAATAGTGTAAGTAATGATTTCTACTGTCAGAAATCTTTCGGCTAACTTTGATGTTTCTAGACTGATTCATATACCCAATATTGGGCTTGTTGGGTCCCACATGAGATGGGGAACCTGATGAACGGAGTGGATCAGACCCATGTGGGCCCCACTTGATATGAACACAAGAAAAAAAAAGGAGAAAGAAAATAAGAAGGAGAGGCAGAGCCTGACGCTGGGCGTACCAGCGTCCAGGTACGCCGGCTCGGCCTGTTGGTGGCCCACTTGTGGGTCCCACCATGATGCATGTGCTGTATCCACACCGTCCATCCAGTTGGGGAGATCATTTTAGGGCGTGACCCCAAGAATGAGTCAGATCCAAGTCTCAAGGGGGCCCCACCATAGAAAACAGTAGGGACAGTGGCCCTACCGTTGAAACCTTCTTATGGCCCACCGTGATGTTTATTTGAGATCCAACCTGTTCATGAGTTCACACGTACATGGAAGAAAGAAAAACAAAAATATTGGCTTGATCGGAAACTTCTGTGGGCCCCACTTGGGGAGAGTACATATATAAAATAAAAATAAAAAAAAGAAAACAAAAAAAAAATATGTGACCGCTGGACAGGCAGCGTCCAGGGGACGCTGCTGCCCAGCAGCCCACAAGGCATCTCCATGGGCCCCACTTGTTGGGCCCACCCGGAATGTATGTGCTTTAACTATTCCGTCCAAATGTTTTTCTCAGCTCATTTTAGTGGCTGAGCCCAAATTTAAGCATATCCAAATGGCAAGTGGGCCATGCCACGGGACAACAGTGGGAATAATAATCTCCACCATTGAAACC
Organism: Liriodendron chinense; assembly: GCA_003013855.2. Classification (NCBI taxonomy): domain Eukaryota; kingdom Viridiplantae; phylum Streptophyta; class Magnoliopsida; order Magnoliales; family Magnoliaceae; genus Liriodendron; species Liriodendron chinense. The sequence goes on along the minus strand of ML058463.1, from coordinate 4,229,649 downwards.
TTCCTAGACCCGCAATGATGTTTATTTGTCACCCAACCTATCCATAAGTGGCTGGGCCCAAAATTTAAGCATATCCTAATGTCAAGTGGACCATGCTATAGTGGGGATAATGATTTCCAACATTGATACCTTTCTAGGTTCTACAGTGATGTTTATTTGCCATCCAATCTGTTCATAAGATCACATGGACATGGACGAAAGAGAAAACACAAATATCGGTTTTATTCGTGATGCCTATCTATTTTTCTATATTATCTTGGATACAGCCCAAAAAATGAGGCAAATTCAGATGTTAAATGGACCACACCCGTAGGGAATAGTGGTCATTGATGTCCACCATGGTTTCTTCTTAATGTATATGTTTTATCCATGCCGTACACGTATTTTGGCGGCCTATCTTGTATGTGCAGGCTCAAGTATGAGGCCGATGTGGTCTCAAGTGGGCTATGCCACGAAGACCTTTACATTTCCAATGGGACCCACAGTCCGGGTCGAACTCTCTTTAGATATATATTGGGCCTTTTAAGGCCAATGTTACATGATATGTTTGGTAACATGCTAGTATGATTAGCTTGATATGTCACACTGATAACATGCTTAGTATAATGAATACCATGCTCATTCATATGCTCATACGCATCATTTGTATGCCTGTTATGGATCATGATTAACCATAGCATATGCTAGTTGGCTTGTTATACTTAGGGGACCCGTGTGAGACAGGGTCGCCCCACATGATTGCGCAGTATGCGTAAGTTGGTGCATGATTTGGATTGTATGACTCATGCATTTCGCATTGTGTATGTCACGATCGCTTTCACACCCTAGCAGCATCAGGGTGGTGGCCACCATAGTCACATCATGGTTGGTAGTATTGGACACCGGAAACTTGTTCTAGTACGTGGGCGCTATGGATGTCCTTGGGTGAAAGTCCCTAAACCTTGTGGTACCAGAAGGATGCTCCAACGTCGAGACCGAGTGGATAACATGAGCGCCCGTGTGCCAAATACCAGTAGGCCGCGTCTCCCACTGTGTCGAGGTCGGTTGGAAAGGGGTGTGACCTTATCCGCCCGGGTGAAGTGGGTTGTAAGCTAGGTCGAGTCTGACCAGCTCATGGAATGGGTCCGCTATCGGCGAGCCGGGTGGGCATTGGCATACCACTGACGAGGCGGATAGTGAGGTCTTTTCTACTCGCTTGGTTACGCGCGCGATGTGCGGCGGCCAATATTAGAGTATACTAGACCCCGGTGATGTCCCATATGAGAACTATTTGATATGTAGATCAGTTGAGGATTGACATGTTTGCATTGCATCTCTAGCATGTAACACTCGGCCATGTAGGCCCTTGCATTGCATAGCCTTGGGATGGCTGACAGCATTCATGAACTTAGTAACTTAACCCTCTACTACTTTCGCTTACTCTGATATCTGTATACTTGTCATATGCATCACACGCGCACACACGCACTCTACTGGGCTTCGTAGGAAGCTCATGCACGTTTGTTTACACTGCAGGTACTAGAGCATATCAGCAGCATTGAGCGCGGTTCATGTACATGATATTTTGGACTTCTGATTCATGTTGTATTTCCCTTTCCAGTACTGTACTCAACAAACTTATTAGTGGATATTTGATGATGTTTTATGGTTTTGTTTATGCTCCTGTACAAAAAAAAATTACCCTGAAAATCCTCCTGGTAGGATCCCAGGATCGGAACCTGGCACATGAGAGCTAGAAGCCGAGAATGGGGTACTACGGAGGCTGTTGGCACCAAGGTCGGCGATCAGGAATTTAGTGAGCCCGGTCCCCGGGTTTGGGGCGTGACACGTAGAAACCAAGTCTATGATTTATTATGGACTAAGCCATCGTTAAGACCAGTTAGATGTCGGTCCCATACTCCTTCGGGCGTTCCTAGTTGAGTAGCAACCAGGATTTTAACCGAGTCGTATATCTCAGTGTCATGACGCGTCTCTATGGACGATATGACTTTCAGGGATACACTTCATGGTTCTTGTTTAGTGCAACCAGGATTTTAACCGAGTCGTATATCTCAGTGTCATGACGCGTCTCTATGGACGATATGACTTTCAGGGATACACTTCATGGTTTTTGTTTAGTGCAACCAGGGCCAGTGACTGTCCCCGCTGGGACGGGTGACTTACTGGAAGGCACTCCATGGGATCTTTGTGCAACCAGGGTTTCGACCGAGTCGTATATCTCAGTGTCATGACGCGTCTCTATGGACGATATGACTTTCAGAGATACACTCCAAGGCATCCACTTACTGCAACCAGGGCCAGTGACCGTCTCCGATGGGACGGGTGACTTACTGGAGGGCACTCCATGGGGTCTTTATGCAAACAGGGTTTCGACCGAGTCGTATATCTCAGTGTCATGACGCGTCTCTATGGACGATATGACTTTCAAAGATACACTCCAGGGCGTCCACTTACTGCAACCAGGGCCAGCGACCGTCTCCGATGGGACGGGTGACTTGCTGGAAGGCACTCCATGGGATTTTTGTGCTACCAGGGTTTCGACCGAGTCGTATATCTCAGTGTCATGACGCGTCTCTATGGACGATATGACTTTCAAAGATACACTTAAGGGCATCCACTTACTGCAACCAGGGCCAGTGACCGTCTCCGATGGGACGGGTGACTTGCTGGAAGACACTCATTACCTTAGCCACTCAACTGACGGATCCCGCCTTGGACAGGACTCACATCAACTGGTCTTAACAATGAAGTATTTCAGACGTTTAGAACTCTTTGGTTACGATTTTCGATGATAACCGTAGTCCCATTTGATTTAGTTTCGTAACTCGATCCGAGATGAAATAAATTCATGCAATGGATGTAAATGAGTACAGTACAAAGTAACTATGCTTCATGCTCAAGAGAAGATCACATTTATGCTAGATGTTAAGTGTATCAGACAAATTATGCATATGCTTTAATCAACCCGCTTCGTATATATCTTTATGTCGTCGATATTTTGCCCTCGCGTCTTTGCGATCGTGATTGATTTCACTTGGCATTTGTAGGTATTTGGGCCATCAGGGCACTTCCCAGGGCCTGTTTACGATCTTATCGGAGGATTTGGTGAATACCTGTCATGATCGTCTTTGGATAGGGGTGGATTATGTCCACAAGGTCGCAGTGCGATCGCATTTCGATTTGTTTAGTGTAAGTCGATTTCTGAGCCAACAGGGCACTTCCCGGGGCTAAAAACGACTAAGTAGTGGACCTGTTTATGGTCTGATCAAGGTTTCTCGGAGATCCTGAGATCAGGTAATCTTGTTGTAATGCATGAATATATTGTATTATGTTATGGCGGAGAGAAGTTTCCCTCTCGGGTTCGGTCAAATTCTGCTCGATTCCTCTCGATTTCGGTCATTTTCGGCTCTTTTGGAACGGTTTCCAAGGTTTGCAATATTGTCTAAGTGTTGGCCTTTTTTATTAAATTGCTGATTTGGCCCACTTAACATGGACCATTGGCGAATCCGGTCCGGGGGATGGATAGAGGAGATTGATGTGTGTCTAGGAGCGTCCTCTTGATCGGAATGCGGGCCACATCAAAGGCGGGCCACATCACAGAAGGCCCCACCTCCCATCAGCGTCCAGACGCATCTCCCATGGGGTGTGGGCGCATGTGATCTTAAGTTGGGTGCATGTGATTCCATCCCAAGCGCATGTGAGAGAAAAGTGAGGAGAGAAAGGGAATGGAAGGGAGGTAAGCGCATGTGCCTGCCTCTTGGGCGCACTTATGCGCATGTGGCTTGCCACAAATGCATGTGAGGAGAGAGAGAAAGGTTATCAAGCGCATGTGACACTACACATGCGCCCAACATCCCAACCATGGGCGCATATCCCCATGGGACTTAGGGATTTTTGCATTTTTCTCCCCAAAACTTAAATGGGTGAGCGCATGCCATTATGTGACTTGGAGGATTTTGCTCCGGTGGGAGAAATCCCTTTCCGGCGAGGGCATCCGGCGAAGGGATGGGCGCATGTCCCTTTCACGGTGAGGATTCCAGTGAGGAATTTTTACCTCAGCAAGAAGAGTGCTCTAGGAGTGATGATCTCGTCCCTGTCTCATCAAGTAGAGGGGTATTTATAGCATGTTAATCAGGGTATCGGGTACCGGGCGCATGTTGTTTGCAAAAGGGAGAGCATGTGCATGCATTTGGAGAGAGGAGTCATGCGCATGTGATGGGAATCATGCGCATGTCACCATGCATCAGGCGCATGTGGCTTAGTGCGGGTGCATGTGCCCTTGGTATGGGCGCATGTGGCCTCTGTGTTTGCCGCATGTGGCCCCACTTAGAATATTTTCATGATTTTTTATATTTTTATTTTATTTAGAATATTGAAAGGGGAGAGAGAGAGCTCTCATGCGCATGTGGTGAGAGGGCAAATGCATGTCTCCTCATGTCATCCGCATGTGGAGAGAGAGTGAATGAATGCATGTGGAGAGAGAAACGAATGCATGTGGAGAGAGAAACGAAATGCATGTGGAGAGAGAGTGAACGAATGCATGTGGAGAGAGAGAGTGAACGAATGCATGTTCCATCCATTCGAATATTTCAGGTTTCGGGCTCCGACGGGCGACCTTCAAAGGGGGGCTACCTTTTCAGATACCCAAGTCACTGACGCCAAGCCGCTTTTAGGCCATAATCGACCTCCTAAATGAACGAGGTGGGGTACTGATGGTCATCTGTTGTAAATTTTGGTAGTTCTTTCCCAATTTGGACCCTCCCGATCAGCTCTTTGCATAGGAATATTGTTCCGGGAAGCGCGCACATGGAAATATGCACCGCAAGGACTTCAAACTTGTTACTTAAGGTTTTTTGGGCATTCCGGATCATTTGGCGGCCATCTGCATGTCTAATTCCAGCCTGAAATGGTACCTGTAAGCTTTCGGGCCCTTATAGTCGGATACGGTCAGGGCAAAAATGCATTTGGAAGCGCGCAGGTAAAGATATGCATCGTGCGACCTTGAAATTTGCAGGTTAAGGGTTTTAAGGCGTTCTGGATCATTTGGCGGTAATCCACATGTCTGATTCCACCCCGAAATAACATTTGTAGGTTTCGGTCATGATCGCTCATGTTTGAGTTGCACTGGCATTTTCTGAGTATTTCGGATCTCGAAATCAGTCCAAATCGTCGTAGATGGATCGCTGAATACTATTTTATAATGGGTATAAATTTGAGCCCCAACAGCTACGCAGCCTGGTGGTGGTGCGTCGGCTGTCTCCCCTCTCCCAGGCAATCTGAATGAAACAGAATCTGGGACTCGATATGTTTCTCTAAGGCTAGAAAGCCTTTCCTCCGTCAATATAGAGGAGTAACCGGCGACAGAATATCTCCCGGCCGGTACTCTAGCGTTGTTGGATTCAGAAGAATCGGGGGTTTCATCCCCCAGAGGAACGATCTCTTCATCAGAAACCTCCGCCATTACAAAAGAAAAGCGAGATAGGAGAAGAAAAAAAGGAAGAAGACTACCTCTGCAAAGAGGTTTGCACCGAAAACAAAGAAGAAGAAGAAAGAAGAAAACTCCGCAGCAGATAGAATTCGAAAAATGGAAGAAATTCTGCAGAGTTTGATATTTATACGCAATCATTCCGTTTGATTTGGTGGACACGCGGCAGCCTCTCATCCGGCACGACAGACGAACGGGCACTAGCATTAAATACGGAAACACGTGGCGACCGACGCCTCATTTCTTGCGGCAGAAAAGGCTGCATAAAGCTGGCTATCATTAATGCGGAATCATGCGCACTCTCTCCCAGCAGCCAGCTACACATACAAACAAAACCCTTGGCACAGCTCCTCAACGCCAAGGGTTTGGGGGGCATCTGTTATAGATGAGTTTTGCTTTAAAAGGAAATGTGAGGAATCGCGGTCGTATCTCTATAATGTGAGCAGCTCGGCTCGTGCTCGACAGAAGGGGTCGCACTTCCAGAATGCGAGCAGCTCGGCTCGGGCTCGACAGAAGGGGTCGCACTTCCAGAATGCGAGCAGCTCGGCTCGTGCTTGACAGAAGGGGTCGCATTCAAGTATACTAAATGTGAGCACTCTTGATATGAGTAGCTCCCGGCACCTGAGTAAATTGTGGTTTCTGGTCTTTAGCGTGGATGGTCTTCGACTCATAGTACCAGCAGCCCGTATAGGCCGGTTTCGGTTTATATCTATTCTTAGCTCCGCATATCCAGAGACGTAATCAGCTAGACGTCTAGGATGTTTTGACTACATCTTTATCCAAGGATTAACGAGATAAGCTTCTTATCCCATGAAATCAGTGCTAATCTTAACAGCTTGCGTAGCGGATTGGATCATTGAGATCTGTATAAATAGATGACTCTACTGATGATAAAGGTACGGAATACTCAATCTTTAACCCCGATTGATTAATCCTTCTCTTTTCAACCTCATCCTATCTAATTTAAGCATCGGAGGGCTAACGGCTGGACGCCAGCCACCCTTAGTTGCTTTCTGTTTCCTTTCAAGTCTAAGGAAGAAATCTCTTAGAGAGAAGGTGATCGTTCGGAGGACCCTGTTACAAAATTTGACGTAAACAATGGATATATGTGGCCTCCTGTTTGATTGAACTGCACAAACAGAGTAGCCATGGGATAACCCAAGTGGTCTCCTCATGCTAGAGAGTGCCCCCGGCACACAAGTGTTTTCTCGTATGCAGTCCATTCGTAAATAACTGTATTGACTGACTGGGCGCGGATTTCCTGCGCGAAAGCCTTGTGTAGGAAGTTCTTGCGTTGGGAACCAAGGTAGGGCCCACAGTGATTTTTTTGATGAATCCACCCCGTTCATCCGTTTTGGGAGCTCATTTTAGGACCGAAGAACAAAAATGAACCGGATCCAAGACTCAAGTGGGCCGAAAACGTGAGGATTAAACGTCCATAGTTGAAATATTTGTAGAGCCACAGGAGTTTCGAATCAGGATAATATTTGTGTTTCCAGTTCATCCCAGTAGTAGTGACGTTATGAACGGTATGGATGTCATATAAACATCACTGTGAACCCCAGGGAGGTTTCAACTGTAGTAATTTACCTACCCACCTTTTCCTTTAGTGAGGCCCACTTGAGTCTTGGATCCGGTTCATTTTTGTTCTCACGTCCTAAAATGAGCTCCCGAAACGGATGAACGGGGTGGATTCATAAAAAACATCACTGTGGGCCCCACCTTGGTTCTCAACGCAGGAACTTCCTGCGCAAGGCTTTCGCAGGAAATCCGCGCCCGACTGCCACGAGTTTAATTTTCTAGGGACGGACAGCTGCGCTCCAACACCATGGGATCCACCGGGAGTGGATTAGGTGAGACCCCGGCCTCACCTAAGACGGTGCGACCCTTACCATGGGGTTACCGTGGGCCCACCTTGATGTATGTATTATGTATCCACTCCGTCCATCCATTTTTCCAGATCATTTTAGGGGATTATAAAAGAAAGAAAGCAGATCCAATCATCAGGTGGACCATAACATAAGAAACAGTGGTGATTGACCATCCTACCATTAAAAACTTATTAAGAAGTACCTTCATGTTTCCATAGTTTTTATTTACCATCCAATCTGTTGATAAGGTCACATGAGCCGGAATTAAGGACAAAAACAAATGTCAGCTTCATCCAAAACTTTTGTGGCCCATTAATGGTCAATAATCACTATTTCCTATTTTATGGTCCACCTGATGATTGGATCTGCTTCCTTTCTGGTATAATCCCCTAAAATGATCTGAAAAAAATAGACGGACGGCGTGGATACATAATACATACATCAAGGTGGGCCCCACAGTAACCTACAGTAAGGGCCGCACCAGTCTTGGTTGAGGCCGGGGTCTCACCTAATCCGCTCTCGGATCCACCATGTTACATGTATATGTAAAATCCACTCCGTTCATCCGCTTTTATTCTCTTTTTTGAGATACAAAGTGAGGTGGAGCACACAGCAAGGGAGATGGATGCCAACCATAGGTTTGTGTGTGGGCTGCTATGCCGTGTATGTTTTATCAAACCCGAAAGTACAAAATCAGCCTGATCCATATATAAAGCAGGCCACACTGAGTGAACTTAGATGGTTTAGGTGCAGTTTTACATTGTTTCAAATTTTTTTTTTTTTTTTTGTTATGTACGATGGTTGTCACCTGATGGATGGATTGGATTTATATATAAGACATGGTGGCGCGATACAGTGTTACAGAGGATTCCGGTTCTTAGTGCCTGCGTATCAACCCTGACGCTAACCAGAGTAACCCGTGTATGCCCTGAAAAGCATCCCTCGGGTGTCCTCGAGTTGTCCCAGTCGTTTCCCCGTTTCTCATCTTCCATTTCCCCGTCTCTGTCTCTCTCACCTTCCAAACCCTAGATTTCTCGCGCAACGAAGATGACGATGAATCATCTAATAACCCTAGCTCGCCGATCTCGAAAACCCTCATTTCTCCTCCAAACTATCCGATTCGCCTCCGCCTCTCCTGCCATCATCGGCGCCTCCGTGGGCCCCACCACGCCAGCTGCCCCACCCGTCATGCCCTACGATCTTCTCGCGGAAGCCGTCCGATCGAAGCTCAAGCGCCTCGACGACCCCGATCCACGCTTCCTCCGCCACGCCTCCCCACACCCCACCCTCACTGACCACACCCCCATCCTCTCCTCCCCCGCCACACGAGTTACCACCCTCCCCAACGGTCTCCGCGTTGCCACCGAGTCCTCTCTCTCCTCCCGCACCGCCACCGTTGGGGTCTGGATCGACGCTGGCAGCCGTTTCGAGACCGATGACACTAATGGTACTGCCCACTTCCTTGAACACATGATCTTCAAGGGGACCGAGAAGCGGTCGGTCCGCGTTCTCGAGGAGGAGATCGAAAACATGGGGGGCCACCTCAATGCATACACCTCCAGGGAGCAGACCACCTACTACGCCAAGGTCTTAGACAAGGACGTGCCTAAGGCCCTCGATATCCTCGCCGACATACTGCAGAACTCGTGCTTTAATGAGGATCAGATCCGCCGTGAGCGGGATGTCATTCTACGGGAGATGCAAGAGGTACGGATGTCCAATTTCAGTGTGTTCACTTAGGGCCTGTTTGGGTGCAACTTCAAAATGAGTTAATATTAGTTGCATATTAGAAATCATAGCTTCTATCAATGAGAAAAACTTTGATACTCTGGCAGTCTGATGGATGATACACATGCACCCAGAAATTACTTACAAATTGCACATGTGACATACAAGTAGTCAAATCAAATCGTTCAAATTATGGTACCCAGTGAAGATGTGTCATGAACCAAAAATTAAGGTGTCGTTTGGATGCTAGTAAATGATTTACTAGTAAATGACTTAAAGTGCTAGTAAATGATTTACTATTGTCTGTTTGGATGCAAGTTGTAAATGATTTACTAGTAAATCATTTACAGTGTTTGGATAGCCTGTAAATGGATTATATCCTGTAATTGTATATTCACACCTGAAAAGCAAATCAACAAATAACATTCAAATTGCATATTGGAATTTCCTTTCAAGTGGATCATTGGGTTAAGCCCATGTCACTAAACCTTGGAGTTAATCATCAAAGAAAACCGAGTAGTATGTGAGCCACACAAGTGGGCCCACGAATTCGAGGTCGCTGGAGGTGGTTGGGATCATTGGTCCGGTAGAAAGCTGCTGCTAGAAGGGTCTTTGAAGCTTGGAAGATCACTAGAGGGAGGGAGGGAGGGAGGGGGAGGGAGGGAGGGAGAGGGAGAGGGAGCCGTTGGATGTTCTGCAACAGCAGGTGCGAATCTGCTTTATAGCAGAAATTCAAAATAGATCCGTTGCCATTTTCTACCCCGTCATCCCATTTACTAGTAAATGAAATCTCACCTTTTTGCTAGTAAATGGGAGAAGGCATTTGCTAGTAAATGACTTACTACTAGTAAATGATTTACTAGTAAATGGGAACATCCAAACACAAAAAAGGGCCATTTACTAGTAAATGATTTACAGCCTATCCAAACAACCCCTAAGCTTATTTGATTATCTGATTATTGCATTGGTGGACATTTGGAAAGTTAGAAATAAACAATGGCCAATATCCAACGGTCCTGTTTTCACAAACAAGTGTCCAAGAATCAGAGGTTAGGATGGTTTGACCTATCTGATCTTGGGATTGTGACTTGGCAACAGTAGGCTCTGCACATTGTAGTCAGTTTAATCTGAGTACTATATGCCACATTCACAATTTCCGAGTTCCTGCACATATCAAGTGTCATATGCATCCTGAGTATCATATAACTCCTCCATGCCAATAATTTGATCTCCTACGCATAATTGCAATTAGATATATGAGATGAACACTTTTTTAAGTGGCAATCAAACAGGCCCTTAGTTTATTTTTTATTTATAGTTCTACATTCTGCCATTTTAATTCACACACGTATAGGTTCATATTCTGGCATTTATACAGGCTGAAGCTTTTAGGTATTAGCATATCAAGTGGTTCAAACTCGGATTAAAATTATCAATCTAATAACCACCAAGACAAACAATATTGTATTTGTTTGCTACTTCTTGATTCAGATAATTTATGAATTTTTCTCCTAATTTCCCTGTATTTTCATCTTTTCTGAGGTTATGTTTTGTACTATGGAACTGAGTTGCAATTACCAGTTTAGGTGTAAATAACCAGTTTGCAATTTCCTTAGTACTTATATTCAGGGTTTGAGCCTCAAATTGCAAATTTATTACTTTTAATCTCAGCTTGGACTTGGGAGGGCTGCAATTGAAATTTGAGGACTACTATTTATTATCAATACTGGGAAACATCATCAGTTTTTCATCGTTTTCTCTAGGTTAAAATGGATGCTCACAATTGAATTCATCTGTGCATTGAAACACAACCTTGGATAACTTTTCAGATATCCTAGTGGAAGGAGACTCTTTGAATGTTCTCGGACGGGTGGGGGTTGCTTTATTATACTATTGGAGTTTGTGGATGTGATGAATACATGGTTGACTATCGACAATACATGCATTGAAGTTTGCATTTCATCTTCCTATATATTTTTGAACAAAACGTAAAAGCCAATAAAGATGAGTAAATCTTGATTGTTCTCATTGCATTTTTCTCCCATAACGAATTTGGAATGCTTGCATTGGAAAGAGATTATCCTCATTTGATCAGAAATGAATTCTATTCCCCAAATTAAAGAAACACAACTGGTCCAAAAGAATGCTAATTCTTTTCTTTACAAAGGATAGTTAAACATTTGGTGCTGGGGAAGAGAATATCTTCTACTTAGAGGTAGGATTGTTCTTATTAAGGCATTTTATGAATCTTCTTGTCTAGTTTATGTCATCGTTCAGGATGCCAGCTTTGGTGGCACTGTGGCAGATATAGCTAGTCAGATATAACTAGAAAGGTTCCAAGGTACTTCATTTGGGAGGTTATAGTAAAAGGCATAAGCACCATTTAATGGTGTAGACAGATGTTTGCAAATCATCGAAGGTCTTAGCATTGAGAGCAAGGTTAAAATCGTTATATTGGGTATCACATTGGATTTTTTTGAAAGGTTCATATCAGATAATACACACTAGTTCCAATAAATATATCTGAATAATTATACTCTCAAATATGGGATTATAATAATGCTTCCAAAAAAGGGCTTGGGTGGATCAGGAAGTTCTTGGTGTGATTGATTCTTATCATTGGGCACTGAAACTAATACATATCGAGCAACACGTATCGGTTTCGGACTATACTATGATCACTAATAGAGTATTAGAAGCTGCAGTGGTTTGCTTTTGGGAAGGAACTTTGGCATTTTGGGGAACAAAAGGATGTACTATGGAGTAAGTTTATTGTTGTAAAATGTGAAGTAACGTTGCTAGGATCGTAGAAGGGTCAAAGGATCGAGAGGAGCTGAGGTGCTGAGGGTAATTTACTTAGTTACAGAAGATTTCAATAAAGATACAAGGTATCGGGTAGGTTTGGGGACAAAAATAAGATCTTGGGAGGATTTGTTATTGGGTGATGGATGCCTTCGCATATGCTTTTAGAAGGCTTCCACAGAATAGTAATGGAAAAGTGGGCTGCATCCATGATTTATGTGGAAGGACTGCAAGTTGAATACTTTGGAAATTTGATAAGAAAATAAGTGAAGAAATTTCAATCTCGGTAGGGTTCTTGCTCCCATCAAAGTTTGATAAAAGGATTTTTTTTTACTCAAATCGCTGTTTATGAACTTGGTGGCTTATGGTAACGATCCATGTCCTAAAGCTAAGCACCTAAGTGATGAGTTGTCTTATGGTGGATGGTGGCACTAGATAGGATCTTATCATTTGACCATCTCAGGGGTTGGGATTATAGGTTGGCAAATATGCGCTTTATGTGTAAGAAGGATAAACAATTGATCATCTTCTTCTACACTGTCTGATGGTTGGTAGCATTTGGCATTTTCTCCAACTATTTGGGCTGCATTAGGTTCTACCTTAGTAGGTGGAGGGCATGTTTACGAGTGCTTATGGAGCTTGGACTCTAAAAACGGATTTTTCTTTTTCAAGAATGGTTTGATATGTTATTCTTTGGGGGCTTTGGAATGAAAGAAATAAAACAATTTTCCATAACGGGGATTGGAACGCTTATTTAGAAAATTTGTCCCTATTTGTCCATTCAGTGCTTAATCTAGAGGAGTTCTATGTATTGCCTTTGTCCATAGTTTCTAAAAGTAAAGGATTATTACAGAAGGGGAAAGATTATGAGAAGAACTGCTCATTGGTCTTTTCCTCCATGGGTATGAGCATACTCAATTTCACTGGAGCTCTTTGTGGAACTTGGATCTGACATGTGTTAGAGGCTTGGTGAGGGAGATAGATAGCATCAACAATGAGATTCATGATCTGGACCTGAAAGAAGAAGCGGACTCTCTATCGGCTGAAGATTTAAATAGGAGATTTTCCTTATCCGCCGAACATTCCAAGTTCTTGAAGCAAGAAGAAATTATGTGGAGACAAAGATCTTGTGCGATGTGGCTTGAGGAAGGCGACAACAACACCTCTTTCTTCCACAGTATAGCTAGTGCCCGAGCGAGGAATAATCACATAAGTAGCATTTCCGTGGATAGCGAGAGACTAGAAGACAAGGAAGTTATATGCAGTGTTTTAAGTATCGACGACATCAGCCGATATATCCCACGATATATCTTGTATCCCACCTGTGCGATACAAAATGCACAGGTAGTGCCGATATATCCCACCTATTCGATTCGGTGAGCATTTTCGATTTTTGATCAATTTTTTTTTTTTTTTGTTGTTGTTGTAAATCACGTTAAATAAGTGTCAAATGGTTACAAATCTATGATTCTTCATGTTTTTCATGAAAAACATGGATTTGAAGCTTCGATTTCAAGATTTGGACGAGATGGGCCAAGTTGTGGAAAATTGGGAAAAATCGAAATTTCTCAATTTCTCGCAAATCAGTTACAATCTTTGTATCCAAACAAAAAATCAAACATGTATGTAACCTGATCTAGTGATTTTTCTTTTGCTTTTGAATTTATTGCTTGGGTTTCCATACATGTCTTCTTACGTTTATAAATTATATGAATAGAATTTTAATATACTTGCATCGGTTCGGTTGGACAGTGCATGTATTAGGACCCCATACAAAGGAAACCCCCATTATGTGCACTTTTTTTTGTAATCTTTTGATTTATAAGTGTGTATTGATGTCTTTTTCAACAATCCTTGAAGTTTCATTGAAAAATTCAACCAAATTCCCAATGTTCCCATGTTTCCCAACAACAACGATACATTACGCGATACAATTGATATATCCCATGCGATAACCGATATGTATCCGTATCCTATGGGTGCGATACATTACGCGATAACGATATTTAAAACATTGGTTATATGTAAAGCCGTAGTCGATATCTTTTCCAATTTGCTATCCAGGGAAGAAGATCCACGACCTGTTCTAGATAATTTAAATTTCCGCAAGATTTCAGACTTTGACAAGAGGTTCCTAGAGAGATAGATTGAAGAGCATGAAATCAAGGAAGTGATCGATGTGTTGGGGAGCGACAAGGCTTCAGGCCCCGATGGTTTTCCGATCTATTTCTTCCAAGTGTTTTGTGATGTGATTGAGAAAGATATGACCAATTTTTTTTTTTTTTTTTTTTACAAGAATTCCAATTCAAAGGCCATCTTCCTAGATGCATGGGGGCTACTTTCTTAGTGCTTATTCCAAAAAAATAAGGGGCCGAGTTCCTGCACGATTATAGGCCTATTAGTCTCATCGGAAGCCCCTACAAAACTCTAGCAAAGGTGTTGGCATCCAGATTCAGTAAGGTTATTCCTAAGGTTATATTGGACAACCAAAGTTGTTGACAGGCAAATCTTGGACTGCACCCTCCTTGCTAATGAATGTATTAATGCAAGACACAAGGATAAAAAAAATGAGTACTATTCAAGCTCAACATTGAGAAGGTGTATGATTACGTAGATTGGGATTTTATGAAATACATGTTGCAAAGGATTGGCTGTGTTGAAAGATGGATAAACTGGATGGGGGAATGCGTATCTTCAGCCCATTTTCAGTTTTAATCAATGGATTGCTAAAGGGATTCTTCAAATCATCGAGAGGTCTTAGGTCGGGTGACCCCTCGTCTCCTTTTTTGTTTTTAGTAGTAGCAGAAGCCCTTATTGCTATGTTAAATAAAGGTCAACAGCTAGATGTGATTTCAGGATTCAATAACATGACGTTTGGGCTCACCATCTCTCATTTGCAATTCACAGACAACACTCTTCTGATGTGTGAGGCAGACCTAATTAAGATAGACGATTCGAGGAAAATAGTGGGCTGTTTTGAGGAGGTTTCCAGCCTGGGGATCAATTTGCTAAAAAGTGAGATGTTGGGGGTAGGGTTATCTATTGAAGAAGAATCGTCCTTCGCGACTATATTCGGATGCAGATTTGGATCCTTTCCTTTGTCATACTTGGGTCTTCCCCTTTGTGTAGGGAAGCCTCCCAAATAGTTGTGGAACAAGGTCATTGAGATATTTAAATGGAAATAAGCAAGATGGAAAGGGAAGCGACTTTCATTCGTTGCCCACGTTACTCTCATTAAAGCGGCACTTTCCAATCTTCCTTTTTATTTTATGTCTCTTTGCAGGTGCATCGGTTGTAGAGAAGCTTGAGAACCTCCGAAGGGATTTCTTATGGCAAGGGATGGAGGATCATAATAAATTTCATTTGCTGAGATGGAGTGAGGTTTGTTTGCCTATAGCTGAAGGAGGAGCAGGACTTAGGGACCTCGAGACTATGAATGCGGCCTTGCTAGGCAAGTGGCAGTGGAGGTGTGGGAACGAGGAAGGAAGATTGTGGAGAGATTTCTTAGCCCACAGATATGGGCTTGCAGACAGAGGATGGGAGACAAAGAAGTCGTCACTATAGCGATGTGTAGAGACATTCTTTTGATCCCCCCTTCCGTCATAGCTTCTACTGCTTATTCTTTAGGAAAAGGAGATCGTATTAGGTTTTGGGAGGATCTTTGATGTGGATCGAGGCCTCTCCAGGAAGACTTCCCTAGTCTAGCAGCTTTATCAACTCAAACAAACATCACTGTGGATCGATGCTATTCGTTCAATGGTAGGGGAGCGTGGTGCCCTCCATGTAGGAGAGGGCTTTTAAACTCAGAAAGTGAAGAATTTGCAAGCCTGGTTCTGCGCATCCACTTTCTTCGGCCTTCTCCAGATTCTTCCGACTCCTAAGTATGGACGTTGTCACTCTCAGACATGTGATAAAGACGTTATTACTAGTTACATTACTTCCTTTTATCAGAATCTTTTGATGGTTGAGAAGTGGGGGAGGCTGAAGCTTGATAACATCCATTTTGACAAGATCACGGAGGTAGATGCGGCTTTTCTCGATAGACCCATTGGGGAGGAGGAGGTGTGTGCAGTTTTGTGCGCGATGTGTGGTGATAAGGCTCCTCGGCCTGACGGTTTTCCCATTCTTTTCTTCCAGAAATTTTGGCACGTGGTTAGGAAGGATGTTATGGACTTCATTTCCGAATTTGTGGAAGGGTCGGTTGTCTTCTGAGATGGGAGCTACGTTCATCGTTTTATTGCCTAAAGTAGAAGGAGCGGAACTTCTTAAATACTTCAAGCTGATTAGTCTTATAGGCGCACCTTATAAGATCTTGGCTAAAATTCTTGCGGATGGATTTGAGGGAGTGCTTCTGAGAGTCATCTCGGAAAGTTAGGGCGCTTTTGTTGCAGGTAGACAAATCTTGGATAGTGCCTTGGTGGCTCACAAAGGTATCGACTCCAAGTATAGAGACAAGTTGTGTGGGCTTGTTTGCAAGCTCGACATTGAAAAGGCCCATGATCACGTCGATTGGGAGTTCCTCGATTATATGCTTCTCAGGATTGGGTGTAGCCAAAGGTGGAGGGATTGGATCATGGTTAGTGTTCAATTGCCCTCCTTTTTTATTCTCCTTAATAGCTCTCCCAAGGGTTACTTCTGGTCTTCGAGAGGGTTAAGTCAGGGGGACCCGCTTTCTTTGTATTTGTTCATCGTGGCAGGGGAAGCGCTTAGTGCTATGCTTTGTGGAGGGACAGAGTTTGGTTTGTTTTAAGGTTTTCAAGTTGCCGATAGCAATCATCAAATATCTCATCTCCACTATGCAGATGACACCTTGCTTTTTTATGAAGCAGAGGCCAAGGCAGTGGACAATTTCCATAAGTTGACGATTTGTTCCGAAGCGGCTTCGGGTCTTAAAGTCAATGTTGCAAAGTCAGAGCTTCTTGGCATTCATGTTGAGGAGGAGTTGAAATCTTTTGCAAGTATCTTTGGTTGCAAGACTGGGTCTTTCCCTTCCATCTATCTTGGTTTGCCTCTTTGTATCGGGAAATCGACGTCTCATCTGTGGGATGGGGTGATCGAGAGGAAGCTTGTTGGTTGGGAGTGTCGCCTTCTCTCGCTAGGGGGCCATCTAACCCTCATTAAGATGGCTTTTGCTAACATGCCCATATATTTTCTATTGTTATTCCGATGCCCGAGAGTTGTTTTGCTAAGGTTAGAGAAGCTGAGGCATGAATCTTTCTGGAAGGGTGCTAGTGAAGGGAATAAATTTCATATCCTCAGGTGGGATGAGGTTTGCTGGCCTTATGAAGGAGGGGTTGGTATGAAACCCGTGGGGTCTATAAATATTGCTATGCTTGGTAAATGGGTTTGGAGGTTCGGGGTGGAGGAGGGAAGAATGTGGAGGGAGGTAGTGGCTGCCAAATATGGTACTCAGGACGGGTGTTGGTACGTCAAGAGGTCTTCACTGTATTGGGCTTCAACTATATGGAAGGTGGTAGTGGCCATTGAGCATCTTGTTTGTCAGGGTATTTCTTTCCTCCCTGGGAAGGGCCGTTGTATCCGTTTTTTGGCGGATGTTTGGTGTGGGGACCAAGCGTTGCAAGAGCTTTTCCCGAGAAGTGCTCGTCTGGCTCTTGATCATTTCGTTCTTGTAGCCGACTGCTTCTCGATTATAGGAGGATCGTTGGTTTGGGCTCCCCCGCGCCATAGGGATTTTATGGAGGTTGAAGTTGTCAAGTATGCCGATTTACTCCTTATTCTCAGTAAAGTGAATATCGACCTTTCTGAGGATGATATGATTATTTGGAGTGTAAGTCCTTCGGGGAAGTTTAGAGTTAAATCTTTCTACCCTTTAATTTGGGAGTACCCTTTAATTTGGGAGTCTTCGAAGCGCCCTCTTACTCATCCGTTCCAGCATTGGTTTTATGGGGCCCCTCCTCGGGTGGTAGTCTTCGTGTGGTTGGTGTGTCGAAAGAGGATCCTCACTTTCGATAATTTGCAAAAATGGGCTATGGTTCTTCTCAATATTTGTTTGTTATGCATGAATAGCGGGGTGTCGATTGATCATTTATTTATCCATTGTCCTTTTGTCGGGAAGGTGTGGAGCCATTTCTTATCAATTTTCCATGTTAACTGGGTGATGCCGACTTCGGTGGAAGAGCTTTTGTGGGCGTGGTGTGGCGGTGAGATTGGCAAAGGAGACAAAAAATCTTGGAGGTTGCTTATTAGGGCCGTGTTTTGGGCCATTTGGGGAGCAAGGAATGGGAACTGCTTTAGAAATGTTCCGGCTAGAGAGGAGGAGCTTATTGCTAAAATTAAAGATTCCATTGAGGGTTGGGTTCGCTTTGGTTAGGCCTTTCCTCTAGCTTGTTTCCGCTGGCAGGTGGTGTATTCTTTTCTCGCTTTTTGCGAGTTTTTTTTAATAAAAGTTATGTTATCGCTAAAAAAAAACAAGAAAATTTAATCCGGCTTCCTCACTCTTCGTTCAAGTCTCTCTCTCCCATTCACTTTTGGTCCTATGGAGCTCCCCCTAAGGTCTCCTCCGTCATTTGGATGGCTGGTAGGAAAAGGATTTTAACGACAGACAACTTGCTAAAGAGAGGTATGGTTCTCCTGAACATATGTCTTCTATGCATGGGATGCGCGGAATCAGTAGATCATCTTCTTATCCATTGCTCTTTTGCTAGCCACCTATGGAGTCATATTCTCAGTCTATTCGGCATCAGCTGGTCAGCGCCCCAATCTGTCCTGCAGTTTCTATGGGCATGGAATGGGGCTCGGTTCTCTAAAGATAGGGTAAGAGTGTGGCGGCTGCTTCTCATGTCCGTTATGTGTAATATATGGCTCAAGCACAAAGCCCATTGTTTTGATAACAAGAGCAAATCCCCAGGTCAGGTGCTTGGAAAGGTCAAAGGGGACGTAGTTGAATGGGCTACCGGGCAGCTTCTGTTAGATCTTAGTGTAGTCTGTTCCTTTTTGGAAATGTAATTTTCTCCTTGTTGTATTTTTTGCCTTAACTTTGTCAAGCTTTTGCAATAAAATTCTATTCATAATTCCTCAAAAAAAAAAAAAAAGGTTTGTAGAGGGATCATTGTGGCGAGAATGTGCTTGCATAATGTGGACTGGACAGTTATGTTGATACCAATGAGGTCAATGTTTCATCATTTCGTTGGAGATGCTAATAACTTAGTTGACTCTTTAGCTAGGAGAGTTGTTCATAAACACGTTATGACTATCGATCCTCCACTCCCCTATAATATCTTTAATTTTCTTTCTATAAAAATTGTTTTATTTTATCACAAAACTTAATCCTCTTATTAATCATTTCTCTAGAAAATAGCAATGAGTTTAAATGAAAAAACCTAGTGTTTGGAATTTGTTTTTTTGTTGGTAGAGGGGATAAGATTTTAGAATGACATTTGGTTGGATGACGTTTGAGTATTTGTTCGTCCTTCCTTTGCACCATGTTGCCAAAGTGAAGGAATGCTATGCAGGTTATGGGGTGTTTTATTTTGTGGAATGTCCTTATGGATGAGGAATTCTCTTGGGGAAGTTGAATAAGGTGTTTATCAGATCGATTTTGGATAAGAAAATTTGGAAGTGGGTAGGGGATTATTTTCGTCCAAGTTTTCTCTAGATTTTGTTTGTTGGTGGGGAATCTAGGCCACGTGCCAGAGTTTGGGGCTCTTGCTTTCCTCTTGAGGATCCATGTGTTTCCTTGGGTGGAAACTGCGAATAAAATCCTTATGCTAAAAAATCTGAAAAAGAGGAAGAAATCGCTTCCCAATAGAGGCAACTTGTGCAAGAGGAAGATGTGATGAATTGTATACAGTTCATTCATCCTATATTGGCTTGTGGTATCACTTTATGGCTAGAGTTGGGACAAGTTTGATATTTAATGGGTTGCTTAGGGAGGGTGTTTGATGGATGGCCCTCCGGTCTGTTTTAATATGAAGGGAAGGTTTTGTTGGAAGATGGTTCCCTTTGCTGTTAACTTTGGGCTATGTGATGTGGCTTGATTTGTATCATGGCGACTATGCATTTGATTGCAATGCAAAGATGGTGGTGACAATCGAAATTGACAGTGGATAATCGTGCTTTGTAATTCATGAATTACATCGTCAGTGGATAATTGTGCTTTGTAATTGGTGAATTACATTGGCAACAATTTTTTGATAACATTGTTAACATAAGTGAGAAAATACTATAAGGAAATCAAAAAAAAAAAAGGAGACTTCAACTCCTATCTTGATGACTAAAAACTAGGAGTTTTTTTTCTTGTTTGTTTGTTGAGGAAAATATGTTGAGTTGCGAGTCATTCAAGTAGAGCACTCTTCACGTGGGACCAACAATGGTAGCCAATGTTTTATGTGACCACTGCTTTCCTGGGTCCAATCCAACCATACACAATTATGTTCCACAGGTTATCTTGATGACTAAAAACTAGGAGTGTTTTTTGTTGTTGTTGTTGTTGTTGTTGTTGAGGAAACTATGTTGAGTTGCGAGTCATTCAAGTATAGCACTCTTCACGTGTGACCAACAATGGTAGCCAATGTTTCATGTGACCACTGCTTTCCTGGGTCCAATCCAACCATACACAATTATGTTCCACAGGTTCAGTACCCTCGTAATTCACTTTGTCATCTAGTGGGGTCCACAGTATTCCCTTGTGCAGCTGACTTAGTGGGGTTTGCGTCTTTTGTTTTTGAAAGATAACTGAAAATTTCTTAAGACGCCTTCTTGGGTCAAATCCAACCATATACAATTACGTCCCATAGGTTCAGTACCCTCGTAACTTCCTCTGTCAGCTAGTGGGGCCGACATTATTTCCTTGCACCTGACTTGGTGGGCTTTGCATTTTTTTTTTTTTTTTTTTGAGAGATAATTGAAAATTTATTATTTTTTGAGAGAGTTGAAAATTTATTAAGATGCCCACCAAAAGGCAGGAAAGAATACAATGCTACACTAAAGCTCGCATATAAAAGAAGAAATAGAAGCCTTAGTTACTTCGACATAAGGAGGCCAACACGAAACAAAGCCCTTGATAATGCTAATCACCCCATCTACTGTGGTATTCTCATTTCTAAAGCACTGCCCATTCTTCTCCTTTCAAATAGCCATAATGAGGAGCCTCCTGATCGCTTTACCAACTTTTTCAACACCCTCTTAATGCCAAGCCCAAAGAAGAGCCTCCACTGACTCCGGGCCAATACATATGAGTCGCCGCAAGGAAATAATCCCACACTTCTTGAGTGGAGGAGCAGTTCATAAATAAGTGGTCAATAGATTTTGCGTTTGCCATAAATATCAAACATACATTAAGAAGAATTAGAGTCCTGCACTGCAGATTGTAAATAATCAAAATCTTTCTTGCAGCCAACTACACGAACACCGCAACATGAGGAGGGGCACTGTAGAACCGATGATGAAACGGATGAGAGGGTCTAGGATTGCGAGAAGACTGATAGGAGACTAAAAAGAGAGCGAACAGACAGATCGGTGCCCAATCCAAATCATCATGTCTTCTTCTTGAGGTGAAGGAGCTACATTCTTGGGATAGTCCAAAAGGCTGACAAACTCTATGATCTCGTCATCTGTTATATTCCTACGGTAGGGAGGGCTCCGAATGACTGAGACGCCACAGATAGAGTAGCACCACTTAACTGAAATGAAGCAATCCGGAGCTAAAGAAGATAGTCCAAGGAGGGTGGCTGCAAAAAAAGAAAGAAAAGAAGTGTGCTCCAAGGTGATTCTCAATGGAACTTTCGGTGTTAGAAAATCGATGCTATGGACAACATTGTTAGAGCCCAACACTGAAGAATTGCGTACATCTCATCCAACAAGGTGTTTTCCATGACCTTGAATTGTGTGATGCCCATGACCTCGAAGCCAACAAGGCGTTGTCCATAGAATCATGTCGAATCGTGGACAACACCGAAAGATTTACGAGATTCTATGGACAATGCCTTGTTGAATTTGAATCATTATTATGGACAACACCATATGACCTTCTCATCCAATGGCGTATGTCACAGATCAATCTGGGTGGTCAAGCAGGTTGTCAATGACATGGATGGTCACTGTATTGGGTCACATAAATAAAATTTTATTTATAGCCCTTCAAAAAAAAAAAAGCTGTATTGGGTCACATAGGTCATTTTTAGGTTCTTGAAGTGGAGATCCATCTCTCGAAAATGGATTAAGGTCACGTATGGAGGTGGCATCTCTCTTGCTGAAGATCACAACCATTGACATTGGGTTCCTCATTGAAGATTGGGCCTTTATCAAGATGTAGATTCATCAGGCTCATCTTCTTTGTAGATCGGGTCTTCATCGAGATCTAGATACTCAACTGCTTTGTCTTCATCAAAGATGGTCTCTTTTTCAAATTCTAGATCATTGCTAGAAATCAATTTGCTCTAAATTTGGTGTTTGCATCGTTTGGCACTGGGACCTCGAATCGTGTGATTTGTCGGGTCAAAGATTTAAATTGCCTCTGTTGAAGTTTGATCTTGTTGCTTCTATGGAGATGCACATTAATTTTCCTGTTTCCCTGTGCTGGTCCAGAAGTCTTCTATGTACTAACATCAGACTATATCTTAATTTATGAAGCACAGTGACAAATCTTGTTCTCAGCAATTTCTCAGCCCAGAAATTTCTCGGGATATTCTAAATTTTTTGAGGGTTTTCTTGGGATGTTATCAAGAAAATCTCGTTGAAATAAAAGATACTTATTTTAAATTATTAAATTCATTTAAATTTTAAATATATACTTATATAAAAGTTCCTTAGTTGGGGAACGGTGGAAAAAGATTCATGTAGCCAACCCCAGTTTGTTGGGATAAGGCTTAGATGATGATGATGATGATGATGATTTATATAAAAATTCCTTAGTGTTTTTACTATTTTTTGAGTTAATATTGCTATGAAAACACTGTATTTTTAAATCTGTCAAGATTTTAAAAATCTCACGACAGTATCATTTAGTGTATTTCTCATGATATTATCATGAGATCTTCAAAATCTTGGCAATATTTGTCACACTGCTATGGATTGATTGGGCTTGTAAAGTTTTCTTTTAGCTGATTGAATCTTCACAGGGGCTCTGAAAATTGAAAATTTAATTGGATTATAAAAATGGAAGGCTAGATCAAATCAAGACCTACAACTCTAATAGATTAGATTTTCCTTTATTATCTTATAAAAATACGGAAGGTACGTAACAATTATGGAATAAAGATACAGAAAATAAACATATTTAGGCATGCCATCTCAGATTCTTTGTCAATTGATACATTCTATGGCAGTTCTATTTTTTAATGTATGATAAGTACTCGCTATTCAGACAAACATCCCCCCCCTCCCCCTTCCCTTTTTCTCCTTACATCAATTGTCAGGTAGGCAGTCAGTTGTTGTACTTTTGCGATGTGTCGGGTCAGATTTAAATTGCCTTTGTAGACGTTTGAAATTGATTCTTTTGGTCAAATACTGAATTTGCTGTTTGAAAAAATTATCTCTTTGTTCCTATTGTCGGTGACTTGTCCGATGTAGATGTTGCTATTGGCATCATCACGGCCTTGAATGCGTGGAGCCATGCAAGATGGATCAAGGTCGGAAGAGATGGGATTTGAAAGGGGTGAACTTTTTGGCTAGTTTTGGCTTGGGCAATTGTGGGGAAACGGCTGAAAAGGGTATATGTTTTGGTTGGAAATTCGGATGGTGGGAGATGTGTGGTGGTGTTTTTTTTTAATGGGTTGAGGAGAAAGGAAAAGAAAGAGATTGGGAACATGTAGCTGGATTGATTATGCTCCGCTGGGGCATGATGTAGCTCTAATATGACTGATGTAGCTTGAATCATGTTGTGCGATGATGTGTTGAGTTGCAACATGAAGATGGTGACAGTGATCTAAGTTGACGCCCAATAATTATGTTCGAGATTCAGTGATTACATCAAATGGCAAATTGGTGATAACACGGTCAGTGACCATCCGATAGTTGTCAGCAGGTTTAGACTTCGACCTTGAAAACCAGGGTTTCCGCTAAAGAGTTAGTAAGAATCGGTTGTAATCCATCAGTTTACTTCTAGAAAACAAAACAAGATAAACTCATGCCGAAAGAAATAATATCAAATCACTATATTTCAAAGCCAAGGGATTCGATGCATGCATAGAGCTAGGTAACTTGTTCTACAAAGCTAGGTAACTTGTTCTCCAAGTTAGCTTAAACCCTAAGCAAGAAAGAAAACCTTAATACAGTCCTAATCATCCACAAAAATATCACATATTCTTGTCTCGACCTTATTGGCCTCAGTAAATCAACACAACTCACATAAATGGTATTGAAAGCATGGTCTTGGGCTTGTTGGATATTTAACTCAATAGGCAATTCAAACAAAGACCAAGTTTGTGTGTTCCAACATTCATTGACACCTGAAAACTGGGCCGTAAGATAAATTGATGGAAATACTAAATACTAAGGGAGAAGTGAAGCTTATCAGATAATTAAAAGCTAGGAGAGTTTTTTATTCTTTCAAGAGAACCATTTTGAGTTGGGATTCACTAGGTTGGTAGGCATTTCACGTGGGACTCAGCTCTGCACATGACTACGATCACTGTCCTCCACGATGATCCGTGCACAATTCTGTTTCAAAGGTCGGGTTCCCTCATAATGGCTGGTCATCTAGTAGGTCCCGCAGTTTGTACTTAATCTTGGGATCCACGTGCATCATCGCCACATTCCTATGGAAGGGGGAAAAAAACAAAATAAGAAGAGGATATGTGAAAACAAAGCAGCATTGATATCCTATATCGTAACTCGTAAGTACTAAGTAGTCTTCACCATGATCATCAATTGGGTTAAGGGTTGCGTGGAGTTTTCTTGTGTTCCTATGAGGATATCTGTCAGGACTGGGACATATTGATTCTGGGAAGAATTAGGAATGCAGAAGTGGTTAAGGCTGGTTGGAAGCCTCTTCCAGATGGTCAAGCTCAAATTTGAGGGATGCTCTTTCGACACCGGTGGCCACTATTATAGTTGGGGTTTTGAGGAATTAAAAGGAAGAGCTGTTGTTGTCCTTCTTTGGTTGTTGTGGGGAGTCAGATCTCTTCAAGGCAAATTTAATACCCCGTTTCGAGAGGGTTTGCATGATCCTTTTTGGCACACTCTCTCTCTCTCTCTCTCAACAAGCTGAACTCTCCTTTTTTTTTCTCTTTAATTTATGCTGTAAGTTACTATTGATCGATACAATGCATGCTCACAAGCCAATTGATATATGTCATTATTTTGTAGGTGGAGGCGCAAACTGAAGAAGTTATTTTTGATCATTTGCATGCAACTGCGTTCCAGTACACTCCTTTGGGTAGAACAATACTTGGACCTGCTCAGAATATCAAGACGATAACCAAAGAGCACCTTCAAAACTACATTTCAACTCATTACACAGCTCCTAGAATGGTGTGTGACACTTCACCTGACTAGTGTTTGTGGGGTCTTTCTGTCTGTCCTATTAGCCTGAGTTGATTTTTTAATGTTGGCTTTATTTTAAAACTTTATGTTGGATTACCCTAGATCACATAAGTAGCATCTATGAGCTACCCTGACCAATATTTCCCTGGGATTTCTATTGTACTTTTAGGTAATTACTGCTGCTGGTGCAGTTAAGCATGAGGATATAGTTGAGCAGGTGAAGAAGCTGTTCACAAAGCTGTCAACTGATCCTACGACAGCCTCTGAGTTAGTTGTGAAAGAACCAGCTGTTTTTACTGGTTCTGAGGTCAGTATATTTATTTGAGGACCCAATTTACTTATTTTATAACCATTCTATGTTATGTGAAAGATGCATTTTCTATCTGTCACTTATGTTTACCTGGTTCTTCTTTCATGACGACTCAGGTTCGAATAATTGATGATGATGTTCCGCTAGCACAGTTTGCAGTGGCATTTAGTGGAGCATCTTGGACAGATCCAGATTCGATTGCTTTGCTAGTCATGCAGTACATGCTGGGATCTTGGAATAAAAATTCAGGCGGGGGGAAGCACATGGGGTTAGTTTCTATGACACCCAATGCTTTTCTGGAACATATACATGTCAGTTTCTGGTGCTGCTTCTCTAGCTCCCATGATAATTGACTAGGTTATTCATGCATACTTTGACCTCTAGCACTGGTTATATAAAGAAAAAGGGTTTAAGCCTCTAAAAATGCATACCTGACCTATTTTGTTAATTGCAAACAGGTCAGAGCTCGCCCAGAGGGTTGGGATTAATGAAATAGCTGAGAGCATGATGGCTTTTAACACCAACTACAAAGACACTGGCCTGTTTGGTGTCTATGCTGTTGCAAAGGTTCAATTCAGATATTGCATATACCTTTTTTTCACAAAGTACCTTTTGCTTGCATACTATTATACGGTAAATGCTGTCACTAGTTTCAGAGGACATTTATTGATTAATAATTTATAAGGGAAAACATGGGATTTTTCAAAATGTCAGTTTTATGCTCCATTTTACGATGTGAGGAGAAAATACCAGTATGCATTTCTTCCAATATGCAGTGGGGCTTTGAACGGAGCCTAAAATTTCTAACATCTGATTTTTTTTTTTTCTTTTTTGTTTGTGCATTCCTAATGGCTGCATCATGTGTTTTTGATGTGGAAACAGTGGATCATTTGTTTTTGCATTGCCTCTCTATTCAAAGATAGTGATTCTTCTTTAGTGTCCATTTGGATTGCAAGAAAAAGTTTGTCCAAGGCCGGGGCAGACAATCTTTCCATGGTTTGTCTAATCCATTTGTGTACGTAAACCGAGAAACATAAGGACAATCTGTCCCCAATATTTGGAATACGGCAAGGATTTTATGTCTCTTGAAAAAGGTGGAAGCGTGATAGAAATAAGGAAAGCTTGTCCCTAATTTGGTGCACACAGAACACAATGTTTCATCCACATGCCTAGCAGATATTAACGCGGCAAGGGCTGTATTGTTTTTGAAATTTTGGCTCCTTTTTGTTGTATTCCTTGCTGGTTGTTATTTCAATCAACTTTTTAAATAAAATACATTACCCTTCAAAAAAAAAAAAAAAAAAACAAAATTTCATCCATATGCATCACTTGTGCCCCATGTGTGACCACTCATGTTCAAGGGCCCTACATGTACCTTCATCAATCTTCAAATGACCTATACATACAACATTTATTAATGTGCACATGTGCTATCAGTGCTATATGTGCCACCATCATCATAAGCTCTCCACATTTGCCACTGGCAGTCCATTTTTACTCCCTGTACCAGGGGTTTTGACAACAAACAAAATAACTACTCCAAGATAGCGTAACTGAGATATAGTTTTCAAGCAACATGACCCAGATACTTTGTCCAGAATACAACTTTGCTTGCATCCAAACGGTCCCTTAGTCTGCTCTAAGCTGTCTTGGGTGATGCTTGGAAAGATTGCTGAGCTTTTATGTGTCGTTTTCAAAAAAGAGGAAAGTAAAGGAGAATCGTATAAGCCCCTTAAAAAAAATGAAAAAGAGGAGAATCATATGGTGGCTGGTCTTGCTAGCTGTGTTATGGCTGGTTTGTCAGCAATATAATAACCTGGTTCTCAGAGAGTTTTCTTGCACCCAGGAGCAGGATTCCCTCGAGGCAAATTGGCCTACGGTTGAGTGGGCAGGGATTCTGATGCCTTTACTCACTGTCCTTTGGAGGTTTTCTAGGATAGATCATGATGCTTATTTGTGTTGATCTGATGATTCCTAACCATCTTTCGTGCTCTCTCCTCTTTTTTGCACTGAGAAAATTTCTGGTTATCCTTCAAGAGAGAGAGAGAGAGAGGAGGGGGGCTCAAAGGCATTAGTGCCATTGTTCCCCATGTTGTGCGTATGGTTATTTTCGAGGCTCTGGTTTCATCTTGTTCGAAACTCCATTGTTCTTTAACTACATGAATCTGCATCTCTAGTTTTCTGCATTGGAATTTGTTGAAATTCAACACAATTTTTTTTAGTGTTTTAGATTGCCCTCTGTCCAAAGATCGTCTAAAAGGTAAACTATTTTTTAAGAGTCTTGTTCTTGATTCTTAGATTTCCCAAGCATCCCAAGTCCTGCCTTTCGGTTCTACTTTAGGAAATTGATGCCTTCTACATATACTAAAAGCACGTTGATCAACCTGTTGTAAGTCCTCAAAGCCTGATTGAAATTTGACTTGTGCTCCTACCAAGAAGAGACCACTTCAAATAAAATATTTTTTTTTTGTCCTGTAGGGTTCTATTGATTCCATTCTATTTGTTGAGGGTGAAGGTTTAACTTGGACAACAAAGACTAGCCTTCTGATTAACTACCTTCCTATGGAATGTATCAATTATCTTTTGTCTGTCATGTCCATTTGAAGTTACCTTGCTTGCTTCTTGCCCCACAGGATATTGTGTGTACTGTTTCTCTAAAGCAGTATTTCTATTTAAGAATATGGGCAATATTACTTGGTCCATCTGCACACAGCCTGCAGAGGGTTGACATATTTTCCATGGATCCTGCCAGGGAAAGAATTATATCTACCTTCCATTACCTCAAAAAAAAAATGTTTAATATTTTCTGCAAAGCTTCTACAACAATTCATTCTGTTTATTGCAGGCTGTTTGTTTTGTGCATTAACATGAGTTCAGTAGTTTGGTTGACTTTAGTAGAAGTTTATATTCACCCTTTTTCTGTTTCGGTCCTCCTAGAATGAATGTAACCAGTCGAGATTTTTACTCTAATAGTCTTTTATTGTCTTTCTTTGTTTGAAATTCTGTGTTCAGCCGGATTGCTTGGATGATTTATCCTATGCAATTATGTATGAGATCAGCAGGTTGTCCTACCGCGTTTCAGAAGCTGATGTTACTCGTGCTCGCAATCAGGTACTTTATCAGCGCTCTTTACATACCCATGCAATTCATTGGTTGCTTCTTTTTCACATTAATATGTCATAGCCTGAAGAGATGTATGAGGATAGGGAATCCCAATTCTAATTTGCTTCTCTTTCTGATGGCTGGGAAAATCTTGCTGAAATAAAAAATATTTATTTTAAATTATTAAATTACGTTTCAAATTTAAATATATATTTATTAAAAATTAATTAGTTGGGGACTGGTAGAAAAGGATTCATGTAGCCGACCCCAATTAGTTGGGATAAGACTTAAATGATGATGATTTATATAAAATTCCTTAATGTTTTTACTATTTTTTGAGTTAATATCACGAAAAAAACACCATATTGTAAAATCCGTCGAGATTTTGAAAATCTCATGACAATATTGTTTAGTGTATTTCTTGGGATATTATCACAGGATCTTCAAAATCTTGGCGATATTTGTCACGCTGCTATGGATTGATTGGGTTGGGAAACATTTTTCTTTTAGCTGATTGAATCTTCACAGGGGTGCTGGAGATTGAAAATTTAATTGGATGATGAAATAGGAAGGGTGGATCAAATAAAGAGACCTGCAACTCTAATCCATTGGATTTTCCTTTATTATCTTACAAAAATACGGAAGGTACATAACAATAATGGAATACAAGATACAGAAAATAAACGTAATTAGGCATGGCACCTCAGATTCTTAGTCAATTGATACATTCATGGCGGTTCTCTTTGTAATGGATGATGAGTATCTGGACCATCATCATCCTCTCTCTCTCTCTCTCTCTCTCTCTCTCTCTCTCTCTCTCTCCACACATACATTAATGGTCAGGTAGGCAGCTAGTTGTTGTGGGCCATCATCCTCTCTCTCTCTCTCTCTCTCTCTCTCTCTCTCTCTCTCTCTCCACACATAAATTAATGGTCAGGTAGGAAGCTAGTTGTTGTACTTTTGCGAAGCAATCACGAGGATGCAAATTTCAAATCTTGCTTATTTGGTAAAACAAGATTTGGAAAGCCAGCTTCAATTGGTTGGGACAAGGCTATGATGATCATGATTAGAGGTGGGCAATGATCCGATCCGTGTCGAACATGGACCAGATCGGATCGTTCGGCTGCTTGAGTGGGTGTGTTCGAATGATGTTCAAACAAACATTCGAACAGGGTGGCTCTGTTCAAACTCGATTTGGTCTGGCCCAGCTATGTTCGAACATGTTAGAACATAATGGATTTCGGACAATTTTTACAAGTTAGAACAATTTTGCTGTTTTTTCGCTTGAAAATATTTTTTCTACTACTGAATAGTAAATACCGATTTGTTCACAAATTACATATTACAAATGAAAAATCACAAGGTTTAAAGTTTTTAACTAACTAAATAAAAAACCATAATATAGAAAGTTAGCATCACCACTATTTTTTGTGGTGTGGTCCACTCGAGCCTTCGATCCACTTCATTTTTTAGATAATGCCATAAATGATATTTAGAAAATGGACGGATGGCTTGGATAAACAAATATATCGCCGTGGGCCCCACAAAGCATTGACAGGACTGTCTGTCTCTAGATAGGTTCTGGTGGGGGTAGACTGGTAGTACCCAATCTGCGGATGCGAGGTTGGCTGGTGATGCGGACACTAGCCAGCAAGTTGGTGTCAAAGCTCTGTGGGTTCTACCATGATGTATTTGTTTTATCCACTCCGTCCATCCATTTGTACAACTCATTTTGAGGCATTGAAAAAAATGAGGCAGATACAAAGCTCAAGTGGACCACACCACAAGAAACAGTGAGGAGAATGATGTCCACCATTGAAACCTTCCTAGGGCCCACAGTCATGTTCATTTGTCATCCAACCTGTTCTCTCTCTCTCTCTCTCTCTCTCTCTCTCTCTCTCTATATATATATATATATATATATATATATATATATATATATATATATATATATATATATATATATTCGAGTCGAGTCGAGTCGAACGCGGCTGTGATTGAAACTGACTAGATTTTTTTTTCGAACAGACCCTGTGTGTGTTCGAACACGAAGACTTTCTGTTCGAACATAGTTTTACTGAGTCGATCCGAGTCAATCCGAATGATCAAATTCGGTTCGTGTCCAGCTCTAATCATGATGATATGAGCAGTGTTAATGATATTTAGGGCCCATTTGGTAGACACCAGTGTTTTATGAATCATATCTTGTTGTATGTATGAACGATTCAAATCATAAGCCCAAATAACGAATCTTAAATAATCTTACATTTATCATAAATCGAATCATACGATTATCATATTGAATCGTACGATAACTGTAGAATTCCATAAATGGGGCCAATGTTTCATAAAAAAAAATCAAATTTTTTCCTAATTCATTCTTTTTTACCCATTCTATGGTTGACCCATTTTACACATGATATGTATACTGAATACATGTTCTCAATTGATAATATCATGATATGCAATTCCTTATTTTTTTTGAACGATGATATGCGATTACTTTCATGTTGTATATTGATGGGAAATGGATTATTGACGGAAAAAAAAAATCATGATTTACGATACAATTTGCAATTCGATATGATTCGACCCCTAATACAATATGCGATACGATAACGATTTTGACAACATTGGTACACGCCTAAAATTGAGTTCATCTCATTTAGTTACTCGCAATCATGTATTAGAGATCGTATTTCATTTTGATAGGATTAAAATTATCTTGATAATTAATAATTGCAAATTGTGACCTCTAATTCATAATTTTGAGCTAAAATGAGATAACTCATTTTTAGGCATCTACCAAATAGACACTTAGATTTTGGGCCTCCTATTAGCTCCAAAGACACACCGGTCATGATACAGTCACAGATATGCAGTGGCATTGGCAAATAGATGATCATTATGGAAGTGCAAGCGCACCGCATCAAAGAAGCAATGAGGTCAATTGTTTCTCTCTTTTTAGGCTTTCCTTAGTGATCGCCAAATCCTTAAATGCGTTGATTTGATAGAAAGAGTATATTTGGAAAATGCCTACAACCACATAGAGTGATCCTTCCGTACGTGATAAATAGGACGGGCTCTGGTTGTTTGTGGATAAAATGGATTTAGGGTTGTATCCTAAGCTTGGTTCTCAATTCTCGTCAATGGCACTCTAAAAGGTTTAAGCTCAATCACTTAAGGTAAGGAGACCCCTTCGACTCTTTTCTGTAGTTGGGAAAGATGTTAGTAGGCTCATCGAAGTGGCTGTATGAAGGTTTCTTGGAATGCTTTAGAGTGGGTATGATCGATATTTCTCACCTTCAGTTTCTGGATGATGTGATCATCTTTGAAATGGTAACACTATCAAATTCGGATCGTCAAATCTAACCTTTGATATTTTCAAGCCATTTCGGGTTTGAGTGAATCTTAACTGCTATTTCTAGGTGGCCTATGGTAGAACGCCTGGCAGGTGTGATGAGGTGTAAGGCTGATTCTCTTCCGATGATATATATATATTTTGGGCTGCCACTTGGCACAAATACTAAATGGCTTCTGCTTGGGATCCAGTAGTTGAATGTTTGTGGAAAAGATTAGCGGTGTGTAGTCTTAAAAATGGTTACGTTATGGCCATATCACCTGTTTCATGGAGGGAATGGTCTCCCCCAATATGCAATTCGAGGGCGAATCTGTTCGCTAAGGAAAATTTGTGCCATATCAGCTGATATGCACAATATTGGCATCTTGATGGGGCTGTTATGACCTAGTAGTGGAATGCTTTTGTGGATAAGATTAGCGGTCCGCATGGTCTTAAAAACGGTCATGTTACGGCCGTATCGGCTGTTACATAGAAGGAATGGTCGCCCCCAATATCCAATACGGGGGCGAATCTGTTTGCTAAGAAAAAAATGTGTCGTATCAGCTGATACGCCCCATACTGGACTGGACTGTTATGGCCAAAAAGAGCCCATTGTGAAAGTTTTATTTTCAATTCTTTTCTCGTTGTCCACTCCTTTATTCATTTCAACCATGAAGGAAGCATAGAAACTAATTTTAAGCTGAATCTGGGTCTGTTTTGAGGATCAAAATACAACTTGATTGGGATTGAATGAATCAAAGCGAAGTGAACCATTTTAGGAAATATTGGAAGGGAGTAAACTGTCACTTTTTTTTTTCCATTTGTATGTAACGGGCCCTATTCCACCAAATCATGCTTGATTAGGGCCTATTTGGTCAACTTTAGTAGGTTAAGCTGATAATGCCCAACAGACGACATTCTTACCAAAGAATGGCCCGTTCCTCCATTGCATACGTGTCCAAAACTAGG
The DNA here is from genome assembly GCA_003013855.2 of Liriodendron chinense. Taxonomy (NCBI): domain Eukaryota; kingdom Viridiplantae; phylum Streptophyta; class Magnoliopsida; order Magnoliales; family Magnoliaceae; genus Liriodendron; species Liriodendron chinense. The sequence goes on along the minus strand of ML058463.1, from coordinate 4,196,599 downwards.
AGAAGAATACACATTTGGGAACCTCACATTTTTGTAGAAATTTACCAATAATTTTTTATTTTTTCAAAAAAAGAAAAAAAGAAGAAGAAAATACTCTGGCAGTTACAAGACTATATTGGCCAATACAGCCCGTATCCTATATCACCAACTGATACTGTTACATAATACCAGTGTTTTAAATAGTGGTAGCGTGTTGCGTAGCACTAAGCCCTTTGTAGCGTGTTGTGTAAATAGCATAGCTTGTGGTGTAAGCTGCACGATACTTCTATTTTTTAATTTAAAAGTAGGAAAATTATGATAAATAGTAAGAAGAAAAGGAAAAAAAATGAAAATGCCTAAAAGATTATTCGTTTTTCAACTATGAGCATGTTCAAACAAGTTATTGATTATCATTTATCAAAAGCCAACCCATACATAAATCAAATCAAACAATTATCACATCAACAACTTTCTAATCAAACCACTTTAATTAATAATGTCTAATTGAAACCATAAGTCACAAGTATGAAAAGAGATAAAAATGTCACAAGTTAAAAGTATTAAGTATGATCCAAGTGACACATTCCTCAATATTAGATGCAAAGAAAATGTCAATAAATAAAGTATATCAGAGCATACACTACACACTATGTAGCTGTAGTGTACGCTACGGGGGATTTATGCTATTTAGTACATTGTAGCGCTATGGCTACACTACACTAAGTAGCGTACATCACTGCTACGCTATGAGCTCTATTTCAAACATTGCATAATGCCTTATGGTGCAGAAAAGTCCAACCCAACATTACAAAATCTCCTAATCGGTGATGTAAGTAGTTCTTGAGTCTCACATGCATACCCCATATGGTCACATGTGAGCGCAACTTGGGGTCCAGATGAAGGCACTTATGTGCGTGTTCTATATATATATATATATATATATATATATATATATATATATATATAGTTTTGTGTCTTTAAATAAATATAAAAAGGGTCTAAATTACACTCACTTAAGGGTTTACCGGACTAGTACTTAAGTAAGGGTGTTTTAGTATTTTCCTTTATTAGGGTTCTACTTTAGGTTATAAATAAATCCCTTATGGGATGTTTGACTTTTTAGAGCTTGAATATTAAGAAAAGAAGAGAAGTTCGTCTTTTTTTTTTTTTTTTACGACTTCAATGGTGGCATGTTGACGCAGGACATCCGACCAACTCACCAAAAGCTCCAGCGTTGATTGGGGGAGGCACATAATATCCTTTTATCTCATAGCCCAGGCCAAGTCAGGCCCCTGGTCGAACCCTCAATCGTGAGTCACCTCACTTCGCATGGGTCCCGCTTCGCACGGTGTAGCCGCTTCGCACGGTCTACCCCACCCTGAGTGTGCCTCCGCCTCACACAGGCTGCCCCACTCGAGCCCGGTGTGAAAATGCCCCTGCATTAATCACCCCTGGTGAGGAGTCTCGAACACGAGACCTCCCGCTCTGATACCAATTTGACGCAGGACATCCGACTAACTCACCAAAAGCTCCAGAGCTGATGGGGGAGGCACATAATATCCTTTTATCTTATAGCCCAGGCCAAGCTAGGCCCCTGGTAGAACCCTCCTTCGTGAGTCGCCCCACTTCGCATGGGTCCCGCTTCGTACGATCTACCCCACCTCGAGTGTGCCCCCGCCTCACACAGGCTGCCCCACTTGAGCCCTGTGTGAAAATGCCCCTGCATTACATGTGTTGCCTCTTGAATCTTTGTATGTTTCTCTTATTCAATTTGGTACGTAGATCTCATTTTGGAAGTTAGTTTCAATTTATTTTGATTCTAGTTGCATTAATTGGTCTTTCTAACCCGCCCGGGGTTTGGGTGAATGGCTAGTGTCGTGGGTTTGCTCCCCATAGACGCGAGTTGGATTCCTCTTCCTGTGCTTTACCCGATGCACATGGTTTGTGGGTGATTGTGTGTAGCTGCAGGGATTAGTCTAGCCTTAAAAAGGGCGGGGACATGCATTCTTGTGTTTCAAAGAGCTACAAGGTGTAGGAGGAATGGGTAGGCTGGCAAACTTGTCAAGATGTACACCTTTCAATGTTCTCATCTTTGATCTTTTCTTCTCCAGTTTTTGTTAATACCATTTTTCTTTCTCAATTTCACATGGTATCAGAGCCAGGTTTTGATCCTGGGACCTATGGGTTATGGGCCTAAACTAAACCCAATCAACAAAGCAAAGCCCAAAGGTATGGGAGAGACCTTAAGGTTATTGTAAACTCAACTTTGATGGATCTTCAGTCGGCAATTTGGGCCCCTTAGGAACAATGGGCTATTGTTAGAAATGATAAGGGCGAAACCGTAAACTTCTCTTGTCTAACTTGGTTGGGCAACTGATATTTTGTCAGAGGGTGGGGTTGCATACTCTCTCCATCTGTGTCAATGGAAAAACTATTGTCAAAAGAGATTCCACTATTGTCATTGGTTGGGCTTCCAATGGCTCCAAATCGGGGAGGCTTTCTTACATCTTCAATGAATTCAGGGAGCTCTCTTCTAGCTTAAATATCTCATTTCAAGAGGTTATTAGTGAAGCTGATTGTATTGCTGATTTATTAGCAATGGAAGGGTGTCAAGGCCCCAACTGTGTTTAGGAGAGAGTGCCACTAATATAATTTTGACCTCTGACCTGTTATTCTTCTTCCCTTAATAAAATTTCATAACTTCATTAAAAATAGTTTTAATAGTATGGTTTTTTTTTTTTTTGAAAGGCATAATCGTTTGGTGCATTTTTTTGGAAAGGTATAATTGTTTGGCATAATTACCTTTAAAAAATGGTATGTTGTAATTGTTAATGTAACACATACAAAAAAAAGAAGAAGAAGTCCAACATTTCATCCCCAAGCAACAATAAACCTCATCTTGGATACTAGCGGTTAACTCACCCATAACATGTACACATATTTAAATGATGAAATGTTCTATTTAGTATTATAGTATTATTAATTTATTACGCATAGGTAAAATAATCCTGAACATAATGATTACCCAAAACCAAATTATTCATATGTAAGAAGTTATTTTCTATACGAACCGTGTTCAGGAGTGTCACATCCTTTGATGTGGACACCTGTTAACAAGGCACAGTTTCAAAAGATTGGCGTATGTATCCATATTTCATAGGCTAAGTATTCATGCTGAGGGACTAGCTACAACTTTGTTCATATTATTTTGGAGCTGTATATGAATGGAATATACCGATGATTTTAGGACTACTTATTATAAGTACTAAGGTAGTTCCAATGCATTCAGTTCGTTTCTTTTAAACTTAATTATTGCAACTAAATTCAAATAGTACATCACAACGCATAAGGAAGAGATAACCATCAACTTTAACTTCTCTTTCAAACTAAGAAACAATATTTATTTGACTCCTCCAAAGGTATGGAGGTATGGTGCCCCCCCAAAGGTAGCGGCGATTGCATGGCTGGTGGGAAGGAAGAAAGTCATTACGATAGGTAAACTGTGCGAGCGGGGTCTAATTCTTCCGAATGTGTGCTCGTCGTGCATGCAAAACGAGGAATCGGTGGATCATCTGTTTTACAATGCCCTTTTGTAAATAGATTATGGGACCAATTCCTCCTATGCTTCAGAGTTGATTGGGTAGCGCCAGCCTCTGTCGACGGTTTCTTCCTGATGTGGCAGAGGAGGGGGGGGGGGGGGGTTCAACAAGACGGGAAAAAAAATATGGCGGTTATGCTTACTTGCGGGCATATGGACCATGTGGCAGGAAAGGAACAACCGTTGTTTCAATAATGGCAGCAGGCAGCTTCCTGATTTGTTCACTAGGGTGAAATCTCTTGTAATAGAATGGGCTTTATCGTCTAAGATGATAGAGTCCTTTCCAGGTTTTTGGGGGGAGTAAAGAGTCCCATGACTCTTGTACATTTGTAAATTCTGGCTTCGGCCTTTTGCTATAATATAATCATCGTTTCAAAAAAAGAAACAATATTTATGTGATATAATTCTATTGCAGATTCTAGAATCCCAAGGAATGTTTTTCTATAATTCCGCTTTGTATTGATGACTCTTTTCCATTATCAAGACTGATTGGTGTCTCTTCTCCTTTTTAAGAAAGTTTTATGTTGTTGCCGAGCAAGGAAAAAAAAGAAGCTTCTACCTTTTCAGTCATTGTCATTACTGACTGAAGTCTTGTTTCCCAGTTGAAATCCACTCTTCTACTTCACATTGACGGAACTAGTCCTGTTGCTGAAGATATTGGCCGACAGGTGAGATTTTCTTTTTCTTTCTTTCTTTCTTCTTTTTCCCCCCCTTTTGGAGAACAAACCGATTATGTTAAAAAGTAAAATAGGCTTCCTTTTTCCCTTATTAAAACCAACTTTTCCTTTGCTTGCAGCTACTTACATATGGCCGCAGACTCCCATTCACCGAACTTTTTGCAAGGATTGATGCAGTTGATGCGAGTACTGTCAAACGTGTTGCAAATCGGTTTATATTTGATAGGGTAAGGACTAATCTGTTATGAAACTCTGAATGCAAATAATTGTCATTGAACAAGATCATGAACTAGATTGAAATATCATAATACAATTATGTATGCTGCACTTTCTTAGCTTCAACAAGAATGTCAAGTAATCTAATCCTTATTTAAAACTTCCAGACAAACACCCCAGACAATTTGAAAATGGTGCAGTTAAAAAACTTCTGGTACTTTTTCCCAAGGATAGTCATTTTTCCCACCTGATCCCCCCTCCACGTACCTGTCACCTGCTGGCATGTGCGGCATGTGGAGCAATGATTATCAACATGACAACAAGAATAGTGTCTCAACTCAGATTACGCAGTCCTGGTCTGATAAGTGGACCAGCATGATTATAAAAATGTCATCACCATCTAAACTTTATCCCAACTAATGTAGGTGAATATAAACATATACAAAATCAAATGACGGGTTTGAGAAAACATTCCTATAGTCCAAATTCAATGTACGCTTGTGGCCTGCCTAATTAGTGGACTGACCTAATTTGTGGGCTAGGTCATCTACAAGGCGGGCCCCACATGATGCATTGCTCAAAGGTTGTACACAGTCAGGTTGACACCTGTGGGTGCATGTGGAGGTCTGAGTGGCTTTTGTCAGGATTGAAATGAAATGCCACCATGAAAGCTGGTTGTGACGTCTACTTGAGGTGAGGCTTTGAAGCCCAGGACCCAATAGAAAAGAAGGGAAAAAAAGAAAAGAAAAAAGAACAGCCACCATGAGTGATAAATACACCACCCTTTCTTTTCTGTTTCTTAGGGTTAATACGATTTTGTGCTATGGTATTAGTTCAATTAGATGGTACTCAAGGATGATATTACAACTTTTTGCTTGTTACATTAGTTCAATTAGATGTTAAATACACCACCCTTCTGCTTTTAGTAAGACAAATGGCTCATTCTGTACTGTTGCATTACTTCAATGTGATGGTGCTCTGCGTCACAACTGATGACACCAGAGCTTCGATGCAGCCGCCTGCACTTATGGGTGCATGGACTGCCACATGCATTTTAATAGGAAGGCATCATATAGGCAGGTTTATCAGGACCTCCCATAGATTGCAATGGGTGATTTTCAGATCACCTCATCTGTTAACTGGGGCAGTGGTTGTTGGGCCAACCATAAAACACGCGTGAAATGGTCATTTCGTTTGGATTCACTCCATTTTTATGGATGAGACATTTTTCAGGTTGTATGTAGTTTCACCTCATCTTTAGATAGGGCTGCAATGTCTTGGGCTATTGTGAATTGTGTGTGCAAACCTGGACTTTGGGCCCGTTTGGATGCACTTCCTAGGAGGGGGGCTTCCATGAAAGGAGGTTTCAAACCTGATTTTCTGGTCAAGTCGGTAAAACCTGATCAGATTGGTTTTTGTCATGTTGGAGTTCTAGCACCTATTTTGTCGAGCAGGAGATATAACTGAGGTTTGCTAAGTGCATCCATATGAATAAGATCAACTACCATTTGGATTTAAAAAAGGCATTTAGGCCTCGGACTCTTTTTTGGAGGGTTCTCCAAACGGGCCCTTAGCCAGTGCTTCTCAGTCTACTCTGTAACTGTAAAATGGATCCCCAAACTTTGTGCAATTAACAGTAACCTCTCCTGGCTGAAATAGGACACTGGTGCTATCGGCGAAACAAGGAGTTGCTTTTGATTGAATGTTTAGTTTCTCAAGGGAAGATTTGAGAATTTGCATTTCCTGACATTGGGCTTTGTGGGCTCTTTTTTTTTTTTTTTTTGCAGGATGTTGCAATTGCCGCCAGTGGTCCAATCCAGAGCCTTCCTGACTACAACTGGTTCCGTCGCCGTACTTACTGGCTCCGCTACTAGGTTTTCTGTTTGCATCATTGTTTCTCCCCTCATCGTAAGATCTCATAAGCCGATGTTCGGTTGCTTTGCCCAACCACATTTCTACATGAAAAGCCATTCAAGGCAATGTATTTTGTTCTGATTTATGTTCTGGAACAGTCCAATATTGCTCAAATAATCTGCTTTCAATAACATGGAATGGCTGTGTTTTGCACAACTCTTTTTGTTCACTCATATCTTGGATAAGTATTCTGCTGAAAGGGACGCATGATGAAACCGAATGAATTCACAAACTGAGCGGTATTCGTTCTTAGATAGTCTCATTCACGAGTCCAGGCACCAGTTGTTGCTGGCTAAATGTAAAGTAGCATGAGCTGAATCCTCTGCAGCACTCCTATTTGCCCTCCTATTTGCGAGTGTGATGACTTTTTTTGTTTTGTTTGGGTTGTTGTACCTTTCTTTATTCATCCAACCCGGGATTTAGATTGTCCTGCCGGCAGGTGCATTTACAAAAACTTCATGGGAGTCCAAAGGCAGCTTGAGGGTCGGTCCTTCCAACTAAATTGTCAAGGGTTGGGGCTCCAGTTGGGTACATGCTTGTGATGAGCCCATGTTGGTTACGGTACCCATCCCTACCAGTTAAAGAGAGAGCAATGATAGGTAAGGGGACATGTCATCCGTTTTTATGGTATAGGATTAGCAGCTCCCTCATCGAATCCCAGCTTAAAAAAGGAAGGGATGGAAATGCAGCTTCAAAAGAAGTGCCCTTTCGCGGAGGATGTTAACAGGTCCTGGCCGAGCAAAATTCCCACTTTGATACCACCAATTCAAAATTCGGATAAAATAAAAAGTTAAAAATGCCCAGTTCGTAGGCAGCCTCAATTGTAGGTCATTGGTGGAAACAAAATGGCACGACGGGTTGGGCAGTTAGCCTGACCGGTGGCATGCATGCAGTCCTTGTTGGGAAAGGGATACGTCTTAATAATGTATGGTTAGGATCGTTTGCCAAGCATCACTGTAGGGCCGGCCGTGATGAATGGTCCAAGTTCGCTGACCATTGAACGCCAAAAACACGTGTATGCTTTCGTGGACAGTACTTGAAATCCCTCTCTAGGGTAAGGTAGGCCAAAATTAGTCTGGTTCCAAGACTTAAGTGGGGCGACGAAACTTCACATTCTATCTCAGATGGGCCACATTCATGTATATATTGTATGATAGAAATGGGCTGTAAGAAAATGTTGACCTGCAGTCTTAGATTCATTCGACACGGTACATCTTGCCCACCCAGTTCTGAGTGGACAGGCTACAAAAATGCTCCTGGCGTGGCTCATTCATCTCCCACGTGCTGTCAAAGACTCAGATGTAACCTCGTCAGACGTCAAATGTCCATGCGAAATGCGGAGGGGACTCAGGACGGAAGAGTCGGGTCCAATTCAAAGCAGGAAGCATGGCGCATGTGTGACAACCTCTTCGCCACTCACCAGCAAGTCTCTCTCTCTCTATTCATTAGCTTAGCCATGTGTATGTTTAATATAGACCGTTCCTCCTTTTTGTTGCCGTCCATTTTTTCTCGTACGATGTGTTGAGTAGCACAGTGTTTGAGAGTCTCACCTTGCTGTGAAGAGGTGACTCGCAACTCTGCAGCCCCCCCACCACCCACAAGTCGCATCGAGTCGACCACGTTAGCAAATCGACTCAACAAGTCTTCCCGAGACACTCAGTTATAAGTTTCCTAATGACTCTGCTAGAAATCTTGCACAGTTGAGTTGACTCGGTTGAGTTCAGATTCGAGTTGGTGAGTTTTAGAACAATGCATGTGTGTAGCGAACAAGACTATCCAAATTGTGTAGCGAACAAGACTATCACACAGGTTTATGCCGTCAAATGGATGGTTAGAAGTAAAAGACTGAGTAGTCCAATTTGGAAGGGGAAAAAAATATTGGTTAATATTATCTTTACAATGAAAATTTCAGTCATGCTCCATCTACAGTTGGGTCAGCTGTTTGGACAGCCATACAGCTATGCTATGCGGACAGTTGAAGAGTGGCCACAATTTTCAAAATGATGCAAAACTAACATGAACACTTGCAGCCGGCTTTAATAGTCGTCCAACAACATTCTTCTCTTCAAAATTCCATTGCTTAAAATATCTACCATGTAAATGGAGAGTCCCCACAATGATCACATGAACCAAAAATCAGACGGATAATCTTATCATATCAAATGGACTTAATAGGTGGTGGTCGACGTATTGACTTAGTTTGGCCACACATTTGATAAATGGATTAGATGAATTTCTGTTGGGACAAATATATAATGGAAGGATTAGATCTCACACATGTTTGGCTCGATAACACATGGAGTCGCTCATAGATGGGATCCTTCGTGCAGGTAGCTCTATGTTTACTCCTTATATAGATAAGGGGATGGGTACCACCTAATCTTAGGGCAATGGGGTAACCCACCCTTACCGACGAGTCGGACCCAGCTTTGGGCCAAGCCTGGACCTACTGGCTTGACCCATGTGATGGGCTTGGGCCTCCATCCATGGCCCAATTAATTTGGATTCAAGCTTGAGCTCCAGTTATTTTAGCCCGCTTGTCCTAATCCACCCCTGCCTGAACCAAGTTTACATGTACACGTGCTTATCACATAAATATGCCATTTCAAAAATCCTCGGTTAAGCAATCCATTGTTGTGAAGGCTTCATTACTGTGCATAAACAGAGTCCACCGACTAGTCGCCCAGTGGATAGGTTGGTGCAGTTTGGAGTCCAAACTCTCTGGACGTTTTTTGGCTTTTTGAGATCAGTCGCTAGACTGATCGCTGATAGCTCAGACTGGTCGCAGAGTGCTCAGACCAGTCTGGGGACAGGTCTGAGTTGAGGCAGTAGGCATGCAACTCTTTGGACAGTGTGCGATCGGTTGTCCGACCGGTCTGCAGTTTGCGGAATTTGATAGCATTGCGCGGTTTTCGTGTTACTTGTTTGTAATTTCGGGTTTCCTCTTATAAATATGTTTCCTAATCGTGTTTGGAGTTATTCTAAGCAATACCTAGGTGATCTAAACGGGATTAGGGTTATTGGGAGAGAGGATCGAGAGTTTTGTGTGCCTTGTTCATCTTTAGGATCTACTCGGGTAGTTCTAGCTCTGTAATCATCTGACTTCATAGTGCAAGGTGTGCTTTGTGTCGTGGTTTTTTCCTGCAAGGGGTTTCCATGTAAAATTCGTGTGCTTTTGTGTTGATTGTGTGTGTGGTTGTGTGGTGATTGTTTGATCTTCTTCGGTGCTTCCGCTGACCGAATTTCCAACAAGTGGTATCAGAGCTATCGTTTGAGGGAGAAGAAGTTTTTTGAAACTATCTCATGGCTTCAAGTACAAAGTTCGATGTTAAGAAGTTCTCTGGCAAAAACAACTTTGAGTTATGGAAGGTGAAGATGCGTGCCCTCCTAATTCAGCAAGGGGTCGTGAACGCCCTTGGAAAGCGCTCTGCCGAGATGAAAGATGAGGAGTGGACGAAGATGGATGAGAAGGCTATAGCCTCAATCCAATTGTGTCTTGTTGATGACGTCCTCTATAACGTCATGAAGGAGAAGACCGCTGTAGAGACATGGACCAAGCTAGAGAACATCTATGCGAAGAAGTCTCTAGAAAATCGCATGTATCTAATGATGCAACTCTTCACTTTGAAGATGGCGGAGGGGACAGATGTAGAGGACCACATTAGCACGTTCAACAAGCTGATTTGCAAGTTGCTTGATTTTAGTGAGCAGATGAAGGACGAGTATCAAGCCTTGATCTTGTTGAACTTGCTTCCTAGTTCATATGAGTCACTCAGGAACTCATTGTGCGTGGGTAAAGACACTATTAGTTTCGAGACCGTTGTCTTAGCCCTTCAATTGAAGGCCATGAGACAGAAAAACGGTGATATTAATTCTTCATCCAAAGCACTGTTTATGAGAGGAAGGAATTCTGAGCGAGGTGAAAGATTGTCGCGTTCTCGATCCAAATCGAAGGGCAAGGGCAATGACAAGTTAAAGTGTTGGGGATGTGTCTAAGTTGGGCACATGAAGAAGGACTGCAAGAGTCCTAAATATAAGAAGGAGAAGTCAGGTGATTCTTCTAGGGAAGCCAATACCGCTGAAGCCGAGGAAGGTGGTAGTGATGTGTGTGAGGACTTAACGGTGTCAAAGGGTAGATCTCTCTGTGATGAGTGGATCATGGACTCCGGGGCTTCGTATCATATATGCCCAGATAGGAGCGTCTTTACTTCTTACAGGGAGTATGAGGGAGGCTCGGTATTTCTAGGCGATGACTACACCTGCAAGGTTATAGGGATTGGTACTGTGCGCATCAAGATGTTCGATGAGATTGAATGGACCTTGATGGAAGTGAGGCACGTTCCTAGAATGAGGAAGAATCTGATCTTCCTTGGTGCACTCGAAGCATTGCGGTGCAAGTTCACCGGTTTTGACCGGTTCTGCAAAGTTTCAAAAGGGGCCCTTGTAATTATGAAGGAACAGAGGCATGGTAACATTTGCAAGCTGATTGGGAGCACTTCAGTAGGTGGAGCTGCAGCGACTGTAGCGGATTTTACGTCTGCACGTATGTGGCATAGATGCTTAGGCCACATGAGCGAGCGGGGCATGAAGGTACTCTCTGAACGATCTTTGATTCCTTCCTTTAAATCTGTAGACTTTAGTATATGTGAACATTGCATGTATGAGAAACAGCCTAGATTGTCTTTTAAAGGGGGAAAACATGTATGTAAAAGGGTGCTTGATTATGTTCATTCCGATGTATGGGGGCCATCGCCCGTTATTTCTGTTGGGGGATTATTATGGTTCATGTCGTTTATCGATGACTATAGCAGGAAGGTTTGGGTTTATTTTCTAAAAAATAAATTCGATGTCTTCATGACCTTCAAGTATTGAAAGCCGATGATGGAGAATCAGTCAGGGCAGAAATTGAAAATTTTGATAACCGATAATCGAGGTGAGTTCACTTCCAGGGAATTTAACACGTATTGTGAAGAGGAGGAGATCGTGAGGCACAACACGGTGTGCCACACGCCAGAGCAGAATGGTGTGGCAGAGTGGATGAATCGGACTCTCTTAGAGAGAGCTTGATCCATGATCAGTAATGCTGGGTTGGGCAAAGAGCTATGGGACTGAGGCCGTTAACACGACTTGTTATTTGATAAACCGGTCACCCTTTATGGCAATTGAATGTAAAATCTCTGAGGAAGTGTGGAGTGATCGTATGTTAGACTACTTAAGTTTGCGGGTATTTGGTTGCGAGGCTTACTCTCATGTACCATCAGTTGAGAGGGATAAGCTAGACCATAGGGCCATAAAAGGAATCTTTGTGGGCTATGGTGATGGTGTGAAGGGATATCGAATATATGACCCTGTCACACGGAAGATCACCCTGAGCTGTGATGTCAAGTTTGATGAGGGTTCTTTGTTCCGTAAAGATGCTACAAATGAACCAGAAAGATCAGAACAAGTTGATACTCATGAGGACAAAGATGAGACACGGGCCGATACTAAGGCGCAGACAGAGAGGTACAGGATCAGGTGGAGTAGCCACCTGTGTAAAGAAATCCACCCAGGGATCGTAGGTTACCGGCAAGGTATAGGGATGACTCGTACATTGCATTCACTCTCATTACAGATGAGGGGGATCCGTCTAACTTTGAGGAAGCACTACTGGATGTAGATGCTGAGAAGTGGAAGACGGCAATGCAAGATGATATGGACTCCTTGTACAAGAATGAGACTTGGGAGCTTATGGAACTTCCAGTGGGCTGAAAAGCGATAGGGTGTAAGTGAATTTTTTGGAAGAAACATGATAGATACAAGACAAGGTTGGTAGCGAAAGGGAATGCTCAGCGTGAAGGTATGGACTTCAGTGAGATTTTTGCGCCAGTTGTGAAGCAAGTGTCTATCAGGTTCGTGTTGGCGTTGGTTGCCCAATATGACCTCGAGCTGGAACAGATGGATGTGAAGACTGCTTTCCTGCATGTAGAATTGAAAGAGCAAATATACATGGTGCAACCAGAAGGTTATACAGTGCAAGGGGCCGAGAACAAGGTTTGCAGGTTGAGGAGATTATTGTTCCGTCTCAAACAGTCACCTAGGTAGTGGTACAAGAAATTTGATTCCTTCATGATGAGTCAGGGCTTTACCAGGAGTGAGTACGATCATTGTGTCTATTTCAAGACATTAAATGATGAGAAATTTCTCATACTGGTGTTGTACGTCGACGACATGCTTATTGCCAGTCATAGCATGTCTGACATCGATGTTTGAAGACTCAGCTTTCAGGGACATTCGAGATGAAGGATCTGGGGGCTGCAAAGACGGTTCTTGGCATAGATATTCGTAGAGACAAGTAAGGAGAGCAGGTTGTGGTTATCTCAGGAAGAATACTATGAGAAGGTATTGAAGAAGTACGAAATAGATAAGTCCAAACTGATTAGCGATCCCCACGCGACTCACTTCAAGCTTTCTTCTGAACAGTGTTTCAAGATAGATGAAGAAAAGCGTGTTATGTCTCATGTGCCCTATTCAAGTGCTGTGGGCAGTTTAATATATGTCATGGTCTGTACAAAACCAGATATTTCACAGGTTATGGGTGTTGTAAGCCGATTCATGTCTAACCCGGAGAAAATAACATTGGGAAGCTATGAAATGGCTACTTCGATACATTCGGGGTACACAGGACTACGTCTTGACGTTTGAGAAGTCCAAGGACAGGTTGGTTGGTTATGTCGATTCTGATTACACAGGTAGTGTGGACAGTAGGAGATCGACTTCAGGGTACTCATTTATATTAGTGGGTGGAGCGATTAGTTGAATGTCCAAGCTTCAGTGAAATGACCTAGGTTTTTAGAATAATTTAAATAATAGTTTAATTAATTATTTAAGTAATTAAATCACTTGATGTATTGATAAATAAATAATAAATAATCCATGAAGAATTAAAGTAGGATCTTTTTATTAAAGTTGCTCAGAATAAACCCTAGAACAGCGTAGAAGTTTTAGATTTCACAAAACTCACAAATTTACAATAATTACGAAAATGTCATCAGTTAAACTTAAGTTACACCACCATTTTTTTAGTATTATAATTTTTGACGATCACTTTCACACGAAACTTTATACACTAGTTTAAGGACATAATTTAACCGTACACGTCGAATTTCAGCCCTCCGATAATCCTACAAATGCCCTAATCAGAATTCTGATCATAAGCGGGCCATCTGACCTCGGATCTGTCCCATTTTGGTACCACTATCTAAAATTATATGGCCTACATGCTGGATGGAGTGGATTTCACATATATATAGAGGTAGGACCCGCATGCATCGCGTGCACATGCCTCGAATGAACCAGATGACAGCCGTCTCCTCCATGAATGCTGCAACATCAGCATTGCCGCTGCCACCATGCACGGTTCACGTTGTCCATGCGGTGGGCCCTTATACAAAATCTAAACCGTCCATCGTGACGAAGTCCCACCAAAACCTAATCATCCCAAATCCTGTGATCAGACCTTGATTGTGTAGCCCACTTCAACCCACCATTCAAACCCAAGATTGTCAAGATCCGAGTTCTTGTTATGCATGAATGTTCAGGATCGACTACATCGTGGTCGTGTGGACCCCACCTATATTTGCAACGAATTCCCTGTGACGTGTGTTGCAAGAAAATAGGAACCAAATCCAACTTGGATTCGAAACCTCCAACCATCCACGTCAATTGCAAGTGTTTCTTGTTTGGCTATAAAAGCCAACCGTCCGCTCCTCTTTCTTTCAAAGAAACGTCAGAGAGAGAGAGAGAGAGAGAGAGAGAGAGAGAGAGAGAGAGGTCGTGTGGTCTCTCTAACTGGTGTGGGACCCACCCACTGTTGCTGTTCCTGTAGCTTCTGGGAGGACTCTCCAGCAAAGAAGAAGAAGAAAGAAAGAAAGAAGAAAGAAGAAAGAAGAAGGAAGGAGAAAGAAAGAAGATAGAAGAAGAGATTTCTTCTCTAAACCAAGTTGACTTGCTGAGTCAACGCAGATTCAAGCTGAGACTTATTTGAAGCCTAGGAATCATTAATCTGTGAGTGATTCTTCTCACGGGTTATCTGTTGATTATTCCTTTCAGTTGTGCTTCGATTTAGGGTTTAGGTTTTCTCAATTTCAAATTTTACTTTTGAGTCTCTAGTTTGGATTCTAGGTAAGGGATTCATCTTCTATTTCTATCTTAGAATTCCAAGTCTTAATCTTTGGTTCTTCCTTCTTTCTCTTTTTCTAAGTTGTCATATAATTACATATTATGAATTAAGTGTGTCTTAAATCTTTTCTAAATTCTTCCTTCCTAGTTGCACGTATTAAAACTTTAGATGAACCTAACCTAGCCTTAAACCATAATAGACAAGGCATCACTTTTGAGACAATACTAGTGATTCGACAAACCATTAAAATCTTAACGACCTTTCCATTATTTACGAGTTAAGTTTAGATGTGGAAACCCTAGGATGATGATATCACATGCATGGCGTGATTTAATTTGAATTTGATATACATTGTATGCTTGAAAAGTGCTCTCATGACTCATGACACTCATATGCATTCTTTTATATATATGCTTTATTTGTTTGGATGATGGAACATGAGCATGGTTGATTTGACTCCTGGCGTTCATGGTTGATTTGCCGCCCCCGCTGTACTTTGGGTTAAGTGAGCATGGTTGAATACTTGCAATAGGTACCCTAACATCCAGGGGCAGAGGGATCTGTTCGTCAGGCATGGTTGACTTTCCCAAGGCATGGTTGATTTGCGTAGCTGGAGATGTTAAGCATGGTTGATTTGCTTAGTTGAAGATGGGGGGCATGGTTGATTTGCCCATATATATTTATTGCATCATGCATTGAACATGCACATCCATGACATCATGATACTCACAAGCGTCATTCAAGAACACAACTCATAAAACTATTTAGATGTAACATGAAAATAACTCTCCATATTTAGTATTGTGTAGGATTTTATCTTGAATTAATTAAAATTTTCTTATGTTGAAAATGATCTCATTGGGCTTTTAGCTCACCAAAATCACCTCAGATCCTGCAGGTTTCCAGGGGGAAGAAGGAGCAGCTGAAGTGGAATACTTGGACGGATATTTCTATTAGAAGCATTATCATAGATTAAGTTGTTTAATTTACTTTTCTTTAAAGTTGGTGTAATAAGACTCCGGTGGAATTATTTGATTTGTAAGGTAGATGAAGTTATTTAATTTGGATTATAATATTGGGATTAAACAATAATAAATCAAGTATTTTAGTTAGTTAATCTTGTGGTGAGTGGAATGGAATTTCTCTAAATGTATGCTTAAATTTAATTCACACCCTAGAACTCGAACTCTAGGTCGTCGTACTCGAGTCCCAAATTTCAGGGCGAGACATTCAGTCTGTGGTGGCTCTTTTCACTACTGAAGCTGAGTATATGGCAGTGACAAGGCCTCATTACTGTGCATAAACAGAGTCCATTGACCGATCGGCCAGTGGACAAATTGGTGTAGTTTGGAGTCCAAACTCTCCAGACATTTTTTGACCTTTTGAGACCGGTCGCCAGACCGATCGCTGGTAGCTCAGACCGGTCACAGAGTGCTCAGACCGGTCTGGGGACAGGTCTGAGTTGAGGCAGCGGGCATGCGACTCTCTAGACAGTGTGCGACTGGTCGTCTGACCGGTCACCCGACTGGTCTGCGGTCTGCGGAATTTGATAGCGTTGCGCAGTTTTCGCGCTACTTGTTTCTAATTTCGGGTTTCCTCTTATAAATATGTTTCCTAATTGTGTTTGGAGTTATTCTAAGCAATACCTAGGTGATTTAAAAGGGATTAGGGTTATTGGGAGAGATGATTGAGAGTTTTGTGTGCCTTGTTCATCTTTAGGATCTACTCGGGTAGTTCTAGCTCTGTAATCATCTGAATTCATAGTGGAAGGTGTCGCTTTGTGCTGTAGTTTTTTCCCGCAAGGTTTTTTCACGTAAAATTTGTGTGCTTTTTCGTTGATTGTGTGTGTGGCTATGTGGTGATTGTTTGATTTTCTTCAGTGCTTCCGCTGACCGGATTTCCAACATCCATCCATCCTAAATATAGTTTCATTCCTCCAAAATGTCTTTTTCTTTTTGCATGTTTGGCCCACTTAATCAATGCATAGATTGGTAACATTCAAATAGGAAACAGGCCGGACCGGGTCAGGTTGGGTTAGGGTACAAGCTGAAACAATTTTTTTTTTCTTTCCAGGCTTGGGCTTCGGCCAGGCTCAGGCCTTGGGTCTCTTAAGTTTCGAGCCAAGTCTAGTCCAAGACAAACCAGGCCCAATGTCACCCCTATATGTAGCTCAATCTTTTCTGCCAATAACATGGCACTTGTCTAGGACTATGCATGGGTAGTCCCACTATGAATCATTTTTCTTTGAAAACAAGGCAGATTTAATTATCAGGTGAGAAATACCTAATAGGTGGAGAATGATCTTCGTAACCACTCCTTGTGTTTGCAATTTACTAACATGAAAATAACCATTTGGGCCTGAAGATAGTTGCAGCTTGTTAGGTAACACCACATGTAAAAGTCATTTGTCATAGGCTGGCCATAGGTTGCATCCATGTCTTGCTCTTATTACCCAAACGGGAATTCTTCTCGTGATGCCACCTATTAGTAATCATTATCTCTTTGTCTGCATGAATGTGTCTAGTGTCCCATGAAACTCGGCCAACTTGGCGTTGTTATTACTTCGCTCAAGTGATTTCGACCATAAGGACTTCTTCTGTGTGATGCTATAGTGTATCGGTCGAATTCATACTTGCTACGATGGTGTTTTGGTTGATAGAAATTTTTGGTCATGAGGCCACTATGATGAGTAGTTGGCTTTACCATATGAGTGAAATATGTGATATGTGTCCCATAGCAGTAGCTAGTCGGACTTACTTACCATTTTTGAGCTACTTGTGAATTTTTATATTCTGATCACATTCAACCATTAAGGTAGCTAAAGAGATCTTTCGTTTTCTCTTGTTAAGATCTTATTGCTATGTGGCATCATCTGAGTTGCTAATATGATGTGGTTAGATCGGGTTTAAACATCAATTATTTCAGAGAAGATCACTGAGGTTGATTCTAATAAAGTCTCTAGCAAACTGTCTTACATTTTATAAATTCAACAAAGAAGTAAGAGCTTAGGGCCTACACCATGTTAAGTGTCTAATATTGTATAATTAACCTCTATTTTGCATTGTTTTTTCATGCATCAGTGTGTTAAAGTGGTCTAATTAGATGTATTTTCTATGTGCAAGAAAGAATTCAAAGTTTGAGATGAATTTGAGTTAATTGTGGAGATTTGAAGCCCAAAGGAGTCCAAAGATCAAGTATGGAAGAAGATTTGAAGAAATTAAGCTTTGGAGACCAATGAAGAGTGTGCAGAAATCAGAATTTTTTATAGGATTGAACAGGGTTTCAATACGATCGAGAAAATTCAAAAATTCCAGTTTGGTTGCTGAACAAGTTGTGCACTTTTCGATCTTATCGAGCCAGGTTTTGATTTCGTCAACAACCCCTCGATGGGAGTCTATAGGATTGAACGTCCCATCGAGAAAATATGAGTTTATGAGAAACTCTCTAGACTATTTTACACTATTCGATTCCATCGAAGCTGCCTTTGATCTTATTGACAGACCTTCGATGGAACTTGATTCTATCAACAATTTTGCGCGATTTTGCGCAAGTGCGTAAATTGTTTCCTATTTCGATCAGGATTCTCCAAGGATGGTGGAAATTAGTATTTAAATACCTCTAAGCTTGTGTAGAGGGGCATCTAACAACGAATGAGATGAGAAAGTTAGGGCGAAGTGGCTATGACAACT
Source organism: Liriodendron chinense (assembly GCA_003013855.2). Lineage (NCBI taxonomy): Eukaryota > Viridiplantae > Streptophyta > Magnoliopsida > Magnoliales > Magnoliaceae > Liriodendron > Liriodendron chinense. Next base: position 4,178,365 of record ML058463.1, on the reverse strand, counting down.
TCTACTTGGGTTTTTCTAATTCTAGTTCTAGTTCATTGTTTTTATATTTTTTTTCTTTTGAGTTTAGTTTCCATTGTACTATGGTAGGCTAATCTTTTAGTTAAGGTTAAGGGGCAAAGCTTCTACTTGATTTGTGATGTTCTAGTTTATTGGATTCAATACAATGGTTTGAATGATGATTTTTAATTAAATTGATTTAAATTGCTATTGATTTGTGTAATCTTTGATCCATTGTTGACTCAGGGCACATTGGATGCTTAGAATTCTCTATAATCAATTAACTAGTTTTTGTGGAAGTATTGATCTCTAAAATCCCTTGATCTATTATAAACTACGGGTACAATAAATGCTTAGAATTCCCTGCAATCAATTAATTTGTTCTTCATGAGAGAATAGGTTCAATTAAGATTCATGTCTTATATTGGTGAATCATATTTGAATTAAAACTTTTATCTTTCGATTGAAATAATTTGTTATTCGATTCCAATTGAGTTATCATGTTGAATAAATGAACTAATCATTATTGATTGATTAGAAGTAGATCCTTAGTGCCTTAGGGGCCGTTTGGCGTCTCTACAAGTAAGAGCTTATTGGCTTATTCCTAGAAAAATAAGCCATTTTTAGAAATAAGCTTTGTTTGGTGAATAATTTTTTTCTCTCTTATTTCAGTTTCAATAAGCAAATAAGCACCGATTGAAAAAGTGGGTGAGGGAGTACTTTTCGAAAAAGCTCTTTTTAGGCTTACGTGGGTAGACGTTAGGCTTTTAATTTTTAATTTTTTCTAAAATACCGATAATGCCCTGATATGTTTTCTTGCATATCTCCGCCTCTTTCTCTCTCTCTCACCATCACCGTTGCAACCCTCCATCTCTAGCACTTGTGCCGCGAGTACCGTTCTCCTTGCCGTCACGAGCATCGGTTCCAAACATTACCAGCACTACAAGTTCCACCCAGCACCTCTCTTTCTCTGTCTGTCTCTGTCTGTCTCTCTCTCTCTACTACTGGTTGTTTTGCATCAATGGCCGCCATAGAAAACCTTTCCTTTTTTGAAGATGCTTTGATAGATGGAAAATCACATGTTTTCTTTGCTACTGAAATGTTTCCCATACTGTGTCTTACCGATTTTCATTTTGCCCTGAAAAACGCTTGATTTTCTACAACCCGGTTGAAAGCTTAGGGTCTATTTGGTAAAGGCGCAATTGGAAATTAAGGTTGTGTTTGTATGGACGAAATGGCATGTGTTCAACCCTGCAATGGTACATGTGGGATCCTACTCTTGGTAAAGTCAGATTATCCAGTCAATCTGATTGGTGGCTTACAACCGCATAGCTACAGCCACTGGGCAACGTTACATAGTAGACAATTTGCATCATTAATTGCATGTCCAGGACCATTAATGGGTGATTTTTTTTTTTTTTTTTGGTTTGGTTCTTCCATCCAAATTGTTTCACTGTATGAGCGTTTTTATACCCAAAAGATTGGTCCCATGTGTACATTGTTGCAAAAGTGCAAATTGCATGATCAGATATTTTTGTATATTTCCTCCTGTGCAAATGTGTCTTGCTGATTGTTTTTGTGATGAATTTCTTTGTTGTATTGAATATGCACCTAACGAATTTGTTTGGAGTTTTTACTGTTGAAAATTAGCTTCCCTCTTGTGTATTGGGTTTGTACATGTGGAGCCCTTGGGTTATCCAAGCCTTTGAGAATGATTTAGAAGCATGGTTGGGTTATATAAGCATTGCATTTGTGGAGCAAATGGTTGGGTTATCCAAGCATATTTGAATTTGTGCATTGTATTTTTGTACATGTGGAGCTTCATTATTGTGAATTCCTCATTGTGGGAAGATTATGCAACCTTGGAGATGGGGGATGAGATTGATGCCTACTAGAGATAGTAGTGTTAGCTGGGAGGCAAGATGTCAGGGTGGGTTCAGATCATCATTAAACATCTAACATTAGAGGCCTTTGCTGCTGAGTTTCTAGCTCCCTATTAGATGTTCAAATTTGTGGTGTGAGTAGTGTTGTTGGGGCAGTTTTGGTTACTGATGTTTTCTGCAGGTTGTTTGGATGAATGTCTAGTTGTTGTCTCTGTTTGGCTGGTTGCTTAGTTGTATCGGGAAGGTCTAATAGGCAATATATTTGTCAACACTGGAATTGAAGTAATTCAACTATTTGTTTTAGTACCTCTTTTTCTGGTTAATCCTAAATAATTGAAATAAATGTTGGATGTTTACTAATGAATTTACCATAGGAAAAAGTAATGAAAATGTTATATAAGGATGGCTTCTTCCGACAGAGGTAGGGTGATCTGGTCACTCAAGATAAAGAAAATCTTTATCAACTTGTGCATTGAACAAGTCAGACTAGGAGGTAGGCCAGGCTCTAACTTGAAATCATCTGCATGGAGAAAAGTGACGAATATATTTAACCAAAAGACAAGAATGTCCTATGAGAAAAAAATAATTTAAGAATCAATGAGACTTAATGAAGAAGCAGTACAATGCTTGGGTAAAATTAACGGGTCAAACAAGTATTGGATTTAACCCTATTACTAATGCAGTGACAATGGACGAAGAAAGGTGAGACAAATATTTGAAGGTATGATATGATTTTACTTAAGTTTGAATGTTTTGTTGTTAAAATGTCTTAAGTTAATTTCATTTAATACAGGCGAACCTGGATGCACGAGTCTTCGAAACAAAACCGTTGCAATTTTCGGAGGAGAGAAAATCTTATTTGAGGGAACAAATGCTAGAGGAGAAGCCACGTGGTGCCCTTCTCGTGATAGCTTGCTAGATGATACCCTAAGAGCATCTACAAGTAGTATCAACTTGAGTATGGAAGGTGAGACTCCATCAGTAGTCTCACCAGGGCTATCGCATACCCAGGTGGATATAGAAGCTAATAGAGAAGAAGAAATCGATTTAGAAGATCAAATGGTGAAGCTAAGGCGTAAATGCCTTCGTTGTTTTCGAAAAAAAAAGAAACTCAAGGACTGATGTGGTAGACGAACAAATAGATCATGTCATTTATTCGCTCAATTCCCTTGATGCCCCTCCTAAGCCTGAAGTTCACACAGACATCGTCTGTATGCACCTAATTCTCAAGCTGTAACACCTTCTGTTTTAGCGTATCCCTAATCCAGTTGTATCGATCCTCAATGTGCTTCGAGTTTGAATGATGACTTGGATTTTTGCTCAAGTGTATCGCACTATGTCTATCACAATAGACTACTTGCTTCTCCTGTTTCAGGCTAAGTTCCTGTAAGAACCTCTTCATCCAAAGCATCTCCTTGCATGCTTCTGTGACTGTGATGTACTCGGCCTCCAGTCATAGACAACGCTACACATTTCTGTAACTTGCTCTGCCAAGAGACCGCTCCCTGATAAGTACTTAATATTGTATAGTTAACTTTAGATATTTAGAGTATTATCATTGTTTTCCCGATTAATTATCCCTCATTAGATTTGTTTTTTTCCATTCAGGTGATTAATGGAGGCTAAAGGAAATCTGAGCCAATCAAGACGTCTTAGAGCCTCAAAATGATCAAGATCAAGTGTGAAGCGATCCTGCAAGAAATCGGGCTATAAAGATTGAAGATTGGACCATACTCTATGGTGGATCCGAAGTCTCAAAGGACCTTATCAAAGCCACACATTGTTTAGGTCCATGCTATGATGATTGTGAATCAAGGCATTCATGCAAGAATGGATGATCATGCTTGGATGGTCAAGATTGGATGTCCACATGAGGGACCAACTGTGCATCAATGCGGGCCACACTCTCATGAGCATTAAAATCCTGCTATTGTTGGGCCCATTCAACGAAACAACTGGGCCATGTTCAACGTCGGCCATCCATTGAAATAGCCAACAGTGGAGTCCACCGTTCAAGCATCACAACCAACTATGGTGGACCACACCATCACACATGTAATGAATGGGCGGGATTTCAACTCACGTGCAGCTGAAGTGGACCACACAATCATCTCCAGCCATCACAGCAGCTTCATCCACCTCTTTCATCTGCTGGACGTCCAAACCACTCAAACAATTTCCAACATCCAGCAAGGGATTTTTTATCAGCACCAAAAGTAGATTTAGCAACCAGCAGTGGACCGCATCTTCAATCCAGTCGTCCATCAGGTGGATCACCTTTCTTCAGACGTGCAGGGCTAGACGACAACAACAACATCAGCCGTCCATCTAATGGCTGTCCAAACAGCTACACATGTGGACTCTCTCATCCGTCCATCAGTAGCTTGCATGTGCAGCAGTAGTGCTGCAAACTCCAGCCATCCAGCTGCTTCAAATTCACCCAGCCACTGATCTTAAGTCCACTTGCAATTGAAGCACATCCACCACCGTCCATCAGATGGACCACCTTCTACTTGTGAGACCTCACCAACGTGCCAGCATCCATTAGTGTGGACCATCTCAAATTCCCACCTGTCCATCTAATGTACACATGTCCAACAACAACGAATGGTCCAGATTCTCCATATCCAGCTTGTAGACCCAGTCACCCCAACTTATCTACCTAAATAACTTACCTAGTTAACTCACCTAGTTATCTTCCATCCTTGGGCCAAGCATCCTCTTCCATCCATGAGCTCCAAACCAAAAAGAAAAGTTTGTTTTACGCTTGGAGTACTTTCCAAGCCTAACTCCTAACCCAAACCTAAAAAGCAAATCTATTGGCTTAGAAGTGCCACCTCATCATCCAAGCCTAACTCCATTCCCAGACCAAAAGAAAAATTTTGCTTAAGGTTTGGAGTGCCACCTAGGCTTGGAGCCTCCCAAAAAGCTATAAAAGGAGCTCCTCTCCTTCTCATTTGAATCATCCCTCAAATCTAATTCTCTTTTCTTTCTTAGTTTTGTAGTGTAGAGTAGTTTTTTCCTTTGTAGAGAATTTAGTCTTCCATTGTAGCATGGTTGGCTAAACCTCTAGCTAAGGCTAGGGGTGAAGCCTTTGAAGAAATTTGCAAGCTTTGGTTCTTTCGGTTCAACAGTTGTGCTTGAACGTTGGAGTTCTCTTTGGTTGATTGGTTTGGTTATCCAACTCGGCAGACGCTATTGTTGTGCAAGCCCCTTGATCCATCATCGACTCCGGGCACGTTGGATGCTTGGGATCCATTGTACACCAATTAGCTAGTTCATGATCGATAAAGTCCCTTGATCCATCGTCGACTCCGGGCACGATGGATGTTTTGGATTCCCTACGGTCATCGAGTTAGTGCAGGTAAAGTCATCGATCTGTAAAATCCCTTGATCTATTGTAGACTCCGGGCACATTGGATGCTTTGGATTCCTTGCGATCGATAGACGAGATCTTAACGGTTGGATCGGTCAACCAAAGCCTCCTATCTTGTAAGTATGCATTTGATCATATGAATTGTGATCTTATCGATTGACTTTTTGTCAAAGTTGTTGATCTGTATAATTCGTTGATCTATTGTCGACTCCGGGCACAATGGATGCTTGGGATTCCCTATGATCAACTAGCAAGTGCTTCATGGTCAGATTAATCAGTTTAGATCACCATCTTTTATGAAATATGCAAGTGGTTTAACAGTTTCATCTTCCCACTGGAATGAATCTTCATTCGATTCAGTTGAGTTATAGTTGAATTAATGAATCAAGCTTTGTGAACTTATCAAAGGTGGATCCCTAATGCCTTAGCCCCTTTCTATTTCTATCTTTCTTCACACACAACTTGCTCCACTCTTGTGGATTAAACCAGATTTCATCTCTCTCACCTAAACCAATTCCTTTAAGTGTTCTTAACCCCAATCCTTGTGGATCGACCTCAGTCTCACCGAGTATTTTACTACTTCACTACTTGCACTTGGGTGTGCAATCTTCGGGTTGTAGCACTCCCCCTGCAAATGTGAACATGAACCCTGATGTAGACTTCTTGGAGTCTATGTCAATTGCTATATTTGTATATGTGTAGCCTTTTAGCATAGGTTTACCGTCACCATAGTATACGCTCAACCTAGATGAGCCTCTCAGATAAATTAGTATCCACTTCACTACTGCCCAGTGTTCTTTGTCAGGATTGACAAGATATCGACTGACAATACCAACTGCATATGCTATGTCTGGGCGCGTACATACCATAACATATATCAAACTTTCTACCGTCGAAGCATAGGGTATCTTCTACATCTCTTCTACATTTTCCTTAGTCTTGGGACACTACTTATCGCTCAATTTGAAGTGACCATCAAGTGGAGAAATGACTGGCTTCACTACCTTCATATTGAACCTCTCCACGACTTTTTCAACATACCGCTCTTGTGACAGCTATAGCTTCCTGTTGCTTCTGTCACGGGTGATCTTCATTTCTAGGATCTGTCTGGCTAGGCCCAAGTCTTTCATCGCAAAGGACTTGCCCAACTCCTGTTTCAGCCTGTTAATCTTCTTCACGTCTTTACATCAACATACAATAGCAGAATTATAAAATTACCATATGAGAAATTGCGCGCAAACATACAGTAGTCCGACTCCATTCTGTCATACCCAGGCTTTAACATGAATGAGTCGAACTTCTTGTACCATTGCCTTGGAGTTTACTTCAGCCCATTGTTCGCTCGCCCCAAGTGTAAGGTTGCAAAATAGTAATAACTCGATCGTGAGACCAAGATCGATCTACAAAGATTAGGGATGAACTAATTCTAATGTCAACTTAAAGTAGTAGAGATTCAGCGTCTCAGAGATTAAGAACTAGGTATAAACAGAGAAGTAAATAAGAAATTAAAAGAATTAAAAGAATAACTAGAGTACCAAGGATCCACTTGTAGTAGATCAATGTCAATCTATTCATCAAGCACAAACACAATTGGAATCGAAGTCCCATCTCTCATCCAATTGGAAGATATTGCATTCAAACACATAAACCAACTCAAATATGAAAATCAGAACTTCTAATTCTAATGAAGCACGGAGAAGATGAACTCGTAGCCTTCGAAATAACGGCCATACCAAGAGATCATAACATGCTCCAGGGTTACTACAATTCAAATCTCATCAAACCAACATGATCATCTTCAAATATTTACAAGTAACTTGTGTCCGGAGTACACAAACTCCAAAAAATCATCTAAAAAATACCATTGTTATTGAAACTAGAACTTGAAAATCCAAAATCAAAGAAAGAGTACTAGAATAAATGAATTGAACATCAAAACTAACTATAAGCTTCACCTTTTAGCCCTAGCTAAGAGGTTCTAGCTAACCATTATCACGATTAAACTAGAATCAAACAGAAAAACTAGAAAAACCCTGGTCGGAGGAGTTGTAGACTCTCCACGTTAATCCTCTCTACCTCGAGCGATTGTAGAACTCTTTTAGGATGCTTAGGAACGTAGTAGATGTGTCATTTTATACAAAAACTCACCACCGCCTCAGAATCTTCAAAAGAGTGTGTAACAATTTCGCACCTGTCATAGGACTTCGGGCAACCGACTAGATTATCGGTCTCCCAATTATGTCGTCAAGCGCCTGAACATGGAAAAAAAAATGTCCAGAGAGTTGCTGTCCAATTTTTACTGGGTTCACCACCCCGACCCTATGCATAGGGTGCCCAAACTTGCTGTTCTCTGCATTTTTTAGTTCGTTCGAGATCTGATCTTCGTCAATTGGTTCCTCCTTGCTTTGGCTTATTCTAAACTTGATTCCTCATCATCTCAAATCCTTGAATTTAGCGTTGAATCACATGATATCTCTCTTTTCTTCCTGCAATCACAAAAGCATGCATAAAATAACTACTTTAATGGTTAAAGACATATAAAGGTGCGATGAATCGAGGTCTAAATATGCATAATTCAACACTCAACACACCCCCAACCAGTATTTTGCTAGTCTCTAACAAACACATGCGTGAAACAAATCAATCTTCTAAAACTCAACTCCCTTTCAGAAAATTATGCTTCTATAAACTCCAAGACATATGAATGCAAAATTAAAAAAAAGTTAGTGACAAGCACTAAAACTTTGACCCTCCTCAACCATAGTATGTGTTTGTTGGGGCTCAAATTTGCACCCATTGTAAAACAACATCCCGTGGTCTATTGACAATGATTTGGATAAGTTTCGAGGTCGGGAGAGCCCCGAAAATGCCAGCACAACCCTGATCGCTTGGTAGCGACCAAAATCCGTAAACACCATTTCAGAGCGGAACTGGACATGCGCTTAGTCGCCAAATGATCCGAAATGTCCTAAAACCCTTAACTTGCAAGTTTTGAAGTCATCCGGTGCATATTTTTACCTGCGCACCTCGAAATGCATTTCGTCCCCGTCTGGAGTTGACCAAAAAGGGTCCGTAAGCCTACAGCTACCATTTCAGAGCGGAACCGGACATGCGCTTCGCCGCCAAATGATCTGGAGCGCCCCAAAACCCTTAAATAGCAAGTTTGAAGTCATTACGATGCGTATTTCCATGCGCGCGCTCTCCGGAACAACGCTCCTATACGACAAGCCGACCCGGAGGCTCCAAATTAGGAAGGAAGTACCAAAATTAGCAACACCTGGACTTCCACACCCCACCCCATTCATTCAGGAGGTCAATGCTAGCCTAGAAGTGGCTTGGCGACAGTGAGTGCATGTCTAGAAAAGGTAGCTGTCCTTTGGAGGTCCCTCGTCGGAGTTGAAATGCTGAAATTTTCTAAGTGCTGGAATTCTGAAAATCTGGCTAAGTAGTGGGAAAGCGCCGGCAAAGGACATGCGCCTGGCCTCCAACCACATACGCTTGCACCCTATTAGTGAAATGGAGTGAATGAAACACTTTTCCGAAAAGCGCCGGGAAATGCGCCGGTAAAGGACATGCGCCCGGATCCACCACATGCGCTTGGCTGCTTTCTGCCACATGCGCTTGACACTGTTTTCTACCACATGCGTCGGGAAATACCCGCCGGGCAGACCCGAACCCGATTACCCTCCTATAAATAGTGAAGTCACCTCATTTCATCGGCACGAGATCATCCCCCGCCGACCTCAGAGTGATGTAAGCACCACATGCGCTTGCTTTCTCTCCCCTCGCCGGATGCCTTGGCCGGAGTGGATTTCCTCACCGGAAACCCTCTCCGGAAAGGGATTTCCTCGCCGGAATCCCAAGTTCAGGAAGAAAATCCTGAAATTTCTAAGTGCTGGGCACATGTGTCGGCTTACCCCCACATGTGCCTGGTTATTCCACCACATGCGCCGGCCTTTCCCACCGGAAAACCCCAAATTTCTTTAAGTCTGGGAGGGACATGCACCCACTCCTTAGGTCCAGGCGCATGTGCACCATCACATGCGTCAGGATCGCTTCCGGACTCCCGTTTTTCATGAAAAATAGGGCCACATGCGCGTGGGAGATGGGACATGCGCCCGGCTCCCTACCACATGCGCCTGAAAGATGATGCAGTGCCACATGCGCCTGCACTCTGGCCACATGCGCCTGTACACAACCCCCCATGCGCCTGGACGCTGATGGGAGGGGTGGACCTTCCGTTGTGCGGCCCGCCTTCGTCCGGGATCGGATTTTGATGAAACCGCCTCTCCTAGATGCGTCTCGATGAGATCTATCCATTCACCGGATCAGATTCTCCAACGGTCAATGATAAGTGGCCCAAATCAGTGTTTTGGTCCAAAATGACCAACACTTAGCCAATTTGGCAGCCTCGGAAATCCTTCCGAAAGAGCCGAAAACGGCCGAAAACGAGAAGAATCGAGCGGAATTGGACCGAGCCCGAGAGGGAAACTTTTCTTCTACATGACATGATACACTATAATCATGCACCGCGACGAGGTTATCCTATCTCAGGACCCTCGAATACCCTAATCGAGCGGTCGGCAGGCCCGCTACTTAGTCATTTCCAGCCTTGGGAAGTGCCCTGTTGGCCCGGAAGTTGACTTTTGCTAAACAAATCGGAACGCGATCGCACCGCGATCTTCGTGGACATAATCCATCCCTGTTCCAAGACGGTCATCGATAATATTCACCGAATATCCTGATTAGACCGCAAACAGGTCCACTACTTAGTCATTTCCAGCCCTGGGAAGTGCCCTGTTGGCCCGAAAATTGACTTTTGCTAAGCAAATCGAAATGCGATCGCACCGTGATCTTCTGAACGTAATCCACCCCTGTTCAGAGACGGTTATCGATAATACTCACCGATCTCTCTAATCAGACCACAAACAGGTCCACTACTTAGTCGTTTTTAGCCCTTGGAAGTGCCCTGTTGGCTTGAAAATTAGCTGATGCTAGTTGAAATCAACCGCAATCTTAAAGACGCCGAGGCAAAGCTAAAGTACTCAGGCTATCCAACAGCCGAGTTAAGCATTTATGGGGCACCGATCCCCATCATTCATAAGAAAGTGGCATGAACAGGAGTCCATCGGACCCTATACTTAGCCACTTGCAGGCATCGGAAACAGCCGATCCAGCCCATTGAATTTGGATCCTCAAAAGATCTTGGCTCGATAAAGCCTACTTGATCCCAAACAGATCATTGAAAATACTCAGAAGAAAGAGTGTTCTCGAAGACGAGTCGCCCGACTCCAGAAGAAATACATTTACTTTACTGTACAAAGCTCTATTCATCCCGGATAAAGGTCTGAGGCTAAACCTAAGGGGTTATGGTTACCACGAGAAACCACAAACAAAGAGTTCTAACTAAGCTTGAAACATCTTGCTATGGACTGCCACTTTGAAAAAGACCGTCGATGCCCTACCCATCGACAACGGGTCCGTCGGTTGAGCTGATGAGGTAGTTGCGGATTGCTTTCCTAAGGTCACCCGTCATAAAAATACGGGTGCGGGCTTTAGGTTATGCCGACCAACATTTCGATGTTCGTGTATTCCAGCGGTCACCTGTGCGCAGTAACAGGCGCGGGCCCAAAGTTGCACCACTCGATTAAAAAACCTCGTTCGGGAACGTTGCGGAGTGCTTTCCTAAGGTCACCCGTCATAAAAATACGAGCGCGGGCCTTGGGTCATGCCGACCAACATTCGAGGATCGTGTATTCCAGCGGTCACCTGTTCACAGTAACAGGCGCGGGCCCCGAGTTGCACCACTCGAATCCTGACAGTCTCTCAACCCGGACAGTCCGAAAGAAAATGGGACATAGACATCCAGCGTGTCTAACAAATGTGGCTCAGTCCATAACAAGAAAACAAAGGTCTAAACGACCATGAACTCAAGACCATAATCCCCGGCGGATTAGTCTTTTGCCTTCCAATCAAGGGTGATCCACCGTTGATGTAATTAAAGGCTCGTAACCAGTATCACAGCCTGGAATGTAAAAGATCTCAGAATCTCTGGAATAAAATTCGCCTTGCGATATATCTCTCTTGTGTACACTTTGTGATTGCTTATGATTGTCTACGAATGTCTCTATACTCAGAATTCCCCCAGAATAAAAGAAACACGAAAAAAAAGAAAGAAGGACTGCTGACGAGTAGTTCTGATCTCTCTCCCTTTTTCTAAGTTCTAACAGTGTTTAAAATAGAATTCTTGCTAATTGATTGACAAATAGAAGAATCCGAACAAGTGTGATCTAGTGTGCATAGTGAATGTTCCATTCATAAATTTTCAAGATTACTCTTTTTCATTATTCGATTAAATTATAAATCCAAAGTGTACAGATCAACACAAGCCTGTGACATGATTTTATCTTACCATTTTTTTGACAGCTTTCACACTATTTCCCATTACCAACTTGGGTTATAGGCCCTCCCCTAGATGGTAATAGGTAGCCCTTTTCGGTGTATATCAACAGATTTTCAACACAACCATTTTCTTCTTTTTTCATCATTAGATAGGATTTGTAGAAATTTATATTATAACATTCTTTTCTTTTCTTAATTCATAAACGTGATGGATAAAGATCCCTGGCTTGGTTCCTTAACATTTTAAATCATAGTCCAATCAATTTATAAATCCTTCCTAATCTCTTCAACCATGAGAATCGTGTAATGTGGACTAAAATCCAAAAGTGTTCAAAATTTCTATCAGTCATATAAATAGGGGGAACTCATGTTCGCTCGCCTCAAGTGCAAGGTTGCGATGTAGTAATAATTCTCAATAAGATCGATGTCGATCTTCAGGGATTGTTGCAAGAATTCTAAACTACGTAACTATGATGGACTAAATTTGGATTTGTATTGATGGATAGAAATTAAGAACATAAAACTATCTACTTTAGAACTGAATCAGGGAAATAAAACATTAGAGCGCCAAGGATCCACTTATAATCATTCACAATGTCAATTCAAACCATTCAAGCCAATAACTCAATTAGAATCAGAGTTCTATCCCTATCCAATCGGAATATAGAACAATCAAATCACCATAATATATCTAACATAGATGGATCATCCACTGATATGGTTCTCTCATAATCAACTAAGCCATTGGGCGTATATAATCACACAGCCCAATCATTCACAAAACAATTGAGATCACATTCATGATTCTTCGTCAAGTCGATTCACTAGACTTGATTTCGAAGCATGAATTGAACTTCTATTAAACAAAAATCAATACGTAAACATCTATGTCAGATCAATCCCGAGTTCCAAGGTGTGGATTTGAAATTCGAGCATACATTCCTTGTGATTCCATTCCACACATCGTATAACTAAAATAAATCCCAAATATAAAGTTTCTTCTCTACTAATGTCTTATTATATTGAATTTTACAAAATAAATCGACTACGGTTGGCGCTTGAGTAACACATGACCATCTGAATACTTTGCTCCGTCTATGTCTTTTTCTTCCTGAAGACCTGCAAGAACTGTGGTGATTATGGTGAGCTAAAAGCCCAGTGAGGTCATTTCCATCATAGGTAATATTCCAGTTAATAAGAGATAGGATTCGAATAATCAACGAATAGAATTGTATGAAATATACGAGGATGAGGTGATGATTAATACATTTTATGATTTATTATAAATGGAGCATGATTATCATGATGTCTGTATGTTATGATACGTGTGAGAGCTTTAAACGTCTAGAAACTCACTGCCACTGAACATTAGGAACCTGTCGCAAATCAACCATGCTCACCTAACCGGTACAGCGAGGCGACAAATCAACCATGCACGCAAGTAGGCAAATCAACCATGCACCACTCATTCAACCGAGCAAATCAACCATGCTCAATAAGTGAAACGACCAGAACTCGCTGCCATTGAACATTAGGAACCTGTCGCAAATCAACCATGCTCACCTAACCGGTAAAGCGATGCAGCAAATCAACCATGCAGCTAGGAGTCAAATCAACTATGCTCCTGTTCTGTCGTAGTGTATAAATGTATGCATATGTCATGAGTTATGGAAGCACTATTCAAGCATACAATACATATCATAATTCAAACCCAATCACACCATGCATGTATCATCTTCCTTTAAGTAATTCTTCATCTAATTATTTATCGTAAATTAAGAGAGTTGTTAAGGATGTATGTCACGTAAAGTTACATAAGGTTTTATACCAACAACAATGTATTGTGCATCTACGTTCCGTTTAACTAGGATTTTTATATTTGAAATTTAGGAGGGCAAATTCGAAGAAAGAGCATTCAACCTATGTTTAATCTCTACGTAGGATTACGTGGAAAAGTAGAGAAAAATCTATAATAAAAGTAAGGAATGTAGACATGGAATTGGAGAATACAAACAAGAGGTGAAATCCCTTACCTAGGATCAATTTAAAGACTTGAGAGTAACTTGAAATTGAAAGAAACTCAAACCCTAATTCAAAAAAAAAAAAAAACTAGAAGGAAGAATTTGGAAAAAATTAACGAAAAACCATATGAAGAATCAGTCACCTTTTTATGACATTCCCTACACTCCAAATTTGGAATCTGAGTCGACTCAGCGAGTTGACTCACTGGGTTAGAATCTTCTTCTTCTTTCTCCCTCTTTCTTCTTTTCCTTCTCCTTCTTCTTTCTTTCCTCTTCTTCTTCTTTCTCTCTCTTTCTTTCTTTATTCCTTCTTCCTTCTTCTCTTTTTTTTGCTTCTTCTTCTTTCTTCTTTCTTCTTTTTTTTTCTTTGTCCTTCTCTTTCTTCTTCTCTTTTTTGTCTTCTTCTTCTTTTTTCTTCTTTATTTCTTCTTTCTTTCTCCCGGTCGCTGTTGAACGGACCAGCAGTCACAGCAACATCAGCCCCCACCCCTCTTACACGTTCTCTCTCTCTCTCTCTCTCTCTCTCTCTCTCTCTCTCTCTCTCCCCCCCCCCCCCCCAGCGTCTCACTCTCTCTTTCTGTGTTTCCTGGAGGAGGCAAGGATGGACAGCAGGCTTTATAGCCAATCCCCGTTGTATAGAGAGGCTTACGTAGGCGGTATCTAGTTGAGTTGGAGGAGTCTATGCCGGGGATTCTTTACACATGCGGCCGTTGGAAAGGTAGATGGGTTCCACATGACCTTAGTACAAATGATCTTGCATGTCCATGCATTGCAAAGACCCGGATCTTGGTGATCTAAGTTTGTATTGGTTGAAAATGATGGTTCGACGTACGTTGAATAAGCGACGTTGGATAAAAATCCTTCATACAAAGGGTCATACGTTTGAGAGGAGTTGAATGGACGGTGTGGATCGAACCATGGGGCCCACCCTGATGATCCAATGGAGCCCCCTTCGTCGACAGCGGGCAGACGCTGTAACAGCGTCCACTGCATTGGTTGGGTGAAGAAGTTGTTTTGAATTGAAAAAGTTACGTGCGCCGCACGTAATACTAACTTTATGCTCCACTTTCATGTGGGGCCCACTTGCAATGGTTTGAGGTCGTCACCTCCATTCAATTGGTGGATAACATGAATCTATCGGTCCATGAGAAAAATGAGGTAGATCCGAGTTAAGGTGGCCCACTTATAGCCCAATTTTTTATTAGGACATTTGTAAGATGATTGGAGGGCTAAAATTCGACGTGTATGGATTAAATTATGTCCTAGTACTAGTGTATGAAGTTTCGTATGACAGTGATTGCCATAAATCCTAAAACTTAAAAATGGTTCTTTTATTTAAGTTTAACTAATGGCATTTTCGTAATTATTATAAATTTGCGAGTTTTGTCAAATCTAATGCTTCTATGCTGTTTTAGGGTTTATTCTAAACAACTTTAATGAAGGGATCATACCCTAAATCCCTACGGATTATTTATTATTAATTTATCAATATTAAAAGTTATTTAAGTTATTAAATAATTAATTAAATTACGATTTAAATGATTTCAAGAACTTGGGGTATTATAAACATGTCTGAACAGGTTCATAGGGCTGATAAGTTGTCGGAATACATACAAGAGTGTACACGTGTGTATGCGTGTGAACAATATGACCTAGCATTTAATTTCTTACATGTGAACACAAACTCGTGTGTCTAAATTTTCAGGATATTACACTTGCTCCCCGATCGTGTTGCCGTTGCGTCGCCAATGTCTCAGCTACACTTGATCATTTACCTTGCTTGTGATGCCTTTAAGATGCCCAAGGTGATAAGAGGGTAGGTTTAAGAACTCTACAACTAATAGGAATGTATTGCCTAGAGTTTCTCATCTACAACGATCTTATCTTAGAGATTTGGATAAGGATATGCCTATCAAGGAAGATCCAAGCTCTAGAGATTAAGAGGGGATGAAGGCCATCTTCTTCATGAGCTTGGAATGCTCCAATCTTGTGTTAAAGCATAAGGAAGATGCCTTCCATAGGTTGGGAATGAGCCTCAAATGGTCTCCAACAAATGTGGCTTCACTCCTCACAAAATTCCTCTATTTTGCTCAACAAATACCCTAAGCCCTTTTATAAAAGAGGTCCAAACGAACAGAAAACTGGGCAAAAAATGGCTAGTCCCTACCTGTCCCGACCGGTCGGCCAACAGCCAAGAAGAGACAGGGAGTACATTGTCTAAAGGGGGAGTTTGTCTGACCGGTCGGACCAGACCTGCCGACCGATCACGACCGGTCGGCCTAATGCCTACATATAACAACAACATGCTGTCTGGACTGGGGGCTAGTCTGACCAGTCTTGACCGGTCGGTCCAGTCCAACCGATCGGTCATGACCGGTCGAACAGGCCTGGGTTCAGCTAAACAGTTTACTGACCCAATTCTTTCACAACCTAATCTCTTAGGCTATAGTATGGGTGATCTTTTGGGACACCTAGGGCCAATCTATGATGACTAAAGGTTTTCTTAATATGATCAAGGTCATCAAGAGGTTAAGGGTTTTGTTTTGGTCAAGGTTAAGGCACACCAAGGCATCACTTTTACCTGTTTCTTCTTCCTTGATATAGCATGGCCACTTGAGCCTTCAGTCTTCGTCTTCATTAAGCTCATCCGAAACTAGACTCACTGACCTAAGTAATTGACAAACAAGGTGCACTAGTATGTGTTAGTGCACTTTTCTGTGGCATACTAGTGCACCTTGTTTATCAATTCTTAGGTTAGTGAGTCTAGTGTCGGTAGAGCTTAATGAAGACAAAGACCAAAGACTCAAGTGGCCCTGCTGCATCAAGGAAGAAGATATGGGTAAAAGTGATGCCTTGGTGTGCTTTAACTTTGACCAAAACCTAACCCTTAACCTCTTTGATGACCTTGACCATATTAGGAAACCTTTGGTCATCATAGATTGGCCCTAAGTGTCCTAAAAGATCACCTAAAACTTGGCCATATAGTTAGGGTTGTGATATAGTGGGTCAGTAAAACAAATGGGCTGAAACCAGGCATGTCCGACCGGTCGGACAGACCTAGTCCAGAGACAGCAAGTCGCTGTAATGTGCAGGCCCTTGCCCCCCCCCCCCCCCCCCCCCCCCCCCCTAGACAATGTTTTTTTTGTCTTCACTGGCCGTTGGCTGATTGGTTGGGACCGGTCGGGACAGTCGGAACTACCTATTTTTTGCTCGTTTTCTGTCCGTTTGAACATCTTTTATAATGGGGCTTGGCTTATTTTGAGGGGTAAGTAGAGGGATTTTGAGAGGAGTAAAGCCACCATTGTTGGAGACCATTTGAGGCTCATTCCCAACCTATGCAAGGCATCTTTCTTGTGCTTTAACACAAGATTGGAGCATTCCAAGCTCATGAAGAAGATGACCTTCATCCCCTCTTGGATCTTCCTTGATAGGCATATCCTTATCCAAATCTCTAAGATGAGATCATTGTAGGTGAGCAACTCTAGGTAACCCATTCCTATTAGTTGTAGAGTTCTCAAACCTACCCTCCTATCACCTTGGGCATCTCAAAGGCATCACAAGCAAGGTGATTGATCGAGTGTAGCTGAGGCATTGTCGATGCAACGACAACACGATCGGCGGAGCAAGGGAAGCTGATTGAAGCACGGGAGAGCGGAGATCAAGCAACCCAAATCGACGCTGAATAAGGGGCTCATCCGACAAGTAAGGTTGTCTTTGTTGGGAGTCCATGCACTCAATTCCCTATGGGAGTTGAGTGTAGAGTTTGTTTGTTAAACTCAAACTAGGGACGTTGGTCGTTCCTTGGCCTGTTTGTCAGCCTAAGGACTAGGGGTTGTTTGGCACTCCTTGGCCCATTTGCCGGGCCTAAACAAAGTCTCCAAGGGAGAGCCTCTGACACGGGAGTGAACGTGCATCAGGTTGAGAGTTAGCCTATGTCCAAAACTCCGTTCGGGTTGAGAGTTAGCCCTTTGTCCAAAACTCTGGTTATGGTTGAGAGGTGGACCGGTAAAACCTCCGTGTAAAGGTTGAGAGGTGAACCTCATTTAAAACCTCCGATAGTGAATGCTGGTGTGCTCAAAAGAGTTGAGTACTTGAACCGGGAGTGGAGTAGACCCAAAGTCAAACCACTATACTACTTGTGTTTGTGATTGATTGAGCACATTGATATCTTAGCATTGTATGTTTAATTGTTTAATTATGAATGCTTGATAGGAATGTATGCTAGGCACTAGATAGGCACATCCACACACAAGATGTACTTTCACTAGTTGTGTAGTCTTGAGCTCATTGATCCATTCTCATAAGTCTACATAGGTTCCATAGGTTAGGAGCTTGATTAGTTAAATCATTTGATTATCTATGCATGTTTAGACTGGTTGTTTATTGCTTAAATCATATGCTAGTCTTGAGATTGGACCCACTTAGGCTTGGAAGCCGAAGTGTTCTTGCTTGCTTAGTTTAATTTGTTAAATTGTGTAAGTAGGCGAAACGAATTTCAAAAGGTCCTAATCACCCCTCCCTATAAGACTTAACCATAATTCTAGCTGTTCTTTAAGCTTTCGCACATACGAAAGTGTCATGTTAGACTACCGACGTAATTTCAGTATGGCACAAAAAAGTGCACTAACAATCTCCTCCTTTGTCAATTACTTACAAAAACCTAACCTACCAAAACAAAATACATGAACAAGATATTACATTGATATGAAATAAATACAGGACTCTTGACATGCCTAAGTAAGCAGCTCCTCTTTAGTTTGCTCCCCCATAACCTGTTAATCCCTGCATCACAAAACATAGCAAACTAGTTTTGGTGGGACTTAATCTTTCTCCCCCTTTTTGTCAGCAATTGATAAACTATTCTCTCCCCCTTAATGATATATCAATTAAGGTTAAGATAAGAGTAGATAGTATGTCGCAGTTATAATTATAAACACATGCTAACAAGGAAAGTAAATGGTGCATGAACTTTAAAACATGGAGCATGCTATGGAACATGATTAATAAGAAAATATAACTATCTAGGCATAGTTAATCATGCAAAATTGGTCAAAGATATACATATGTAATAAAAGCACAAAGGGCCTATAGCCCAATCAACCAACCTCTCCTATTGGTATATCAAGACCAATACTAAGCAAAGATTAGCATACAATGAAGCATGTAATTCAGCAAGATTAGCTAATCTAAGCATGGTGATAGTCTAACAAGCAAATATACAATTTAAAAGCAAGGCTAAACTACCAAATTTGGGCTCATGAGGCTTGAACCCTTTGATTTGCCTAAACGCTTATGTCTAGGATTTTGCGTCTTAATGATCGTTAGAAACTAGCGTACTTAAAAACGATAGGTTAACTTAAGTTTAACTAATAGCGTTTTTGTTATTTTCGTAAATCTTTGAGTTTAGCGAAATCTAACTCTTCTACATTGTTAATGAGGTTATTCTAAGCAACTTTAATAATGGGTACTCCATTTGATCTCCTACGGATGTCCTGTTATTCGAATTTCAATATTAACGGTTGATATTTAATATAAAAAAATTAGAAATAAATTTCAGAAAATTTTAAAATAACTATGGTCAATCCGGGGCGTTACAACTCCCCCCACCTTAAAACTAAACTTCGTCCTCGAAGTTACTTGAATGTACGGCGAAAAGGTGCGGATAAGCTTTCTTCATTTCTTCTTCGGTCTCCCAGGTTGTTTCCTCTTCTCCGTGAAATGACCATATGACTTTTACTAGTGGAATGACTTTCCTTTGTAGTATGTGCTCTTTTCAGTCCACAATACGCAGTGGTTCTTCGATGTATGACCCATCACTACGTACTTCGATTTTTTCCCATTCGATCACGTGAGTATCGTCCCTGTTGTACTTTCTTTACATCGATACATGAAAAACGTTATGAACATTTGATAGCTGTGGGGGCAAGGCCAGACGATAGGCCACTTCACCAACTCGTTGGAGAATCTAGAATGGGTCGATAAAATGCAGAGCTAGCTTTCCTTTATGTCTAAAGCTCAGCATTCCTTTCATAGGCAATATCTTTAAAAATACATGATCCCCTTCTTTGAACTCCAGATTCCGTCGTCGATTATCCGCGTAACTCTTTTGCCTACTTTGAGCTACTTTTAGGCGCTTTCGAATGATGTCAATCTTTTCTGAGGTAATTTGAACAGTTTTCGGCCCAATCAACTTCGATCTCCTACTTTGGCCCAACATTGAAGTGTGCGACAAGGGCGGCCATACAGTGCTTCAAAAGGCGCCATACCTATACTTGTCTGAAAGCTATTGTTATGGCAAACTCTGCCAGAGGTAGGTAATCTTCCCAACTTCCCTTAAAGTCACATGTTCGCAACATATCTTCCAGGATCTGGTTCACACGTTCTGTCTGACAATCCATCTGTGGGTGGTAGGTTGTATTATACTTGAGCGATATTCCCATAGCTTGTTGCATCTTTAACCATAATGATGACGTATAGCGTGAATTTTTGTCTGATATAATCGATACCGATACCCCGTGTAAACGTACAACTTCTTTCACATACAACTCCGCCAATTCTGATACCTTTGTCGATACTTGGGTCGCGACAAAGTGAGCTGATTTGGTGAGGAGATCTTCTATCACTCAAATGGCGTCATGATTCTTTCTCGACTTGGGTAAACCCGTGATGAAGTCCATAGTAATGTGCTCCCACTTCCACGAAGGAATCTCTTGTTGTTTCAACAATCCTCCTGGCTTTTTATGCTCGGCCTTTACCTGTTGACACGTGAGGCACTGTTGACACGTGAGGCACTTAGATACGTATTCTGCGATCTCTCGCTTCATGTTGTTCCACCAGTACTGCCTCTTCATGTCTTGATACATCTTCGTGCTCCCCGGGTGAATCGTTAACTTCAAGCATGTGCTTCGTCCATCACTTCCTTCTTTAAACTTAGTTTATTCAGCACACATAGACAGTCGCGAAAACGTATGCCCCCATCTGATCTAATTCATCAATCTACATTTCTTTCATCGGCCATAAATTTTGTCATTATTTCCTGTAATTCGTCGTCTTGGTTCTGAGCATCAATGATTTTACGCATCAAGGTCGGTTCTACTATAATATTATTCACTTTCACTACTTGGCTCCCAATGTTTAATTTTACATCAAAATCCTTTATAAAATTTAACATTTTCCACTTCTTGAGGATGCAAGACATTGTTGTCTCACGCACCTTCTTCCTATTAAGGGCATCAGCCATTGCATTGGCTTTCCCAGGGTTGTAGCACAATTCTATCTGAAAATCCTTAAGTGTCTCCATCCACCTTCGTTGACGCATATTCAGATCTTTCTGTTGAAACAAGTACTTCAAGCTCTTGTGATCGGTGTTTAACTTGAACTGTTTTCCATACAAATAATGTCTCCAAATTTTCAAGGCAAAGATCACAGTTGCTAATTCTAGGTCATGCGTGGGATAGTTCTGCTCGTGTGGTCTCAATTGGCGAGAGGCGTAAGCTATTACTTTATCTATCTGCATCAATACACAACCCAGGCCTGCTCATGAGGCATCAGTATGGACCACAAATTCTACTCCTTCGGGCAATACTAGAACTGGGGCCATTGTTAACAATTCTTTCAGCTTTTGAAAAGCTTCTTCTACCTTCGTGCTCCAGACAAAATGAGTATTCTTCCTAGTTAACTCGGTTAAGGGGCTAGTGATCTTTGAGAATTCTTTGATGAACTGACGATAGTATCCTATGAGCCCTAGGAAACTTCACACTTCGGTGATTGAGGTAGGTTGGATCCATTGGCGGACTGCCTCGACTTTGGACTGGTTGACTGCTATCCCATCGCGGGTGACTACATGATCAATGAACTTCACTTCTTCTTCCCAGAAATCACATTTCTTTAACTTAGCATACAATTGGTTGTCCTTCAGCATCTGCAGCGCTATTCTTAGATGCTCGGCGTGCTCTTCCTTACTCTTCGAGTAGATGAGGATATCATCAATGAAAATGATAACGAATTTATCTAGGTAGGGTTTGAATACACGGTTCATCAGGTTCATGAATACTGCCGGGGCATTTGTGGGTTCGAAGGGCATGACAACAAACTCATAATGTCCATACCTCATTTTGAATACCATTTTGAAAATATCTGCCTCTCTTACTCTTAGCTGATGGTACCCGGACCTTAAATCAATTTTCGAAAAGAACTGGGCTCCTCTCAATTGGTTGAAAAGATCATCTATGCGTGGAAGAGGATACTTGTTCTTAATTGTGGCTTAATTCAACTTTCTATAATCAATACACAGGCAAAGCGAACCATCTTTTTTTCGTACAAAGAGGACAGGCGCGGCCCAGGGAGATACGCTGGGGCGAATAAATCCTTGCTTTAGAGTTCTTCTAACCGTTTCTTTAATTCTTGCAACTCTACAGGAGCCATACGGTATGCTGCCAATGTTATAGGTGCCGTACCAGGCACAAGATCAATAGAAAAATCTACTTCATGCTTAGGGGGTAGACTGGGAATATCTTGGAATACTTCAGAGAATTCAGCTACTATGGGGATTTGGTCAACAGATAGCTCAGCCGATTCTCTGATGCACATTAAGTGTTCAATTATTTCCTTCCTCTTCTTACCTTGAAACACTACTAGGTCGTGGCTTGAGAGAGACAGTGATATAGTCTTGGCATGGCAATCCAAGTTCACCCAGTGCTTAGAAAACCAGTCCATTCCCAAGATCACGTCGAAGTTCTTCATGTTCAATACAACTAGATTTGCTTCGAATTTGACTCCATTAATAGTTAAAGGATATCTTCGACATTCCTTTCTTAGCTCTACAATTCGACCGATAGGTGTGTTTATGACCACATATTCACCTAAGCGTTCTACCTTTAAGCTTAACCGAGCCACGACTGATGTAGCAATAAAAGAAATGGAGGCACCGCTATCAAATAGGACAACTATTGGATCATCGCCGATAAAGATAGCACCTTCGATGGCGCGGGGGTCTTCTTCCACATTATCTAGTGGAGCCATAGCGTAGAGATGTCCTTGTTGCTTCTGGTTTAGATTTAGTGATTCTCTCTTCTGCATTTGAGGACGGGCTGCTGCAGGTGGTCTAGGTGCTTAATTCTGCTGTTATGTTTGACTCCCCTTAAGCTGTGAGGAACAATTGATGACCTTCTAATCTGCAGCCTTCTTGAAACAATTGATGACCTTGTGTCCTGGCTTTCCACAGTAGTGACAGCTGAACGGGTCCCGGTTTTGTTACTGATTGGTTGGTGCAAGTCTTGGTCTCTTGTCAAGAATGGAAGGTGGATTTGGTACTGCTCTGCTTTTCTGGCCTATTTGCCTTGTTTGATTTCGCTGCTGGATATAGCGTTCAGTGTCTTTATCAGCGATCATTGCTCAATCTATGATCTCTTCATAAGTACGCAACTTCAAGATGCTAACCTTCGACCGAATACTGGGCCTCAAGCCTTCCTGGAACTTGTGGATCTTGTAGTCCTGGTCTTCCACTACTGAGGGTAATTAACTTGACAACTCAGCGAAATTGTCTTCATATTGGGCTACGGTGAGGTTACCTTGCTCTAGTTTCATGAATTCAGACATCTTCTCTTTCCTATATGCTTCAGGGAAAAAACTTGTCATAGAACTTGGCATGGAAAGCGTCCCACGCCCACTGGAATCCTTCTAGGACTCTTCTTTTTATTGCTTGCCACCAAACGTAGGCCGCCCCCTCTAACAGGTATGCAGCTAGGGTCACTCGATGTTACATGGGGCAAGCCAGGGTGTCCAATGCCTTAGCCACTTGCTTGAACCAATAATCCGCCTTGGTAAGGTTAGGGTTTCCATGGAATTTCTCAGAATGTAGCTTCAAAAATTTCTCAATCAGGATGGTTTCTTCAGGAAGCATGAACCGAGATTGATTTGGCGGGGGAGCCTGTCTAGGTGCTAGGGGTACTTGAAGCGTTTCAGGCCGATTTTGGGGTGTTGGTGTGGTTGTCTGGGCTTCCATTGGAGGCGAAGGTGAGGTTTGAGTAGAGGTTGGAATCGGAGTTTGGCCAGGGGTCACAATTGTTATCAGTTGTTCAAGGGTGGCCTAGTGTCGGGTTTGTTGCTCATGTTGTTGGGCCTGTTGTTGCTGAATGATACCAGTCAGGCGATCTAGTGCGCCTAAAATGGCTTCCCAAGGTTGTGGAGCATTGGAGTTTCCTCCCACTGAAGTCATTAGTGGATTTGTATTAGGACTCGCAGTGTTAGCCATGGGTGGTGACTAAGGCCGGGGTGAGGCCGCGGAAACGCTTCTCGAAGATTTTCTCTTAGGGGCCATCAAGCTGAAAATAAGAGTTCTATAGGTTAGAGGGCGCTTCTAAGGTGAAAACTAATGAACTCAAATCATAAAGTTAGAGTTAGAGGTTCACCTAGCTCGTAGTTAGGGAATCTGATACCCAGGACCTGATCGTGCTCTCAGATTTTTTTTCTCTCAAATCGAAAGTCGTTTTCCTCTGAAATTTGGAGGGTAAATAGATGATTAGGTGGGGAATACCTCAACTTTTCCTCAAAACAAAAATCTCATGATAAAGTCTAGTTCTGACCCCCACAAGTCTGAAAAACGTAACAGATCAGCAGAATTTTATGCAGAATATGTGCTATTGTCGGAGTTTTCTTAATTTAATTACACATTGGATTGATCTGAAATTTTATAAGATACTAGGGACTGAGTTAGGAATCTCCAAAAAAATTATAAAAATTTATGAGATCTAAAAATACATTTTCTAATGTCAGAATTACATCTGGGTCTAGAAATCTGCCCTAATTGTAATAATTAGAAATAAAATAGCTATTCCTAATTTCTTATGGAGAAAATTCACAAGATTCAATGAATCACTGATTAAAATATGGGGAATAGATGAGAGTCCCAAAATTAAAAAAAATGAAAATTTTCTTTCCAAAAAATTCTAAATTGTTGAGATTTCTAGGTTCCACGGCTACCCTAACAAATTTCAAGGAACCTAAATGATTTGTGGGTCTCTAAGTTCGTAACATTACATATAATCAATAGGATTGAATTTAAATGATTTGTCTCTAGTCTTTGGGTACCTAAGCCCTAAAATGAGTTAATTATGATATGAATTTGGGCTTCTCGCCTAGATGTCCCATTTTGCTCTGATACTAACTTGTAACACCCTGAGATTTAGGTTCCTGTGTACATCATGACGGCCAAATTCCCAAGGTTATTTGAAATGTGTGAGGGTTATACCCCTTACATAATTTTCATATAAACATGCACATTTCACACTATTTGAAAACCATAAGCAAGACAGCGGAGCCATACTTATATATTATTTCATTAACTAAACTAAATCATCAAACCATGTAACTGTCATTCAATCAATCACCATGTTCATAACTACGTCCCCTATTGGGACTTATTATGAATTAAAATACTTAATAAATGCTAGAACTATGTATGACTATGCGGTCTCGTCTTCCACCATCTGCTCCCACGAGCCATCATAATCATCTCCTTGAGGCTCAGGCTCCTAAGGATCATCACCTGCATGTTCTAAATTATTTTCCACAAAACACCGTCAAAAGCGGTATAGTGAGAACTCCTTTAAGATTGGGTTAATAATCTCATATTTTGAAAGTTGATGATTCTTATATGCTTTTGTTTACATGTGTTTCTTTGTTTTCTCCTTAGTAAGTCATATATGAACGCTTTTAGGTACCCTATTCTCATCTCATAGTGATGAGGACGTTTCTTCGACTTAAAGAACCAACAAAGAATGGAATGTTTGTTGCACATATGGGAATTTGTGTAACCACCTTTAAGGGGACTACCTTTCCTTCCATATTGTATAAAGAATAGTTGTGATTGTCTAATGGAGATCCTTATTATGTTGTATTCCTTTTATATATGTGGATGTACCTTGATCTGTGGTGATGAATATCGGAACACTGGTTAAGAGGTTGCCCTAACCTGAGACGGTGCTTTTAACTTGTTTGGTTAAGTGGCCACCCTGATCTGTGGTGGTGGTATCAGATCATCCGATTAAGTGGTTGTTAAATCCATTTATTATTATTATTATTATTATTCCTCAAGTTGTTAAGGATATCCATAAGACTATAGTTGAGCATGATTGTTATGAACGTTAGTAGTACGGGCCGCCATCCTGGGATGCGTTGCGTCGGTTACGATTATTTTGATGAGTGACGAACCATGAGGAAGGATGTGGTAGTACCAAAGGTTGGTTGTACGTTAAGTGGCTTGGTGTAAATTGGTAATAATAATAAAGAACGGTTAACTCATGCATGCATGTGGCTCCATGTGGGTGTATGGAATTGAGAATAGGTTAGAGAGTCCTACTTCTCCCATACACTGTCACATGTAGATTTGGCTATGAGCATCCCGTTTCTCATGCGGTCGGGTAAAATTATGGGCTTATGTGTCCTAAAACCCCTGACGGCATGTATAAGGATTCCTACGCTGGGTCATGCATTATCATGCATTGCATTAAGTAAGAGTAATGAATTTTTGTTATGATTTTTATGCGATTATTATTCTAACCTTAAAGTAGTATTCACTATGCCGCTTTTGACGGGGTTTTGTGGAAAACAATTTAGAACATGTAGGTGGCGATCCTCAGGAGCCCGAACCTCAAGGAGATGATTATGATGGCTCGTGGGAGCAGATGGTGGAAGACAAGACTGCATAGTCATACATAGTTTTAGCATTTATTAAGTATTTGAATTTGTAATAAGTCCCAATAGGGGACGTAGCTATGAACATAGTGATTGATTGAATGACAGTTACATGGTTTGATGATTTAGTTTAGTTAATGAAATAATATATAAGTATGGTTCCGCCGTCTTGCTCATGGTTTCCAAATAGTGTGAAATGTGCATGTTTGTATGAAAATTATGTAAGGGGTATAACCCTCACACATTTCAAATAACCATGGGAATTCAGCTGTCGCGATGTACACGGGAGCCAAAATCTTGGGGTATTACATTGATCGAAAGGTATCAATCACTGGATCTCAACTTCGCGAGGGTTGCTGAGATGAAGGAGAAGGCTAAGAAGGAGAGAGATCTTCCGTCAAGATAAGATTTCTCTCGAGGAGCAGCTCGTGGAGTGCAAATCACGCTTTAAGGGGGCCATCGAAAGCTTGGAGAAAGAGAAAAAGGCCCTCGCTGAACTGAAGGATGACTCCATCCACTAGGATAAGGAGATGATGACTTTTGTCAAAATGGTGTCTAAAGAAGGCCCTCATGCAGTTCTAGAGTTCCTGACTTCATAGCTTTATGAAGACGAACTGGTATAAAGCGTACATCATTGGTCGTGAATTTGTGATCAGGGTCATGCAACGAGTTTCTCCAGCATTCAACCTAAAGGAATTTAACAAGGTTTCTGCCGTCGTCGCTGCTGAGGAAAGAGCAGTAGCTGAAAATGAAGTTACGGAGGCTACCGAAGCTGCAGGAGTTCCTGAGATGGGACCTGAAGTAGAAAGTCGAGCACCTCCTCCACGCGACGCTAAAGAATGAGTAACTGCGAGCTGATCCTATTTTCCTTTCTCCTTCTTTGATTAAAACAGATGTATCTTCTCCTTCTTTTTCTTTTTGTAATTTAGATGATTATTGAATGAAGGAATATTTTGCTTTCTCTTTCTTGATTCATGGGAATGAATTCGTGCTCGAATGTTTCACTCAACTCATGAAAATGAATCAGGCTCAATTTGGGAGGTCTTGGCGACCATGTCTACTTAGAGATAGGCTGGCCTATCAATTGAGTCTTTGGCTTTGCTGTGAGCAAAAGACTTAGTCAAGAGAATGTTTGTATTCTCTTCAGGGCTATTCAGGTCCAAAAAGTGGGGTAGCGACCAAGTTATGGATTCGATAGCTGAATAGCTAGAATGAAAAAAGAATGATTTTATTCAGATATAATCCGATATTCACGTTATGAATGTTTTATGGAAAATATCGAAGTAAATGTTCCACGTGCCAAGAGCAACGTGGGGGTCTTCCCCACATGTCTTCCTGATAATAAGTTTCTAGTCAAACAACCTTGGTGATTCGATATGGGCCTTCCCAATTCGGATCCAATGACCGAGTGACTGTTCTGATATTTTGCCTGAGCACCAAGTCGCCGAGCTGGAAAGCCCTGGTTTTAACCTTTAAATTATGATAGCGGGCTATTCGTTGTTGATAAGTCGTTGCTCGAAAACGATATATATCCCTTTTCTCTTCTAGGAGATCAAGGTGAAGTTTTAGACTTTCCTCATTACGAGCCGCCTCGTAGTTTTCTACTCGATGAGTAGGTATTTCGACTTCTACTTGGACGAATGCTTTGGTGCCGAATGCTAGTGAGAAGGGTGTTTCTTTCATTGAATTGCGAGTTGTCATCCTGTAAGCCCATAAGACTTCTGGTAGGAGCTCTGGCCACATACCCTTACATTCATCAAGCTTGGTCTTCAAATGGTGCTTGATAATTTTATTAACCGCTTCTACTTATCCGTTAGCTTGAGAACGATATGGGGAAGTTCGAATATTACGTATCTTCCATTTATCGCAAAACTCAGAGAATGCGGCATTATCGAACTGTCTTCCGTTGTCAGAAATTATAGTATGGGGGAGCCCATAACGGCATATAATGTTCCTCCATATGAATTTAGTAGTTTGCTTTTCGGTGATGGTAGCCAGAGATTTCGCTTCGACTCATTTAGTGAAATAATCGACTGCGACAATTGCGAACCTGTTTTGGCCCTTTCCCTTGGGTAGTGGTCCGATTATATCGACTCCCCATTGAGCAAATGCCAAGGCCGTTCATTGGTGTCACTTGCTCAGACGGTAAATAAGGGACTGGAGAGTATCACTGACATTTATCGCATTTCTTGGAGAAATTGATAGCATCAACCATCATAGTGGGCTAATAGTACCATTGCCTCATTGTTTTATATGCTAAAGACCATCCTTTGGGATGATTACTGCATGCCCCCTGGTGTATTTCATCTAGAACACGATGTGCTTCTTCTGGATGGAGACACCTTAAATACAGTAAAGTAAAACTTTTACGCAACAATTTTTCATTTTGTAAAATGTACCTGGCAGCACGATAACAAATTTGTCGAGCAGATTTTTTATCATCTGGGAGTTGTCCGCTTTAGAGGTAAAGATGATGGGATCCATCTAACATGGGGATAATGCAATGTGATAACTTTCTCTGGAGCAATTTGATCGATACTCGGAGTAGAAAAATGCTCGATAGGAACAGCTTGTGTCAGATCGGACTTTGGTGCAGAAGCTAATTTTGCTAGAGAATCTGCGAGCTTGTTCTCCTCATGAGGAATATGAGTTATTTCATATTTACTCAATTTAGCGAGAAAGATGAGTACCTAAGATTTGTACAAAGCCATCCGCTCTTCTTTCGCCTCGAATTCGTTGAGCACTTGATTGACGACGAGCTGAGAGTCGCTGTGAATAAGCAAGCACTTTATCGCGAGTATATTTGCTAATTTGAGACCAACAATTAAGGCCTCATATTCTGCTTCGTTATTAGAGGTGTGAAAATCGAAGCGCAAAGCATGTTGAAATTTTGACCTATCAGGAGCAATTAGGATCAAACTGGCTCCACTACCAGAGGAGCACGACGATCCATCTACGTAGAGCGACTAGGGTACCTGCCCGCTCACCATCGGGTCATCACTGGAGGTAGAAGTAGTAGGGGTCAAATATGTAAATTCGGCAATAAAGTCGGCTACGGCTTGGGCCTTTAGTGCGTTTCGCGAGTAGAAAGTGATGTCGTGTTCGCTAAGCTGAATCGCCCATTTAGTTAATCGTCCAGATACCTCAGGTTTTGGAAGGACTTGCCTTAAAGGATGATTCATAGGTACTATTATAGAATGGGCCTGAAAATAAGGTCGTAGTTTTCGTGCTGCTGTAACTAAGGCTAAAGAAAGTTTCTCCATATCGGAGTATCGAGTTTCAGCATCTACCATTGCTCAACTGACATAATAAATGGGTCGTTGTACCCCGAAGTCTTCTCTTATAAAGGCGGCACTAACGGCCGTGAAAGATACAGATAAATAAAGAAAGAGCTACTCATGTGGAACAGCCTTGGATAAGATAGGAAGCATGCTCATATACTGTTTCAGTTGCTGGAACGCCTCCTCACATTGTTGGGTCCACGCCCAGTCGAATTTTGCAATCGTACGAAGTAGCTTGAGAAAAGGAAGGCATTTATCGGAGGCAGGTGAAATAAACCTATTTAAGGATGCAATGCGACCCATTAATCGTTGGACTTCCTTGAGAGTGGATGGAGATTGCATTTCAATCAAGGCTTTAATCTTTTTAGGGTTTGCTTCAATCCCCCGTTGGCCAACCATGAAGCCGAGAAATTTTCCAGTAGAGACCCCAAAAGCACATTTTTCTGGATTCAACTTCCTCTGATATTTCCTCATCAGATCGAAAGCTTCTCAGAGATCCGTGAGATGATCGTTAGCTGCAACACTTTTTACGAGCATATCGTCGACGTAAACCTCTATATTCCTGTCAATCTATGCAACGAACATTTTGTTGACTAGGCGCCGATAAGTGACCCCCGCATTTTTAGACCGAAAGGCATCACTTTATAACAGTACAGACCTCGATCAGTGATAAAGGCAGTATTTTGACGATCAAGTAGATGTATCATGATCTGGTTGTAACCAGAATAAGCATCCATAAAGCTGAGTAGGGCGTGTCCTGCTGGTCGATGCGGGGAGTTGGAAAGCTATCCTTCAGGCATGTCTTGTTCAAATCAGAGTAATCTACACACATACTCTACTTACCGTTTGCCTTGCGCACAAGAATGATGTTCGCGACCCTCTCTGGGTAATCCACCTCTTCAATAAAGTTGACGGCCAATAATTTTTTTACCTTAGTTTTTATGACCATCTGTCCTTCAGCTGTGAATGATCGTCGACGTTGATGGATATGTTTAAATTTTGGGTCAACATTCAGGCGGTGAATTGCGACGTCGGGGTTGATATCTGGCATATCTTTATGAGACTAGGTGAATACGTCTTGATATTTGAACAGGAAGTTGTTCAGATGGATCCGAAAGGTGGTATTTAGAGATGATCCGACATGGACCTTTTTGGAAGGATCGTCCTTAGATAGCTGAATTTCGACCATTTCTTCTCCAAGAGTTCCTGCTTGACACGTATTCTCCCTTGAGTCGAGGTTTGTTGATATCGGAGAACTTGTTGAATCTCCCAAGATCGTCATAATAGGAGCTGCCTGGACATTCTTTCGGTCTTGTACCGCGATTTCATAACACGCTCGAGCCTCCTTTTGGTTCCCTCAAACTACTCCCACTCCGCTTGGAGTGGGGAACTTGATGCATAAGTAGAGGGGATGTAGAGCTGCCCTTATCTTGGAGAGCGAAGGTCGACCCAAGATTGCATTGTATACCGACTTCCAATCGACCATAAGGAAGTTGATGAAAACAGTGACTTGGTTCGGAGCTTCTCCGAATGTAACGGGGAGGTTAATACTCCCCTCTGGCGCCACCACTTCACCCCCGAAACCGATAAGGGGGTCGAGACTGGTTTGAGTAGATTTCTAGCAAGAGCCATCTTGTTGAAAGCTTCAAGATAAAGGACGTCTGCAGAACTACCTGTATCGAATATAATACGGTGAGTTAAATAATTTGATACCTTTAACGCTACTACGATGGAATCCTCATGAGGGAAATGGATTCCTTCAGCATCTTCATGAGAGAAGGAGATTGGATGATGGCCCAAAGTTGACGTGCTGGATGATTTCTCAACCCAATAAATATGCTAAGTCTTCTGCCTCGCCTTTCAAGTAT
This sequence comes from Liriodendron chinense, assembly GCA_003013855.2. Classification (NCBI taxonomy): domain Eukaryota; kingdom Viridiplantae; phylum Streptophyta; class Magnoliopsida; order Magnoliales; family Magnoliaceae; genus Liriodendron; species Liriodendron chinense. The sequence goes on along the minus strand of ML058463.1, from coordinate 4,146,844 downwards.
ATGCTTTCCTTGAGGCTCGGGAGTCTCCTCCACAAGCCGGGCCACCTGCAAAGGTCCGAATTTTGCCTGTGGGTTTGGCATCCTCCTGTGAAGGGCAATGTTGTGGTGACTTCTTCCTATGGTTTTGATGATCACGACACGCTGGAGTATCAGACCGTTTAGGCGAACGATCTTGTCATGCAACATAGTCTTGGAGGTGTCCCTTTCAAATGAGGGCTTCAATCTGGTCTTTAAGAGATATATAGTCTTGGGTATTATGCCCATGATCTTTATGAAAGTAACAAAAACTTCCTCTTGTCTCTTTTTTTAGGATCAGATTTGATTCTTAGAGGTCATTTAACATACGACTTATGTTTAATCTCCATCAGTACCTTTTCTGGAGATTGATTGAGAGGTGTATAATTGTGATACTTCCCGAAATAAGACTTCTTTGGAGAGCGATCACGTCGGTACTTTTTTTCTGCTGGAGAAATATCTTCAGCCTTTCACTTCTTTCCTTGAATACCATGACAAGCCAAGGCTATTTCTTCAGCGTTAATATATTTTTGAGCTTTGGCCTGGAACTTGATCATCATTTTAGGATGATTTTTATTCAAGGCGAATCAAAATTTTTCGCTCATAATGCCTGCTATAAGGGCGGTAAGACCCTTATCTTCAGTATAACCCTCGGTTTGGACTGCTTCTGCTGTGAATCGAATGGTGAATTCTTTAATTATCTCTCCATGTTGCTGCTTCAAATCTGACAGGTGAGATGCAGGTTTTTTGGTACAGATGCTTCCCATAAACTAAGAAAGAAAAAGATTCGATAGCCGAGAGAAGGATTTAATGGATCGAGGCTTCAGACCACGAAACCAAGTACATGTTGCATCCTTTAGATTTAAAGAGAAGGCTCTGTACATAATTTTCGAGCTATATCCCTCCAGCTCCATGAGGGATCTATACGTTTTCAGATGCTCGAGGGGATCGCCGATACAGTATATGGAACAATACTAAGTGTTCAATATTTTTTAGGCAAAGGAGCCTCCATTACCTCGCGAGTAAAAAGAGGTTCAGATCGACGAATTGTTGCCAGAGTGGGTGTCGGGAGGTTAGACTAATATCGTTGTTCAATATTAGCGAATTGATCATCGGTTTTCCTGAGATCTCCTTCCCAAGGTAAAGTATAACTGGACGTTTCGGTATCAAGTTGTTCTTCAGGTTGGCGTTGTCGAAAGGCACTGAAGCGGATAGATTACAGCCGTTGATTTGGAATTTGATGGCCACAAGAGATACGGTTTGGAGGAGGATTTTGCTGAGCTCGCGGTTCGCCTGGAGTGTCTGGAAGTTGTTAACGCCAAAAATTGACTAACAGCTGTTGGTCAGGAACCAACTTGGATTCTTCGTCGTCTGATCTCCACTCAGAAATGAATGGTATAGATTGAGAACCTGCAATCACCAAGAAATGTTAGGACCGCTACCGGTTGGCCCGGCTTACTGCCCTCCGATGGCAAAGTCAGTACGGATCTTGAAAGGAAAGGTTGCTGGAGGTTTAATGGCAGTAGATTGCCCATACCTGGAGAGAGTGCGTAGGCCTCTTTATAGATAATTATTGGAGAGATTTAAGTGGATCCAAATTTGTTAGGATAATCCATATCTTATCTGGATCAGTGGGATAAGTCTTATCCTTATCTTATCAAGAGAGATAAACCAAGGCGGATGAGGCCAGGCCTCTTGCCAAGCTGAGAGCCAAATGTTGAGCCGAAGTGGGCCGAGGTTGAGAGGGCTGAATGCTGAGCCTAAGGGAACCGAGGCTTGAGAAGGCCGAATGCTGAGCCCAAGGGGCCGAGGCCTGAGAAGGCCGAATGCCAGCCCAAGGGGCCGAGGCCTAAGAAGGCCGAATGTCGAGCCCAAGGGGCCGAGGCCTGAGAAGGCCGAATGCTGAGCCCAAGGGGCCGAGGCCTGAGAAGGCCGAATGCCAGCCCAAGGGGTCGAGGCCTAAGAAGGCCGAATGCCGAGCCTAAGGGGCCGAGGCCTGAGAAGGCCGAATGCTGACTTAGCTTCCTCTCCTAAATAGTCGGTCCATGACCATACTTGGTGTAGAAGATGAACCTCAATGGAAAGCTTTCCATGTTATTAGCTCAGTCCGAATTTACCCAAAACAGAAGTCGCAGGTGTAGGTTGTCATGGTGGTTCCTCCGAAGCTTACTGCGGTGGAAAAAAGTGCTAAACAAACCGATTAAATAGGGTTTAAAAACCAGCTTTGAGAGTAAGGAGCGTATCTCCTATAAAGCACATAATACCATCAAAGCCACTAGATATATCTTGGAATGGGTTTTGTGGTATGGAATTAGGTGGGTTGGGCTGCCCAGGAGGAATTCCTGGTGCAGCTTGAGGGAGGCTGGGATTTTGCTCAGGAACTTCTACTGGAGGCAACGTTTGCTTTGAGGTGGAAGGATGAGTCATCTTCTTAGGAGGCATAATGGGAGGTAAGAATTAGTGATGAGGACGAATTGATACTCGTTCCCATAGACGGCGTCAATCTGTTAATGTCAGATTCTAGTAACAGGTTCTTCTTAAGTATATGCCGTCCTAAAAGTGAGCTCCCCTCCGAACCTGAAAGCCAAGCAGAGAAAGCTAAGGGTGGCCAACGCTTGGCCGTTGGCCCTCCAAAACTTAAGTCAGAGATGACTTAATAGTAAGATGAAGTGTGAAACGTAGGCTTAGAGATTGTGTACCTTTATCATCTGTGGGGCCATCTATTTATACAGATCCGAGTGATCCAGTCTATTATGCAAGCCATTAAGATCACTACTGATTTAAGGGGATAAGGTGTTTATCCTGTTAATCCTTAGATAAGGGGATGGCCTAACTACTTTAGGTGTTTACCTGATTACGTCTCTCGATGAAAATCCCCCATGGTTCGGAGCTACGAATAGAGACAACCCAAAACTGGCCTATATAGGCTGCTAGTACTATGAGACGAGGGGCGTTCACGACCGGGAAACAGGGCTGCTCATATTGGGATATCCTTGCTTGATGACCAGAGAGCGGGACTGCTCCCAGAACGGGGGTGTCCCCACTCAATGACTAGAGACTAGTCCTGCTCGCATATTAGGAGTGTCCAGTTAACGAGCAGGCTTGTCCAATATATATGAGATGCAACCACTTAGGCTCGCTGGATGGCTGACCTATTCGTGACTTGCAGAGGTTAGAGGCGCTCGTAGGTCTTATATGCATGTCTGTTCGCTCGCCTCAAGTGCAAGGCTGCGATGTAGTAATAATTCTCGGTAAGACTGAGGTCGATCCACAGGAAATTAGAAAACCAATTCTAAATTATTCCAGCAACTAGAATTAAAACAATTTAGAGTTTTGGATTAAGAGAACTAACTTAAAACAATAATTTAGAGAAATCAGTAATTAAAGGAACTAAGGCTTTCGAGGATCCACTTATAGCAATCCCATGTCAATCCAATCAATCCAAGCATAAAACACAACTAGATTCGAAGTATTATCTCTCATCTAGTTGGAAGATAAAGCATTGAAACACATTCAATCCCACTTAAGTTGAACTTCCAAGTTCTAGTCCTATTCAATCCCATAGCATTCAAAATCATAGCCTTCGGAGTAACAGCCATGCCTATGGACTATGGCATGCTTAAGGGTTACCATAATCAAGCAAAATATGATAATCTTAGAGAATTGCAAGGAATCCATGTCCGAAGCATATGAACTCTCATAAAACTTTTAAAAATATCAACTTTGTTCGAACTAGAATATTCAAAATCCAAACTTAAAGTGAAAGTACTTGAATCAAACTGAATTAAACATAAAATTGGCTACAAGCTTCACATCTCAACCCTAGCTGAGAGGTTCTAGCTGAGCGTTGTCATACTACAACTAGAATAAAAAAGAAAAACCAAATAAAAGCATAAAAAACTAGAAAAACCGGAATCGACGGAGTTGTGGACGCTCCACAGTGCTCCCCTTCACTTCCCACGATCTCCAATCTTTTCTAGGATGCCTTTAGATAAAGCCCCAGGTCCCCTTTTATACAATAGTGTGGAAGATTCTAGATTGCGCAAGAAATCACGAAGCTGCGCAGAGAAAATTGAAACTTGTAGGACAAGCTTTGTTACGCAGCCGACCGGTTGGACAACCGGTCTGAGCTCCTGGACGACCGGTGGGACAACCGGTCGAAAAACAGCAAAAACAGTCCAGTGACTTTTTGGATTTTCCACCTCCTCTCTGTTGAGTGCTCAACCGGTCTGAGCGATGTGCGATCGGTCTGATGACCGGTCTAGCTTGGTCCAGTGAAAGGGGGGTCTCTGTTGAATTGTAGACCCGTCGGACGACCGGTCCTATGCCTTGGCACACCGGTTGGATGACCGGTTGTTAGTGCAAAGTGTTGCACTTCTTCCTTCTTTCTTCCATATCCCTCTTGCTTCTTTCTCCCATCCTTTGGCACTTGGTTCTTTGATCTTCAATGTGTACAAAGTACTCTTTTTAACGTTAAATCAGTGAAATCTCCGCCTCGCTCCTACAATCACAAATCACGCATTAGATGGGCCTTTTAAGCATGCAAACCGTGCATATAATGTGATGTAATGGGTTAGTGAATGTATAAATTGGAGGCTCAGCACACACCCCAACCAACATTTTGCTTGTCCCGAGCAAAACATGCGTGAAACCAGTTCAAATCTTCAAAATCCAACTCTCCTTAAAAAAATGCTTCTATCCATTCCAAGACATACAAGTGTAAAAATCAGAAAAATTAGGTGATAGAAGCTAAAACCTTAAACTCTCAAAACATAATAAGTGTTCATATGAAATTCCCGCTGATTGATTGATAAATAGAAGAGCTTGAACAAATTCAACCTGGTGTGCATAGTGATGGCTCATCTTATGAGTTTTCGGGATTATCTTCTTCATAGATCAACTAAACTATAGATCTAAAAGTGTAAAGATCAACAACAAGCCTATGACAGGAATTTGCCTTACCATCCTTCCTACAGCTTTCACACTATGTCCCATTTCCATCTTTGGTTATGAGTAGACCATCCTCTGGTTGATAATAGGTAGCTCTTTTCGGAATTTTCCACCATATTCTCAATTATTCCCATATTTTCATCCGTCCTTTCCTTTTTATACACATTAGATAGGATTTTTAGAAATCCATATCTTTTGTTATTTTCCCATAGACAAGGATGGACAAAATACCCCGACTTGGTTTCTCAACACCTCAAATCTAAATCTAGCCAATCCACAAAGCTACATAATCCTTTCAAACCATAAAAATCGTGTAATGTGAACTAGGTGTAAAAGTGTTCAAATTTTCTATCAATCATATAAATAGGGGAATTCACATATAAAACCATTATATTAAAGGTAGTTCAAGACTTGCAACATCACTCACTTCGTATCTCCTTTTCTTAGACTCGTATCATCCTGAATGCATAGAAACAAAATTTTCTAAAAGAGTTTTAAATTTTCAAAAAATTTAAAAAAATTTCAACAAATAATGCTCGAAGTGTCCATAAACTGCTAGATGAGGAATCTCGTCTCAGCCCCCAACCAAATCTTGCATTGTCCTCAATGTAAAAAGATATGCAATGAGCATGAACATGAGAGCAATGGTAAAATAGAAGAGAGTGAGAACGATAGTACCTGAGAGAGTCAATCATGGAAGTGTACAACCCCAGTATCAAAATCTACTAAAGCAAGTAAAACTAAAATAGAAAAATAACTAAACCTACCTACGCTATACCTCCGTCAGACTAGGAGATCAATCATCCTGATACATAGGATCATTCAGAGTGATGGACATGTCCTCTTAATTAAATTTCTTAATAAATGGTTTAGGGTGTTGTCCATTCACTTTAAAACAGTTACCATTTGCGGCATTCTCTATTTCGACAGCCCCATGAGGAAAAACTTCTTTAACAATATATGGGCCGGTCCATCGAGATTGCAATTTTTTCAGAAAAAGATGAAGTCAAGAATTGTACAAGAGCACTTTTTGACCTTCCTGGAAAGATTTCCTGAAGATATACTTGTCATGGAATACTTTCATCCTACTCTTGTAAATCCTCGAGTTCTCATAAGCATCGTTCCGGATTTCATTAAGCTCATTAAGTTGGAGTTTGCGAAGCGAGCTAGCCTTGTCAGTGTCAAAATTCAATGCCCAAATTGCCCAATAGGCTTTTTGTTTAATTTCCACAGGCAAGTGGTAAGCTTCCCATAGACAAGTCTATAAGGGGACATTCCAATGGGGGTCTTATAAGCAGTACGGTAAGCCCAAAGTGCATCGTCTAATCTAAGCGACCAATCTTTGTAATCCGGCCTCACTGTTTTTTCCAAAATTTGTTTAATTTTCCGATTGAAAATTTCAGCTTGCCCACTCGTCTGTGGGTGGTATGGGGCACTCACCTTATGCCTAATGCCATATTTCTTCATTAAGGCTTCGAAATGCCTATTGCAAAAATGAGAACCACCATCACTAATGATGGCTCGAGGCGTTCCAAATCTAGAAAGTATGTTTTCTTTAAGGAACTTTAAAACCATACGCTGATCGTTGGTTCTACATGGAATAGCCTCTATCCATTTAGACACATAGTCTACAGCAAGCAATATGTAGACATGTCCAAAAGATGAGGGGAATGGTCTCATGAAATCGATGCCCCAACAGTCAAAGACTTCAAGATGTTGAATTGGGGTAAGAGGCATCATATTTCGACGGGACAATCCTCCTAGCTTTTGGCAACGCTCTCATGCTTTGCAAAACTCATGGGTGTCATTAAATAAAGTGGGCCAATAAAAACCACACTGCAGAATTTTAGCAGTGGTTTTCTTGGCGGAAAAATGACCACCACATGCTTAATTATGATAAAAGGAGATGACGGAATTATGTTCATCATTAGGGACACATCTCCTAATTATTTGATATGGGCAATATTTAAAAAAGTAAAGGTTTATCCCAGAAGAATCTGCACACTTCCCTTAGACATTTTCGTTTGTCTTACGCAGTCCAATTAATCGGCATCGCACCTGTGGAAAGATAATTAGCTATGTCAGTGTACCATGGTGGATGCATGCAACAAAGAGTTGCTCATCAGGGAATGAGTCATCAATAGGTGACTTGTCAATGGAATTAGGTAGGACTAGGCGGGATAGATGATCCGCCACCACATTCTCTACTCCCTTCTTGTCCTTGATCTCCAAATCGAATTCTTGAAGGAGTAGGATCCATCTAAGCAAACGGGGCTTAGCATCCTTCTTAGAAAGCATGTGTTTCAGTGCCGCATGATCTTTGTAAACAATGACCTTGGATCCTATTAAGTAAGGCCTGAATTTGTCCAAGGCAAAAATGACGGCTAGGAGCTCCTTCTCCGTAGTCGAGTAATTGACTTCGGCGGGATTCAAGGTCTTACTCTCATAGTAGATAACGTGGGGCTTCTTATCCTTCTTTTGGCCTAGCACCGCCCCAATAGCATAATCGCTCGCATCGCACATCAACTCAAAAGGTACAGACCAATCCGGTGGTTGCATGATAGGAGCGGTTGTCAACATGTCTTTTAGCTTTGAAAAAGCTAATTGACATTCGGCACTCCACTCAAATTGGTTCTCCTTTTGGAGAAGGTTACATAAGGGCGTTGAGATACGACTGAAATCCTTTATGAACCTTCTATAAAAGTCGGGGTGTCCGAGGAAGGACCGCACATCGCGTATGCTCTTAGGTGGTGGTAGGTTGGAAATAATATTAATTTTAGCCCGGTCTACCTCTATTCCATTGGACGAGATGATATGTCTAAGGACTATTTCTCTTTGTACCATAAAATGGCACTTCTCCCAGTTTAAGACAAGGTTCTTCTCCTCACACCTTGTCAAGACCAATTTCAAGTGATTGAGGCACTCTTCAAACGTACAACCAAAAATAGAAAAATCATCCATGAATACCTCGAGAAATTGACCTACCGTATCTGAGAAAATACTCAACATGCATCGTTAGAATGTGGCGGGTGCATTACATAGCCCGAATGGCATTCTTCGGTATGCGAAGGTGTCGAACGAGCATGTAAAGGTGGTCTTCTCTTGGTCTTCTGGGGCTATCTCAATTTGATTGTAACTGGAATAGCCATCTAGGAAGCAATAATAGGAGTGACCTGTTAACCTCTTCAAAATTTGATCCATGAATGGGAGAGGGAAGTGGTCCTTCCTAGTGACCGTGTTTAGCTTCCAATAATCAATGCACATACGCCAACTAGTGGTCACTCTAGTCGGTATAAGCTCATTGTTGGCGGTTTCTACAATGGTAATACCGGACTTCTTAGGGACAACTTGGGTAGGACTCACCCATTGGCTATCCGAGATGGGGTAGATGATACCCACATCTAGTAGCTTTAACACCTCGGTGTTGACAACTTCCATCATATTTGGATTTAACCTTCTTTGATGTTGTCTAGTAATTTTCGCGTTCACTTCGAGGTGGATACGGTGAGTACATACCGAAGAGTCTATCCTCTTGAGGTCCGCTATTGTCCAACCTATGGCTCCCCTATGTTCCTTGAGTAGCTTAATCAACTTGAGCTCTTACTCTTTTTCTAGGCGAGAGGCAATGACAACCGGGAATGTTTCTTCTTAACCCAAATATACATATTTCAGCTCGGATGGCAATGGTTTAAGGTCAAGCTTCGGTGGTTTGATGTTAGATAGTAGAGGCCTTGATGTGGTTGGTGGCAATCTTTCAAAATGAGGCCTCCACCGGCTAGTATCAACTACCAGTTTCTCAATATTCAATGCTTGCATAATTTCACTAATAATGGGGTCTTTGGAATCCTCGAAATGTGCCAAGCATGTCTCCAAGCTTTCTAGTGATTCAAGTTGAAGGAGCTCTTCTTCTTCAAAAGATTCGAGCATGTTTACCTCGAAGAGCTCATCATCATCATCCCTATGCCTTTTGCCCAAATGGAACACATTCACCTCCAATGTCATGTTTTCAAAGGACAATTGCATTACCCCATTCCGACAATGGATAATTGTGTTTGATGTAGCAAGGAACAGGCGGCCTAAAATCCCCGGTATTTGAGTGCTAGCATCTATAACCGGTTGCATGTTCAAGACGATAAAATCCACCGGGTAGTAGAATTTGTCAACTTGGACTAGAACATCCTCAACTATCCCTCTCGATACACGGATAAATCTATCAGCGAGTTGTAATGTGGTTTTGGTGGGTTTTAATTCACTAAGACCCAATTGCTCGTATACCGAGTACGGGATCAAGTTTACCCTTGCCCCCAAGTCTAACAATGCACGTTCAATCCGGTAGTCACCAATGATGCATGAAATTGTGAGACTACCGGGATCCTTGAATTTTTTTATTTTTTTTTTTTTGGGGGGGGGGGGGGGTCTTTTGAGTGAAAATGACACTCACTTGCTCATTTAGGAAGGCCTTTTGTTGCACATTATATTTGCGTTTGGTTGTGCATAAGTCCTTTAGAAGCTTAGCATAAGAGGGGATTTGTTTAATGGCATCAAGCAATGAAATGTTGATCTTGACTTGTCTGAAAATCTCTAAAATATCATGAGAGTTTGGGAGAGATTTTGGAGCAACCAATCTCGAAGGGAATGGTGTTACGGGCTTATAAACGCATTCCGTTTCTTGTGGGGCTGAGTTAGATCCGTCCTCATCCTCAGAATTTACTGGATCATTAGGCTTGTTGGCCTTCACCGGAATAGATTTGTCAATTTGCTTACCACTTCTAAGAATGGTGACAGATTTGGCTTGCTCCACATGTTGGTTGGGGAGATTAGGGATGCTTACTTCATGCACTTTCTTTGGATTGGGCTGAGGTTGGGCCAAAAAAGTCCCTTCCCTAGCATTCAAGCGTCCCTTAATCTCATCAACTGAGACTTTAAGCTCTTGGAACATTTGTTGGTCCATTTGATTTATTTGCGTTTGCCTTTGCATAAAAGCCTTTAGAGTATCTTCCATTGAGAATTGAGGTAGGGCCATGTTTTGCATGGGTGGCCCTCCTTGAGAGTTGGTAGGATTTCCCGTGGGATTATTCTTCCAACTGAAATTTGGGTGGTTCTTCCAAGTAGAGTTATACGTGTTACCCATCGATCCATGGAAAGGCCGTTGATATCCATATGTGGCATTTGCATGTTCTTGTAACACCTCTTGAAACGCAGGAATTGTAGGACAATCTTGCGTAGCGTGTATATTAGTTGAACAAATTCCACACATGTTCTCAATAGCTTCATTGAAATTTAAAACTCCACTCTTACTAAGTTTCATGGCCTCGATCTTCCCTGTGCGGTTGGCTATCTTTGCATTCACATCATCTTCTTCTTTAAGAATATAGATGCCTCCTTTTTCCTTTTATTGAGGAGGCTTGAGATTACTAGATTTGTCCAAGGTATCCCAAGATTGGGTATTCTCGGCCAACATATCCAAGTAACTCCAAGCTTCATTTGGATTTTTACTCATAAATTCATTGTTGCACATCATCTCTGCAAATTGGCGCATGTTGGAACTTAATTCATCGTTAAAGAAGTTTATGATTTGCCAGCTTTCGTAGCCGTGATGTGGGCAAGCAAGTAGGAGGTCCTTAAACCTTTCCCAACATTGGAAGAATGACTCATTCTCTTTAACCAAAAAACTCATTATGGCTCTTCGAATGGTGTTTGTTTTATGAGCCGGGAAGAACTTTTTCAAGAATTCCCGGGTTTCTCATTCCATGACCCTATCGAGTGTGGTTTAAGAGAGTGGAGCTAACTCTTGGCTCTTTCTTTCAATGAAAAGGAAATTTTTTTAAGTTTAATGGCATCTTCTGAAACATTAGTGTATTACAAAGTAGCTACCACTTCTTCAAACTCCTTTAAGTGTAGGTATGGGCTCTTAAAGTCTAGCCCATGGAACTTTGGTAAAAGTTGAATCGCACCCGGCTTTATATCAATGTTTCCCCCGGTTGGTGGTAAAACCACGCACGAGGGTGTAGTTGTACGGGCTGGTTGTAGGTAGGGCTGTAAATGGTCGGGTTCGGGGCGGGTTTAGCCAAAACCAGACCCGCCCATTTACTAAACGGGTCTGGGTCCAAATTTTAGACCCAGACCCTTTTACTAAATGGGCGGGTCCGGGTCGGGTCCGAGTCAGCCCATCAGACCCATTTATAAATGGGTCCGGGTCTGGTAGAAGGAGATCCACCCAGACCCATTTATAAATGGGCCGGGTCTAATGGGTCCGGGTTTGGATCAAGTATGCAAGCATTTTACAAGGCTTAAAACCGGGTCTGGACGGGTCTGGGCTGGACGGGTCCCTTGTAACATAGACCAAACCCGCCCACTTACTAAATGGGTTTGGGTCGGGTCGGGTCGGGCCTAATATAAAGGAAACCAGACCCAAACCCGTTTAACAAATGGGTCTATTCTTGGACCCAGACCCGTACCATTTAACAAATGGGTCGGGTCTGGGTCGGGTCTAAATGGGTTGGGTCCGGGTACCCCACTGGGTCCACTGACCCATTTACAGCCCTAGTTGTAGGTAGTCCCGTAAAGATCTCAGGAATATTATGTACCTCATTCTCTCATACCCTCTCTTGATTTGCGTTTGTCGTTGGAGTAGGGGGGGATTCCTTAAAGGTGTCTGATCCATACTCCCCAAACTATCACAAAGCTCTTGGTATTTTTAGACTCGTCTATGGACTGATAATGGTCCAACTAGACCACCTTCGAATTGGAGACGATTAGTGTGGTCACATTCCCAACAAGACATAAACCACACAACTAAGATCTAAATAAATCATAAGTCCTAAAATAAAATTTTACAAAAAATCTAAAAATTGAAAAATCTGAAAAAAGCACTAAGTTAGAAGGATATTACCCGATTCGCTTGAAATATGGAAGAATTCCTACAAAAAAAAAAAACAACTTGTTAGTCCTAAGAAATAAAAAAAAAACCTATCTACTTCTACTTCTATAACCACTAAAACAATCTAAAACCATTTATCTAAATTCCCCAGCAACGGCGCCAAAAACTTGTTCGCTCGCTTCAAGTGCAAGGCTGTGATGTAGTAATAATTCTCGGTAAGACCGAGGTCGATCCACAAGGAATTAGAAAACCAATTCTAAATTATTCCAGCAACTAGAATTGAAACAATTTAGAGTTTTAGATTAAGAGAACTAACTTAAAACAGTAATTTAGAGAAATCAGCAATTAAAGGAACTGAGGCTTTTAAGGATCCACTTGTAGCAATCCCATGTCAATCCAATCAATTCAAGCATAAAACACAACTAGATTCGAAGTTCTATCTCTCATCTAGTTAGAAGATAAAGCATTGAAACACATTCAATCACACTTAAGTTGAACTTCCAAGTTCTAGTCCTATTCAATCCCATAACATTTAAAATCATAGCCTTCGGAGTAACAGCCACGCCTATGGACTATGACATGCTCAAGGGTTACCATAATTCGAATCTAATCAAGCCAAATATGATAATCTCAAAGAATTGCAAGGAATCCATGTCCGAAGCACATGAACTCTCATAAAACTTCTAAAAATATCAACTTTATTCGAACTAGAATATTCAAAATCCAAACTTAAAGTGAAAGTACTTGAATCAAACTGAATTAAACATGAAATTGGCTACAAGCTTCACCTCTCAGCCCTAGTTGAGAGGTTCTAGTCGAGCATTGTCATACTACAATTAGAATAAAAAAGAAAAACTAAATAAAAGCATGAAAAACTAGAAAAATCAGAATCGACGGAGTTGTGGACGCTGCACAGTGCTCTCCTTCACTTCACACGATCTCCAATCTCTTCTAGGATGAAGCCCTAGGTCCCCTTGTATAGAATAATGCAGAAGATTCCAAATTGCGCAAGAAATCATGGAGCTGCGCAGAGAAAATCGGAGCGTGTAAGACAAGCTTTGTTACGTAGCCAACCGGTCATAAAACAGCAAAAATAGTCCAGTGACTTTTTGGATTTTCCACCCCCTCTCTGTTGAGTGCTCGACCGGTCTAGCTTGGTCCAGTGAAAGGGGGGTCTCTGTTGAATTTCAGACCGGTTGGATGACCGGTCCTCAGTGCACAGTGTTGCACTTCTTCCTTCTTTCTTCCATATCCATCTTGCTTCTTTCTCCCATCCTTTGGCACTTGGTTCTTTGATCTTCAATGTGTACAAAGTACTCTTTTTAACCTTAAATCAGTGAAATCTCCGCCTCGCTCCTACAATTACAAATCACGCATTAGATGGAGCTTTTAAGCATGCAAACCGTGCATATAATGTGATGTAATGGGTTAGTGAATGTATAAATTGGAGGCTCAACAATGACCGTAAAAACGTTCCAAGTTTGCAAGTCTTCGAGCTTCTTCGACGACTAACTTTATTCTACAACAGTGTGGTCACATTCCCAACGGGACATAAACCACACAAGCACAATCTAAACTAAAATCTAAATCCTAATAATAACAAATGAAAATTATGAAATCTAAAAAACTGAATTAGAAGAAGTTCTAAGTTAGAAGGATGTTACCAATGAAGCTTAAACTAGGTGAACTTTCTACAAAATAAAACAAACAATGTTAGTTCTGGCAAAATAAAAAATCCTAATTCTAGAAAAATTAAAAATCCTAGCTAATTAAGACTACTCTATAGCTACTAGAACAATTAGAACGTTTTAGCCAACTAATCCCCGACAACGGCGCTAAAAACTTGTTCAATCGCCCCAAGTGTAAGGTTATGAATTAGTAATAACCTGATCATGAGATCGATCAAGGTTGCGAATTAGTAATAACTCGATTGTGAGATCGAGATCGATCCGTAGGGATTATGGATAGACATAGTAGAGATTCAGCAGTTCCAGAGATTAAGAATTAAGTATAAATAGAGAAGTAAATAAGAAATTCCGAGAATTAAAAGAATAACTAGAGCAACAAGGATCCACTTGTAGCAGATCAATGCCAATCCATTCATCAAGCACAAGCACAAACACAATTAGAATCAAAGTCCTATCTCTCATCCAATTAGAAGATATTGTATTCAAACACATAAACCAACTCAAGTATGGAAATCAAAACTTCTAGTTCTAATGAAGTATGGAGAAGATGAACTTGTAGCCTTCAAAGTAATAGCCATATTAAGAGATCATGGCATGCTCCAGGGTTACTACAATTTAAATCTCATCAAACTAACTTGATCATCCTCAGAGATTTGCAAGCAACCTGTGTCTGGAATACATAAACTCTAAAAAATCATATAAAAATATCCAATTTTATTCAAACTAGAACTTGAAAATCCGAAATCAAAGAAAGAGTACTTGAATAAACGAATTGAACATTAAAGCTAACTACAAGCTTCACCTCTTAGCCCTAGCTAAGAGGTTCTAGCCAATCATTATCACGATTAAATTAGAATCAAACAGAAAAACTACTAAAAGCATAGAAAAACTAGAAAAACCTTAGTTGGAGGAGTTGTAGACTCTCCACGTTGATCCTCTCCACCTTCAGCGATTGTAGAACTCTTTTGGGATGCCTTAGGAACGTAGTAGAGATGTCCTTTTATAGTAAAAACTCGCCATCACCTTGGAATCTTCGAGAGAGTGCGTAACAATTTCTCACTGCCACAGGACTTTGGGCGCACGACCAGATTGTCGGTCACTTGAACATGTCGTTGGGCACCCGAACCTGGCACCCAAACATAGCTAAAAGCATCCAAAGAGTTGCTGTCGAATTTCTGCTGGGTTCGAACCCTCGACCCTATGTGTAGGGCACCTAAACCTGTTGTTCTCTGCATTTTTTAGTTTGTTCGAGATCCGATCTTCATCAATTGGTTCCTACTTGCTTTGACTTGTTCTAAACTTGATTCCTCATCACCTCAAATCCTTGAATTTGGCGTTGAATCACATGATATGTCTCTTTTCCTCCTGCAATCAGAAAAGCATGTATAAAATAGGTACTTTAATGGTCAAAGACATGCAAAGGTGTGATGAATTAGGGTCTAAATATGCTTAATTCAACACTCAACACCCATACAAGCTCTTCTTAAGCCTACACGCCATTCGCTCCTTGCCCTTGACCTCAAATCTTTCTAGTTGGTGTATATAGATCTCTTCTTTGAGCTCACCATGGAGAAAGACAATTTTAATGTCTAATTACTCTATCTTCATATCCATGCTTGCAGCCAACCCAAGCAACATCTGAATGGACGTAATCTTCACCACTAGCGAGAATATCTTATCGAAGTCGATTCCTTTCTTCTGACCAAACCCTTTCACCATTGTGCAACCCACATCAGTCTTAACATAAATATCACTAACCCTCATGATCTTGGATATTTCAGAGTTTCCCATATTCACAGTGCCAAAGTCGCCTGACTTGTAACTTGTAAGAAATTCCTGCGTAGAGTGGCGTGATACGACGCTCCCGAGTCTATCACCCAATCAGTGTCCTAACTCGTAGCCTTGAGACAAACATCGTGATCTGTAGAGAGTATAACTATCACATTACCATCGGAGGTGACCACAGTAGAATCTGATTCTTAATCTTTCTTCTCCTTCCCTTTTCCTTTCTTATCTTCCCTTTTGGCGTGGAATTCATTTTAGTAGTGGCCCTTCTTGCCACAATTTCAATACTCAACGCCTTTCCTTGTACTCGACTTGCCTATAGATTTATCGTAGGTTTTGTCACCCTTTTTGTTCTTTCCTTTCCCTCGTTCCTGTGTCACTAGGACCTCTTGCTGAGACAACCCCTGAGACTTCCTCATTGTCTCCTCATTGAAGAGATGATTGATCACCTGTTCAATGGACACCTTTTCGTCTAGTGCGAAGTTACTTAGAGACGCAACCAATGTCTTCCAACTATCAGGCAACGAGCTTTGAAATAGCAAGGCATGTAGCTCATCGTCCAGGACCATCTTCATGGCAGAGAGCTGGTTCACAATGCTGCTAACTTCATTCATGTGCTCATCCACCGAACCGTTTTCCTTGAACTTTAGATTTACAAGTCTTCTTATTAGGAAGATTTTATTTCTGGTTGTCTTCCTCTCATACAACCTTTTTAATTTCTGTTATAGGCTAGTGGCTGAGGTCTCTGTAAACATATGGTGGAACACCGTATCATCCAACCATTGTCTAATGAACCCCACCGCCTTACGGTCCAACTTCTTCAATTCTTCATCGGTCGTATCTTTCAGCCTAGCCTATACACCTAAGATTGGGGAATACAAATCCGAGATTGAAGTACAACTTCGTGATGATGTCGAGGTCCAGTGTCCTTCTGAGCCTTCATGCTCTACTCCTTGGACTGTCAAGATACCAACAGCGGGGCCGTCGATGAGCGTTCATCTAGGTTCACCTATTCATGTTGATGATGCTGACGAGTCCGCTCTTAGGCCTGAGATACGTGAGGTGGGCATTGAACCTCCTTTGGTCCTCGCATTGAGTTGTCCATCGCAAGCGGACTGTTCTGTTGACCTGGGGGTCGTGGACACTTTACATTCTGCTACGGTCGAAGTCGAGCCTGACATCCTGCAACCGCAAGGTAATAACTGCAATTATAATTATGTTTCTTTATGCTTTATTGTTTCGATATTGGTGCGATTATATTAACGATGTATTTACTATTATCTTATTTCTGTAAATCCCGTCGAATCGACGTCTGCTCCTATGACTTCTATCGCATCACTTCCAGTTGCGATTGTCGAACCATCAAGCAAGCTCCAGAGTAGATCATTAATGTTGAGACATGCGTTGCTGGGCCTTCAGAGCCTGTTATTAATCTTCCCGCAGTCTCTGGTATGATTTCTTCATAGCTCATATTGCATTTGTACTTTGTAGATCTGTCTTCGTGCTTGTTGATGTATCCTTTACTTACTCTGTATTTCCTCTTCTTCTTTTTTATCGCAACTGCCATTAGACCTGGCGTCATTGCTGCAGCTACAGTGTTAGACATTCTCGTTTTTTTATCAATTAGATTGCTTTGGGCAGAGCGTGCTGAAAGGCCTATTGTCCAGTATCGAGAAGGCGTTGGCCGATCCACGCAAATGGCATATGCTGGGTGCTGGAATGAAAGCACTAGAAGCTTGCGTCGGAGTGGTGGGGCCCAATGCGCTCGTGATTGCCAATTGCATCTCTTCATTCGATAGCTCCATCGTCAGAGTAGCAGCTACTGAACGTGCCGAGCTCGATCCTATTGTTGAAGAGAAACAGAAGATTGTGGAGTCTCTGGGACCTGTTGTGGAACATCATTGCGCTCGACAGCGGATGCGCGAGAGTCCCTACAAAATAACAAGACACAACATAAAGGATGTTTGGACCGTCTAACTGAAATTGACGTTGAGATTGAGCATCTGCAGGCGGAGAAGATAGTCGTAAGCTTCGAAGCTGCTCTTCTTGAGTCGATAGTTGGTCAAGATCAAATAACTATTGCGAGGCTTGAAAGTGAGGGCAAAGCGGTGAGTAAGCAACTAGAAGATTTGATGGCTGAGCTTCAACACGTCCCCGATCCTGCGTTGGTGTTGTCTGCAGCGAAGTCGGCGATGGAAGCTGCTAGGGTGGCTACCTTCAAGTTGATATCGGGATGTTTGGAGAGGCTTTTATCTTACTCCCGACGCTCTTTTTGTAGCCCTTGATGTATAGAAACGATCATAGGATCTTACTTTGACTGAATTTTTATAATCATTGTAATCAATGTAAGGAATACTTACCTTTTGACCATTCATGTATACAGTGTTGAGAAACGTCGACCACACTTTTGTTAATGAAATGACAATGGCAGTTATTTTTCTATCATATTGTGTGATGGGTGTTAGAATGTTTTGCAATATAATTTAATCAATGATCATAATTCTAATGAATAATGAATGTAGAACCAAATGAAGAGAGTGAGATACTTCCCCTTGTCGTTGATTTCGAGAATGTCCTGAGTTTCTGAATTCGGGATATACTTGTATCGTAGACAAATGCCTCCTTTTGGTCATTTCTCCATAGTAAGGGCATGGAAGACCTGCAAAAATACAAAGTAACCGATTAGCGTTTGTAATCACGAGTTTACCTATTGTACTCTAGTTCATTTCATTCTTCATTTATATCTTGTTTATTACATTCCCTCTCTCAAGGCGTTTACACTTCTTTTACTCATGTATGTGTAAAAAGTAAAAGGCTAACTGTTAGGGATGATATCTCTTCAGAAATCGGCCATTAGCTGAAAACCTGGCTCCTCCACCGTCGAAGTTCACTAAGCAGTAGACCCCATTGGAGTAAACTTCTTCTATGATGCATATCAGGTCCCACTTAGGGTAGAACTTGCTCCGTGTAGTGTGCGTGGCTGTCGGTCGCTTCATTACGAGTACCAAGTCACCCTTTTTGAAGGATCTGTCCCTCACTCGCTTATCATATGCCGCTGAGATATGCTTCTGATACATCTCTAGTCGTTGTTGCGCCGCGAGTCTTTTCTCATCCAAGGCATCGAGCTCGGTTATCCTGAGCTCGGCATTGTGCTCGTCTATCAGGGAGTTTCAGAGTGCTACTTGCAAGGACTATACCTGGACTTCCATCGGGATGATGGCCTCTGTGCCATACACTAGCGAATATGGGGTAGCCCGCGTTGCGGTGCGGTGCGTGGTGCGATATGCCCAGAGTGCTTTGGGCAATCGTTTATCCCAATCCTTCTTGTTTTCTGCCACCATTTTCTTTAAAATTTTCATGATGGTTTTGTTGAACGCCTTGGCGAGTCCATTTGCAGGAGGATAATAGGGCGTTGAGTAGCAATGCTTGATCTTGGACTTGGCACACAGCTTGTCGATCACGAAATTTTGGAAGGGCGTGCCGTTATCAGTGACGATCCGCTCGGGGATGCCGTGCTTGTATAAAATGGCGTTCTGGATGAAACCTTCCACTTGCTTAGCTTTCACATTCTTCAGGGCTACGGCCTCGGCCCACTTAGAGAAGTAGTCAGTCGCCACCAGTATATACTGATGTTCTTGAGAGGAGGAAGGGCTGAAGGACCTATCAAGTCCATACCCCAGGCCACGAAAGGCCACGACATTACTGACTGATGTAGCTCTTTTGGAGGAACGTGTATGATGTCAGCATGAATCTGACACTGATGACATCTTCTCACATATTCCATCACATCTTTCACCATGGTGGGCCAATAATAGCCCATGTGCCGCACTCGATGATGCAGATTCCGGTCGCCTTGGTGGGCACTGCATTCTCCTCCGTGCGCCTCTCTCAGTGTGTTGTGCACTTCTTCCTGAGCCAGGCATCTTGATAATGTTCTGTCGTTCGAGCGTCGATATAGTATCTCTTCTAGGAGGACGAACGAGCTGGCGCGCCTTCTGACTTGAGTGCGCATTTGCGGGTTCTCGGGTAAGAACCCGTATTTCAGGTAATCAGAGAATGGTCTTCACCAATCTTCTTTTTCTGTAATCTCGAAGCAATGGACTGGGCTTGCGCTCGCGATGTTTTCGACTACTGTGAGGGATGGCAATATTCTCCTTTCTTCTATGGTGACTTGAAGTGGGCTGCCCCTTGGGTGTGCGAGAGCCGCGGCCAGGTTGGCCAATGCATCTGCTTAGGAATTTTCAGTTCTCGGGACATGCGACACTGTACTGTCCCAAAAATGATCGAATAGGTCTCAGGCCCGATGGCAAAGAGGTGAAAGTTCTGGCTTTCGGACTTCATATTCCGTCGTAAGTTGTCCCACAACTAATCGAGAATCGCCATAGACTTGTAATGACTTAATCTACATATCTTGTGCCAACTACAATCTGATGATGAGGGCCTGGTACTCTGCCTCGTTGTTCGTGCATGACTGTACTATCTTAAATGAGTAAGGTAACAAATCGCCTTAAGGACTGATGAAGATCATGTCGGCCCCTAATCTTGCGGCTCTGGATTCTCCGTCAAAGTACATCTGCCACTGTCTTACAATCCTTACCATCATGGCCTGATCATCGGGAAGATCACATTCCATCTCCATGTTATCCGGTATTGGATGGGCTGCTAGGAAATCAGCTATGGCCTGTCCTTTGACAGCCTGAGACGGTAGATACGTAATGTCGAACTCGGATAATAGTAGAGCCCACTTGCCTAATCGCCCAGACAGCATGGGCCGATTCATTAGGAATTTGATAGGATCTGCTCTGAAGATTAGAGTAATCTGGTATGATAAACAGTAATGCCTCAGCTTCTTCACGGCAAATATCAAAGCCAGACATATCTTCTCTATCGGTGAGTAATTAAACTCAGCACCTATGAGCGTATGGCTCAAGTAGTACAGAGCATTTTCCTTTTCTTCTTCATTCTTCTGGGCGAGCAGTGCCCCCAGTGAGTTCTCTCCTACTGCCACATATAATCAGAGGCTTCCCCTGATCGACGTTGCGAGAACTGGAGCTTTCCCGAGTAATTCTTTGAGGGCATCGAAGGCTTTCTAGCATGCTTTGTCCCACTCGAAGCGGACATCTTTCTTATTCAGCCGAGAGAAAGGCTGGCAACGACCTGACAGGTTCGAGATGAAACAACGCAGGTAAGTAACTCTCCCCTGGAAGCTCTTCAGCTCTTTCAATTTCTTCGGAGGAGGCATTTCTTGGATCGCTTTAATCTTTGCGGGGTCGATTTCGATGCCCCGATGTCTGATCACGAAACCTAAAAAAATTTCAGAAGACACCCCAAAGGCACACTTCAACGAGTTCATTCGGATGCTCTTCTTCCTCAACATCTGAAATACTTGCTTCAAATGTTCACGATGCTACTGATGTCCCTCAGACCTCACTACCAGGTCATCGACGTAGCATTCCACATGCTTGTGTATCATGTCTTGGAAGATTACCTGCATCGCTCTCTGATACGTGGCGCCTGCATTCTATAGCCCAAACAGCATCACCCGATAATAGAATATCTCGAGGGATGTATAGAAGGCGGTGGACTCTTCGTCTTTTGGAGCCATTCGGATCTGATTATATCCTGAGTAGCCATCCATAAAGGACATCATCGTATACGTTGACGTGCTATCGATCAGAAGTTCCGGGATTGGTAGAGGAGAGTCGTCTTTGGGACAGGCCTCGTTCAGCTTACGAAAATCAACGCACACACGGATCTAACCGCTCTTATTCTTTATAGGTACTATCTTTGAGATCCATTTGGGATACTGAACTTCCCTGATAAATTCGGCCTGAAGTAGCTTCTTCACTTCTTCTATCTTAGGGACGATGTCGGGATGGAAGCGCCTCTGTGGCTGTTTGACTGACCTCTTCCCCTTTGCGATATTTAACCCGTGCATTGCGATTGCTGGGTTCAGTCCTGGCATCTCATAATAAGTACATGCAAACACGTCTCTGTTCTCTTTCAGGAGTTGAATGTAGCTCTCCTCTCCTCTTCTGGAATGTTCTTACCGATATAAGTGTTCCTCGACTCTTCAGGAGTCCCCAGATTAACTTCATACAATTCATCTATCATGGGCTGACCTCCATCTTTGATCTGCTCTGGTGCGGCACTCGGTTGTACGACTTCATTCGGCCCAACGGGTCTCGCTTCTTCCACGGGACTGATCGTCACCATGTTAATGTGCCTGATTTTATACCTTGCCCCCAGGGCTTCTTTCCCTTGGTATATTTTTGTCTTTTCTTCAAAAGGTGCTAGCATGCCTTTTCGGCTGGTGGTTCTGAACAAATGAAGCCCACGTTCCTCATGATGTGTTTACCGGCTTTGTTGTACCTTCCATCTTCAGTGGGCGGTGTCTCCACTAGCGTTCTCTTAGTGTTCTCTTTAATCTGCAATGGGTTGTATGGTCCTGCGTGAAATCTTATCTCGTGACTGGCTCCCATTGTTGGTGGCACGTAGAATTGGCTCGGAGCCTTAGGGAATGGATGAATCCTCTTAACCTTCGGTACGGGCATATTAAAGCTGGACTGTAACACACTCATCTGTTAGCTTGTCATCTGCTTCAACACTGATTGTCCCACCTTCCGGAGGTGCTTTGGGACCAGGTAGAACTTCTTCTTTCGTGACGGATTCTCTCTGTGAACCATCGTTGCTTCAGCGACCATTCGCGAAGCTTCGTCTTCTTATCTTGGATTTTCACCCTGGGTTTCCGCCCCTTGTGTCACCTCTGTCAGTTCACTAACTTTTTCGACTGCCTCAGTTCCATCGCTCTCCTGATAGTATTGTGCGTTTGCTAGGAAGGATTCAGTGACAGAGTACGGCCTCGGGTTTGTCGCCACTTTATATTAGACGCCATCCCTGTTGTATTTGAAGCATTGGTGATACGTCGAGGGAATGATACCGTATTGGTGAAGCCACGGTCGTCCCAATAAGATATTGTACGTTGTCATCACGTCGATCACCTGACAAGTGACTTTTTTACTTAACTCTTCTATTTCCAGCATAACAGTGATGGACCCTAAGACACGCTGGTTGTCCTGATTGAACCCTTGGATAACCATGGCGCTCAAGCGAAGTGCTATTTGCCTAAAGCCTAGCTGTTGTAATGTCTTCAGAGACATGATGTTCACAATGGATCCGTCGTCTAGCATGCATCTTTTGACCTCTATATCTCAGATGAGACCTGTCAACATCAACGGGCAGTTGTGGTCCGTTAAGCTAATTGTTCTGTCTTCTTCAGAAAATGTGATCATGGATGATCGGTCGATCTGCATGACCTTCTTTGTAAACTAGTTCTCGATTCCTGCTGTTATCTTCAACTCTTCCATTTCTGACTCGATTCTGCCATAATGACTTCACGGGCTTCTTCATCAAGCAATGCATTGAGCAGCATCTCTCGATATTTCTTTGAAAGGCATAGGGCATCATAGATGCTGAGTCGGGCTGGGACCTTCTTCAGATGAGACACCACGTCATAAATCACCGGTGCCTTCTCTCGAGTGTGATCTCGCTGGTCGGCTACTGGCTCGTTGATTGCTTCGATCAGTTCTTTCTCTTGAGGTGTTCCCGACGGCTCACCTATGACCACGTTCATTCTTTTAAGGTCCGGTCGTCTCGAAAATTCTTTTTTCATGACCTGCTTTCAGGACCGCAAGGCCACTACATTGACTTCTTCTCTCTCTATGACTTGGTCCTTATTACCAGCTTCTTCCTGAGCTATCACGGAGACAATGGTGCATTGAACGGGTTGCGCACGTGGCTATTTCTGCTCGAAACTTCTTCTTCTTCTTCTGTTTTTCATCTTCTTCTCTCTTTCCAAGAGTCTTCTCTTGTTCTCTAACCTCTTCTTACTACTTACAAGCGTCCATGGCTCTTCTGGCTCTGGGAACGAACTCGCTGTTTGAATTTGAACTGGCATAGGGATGGCGGACACCACTGTCGCGGTATTCCGGCTCGCCTCTTCTGCCTTCATATTGATGGTGCCGTCTTTGATCATCCATTAAATCTTGCCTTTCAAGACAAAGCAGTCTTCAGTCTTATGGCTAGTCATGCGATGATATCTGTAGTAGTTGGGATGGTCGACCATCTTTGCTTCTTCGGGACGCTTGTATTCCGGCAGTCTTATCAACCTTTCTTCTACCAGCTGTTTCATGATCGGAACTAGATCTTCCATGTTCAAGGTATAAGGTTCGTTCGCTCGATTACGCTCTTCTATCGTTGTAGATCGCGGCCTCTGAAAACCCTTGCCCTTGTCTTGTATCGTGGTTACTGGCCTGGCCTCGATTTGCGCTTGGTGTTCAGGCATTTCTTGTCATTCGAACTTTTTCCTTGGTCGATGTAGTTAGATGATATCATCCTTCCGACTTCCCTTCTGGGCTTCTCTGCCTTGAACTGTGCTTTGAACGTAGCTCCTTCCACCAGGTGGGCCTTCGTAGCTAAATCTTGAAATGTCGAGAAGTTGTGCCCGGATAAACCAAATGAAATCATCACGTCCATGGCCTGCATCTCTCTCCTGACGCATCAAGTTCGCGACTGTCTGAGACAACTCTTCCCTCGTAGCATGAGATGGTAGCTCGAATGTGACGTTTCTCGAGCGAACTTGTGGTTTAGCGGTAGCTGGCTCTCCCGCTGCCCCTTGAGATTCCTCCACAGACTGTCGAGTAGGGACAGTAAGACTCCTGTTTGCCCCCTGGGCGACTAGAGCCAGTAGTGCTTCTTTCATCTCTCTTATTTCTTTGGCTGTGTCCTCTTGGACTTGGATTATCTCGTTTATCTGTTCTTGGATTGGAGGCAGCTCTGTGTATCCCTCACTCGCCTCTCCTTCGACGACCTATACCATCATCACCTATACTCGCTAGCGGCCTTATCTTGGTCACGGCGGCTTCAGCAGGGATCGTCTTCATCGATGCCTTGGTCGGCTCCTAGACAACCGATCTGCTTAGTGTCCTGGCTAGTTGTGCTGTCTTCGGCATGGTTGGGAAGTCAGTAACTGACGAAGGAGAATTCTGGTCTGGATGACATGATGATCTTGCTGTCACTGTGGGCTTCGTTCACGCGAACTGGCTTCCACTGTTTCCTCGTGCTGATTTGTGACTTAGCTACCTTCACTCCAGCTGAAGCGGTCTTCCTGTCCTCTGTCATCTTCAGTGATCAACGTTTCTGTACGAGCTGCCAACTTGCTTCAAAGGTTGCTGCCCCTGCTGCCGTGAGGTGAGGGAAGTAGAATCCCCCGGATGCCAAGAAGCTCATTGTAGTTGTTATTGTAATTTTGATGATTGATTCTTTCTGTTCTCTCTCTCTCTCTCTCTCTCTCTCTCTCTCTCTCTCTCTCTCTCTCTCTGCACAATCATACATGCATTAGAGTATTCCGCAGTTTTGAAAAGGAGAGGGGGCGCGACCTTACCAATCGCGATACGGCTCAATGATAGACAGAATGTACGAGCATGAATTATATGCATGCTACAAGAAGTTTAAAAGTTCTTTTTCAAAACTTTCCATGCTTTTAAAATTCTTTTGCCTTAAAGATGAAGGGAAGAATGTTCCCGTTGAGAGTCGCCTAGTTTGGCGCCCGTACAGGCGTCGAACATTTCTCCTTACTGGTAACCTTTCTCGTATACACATCGGTGTTTGCGAATGATTTATCATAGAATGTCTATTTACTCAAAAATAGCCAGGGATTCTGGTATTGTCCGATCCCTAGTGGAGTCACCAGTTTGTTAAAACTAGAAAAATGCTCAAAAGGGCAGTTTGTGTTTCGTTATTCTGGGGAATCCTGAGTATAGAGACATTCATAGACAATCATAAGTAATCACAAAGTGTACACAAGAGAGACATCGCAAGGCAAATTTTATTCCAGAGATTCTGAGATCTTTTACATTTTAGGCTATGAACTGGTCACGAACCTTTAATTACATCAATAATTGATCACCCTTAATTAGAAGGCAAAAGACTAATCCGTCGAGGATTATGGTCTTGAGTTCATGGTCATATAGACCTATTAGTCATTGGCCTCTGGAATACACGAGCATCGAATGTTGGTTGGCACGACCCAAGGCCCGTGCCCGTATTTTTATGATGGGTGACCTTAGGAAGGCACTCCGTAACTTCCTAAGCAAGGTTTTTAATCCAGTGGTGCAAATCTAGGCCGTTGGCCTCTGGAATACACGAGCATCAAAATGTTGGTCAGCATGACCCAAGGATAGAAAGCGTTGCACTGTAGAAATATTGATTGTGTATTGTGAGGGCCTAGAACTCTTCATCGAGTATTGCTTTTATAGGCTTAGAGAGGCGGTGGCTACATATGATTCTGTGTGAATCTTTGATTGCCTAGCAATTGTGTCCTAGTAAGATTTAGAATCCTTGCTATATGGTGCTATGATGAATAAATTTGCTTCAAATTACAGATGGACTTTCATTATTTATTCCTAATTCTTTGTTATCTCCGAGAAATTATCTATCATCCTTGAAAATTTTGTCTTTTTATGTTGATCTATTTCTGAATTGGGATAGTCGTGTTGTGTATTGGCTGGATTGTGAGGAATCTGCCATCGGTAAGTCTTTGGAAACTTCGTGCGTACGCTAGGAGTCACATGTGTCGTGCGTGTGTCGGTCACTTGTCCTCCAAATGATGTCCACATTTTCTGTCGCAGATGTTCGATTGGCTCTAAATGGGCTTACTTTTGGCACGCTACCTGTTACCTATCGCCGAACCCTTATAGTGCGAGTACGATTATCTAATGCTATTTATACATGAGTGTTGATATGTAGCGGCTTCTCATTGCGTGAACTACATTAGGCCTAGTGTAAACCAGATGTTAGACGCATGTCACATTGGCCATACCAAACAAAATATAAACAAGAGTAACAGAACAAAATCACCTTTGCATATCATTTTGTGAGGCATCATTTGGTAAAATCCCATTTTTTACTTAATTTTGCGGCAAAATTTCCAATCAATTAAGGATATTTTACCCTTAAAAATATTTTTTTTCTTCTATTTTCTATATTATTTTTAAGTTAATGACCAAAATGCCTTCCCTTTTTTTCTTTTTTGGGAGTCAGGCATCATGGCCCAGGTGGTGCCAGAATGACATCAAACCCGAGCAACAAGTGCGCTCCGCCATATGGATTAGACGACCTACAAAGAATGCGATGCAATCATCTGGTAGAACAAACTAAATAAAACAATCTATACCACTCAAAACCTTCAAATTATCACTACGCCCACCTGATGATTGGATGGGCTTGTCTGATCATCATAGTAGGATGCACCTGTTGGACGGCGTGGATCTCAGGCATATAAAAAACACAAATGTCACCTTGATCCAAAACTTTCGGGGCTCATAAGAAATTTTTAGCAGTGGGCATTCAATCACCACTATTTCCTATGGTGTGGTCCACCTGAGATTTGGATTAGCTTCATTGTTGGCCCATGCCCAAAAAATGAGCTGTCACAACAGATGGATCGGTGTAGATACACAACAAATATATCCAATTGGGCCCCACAGTCACGGATCCACCGAGGTCCCAGGATCCATGGATCCTCCAGAAATTAATAACAACATACAGAAAGTCTCCGGAGAAAGACTAGAAGCCCACAACTCTTACCTAAGACCATGTGAGTAGCTATATGATAAAAAAGAAAAAAAGATTGTGCCGTCCACTGTTATCGTTTCAGGATGTCAATATCAGATTGGTTCAACCATCCTAACAATCTGATTGGTGAACACTTACTTGTCTTAGAAGATAGAACCAATGGAAATCTTTGCATTTTAAACCGTCCAATAAATGTCTACCAATTTAATAGTCAGATGATCAAATAAGCTTAGGGTTTTTTAGTTCATGATTCATCTACCCTGTGTATCATAATTTGGACAAATCCAGATTGTCTGCTCTGATTCAACAGGAATTTTCTGTTTGCCCGATGCTTGATTGGTCCAGCTCAGCATACATCAGCATCAACTGCATTAAATGCATCATTCAGTGCTTAGCTGGACCAATCAGGTGGTCAACAAACAGGGTTAACCCTATTCAAGCCGAGCAGATGATCCAGACTCAATTTGGACGGTTTAATTTTATTGAGTCCGGTTCCTTTGCTCGACCAAACAAGGTTTCCCTGTTTGGCACTGTAATACCCCAAAAATTTGAGCACACGAGTAAATACACGAGTGCGTGTTCACATGTGAGAAATTAAATGCTAGGCCGTGTTGTTCACACGCATACATGCATATACACTTTTATACATATTCAGACAACTTTTTAGGCTTATGAAAAGTTTAGTGTACTTAGTTAAGTCAATAGACTGACCGTTAAAATGATCCATCATTGCTAGACTAGAATATGTAGCCATCCACTTCGATTTCGAATTACATGATCAACGTAAATCAGTTGTACAATCTTCACACCGTTCTGTACACATGTCTGTCCATAAATCTGATCCAAACATCTTCTCTGTCACGAAGCATTTGCTTAGATCATTGATTTTCTAACACTATGAACCTCATCAAGCATGTTTATAACACTCTAAAATTTTAGAATCATTTAAATTATAATTTAATTAATTATTTAATAAATTAAACAACTATTAATATTGAAAAATTAATAATAAATCATCCGTATGGAATTAGGGTAGGGTCCCTTTATTAAAGTTGCTCAGAATAAACCTTAGAATAGTGTAGAAGTGTTTAGATTTCATAAAATTCATAAATTTACAATAATTACGAAAATGCCATCATTCGAACTTAAGTTACACCACCATTTTTAAGTATAATAATTTTTTACATTTACTTTCATACAAAACTTAATATATGAGTTTTATAGCACATTTTAGCCGTACATGTCAAATTTCAGCCGTCGATCATCCCACAAATGCCCTAATCAGAAATCGGGCCATAAGTGGCTCACCTCAACTCGGATCTGCCTCATTTTTCTTGTCGACGGCTAACTTTATGTTGGCCATCAGTTGGACGGAGGAAACGATCTAAATTTACTACAAGTGGACCTCACTTATAAGTGGAGCATAAAAAATTATATTACGCGATGCACGTTACATATAAAAAAAACACGATTCCTTCTTCCTCTCTGTTACGTAACAGCGTCCGCTCGCTGTCGAAGTAGGGCCTCTACACGGCCATCTGAATGGACCCCAGTGACTAATCTAAACCGTCCATACGATTCGTCACGGCCAAGGAAATAGTCTATATGTCTTTTGTTTAGCAGAAGTCATTTAAACAGCCCACGCTAGACAGTTATTTTCAGCCGATGAAAACCAAAGCCACTAAGATCCGACTCCCCTCCTTGCATGGACATCCAAGATCGATTGTGCCAAGGTCGGGTGGACCCCACCTACCTTTCCAACGATTCCCATGTGGTGTTGGATGCAAGAAAGAAGAAACGAATCCCTCTTGAAATAGGAAACTTAACAAATGACGCATCCGATCGTAGCTTTCACTTGCTCCTCTATAAAGCCGGTCCTCTGACTCCCCCTAATTCAAAAAAATGTCCGAGAGAAAGAGAGAGAGAGAGAGAGAGAGAGAGAGAGAGAGAGAGAGAGAGAGAGAGAGAACGTGAAAGTGAGAGAGAGAAGAAGAAGCGTTTGAGAGAGAGAGATAGAGAGAGAGGACCCCACATCCATTGATTGTTGTTGCCATGTCAGATGACGATCTAAAGGAGAAAGGAGGAAGAAGAAGGAAGGAGAAAGAAAGAAAGAAGGAAGGAAGAAAGAAGAAGAAAGAAGAAGAGATTTCTTCTCTAATCGAGTTACATCAGCGAGTCGACTCACCTAGTCAACTCAGATTCAAGTTAGGGCTATTGGGAGCCTATGAATAGCTATATAAGGTGAGTGATTCATCTCAGAAACTTCTAGTTGATTTCTCTTTTCATATGTGTTATTCTTTACGTTCAAGTTCCAACTCTCTTTATTATTTCATGTAATGGATCTTTGGTAAAGATCCCTTCCTCAATCTCTTTCTAAATTGAGTTTAGAATAGTATCTTTGATCCTAGGTAAATGATCTATCTTTCGTTTCCATTCTCCCAGTCCTTCTTTCCATATTTCATTTCTTGTTGGTTCTTTTCCTCAATTTTTCTTTCTTGTTGTGCAAATCAAAATTTTAGGAATACGTTTGACTTAGGCTACATACTTACAATGTCAACGATGTACAACCCTGGGTATTTGTGATATTATCAAAATTCTACATGATATTATCCTTACACTTTCTAATAAACAATAACTTAGGGTTTAAGTGAAGAGACACCCTAATGAAGTTAATGCATGCATGGTGTGATTAGATTGAATGTTGAATTGCATTATGTGCTTGATAAATACTTCCATAAACTTATGACATGTGCATATATTTATACACTGCGACAGAATAGGAGCATGGTTGATTTGACTCCTGGAGTGCATGGTTGATTTGCCGCCTCGCTGTACTGGTTAGGTGAGCATGATTGATTTGCGACAGGTTCCTAATATTCACTGGCAGTGAGTTCTGGTCGTTTCACTTATTGAGTATGGTTGATTTGCTCGGTTGGATCAGTGGTGCATTGTTGATTTGCCTACTGGCATGCATGGTTGATTTGCCGCCTCGCTGTACTGATTAGGTGAGCATGGTCAATTTGCGACAGGTTCCTAATGTTCAGTGGCAGCGAGTTCCTAGACGTTTATTACTCTCACACGTATCATAACATACATGACATCATAATAATCATGTTCCATTTATAATAAATCATAAAGTATCAATCATAACCTTATTTTTGTATATTTGATACAATTGTATCAATTGATGATTCGCATCCTATCTCTTATTAACTGGAATATTACCTATGATGAAAATGATCTCACTGGGCTTTTAGCTCACCAAAATCACCACAGTTCTTGCAGGTTTTCAGGAAGAACAAGACATAGGCAAATGAGAGTATTCAGAGGGTCTCATCTTACTCGAGTGTCAATCGTGACAGATTTATTTTGATTTTGTAAAAATTCATTATAATAAGGCATTAGTGAAAAAAAAATATATATTTGGAATTTATTTTATATATGTCATGTGTAGAATGGAATCTCAATGAATCTACGCTCGAATTTATATTCACACTCTGAAACTCGAGCTTTGGGTCTTGTACTCGGGTTTCGATTTTCGGGGCGTGACAGGCACTCAGCTGATTGGTCCACCTCAGCACTGACATTGTTAGTACTACTGCATTAAATGCAGTCAAGACCGATGTAGACTACTTAGCTTGGGCTAAACAGAGGTTTCCTGTTTTAGTCGAGCAGGGGCGGGACTTGGATGAGACCCCGGAACTAGCGATGTGGGTGGGACCCTGAACCTAGGGCCCACCTTGATGTATTCGTTGTATATCCATGCCGTCCATATGTTTCTTCATATTATTTTAGGCCTAAGTCACAAAAATGAAGCACATGCAAATTTTAGGTGGACCACACCATTGGACGCAGTGCTCATTGAATTGCTACCATTAAAAAATTCCTGGAGTCCTCGGTAATGTTTATTGACCGTCTAATCTGTTGATTAGGTTACGTAGGCAAGGATGAAAGGAAAAAATAAATATCAGGTTGATAGAAAACTTTTGTGGTCCACAAAAGGCTTTTAATGGTCATTAACCAGTTTTTCTTATGGTGTGCTCCACCTGAAATTTGCATCTGCTTTATTTTTTGGTACCATGGCATAAAATAAGCCGAAAAAGAAGATGAACAGCATGGATATACAATTCATATATAGAGGTGGACTACTAGGGTCAGGGTCCCACCCACATCCTGGGTTCCGGGTTCTCACCCAAGTCGCGCCCGTCGAGCAGAGGATCTGGATTCAATTTTATTAGTTTAATGTCAGGTGTGTAAATTCCAAAGTAATTATGAAATGCATGCGTATCATCATAGATAAAGAGTCTGGCAGAGTATAAAAAGGAGGAGCGTGGTTGACGGCAGTTGGATGGTTGGAGGGAAGGCCTAAAAATGATGATTGGGGGGCGATGATTTCTGATTTTGGGATCCCTCGTTTTCATCGAAGTCTCTTAAGCGAGAAAGAGATCCCATCCATCCTTTTTAGAAGTTTCCACCCACACCCTTTCTCACCACACTTCGATTTCATCGCCCTCTCCTCCTACAAAACCCTCTCTTTCTCTCTCTCAATCTTTCTCATCTTCTCTCTCAGCTCTCTCTCTCGAAATCGTCGGATTTCTTTCTTTTTTAGCTCTGATCCCGTGCAGATTCCACGGATTTTCTGCATTTTTAGCTCTCATCTCAAATTTCTCTGGATTCAGTTCCCTTCCAATCGGCATTTGCCTGTCTTTTCTTGCATCAAGTCCTCTGCATTTTCTTGTTCATCTGATTTTTAACTAGAAATTTGAGTTTTTATTTATTTATTGCCGGGAGTTTTCTAGGGCTATTTCTCTGCTTTGACAAATCAAAGCCTTTTAGATCCTCTACATTTGCTTTCTTTTTCCTATTTTTCTTGAATATCCGTTTTTTTTTTTTGGGTTATTTTCGGAGATCTGGACGTTTCTTTTCTTAATCCATGGCTTCATTCTCTGTTCCATGCCCTAAATCCTCCGCCATTGCTTCTTGCTTCTTGCGAGAGCTGAATCCACTGCAGCAGCAGCAGTCGAAGGTTTCATTTTTTCCATATTCAAAGGCAGGGCCTTCGTTGGTAGCTGGATCCTCGCTAGATCAGTCACCCATCACACGGTTCCAGGTAAGGTCATCTTCTTCTAACGTAACATGTGAAAATC
This sequence comes from Liriodendron chinense, assembly GCA_003013855.2. Classification (NCBI taxonomy): domain Eukaryota; kingdom Viridiplantae; phylum Streptophyta; class Magnoliopsida; order Magnoliales; family Magnoliaceae; genus Liriodendron; species Liriodendron chinense. The sequence continues at coordinate 4,114,745 of ML058463.1, read as the reverse complement.
GAGATTGGGGAAGTTCTGATGGTTTTGATTCTTCTTCATTACATTGCTACAGTAGGAGTAATTGGGGTGCTTATGTATGTAACTGCTTTAATATTTACAGCTTTAGCGATTGTTTTGTTTGAGTTACACTAATCATCTAATAATTGATTTGATTCCAACAGAAACTTGATTGCACCAGATTCTTTTGACAATTTGAATTGTTTTACCTTGTAAATGTTTGTGTTGAGGTTATCTGATGCTCCCATTTATTGATATTTTAGTTATTGGAATAAGAGTGGCCTACAATTTGGTGAATTTCTTAGAAAATAATGTTGTTGTAATGTCAACTTGGCTACATCTAGTCACTGTATTTTTCTTGAGATATCCATGTAAGAGTGAAGTGATTTTGTGTTGCTTGTTGGAAGAAGTTGCCAAATAACCTGTTCTTTTGCTGCTGCTGCGACTATTTGTCAGAAGAAAAAACAACTTTTCTTGCTTCACTTTTTTTCCATGCACAATTAAGCGATCCAAGTTCCTTTTAGGACCTTTCATTTCTGAACAAATATTTAGAAATCCCGAGATACACAATCTATCCAAGAATTACACATTTTAAGTGCTCTTTTAAAAATTTCAATCTCTCCAATTTGTAAAACTTGGGAAGACTAATCAGAGAAAACCCATTAACTGTTACAAAATGTGTTTTTATTTCTATATCTGAGGTTTACTAATCCCACTAGTGCAGTGCATATTTGCCAAGCTTGTGCATGTGCAGAACATCTTAGCCACCCATTAAGTTGGGCCCACTATGTTGATGCCCTGGCCCAAGAATCATGCCAGTCAACTAATTAGCTGAGCCTTATGTCAGTTTTCCACAAGTTTTATCTCCAAAGGTCAAAAAATAAAATTGGCCAACTTCAGTCAGTTTTCAACAAGTTTTATAAAGGTGTGAGGCATAATTGAGTCAAGGTATAATCCTTGAGGCATACTGTGGTATAAGCCTGAGAAATTTAAATTTTAAGAGGGGGATGGACAGGAGCACATTTTTCCATGGAGTTGCAAATCTAGGAAGGGATGCAATCGAATACATATCTTGATGGTGGATGGGGAAAGGATAACAATGTGATTGAGTTGTAAAGTTGTATTCTGATGTTCTTCATGAGGACGGATGGGTCTATCTAGATCTTGAAATCTTAACTTCAACCAGATATTTGAGGAAGATGCAAATTGCTTGGAAAGCTTGATAGAGGTGAAGGAAGATGTGCTTGGAAGTGTTGTGATACATGATGATAACAGTAAAATCCACTACTGGATTGTTTTATGTATTCATGGATCGATCAATTGAGGAACTTAACAATATATTATCTAATCATATGAAAAACCAACGATGGGATTGATGGGAAGGGTGATGGAAAGTTTGACAATCTCATTTGCTATGACTGCAACTACTATAGAGGTTGTTGAATATGAGATGGGGGCTCTGATCTTGTCCCAACAACGCTTAGAGCACATCAATGAAGAATAATGACGAGATTGAAGACACTGTGAAATTTAGAAGTTGATCAAGAGGGAAAGACGCTATATATTAATGATCTGGATTTTGAAGGCCAGCAAATCCACTTGGAAATAAGAAGGAAGCCGATGCCCAACATGTGGAAATTAAAGGAGTGAAAGTAGACAGACATGGCATGATCTATAACGCCATCTCACACAAGAGATATCGATAAGACTCGTTGGCCTCCATCATCAACTTCTAGCCAAGGCTCGGGAAGGAGTGAGACGAAAGCAAATCTAGTGAAGTACCAACGTGAGTTTGAAACTCGAGGACGTTTTTTTTTTTTTTTTAATCCAACATTAGGAGTCTGATGTAGCCAATATCAAGAGCCCAAACTGCACAAAAGTGGAATCCACAGTGGATCAGTGCCACATGAAGATTGAAACCATCGGTGGGCCATGGATGTTATTAGTTATCATGTTGGTTATTAGTTGCTTTTTTAACCTTTCGATAAACATGATTTAATTTGGGTTTATTAGCACAGTCAAGTAAGGGCTTGCTTAGTGGTTAAGTTAGCTTAAAGTCTCAGCAAACCTCCTCCCTTAATAAGTTATAATGAGGGTTTCCTACATAGTGAATTGGATAGTGAAATTTAATTCGATTTTCCCTTAGACTTGAGGTTCTCCTTGGTGTGATTTGACCTAATTCCTGCTGATTTGATTACGGATCGTTCATTTTCGCTGCCCATTGCTGACCTGTTGCCGAGATGCTTACAAGGACATGTAGATAGGTTATCCTGTGATGATTTTAGAAGTCATTCATTGCTGTTTTTACACAACTGTGTGCATCATCAGCGTTGGTGTTAAATTGGGAAGATGGATTGATGAATGTGTTAGCATAGTAATATACTCAGTCCTTGTTAACAGTTTGCCAAAAGGTATTTTCAGGGGATCAATTGGTCTGAGATGGTTTATTTCCATTTTTTTTTCCTAGTTGTGGCAGATGCACTGAGAATGTTGGAAAAAAGTTTAATTGGACAGCATGCTGCTGCAATAAGAACCTTTAAGTGAGTGCCATGCAAGAAGACAGATGTGGACCCTGCATGATCGCATGTGTGGGCCCAACATGGCGACGTTGTGGACCTGGTGGTCATACAGTTGATATGAATGGTTGTTGTTTTGTTTGCTTTTATTCTATGTCATTTAAAATGAAGCGAAGTGACTTAAATACCACAATTTGTGGTGTGTTGATAACCATGAGGGAGGGTATTTTTGTCCTTTTCTCTAGTTTAGTGACCTTCCTCTTTGTACTTCTACATCCCACATGACCTGAAAAGAGTCATTGATCACACCCAACTTGAGAGTTGAGTTGGGAGTGCATGCCCTCTTCTAGAGGGAAGACCCAAGATCGAGTTGCTCCAGGGTTCCACTAGTGAACTTGGACAAAAGATGAAAAAAAAGGAGAAGAGGGTCACTGATTGGCCTAGGCATAATGCAGTCTGCCCTAAAGAGATTAAAAACTTCCACCAGAATGAACTCATACAGCTAATCACCAAAACATCCCTAAGGTACATTACACATACTCTGGGAATGATCACTTTCGTGCTCCTCAAATCGACAATTGTGATCATTGGATGTTAATATCTTGGTCCTACTAAATATTGTTAATGGTAGTATGCTCTTTTCAACCAAAAAGTTGGCGTTGCAGGTTAGCTTAGCCAATTTAGTGATCTCACACTTCCACAAGCATTAAAAATGAAAATTTTGGTTCCATTAAAATTCAGAAAACCATATTGTTCTTACACAGCTGTTTGATGTTGAGTAGGATGTCTTAATCAATCTTTCATTTGATATCTAATTTTCCATGTGTTTTGCAGGGCCCTTACAGAAATCAGTCAACTGTTTGCAAGGCCCAGGTTAACGAAGTATGTTACTCAAAGCAATTCATTGTCATCATCATTTTTTACTTGAAATGTTGCTTTTGGCCTTTACTGCGCTTGTTTTCTACATCAAAGGTTGCCGTGGAGAAATCATCAAATTCCAACTCAATCCCCCCAACCAAGTTGGAAGTCCCGTCATCTGATAGTAAAGACGTTGAGCCAGCAACTGAACCCAGTTTTTCTGATGCCTCCATCTCTGCATTCATGACTGAAGTGGCAAGCCTGGTTAAGTAAGCACATCACTTTCATCGAACTGCATTTGGTTACTGGTTGTTCTTTAGAGGCATTGAACTATTTAGCTTAGTTTGTGAATTAAAGCTGATGTTGAAAATCCTTCAGTTTCTGGTTCCCTTCAATGATTTGGATCTCATAGGAAAATCACTCCCAAATCTACTTGGATATTTTATTTGTCAAAAAGCATAATGGAGTGGCATAAAGTGCTGTGATTGTTAATGATTTTTGAAGTTCTTTTATGTTGAATGAGGAAGGTGAAATATAACCGGTCTTTAGAAACTGGAATGGATTGGCTGTTTTGACTTGTTGGGCTGGACTTGGTGGGTTGTGTGCTCTGGTTTCTTCCCTCAAACCAGTTCTTTTTTTCTTTTCTTTTTTTAAATGTTCTAACATTTTGATTGCACCGCCTGGTCAGTTGCATTCTTCTTTTTGGCAAAATATGCGTTTACTCGACTTGAAACCAAGTCGGTCATGTTCACAACCTGTATGTTAACTACTTAAAAAAATTCTGTTAGTACTGGTTTTTTTTTTTTAAGAGACAACAGTAATTTATTAGAAAACTCGCAAAGCGAGGAATGAATACAACACCCACACAACCCAACTAACACTAAAGAGCAACGCCGGCCGGGGCCGGCTTAGCATAAATCGCCCAATCCTTAACCAGGGAAACAATCGTACAAATCACAACATTCTCCCCCTCTTGCACACTTCGGAAGCATCGACCGTTCCTAGAGCCCTAAATAACCCACAACACAGCCATAATAAGCAGGCACCAATAAACTTTGCTAACTTTACACACCCCCCCCCCCCCCCCCCCCCCCCCCCCTGCCACGCCCAAAGCAACTCGTGGACGGACTTTGGCATGACCCAAGCCACTTGGCACGATGCCAAAAGGAAGTCCCACATGACATAGGATGCCCTAATTTTGATGCATGTTTATGAACACAATTATTCAACGGAAATAAAAGACAATAATAATATAAAATTCTAGCATTAATCATCATAACTAAGAAAATCATAAAGGAAACATGCAATGGAGCGGGCCATCATCACAACCATGAAGTTTGGAATTCAATTATTGCGTAGGTTGGATCCGGCGAGGGATGGAACCTCTCGATCTTGCATGGTCTTAATCCAATCAATCAATGGGGATCACTAGCCTGAGGAATCAAAAGGTTTCTCGGATTAGGGATTTGGAAAATCTGGAGAATTAGGTTTGGGATTAATTCTCAGATTCTGATCATGGGGAATTAAGAAAACTAAGGTTTAGAATGTAGGGGAAGAAAGATAAATTACCTGGAAGAAGTTGGAGGGGCACAAGAAGAAAAGTGAAGAAGGAGATCAATAAAGAAGAAACACCATGAGAGAGAAAGAGAAAGAAAGGAGGCAACCAAAGGTTTGCTTTTTATCATTAATCAACAACTAATCTCGTTTTAGGGCTTAGCCCACTTAAATAAGCAAAGGAAAGACATAAAAGTACTAAAATAGCCCTCAATATTTTAAGCAAAAAGGAACAAAATAAATAACTTGCGCAGAAGTTCGGGCGCTCGAAGAGGTCCAAAAACATCCAGTGAGTTTCGGGCGCCAGATAGGCAACATTCGGGCGCCTGAAGACAGTGAAAAATGTCGAGCGGGTCTTCCTCCTCCTACACATGTGTCCTCCCAATGTGGGGTCTTCAATGTGTCAAATCACGTATGTAGGATCTTCAATACTCCTCAATGGTTGTGTGTAGGGTCTTCAATGCTCCTCAATAGTCGCCTAGCTACAAGGAAGGAGCTTGTGGTGGGTGCTTTCTTCGTTAGTAGACTTTGAAAGGTCGTGTGTCCTCATTAACTCCCCTCGGATGAGAAAAACTCGACTCCGACGAGTTAAAGGTCTTATGACGCTCTAGTAAATCCGAATCAATACTCTGCAATTCCTCATCAGTCAGCCATGTAGATTCTGACGGTGGCTTGTTCTTCCATTTGACAAGGTACCTTTGGAAACCTCCGTCTCTCGTAGAAACGATCTCTTCATCAATGATTTCCTCAATCTCTTCGTTACGAATAATGGGTGGAGGAAGGGGTGGAGTAAGTTGTGAAGAAAACTCAAAGAAAGGCCATGAAAGGGACGAGGGATCAATGGTAGGATTAGGGGAACAGGACTAGATCCTCCACATTAAACATTGGATTAATGCCCATTTCAGGTGGAAGATCGATCCAGTACGCGTTGGACCCAATTTTCTGCAATATCTTGAATGATCCAGTACTATGCGCTTGTAATTTCTTAGCAGAAACTTGTGAAAACCGCTCTGGCCTTATCCTCACCATTACATAGTCTCCTTCCTGAAAATCTTGCAGTCTACGATGAGAATCAGATGAAATTTTATAATTATCATTACTCTTATGTATCCGCTGTCTAATATGCATATGCAATTCATGGATATGTCATGTAAATGCATCGGCTGAGTCAGAAGATCTTTGGGTGATAGACATGGGTAAGAGATCTATGGGCATTCTAGGCTTGTAACCATTGACAATTTCAAATGGACTCATCCCTGTCGTTCTATTAACTGACCCATTATAAGCAAATTCAGCGATTGGTAGAATTAAGTCCCATGTTTTAATATGTTCACCCATTAGACAACGTAGAAGATTTCCAAGACATCGATTTACCACCTCAGTTTGCCTCATCTGTTTGAGGGTGGTATGCAGTAGAAAATTGTAAACGAGTACCCATCATGTGCCATAGTGTCTTCCAAAAGTAACTGGTAAATCTGACATCACGGTCAGACACTATGGTCTTTGGCAAATCATGAAGACGCACCACACCATCAAAAAAGACACGAGCAACATGAGACGCGTTTAATGTTTTTGAACATGGGAGAAAATGCGCCATTTTAGAAAAGCAATCCACAACAACAGAGATGGAATCGCGCTTTTTTATTGTCTTGGGAAGTCCCAGCACGAAATCCATACTAATGTCTTGCCACGGAGCATGTGACACTGGCAATGGCGTATATAGCCCGATATTTTGCTTTCGTTGCTTTGCCAGCTAACACGTACGACACTGCCCTAAAACTTTGGCTACGTCTCGCTTGAGACTTGGCCAATAAAAACGATCCTCTACGAGGGCAATGGTCTTATCATGACCAAAGTGGCCATCTATCACTTCTGAATGAAGTTCCCAGATGAGGAATTTACGAAGGGACATATGGGAAATACAAAGTCGGTCTCCCTTGAAAAAGAAACCATCTTTAAGGACAATCACCCGTACTATGCTGATCACTAGAGAACGACGCGTAAGTACCCCCAAAATCAGGATATGTGGGGTATTCATCTTTCAATTGCTCAAATTCGACTACTTCTACACTAAAGGAATTGAGCAATGTCACTCTTCTACTAAGGGCATCCGCTGGTTTGTTTTCGACCCTGGCCTTATGTTTCAAGACGAAAGAGTATTCCTGGAGAAACGCTACCCACATAGCATGCCTTGGGTTGAGTTTCTTCTGAGAATGTAAATATCTCAAGGCCTCATGATCAAAAAACAAGACGAATTCTTGCGGTAGGAGATAGTGACGCCAATGTCTCAAGGATTGCACTATCGCGTATAACTCTTTATCATAGGTGGAGTACTTCTGTTTTGCTTCATTTAGTTTCTTACTGCAATAGGCTACTGGGTGGCCCTCCTGACTAAACACTCCACCTATACCAACACCAGACGCATCACACGCCACCTCAAAGACTTTAGAAAAGTCAGGTAGACGCATGACAAGAGCTTCTATCATTTTGCCTTAATTTCCCTAAAAGCCTTGACTGCGGCTTTAGGCCACACGAACTCTCTTTTTCATGCATTCAGTAATGGGAGCCATGATCATGCTAAAACCCCTAATGAACCGACGGTAAAAAGTTACCAAGCCGTGAAAGCTTCGCACCTCGTGAGTATTCTTCAATTCAGGCCACTTAACTATGGCCCTGATCTTTTCAGGGTCTGCGTGCATTCCTTCCGAAGACACTATAAATCCTAAGAACATGATTTGACTAGACATGAACGCACATTTCTTAAGATTAGCGTACAACTTTTCAGTCCTAAGGACGCTACATACCTGCTTCAGGTGTTCAAGGTGTGATTCCTTGGTGGTACTATAAATAAGAATGTCATCAAAGTATACCACTAGGAATTTACCCATGAACAGTCTCAAGATTTGTGTCATCACCCTCATAAAAGTACTGGGTGCATTAGTCAAGCCGAAAGGCATGACCATCCACTCGTACAGCCCATCTTTCGTTTTGAATGCAGTCTTCCACTCATCTCCTGAGCGTATACGAATTTGGTGATATCCACTCTTGAGATCAATTTTGGAGAATATGGTGGACCTTGCCATCGTGTCAAGTATATCATCAAGTCTAGGTATGGAAACCTATATTTAACGGTAATTTTGTTTATGGCACGACTGTCCATACACATACGCCATGTGCCGTTTTTCTTTAGCGTTAACAATGCGGGCACGGCACACGGGCTCATACTCTCTTGAATAAGACCCTTTTGCAGAAGCTTATCAATTTGCCTCTTCAACTCCGCATGTTCTGCAGGGTTCATCCTGTAGTTGGGAAGGTTCGGTAGAGTCGACCCTGAGACGAGGTCAATGGCATGCTGAATGTCCCTCATAGGTGGCAACTCGTTCGATAGATCTTCAGGAAACACGTCACTGTATTCCTTTAGAACCGACGTTACCTAATGGGGTAACTCTGATGGAACCTCAGGTTTAATCTCTCTTGCCACAAGGGCATACACCATGGAATCCTCCTTAGTCTCTTTCTCGAATTCTCTTGCATTGATTATATGAAGAGACTTAGGTTTGGATTTCCCCACTTCCTTAGGCTCACTTGCCTACTCAACCTTTTTCTTCCCTAGTGTGCTTTCAAGTGGCATAGGATTAAGTTTAATCTTTTTACTATTATGCATGAAGGTACATACATTCGAACGGCTAAAGATCGTGACGTCATTGTCGAATAGCTACGGTCTACCTAGGATAATATGTCCAACATCCATAGGTATCACATCACACCATAGGGACTCTTTGTATGACCCAAACTCAATAGGAACTAAGCACTGATGGGTGATTGGAAGAGATGTTTTTCAACCCAAAAAACTTTATATGGGTCAGGATGAGGTGTGGATTTCAACTTCAGACGATCTAAGGTGTTAGCGGAAATCACATTCTGACAACTTCCACTATCCACTATCACCTTACAATTTTTCTCTCCACACTTGGCGAGAGTATAGAAGATAGTGTTTCGACGCTAATCAACACTACTTGTAGACTGAAATAGCACGCGCCTGACTATTGCAAGCGTTGCTTCATTGCCCATTTCGTCTTCATCAGTAAGACTTCCTTCAGGATGATATTCTTCAACTTCATAATCACCTTGGTCATCTATACCCTCGTGGGACTCGCCTACAACTAAGGCTTTTCCACGGTTCTTCGTGGGACACTGATTGGACATGTGACTGATATTCCCACATTCGTAGCACCTCACTTGGTTACCCCCACTAGGACCGGTACCAAGAACCCTTTTGCCCTTGTCCTCCCTAGGCCTAGGCGGAACAGTCTCCTGCACTCTAGGTTGACTACCAACGTCAGGTCTAGTTCCCTGGGAATCAAATCTAACATTAGAGTCTCGGGACTCAAACGTCTAATGACAGGAGTTTTCAGGTATTGCTCTAACTCCTGCACAACTTGATATGCTTCATCCAAGTCCATTAAGGGCCAAGTCATAAGCTCGTACTGAAGATCCGCTCGAAGGCCCGTCTTGAAACGCAAGAGCGTTACTAGAGGGTCCTCATGGATATCACATCGCATCATAAATTCCTCAATTTTGGCGATGTAGTTAGCGACGGACATTGACCCTTGGCATAAGAATTGCCACTGGTCAAGGGGCTTCTGTCGGTATAAGAGAGGAAGATATTTCTCCTTCAACTTCTCTTTCATCTCATACCAATATGCGATAGGGGCTCTACCAATTCTTTCCATCTTTCGCTCAGTGTTGGTCCAAAACAACTTGGCCTGGCCCACAAGTTTCATCTTTGCAAACCGCATTTGACGATTTTCCGACATGCCATACCACTCAAAGTAGTGATCCATGTCAGCAACTCAGTTAAGGAATGCCTTGGGATCTAGACGCCCATCAAAACTTGGGGCCTCTACTCTCACATTCTTCATCGCATGTTCATCTGGATCGTAACGGTCTTGATGATCATGTGTGGCTTGTGCCTCTCGCACAATACCACGACCGGATCCACCATCTCTACCACTATTGTCTCCACGTGCGGGAGCGCGTTCTTCAATGATCCCTCCCACTTAGGAGTGTGCATCATCCCCAATAGCGGGGTTCTCCCTTTGGGATGCCTTTAACTGCTCGACCTTAGTCATGGTGATGGTAAGTTGGCTATCTAGGCGAGCGAACTGATGCTTTTGACTCGTTTCTGAAGTGGTTATCTTTTGTATAAATTGAGCAAGTTGCTCAGATAACTGCTTGTTATTCATGGTGGGTTGAAGTCCGAAACCTCTACCTCTTCTCGTGGGCATACAAGTAAAGCTCGAACCAAATTCTACCCGACTGGACCACTATGGATATGCAACTCACAAGATGAATGCAATGAATGTCAACTATGATTAACTGACAATTAAAGAATTTAAAATAGAAGACTACTCAAATCTGGAAATTTCCCAAATTAGGAAAGTAATCGGAAACCTTCTAAATCTGAAACTTTCTAAAAACAAACCTAAAAATCAAAACCCTAATTTGATAACTCGATCTAGACAAAACCATGCAAGCCTAATCTCTGATACCAAATTTGACGTAGGATGCCCTAATTTTGATGCATGTTTATGAACACAATTATTCAGCGGAAATAAAAGACAATAATAATCTAAAATTCTAGCATTAATCATCATATAACTAAGAGAATCATAAGGGAAACATGCAATGGAGCGGGCCATCATCACAACCATGAAGTTTGGAATTCAATTATCGCATAGGTTAGATCCAGCGAGGGATGGAACCTCCTGATCTTGCATGGTCTTAACCCAATCGATCAATGGGGATCACTAGCCTGAGGAATCGAAAGGTTTCTCGGATTAGGGATTTGGAAAATCTGGAGAATTAGATTTGGGATTAATTCTTAGATTCTGATTATGGGGAATTAAGAAAACCAAGGTTTAGAATGTAGGGGAAGAAAGATAAATTACCTGGAAGAAGTTGGAGGGGCTCAAGAAGAAAAGTGAAGAAGGAGATCAAGGAAGAAGAAACACCATGAGAGAGAGAGAGAGAGAGAGAGAGAGAGAGAGAGGCAACCAAATGTTTGCTTTTTTTCATTAATCAACAACTAATCTCGTTTTTAGGGCTTAGCCTACTCAAATAAGCAAAGGAAAGATATAAAGGTACTAAAATAGCCCTCAATACTTAAGAAAAAACGGAACAAAATAAATAACTTGGGCAGAAGTTCGGGTGCCTGAAGACGTCCAAAAACGTCCAGTGAGTTTCGGGCGCCAGGCAGGCAACGATCGAGCGCCCAATCGGGCGCCCGAAGACAATGAAAAATGTCCAGTGGGTCTTTTTCCTCCTACACGTGTCCTCCCAATGTAGGGTCTTCAATGTGTAATCATGTGCGTAGGGTCTTCAATGCTCCTCAATAGTCGTGTGTAGGGTCTTCAATGCTCCTCAATAGTCGCCTAGCCACAAAGAAGAAGCTTGTGGTTGGCGCTTTCTTCGTTGGTAGACTTTGAAAGGTCGTGTGTCCTCATCACCACACCTTCTTGGCGAACGGGCAATGGATGAAATGGTGATCAATCCTCTCTTCACCCTTCATGCACATAAGACAAACATTGGGGAGGATCATCGCTCTTCTTTGTAGGTTGTCACTGGTGAGAATCTTGTTCCAACCCACTAACCAAACGAACATTGCGACCTGAGGGGGAGCTCCATAAAACCAGTGGTGAAACATATGGGAAGGGACCGAGGTGGAAGGCACCTTGGATATGAAGGAGTAAAATGATGTAACTGAGAAACTCTCAGATTTGCATATAGACCAAATAGCTCTGTCCTCCTCCAGCGAGTCCACTCTATCCGGGTGAAGGTCTAAAAGAGCTGCGGATTCTTCGATTTCTGAGTCGGACATGTTGCTGCGGCACGGGGGACTCCAAACTATCGACTCTCGAATGAAGGAGTAGCAAAGAGCCACGGGAACAAACCTGTCTGGAGCAAGAGCAGCGATAGCTGGGAACCTCATATGAAGCGGCTGAGATCCGCACTGAGTATCAACCCAAAAAATCTTATGTGAGAACTAGAACCAATCTTGAAGGACATGCCCCTAATAAACAAATGTTGAGTGGCCATAATCGCTTTCCAAGCTCTGTATAAAGAAGACCTTTTGACAAACCACCCTCCCTCTTGCACCCCATATTTGGCCGCAATCAGCTTCCTCCAAGCTCCCTCTGCTATCAGTACTGCTGGCGCAGGTTTTTTTAAATAAACAACAGCAAAGCATATTATTGAAGGAGTTCTATTAATCAAATTGAGTTGTCCAACACATCTAAATGCCTTGACACATTTCAATATGGTGCCAATGTCCAAGACCAGGCTGACCATTGGTCAGCTCTACCATGTGGATTGCTTGGCCAAAAAAAATCGAAGCAGAGGCAGGCTACAGTGTGACACGAATAGACAGCCAAAAAAATTAGGATTGCTTATTTTCAGGCTATGTTCGATCCACAATGGGTCCTGTGTTTCGGAGTGGAGATTGAAGCGCATGCCACATGTATATGTGACAATGCACCAGAAAAAAAGGTGGTTAACTATCGCCATTGTCTTGTCCAGTTACTTGATTTTAAAGAGATTTGATACAATTCAAGAACAAGATGATTGGATAATTTTAATTGTCTGGATGGTTTGGAGTGTGATCCATCCCTTATACTTTCTTATTTTCTTGTTACATTTAGTTAAATTTCATTCACTTTTGTCAACCTGGTATGTGCTAGTTTGGGCTTGTCTGATCGAACCGTTGAGTTTGCTTGTTTGATGCCTGCTCCTGTTTTTGAAACATTGAATATTACTATAGTTATACCTGGAGCAATTAATCCTTCAAAAAATGAAAATTTGAAAAAGAAAAAGAAAAAAATGAAAAAAGAAACATGGAACAATCATCCACTCAGAACATTCAGTTGTCTTGGTTTGGACGAGCTCTGTATATCATCTCACTCCAGGCTTTGGTTTTATAAAAGAGATAAGTTGGCTTTGATTTGGCTTCTTTTCTTTTTTTCCAAACAGGCAAGTTTTCCGTGTCCCAGCTGAATTAAATTCAGAAATGTAATGAGTATGTCTTTTTGAGGTTGTAAACATTACGATCAATGGTCCGATTGACTTTGTTTCACTATTCATTTTTGTGTAGTAATTCAAAAGAATGTTGCAAAATAGAAAGTACCTCATCAGCAAGCCTCTCTCTTATTTTATCCATAATATTTAAAGGATACAAGATTTTGTTAAAAGTTAATAAATTTCTGATTTATTCTCCAACATAAAATTCTGTTTCTAATGCCTTTCTCTTACCGCTTTACTATCTGATTCAATTATCAGAATATTGATTGAGGTTATTAAAATAGTCTTTTTATTCCCCCTTTCCTGTGCAGGCTAGTGGATTCAAGGGATATTATGGAGCTGCAGCTGAAACAACAGGGTTGTGAGCTTATAATAAGGAAGAAAGAGGCTTTGCCACAGCCAGCAGCAACGACGCCCTTTGTTATGATGCAACCCTCTTCACCACAAGCTATGCTTCCTTCTCAACTGCCACCAGTTCATGCCGCACCGTCTCTTCCGGTTCCTGCTCCTTCAGCTCCTGCTCTCCCTGCTCCGGCAAAATCGACCAAGTCATCGCATCCGCCTCTAAAATGCCCTATGGCTGGAACATTTTATCGGTGTCCTGCACCTGGGGAGCCACCATTTGTCAAGGTAATCCACGTAGAAAACCTGTAGGCTTCTGTCTTGCAGACTAATAGAGCATAAGCACCCTGACTTTTTTTTGGTCCCAATAGTTTCATAACTGACTTGTTTCACCATGCATTTTCCAAATAGATCTATGGAACACATTTTATTTTCAAGAAACAGTTTCTCAAAACTGGGATGCCTGTTTTTAGTGTATTTTTTCCTGAGAAAAAGAAATATCATTTCTATTTTCAGGAAAAATTCTTGAAGTTCTCTTTTTCTTTTCGAACTAAATTTTTTTAGAAGAGGTTTTCGCAAATAACTACGTAAATAATGGGTATTTGCAAATACCCACAAAAATAATATATTTGCAGATAACCCCACAGTGTTAATTCGTGGATATTGCAAATACCCACTTTCAGTTAGTTTTTGGTAATGGCTGTTAATGTTTTGGCACATTTTGAAAAAAATGACAAAGCTACCCTACCCTTAAACCTCTCTCTGCAACTCAAATAAACCCCAATTAAAATTATTTTGTGGTAGTATGTTTTTTGTAAGATGAAAGATTTTGTTAGGCAGAGCAAAAAACAGAAAAGTAGGAAAAAAAAACAGAAACAAGAGCTACAAGAAAGAAAAACTAGAATACAACAACCCAGCCCTGCGACTGGGAAAAAATCCTACAAGACCGAAAAAGCACTTAAGGCGTCCAATCTTTGAACAACAATAAAACCTTGCTAAAACCCCCAGCAAAAGAGACCCTCAAATTTCTAAAACAACGATTATTTCTTTCAGACCAGAGGACAGCCATTAAAAGAGTCCTTCACTTCTTTCTCCCAATCACCCCTCTTGGATCCGCATGCCAAGAACAAAGGAGGCCATCAATAAAGACAGGCATGACCCAAGAGGCCGCAGGCAGTTGAAGAACATGCCACTAGACTTCTGAGGTGAAAGAGCAGTGAAGGAAGTGATGATCCATAGATTTCACATCTCCGAGGCACAACAGGCACACATTGGGAAGAATCATGCCTCTTTTCCTCGGATTATCGACCATAAGCATCCTATTCTTGCCAACCAGCCATATAAAAGCAGCAACTTTAGGAGGCACTCTGTAGAACCAAATAGCTCCTGTGCAATAGTATCTCATTGATGAAGGCGGGTAGAGCAAGGGATCCATAGAAGGATTGCATGAAGAAGGAACCCGAGCTAGCAAGAGACTAGACTAACGAATCTTCCGAACCCAAAGAAGGGATGGAACACTGCAGACGAGATAAAAGCGCCATTAGATCCTGAATTTCGGAATCCGAAAGATTTCTTTTAAAAGGAGGGAGCCAAACTCCCCCTTCTCCCTCTCCAGAGAAACAATCTGCCATAAAAATATTCGGAAGGAAAACAACAACTAGAGCAGGTAAAGCAACTAAGAGGGAGGGACTGCCACACCACAGATCAGACCAAAATCTGATCCTCACACCATTACCTAAAGCAAAGGTCAGTCTTCCAAAAACTTTGGGGACGACCTTAGCAATTCCTTACCATAAAAAGGAAGCTCGGTAAAGACAAGAAGATCTAGTCCACCAGCCTTGAGGACATCCCATATTTAGCAGAAATAACCGATCTTCAAACGCTATCCTCCTCTCGACTAAACCTCCAGTCCCATTTACCCAACAGAGCCTCATTGACCAAATCCAACCTCTTTATTTCTGCTCCTCCCTCTGATAAAGGAGAACAAACCTCCTAGTTAAGAAGTGGGAACTTCCTCAAGGAAAAATCTCCCCACCACAAGATCTCCCTATGGAGTTCTATCAATCCGGAGGAGAATCGACCTGGGGCAATGAAATAACGACATATAATAAACAGGCAGATTTGAGAAAGAAGACTTAATTAGGGTTAATCTATGGCCCAGGAAGAGAAACTGACTCTTCCAAGGAGATAATTTCCTCTCCATTCTTTCGATGATTTTATGATTTTATCCTACAACAAGAGAGTAGGTTTGCCTATATAAAGAGGAAGGCCCAAATATGTTGCAGGCATGGACCCAACTTTACAACCAAAAGACTTAGCCAATTTAGAGATTACCTCCAAGGATAAATTGATCCCCAAAAAACTCACTTTTAGACAAGTTCACCTTTAATCTCAAGATCACTTTAAACCAACATATAACCATGCTCAAAGAAAACGCCATAGATTCATTAGCTTTACAAAACAACAAGGTATCATCAACAAACTAAAGGTGATAGATATGCTGGGGGTAATTCTCTACCTAGAAAACCCCTAAACAGGCCCACCTCCTAATCCCCTTATAACATACAACTTACAGCTTATGTGAATCACAAGAAGAAAAGTAGACAAAGTGATGAGGACATCAGGCACTTCAAAGTTTATTAGCGTAGGAGGCGTGCGACGCCCGTATCTCTATGGTTACATGACGAGGCTGGATCATTCTTGAAGACTTAAGCAGTGAAGGCCTTACACGTGTTCAGGACATTTCAGAAGACCCTATCATGGGAAGACATGTGTAAGAGGAACAAGGAAAGTGTTGTAGAAAATAAGCAGGAAATTCGGATTCCTGACACTTTTGGACCATCGGCAAAGAAGCAGGAAATTCGAATTTCCGAAGATTTCCCGATGGATTCCCTACGCTTTTGAGCCGTCGGCATTGTTGGGCGCCTGACTACTGTTCATCGGGCGTTTGAAATTCATCCGGTTTACAAGTTTACTCGCTGGACTATTTTGGACCATTGCCGGGCGCCCGACCACTGGTCATCGGGTGCCCGACAACCCTGCGTAGATTTTTGTGGGAATTCATATTTTTGCGAACTTTTTTTATTTTTATTTTTTTATTTTAGGAGTAGTTTTGTTATTTTTAAAATTCGGATTATTAATAGGGTGAAGCCCTAACTCTCTCATGACAACCTTGTGGTGGCTCCTTCTCCCCTCTTGTGGATCTTTCTTCCTCCCTATTCTCATCTTTTCTTCTTCTTTCTCTGAATCATCTTCTTCTAAGGTATTCTTCTCATCTTTTCCTTTCTTCTAAACCTTCTTTCACCTTCTCCATCATCCTAGAACTTGAGAATTCAAATCAAACACCTTTTTCTCAGATTTTTGTGACTCCCTAACCCAAAAATCACCTGATTTCCTAGTCTAGAAAATCCTGTTGATTGATTGGACATAACCGTGCAAGTTCGAGGGTTTTATTCCTCGTGGGATCCAATCCACACATGAATTTGAACTTTGTACATCGTGTTTGTGATGATGGCCCCTTCTATTGCATCTTCCCTCTTGTTTTTTTGAATTATGATGATGTTAGTTTAGTGTTAAACTGATTTGATTACATTATTCCGCTATTTCCACATGTTTCATATGCATACATGCTTAGAATAGGCTGTCCCGCATCACAAAGGATCTCCCTAACAGAGACCTCGAAAAGCCTTAAAGAAACCAAAGGGAGATTCGTTAATAAAGATCGAGAACCGAGCTAAGGAAACACAAGATCGGATCCAAGCCCTCCATTATCCCAAAACCCAACCTGCCTAACATAGTCTAGGAAAGACCAGTCCACATGATCATAGGCCTTCTTAAGGTCAAGCTTGTAAATCACTCTCGGCCTACTTGCCTTATTGCAAGAGTCTAGACATTCGTGGGCTATGAGGATATTGTCTAAGATCTATCTAACTTGCACAAAAGCACTTTGAAAGGGAGAGATAATCATAGGGATCACTAGTTTCAATCTCTGACTAAGGATCTTAGCCAAAAGCCTATAGGGGATGTCAACTAGGCTGATAGGCCGAAAATTTTGAAGATTGATATCACCTTTCAACTTAGGAATGAGGGCTAAAAAGGTGCTTCCCATTTCATGAGGGTAGGCAATTACTCAAAGAAATCAACCACAAAACTAGAAAGATCTGACTTTAGCAATCCTAAAAGGATTGGTAAAAGGCTAACGGGAAGCTGTCAGGACTTAGAGATTTCTCTCCCAAATCCCAAATAACACATTTAATCTCAATCAAGTACAAAGGGCTTTTCTAGAAAGTCACATCTTTTGAAGAAACACAATTGAAGACCAGATCATCAATACAAGGGCGAGAAACATTTTTCTAATGGCAATAAATTTGAATAGAAACCAACAATAGAATTGCAAATATTTACAATCACCCTCTTTAAGCCAGATTGCCCATGATCGCTAGTGTCATTTTATTTTGTCCTCTTTTAATCTAGCACAATAGTCTAAGGATAACTTAGCCCTATAAGAGATCTCCGTGAGTTGGCCTCCTTCCTCCTTTATATCCAAAGCTCGGATAGTAGTAGAGAGCAGGGACGATATCTCAGATTCTCTCTACCCAAAGATTTCTCGATGCTACGCTTTCAATTTAATCTTCAATAACTATAACTTTTTAAAAAGCTTAAAACTCGGAAAACCATCAATATCAAAAGAGGAACACCATTCCGAAACTAGAGAGTGGAAACCCTCCACTTTGAGCTAACCAAGTTCGAATATAAAGGGCTTCAGCCCCCAATTGATATCATCAACTTCCAAAAGAATAAGACTGTGGTCAGAAACTGTTTTGGGCAAACCTCTTTAACGAGCAAGCGAAACAATGTTGGACCCAATTTGGAGAAACAAAAAATTTATATAATAAGGACATGGCAGGGGGTGTACGATAGTTAGACCAAATGAAATTGAAGTTTCTTGTAGCCAGGTCTAACAATTCACGTTTATTCACCCAATTCAAGAAGCCCCTCTTAGAAGATGAAACCTGATTCCTATTCAATTTTTCATGAATAAACTGAACAACGTTAAAATCACCAGCACACACCAAGGTAAGAACCATTTATTCCTGACAGAAGACAGTTCATCCTAAAAGGAGCTACAGAGAGATGGTCTGGTTGGGCGGTAAACTCCAGAGAACACCCAATGAAACCCAGAAGAAATTTCGCGATGCACTACATTAACTGAGTACAGACCCAACCATCTTCCTTTGCCCAACAGTAGGAATCCCAAAAAACTAGAATTCCCCTTGTCGAGCCGACAACATCCAAAACTATGCAATCTTTACCTTCTCCAGATAGACTCAACAAACCCGCCTGGGGTTTGGGCAAATGGCTAGCGTCGTGGGTTTGCTCCCCACAGACGCGAGTTCGATTCCCCTCCGCGTGCTTTACCTAATGCATGCGGTTTGTGGGTGAATCTCTATCCACATATTGTAATTTAGTTTCTTGAAGAACATTTAGTCAAGCTTTAGAGCGAGAACGCATCTCCTTAACCTAAGACCACTTATAAGGGTAGCCTAAACCTCTCACATTCCAAGAGAGGATCTTCATTGGAGAACCATGCTATCCCCTCTACCCTTTCTTTCTTGCCTAGGATTAGCTTCCAGAAGGCCTTCTGGTCACATTCCTAAATTCTGAAGCTCTCAAATCGCAGGGAGCCTAGAGATGGAACTTCATCTACTATAACACGAAGGCCCCTCTCAATAACCAACTTGAAAAGAGCAATATAATCTTCATCCTAGTTTCCAAACACCACACCTAATAGCCTTCCAACATGGCACACAACATCCCTAACCCATCTCTTTTTCTTGATCGTTTCCACTAGCCCCTCTAAAACCTCCACAAGAATGGTAGGCAAGGGAACGAAACCCTAAAGACTCTTGGGAAGTTGGGATCATCCAAACTAAAAGAACCCCGGGGGGGGCACGCAAACCTCCCAACATCCCTAGCTCTGGTAAACAATGCAGCATCACTCCTTGCAGATAACTCGCCCTGATGTAGAAAGTAGAGACCGTCACACTCATAGCCCACACCAATAGTCCTCTTTGTACTCAAGTCCTGAAAGATGCAATGAGAAAGAAAGAAAATCACACAGCAGTTGAGAGCTTTTGTAATGCTATGTACAGAAATCAAATTTGCATGAAATTTAGGAACACAGAGAACATTGAACGAGGTGAGATTAGGAGAAAAAGACACAGAACCAATGATTCTAAAAGAGTAGAAGTCCTATCGGCTAGATGTACTAGACGACTGCAAGTAGAAGAACTAGATGAGATAAGATAAGTTTGCTCACTAGTCATATGATCCGATGCGTTCGAATCAATAATCCAGGTCGCAGGGAGTGGAAGAGGCATGAAGTGCAGTACCTGTGGTTGCAACAAATGAAGAGGCAGATGGCTATGAAGCAAAGGAGGCAGGAGACATGGAATGAGTCTCAAGCATTCGAAGGCGCTGAAGATCCATAACGTTGGCTCTGGTCATGGTAATCATGTCTGACTGATCGGGGACATGTGAGATGTCAGAAGAGCGACTACTAGAAGGGTCAGATATAGTACCGATCTCATCAGAAGTAGCAATATGAGCAGTAGGACGTCCATGTAATTTGAAGCACTGATCCCGAGTGTGCTCGGACCGACTGCAAAAGGTGCACATAAACCTGCTACGACCACGGCCACGTCCTCTGATAGAACCTCCTCGAGAATCTAAACCACCACCTCGGTCGCCAGATGGGATAATGGTGGAGGTGAATGCCGTCCTTTCCTGAATAGTAGCAGGTGCTAACATCACTCTCCTGCGGGCCTCAGTATGAACAATGGAATATGTTGCCTGATGAGAGGGAAATGTAGTAACAACAAGTTGGGTACGGAGGGCCTCATATTCACTGTTTAATCCAGCCAAGAATTTATACGTTTTCGCTTCATCTTCCCATATCCTCACAATCTCTGCACTGTGACTATTGGGAATATCACTCAAGGGTTGCAGATGACTTAGTTCTTCCCACCGACTCTTTAGTGCACCAAAATACTCAGTAACTGACTAATTCTCTTGAGAGAGAGAGAATAGAGTTCAGTGGTTAACTGAAAGATACGGGGCTTGTAAGAAATGGTCCCACATGTCTCATTTAGGGACTTCCACAGGTCGGCAGCAGAATCATAGAAGAAATAGGAGGAAGCAATACCCGGTTCCATAGAATTGAGGATCCAACCCATAACAATAGCATTTGAGGAATCCCATGCATCAACCTTTGATGAATCACCAGAAGACGGCCTCTTAGATGTGTCGGTAAGAAATCCAAGTTTCTCTTTGCTAATGACATACATGTGGACAGCCCGGGACCACAAAAGAAAATTGTTCTTATTAAATTTTGTGAAGGTAATTGAGAGGGGCCCCTCAAAGCTGTCCAGATGACTTGAAATCCATGGATATGTAAAAAAAAGAGGGATACAGATCACATGCTGAAGTAAATGAAGAAAAAAACAGCTGCAAGAGTACATACCGAAACTCTGTATATATGTTTGACTCCAAAAAATAGAAAAATGGCACAATCGGCCCACCTTTTTGCTCAAAAATGGTGTTAAAATGCCTTGAATCTGCACAATAGTAGCTCTTCTTGGTAGATCATCACAAAAAGATCCATAATGACTAGATCCCAAATATTAAACACCATTGATTTAGAGGAAATTTGAGAAATCAACGATTTGGGGCTGTTTTATAGAAAAAATGGTAAAATCCATAAAAAAAAAAAGAAATGATTCCAAAAAATTATGAAAAAATATTCATAATACCCTCCATGTAAAACTGCACCTGGCGGTGTATATTTTGACCCAAAACAATCTGTACGGGGTTGTACGGCTAACGTTATGTGCTAACATCAGTAGCCCCCTGCATTAGATCTTCTTTTGGCTTTGATTCCTCTTGTGTAGAGCTCTTCAATCTCACCTAGAATGGATCGATCTACTCTCTGATACCAAGTAGAGTTGTAAAAGTTGTAGGGGAGAGAGAGAGATGAGAAATGGAGGAAAAGTTGAGAGAGTGAGGGGCAAAAAACATAAGCCTTCTCTTTTTCTTATTCTATTTTCTATGTAGGGTTTCCCCTATTTACAAAATACATCCTACTAAATATAAAACTACACATAAGACCTTAATTTGCATATTTACAGATAAGCCCCTACATAACAAACAAATGTTCCAACACCCTAAAGAGAAACCTGCTCCGTCCCACACCTTTTTCCTCATCCGATCTATCCCTTTCCACACCAAGGAGGCCCTATATAAAGATGAGTCCCACGTCCACCAAGCCCTTTCATCTACTCCATATTTCCAACCCACCACTTCCCTCCATAAAGAATCCTCTTCCACCCCAAAACGCCACCCCCATTTACCTATCAAGGCATTGTTTATTGATGCCAGATGTCTCAGACCCGCACCACCTTGATCCTGAGACTTGCGCACGTCCTCTCACTTCATGAGATGAAACTTATGTCTATCTTCTGCACCCTTCCACAGGAAATCTCTCCTTATTCTCTCTAATCTGTCCAACACTGATTTCGGACATTTAGATAATGACTTGAAGCTCTTCATCATCGTAGAAGCTCTCCTTATTCTCTCCAATCCTGTAGAACTTTTCACCATGCAAAATTTTAATGGCTCTCAGTCTTAGAAGCTCTTCGTCATCGTTCATCCTCATGAAGGTAAATCCTCTTATGGAGGATGACCCTCTTTCCCTAGGGAGACAACTTCGCTCACTTTCCCATATCTCCCAACAACCCTCTAGAAATGAACCTCCATCCATTCTTCAGGAAATCAATCCACATAAAGGGTGGGGAGCTCTCTCAATGGATTAATCTTACCCAAGCTGGGATTTGGGTTTACTAATGTTCTTCCTTGCACCAACCTTGAGCCACCCTCTGGAATCGTTGAGGAGATTTCAAGCTATGATATTGGTTCGTATCGAAGCCAGACTCCTCCTCGGAAGCTTCTTCCTCCATCACCACTCCTTTCTGTTTTTAGCTAACACCTTGAACCTCCTTACCACTTCGAGAACCAGAAAGTCTCTTGCAATGGGATACGTAGTCTCGTATGAAATCCCCATTCAGTTATACAAGCCCCTGTAAGTACTGCCTTGACTTCTTGAAACCAATGGATTTTTCGAACCCCGAGAGAGGTCTGTCGATCGAACCCTACTGCTAGCCTTGGATGGATCCCGAGATGGAGATCTACCTCTCAAATTAGGTCCTTTGGCAGTATGTTTCATATAGAGGAAAATTAAAGGGTTTATGTACTTTCCATGGAGGTGAATCTTGAGGTATGTTCCATATGGTCATTTCCATCATTTTCTAACGGATGCTAATGGAAGTTATGAAAAACTTGTGGAATGTGGGCATTTGCAATAAAGGCAAATTAGCAATGTGGTTATTTGCAAATACCTTCCTACTGATGTGGAAATCTTCAAAACCCCTTCCAAAAGTTCATATAGAAGGTCTGGAACTCTTAACTAAATTGGGAAGATGAGATTGGACTTCGAACTTCTTAATTATATTAGAAAGTCATTTTGAAATAAGAAATCAGGATTCGTCTTTTTTGAACAGACTAATGTAGTTTCATTTTTAATGAGAGAAAAAATAATATACAATAATGCGATTAATTCATGACTGATTGTTATGTATTTCATGTTTTTTATGAGTGATCTTTATGTAATGTATCCAGTGTTCGAAGTTTCGGTATCGCTACAAGTTTCGCTAGCCGGGGATACAGAAATAATATCGATATCGCTGATAACTGGAAATGTGGGGAAAATGGGAAAAACGGTGGAATTTTTCAGTGAAACCTCAGGAGATGATAAAATACACACATTTCCATATTTATGAATAAAAAAATTGGAAAAAGAATGCATACATAATAGGTTTCTATTTAATGGGGGCCTACAAGCATATATGCCACTATAAGAAATCAGTCCAACCATCTCATCCATCCAATATCTGACCTTCCATCCAAACATCCATTGATATTTCAGAATATCGGCAACACATGATATTTCCAAACAAATCGTTAACAACTGAAAAAGAAACTAAAGATTGTGGTCTCGTTATTGCCATGTTGCGATAATGATAATATCGTGATATTATCAAAATTATCGTCGACAAATTGAACGTTGCATGCAACCATGTGCCCATAAAAAATATGAAATAGAATTTTTTATACTATTAGTGTTATCGATATTGCTACTGGTGTTATTGGTATCGTTGAGCTAGAAATAGAGATAATATCAACCTAGAAATAGAGATAATATCGGGGATATTTCGATAATATCGGAGATAATGCAAACACTGAATGTATCTTTGAAAAAATTGACTTTAGTAAAGCGTGTTCAAACTCTTCTGGGCACTATGTAAACACTTGCATAGGTTAGGTGAATAATCACCGTTTATTGCATCATAGGCTTTCAAACTAGCACTTGTGTGTAAATATGTATGCATGCATGGATGGATGGAAGGATAGATGGTTTATTTGTGCATGTATATATGTATGCTCACATGTATGTGCGCATGGATTATGGTTGCATGAATCTTTTTCTTAGGATACTATTCCTACCAAATTTGCTCCATTTCATGGGATTACATTGGATTTTGTTGCTGCTTTTGGGTGGCATTTTCCCTTTATACCCACCACTTTGGTCTAATATATCTTTATGCGTGTGTTATTTTTGCTACTTTCACTTGGTGGATCCATGCTTGTTCAGGTTGGAGACAAAGTCCAGAAAGGCCAGGTCATTTGCATCATTGAGGCCATGAAATTGATGAATGAGATTGAAGTAAGACTATGTTCCTCTCTTGTTGTTAGTTTTTCTTTGTAATTCTATGTTCTGGTGCTTAACAACTTTGTTTCTATGAAAAACTATGATACTTGTGTATACTTCAAAATAGCTAATTTATTAGTATCATATCATATCATATCATACCGGATACCACTGTCCAATACTTAAATATTAGTTAAAGAAGCTGTACACATGCTTCATTGTTGCCGTATCTTTCTATCATAGATGGAAGCACAGAATGCGAATCTAGAGGAAGTACTCCATTGTTCATGATGTCAGTCTATAAGTACCACCTCTTGCAAGATGATCGGCTACCCATTAGATGGAAGCACATGAATGCTGCATGCATTAAGGTCTTAAAACTCAAATCTGGTTGACTCTGAAGTCCTATGGAGTGCTTGAGTTATCTGAAATTCTCAATTTCGTGAAATTTGAAACAGATTTTAGGGAAAGTCAAATTTGACTGAAGAAACTCATAAGATATTCAAGAAAGTTCAGTTCAGTCATTGAACTTTATCAAGTGGAGTAAGTTTTCCTGGATCGATTTATTGTCTTGACTTCCAAGAGCTAAGGGATTGGTGTGGGAGTGATTCTAATCAACCGGCCGGCCGCCACAAGCACTAATTGGGGAATGAAAACTATATTCTTCGAATCACGAACGATGGGAGCTATTCAAATCTGATGAATCTAAATTTGATTGAATTCATATTTGACTGACTTTTGAAATTGAGGCAATATTTGGTCTAATTCTTTCCATCCCCTTGTCTATCTTTAATCTTCTTTTAGGCTGATCAGTCTGGAACAGTTGTTGAGGTACTTGCTGAGGATGGGAAACCAGTTAGCGTAGACATGGTAAGCGCCTCTTTCTCCCTTCTCATTCCCTAGCTTTTGCATTTTCTTTTGATGGATGTTCCAATTCACATCCTGCACCTAGTGTTGGTTTGAGGCATTTTCACAATTGCCATCTGACCATCATCAGCTTCCCTTATCGCATCAAAGATGATCCATTGTGAAATGCCCGCGCCAACTTTTGGTGATGGTATATCGATCTAACAGCTATCAGTCATGGTGATGCTGCCTGTTAGCGGGCTGCAGGGTCTTGGCTCATGCTCCCATCATAATTCCATTCAAGAGATGCACCACCAAGGTTCTAAATCGGTGTATTGGGTATCTTATCGCTCACCACCAATGTGACCCTGTATTGCCCCTGTATTGGGCTTGTCCGGGCCAATATAGCCTTATCATTCATGGGGCGATACTGGTATGTATTGGACGATACGTACTGGTTTCAGTTGATACAAGAAACTTTGTGCACCACGTTGTTTAAATGAAATTCTCTTATGCTCTCTGTTTTTTTTTTTTCCTGATGCAGCCTCTATTTGTCATCGAGCCATGAAGAAGAGATGGAACCTTTGCTGCAACTTGATAGTCAGATGTTTAGTGCTTCCTTTTCATGTGGTTAGTGGGGGCTCCTGTTATGTTGATTCTAATTGAGTACCATGGTTAAAATTTTCATGTGGTAAATGGGGTTACCCCTTGGTCATTTTAAGTGAGTTTCATGTTAAATTTCCTTGCGGCTAGTGGGGTTACTGGGCTTCTTTGTTTTTCTTATTTTAATATTCATGTGGTTATTTGCTCTCTCTCTCTCTCTCTCTCTCTCTCTCTGATACTGGAAATGGCTTGCATGCTGTGACGATAATAAAGGAATCATTGCTACGAGCCTGAAAGCTATGACCATAATAAAGGAATCATTATTACGTGATTGCATGCTGTCCATTGTGCCAGGAGAGTTAATGGAAACAAGGACGACAGTGTATCAAAGTGGAATACAGAATCATGTGATGGTTGATTGGAGCTCTCGTGAGTCAAAAAGTTAATTGATACTATTGGGGGGGGGGGGGGGGGGGGGGGAAGGGGAGTGATGGTTGATATTCATGCCTCTGATATTGTACCCGAGGTTGCATGGTCTTACTATAGAAAGGTTTATCATACTATAAGTTTGTTTCATTGAACGATTCTTAAAACTCTCTGATAATTGGAAACCCATTGGGTAAAATTTTGGGCCAATGGCGTACGTAGTATTTGTTTTAAATGTCCATTATGTGTCCACTAATTAGCCAGTTAGAATAAAGGTTAACTGTTGGTTTGTCATCTGTCAAAATTGGGAGCCACCTGTACAATTTCTTATTGCCTGCATATCACTCATTAAACTGCAAATCAAATGCAGTAGCTATTTGGAGTTAAAAATGTGATGAAGTGGGCAGCATGTAAAGGCCTGGAAATGTTGCAGAAAAACCCTTGGTCAAAATGAGTATTATGCATTGTGTTTCTCTGCCTTTGCAAGTAGAAAGAAACTGAGAAGACGAGGCAGATGTTTTTGGCTGCTTGTAGTGGTTGCAGTCAGGTCCTCAGGGAGGGCAACGGACGCAACAAAATGGCATACACTTTGGAACGAGAATGCAACTCCCATTGCCTGTGGGGATGATGAGTAGCTTGGGCCATCCATGGCAGCAGCAGCAGCAGCAGCAGCAGAATAAAATCCCCATATGCCCCAATGGTCCACCCAACTCACCAGCATCTAAGGAAAGAATGTTTGCTTAGTGCAGACGTATGTGACGGCCAGGAAGCTGTCAAGCTTGCTGATTGGCATACCCCGCATTTGGCATCGACAATTAATCATTCCCAGGTTGCTTGAAAGATTGCTATCCGTGATTTCTATAGACTGTTAAACTGTCAAATCTGATCTGACCGACAAATTCCTTACTTTCTATTTATTATTATTATTATTATTTTCCTTTGGTTGATTGTGGACCGTCGTGATTTCTGTTGTTGGCATATCCATTTGCGGGAGATCTGATCGTTGAATACCTAGTAGAAGGTTGAATCATTGACCCACTTGTACATACTTATTGACCGACTGATTGGAGAAAAGGATCCTAAACGTTAACAACGCACTAAGAATCTTCAAGACGCTGGAGATCCTAGCAAGGAAAATAGACTGTTAAAAGGATCCTAAATGTTAACGTACTAGTAATCTTCAAGACGCTGGAGATCCTAGTAATTGTAGTGTTCATTTCTACTTCCCATGACGGCCATCCTAGTAGGATGTGATATCACATCCATTGATCAGATGGGGCCCAACATGAGCATTCTTGAAACAAATCAAAAAGAAAAACAAAGACACTACACCCATTAGGTGAATTAGCAAGGAAAATGGACTGTTAAAAAAATGATCAATGGTCTATATTATCTACGTATATGCTTTTGCTTACCTAATGAAATGTGTTTTTTTTTTTTTTTTTTTTACTTATGGGCCAGGTGATGCTCATAGTAGAACCCACATGATTAAAGGTCCAGACGCTGCTTGTGCATACTACATTGGACTGCATGCAACACATCTCTCTGATATAACCACAAGCAAATTGCTGCATCTGTTCAGAGGCTTATGCTCGGGACTCGATGCATATATTCTGAAACTGAAAAAGAAAAAAAAGAAGAAGAGTAGAAACCAAAAAATATATGTAAAAGAAAACACAAATCGAAGTAAGCTCACCATTTAGAAATAGATGGTAATGATTAGAATGTGAGCAAAGAGAGTTGGTGGTCACTGTTTTCTCCCACCATAGACGATAGTTGATTGGAATCTAGCAAGGATATCAAGGTATAAATTTTCAGAAAGTACATTTTTGAGATTCCTGCACACCATGGTTGGACGGCAAGTGTGATGCCTACAAAATTAGAAAGTGCAGCAAACTGGATGTCCATAAATCTAATGTTGTGTGGCAGGCACATAACCTTTTGCCCTATATAACATTGCATTTTGTATGTCTGCCAAATCAGCAGCAAACTGGATAGCTGTCGTTTTCACATGACTAAATTTTTTTTTCCGATTTGTACACCCCCTTTTACCTCCCCATAAAGTGATTTTGGCGGAGCCTATCACACCTAACACAAATTACAGGAAACCAGAAATGCAACAAAAGAGTACATTGAAAGATGGGATATTTTTTATTGGTCATTTTATTTTTCTTATTTTGATTTTCAGTAAAGACGAGTGCATGTGGAGAAGAAAAGTCTATTAATATCAAAGTGGAACTTTAGTTTGAGAGAAGGCAAAGGCATTCAATAATGGTAACGGTGGCTGTTAGCAACCTTTGAGGCATTGTAACAGATAAAAGAATTCAAGGAAGAAACTGTATTAGCCCCGTATCAGCCCGTTACACTCCTGTATCGGATCGTAATGGGCTGTTTACATGCTCATTTTTTTTCTTTTTTTTCCAGAACAGGCATCATGGCTCTGTATCGCATAATGGGTCCCACTGTTACCATTATGTAACAGCCATTAAGTAACCGTATTTTTAATACCATGGAGAACTGATGAATTTTGATGATAGGTCATTATCATCTTGCTGGTGTAGAGTTCCAATACCCGGGTACTAATCTGTGCCTGATTCTCTCTTCTAAAACCCTTGCTTCCACCGCTTATAGAGAAGAGTGCGTAAATAAAAATACTTGATAACACAGTGATATGATTTAAGACTTTGTATCCCAAGCACATGCATTTAAGCCATAGACAGTCGAGCAAAAATCCAGTCCCCAAATGACCTATGAATACCGTTGTTCTAGTGTATGTTGTGGTATAAAAGGTGGAAGTCATAAGCATCTCTATAAATAAAAATCGTTTTTGGATAGATTAAAGAATTGTAAAGGTAGGAGGGTAACATGTCACATTTGATCCAGCTGTCAACCACCACGAGGAATGAGAAACAGAAGAGTAACCAGACAGGATAGGATGGTCTCCATTGCCCTATTTAGTAGCACTATTGGTGCCAGACATTGTTCAATGCAATTTGACAATTATTTCAGAAGTTGAAATACACTTTGCTGACCTGACATAACTTCCTTAATACCAGTGATAGCAATCCACGCTCTCTGCTCTCCCAGGTTCAACTGCATTACTATACAAAGTATACAGAACAAATGGAAGAAAATGCAACCAACAACAGAAACCAGAAGCTATTTTCTTTGTTTCCAATGGTTAAAAGGAATATGCCAAAAGACCTTACCCTATACATGTGATTCTGACCTACCTGTGCCAGCAGCAACTCTAATGAAGATACAAGCCTCTAATATATGATGAAAATGGATTTCATTTAAAAAGGGAAGTGGAATATGATTTGTATGGAGGCACCGCCATACACCACATGAAATACAGAATGGATACAGCTCCACTAATGTAGGAGCTATTTTTCCTTTTTTTTCCCCCTTCTTTTCCCTATATTTCTCAATTTCATTTCCCCTACTTCCTACAACTGCGAAGATAATGTACAGTTTAGCTATTTGTTTACCTATAATCGTTGCCGGGTCCTCCTGACACCATTGCTTTTCTGGCCACTACCACTAAGCCTCCGAGACCCACTGGTCCAATCTTCATCGCCGTCGTCATCCTCTTCATCATCACCTGTTTCACGGATGGATTTCCCACCTCTTGAATTTCTGGGAGGCGGACGCTTCCTTTTGATATTAGCTGTGTAGGCAGAGTAATCTATGGTGTCTTCTTTCAGAGATGCCTTGAAGTCCTACAAAATGCATAGCCAAGAATAGGCATTAATGCAATGTAGCAAAACAAACCCATTTTATTTTGTTTTCTTTATTTTTATTTTCAGGACTCTTATTGAACTGTAATGTGCCTCACTCACAACCCAAATTCCTTCATCCAGGAAATAAAAGGGGTAAGAGAATACAGCAGGTACACTAATGTGTCTCACGACCCAAATTCCTTATGAGGAGTGACTGATCCAGGAAATAAAGAGATAAGAGAATTACATACAGACTAATTCGGCCATCAGAAGAGTGGTTTGAATGCTTAAAACCCAATTCGGATGGTCCAAGTCAATGATTAAAAATCAGTTTCGGTGTACCTATAAATTCCACTCCCTTCCCTCAGCAGCTTTCAATTCCAACAAGTGGGGCCTATGGCGGGGAAATCCAGACAGCTTATTGTTATATGATTATATCCCATTGTGGATCAACCACTCCCAAAACACTCATTCACGAGACAATCTAAACCTTTGGATTTGTAGCCAACAAATAGACAGTTGAAAAGAGAAATACAATGTCTATATTTGACTGATCTGAGACCTTCCAACCTAAAATGAATATTGGGAATTGCCCATCTAAGGGGACCAGATCAAATCAACGGTCTGGACTACTCTATTTATGCCTTCCAATGAATTGAACCATTTGATAAACAAAATATGTCAAGTTTTACCATTACACATGAAATCTGGAAACAGGCATCAGACTCCTATGTTAGTTTTGCAACATTTAAGAAAAATGGTGATCTTCAACGATGGGCACAGCAGAATTCTACGGCAATCCAGACCATCCATATCATTAACTTAACCATGGATGGAGTATAACCGAAAAAAGCACTAAGAAGATAACAATAACCATGTGATTTTTTTCCTATAGAATTTGGGCCACTCACTATTTTACTCTCAACCATCCTTTGATGGCCATTAATTGGGTGAATAGGATTGCTTGATCAATATTAGAGAAGCATGATCCACGATGGGAACCACAACTTGGATGACCTGGATAGTTCTACATTAGCGCCATGTGTGAGGATAAGTCACCACCATTTTCTACACTAACATACGAGTCCAACCCATGATTCAACAACTGGTACTTGATTAGTTGGCGTGCATGTAAATTTATCATACTTTGGAGCTGTTTGCGCACCCGACAGAAGGTATGGATTTCAGACACATCACGGTGAGCATCATGCAGCCATCGTCCAATAAACTCTGTTATCTTTGTATGGAACAAGTCAGATGCTCCATGTATCAAATCCAAATCATTTGACTCAGATCATTTGCACTGAGATGTCTGAGTCGATGATGATTGAGACTGATTCACACGTGATGCATAAGTAAAGGGGGCTATATGGCACCTCCCCAGGCCAAAAATGGTATATGTCAATTGATATGTATCGATTTCAGTTGATACTTTAAACCTTGCCCCAACTAAAAGCAGATGAAAACTCCATTGACATATTTAGGCTTCAAAAGCTTTAACAAAATGTCATTGACAACATGATTTGACTTTCTGAGCATTCAGTGCCCAATTGATGGATATTCCTGAATCCTTATTCGGCATTCACTGGTTTTTAAGAAACAGCATTAGCCCTCATAGAGACTTGAGCATAGTTCTAAAACTCAGGGACTCTACTCAAAACTCTGTAGAGTGAACTCAACTTTACCAGATTTCAAGCTAAGCCACTAAAAAACTCGCTCATGAGCATCACTTGGTCCCGGTATTGATAAGACTTGTCAACTAGGCTAGCTGACTTAACTCGATGCGATTAGCTGCGACTTGAATTAAGTCACTTGCAAAGTCGAACTAATATTTTCTCCTCTTTTCTTTCTTTCTTTTTTTTTTTTTTAGAGAAGTTATAAAAGAGGCCTATAAATTTCAAACTCACGGAAAGATGCATTACCAACACACCATGGTCGTTGAGCTTGTCTAGTTTTGTTGTTTTATTGATAACCTGCAGAAGAGGCCATTGTTTCTTCCCAACGTTTGTTTATTATGTCTCCAAGATGTGGATACAATGGACCATTTATTTATTCATTGCCAATTTGCGCACAGGATATTGATGTGTTTCCTTTCCAATTCCAGGTTTCATGGGTCATGCCAGACTCAATTGAGATGCTTCTGTCAGCTTGGAATGGTGGTGGAGTGGGGAAAGATGGCAAGGTGGTGTGGAGTTTGGCAATTTTAGCAGTTATGTGGGCCATTTGGGGGGAAAGAAATAATAGGTACTTCCATAACAAAAGTGCGACTGTCTTGGAAGTGTTTGGCAAGACCAAGTTAGATCTGGGGGATGAGCATCCTGTTCCAAGACATTGAAAGTTGAGCCTTTAGTTTCTATCTTTGGGCCATAATGGGGTTGTATTGTAGGTGTTTTGGGGGTGGTCCGTTTATAGTTGCATCCTTTCTATTTTTTTTTTTTTAATAAAAGTCAGTTCATTAAAAAAAAAAAAAAAACACTAACCATGGATATTTTAAATATTTACTCTTTAAGTATTTTCAATTTAGTTATAAAATATTGGGTCAGGCAAAGACTTGGTTGAATCTTTGAGTCAACCCAACGCGGAACAAGTCAAGTATTCAGCTTCTCTACTAGTCACAAATTAAGTATATTCAATGATGAAAGCTGAACAACAGTTTGATGTGTTATGGCATTCCTAGGAAAATGGTTATGGAGGTTTAGATCTGAAGCTGGCAAGTTGTGGAGAGAAGTTCTTGCATCCAAAATATGTGTCCAAGAAGGGGGTTGGGAGGTCAAGGTGTCATCACATATCGAGCCTCGAGCATTTGGAAAGCTATTTAGTTGTTCCTTTTATTCAAGCCCAATGTGCTTTCTCTCAGGAACAG
Organism: Liriodendron chinense; assembly: GCA_003013855.2. Lineage (NCBI taxonomy): Eukaryota > Viridiplantae > Streptophyta > Magnoliopsida > Magnoliales > Magnoliaceae > Liriodendron > Liriodendron chinense. The sequence goes on along the minus strand of ML058463.1, from coordinate 4,082,120 downwards.
ATCTCGCATGCGTTTTTGGGTGGATTCTTGGTGTGGAGAAAGGCCTCTAATGGTAGATTTTCCATCCCTAACAAAATTAGCACCCAGGAGAAATATCTCAGTGGCCGATTGTTATTCTCATATAGGTGAGGGTGGTGTATAGTGCCTCCCTTGTCGAAGAGCTTTAACAGATGAGGGGGCGACAGACTTACATTACTTTTGGAAAGGCTCAACAATATTCATACTTCTTTGACTCTTGAAGACCGCTCGGTATGGAAGATGTCACCTAATGGGAAGTTTTCGGCTAAATCCTTCTACAAGATGCTTAGGGAGCCATCGACTTAAGAGTTCTTTAGAATTCTTCCATGCATTCTAATTCTAAAAGGATCCCCCCAAGGTGGCATCTTTTGCTTGGCAAGTAAGTTGGAAAAGAATCTTAACAATAGATAATCTTCAAAAGAGATCGATGGTTCTTCCTAACATGTCTATTGCGCATGAGCAACGCAGAATCGAAAGATCACATCTTTATTCATTGTTCATTTTCGCAGCATATTTGGTGCATGTTCCAACAAGCTTTCGATACTCAATGAGCTATGCCTCAATCAGTTATTGAGTTATTTTCGATGTAGCATGGAAGCCCAACTCCAAGGTCCTTGCTTTTGTCATGGCATCTTGTCTTGCTAGCAGTCCTATGGAATATTTGGAGAGAGTGAGACAATTGATGTTTTTGCAATAAACTTCGATCGTGGGAAGATATAGCGTGGCAATCCAATAGAGATGTTGTAGAATGGGTTTCTACTTTGTTTGGGGATTTTGATGTAAATGCTCATGAAATTTTGTCTATGTTTGGGCTTGTGAGTCTACGCTGTAATCTGGTTGTTTCTAAGCATATTCTTTCTGCTTTGTAATGCAGGGGCATTTTCACACCGGGCTCGAGTGGAGTGGCTCGTGCGAAGCGGCTGCACCATGTGAAGCGGGACCCATGCAAGGTGGGGTGGCTCACGAAGGAGGGTTCAACTGGGGCCTGACCTAGCCTGGGCTATGAGATCAAAGGATATTTCGTGCCTCCCCCATCAGCTCTGGAGCTTTTGGTGAGTTGGTTAGATGTCCTGTGTCAAATTAGTATCAGAGCGGGAGGTCTCGTATTTGAGACTCCTCACCGAGGGTGATTAATGCAGGGCATTTTCACACCGGGCTCGAGTGAGGCGGCTCGTGCGAAGGAGGGTTCAATTGGGGCTTGACCTAGCCTGGGCTATGAGATAAAAGGATATTCCGTGCCTCCCCCATTAGCTCTGGAGCTTTTGGTGAGTTGGTCGGATGTCCTGCATCACTTTGATATTTGTCAAAGCAACTCATCAATAAAAACAACTACTATTAGTATTACCCTTCATAAGAAAAAATAAAAATCAAATGAAGTCATATCGAGGTGAAGAGTGGGAAAGCGACATGGATGAAAGAACAAAAATTAAGGCATATAGAGATTTTTTTACATTAGTTCTTTTATTACAAGACAACTTTAAGCATTTGGTTCAATCTTATTAGAATTTCTTGGGTCATGCCCAATGTTCGAAGTATTGGTATCGCTACAAGTTTCACTGGTTGTGGATATAGAAACAATATCGATATCATCAATAATATTGCCGATAATTGCAAATGTGGGGAAACACTAGGAAAATAATGGAATTTTTCAATGAAACCTCAAGAGATGCTAAAATACACATATTTTCATATTTAAGAACAAAACAATTACAAAAAAGAATGTATACATAATAAGTTTCCAATTAATCGGGGCTTAAAAGCATGTGCTATTGTAAGAAATCAGTCCAATCATCCCATCAATCCCATCTATCCATCCAACCATCCAACCTTCCATCAATATTCTAGAATATTGACAACATGTGACATTTCGTTAAGAAATCATCGATAATTGGAAAGGAAATGAAAGATTGTAGCCTCGATATCACCCATGTTGCGATAATGATAATATCACAATATTATTGATATTATTGTCGACAATTTGAACATTGTGTAAAACCATGCACTTATAAAAAAAAAAAAATTAAAATGGAATTTTTTAATAAATAAATTTTCTGATACATTGACAATATTATCAAAATATCGTCAATACATTGGCTATATAAGCGACAACTAGAATTTACATATTCGAAAATATTGGCGATACAAGCGACATCTGGAATTTACACAGTCAAAATTATTGGCGATACATTGGTCATGCTTAGCGATATATCGTTGATACCTGGAATTTTTTATACTACCAGTGTTATCGATATCGCTATTAGTGTTATTGATATTGCCGAGCTTAAGACACAAATAATATTGGGGATATTTTGATAATATCAGGGATACTCTGAACAATGGTCATACCTAGGACAGTGGACCACTTTCAGGGCTAGAGAGTTTGTCCTTTCAAATTGCATGATCAAATTTTGTGGAGACTGCTCCCTCATGCTATCTTATGGGGCATAAGGGAAGAAACAACATGACCTTCAAAAAGCACAAGGAAAGAAACAACAAGATCTTAAAAAAGATGTCATCTTTGCCCATTGAATCATCATCATCATCATTGTCTGAGTCTTATAACATTACCAACTAATTGGCGTTAGCTACACAAATATAGTTTTGTCATTCCACTCTATCACAGACCATATCCTTAATTAAACCATAGATCCTAAAGTCTTTTCTTACTACCTCTATCCATGTCCTTTTGGGCCTTTCCCTTGCTCTTTTAAAGCCTTTAACTTGAACCAACTTAGTCCTAATTGGTACAATTTTTTGTCTCCATTGCACATGGCCAGACCATATAAGGTATCTTCCCACATCTAATTACCTATTGGCACCGCTCCAAAGTTGCATTGAATGCATTTATTTCTAATTCTATCCTTCCTCATCTTGCCACTCATCCATCTCAACATCCTTATTTCAACCCTGCTCATCCTATGAACATGTTGTTCCTTAATTGCCCAATATTTCGTCCCAAAAATAATTTTATAGTTATACTACAAAATTTTCCCTTCAATTTGATTGGTAGACATGATCACATAAAATTCTATAGGCACATCTCCACTTCTTCCACCTAGCTTGAATTCTATGAGCAACATCCTCCTCAATTTCTCCAATCTCATAAATCCTCTCTGCTCTTATGAATTAGCGACCTAGGGTATTGAAAATGGTTATTTTGGGGTACTTGGTCAACAATCTTAACTAATTCCTTGTTTCTTGTCCTATTCTTGCTAAACTTGCATTCAATATGCTCTTCTTTAGTAAATACTCTTCTTTAGTCTGACTAGTTTAAAAACCTTTAGATTGTTGCCATTTGGGCTCCATAACAAATGCAAGAAGATAGGGGCTTAATGCCAACCCATGACGTAAACCTATAATAGTTGAAACACATGTCTCTCAACTAGTGGTCCTTAAATGTGCTACCGCTCCCTCATATATATCCTTAAACATGTCGATATATCCTCTTAAGACTTTTCTTTACCAACACCAACTAAATTAACTCTTTTAAGGACTTAATCAATTAATGATAAGGAACACATTTTTGCTTTGCTATGCAACTAATACTTGTAAATCAATAAAGACCATGCAAACATCCTCATATCCTTATATTTCTCGATCAACTTAGTAAAATAGCCTCAATGGTTGACCACCCAGCACAAATCCAAACTAATTTTCTGATACATTCATCTCACTCCTTAATCTTTTCCCATTAGAATGATTAAGAAAATCAAATTGTCTCCATCGAATGAGGTAATCAATCAAATGAATTCAAAGGAGTTTCTGTTTCAAACTTGGTTAGATGTTGGAATGAGGTGATCAACAATAGCTCAAGGTCAATGGCGAGGATTGCTAAGTGGTCGCCACCTCTGGTGGGATGTTGAAATCTGAATACATATGGAAGTTCAATGGGCAATCTAATCTAGCATTGGGGGCATTTTAAGGGATACCCAAGAGAGGGTCAAATTGGAATTCTCATTCCCGTTCCAAATGGCTCTTATCATTTAGTATTTGAAGCTACATAGACCATTCTAAAGCTTCTAAATGGCTCCATGGATTGCGAAGGACTCATTAGTTGTGTAGCTCTGATGTTAAGCCAGTTCCTTGGAGACAACAATTTATTGTAATTGAAATCAAAGTGGTTGACCATTTCTTATAAATAATGAAGCTAACTACTTGGTGGTTTGGCCAACGAAGGTGTGGACGTGGGTTCCTAGTATTTTTGAGACTCTCTTCCATTACTTTTGTAGAAACAATCTCCCTTTTCTTCTCTTTTAACGTAACTCAATAAAATAGAAATGTTCGATCTCTATTCTCTAACTCTAAACCACAATCATGAAGGGAAAACAACAGTATTTTTGGCACGGAAATTTTTTAGCCAAGGATTAGGGGAGCATTAAGAGGACATAAACTCACATTTTCAAGAGCTCTCTCTCTCTCTCTCTCTCTCTCTCTCTCTCTCTCTCTCTCTCTACGCACACCTTAATATTTCTGAAAAAGAAATATGCTGGAACTGGTTCGAAGAAAAACAGTTTTCTTGACATTACAACTCATGTCTTCAACTTTGACACATTGTACAGCCCATTTTGCCCAATGCAACGCCTCTTAAAGCAATGCTAGTAATAATGAGAAGATTGAGGTTTTGCATGAAAGTGAAAATATAGAAACTCACCTGGTACTTTTCGGTCATCCCTTTGTATGTGGTTGGCAAACTGATTGGAGTTCCGTTGACGTTAAAGGGAATGCTTTGCCTGGAGAGAGTCTCTCCTGACTTTAGAGGCTCATTTGGAGAAAAAGCCTGCAAAAAGAAAAACATTCATATAGATTTTCGTTAGAGAAAGTTATATAAACCTATCTGAACTATTAACTTATCCGATCCAACAGTTTTTGAAAGTTAAAAGGATGCTTGAGGGATTGAAAAGGCATACCTGACAGCGTGCATCATTTAGGTTGTAGACAATTTTTAAGTGTCTCTTTAGCTTCAAAAGAAGTTGCAAAGCTATTGCAGCATGACAAACATCCTGAATGGACAATGCCGTTAATTAAGCAAGTAAACTATAGTCCAGAAAATGAGGCATGTTAAGAACTTTGGCAGTTGGCCAAATTAGAAACCAGAGCAGCCTTGACAGATAAAAGGAGCAAAACCATTCCAAACTAGACAGAGCTAGCAGTGGAAAATACAATGATCTGGTAGAAAAAAAAACCGATAAACATGTAAAAAAAAAATACTTTTGTCAATAACTGGCTTCCAATTATTTTAGCAATAAGAAGACGGTAAAGTCTGTTTAACAGAGAATACATGTCTGGGACCACATAAGTTAGAAAGTACTATCAATGAGATTTCAGGTGTTTTTAGCAGTAGATAAGTTTTAGGCAAAAAATTCCCTCTCAACAATGTGGAGTGCACATCTTGCCTATGGAGCATTTACATAGGCTCTTGTACAGTGTAATCTCTGCCTTGGTAGATGTACTCCTTTGCCAATAAATTTGTTGCTTATAAATAGGAGAGAGTATGCTGACCACAAATAGCCAGGACAAGGCAACAGCGATTATATATAAATAGAAGAGAGTAGGTTAAATGGCCTCCTCAATGTTCACAAGAGCATGTGTTAGTGCAATAGAGACCACTTCACTTAGCAGAACCAACATCACCTGAAATTTTTGCAGATCTTCTTTGGAAATGCCACAAGAATCAATTGAATTCGTGTCATGCATCGTTGCAACCTCGGTGTGATTGCTATCATAAATGTTGAGTGCCCCCAAGTCCCGAACGACACCATTTTCTTGAGATATTTTTGCCGCATCTCCTTGCAAGGAGCGGGAACACAAGGTTTTCATTTCTGATTCAAGCGCACCAGCCCTAACTTGTATGATTCGATTTATCGTGTAGATCAAGTAAAGAGGCTCATCGGGTAACGTGAATGGGAGGGAAGCAAGAATTTCTGTGCAGTATCTGTAAAAACAGAAGCAACTTTTATCTCAAATTCCAAACCAATAATAGGAAGAATTCTGAGACATGCGTATAGGTACTTACAAAAGGAAGGGAATGAATGATTGGTTCGAGCTTCCTGAATCAAATTTGCGTACAACAGACGACATAAATTTGTTTCTTGAGACACGATTTCCCCGAATAAGCCTGTAGATTCGAGAAATCCCAAGCCTTGAATGAGCAAAAATGCTGCTATCAGATTTCCCTTTCACATTTCCAGGTACCTTATTTTGGCTGGATGATTCAACGGAAAAGCTAGCGAGGGATTGGATGAAACCAAATGACATCTGAAGGCCATCGCCCAATCGGCTTTCGAAGAAAGCAGGATACCTGCAAAATTTCTTTTCATCAGTTGAGATTAATAGACAATTGCATGTCAATAGCAAGGACAAAAGTATAAAGGGATTTGCATACTTCTCATTCATGTTCATCAGCAAGTGATGCGCCAACTTTGAATTGACCTCTTGCGGATCAGTTTCAAGAGCTATAAGGTATGGAACTGCTGTAATTGGGTGAACCAGACCTTGACGTAGTACAACTTCCACAATCTGCTCCAGAGGTGGTAAAAATAAATAGAATCATAATAAGAGGAAAAAAAAAGAACTAAAGCACGTGGCATGTGATTTATAAGTCAACCAAGCAACCCGTTGACATATTTGATAACATTTCCTCAAGGTGAATACAATTTGTGTTCCAGAATATCTCAATAGCTGCATTGTTACCTTGAGGGCAGACTGGCGAACTTGGTCATTTGCATCCAGGCATCTTCCTAAGATGTTACTCCAATACAACTGGATTATTCCTCCACAGATGTTAGTGTCACCTGCACCAGCAGCAACAGGTACTTTCTTTCCAGCTTCTTCAGGATAATGGGTTACAGTATTACTGGCGAGATCAATTTCCATTTGGCTTTCCGTATCAAGAAGATATTCGTAAAGGTTTTGCAGTGATTGCATCTGTTTAACAAGAAACTCAGAATAGGCATCGAAAGAAAATACCACAAAAGAAGCAAAAAGTAAAAAGAAAATACTACCTTAAGCCGAGCATCAGAACCAGAAGACAGAGTAGCCTCTAATATTTTTCCAATATCCTTTTCCAACATGTACTCAGGCCTCGCTATTAAAACAAACCCGAGTGCCTATAGGAATGAAGAGGATAACATAAGAAGAGAATACTTGGAAATAGAATGCATCTTTCGGGACCAGAAAGAATAGAAGTGGTACCTGCAAAGATCGGACCTTTATGCTAAAATCTTCCTCACGGAGATAATTTTTAAGCAATGAGACACTCTTAAGAGCATTTAAATTGTGGTTTTCACAGGTGACCATCAACTCGTTGCCATAGCGGATGAGAAGTCCAAGACAAAAAAGGGACCGTCCAACTTGCTGAAAGTTGAAAAAGAAATGTCAGTCTGGGAGTTGCTTTTCAATACACAATGTAAATAAGTCAGTTCCATTCTTGGAACGAATGAATTCTAGCATCTTAGATCCATATAAACCAGTTTGATGCACATATTCATATGCATGTACATGTGGAAATGTGGATTTACATTTAGCTGCAAACATTCAAACATCTTAGGTTCATGCAGAATCAGTGCTATGACACACCCAAGTCAACACCGATCAGTACAAGATACATGTCCATGACAAAAAAAAAGAACCACCATGGTGTGTGAATTTAAGATGCGAAAACCTACACATTCTCACTGGTGTCAAAGTTGGGTTAAGAAAAGCAAAGTATCAATTATTGTTCAACTAGAATTTTCTGAAACTAAAGAACATCTATTCATTGAATGAATTATCAAAATCCACAATAAATTATAGAGCTGTATAGTTGGATCCAGTGTAGGCATGGCAACAAGCAGGCCTAGGGCTAGTTCAGGCCCAGATCTTGAATTGGTCAGGCCAAACAAACTGGGCTGGGCGCCCAGGCCTATCCAAAATGTTGATTTTGCCTGGCCCAGGCCCAGTTGATTGACAGGCCTAATCCAGTGTCATTAAAGAAACTACGAACATTTGATTTCAAGTTTAAGACTACCCTTTTCCAGATGATCTACCACAAGAAGGATTTGACCTGCTACAAGGGCAGGCCTCCAATGAATGGTTGAAGGTTGCATACCTAAGGTGGCCCTTGTTGGGTGCACACATACATTGTGGCGGGTTAGGCCCATTGATATAAATATGGATCAAATGACACGATTACATGACCGAATTGAGAGCCGAAACATGGAAATCGGCGGCCCGCTCAAATCAACTGCACAAAAAAAGGACGAGCCAATTCACTTACCTGATTCAATGGCGTTGATGGTTTGCCAATGCACACAATCTTGAGCAAGACTTAGGAGCAGACCCTTCTTTATTTTGCAGACACACCCCACGTATTATGTACCTAAAAATTTCTTCCTCTCTCTCTCTCTCTCTCTCTCTCTCTCTCTCTCTCTCTCTCTCTCTCTCCTTCTTTTTTTCTTTTTCTCTCTTTCTTTCTCTTTCTCTCTCTTCTAGTCTATTTTTCTGGATACCACCTCCCATCCCTTATGTAGGCGATGGGAGAGGCGGTGTCATAAGAGGTGGTGGGTTGCTAGCCCACCATGCTTGACACGAAGTAGGAGAGCCCTACTAAGGGTTGCCACCCAAAGACAGTTGTGCCACACATGGGGCACATGCAGCCTGCCGCGTGTGGCACAGGGATGCTGCCAACAGGCCCAACTAGGGGTGGCCACCATAAGACAGTTGTGCCACACATGAGGCACATGCAGCCTGCCACATGTGGCATAGACATGCTGCCAACATCTCCCACTCAACCCCGAAGTGGGGCAGACAAAGCTATATATATATTCTGCTTTGACAAGATTGATTGAGATCGTAAGCAAGGAGTAAGAATCAGGAAAGTGGGACCAACCAGGATTCCAATGTCTCTAATCTTTATACACAGGTGACCATACACTAAGTGACTACCACACTAGCGCATAGCCTCCCAAACTTTCCAAAAGCCTGCCCTAGACCCACATGACCACACCGGATGGAGACAATCCTCGATCTAGGATCGCTCTGCCAACATACGCACTTATCCTCTTATCGAGTTCAAATCACAAATCATTTTGCAAACATTATTCAAAGTTCTCAAAATAAGTTATTTACATATATATATATATATATAATTTATGAAAATAGTTTGAAAATCATCATCCCATAAAACTCGATAATGCCGCGGCAGATAAGTCTCAAAGTGCGTAATCATGGTCCTAGGAATCTGGTGTCGCTACCAAGGGATCTTTCCCATGCAATGACGTAATTCAGAATTGACCAAGTCGCTTTCCTAGCAGTACATCCCAGATCGAATCAATCATGACCATCGTACTGTATGCTAAAGTAGTGACACTCAATCTCATCCTCCTATACGCAAAGGTGGGTAGCTGAGGGCACAAGGGTCACCTACAAGACCAGCTTGCTCGCACAATGCACAGACCAAATCGAATTAGGCACCAATAGGTAAATCAGTTCTGAAGCGGAATCCAACTCAACGCTCCGAGCACGTGGTTACTCATCCACACCGCAAGTAGACATTACTAGGCATACGTCGGGTCTACAATACGCAGGTCCCGCTTAAAGCGTGTGAGTCTCACCCAGCAACTCCTAACCTCAAATAGAGGTCCCACCTAAAGTGCGTTAGTTCCGGCTCATCAACTCCTAACCTGACTCCATATAGGTCATGACATCATCAGGAGACAGAGTTCCCGCCTAAAGCGCATGTGTTATGGTCTAGCAACTCCTAGGCGCGTGAGTTTCATGCAATCTCACAACTTCTTTAAAAAATATATTGGCCACATTCGATGCGTCGAAGGTTTTCTTGCATGGGATGAAATGGGCCATCTTCGAGAATTAATCTACCAACACAAACACTGAATCAACGCCCCGCTGTGTTCGTGGGAGACCTAAGATGAAATCCATGGAGATATCTTCCCAAGGACATTCTAGTACGGGCAAGGGAGTATAAAGGCCTGTATTTTGAGAGTGGCCCTTGGAAGTCTAACAAATGTGATATCTGACAACCATCCGTCCTACATCGCGGCCTAGGTGAGGCCAATAATAACGCTCTTCCACTAATAGCTTCGTCTTGTCACGGCCCAGGTGGCCTCCAAGCCTACCACCATGAAGCTCGAGTATAATCTTGTCCCGCAGAAAACACTGTGTAGGGCTCTCAATGGGTCGGATCTACTTGGATCCGGCTCCAAGTCCGTATATCTGTAGATGGATTCGGATCGGATTCGGATCCAACTCGGATCTAAATGGTGATATCCATATCCGATCCATTTATAAATTGTTAGATCCATTTCCGATCCAAAATCCATATAACCATCGGATTCGCGTCGGATCTAGGTCCGAATCCACCCCATTACAAATCTTAAAAAATATATGGTATAAACTGTATAATATAATATATTTAATTTAGTAGAAAAATGATGCAAATCCCACTATTTACTATGGCATGGTCAACATGGCCTAAAATAATTTGTAAAACGGCTGGCCAGCATGAATATAATATATACAGTAAGGTGACAATGAGTCGGATCTTAATCGGATTCGGATCAAACTCGGATATGTTCCTGTGAATCCATATCCGCTCCATTTAAGTAATCGGACCTATTTTAAGATCCAAATCCGCATTATATGGATTCAGAGCGAATCGGACCTCGGATTTGACCCGCTCCATTAAGAGCCCTAACACTGTGGGATGCATAATCGATTCCCGTAGAACAGGAATCCATCATGAATATGAAAGTCACCGGGATGGTTGTCCATGCATCGTGCCCAGTCTTCTTTGAAGTCGTCATCTTCCGCATATAACTCTTTGAGGCAATCAAACCCAGTCACCTCACCGGATAGTGTAACAAGGAGAGCGGCTCGACGACTCAAAGCATCCTGCCACCTTATTTTGTTGCCCCGACTTGTGTCGCAACACAAAAGTAAACTCCTGTAATGGCCCACCTAGCATGCACACGATTGATATTAGCTTGACTGTTTATGTATTTTAAAGCTTGGTGGTCAGCGTTTAGAACAAACTCCCTCTGGATGAGGTAGTGACGCCAATGCTGGAGAGCTTGTACCACAGCGTACAACTCCATTTCATATGTGGATCATTTCTGTCTAGCGTCGCTGAGCTTTTCACTGTAGAATGCAACCGGCCGACCTTCCTGGGATAATACAGCTCCAATCCCCACGTATGAGGCGTCACAATCTACTTCAAAAACCCTTGTCGAAGTTGGATAACACGAGGACCGGAGTGGATGATAACTTGTGTTTAATCTCAGCAAAACTACGGTCGACTTCCTCAGTCCATTGGAACGGACCTTTCTTCATGCAGTCTGTAATGGGCGCGACGATCGTGCTAAAATTTTTGACAAAGCGACGGTAAAAAGTGGCCAACCCATGAAAACTACGCACTTCATGAATGTTGGTTGGTGTAGGCCACTTACGGATGGCCTTTACTTTTGTCTTCGTCCACCTGAATGCCTGTGGCTGACACAACAAAACCCAAAAACAAAAGACGGTCCATTAGAAAATCGCACTTCTTCACATTTAGGTACAACTTGTTGTCTTAGAGCACTTGAAGCACTTTCCTGAGGTGTGTCATATGAGCTGATTCATCTTGGCTGTAGATAAGGATATCGTCGAAGTAGACCACGACGAAACAACCTATGAATGGCTTCAACACCTGGCTCATCATTCTCATGAAGGTACTTGGTGAGTTCAATAGCCCAAATGGCATAACAAGCCACTCATATAGGCCTTCTTTGGTTTTGAAGGCTATTTTCCATTCGTCACTCGGTTGAATTTGAATTTGATGGTACCCGCTCCTCAAATCCAGCTTGGAAAAGATTTTGGAGCCTGCTATCATGTCCAACATGTCATCTAGCCGAGGAATTGGAAACATGTACTTCCCAGTAATTTTATTAATTGCCCGGCTATCCACACACATTCGCCAACTTCCGTCCTTCTTGGGAGTTAATAGGACCGGAACGGCGCATGGACTCATGCTTTCTCGCAACATTCCTTTCTTTAACAAATCATCCACCTGGCCTTGGAGGATCTCACTCTCCTTGGGACTTAACCGATAGTGCGGTTGGTTGGGTAGGCTTGTCCCCTGGGATGAGATCGATGTGATGTTGTATGTCTCTCATTGGGGGGAGTCTTTGGGGAAGTTCTTCAAGCCATGTATCCCTGAATTCACTAAGCAAAGGGCGGAGGCTCGAGGGGATAACATGTGCCTCGGAGTCTTCTCCTTTCATCACCATGGCGTAGATATCTCCTGTATCTTTGGTCCTCTTCTTCAAATTCTTTCATGGTTAGGAGAGAGCTTCCCCCCACTACGGAAGTCGTGGGGCTCCTCTAGGGTGGCATAGGAGTGAGTATTCGCTTCCTCCCATCTTTGACGAACATGTATATGTTGTCACGTCCACGATGTGTAGTGTCTCTGTCCGATTGCCACTGACGACCAAGGAGGATGTGACATGCCTCCATATCAATAACATCACATACTACTTGATCCTTGTAACATCTACCAATTGAGAATGAAATTAAGCATTGCTCGGTTACCTTGGTGTCGCTAACTTTCTTGATCCAGCCGATAGAGTAAGGAGTGGGGTGCTTTGTCATCGTCAACTTGAGCTTGTCCACCACTTCTTTAGACACGATGTTTTCACTGCTCCCACTATCAATGATAATATCACAAATTTTGTTGTTCAAAGTGCATCGGGTACTGAAGATGTTATGGTGTTGCGGATGGACTTCCACCCCTGGAGTATAGCATAAGTGTCTCACCACTTAAGACTCACCATGATCTTGCTCTATTACATCAACTTCTTCACTGTATTCTTCATCGGCTTGGTGATACTCACCCTCCTCGGGTTCTTCCTCAGCGAGTTCCCTTCATTTGTGGCCAAATTAGCCACAGGGCGATTCGGACATGTATTGGACAAGTGACCCGGCTGGCCACATCTCCAACAATGATTAGGTTGAGGTCGTGCATAAGGGTTTGGAGCTTGACTCGGTCCAGCCGTGGGTGGCACGTTGCATTGTGGCCTGAGAGTCCCGATCCTCGTTCCTCGAGTCGTGGTTATGGGAGGAGGTTGGACTCGCCCTCCAACGGGTTCCTTTCCTTTGGTCTGGGGAAACTCTTGTTCCATTGCGGTAGGAGGTGCACGAGATGAGGGATATGATTGCGCAGGAACTCTTGTAAGTCGAGTTTTGGCATGATTGGCGGATTGCAGTGCATCTTCTACTATCCATACCTGTTGCATGTGTACTTGATCCTGGATGTTGAGCCTTAAACCGCCAACAAACCTCGCGGTTCTCTGCACTTCCGTTTCAGCTAAATTGTTGCGGGGCAACTCGAAGAGCATGAGCCAAAACAAAGAAAACTCTGGAAATTGTATTAAAATTATTCAATAATCCTTAAAATCGGAAATAACATCTTACTTATACTAACTAAACACTAAGCTTCGTAGCCTAGGTGTCTTACTTGCAAAAGGAAAGAGAAACAACTCCTAAAACGAAAAGGAAAACTGAAAATAGCAAGTTCGCAGGAACTCACTGGACCCTGGTCGACCGGTCAGAAAAGGACTAATTTGGTCCAGAGAGTCCAACAACTCTCTGGAGTTCACTCGACCTGTCCACGACCGGTCTGGGTCGATCTGTCAGGTGCATGACCGGTCGATATTGGGCTAAAACAGTCCAGTGAGTTTGGACTTTTTCTCAGTTGGGTCCGGTCGGACGACCGGTCGGCAGTGCCATTTGTTTTGAGTATTTTCACTGCCTTCAACACTTTCGTGGTGGTCTTCCGCTGGTCGTTTTGGTCCATTCTCGTCATTTAGAGGTTTGCCACACCCTCTACATCACACTGTGAATGTCATTTGACTCCCAAAGTCTCATCCCCAGTCACAAAAAGCTATCTTCTGTGTGAAGGCACAGGCTAATGAGTACTAATACATGCGAAATATATTTGAACATATCTAACATATCAGGGATCCAAAACATGTATATATAGTTGTGACTAGAGGCGATTGTGCCTTGACTTGCGCTTCCTCATCTTGAACATGCCTCTTAAGCGCATGCCAGGGGTTGGTCAATTCCAGTGCGAGTGGGGAAGACCGGCCCGTCGATGAAAAATAAATAAATGTTCAACACATGATCTATCACTGATGATTTCTAGACCTAGAAGAATTGATTGCGCATGAATATTTAATTGATTTGAGAAATATAGAGGATTCATTCAAAATACATGACATTAATAATTTACATCATCCACTCTCAGGAGTACATAAAACTCCATTTCTCAAGTGCAAGTCTCAAATACTGCACAATGGAATTTCTACCATTACAACCAATGGGGAATACAACTAAAAGAATATATATAAAATTACAACACTCCCACTTTCACAAAATACATCGAAGTCTCTTCAGTCCCATTTGCCTTACATGTATTTCAAATATATCTCTAGCAATTGGTTTTGTCATGAGATCTGCTAACATTTCTCTGGTGGAAATGTACTCAAGTATAACTTGCTCATCTCTCACCTGATCTCTAATGTAGTGATATTTAATTTCAATATGGTTAGATTTCTTATGGTGTTTCGGATTCTTCGCGAGATCAATGGCCGATGTATTATTCATTTTAACCAGGAGAGGACCTTTGGCAGTAGGAACACCTAAAGTTCTCAAAAGTCTCATAATCCACATGCCTTATTGTACTGTTGCGCAACATGTGACATATTCGGCTTCCATAGTTAAGAATGCGGTCGAAGATTGTTTCTTGCTGCTCCATGAAACAGTTCCATTCAGCATAAACACATATCCAGAAGTGGACTTGCTTTCTTCTTGATCATCTCCCCAAGATGCATCAAAATAAGCTTGCACATTTAACTCAACAGCTTGGTAAAACAACATATAATATCTTGTTCCTCGAAGATAGCGAAAAATTCTTTATTGCTTGCCAATGTGCTTATCCTGAATTACTTCGATATCTGCTCACAAGACCTACAATGTAGCATGTCTAGCCTGGTACAAAGCATGGCATACATAAGGCTGCTTATAGCACTAGCATACGGTACAGATGACATAGTCTGTTTTTAGATATCCGAATGGGTACACATGTTTCGACTAAATTTAGAATATTTATCCATCGGCGTTTCAACTGGCTTTGAGTTATGCATCCTGAATCGTTCTAAGATCTTGTCAATATAAGATATCCGCGACAACCCCAAAAATTTCTTCGAGCAGTCACTTGTGATTTTCACGCCTAATATAAAATTTGCTTCCCTAAGATCCTTCATTTCAAAATTCAAAGACAAACATTGATGTATGATGCTCTAATTATGATGCATGCTCATGAACATAATTAAACAGCGGAAAATAAAATAAATAAAAAATCTAAAATTCAGAATCACTCATCATAAATTAAGAAAATTCACAAGAAGCTTGCAATGGATCGGGCTAACCGTCACAACTACGAAGTTTGAGTTTCAAAGTATAGCTAGGGTTGGATCTGATGAGGGATAGGACCTCCCGATCTTGCATGGCCATACCCAATCGATCAATGAAGATCACTAGTCCGAAGAATCAGGAAGTTCTCGAATTAGAGAATTGAGAATTTGAAGATTTAAAGTTTAGGTCGATTCTCAAAGTTTGATCGACGAAGGATTAGTAAAACTAGAACTAGAAAGAAGAAAGATAATTACCTTGAAGAATTTGGAGGGGCACAAGAAAAAGTTAGAAGAAGAAGATCAATGAAAGAGAAGAAGCACCATGAGAGAGAGAGGAGGGAGAGGCCACCAAAGAGGTTTGCTTTTTCATTAATAATCAACTAACTCGTTTTTAGGGCTTAACCCACTTAAATAAGCAATAAGAAAACATAGAAGTACCAAAATACCCCTAAAAATTAAGTAAAAAACAAGTTTAAAAAAAACCATTCGCGCGGTGGTAGGGCGCCGACGAGGACGAAAAACGTCCAGCAAGCAAATCTTCAAAATCAGAGAATTTCGGGCGCCCGACGAACTTTAGTCGAGTTTTCTTCCATCCTACACACGTGTCTTCTATGTGTCAAATCACGTGCAATCACGTGCGTAGGGTCTTCAATGCTCCACAATTATCACCTAACCACAAGGAAGAAGCTTGTGGTGTGCGCCTTCTTCGCTGGTAGATTTTAAATGTTCTTGTGTCCTCATCAATTCCCCTCGGGTGAGAAAAACTAGACCCCGACGAGTTAAAACTCTTGTGGTGCTCTAGTAAATCTGGATCAATGGTCTGTAATTCTACTTCAGTCAACCATGTAGATTCCAACGGTGGTTTATTCTTCCACTTGACAAGGTATCTTTGAAAACCTCCGTCTCTCATAGATACTATCTCCTCATCCAAGATTTCCTCAATTTCTTTTTTATGGACAATAAGTGAAGGAAGGGGTGGAAGGGGTTGTGAAGCAAAATCAGAAAAGGGCCATGAGAGAGATGATGGATCAACGATGTGATTGTGAGAACGGAATAGATCTTCCACATTAAAAGTTGGGTGAATACCCATTTCAGGTGGGAGGTCAATCCGATACGCGTTAAACCCAACCTTTTGCAATATCTTGAATGGTCTAGTACTATGCGTTTGTAACTTCTTAGCGGAACCTTGTGAAAACTGCTCAGGCCTTATTCTCACCATTACAGTCTCCTTCCTGAAATTCTTCCAATCTACGATGAGAATCAGCAGAAATTTTATAATCATCATTACTCTTATTTATCCGCTGTCTAATATGTGTATGCAGATCATGGATATGGCGTGCAAATGCATCGGCTGATTCAGAAGACCTTTGGGTAACAGACATGGGTAAGAGATCTATGGGCATTCTAGGTTTATAACCACTTACAATCTCAAAAGGACTCGACCCTGTAGATCCATTAACGGACCCATTATAAGCAAATTCAGCAATTGGTAAAATTAGGTCCCAAGTTTTAATATGTTCCCCTACTAGACAACGTAGAAGATTTCCAAGACTTTGATTTACCACCTCTGTTTGCGCATCTGTTTGAGGGTGGTAGGCAGTAGAAAACTGTAAACGAGTACCCACAATGTGTCATAGTGTCTTCCAAAAATAACTAGTAAATCTGACATCACGATCAGACACTATGGTCTTAGGCAATCCATAGAGACGCACCACACCATCAAAACAAATACGAGCAATATGAGACGCATCTAACGTTTTAAAACATCAGAGAAAATGCGCCATTTTGGAGAAATGGTCCACAACAACAAAAATGGAATCGTGCTTTATGATTGTCTTGGGAAGTCCCAGCACGAAATCCATACTAATGTCTTGCCACGGAGCATGTGGCACTGGCAATGGCGTATACAACCCGGTATTCTGCTTTCTCTGCTTTGCCAGCTGACATGTACGACACTACCCTAAGACTATGGCTATATCTCGCTTGAGACTTGGCCAATAAAAACGATCCTCTATGAGGGCAATGGTCTTATCACGACCAAAATGGCCAGCTATCCCTCCTGAATGAAGCTCCTAGACGAGGAATTCACGAAAGGACATACGGGGAATACAAAGTCGGCCTCCCTTGAAAAGGAAACCATCTTTAAGGACATAATCACCCGTACTACGTTGATCACTAAAGAGCGACGTATAAGTACCCCCAAAATCAAGACATGTGGGGTATTCATCTCTCAATTGCTCAAATCCAACTACTTCTATACTCAAGGAATTAAGCAACGTCACTCTTCTACTAAGGGTATCCGCTGGTTTGTTTTCGACTCCGGCCTTATGTTTCAGGACGAACGAATATTCCTAAAGAAACGCTACCCATTTAGCATGCCTTAGGTTGAGTTTCTTCTGAGAATGTAAATATCTCAAGGCCTCGTGATCAGAAAACAAGACGAATTCTTGCGGTAGGAGATAGTGACACCAATGTCTCAAGGATTGCACTACCGTATAGAACTCTTTATCATAGGTGGAGTACTTCTGTTTTGCTTCATTCAATTTCTCACTGAAATAGGCTACTGGGTGACCCTTCTGGCTCAACACTCCACCTATACCAACACCAGACACATCACGCCACTTCAAAGACTTTAGAAAAGTCAGGTAGACGCATGACAGGAGCTTCTACCATTGCCCTTAATTTCCTTAAAAGCATTGACTGCGGCTTTAAACCACACGAACTCTCCCTTTTTCATGCATTCAGTAATGGGAGCCATGATCGTGCTAAATCCTCTAATGAACCGACGATAAAAAGTTGCTAAGACGCAAAAGCTTCGCACCTCATGAATGTTCCTCGGTTCAGACCACTCAACTATGGCCCTTAACCTTTTCAGGATCTACACGCATTCCTTCTGAAGACACTATAAATCCTAAGAACACGACTTGACTAGGCATAAACGTGCATTTCTTAAGATTAGCGTATGACTTTTCATTCCTAAGGACACTACAGACCTGCTTCAGATGTTCAAGGTGTGATTCCTTAGTGGTACTGTAAATAGGAATGTCATCAAAGTACACCATTAGGAATTTTCCCATGAACGTCCTCAAGACTTGTGTCATCACCAGCAGAAAAGTATTGGGCGCATTAGTCAAGCTGAAGGGCATGACCATCTATTCGTACAACCCATCTTTAGGTTTTGAACGCGGTTTTCCACTCATCTCCTGGGCGTATGCGGATTTAGTGATATCCACTCTTGAGATCAATTTTGGAGAATATGGTTGACCTCGCCATCATGTCAAGCATATCATCAAGTCTAGGTATGGGAAACCTATACTTGATGCTAATTTTGTTTATGGCACGGCTGTCCACACATATGCGCCATGTGCCGTCTTTCTTTGGTGTCAACAATGCTGGCACGTCACACGGGCTCATGCTCTCTTGGATAAAACCCTTTTACAGAAGCTCATCAATTTGCCTCTTCAACCCTACATGTTCTGCAGGGTTCATCCTGTAGTGAGGAAGGTTCAGTAGAGTCAACCCTGGGACGAGGTCAATGGCATGCTGAATGTCCCTCATAGGTGGGAACTCGTTCAGTAAATCTTCAAGAAACACGTAACTGTATTCCTTTAGAACCGACTTTACCTCATGGGTAACTCTGATGGAACCTCAGGTGTAATCTCTCTTGCCACAAGGGCATACACCATGAAATCCTCCTTAGTCTCTTTCTCGAACTCTCTCGCATTGATAATGTGAAGAGATTTAGGATTGGATTTCCTCACTTCCTTAGGCTCACTTGCTTTCTCATCCTTCTTCTTCCCTAGTGTGCTTTCAGGTGGCATAGGATTAAGTTTGATCTTTTTACCGTTATTCATGAAGGTACACGCATTCGAACGGCCAAAGATCTTGACGTCATTGTCGAATAGCCATGGCCTACCTAGGATAATATGTCCAGCATCCATAGGTATCACATCAAACCATAGGGACTCCCTGTATGACCCAAACTCGATAGGAACTAAGCACTGATAGGTGACAGGAAGAGATGTTTTATCAACCCAAGAAACTTTATATGGGTCAGGATGAGGTGTGGATTTCAACTTCAAACAATCTAAGGTGTTAGTGGAAATCACATTCTGAGAACTTCCACTGTCCACTATCACTTTAATTTTTTTCTCCACACTTGACAAGAGTATAAAAGATAGTGTTTCGACGCCAATCAACACTACTCCTAGACTGAGATAGCACAAGCCTGACTACTGCAAGCGTTGCTTCATCACCTAATTCGTCTTCATCAGTAAGACCTCCTTCAGGGTGATATTCTTCTACTTCATAATCACCCTGGTCATCAACACCCTCGTGGGACTCGCCTACAACTAAGGCTTTTCCACGGTTCTTCGTGGGACACTGATTGGACATGCGACCGATATTCCCACATTCATAGCACCTCACTTGGCTACTCCCACTAGGACTGGCACAAAGAACCCCTTTGCCCTTGTTCTCCTTAGTCCTAGGCGGAAAAGTCGCCTGCGCTCCAGGTTGACTACCAACATTAGGTCTAGTTCCCTCGGAACAGTCGCCTGCGCTCCAGGTTGACTACCAACAATAGGTCTAGTTCCCTAGGAACCAACTCTGGTATTAGAATCTCGGGACTCAAAACGTCTAATGACAGGAGCTTTCAGGTATTGCTCTAGTTCCTGCATAAGTTGATATGCTTCATCCAAGTCTGTTAAGGGTTGAGTCATAAGCTCACGCTGAAGATTCGCTCGAAGGCTCGTCTTGAAACGCGAGAGCGTTACTAGAGGGTCCTCATGGATATCACATCGCATCATAAATTCCTCAAATTTGGCGATGTAGTCAGCGACGGACATTAACCCTTGGCGTAAGGATTGTCACTGGTCAATGAGCTTTTGTCGGTATGAGAGAGGAAGAAATTTCTCCTTCAACTTCTCTTTTATCTCATACCAATCTGTGATAGGGGCTTTACTAACTCTTTTTATCTTTCGCTCAATGCTGGTCCAAAACAACTTGGCCTGGTCCACAAGTTTCATCTTTGCAAACTGCATTTGACGGTTTTCTGACATGCCATACCACTCAAAGTAGTGGTCCATGTCAGCAACCCAGTCAAGGAATGCCTTGGGATCCAGACGCCCATCAAAACTCAGGGCCTCCACTCTCACATTCTTCATCGCACGTTCATTTGGATCGTAACGATCTTGATGATCATGTATGGCTTGTGCCTCTCGCACAACACCACGACTGGTTCCACGATCTCTACCACTAGTCTCCACGTGCGGGAGCGCGTTCTTTAATGATCCCTCCCACTTGGGAGTGCGCATCATCCCCAACAGCGGGGTTCTCCCTTTGGGATGCCTCTAACTGCTCGACCTTAGTCATGGTGGTGGTGAGTTGGTTATCTAGGCGAACGAACTCACGCTTTTGACTCGTTTCTAAAGCGGTTATCTTTTGTATCAATTGAGCAAGTTGCTCAGATAACTGCTCGTGGGCATACAAGTAAAACTTGAACCAAATTCTACCCAACTTGACCACTATGGATATGCAACTCACAAGATGAATGTAAACTATGATGAACTAACAATTAAAGAATTAAAACAGGGAGCTACTCAAATCTAGAAATTTTCCAAATTAGGAAACTTTCTAAAATTGGAAACTTTCTAAATCTAGAACTTTCCTAAAACAGTCCTAAAAATCAAAACCCTAATTTGATATAACTCGATCTAGACAAAACTATGCAAGCCTATGCTCTGATACCAAATTTGATGTAGGATGCTCTAATTATGATGCATGCTCATAAATGTAATTAAACAGCGGAAAATAAAAGAAATAAATAATCTAAAATTCAAAATCACTCATCATAAATTAAGAAAATTCACAAGGAGCTTGCAATGGATCGGGCCAACCGTCACAACCACGAAGTTTGAGTTTCAAGTATAGCTAGGGTTGGATCCAGCGAGTGATAGGACCTCCCAATCTTGCATAGCCATACCCAATCGATCAATGAAGATTACTAGTCCGAAGAATCAGGAAGTTCTCAGATTAGGGATTTAAGAATTTGAAGATTTAGGGTTTAGGTCGATTCTCAAAGTTTGATCGAAGAAGGATTAGTAAAATTACAACTAGAAAGAAGAAAGATAATTACCTTGAAGAATTTGGAAGGGCACAAGAAGAAGTTAGAAGAAGAAGATCAAGGAAAGAAAAGAAGCACCATGAGAGAGAGGAGGGAGAGGCCACCAAAGAGGTTTGTTTTTTTTATTAATAATCAACTAACTCGTTTTTAGGCCTTAGCCCACTTAAATAAGCAATAAGAAAACATGAAAGTACCAAAATACCCCTAAAAAGTAAGTAAAAAACAAATTAAAAAAAAAACAGTTCGCACGGTGGTCGGGCGCCCGGTGACCAATTTGGTCGGGCGCCCGACGAGGACCGAAAACATCCAGCAAGCAAATCTTCAAAATCAGAGAATTTCAGGGCGCCCGGTGACCAATTTGGTTAGGCGCCCGACGTCCTTCAGTCGAGTTTTCTTCCATCCTATACAGGTATCTTCTATGTGTCAAATCATGTGCAATCACGTGCGTAGGGTCTTCAATGCTCCTCAATTATCGCCTAACCATAAGGAAGAAGCTTGTTGTGTGCGCCTTCTTCGCTGGTAGACTTTAAATGTTCTTGTGTCCTCATCAAACATTCTTGGTCGAGAGAAGCATCCCCATATCATTGCCAGCTAGTAGAATATCATCAACATATAAGGATAATATCAGGAAGTGCCTTCTAGATCGCTTTACATATACACAGTGATCTTCTTCACACATAGAGAACCCAAAAGAGATGACAACCTCATGGAATTTCATGTACCATTGTCTATATGATTGTTTCAGCCCATAGATTTATTTTAAGAGTTCGCAGACCTTGTTTTCCTGACACATATCCTGCAGGTTGTTACATATAAATATCTTCTTGCAAGTCTCCATTCAAAAATGTCGTCTTTACATCCATCTGGTATAATTCTAAATCTAGGTACACTACCATAGCTAAAATCATGCGAATCGATGTAAACCAAGCCACTGGAGAGAGTTTTTTGATAGGATTCCTTCTACTTGTGTGAAGCCTTTTGCTACCAAACGAGCTTTGTGTTTATCAATCGAACTATCTGTTTTTCTTTTGATTTTGAATACCCACTTGTTTGCAATTGTTATTCGGCCGACTGGAAGATCAACTAGTTTTCAAATATGATTTTTCATCATTAAATCAATTTCTTCATTCGTGGCATGAATCCAATTTTCGGAATCTGAAGATGCTAACACGTCTTGATATGATTCAGGTTCATCTTCATCCACTGCGATGCACAAACATGAATCACCTTCTATCTCAAAATATCTTTTAGGAATTTTTTCTCTTAAACTGCGTTGTAACTCCGGAGTATTAGCCGATGTGCTCCCATTGACTTCACGAGTCATGGAAATGCCCTACTCATATTACCACTCCCACTTCCTTGAAATGTATCTGGTGTCTCATAAAGTTCTATTTCTATCCTAGGCTTCTTTCTACAGGGATACCTATCTTCTACTGATGTTACATCTCAAGACTCAACTTCAATCCATCTACCTTGATTTTCATATACCATCACATACCCTTTCGAGTGAATAGGATACCGGATAAATGTACACTCTATCGTTCTATTGTCTAATTTACTTCTATTTACAGCGGGAAGTAAAACATGACCTACTGAACCCCATGGACATAAATCACCTAACGAAGGTTTCCTACAACTGCATAATTCAAAAGGTGTCTTGGAAACAAATTTCGAAGGAACTAAATTCAATACATAGGTGGCTATAAGCAATGTATCTCTAAAAGAATTAATAGGTAAGTTTGCGTGAGCCATCATGGATCTAGCTATATCTAATAACATTCTATTTCTTCTTTCGGCAACACCATTCTGTTGAAGAGTATAAGGCATCGTATATTGTTTAGCAATAGCAGCATTTTCACAATACGATTTGAAGATGTTAGACGTATATTCTCCACCCCTATCTGTCCTTGATACTTTTCACTCTTTTATCTAATTAATTCTCTACTTCCAATTTGTATCTTTGAAAACAATTAAGCGCTTCTGATTTTTGAGAGATCAAAATATGTTACTCCGTATCGGGAATAATCATCAATGAAAGTTATAAAATATCGACACCCATTTTGAGTTCAAACATTCAGAGGACCACATATATCACTGTGTACAATTTGCAAAAGTTCTTTACATCTTTCTACTTTAGGAAAATGTTTCCTAGTCGCCTTCCCTGACACACAATACTCACACAAAGGTAAATCTATTTTTGTCAATGTTCCTAACAAGTCATCTCTTGCTAACCTAGCCATATGATCTTTTCCTATGTGTCCTACTCTATCATGCCACTTAATAGATTCAGATACAATGCTAGCATTTGTCAAATGAATAAAAGAGGAATTACTTGGCATTGATGAAAAGGTATTTACAACATCAAGTTTGAAAAGATCTCCTGACAATTCTCTCCAAACAAGTATTACATTGTTCTTTCTCAGTGAGACTATATTTACAAAATCTTACATCAAAATTTTCTATCTCTAGACTCGCAACAGACACTAAATTTCTTCTCATTCCAGGAGAAAAAAGAGTATCTTCAAGTAGAAGAGTGTCTCATTTTTTACTCAAGGCAGTATATACCAACTCCTCCGACATCCTCCGATGCATTATTTCCCATGTATAGCTTGTGACTTCCGAGTGGGATAGTCCGAAAATCCACAAAGCCATCTCTGTCCTTTGTTACATGCCTTGTTGCCCCTAAATCCACAATCCATTCATTAACATTTAAATCGGCTATTAATACTTCTGTGCAGACACAACTAATGAGTGGAGAGGAGATTATTACCATTTTTCGCACAAGGCAAGTTCTAGCCCAATGCCCTTGCTTTCCACATACAAAACATGAGCCATTACCTTGTCCTTTGGCTCTCTTCTTGTTCTCACTTCCTTGTGGCCTGAGATCAATGTATGTATTCCAAGGCTGTGTTGGTTGTGCATGTTTGATTTGTGGGTATCTAGGTGGGTATGGATGATTTCGAGGTGGACATAGCTGTGGTTGGGGTGGTCTGTTTGGGTAGAGGAGAACGTGGATGGAAACGAAAAATGGGTGGACAATAAGATGGATTGAATTGGCTAATGGGAGCATACTGTCTACCTTTCCACTTTCTGCAGTAAAAACAACACTGCTGCTAGACTGAACGGCCCTAGATTCAATCTCATGCTCTAAATGATGAGCTAAATCCTTGAACGTTTTTATTACTTTATTGTGGTTTATGATGTCTTTTATGTTGGCTCAAGAATCAGGAAGTAATCGAAACATGGCTATAACTTTCTGATTTTCGATCATAACATAACCTACATTTCATAAGTCGGTCATCATTTGTTCCATCTTCCTAATATGATCTTTAATTGAGCATCCTAAAGGCATTCTATGTGAATCAAATTCCATTTGCATTGTCCTAATCTTACAGTCTGATATTCTGGCATGAGTGTCAAGGCATCCCCACATTTCTTCGGCATTTTTATAAGTCTCATATGTGAGAATCAATTCTTTATGCATGGAATCAAGAAGAATATTTCTCACCGTTCTGCTATTTTTCTCCCACTTCTTGTATTTACGCTACTCAAATTTTAACTTTATGGTTTGATCCTCATTTTCTATTTGTGGATTTTTCCTAACAGTCGTTAATGTGTACAACATATCTTCTTCATCTAACAAAATTCTAACAGCCCTCCACCAATCATCAAAATTGTTGCCATCAAGTTTTTCTCCTTTCATGAGGTCGGCCACAATTGATTTAGACGCCATTTTATCACTTCATTAGGTGAGAGAGGATCTTATATTAGTCGATCGAAAAAATACATTCGAGGACAATTTTTTTATTTATTATTATATTCATGCGCAATCATCATCAGTGATCCAAAGGCAACAACATCACCTAAACAAATTGACACGAGCGCAATGCGGTCATTGTCAATCTAGCCGAAAAGTTCCACTTACCCAATTGGGCGTAGAAGAAACAATCAAAGTCAAAAAGACAATAAAAGAATCCCTTTGTGGCAATAGCCAAGTGACGCCCACAATAATTATTAAAAGAATTATTTTACTATCATTTGCTACATATTCCTTGTGTATGTAATGTGATTTAAGTGGGTTTTCTTTTTCTTTTTTTCTTTTTTTTTTGTCGGAACCACGCCAATTGTGGCTCTGATACCACTGTTGGGAGCACACGGACAACGTGGCGGGTTAGGCCCATTGATATAAATATCGATCAAATGACGCGATTACACGACCGAATTGAGAGCCAAAACACGGAAATCGGCGGCCTACTCAAATCAACTACACAAAGAGAAGACGAGCCAATTCACTTACCTGATTCAATGGCGTTGATGGTTTGCCAATGCACATGACCTTGAGCAAGACTTAGGAGCAGACCCTTCTTTATATTGCAGACACACCCCACATATTATGTACCCAAAAGTTTCTTCCCCTCTCTCTCTCTCTCTCTCTCTCTCTCTCTCTCTCGTTCTCTCTTTTTCTTTCTCTTTCCTTTCTCTCTTCTGGTTGATTTTTCCCATCCCTTATATAGGCAATGGGAGAGGCGGTGTCATAAGAGGTGGTGGGCTGCTAGGCCACCCTGCTTGACACAAAGTAGGTGAGCCCCACTAAGGGTTGCCACCCAAAGACAGTTGTGCCACATGTGGGGCACATGCAGCCTGCCACATGTGGCACAGGCATGCTGCCAACAGGCCCCACTAGGGGTGGCCACCATAAGACAGCTGTACCACAAGTGGGGCACATGCAGCCTGCCACGTGTGGCAGAGGCATGCTGCCAACAGCCTTTCAATGGGCCTTTCCACTAACATAGTTGTAGATGGCCTCTAGAGAAGGAAGATACTCAACCAAGACCTGAACACACTAAGACTCAAAATCAGGGTGTAGCCCACCTAGAAACTCAAACGTGTCCTTGTTTCATTTTATTCTTGAGCACTTCGTTTCAACTCATATGATATCCCCAAAAGAAACACAGATTTGCACTAACAATATGATGAATTAAAAAATCAACTATTGCATTTACTCAAGTGACATACCAGCCAACCCGATAAGCTGCATGTTAATATAGCATAGTACTGTAGAGGTAGTGTAGCGTGTAGCTGTAGTACTATAGCACGCCACTATAGCGGTACTGAAGCATGTTGTTGTAGCACTCTACAAGATGTGGTCCTTGATGAATGATGGGGAAAAAAGGAAAAAGAGTAGAAAGAAAGCAAAGGTAGAAAGGAAAATTTAGTATGGAAAGAAAGAGAGGGAAAAGAAAAGGAACATGAGGGAAGGAAAGGAGGTAGTATAGTTGTATGAAGCGTGAAGCGAAGCGGCAATATGTTTGCGTGCAAGAGTTGGGAAGCTTTTCTTTCAAAATGTAAACAAGTATAAATTAGTTACTTAGCGGAAGTGAGAGCAGGAGTTTGAAGCGCAATTCAAAGAGTGAGCAGCACCTACTTGAAGGATCAGGGAACTAAAGGAGGTACATCGTGGTGATCTTAATTCTCTGATATCATGCAATAAATCACATTGCAGGGATTTTAATGCTCTGATATCATGCAATAAATCACATGCGGAGAAGAAAGAAGAGAAGGAGAAGAAAAGAGAACTTTGGAGAAAGGATTGTGTTGAGAATAACCTCTCCTCACAGATCCTTATGATATTTTATTAACCCTAATAAACATAAAGGAATTGTGTCCTAAGGGAGCATCAAAGCATATTCACACACACCTTTATAAATGAGACTTCATTTACATATAAAATCCTAAACACTTAGACACACATACATGGGCACACACTCTAGTCTCCTACGAAAATGAAAAAGATTTGATCAGTGATCAAGAGTGTCCATCATGTGGATTCGACCATCGTTGTCCATCCTTCTTAATAGACAATTCTACAAGATGATCTTGACCATCCAATCAGTGGCTAGGAAATTGGATAATGAATATTGATTATACAAGTGGTCTAGCCATTGCTAAAGACAATTCATCATTGGGGTCCACCTTTGAGAGTCCCTCTTAAAAGACACTTGATCTAATGGTCCTAACCATCCGACCAGTAGCTAAATAACTCAATGGTCTATATTGATCTTAAAAAAAAAGAAGAAGTCCAATTAGTGATTTGAATGGTCCATCATGAGAGGCAACCTTTGATAGTGCATCCCTCTCAAAGGACACTTTGATATGAAGCTCTTGATCATCCGATTACTGGCTAGAAAAATGGATGGTCCAAGGTGATTATAAAGATTAGTTCTAAACATCGATCCGGATCATGTGATTGTCAATCCCTCCCAAAAAAAATTTTTGATTTGACTAGATGATCATAGCCATCCGATCATTTTAGGAAAAATTGACAGTCCATATTAATTATAATAGAGTAGCTCTAGTCATCCGATCACCGATCATGTGAGCCCATGTTTGATTGCCCATAACTCTTAAAAGGATGGTGGTGGTGTTTGATCACCCATGCCTCCTAAAAAGACACTATTGGTGTTAAGGTTGATGGAAGGCACAAAGAAGGTTAACCAGTTAAATAAATGGGCCCTTTATGGTTAAAATAACCTACTTAAAAACTTTTCCACTACCTTTGCTTTTACCAAACATGGTTGATTTTTGGATAACAGGTTAAAATTTAGCTTAACCGGTTATCTAATCCATCCAAATTGAAAAGGAAAAATCAGAAATAACCAAAACAACTTATTTCTATAGCTCTTGAAATGTAAAGATAAGACATGTCCTTATGGTATGATATTCTTTTCACCACCACTCTAAGTCATATGATATGTACAAAAGAAGGTGAGGCCATAGGAAATGTAACACTATCTCAATATATGTAAATAGGCCGACCATTTATGATGTAAACCACATACACTTTGATCAAGTAAAGTTCAGGACCTGTTTGTTATCAGCTCCAAGGCTGTCCAAACGTTTGAAGAAAACCTGAATGAGATACTCGACTAGGGTCGCCCCCTTTCCAGCGATTTTGCTTAGTGAACAAAGGCACCTTAGATGAAACAAGAAAAAGGCAGTTACTTGATACTTGATAAAAGTGCAGATTTACTTGGATTGAAATAAAAGAAAATGTATGGTAAATCTGGTATACAAGACCAGTAATCATACAAAAATTCTTTTTAAATGAAACCACATATACAGTAGCCAGCTTCGTTAACATTTGAAATGCATCTATATATCTCAAAGAGATCTCACACAAGGAGATTTAAGTTCATAAAAGTTTCTGTTGAATGTGAAAAGGCTAGAGTGCTGCATGCAATAACGATCATACAAGTAAACACTACCTTTTCTTTTTCGTCTTTTTTTTTTTTTTTTTTTTTTTGAGAAGATCAGTTAGCACAAAAGATGTTATGTAGAAACACTGTACACTCAGAACTCAAATTTTGAACTTGATGAACATAGAACAGTTAATATTAATCACGCACTATACAATTGATACTTATTGACATAGTTACTACATAAAATGAATTGATACTTACTGACATAGTTACTACATAAAACATAAATCCTAGTTCGTGACATAGAGACTTGAATGGTACAAAATGACTCGTGACTCCTGAGTTGACTAGGTTTTGGTGGTCAGCAATAAGAATTAAAAAAACGACTCATATCGAGTTACACTATTCTCTATCAATAAAACTTACTGGCGAGCAAAGAAATCGCAGCCCAATTGGGTCCAACCTAGAGCCACGTTGATCTCCAGTATTTTGCCGTGGAGATACAATACACCCATTGTCGTGTTGACTTGATGTGGCTCAGGTGATATTAAGTCTAACGGGAAACTCATATGATACAGTGCCTCTTGAATTGCATGCATGACTCGCCATCAAGGATAGGTACTGGTACCAAGATTTCATAAATTTTCCCTTTTCGCTACTTTACCTTTCTCTGTTCTTTTGTTCCTTTTTTTTTTTTTTTGCCAGAAAAAAAAAAAAAAAAAAAAGCCTCAACAGAAACAAGTTTGGTCATATCGAACATGGTGAGTCAAGTAGGTTCTAACCATGGTCGAGTAGACACCAAACTGAGACTTAAGACTGGTCTAACTTATATTACATCCTCCTGCTTGTGTTAATTACAGAAGGACCATGAGTCCGTGACTACATTATTCATGCTATCACAATATATGACTAACATATTAAGAGGCATGCTCCAGTGGTACGGGTACCACCATAAGCAAGGTGTCCAGTAGCGGCATCGGTGGGTGTAACGGTGCCCACCGTTACTGATACGGGACGTATTGGCCGATACGCCCCTCGTATCGGACCCCGTATCGCGTAACAGGCCGGACCGTTTCCGATACATATCTGTTTTGGGATACCTTGACCATGAGCTTATGGTGTTACCAGGATATCGTGGGACCACACGATGTATGCATGACCCTCAGGCCCCAAAAATCAGCCAAATCCGTGAATTAGGTGGGTTCCACGGTGAAACAGTTGGGAGGGGACACCCACCCTTGATTTGCCCCTGGGCCCAACTGATTTTGCAAATTGCAAAATCAGCTCATTTTTGTGCTAGCCCTTCTCTCAAATAGTTACCTGTGTTGTTGCCCACCTGAGTCTTGGATCGACCTGATTGTTGGGCAGTAGGGGTTAAGGTGAGGTGATTCATCTCATCTATGGGTTGGATGTCATGCATACAACGCATGGGCCCCACAACAGTCCGGTACCACCATAATCTACAGTGGTAGCAGTACCACTGGAGTCTGCCCCTTAAGTAATGCATGATAAATCATTATGATGGTTGCAAAGGCACTCTTTATGAGGTAAAAGGAGAAGAGGGATTTTATTTGTTGACCTAGGCAGCATTTGCAAAGGGTAAACAAAGCACATATGGAATAACATCTGCAATGAGTGTTAATATTCAAGAAATAGATATGATGAGGTGAGAAGTCAATGTGAATAAGTCTTATGCCCGCACATATGGGGGTTTGCTGAATTATTTTCTATTGAGGATAGGTTTTCGCCATCTAGGCAAGCAGACAAATAATACAATGAGACTGATGCATTTGTCAGTGTATTTACAGATCCCTTGCAGATTCTTCAGAGGTTAAAGACAGTTGAAGCAAGTTGATCTTTTCTTGCCTTCCCTTCTCACCCTAACACTTGAGCTCCTAGTGTCAACTGAAGATATGATCCTTGCTAGAATGGAATGGTGGAACAAGATTCACGTAGCCAAAAATTAGTTGGATGAGGCTTTGATGATGATGATGATGATGATGATGATGATGATCTCCTAGTGAGTTACTGGAACAATTAGAAAGCACTAGCTTGATCAAGGTTTTCAAATGGGAAGTTCCTCACCATCTTGCATCTGTAACTTAAGGATTGCCCATTCATCTTTTTCATTATTCTCTTGAGCTCTAAACCTCAAGTGTACCTTGAGATGTTTTGTAAAGTACAAGCTTGTGTCCTAATATCGGTGCATAGTTGGTAGTCTAGGAAGAGGGTGTGAACTTAAATCTTGTGGCCGTCGATGCTAAACAGAAGAAAGGTGATCAAGATGGTTTTGAGCCAGTAATTTCCAAGCGCAAATGTCGTAGGAGGGCTTGGTACCTTGGCCCCGGTGGCAATCCAGGCCTCTCGCAAAGGGCCTGATCAACCAAAGAATAAGGAAGAGGCAATGGATCAAAGGAAGGACCAGAGGAGCAACACCGCCTACAAAGAATGGGCAACGAAGGTGACAACAACCAGTGAAAAATGTATGGCTACGAAAGCCTCCCAGAAAGAACCTCGTCCCTTACAAAGTGACAATCCACTTCAAGATGTTTGGTTCACTCATGGAAAAAACAGATTTGCACAGAGTGATGCTCTTTATATCTCTTAGACTTCCATTGGGCACAGATGTTTGCTGGTGCAGGAGAAACTTCTCACTAAAGACACTTCATACAAAACACAGATTAAATTGGAATCTTGAGGAGTAATTTTCAATTGTTCAATAATTACCACATCATTGTGCATGCGTTTTCAGAATTATTGAGATCGCGGGGATGCATTCTTTCTATTACTGACAATGTTGTCAAAATCGTTATCTAATCACAAATAGTAAATGAAAAATATAAATAAATCATTTTTTTTAACTCATCAATCTTCCTTTTGCCATCAATGTGCACCAAGTAATACCATGTCATGATAGTGTCAAAGGATTTTTTTTTTTTTTTTTTTTTTTTTTTTTTTTGGCCTTTCAAGAAATTTCCCTTAAAAAACATACTAGAGTCTTTTAATAACTTGTGTTCTTGTTACCTTTCTCAAATATAGAATCATAGTGGAAAAGCAGCCTCTCATACTGTAGACCGACAAAAAAAGATATTTTGATCTTCTAACATCATTCCATAATACATAAAAGTTAGGATGATTGCAAGTTGTAACCATCCATAAAAACATTATAGGTAAGTCATACATCAATTTGGTGTTTCTTTTTTTAATCAATTTGCTGTTTTGACCAGTTAAGAAGTAAGAAATCACAAAAAAAGCTATGTGATTTAATGTTGAAGAGAATACATATCATTTAATCTCTTATCAAGAAAAAATAAATTTATTCACCTTTTCCAAATGATTCTTAAAGCCCCCACCAATTTAAAAACATAAAATGAAAGCCAAGTGAAGCTTAAAATAGAAGAGAATAAGTATAATTTGAATCGTAAATTGGGATTTGAATCGTAAATCGTAGGATTCAAATTACAAAATTGTAAGATTCATATCAAAAGGGATTCAAGGTTGGGATTCAAATCGTTTTTCTTGAGATTCGACTAAAATCGTATATCGTAAATCATAAATCGTAGGATTTTGACAACACTGACTATTGATGACAACTTTATTAACGTAGAAAGGAGAGGTACAATAGAGAACAAATAGATACAAATGAAAACTAACACAGAAAGTTTACTCTAGTAGAAAATGGGTTCCTGTTGCCAGAAAAAAAAGGCCACTTTGTTAACCACTTCCTCTTCAAAGATGTTCGGTGCCCAATTCATCTCTTAGGAAGTGGCGAAACAAAGCCTCCAATTCTTTTGCAATATAAGGAATCTCTTCAATTGCATCAGCTAAGCTACAAGGAAGCTCATAAGCTTACCAACCTATAACTTGAACACGGGCACATATTCGCATTGGATACAGATACAATGGCCTTTAGAAGACAGATTTTCTGACAGACCATACAGATATTATTTAAAAGAGTAGAAAACATAAGAAATCAATTACAGTAGGTAATTAAGTATCCTGAAAGTAAACCATAAGAAAAAGTAAAAATTAGTTTTTATGTGAGTCGTGTCCAAGAGTGTTGGACATGGACATGTAGCAAGGTAAAATATAAAATTGTTGTGTACTTGTTACATGGTTAACAACACATCACAAAGAATTCACCAAGTCTCTACCCAAATTTGGACCCGAAAGTTTGGAGGAGAAAAGCTAACTTGAAAAGCATTAGAATCTTTCCTCATCAGAGAATGTGAGCCCATTGGAATGGAGTTGAACACATCATCAAAACCACTCCAAATGATTATTGACAATACCCCCTACTACCAAAAAACTGAAATCAAAGTTAACTTCAAAATTATCCTCCCATTGAGTATCCACTAGAAATCTAGAAGAGCATAGAATACTTCATACTAAGTGAACATTGACAGGGGCGTGACATGGACATTGACACATGTAACAAGAGATTCATATTTTGGTCCAAAACAGTTAAGAGTCATGGAAAACTTCATCCTCATTAGGAAATGGTTGTCAAATTCTTGCCAAAGACTCACATATACAATTTAGAAGTCCTACATATTTGAAAATGGAATCATGCTTTAACATTTGGAATTGAAACTTTAATAATGCAGGCTTTCAAAGCTTGAGAGTAGACCATTTCAAGAGAAACTGATGTGGACATCAAGCCCTTTAGGGTTTATCAGCGTAGGAGGCAAGTGACACTTATATCTTTATGGCTCGATAATGACGGGCCTGGATCGTTCGTGACAACTTGAAGAGCATCGAAGACCTTACACATGTGGTTCGAGACATTTGAGAAGACCCCACCTTGGGAAGACGTGTAAGTTGCTTGGAGGAGATAATTGGACCGTTGGATAGCGAGGATGGTGTGATCAGACCGTTGGTTCCTCGTAGCCCACTTTCATCGTGTCATTATCGGAGGCCATTGGACATCTTAGATTTGATTTAATTTTATGCACTTATGCGAGTTTTGGGGTAGTGTGCGCATGTTTTTTTTTTTTTGTGCAAATGTCTTTTTTTTTTTTTTAATTTTGTTAGTAGGGGTATTTTGATAATTATGCTAATTCCGAATTTTATAAGGGTGTTGCCTTAAACCTTTTTCATTGTGCTATTGATTTGATAAAAGAAGAAAAAGCTTTGGTGGCTTATCTCCCTCCTCTCCTCTCTGTGGATCTTCATTTTCTTCCCCAATCTTCTTCTTCTTCTTTCTTCTACCCTCCTTCTTCCTACTTTCTTCTAAGGTAATTCATTTCCTTCCCTCTTTCTTCTAAACTTATTTTCTCCCATTATTCACAACCCTAAAATCTGAGAATTGATCCCTAAACCTATTTCTCTCAGATTTTCATTCCCTAATCCAAGAAATCCCTTGATTCCCCAGGCCAGTGAACCTTATTGAGCGTTGGATCATAACCATGCAAGATCGAGAGGTTTCATCCCTCGCCGGATCCAATCCACGCATGATTTAAAACCCTCACTGTTAGATTGTGATGATGGCCCCTTTTATTGCATGTTTCCTTTATATTTTTCTTGATTATGATGATAGTTGTTGAATGTTTAATTTAGATTGCTTAATTTATTCCGCTGAATTTTATGTCTCATACATGCATGAAAGTTTAGGCCGTCCTACATTAGAAACCCATGCAGCACAAGAGATGTCATGTCCCTCCACTTGAGTTAAATACATTTTGGTGTCAATAAGATTAATCCAACATAAAAGTAGATGGACGGACATAACCCATGAAATATGCCACTTAATTGCTGTGGATGATGGAGGAAAGGAAACAAGGGGTAATACAATCATCAACAAAACCCATAAGATGATGACTATAGACAATACGGACATGTAGACTTTTGAAAAGAAGGTAACTAGAGCCACATAATCATGGCTTCCTTTTAAAAAGATACACGAAAATGATGAAGAAAAAAAAAGGGATTGATGACAAAAGCTGAAGATATTGTTACTGTAACTAAATATAATTGCTTTGCCGAGGGGGGTAGTGAGGGCACAATTGCTCCAGCATATCATGAATCAATGGAAAAGAAATTGGAAAATAAGAGATTAAAGAACATGAAAGGGAAGATGAAGTAAGCAAACCATGTAGATCAACTCGCCGAAATACATGATCAGAGACCAACATATCATGAATGCAACAAAATTCAACTGCTCCAGCTCATTTACAGCAATTTTAAGTTACTTAATCAATATAAATTTTGATCAAAATTTGCATGCTAGCTTCAAAGAACTGAATTAAAAGCAAGATAATACCAACCATAAATTATGTGATGTATGAGCATCAGACCGTTCTATGAAGTCATAATACAAAACAATTGTAACAAAATAAGTGAGTGGGAACAACAAGATACCTGATGCAAGCATGCACGACAGTTAGGAAAGAATGCCGAACAATCATGTGTTTCAAGTCTTGTTCAAGTTCTTCAATAACGCTTGTCGGAGGCTTTCGAAGCAATGGAAGAACAGCATCAATTATAAAGATTATACTTTCAAGCAATTGTGCCACCACTTTATTGTCCACCTACATATTAGGAAAATCAAGCTATAATCCAAAGTATCACTATCAGAGCTTCAGATATTTTCTTTGAATTAAAAACACAAATGCATTAATAGGTCAAATCACCATCCTGAAACAACTATACTATAGGCTGGATTTCTTACGATTGCAAAGAAGCACTTTAGTTAGATGATACAAACCATCTGATCTACAGTACCTAAAAATGGCCAGTTAAAAAAAAAAAAAAGACCATCCTAGAAAGGGTTAAGATCATCTAAGAAGTGTGAGACTTTTGGGGCATGCCTACCAGATCATAGCATGCATGCCCACCTGATCATTTGATCAGCCTCCTGTGTAATTTTACATTCAACTCCCAGTTGTATCTTGCTACTCAGGGAAGATCTGACACTATGGAGCTCTCTT
Source organism: Liriodendron chinense (assembly GCA_003013855.2). Classification (NCBI taxonomy): domain Eukaryota; kingdom Viridiplantae; phylum Streptophyta; class Magnoliopsida; order Magnoliales; family Magnoliaceae; genus Liriodendron; species Liriodendron chinense. The sequence goes on along the minus strand of ML058463.1, from coordinate 4,046,404 downwards.
CAGGTATCGAGGTTGGGAAACATGAAACTTGGAGTTGATTCAACCTACCAAAAGCATTCGGACGAGTTCACTAGTTAATTCAACCAAATCAAGATTTTTTCATATTTAATAAATATGAATATGAATGCCTAAATGAGTAAATCCATAAAGATAATGAAAATTCATAACAAAAGCAAATAAAGGTTTATTGACTTTGTTCCTTTCATAGAAAAATTAAAAATTGGTCCTAAATTTATTCATTTTCCCACTATTTTCTCCTTCTCTCCACTTCTCATCCATCATCACAGGAGTTGTTTTCATATCATTGAAGATCGTAGTTGTTGCATGCCTAATCTCTCAACTGACAGAACACCAACTCCATGAGTTGAGACTTGAAATGCTCACAGACTTCTTTTTTTTTAGACTAAACGATTTTTATTCAAAGAAAAAAAAAAAAAAAACAAAGAGCAAACACATGTCCACACACACTAAGAAAACGAATAAGACAGTCGCCAAGAGAACAAGTAGCCGAGGACAAATGTTTCTTTCTGGGCTATTACATATATCTGTGCCTTCTTAAACACCTTCGTTTGGGCAGTGTTTTCAGTATTGGTATCGATGCATGTATCACGCCCATGGGATGTGGAAACATATAAGTATCGCATGGGAAATATCGCATGTATTGGGGAATGTATCACTATCTAAAGGAAACAATAGGTAATATTGGGAAAGTGATGGAATTTTTCAATGGAACTTCAAGAAATGTTAAAAGAAACATGTTTACACGCTTAGAACTCAAAACATTACCAGGAACACGAATGCATTAGAAGTTTCACTTGTATAAGGTCTTAAACTATGTGTTGTATGACAGAAGTGATGCAATCATATCCAAAAAGTGTTCTTATAATTCATAAAACATACAACACAAGTACCAAAACATAAACAATACATCCAAAAACCAAATTAAGAAGCAAAAATACATGTACCCACTACATCTCACCAAGAGATTCCCCTGAAAAAACCCCTGGAAAAAATGAATTGTTTTGGTTTTTTCAGAAATTTTCGAACCTCCCACGCACTGCCACAATATTGTGATACATATCACATGTATCAAAGATATCAAGGAAATTTGTAAAGAAATATTGATGATATCTTGTGATATTTCGAAGTATCACATATTAAATTGCTCATTTTCCTTTTGTGACAACATTTAAAGCTTAAACTGCCCCCACATGCCTCCAAGATATTTGCCAACCCACCACGTGTTTTAGTTTGAAACATTTTCATAATAAATCAATCTTCAAAATATTATCACTTCATACAAAAACCGTTTTGGTACAAATGTCAGTTGCATAGGTAGCTAGGTTTTAATTGCTTTTCACCCATAAGCCTAAAATTTAGAATGTCCCCAGTGCATTTTGAAATCATTGGATATATGCCACTTCATGCACGTGCAGATGACACACATACACCACGCCGCAAACACCTTGACACAGTCTCGCATGTGCGGATGACATATGTAGGCCACATGCCATGTTCATGGGATGGTGAATGCCACTTGGCTACCAGCGATTGTCTGTCAATGTGATTGCTGATGTGGATGCTGTCTTTGAATTCAAATAAGGATGTGTTTGGTTTTCCAATTTCCTGTGTACTGCAAAGTAAATGAGCCATTATTCTCATTTCAAGGTGTTGTTTAAACAAGAATTACAGCTCGTAAATCAAGAGTCAAATACACTCGTAAAGAAAACAGGTAAAAGAAATTGTAATCATTACATTTTAACATTATAAAAATACCATTTTTACAGTGATTTCTGGGTGAAATAAACAATGGCAGAGAACTCATCAGTCAAAAGATGTTAGTGTCACAACACAATTACAGGAGTAGGTAATCATTACCCATTTCCAGCCATTTATTGTTGTAATTGGAAAACTAAACACCCACAAAAGGAAACCACTAAGAAAAAAAACAAGAAAGAAGAAAAAAGAAAAAGAAGAAATTGCACAAAAATGGTGAATTTAAAACAGAAGGTGTCACTTAAGGAAAAGAGAGGTATATGTGTCTTTTGAGGCAAAAGTTGTCTTGGTGAAGTGCATATTAGGATAAGAAGGGTATGTTTCTTCCTTCTATATCAGGAAGAATTTGGGCCTTTAAATTTCACTGCAGACAACATCCAAAAAACAGAGCATTTCCAAGAGTGCACCTGAGAGTAGAAAAGAAGTGAGAGTATATGTAGAAGTAGCATTCTCAGGTGAGAATATATTAATTGAATTTATTTTTTGGCACATTTATTTTAATTGTTAGCCTCAACAGTGCCGAAGTTGTTGTTCAACATTTTTTGGCTTCATTGTATACTAGAGGCAAAATTTCCAGAGCCCTTTTGTAATCCATATTCTCTAGTTAATGAGGGGACACCTATTGTATTTAAAAAAGCAATAGTTCCACATTCCAAAGCCAAGAGGATAATTCTTACAATCTTACGTTTTTCCATAATTTCCTTCTCCTCTCCAGCACCACCATCCTTCCGTCTCCTAATACCCAAACATCCAACTTTCCCTAGTTTAAAAACTTTGCTTCATTCCACAAAGTGGATACTACGACCAATGTTCGAAATATCGGTATTGCGTTACGTATCGCATCCTTGGGATAGATATATATATCGGTTATCGCACGGGATATATCGTTTGTATCAGGTAATTTATCGTACTTTTTGGGAAACATGGGGAAACATACGAGAAATAGTTGAATTTTTCAATGAAACTTCAGGGATTGTTAAAAAAGACCTTAAGACACAATTTTAAATCATAACATCTCAAAAAAGAAGTGCACATAATAGGTTTCCTTTGTATAGGGTCCTAAGTTATGCGTTGTATGACTGAACTAATGCAATTGTATTAAAATTGAATGCATAACATTTAGAGTGTATGTGATGATCGTTTCATCAAACATTCCTAAATACTTCAAAATTAGTCTCAATTGACTGCTGGTTGAAGAGAAATTTTGAATATATATATATATATATATATATATATATATATATATATATATATATATATATATATATATATATATATATATATTAATTTTTTTAATTAATTTTAATAAAAATGATTTTTATTTTCCGAAAATTGACAATGACTTGACAAATCAGTAGATCAGCCCTCATACATGCTTGATTTCATGTTTAGAATGCAACATTGCAAGCAATTTGGGAGAAATTGGGGAAATCTCGAATTCTCCCCAAATTAGACCTCCTGCACTTAAATTTCGAAATTAGAGTGTATGTGATGATCGTTTCATCAAATACTCCTAAGTATTTCGAAATTGGTCTCAATGGATAGCTGGTTGAAGGAAATTTTCAAAATAAAAATAAAAATGGAGAACATGAAGAACCAATAGATATCGAAATCAAAGCTCCAACTCCATGATTTTTCATGCAAAACATGAAGAACCAATGAATTTGTAACCATTTGACACTGATTTAACATAATTTCAACAAAAAAAGGGATCGGAAATTGAAAGCGCTCACTGGATCGAACATGTGGGATATATCGGCACTACTTGTGTGTTTCGTATCGCATAGGTCGGATACAAGATATATCGTGGGATATATTGGCCGATATCGTCGATATTTAAAACAATGACTACAACTATCTTATCTCCATTCCACATGAAATACCATTCAAAACAGTTTCTTAATATGAAGGAACAAAAACGACTATATAAATAAACTGTGCTATATTTCCTCATGTTCCCGTGAAAAGAGTCATGCCCCCGAAATAGAGTTTGTCACCACCAAATTTCAAATCATTCAACCCTCCTATAACGGTTTAACAATTACCCAACATAGTGTGGAAGGCCTTGCTCAGTCACACAACAAGAACCTCCTCCACTCCCAAACACTTCGGCTGTTTCGTGTAGAAAACTGCCACCCACATCCACACCAGAATCATACTCAAAAATCATCAAACATATCCTCTCTGCATTTGGTTTCTATTATGCATTACATGAACAGAATTTTTATAGAACACTAGAAAATGATCGCCCTAAAAGAAGAGAATATTCACCAAAAAGCAATGTAGATAGAAGTGTTTCAGCTCTTCAACATTCATGCTACCAGCGATTGCTGGATGCATCTCTAACATGAAGAATGAAATCACACCAATTGTTAAATATTAATTTTGTGTAATAAACAATTGTAACAGACAGTAGTAGAAAATCCTCATTGAGAAAATTGTTAATAACCTGGCTTTTAAGGTATGGCTGGAGAGTCACGACAAATTGTGATGGATCAGATGCTGGAGCACAAAGGGTTGGATCCACAATACAGAATGCATGCAGAGCCAGCACGTAAGGAAGTGCCCGCACCTCCACTTCTTCATTAATTGTTTCATCTACCTGAAAAGCAGAAGCTTTCTTAGAAGCACTTCTGAAATGCAACCTATCTAGCATCGAAATCATATATTGTTTCGCTGATATCATGCTATACCTGCAATATTCTTTCCAATAAGCATTTGCACATTAGTTCGCAGCGCCTACGTACAGATGCCAGTGATACTGCATTGATCCCAACTGCTTTGACTGATTGTGGAAAAAAATCAAGCGTCAAGTTGCGCCTTATGACAGTGACAAGAAGTTGATGGTTTGGCATCCTTCTCAACACCTCGACAACCTGTTCTGTCTTCTTTGCCACCTCCAAAGGCACAGAACTACCATCTCCAGAAAACTGAGTCTGGGCACCAGAAGGCTCCTCAAACCAGAATTCATAAAATGTTTTGCAGACAAGGTCCTGTCAATTGCAAAAGTAACATGTAAAAGGGTATTAGGTGAGAATAAGACCTTGCATCCAGGGTTTACTTGTAATGAAGATATAGATAGAGCAAATTTGAAGATCCAAAAGTAGCAATTACAATACACATTGGAAGAGAATAGGCGTTCTAGAAAAGGGGGAAAAAACAAGAACTCTTACGATAAAATTAAAGGTAGGTGAATATTTTGATTCATGGAATCCAAGGTAAATGAAAGGGAAAAAAAAATTATCTAATGATGATTTCCATGAGATTTATTGAAACATGGATTCTAATTTTGAATTCTTGTTTAGGTAGCAAGTGGAAATTTCATATTCCTCTCACAATACTCGCTTAGTGTAATGTGTTATGATATCTTGGTGGAATCCACCCTTCTCTCTACCATCCAAACAACACAAATCATCACATCCAAGGAATCCTTTCTGGTGCTTGGTATGGGATCCATGGTTTATAAATATGGCCTTGAGAGGAACTAAGCCGTCAAAATGATGGAAGAGGCATGAATACATCAAAAAATTACTTTGGAATATCACATCAAACTATGTGTTTGAGTGACCAAAACACAAACAACTATACTATAACATTGTTACATAGAGGAACATAAGACAATCACTTGAAGACTTATGTCCACAGAAGGAGCAATGCCCATGAGAGATGTTACTGTATGAATGAGGAGCCTTCAAGAAGTATTTTAAGAACATCGTTTAACAGGATCTTGTGGGGAAAAGAGTGGCACCACATTCTTGATGTGTTTCGAGGATACTCTTGCAGTGTCCCATCCAATCTGTTTCGAGTGGTTAGCTGTTGGACTTTGAACTGTCACTATGAACCAGCAAGTGAACATATTAGGTATTTCCCTACTTGTGCAGCAGATGAATTGGGTTAAAATTTTCCATCGTAGAACTGACATAAATTAAACCAAAACTGTGCCCTCAACTAATAAGCTGTTCTTATAATAAAGACCAAGAGTATGAAAGATAGAAACCTAGCAATTAAAAGTCAAAATAGTTAAGAAAGCGACAGAAGAAAATTATTTCCTACAAGCCATGTTAGGTCTTTAAAAATTATTTCCTGCGCCATTTACGAGTGAATTGGTAAGTTGAAGACTCTAAAGGGCAAGGGGAAGGCCCAAAAGGACGTGGGTGGAGGTAGTAAGAAAAGACTTGATGGCCTATGGTATAACTGAAGTTATGGCCATTCATACAGTGGAATGGCAGAAAAGGATTCATGCAGCCAACGACAATTAGTAGGGATAAGGCTTAGATGATGACGATGAACTTCATGCCAATAGTAACCCAACTGAGAACTAACATCATGAAATTGAAAATAAATCTGAGTCAACATCAAGCATGATAAAAATACAAAATAGCAAAATCCCATTGGCTATAAGAACTAACAAGGAGAAACCATAGAGGCAGGTCATAATGCTAAATTCCAAGACACAGTGTAGGTATAATAGGTTTGTACTGCACAGATAACTCCATTGCACACCTGTATGCTAGTTTCTTCATCATTGACTCGAGAAATGATCTCAATGCAAGCATTCGTGGATTCCAAAAAGTTAGCATTTGAAGCGCACATGTCCCGGATAATTTTGATAGCTCGTTTGCGAACACTCACTCCAGTATCCTTTATTCGTTCAGCTACCTTTTCAAAATACTAGAGAGCCAAAGGACCCATGAGAACTCAATTTTAAATCAGCAGAAAGTTTTCCCATAACAAAGACATGTAGCAGAAGCAAATTTCTAGATACCTTCAGACCAACATCAGGATGCGAGGCAATATGCCTACCAACAAGTTCCAAAGCAGCTTCTCTTACAGAGATCGCAGAGTCACAAAACCTTCCCTCAACAGCACTTTGGACATTTTTTTCACATAAAAACTCAGGATCAGCTTCAACTATCACACTAACCTGAGCATTAGAAAAGGAGAAAAAAGAAAGAACAAGTGAGAATGGTAACTTCAAAAATCAGATTAACAGGAGCCACTCGCCATCTTGTGCATCCAAAATAAATTTAAAAGACGTGTAGTTTCTGCTTACTGCTCGTAAAGCTTTGGCCCTTAGTACAGGAGAACTCTCTCTTAAACTGGCCTGGAACAAATTTTTTTATTGACAAATAAGAAGATGTGCTTTATCAAAACAAAACAAAGAGCAAGTAATGTAATTACATACCAGAAGCACATAGAGAATTTTATCAAATCCTCTCGAAAAAGAATTATTTTGCCCCAATGCTAAGGATATTCTTTTAGCTGATTCTCTCGTCAGTAATGACGAAATAGTCCCAAAATCCCGCACAATTGCTTTTGATTTTAGTCTAGCAATATAGTAAGTGAATTTCTCTTGAGGTTTGGGATCATCTTTGTACCATAGGCAAAGATAAAACCTGCACATTATTAGTTCATCAATGAAGCCCATGAAACAATACAAATATCTAAAATGAGAAGTTCCGTCAAGTTCACAAACCAGCGAGCAAACAGGTGCCCATCATCTGTAGAACCAGCTTCCTGCAGATAATTCAAAAGCATTTGTTGAATAACTTCCAATCTGGTAATCCCATCTGATGCTTCAGATGTACTTTGTGTCACAGTCTGATTCTTTGACGCAGCAACGTTGCAGTGTGACTTGCAAAATGATTGTAGAACAGTAAGTTGCTTCTTACAGAGACAAAGTTGACACGACCAACCACGGGGCAGAACTTCTTGTCCTGTAGCTCCGGTGCAATCTGCATGAAAGCATCTCTGACAACCTTGACAAACGATCAAATTTTTTCCACCTCTCCCATCAAGACAAATAGAGCATACATCTCTAGGATTAGTGGACACATCAGAATGTTCACCAACCACTTCCTGTAAAATCCAAAATTTATCACTGCTGCGAAGGACAGCATCACGTTTCAACCTTGCAGCAACTGTTCCAAGAAGGTCAACACCCATGCAACGAGCAGAAATGTCTTTAGATTTCAAACCAGCATTCTGGAGCAGTAAGACGCAAAGAACCTGAAAGTAACTCCCCATTAACACAAAAATAATACAAAGCACTTAAAAGAAAACACTGTTGAGAACCCTCACCTCAAGTATAAGAGCAGAAGCAGGATACTCAGGTAAATTCAATGTTGTCAACAAATCCATAACAAGGTTTTCCATGATCACTTTTAACTCAGACACATCTTGAGATTTCACAGCTGTAAATCGCTGAAGAACGCCCGTCCAGAAGAGACAACATGCCTCAGTAGCAGCATCATGGCATTTAATTGGGTAGTTGGCATCAACTGAGACCTCTAGGATGGAATTCCCATCTAATGTTTGTCCTAATGCTTTAGGAAGATTTGCGCTACATTGAACCAGCTGGATCAGTAAGGCAGTTATCATCTGAATCTGTCTCTGTTCTTCATCAGGAAGATGGTAAGATCTAATAGCACGCTTTGAAAATGGCAACTTCCAAAGCAGCTGAAATGTTTCATCAATCAAAAAATTCCTATGCTGTTCATATGAAGCAAACACCTGTTGTCAGGGGTGAAAATGTCAAACCACATAAACACAAGAATCAAAATAATCAGCAACAAACTAGCAGAATAAATGTAGTACCCCACAGATCAAATTGATAGCTTTTAACTGTAATAGTTGAATATTATCCGCCAGAAACGTCGCGAAGCTTGTCTTCACTAACTGCAGAATGCAACTATCTGATAGACGCTCTATTGACAGTAGATCCTTCAGGAAACCAAGAATAGTGCAAAGTTTCTGAACAATGGCATAGACAGCTGCAGTAACCCTAGCACAGAAAGCCACATAAATTTAGAGAACTCATTTTTTTAAAATCTAAAAAAGACCTAATCTTGGTATAGTAGGTCATACAAAGTTACAAATAATCAGGTAATAGTAATAACCACACTTGTTCCCTGTTGACTTCTTCACTTTAACACTCCTAACATTACGACGCCTCTTGCCCACTGGACCAACATCAGCATCAAACTCTTCATCCTCGTCACCTACAAACAAGTAAAAAAATAAAAAATAAAAAATAATGAGCCTGTGACTTCCTTTTTTGTGAAAGGCAATAATGAGCCCTATGACACTGCACTCATTTCATCCAACTAACGACGCCTATGGTTCCACACACTAGATTAATTAGAACGGCTTGAAAACAGTAATCATAACATGCCAAGATAGGCAACAACGAAATAAACAAACTGAAGACTGAACCTATATAATGTGCATACACTGGTATGGAATATTTGAAAGATGCCAATGACATAATATTCCCTAAATCACCCTCAACAATAAAGGTCTGTGAAAAGGATGAAAAGAACCCTTAACAATATTTTTTATGCCGAATGGACCTAAATAATGGCCGGAAGGATTTGGTTCTCTGCCCATTCAATGCCAAACAACATATTTCCCCCAAATAATTTGCTGTCATGGATGACACAATTCCTTCATAAAATTTTGACTTTTCCCAAGTACATGATAAATGAAATAGAAAATCCGATGTTTGAAAACCATGGATTCCATGCCTAACAATGTAAAAGGAAAAGTGTTTTCCTTCAATGTGAAGATTTGTGTTGAGTTCCATCAAACAATCGTTACTTCAATATTTTGGATTCCTGGCAGAAGAAACTAGATGAGTATTGTGAACGGAATATGAGATTTTACTGCTATCCAAACAAAAACCCAAAGTTCAATTCCATGTTCTAATAGTTCTCATGGAAATCATCATTGCATAATTGTTTTTTTCCCCCTTTCTTTCCCTTGGATCCCATGTATCCAAACAAGCTAAAGGCACACTGAAGAATTAGCTCAATTGTTGTTTATTGGAGAAGAGACTAGCTCATTGGTGGTTGACTCACAACATCAACTACCTTGTGAAGGAGTGTCAGAGTGATTTTTGGTATTAAGCATACTTCTTGGGACTACAAAAGTTTTGGATCAAGCTGCTATTTTTGTTGTCACTTCATCCAGGTCTGTGTAATCTTATCAACAGGTTGGATGGCAAATAAACATTACAGTGGGCCCTAGGAGTTTTTAATGGTGGGCATTCAATCCCTATTGTGTTGTCCACTTGAGATTTGCATCTGCTTCATTTTGGGGACCATGCCCTAAAATGAGCTGGAAAAACTGATGGGCAGAGTGGATATATAATAGATGCATCAAGGCGGCCCCATGAAACAATGCAAGTGTGCCTAGGGTCATGCGCCTTCGGAGTCTTAAAAAAATAACGTAATTATGACATGGCCACGTAGGCATTCTCGTTTTAAGAGTAAGAGGAAGGGGGGGGGGGGGGGGGGGGGGGGGGAGAGAGAGAGGGAGAGAGAGGCCTGCTGCAGCAGTAGTAGAAATAGCAGCAGCAGCAACAGAAGAAGAAGAAGAAGAAGAAGAAGAAGAGTAAGAGGTAAGTGGTGTTTTTTTTTAACTTTTTCCGTTTTCTTCTTTGTCACAAGGCCTGTAACGGCCGTTATAGCCTGTATCTACCTCACCCTGCTTCCTACTCGTATTGTGTAATAACTTTGACTGTTACCCGTATGAATTGGCCACTAAGGCCGAAATGTAACTGTTTTGATACAGCTTGGGGGTGGGTGAGCACAAGAATAGACATCTAATTGAGGTTACTCATGCGTTGTTATTAGAAATGATGTTTCACAGTCTTACTAGGGTGATGCAGTCGTTATTGTATGTTATTTAATAAACAGGATGTCCATGGCAAAACATCATTCTCATTATTATTTCCTAATCGACCAATATTTTTTGTTCCTCCCAAAGTTGCTTGATTGTAGTTGCTTTGTTCATCTGCTTAGGTTTCGTCAAGATAAATTTGCGCCTTTTTTTGTTAAATGTATCTTTCTAGGGTATTCTCGCATTAAAAAAGGTTATCGATGTTATTGCCCTTCACTTAAAAAGCACTTTGTAACAGTTGATGTTACATTCTTTGAACGTGTCCCGTTATATGATAAAACTGAACATATTGCAGAAGCCACGCCTGTGGAAGTTGTTTACATAAAGTTTTTTCCTGGAGATTTTGTTGTTAAGGACCACCACCAACTCAGAAGGATTTCATGCAGACATATTATCGAAAAAAAAAAGGAGAAAAGACCAAGTATCGCAAACTATTCCCTCTCAACCCACACCATCGAGTACAGCGCCGAATAAGGTTCTCACTCTTTTTTAGTTTGCAGAAGTTGTCATTGATTTGCCTATTGCAATTCGTAAAGGCAAATGTTCCTATGTTTCTCATCCAATCTCCAATTTTGTTACTGTTAACCACTGGTGCAAAAATTATCGAAAGTTTGCTCTAGCCTTATATGATGTTTTTTGTCCCTAAGTCCGTTGAAATGCATTGTTGGATGAAAATTGAAAAGGGGCTATGGATGAGGAGATGAACGCCATGTACTCCAATGATACATAGGAACTAACTAATCTGCCATCAGGTAAGAAACTAAGTGTACATGGGTTTACACAATAAAATTTTTACTCGATGGATCGATTGATTGTTACCAAGGTATTCCGTAACGGTAACAGTGGTTGTAACGGCCACCATCGTTACCTTTATGATACGGGTTGTAACGGTGGTCTCGTTTTTTTTTTTTTTTTTTTGTTATTGAAGAAAACCCAAAAAACTTGTATTGGCCCTGTAATGGACCGTTACGAGGCCGTTATGGGCATTTTTTCCATAATGGTCGTTACAACCCCGTAACGTGCAACAGTTACCACCATAATAACCTTTACGTAATGACCTTTACGGCCCCATAACAGCCTTTACAGCACACCATGATCATTACAAAGCCAGGTTGGTTGGTAAGGCAACAGGCGAATTCCCCTTAACAACAAAACTCTAGCTTCATGGGACCGAGGAGTCCTTCGTCGTTCATGGCATCATCAAGAGCACCTTCCCTTCGCTCTAATTGAATTAGTTACACCAGCGAACCAACAAATACAAGCAAGCAAAGGGATACCTTTGCGTTAGCTCGGGCGCTCCACAAGCTAGCTCTTCCAGCAAATACAAGCAAGCAAAGGGATACCTTCGCGTTAGCTCGGGTGCTACACAAGCTAGCTCTTTGATCCTAAAAAGGGGGTGCAATGCAGAAATCAAAGAAATGACTAAGTGATGTTGCAATTCCTTCCATTAATTTAGGGTGGGGCTCGGAGCTAGGAATGGAACAACTTTCACTAGACCAGAATCGAACAAATCAACAACAGGTCAACCATTGTGAGTATACTCAAGTTGATAAAATAGATAATCTAAATACTTATTCGGCAGTGACCAAGCTCAATTTGGTTTAGGTTGTTATATCAGTAGCTGCAAATCGTGATTCGCCCCTCTTTTAACTAAATGTAATGAATGCATTCTTGCATGGAGAATTACACACAGGTTTATATTTATATGGAGCAACCTCTTGTGTATGTTGCTCTCTCAAGTGTGCAAACTAAATATGTCTATGTATTTATTGAAGCAGTCGCCAAGTGATGTAGGGAGGGAATTCTATGGTCAAGGGCGAGGATCAACGATCTTCTTGGAGGAGATGGAGTGGAAGAAAAATAAGAGGAAACTAAGGAATTTCCGATTTTGGAGTTTTAACCAAAACAGGAAATTGTTATTCCCAATTTTGGATTTCAGCCCAATTCGTGGGGCCCATCTTGATCATTTATGATCAGGGTGTGCCAAAACGGTTACGTATCGGCCGTATCGGCCGATATGTAACAAAAACGGCGTCAGCCGTTACGCGATACGGGGTCCAAAACGGGGACCCCCAAAATTTTGACCCGTAACGGCCGTTATGCCCCCCGTAACGGTCGAAAAACGGCTACTTTTTTTTTTCTATAAATCTGATGTTTTTTTATTTTTTCACACTTTTCTTCTCCCATTTCTTTTCTAATCTGTTCTTTTGCTAAAAACGACCACAATTAGTCTATTTTGGAGAATTAAAATGACCAATTTCTACGATTTGGATGAATCGAAGCTCCGTGGGCCATTTTTCGAAGAAATCCAAAAATAAGTATTTATACATTTTTCTTCCTCTAATCGCTTTTTTTTCCACCTTGATATGATGTTCTAGCCATTGTAAAATGTTAAAATGTGTATTTCAAGATTATGCAACTGATTTTTATATTTTTTTTATATTTTTTTAATTTCTGACTATTTTCGGATTAATATTAAAAATTAGTAAAAATCATGTTTTTTTTTCTGGTTTAATGGTTGGATACATGTGTTACTTATAGTAGGACACAATCATGTGCATTTTACAGATTATGAACATGATTCGCTATTTTTTTTGTATTTTTTTAATTTCGGATTAATTTCAGAATAATTTTAAAAATTAGGGAAAATCATTTTTTTCAAAAAAAAATTCTGGTTTAAAGGTTGGATAATATGTGTTACTTATAATAGAATATAATCATGTGCATTTTACAGATTATGCACAAGGTTTGTTATTTTTTTTTTGTATTTTTTTAATTTCGGAATAATTTAAAAAATTAGGGAAAATTATTTCTTTCAAAAAAAATTCTGGTTTAAAAGTTGGATAACATGTGTTACTTATAATAGAACATAATCATGTGCATTTTACAGATTATGCACATGGTTTGCTATTTTTTTTGTATTTTTTTAATTTCGGATTAATTTCGGAATAATTTTAAAAATTAGGGAAAATCATTTTTTTCAAAAAGAAATTCTGGTTTAAAGGTTGGATAACATGTGTTACTTATAGTAGAACACAATCATGAGCATTTTACAGATTATGCACATAATTTGCTATTTTTTTGTTTTTTTTTTAATTTCGGAATAATTTTAAAAATTAGGGAAAATCATTTTTATCAAAAAAAAAAATTCTGGTTTAAAGGTTGGATAATATGTGTTACTTATAATAGAATGTAATCATGTGCATTTTACAGATTATGCACATGGTTTGTTTTTTTTTTTTTGGTATTTTTTTAATTTCGGAATAATTTTAAAAATTAGAGAAAATCATTTTTTTCAAAAACATAAAGAATCATATTTACAGATTAATGACTAATGTATGTTTATATTTTTATTTTTTCGACAGGTTTTGCCATTTTGGAGCTTCGTAGTTGTACTTTGTAGGCTTGTAGCCCATAGGGTTTAGTATTTGAATTTAGTAGTTAGTACTTAATTTCATTAGCTGTATTTAATATTTACAATTACATTTATAAGTTTTAAAATCTAAGTAATTCACTCTTAGACTCGGTATCTAAGTGACAAAAGTCATCTCTAATTAAAAATGTCTGGAACTGGAAGTGGAACTGCAAATGAGGATATTGGATTGGGAACATTGTCAGAGGGTAGGTGGTGGAAGGCACCAAATAAAATGCAACTATTGTGATAGAGTAATAAGTGGTGGAATTACGCGACTTAAACAACATTTGGCAAATCGAAAGGGTCAAGTTGCAGGATGCACCAAAGTTCCCAAAGGGATAATGATACTGATGCAAGCCAATTTAGATGAGTCAAAAGGGAAACGAGCTGCTGTGTAGAAAAAGAAAGATGATATCCTTGATGCGGCCCGACAAAAGGTGTTTGGTCCAGAATATATGGGCGTTCGTGGCAAAGATATCATTGATTCTGGGGAAGATTCTGATCGAGAAATGACTATAGCTAGGAGAGAGCGTGCGCTATGCTCGTGAAGAGGAAGAACGTCGACGCACATTTGGTTCAAGTGCGAGTGGGAGTGGCCAGGGGAGTACAACTGCGGCCCCAACAGGAAGTACAACTGGGGTTGGAGGGGGTATATTTGGTGGATTAAGGCGTATGTTTAGCAGCCGGCGGGGCACATCTTCACATGCAGCTCGTCATCCCATAGATGTAGATGTGGAAGAAGCAGATGTGCCTAGGAGACCCTCTGTTGATCCGATCCTCTTTAGGAAAGAATCTAGTAAACAAAAGAAGATAAAACAAATATGGAGTAGAACTTCTGTTGAGAAACTGGGTAGGGCAGCAGCAAAGTTATTTATACATGCCAACATACCCCCTAATGCGGCAAACTCTCAATATTGGCAGGTGGTAATTGATGCAGCAGCAGAAGCAGGTGAAAGAATTAAAACTCCCACAGCCAAGGAGATTAGGGAAAAATGGACGGACGCAGAGTATACGGATACAAAGGCATACGTAAATACCTTTAAACCCATATGGCAAGCCAGAGGATGCACGATCATGTGTGATGGTTGGACTGGCCCAACAAGACGCAGCATGATCAACTTCATGATGTATTGCCACTTGGGAATAGTGTACCACAAGTCAATTGATGCCTCGAATGAAATAAAAAATGCTAAATATATTTTTAGCTTGATGGATAAAGTAGTGGATGAGATTGGGGAGGAGAATGTGGTGCAGATTGTGACAGATAATGAAGCAACATATAAGTCTGCAGGAAATTTGTTAATGCTAAAGAGACCACATCTATTTTGGTCACCGTGTGCTGCACATTGTATTGATCTTATATTGGAAGATATTGTAAAGAGAAAGAATGTTAAAGAAATGGTTGAAAAAGCAAAAGAAGTGACAACATTTATTTACAACCATAATCACCTAGTTGCAATAATGAGGAAGTTCACGAAGGGACGAGAGTTGCTTAGGCCAGCGGCGACTAGATTTGCAACAAACTTTATAGCTTTAGAGAGTTTGTATCAGCATAGGGGAGAGTTGAATGAAATGTTTGCTTCCCAACAATGGCTCAACACAAAATATGGGAAGAAGACATCAGGGACGCCGGTTGATGTTGTAAACACCATAAGAGACAACAAATATTGGAAGAGGGTTAAGAAAATTTTGAAGGTGATGGAACCACTGATGAGGGTACTTCGTCTTGTTGAAACCGATGAAGTACCTACGATGGGCTTCCTCTACGACGCCATGGATAAAGCGAAGTTGGCAATTCAACGTGATTGTTCAAGCTGGCAATCTTACTGGAATTTGATCGACAAAAGATGGACAAAGCAGCTCCACCACGATATTCATGCAGCAGGTTATTACCTAAATCCTAAGTATAGATATGCCCAATCATTTGTTATGGATGATGAGGTTCGTATTGGATTAAAGAATGTGATAAAGAGATTAGAGCCCGACTTAGATGCACAAATAAGGGCTTTGAATGAATTGGATATATTTGGAACTCGCCAGGGTAGCTTTGGAGATACTCTTGCACAACATGCAGTATCTAGGTTGCAACCCGCCGACTGGTGGGTAAATTTCGGAGAGGACACACCGGCTCTCCAAAAAATTGCAGTAAGGATTTTGAGCCAGATAACGTCTTCCTCTAGTTGCGAAAGAAATTGAAGTTGTTTTGCACTTATTCGTACGAAGAATAGAAATAGAATTCAGACTAGGATGTTAGATAGACTTGTCTTTATGCATTACAACATGAGGCTAAGAATGCGCATGCATTCAAGGAGGCCTAACACCAATAATGCCGGTGATGTGGATTATTATCCAATAAACTTGGACAATATTTATGATGAGGAAGACCCACTTCTACCTTGGTTGGAAGCAAGGGAAAAAGAAATAGAAGAGGATAGTGAAGAAATAGAAGTTGAAGACCAAGAAATACGCAAGGCGCAGCAAGAGAGTCGTGCATTTGTGTTGGACCCAGAAAGGGGGGCGGATTTCATGCAAACTCAGCAGAAGAGTGCGAGCTCTAGCGATACTGAAACAGATGATGATGATGATGATGATGCACCTAATGCTGGTCCCACTTCTGGCATTGCTCAACCCACCGGGGCTACTGATACCATACAGCCGTCTACGGATCGCGAGGCTGATGAGCTTCGACGAAGCAAGCGGGGCCGAGGGGGTCGAACTTATGAGTGTACTGAGTCACGACACAGCCAGCAGGAGGAGCCTGGCTCCAGTAGTGCACCTATAGGTCCTACACCGCAATCTACACCGACAGATCTGGAACATCAGGATGCGTATGGCTATGATCCGAGGAATTATGGGTATTCTTACAGCCAATGGGATTATAGGGAACCTGCTCTGCCACTTTCATGTTGGAGTAGTCCTCCTGACGCTGTTCCACATCTACCATATGAACCAAATCCAAGTTATTCATCTCAATCTCAACAGCCTGAATACGAGTACCAGTATGGGCATGGCTATTCGACGGGCACTAGTAGATATCCTTACTTAGGGTCAGAATCTTTGCCTAATCAGGATCAGTCATCATCAGGTTTCGTTGACCTGGTCTTTCCCTCTGGCACTGAATATTATGGATATGCAACAACAAGACCACAACAACCCGATGATGATGACGACGACGACGACGTGGAGGTTGAGTAACCACAACAAAGCAGGTTTTCATTTTGGTAGTGAGTTCCGGTTTGGTTAGTCTTTTCCATTACCCACATAGTCATACATTCACCAAAAAAACACACACTTTACATTGTTGAACTTGTGTTTAAAATAACTCCCCTGACAAGTGACAACCAGTCAAGTAATCTTTAATCAACATGCTAGCAGGGGAGTATATCAGGTACTACTAATTTTTTTTTCTACTTTAGAATGTTCAATTGGCAGGACAAGAGTCGGTCATAGATTCAAGATAAGAGAAGTCTTAATACATTATTTTTTGCAAGTCCTCAGTCCTCACTCCTCAGGTATGTAAATAAATTGTAAATAATATAAAGTAAATTATAAAAAATAATAGTATATGTGAAAATTGAAATACTTTGATCTTACATTTATTCTAATATACATATTATCAGTATTAGACAGTTAGAAATTTGAATTTATAAGTGTTGCAGTTAATTCCAGGTTATCAGCTTCATAAATTCATTAGACAGCCCGATACAGCTTTTTCACCAAAGAGTAGACCGCTTCACCACCATAAACATGTTCAAAATTATAAATGAATGCATATTTCGGATGTTTGGAATTTTCTGGATTTAATCCATATTTTTTTAGAATTTTTTGACAAAAAAAAAAATTTGAACTGTTACGGGGGGCGTATCGGCCGATCCGGCCCGTATCCGTATCGGAAACGGTGGGCACCGTTACGCCCACCGATACCGCTACGGGACATCTTGTTTATGATGATCCGTTCCGTCCATTTTGTAAAGCTGCTCGACGTCGAGAAAACCCAACAAGCTTCACGTCGATCCGAACTACAGATTGACCGTGATGTCCAAAATAGTACAAACTGTCCAAAAAGTTCCAAATTCCGCCGACTTAACTTAGAGATGGTCCAAGTGGCCCACTACTACTGATATGAAGAATCTGAGCCGACCTTCTTGAAGAGTACATCGATGTCAGCAAAACTACGAAATTTTGTGGCAATCAGATGTGTAGATTGCTCGTACTAGTGGAAGGAAGATGACGTCCAACATGCATTATACAGTTTGCGCAGATTTTTCTGATTTTGTTTCCTATTTCACTTAGGAGTCTTTTCTTATCATACAAGTTAGGGTTCAAGGTTAGTTTATTTCTATTTAAGTTGATTGAATTCGTTTTTGTAATTAACTTTTGATCATTTTCTTAATGAAATTTGAGTTTATACTCTTTCTTCCTCGTGGATTCGTAGATTGGCTCGTGGATTCGAGTTGTTCCATTGTGGATTCGACGAAGGCAGGTTGAGGATCCCCTGTAGATCCGTGGATTCAGATCAATTATCCGTGGGGGAGACGGTGTTCGATCCCACAACTCGCCCCGCCCACATTAATTGGTATCAGAGAGAGGTTCTTCCTCGGGAAGATGGCTTTTAATGGTGGCTACGGCAAAAATCCTGTGAATGGTGCTCCAAGGATCCATACTTTCAAAGTGGCGACGATGGAAGACTCATCAAGTCATGCAAGAACTGCAGGCTGGGTTCGACCGCATAAACAAGATACTGGATCGGTCCTACAAGAGAAAGACAGAACTTCCCATCTTCAATGGTCATGACTACATCGAAGAATGGCTCGCTGAGGTCGAATATTACTTCGACTGCATGCAAATTCCTGAAAAAGGAAAAATCTCAGTCGCGACAATCTACCTAGAGGATGACACTTGGGATTTGTGGATGGAAGAAAGAAAAATCTCAGTCGCAACAATCTACCTAGATGATGACACTTGGGATTGGTGGATGGAAGACATACAGATGCGTCGGAAGCAAGAAGGAAGGCCACCAATTCATTCGTTGCAGCGGATGAAACGATGATTGTTGTCCCGTTCCCTAGTCGACGAAGAAGATCTAGGGGAGACGGTGTCGCAACCAACTCCCAGCCGCCATTAGTCGCATACATGTAACGTTCTTGCAGACACGAAAATCCTTCTCGAAGCTTTTGAACTGAAGTCATTCATGCAGACACGGGAATCCCTCTCAAAGGACCTGCTGAATCAGTAGAGGTAGAAGCTATGGAGGGAGGGGAGGAGGTACCACCCACCATCACTTCAGAAAATATTCAAGGTTTTGAGAAGATGAAGGAAAATGATAGCCCAAATGTGGTGAACAAGGAAGATGATCATGTTGTCGCTCCAGAAATTGTAGATCTGGATTGGTAGGAGTTCATGAATGTGTCAGAAGCTAATTTTTCTTCGATAGAGTCAATCCTCAATAGCACAGTTGGTAGAGCAGATCCATTTGCAATATTCTTTCTTCCTACCGAGAAGAAGACGCCGATGTTTGCTGCGTTATGCCAGGGAATGGTCGAGGACAAGTATCCCCAATCACGTCCAAGTACTTTTCTCAAGTCAAGGCCATGGAAGAAGAAGAAAGCGAATCTCCATCATGACATGAGGCAAAACTCGAGGTCGAGTTTTCTTCAAGTGGAGGAGTGTGATGTAGGGAGGGAATTCCATGGTCAAGGGCGAGGATCAACGATCTTCTTGGAGGAGATGGACCGGAAGAAAAACAAGAGGAAACTAGGGAATTTCCGATTTTGGAGTTTTAACCAAATCAGGAAATTGTTATTCCCGTTTTTGGATTTCGGCCCAATTCATGGGGCCCATCTTGATCATTTATGATGATCCGTTCCGTCCATTTTGTAGAGCTGCTCGACGCCGAGAAAACCCAACAAGTTTCACATCGATCCGAGCTACGGATTGACCATGGCGTCCAAAATAGTACGAACTGTCTAGAAAGTTCCGAATTCCGCCGACTTAACTTGGAGATGGTCCAGGTGGCCCACTACTACTGATATGAAGAATTTGAGCCGACCTTCTTGAAGAGTACATCGATGTCAGCAAAACTACGAAGTTTTGTGGCAATCAGATGTGTGGATTGCTCGTACCAGTGGAAGGAAGACGACGCCCAACATGCGTTATACAGTTTGCGCAGATTTTTCTGATTTTCTTTCCTATTTCACTTAGGAGTCTTTTCTTATCATACAAGTTAGGGTTTAAGGTTAGTTTATTTCTATTTAAGTTGATTAAATTCGTTTTTATAATTAGTTTTTGATAATTTTCTTAATAAAATTTGAGTTTATACTCTTTCTTCTTCGTGGATTTGAAGATTAGCTCTTGGATTCGAGTTGTTCCGTCGTGGATTCAACGAAGGCAGGTTGAGGATTCCCTGTAGATCCGTGGATTCGGATTAGTTATCCATGGGGGAGATGGTGTTCGATCCCACAACTCGCCCCACCCGCACTACCAAGAGCATGGTTTGAGAAATTTTCAGCAACATAGTGGCATCTTATTGATTGAAGGGGAGTAAAGTAAATCAATCTATTTTCTCAAAGCATGCTACATTCAGCTATATTGTACTTGTTGTTTATGTCAATGACATTATAATGACAGTTGATGGATTGGAGGGTATTGAGAAACCGAGTCATATCTTCAATCTCAATTTCAAATCAAAGACCTTAGTCTCCTTTGATATTTTTTGGCATTAAAATTGTGCGATCTAAAGCTAGAGTAAATCTATGCCAAAGGAAATATGTTTGTGACTTGTTGGAAGAGACAAGTATGCTAGGTGTCAATCCTGCGAATACAACAATGGATCCTCATCTCAAACTTAAGCCCAGAAGGAGAGTTATTAGCACTTGGCGGATCCTTCCATGTATAGAAGACTCGTTGGCAAGATCATTTACTTGACCGTCACCAGACTAGACATTGCATTTTCTATTGGTATGGCTAGTTAGTTTATGTAAAGTCAAAAAGCTTAACATTTAGTTACAGTTATGAGATTCCTCAGGTACTTAAAGTGTTCACCTAGTAAAGATATCCTGTATAGATCTCATGGTTATCTTCGAATAGCCGGTTATTCAGATGCAGATTATGCAGAGTCAAGATATGACGGACGATCAACTATAAGTTACTGCACTTTCATTGGTGGCAATGTGGTTACCTGGAAAAGTAAGAAACAAAATGTGGTTGCCAGGTCAAGTACTGAGGCAAAATATTGATCAACGGCACACAACTTGTTAACTTGTTTAGCTTAAATTACTTCTGGAAGAATTGGCGTTTGTGGTTCAAGGTCCAGGCCCTTTATATTGTGACAATCAAGCTGCTATCCATATTGCTAGCAATCCAGTATTCTATGAGAGAATGTTATGGGGCCAATATGTTCTTATAGCCTGATTCGACTTAAGGACCCCATTTTGAAATTTTTATTTTCAATTTTTTCCTTGTTTTTCCACTTCTTCATTCATTTCAACCTTGGATGATGCTTAGAAACCAAGTTTAAACTAGATTTAAGATTATTTCGAGGGTGAAAACATGAATTTAATGGAATTCAATGAATCAAAGCAAAGTGGACCATGTTGGGAAATATCAAAGGGCTAAACTATCAAGTTCTTTTTCATTTTACCAACCTCATTTCGTTGTACTTATATGTAATGGGCCCCTAATCCACCAAATCATGCTTGAATTCTGTTTGAAGCCGAAATATAGTGATTACATAATGCCCTATAATTGTGTCATCAACTCATCATCACTCATCTGTAAACTCACAAGCTTAATTACATATTAATATTAGATATTTAGAAGCTTAAAGATACAAGATTTACAGTTTCAGCGTCAGTCTCAGGTTAATAGTATCAGCCAGCCCGAGACAGCATTCTTACTAAAGAATGGCCCATTACACCATCAAATATTTGTTCAAAACCGAAAAAGAAAAGAAGGGATGCTCACATTTTTCTGAATTTTTCCTTTATTTTTTTTTCATTTTTTTTCATATAAAAAAATTGAACGTTATTACAAGGGCCGCAACGGCTATTACTAGGGGTGCACATGGTTCGATTCGGTCCAATTCTGGAGTGAAACCGAAACCGAACCATTTCCAACGGTTCCAAGAAATCCAGAACCGGAACCGGACTATTAGCACCCTAGAACCAAACCGGAACCGGACCGTAAAAATCGGTTCAGTTCCGCAGTTTGGGGCTTTTTATAATCCAATCCAATTGCATTGGATTCCTTGATGCAATGCAATGTGTTTGTTAGATCTACATATCCATCCTCATTGTTAGACAATGTTTAGGTGGGCCACATTAAAAAAAAAAAAATCAGATAGATCCAATTTTAAGTGGACTACTCGACATGAAACAGTGAGGGTTGAACACCCAAGATTCGGTTCCAAGTTCGGTACTAGGGTTCAATTATTTGGTTCAGTTCACAGTCCAGTTCGGTTCTACAAAACCCCAAACCAAGAACCGAACCGAACTAACCAGTTCTTTGATTTTCGGAACCGGTACCGGTGCGCTTTAGAACCGGACCGAACCGAACCGAACTAACCTGTTCCGGTCCAGTTTACCGGTTCCATGTGCACCCCTAGCTATTACAGGGGTCGTAAAGGACATTATGGTTCGTATCATAGCGGTCACATGCCCAGCCGTTACGATGGCCATTCCTGTTACTGAATGCCGTAACAATGATAGATGTCAGCATTCCCCTTGAACAGGGTGAGGCATAGTCAATTTATAGCTACCTATTTTAACTCAAATCCACTGTTACATGGCAAATAAAACTGTAAGATAGGATTGTAAGCCCTACACACTTTGCTCAAGTGCATGAGGTTATGCATAATACTAAAATATCTCAGAATAAGCAGACAGATTAAACTAGCATGCTTATTATGTAAAGAAGGTAGCTAGAGGGTGTCTCCAAATAGCCCTTTCAGAGGGCAGATTTGTCACAAAAAGAATAAAGAAAAAAGCTCTCTGAAAGCACTGTTCGACGCAGACCTAGGTCGTGCAACCCCAGGACCAAGTCTCTTTCCAGAATTCCTCCATGTATAAATAAGGGTGCAAGTGGAAACCTCACCGTCAAATATGTCATTTTCCCTTGGTTTATGCAGGGCACGATATGATGGATCACAAGCTAGCATGCTTTCCATAATTTGATGCCTTGAGAAGTCTAGAATTCTTTCAATGATCTGGTATGTACATCATGAAAATCAGCATGGAATCATTAATTACAACAGTATATATGACCAACTTGCAAATTTGTTAAAAAAAGAATATAAAACAGATAAAAGAAAAGCATATCTCAGGACAACCTAAACTAACCACTGGAACAGCCAGCTAGATAGGACAAAAAAGTAGGAAGTAGACACATACTTCTTCTTTATAGAGCTGCTTTGGCATGTCCTGGTAAGTCATAATTGCTAGAGAGGCATGAGTGGACTCCAAAGCGCAAATAACCAATGACACAACGTCTGAATCAGACTGGAACAAACCAAAAATTTATCAAACAAGACTAAAACCACAAGCTTCTCATAGTTGAATCTAAACTTAAAAACAGTAAAAATATAAGTTATGGCAGAATGTGTGTTGAATCTAAACTTTAAAACAGTAAAAATATAAGTTATGGCAGAATGTGTGTTAGGTCATTCCTGCCAAAAGATAGATAAAGCACATTATATACAGTTAAGAGAATAAGCACAGGTATATCTAAAAGCATTGACAAGATTTTAGAACAAGAGAATAAGCACATGGTACAGCCAGAGCTGCCTTAACACACACTGCCTAAAATCTTTCGGATCGGGCAATGTGTGTTAAGGCAGCCCCAGCTGTCCCTTTCTCTTGAGTGTTTTCGCTTTTTGTTGGGTTGGATTCTTTTCATGCATCTTGCATGTTTTTTTTATAAAAAAAAAAAAAAAAAATCATTAAATTACATGTTAGATTAACAGGAAAAATCCAAAATGTGCTTTTCAGTTTCCACCAGATATTTTCAATGTTCAGTTTGCTGGCACAAGTGTTTTAGTAATTCATTTAGAACAAGGTTACCTGGATCATCAATCAGTTCCCTGTATGGGGTACACTAGCAGTACAATCATGTAAGCACACCAGTACATACGGCTGAGTATATCCGATATAGTTATTTATCCAAAATTGATAGTATGGTTTATATATAAAATGGTGAATGTTATTATTATAAATCAGGCATGTCTAGATTTCATATTGCATATGTGCAATGTTATACAAATCAAATTAAAATCTGTACATTCTAAATTTAAATTTAAATTACAACTTAATAAAAAAAAAAATAAGAGTGCAAACCAGAATTTCAGGTTGGAAAAAATGGGATCCCAATCATATATGACCCACGATCTGGATCATGTGTGGGTTGGAACAAAAAATGCATGGCAGTTGGCAATTTAGGTAACATTGATGTAGAAATTGCATGCGCTGAACCCAAGGAGTACACAATGGGCTTTTAATTGACTGATTTCTCATTTCACTCCAGGTTAGATAATTATAGGCAAAAGCCACTGTACTTTCCAGTTGCCACCAAATATTTTCAATGTTTTCTTTGCTTGGACAAGTGCATAGAAATTCCTTGAGAAACTTATTTGCACACACAACCCTCTCCCCATTTGAACACACATCATTGAACCAAAACCACCTCTATCCTTCACCCCTGTCTCTTGTTCTACCTACTACTAACCCTAATTCACATCTGCTTGATCCTCCATTCCTTCAAGTTGTTCATCTTGCATCACCATCATCATCATCATTTAAGCCTTGTCCATTCTTGCATCTTGCATACCTTCCTAAATTTCAAAACCCCAATGACTTTACAGTATGTGGAGTTATTTGATACTTTTGCAGAGTATGATGCATTGACGCTCGATATACAGGCACTCAGAAATTGTACGTGTGCCATTCATTAACTAAAATTGAACCGGCTAAATTGCGGAATCAACTGTTGCTAAGTCACCCAAAATCAGATTGGTTCAACAATCCTATACTGACCATTGGATATTTTTCCATTTTTAACTGTCCGATGTCTGTTAATCCCACAGTCAAATAATCAAACAAGGGTAAGCTCTGTTCAACACAGACCTGCTGGCTCCAGCCTTGGCGATGTGACCAGCTTCAAAATTTGTCTCTCTGGGCACATGAAAAGAGGACACTTCATAGCCACGACAGAGATTCCGTACTTCCTCAATAACAACAGCACCATCCAAGTACAGGCAGACCTGCTAGCTCACTTGACTGTGTTACTGGAATCTCTTTCAACAATAATATAGCTGGTGATATTCTTTAGCAATTTTAGAGCTTGAAGCAGCGCTGCTACTTCCACAAACAACTAACATCCATTCCCTATTGGCACTGAAAATTCCATGATCGTACGTCCATTGTTATGACAAAGAATTCCCTTAATGCCCACTGGACCTAGGTTCCCCCACGAGGACCCATCAAAATTCAGCTTCACATCAGCAACAATAGGAGCTTTCTAGGTTACCATATTGCTGGATTTAACCCAGATGGTGCTAAGAATATTCCTCCACCCAGCACAGAGCATTAAAGAAGGCAGTCCCTAAAATTCTAATTCACCTTAACCCAAGACAACAAATCTTCTTCACCACCTGCTACACTGAAAGGGACTTCCCATTAAAAATATGATTGTTTCTTTCCAACAAAATTCTCCAAAACACATCAAAATAAAGGCATGGAATGGATAACTCTGCTACGGGGACCCCAAGCAGGCAGACAAGCAGCTCTCGACCATCTCCTTGGCTGAACATGGGAAGATCTATCTCATATTAAATGTAGCTAACACCGCATCCCACACTAGTTGCAAAGCTGCAATGAAACAGCATATGATTTATTGTTTCTTCCTTGCAACAATACATAACACACTCGTTAGCCGACTACCAATCTCTACTCTTCTTCAGGTGGTCAATAGTGAGATTTTTTCAAGGGATGCAATCCAGACAAAAGCTCTGATTTCCAAGGGAAAAGGGGCAGTCAAAATCTTAGGAAAATCAGGGGGATAGTCACCATCTGAGCAATTAACAATCTTCCAAATAGCTCACCAAAATATGCCATCAGATTCCAATGCCCAAATTATTTTATCTTGGCCCAAGCAGGGAACATACACATTCTGCAGCAGTGCTAGAAGATGCTGGAACCTAACAAATTCCTTGTCCTTAAGATTGTGAAGAAATTTGGGTGCCCAAACTAACGCCCTTCCCATTCTTTGGAAGAAGTGATCTATTGAAGACCCTCTCCCTACCAAAATACCATAAAATCCGTGAAAATTTCCGCTAAAGGGGTCTCAGAGAACCAATCATCTTTCCAAAACCTTACATTTACCCATGACAAATTCAGAATCTGGAAAAAAAAGATGGAACAAAAGGAAGGAGCCCGTGAAATGGCTCTCCGAGGTGGGGATCCAGATCTAACAGATGCCAGATTGATGTCCCAGCCCGTGAAATGGTTCTCCAAGGTGGGGATCCAGATCTAACAGATGCCAGATTGATGTCCCAACCATCACCTCTCAGCTCATATCTAGTAACAAGAACATCCCTAATTACTGATTGATTCCCACTACCCAACCTACACCATTTCCCAAGGAGAGCTAGATTAACAGTTCTGATGGTTCTCAAACCCAAATCCGCATATGCCACCATTTAACATACCTGGTCCCATGCGATGAGGTAGGATTTGTGTAAGCCTTCCACCTGTTCCCTAAATCACAATCCTCGCAACGATTTTCACAAGGCATCCAAGAATTGATAGGTGGTCGATCGGAAAGGAAGCCAGGACTGAGTTGATATGAGTGATATGCCCACCAATGGATAGGGATTTGCCTTTCCAAATCAACAATCTCCTATGTTTCTCCAGCATCAAGATCCCAGCAATCCGACCCGGCTCCACCTTTTAGCACCGGAATACCAAGATGGATCAAAGAAAAAATCCACAACCTGCTACCCGATCAACCCCGCGATCCCAACAACCGCCTCTCAGTTCAAGCAACTTCCAGCTAAGGTGTTCCATAACGGAAACGGTGGCTGTAACAGCCACCGCCATTAGGCATTTTTATTTTTATTTTTTGGAAAAACCTGTTTCGAGACCATTACGGGGCCATTACAGAGAAGATTGACGATTTCCATGACAAGTGCCTCTGCTCAGGGTCCCATTCACTAGAACCAAGGGAATGAGATTTACGCAGCTCTCCACTGATTCCATTTGGTAACAAAACCCATATGTACGCAGCTCTCCACTGAGGATTGCCATGAAAAATGCCTCTGCTTGGGCCTTTTTTTTGTTTTTTTCGAAAAACCTGTTTCGAGACCGTTACGGGGCCATTACAGACCATTATGGGACCATTACGGGACCATTACCTGCAGTTTTTTCTGTGACAGCCATCATAATAGCCATTTCGGCCCCGTAAGGCGTAACAGTTATGGTTGTTACCATTACATAACGACCGTTACGTAACCGTTTTTGTATACCATGTTCCAGCAATGATATTGTTACTCAAGTTGACCCAGAGACCGAAGATCACCTCAAAGCAGATCAAACATCACTAAAACATTGGGCTTCGGATCTGGGGCCAAAGCATAGAGTATCATCAGCACAGAGAGTGTAAGAGACCCTAATGTCATTGTCTTCCACCTTCATACCACTGATTAACGCAACAGCAATTTCCTTACCAATCAGCATTGAAAGAGCTTCATTTACAATTAATAACAGTAGAGAAGATTGAGGATTGCCATGACAAATAACTCTGCTCAGGGTCCCATTCACTAGAACCAAGGGAATGAGATGTACGCAGCTCTCCACTGATTCCATTTGGTAACAAAATCCATATGATTTAGCATAAATAGCATAAAGTTCATGTTTACCCATGCATGCAAATTCCCTATCCACCTTTAAAAAGATGCTCTTTAATCCCTCTTTTTATCTTTTCTTCTTTTTCTTTTTCTTTTTGAAAGGTAACCTAACCAAGAATCAAACCCTGGATAACTAACACACATTGCACTGTCTCTGCCAGCTCTACTGACAAGCGGGAGACAGACCTTTAATCTCTTCTTACTATACAAATCAACAATTTCATTAATAATAAAGGGTTTGTCCAAGACAGATCTTTGACAAGTGAAAGCAGTTTAAGAAGGAGAAATAATCCTATGATGAAAACATCAGAGCACCATTCAGGGTCTACCAGAGGAGGAGATCATCACTAGTTTCCCTCTTGATGGATGACCACTACGTGGGCCCGAGTGGGCCATTTTGAAGACCCCACATGCAATTAGAACTGGACACGAACTAAGTTTGACCGTTCGGATTGACTCGGTAAAACTCTGTTCGAACAAGGTTTGTTCGGAAAAAAATTCGAGTCGGTTTCAATCACAGCCCTGTTCAACTCGACTCGAGAACTCAACTCGAATGTTGACTAACCCAACTCAACTCATTTGTTCAACTCGGTTATATATATATATATATATATATATATATATATATATATATTATATATATATATATATATATATTCAATGGTGGACATCACTTTCCTCACTTTTTCTTGTGGTGTGGTCCACTTGAGTTTTTTATGTGCCTTTTTTGTTTAATGCCTCAAAATGAGTTGTACAAATGGATGGACGGAGTGCATAAAACAAATATATCATGACCCCTAGAGCTTTGACACCAGCTTGTTGGCTGGTGTTCGTGTCACCATCCAACTCACGTCCACAGATTGGGTACTACCAGTCTACCCCCGCCAGGACCTATCTAGAGATGGATGGTCCTGTCAATGCTCTGTGGGGCCCACAGTGATATATTTGCTTATCCAAGCCGTCCGTCTGTCTTTTAAAGATCCTTTATGGTATTATCCAAAAAAATGAAGTGGATCGAAGGCTCGAGTGGACCACGCCATAGGAAACAGTGGGGATGTTAACTACCTATGTTATGGTTTTTTATTTAGTTAGTTGAAAACTTTAGACCTTGTGATTTGTCATTTGTGATATGTAATTTGTGAACAAATCAGTATTCACTATTCAGTAGTAGAAAAAATATTTTCAAGCGAAAAAAGCGAAATTGTTCAAACTCGTAAAAATTGCCCGAAATCCATATGTTCGAACATGTTCGAATATGGTTGGGCCAGACCAAACTAAGTTTGAACAGAGCCACCATGTTCGAATGTTTGTTCGAACACACCCACTCAAGCAGCCGAACAATCCAATCTAGTCCATGTTCGACTCAAATCGGATCGTTGCCCACCTCTACATGCATTTGATCCATCTTCGAAGACCCTACACTAGGAAAATGCATGTGGGCTCATTCTTGAGGAGTATGGACCGTTGGATCAAGTGCACGCATCAATCGGACCGTTGGATTACGCATATTGGGCCGTTTGACCACTTTTGATCGTGGCCCGCCTCGATCGTAGACACTTTAGGACTTAGATGTCTTAATTTTTATTAGGATTTAGTTTATTTACCATTTGAACCTTTCTATGAGCTTTATATTATGTTTTTCTAGTTAAGGGGAGTTTTTTTTTAAGAAATCTTTCTTGAAAGCACATTTTCATTAATTTCTTTACTTAAGACTATAAAAGAGAAGAGGGGGTGTGGAGCCCTAATGCCTATATTTTGGGGGAAAAAAAAACTGTGTTTTTCATGTCATTTGAGAATACTCCATGTGATTTGGAACTTGGGTGTGGTATGATTCCATTTGAAAAAAAAAAATACGTTTTTCTCTTCTTATTGTGATTTGAAAAATACTCCATGTGATTTGGAGCTTGGGTGTGGTGTGATTCCATTCCTATTCAACGGAGGTGTGAGGCTTCCATCTATCATCTTCATTCTCTCTTCTTTTCTATCCAAAAAGAGGTGCTTTCTCAAAAACTTCATCTTTCTTCTTCCCTTCCCATCCAAATCATCTTTTTCTTCAACTTATCATCATCCAACTTCATCCCCAACCGAACTCAACCATTGAGGACCTCAAAACCCTAGCCAACAACCCACATGTGTGACCGTATGGCCACACGTGCGAGCAGTGTTTTAAATAGTGAATAACGTTTAGCATAGCCTTCACCCCTCTGAAGCGTGAGGCATAAGCTACATAGCGTGTGGCGTAAGCTACACAACACTTAGATTTTTAATCAAGGTTGCACTTGGTTGCACCAAATTAGATGATTAATACTAAAATTTAACAAAAGTTCATGATATTTAGTGCAACAAATGCAACCTAAAGTAATAGCGAGGGTAATGATTAAGTATAAAAGTGAAGAAAGAGCAACAAAACTGATTTAAAACTATTTCTTATATTTTTTTACTACAAGCATCGAAAAGACTAACGAATTTTCATTGAAATAGAAAAATGTAACAAATAATTTTTAATGATTGATTTTAATGATATCATGAAAAATGACTTGTAGCGTAAGTCTATAGAGCATGTAGCGTGTAGCGTAAGTCTATAGAGCATGTAGTGTATCCAAATTAATCATGTAGCGTAGGCTACATGCAACTTAAGCTATTTTCCTGAGCTACGTAGTGTTTAGGCTAAGCTACGCTACGTAGCATAGCTATTTAAAACATTACGTGTGAGGCCCTAGGCTAACCGTAACGACAACCCCTCAATCCCTTGATTTCCCCTTGCTTCCCCCATCAAAACCCCTTGATTTCCTAACCCTAACCCTACCCTAAACCCTAGATCCTTAATTTCTTATTTTCCCCAATTTCTAAAAAACTTAATTCCAAAATCCCCAATTCCCATGAATCCTAATTTCCCAAATTTCTGATTTTCCCTTTCCTAACCCTAATCCCTAGAACCTATAAGTCAGCTCCTTGAGTGTGGAACATGCCTATGCTAAATTGGAATTTTTATCCTTCCATCGGGCCTAGTTTTAATTGATTTATGTGATTTCTTAGTCGGCGGGAATGTGATGTAGGTTAAATCAGATTTTATTTCCTATTGTTTACTCTTAACTACGTGATGGGTTAACAACTTTTGTTAATTGAATTACTTTATGGACTCTTTCATAATCTCCACATTGCATGCTAGCATTAAATCATGTGTCCTGCATCATCCTATCTATAACCTTCCTTAGTCTAGAGGTTGGGACCTTCTCAATTAACTCATAGGTGCTTCCAATGAGAATGATCGGCCTAAAGTCAATGACATGCTTAGCTGCTTCTTTCTAAGGAATAACAGAAATGAAGAAAACACCCACCGATTTCCCGATTTGAGCCCAATCATAAAATTCTTGGAATACCGCCATCAGGTCTGAGCTAACAATCTCCCAGTATTTTCAAAGGAAAAGGGGAAACCCATTGGGGCCAAAGGTCCATCCCCTTTTGAATCAAACATGGCAGCTTCAACTTCCAGTAAATAGAAAGGGTCTTCCAACTCTGTAGCTTGCTTGTTCAGAATTCTATCAAAAGAGCTCCCTTGGAGAGTAGGTCTTCAGAGGAATTCTTCAAGGAAAGCAAACTGAAAAGAAAAGAAATATTTACAAGGCACTCACAATCTCTTTCTCATGAAGATAATGATCTCCACATCAAAGCCCAAGGCTCAATCCCCTTTTGAATCAAACACAACAAATTCAACTTCCAGTAAATAGAAAGGGTCTTCCAACTTTGCAGCTTGCTCGTCCAAAATTCTATCAAAAGAGATCCCTTGGGGAGTAGGTCTTCGGAGGGATTCTTCAACTCCTCTGAGCATTCTCTATCTTATAAAAATATGTTGAGTTGTTGTCCGCCTCCTTAATCCAACAACCACGTGACTGCCATCTCCAACACACCTCCTCCCTCATAATACCATCCAAAGCTTCTGACACTTCAGTTGGTCTGGAGTTTGGACGCCAAATCCAAGGGTGACCTTCTTCAACA
Source organism: Liriodendron chinense (assembly GCA_003013855.2). Lineage (NCBI taxonomy): Eukaryota > Viridiplantae > Streptophyta > Magnoliopsida > Magnoliales > Magnoliaceae > Liriodendron > Liriodendron chinense. The sequence continues at coordinate 4,014,641 of ML058463.1, read as the reverse complement.
TTTTTTAAACTCAAATACCTCAGCTTGTAACGTGGACTTCAATGCATTCAACTCTAAGAACCCCACCCTGTTCCATACCTTCGGCTTATCTTTCTACAATCTAGCCTCATCATATAACAATACGCAGCATTCCCCGAAATTTTGAAAGATACACACCAACTTTTGAACAGTCAATTTGGCTGGAACTAGAACCACAATAGGAGGACAATCAAAGACAAGTCTTTAAACCCAATCCAGATTTTCCGTATGGACAGGTGGTTGGTTGTTGAAGGAGCTTAGGCTGACAAAGATTAGTTTGGTGCCAAGTGGTTAGGATTCATCTTTTTGGTATTAGCTAGATGATCTCTCATCATCCTTTTTTGCTTCACTAAAGCAAACTTCTGAATAGTAGAGATGAAGTTTGGGTGATCTGTCTACATCTACTCGAAGTGAAACAATCTTGGATCCATAGATTCCATCCCAGGAATCGAACAGATGAGCTTGTGATCAGACATTCTACACACCTTCTGGTTAGCAGCAGGGAAAATTTTCTTCCCAAGAATAGGAGAGCAAGAACAATCCAGAAGGCACAAAACCAGATTATCTTGCCTGTTAGACCAAGTGAACTTAACAGCTCGCAAAGGAAAATCAATCAACCTCAAATTCTCAATGAAATCATTAGAACCTTGCATGCTCACTATCATCCTATATCCGCCTGCTTCTCAAAACCAGCGCTCACAACATTGAAACCTCTACCAACCCTTGTTGTTCCATTGACGCTGTACACGACTGAGATCTTCCCAAAATTCCTGACTCAGACTCGGATCATTAGGGCTACAGATCACTGCAAGAGCCTTGGAAGGACTGCCAACCACCCATCTGAATAGCACCGAGAGTGATTATATGTCATCCTCCTCAAATTTCTATTCTAAACAAGTTAGGATCCCATAGGGTTACCATACCCCTAGACCCTTCCATTCACGTTATGTATATGCCCAATCAACGTTAAAAGAACCCGCAATTCCTTGATATCCCGCAGACCCAGGGATTCCATCTTCATTTCTTGAAGCATCAAAATATCCACCTTATAAGCCCTAACCAATTCTTTCATCACCAATTTTTATCAGTCGAACCCAAACCCCTAATATTCAAGATAAACAACCATTAAGAAACTAAGTGAAGCATCTCCCCTTCCCTTTCTCCCCCCATCTTCCCTACCTCATAGTTGATTGTTGATTTTAAATTAAGCTCTCACTTTATTCTAACCTTCTTAGGCAATGAAACCAAGGAAACTACTACTGTTGGACTTCTACAGATCTATTTAGTAGAGGATCTCCCTAAAATATTCTTCCTAACTCACTATCCACATCCCCAGCATCTTTGTTATCTGCTCCATATTCCTCTTAACCCCTGGAGATTCAACCTTTTCCCAGCCACAAGGAATCTCACACCTCACCTCTTCAACAGAAACCAACATTGCCTCTACTTCGAATTGTCCAAACCAAAACACACCATGCAAACCAAAAGTAGAGTCAAGGTCCAAAACCTCAGACTCACATCTGAATAGCAAGACTCATCATGTCTGACCCAGACGTCTACACCATCTCTCGCTCTAGAGTCCTCAAGGTTGTTGACACTGCCTCTACTATTGAAACTTCCTAATGTACACAATTTGTTATCAGCCACAAGGTATTCCATAACTGTAACGGTGACCATAATGGCAGGCCTTATGACTGTTAGGATATGGGCCATAATGGCCATTACGGCTCCCATACGGCTGTTACAGCCCTGTAACAGTTAAAAATTCAAAGGAATGTACCGGGCCCATATCTGACCATAAAGGGCCCATTCTGTTACAAGCCCATTACGGGCCCTTTTTTTTTCAGAACGGGCATTAGAACCCCCTGTCGCACAACAGGTCTCACCAGTCATTACGTAACCATTCTTTAATACCATGATTCATCCATCACACTCTGACGGTGTCGAAGTTTAATCGTTAGATTTTGGACAATAAAATTCCAATTACTTGCATTCCAGGTATGCAATTTCCGAATACTTTTAAAGTTTCTTACTGTCATCCATCAACTCTGACAGAGGATCGAAGTTTTTCTCATTAGTATTTCCTCTCTGAGAACTAAATTGCAAACTAATCCAAATCTTCAGCTGTTTGGTCTCTTATGATCGTTGTTCTCTTCAACACTTCCATGAAAGAGTGGAGAGAGCTCCTCCCCGATCCTAGGCTGAAAGCCTAAATCTGTCTTCAGTTTCTTCCTAACCCTAAACGTAACCCAACCATCAACCTTAGACCTTACTACCCTACTAACCTTAAGCATTGCTCCCTTGTTCAAGATAGTGCACACAATACATCCCACATGTTAAAGCCCAAGGATTAAAGATAGATTTCTTAAAAAACTTACAGAATTTCCACTACCTCAAACTAGCTGATGGTTTAATTGGCGCAGCCTAATCATCTTGTAAATGCAAAGTTGATTCATGAGTTAAAACTCCAAGATTTTGAACAATGTCTAAATAGCAGGAGCATCCTAAATAACAGAATTCAGCCTCCTGTAATCTCAATACTGTTTTATCTTCTCACAGCTTTTAACTTTTGTCAATATTTTGCGGAAGGTTAATAACGTAAGAATTAGTGTTTTAAGTAGCGTATATTACATGATGTAGGGTACCCTTTGCTACTTAGAGCATGAAAATAGCTCAAGTCACATCTATCAAACACTACATGCTACATGGCATATGCTGCATGCTATAAGGCATACGCTAGTGGCTACACTAGACGCTACGTAGCCCCCACTACTTGTTATTTTTCGTTAAAACAGTAAAATCAATAGCTGTTTCAATGATCTGTTACATTTTGCTATTTTTCACTAAAAACTAGTTAATGTTTTCAATAATTTTAGTGCAATAATATAATCAACAGTATTAAATCAGTTCCGTAGTTATTTTTTATATTATATTTATTCATTTCCATAATTTTCCCACCATTGTAATTAAAATCTAAAAATCAGGTGTATCTTACTTTATGCGCTACGTAGCTTATGCCTAACGCTTCAGAGGGTTGAACGCTATGCTACACGCCACTCACTATTTGAAACAATAGTAAGAATGCACATCACATATGCTAATGGAGATAAAAAAACAATACCAAATTTTGAGCACAAATACAAGTTGTTTGGGAGGTTTCAGCAATGGAAGAAGGGTATGCATATGCATAGGGAGGCAAATGGCACTGCATACAGTTTGTCTAAGTCTGCAGCTAGCATATGTCAAGAATGGTGGGGTCCACCCCAGGCGTTATTGTAAATAATCTACTTTTGGACTCTTCTTCTGTGCTGTTTCTTAGATTTTCTCAATATAAATACTTTCTTAGTACCAAGAAAAAGTGCATATATGCACCACATAGCTTTTCATTGTCATGGTGACTGAACAAAATACTGTTATAGGTAAGGATGTGGAACATATTTGTAGGAACAGAAGTTTGAGTTGATTTACCACAGAAAGAGTTGCAACTGAGAAAGTCATGACAATATGACTCAAAAATAGCAATGTCTAAGTAAGGCTTAAACAAAACTAAAAGAACTAAGAAATGAACGTGGCCTAAAAACAGTTATCTTGGAGTAGAACTGGACAAAATAAGTGAAGCACGAAATCAGAGACAGTATCAAGCTATATTCCAGCCTAATTCTTTTTCTGTGACAACAATCCAGAAAAACAAAATGATATGATAAACTCAAGTATCAATTCCCCATGCAAACACATTTCTTCCAAGATACTATGTAAATAATGAACGTGAATAACACACAAAAATGGTGTAAAACACTGGAGAATAGTAAGTACCACCATCAAGGCCAAGAAAGCGAAGAAGCCAAATAAAAAGGTATCTTTTGATTGGATGAAAATAATGGGGTGCTGTAAACTGATATGGAGAATTTAGTAGAACAATAATAACTTACATTTTCATTTTCATCAATGGATAAGCCTTGTCCTTGATGAATCTGGCGATCTAGAACATTCAAAAGTCTTACAAGAGCATCTACAGGAACCAAGTGTAGGATTTTCTTTCCACGGATGGACATTATTTCATTTACAAGCAATTTAATATCAGCTAGAGGTAGAGATGGACCCTCCTCTTCGTCCAGATCATCATTATTGGTTTCTGCTCTCCCACAGAAATCCTCCAACATCTCACAAAATCCTTCTACAATGCCATCTGAAAATTCAATGCCACATGCATTGATTTAAGCATACAAAACAAGAAAAAGGAGAAAATACCACAATCAGAGAAAAATGCACTAACCTTGTAGTTCAGGGAGATCGGGCTCATTTGAGAAAGAAGCATCATTGCTTCCTTTCTTCTTTATTTTTGGTTTTCTTGAAGAAACTGAACTAGGTGTTTCCTGCAATTAGGGCAGTGGTGTTATAGATTTATCGACAAGAAAATTAAACCAAATGTAGTGGTTAAAGTAAAACGAGGACCCACGTTAGTAAGGTTCCCATTCGAATGATCAATAACTTCTTCATACTCTCTTTGTGTGTGGCTAATAATGGTTACATTTTGCTGAAATGAATTCTTTTCAGATACCAAATCATGACAGTTCTCCTCTTTGACAAGACCTGAGAAGCTTGAACAATACAACAGGTGATAAGCATAGAAACACCAGATTAGTTCCAATTGAGCCATAGTCAAAATGAATACAATACCAAATGCATGTAAGGGAATGTTAATTCTAGAAATAATAGTCCAGAAATTCACATTCAAACGAAGTGGTTCAACAAATATTCTATGAAGAAAAGCTGCAAAAGATCCTATATGAGGTAGAATACTGCTGCAAGCATAACCACAACCAATCATTAATCACCCCCATAAACATATGATGGTTGACAACTGTTATCAATGATGAGTGTGGTCCATATGATTGCACGGCCCACCTAGGCATGGTAATAAGGGCCATACAATCATATGGCCCACCATGTCTTTGGAGTTTTGGTCATGTAGCTTCTCACTTCATGTATTTGGTGAAATAAGGTGTAGAAAGCATATTGTAAGTTTGTAATAAGTGACTGTGAGAGATAAACTAACCTTTTTGTTGTTGTATTACTTATGTGTGTCCAAACCTAATCCCTCTCATTCCTCTTTCATTCTCCGTCTATTTTCTCCCTTATTCCTTTTCTTTTAGGGCCTGTTTGATTTTTTACTTTTCCTAGTAAATACTGGTAAAATAGTAATAAAGTCTATTTTCTCATGTTTGCAAGAAATGGCAATTTACACCTCAATTTTCAATCCAAAAAGGTACTTGTTGAATATGAGTTAAATTTGCGGGCCCCACCGTGATGTATGTGACTTATCCACGCTGTCCATTTGTTTTATCATCACATTTTAGGATATAAACCCAAAAATGAGGCAAATCGAAAGCTCAAGTGGACCACACCACAGGAAAGAATGGCACTAAATATGTACACCATTGAAATTTGTTTCATTCCTAGGGCCCACAATGATGTTTATCTGTCATCTAACCTGTTCATAAATTCACACAAACATGGATAAAGCGAAAACACAAATACCAGCTTAATCCAAAACTTCTTGGGCCCTCAAGAAGTTTTCACCGGTAAGCATTCTATTTTCCCTGTTTCCTGGGGTGTGGTCTACTTAATCTTTGGATCTGCCTCGTTTTTTGGGGTCAAGCCCTAAAATTAGCTGGCGGAAGGGATGGATGTTGTGGATAAGTCACATATATCACAATGGGCCCACAGTTTTTTAGTATTCTTACCTTGGATTTAGAGACATAGAGTATGCCTGTTAACTCAACGTTGGGAAAGGTGCAGTCAATGCAGTTGGAAATAATTAATGCTCATTTCCAGTAAATTACTGATGAATTAGAAAATAAAACGGGCCCTTACTTTCTATACCAAACTATACGGTATCAGAGAAACTCTAATACACTTTCTTCTCATTTGTCTTTCTTCTTTCTAACAAGATCTCGTTAATATCTCTCTCAAAGTCCCTCTATACTGATTTACTTTTCCATGAGTCTTTCCATTCTCTTATGTTTGAGTATCAATCTCTGTATGGAATCTTATGTGTGGTAAAGTGTTGATGTCGTCTAAAACCAACCCTCTTTTGAGTTCATACTTGGAGGGCCCACTTATGTTTCTAGAAGTATAGTGGGAATATGTATATTTGGTAGTGAATTGAGTTTTTATGTAGTGTGGTGCTTCCTCCCTTAGTTGGTGCAATTCCTTTCGTAGATCTGATTTATGAGAATCCTTGATCTTGTGTGGAGCTGCTGCAAGTATCAAACTTGAGACCTTTTCCTCACACGGCGCTGGCACGTGACTTAAACTTGCGACCTTTTGCTCAAGTCGTGTTGGCACGTGACTCAAACTTGTGACCTTTTGCTCAAGTCGTGTTGGCACGTGACTCAAACTTGCAACCTTTTGCACATGTGGTGTCATCAGATCTTTGTATGATGACCCATGGATTTTGTTGACTAGTTATTATTTGTGTTTGATTCCACCTCTAGTTCATATCTACTTTGCTATCTTGTGCATTCTTGAGTACTCCTTTTCTTTCTAGATGGAAAATAAAAGTGAGACAAGCGATTCCATTTTGACTCCCTCCAAGTCACATGACTTCCAAATAACATCCACAGAAATAAATGACATGAATCACCTACAAGGCCACATCTATTGAAGTTTTTCTGGTTGGCTGATGAAAGTTAAAATATATTACATCCTCTAAACCTCATGAAAGTACTTCTGATTATAATGATCGGGTAGCAGATGATGCCTAGATTCATATTCTGTTTTGAAACAATATAGAACCAAATAAGCACCAACTTTGTATTCTTCGAGATTTCAAAGAAATGTATTCAAGGGAGAAAAATATAAGTCATCCATAAGGGTCGTATGAAAACATTTTGAACTCAAACAAGGTGCTGAAAGTGTTGGAGAGTATTACTCTACCTTGGGGGATGTGAGAAGAACTAAACATATATCAGCCATTGTCGTTGCACTATAATACTATGGTGAAGCAGCATGAGGAGAGTCGGGTTGTGACATTTCTTTTTGGGTCACCATATGAGTTTGAGCTAGTCCGTCCTCAACTTCTTCGAGGTAGTGAGATCCATACTATTACTAAGGCATTTGCTTGAATTCAACATGCGGCAATTAGGAGCTCCACTAGCTTTGCTTCTCAAGATAGATCTGCTCTTGTTATTAAATCGGGACAAGGAGATGACGGTGATTGTGATCAGTGTTTGCAATATCGACGATATCGGCTGACATTATTGTTATCGCACTCCAGTGTTCTCAGTGAATATCGTATGATATCGCAATATATCGCAGATAATGCGATATATCCCAATTTATTGCAGCTGACCCTTTGTTTTTATTACTTGACAATACATTGTCAATATCGACGACATTTCCAGAAAGCACACCCCTCTTTCATGTAAACCCAAAAAAAAAATCCATTTTTGAGAAAGAAGAGAATTAGAGAGAGAGAGAGAGAGAGAGAGAGAGAGCAAACAAAATCGAATGGAAAGAAATTACTTGTGTGCGATTTTTCCTCTCTCTCTCTCTCTCTCTCTCTCTCTCTCTCTCCAACTCCAGGAGTCTTGTTGAAATTGGATACGAAATAAAGAGGGTTTCGGCACAGGTTTCGAGGACTTTTCCATGGGGCTCACCTTGAGATATGTGTTGTATATCCACATCGTCCATCCGTTTTGCCAACTAATTTTAGGGCATGGTCCCAAATGAAGCCAATTCAAATCTCAGGTGGGCCACACCATAGGAAACAACAATCATTGAATGTCCACCATTAGAAACTTCATAAGGTCCAAAATAATGTTTATTTGCTATCCAACCTATTGATAGTGTCACAAAGACCTAGATGAACGGAAAACATAAATAGTAGCTTGATCCAAAACTTGTGGCCCACAAAAAATTTGTAATGGTTAATCACCAATGTTTCTTGTGGTGTGGCCCACCTTAGATTTGGATCCACTTCATTTTTTGCCCCATGCCATAAAATGAGCTGGCAAAACAAATGGACGGCGTGGATATACTAAGGCTCTTAATGGAGCGGGTCAGATCTGAGATCCGATTCGCTCTGAACCCGTATAATGCAGAATTGGATCTCAAAATAGGTCTGATTAATTAAATGGACCGGATTCAAGTTCACAAAAATAAATCCGAATCATATTCGGGTCGAATTCGGATCTAGTAGTGAGATCCGATTAGATCCCCACTATTGCATGCTTCAAGCCTTCAACCATATCAACTTCCACAGTAGTGAATTATGTGTGGTTGTTCAACTTTTGCTCTTCAGACTTCAATACTCCTATATAAACCCTTTTGAGAAAAGTGGTCCTAGGGCCACTCGTGGGGCCCATCATGATGTATATGTTATATCCATACCGTCCGTCCATCCTACCAAATCATTTTAGGGTTAATCCCCAAAAATTAGCCGAATCTGATCTCAGGTGGACCCCACCATAGGAAACAGTTGGACAGATACGTCCACCCTTGAAAACTTTCTAAGTTTACTATGATGTTTATTTTTCATCTAACCAATTATTTTTCAGCTCTTGGACCACCACGGACGGGCCGAGCTGGTGGGCGGACTGGATCATCCTCGTGTGGGCTCCATTTAAAAAAAACAAAAACAAAAAAAAAAGTGTCGTTGGAATAGTCAGTCTAAAGGACGTTGCTACCCAGCAACATCAGCAGGCAGAGCCCTTTTGAGCATGATTGGGGGCACCTTGATGTATATGTTATTATATCCACACCGGCCATCTAATTTTCCAAATTATTTTAGGCCACGTCCCAAAAATGAGACATCCCAATCTCAAGTCGACCATACCACAGTAAACAGTGGGATTTGCACCATTTTGTTGCTAAATTAAATATATTATATTATATATTTTTTAGATTTGTGATGTGGTGGATTCGGACCTGGATCCAACCCGAATCCGATAGCTATATGGAATTTTGGATCAGAAATGGATTTGGCTATTTATAAGTGGATTGGATATGGATATCACCTTTTGGATCCGAGTTGGATCCGAATCCGGCTACAAATTTTCGGACTTAGAGCCAGATCCAACTAGATCTGATCCAAATCTGACCCATTGAGAGCCCTAGGATATACAACACATACATCGAAGTGGGCCCCACAGAAAAGACTCGACATGACTGAATCCACACCCTTTCGCCATGCGCCACCCCCATACATGTGGTTGACGACTCAAGTGGGGCCCACTATGATGTTTATGTCAAATTCAAATCGTTCCCCAGGTGTGTTACCCCATTTTAAGTCTAGGGCCCAAAAATCAGCCCCATCCGTGATTTAGGACCACATGATTAGAAACAGTGCACAGGAAATGCTCATCCTTCAAACTATTTTCCTTGGTGTGGCTCATGTGAATCATAAGATGGGCTTGATTTCTAGGTTCCATTTTATTGTGCCATCTAATGGTTGGAGTGTATTTTATATAATCATCACGGTGTGGCCCACCTAAATCACAGGTCAGCTTGATGTTTTGGCCCTGGGCCTAAAGGAAGATTACATATCTAATGGTCGAAGTGGATTTCACATACCGCATCTCATTGGGCCCTCCAAAAAGTGAATGGTGGGTGTCCTTCACTCGAGCTATAAAAAAAAAAACTTATCGACCCGTTGATTTTTTATGGGGCCCACCTTAATATGTACATGAGATTCACTCCAACCACTATATGTGTAATCTCATGCTAGGTCTAAGGCCAAAAAATTAAGTTGACTTGTGATTGAGATGGGCCACACCAAAGGAAGCAGTTTGTAAAGAGGTGATTGAGATGGGCCACACCAAAGGAAGCAGTTTGTAAAGAGACATTGACCCTTAATTTTTATAGGGCCCAACGTGATGATTATATAATATCCTCCCCAACCATTGGTTGCCACAATAAAATTTAGAAATGGGTTGGGCCCAACGTGATGATTATATAATATCCTCCCCAACCATTGGTTGCCATGATAAAATTTAGAAATGGGTTAGGCCCATTCGTGATTCACATGGGCCACATTAGAGAAAATAGTTTGGAGGGTAAGCATTGCATGTATGTTGTTTTCAATAGTGTGGTCCACCTCACAGATGGGGCTAATTTGCCCTGGGCCTAACATGGGGTTATGCACCTAGTGGTCGGGGCAGATTCCACATAAACATCGCAGTGGGGCCCACCTGAGCTGTCAAGATCCCTATTCTCTATTTAAAGGCACGCACAAATCGCACACAAAGCACATAGAAATTATATACGTGTCATATATTTTTTTGAAAGATGACGAAATTTTATTGACCAAGCACCCAAAAAGGGGCAAAGAATACAACACCCACAGGCTCACAAAAACCCAACACCCTCCTGGCCCCAACTCTCTAAAAAGCCGACCATTCTTTTGACAATCTCTTCAGCCCTAGCTGAATATTTCGAAAGCAACAGTCATTTCTAGCTAACCAGATAGCCCAAAACACCGCCGAAATGAGGAGCCTCCATCTAGCTTTACTGGTTTTCCTGACTCCTCCCCCTTGCCACGCCCACAGGAGATCTTCAATTGCATCCGACATCGCCCAACACACCTGGACCAACGAAAGAAAATGACTCCGCACCTTAGAAGTGAGGGGACAATGAATCATCAAGTGGTCGATAGTCTCTTCGTTCGCCATACACATGACGCAGATGTTAGGAATGAACATTACTCTTTTCCTCAGATTATTAATAGTGAGAATCCGCTTGTGCCCGACCAACCAAACAAAGACCGCCACCCAGGGGGGGAGCCCCGTAGAACCAATGATGGAATGGATGAGGAGGAGAGCCTTGTCTAGGGATGGAGACCATGTGATAAAACGACCTAAGCGAAAACCTCCCAGATGCATTAGCGATCCACACCATGGAATCTTGATCTTGAAACTCTATGTTGACCATCCGCAGAGTATCCAAGAGGTTAGCATAATCCTCAATCTCGCTATCTAACATAATCTTATGAGAAGGCGGAGCCCAAACGACCTTGCCCCCCAAAAACGAGAAACAATCTGCCACTGAAACAACTCGGTCAGGAGCTAACCTAGCAATCGTAGGAAACCTAGATTGGAGCATTTGATTCCCATACCAAACATCTACTCATAATCTAATACACTACCCATTGCCTGCAGAGAAGGAGATGCCTCTCTGAACTTGATGCTTGATAGCTGCCACCGCCTTCCAAATAGCAGAAGCCCGATACAGGGAAGGAGATCTCACGAACCAACCATTGTCCTAAGTCCCATATTTGCTCGCCACCACTTCTCTCCACAGATTGCCTTCCTCCATGCCAAATCTCCAAATCATAAATTAACTCAAATTAAACCAATTAAATTGTGGAACCACTATAGCTATCACAATCCCAAAATCGAATTGTTTGAACAATTCTGACCTTTGATTCATGGACACTTGTTTATTGAAACAAGACCATTGGATATTTTTCATTCTTAACTATCCAAGAAATGTTCACCAATCATCAGATGAGGAAATAAACCTAATTTTGGGTTACGAGACATAATATGGACAATTTGATTTCAATTGCTTGGATGCAATGTTTGCCAAGTTTTAAAAATAATTAATTGATTGTGTTTTCATGCATGTCTTCTATGATTTATAAATTATATTAGTTGATTTTAAATATAGTCACATTACTCTCTTAGACAACAAATAGTTTATGACCCTATACAAAGGAAATTTATTTTGTGCACTTGTTTTTTGTTATGTTTTGATTTCTAATTGTGTATTGGTGTCCACTTTAATGTCCCCTGATGTTTCAGTGAAAAATTCGACAAATTTCCCAATGTTTCCCAAAAAACAATAATACATTACGCAATACAACCAATATATCTTATGCGATAACCGATATGTATTTGTATCCCAAGGGTGAGATAAATTATGCGATAACAATACGGAAAACATTGGTTGCGATCAGTGTTCGCAATATTCGTATCGCGTTACATTTCGCACCCTTGGGATAAAGATACATATCGCATATCGGTAGGGAAATATCGGTTGTATCGCGGAATGTATCGCACTTTTTGGGAAACATGGGGAAACATTGGGAAATTGATTGAATTTTTCAATGAAACTTCAGGGATTGTTAAAATGGACCTCAATACACACATTTAAATCATAGTATGTAAAAAAAAAAAAAAAAGTCCACATAATGGAGTTCCTTTGTAAGAGCTAAGCTATGCGCTATCTAACTGAACTGATGCAACTATTATTTAAATTGATTCCATAAGATATACAAATGTAACAAAACATTAATGTAAACACAACCAATGCATTGACAAAGTAAAACAAGCAAGAGAGTTGAGAAATATATCTATGGATGATGCAACTAACTAAGTATCCTCCAAATGCAATTTTGACTATCCTAGTTCAACGCAATGCAAGCTACCCTATATGGCCTATATCTATACGAGGACTCAATAAAATCTAGAAAAGGACTAACTGGACTCAACAAACTATGACCCTTACGCAGAGTCGGAACGCGGGTCAAGCTAGAAGAAAATCGAACAAAAAATCATTTTTTTTACAAAATGAAGGACTCTTGTGCATCTGACCGATACCTGGACGATATTGTCCAGGTATCGATGATATTTGGAATCCGCAATAGAAAAAAATGTGATAAATTGACTATATATCGTGCAATATCGATATATCTGCCGATATTATCGTTATCGCACGATATATCGTGCGATACACAAGAATCAAGCCACTAGCCTGTTATTACTGGGCCGATATTTATCGCTGTTAACCGATATCAATAATATCGACCAATAATATCGATACTGCAAACACTGGTTGTGATAACCGTGGAGGTCACAGTGCTCTCATGCAGGATTCAGGAGGTGGCCATGGTACCATGGTGGTTGATCTTGCAATAGAAATTCAGGGGAAGCTCGTGGTAAAGGTCATGGACGTCGAAGGTGCATTCACTGTGGGCATCCTAATCATTATGTCGATGCATGTTGGGATATTCATAGGAGGCATGCATGGGCTAATCAGGTGATGTAGACACACAGCCCATTGTAGGGCCCATCACCTGTTGATTTTAGATTGTTTATTTAAAGATTTGGGGCCTAAATATTAGAACTGCATTTCGTTGTTTGTGGGAAACATGGGGAGATGTGATTGAAGATATGGGGACTAATTTAAAGATGTGATTGAAGATTTTGAGGATTATTTCCCAAGGTTTGTTTTACTGTTATTAGGATTATTTCCTTGGTAGATTAGATTGATTTGAAATCAATTATGATTGACTTGAAATCAAACTCTTAGCTAGGCGAGTTTCTCATTGAAGATTCATTCAAGGCTTTTAAAAGAAGGGTGGTGGAGTGTAGGAGGTAAGATTCCAAAATTTTGTAAGTGTGAGTTTTTATTAAGTATTGTAAGAAGTTTCTTATCAATAAGTTACTTCTCCCTTTCCATTCCATTATTCTTGTGGTGTACTCTTGTCCATTTTCTTGCAATTTGGGTGTCGAGATCTCATTGACTCGATAACTAAGCAACACCATTTGGTATTAAAGCAGGTCATCTTCGGAGACGTTATACTTGACATCATCTCCTAATGGCTTCAAAGGGGGTGACACATGAAGAGTTTTTGCAAACACCCAATTGATCCACGCACTCACAGAGCAAGTTGATCAACTCACACATACAGTAGGCAATCTCACTAATCAAGTGGGAGAGCTCTGGCATGTAGGAAATCCGGATACCGAAGTTGGAGCACATGAACACATAGTGGAAGGTCACTGCCAAGGTCCTAACCAACAACGGGCGGCTCCAGCTTGTTAAGATACCAATGATCGAATCCTTCGATTATTGGAACGTGACAAAGAATCCAGAATTCAACTAGAAATTTCGGAATTCCATGGTCAATTGCATGGTGACAAGTTCATCGATTGGCTAAGCAAGGTGGAAAAGGTGTTTGAGTATAAGGAAATCATAGACAGTCAGAAGATGAAGTTAGCAGCTATGATGTTTTTCAAGTCACGCGTGACCATGGTGGGATGATCTCCAAGCCGAACAAATCCATCAAGGTAAAGAGAGTAAAATCTTAGGGAAAGATGAGAAAGAAGAAAAAAAAAAAAAAAAAAAAAAAAAAAAAAGAGTTCCTACCATCAACTTGCGCCCATGACCTCTATCAAAGATGACATAATCTACGTCGAGGAAACAAATCGACAAATTAATACACCGGGGAAGTCCATAGCATTGACATCATAGGCGGGGTTTCATGAGTATAAAGACCAGAAGAGTTCAAGATATCTTAATGGTCTTAACTCGGACATCGGAAATGAATTAGCTTTCTAAGACGTATTTAAGATGTCCAATGCATACACTCTTGCATTAAAATTGAGGAGACAATTAATTAGAGACTTGGGAGATGATTTGGTGCCTCACAAGGATTGTCATCAACGATGGTGCAACATGTTAACTTCTCATGTAAGACAACCGCAAGACCTCCCATAGGTCAAGGGACGATAGGCCCGTCTAACAATGAGGCCAAACCCCAACTTAAGGGGAGGTGACTATGGACGGGCAGCTAGCATACCTAAGACAAAGGCAAAAAAGCACTTCTTTCATGTGCTTTAAGTGTAAGAAATCGAGACATCATTCATTTCACTATCCTGAACATTACAACTAAAGTAAATTTGACCAAGGAAGGAGAATATGTTCAAGACACTCCTAACTAACGCAAATGAAAGCTGAAGATGACATAGTATGAAGAACATGCATATGAGGATGTGGTGCACCGTGCGTGTTGGAAAAGATGTAGCAGATGCGTATGGCAATAGGGTCGAATCATTGGTTATCCAACGGACTATGCCATCGACGCCTCAGGGGATCGATGAAGGACGATGATTGCGATATAATTATCTTCCGCACCACTTACACTTCATTTTGGTAGACGGGGGGAGCAAATGAGAACATTGTCTCACAAGTAATGGGGGATAAATTAAAACTCAAAGAACATAAGGATCAACACCCATATTAGATTCATTGGTTCAAGAAAGGGGGAGAAGTTTCTGTTAACTCCAGGTGCTTAGTTTCCTTCTCTATTAGATCTCAATACAAAGATGAGGTGTGGTGCAATGCGACCCGTAGATGCATGCCACATTTTATTAGAAAGAACGTGGTTGTGGGATCGAGATATGGCACATTTGACTTGGGCTAACACCTATTCTTTCATTAAGAATGGTGTTAATATCACATTGCACCCAATGAAACATCTTTCAACACCCAAATTGATAAAGACAAGGGTCAAAAATTGCTTGGAGTAGAGAAGTTTAAAGAGAAAAGCAAAGAGACTGACATCATTTATGTCTTGGTTGCTAAAGAAGACACAAAATAGTTAGACATTCCGCCTCCTATACAAGAGCTCCTTCATGAATATGAAGACTTGGTGCCCAAAGAACTCCCAACTAGACTTCCTCTTATGAGGAACATCCAACACCACATTGCTTTAGTGTCAAGTTCAAGTCTACTGAATCTTGCACATTACCGAATGAGTCCAGCCAAACATGACGCGCTCCACAGACAAGCTATTGAGTTGCTACGTAAGGGTTTAATTCAGTAAAGCACGTCACCATGTGTTGTTCCTGCATTATTAACCACTAAGACAGATGGATCTTAGAGGATGTGTGTCAATGAGTGGACAATCGTGCAATCAACCAGATTACTATCAAGTAACAATTTCCTATTCCTCACTTGGACGATATGCTGGACATGTTACATGAAGCAAAGGTCTTTTCAAAGATCAACCTGCAAAGTGGATATCATTAAATACGTATACAGCCAAGGGACGAGTGGAAGACCTCATCTAAGACTCGAGATGGGCTATATGAGTGGCTTGTCATGCCATTCAATTTCAGCCTTTCAAATGTGCCTAGCACTTTCAAGAAGCTAAGGTACTCAGCTCCTTTATGATAAAGCTTTTAGTTGTCTATTTCGATGATAGTCTTATTGTTATTCCCGATTCATCCATCCACCTTGATCATTTATGGCAAATATTCGATATGCTAGGAAGGAGTTACTATTTGTTAACTTGAAAAGGTGCTCCTTTCCTGTCGATAGTATTGTGTTTTTGGAATATATTGTCTGTAGAATTGGTTAAGGTTGACCATGAGAAAATCAAGGCCATTGAGGGTGGGCCACCCCACAAACCCTTTTAGAAGTCTGTTCTTTCCACAGCATGGCGACCTTTTACCGGAGATTTATCTAAAATTTCAATACAATTATCAATTTATCACAAACAAATTGCATGCATGTAGGCAAGTTTGAATGGACTGGAGCGGTGGACAAAAGCTTCAATACCATAAAAAAAGAAGATAATAGAGGCTCTGGTTCTTTCACTTCCAAACTTCAATAAAATCTTTGAAGTGGAAAGCGACGCTTCGAATGTTGGCATTGGCGTGGCATTGAGTAGAAAGCATAACACTATCTTTAACGAGAAGCTTAATGATGCATGGAAGAACTACTACACGTATGATCTCGAGTTCTATGTAGTGGTCCAGGTGCTACAACATGGAGGCATTACCTGATTCATCAGGATATCATTCTATACTCGAACCATGAGGTGTTGAGATATCTTAACTCCCAAAAGAAGCCGAGTGCTAATCATGTGAAGTGGATGGATTTTCTACAAGAATAAGCTTCCCTTTTTCATCACAAAGCTGGAACTCATAACAAAACAAATAGATGCTTTGAATAAGAGGATGGTTCTACTAGGAATACTCGTCGTGGAGGTAGTGGGATTCAAGGCATTAAACAATAAAAGGACCTCATTTTTGGCATCCAATAAAAGGATTTTCTACAAGAATAAGCTTCCCTTTTACATCACAAAGCTGGAACTCATAACAAAACAAATAGATGCTTTGAATAAGAGGATGGTTCTACTAGGAATACTCGTTGTGGAGGTAGTGCGATTCGAGGCATTAAACAATAAAAGGACCTCATTTTTGGCAGAGTGCTCGACAGATGTGTGGATGGTCAAGATTCAAATTATGAATTCATCTCACACGATGGATATTTATTGAAGGGTTCTCTCACTTATGCATTCCTAAAGGATCGTGGGTGGATCGTTGCAGAGAAGATTTTATCTGAGCTACACGGAGGAGTGGGTGGATCGTTGCAGAGAAGATGCTACTTGAGCTACACAAAGGAGGACGAGGTGAACACTTCGAAAGAGAGCCATAGCGGAAGAAAAATACTACTGGCCACATATACACCATGACGTTAAACAGTTAGTAGCAAGATGTCTTTGATGCTAAATCTCCAAAGATCATGTGCAGAACACCAGCCTTTACATGCCACTACCCATTCCGGCCGCATCATGGGTGCACATTTCTTTGGACTTCATTCTAGTTCTTCCTAAGACTTCAAGGAGAGTCGATTCAATTTTCATTGTGGTGGACCATTTTTTTAGGATGGCCCACTTCATTCTATGTAAAAGGATGATAGACATTAAGCATGTAGCCAACATATTCTTCAAAAAAAAATGTTTGACTTCACGAGGTACCGAAAACAATAACTTTGGACCACGATTCGAAGTTTTCAAGGCACTTATGGTGCACTTTATGAAAGTTGTTGGATACCAAGTTTCAATTTTGTAGCACATGTCATCCTCAAATAGATAGCCAAACCAACGTAGTCAACAAGATCCTTGGCAACCTCTTCAAGAGTATCATAGGTAATAACGTATCTCAGTGGGACTTGGGTCTACCACAAATCGAGTTTGCCTATAAAAGCTCTGTAAA
Source organism: Liriodendron chinense (assembly GCA_003013855.2). Classification (NCBI taxonomy): domain Eukaryota; kingdom Viridiplantae; phylum Streptophyta; class Magnoliopsida; order Magnoliales; family Magnoliaceae; genus Liriodendron; species Liriodendron chinense. Next base: position 3,996,831 of record ML058463.1, on the reverse strand, counting down.
TCGTACCACCAAAAAATCCCCATTTGAGATCGTTAACTAGAGAAGTCCACATCATGTGCTTGACTTAATATCAAGGTATTCCGTTATGGTAACGGCCACCACCGTGACTGTTATCCTATTGGTCGTAACGGTTGTTACAGTCTCTTTAAAAAATATATAATAATAAAAAATTGCAAGGCCATTATGAGTGTTACAGGGCCATAACAAGTCATTTTTTTCGTAATGGTCATTACGGCCGTTACGACCTCGTAACGCAAAACGGTTCCACCATTGCCGTTACATAACGGCCATTACTGCACTACAAGGTCAAGTGAGTGAAGATGTTGATGCTTTCACCAAGCACATCCAAGACTTGCATACTCAGATAAATAAGAAAATTGAAGAGAGCAACACCAGGTACCAAGAATTTGCAAATGAAAATCGGTTGGAGAAGATATATAAAGAAGGTAACTTAATTATGGTTTATCTCCACAAAGAAAGATTTTCGAGGGGAACTTAGAACAAGCTCAAGTCTAAGAAGATTGGTCAAGGCCGAGTTAAGAGGAAGTTGGGTCGCAATGCCTATGAGATCGAGTTGCTAAATGACTTAGATATCCCGCCAACTTTCAACGTGACGGATTTGTTCGAGTAGCATGACAAGGTGTCTAATGTGCAAGATGAAGTTTATTATCGATATGGAAAAATAGCTCCCAAAGAAAAATAAAGAAGAAGTTGAACAAGTGTTGCGCATGTAGACTACTAACACTCAAAGGGGCCAATACAAGCAATAGTTGGTGAACTGGAAGAACGGGCCCTATTCTGAATCCACGTGGACCACAAGCAATGAATTGAAACAATTGGATTCGAACCTCTACTAGTATGAAGTGTCCAACTCACTAGAGTCAAGTTCTTCCCAACCCAAGGGAAATGAGGCAAGCCCACAAGCCCCCATAGGGCCAAGCATGTGCTAATTTTGAACTGTTTATTTAAAGATTTGGGGCCTAAATACCAAGAACTGCAATTTGCTATTTGTAGGAGATATGAGAGAATGTGATTGAACATATGGGGGCTGATTTAAAGATGTGATTGAATATTTTGAGGATTATTTCCTAAGATTTGCTTTTACTTCCATCTATCCTAATCAAATCTTCTTCTCAAACCCCAATCTTTTCAAATCCTAGTCTGGAAGAAAAGGGAATTTTACACCTTCCTAACTTTTGGCCTATATCCCATATAACCCCAGTTTCTCTACTTCCTCTTAGGGCATCTTGATACCCAACATCTCGCTTTTGGCTATGTTGACTTTCAGATAGACATGACTTCAAAGCATCTAACTGTCTTCTTCAAATTATCCGCCGCATATTCATCCGCATCACAAAACAAAATGGTGTCATCGGCAAACTAAATATGGGGGATCAAAGGGCACGAATTCGCCACCTTGAAACCATGAATGAGACTGGTTTCATGTCCTCTTTCCAACATCCTACCAAGTGCCTCCACTACCATCAAGAAAAAGGAATGGGGAAAGCAAGTCCCCTTGACGGATACCTCTCAACTCTCTAAAGAAACCTTTCGAAGAACCATTCGCCAACATTCAATAAGTTGTCGGTCAAAGACATTCCCGAATCTTTTTGTTTTTTCCATCTAGCCTAATCAAATCTTCTTCCTAACCTCAATCTTTTCAAATCCTAGTATGGAAAGAAAAGGAATTTTATATATACCTTCCTACCATTTGGCGCACCTCCCTTATAGAACCCCCATTAAGGACTAGTAAAGGACGATTTTTCCCTGACGCATTAAACAACAAAATATGACTGCTGTGGGAGCTATTCTTTACATGACCAAGAGAAAGATTAAGGTGGGCCACATGTGGGGCCCATTTCAATTATCCAAACCATCTATATGTTGGCAAATGGATTCATTTTCACAAATCCAAACACTACATGTTGGCACAATATGTGGGGCCCATGTTCATTGGTCAAAACCATTTATATGTTTGCATGTGGGAACAATGTTCATTGTTCCAAATCATCTTCACATTAGTGTTGAAGTGTTAAGTCCCTTGATATACATTGATACGCCATCCTCTAACAGCTCGACCTTGTAGATCAAGTGGTTGTTTGACATGGTATCAGAGCGGTAGGTCTTGTGTTCGAATCCCGAAAGTAGCAAATATGCCACCAGAATATATTCTCCCACGGGGGGCCGTTTATGGTGTGAGTTGTGACTGTCCCTCCACCTGGGTGTGAGTTGTGTGTCCCTCCACCCTTGCCCAATATGTTCCCATGCGGAGTTCCACCCCACAAGTGTGGGGGAGTGTTGAAGTGTCTAGTCCCTTGATATACATTGATACGCCATCCTCTAACAGCTCGAGCTTGTAGAGAAAGTGGTTGTTTGACAATTAGCACGGTACGTGAGGCCCATGTTCAGGGATCCCAACCATTTATATGTAGGCACATCGAGCCATGTTCACTTATCCAAACCGTCTAAATGTTGTAACAGCACATGGGCCCATTTTCAAAGATCCAAACCTTCTATATGTTGGCATGCGGCCCACATTCGCTGATCCAAAGAGATAAAATGTTGGCACAGCACGTTGGGCCCATGTTCAATGATCTAAACCATCTATGCAATGGCACGTGGGCCTAGATTCACTGATCCAAACCATCTACATGTTGGCACGAAAAATGGATCCAAACATATACATAGGCCCATGTTCACTGATCCAAGCTGTCTACATGTCAGTTTGGCACGTGGGGCCCATGTTAGGGATCCAAACTTTCTATAATTTGGCAAAGACATAGAAGAGGCATGGAACCAGCTTTTGAGCAGTTAGGGTTTTAGAAAGGGCCTGTCGCACGAGTTGCAATCCTCCCCACCTGTGCACTAAAGTGTAGAGAGCCACTGCAAACAAAATTCTTCCAGTCAACAACCTTAAGATGGGGAACATTATGATCCCAAATGCGTACTATGTGTAGACTGCAAAAAGAATATGAGGATCACTTTTACTTATTCATTGTCAGATAGCCAAGGCTGTGAGGGAGCATTTCTTTGAGCTCTTCAAGGTTCGTTAGGTGCTCAACAGGTCGGTTTCAATGTGATCTCTAGTTGGTTAGATGGCCCTCTTACGGTTAGGGAAAGATTCATATGGAAGTTGTTCCTGTTCACTATTTTGTGGTGTCTTTGGAAAGAGAAATGCTAGAATCTTTGAGGGCAAAGAGTTGTCTATTGATTCTCGTAGGTGTTCAATTGCCTCCTCGGCTTTTAAATAGGCCCTCCTCTACCTGAATTAAAGGAATTCCTCTTGCTTCCTTACCTGGTTGGGATAATGTGGTCTTTGGGTGATTGTTTAGCTGTGTTGCAGACACCTCTTTAATATTGCCCCAGGGTTTGTGGGCATGTCCTGGCCACTTTTGTTGCTTTGGCTGAAGCTGATTGATACTGGGGTCACTTCTACATCTGGCCAATCCATTGCATTCTGCCTTTTCTTCTTTCAATGATTTGTTGATGTCAAAAAAAGAAAAAAGAAAAAAGATACAATCATGCACTTTTGCTAGTAAATTTTGAATCTTTTGACCATCAGCTACTATGAAAATTACTGCCTCGGTGAATCCTTACGACTTAGTGATAACCATGTACCTTAGTAAAGGGACTAAATAACTGCAATATATATAAAACATATCAAAAAGCAAAATAAACTTCAAACAAAAAATGAAAAATAAGTTGCATGATCAAAAAGGTAAAAGAAACTACACGTAACTCGACAAAAGTGAAAAGAAAAAAAAAAAAAAAAAAAAAAAAGCACCCATAAATGAGAAAAATGAATAATAAATATTACTGTTACCTGGAATGAAGTATCCAAATGCATCAGAATTGCATTGTAGAACTTTGGTATAAAGGTTTAGAGGCTCTGAACAGATATACGGAGTAGGGCCTACTCCACCCCTAAGATTCCTAAAATATCAGACTTGGATTAGACTGAGAGCTAACAACAAAATGCAACGCAATCATCACTAGATCGCTTTACTTTACATAACAACAAACAAACCCAAATTATAAATCAAATGAAAGAGAGATCTAATAATAAAACAATATTAAGTCATTGCCAAGTTAGGAGTTTGTTACCCTTACAGCTATGGATCTGCATGGCATTAAGCTGGTATGTAGCGAGCCTTGCTATTTTCGATATATTGATCATCTATTAGAGATGGCTACTAAAAATTTTGAATAAAATGATCCCCTAAGAGGCTTTCAGGTTAGGATATGTTTTGGGCATGACCTCTTTCTTCTTTTATATAAAAGAGGTTTCAGTGTGTTGAGTTTTGAGTGCTTTCTATGCCAGTTGTTGGTTGCTAGATATAAAGTAGGGGGGAGGTCATATCCTCTTCTTATTTGATGTTTAAAATAATGTTTTCCTTCATTTCTTTTATTTTACAGTTTCTTTTGCCATCATCTTTTTGTAAAAATTCACCAGATGTAGGATAGACCAATTCTCTTAGGAGGAACAAAAAGGTTATGGATGAAATCACGCACCTCATCACATGTTTGAGATATTACATTAGGGTTGCCCTCTATAAGAGAAATCACTTCTCTAAAAGAAAATTTCTTTTTCTTATTCAATGTTTCAAGCCATATGACATCTAGAAGCTGTCTACATGCTAGAAAACCCTAATCTAGACTTCATCTCCACCACTACGCTATAGTGAACCTCAGCCCTTGTTTATCCATAAAAATACCATTGCACTGTAGAGGTACTGTAGCATTCCTGTGGCACAATACTGTAGCGCATAAATATAGCAATCCCTTTTAGATAAAAAAAAATATATAAAAAAAAAAAAAACACTAATTTTATAGAAGAGACTTCTAAAACCCTTCAATGAATAAAGAAAAGAAATACTATTTAATAACAATATTATTTGAATAAAAACTAGGCCCTTTTATGAACTCAAACACAAGTAGCACACATCAGGCCGATAATTTGTCTTTGGGACTCTTCATTGATCTCTTCTGACAATCATTGTGTCTTCCATTGCACATCCTTACAATTGTGTCTGTGTCACATATCCATTTCACATGGACTCAAACAGTTGAGATCAAAATGCCACTACTTTGAGCATGGAAGACCTAACATGCTTGGACTTCTTGTTTATTGAGCTCGGCATCTTGTGCCAACAAATAAATCATGGAGACTGAAATCGTACCCCACTAGTTTATCTGCACTCCTTTTTCTCCAGCTTACATGATTAGATGGCATATGAAAACAATGGTTCATAGAGGTCATGGACGTATGTTAATAGAGATGATGCTTGGGATTTTCAGGGGCATTGTAGTAATGAAACAAGTTATCACGTTGATCAACTAGTAGACTATGGTTGACTTCTCCAATTGTATGGGACAAGGAGATCACAGATGATTTGACCAAGGATTAGCAAGTGGAGATAAACTTTATCCCGAAGGTTGAAGCTGCATGCTAAAGTGAGCAAAAGATAAATATTCAAAAAAGTGAAAGCTTGAATCAATTGATATGACTTGGTGACAATATCTACATATGTCAAAGATATGATATGTAGATAGCATGAGTGTGGATTTTACACTTACTATTGAAATATCAGGCATTAATATAACATGGATATATCATTTTGAAGCATTATTGGCATCGATAGCTGCATGTTGAATGGATAATACAACATTCAAGATGGCAAATCACAGACTCGTAGCTGATATGAATGATGGCATAGGGACTAGCGCAACTCTACACTAAGACAGAGGGTTGAAAATCATTGTTAAGCTCCATGTTTATTTTTTATTTATAAACTAGGAATGAAGTTCCCATGAGTTCGAGCTAATGCAGAACAATTAGGTGCATTAGAAGTGGCTAGAGGAATCTAAAGATAGAAGGGTTTCCTTAGGGCCTGTTTGATTTTCCAAAACCATTGTAAATGCCTTGTAAATAATCAATTATTACAATTTCACCTGTTTGAAAATACACAGGTATTTTTGCTTCGAAAACCGGTCCTAAAGGATTGGCTTAAATTTGTGGGCCCAACAGTGACATATATGACATATCCGCGCCATCCATCCATATTACCATAACATTTTGAGGCATGAGCCGAAAAATGAGGCAAATCCAACACTCAAGTCCCACAACAAAGGAAATAGTGGCCCCGAGAAGTTTTTAACGGTAGGTGTTCGATTCCCTTTTTCCTGTGGTGTGGTCCACTTGAACTTTGGATCTGTCTCATTTTTTAGTTCATGCCCTAAATTCAGCTGGCAAAACGGAGGGGCAGTGTGGATAAGCCACATACATCACGGTGGGCCCCACATATATTTGGTAGCATCCTCGATTTTAGCGTTCAAAAAAAGTAGGTGTTAAATCAACCCTCGGGAACAATGCAATAAATACAAAAGGAAATAATTATTACCCATTTGCAATGCATTTATGGTGGATTTGGAAAATCAAACAAGCCCTTAGTGAAGCTTTCTATTCGGAACATTTTAGGAAAAAGCTCTTTGGTATTGTCTACTTAACACATGCAAGGCATGTGTATAGAGGGTGTTTGGCATGTGTGGGGGGTGTTTTGTTAGGATGAAGAGTTAAAAATGATTTATGCAGGGCATTTTGGGAATAAATTGAGCAATCTAATTACATTTTGTAGATTTGATTAGTAGGCATTTTGGGACTAAATGATTTTTTCTAAGAATTAATGATATTTTTATTAAAAAAAGGGCCAAAAAGCGAAAGCGCTACAATGACAACCACTCTGCTCAAGAAAGAGAAATACAATCAAAAGAGGCTTTTAGAGAAGAAGCCCAATCCATCATCTCCATCTTTTGCCCTCGAAAAAACCTCCGATACCAGGCTGCTCTTATCACAGAAACACCAGTTGTTTCTTCCCCCCAAATAGCCCGCACTTCGGCCAACGGGGACAACCTCCACAGAATCTTGCCTTTTTCCCGAAACTGCCTCCGTCCAAGCCAAAAACAAGCCATTAATGGTCCCTAGCATGACCCAAGATGCCTTAAAGAGAGCAAAGAATCTTTCCCACACAGATCTAGCAAACAGACAATGGATAAATAAATAGTTTACCAATTTTGCATCGCAAAGACATGGGGCACACAAGGCGATTGCATCAAAGGCAATTACTCATTTTCCGGATAGTTCGCTCGAGTTGTAATTTCTTTCTTGGCTCTACAGTCCTGTATTCTTTTGGCTACGACCTTTTATTAATAAAATTATCAATGTTCAAAAACCACATGTAGCACATGTTATAAATGACCATGGAACTCTCTTGGAGCTCATTGGTAATAAGCACCTTGTTTCTTCCCACCAACCAAGCAAAGGCGGCAATCCTTGGAGGAGAACCATAATGACACACGAAAGCCATATATATGACTCGAACTCCAATCCAACAATGCTTAAGAAAGCAGCCCGTAGAAGTACTGTACAGAGAACCGACCCAACTCCTCCAACCTCTACACCAAGGCATCCCTCATGCCGGTTGAAGGTCAAAAGACGTGAAGCCACGCTAAAATCTTGATAAACTCATCCAACTCCTCCTCCGTCATATTCGCCTTACATGGGGGAGACCACACACCCCATCTCCTCATCCGAGAGGGCAAAGCGCCAAGCGATGGGGATGTTGGCGTTCGAAGCAATCCTTGCTAACCTCGGGAACTCAATATTAATCAACCCCACATCCTCCCTAAACATTCTCAACCGAGAAACTAACACCCTCCTTGAACTTATGGGCTACACTTTCTATCACTTTTCGACGCCCTGAAGCCTTGTACGAAGATGATTCCCTAACTCACCAGCCACCCTCCTTTGACCACGTACTCATTAGCTATCAAATTCCTCTACAAACTCCCTTCTTTCATCCCGAACCTCCAAAGCCATTTCCCCAACAATGCTAGATTCATTGTCGCCAACCGCCTAATACTTGCTCCTCCTCCTTCCCCATAAAGCAAACATACATCCTCCCACTTCAACAAGTGGAACTTCTGAGAGTCTGCAGCTCCTTCCCATAAAAAATATTGCCTCAATTTTTTCAGACGTGCCAACATTGACTTCAAGCACCTAAACATAAATATGAAATAAAGGAGCATATTTAAAAGAGATGCTTTAATGAGCATAATCATACAATCCAAAGATAAATGTCTGCTCTTCCTCCTCAACAATTTCGTTTCGACTTTTTTGATGACCTTGTCCCAAAGATGCTTGGTTCAGTTTGCCCACACAAAGTAGATGGCCAAGAACCATAAACAAGAAAGACCCATCTTCACACTCAAACACCCCAGTGAACCTCTCCACCTCCTCCTTGGATGTGTATTCCCAACCTTCCACCCTTGAGCGTATTGTTTTGTATCCATTACGGAACAGTCGTAAAGGCCGATATGTATCGGTAATGGCCATAAAGGCCAATACATATCGGTAATGGTCATGATCGTTACACGATACAGGGATAAAATAGGGAAGTTGGTTTTATGAGACTGTATCGGACATTACGGGGCATAACAACCGTTACCGCTATAAAAACAATTACCACTTTTTCTATTTAAATTCATTTTTTCACTCTTTTTCATTCCAAAAACTCTCATAGATCATTCTACAACAGATTTTGACCACTCTTACTAAAGTTTTTTGGATTAAAACCATAGATTAGAGAGATTTGGGCGAATAAAAGCTCCATAAGTGGTATTTTTCTTTTTTCCAATTTCTAGTTCTAATGCTTGATTGTGATGTGTAAACATTAGAGACACATAACAATGTTCATAAATTCACCAGACAGTTAGATACAACACTCTCACCAAAGAGTGGACCATTACATTACCATAAACACATTCAAAACAAAAATAAATACATATCTGGAATATTTACATTATTCTGAATTTTCTAGATATTTTTCAGAACTTTTCAGGCAAAAAAATCCAACCATTACAAGGGTCGTAACAGTCATTATGCCCCCATATTGGTAACAGTGGTGACCGTTACGGTCATCGTTACCGGTACGAAATACCCTACCCTTGAGAATGTTAACTCTCAAGCCTGATACCACATCAAAGCGCCTCACTATTTTCCACAGATTATCCACTATGCTCTCCTCCATTTGACAGAATATAACGGTATTGTCGAGGAACTGAAGATGGGAAATACGAGGCCACCCATTCCTTGCATCAAACCCCTTAATGAGACCTTGAACCTGCCCTTTATCCAACACTTCACTTAAAGCTTCCAAGATCGCCATAACAAGAATAAAGAAAACGGGCCACTCTGCCTCAACCCCTTTGTAGCCATCAAGAAGCCTTTGAAAGATACATTGACCAAGACAGAGAACTTAGCCGACCAAATGCATACTTGGACCCCACCTCTATCCTTTCCCGGACCCAAATCTGCCAAACAAATCCAGGAATACCCAGTTCACATGATCATAAGCTTTTTCAATGTCCAACTTACAAAATGATACCCTTTTCGCCGACCTTGTGACGTGAGTTAATGCATTCACACACACTGAATGCACAATCCAAAATTTGTCCTCCCAAGACAAAAGCATTTTAAACATTGGATATGACACTCGAGAGAACGGCGCAAAACCTGGACACCAATATTTTAGAGAGAATCTTGCACGAACACCTGATTAGGTTAATAGGCCTAAAGTCCCTAAGACACTCAGCTCCTTCCTTTGGGATAATGGCTATAAAGGAGTTGCCCAACTTTAGCGCCAGCCGGCCGCCTTCAAATAATTCAACTATAAAGTTGATCTCATCACCTTTTACCACCCCCCAAAACTCCTGATAGAACACCAAAGTAAAGCCATCCAAGCCCAAGACTTTATCCCTTCTCAATGCCTCCACCGAAACTTTAGGCGTGTTGTGCATGCTATAGATGGGATTAGGTGGTATGGAATTGCATTTGGTCCCGTGCAAATTCCATCCGATGTTTGATAACAACGGAAAGGATTGGATTAATCCCAATATCACATATTCTAATGCCAATGGTGGATACTGTAGGATTTCTGGTGGATTTTGAAATCTACCACAGTTGTGGGCCCAACATTGATGCGCGTGTTTGATCCATGCCGCCCATCCATATGTGCCATTTACATGTGACAGTCAAGCTACATATGTGTGCAAGTGACCGACATCAATTGTGAAATATGATCTGTTGATTACAATTCCATGGTCCACCAAACGAAGACTTCACTTAATACGGTGTATTTCCCATGGGAGGAATTTGATCCCGAACGAAGATTTCACACCCACACCTTTGGGACAGTGGTAGACTGAGTGAAGATAACCTCGTTTCAACACTGGGGTCCTAGCATCGATTCCCAACATGGGGGTGGCTAACATTGAAGTGTGACTAAAAGTGTGGATGTGTGTACTAACGGTGGGATGTGTACTAACCCAACAAAAAAAAAAAGATCTCAAACATGGGATTGGACAGTGAAAATACCATGGGATTTCTATACATGTAATCATGGTCCTCCGACACCAAGCCTTTTTAGGTCATATTTTGCTTGGAAACTCTCATCGTAATTATGGGTAAATACGTAATTATGAGATAATTACGTTGATTGAGAATATGCCATATCTCGAGGCAATCAGCATGGTCAATTCCATTGATGGCTTGTCTGGGGAAGTCGATTATTTCTGATGGAAATCCAGGCAGCAGATTTTAGAGGCGAGATTTCTCGCAAGATCCACCTGCGAGACGTTTTATCCATGCCGCCCATCCATATGTGCCCTTTACATGTGACAGTCAAGCTACATATGTGTGCAAGTGACCGACATCAATTGTGAAATATGGTCTGTTGATTACAATTCCATGGTCCACCAAATGAAGACTTCACTTAATACAGTGTATTTCCCATGGGAGGAATTTGATCCCGAACGAAGATTTCACACCCACACCTTTGGGACAGTGGTAGACTGAGTGAAGATAACCTCGTTTCAACACTGGGGTCCTAGTATCGATTCCCAACGTGGGGGTGGCTAACATTAAAGTGTGACTAAAAGTGTGGGTGTGTGTACTAATGGTGGGATGTGTACTAACCAAAAAAAAAAAAAAAAAAAGATCTCAAACATGGGATTGGACAGTGAAAATACCATGGGATTTCTATACATGTAATCATGGTCCTCCGACACCAGCCTTTTCAGGTCATATTTTGCTTGGAAACTCTCATCGTAATTATGGGTAAATACGTAATTATGAGATAATTACGTTGATTGAGAATATGCCATATCTCGAGGCAATCAGCATGGTCAATTCCACTGATGGCTTGTCTGGGGAAGTCGATTATTTCCGATGGAAATCCAGGCAGCAGATTTTAGAGGCGAGATTTCTCGCAAGATCCACCTGCGAGACGTCTGGTAGACCACAGGACCACATATGCCACCCAATACATGCACTTCACATGATTTAAGACTCTCATCTCCTCTCATCGTCAGCAAGGGCATAATGGTCCAATCCCTCATCTCCGATCGACGATCCACCACCCAGAGAGCTCTCTCTCATTACTAATGATATATTTGAATCACATTTCTCTTTAGGAAGAGTTAAATACTGGTTACACTTTCAATCTTCTACTTTGAATGAATGGAGAGCTAATTTTGTATCAAATGGAAAGGTTTTGGTAGAGAGAGCAAGGGAGTAATGACAGAGAAAGAGAGATGTTCTCTTCTAAGATTTCATATTGAAATAGTCTTTCTCAATTCTCCTTCATTTTATTTCTTCCTTCATCAAATTCTCATGAGAAACTGACTCATGTCTCTTATGCTTGTGCAAATCTCTTGTTTCCACTGTTCATAAACTCAAACATATGGACAGTCACGAATCAGGAACTTCATTTTCCGCAAGTTTCAATTTTCAGTGTCATGAGCAGTTTATTATAGAACTTCAAAATTATGATTCAGAAGTTGTGAAGATCATTAGCATAAACTGTCACGTCAATTCACATGCTTAAACCCCTCTTTTTTTTTACCTATTCCATTTCTCGTCATCAAAATTTTTACGCATCTAAATATGCTAAGAAAAATAGCTGCAAAATTCTAATTCTTTCAAACTCTCTCTATTGTTTCAAAGACATTCAATTGAATTACTTCTAAAGACTCTGAAAATGCAGCACTCATATATAAGAAAGGCTTCGAGGTCACTACTCGAATGCAAATTCAGTATATATTGATACACCAAAAGAAGCAGGAAATCCACCAAACTCCATCCTAAAAAGAAAAACAAATCGGAATTCCAGGAGAGAGAGAGAGAGAGAGAGAGGAAGAGAGAGAGAGAGAGAGAGAGAGAGAGAGAGAGAGAGAGATGCTTACAGGTAAGAAATGTCGGTGTCTCTAAGAAGATCCGCGATCCTACTGGCCTGCGCGACAATCTCCGGTCGGTCCAGTGACCGGGCACTGCTCCTTGGCTCATCGAACAGCCGAAGCTCCCGATCAGGAGCGCCGCAGAAAACTGGGAGCGATGGTAGAGGGAGGCATGGAGCGACCTCCGTATGCGTCGTGTTTGATAGCCGGCAAGCCCGCTCATGGCCGAGACCTCGACGAATCTCATCACTGGAACCCGCCATAGATCAGACACCGGTCAGAATCAGTGCAGAACATCTGACAGCAGTCATGGCCTGAGAATTCGAACAGAAAATGGGCGGAATTAGGGCAATTGAGGGTAGAGTTAGGTTTTCGAGAGAGAGATTTCGACCAGAGAGAAGCCCTAAACGAGGGAGATGAATTGGGAGGAGAAAATGCTGGGAAAATGGCGGGGAAAAGGGATTTCTTTTTTATCAACAAGAGTTCTGCCTGCCTGACGGTGGTTTATATAGCAGAGTAAGATAGTCCACGACGACCTTATTTCCGAAAATGCCCATCCGCTAAATACGAAGGGTACGGCGCCTTAGCTTCCACCGGAAGACAGGCATTTTAGTCAAGGGAGAGTCTCGCAGAATAAGGCCCGTTTGGACACAAAAGATGCACTATTTATTAGATTTAGAATCTATTTTCCCGTAATAATTTTTAAAGTTAATTTAGGGTATTTTTAAAATTAATTATAAGGAGTTTAGAATCTATTTTCCCGTAATTATTTTTAAAATTAATTTAGGGTATTTTTAAAATTAATTATAAGGAGAAACATCCACATGTGCAGCCAAGATCTATAGCTACTGTCAATTGCCCGTTCCGCCAAAAATTCACTCTAATCTGATGATCCGATCAATGAGTGAGAGATGGGGCAATCAACGTCGGTGATTGGATTGATCACCATGTGGGTCAGTGATCTACGCCACCCATCATATGGGGCATGGCAGGTGATCCCTCTTAAAAGTGACCTTCATATGCCCACCATCATATGGGGAGGCACGACCGGTGATCCCTCTTGAAAGTCACTTTCATATGACTGTTTAAATCTATTTTTGGCCGTTCATAGAGTAGCCAATTAGGAAGGGACATGTGTCATTGTACAAACACACGTGATGTCTACATAAATATGTGGAGCGGATTTTGCGGGACACAAATTGGTGTCATATGATTGGAACACCATTTATAGACCTGTGATGGCTAAGGGTGGTATACAAAATGATTAACGAAGAGGAAGGGTCATAAGAAACTGCATGATGCTAAATAATTACAATAGCGATCAAAGTAAATAAAGGGTTTAAAGGCTTCTTTCTTCTCTTAAAAGGCCTATAAATAACGGAGGAAATGAACAGATCATGTCATCTTACACTAACTAAATCAAATCAAATCAAACTTATCTCTTAGCTTATCCTTAGCATAATTTGTTCTCTAGGAGTAGTGGTAATCTTTATATATAATCTAAGTCTACGCTCATATATTGTATGATACTATTTCAATACAAACAATTCTATTTAAATAAAAATTTTGCAATCAATGTTCTTCATGACCGATTGTGAGTAATTCCTTCTTATTTATCTAAAAATCCTTTATTAGGGAAGGTAAGGTGTATCTCACTTGATGAGGACAAACCACACTCTCAGATAATCGCCTGGTCATTTTAGATAAAATCTTTCTAGTGGTTGAATGGGCAGCCGATCTACTCAGATATCGGTCGTATATGGTCGAGCGGGATATATTTGCCTATCTTGGTGCTCGAGGTCAAAGTTGATCGATTGGAATCGAGACACACACATAGCCAAAAATTGAGTCAATAACCAATTAAATACCAACAATTTCTGGCACGCCCGGTGAGACACCTAATCAAGGTATTTATACCGATGCAACGAAACGTTTAAGATATGATTCATTGGGGAAACCGAACTGTTGGAACAAATGAACCTGCAACACCAGTTGCACCTCCTCCAACCAAGGGGTCGCAAGTTCGGGCACCTCCTGCACTTCCTACTCTTGTAATGTATCCAACGACTGATCCTTCCAATAAGGCGTCAACTTCCCGAAATGTCCCTATTGAAATCATATCGTCTGGGATAGAGCACATGCAAATGTGAATCCAGCATGTCGTGGAATAAGGAAGGTCTCAAGTAGGGGGGGTGTCAATGGGCCAAGTTAGGGCCAGGCCCAGCTCTGTCCAAGCCCAGCCTGCCTATCTCGACTTATGCCTAAACCCAGCCCAGACCTGTGGCGGGCCATAGTAGTCTAGTCCAAGCCTGACCCAAGATACAAATGCAGGGTCCGTCCGAACCCGGCCCTAGCTTGAGCCCGACCTTTCACATAAAGAAAGAAATTATCCTTTAATCCCATGCTTTTCCATATATAAAAAAAATAAAAATAAAAAATCATTAATACTATAGAGAATAAAATGAGTTTTATGAAGGAGATGGGTTTTTAGGAAAATTTTGTGCAAAATTTAAATTTTAAAAGGAGGGAAAATATTTTAATTTAAATTTTAAATTAAAATATATATTCGGGTTGGGCCGGGTTGTTGGGCTTCTAAATAGCTTAGTCCAAGTTCGGCCCGTTTGAAAAACGGACTTATACTTTAGGTCCGAACCCGACCTGCGGGCCTAATACTATAGTCAGAGCTTGGTCTAATGCGGGCCAGGCCCGAAAGCACATCGTGCCAACTCGGTCCATTGACAGCCCTAGTCTCAAGCCGAGCCATCACTTATTTAGGCTGGGCAATTACAGATTCAGAATGAAAAAAATTAATAGATGGAAGGCCACCATACTAAGCACTTAAATTGGTTGACAGTCGTCATTTATGAGAGGACGCCCACTGCGCCTAACTGAATATTGAGGCTAACTCTATAAGGAACTTAGCACCACCATCGCCAATACCTCAGCGACAATAGAATTTTCATCCGACTCTAGCCCAAGAGATGTGGAATACTCGTATGATTGTGAAATTTAGGCGACCTAACCGGGAAGTTAGTAATTTCATTCCTGAAGGTAGAGATCAAGAAATGCCTGGGGAGCAACCTTTCCAACCTTTTTCCCAGGAATCCACTATTTCATGAAGGACAAAATCAGATGGGTCTGAAACCACCACCATAAGTGGTTGAGCCAAACCATCTACACTGTGACCAAATCATGCAAATGGTCCAAGAAGTAGCAGACTAGGTTCTTGGCCGCACTAATATCTTGGTCCACACAAACCATACATTGACTGGAATGACCGACAATATCTATTACTCGGGAATTATCAGCCATATTTGCCTTATTCACGGGTGATACCAGTCAGTCGACTATAGAACATATAAGTCGATTTACAATGTAATGCAATGAATTGGCCAATAATGACTATCATAAGTTACAACTATTTGGCCATTTCCTAACTACATTAGCCTTTGCGTGGTATTCTAATTTACCACCAAATTCCATTCAAACCTGGCAAGAATTGAAAGAAAAAATTTCATGTGCAGTTCTTCTATAATGACAGAGAAATCTCTATGGCCGATCTTGCATGTTTTCGACAATTGCCAAGTGAATCGTGTAGAAGTTACATTACCTAATTCAAAAAAGCAAAAAGTCGATGCAAAGTGGTCACAATCGAGGCTAAGTTTGTACAACTCGCCCAGGATGGTCTAGAATACAAACTCCAGAAGAAATTCATTGGAACGAAGTTTACAGATTGACCTCACCAAAAAAGTATCGTGGTATGAGGCTCTTCTCCGATGAGAAATTCAGAAGAATTCTTCAGGCGAAACATATTACTATGATCCTAATTACGAAGTCGTTGTGGCCGAAGTTGTAGCTAAGAAGTCTTTTGTATGTTCTGCCTTGATTAGAACAGAACTGACTAGGCTGCTCACTCAGAAAGTGCCTAGAGTATTATCATTTGATATCACCTGGGTTGATGAAATTTTTAACATTATGTTGGCCGAATTTTTTTTCGAAGTACCTAATAATCATAAAATTCCTACAAATGAAAAAATCAAGAAAACTCAATATTGTAAGTTGCATGGAACTCGTACCCATTCTACTAATAATTGTGTGGTTTTCAGGAACATCATTCAAGACAATATTATTGATAAAGGGTTACTCAAATTTCCTGAAAATGAAAAGGAGGCAATGTTGATTGATATCGATTCATTTTTGCCTAATATAGAAGTGAATATGGCCACAATCAATCTGCAAAGGTTAACTTGGCCACGACAAAATATTGATCCATTTTTGCCTAATATAGAAGTGAATATGGCCACAATCAATCTACAAAGGTCTTTATGACTAACGTGAGGAAACACAACGGCCTATCCGAAGGTTACTCTCTTTGACACACAGCTAAGTTCTCTAAACGCTGGTCAAGAACAACACCAGGTGATTCCAATAGGTCTCAGTCACGCGGTAGATGTGCAATAATGGTTTCAATCGACTGTAAAGTCACCACAACTAATTGAAAGTAGAAGGACTGGTCGATTTTATACTAACCATACTCGGCCATATCAATGCTTGAGACGTAGAATGGCCAAGCCAAGACCCGAATGAGAAGGAGTTTGGAAGGGAATAAGTCGCCCAAAGTTTTCAACTATGCCCAAATGGATGACTCGCACTGAAAAGTGACATTGGCAATGAAGGCAAATTAAAATAAGGCAATCAACTAGCATGGACGATGAATCATCACAACGAACATTGAGGGTTGTTTAACAAAAGGATGGTCAGTTAACTGTTAATGCGATTGACTTAGTTCCTAGCTTAGATCTAAATGGATTGATCAAAGGAACTAAGCCAGGCCCTTTTTAACAAATCAATGAGAAAAATAAAGACTCATAAAAATAGTGAAGAATCAACCAAATATCTTAACGATGAATGCTTTTCGAATGATGATTTGTTGCTCGAGGGATTTCTTACCATGGGCAACTTACTAGAAGGAACACCTTCTAATTCAAAGAAAGCAACAACGGTTTTAACGAAAGGTTGACCAGAAGAGCAGGATTCCGAACAGACTAGGGGGCAATGTCTGAAGGCTGAAATGATATTTGGATCTTTTCCACCAATCATTTTCAAGCTAGGTCATCCCAACCTAATGAGATGGTGGGAGATATAGAGGAATCTAGTTCCTTGGTAATAATTCAGCATGGGTCTTTTGATTAAGAAGAAGAACTAAAAGCATCATCGGCTATCACGGTCAGTAAGGAACATCCTTTGAGAGAGCTATTATAGAGAAGCATGTTCTTAAAATGACTCAACATTTGTAGCCATTGTACATATCCGCTCACTTAGAAGGATGTATGACCACCAGAATATTAATCAATAATGGAGCAGCAATGAATATCCTTCCAGTTAGAATGATGCCGATATTGGAAAAATCTACAGATGACCTAATTCCATTTGAGGTCACAGTTAGCAATTTTACTGGGGAAATCACCAAAACAGAGGGTGTGTTGCCTATCGAATTGATGGTAGGGACTAAGAAGACGTTGGCTACATTCTTCATGGTCGATACATCTTTGAATTACAACGCCTTGTTAGAAAGAGACTAGATACACTCTTCTAATGTATCCCATGATCCCTGTATCAATTTATTATCTTTTGGAACCAAGACAAGGTTTAATTGGTCTTGGCTGATAACAAACCATTTCTGGGCCACATCCAATGCGGGTGAAGCCTATCTATATGGAGACAAAGTGGGACCTATGCGTTTCACTAAATGAAACAAACATGGACGACTAACTGGAGTATTAGTGGCTCTGAATCCTAACATTATAATACAAGACATAGCTAACACGTTATGCTTTAATGATGATTTGCTGAAGGTTATTACGCCCTGTCGAGCAGTTCGGGATGTTCACTCCTCAAGTATAGGGTTGCGAAGTAGTAATAATTCGAAAAGACTGAGTATCGTTCCCACAGAGATTTATGTATGGGTATTCTCAGAATTTATCTGAAACAACTTATAATTAAGATCGCATTAAGAACTAAATCTAACAATAGAGAATTGGGTTTAAACAGTGAATGTGTAAGGTAATAATAATCTAAAAGGTACTAGAAAGTCAAGGATCCACCTTTGACTGTTTTCAATGCATCAACACAACTAGGTCTCTCATAACTCAATCGGAATCGAATTCATATCTCTATCCGATCGGAATATGGAGCGGTTCAATCAACAATTATCTAAAATAGTTGCTTATTCATTGATTCGATTCCCATAACAATGCTCAGGCCTTGGGCACACTCAATTGTATAGGCAATGCCTCTTTCCAATCTCGTTTGAGATTCACAACCATAGCTTTCATCAAATCCTGTCACTAGACTTGATTACGACCAATGATTAGAACTCTAATTAAATCAAAATCACTCAGCAAACAGCTATCTTAAATTATAATAAAAGATAAGAACTTTAGTTAGAATAAGTTCCCACATGAAGATCATGCCATTGTACACAAGGCAATCAAAGGGTCTACCATGCCCGGAGTCGATGATAGATTAATGAACTACACAAGCATAAACAATGCCCAAAGGATAAGCTATTAAGTTTAGAATCACTAAGAATCACATGAGCCTAGAGTCATCAAGATATCAAAGTAAAACTGAACTAGTACTTGATTCAAACTCAAATTAAACTAAATTCTGCAATTAAAACATGAAAAGGAAACCTAGGTTGCATCAATCCATAAAAATGAATCAAAATGTTCACCTCTTAGCCCTAGCTAAGAGGTTTTAGTTCTCTCTAACATCCTTGAACTAAAAACTCAGAAAACATAAAAACTATAAGAAAAATTATGAAAACTTGAAGTAGAATTCGTCTCCCAAGCCTCTTTGTTGTTCTCCATATCCTAGCATCTTGGGTATGAAGAGGAGAGGTCCTTTTATAGGTTTCAAACTCCAATTGCGAAGAACCTTCGAGAAATTCTGCAAAAATAACGCTTTGCGCAACAAATTTCGGAGCTTGTTAAACAAGCTCTGTTACGCTGTCGACTGGTCGGACGACCGATCTGAGCCAATGGACGACCAGTTGCACGACCGATTGTAAAACATTAAAAACAGTCCAGTAAGCTTTTAGAATTTTCCTCCTCTCCTGTTGAGTGCTCGACTGGTCGCACGACCGGTCTGAGTGGCCGTCGACCGGTCAAAGTTTGGCAGCAGGGTCCTTTGTTGAGAGTGTTCGGACCGTTCGAACGACCGGTCCTGGGCTATGGCCGACCGGTCAGACGACCAGTCTTAAGTGCAATTTTCTACACTTCTTTCTTCTTTCTTCCTTTTCTCCCTTGCTTCTTTCTTCGATCATTTTACACTTGGTTCCTTGATCTTCAATGTATGTAAAGTTCTCTTTTTAGCATTGAATCAGTGAAATCTCCATCTCGTTCCTACAATCACAAATCATGCATTAGATTAGTCTTTTAAACATTCAAACCATGCATAATATGTGATGAATTGGGATTAGAATATGCACAATTCAGAGCTCAACACGGGACTCTACTATGGAGTAAGTTTCATGATCAGTACACCATTACTAAATGGGTGTACAATCAAGATCATGCCCAAAATAAGAGAACTCGAAATAAAATTGAAAGAAGATTAAAATGATTGTTTTATTGACTTGCCTGATATTATAATATTGGTCGACGAAGTAGCCGAAGATAGAATCAACATGCAGTAATTGAAAAAAGCTTCAGATAAGTTGGGCGATTCTCAAGCTTAAGTCCAAGATCAATTGGTCGAGGTGAACTTAGGGACATAATAAGATCCCAAACCTACCTTTTTCAGTGGCTTATTAGAACCACAAGTATAGCCTAAACTTGCTAACTTTCTTAGAGAGTTCATAGACTTTCTCACGTGAAACTACCATGAGATGCCTAGTTTAGACTGCAACTTGGTCGAGCACTGGTTACCCATAAAAGAAGGGCATCGACTACATAAACAACCGCCCAGACGAATGACAACAGAAGTTACTCAAATATTAAAGAAGAGCTTGAATAACTATTAAAGACAGTGTTATAACTGAAAATACCACAAGTACATTTTCTGTGTATTTTTACTTTGGGGTTCTAAGTATTGGAAACATTTATAGACAATCACAAGCATTCACAAAAGCACATAAGAGAAAGATATCGTAAGGTGAATTTTATTCTATAGATTATGAGATCTTGTACATTCGAGGCTGTGATCTGGCACAAGCCCTTAATTACATCGAATGATCGATGACCTTTGATTAAAAGGTAAAAGACTAAGTCAGCGGGGACCATAGTCTTTAAGTTTGCGATCATAAAGACCTATGTAGTTTTGTTATGGACTGAGCCATCTTTTGTATAGGTCGGATGTCTATGTCCTATGTTTTGCCAAAAATTCGGGCTGAAACTGTCAAGGTTCTTGACTGAGAGGGTACGAATCTGGGCCCGTACCCATCATGTTTGGACAGGAGACCTCGAAAAGACCGATCTGCAATTGTATGTACCTGAGCAGCCCAACTGACAGATGCCATTTTGGATGGATCAGACATTGATCAGTTTTTAGAGATATCAATCTTTAACAAGCATTGTGTAGCAGTTTGGAACTCTTTAATCTAGTTATGGTGGTAACCATGGCCCCGTTTGTTTAATTCAAACCTTAATCTGCTCGAAATGATGCATTTGCGTAGTTCTGGATGCTGGCGGACTCTTTCCGGAAGCCTACTATGCTCATCATATTGGATTGGATTGACTTTTGAAAAACTAATCATTCTGCTTATTGGGTGTCCCGGACGAACTATTTGGTTGTTCCATGACATCTGGAGGGCTCAGAATACCTAAAATAGGCTTAAATGGGTTCCGGAATGCTCAACAGTCAAATCCTAAGAGAGTTGATTTTCTGGGTGTGTTGGGTCTGGCACACCCTAAAAATTGGCTAAAGCTTGTCTGAATTTATGGGTGCGCCACCGGCGCGCCCTGAAAATAACTTGGTATCTGATAGTTTTATTTTGGGATGTTGGGGTGCGCTGGGACCAACGCACCTCGAAATAACTTAGTTTCTGATTGTTTGGATTTTGGGGGTGCACTGGAGCTAGTGCACCTTGAAATTTACTAAGTCAGGATTTCTAATTTTCAGGGGTCAGGGTTTTCGATTTTTTGGTGTGCTTCCGGACTTAGAATATTCAAAAAGGGTTCCGGACTTTGCAATTTTTTAGACCAGACCTGTGGTAGCCGGGAAGATTTTCCGGTGAAGGTTCCGGCAATTGGAAAGGGATTTCGGTGGTTGGAAAGGGATTCCGACAAGGATGCCTAATACCCAACGGACAATAACTCTCTCTCTCTGTCTTTCATTGAAAAGACAGACGGGGTATTTATACCCGAAAATCCCGGAGAACGACGAATGAGAATGTGCCACCTGTAGTGCACCCTCAATATGATTGAGAAGATGCAACCAGCGCATCCTGAGAATGGTTAATTTTGATATCTTAGTTTCAGGGTGCGTCAAATCCAATGCACCATGTAAAGGACTTCTTTCACGATGAATTTGTTTATGGGTGCGTTTCGACTGGTGCACCTTGAAATTTGATATGTTTCGGTAATTAATTTTAGGGGGTGCACCAGGCGTAACGCACCCTAAAAATATTCATTGAACTTTGTTATTTCTTGGGGTGCGTTGGCGATTGAATTAGAGGGTGCACCGGCGTACTATTCGTTTCATTAATCTTGCTTCGAAGATTGAAAAGGTGACTTTGTAGGGTCCGCTTAGTGATCGGCTTTGATGTAATGGACATTTTTCTTCATGTTGAAGGTTGTGACCCGGTTTTGGAGCGTTCTGATGATGATGAGTCGTGGGGCTCACCTAGTAAAATGGCTAAGTATGGGTGCTCCTACTTGGGAATTTGCAGTCCATTCCTCCCTGTTTGATGGGTGCGCTGTATCCTCAGCCCATAATGTTTAAATGTCAACATTTGGGACCCCAACAGACAGGATTCATCGAGCCTATCAAATATGACAAATGACTCTCAAATGTAGTGCTTGTCATCGAGAAAAATGGTAAGCTTCGTGTCTATATTGATTTCGAGAACTTAAATCAAGTTATGCCAAAAGACGAATACTCGATGCCCATGGCCGATCAACTAGTCAATCGAGCAATGGTTCATGAGGTGATTTCCTTTATGGATGGTTATTCAAGATACAATCAAATAAGTATAGCGACTGAAGACATACCAAAAAGGGCATTTAGGTGTCCTGAACCATTGGGAACATATTGTTGGGTGGTAATGCCATTCATTCTGAAGAATGTCATAGCTACTTACCAAAGGGGTGGTAAATGCTATATTTCATGATATGCTCAGGCCACTTCATAAAAGTGCATATTGGTGATGTAGTAGTCAAATCGGTCAACATAGAAGAACGTTTTGCCCATTTACGCAAAGCATTTAAGTGCATGAGATTCCATAAGCTAAAAACGAACCCATTAAAATGTGCTCTTGGGGTATCGACCATAATTTTTTTAGGGTTCTTGGTATATCAACGAGTAATCGAAGTGGATTAAAACAAGGCACGTGCGATTATATTTGCTTAACCGCTAAGGAATAAAAAGGAATTACAGAGGTTCCTAGCCTAAATTAATTTTATATGTCAATTCATTTCAAACTGTTTCAAAAAAACTAACGTGTTTTCTCCATTAGTGAAGTTAAAACTAGGAGATAAATTCAGGTGGGAACCAGAACATCAAATGGCTTTTGACGAAATAAATGAATACCTGAGAAAGCCACTAGTGTTAATGTTACCTGTGAAAGGTTGACCATCCAGGTTGTATGTAGCGGCTTCTACAGAGTCAATCGGAGCATTACTTGAACAAAATGACGATGATCAGAGAGAACGAGCAGTAAGAAGAGCCAACCAAGAGACATTATTCTGTTATAAAAAATTCTATGTTTATCATTATACTTCGCAGCCACAGAATTACAACATTATTTGTTGGTTGAATCTGTTAATGTTATTACAATCATCGATTTAGTGAAATATATGTTGAATCAACCAATTTTAAATGGATGAACTGGTAAATGGGTGTTGACATTATTTGAATTTGATTTAAAATATGTGCCACAAAGAGTAGTAAAAGGGCAGGCCATTGTAAATTTTTTTATCGATCATCCATCTGATACAGAGAACCAGATCCCTCTAGAGATATCGAAATTATATCAGATTCATCTAAACCCTCAGAAGTTGATTTTTGACGGTTAAAGGACCGATAAATCATCGAGAGTTGAGATTATATTAATTACTCCAAATGGAAAGAAGAAGGAATTCTCATTCTAGTTAGAATTTGAATGTATGAATAACCAGGCCGAATATGAAGCTATGATAATCGGTTTAAAATTATTAATAGAATTGAAAGTTCAAAATATAGTGGTAATAGGTGATTCACAGTTGGTGATTAATCATGTGGCAGGATTGTTTAAATGTATTACCGCTGCCTTGTTACCTTACTATGCTTTAGCAATCCAGATGTTGGATAAATTTGATGAAGTCGAATTAATGCATGTAACCCATGATCAGAATGTTAAAGCTAATAAAATGACATACCTAGCTGCGGGCCTCCAAATTCCACGAGGAACAAATGAGCAAATGATCACCGTGTAGAGGAGGAAGTTACCCTCAGCATGTGAAAGAGAATCACTTATAAAAATCTGCCGAGATAAATGATGATGATTAGTGGGTTCCAATCATGAATTATCTTTAGTTCTTGTGAACTAGAATTAATAGAGATGTTCGAAGGACAACCATCAATTACATCATGGTTGACATTAAGTTGTACCGAAGAGGAGCCAATGATGTATTATTTTGGTTCCTAGGCAAAAAAGAAGCCATGTTGGCTATGGCCGAGGTAAATGAAGGGATTTGCTGGAGCCCATCGAGTTGGAAGAAAAATGTGACTCGCATTAAGGTTATATGGATATTTTTAGCTAAAATTTTGGCGATTGTAACCAATATGCTAAAGGTTGCGAAGCATGTCAAAAGCATGGGCGGATCCAAGATGTTCCTGTGGCCGATATGCATCTGATTGATAAGTCATGGCCTTTTAGAGGATGGAGCCATTCATTTAATAGGACAAATTCATGTAGCTTTGTCAAAACAGGATAGTTTTATTATAGTGGCCACATTATTTCACCGAATGAGTAGAGGCGAAACCCATGAAAGGAGTCGACTATAAAGAAATTATTGAATTTATTGAAAATAATATAATTCATCAATTCGAGTAGCTAAATCCATCGTTATGGAGCAAGGAGCAGCTTTCTCATCTACAGAAGTTAAAGATATGGCCAACCGATATAAGTTTAAGATCCTACATTCAACTCCATACTATGCTTAGGTTAACAACCAAGTCAAGGCTAGTAATAAGATCATTAAAAATATATTGAGAAAGATGATCGATGACAATCCTCGAGAATCACATGAGAAATTATCTAAAGCCCTTTGGGCTTACAGAATTTCTCCATGAACAAGTACATGAATGAGTCATTTTGTATTGATCTACGGCCACGGCGCAGTGATACCTTTAGAGGTCATCGTGCCATCTCTAAGAGTTGAACAACAAGATGGCTTGACTGCGACCCAGTATATAGTGGCGATGTTGGTCGAGTTAGAAGGATTAGATGAAATACGTCTAAGGGCCATGGATTCGATATTAACCAATAAAGCTCAGGTTACATGGGCATATAATAAGAAAATGAAAAATAAATCTTTTGAATTGTTAACATCTGAAACTGGACAACATATGCTAATCAGGGATTAATGGTAGATCTTCGTCGTTCGATGGGGACACGATGATGGAGAATGCCGATCGACTGACCTGCAACCATATGGGAAGATTGTGAGGGGGCGTCGGTCGTGCCGGCAAAGGACCCTCTGATGCTTAAGTCTGTACGTGGGGTAATTGAGCATAAGAGCTTTTATTATGTATGAGATTGCTTATTGCGTACCTTGAGATGATGCGAAGGTGTCCTTTTATAGGCGACGATTCTAGCCTATGGCAATGGATTCATAGATCTTGTCTAGGATACGTTTTTGAATTAGAAGAGATTATGCTTATCATGTTCGGATCTCGCATATTTCAGTGCTAATCGCTATCTTTTTATGGCAGTGCGGTAAGTGCTCAGATATAAGGATGTCTGGTGCGAATAGCACTCGGCATCCTCAATTGAGTTGTCAGAAGAGAATGACTGTTATATAGCAGACGTTAGTACCTGAGGCTCAGGCCTCAGTTCTATGTTAGTCACCTGAGGCTAAAGCCAAGGCCTCAGGGCCTTTCCACTATCCGAGGCTAAAGTCGAGTCTTCAGGACTTTGTCCATTATCTAAGGCCAATGCCGAGGCCTCAAAACTATACCCATGGCCGCAAATGAGTCTGAAGGCTTTCCACCTTGACAAGCTTGGATCCTTCTCTAACACGTGTGGTGAGATGGCCTTCATGGGCCACATATCAATGGTAGCACATTTTTTGGGCCATGATAAGGGACACGGCCGGCTTCACTTACAAAAGAAGTCCCCCAAGTTCCGTGGTTAGAGAATCTGAGCATAAAACTTAAAAATGTTATCCTCGGATCATCCAAAGAGAGCTTTCTTGCGCAACTGTCATATATAGCCGGCATAGATTTTGAACCATCGTCATCGCATTAAATAGGCGTGCGAAATGAAAAGGTCATAATCATTCTTTTTCGTACGAAACGACACAATGCATTAAATGTGGCGTGTTGCCTCATACGTTACAACGAACAGGGAGCTGCCAAGAAGGACCGTACATCTTGTATGCTTTTAGGTGGTGAAAGGTTAGAGATCAATCTTGACTTTGTCTACCTCGATCCCCTTAGAAGATATGATGTGTTCAAGGACAATTCCCTTTCGAACTATAAAATGGCACTTTTCCAAATTTAGCACAAGGTTTTTCTCTTGGCATCTCCTTAAAACAATTTTTAAGTGCCCAAGGCACTCGTCAAAGTCACAACCAAATAATGAAAAATCGTCCATAAAGACTTCGAGAAATTTTCCCACCATGTCGGAGAAAATACTCAACAAGCAACACTCAAAAGTGGCGGGGCATTACACAATCCAAATGGCATCCTCCGATAGGCGAAAGTGCCAAAGGAACATGTGAATGTTATCTTCTCTTGATCTTTAGGGGCAATCTCTATTTGATTATACCATGAATATCTATCAAGGAAGTAAAAATGGAAATGACCTGCTAGCCTTTCTAAGATTTGAACAATAAAAGGTAGAGGGGAGTGGTCTTTCCTCGTAACCGTGTTCAACTTCCTATAGTCAATGCACATTCTCCAACCAGTAGTAACTTTGTTTAGCATGATTTCATTGTCGGCATTGGCTATGATGGTAATTCTAGATTTCTTAAGCACAACCTGAGTTGGGCTCACCTATTGACTATCAGATATTGGGTAGATAATACCCACATCCGATAGTTTCAACAACTCGGCCTTAACCACCTCCTTCATGTTTGGATTTAGGCGTTTTTGTGGTTGTCATGATGTTTTCGCGTTCTCCTCATGATGTAGGTTGTGAGTACAAATCAGGGGATCAATTGTCCACCCGATGGCATTTTTATGCTCTCTAAGAGTAGTAATCAATCTATTCTCTTTATCATCATTCAAGTGGGAAGAAATCACCACCGGATATGCCTCATCTCGACCGAAGTAAGCATATTTAAGATTCGACGGCAAAGGTTTTAGGTCGAGCTTCGGCGCCTTAATACTAAATGGTTGAGGCTTGTTGTCGGTTAAAGGTAATGGTTCAATTGGTGCCTTCTACCGGTTAGTTTCAAATACTGGCACAGAATCTAAGAGGGTATCCACCTCCTGAATCATGTCATCATCAATTTTAGGGAAGTGGGCCAGACAAACTTCTAGGTGATCAGAGAAAAGAGTTAGGAGGGATGTGTGTTCCACACATGCATCTATCAAATTAATCTCATAGACCTTCTCATCATCATCTTCAAGTTGTTTGCACATATTATAAATATTAAGCTTAAACGTCATGTTTCCAAAGGACATCTTTACAATCTCATTCCTACAATCGATTATGGCATTTGATGTGGCTAGGAACGGGCGGCCAAGTATGACATGAATTTGAGTGACGGCATTAACTACAGGTTGTGTATTCAAGACAATAAAATCTATCGAGTAGTAGAATCTATCAACTTGGACAAGCACATCCTTAATCACTCCCCTTGGTATACAGATTGATCGATTGGCTAGTTGAAGTGTAGTTTTGGTGGGTTTCAATTCACCTAAACCCAATTGTTCATAAACCATCTTATCCAGCTGGATCCACTTGTAGTCATCTTCAATGCATTAATTCATTAGGTTTTTAATACACAACTGGAATTAGAGTTCCATCGTATCCAGCTGGAGTATGGAGCGGATAAATCAAAGTAATCTGACATAGATAGTCATTCATTAATATAGTTCACAGTTGAAGCATAAGTATTGGGTGTAGGGAATCCAATTCCTTGAATTATACAGGCTAATCCTCTCACAAAACACATAAGATCATAATCATAGTCTTCATCTAATCTTGTCACTATATTAGAGTAGAACCATAACCTGAGTTTGAATCAAACTACTATCAATCAACAGTTCCATCCATCTCAAATTTAGACAAAAGATAAGAACTTGGCTTTGGAACAGTTTCCACATTAAGAACCATGTTTTAAATCGTATGGAATTCGAAGTAACTATCATGCCCTTAGTCTATGGTAGATCAAGGAATTATATAGATATAAACAATGTAAAATAGTTAAGTAAACTAA
This sequence comes from Liriodendron chinense, assembly GCA_003013855.2. Taxonomy (NCBI): domain Eukaryota; kingdom Viridiplantae; phylum Streptophyta; class Magnoliopsida; order Magnoliales; family Magnoliaceae; genus Liriodendron; species Liriodendron chinense. The sequence continues at coordinate 3,968,728 of ML058463.1, read as the reverse complement.
ATTTGGAACTTATAAGTATCACATGAGCCCTTAGTCATCAATAGATCAAAGAAGAACTAGATCTTCATTCAAACTAGAATTAAACCATGTTCTTCATTAAAGCATAAAATAAAACTTAGATTGAATCAACACATTAAAAGCGAACTACAAGCTTCACCTCTTAGCTATAGCTAAGAGGTTTTAGTTCATCTCTAACATCTTTGAACTAAATCTCAGAAAAAACATAAAAAGAGAACCAGAACTAGAAGAAAACTAAAAAACTTGAAGTAGAACTCCTCCAAAGCTCTTATGCAATCCTCCACGTCCTTGATGTCTTTAGAAGAGAATGAAGGTCCCTCTTATATAGAAAAATTCATCACCGTCTCAATTTGCATAAGGATTTATGCACTTGGACTGTCGTCCTTGATGAATCGAAAATCACTTCGATGGATTGTCGCGTGGTCCGATGGATCGAACTTTAGTCCAAAGAGTTGCAAATCTGTTAGCCCATTTTATGATGGATCGAAGTTCATTTTGATGAATCAAAAGTCATTTTATGATGAATTGAAGTTGTGTCTAGAGAGTTATTAAAAAATATTGTAATTAAGGTATGTTCAATGGATCCTTCGATGGATCAAAGACCAATCGAAAGTATTTTATGACGGATCGAAAACCAATCAAAGTATCAATCAAGGCTATTTGTTTCTGCACTTGTTGATTTTTGAACTCCGAACTTTCTTCCACTTGAATTTTTCCTTTCTTTCCTTGCTTCTAAGTAATTTCCCATCATGTATAAATGTCCTCGTTTAAGCTCATTTAATTTGAATATCTCTTATTCCTATAATCATAAAACACATTAAAGTTAGTCTTTAAAGACATTAGTTTATGTAATATGAGCATGGAATTGGGGATAAATATATACAATTTTAGCCTCAACAACTAAGTCCCATATCATTGGATCAATGGATAATAAGAATATTCACATTTTGGCCTTCCAGTACGCATAATTTGACCCGCCAAAATGTGGGGGACGAGTGGTGATACCATTCCCCTCATCGTTATACATAGTGTTAAAGCTCCGGTATCGAATCTTACTCTAGATGGTTAAGTCCTTGAAGAGAAACCCGCTATGATACCAATTAAAATTGCATCAGATCGTCTAATACGACACCTTATGCTGTGCGCGGAAGCTTAGTGAAGCTACTAGAACTACAACTAAATCCTAGAGGGGGGTGATTAAGACCTTTTAAAAACTCTTACCTAATTTAAACTAATTAAGCAAGTAACACTTAACTTCTAAGTTTAAGTGGGTCTAATCACATAGACTATAAATGATTAAGCAATTAAACTCGTAGTCTAAACACATAGATTAATCAATATAAGCCTGATAGAGTAACTAATTTATGTGAGCAATATAGACTACAAATTATATAACTATCAAGCTACTAGTCTATAGAGTGAAATTACAACTTGTGTGTGAATCTAACTATCTAATGCATAGCATACATTCCATTCAAGCATTTATGTAATTAACAATTAAGCAAACAATGTAATAATATACATGTGCTCAAAAGACAATCACAAACACAAGCATGCATAGTGGTTCGGTTGCTCTATTACACTCCCGATTGTCGTACCCAACAGATGAACACACCAGATTTCGCTAAACGAAGGTTTTAAATAAGGTTAACCCCTTAACTTACAACGGTGGTTTTTATAATGGGTTCACCTCTAAACTTGAACTAAGGTTTTTCGAGTTCACCTCTCAACCTGTACATATGCACCCGCACTGGTGGAACACGTACACACCCGTGTCGGTTGCTCACTTTGGAGACTTGATTTAGGCCCAACAAATCTGTTAAGGTCCCACTAAGGAACCTGATTTTAGGCCTGCCAATGATCTATAATGGAATCTGAGTTTAGGCCTAACTAATGTGTCAAGGTCCTACTAAGGAACTTGATTTTAGGCTCAACAAATGAGCCAAGGATCCATTAAGGAACCTAATTCGATTTTGGGTCATAAACTCTCACACTCTTATCTACTAAAGAAAAGAGTGAAAATTGACTCTTCCTAAGCTTGATAACTTATTTGTTGAATTGAGCCTCTTGTGTAGCGCCTTCTTAGGTTGCTTCTTCTCGCTCTCCTATGCTTGAATCAGCTCCTCATGCTCCCTTGATCTTGTTGCCGATGCGTTGTCGATGTCTCAGCTCCAACGATCAATTGCCTTACATTTGATCTTCTTAAGATGACCAAGGTGATGTGAGGTGGTAAATTCTCTATAATTAATGGGAATTGGTTGTCTAGAGTAATTCACGTATTTGGATATCTATAGAGGTTTAGACAAAGGATATACCTATGAGTTTTGGTGCCTAAACATTTAGAGATCAAGAGAAAACAAGTTCATCTTCATTTAAGTTTTGAATGCTTCACCTTGTAATGAATCACAAAGAAGATGACTTGGATAACTAAAGATGCCTAATAATAGTTGCAACAATGGTGGCCTCTAGTACACTAAATTCTCTCTTATAATGCAAAAAATGGAGCTCCATATATATATATATAGAGTTCGAGCTTCAACAGTTAGATTTTTTTACATAACGACTACGTCGGTTGGTTGACTTAAGCTATCAGTCGATCGATAATGAGCATCGGTTGGTTGAATTAAGGCATGGACACATGTTCAATTGTTGTCCTATTTTGGCCTTTATCGGTCGATCGACCAGGTTGTAGGTCTGTTGATACTTGTTGTTAGCCATCGACTGGTCAGCCGACAACATTATAAGTCTGTCGTTTGAGTTGTATTTTTACAATAGCTTACTAACCTCTAAGGCTTTACTTTGGGTGGTCTTTTGGAACACCTAAGGCCAATCTAAGATGACTAAAAGTTTACCTAATTGGGTCCAAGTCATCTATAAGTTTATGTTATTTTGGTTCTAAGGGTTAGGGTCATTAAGACAGCTCTTTTACCTGTATATTCTTCCTTGACACTTCTTATCTACTTGAATCTTCGGTCTTTAGCTTGCCAAGGCCCAACCAACATTACAACACAGGGACGCACGTGATTGACAAATAAGGTGCACTAGTATGCCACAGAAAAGTGCACTAACAAACGAACATCCAGGGGAAGTACACGCCCAACCATCCGCAAAGATAATGCCACGAACAGTTAGCCATATTCAACTTAAATGTAGCCTGCTTCCGGTTGCTAGCCATGTTGCCAAAAGCCTTGTATATGTTACACAACACAGCCAGGGCTAGAGAATATCACAGACCATTTGTTACCCCCCGCCACAGAGAAATAAAAAACTCTGACCTCATCTGCATTCTTGGAACTTAGCAATGCAACCGTCGATAGCCAATACGCAAAAAATCTAGCCAGCTCGCAAGTTGGAGAGAGCTTGTTCAGCTTGGGAAATTTTACCTTCAAGCGATCCCTTAGTGACTTTTGGTCCTTAGCGCTGACATTATACTTCGAGTAATCTAACCTGAAAAGAAAACACTAAACGAGAAACCGATAAACCAAGGCAACCAAGCTACAAAGAGTACAAACAATTGAAACTTACTTCATGCCACGATTGAAATAGACTGGCCAGTCTTCATAATGGATCTTTTTAGTGCTCTTGAATTGGGGCAGCTCAACAAATGACTGAAGACAAGCTTCAGAGTGGTAGCCATCCTGAGTGTTGCCTCGTCGAAAAGAAGACAGTTCTTCATCAATTGGGACGTATTCATCATAGAATGCACCCCTGATTGGCAGACCCTCGATCAATCGCAGGTCCCAAAGGGTGATTTTTATCTCTCTGTACAAGAGATAAAAGAGTTGGTGATTGAACACCAATGGTTGACAAAAACCTTGATCATCATCTGATCTCTATGAAAGTAGCTCGATGTGGCCATGATGGCGTCATAGAGACCCACATGCTCCAGAGTCTCCTTATCACAGTTCAAGATCTCCTTTACCCATGGTTCATAGCCAGCACGTTCATTCAGATAGTGTTGCATTCTGAAGTTCTGGGTTTCCCACATCACCTTCTTACTCAGATGGTCGTATCTTTGCCTTATGATTTCAAAATAATAGATAGGTTAAGGCTAGTGAGGATTGCACATTGGGGTAATAAAGACCATTTCCTTCGGGTCTCCGACCTTCCGCTCATTCCTGTTATCCAATAACTGGGCAGCTAGCAATGTCTTTGGATAGGATATCCATCTATCAACTCCATATAATAAGTTGGACCTCTCACATCCGATGCCTGTGTTTTAATCCCACGCATCTCAATTGATCTATAGTGGCGGAAAGTTCCGCCACGATATAAGATTTTAGGGGCGGCGTTATATATCCGCTACAGTAGGTTAAATGGTTGGATTAGGCCTAAATTAATATCTAAAGTTTGGATTAAGTTGATATTGAAATGTAATGGACGGATATAACCGATATAGTTTGGATTAAGACGATATTGAAATCTAATGGTTGGATTAAGCATGCATTGCTACATAACGAGTGCATTAAACTGAAATCTAATGATTGAATTAAGCTGATATAGAAATTTAATGGTTGGATTGGGCTGATATTGAAGCACATAATGAAATCCAATGGTTAGATTAACTTGATATTGAAATCCAACGATTGGATTAAACCCATTTTGAAATATAACAGTTGGATTAAGCCTATATTGAAATCCGATGGAATTGGATTAAACATATATTGGAATATAACTAATGAATTTAGCTTATATTGAAATCCAACAGTTGGATTATATGGATATTGAAATCTAAGGGTTAGATTAAGCTGATTTTGATATCTAACGATTGATTCAGTTGATATTGAAATCCACTGGTTAGATTAATGGTTGGATTAAGATGATATTGAAATATAATGGTTGGATTAAGGCAATCCCATATTGAAATCCAACTGGTGTATTAAGTTGATATTGAAATTTAACCATCAGATTAAGCTGATAATGAAATTTAATGGTTGGATTGTTAAATTGGACTAAGGTGATATATAAATCGTTTCTGTTGGATTACATTGATATTGAAATCTAGCGGTTGGATTAAAACTAGCCTACATTGAAAACCAACGGCTAAATTAAGCCAATATTGAAATCTAATCGTTAGATTAACCTGATATTGAAATCCACCGATTAGATTAACCTGATATTAAAATCTAACCATTGAATTAAGCTGATAATGAAATCTAACGATTAGATTGTTAAATTGGACTAAGCTGATATAGAAATTTAAACATCAAATTATGTTGATACTAAATTTGAATGGTTTGATTGAAGTAAGCCCATATTGAAATCCAACAACTAGATAAAGCTGATATTGAAATATAAAAGTTGGACTAACCTAAGTTCGAAATCCGACAGTTGGATTAACCTAATATCAAAATCCAACCATCGGATCAAGTAGATAATCAAATTTAATGGTTGGATTAATTGTTAGATTAGACTAAGCTGGTATAGAAATCTAAATATTGGAGTACCCTGATACTAAAATTTAATGGTTAGATTAAAGCTAGCCCATAGTAAAATACAACGACTGGTTTAAGCTGATATTGAAATCCAACGATTAGATTAACCTAATATTAAAATCCAACGATTGGATTAACCGGATATTGAAATTCAACCATTGAATTTAGCTGATAATGAATCTAATGGTTGGCTTGTTAGAATGGACTAAGGTGATAAAGAAATCGGTTATGTTGGATTAATCTGATACTGAAATTTAACGGTTGGATTAAAGGAAGTCCATATTGAAATCCAATGAGTGGATTAAGTTGATATTGAAATCTAACGGTTGGATTAACCTTAGTTTGAAATCCAACCGTTGGATTAATTAACCTGACATTGAAATCCATTGGGTGGTTTAAGCTGATATTGAAATCAACCATCGAATTAAGCTGATAATAAAATCTAATGGTTGGATTGTTAGATTGGACTAAACTGATATAGAAATTGGTTCTGTTGGATTACGCTAATATGTATTGAAATCTAACAATTGCATTAAAGTAAGCTCATATTAAAATCCAATAGCTGGATTAAGCGGATATTGAAATCTAACAATGGGATTAACTTGAGTTTGAAATCCAATAGTTGGAATAACCTGATGTTGAAATCCAACAATCAGATTAAGCTGATAATGAAATTTAACGATTGGATTGTTAGATTGAACTAAATTGATATAGAAATCCAACTATTAGATTATGCTGATATTGAAATCTAATGGTCAGATTAAAGAAAGGCCATATTGTAATTCAACGACTGGATTAACTTGATATTGAAATCTAATGGTTGGATTAAGCAGATATTGAAATCGAGCGCTTGGATTAAGCCGATATTGAATTCGAACTGTTGGATTAAGCCAATATTGAAATCTAGTGGTTGGATTAAGCCGATATTGAAATCTAGTGGTTGGAAGAACTAGATATTAAAATTTAATGGCTGGATTAACCTGATATTCAAATCCAATAGTTAGGTTAATTTTCGGACAATGGTAGAATGAGTGAAGATAACCTCGTTTCAACAGTGAGGTCTAGGTATCGATTCCCAACGTGGGGGTGACCAACATTGCATGGTGACTAACAGTGTGAGTGTGTACTAACTGTTGGATGTGTGTCCTAACAAAAACATAAATGTTTATAGCGGTGGATGGGGTGGTTAACATTGCATGGTGACTAACAGTGTGGGTGGTTGTATTAACAATGGTATCTGTGTCTTAACCCAAAAAATAAAAAAAATAAATGTTTATAGCGGTGGATATAACTATCCACCGTTATATGTCATTATTTCCCCCTAATCAAAACCCTATTCCGCATCTCTCTCTCTCTCTCTCTCTCTCTCTCTCTCATTGCTGACTGACCATCGCCGATGCCTCCTCCACCTCGACTCCCTCTCTCGTTGCTGGCCCACTAGCGCACCCCCTCCCATTCTCTCTCTCTCTCTCTCTCTCTCTCTCTCTCTATCTCACCACCGGCTACTTCACCTCTCATGAGGCCGAGGTCCATCTGTCGTTGTCGGCTATCCCATATGAGGTCAAACCCGATTCTGCAACCCCCCCGACATTAGAAACCTCCCACCTCAGGTATTTGATGTGCATCCATGCCCTCCATTTGATTTCTAGTGGGGCCCACTTTGATTTATGTGTTGTGTATCCACGCCCTCTATCTGATTTCCAATGGGGCCCACCGTGATGTATATGTTGTAATCCACACCCTCCATTTGTTTTCCAATGGTCCACACCTTGATGTGTGTGATGTACATTCACACCCTCAATCTGATTTCCAGTGGGGCCCACCATTATGTATATGTTGTACATCAATGCCCTTCATCTGTTTTCTAGTGGGCACCACCTTGATGTGTGATGTACATTCACGCCCTCCATCTGATTTCCAGTGGGGCCCATGTGATGTATATATTGTACATCCACACCCTCCATCTGTTTTCCAGTGGGTCCCACCTTGATGTGTGTGATTACTGAAATTGCGTCGGGTAGCCTAACACGATACCCTACGCATACGCGTGCAGAAGCTTGAGGAGCAACTAGAATTATGGCTGAACCTATAGGAGGGGGGTGAATAGGACCTTTTTCAAAATCTTTTCGCCTACTTACCAGATTTAACAAATTAAGCTACGTAAGCGATAAACACTTCGGCTTCCAAGCCTAAGTGGGTCCGATTAATAGACTAGCAAAAGATAAAGCAATTAACAACCTAGTCTAATCAACTCATGTGGACTAGAGAGGATGGATCAAGAAGTGCTCAAGTCAACATGAGGTAGTGAAAGTACATCTTGTGAGTGTGGATGTGCCTATCAAGTGCTAAGCATACATTCCTAACTAAGCATACATAATTAACAATTAAACACAATGCATAAAGAGAAATGTGCTCAAGATCAATCACAAACACAAGGATGTATAGTGGTTCGACTACTTGTCTACTCCACTCCCGGTTCAAGTACTCAACCCCTTTGAGCACACCGGCATTCACTGGGGAGTTTAAATCTGGTTCCTCCCAACCAAGGTGTTTTAACTCGGATCCACCCAACCGGGGAGTTTACAGGTTCCTCCCAACCTACACGTTTGCACCCGTGTTGGTGGCTCCCCCTTGGAGACTTTGTTTTAGGCCCGACTAACGTGCCAAGGAACGGCTGACGTCCCTAGATTTTAGGCCCAACTAATAGGCCAAGGATCGACTGACGACCCCGGGGTGAGTTTGTCAAACAAACTCTACACTCAACTCCCACAGGGAATTGAGTGGATGGACTCTTAACAAGACAACCTTACTTGTCGGATTGAGCCCCTTGTTGCGCCGTCTTGGGTTGCTTCTTCTCGCTCTCCCGTGCTTGAATCAGCTCCCCTTGTGCTCCCCCGATCTTTGACGCCGCCGCTTTGCCAAGGCTTTAGCTCCAAGATCAGCTACCTTGCATGTGATGCTCCATTGGAGATGCCCAAGGTGCTAGGGAATGGTGAAACCTCTACAAATGGTAGGAAATGGGTTTCCTAGAGGAATGCACCTAAATGGACTCCTAGGTAGTGTTTAGACAAAGGATTTAACTATCATCAAGGTGTCTAAACCCTAGGAATCAAGAGGGAACAAGTCCTATTCTCAAGATGCCATTGAATGGCCCAAGCTTGTGATGAAAACACAAGGAGAATGGCTTGCTATAGGTTTGGGATAGAGCCTCTAATGATCTCTAGCAATGGTGGCTTCTATCTCCTCAAAATCCCCTCTCTTAGCTCAAAAACTGAATCCCCCATCTTAAATAGATTTTCTTCCAACGGTCAAAAAACGGGCAGATTCGCGCATCTCCGATTGATCGGAAGAAGGTCCGATTGATCGGAGACCTGTCCGATTGATCGGAGACAAGTCCGATTGATCGAAAATCTATCCAGTGAAGTCTCTGGAAGATATTCCGATTGATCGGAACACTGTCCGATTGATCGGACGGACCCCTTCCGATGGATCGCAAGACTGTCCGATTGATCGGAGTCCTATCGGAGCCAGTGTCCGATTGATCGGAGTCCTATCGGAAACTGCTGTTTGAGCCTATTTGATTACAGCAGCTTCCACCTCTTTAATTAGTCTAATTTATCATGTTTTTCATGGAGTTCTAAGACTAATGATGATGACTAAAGGTATACCTAGTTGGTCCAAGTCATCTAAGAGGTTATGGGTTAGGTTTTGGTCAAGGCAAGGCACACCAAGGCATCACATTTACCTGTTTCTTTTTCCTTGATGCAGCCGGTTCGTCTTGAGTCTTCGTTCTTTGTCTTCATTAAGCTCAACCGACACTAGACCCACTGACCTAAGTAATTGACAAACAAGGTGCACTAGTATGCCACAGAAAAGTGCACTAACAATTACATCCACGCCCTCCATCTATTTTCCAGTAGGGCCCACCGTGATGTATATGTTGTACATCCACGCCCTCAACCTGTTTTCCAGTGGGACACCACCTTGGTCAATTGAACCATAACTGCAGGGCCTGATGTGATATATGTTCCTTACATCCACACTATCCGTCCATTTTAACAACTCATTTCAAGGCATGATCTAAAAAAATGTAGCAAATTAAAACCTTAAATGAGGTTTTCCCTTCATCAGTTTGTGTGACATAATCAACAAATTGGATGGCCAATAAATATTACAGTGGGTCCTAGAAAGTTTTTAATGCTGGGCATTCAATCACCACTTTTATTGTGGTGTGGTCCACTTGAGATTTGGATTTGCCACAATATTTTTGCACTCATGTCCTATAATGATTTGGAAAAATAGTTGGATGGCATGGATGAAACGAACACATCATGGTGGAGCTCACAAAGCGCCATCCAATAGTCATAGGTAATCCACGACGGTAAATCCAAAGCTCAAGTGGACCACAAACCAGAGAATGAATGCCCACCATTGAAAACTTCTTATGGCCAACAAAAGTTTTGGACTAGGCTAATATTCAAAGGTGGGTGTCATTATTCCTATCGCTTCCTGTGGTGTGGTCCACTTAAGCTTTAGAGCAATTTCTTGGCGACAAAATTTCTCTAGAGATTTTGTAAAAAATTTATTTTGGCAATTTTTCCTGTTTCTTGTATTTTTATTTATTTGGGGGTAAAATAGATTTTGTCATTTAAAACATGGTTTTTAGACTCAATGACTATGATAGACTCTTTATCTTAGGTTGAGCCATGACTTACTTGAGTTAGAGGCCTACTTAGATGACACCATCGAACTCTTCTAAGTCATAAAACCACAATTCAAAACCCCAAAGAGAGTTTGTGAATAAGCATTCCACTTGAAACATGCACACTTACATCATTCAAAAATGAATTTAGGAAAAAAAACATTATTTGCTTCAAGAGCAAGTGGGTTTTCACATGGGACCCTTTCAGGTGTTAAAACCATGGGTGACAATGGGCTAGGTTTAGGCCACTTGACAATGAGGGTCCAAGACCTAAGCTTAAGAGTGTGAAAAAGTTTGGTTTGGCTCACGCTCGATCCAACCTGGCCTTGAGAATTGATAAAATCCCTATTTTTAACTTGAATCTTCCTAATATATCTGTTAATTAAGGGGTACAACATGCATAAAGAAATACGTACTTAGGATAACTCTAGACCAGGATATGGATTTCCTACAACATGAAGCTTGGTAAGGCCCATCGTGATGTTTTTGAGAAATACACCCTGTCCATACATTTTTACAAATTATTTTAGGACATGAGACAAAAAATGAGGCAAATCCAAAACTCAAGTGGGCTACATGACATGAAACAATGGGTAGGAAAATGACTACCATTGAAACCTCCCTAGGGTCCACCATGATGTTTATATGTCATTCATACATAAGGTCATTCCTAATGGGATGAACTGATAACACAAAAATACTAACCTGATTCAAAACTTCTATGGCCATACAAATGTTTCAATGGTGGATGTTTAATCCTCGTTGTTTCCTATTGTGCGACCCACTTGAGTTTTGGATCTGCCTCATTTTTTGTCTCATGTCCTAAAATGATTTATAAAAATGTGTGGATAGGGTGGATTTATCATAAACATCATAATGGCCCCACCAAAGGCTTCTGTAGAGGACTACATTTAATATAACCTTGTCAAGAATTAGAATAACATATTTATAAAATATAAGATACATATGAAGTCAGGTCAGGCCAAGCTTAGTCGACCTAAAATGACTTGAGCCCAAGCTCGGTTGGAAATATGGATTAGCAGCGTGGATAAAATATGCTATGGGGTCCACTAACTTTTGACACTAGCTAGCTAGCCAAACCAAGTCTGACTTTGGGAGAAGCAAATTGGTGGTGACAGGTGTTGTGGGGTGAACCATGATATATGTGGTTTATATCCACACTGTCTATTCATTTTACCAACTCAATTTAGGGCACCAACCCAAAAATGAAGTAGATCCAAAACTTAAGTGGACAACACCACAGGAAACAGTGGGTCAAAACTTAATTCCCAGGGTATATAAAGCCTTAGGATTTTTTTTCAATGATGGACGTTTAAACCACTTGAAATTTGAAACCGCTTGATTTTTTTTACACCATGCCTTATAATGAGCTAGAAGGCCGATGGTCAGACTAGAAATGACATCCATCTGTGATCCAGTGGTTGATTAACTAAGTAGGTTGATTAGTCAAGTAGGTTGATTAGCCAAGTAGTTTAACTAACTAAGTAGCTTGCGAAATTGCATGGGTAGTCTAACACAACACCGACACGCTATGCACAGAAGCTTATAGAGCTACTAGAACTATGGCTAAGTCGTAGAGGGGGGTAATTAGGACCTTTTGAAAAATATTACCTAATTTAAACTAATTTAATAATTAAATTAATTACGTAACACTTAGATTCCAAGCTTAAGTGGGTCCAATCATATAAACTAGAAAATGATAAGCAATTAAAAAACTAGTCTAATTAGTGAAAATACAACTTGTGTGTGAATCCACCTATCTAGTGCATAACATACATTCCATTCAAGTATTTGTATAGTTAATAATTAAGTAAACAATGCAAGAATAAAAATTTGCTCAAAAGACAATCACAAACACAAGCATGTATAGTGGTTCGGTTTCCCTACTTCACTCCCGATTACCATACCCAACTCATGAGTACACTAGATTTCACTAAACGGAGGTTTTAAATGAGGTTAACCTCTCAACCTATAATGAAGGTTTTTACAACGGGTTCACCTCTCAACCCAAACAGAGGTTTTCCAGGTTCACCTCTCAACCTGTACATATGCACCCATACCGGTAGAACACGTACACACCTGTGTCGGTGGTTCCCTTTGGAGGCTTTGATTTGTGCTCTACACAAGAGCCAATGTCCTACATAAGAACTTGGATTTAGGCCTAAAAATGTGCCAAGTTCCTACTAAAGAACCTGAATCTAGGCCCAACTAATTAGCCAAGGTCATACTAAAGAACCTGGGGTGAGTTTGGGTCACAAACTCTCACACTTTAACCTACTAGAAGAAAGAGTATGACAGACTCTTGAACTTGACATTTACTTATTGGATTGAGCCCCTTTTGTAGTGCCGCATTGATTTTCTTCTTCTCGCTTTCTTGTGCTTAAATCAACTCCTCTGGCTCCCTTAATCTTGTTGCCACTGCTTTTCCAAGGCTTCAGCTCCACCGATTAATCACCTTGCATTTGGTTCTCCTTTGAGATGCCCAAGGTGAAAGGGGATAGGTTGAATCCTCTACAACTAATGAGAATGTTATTGCCTAGAGGAATTCAACTAAAAGGATATCTAGAGAGGTTCAGACAAAGGATATACCTATTGATTTTGGTGCCTAAACATCTAGAGATCACAAGGGAACAAGTTTATCTTCATTTTAGCTTTGAATGCTCCAACAAGTAATGAATCATAAGGAAGATAACTTGGGTAGCTTAGGATTAGAGCCTAATAATGGTTACTATAATGGTGGTACACTAAATTCCCTATTCCAGTGCCCAAAATTTGAGCTCCATATATATAAAGTTCGAGCTCCAACGAATAAAAAATGGGCATAATGGCTCCTATCGATCGGTCGACCAGACCTATTGACTAGTCGAAATGGGTCGTTGGCCAGTCAAAATTAAGTGCCAACTAGTTGAATTACCCTGTGGCTTATGAAATCTAACTGTTTAGTTTTCAACCACTTTTGACCTGTTGACCAGTGTTATCGACCGATTGACAAGGCCCATCGGCTCGTCGAATTTCTTTAGGACTGATGTTCAGTTGCTATCCCGATAATGGGAAATTTCAACTTGTCGACCGATCCCGTCAACCGGTCGAAGACGCTACTCGACTAGTCAATAAACCAGCCGACTAATACAGTGAATTCTGCTATTTGGACAGTTTGTTTACAACAGCTCACCTACCTCTAAGGTCTTACAAATGGTGGTCTTTTGGGACTCCTAAGGCCATTCTAAGATGATTAAAAGTTTACCTATTTGGATCCAAGTCATCAAGAGGTTAAGATTATTTTGGTTCTAAGGGTTAGGGTCACCAAGGCATCTCTGATTTACCTGTTGCTTCTTCCTTGATGCTTCTTGTTCACTTGAATCTTTAGTCTTCAACTTAACAAGGCTTAATTGACATCACAACACATGGATGCACGTGATTGAGCAATAAGGTGCACTAGTATGCTACAGAAGAGTGCACTAACAGCTTGATCGACCAAGTAGCTTGATTAATCAAGTACATTAAACTAGATGAGTAGCCCTTAAACTATCCAAGTAGTTGTTATTGTTAAATATTTATCTCTTGCTCATTTGTTACCAAATTTATTTTCATCTTTTACACAATGGATATATTTTATTTGTTTACATACTGCTAATGGTTGGTTGAACTTGAACAAATCGAACGCTAGTTGTTTTGAGTTTGGTTTGATGAATGCATGAACTTGTTGAACTCGGTTCAGTTTTAGCCAAACTTGAACTTCGCTAGCTAGCTATTTTGTATTTAGTTTGGATGAATGCATGAACTTGTTGAATTCGGTTCGGTCCTAGCTGTACTTGAACATAGCTAACTAGCCGTTTTGAGTTTGGTTTGGATGAATGATGAACTTGTTGAATTCTGTTAGGTCTTAGCCGAACTTGAACCTAGGTAGTTAGCTGATTTTGAGTTTGGTTCGATGAATGTATGAACTTGTTGAATTTGGTTTAGTTTTAGAAAAACTAGAACAAATCGAACACTAGCTGTTTCAAGTTTGGTTCGATGAATGCAAGAACTCGTTAAAATCGATTCGATTTTAGCCGAACTTGAACTTAGCTAGCTAGTTCTTTTGTGTTTGGTTTGGACGATGAATGCATGAACTTACCTAGCTAGCTGTTTTGTGTTTGGTTTTGTTGAATGCATGAACTTATTGAATTTTGTTCGGGTTGGGCCAAACTTAAACATAGCTAGCTAGACGTTTTGGAGTTTGGTTGGTTGAATGCATGAAGATGAATTTGGTTCGGGTTGAGCCAATCTTGAACAAATCAAACATAATTGTTTCAAGTTTGGTTTATATGAATGCATGAAGTTGTTGAATGATAAACTCTTTTTATGTTTGGTTTGGATAAATGCATGAAGTTGTTGAATTTGGTTTGGTCTTACCAGAACTTGTTGTGTTCTGAATTGTGCATATTTAGACCCCAATTCATCACACATTTACACAGTTTCCAATGTTAAAGAAGAGATGTTATATATGTATTTATGTTTGTAGGTAAAGAAGAGAGACTTCATGAATTCATTGCTAAAAAGGACTATTTAGATACTTTAAAAATCAAGCAAAGAAGGAAAGAGAGGAAGAATCGAAGTGGAAGAAAGTTCGGAGTTTAAAATTAAAAAGTGCAGAAACAGACATCTTCGATTGGTGTTCGATTGGTCTTCAATCCATCATAAAATCAATTTCGATTAGTCTTTAACCCATCAAAGAATCCCTCAAACATACCTAAAATACAATATTTCTGGATAACTCTCTGGACAAATCTTCGAATCATCATGCAAGTTTTGATCCATCATAAAATGCATTTCAATCCCTCAAAATTCACTTCGATCCATCATAAATTGGCCTGAAAAGTTTGCAACTCTCTGAACTACTTTCGATCCATCACAACTGAATTCGAGCCATTGATGTGAGAAGTTCGATCCATCAAAACGTCCATTGAAACAGACGTAAGTGTAAAAATCTTACGCACTTGGAGAGGTGGTGCATGTTTTATCGTATATAAAGAGATACCTACTCTCTTCCTAAGGCATAATAGAAGAGTTCTAGACGTGTTAGAGGTTGAGAGATCCGAAGTGGAGCTTCTACAACTCCAAGTTCTTTAAGCTCTTCTTTTCTTTTGATTTTTATTTCAATCATGTTTATGATTGGCTAGACCTCTTAGGTAGGGCTAAGAGGTGAAGCTTGTAGTTAATATTTAATGTTGACTTCATTTATTTAAGTACATGAAGTTTAAGTTTGAATTTTTAAAGTTCTAGTTTGAATAAACTTGGTAATTTTATAGAATTCTGAGATATCTTGTGCTAAGTACATGAGATGCTTATGAGTTTCTGGATTGATCAGTATGTTATTATGAGAATCGAATGTTGGAAACCTTAGATCTACCATAATTTCCGGATGCGATTGATGCTTCAAAGTTCCATTGGTTCAAGTTCTCCATACTTGAAGTAGAACTAGAAGTTCAGAATTTCCAGATTATGTTTCATTGTTTATGAGTTTTTGAATGTGATATCTTCCAATTGGATAGAGATAAGACTTCAATTCCAATTGTGTTTGTGCTTAATGAATGTATTAACATTGAGGATTGCTACAAGTGGATCCTTAGCGCTCTAGTTTCTTTTATTTTTTAAGATTTCAAACTTTTTAGTTGTTTACGTTCTTCAACTCAATTCAATACAAAATAATTAATCTATTTAGCCTAGTTAGATCTTTGGAATTGGTTAACATTTTCAATCCTTGAGGACGATCTCGATCTCACGATCGAATTATTACCACAGTGCAACCCTACACTTGGGCTTGTCAACTAGTTTTTAGCTCTGTTGTTAGGGATTTAAAAGGTTCTAAAGTTTAGTTTCACATAGTATAGATAGGTTTTCCTATTTTCTAAATTTTTTTAGAACTAACATTGTTTGCTTTGTTGTTATGTAGGATTTCATTAACATAGTTCTTCAGATTTAGTATTATTTTTCTTACTTAGTCTCTTTAATTCAAATTTTATTTTCTCAGATTTTTTATTTTTAGGATTTTTGGATTTAGTAGTTTTTTGTGTGGTTTATGTCCTATTGGGAACGTGATCACACACATCGTCTTCTAAGTGAGAGAGGTTTAACAAAAGGACTCCAAATTCAGAAAAGAGTTAGAAAATATTTAGAAACTTGTGAGAAATTAGGAAGTATGGCTACAAATCAAATTCCTCAAAGGAATTCTCCTCCTCCTCCTAATCAAAATCAAAATCTAGAGGAAGAAGGAGAGAATGGGGTGAACAATGCGCCTCCAATCAGAACTTTATGTGATTGTTTACAACTGGCTAGAGTAACCACACCTTCATGCATGGTTTTTCCAACCGATGCTGGAAATATTAATTCCAAGCCGGATGTCATTTAATTATTGCCGAAGTTTCATGGGCTAGATTCTGAGAGCCCATACTTACACTTAAAAGAATTCGATGAGGTTGTAGCTACCTTACAATATAACAACATCTCGGAGGACGTAATTAAGCTTAAATTGTTTCCCTTCTCCTTGAAAGAAAAAGCCAAGACATGGCTTCATGCTTTAAGACCAAGGTCTATAAGGATATGAGCTGAGATAATCTGGGAGTTCTTGAAAAAGTTCTTCCTAGTTCACAAGAATAACACCCTTAGGTGAGCTATAATGAACTTCTCATTAACAAGGGTGAGACTTTCTTTCAAAGTTGGGATAGATTTAAAGATCTCCTACTTTCTTGCCCACACCATGGCTATGAAACATGGCGAGTAATAAGGTTCTTTTATGATGGATTAAGTTCCAACATGAGCGAATTCATAGAAATGATGTGTAATGGGGAGTTCATGAGTAAAGACCCACAGGAAGCATGGGCTTACTTTAATATGTTGACAAAAAATGCCCAATCTTGGGATACCTTAGACAAATCAAGTAATCTCAAGCCTTCTCAATCGAGAGAGAAAGGAGGTATGTACATACTCCGTGAGGACGATGATGTAAATGCTAAGATAGTTAGCCTCATAAGGAAGGTCAAGGCCATGAAACTTAGGAATGTCGAATTAACAAAATCTAGCTAAATTGTTGAAAACGTATGTGGTATTTGTTACGCTAATGTACACTCTACTCGAGATTGTCCCATAATTCCTGTGTTTCAAGAGGTGTTACAAGAGCAAGCCAATGCTACAAACGCTTAACAACGGCCTTTCAATGGGCTGATGGGTAACACGTACAATTCCAATTGGAGGAATCATCTAAATTTCAATTGGAGGAAATCCTACCAATTTTCAAAGAGGGCCACCAATGCAAAACAATATGACCCCACCACCAATGACAATGGAGGATACCTTGAAAGTCTAAGCGCAAAATAAATTAAAAGATGTTCCAGGAATTAAAAGTCTCGGTTGAAGAGATTAAATTCCACTTAAACCTTAGGGAAGGGACCTTTCTGGCCCAACCTCAGCCAAACCCCAAACCAACATGTGAAATAAATGTCTCTAATTCCTTTAACCAACATGTGGAGCAAGAAAAATTCATTACCACTCTTAGAAGTGGTAAACAAATTGACAAATCTATTCTGGTGAAGGTTGACACGTCTAATGATCCGGTAATTTCTAAGAATGAGAACGGATCTAGCTCAGCCCCACAAGAGAAGGAACACCAATACAAGCCCGTTGCACAATTCCCATAAAGGTTGATTGCACACAAACCTCTAACCAACTCTCATGACATTCTGGAGGTTTTTAAGCAAGTTAAGATCAACATTCCTCTACTTGATGTCATTAAACAAACTCCCTCATATGCTAAGTTTCTTAAAGACCTTTGCACAATCAAATAGAAAAACAATGTACAACAAAAGGCCTTTCTTAATGAGCAAGTGAGTTCCTAACCCAAAAGACCCCCCCCCCCCCCCCCCCCCCCCCCCAAATATATATATATATATATATATATATAAGGATTTTGGTAGTCCAATAATTGTTCGCTCGTCTCAAGTGCAAGGCTGCGATGTAGTACTAATCTCGGTAAGATCGAGGTCGATCCACAGGGAATTAGGGTAAACAATCTAAATCATCCAAATACTTCAATCTTAACGGTTTTGGAATCAAGTTTTAAGAACTAAACAGAAAACAGTAAATAATAAAGGAAAATCTGATAATTAAGTGAACTAAGGCTTTATGGATCCACTTGCAGTAGTCTAATGTGAATTCATTCATCCAATCATAAATAAAACTAAATTCGAAGTTCTATCTCTCGTTTAAATGGAAGATTAAACATTTAAACACAAACAATCCCACTTAAGTCAGAAAATCAGATTTTAGTTTTAATGAAGCACATAAAACTTGAACTTGTAGCCTTCGAAGTAACAGCCATACCAAGAGATCATGACATGCTCTAGAGTTATTACAATTCAATTCTAATCAATCCAAACATGGTAATCTCAGAGAATTGCAAGGAACTCATGTCCGAAGTACATGAACTCTCATAAAACATCCAAAAATCCAACTTTATTCAAACTAGAACCTTAAAAATCCAAACTTTAGTAAATGTACTTGAATTAAATGAATCATACATTAGAACTAACTACAAGCTTCACCTCTTAGCCCCAGCTAAGAGGTTCTAGCCGAGCATTATCATGCTTTAACTAGAAACAAAAGGAAAACTACTAAAAGCATAATAAACCAAAATCGGAGGAGTTGCAGACGCTCCACGATGATCCTATTCACCTCCCACGACTTCCCAAGCCTTCTATGATGACTTTAGATAGAGCCTTAAGTGTCATTTTATAACATTG
Organism: Liriodendron chinense; assembly: GCA_003013855.2. Taxonomy (NCBI): domain Eukaryota; kingdom Viridiplantae; phylum Streptophyta; class Magnoliopsida; order Magnoliales; family Magnoliaceae; genus Liriodendron; species Liriodendron chinense. The sequence goes on along the minus strand of ML058463.1, from coordinate 3,949,775 downwards.
AAGTTCCACCGCCTCAGAATCTTCCAGAAGTACGTAAGAGGTTACGTAGCGCATGCAAAATCGAAGTTTCATGAACAAGCTACTGGAAATCTAGAATTTCCTGGATTTACACTTGGCCGACTGGTCATGACCAGTTGGAGCTGACTGGTCGACCGGTCATGACCGGTTGGATTGGTTTGGTCCAATGTCCGGTGACTCTAGAGTGGGGGCAGCCATGTGGCCGACCGGTCATGACCGGTTGGACCAACATGAAGCCTTGTTTTCTTCATTCTTTTCTCTCTTCTCTTCTCTTCTCCTTGCATCTTCTCTCTTCCATTGGCTCATCTTCCTTCATCATCAAGTGGCTCTAAAAGTGTTCTTTTAGCCTTCAAATAGGTGAAATCTCTCTGTCATTCCTACAATCACAAAACATGCATTAGATAGTTTTTTAAATATAGAAATTATACATAAAATGTGATGAAATGGGGTTAGAATATGTATAAATCAAGAGCTTAACAACAATTTCTTGCATTATTGGAGACTACCGGATAGAGCGCACATTACTAGGCTTGGGTTCACGCATGAATTTGATTCATTTCTCGGTATATAAGCAATTGATTCTTAGTGAATTAAAACCCACCAAAACCACATTGAAACTTGTTGATAGATCCATCCAAGTACCGAGAGGGATGGTTGAGGATGTTTTTGTCTAAGTTGATAAGTTCTACTACTTGGTAAACTTCATCGTCTTGGATACACTACTAGTTATGGATACAAGCACTCAAATTTCGATTATTCTAGGCCGCCCATGCTTGGCTACATCAAACGTAATTATCAATTATCGAAATGGAGTAATGAAATTGTCTTTTGGGAACATGACATTGAGGTGAATGTGTTCCACATGTATAAAAGGAAAGAGGATAATGATGATGATGAGTTCCATGAGCTAAACATGATTAAAACATTAGAGGAAGGGGAGCTCCTTCAATACGAACTTACCGAGACCTTAGAGACATGCTTGACACATTTTAAGGACTCGGAGAATCACATTATTTCTGAAATTGTGTATGCATTGAGTAGTGAGAAGCCGATAGTTGATACTAGCTGGTGGAGGCATAGTTTTGAAAAGTTACCACTAACCACATCAAAGCCTCTCCCGTCTAGTATTCGTCTTGGATTCACAACCAGTTATGAATATGAGCACTCAAATTCCGATTATTCTAGGCCGCCCATTTTTTACTACATCAAGCGCAATTATCAGTTACCGGAATGGAGTAATGAAGTTGTCTTTTGGGAACATGACATTAGAGGTGAATGTGTTCCACATGTGTAAAAGGCTAAGAGGATGATGATGATGATGATGATGATGAGCTCGATGAGCTAAACATGATTAAAACATTAGAGGAAGGGGAGCTCCTTCAATACGAACTTACCGAGACCTTAGAGACATGCTTGACACATTTTGAGGACTCTGAGGATCACTTTATTTCTGAAATTGTGTATGCATTGAGTAGTGAGAAGCCAATAGTTGATACTAGCTGGTGGAGGCATAGTTTTGAAAAGTTACCACTAACCACATCAAAGCCTCTCCCATCCAGTATTAATGTAACAACCCGAAATTTTGGCACCCGAGTACGGAGACTCTGATCCTGAGTTCCCGAGTGTTAACTAAATAAAATGCTATTTTAGGAATGCCACACGTGGAAAATACACCCACGTGTGTCCTCAATCAGATTTATATTCATTCCATTTACAAATAATCAGAGTAACGCATTTCAATTAGCGGATCATAAGCAAAGCAGAGGTAACTAAATCTAAAAATATAGGGCTAACACCCTAGATGAACAATTCAATCGCAGTGTAAGCCCATATGAGAATTATACGAATCGCAATAAAAGTAATAGGAAGGGAAAATGCATCTACCAAAAAGGACGAAGCTAAAAGATTATAAGGCGCCTGTGCGCACCACCAACTGGTCCTATTCTTGAGAATCTGTATATATCAAATAGAAGGCGTCAAAACGCCAACATAGTGAAGAAATAACCCCAAGGTTAAACTCGGGATATTTAAATTATAAATAGGTTTATATAAGTGTATCATTCTTAAGCATGTTGTCAAATCATTCAAGTTAGGGTAATGTCCGCATACAAATCATACATCATCCTAGGCTAGTTGATTAAATGCATGGATGTCATGATTCCGCACACAATGCATGTCTCGGGCAAGCCCTGGCCCGACCAACTGGTATCAGAATCCACAGTCCACCTGTCTAGCAGGTCGTAAGTCGTGACTGAGTACACAGCCCGGATGACACAGAGAAATGACATGAGGTGCTCAAGGTAGTGCTGGCGCCACATCAAGCAACCAGGCTACACGAGTCCCCCTCAAATGCAATGTCATGTATGAATGATTAATTAAAGTATTTATTAGTCCAATTCATTCAGCAAATTGGTGAAGCCAGAATACCACATCGTATCTAACCAGGACTATCTGGCTCCCTACGATGCGTCGCCAATCATCACCAGTAGCCCCTCGATCCAAGGTTGAGTTATCCTACCATGAAGCCTGGTTTGACCGTGACTTGTCAGCCACGACCAAATCAAAGCGGAAGGTCTCATATCCCAAATATCAAATACGATTAATTTGTTTAGAGGTGCGTGCGTTTCACTCGGAATTATCCCAATGCACGCCCGGGTCGTTCGAATGGTGCACATGCACGCAAACATCGGCCAAGATCACATTTGTCACAAGGGCCATTCGAACAACAATCGGTCACCCCTGTCAATGCTCACTGGTCACTACGGGGAGGCACCACACCAGCGTAGGCCGACAGCTCAAACACGGTGTCCTATACCACCATGCCTGGCTCATGAGACTTGGTAGATCGAGTCGCAATATGGTTTTAAGTAGACTATTCATAGTGGGAACGATGGTATTCTAGATTCCATAGGATGTGATTCAAGAATGAAATACAAAAATGATTAACTCTGAATTGGGCTTATTCGATGGACCCAAGTGGACGACGACAAACCAACAATGGCCACTATCGGTTGACCGTGTCCCGCTTGGTCGATCGAATAAGTCCCTGATTGCCAACCCAGTGGCAGGCAGTACCCTATATCAACGGTTTTCAGAGCTTAATCCAAAGCAACGGATACCTTATTATAATAGCAATTTAGGTTATTAAATACCTAATCATAAACATATCTAAGCACCTGGCCCGACCGACTAGCCCGACCGATCCAAAGGACCCGAATGACATAGCCCGGATGACACAGGGCGCCACATACATCCACAAGCATAGATATATTACAATATTGTAAATTTATATCATTCAGGCATTTCATCGAGCATGTTATCAATCAAACAACCATAGAGGCATTCATCGAACATGTTATGCACACATCAACAATTAACGTATAAATTCAACCAATCATTAATTAAGATTCGTCGAGAATAAGCTTGAGGGTAGATCTTCACCTTGGAATCGAAATTACTTGATTCGGATGAGGCCGGAGCGATCCAAATACGGTCCGAACGTCAGAAATTGGAGAATACCTCAATTACCTACAATGAATCACAAATCTAGTGTTAATCAATTAAGGTTTAATCTAATTAAGTGTTTAATTAGGGTTTAGGGTTTTGGTATATGAGATTTGGGAAAATCCCAAATCGATTCAACGAATCGGGGCCCAAATTCGGTGCACCGTCGGAATCCCAATGGAGTCGAGTTTGGTTACGGCTTTTATAAAGCGTGGGCCACACCCAGTCGATGACCGGGATCTCAAATCCTAGCAAGAGGAACCCTAGGGTTAGGGTTCCGTCGGAAACAAATAGGGGTTTTTAACCCTAATGGTCAAAAAATGAAGAAAATGGAAGGAAGAGGAAAAAAAGAGGTAGCTGAACAACTTACCTAGCATGAGGAGGAGAATCTGACCCAAAGCCACCGGATTTTGGCTGGAGAAGACGCGAGAACGGGCATGGAGGCCGGAGAGATCTTGAAAATCCGAGATTTCTAAAGTTGGAGGAAGATTTGAGGGAGAAAGGAGGTTTGAGAAGGGAGGAAGAGAGCTAGGAGGGCTTAGGAGTTTAGGGGAGAAGAGAGTGGAGGAGAGAAATGAGAGAGAGATGGATTGAATGGGGTTTGCAACCCCCCTTTTATAACGGACCAGCCACGACCGGTTGGCCGGTTCCAGATCCGGTCGGCCGGATCCCGCTGTCCACCCATTTTTTCCTTCAAATTAGGCAGCCCAACCGGTCGCCTAACCGGTCGGCCGGCTACCTAACCGGTCGGCCAGTCGTCCCTTGGCCATTTTCTCTGAAAATTTCAGATTTCTTCCCTGCACAGTGAGTTCCCACACAGTCCAAGCTACTTGTCAGCCTTATTTACAAAATAACATTTAAGTAAATGTCAAACATGACATTTACTTTAAGTTATTTATGTAAATAAGGAAGTACCCCCCATTTGGATTCAATAAAAAATACTAGAAAACTGAAATCCCAATAATAAAGATTTTGATTTTCCCCTCCAAGTACAAATCGCAACTTTTTGGCATTTCCAAAACATAACGCCTTTTAAAAGAGAAGGTTTTTGCCAAATCTAAACCGTTCAAAAAATCTGAAATACCTCAAATAGGCTAAAACACCAAGGTCCGGTAAAATATTCATGATGGTCTTGTCGATCTACGAGTGGATTGATAATTCAGGGTTCTTTACTTAGTCTCTACAGACAGCGACAAACCCGAGTCAACCCAATATTCGAAAAACTCTTCCGAACCATGTGATCTTCCAACTCCTAAACTAATTCCATCATTTCTTTGGTAAAAACATTCATTTTAGTCCCCAATACATGTGAACACACGTGCGGGTACGCTTATAACCGACACACCGAAGGTAATGCCCAAGGACTTCCAATTTCCAAGTTAGTGAAAATCCGGGGCGTTACAATTAAACCATCGAAGCTTGACCTAAAACCATTGCCATCTGAGTTGAAATATGTTTACTTAGGTTGAGAGAAAACATACCCAGTGGTAATTGCCTCTCACTTAGGAAAAGACCAAGAGTTGAAATTGATAGACACGCTCAAAGAACACAAGGGAGCCATTGGATGGACAATAGCGGACCTTAAGGGGATAGACCCTTCGGTTTACACTCACCGCAGCCACCTCGAAGACAATGCCAAAATGACTAGACAACCTTAAAGATTATTAAATCCAAACATGATGGAGGTTGTCAAAGCCGAGGTATTAAAGCTATTAGATGTGAGTATCATCTACCCCATTTTAGATAATTGATGGGTGAGTCCAACCCAAGTTGTCCCTAAAAATTTCAGTATTACCATCATAAAGAATGCTAACAATGAGCTTATACCGATAAAAGTTACCACAAGTTGGCGTATGTGCATAGATTATAAGAAGCTCAATATGGTCACAAGGAAAGACCACTTCCCTCTCCCATCCATGGACTAAATTTTGGAGAGGTTGGTGGATCATTCCTACTATTGCTTCTTAGATGGCTACTTTGGGTACAAACAAATTGAGATCGCCCCGAAAGACCAAGAGAACCACTTTTACATGCCTGTTTAGTACCTTTGCTTATTGAAGATGCCATTCGGGCTATGTAATGCACCCACCACATTTCAGAGATGTATGTTGCACATATTCTCTGACATGATGGGTCACTTTCTTGAGGTTATTATGGATGACTTCTCAGTTTTTTGGAGTACGTTCGATGAGTGTCTCAACAATTTAAGGTTGGTCTTGACCCGATGTGAGGACAAGAATTTAGTTTTAAAACTGGGAGAAGTGTCATTTCATGGTACAAAAAGGGATAACCCTTGACATATCATATCATCCAATGGAATAGAGGTGGATAGGGTAAAAATTGAAATCATTGCCAATCTACACCACCCAAGGGCATTCACGATGTGCGGTCCTTTTCGGGGGCAGTGTTAGGACAAAAGAAGGATAAGAAACCTCACGTTATCTACTATGCAAGTAGAACCTTGAATCTGAACCAAGTGAAATAGTCGATTACAGAGAAAGAACTCCTAGTCGTTGTGTTTTCCTTGGAAAAATTCAGGTCCTACTTAATAGGATCTAAGGTAATTGTTTATATGGACCATTTGACGCTGAAGTACCTTCTCTATAAGAAGGATGTTAAGCTCCATTTATTAAGATTAATCTTACTCCTTCAAGAATTTGATTTAGAGATAAAGGATAAGAAAGGAGTAGAGAACGTGGTGGCGGATTATCTTTCCTGCCTAGTCTTGCCTGATTTCATTGACACGACATCCATTAAGGAGTCATTCCCTGATGAGCAACTCTTTGTTACCTCGCGTCCACCATGGTATGTTGGTATTGTAAATTACCTTTCTATAGGTGCAATGCCTTCACAATGGACTGTGCAAGGAAAAAGAAAACATCTAAGGGAAGTGCGCAGATTTTCTGGGATGAGCCGCTTTTGTTTAAATAATGCCGAGATCAAATTATAAGAAGGAGATGTGTTCCCAACGACAAACAACAAAGTGTCATTTCCTTCTATCATACTCATGCGTGTGGTGGTCACTTTTCCACCAAGAAAATTATTGTAAAAATTCTACGGTGTGGTTTTTATTAGCTCACTATGTTTTGAGATACTCACGAATTCTGTAAAACATGTGGTGATGCCAAACATCAGGAGGATTATCCCATAGGAATATGATGTCACTCAACTTGATTCAACATATAGAATTATTTTATTGTTGGGGAATCGATTTCATGGGACAATTCCCCTCACCATTTGGTCATGTCTATATTCTGTTTGCGGTAGACTATATGTCCAAGTGGGTAGAGGCGATCCCATGTAGAACCAATGACTATCGTACGATTCTATGATTCCTCAAAGAAAACATCTTGTCTAGATTTGGAATGCCTAGATCCATAATAAGTGATGGTGGCTCTCACTTTTGTAATAGGCTTGACACCTTAATGAGAAAATATGGCATAACGCATAAAGTGAGTATCCCATACCACCCACAGATAAGTGGGAAAGCTGAGATATCTAATCGAGAAATTATGCACATTCTCGAGAAAACAGTGAACCCAGGTCGCAAGGATTAGTCGCTTTGATTAACCGACGCACTTTGGGCTTACCTTACGGCATATAAAACATCGATCAAAATGTCCCCCTATAGACTTGTCTATGGGAAAGCTTGCCACTTGCTCGTGGAACTTGAACACAAAGTCTATTGGGCGATACGGGCATTGAATTTTAATGTTGACAAGGTTAGCTCGCTGAGAAAGCTTCAATTAAATAAGCATGACGAGATCTGGAATGATGCATATAAGAGTTTTCAGATTTACAAGAGTCAAATAAAAGCATTTCATGACAAATAAATTTTCAGGAAGTCATTCGAACCTGAACAAAAGGTGCTCTTCTACAATTCGAGACTTCATTTATTTCGAGTAAATTGAGATCTCGATAGACTGGCCCTTTCATAGTTAAAATAATATATCCTTATAGGGCTGTCGAGATAGAGAATTCTATGAACAGTAATGTTTTTAAAGTTAATGGCAAAAGATTAAAACCGTTTGTGGAGAAATTTGTTTAAGAGGACATTTCATCCCTCTGGAAGATCCTGTGTACTAGGATGATTGATCTATCTCCTAGTCTGATGGAGGTATAGAGTAGTTTAGGATTAGGTTTGTTTTTTTCTTTCATTTTATTGCTTTGAGTCGATTTATTTAGTTTTGTTATGTTCTTGAAGAAGAAGCACTCTTTTAGAATCTCTCAGGTACTCTCTTTCTCACTCTCCTTTATTTTGTCATTGCTCTCGTGTTGTTGCATATTGTATATGTTTCATACATTGAGGACAATGTAAACTTTAGGTTGGGGGGTGAGATTCCTGTTGAATCTACTAGTATTTGCAACGTTTGGAGCAAAATTTTTGAAAAATCTTCAATTTTTTTTTAATTTTAAACTCTCTTAGAAAGTTGATTTCTATGAATTTAAGTCCATGTGAATCTGAGATGATGAGATAAGAAGTAATTTGAGTTTAGAAGTTTGAAACCCTTTGAATCAGTTGTTTTTAATTGAGTTTCTTCTATTATTTGACTGATAAAAAGTTTAAACATCAATGAGACAAGTCCACATTACACATTTAACTCTTATTATTAAGGCTAAACTAGATATTATGATTCAATTTGACTGTGATTCGGAAGTATTAGGAACTAAGTGTGGAAAGTTTGCCATCATGATTAAAAAATAAAAAATAAAAAAAATGATTTGAAAAAAAAAAGAAAGAAAATTAGCTAAAAAATAGTTGTATAAAAAAGGGCTACCTATGATCACCTAGGAAAGGCATTAGAGTGAAAGCCGCCGATGGAAAAGTCAGAAATGACTACCTATAACCACCAGGCAAGTGTGTGAAAGTCGTTGATGAAAAATCTAAAGCTGACATGAATAGTATGACAAAACTCTTATTAAGACTTGTGTTGATTTGTATACTTTTTGAATCAATATTCCAATCAATCAATCAATCAATGGAAGGTTAATCTTGAGTGATGAAGAGTTCAGAATTCACTAAACACGCTAGACCATGGTTGTTTGAATCCACTCTATTTGTCAATTAATCAACTGGAACTCATCTTAATTACTGATAAAGTCATTGGATGATAGGCATGAAAACGTCTTGTTATTAAGTATCTCTGAATTTCATTGTTTACAAGATTTGGATCTCATAAAAGATAGTTTTTTTAGAGAGGGTTGAGTTGGGAATTTGAATTTACTTTCACGCATATTTTACGTGGGACTAGCAAACTACTGGTTAAGGGGTGTGTTGAGCTCTGAATTGTGCATATTTAAACCCCAATTCATCACACATTTACGTAGTTTTCAATGTTAAAGAAGATATTTTATGTGTATTTGTATTTGCAGGGAAAGAAGAGAGACTTCATGAATTCATTACTAAAAATGACTGCTTAGATACTTTAAAAATAAGTAAAGAAGGAAAGAGAGGAAGAATTGTTCGCCAATCCCAAGTGCAAGGTTGTGATGTAGTAATAATTCGGTTGAGACCGAGGTCGTCCTCAGGGATTATATAGGAATTCATAAAATTTCTTAAGACAACCTAAATTGAAATCAAATTAAGAAAAGTAAATCTAAAAATCTGTTCATATGAGCAATGAAAACTGTAAACTAAGGAAGATGATTTCAGTGATCTAAAAGCACTTGAGCACCAATGATCCACTTATAATTATCCTTGGTCTAAAATAAATGTTGTTCATCAACATAATTCCCTCAATTCAGGTTAGGCATTGGGCACACTCAATTATATAAGCCAATCTTATTTCCAATAGGTTAAGATCACAACTATGATAATCATCAAATCATGTCACTAGATTCAACTAATATCATAATTTGAACTTGAATCAAATCACAGTGATGTTCAAACACATATTTTAGAATTCTTCAAAAGATAGAACTTTGGTTCCCACATTAAGATCCAAGTTTTAGAGCATAGTGAATTCGATTCCTTGAAGCGTATAGGTCTAGATCTTGCAAAATAATTAAGAATCTAATCTTAAATCTTCTCAGCATTACATGAAACCGAAGCCATCAAGAGATTAAAGAAAAACTAAACTTATAACTTCATTTAAACATGAAAAAACCATTGTTCAACTTTAAATTTGAAATTGAAACCTAAACTTGAATTAAAGCATTAAGAATAACTACAAGCTTCGCCTCTTAGCCCTAACTAAGAGGTCTAGCCAACCATGGAGATGATTAAACTAGAAAAAAACAGAAAAACTAAGCAAAACATGAAGAAAACTAGAGAAACCCTAAGTAGGAGTTGTAGATCTCCCAATTCGTGATTCTTCACCTCCCACTGCTTTAGAATTCTTCTAGCATGACTTAGGAACGTAGTAGAGGTGTACTTTTATAGCAAAGATCCGCCATCGAATTGGAATCTTCGAGAACTACTGTTGGAACTGAAAATGCAGCGAGGTCATTTTCTGAATAGTGTTTATTGTGTATTGTTGCTCTGGGGTTCTGAGTAATAGAAACATTCATAGACAATCACAAGCATTCACAAAAGATACACACGAAGATATATCGCAAGGCGAATTTTATTCCAGAGATCCTGAGATCTTGTACATTTCAGGCTGTGATCTGGCACAAGCCCTTAATTACATCGAATGGATCGATCACCCTTGATTAAAAGGCAAAAGTAAATGTATATGGCTCAGGGATAAATTAAAAAGAGCAAACAAGGAAGCATAAATATAAATCATGCACACTACAAAGAACATAGAGATTTTTTACGTGGAAACCCTTGCGGGAGAAAACCACGGCACAAAGCCACAAAGCTCCACTATGAATGATAGTTGTACAATAGATGGAGTATTCAAGAAAAGCCTAGATCGATGGGCAAAAGACTAAGTCATCGGGGACTATGACCATTGAGTTCATAGTCATAGAGACCGATTGTAGTTTTGGTATGGACTGAGCCATCGTTTGAACATGTCGGATGCCTATGTCCCATGTTCTTTCGGGTGTCCGAGTTGAGAGACAGTCAGGTTTTTAACTGAGGGGTGCGACTCTGGGCCCGCGCCCGTTGCTGGAACGGGTGACCTCGGGAAGACCGATCTGCAATTATTTGTACCTGAGCGGCCCAACCGACGGATGCCGTTTTGGATGGGTAGGACATCGACTAGTTTCGATATGGCGGTTGATTTGTAATAGTCTGGAACTTTTTGGTCTGGTTTCTAGTGATGACCATAGTCCCCTTTGGTTAATCCAAGTGCATTAATCTGGGCTAAAACATATTTGTACAATGAATACAGTAAATATGAAGTTTCTGCAAGTAGTTGTCGAATCGTGTTGAAGTCTGGTGAATCATCTTCGGGTGCGTTCTGGCTTCTGTTCACTTGCTGATAGTTGATATGCCGTAGAAGCTTAGTTTGAGGTCTGCTTATGTGCACGAATGTGCGGAACATTGCAAACGAAGTGATATAGTCTTTGATACATGGAAAATATCATAAAATGAATGTTAGATTAAGCTAAAATAGGCAAAGTGCATGTTAGATTACGTAGAGCGAATGCTAGATTAGATGGAGTTAAGCAGAATGAGTATGTAATTAAGCCACATCAAGCAGGATGCATGTGCAATTAAGTTAGGCCGAGTGCAGTCTAGGCGCACTTCAACTGAGACAAATCAGGCTGAGCACATGGCAGTTGGTGGTGAGCGCACGCTCATTGGTTGGGGTGCATATGTTTGGAAGCCAAGGACGCATGCTATATTATAGGGAGCACATGCCACTAAGGGATGACAGTGCATGATTGTAAGGGCTGACGCATGCCATTTCTCATAGCCAACGTGTCCCCTCTCCCAAACCCCCACGCATCCAAAAATCCTCCACACACCCAAACCCCCACGCATCCAAAATCTCCTCCACGCACCCAAAATCTCCTCCACGCACCCAAACCCCCACGCATCCCTCGTCTCCTCATTCTCTCTTCCACGCACCCCTCGTCCTCTCTCCCACACACCCCTCATCCTCTCCAAAACTCCAACGCACCCCTCGTCTCCTCCTCTGCTCTTCTTCTCTTCTCTTTTTTTCTACTCTCTCTCTGGAGAATGTTGCGTACGTAACATTTATAATGTGCTGGGAGTGAGGTTGGCTGGCGTTAGAGGAGGGATCGCCCATAGGTTCGACTTCTGCCATCTGTATCACAAATCCATGCCGTCCATTTGAATCAGGGGGTCAACACGTGTCAAGGTCCCAAGTCTGGAGAGGATATAAAGCTTAGGTGGGCCACTGGAGGGGGATTAGTGGGAGATAACATATACCGTTGCAACTTTCTTGGAGGGCCACAGGCATGTTGGATCAAGCTGGTGTCTGGAGGTGACACGTGTTTGGCTTCTTATTGTGGTGAATGGTTTAGATCGTCCAAAGGACGCACTAGGTGAGCCCAATGAAGGTTAAAACGGTAGGCATCGGCTTGGGAGCCATAACTATTAACATTCATTCTCTTATGGTGCGGCCCACTTGAAACTTGGATCAAGATGATTGTCATATTCTATGGTATGTGTGGACCACACTGATCTTGTGAACAGGTCAGATTCTCCAAAGCACAGTCGTGGTGGGCTTTCAGAAGGGTTGCACATTGGTTGATTTTGACAAACGGTTTGTAACAATGACTTTGCATGATTGTACGTCTTTTGGAGATTTAATTACTGGATCTCAATTGCAGTTCGAAGGCCCCAAATCTGATCGGTTCATGAGCTCAGGGTCGTCATTATAGGAGGTGACCTAAAGTTTCACCTAAATCCGAGTTTCAGGTGAGCCATACGAGAGGAAACAGTTCCACCGCACAGTCACCATTGAAGACTTGTGTAGAGCCACAGAAGTACCAGATCAGGCTAGTATTGACCTATATGACAAGTGTGGGCACTTGAGACTCCATGAACGGCTCAGATGGCTCAAAGGGCACCCATGGTGGCCCCACACATGTTTTCAACGGTAACTACTTTGGTAGGCAGTTTACCATAGTGACGACTTCTGCATGTGTCTACGTGTTTTAGCAAACTTTTTGGTGGGTCCCGTTTGTAGGGCATGTGTTTAATATTGAAACCGTTCATCAGCTCGGGAGTGTTATTCAAGGAGGTGGTCCCAAGTTTGGAGCAAATCGGATGTTCAGGTGGGCCATACTATAGGAAATAGTGTTACCGTTGTTTTGTCGTTGAATGGTACTTTGGGGCCACAGAGATATTGGATCGAGTAATCCTCTAATTGTAACACATGTGTCCCCCCTCAAGACATTCTGGTTGGTCTAGATCTTTGTAAATAATATTCTGGCGGGCCACAAGAGAGGTTTAATTGAGGATCACTCCTTTTGGAAGGTATAATGGTGGGTGTTGAACTTCCTGTGGTGTGTCCCACCTGAGCTTCAGATCTGCTTCATATTTGGTCCCAATGGTTAAAATGAGCTATCAAGAAGTCTGGCTGGTGTGGATTACCCTTATGCATCACACTGGGCCCCTTACAGCAACGTCCATGGTAAGCTCCTTATGTTGTTGCATTTACACAAACTTGGAGGTTTTAAAAGTGTGAGTTTTACATATTTTAATGGGTGTTGTGATCTACGTGAGTATGCTCGTTGTGTTGCGTGGATGGCATATGTGTTTTATGCATGAGTCTTAGGCATGGACCATGGTCTATACATGTTGTACATGCATGCATGAATGGTTGTACAAGCATAATGTTCATGCATGGTGTGCATGTATGTACGTTTGGGATATATATGTATGGATGGATGAGAGTTACATTCATGGGCTTCATATATGTGTAGCATGCATAAGTATATATGTATGGTGTATGTAGTTATGAATAGTATGTATGAGTTGGTTGTATGTGCGTGGTGGCTTGGCTTAACGCTTGCATGTGCTCTCATGCGGGTTTTAGGTATGCATGGCCATATGCAGTTCTGTGTATTACATGTATGGAAGGTGTACTGTGCTGGTTTGAAATGCATGCATGATGGTTGTTGCATCATGGTTTATGATATGTATGAATGGCGCGTGAATGGCTTGGCGCGTGCTTTGGTGTAGTGAATGCATGATGGATGGTGTATAATTGTGGCAGACAAGAGGTATACTTGTCATTACATATGCAGCCTCCCCGAGCCCTACATCACATGCTCAAGATTCTTGTATTGCTTCTTGCCTTAGCACTTCTTACCAATATGGACTTTTTAGGCCCTAACAACTACACAAGTCCTTATGCAATTTGGGCGGTTGTCGACTGGTCGAAGCTCATGGCAGCAATGAACATAACAAAATTTTAAATCTGGGTGCATAGTTGACTAGTCTGCCGACCTATTGAGAATGGACCTTTTTTTTATCCAACAAGGTCAGCAAAAAATCACCTTCCAAATTGAATTTCAAACCGGTCAGTCGACCGGTCGACGGCCATGGCCGATCGGTCAGCCGACCGGTCGAACAGTGTATTTTTTTTTGTATTTTTTTTCTTTCTTCTTCTCTATCTCCCTTGCTTCTTTCTTTCACCTCTTGTCTCTTGTTCTATTGATCTTCAAAGCATACAAAGTGACTCTTTTGGCATCAAATTAGAAAAGTCTCTCTCCCATTCCTATAACCACAAAAATATATATTAGATAGTCTTTAAACATATAAACCATGCATAATGAGTGATGAATTGGGGTTAGAATATGCACACTTCAGAGCTCAACTATAACGCCCCGAGATTTCGGCTCTCGTGTATAACACGACGGCCGAATTCCCAAGGTTACTTAGAATATGTGAAGGTTATACCCCTACATATTTACTCATAAATATACACATTTTACATAATTTGATAACCATGAGCAAGATGGCAGAAACATACTTCTTATTTTATTAGCTAAACTAATTCATCGAATACAATTACCATTTAAATAAATCAAATATTAATCATGTTCATAACTATGTCCCCCGATACTGGGACTTATTACAAATTCAAAATTTCTAATAAGTGATAATTCAACTAATATTTGGCTATGTAGCCTCATCTTCCACCATCTGCTCCCACAAGCCTTCGTAGTTGTCTCCTTGAGGCTCGGATTCTTGTGGATTGTCACCTGCATGTTCTATATTGTTTTCTACAAAAAGAAACTGTCAAAGTGGTATAATGAAGATCTTCTTCAAGGTTAGCATAATAATTACATGAAAACATAACAAAATAGACATAATACTTATTTAATGCAATAAATGATATGCATGACCCGGTGTAGGATTCATTGAAACAAGCTTCTAGGATTTTTGGGACATGCAAGCCCATCGTTTTGCTTGACCAAGTGAAAAGTGGGACGCTCATAGCCCAAATCTCACGAGACAGTGTACAGGAGAAGTCGGACGCTCTAGCCTATTCCAATTCCGTACACTCGCATGGAGCTAAGTGTATGCATGAGCTTAGTCCATCCTTTATTATTACAGGTTTACACACAACCAATTAATATGTAACCAACCCTAGGCACCACCATACCATCTCCATGGTTCATCATCCACCAAAGTAGGCGTACCCAATACATCACCACCAAGGATGGCGGGCCATGTCACCAAGGTTCATGACAACACATGTATACTCATAGCTTCATGAAGATCCATAAACAAATAAAATAATAAAAGGGAAATGATTTATCAACCACTTAATTGGGCGGTTTGATATCACCACCACTGGTCAGGGTAACCACTTAACCGAACAATCTAATAGTGCCATCTCAGGTTAGGGCAACCTCTTAACCGGGTGGTCCTGATATTCACCACCACAGATCAGGGTGACCACTTAACTGGATAGTCTAATAGCGTTATCTCAGGTTAGGGCAACCTCTTAACCGGGCGGTCCTAATATTCACCACCACAAATCAGGGTTCATCCATGATACTAAAATAACATAATAAAAAAGATCTTTATTAGACTATACAAATCAACTTTCAACATTACATGGAAGGGATGGTGGTTCCTTCAAAGGTGATTACATAATCCCATATGTGTACAATCATTCCATTATTTTATCCATTTTTTATTTCCAATATACGACCACATTATTGAGTGATGGGCATAAGGCATTCTAAACCATTTACGTAATCATGTGAGAAGAAAAAAAAATTGAGAACAATAACATTCATGAACACAACACACAATGATCAAGACATGTAACCATTTTAGTAAACTTAAAGAAGTCCTCACCTATTTGGCGTGTTATGCCTCTCTCTCTCTCTCTCTCACCAAGATGTGAATGGTCTTGGTTCCTATGCTATGGGGTTTATAAAGGGGTGATGAGACGTTTCTAGATCGGAGGAAGAGGCCATGCATGCACACACATGCATATGGATGTGAGATGGAAGGTTTTAAAGTAGAGTTTTTGGGTCGATTTTGGAAAGTGCACACAAGATGGATGGTTGAGATATTTTGGAGGTTAGGTATAGTGAGGATGGGCTACAAAATGGTCATGATAGATCAGGGAGTGGGGTCCACATTTGGATGAATGGTCTCGGTGAAAAATAAGGAAGAAATGGAGGTGAGAATGGTGTTTTTTGTATGGGATTTTTTTTTGATGATCGGACTACTCTAGATGGTTAAGATGGGTTCAAGGAAGCTTGTGGGGTCCACAAATTGAAGCTCTATAGAGGTTTAATCGGTGGTTTGTGCTAGAGAAAGATTTGGGTGGTGGATTGCAAGAGAGATGGAAATCTCGGTTTTCAATGAGAAATGACTTGTTGGTTAGCTAGATGGGGTCCACTAGAGCCTAGTGAGAGAATCCTAGCCTCCCATGCTGTAGACACTCCACCTTCGGCTACACTGTTGGTAGAGATAGCTGAATGAATGTAGGACCATACCCCCAAATCCCATGTCCAAACTCAGCCAAACTCACCCTTGTAAGCCCCAATCCATAGCCTAACTCACCCCTAAACATCAGCCTAAAAAACCCCCCATAAGAAAAATCAGTCAAAAAATTCTAAAAAAGTCACTCACTGAGTCAACCCCCTGAGTCAAATCACCGAGTCAACCCTCTGAGTCAAACCGCTGAGTCAAAACACCGAGTCAAATCACCGAGTCAACCCGCTGAGTCAACCCACCGAGTCAACCCACTGAGTTCCAAGCAGCAGCCCCGAAGCATGTCCGTACTACCCGCTGGATCCCGAGAAGCGTCCGTACGGGTGGCCCCCTGCGTGCCGCCCAAACTTATTTATGGGAACTGCCACTGCCCGCTGCTATAAATACCCCCCTCCCCTTCTCATTTCAACAAGCCTTTAGCCCGAGTGCGATCCAGTCGCTCTGAGTCCACTTCCATCCCTCTTTTAGCCCATTTTTCCACCAAGGAGAGCCCGAGTGAGAAGAGCCAAGCCCTGGTCCAACCCAGCCTGACTCTGGTCTAAGTCTCCCAAGCCATCCAAGTCTTGATCCAGCCACTCGAAGCAAACCTTATGACACCTCCGTCTATTCAGCTATTCTTTACCAGCATCATCTCATTCGCATCTAGCATAAGTGCGTCATTTACTTTTCTTCCAACCTCCCCTGCTTCACTACAAGCACTTTGATTATTCAAACACACAACATGCATCTCGCATGAAGCACCTGTCAGTTTGAGCGTATACTATTGGCTTGCCTGTTAGTAGAACCTGCCCATCAGAAACTCTTACTGTTTAGACCTGCATTCATGCATCAGTCACTACAAGCACTCTGATCATTCAAACACACAACATGCATATTGCATAAAGCACCTGTCAGTTGGAGCGTATGCTCTGGGCTTGCCTGTTAGTGGAACCTGCCCATCAGAAACTCTTACTTGCTCAGACCTGCATTCATGCATCATGTCATCTATGAGAATATACGAGGATTAAAACAGACTTTCAAGTATTAGTTCGATTTTGTGAAGTAGAGACCGTACTCCGGTACGGGCAGTGTGTGGGGTGCTTAACCTCTTCCCACCCTGTAACCATGATCCCTTACCTCGAATCTCTGGCCGCGGATCAAAAGGAGTCATTTTAGAGGGAGGAATCTTCGGATTCCCTTCTCTAACGTTTCTACGGGGTCTAGCCGACTGTAGATTCGAAAGTAACTGGCTAGTGGCGACTCTGGTCTTATATAAACTCATCTAAACACATCCAGCTTAACACGACAAACAAACAAAGCCCTCGAGAACGAGGCAAGCCAGTGGCACAAACGACGATTCGCACGCACGCACCTCTTCTTTCTTTTCTGAAAGGGAAGGGAGAAAGTCCGGGAGCGCGAAACGGCGAGGGTCCACACATGCGTAGAGGATGACCCAGATAAAGTTTCCAAGAACACTACGGTTTGATCGGGCCATTAGATCGGGGCGTGTGGTGATTGGTTGGTGAAAACACTTCTTGGGCGGGGTTTTATGATGATTACCCAGAGATTGGATGGTTCAAATTGTCAATATGGGTCCCACATGGGATTCAACTAGAGAGGGCAGCAGTTATGCATGAGAGAAGGAGAAACGAAAATTTTCATTTTTTTTCTCTTTAATCATGAGAGGATCGGTCAAACATGGTTGACCATGCACTTACTGTGCACTCGATGCACATCGGGTCCCACCATGATGCTCATGAGAAATCTAGCCCATCCATCATGTAGGCAGGATGCTTTTAGGGTGCCCCTCCAAAAATGAGGCAGATCCGAGTTCAAGTGGCCCGCCTACAACCTGATTTCTGATTAGGGCACTTCTACAATGATCGAAGGGCTGAAATTCGATGTGTACAGTTCAAATGTGTCCAATAGCTTATATCCAAAGTTTTGTGAGAAACTGATCATGAAAAACTAGCGCACTTAAAAATGCGGGTTTAACTTAAGTTTAACTAATGACATTTTCGTAATTATTATAAAATATCATTTTTTAAAAAAATCTAAGTCATCCATCATACTCTAGGGGTTATTTTAAGTAACTTTAATAAATGGTTCCACCTCTATAGTTAGTACGTTATTCATAACGGAAGGTAAAATTCATATAAATAAAAAAAATATGAAAAAAAATTACTAAACAAAAATCGGGGCATTACATCAACACACCCCTAACCAGGGTTTTGCTAGTCTCGAAAAAAACATGCGTGAAACAAATCCAACTTCCTAAACCCAACTCTCTTCTAGAAATTATATTTCTATAGACTTTAAGTACAAAATTCAGAGAAACTTAGCGATAGAAGTTGAAATCTTAAACTTCCTAAACATAATGAGTGTTTCACATAAAATCTACGCTAATTGATTGATAAATAGAAGAATCCGAACAAGTATAGTCTAGTGTACATGGTGAATATTCATCTAATAATTTTCAGGATTACCTTCTTCATAGATCAACTAGACTAAAGATCTAAAAGTGTACAGATCCACAACAAGCCTATGACAAGAATTTGCCTTACCGTTCCTTCAACGACTTTCATTCTACTTCCCATTTCCAGCTAGTGTTATTGGCTCTCCACTGGTTGGTGATAGGTAGCCCTTTTCGATATTCAACATATTTTCAATACAAACTATTTTCTTTCTTTCTTTTCATATCAAACATGAGATAGGATTTTTAGAATTCCATATCTTAAACATTCTTTACTTCTCTTATTTTTTGAACGTGATGGACAAAGTTCCCTGACTTGGTTTCTCCACACTTTAAATCTTAGTCTAACCGATCTACAAATCATTTAATCCTTTAAACTGTGAGAATTGTGTAATGTGAACTAAACTCAAAAGTGTTAAAATTTCTATCAATCAAAGCAATAGGGGAATTCATATAGAAACTACTATGTCTAAGATAATTCAAGGATTTCAAAATCATATTACTTCATCTCTCTTCTTTTTATACTTGTATCATCTTAAGTGTATAGAAATAAAGTTTTTCAAAAGAGTTTTGAATTCACAAAAAAAATAAAAATTTTCCACAAGAATTGCTCGAAATGTCACAAAACACTAGATTCATTTATGAATCTCATTCCCTACTAAAACCTTACATTGTTCTCAATGTAAAAGATATGCAATAGACAATAACATGAGAGCAATAAAATAAATAAAGTAAGAATGAGAGTACATGAGAGAGAAAAAAACTGAGAATCTACCTCCATCAAAGAAAGCTATTGAAAATAAAAGCAAAAACATCCTAATCCTAAGCTACTCTATACCTTCGTCAGACTAGGAGATCAAGTATCTTGGTACACAGGATCGGTTAGAGGTATTGACATACCTTCTGAAGAAAATTTCTCAAAGAACAGCTTTAAACGCTGACCATTTGCTCTAAAGTTGTTGTCATTCCTTGGATTCAAAAGCTCGACAGTCTCATATGGATAAATAGTTTTGACAATGAAGGGATCGGTCCATCGAGACGTCAATTTACCCAGAAATAAATGTAATCGAGAATTATACAAAAGGACTTTTTGATTGATTGTGAAATTCTTATGAATGATGTTCTTATCATGGAACACCTTCATCTTGTCCTTGTAAATTTTTGAGTTCTCATTTTCCTCGTTTCAGATTTCTACAAGTTCATTTAATTGAAGCTTGCGCAGCGAGCTTGCTTAATTAGAATTGAAATTTATTTTCTTAATTGCCCAATATGCCTTATGTTCCAATTCCACCGTCAAGTGATAAGCCTTCTCATAGATGAGTCTATAAGGTGACATTCCAATGGGGGTTTTGAAAGCTGTATGGTAAGCCCAAAGCGCATCGGTAAGTCAGAGTGACCACTCCTTATGATCGGGGTTTACTATTTTTTATAAAATGTGTCTGATTTTCCTGTTGGATATCTCAGCTTGCTTGCTTGTTTGCGGGTGATAGGGAATGTTCATTTTATGAGTAACACGATATTTTCTCATTAATGCTTCAAATGGTCTATTACAAAAGTGGGACCCTCCATCACTAATAATGACTCGAGGCGTTCCGAACCGGGAAATGATGTTTTCTTTTAAGAATCGAATGGCCATTTTATGATCATTGTTCCGGCACAGAATCGCTTTAACCCATTTGAAAACATAATCAACGACAAGTAATATATATAAATGTCCAAAATATGAGGGGAATGGACCCATGAATAGAGCTGGACACGAACTGAGTTTAACCGTTTGGATCGACTTGGATTCACTCGGTAAAACCCTGTTTGAACAGAAAGTCTTATTGTTCGAACTTTGTTCGAACCATGTGTGTTTGAAAAAAAATTCAATTCAATTTCAAACACAGTCCTATTCGACTTGACTCGAACTCGAACTCAACTTGAATATTGATCGACTTGACTCGATTCATTCGTTCGACTCGATTATATATATATATATATATATATATATATATATATATATATATATATATATATATATAGAGAGAGAGAGAGAGAGAGAGAGAGAGAGAGAGAGAGAGAGAGAGAGAGAGAGAGGTGGATGACAAATAAACGTGACTGTGAGCCCAGGAAGTTTTCAATGGTGGACATCATTCTCCTCACTGTTTCCTGTGTTGTGGTCCACTTAAGTTTTGTATCTGCCTCATTTCTTAGTTTAATGCCTTAAATTAAGCTGTACAAATGGATGGACGGAGTGGATAAAACAAATACAACATGGTGGGACACATAGAACGAAAAAATCGGTATTTACTATTCAGTAGTAGAAAAATATTATTAAGCGAAAAAAGAAAAATTGTTCGAACTCGTAAAAATTGTTCCAAATCCATATGTTCGAACATGTTCAAACATGATTGGGCTAGACCAAATTGAGTTCGAACAGAGCCATCCTGTTCGAATGTTTGTTCGATCATTGTTCGAACACACCCACTCAAGCAGCCGAACAATCCGATCTGGTCCATGTTCGACTCAGATCGGATTGTTGTCCACCTCTACCCATGAAATCGATGCCCCAACAATCAAATATTTCAACGGGTAAGATGGGATTGAGTGACATCATATTTCGTCGGGATATTCCTCCCAATTTTTTATAAGGCTCACAAGCCTTACAAAAATCATGTGTGTTTTTGAACACGATGGGCCAATAAAACTCACATTGCAGAATTTTGGTAGTGGTCTTCTTAATCGAAAAATGGCCATCACAAGCCTGAAAGTGACAAAAGGAGATGAACTCGTGTGGCTCATAATTCGGCACACATCTCCTTATAATTTGATCGGGACAATACTTAAACAAGTACAGATTGTCCCAAAGGTATTTCTTTACCTCAGTGAATAATTTGTCCTTATCTTTCTTTGACCAATTTTGTGGGATTGTACCTGTAGCAAGATAGTTAGCAATGTCCGTATACCATGACAATTGATAGACTTTAAAAAGTTATTCATCAGGGAACATGTCATTGATCACAATCGTCTCAGTCGAATTGGTTAAGACAAGTCTAGAGAGATGGTCAGGCACTACATTTTCTACTCCCTTTTTATGTTGTATTCCTAGATCAAACTCTTAGAATAGAAGGATCCATCTTAATAGGCGAGACTTAATATCCTTATTGAAAAGAAGGTACTTGAGTGCAACATGATCAGTGAATATAATGATCTTGGATCCTATCAAGTAGGACCTAAACTCGTCCAAAGTAAATACTACGGCTAAGAGTTCCTTCTCCGTAGTGGTGTAATTTGCTTGAGCCGAGTTTAGAGTTCTACTCGCATAGTAGATGATGTATGACTTCTTCTCTTTTCTTTGGCCTAACACAGCCCCAATAGTGTAATCACTAGCATCACACATGATCTTAAAAGGAAGGCTCCAATCAGGTGATTGCATTATTTGAGTACATGTCAACATACCTTTAAGTCTAGCAAACGCATTTTGATATTCCTCATTCCACTCAAATGAGGTTTTCTTTTAGAGGAGGTTGCATAAAGGACGAGAGATGAGACTAAAGTCCTTAATGAACCTCCTATAGAATCCGACGTGTCCCAAAAAGAACCGCACACCCCGTACACTCTTGGGTGGTGGAAGGTTAAAGATAAGTCAATTTTAGCCTTGTCCACCTCGATTCCCTTGGATGAAATAATGTGACCAATGACTATTCCTTTTTGAACCATGAAGTGTCACTTCTCCCAATTCAGCACTAGGTTATTCTCTTCACATCTTTTCAAAACAATTTTTAAGTGTCCAAGATACTCATCAAAGTCACAACCAAACACAGAAAAGTCATCCATGAAGACTTTGAGAAATTTTTCCACCATATCTGAAAAAATACTCAACATGCAAAGCTGAAAAGTGGCAGGGGCATTACACAATTCAAATGGCATCTTTCGTTAAGCAAAAGTGCCAGAAAGAAATGTGAATGTTGTCTTCTCTTGATCCTTCAAGGTGATCTCTATTTGGTTGTACCCTGAATATCCATTGATGAATCAAAAGTGAGAATGACCCCCTCTAACCTTTCTAAGATTTAATCTACAAAAGGTAAAGGGAAGATGTCTTTCCACGTGACTGTGTTTAGCTTTTGGTAGTCAATGCACATTCCCCAACTGGTAGTGACCCTAGTTGGTCCGAGTTCATTGTCAGCATTGGCTACGATGGTAATCCTGGATTTCTTAGGCATGACTTGAGTTGGACTCACCCACTGACTATGGGATATTGGATTGATGATACCCACAACCAATAATTTTAACACCTCGGCCTTAACCATCTCCTTTAGGAAGGATCAAGTATGAAGGGGAATGCGAGTCTTCATGTCAAAATACTCCAGCTTAGTATTGGATAAAATATATTCTTAATAGATATCGCCCTTGATCGGTAAACCGACAATATCTTGTAAATCCCAAAGAGTGATGCTCATTTCTTCCTTAGGCAGGTGAAATTTGAAATACTCCAGCTCGGTTAGTGTAATGCCTTGATTTTCGTAACCCAAGTTCTAGACCCGTGTTTCGAAAACCTTAGTGTTAATCTGTAATGCCCCGAAATTTCAACTCTCGTGGATAACACAATGGGTCGAGTTCTCGGGTGTTAACTTGAATATACTAAGGACATAATCACACGTATTCCATTCATTCACATATGATTTGCATTCTCATGACATTCATAACATAAATGATGAAAATTAAATTCTTATTCCCTATGATTTTTATTTTAGGTTCTCAACATAAAATTCTTAAACCAAACAATAAAGTTCAAGTGTTTGTCCTCTCATGGAGGGCTTATTACATCTTTAAACAAAAATCAAACTAAACTTAGAACATAAAGTAATAAAATAAAAATCTCTTAAGCCAAATCATCATCATCATCCGTCATTTGCTGCTACAAACCCTCGTATTCTTTACCTTGAAGCTCGAGCTCTTCTAATGGATCGTTACTTGCGTCAACTAGGTTGATGTTTTAAAACACCGTCTCGAGCGGGAGTGAGTTACTCGCTATCAATTTAGCAAGGGCATTCCCACTAGGATTATCACAACAATAGCATAATCATCTCACAGATAAATTAAAGTAAAAAATATATTGTAAATCTTGATTAATGCAATATATGATATGTCTGCTTTGGTGAAGGGACCCCTGACTAGGTGACGACGATCACTATCATTACAACCTCACACTAGCCACTAGTCACCAAAGGATGTGAAGGTGGTGACTACCATTACGACCTTCACACTAAGAAAACCCAACTAATGGACAGCAACCACTACCATTACAACCTTCATTAGATAACGTACTCTAGACGGGGATCACTACCATTACAAGTTCCACTATAATGCCCAAGGGGTAAATAAGTGAATGCATGAATTTGTTCTATCCTTTAATTAGTAGTTTAATATATAACCGGTTAACAATGCCTATACCATAGGTCACCACCTCATGCCATCCCATGTAGGCCTAGCAAAATTCCACACGACTCGTTAACCCGCACGAAAAAACCAGTGTTCGGGTCCAACCTTATCGTGTCAAGTCACTAATGGGTTGACCCGTTAAGACCCGTTAACATAACGAGCCGGGTCAGTGTTTCACTTGCGAACTCGTTTAACCCGTTATCGTAATGGTTTAGATCACCAAACCATGGCCCACCTATGAACTTTGGCACTCCATCATATACAACATTGTAATGTACAGGTGATGCCTCCTTGTCTCACTAGTGAATCCTATTGTTTCCGATGATAAAATGAGCCCACTAGGTGGACCACAGCTGTATGTTCGGTCAGACTGTCAGTTGTCCTCATTAACGGTGTGGCCATCTGATGAGTAGATTGGCCTAATGGGTTAAACGGGTCGGGTTATGGGTAAACTGTTAAATGAACGAATGGGTTTGAGTTTCTAGATTTCGACCCGTTAGTTAACGGGCCGGGTTTGGGTGAGCAGATTTTTGACATGACACGAACACAGTTCAACACGACCCATTGCCAGGCCTAATCCCATGGTTCACCACACCTCTAATATAGCCATCCACCCACGATGACCAATCCTGAAGGGACTTATATATCTTAGCCATGAGGCTACACATGATTTTAATCCCACATTCATCTATACATGAATCCTCTACAAGTATACATTCCAACCAATGAATCCTTCATAAATCAATCATAACCCATATACAAGGTTATCTTACATCGATACATCAACTTGAACCATATGGGTTTTCATACTTTCCATCACATTCTCAACACATGGTGTCACGCTCCGAAATTCGGAACCCGA
Source organism: Liriodendron chinense (assembly GCA_003013855.2). NCBI lineage: Eukaryota > Viridiplantae > Streptophyta > Magnoliopsida > Magnoliales > Magnoliaceae > Liriodendron > Liriodendron chinense. The sequence goes on along the minus strand of ML058463.1, from coordinate 3,924,683 downwards.
GTACAACAACCCAAAACCCGAGTTCTAGGGTGTGAATTGAAAATTCGAGCATAGATTCCTTGAGATTCCATTCCACACATCGCATAACTAAAACAAATCCCAAATATAAAGTTTATTTTCCACTAATGTCTTATTACATTGAATTTTACAAAATAAATCGACTACGGTTGGTGCCTGAGTAGTACGTAACCATCTGAATACTCTGCTTTGCCTATGTCCTTTTCTTCTTGAAGACCTGCAAGAACTGTGGTGATTTTGGTGAGCTAAAAGCCCAGTGAGGTCATTTCCATTACAAGTAATATTCCAGTTAATAAGAGAGAGGATACGAATCATCAACGGATAGAATTTATGAGGATGACGTGATGATTAATACATTTTATGATTTATTATAAATGGAATATGATTATCATGATGTCATGTATGTTATGATACGTGTGGGAGTAATAAATGTTTAGGAACTCGCTGCCACTGAACATTAGGAACCTGTCGCAAATCAACCATGCTCACCTAATCGGTACAGCGAGGCGGCAAATCAACCATGCACGTCAGTGGGCAAATCAACCATGCACCACTGATCCAACCGAGTAAATCAACCATGCTCAATAGTGAAACGACCAGAACTCGCTGCCACTGAACATTAGGAACCTGTCGCAAATCAACCATGCTCACCTAACCGGTACAGCGAGGCGGCAAATCAACCATGCACGCCAGGAGTCAAATCAACTATGCTCCTGTCTGTCGCAGTGTATAAATGTATGCACATGTCATGAATTATGGAAGCACTTCTTCAAGCATACAATGCATATCCAAAATTCAAGCACAATCACACCATGCATCTGTTTCTTCATTTAGGTAATCCTTTATGTAAACTTTTAGTTTGTTTTAAATTAAAGAAAGTGAGAGGGTGGTGTAAGGTAACCCACGTCAAGCTTATCTAACATCTGGATATGTACAACTAAAGAGGATAATTTTTGGAAAAACATCAAGAATGAACAATTATGAAATGAGATTTAAGAACAGAGACTGGAATTGGATCCATACCTAAGATCCCCTTATAGATGATAGGAAAGAAAAAGAAAAAATATTAAAAGACTTGATTAAGGAAACGAGTTGGAAAACGGAATTCTTACATAAAATTCGATTGTCGAACAACAACAGAGAAAGAAAATGAATTTGAATATAATGATGAGAAGATAAGAGAAAATCAACTAGAAAATTGTGAGATGAACCACTCACCGTATTGTGAAGTTTCTTGATCCAAGCCTAACCCAATCCGAGGTTGAATCGACAAGATGAGTCGACTCGAACCGACTCAACAATCCCTTTCTTCATCCTCTTCTTCTTCTCTTTCTTTCTTCTTCCTTTCTTCTTCCTTCTTTCTTCTTTCTTTCTTTCTTCTTGGCTTGGAACACACTCCAACAATAGATTAAGGCCGACCTCTCTCTTATTCTCTCTCTCTCTCTCTCGCTCCCTCCCTCCCTCTCCCTCTCTCTCTCTCTCTCTCTCTCTCTCTCTCTCTCTCTCTCTCTCTCGTTATCTCTCTCTCTCTAAGGGTTTTGGACGAAGCAGAGAGGGGTCATATATAGACCTAACATCCGTTGGGTGTGGGAGTGCGGAAGAAGGTTTGGCTTTTGTGTTGGAGTGGGATTCAGTTTCATGAGTCTGATTGAACAAGGGTCGTTAGGACGATAGCTGGGGCCCACACGACACTGTTAACCGTAGATCTCAGACGTTCATGCAAGGTGGAGATGTGGATGATGTGAATCTTGGCGTTCTTGGTTTTAAACGGTCGATTGAAGTGGGTTGCACGATCAACTGTTAGGATCCAGATTTGAAAGGAATAAGTTTATGAGGAGGAGAAGACGGATGGACAACTTGGATCAGCAAGGTGGGGCCCAAAAAATGGATGGTGTGAGCCGCGTGGATCTTTAGCAACGGACGCTGGCTAAAACAGCAAGGAAGAAGACTTCTTCCTTTTTTTTCTTATATTACGTGCGTCGCACGTATACACCTAGACTACCGCTTCCCTCATAAGTGGGATCCATTTCAGGTGGATCGGGACCACCCGATCCGTTCAACAGGTCAGCAACATATATTTAGCCGTTGAGGTGAAAGATGGGATGGATCTGAATTAAGGTGGGCCACTTATGGTCCGATTTCTGATTAGGACATTTGTAGGATGATTGGAGTGCTGAAATTCGACGTGTACGGTTAAATTATGTCCTAGAACTAGTGTATGAAGTTTCGTATAAAAGTGAATGTTAGAAATTGTAATACTTAAAAATGATGGTGTAACTTAAGTTCGATAGATGTCATTTTCGTAATTATTGTAAATTTGCAAGTTTTGTGGAATCTAACACTTCTACACTATTCTAGGGTTTATTTTGAGCAACTTTAATAAAGCGACCATACTAAAATTCCCTACGGATTATTTAATATTAATTTACCAATATTAAAGTTATTTAATTGATTAAATAATTAACTAAATTATAATTTAAATGATTCTAAAATCCTAGAGTGTTATAAACACGCCTGAGGAGGTTCATAGGGTTGGAAAATCAATGATTTAAGCAAATGCTTGGTGACGGACAAGATGTACGGATCAGATTTATGTACCGACATTTGTACATGACGGTGTGAAGATCTACGACGAATTTACATTGATCGTGTAATTCGAAATCGAAGTGGACGGTTAGATCATTCAATCTAGCAACGATAAATCCTTTTAACGGACAGTCTATTGATTTAACTAAGGACCCTAAGTTTTTCAAAGGTCTGAAAAGTGTCAGAATACGTATAGAAGTGTGACGTGTGTGTATGCATATGAACGACGCGACCTAAAATTTAAATTCTAACGTGTGAACTATAACACTCGTGTACCTACTCGTGTACTAAATTTTCGGGGTATTACATTCTACCACCCTTACACAGAATTTCGTCCTCGAAATTCGATCTACCTACTAAGCTAACTAATGAAGATATTTTCCTGAAGTGTCTCACATTATTTATGAATCTAAGGTTTGAGGGCGTACAAGTGTGTATGCTTGCTAACAAGAATGTGGGTTCTTACACATGGGAAGAGTGGCTTCTTTATGAGGTGGTGTTCAAATAACATAGGTCTATTATCACACATCACATGGGAGTGCCATACTCATTATCAAGCCAAATACATCATGGAACATCTATATATTTACATAGATTAATCATAAATATAATATTGTTCAGAAATTCATGGTTATCTCATCATACATATGATATTCTCACAATAAAAAAATAAATTCAGCAACGTATCTCCATGAATTCCTCATGTTAATAATTATAATATCATCCACAAATATCATCATAATTAGGCTAAACCAAACTACATCATATAAGGTTCATGTGGGCCAACCTAGTGGGTGCACCTTGTAGAATCGACGGATTGGCTCGTCTCTACAAGTTAACTCGTTGATCTACATGAATTCATGGATTTTCACCATGTGGGACACCAATCTACGGTCCATTAGTGCATAGACCCAACCTAGGTGGGGTATTCATCATCAATTCAACATAGTTTAAGAAGCCCACATCATGTAGTTAGGTTTTATGCCTCATCATGGTTCATCACATCATCATCCATCATTTAAACATGAAATCACATCATCTACATCAAATTTCCAGCCATGAATTTTAATTAAACAAAAAATAAACAAAGAGAAATAAGAAATTCACAATCAACACCAACAAAACTTAGATTTTGGAGAAAACTAGCCATAAATTGTATATAAGCCTAATGAGATTTCTCACCTTGGCCTTAGATGAAAACCCAAGGTATACTCGATGGTGGAGAAAGCTTCTACACAACACAGCCTCACACGAATGGCGCCATGGGAGCTAAGGTTGAGGGGGAAGAAGATGGGATAGGCATTCTCTCCTTTAATGTCTTCTCTCTCTCTCTCTCTCTCTCTCTCTCTCTCTCACACACACACACACACACACACACACACACACACTATAAAAGGGTTAGGAAGTGAGAGGGTGGGTCCACTCCTTTTATAGGTGCGGTGGGTGTCCACACTATCCCACTCTTGTTGGGTCTCTTAAAAACTTCTAATTTAGGCCATCTTTCTCAAGTTTCACTCCGTTTATCGCCTTCTTCTCATTGAGTAGGTCTAGAATATGTACTTTTCTTGACAATCCATAACTTAGGCAGGTCGATCTTTGAAGAAGGCTTGGTGGGTGTCAAAATGGACTTGATCTCAATTTAAGGGTCCACGCATGATGATCAGGGTAAAAAATAAGAGAAAATGCGTAGTCATGATAAGTAAACGATTGGACAAATTTGGTGGTTGATTGATGGTTGTAAATGTCTAGATCTGAAATTTCATTTGTCGCGAATAAAGGAAGGGTCTGGCTTTAGGCTTCGACGATGTAGGATCATAGATCAGGGTTTAAATTTTGTATGCTCTCATAATCATATGAGGCCAATGTATGGTCCAAATTTGAGTTGCGATTGACGGTAGAAAGTGGGTCAATTGGAAGGTCTATATTTGGGAAGAGTTGATAAGCTTGGTTATTTCCTAAACGAGGTTACTTGGCACTTAAGAAAATGCTTAATAAGGTGTGGCACTCACATCTCACATTCAGTCCACATGATGGTTGATCCAAGTCATTCATGAGAAGAAAAATATTGGGTTGAGGGATGATTTAACAATTGGGCAACTTATATTATGATGTAAGGGTTGAATTCGATATGTACGGTTAATTTATGAAAGATATGCATGAGATAAAATTTTAAGTCAAAAGAATCATGGGAACCATGTGAACTAGAAATTAAGGATCTACGTTAAGGTAAGCCATTCACATTTGAGCACTCAAGATTTCTTATTTATGCACCTCGGATAATCACACAAATCCTAAGATAAAGGTTTACCACTAAGATGATCAGTTTGGTACAGTCACTTTCCTGACTAGTTTCCTTGATCAACGGCTACAGACGCTCCTAGGTTAAGACCTTCATGATCTCATGGACACTTAAAAATCTAATTCATAACGTCGTTACACACCTAATAGTATGCCTACCTTCTGGATAGATTAAAAAACTACCTACTCGATTGATCAGAAATTGCAAATTTAAGGGGTCTAAGGGCATTATCATAATTATTTTTAATCTGGAACTTTTGGGCAAACTAGTGGATCTCCATGGTTCTAGGGATGTTTTTAAGAAATTCTTATAAGAGAACCCATATCTAATTCATCACGGATCATAAGTTATTCACAAATCAAGTTAAAATTTGTATTTTTTTTATAAGGGTGGGGAGATGCCTCTTAGGCTTTTATTGATAAGGAAAGGGCGGTACACGCTCATTCGAGTGGATCCATAAAATTTGTGGTAATTAAGGGAAACGCACATAACTACCAATATGATAAACTTAAGGTAGTAACAAAAAATCCAAGGGCGTTGCATAATCTATGAAGATAGTTCACATTTCACTATGTATTTTTTTTTTTTTTTTTTATAAGCATCACAACGGAAGAAAACCAAGACATGAGTAAAAGAAATTTCCAACATATATCCAAAAAATGTCTAATGGTGCCCATAGGGCTTATACAAACCAAATGTCTTAAGTTTAAATAAAATGCATAAATGAAAAAAATACTGAAAGAAAATTAGAATGGTGCTAGTCTTGAACAAGATCCATTTAGCTTCTCATCCATGCCATCAACTGCACCAAATGTCAATCGCTATCATAATGATATAAAACCCTCTAAGATTACCAGGCATTATAATAGTTAAGTGAAGATCAACTAAAGACAACATATCATATAATAAGCAAATTATAAAATTCTAGGAGAGATGACATTCAATGCAGTCAAATGAAGTATTTCACCTATGTTGCAAATAAACACAATTGGTTACAATATTCAATCCTCACATAATAACATTAATCTTGTTTAAATGCATGAATGCATGCACATGTTCATTGACTATGGATGCACATCGTGCTGGACCGAGGAATGGGCCTTTCAAATAATCAGCTCATTCTAAATGCAAGAAGGGTCGTTTGAACAATACTTTGGTCTTTCAAATAGTTGACCAGGCACCCAAAAACACCCGTATGAATATGGGTCATTTGAATAGTATTATGGTATTTCAAATAGTCGACCAGGCACCCGATAATGCTCGCATGTTATGTATGCATGATTTGCTAACCTTTATTAGTCCGGTTTACAAACAGTCATATTAAAACTCATGGTCATTATGAGGGGTGCGTGTGACTCAGCATAAGCTGACAGCTCGGGCATAGTGTCCCATACCACCATCTCTGGCTCATGAGACTTGGCAAGTAAGGTTACACAACATTCTAAAGGTCCAAGAAGTATTTGAAATACAATGGAATCATAAATCTTTACAACTAGTGGCCTGTTAAGATTTAACAAGTGGAACTTACCATCATCAACTTATACAAAATGATCCCACAAAAGCCACAATGGGCAAAAAGTCCATTCAAGGACAAAACAAAAAGGGTCAATTCAAAGCCATGTAGGCACAACTGTTCATAAAGATGGTAAGTCTATAACAACATTCTATTCCATATATTTTTCGAGACAGAAGATCGAACGACCGGCTTGGCAATTTCTCGGATTGCCGTCTGAAGGACGTCCGAAAGCTGACCGCCGCTAGACACTTCGACTCCCCCTTCAGGGAAATTGTCGCCAGTTTCGGTCATACCCTCGGTCACGGTCGGGGCTCCGTCCCGCTGGGCAAACTGCATCTCCAACTCTTTGAAGCCTGTTAAGTTTAAGTTAAGATGGAGACTCCCAATCACTTCTAGCGTCCTATCTCGACCATTCTGATAATCAGCCAACCTCTCTAGAATGTATTCCTGAGATACGCAGAATCCATCGACCGCCTTGGTTTGTCCTCTAGAATATCTTGCTCGAAAGCGACATCCTCGCCCTCTCTGCCTCCAGTTTAGAGATGACCTCTGTCAACTGAAGTTCCAATGCCTTCTTCTCCTTCTCCCTTTCTGATTTCTCCACCTTCAGTCCCTCCTCCGCAATAGCCAACTGAGGCTGGATTCTAAAAAATTCCATCTCTAGACCCTCATAACGCGTCTGATAAACCTGCGCGGTCTTTATTAAAGTGTTGAGGCTACGCTCCAGGTCTGAGATTCGAGCCTCCTTCACCTCCCTTAACCCCTCTCTCTCGAAGACTAACCACGGCCGCCGTCAATTTCTTCTCGGCAGCCGATAGCTGAGCATTCTTTCCGCGCAACAAACTCTCGGACCTCGTAAATATCAGCATGGGTCTTCAGCACCCCGTCGAGACTCTAGACGATCCTCATTACTGAGCGATCAATAACGCTCTCTGGGGAGAGTTGGTCTACGACACCCAAGCAGTTAGAATCGACCTTCTCGAAAAGATAAGAACATATCTGGAACAGATGGTCCGACACAACGTACGGCTCCGTACCACCCGGGGCAAGAGAAATAACGATTTTATCCGACTGAGAAGATCTATCTCGGTCACAGTCTGCGTCGGGTGTGGGGGCATCAGGCATGACGACCATCGGAACGGCCGGAGATTGATCCATGGGAGGGAGGGTCGGCTCGGAGCGACTTTCCGGAGCAGGAAGGGATGGTGGAATGATTGTTGGGGCTTCCGCCCTTAGAGGAATTAGAACAATGGTGGGTACAGACCCGGAGGAGGGAGTAGCGGCCACAGGCAATTGTCGCGACCGCTTAGTGATAGCTGCAGCAGCAGAGGACTCCCCCCTCTTACTGTTCTTCTGAGCATAGCTTTTGCGATTCAAAAGGGCCTGCACTTGGGAAAGATCTGTGGGGTCCATCCCTACAAAAATCAAGACAAAGAAGAAATCAATAGTAAAAAATCGTTCAGAAAATGTTAAATTTACAACTACAAACTACAGCCTATGGTGATTACCAGGAGGGCGAGGGATAAGTCCCGCCCTAACAAGCAGCACGGGATGGAGCAAACACTTCACATCCCGGATTCCTTCAATAACCCTCCTCGTTGTCACTATCTTTTCATGAAGGCCACCTCCCTGATGGCCCCGAACTGATCCTTGCGCCATACTGAAGGTGTGGGGGACATGATATCCGGATCCAACCACATCGCAATTTTAGTTGCCGGACACGAAGAACCATCTGTCCCGACGATCCTTGGTAGATTGGGGGTTGCCAAGAATAAAGTTCACCCCATGGAGGAAGGTCAGATAGTACCATCCGGGGGGTTTACCAAACCTTCTCAGGGATTATAATCTCTGGAACTCCTCCGGGGTCACTTCACCATTCCTAACCTCCTTCCATAGAACGTATAACCCAAACACCACCCGCCATCCGTTCGGCATCAGTTGGCTAGGGGCAATGTTGTACCGATTCAAAACGCCGGCCACGTATGGAGCAATGACAAACGGAACCCTAAAGGAAACATGCAGTCATATACAACCACTTCGCCCATTCTAGGGTTGTCGGCGATTTCATCCAGATCAGGTAACCGAAAAACTACATCCTGCGGGACATTAAACTCCCGCTGAACATTCTCCAGATCCTCTAAGGTGAGGGTTGAGGGATAATTTCTGGAAGAGCAATCTGAGGAAGAAGAGGCCGGTCTTTTTCCCCTCCTTCAACGAAGGCTAGTAGATGAGGAGGATTCAGGTGGACCCTCCCCAATTGGGACTGGGGCAGTACTTGAAGAAGAAGACCTTGATGAAGATAAAGACTTACAAGCAGATGAGTGGAGTAAAATGGGAGGAGCACAAAGGTGAGCAAGATAGAACAGCTAAAGGCGATTAGGATTTTTTTCTCCCCTGAGCGAAAGCAGTGGTAAGAATCCACCAACGGCACAAGCATGAGTGTAAATAGAGAAACAATCATCACGGCCCTACATGCATCATCTCCCTATTCCTTTCCGAATTCGAAAAGGCACACCGCATTCAATAAGAGACACGCATCGACCCCACATCCTTCTAAGAGATGCAAATGACATGTCGCATTGAATGATCCTACGCTTCGCATAGGAAGGAGTCGTACGTTCATTGTCTTTTCTGCAGATTTTCGTACGACAGCAACTTTTCGAAAAGAGTGTCTTGACGGTTAAGCATTTACTCAAATGTAGCGCTCGACTTGCAGTAGGTTATATCTCTAGCCGACCTAACCAGTGTCCGAAAATCATCCCCCATAGACTGACTGTGGTCAACAGTCGGTATTCGATAGAAGCCGACCACACTCATCGGTCGGTGACGTCCCTTACGAAATTCAGAAAGACAAGAAAATAGTATGACATCGCAAGGAAAATTTTTATTTCATATAAAGAAACCCATTACAAAGGACCCGCACGGGGTATATTATATCAAACAAATCAATGTCTTCCAAAGAAGTTCAGTAATGAACGGAAAAACATGAGGAATAGAGAAGGTGAAAGGAGGCTGCTCTTAGTAAGATACTTCATTCGGAGCAACTTTCAACTTTGGAGCAGAAAAAGGCTGATGAGAACGTCTTGAGGCTCATGGAACATCAAGAGAGGAACTCAGTACCCTCAGCCTCGTCCCTTCCCTCATCCATTCTCTAATACCCCTTTTTCCTTCCCAAAGGAGATTGGGCCAAAGGCGATAGAAAGCGCCAAGGGCAAAAAACCGCAATGGGAGTAGGAAGCGGTAAAGACACCCATGTGCGACAATTCCCACATGTAAGTAGATTTCTGCCAAGCGTGGGTGCCATCTTATAAGTCGAGTGCCCTTTTCTCCCCAATGTGAGCCTCTCCGCAACCAGTAGATCTACGATTGAAAAGCTGCGAGCACCCTTCATGAAGAATCCTTGCGCACACAGCCATACCCTATGTTTGCCGCTTGAGAAGAAGATGTCTTCCCAAGCTATTGCCTCGATGGAAGTTGAAGTGTCCAAGTCCTCCTGGAGTTTTGGAAGAAATAGAACCAGGCCAATAGAACCCATGGAGTTTTCACAAAGCTTGGATTAGAAGCGAAGGCTAAGGACCCCATTTATAGAACTTCATGTGACTACTTTAGCTTTCGAGGATGCCACGTGTCAGCACTGAGTTGATTGCTTTGTTTCGTCTTCCACGCGTAATAAATATGGACAGGAAAACAAAACCTGCATTGATTCAAAGCATGAAAGGGGTGGTGCCACGTAAGGTACCTCCAAACTTGCATTGATTCAAAGCACAGAAGGGGTAGTGCCACGTAAGGTACCTCCAAAACTTTTGAGATGGTGAGAAGATCGAATGACAGTTTCCCTTTTCTGCTTTCATGCTCTTAAGTAATTCAAAATAGACTAAAGAGCAGGGAGGCTAGTTGTTATGGGTAAATTTGGGGTACCCCGCTTTTACATGGTCAAAGCTACGCACGGACGAAAACTGATATCTCTACCTCCAAAACCTGAGCACTCGAGCATTCGGCATTGGTTACGATCGTATCTTGAGCGATCGGCACCCTTCAGTACCCGACTGACCTCATTAAACCCAAATGGTCGACATCAAGGATCTCCCGGGCATTCAACTCATGAGTCAACGCTCGTCTACTTTTTTCGTCTGCGACCGCCGTTCTCCGAGCGCTCATCAACCATACTCGACCGACCACTGCTCTCCAAGCAGTGTAAGAGCAGTGTTAGCGTTACTCCCCAAATAATCAGGACTCTGTCGCGTGTCCCGTAAGTCACGAGATTCGCCTCTCCGTTGATAAGAGAAATATCCGCATGACGTAGATAATCTCACAGCTTATCTTTAAGGTAATGACGTCGTATCCATCCACGATACGTGATCCATCCTATGCAGAGATAGATCTTGACAGACTTAGTATACTACTCGATGACAGTAAAGGTATACATTATAAATACCCCTCCATGCCATGGTCTAAGGTACGCAAATATACAGCAATACAAAGAATTACTCTCCTTCATTATCCTACAGTCATTGACTTAGGCATCGGAGAACCATCAGCCGGAACCACCGGCAGCCTTCCTAACCTTTGGTGGTAATTGCAGGTCTCTCAATCTTCGGATCCACATCATCATCTTTCAAATCCAACGGCGGAGGCTCAAGTTGGTCTCTGATTAACTAGTTGGTCCCTAACCAACATCTGGTGACGAAATTTGACGTCAACAATTAGAATAATGGAAAGCTTGAAAGATGAAACGTCACCTCTCAAGAGAGATCCTCCTTAAACAACAAGAAAAAGGAAAATTTGGAAAGAACACACTCAAACTCCTACAACAAGCAATATTTCACATCAATAGACCCGTATATCCTAAATCGAAAATTATAATTAACGAATTAAGAGGTGGACTCACCTCAAATATGAGTTAATCCATATCCAAACCAAACAACTAGACTCTAGTTCACTTGAATGGGAAAGATTTATGCCTAAACATGTAGATCAACCATCTAAGTAGCAGATCAATATCTAATTGAGAGACTTCATTTAAAAGAGTCTACTCACCTATGAGCACCACTCCAAGGCTATGAATCAATTTAAGTGGAAAAGAGGAATCCGAGTTTGGGAAGAATAGATTCCAACAACCAATTCAAACCCCAAAATTGAAATTACACCCAATCTAATCTCGAATTGAAATTAGAGAGTCATGAGCTGAAAGAAGATCTTACTTGGTAAAAAAGATCGGTTCAACTCAGTATCATTAGCTCGATTAACCCTACATCCGTTTATAATGAAGCAGGAACTAATGAGATGGAGTCTTACCGTAGCAAGCACAATCCGATGATGCACCAAAGATTAGCTACAACGTCTGAAGAACTCGGTAAGAATCGACAACCCAATTAACTCAGCGAGTCAAGATTTGAGTGGTGGAAGAGAAGCGCATTTGAACCTCTACACACCACTCCTTCCTTGACCGGCCCAACACAGAATCTGATCTCCAGTAAGCTACTTAACTCGATCAAACAACCCGAGAGTGAGTCAAGTCGACACTAGATCTGACTAAACTCGGCAACCGACTCGAATGGTGATGGACAGGCGAGCTAACCCGAAGAAGCGACAACAGTCAGTCTGCACAGCTCTTTACACCCCTATGCTCCACTAGAAATAATCAGGAGAATCAATTAAAGACGAATCAGAGCTCAGCCCTAGTCCGTGTGACACGACTCCAACCAAGGAAGAAACCTCGAGGTTAATGGCAGATTCTCCGAGCTGAGGCTTCTGGACAACTCTGAATGATGCTACAGAGCTTAGAGAAGAAAGAGATTGAAGGTTGGGGGCATTTACCTCGGTGGTTTCGAATGAGGAAGTTTACGGCCCGATTTCCTCAAACAACCGCCGGAGATCGACGAAGACCAGATCCAGAGATGGAGATTGCTTCAAAGCCTTCTGAGATGATAGTAGAAGAGGAATGCAAGATCTGGATTGCTAGATCTAGGGTTTTGGATTGTTAGGTTGTAAGATAAAAGAGATAAGATGAAAACCCTAATTTCTTTTATACCCAGCAACCAATCCATGGATTGGGAGTATTAACGGCTGAGATACCTCTAGAACAAAGTTTCCTTTAGCGTTATGGACGGTCTAGATAATTGGTGCTAATTAAACACGAATTTCCATTCAATCACCTAACAACAATTTCTGTTTTCCGAAACTAAGTTCACACCACCCGACTTTGGCCCGCATCTAGCACACACCCGCGCTCCTAAGTTCGAATGAACCTCTCTGTTTATGTTCAGCACCTCGAGCTCTACCAGATGAGCGGTTCAGATCCTCCAAATGTGGGTCACATCAATCACAATCCAAGGATTCCCAGGCCGCTGGAAACACAATTACAGTTTCAACAATTCGTCTTCTGTTTCGAATGGTGCGAACCCTAACACACGGGAACATGGACCACCACCTAGGGTTTGGTCGGCCTAACCATCTGAACTAGATGAACTGTTTGGATCAGTTAATCTGATAATCAAAGTAGGCCACGGTTAAACAGAAACGGACATTGTCTGATTAAAATGCATCGGGTGGGAAAAAGAAAGGAAGAAGGAGATTTCCTTCTTTTGGAAATCTCGGGTCAAACCCGACTTGACTGGGGTTGTGGTCCGGTGCACAGCAGGTGCACACAGGTTGGTGCACACTCGCTCTCAAGTAGGGTCTCCAATATAATCTATGGGTCTTATTAGGACATCTGGTCAGAGATGAGGCTGATTCAAAGCTTAGGTGGTACACATCACTTGAAATCTAAGTTTTAAGAGTCGATTCTTTACAATTTAACGGTTCGATTAGTTCCAATCCGAACTTCAACGGTCAAATAGTCCTAGGTTAGCCTAAGTGAACCTTGACGCTTAATTTTATTATACTCTCGGATTGTCCTATTAGTACAATCAAGCGGTGTATCAATTGACAAGGAGGTGTAGGCCGTATGAACGATAGATCTAATGAATTGGATCCTGATATTAATCATGACCGAGTTAATTTTCTTAGCAAGGTGTTGTACAAAATTAAATCACAATTGGAATTCTAGAATCTATTTTTATATGTAAGTTAAATGTAATCCTGCACATACATAAACTATGTTAGATATTTTCATAGTACCACTCGAGTATGGAAAAGTACAGTGTGTTACAGTCTACCTCCCTTAAAGAGAATTTTGTCCCTGAAATTTAATATTTCTACATGAATGCAAACAAGATGATTCACTCCACGATGTCTACATTTTCACGGTTATCTTAGTGAAGTAAATTTGTGTGTACAAGTGTGTCTAAGTAAATGTAACTGGCTAAATGAATTGGGATTATGATAGTTAGTCACTGTTTGTGGCAGACCAAGATCTCGTTTGCCCAAGCCTCGTAGAAAGGGCGGGGGTTAAGGTAGCCACGGGTATGGAAATTTTCCTCCTATATCACCCTGATTGAATTGTTGCCGTAGAGTCTCGAAATAGTGTGTAGGGTGTGGTTGATGGGGATCGAAGGTCGACACTAACAAGATCATGGGCTTAGCATCTTTGACGACTTGTTTCACCCTGTTCTAAAGAAGCTCGCAATCTAGAAGTAGCTTAGGAGGTGTCACCCACCTCGTGGTACAGTAGAAAACACCAGAATTGCTGATGTCAAAGGTCGCAATGCCTAGAAGTGCTTTATGTCGAACAAACTGCTTGTAGCAGACAATATTGCGGTCCTGATAGTGGTTGTGAACGTGGAAGTCTCACTCATTCACCGCCATGCACGCCCAACCTATTTTCATTCTTTCTGACTTGGATTGACTGGTGAGTGTGCTAAACTCCTAACGTTTAGCCTTTGCAGACACCCCACCTTTGGCTATAAAGCTGGTTGAGATAGCTGAATGGATGGAGGTCCATACCCCCAAACTCCATGTCCAAACCTAGCCAAACTCACCCTTGTAAGCCTCAATCCATAGCCCAACTCAAGCCTGAACCCAGTCGACTCATCCTTAAACATTAGCCTGAAAAACCCCCCCATAAGAAAATCCAATCCAAAAATCCCCAAAAAGTCAAACTTGGTGAGTCAACCCGTTGAGTCAAATCACCGAGTCAACTCACCGGGTCAGTCCAGCCCCTGCACCCAGTCAACTCACCATGCCAATCCATCTTTCAAACCCAATCAACTCACCTGGTTCCGAGCCACAGCTTTGGCGTAGGTCCGAACCTCGAACCAACAGCGTTTTTGCTTAAGGTTCGGGGGCCGTATGCTCCAAAGCTGGATCGGAGAGTCTGTACAGGCGGCCCCTAGGGGGCCACCCAAGCATAATTACCAAAGCTTCCATCCTTTGCATCTATAAATACCCCATTCCCCCTCTTGTTTCAGCATCCCAGAAAGCCCAGAAAATTCGAGTCCATTTCCACCCTTTTTAGTCCATTCCTCCACTAAGGAGAGCCAGAGTGAGAAGAGCCTAGCCCTGGTCCAGCCCAGCCTAACCCTGGTTTAAGCCTCTTAAGCTACCTAAGTCCCAATCTTAGCCACTCGAAGCAAACCCTTGCGATACCTCCGTCGATCCAGCTATTCTTTTATCAGAACCATCTCATTTGCATCTAGCATAAGTGCAACATTTATTATTCTTCCAACCCCCCTGCTTATCATTCCACTGCAAACACTTTGATTGATTAAATACACAGCATGCATCTCACATAAATCACCTGTCAGTTTGAGCGTATGCTCTGGGCTTGCCTGTTAATGGAAACCTGCCCATCAGGAACTCTTACTGTTTAGACTTACATTCATGCATCATATCATTCATGAGAATGTACGAGGATTAAATCAGACTTTCAAGTATTGATTTGATTTTGTGAAGTAAAGACCGTACCTTGGTACGGGCAGAGTGGGTGCCTAACACCTTCCCACCCTGTAATTGTGATCCCTTACCTCGAATCTCTGACCGCAGATCAAAAGGAGTCATTTTAGAGAAAGGAATCTTCGGATTCCTTTCTCTAACGTTTCTACGGGGTCTAGCCAACTGTAGATTCGAAGTAACTGGCTAGTTGCGGCTCTGGTCTTATACAAACTCATCTAAATATATCCAGTTTAACACGACAACCGAAAAACCCGCAGATTTCCTAAAGTTCCTGGGCAGAGAAGTTAGGTGGGGCCCACCATGATCTTTGTGAGAAATCTATTCCGTTCATACGTTTTGTGCGTTCATTTTAGGATATAAGACAAAAAATGAGCCAGATCCAAGACTGAATTGGGCCAGATGAGATGAAACAACAGGGATTAAATGAACACCATTGAAATATATGGCCACAAAAGTTTTGTATCAAGATAAGGTTTTTGGCGTTTTCAGTTCATCTCAGCAATAGTGACCTTTTAAACAGTTTAGATGGAATACAAATATAAAGGTGGAGCCTAAGAAGGTTTCAAAGGTAGGCATTTCTTTTCCCAGTTTTCTCACTTCTGTGGCCCACTTAAGTCTTGAATCTGACTCATGGTTGGTCATATGTCCTAAAGTGAGCTTGCAAAATGGTTGGACATGGAGGATTACTCATAGATATCACTGCCCCAAGAGAGACGGAGGGAGATGACTTACGGTAGGGTTGCAACTTGCAAGCTTCGTGGGATGGGGGGGAGGTTTTTTTTTTTTTTTTGGAAGGGTAAAAATGTCTTTTAAAAAATATAGTATACCATACATAACGGTACAAGACGGTAGGCCTTCTTTTGGCTAATGGTAGAAACCTTAGGCGAATTTTAGGAATGAATTTAAAGGAAAGTTGTTTTTTGGAATTCAGCCAAAACATAAGCGTCCATACGACATTGTCTCTAAAAAACCGTGACTTAAAAGAGTAACAAAAAATTCTGTGCTCTTTCTTTCAACACTTTCATTTAAAAAGCTTTACTTTCTTTCATTTCTATTTCTGTTTTGATTATTTAAGATTGGTAAGCTTATTTCTATTTATAAATGTAAATCTTAGTATTTTACTGAAAGTTTCTTGAATTCCCTTTGAAAGTATACAGCCTGGCAAAGTAGAGACTATGTTTTTACATGAGTGGAAAAATGGTGCCTAACCCTTCCCTTTTTCATAACCGCGACCCTTACCCAAAATCTATGGCGCAGATCAAATCAGGAGTAACCTGAGTCGGGAAGACTACAAGTTTCCCGATCTCTAGGCGATTCTACTGATTTTAGCTAACTATGGATTCTAAAGCCTTTTTTAGCTAGTGACGACTCTATAAAATGCTCAGACGAGCCATTCTATCAACCTTTGTGAAAGGTATTGCACAAACAAAGAAATTAAAATGGGCTAATCAAATCAATTACACCCTCCTCCGGGGCTTGGCGTCCAAGGATATGAGAAAGCTGCATAATGTGTTACGGGTGGCATTTATTCTTCATTATTTCTCTCATAACCCCTCTTGCGAGGCTTTTCATGGAGGCCCTAGCTCCGAGGCTTACTAGAATTCCAGATCCTGTCTTAATCGAAAGGCTTGTGGCAGCTGAACACCCATGCATGCGCATTTTAAGGTTAAGAAGAATGTCTGCTCTGCGACTTATTGAGAATCTAGATCCTGTCATATCAGAAATCTGAATAATTCTATTCTTATATCTATTCCTCTATCATACATACTAATCGTTCCAACTCAGTGCAACCATTAGACGGTTTAGAGAAAAACATTGGACATCTCATAAGCGTCTTGGAGCGGGAGAAATCCGCCCTTGAGCATTCACAATTTCAATCCTGCCCTTTACTTTTTTCTTAGCGGTAAGGTGCAATTCATTGAGTGACTCCGTCCAAGTGTCTAGTTGACTGAGTGGTTGAGTTGACTCAACAAGTCTTTCAAAGTTGGGTTTAAACCAGACCCAGGGCAAGTTCCCAAGTGGCTTGGATCGCAATCTCACCAAGTTGAGTTAACTCAGCCTGAGTTATGAGTCGAGTAAGTGAGTTTTAGAACTATGATAGAAATTGCCATAATTGAAAATACACGAACTAATCATATTAGCATATTATCATTTTAAAGACATGTCCATATGAATCACTGAAAACTGAGGAGCCTCACAACCGTTTGAAAATCCAATTCTTTGTCATTGGTGAAGACAATATTAATTGTACTTTAACAACCGCTTTGTTTGAATGTTTCATCATTACTTGGTAAAGTCACCTTCTCAAGATTGCCAGGTTTAGGCATCAGTCATGCTAATACAGCAGTCTCCGGAGCATTTGAGTACAAACAGAAACTTTACTGATCAATTCATGCTCATGCTGTCCTGAAATTCGCATGATGGAAGCCAACTCTGATCAACACTCAATAGTTGTTGTAGATGAATAATTGGTGAAACTGGACGGTCCATCTGGTGGGGCCTACAATGGATTACCCACAGATCACCCTGCACATGCAACCCCATCCCTTGATTGGTTGATCTTATTGGCTCGGTGAAAAGAAAATGTGTCAACAGTTCATATTCAAAATGGGACAACACTATTAATCAGATGCTAGTATTAGTCAATCAGAATGCTTTTACCATGGGTCATCATTGGTAGGGCCCACCAGTTGGACAGTCCGAATCTGCCAACTGTACTTCCAAATGTAGTATATAGTTGCACGGCAGAAAGGATAGCTCCTCCCCAGTTTTTGATGTATGGATCTCAACTTGGGGATGTCCTGTAATGTTGTTGCTCTTACCATCTGAAAGATTACGAGAAAGACAAGCTATGGCTTGGATGGGAGTCGGAAGTGCATAATCGAGATTCCAGCTGAGGATTCCATGCAGAAGAAGATTTGGTGATGAAAGCAATGATGGCACCCTTCCAGGTTTTCTTGCAGCATCTCTAAGGCCTGATTTTAAAGGACCTATCCTATCATCAGTTGTAAATGAAACCCCTCTTGGCAACAAGTTGGGATTAACTTCTCCAAACAACCTGACTGCCTACATCTGATCAGGCCAAAGTTACCCATTAACTGCACTCATCTTCTTCTGGCTTTGAAATCTCTGCAGTTTTCATTCTATACCTCTCAGTTTCTTTACT
The DNA here is from genome assembly GCA_003013855.2 of Liriodendron chinense. Classification (NCBI taxonomy): domain Eukaryota; kingdom Viridiplantae; phylum Streptophyta; class Magnoliopsida; order Magnoliales; family Magnoliaceae; genus Liriodendron; species Liriodendron chinense. The sequence goes on along the minus strand of ML058463.1, from coordinate 3,906,266 downwards.
TTCCCTGCTCTCTCTTCCCAAGGAAAATACTGCATTTTTTTTGCCCGTTAGATGACTACGGGATTGACATCTCTTTCATTGTAAAGGAGTGAAAACTATTATCCATCTCTAAAAAGCTACACCCAGGAAACTTGTTCAACTGTCTTTCCTTCATCAAACTCCTCACCTTGGCAGCCTCCTTCCACCTGCCATCTGAAGCATACAAGTTTGACATAAGCACGTAGTATCCCGCACTATCGGGTTGCAATTCAAGCATCCTCTTCATGGCCACCTCTCCCAGCTCCAACCTCATATGGAGTCTGCAACCATGGAGAAAAGCTCCCCACACGCTAGCATCCGCTGGTATCGGCATCTGCTCTATAAACTCCAGTGCATCTTCAAGCTTGCCGGCCCGAGCTAACAGATCTACCATACAAACATAATGTTTCATTGAAGGAACAACATGGTATTCTTGGCCCATAGAATCAAAATACTTCAATCCCTCCCCAACCATCCCTGTATGGCTACAAGAGGATAGGATGCTTGTGAAGATTATATCATTTGGCTGCAATTCCTCCTTCAACATATCAGAAAAGAGTGCGAGAGAGTTGTTAGTGTCTCCATGCATGCCATACCCACCCATCATTGCGCTCCATGCCACTGTATTCTTCTCATCCATATGATCAAAGACACAGCGGGCCGATACTGCATCCCCGCATTTAGCATACAAATTTAGGAGAGCAGTGCTGACATAGATGTTTGATAAGAAGCCATTCTTCTCTGCAAAAGCATGGAACGAACTACCAACCTGTAGAGCTCCTAAACAAGCACAAGCCGAGAGGGAACTAACCACAGTGACTGAATCAGGCAAGAAATGATCCGACCTCATCTGATGAAACAATGACAAAGCTTCGTAACTCAACCCATTTTGTGAGTAACCAGATATCATCGCATTCCACACGATGACATCCTTGTGCAAAATCCTTTCAAATATACCAAAAGCATCTCCAAGCATTCCACATTTCGCATACATATCTACAAGAGCATTCCTCACTGTAACCTCCTCTTCCAATCCAAGTTTAATAACAAGCATATGAACCGATCTACCAAAATTCAAATTGCACAACTGGGCACAGGCTGAAAGAACACTCCCCACCGTAACTGAATTGGGCACGAGACATGCCCACTTCTTGTCTGTAAACAGATTCAAGGCCTTGACAGGGTAGTTTCTCTGTGTGTACCCGACGATCATGGCAGTCCATGAGACAAGATCGATGGCAGGCAGCTCATCAAATACCAAGCGAGCATCAGCAACCGTCCCACACTTTGCATACATGTCAAGCAGTGCAGTTACTACAAAAGAGTTCAATTCCACACCCTTCTTGATCATATAACCATGGACCCATTTCCCCTGATGCAAAGCATCCAGCTTTGAGCATGCTGTAAGTAAGCTACCTATCGTGAATTGGTTAGGCTCGGTTTCTCCCAGTCTCATTTGATTGAACAGAATCAACCCATCTTCCATGCAATCATTTTGCACGTACCCAACGATCATGGAAGTCCAAGACACCACATTTCTCTCAGAAATTTCGTCGAACACTAGGCGTGAGGATCTAACCATCCCGCATTTCGCATACATATCGATCAGACCAGTGAGTACAAAACTGTCAGGACTCCCCAATTTAACAATCTGGGAATGGAGCTTCATCCCTTCATCGGAATCACGCAGATGGGTGCACGCCTTCAACATGATTGAGGAAATGACATTATCATGTTCTTTAACGCATTTCTTCATAAGCCTGTAGAATTCGATGAGCTCCGAATAGAAATCGTTTAGGAAATACCATCTGACCATGACTTTCCAAGAATAGAGATCTGGGTTGGTAATCCGGTCAAAGACGGACCGTGCCTGATCGACGTTGCCAAAGAAACCATAGAGGCTGACGAGTTTGGTTTGGCAGAGGAGGTTGTGAGTGAGGCCATGGACAGTGAACTGGGCATGGATTATCTTGAGAGACGCAATGTTGTTGCAGAAGCCCAAGAGGAAAAGGCATGGGTCTGAGGAGATGGCGTGGATGGAATCTACGGTGCTTCCAAACTCAACCAAGGAATCAGGGCGGTGGTGATGAGAGTTGGGGATGAGATGTGGGGTGTTGAATTGTGGGGTGTTGAATTGATGATGGAAGTTGGGAAGAGAATGCAAGTGCTGTTTCTTTGATGGAGATGGAGATGGGATGTGAAGGAGACCCTTTCGCAAAAAAGGACGGATGATTTTCATACTTTACCCCTCCTCTTACCTGCACTGTTCGATCAGGTGCGTCCATTAAGGGGCCCAGCTCAGTAGCTGTGCTTTATGCGCTGAACAACCCGGCCTGCTTACATACACGCAAATTCCCACAATCCAAATCGTGATGACTAACTACAGGTTGATGGAAGATGAGCGGAAAATCGCGGCGATAAGATGATACTCAGTATTTTAGTGGTACACTCACAAGAGTTTCAACACAGTTCATGGGTTCAAGTATCGATTGTGGTGTGTGAAAAAAAAATGACGATCTTGGTTTTCCGCTTTTTTGTTTTGCCGGTTCAAACATGTGACTGTGATCTCGATATGTGTACGGTAATTTGATTGATATACCGATGAGTCCGGATCCTCCTTTGGCGGCCACCCAGAAAACCATGTTTAGAACATTTTCATTCTTCCATATCACATTGCATGATGTCAGTGTCACCAGGTTGCACTGGGGAGCGGATTAGGTGAGACCCGGATCCACCCAGGTGGGTGGGACCCCTGACTGTGGGGCTGATAGTGATGTATGTGTCTTAAATCCACACCGTCCAACCATATTGAAAGCTCATTTTAGGGTATGATACCAAAAATGAAGCTGACTCAAATCTTAAGTGGACCACACCATAGAAACAGTCGTGATTGAATCTCTACCATTGAAAACTTTATAGATTTTCAATGGATTCCACCGGAATGTTTATTTTCCATCCGACCTGTTGATAAGGTCACAAACAACTAGATGAAGAGACCACATAAATATCACCGTCATTCAAAGCTTTTGTGGCCCATAGGAAGTTTTTAATGGTCAATCACCTCCTGTACTATGGCCCATTTGGAATCTGGAACTGCTTCATTTTTTTTATCATGCCCCAAAATGACCTTTCAGTGCGATGTATGGTGTAGATGTACTCACATACATCAAAGTGGCCCCACACTCAGGGGTCCCACCCACCTCGGTGGATCTAGGGTCTCACCTAGTCCGCTCTCCTTGGACTGAGGTGTGATCAGGTTACATTGAGGATGTGACATGGTTGTAGACCTATGTGATGACGTGGAGCAATAAAAAGGCTCCAAACAGAGTTTTCTTGTTTAGCAGCCAACAGAGGATCCGAATTCTAGGATTATTTAGTTGAAAATCTTAGGAAAGAACATCAAGCCCATCAATCTATCTAATCTAAGCCTCGGTTCGTTAACATTTTTAAAAATCAATGAACGTCCAACTCAAAAATTACTTCGCATTAAGTATTATTTGTTAACACAGAATTAAGAAAGCCCTCCGTGATTTTTACATTTTTTTTTCTGCAATAGGAGTCTAAGTTAATGGTGAATATGGAATGTGGCTATGTGAATTCTTCTTAATATATATATATATATATATATATATATATATATATATATATATATATATATATATATATATATCCAAAATTACCCCTGCACGTTGCCACAGAGATTTCCTCTCCCAATTAATTGGGTAATACACTACTCACTTTTAACATATGGAACTTATTTGGGTCCCACCATGATTTATGTGTTAGATCCCCACTTTCCATCATTTTTTTCAGATCATTCTAGAGCATGAACCCAAAAAATGAGGCACATCCAAAGCTTAAGTGGACCACATCTTTATGATGGACCCAGAAGGGAAAGCACAAATATCAGTTTCATTAGAGCCTTCTATGGCCCCAAGAAGTTTTCAATGGTAGGCATTCAATTCCCACTTTTTCCTGTAGTGTGGCCCATGTGAGCCTTAGATCTGTCTTGTTTTTTCGTTTTATACCCTAAAATGGTATGGAAAAATGAATTGACGGTGTGGATAAAACATATACACCATGGTAGGCCCCACAAAGCCCCTGACAGGACTGTCCGTCTCGAGCTAGCTTCTGATGGGGTAGTACCCAATCCTCGCTTGCCACAGTCGATCCGCGACAGTGCTCGACTTAGCTGCGACCTAAAACCAGGGATGTGGGTGCAACCCTGACCGTGGGGCCCACTTCGATGCATGAAATATATCCACTCCGTCCATTTGTATTTCCATATTATTTTAGGACGTGGTCCCAAACATTAAGAAGATAAAAATTTCAGGTGGACCACACCACATGAAACAGTGGTAATTGACCATTAAAAACCTTTTGTGGGCTACAAACGTTTTGGATCAATCTGTGTTCTACCAAGTTTTTTACAGTTCCCGAAATACCCAATGAAAAAGGGACACATGGTGTTGTACAATAGAACTACAATGCGCGTGATATGAGAGAAGGTGTTGGATCTGATTTTACAGGAGCACAGTTGGCGCTACTTAAGCGGGCCATGTCATGCGTGACCGAGCGGATCGTGGTCGAATGAGAAGAAGGCATGAGAGGTGAATACAAAAGGAGTGGTGGATGGAGAAAGAAGGATTTAGAAGGTTGGATCATGCCGAGACGATTGTTGTAATCGTCAGACATAAAGTGCATCTAGAAGGCTTTTTTCATTGTGAAGTCTATAAAAATAGGAGGAAGCAACATAGCAAGGGGTCCACACACCAACAAAATAAAACCAAATCAAATTTATCTTTCAAATTACCCTGGATTACAGTTAAGGATTATGGTTACTCCTAGTTGTAGGATTAAGTTACCGATTACTCTAAGGAATGTAAAGTGCGGATTATTCTAAGGAGCATAAAAGGCATGTTTACACTAAAAAACATACTATGCTCATACGTTGGACTTAATTTCAATTTTAGTGCAAGCAAGTTCTTCATTTATAAAGGCGCTTTGCAGTTGTTCCCCTGCAGCCGACTGTAAGTATTTTATTTTTGTTTGTTTTAGTGTTTGAAAATTCCTTTCGTACGAAAGGCAAAGGTGTGACCCATTCTCAGAGGATGAACCCTACACATTGATAAGCCTGATCATTATGAACAATATATTGGGAGTGGCCGAATAGGCAATCGATCATGATAGATCTCGATCATATACAATCGATACGATGTATTTGCTTATCTCAGAACTTGGGGTTAAAGTTGTTCGGTTGGAATTGAGCTGCACAGTCATTTTTGTCTCTCCTGCGCACATCTCGCATGCGTGATCGAAAATTGCGAGCAATAATTTTTCTCATGCTCGGTGGGAGCCCTATTCTAACAGGCATACCAATGTGATTTTAAGTTGAAAAGAAGAAAGAGAATGAGAATGAGTTGAAGGGGTGGTCGACCGGCTGGAACCAGTGACCCTGCTATACTTATTCCACTTTCCCCCATCGAGGAAGTGCAGATGAAATCGACCGATGATGCATTAAATCTGAATGAACTGATGCCTAACCTAGAAGGGGCATCGTCAGTCACAGACTGATCCCTTGGAGATGATATCATCTGGGATCCGCGTTATGCAACTAGGTATCTAACATATCACGAAACAGGGGAGATCTTAAGCTGAGCTATCAAGTATGATGGTTGAACAATCTCGCCTTGAAAGAGAAAACTTTAATAGATGGATGGCCACTCAGACCGAGAGTGTGAATTGGTTGATGGACCTGATGGCCGCTGGAAGGACACAAGCAACATAGATACTACCTCGGTTGAATGTTAAAACGAGTTCTGTTGGAAATCCAGCGCCACAGGTACCACCACCACCTCCACAACCGAATGTTCACCCCATTCCAATCCCAGACACGTAGAATCTACCTCCAACTATCGAGTTCAGGTGACCTGAGCAAGAGGCAAGGAACTTTGTGCCTATGCCACAGTTTCAAAATAATCCCATGCTTGGGGGCTGCCTCCCCTTAGAAATCCACTATATCAGGGAGAACATTAGCCGGTGGGTTTAGATCCATCACCGGTGGCAGAGCCCCAATGCTTAGACCACGAGCAGATAATGCAAATGGTTTAGGAGGTGGCAGGCCAAGTTCTCAGCCACACCACTACCCCAGTTTATCATAAACCCTATCCTGAATGGATCGAAAGGCAATATCCGTTGCCACGGAATTATTGGCCGGAATTTGCTTTATATTTAGGCAGTCTCGGTCAATCGACAGTAAAGTATGTAGGTCAATTCACCATACAATGTGATGAGTTAGCCAATAATGTTTATTATAAGTTATAATTGTTCGATCATTCCCTGACCGCGACTGCATTCACTTGGTACTCTAATCTGCCACAAACTCTATGCAAAATTGGTGGGAAATTAGGAAATGGAAGAAAAATTCAAGACTCAATTCTTTTACAAGGATAGGGAAATGACTATGAAAAATCGCGCACATTTTTTACAACTGTCAGGGGAATCGTGTGAGAGTTATATTGCTTGATTTAAGAGAGCTAAGAGCCAGTGTAAAATGATCATCCTTGAGGCCGAATTTGAATTTGTACAACTTGCATAAGACAACCTGGAATACAAACTCCGAAAAAAGTTTATTGGGACAGAGTTTGTCAATTTCTATGATCTAACAAGAAAGGTACCTCGATATGAAGATCTACTTTAGGAAGGATCGACATAAAAGAATGCGTCAGCCAATATATATTATTATGATTCCAACTATAAGGTTGCAATAGCCGAGGTAGTGGCTAAAAAACCATTTGTGTGTTCTACGTTGGTTAAAATAGAGGCAACCCTGTCGATCGCGCAGAAGGCCCAAAAAACTTACACCTTTGACCTTACCAAGGCTAACGAAATCTTTGAGATAATGTTAGTTGGAAAATTCATCAAAGTTCCTATATATCACATAGCCCCTATGGATGAAGAAGTTAGAAAAATGGGTATTTCAAGTGGCATGTGACCTCTTCTCATTCCACTAACAAATGCGTTATTTTCAGGAACGTCATTCAGGATAACATTGATAAGGGACTGCTGAAGTTCCTCGAGAATGAAGAAGAGGCAATGCAATCAATGTCGAATCGTTCCCATTTAATGTAGAAGTCAACATGATTATAACCAACTTCTGTAGGTTGAATCAGCCACGAGAGAATGTTGACTTGGCTCTAGTAGTAACATAGTTGTGCCTCGACATCCCAGGAGAGGTAACTACAAACCTTGATCGACGGTCGTGCATGCAGAGCCGCGACCGATGACTATACCATATGTTAGTCAGAGTTCGTCCTTATGCCAGCATTGTGCAAAACCGATTCGACCAACCACAATAATGCCTCGCATAGCCGGTCAAATTAAATCCCAGCCTATACAGAGGAATGAAGAGATACATTCTCATAAGGTATGAGAAAGGTTTCAGCCTTATGTCGAATAGGATCGCCCAGTTCCTACACCAAGGCATAGAATGGTCAAGCCCCTCCCTACCCAGGAGGAGGTATGGTAGAAGGTAAGGCACCCTAGTTCCCAGTAATACTTGAAGGAATGACCTGCACTAAAAAATGCCGGTGGTATCGAAAACAAGCTGCAAAATAGTGGAATCTAGATCACATAAGGCAGGAACTCAACACGAGGATACCCAACCAAACCATATCCTGAGGATTCCTCAATCGGAAGATGAACATACGATCGATGTCGTCATGAAACCTGCGCAAAAGATCCGATTACGAAGGACTAATTACATGCTGATGATAACCCACAACTCAACATGGAGAAGGCAGGGGATACTGAAAAACTCGAAGACTCGACCGATTACCTCGACGATGAGTGTTTCTCGGATGACGACTTGTTGATCGAGCAACTGCTCGATACAGCCAGGGCCTTGGAGACAACCACATCAAATCTCCAACAGATAGAAGTAAATCCAAAACTAAATGACCAAAATATGACTGGAAATATAGAACATTAGATGTAGTCAGAAACACTTGGGGGACAAGGTTCGAGTTTTGAAATTATTTTGGATCATTCCCACCAATTATTTTTTACTGCAACATGGTACTCACACTACCAACAAGTTTTTAAGCAAGCCCATCTCAACCCAGTGAGATGGAAGGAGCCGTTGAAGAACTCGGTCCACTAGTAATAATACAACATGACTCCTATTACCAGGATGAAGCAAACAATAATGTGATAAATGTAAATACTGTTACTATTGAGTCTGGAAGATCATCTGAGAGTGTGGTCATAGAAAAGCCCACTCATGCCATGACTCAGCACCTCAAGTTATTATATATTTATGCCCATTTAGAGGGCAACCCGATTAAGAGAATCCTGGTTAACAACGGAGCAGCGGTTAATCTCCTCCTGACCAGGATGCTACCAAAATTGGGTAAATCAAGGACTGATCTTATAGCGACCGAAGTCACGGTCAGTAATTTTGCTGGAGGCGTAACAAACACTTATGAAATACTACTAGTCGAATTGATGGTAGGAACCAAGAAGGTGTTGGCTCCTTATTTATGGTCGATATGTCCTCTAAATATAATGCTTTATTAGGAAGGGAATAGATACACTCATTCCTGTGTATCCCCTTGTCCTTACACCAGTTCGTGATTTTCTGGAATGAGGACAAAGTAAAATTAGTTTTGGCCGATAACAAGCCCCTTTTTGCTACATCCAACGTAAACGAAGCCTACTTTTATGAGGATGAAGTGAGACCCATTCATTTCACTAGGAAAAATAAATATGGACGTCCAACTAGTATATCTACCTTGAAGAACCCTGACAGCATTGTGTAAGACATTTCTAGCTGTAGTCCGCTGGGTTAATGACCCGTTGAAGGATATAGTTCCTCATCGGCCGACACCCCACTGCATCATTGAGGAGATCTCATGACTAATTCAACATCAGTCAACCGAGAAATGACCAACTTTACAGCCAAAATAATGAAGCTCAAGGAGAGCTTGAAAGAATATGACAATGGTTGGTTTGTTAATTTGGCCGACATGGTAGTCCCACCCGATGAAGTGGCCGAAGTGGTACAAGTATGAAAGACTTGAAGGAAGATCCTGAGAAACTGGGGGATTCTCAGGCTCAACTTTAGAATCCTTTGATTAAGGTAAACTTAGGAACTGAACAGGATCTCATGCCAACTTTTATAAGTAGTTTACTAGAGCCACAGGCGTAGGCTAAACTTACTGGTCTACTTAATGAATTGTTGATTGTCTTAAGTGGAATTACCATGAGATGCTTGTTTGGACCTAAGCTTAGTCAAGAATCGATTGCCAATAAAAGAAGGGTATTGACCTCAAAAACAACCTCCTAGATGCATGACAGTGGAGGTTACTCAAAAATTTAAATAGGAGATTGAATGGCTTTTAAATGTAGGGTTTATCTGACCTATCAAGTATGTCGAATGGATCTCTAATATGGTCCCAGTCATAAAAAAGAATGGTAAGCTCCGAGTATGTATTGATTTTAGGAACTTGAATTTGTCCACACCCAAATATGGTATTCAATGCTAATGGTCGATCAGCTAATCAACCGTGGTCGATCAGCTAATCGACAGTGCAGTTGAACACCAAGTGGTGTCATTCATGGATGGCCATTCAGGATACAATTAAATTAGTATAGTGATCGATGATGTGCCAAAAACAACTTCAGGGGCCCTGGGCCTTTACGGGCCTATTGCTGGGCAGTTATGCCATTCGGTCTTAAGAATGCTAGAGTCACATACCAAATGGCAATTAATGCTATTTTTCATGATATGATTGGTCAATTCATAGAAGTATATATTGACAATGTGGTAGTTAAATCGATGTTTACACACAAAATGCGGTTTGATTCATCAGAATGTTTGCATTCAAATAGCTAACAAGAAGGATTTGTGTGGAAGACATTTATCATCGATTGATTTATTAATTTAAATATGGGTTCTTTTACAATCTGTTAATTACATCCCTTGATTCTAAAATAAGATACAATTGATGCACAATACGAAATAAACTGTCAAAAGTTAATTTTTGCACTTGTCATGTTCCACCGAAGCAAAAGAGTTGTGCGGGTTCGTAAACCCTATAGCACATCTCATATCAGAAGTTGGAATCTTCCGAATCCGAAAACCCTTGAATTCCCATGGTGAGATTAGGTCTTCATATTAGAGAAAAACCCTCCTAGTGGAGCTTAGTTTCCATGGTGGAACAGGATTCCTCTAAGGAAAATAACATTTTCGTGCTAAAAACGGAGTTTCCATACTAGAAACGAAGTCTTTATGATGGACCCAGAATACTCATGCGACTGCATAGGAATCCTCATGCGGCCGCATGAGGTCCTCTATCTTCCTCCCATTCTTCCTTGGTACCTTTTGTAGAGTTCTAGAGGTCTTTAAAAGACCCAATGTTATAAATGAGGAGACCGAAGGGGTATTTATAGCCCCTCACACGTGTGAGCCACCTTTTTCATATAGGAATACTACCTGTTGAATCCTCATGCAATCGCATGAGAAGACTACCTTCATGCGACCGCATGAGACTACTACCTTCATGCGAAGTTGAATCTTCACGCAGGTTTTCTCATGCAAAAAATTGTTAAAACCAGGATTTCTCATGCGAAAATTGTAAAATCAGAATTTCTCATGTGAAAATTGTAAAACCAAGATTTCTCATGTGAAAACTTTTGAAATCAGGATTTCTCATGCGAAAATTGTTAAAACCAGGATTTCTCATGTGAAAACTGTTAAAATCAGGATTTCTCATGCGATCGCATAAGACTCCAGTTTCTTCTTAAATCTTCAAACTTCTTCTTTTCTTTTCTTCATTTTCTTCTCCTTTATGTTCGAGCCTTCTTCCATGCGAATGCGTGGGACGTCATTCTCATGCGACCGCATAACCTTCACTACTCATGCGGTCACATATCTTCCTTATTAAAATCTTCATTTTTCTTTGCCTCAATATATGTCCCCTTGATCCCCCTTGATTTCTTTAGAGAGAGAAAATTAAAGGTGGATCGAACTTCCTCCAACAAACTTGCATGAAAAACTGTTTTATTTCAGCAATAACTCCTTTGCACAAAATAATCTCGAGTCCAAATGGGAAGACTAGCTGAAGACCACTTTCCACATCCAAGTAGATAACGACAGATCTTCCATGAGAGAGGATAGAGTCTATCAAATCATTCAGTCTGCCTTTGCAAGAAGGCAACAAATTCTTGGTAAGCCTTACTATCTCAATAAGTTTGCATGCCAATTCGAATTCAAATAGACGATATCAGAGACCTGACCAAACTTCATTCTACCCCGCTACAACCACTCGGTTCAGGCTCCATATGCGTTAGTGGGCATATCGATGCTACTTGGTGCACCATAGTTACGAAATCAGTTGCGTAACAGGAAGGGAACATGACCCCGCACCGAGCCCCATCTGAAGACTCCTTTAGAAGAGCCTAATGTTAGTGCACTTTTCTGTGGCACACTAGTGCACCTAATTTTTCAATCACGTGTGTGCATGTGTTGTAATGTCGGTTGAGCCTTGGAAAGTTGAAGACCAAAGATTCAAGTGGACAAAGAGTATCAAGGAAGAAGAACAGGTAAAAGAGATGCCTTGGTGACGCTAACCCTTATAGCCAAAACACCCTAGACCTCTAGATGACTTGAACCAACTAGGAAAACCCTTAGTCATCATCATTAGCCTTAGATCATATAGAAAAACATGATAAGTTAGGCTAATTAAAGAGGTTCAAGCTTGTTAGAATTGAAAATGCTATAGGGATATTTTATATGTATTGTTGCTAAGGGGTTCTGAGTAATAGAAACATTCATAGACAATCACAAGCATTCACAAAAGTACATAAGAGAAAGATATTGTAAGGCAAATTTTTATTCCAGAGATTTTGAGATCTTATTCATTTCAGGCCGTGATCTAGTACGAGCCCTTAATTATATCGAATGATCTATGACCCTTAATTAAAAGGCAAAATACTAAGTCAGCGAGGACCATGGCCTTCGAGTTCGCGGTCGTAGAGATCAATGTGTTTTGTTATCATTGATCCTTTCTTTGTACGAGTCGGATGTTTATGTCCCATGTTTTAACCGAAGATCCAGGCTAAGATTGTCAGGGTCCTTCACTGAGGGGTACGACTCTGAGCCCGCACCTGTCATTTTGGACAGGTGACCTCGGGAAGACCGATTTATAGTTATATATACCTGAGCCACCCAACTGACGAATACCGTTTTGATGGGTAGGGCATCGACTATTTTTAAGATGTTGTCTTTAACAAGCATTATGTAATCGTTTAGAACTCTTAGGTCTAGTTCATCATGGTAACCATAGTCCCGTTTGTTTAGCATCTGACCCTAATTTGGTCAGATTATGATAGTACATGAAATAATAATGCATTTGTGTAGTTTTGGATGCTGGCGGCTTCTCTCTGGGAGTTTGCTGCGTTCATCGTATTAGATCGGATTGGCCTCCGAAAATCTGATTATTCTGCTTATTGGGTGTTTCGAAAGGACTATTTAACTATGTTATGATGTTTAGAGTGCCCAAAATACCTAAAATAGGCCTAAATGGGGTCTAGAATGCTTAAAAGTTAAGTCCTAAGAGGGTTGATTTTCTGGGTGCGTTGGCTCTGGCGCACCTTGAAATTGACTAAAGCCTTATCGAATTTATGGTGCGCTACAACCAATGCACCCTAAAATTACTTGATTTCTGTTAGTTGAATTTTTGGAGTGCAGTGGAGCCAGTGCACCTTGAAATAACTTGGTTTCTAGTTGCTGGATTTTAGGGGTGCGCTGGAGCCAGTGCACACTGTAATAACTTGAATTTTGGGTTGATTATTGGGAGGGGCTCTCGAAGTTTGGGAGGCGCTCATTTGGTAGGGGCTCTTAAAGTTTCAAGTTTCAGAGCTCCTTTCGAAGACTCCAGAGGTACAGAGAGAGCCTTGTGCTTCTCTTTCTCCTCGGGTTGAATGCACAAAGTGCGGACCCCGAGGATCGAAGAAGAACGACGAGGAAACTTTGTCGAAATGAAGATTGAAGACCGAAGATAAAAAAGTTGCCTGGGATGTGCTTTGCACGAGTGAAGGGCATTTCAACACTTGTTTTCTCCTTTTGTTAAGAATGTCGGGAGCGTTTTAGCTTCCATTTCCCTTTCAAAGGTGAAGAACATTGAAGATCAAGAACGTGGCAAGGATAGATGACATAGAGAAAGGAATCCAAACTAGAGAATTTGTTTCTTTGTACACAGAAGACCTATCTTTCTCCCTTTAGGTTGAGCGTATGTTCGCTTCCCCAAGTGTAGGGTTGCGATGTAGTAATAAACTCGGTAAGACCGAGGTCGATCCACAGGGACTTATGTAGGATTTTACAAACACATCCAAAAGTGTCTATTGAAAGCTAACAACTAGATTTTGTATGGATTTGATTTGAGTAACAAAATTGAATAAAATTGAAGGTAAGTAATTATAAAAAGGCACTAGGGGTTTAAGGATCCACTTGTAGCAATCTTTGATGTTCAATCCGCTGTGGTTTCTCAACTTCTCAACTAGAATCGATATTAGGATCTATCTAGCCGGATGATAGAGCTGTTAAACCAAACAATCTGTTATATGTAAGTCCAATGCATAAGATTCACTCAATGTAAGCTAGGCTGAGCATGCTCAATTGCATAGGTCAGTCCTCATTCCAAAAGGCTCAGTTCACAATCATAACCATCCTCAAGTTCTGTCATAAAACAAGACTAGATCATGATTTGAACTTGATTCAAATCACATGCACAGTCCATACATATTACAGAAATTCAGAAAAGTAGAACTTTGGTAGGAAGTCCCCACATGAAGATCATAGTACTAGAGCGTACTCCAATTCCTTGGATCATACAGGTCTAGACTAATGCAAACAACTTAAGAATTTAAGTAATTCTCCCAAACATCCATGAGTCATCATAAGACTAAGAAAAACTACTTAAAGCTTGTATAAACTTCAAACCATAGTTCATAAACATGAATTCCAAACTTAAAACCAACTTAGAACGAATTGAAACATCTTGGATCCACCACAAGCTTCACCTCTTAGCCCTAGCTAAGAGGTTTAGTTGCTCATGATCCAAGGAAACATGAAACAAAAAAAAAAAAAAAAAAAACTCATAAAAACAGTAAAACTAACTAGAAGGAGTTGTGGAACTCCGAAATTCACTTCCGCCGCCTCCAAGCTTGCTTAAACCCTCCTCAGATACCCTAGGAACGATCCTTAGGTGTCCTTTTATAGTGGGGAGGCTCCACAACTTCAGAAGAATCGAGAATCTGCGTAAGAGTTACGCAGTGCGCAGAGAAAATCGGACTGAAATTAGAAAGTCCTGCATCTTACGCACGTCCGACCGGTCTTGACCGGTCTGAGTAACTGGCCGACCGGTCTTGACCGGTCGTGCTTCACTGGGAATTTAGTCTAGCAAGCTCTGGACTATAAACAGATTTCTGGCCGACCGATCGGACTGGCCTGGCCGACCAGTCACGACCGGTCGTGCCTGTGTTTGGCTGAAGTCCAGCAGGCTTAGTAAGAGTAGGAAGCTGGCCGACCGGTCACGACCGGTCTTGGCCTGTTTCTGGTTCATTTTCTTCTTTCTTTCTTCTTTTCTTCTTTCCTTGCTTCCTTCTTTCTTTGGTCCTTCTTCGATCTTCATCCAAATAGTTCTAAATGAGGTCCTTTTCACCTTTAATTAAGCAGAGTTCACTCTCAATCCTGCAATCACAAAACATGCATTCAATTAGCCTTTAAATTATGAAAACCATGCATAATGAGTGATGAATTGGGGTTAGAATATGCACAATTAAGAGCTCAACAACGTACTTTGTACAATCCCCATAAGTGGTAAACATGATTGATGATGTAGAAGACCTATCTTTCTCCCTTCAGGTTGAGCATGATTTGTACAATCCCCATAAGTGGTAGACATGATAGATGATGTGGAAGACATTTCTTTCTCTCTTCGGGTTGACCGTACTTTGTACAATCCCCGTAAGTGTAGAAATGATGTATGATGCCAGCATCTTGGAGCATCGTGGAATTCTATGAAGAATTAGGAAGGTTTTAGTACTTTGAAAAGGCCTGTATAGCGTATTGATCTTGAGTCTGCTACACGACCTAATGATAAACCTAGCCTTTGTCTATGTGCTTCGCTTGAAGATCGCAAAGGAACGAAACCTAGTCTGGTTGACTCGCCTCACTCATGAGCAGAAGAACAATCTCGACTTGGATGATCATTCAGCCATTTCCAAGTATCTGGACAGGATGAAAGAAGAACAGGGCGAAGCTCTGCCGAAATTACTTTCTGAACATATTTCATTTTGTACAATGTACACTCTATTATAGAATCAAGGGATAATGTAAACATGGAATGTATGAAGAATTCAGTAAATGAATATAATAAAGTGATGAATGCTTTTCTATCTCTCTTGTCTAATATTGGAATGTCACTCTTGTTTCCTGTTGAGCTCTTAATTGTGCATATTTTAACCCCAATTCATCACTCATTATGCATGGTTTTCATAATTTAAAGACTAATCAAATACATGTTTTGTGGTTGTAGGAATGAGAGTTACTTTGCCCAATTGATGACCAAAAGAGCTGATTTAGAACCTTGGATGAAGACCCAAGGAGGGCTGAAGGAAGAAGGAAGCAAAGAAAGAAGCAAAAAAAGAAGAAAATAGAAGAAAGAAAGGAAGAAAACAAGAAGAAAAAGAGACCGACCGGTCTTGATCGGTCGGCCAAGGAAGCCCGACCGGTCTTGACCGGTCGGCCATGCTTGCTGGCGTAATGCCAAAGAGGGCCTGACCGGTCGTGACCGGTCGGCCAGCCCTGTCCGACTGGTCGTGACCGGTCGGCCATGCAAGTTTCAGATTCCAGATTCTAAAACAGCAATGTATTTCCGTACCTGGTTTTTCAGACCAGTTTTCTGGGCCGATCTTGATGATATTTGGAAATCCAACACATC
Organism: Liriodendron chinense; assembly: GCA_003013855.2. Taxonomy (NCBI): domain Eukaryota; kingdom Viridiplantae; phylum Streptophyta; class Magnoliopsida; order Magnoliales; family Magnoliaceae; genus Liriodendron; species Liriodendron chinense. Next base: position 3,890,244 of record ML058463.1, on the reverse strand, counting down.
CATGTCGAAGCGGAACTCGACGCCGAACTAAACCAAGCGGTTTCGTGTCGATCGGAGTTACGGATTGATCGTGGTGACCAAAACAATACGAACTGTCCAGAATGTTTCAGATTTCGCTGTTCCACTCTGGGCCGGTCCAGGTGGCCCATCATTGAGGATATGAAAAATCTACTTTGACCATCTTTTAGACCACATCCATATATGAATAACCACAAAAGTTTCAGATCAAAAGGGTGTGTGGTTTGATCGTACCGGTTGAAGAAAGATGGACCATCCAGAAAGCTCCAACTGCGCAGAGTTTATAAAAGCCCTAATTGTTCTAATTTTCGGACCACATTCTGAGATTATTTTAGACAATCTAATCCGTCTATCATGTAGAGGAGGAAGTTTTCTACTTATGTTCAAAATTTGAGATCAATCCGACCTCTGTACACTCCGAAGAATTGAAAGCAAGATGACTGGTTCTGAAGGTACCCGAAGTGCGCGATTTTGAGAGGCGGTCGGTGATGTGATTGGTGGGCCCATTCAGAGGATAATCTTGGAAATCTAAATCATCTATGAGGAAGATCACATTACAAGGAAGCTACAAATCAAATTTGAAGGCAATCCGACCATTGGTTAAGCCGTACCAAGCGAAACAAATTCTGCTATGTTGCTGTACTATTGCTGCACTATAAAAGGAAGTGCTCTCTTCTATTCCAGGGCAACCAAGGACGTGGGGAGCAAGGAGTTCAAGTCATAGGAGGCTTCCTAGCCTCGTCCAGCTAGTTTTTCTTCCTTTTCTTAGTTCTAGTTCTAGTTTTTAATATGCTTTTTATTAGCTAATCTCTTAGCTAGAGCTAAGAGGTGAACCTTATAGTTTTCTTAGATTGTTTAATTCGTTTTATTGGTTTTTAGTTTGGAATTCATGATTATGATCTAAGGTTTGAAGTTTATACAAGTTTTTAAGTAATTTTTCTTAGTCTTGTGATGACTCATGGATGTTTGGATGAATTACTTATCTTCTTAATTCGTTTGCAACAGTCTAGACCTGTATGATCCGAGGAATCGGAGTGCGCTCTAGTACTAAGCTCTTCATGAAGGGACTTCCTACCAAAGTTCTATTTTTCTGTTTTTCTGAATATGTATGGATTGTGCATGTGATTTGAATCTAGTTCAAATCATTATCTAGCCTTGTCTTGTGAGAGGACTTGAGGATGGTTATGATTGTGAACTGGACCTTTTGGAAAGGGGAATGACCTATGCAATTGAGCATGCTCAGCTCAGCCTTCATTGAGTGAATCCTATGCATAGAACTTACATATGACAGACTGTTTGGTTTAACAGCTCTATCATCCGACTAGATAGACAGGAATGTCGATTCTAGTTGAGAAAGTAAGAAACCATAGCGAATTATGCATCTAAGAAGAGCTATAAGTGGATCCTTGATGCTCTAGTTATCTTTTCATTATTAGATTTTCTATTTTATGTTAAAAATCAATTTCACAAACCTCTTTGATTCTAGTTATTAGGATAATTGGAATTGTTTACTTCCTTCCCTGTGGATCGACCTCGGTCTTACCGAGTTTATTACTACATCGCAACCCTACACTTGGGGAAGCGAACATTTCCCTAATGAACACAAAGGCAATTTTGTTATGTAAATAAAGAGAATTGGTTCAATTGAGATTTGTATCTTATATTGGTGAATTATACTTGAATTATCTTCTAATTGGAAGGAATCCTAATTCAATTTTAGTGAAGTTATCAAGTTAAATCGGAAGATTAATCATTATAAATCTATTAGAAGTGGATCCCTAACACCTTAGTTGTCGTTTATTGATTGTTTTTACTATAATCCAATTTGCCCTAATGGAAAAACTTCATATTTATATTCACTTTCTAGTTGTAGAAGTGTTCTTATCCAATTCAATCCATGTGGATCGACTTCAAAATTTCCAAGTACTTTACTACTTCACAGCCTGCACTTTGGTGTGCAACCCTAACGTTGTAGCAAAAATCATGCGTGGATGTCTCTCCTAATTGTTTTCTTTAGGGCCTGTTTGTTTTTCAAATTATGTGGTAAATGGAGAGTAAATTATTAATTATTACTTTTTACACCCGTTTGAAAAAGAAGAATTTACACTGTGGGTTTGCATCGAAAATCGAGCCGTAAAAAGGTTGAAATCGGACTGAAATTGCTGCTGTGAAACTTGTGGGGCCCGTCGTTATACATGTCTTTGATCTACACCATCCATTTGTTGTACATAATAATTTTAGGGTAGGAGAAAAAAATGAGTCAATTACAGAGCTCAAGTGGACCGCACTAAAGGAAACAGGTGGAATTGAACACCCACCATTGAAAGTTATAATGAATGTAGGGCCCATAAAGATGTGCACTTGTCATCCAACCTGTTCATAATGCCACCCGAATATGGATGAAGGGAAAACACAAAACATCATCTTAATTTGAAGCTTATGTGGCCCGAAAAAGAATCAAATGGCGTGGATCAATTCTCACTGTTTTCTATGGTGTGGTCCACTTGAGCTTTGGATTTGCCTCATTTTTGGGGCTTACACCCTACAACGAGTGGGAAAAATAGATGGATGGTGTGGTTCAAAGACATACGCAACAAGTGGGCCCCACAAATTTAGGTGGAAAAAGCCTCATTTCTTCTATCAAAACGCACGGTACTTGTCACCGTCAAGTCAACATCAAAAGGCAGCTACATAGAGTAAATACGAAAGTAAATAATAATTACCTATTTGCCCTTCATTTACTTGGTAAATCTGAAAACAAACAGTCCCTTAGTGTGGGCCACATCCATTATAGGTCAACTTTTTTTTTTTACCTAGGCCTAACGTGAAATTACGCATCTAATGGTTGGAGTCTACATACGCATCATGGTAAGCTCTAAATAATCAAGGGTGGCATCCCTCTCACAACTATTAAAAAATAGAGATTTAAAGGTAATTTTATGGATACCTTTCCCTATTTTTTTATGGCTCCACCATGATGTGTGTGTGAGAACCAATACGTTAACCCTGGAGCAGAGCCAAAAAGAGATGCACAGAGCCATTCAAGGTGGACCCCACATTTTTTAATGTGTGATGGAAGAGGAAAGGAGAAAAAGGTTTGTGTGTGCGCGCATGACACCAACAGGGTAGGGACATCCAAGGCTCTCTATGATCTCTTCGAGATTAGATCTACTTGTAAGTAGTTAGGGTTTCAAGGAGAAACAGCAGTGTGGTATTCTGTCACCCTATAGTCTTCTACCTACTACATTGGAAGTGTGTGATCTCACCTTAGCCATGTACTTAATGTTCAATCCAATCCCTCCACTATCATGCAATCCACTATTGATCTAAATGCAAATCAAGTGGTGGATCACAAGATCTAAATCGTGATAATACCATCAAGTTTGATCAAATCTTTTTAAAAGTTAAACTAAAGTTTACTGGTTAAAAATGTTTATAAAACTTTTTAAAACCTTTTTTAGTGTTGGGTGCAACGAAATATCACTTGAAATTCGATCTCCAAGATATAAGCCATGAGATAGTTCTTATGAAATTAGTAGATATGTTGTTGAATCATGTGAGCCTTAATTGAACATTGATCTATGTACCCAACTGCAGCTACTCTGTTAGATATAAGATGACCTCATAAAGTGAGCTAAAGCACATGCAACTAAGACCTCAAAGTCCTTACATGTCCTTAGGTCTAAGAATTAATCAAATCCAGTATAGTTAGTCAATCATAGTCTAGAAATGATGAGCCTCCCGTTTTAAAGACTCGAATTGATCCACCAATGTAAGTGTCTAACAAGTCCAACACCAAAAGGATTCCAACCCATGGCTCAATGATAGACAAAGTGCGGTTCAACACTTCGATCATGGGTTTGAGAGCCCACATGGGGTGTGCATGTTAAACAAAAAAGGTCCAATACAACAAACTTATTTCCATCACACACTTACTCTCCTATGTGGAGTATGACAAGACACCAAGTCGTTCTTGTGCCCAATTATCGATACCATCCATTCTTACTTGTCATCAATCCCCAAACGCGACGTGACCACGTCAAAAAAAAAAAAACATAGGTTTGTCCTACAAACTGCCATGTGGTTATGGAATAAGAGGGTCCTGAAATCCATTGCCTACAAGTACTCTCCCTTGGTCATTGACCGTTGTGTCATTACAACAAAAAGCTGAGTTTTCGACACTTTTATAAAATTACTTCGGGCGCTAGGTAAAACCGACCGCTGGGAACTTAAAAGACTATGAGTACATCTTAAAAAATAAAAAACCCGGATATCTCTCTCACCCCCGACGCTCTCTCTCGCCCTCAACTCTCTCTCTCTCTCTCTCTCTCTCTCTCTCTCTCTCTTGACGCTCTCTCTCTCTCTCTTGAATTTTTTCAATAGATTAGCAAAGAAACCTTTTGAAAAAATTCATGGCCATGCACGAATTTGATGCATTGAAATAGATTTCAAGCAAGAAATTTGGATTCCAAGGTGAAGAACAGAAGGAATTGGCGAAATCTAAATTTCTTCGGTTTTTAATATCTAAAATTGTTATCGAAGGGCCTGTTTGTGTTAGTTGTGGACCTGTGGGGCCCACTTGTGGATTGGGGCCCATAGGTTGTTACCGCATCCTTTTCTCTTTCGGAAATTTGAAATTCAAATTCATGGTTAGATGAGACAGGGATAAACCATATCTCATCTCACCTTCTTATCCCTATTATTCCTCTTACGTATTCTATATATAAGATGAGGCTTTCTCCAGTATAAAGACAAGAAAAGGTAAAAGGAAGATATGGAGAGAAAAGAGAGAAAAAAGCTTCGAGAGTTCATCCGGTCCGTCCTTTTTCGATCCAAGCCATAGATCTGATCCGGAGACCATCCCCATCGTAGGATCAGAGGGGTAATCAGACCTGCTTGCTCCTGTAGCAGTTAGGTGGACCGCTGGACCGCACCACACATCTTCGGCTATTGCAAAGGTTCTCATCGTGTAGACCGTCGGATCCTTGAGGCCCACACTTCCACAAATTACTTTCAGTTTGGATTAGCGGAATCCAAAAATCTCTAGTAGGTCATTGAGGCATGTTATTGGTCTCCATGTTATCAACTCGACCACACTGGGGCAAATGATCTGAGCCTTTTGACTTGAAGGCTTTTGCAAATTGTGTACTGACTGTTTTGGAGTTCTCTGTCCATTTGTAGTCGTCATAAGCTGTCAATTGATGGTGAGGGTCATCATGCCAGTGATTTTTGGGGCACCTCTGAATCTGATCCATGGCAGATAAACTCTCTCAATCTTTTACACACCTTCGATATGTATGGAGATTGAGTGCTTGACGATTAACTTCATATTTGCATTCAGTAGTTCTTTTTCGGCTTGACCTTGTCTCTCTCACTAGTGTAAAATTTTCAAGATCATCGGGACCTTTCGGCTTGACCTTCTCTCTCTCACTTTTAGAGTTTGGAATTATGCAGGTTGAGAGAAAAATCAATTTGGTTTATGGTGGTGGAGGTGTAGGTCTGATGGGTTTGATTTCTCATACGGCTTTTAATGGTGGATGCCATGTTCTTGGGTATGTATGTTTTTTCATTGATTTCCTTCTTTGTAGAAAAATAGTGACTTCAACAAATAATGAATTTTCTTTCTTTCAGAGTAATTCCCAAAGCTCTCCTTCCACATTAGGTACTTTTTCATCCTTTTTTCTTTTCTTTTCTTTTCTTTTGGCAATATATGAATCCTAATTTCATGTATTTCGGAATTTCAATATGTTTAGGTGGTTATGGGACCATGGAAGAACTTCTAGAGATGATCACATGGTCTTAGCTTGGAATTCATGAAAAACCAATAAGATGGTTTTTAAATATATTTTTATATTTGTTTGTCTTTTCAATGAATTCGGAAAAATGGCTATTGATTTTTTTTTTTTTTTTTTTTTTTTGAATTTTTGGATATTAAACAGGTTGGGTTCATTGGGTACTACAACAGCTTGCTTGCTCGCAGTGGGCCCCACAGTGAGTTTTGGTCATGGGTGGAAAAGTAGTCATTGAAACAATGTACTGATTGTCTCACTCTCAGATGGCTGAAATATGTTGCTATTTTTCGTTCACAATGGTTGGGTCCTAAAATTGGTCGATGCGGGCCTGCACCGGTCTGTCTCAGCCAATATGGGTCCATATGGACCCTTTGTAGCATATCATGGCGGGCGATATGGATTCAATATGATTCTATGGTAACAGATATCTAGAACCAGGTTTTAGACCATACAGAGCAACAACTTACAATTATCACCATCTTCTATTATGAATCTTGTTAGACAATTTACACCCATTGTGGTAATTTTTGTTTTTTGTTTTTTGAGTGTGTAGGATGACTGCCCACCTGCACGTAGGCAAAAGAGACCTGACTTTTCCATCAGTTGGGTTGAACTGTTTTTGATCTTCTGGACTAAACATCAGGCTGTTTCCATATCATGATGAGATGAAGCAACACAACGAATGGACAACTAGAGAAAATTGTGTTAACTGTCAGTTCTCATTGCATTTTATGGCCTACCTGGGGAGTGAAACAGTCTGATTTCTGAGGCAGACAATTTAAGCATTATTTCCCACCAGATGGAAAGCTTAGATCTCACACAAATGGGTTTCATTTCCATTTTTGCACTCAGAAACATGGAGATTATTGGGCGTGATTTGTACAAAGACCATGAAGAGTTTTGTTGGTTTTTGCTGTGGAATGAGATATTCATGGACACGAATCTGAATGGGCAATGTTGCTTAACAAAAGCAACTCATTTTTTCTATTTTGTTTCTGTTTGCTTCTTTGGCGTTTTGGTGGATTGAAAACATTTCAATGCCAATGTTATAACTAGTAGTAGTTTCTTCTCTCATTAATTAGGAGTTTCTTACCCTGGTTTTAGATATAAATATTTGAAACCTAACCCTTTGGGGCAACCATCCAATGGCCCTTTGGGAATGGGTGACTATGTCCAGCAAGGTGTGTTTTATATAGTCATAATGCTTCTTGTATTCTCTTATGATTTGTTGCCTAAAGTTGTGGTTGTGTGGATCTCTTGACTGGCAATTCAACGGCCGTGATGGTTTTCAGGTGACCTGGGTGGAGCATTTGGAGTGCCAAAAGAGTACCATACACAGCTCGTATCAGGTCAATTGTTAGTAGCGGCCTGGCGTTTGGGGCCAAGCACTGGATAGCGACGCTGCACCTCCAGTGCAAGTGGTTCGTTTTCTTCGTGGGGACCAACCTTCCCACGAAGGATTCCAATGGTGAGCTGCGATTTGTTAGGATTGTGTTTAGATCCACTATCAAATCAAATTGCAATAATTGGTCATTTTTCCCAAGTTGGGCCTGTAGAGATGCAGCTACAATTTCTCCTCTTTAAACCAAATGTTCACAAATAGAATTCGCTTGTTGTGAACATTTGGTTTCAATATGAGGTGACTGCACCATTTAAATCAGGTGATTGCACCAATTGTTCCATAAGCTGTGAACCACCTTTATATTTTAGGTTGGCCTGATTTTTGGGACACGGGTGAACTCAAAGGGACCCACCTCATGGACAGATTGGACAAGGATGTCCCATTACCGAGGGCCCCACGTACTGTAATATAGATTAAGTCTTTCATATTTAGCTATATCTCCTGCATTCTTATGTATATAATCCCTTGATAGCCTCTTAAATAAATAGAGAACTATCCTATTTGCAATTTGAATTCTATCTTTTGATATGATTCTGATTTTCGGGAGTTGCCACATTGGCGGGAAGGAAGAGCATTTTGAAATTGGCACAACGCATGACATGGAGCTTTTTGCTGTTGGTGTAACTTCTTTATTTGCGGGCTACTTAGTTAAGGGCAAGGAAATTCTGATTTGGATGAGTTTTTGTGGGAACCATCCATAGTTAAGGGCAAGAGAATTCTGTTTTGGATGAGTTTTTGTGGGAACCATCCATAGCTAGGAGTGGACCACATAGAGGGTTTTTTTTTTTTTTATTATATAATTTGGATCATTTTCTACTTCTTGTAAATCTATTATATATCTTTTTATTGTTATGTAATTTAATTTTTGTTTCATATTTTCATTTGCAACATTATATAACTTCTTTAGGTTTCAAATATTAAAAAATTATAGGTTCCAACTTTTCCTGGTTTCTAATACACAATTTACTACTTTTTACCCTGCGCTTTAGAATACAATTTACATAGGGCTGTAAGTGGTTGGGTCTGGGGTGGGTTTAGCCAAAACCAGACCCGCCTATTTACTAAATGGATTTGGGTCCAAGTTTTAGACCCGGACCCTTTTACTAAATGGGTGGGTCTGAGTCGGGTCCGAGTCAACCCATCAGACCCATTTATAAATGGGTTTGGGTCTGGTAGAGGGAGATCCACCCAGACCCATTTATAAATGGGTTGGGTCTAATGGGTCTAGGTCTGGATCTAGTATGCAACCATTTTTGCAAGGCTTAAAATCGGGTTTGGGTTGGATGGGTCCCTTGAAACATAGCCCAAACCCGCCCGCTTACTGAATGGGTTCAGGTTGGGCCTAATATAAAGGAAACCAGAACCAGACCCGTTTAGCAATTGGGTCTGTTATTGGACCCAAACCCGTACCATTTAACAATGGGTCGGGTCTAAATGGGTTGGGTTTGGATACCCCATAGGGTCTACTGACCCATTTACAGCCTTAATTTTACAGTAGCTTCACAATGACTTTTTCCTGCGCTTTTAGAAACACTACCCAATATCACGGCAATCAGCAAAAGAGCCAGCAAAGGAGTATGGCACCGGTAAATCCTTTATCGACATAACCCTTTGTTAGTGCTTGTCAGAGCGCCGGGGGATTATTTACCAGCGCATTTTTGCACATTTGTCGGTGCTTTAGAGCACCAGGAAAGGTCATTTTTTCTTGTAGTGTGTCCAATCTCAGGCTCCAAGGATAACTAGAGGAAATACTCTCCTTCAACCCATGTTCACATATGTTTAAGACACACTTAGCATATTAATTATAGCATAAACACATGTTCATAAAGGATCCATCATCCTTAAGATCTATGGACAAGATGATCATTATCACATCTATGTTATCAATGTATAAAACTCACATAGGTATTCTAGGCGCAACACTTACATGTCAAACTTGATGGACCTAGCTCAGACCCTACTAGACCTGATTTTTAACTGGGGTCCAAGAAGGTGAGACCTAAATCCAACTGATTTTCTTAACGGGTCCAAAAAAAAGGGGAATCAAACCTATTAAAATCCAGTTGGGTTCATGGGGTTCTCGTTGGTCAGGTAACCATACCCTAGCCTATCACTAACTGAGCACCGGGGTGGAGCTCTTTTTGAGATCCACCCCGTTCGAGTACATTGACTCATGTTCAACTTGAAAGTGAAAAATCATGATGATCTAAACCCAGGTAGGCCACACCATAGGAAATAGTTGGAATGGGACGTTTGCCATCAGTTTTGTTTAGGGCCCACCTTAGTGTTTATATGCCATCCAATCCATTCGTCTAGTGTGCCTCATCAGGATGAAAGAACTAACTAAAAGTACCAGCATCCTAGAACTGACGTGGGCCACACCACGAGAATTTATTGGTTTTTGTATGAATTTTTAAACTAGGTAAATGTTGAATAACCTAATTTTTGGGATCAAGGCGGCCTAAGAGGTGTTCTACCTAATGGACTACGTGGCTTTCAGGCATGTTAAATTGTTTGACCCTGTTAGAGAAAGATGCTCCCATTGGGAAGCTACACAGTGCTTAAGCAAGAGTTTTCACTAATTAATTACTTTTTAATAATTATTTAAATTTTAACTCTAACTAAATCTTTATTATATATAATGTAAGGGCCTGAGGACATTTTTTTACATGCAATTAGTTTTAGGAGGGCTGTGCCCTTTGGGATTGTAGGGGAGATTAAATGAGATTTTCAATTTAGCACAGTGGTATTTCTGAAAATTTGAAAATTTGTGTGCTTAAAAGCGGACAACTTAGATTTTAGCCACGTCAACAGACGGACTGGATTTTTCTGCTCCTTTTTCATGCGCAAGTAGAGCTGGTTATCACCCAACTCGACTCGATCCGAGTGGGTCGGTCAATCAGGATGTAGTTCTGTTGGGCTAATCCGAACTCTATCTGAGTTGAGTCCGGGTTAGCTAGTGACTCGGACCGGACCAAAGTCCAACTCGTTTGTATTTGACCCGACTCCACTCCGGTTCAGGCATAAAGGTGTGTCTGTTTTGAAGGGTAGTAATGTAAATAAATGAAATGACTAATGAGTAATATTTATGGCAGCTTGCACGTGACATATTCATTAAAATCGAGGAGTCACATTTAAGATTTATCGTGTGATTTCGTCTCTCTCCAAACGAGAGCGGATTGCCCCAAGTTGTGTGGGGCCAGAGAGATGTTTGTGACAAATCCACTCCGTCCATATGTTTTGGAAGAGCACGAGAGGAAATGCTTTTAAAAATCATGGCAGATCCAAAACTCAGGTGGGCCATACCACACAAAACAGTGGGTATTTAACACTTAGCGGTTACAAAAGTTTCGCATCAAGATGATATTTTTCTTAAAGTTTATCTGATTGTTAATATTTCTATGCACGGTTTGGATGGCATATATACATCACGGTCAGCTCCAAGAAGGTTTCAATGGTGGACGTTGGTGTTACCACTGTTTTGTTGGTGTGGCCCACTTGAGTTTTGTATCTGCCCGATTTTTAGAATCATGTCTTATTTTTGTCTTTAAAAATAGATTGGCGCAGTAGATTTGTCACAGACATATCTGTGGACCCAACACAGCCCCGGGCATAGAGTCATAGGCAATCAATCCACTCCCTCCCCAAACATAACAGAGATGGCAGGAAGTGGAACAGGCGGAGAAAAGGATGTTAAGACCTGCAGTTGCTTGTTACGTGTTCATGCATTTATTAGTGCTTAGCTGCCTCGGCTAGGCTAAACCCTGAGGAAAAATATGGTCAACTCACCCGTCTCGATGCTGACTCGACCCGACTCCTGTAATCGTGTCGGACTCAGTTTGGGTTAGTCCAGGCCGGACCGAACTCAGATCAGGTCAGGCATGCTGGACTCGATACCGAGTTGAGTTGAGTTTTGAGTCAGGTCTACTTCAAAACCGGATCAGATTGGGTCAGCCCTAACTCGGTCTGACTTGACCCGATGAGGCATGTGTAGCTTCCCAATGGGAGCATCTTTCTCTAACAGGGTCAAACAATTTAACATGCCTGAAAGCCACGTAGTCCATTAGGTAGAACACCTCTTAGGCCGCCTTGATCCCAAAAATTAGGTTATTCAACATTTACCTAGTTTAAAAATTCATACAAAAACTAATAAATTCTCGTGGTGTGGCCCACCTCAGTTCTAGGATGCTGGTACTTTTAGTTAGTTCTTTCATCCTGATGAGGCACACTAGACGAATGGATTGGATGGCATATAAACACTAAGGTGGGCCCTAAACAAAACTGATGGCAAACGTCCCATTCCAACTATTTCCTATGGTGTGGCCTACTTGGGTTTAGATCATCATGATTTTTCACTTTCAAGTTGAACTCTCAGCTCTTCTTTGCGTTCGCACATAGGACACAGGATGAGCCCAAGGCTATGGGGAGACTTACTTAGTGACTGTATAACATCCATTCATATATCTCTGTTATGTTGTCTCATGTTAGTACGTCAACCCAAACAAGATGTGCATCTAAAACTGGAGTCGCCCACCTTTAATCCTTTTTATTCTCTCATATGTGCGTTGTTGCGTCCTTTCCTTCCAATCTTTGACTTCCTTTTCTCCCCTTCCAAGAGTATCTCTCACTCCCTTCGTGTCAATGCACGTGCCAATTACCCTAGTGCATTTAATGCATGAAAAGAATTAGTCAACTTCAAATGGCCATGATGTTCCATTAAGGGACCAATCCAACGTGCGAGCCATCATCTGTCCTTTAAGAATGCGTCAAATGCTTGTGAATATACTTTGAGCTAAGAAAAGAGAAACTATATGATACGTGTGGGGTCCTTGTTTTCGCTGGTCAGGACCATTGGTTTATTGAGTGGTCTTGAATGCAACCTGGATTAATTTTGAGACCTTTTCAGTTGAATCTGAGCCATTGTTGTATTTCTTTTCTTAAATGTCTATTTGGTACGCACTAAATAGAATGGTCGAAATTGTCCTAACTAGGGATATTTTGTGCCGTCGTCCCTCCCCGGTGGGCCATACTCCAAGAAAAGCACCTTGTCTAAGATATATGACTAGCATTTGAGGCACTGTTTTGTTTCTTATATTACAAGAAGTGGCACGTGAAATACACATGGAGAGAGGGAGGTAGAGCAAAATCGGGAGAGAATTTCAGTGCTACTCAAACACGAGGGAGTGGGAAGAAGCCAGTAAAATCCGAGCTATTTGAATAGGTGGATAAATCAAACCGTGTGGTGTGGTTTATAAGCCCGCAAATTTTCAAGATGCTATGAATATCCTTATCTATTTAGGAAAAAAAAATAATAATAAAATCTCATTTAATATCTCATAAAATCTAAAAAGCCATGCTCACCAAATACACATTTAAGCGAATTCATCTTTAGCTTATTCACTCTCATCTGTTTAAATGCTTTTCTTAGGTGCGCAAGGTGATTAGCCACTTTGATCAATTTTACAACCATGTCATTAATGTATACTTTCATAAAATGACTTATCATGTCATGGAAGATAACATTCATAACACATTGGTAGACAAAGGGCATGATACCCCAGCAATGGGCTCCTATTCCCCCAAGACATCTGAAGGTCGTCTTTGGGACATTGTCATCCACAATGTAAATTTGATCATAACCCGAGTGACCATCAATGAAAGAGATCATTTTGTGTCCAACCACTCGGTCTATTAGTTGGTTAGAATTTTGCATCGGATATTCATCTTTCAGGTTCGCCTTATTAAGATTCCTAAAGTCGATGCATATTCTTAACTTCAGTAACCGTTTGACCTCTTCTTTAATCTTTAGATTTACTCGACCAAGAGAATTCTCTAGTTTGTTGGAACCTTAATGAATTTCCCTTCCAGCAAATGATCAAAGATCTAGTTCACACAAGTTATGTTAAAAGAAATCTTACCAACTTCAAATATATTTTTCTCATATTCTGGCCCAGGAGGAGCAGCCATAACCTTCTTAGTTAGAGACTAGTAAATGAATAACTTTCTTATCAGGACTTCTATCATATTCAACTCGAAGTTTGGGTCTTGTTAATAGGTCTCCACCGAGGAATTTTTACGTTGGCTTTCCTCATGGAGGAACCATTCGTAATAAATAACTTGGGCAAAGAGATCAAATAGATCTTTGAATTCCATGCCCTAGAATTTCTTCCGTAATTCAATATACAAATCATCTTGGATCATATTATCGAATTCAGCCTCTGGCATGGTAACTAAGCACTTATTCCTTGACTTTTAAAGTGGGAGATCTATTTATAGGCCGTTTCTCTCGGTAATTGCCTTAGGCTAGATAAATCGGCCATAGATACATCTAGCTCAGTTCTGAAGAATTGTGCATGGAACTTCTCCTCCATCTCCAGCCATGTATTGATAGAGTTAGGTGGCAAATTAATGTACCAATAAAGGCCGTTCTGATGAGAGAGTTTCCGAATAGCCGGAGCTTCAAGAAATCTTGGTTCAAAACTTCACCACACTTTGAAGCGACCAATATGCTCTATAGTTGATTGATCATATTCCCCCAAGAAAACTTAGGATGGTGATAGCCTCTCAACAACTCATAGTATCGATCAATCCATTCTGGATAGGGCTTTCTATAAACCAGTTTGTTTATACAGCGGCATTGTTGATGGCTTGCAACCTATTAAATTAAATTAATCAAATCATCACAACCCATTTGAGGGATATGAGTAGGTGCTCGATGTTCCTGAGCAGCTGAGTTAACCAACAGGGGAACTAAGTTAACCATAAGAGGAAATGGTTGTGGAAGACGTTTCCCCAGGCTATTCATCTCTTGGGATGTACGACCCCCCAAGGACTCCATGGTTTGATGTCGCTTGGTTGTATTGGCCTTATGGGCGGTTGTGCGGTCATTCCTTCTTATGCTGACTTAGGGTGGTGGCAAATTTTGAGGAACGTATCGGTTGATCCTGAAGAGGATTTGGTGGGAAAGAATCCATATTAACAAAACGACCATCTAAAAACCTTATGAACAAAAGATTTATAAGCTTGTTAAGGTTCTCAACTTGACGCTTTGCTTACTTGATTTCAAGTTGTGTTTGCTAAATTTGGATCCATCCTTGTTCCGACAATTATTGTAAGCTATCTTGTATGTTGTACAAAGTGCTCATAACACTTTCAAATGTATTACTGAAAGAAGATGAGTTGGCTTCTGATGGTGCCGGCTCTGGTAAGCCAAGGGGTTAAGGCAAAACCTCCACGTGAATTTCTACCTGTGGATTTGGCATCTCTTAGTCCTTGGGATTAGTAGAAAGCCTTGTGGACCTTCTACTCATTGAGTTATAGAGTCGGATCAAGCACTACGCACGAGTCTCACTAAGTGTGCCAAAGAAGGTTTTTAGCTTGAGATTCAATCATGCATTTGTATGTATTGTGTTAGGCATGTTAAAGCCTTTTACAGTTCGATCTAACCAAATGCCTTTTGACCCCCAAGCGCCAAGTAAACAAATAGAACAATGATTAGTCGTCTATGATTGGGAACTAAAGTAGTTCGACCATCTATTCAACCACCTGTATATATAATCAAGCAATTTGTGAAGGGGAGATTCCATCCTTCTAGTGAGTTATTTTTGCCTTTTAGGTGAAAGGATTTTTTTTCTCACCATGATAACATAAATAATCAAATTAGCACAACACGTAAGTAAAATGAATTCAATTGCATTAATTGAACTTAAAATAAAAACTTATAAAGATATCACTTGGCGATTTAGTGTCTGTGGCGTAGATGGCAAGGCCCTAAATCTAAATCTTCATTGCTCTAATAACTTGGGAGTAAATGAAAGGAATTACACTACTATAAAGAGAAGAAAAGTTTTCCTTGCGATCTAGCACTTGTCATAGATAGAAGGAAATTACACTACTCCTAGTCTACGTCGGTCTAATGTAGCAGTGTAGATGGACGGCTCCTAAGCTAAAATCAGTCCAGCATAGCAGCATAGAGGGTTAACTTATGCTAAGATAAGATAAAAGATAGCCAGCGTTGCATTATAGATTTGATTTGATATGTATTAGGTTGGCGAGGGTCTAGAGGTCTTTGATCTTTCTCATATTTATATAACTACTGGGATGGTTGCAAGAGAAATCTTCATAGCCACTTTTTTTGTATGGTAATATGAAAACAATCTTCCAAATCTAATAACAATCGTGGCCTACCAAATAACTTTTTAATGCTAGTCATTTGTCATGGATTAATCATTTATTACGCACACGTCCTTCCCTCATTATGTGGACAAGGGTTTCTCTTGAGTTGTCACATGTGGTGATGGCTATTTCCATCTTCGCACGAACATGAATAATCCTTGTAATATTAGGCCAACCTAGTGTTAGTTATTATTTTGCTCCTCAAGTATTTTTTTGACATAGGGACCATGCAAGACGTTATGGTGCATCAGCTAAACTTACTTCTCGATGCGACCGCATTTCGATTAATACCCAACTGTAGTCATGAGGCCATCGTGATGATCTAGCACATGCATGGGATATGCAACACATGTTTCGTTATTGTACCGAGCACGGCTTACCCTTTTTGGACTACTTATGATCTTACAGATCCTGTTCCCAATCAGTTGTCAAAGCAGTCGAAAAAATCTTCCTTTCGTCTCTTGTTGAGATCTTGCTACTATGTGACATCATCTGAGTTTGTTGGATCTACTTCAATTAGATTAAGTGTAAACAATTCTCAAACCCAATAATGGAAGAATAGCATCAGCAAACATCTGTTATAACAAAATGGGAAAGAGAGCCGTTGAACTCAATTGCAAGATATCCAACTTCAATAAAAAGAAAAGAAAAAGCCCAAGGTCCCTGGCCAAATTAATGACATCAGCTCAGTCCCTTTAATAATAACATGCTGATCGTTGAATTGCCTATGAATGGAAGTTGAGAGCTTCCCCTTCCCCGACCCCATTGCAAGCTAAATGCCTCAAGGACATGGGTGTTATATTTTTAAGTTATTTTAAAAAATAAATTAGTGTTTCAAAATTTCCGTCGGGCCGGGCCATGGCCATGGCCGCAGGTGTGTGCATGCGTGCACAGGCGGACGTGTCCTTTCATGTAAGTCCAAAGGGTTGCATCCCTTCACTTTTTGTTTTGAAAGCTTGTGTTTTTTCAATCTCAAGAGATGCACTAATTGGGTTTAAACCCAACCGTCACAACCCTTTATGAAAGGGTGTCTCTACACCCTTAAGGGTGTCCACTCAAAGTCTATAAATAGACTTTCTTTATCAACTTTTAAAAGTATGGAAAAATTTGCTTTAAAAATTAGTTTAAGTATCTTGTCTTTCGGGTTAAGACTACAAATGGTTCGAGCCCGTGTACAGTGAGTGCACCGCTGGGACCGGGTGATAGTCGTTGTATCCTGGGGGTCGATTGCCCAAAAATTCCTGTTGCACTTGGGACGCAGGTCCAAAGAGGGCAAATTCGATTTCAAGCCCAGTGATTCCAAATCACGCCTCGACTTCTACAAATCGATAAGTTTTCTCATTTCCTTATTTTAATTTTATTTATAATCCAGATAGTTTTTCAAACTTCAATTTCCAACAATCTTGAAATCGAATTATTTTTGAAAAACTATCTGGAACTATGATTTCAATTAAGTTGATCCAAAATCCATCATGGAGTAGCCCATAAATCACCCTGCAGCATTTTGATGTAGTCGATCATCTCATGTAGCAAGCAATTAATAATCAGAACTTTGTTGGCCCACTTGCTTTGTAGCCATCTGAGTGCCATGTCGACTGCATGTGGCAATTTGGCATGTGTACATGAGATATGGGCCATTCATCTAGTGCCACTTTGTACAAGCCATGGCCATAGTTAGGCGTGTGGCTCTCACCTATTATCTTGAATGGCCTAATCTACTAGCCATGGACATGATGAGACCCATATGAAAAACGGTTTGAATGGGTCAGATTCGGATGATTACCATCGTTAATATAGCCATGCAGAGATTATCTATAAAAAATTCATTATTTAACAACCTAACTAGGCATTTCCAATTAGGTCAAAGTTCCATGCAAGTGGGACCATTGTTGAGCGCTCCAGACCATTCATATGATGGACCAAACAGTAAATGATCAATAAGCTGAGAATTGCATCCATCCAAATATCTTTCGGTCCAGTTGAATCCATTCTTGTTACATATATTATGGAGCATTCTTTATTCTTAACCATCCAATTTTTAGGCAATGATTGGACAGCCCTGATTGCATGTTTGGTTACTATGACAACACCTGTCTAATTGTGATGGTGTAACAACATAAAGTTGAAATTCCAAGTTATGCGATCCATTCAATTCTGAAAAGTGGGGCCCATGGTTAGGTAATCCAAACCGTTGATCAGTTGAGTGTAACCATCGATGAAACATGCTCCACTTCACAAAATGTCCTTCTATATCCGCTCTTTCTCCTTAATCACATGGATGTGTCTTGGCCCTTTGTTATCCTCCCTCCTCGCCATGAAAGCCTCCCATCAGATCTAGCACACACCACCTCTGAAGCCTTACAACTATATCTTGTCATTTGCTCAAGTAATCTGTACAAGGGTCCATGGAAGCGGGGGTTGTGTAGGCACTGGTGCAGGTGAGGAAAATGGAGTTTTCCTTGGGGATGGGAAGTGGCGGTTGATTGTACTAAATCTCATGTATATGGAGGTCTTCATGAGGAGTGAGATTAATGAGGAATGAGATCGTTGAAAGGGCATTTTGAGGAGATGATATAACTTCCAAACGGTGTTTTGGTGGCTTTGAGAAGAATTCTGGTCTTTTTAGTATTTTTTTTAATGGACGTTTTGAAACCACTCTGTTGACTTGAAAATACTTGGCCTGATTTGGTGGGTAGCCGGACTACCAAATTACGTGGTTCCCATCTTTTATTGGAACCCAATCTCTATTGTCCGTTGGCTACTATTATATGCTCATAGTCTGCAAATTGAATAATTTGTGCGGATTATTGAAAAAGTTCAGATGTGGGTCCCACAATGAATGGGTCCACTAATCCATGTGACCCTCTGGTGAGCCCTACTGAAATGTATGCTTTGATGGTGAATTGGTACAATATGAATGATGTGATTGTCACAATATTTATTTTTTTTTCTTCTTAAACAATCTTGTCCAACTTGTGGATCACAAATGGATGGTCCGTCCAAGGATCTACTTTATGGCTAAGAAATTCTGATGAAAAATTCTGGGAAGATAACTGACGGGCACTGATGGGGGGCAGCACAAAAGTGCATGGTCTAATCATGAAAAGATGGGCCTACCATACTGTTGGTGGTAGAACAGGATACATCATTTTTTTAACTACATATTGTGGAGTTGTCTTTTGTGTGACTGATGTGCATAAAATGAATAACTGTGTTGATGTTCATCTTTAGAAACCCAGTGGGATGCACCCTTACATACTAAGGTGTCACTCCACACATGTTTGAAGTATATGTTGTTTAAATTATAAGGTGGGTTAGTCATGGGTATGGCTCGTCTCTATTATAATGTGTACACATAAAGAGTATTGGAAAAGTTTCTGGATTACACATGCTATCGTGGTGCACGTGTGAGAGATCTTGGCCATCTACCAAGTGGGGCTATATAGTGGGCTCTGTCCGAAAGTCAGACAGGGATGTCCATCACGTGAGCACTCTGTGTATGTTGAAGGTAGCCATTCTCTTATAAGTGTGGTCAAATGATGAGTGCATTGGCCTACTTTATGGGACAAGGTATTATGTATGATCAAATGCATGTATTGCTTGAACTGGATCTCACACACGTGTGCTGCAAGTCGCGTAAATGAAGGCATATCATTTCCATTGTTGGAATAATTTTCTGTCACATGATTTCATGATTACTTGGAACTATAACCTGCCTATCATCTTTGTGTCATAGACACAGTGTCAACCTTATCAAACATATGTTAGTTCTAAAGTAACACATGTTAGTTCTAAGGTATCTATTCTACTCATGGAAAATACATATATTATGGGTATTAACATAATGGACCATGGTCAATACTAGCCGTTCAAGTTGAGGATGTTTTAAAGAAATTGATGTATAGCTAGTGACACTTCAGTTTGGCGCTTCTTATGCATTTGTTTTTCTTCAAATATCCTCTGAAGAAATAGTTAGGACTGTATTATTGCATGTGAATTGTGGTCTCTGATCCATCTTACCTCTATTTGAATCTTATATTCATGTGCGACATTTACAAAATATAGTCAACCAATTATAACATGGAACATTAGGCTATGAATTAAAAAAAAAAAAAAAAAATCAAATCAAATCATATTGCTAGTTATACAAATTTGAAATTGTGGGGGTTTTGTACTTAGATACTTTTAGAGATCCATACACATGCTATGGTAGCCCTTGTGGGATGTTGTAACTGTTTTAATGGTCTTATCAGGTGCATGTCAAATGAATTATGGTTAGAAAGAAAATGGTTAGTGGTCTGAATTTAACAAATGATTGTTCGATCAATATGATTTTCAGGCTATTCTCATTATAAGCTAGATTTGGACATTTGATTTTGGTGTTCATGTGTGCAGCTATAAGTTCATTTGATCATTTGATGAACTATATTGTCTTGCCCATGATTAACAAATATATAGGTTTCTAATGGGAAAACTTCTATACCTATTGGGCCCATTGTTCAGTGACCATACCGTTGGTTAAGATACTTGATATGAATTGAAAATGAAGGATTTGGACTTTTCTCCTCCATATTCAATTGCTGAAAATTCATTGATTATATTGAATTCTAGTAAACCAACAAGCCTTCATATGGTAGGATTATGGTGCATGCAATTACATGGAGATGATACTTTAGTTTAGTTTTGATATGTGTATGCATGATGAATTGCTTCAACATTTGCATTATAGATTTGATATGCTCACTTGGCTTTGCGGCCAGTTGGTTGAAGGTAAGATTATATTTATAGCTGGGGATAAAACAGCTACCAAAATAAAAGTGATGGACAGCAACAACATTGAAATATTTGTTACATGATGAAGTCATAGTTATTAACTCTGTGATGTTAGAAAAGAGTTTAATATATGTTGACTTGAGATATGAGTCGTTGAAGAGGTTGCAACTGATCGTTGACTCTTTAATATTGTAAAGTGAAGGTATGTTAATGATGGTCCTGATCGTCGGCTAGATCTGTCGGCTACTAATACCTTACAGGTTGATGGTCAAAATGTGGAGGGCATTCCGAGAAGGATGTTCAACCATGTGGGGGATTGTTATGATTAGTAGCTGGTCCAAAAGGATGTTTAACCATACTGAGACTGAGACAAGGGCCAGACCCCTACGAGAGGACAATGTATAAAAATAAAAAAATAAAAAAATTGCAATGGACAAAAGCCGAACAAAGCATGCCCGTGGAGGTAACAGACTCACAGGTCGTGAACTTCTTTTCCCAAAGAAGAAGTAATGACGATATCTGGTTCTTCTGACCAAAGGACTATCTAAAGGATTAGTCGTGGAAACATCGAAAGGAATGAGGTTGAGCCTAACAATATGAGCTACCAGTGTCGGCAACCCAACCTATATAAGTGGAGATCCCATGCGATTGGTTCAATGGGTAAACAACAAGACACTAGGAGACTGGGAAGCACTGCAGAGAGTTACCCCTTCCTGAGATGTATGCAGTGCAAACGGCAACGTTTGAGAGGATGAGTTTGAACTCTTAATGAATCCATAACCAGGATTGGTGGTGTATCCAGTTGCTGTGTATACTTGATGAAATTCACCTATATGAGTGTGGGAGTGGAGGCCGCTTCCTATGAGATATTTAGGCTATTCTCTAGAGCGCTCATGAAAATCCAGGTAAAGGTGCATGGCCGAAACGCACCAAACCGCAGAACCAGCTGTAGCGGAAAAGTTGTGTGAGTGGCATGTATAGCCGTTTACACTTCAAGGGTCAGGTTAAAGACCGATAGTCACCTGATTCCTGTAAACCTGTCTTGCTTACTCTAAATGTCGATTAAAGTCGGATAGACATCGACACTATTACACAACTCTTCTATCTTAACCCGAAATGTCTTAATTTTGAAACATGTGGGGGATTGTTATATTTTTAAGTTATTTTAAAAAATAAATTAGTGTTTCAAAATTTCCGTCGGGCCGGGCCATGGCCATGGCCGCAGGTGTGTGCATGCGTGCACAGGCGGACGTGTCCTTTCATGTAAGTCCAAAGGGTTGCATCCCTTCACTTTTTGTTTTGAAAGCTTGTGTTTTTTCAATCTCAAGAGATGCACTAATTGGGTTTAAACCCAACCGTCACAACCCTTTATGAAAGGGTGTCTCTACACCCGTAAGGGTGTCCACTCAAAGTCTATAAATAGACTTTCTTTATCAACTTTTAAAAGTATGGAAAAATTTACTTTAAAAATTAGTTTAAGTGTCTTGTCTTTCGGGTTAAGACTACAAATGGTTCGAGCCCGTGTACAGTGAGTGCACCGGTGGGACCGGGTGATAGTCGTTGTATCCTGGAGGTCGATTGCCCAAAAATTCCTGTTGCACTTGGGACGCGGTCCAAAGAGGGCAAATTCGATTTCAAGCCCAGTGATTCCAAATCACGCCTCGACTTCTACAAATCGATAAGTTTTCTCATTTCCTTATTTTAATTTTATTTATAATCCAGATAGTTTTTCAAACTTCAATTTCCAACAATGGGTTCCCAATTAACCCCTCGATCATCACTTCTCATGCAAACAAGATTAGAAAATTGATTGGAGGATGGCCCTTTAGGACGAGACCGGCAAGTACAGGAGACGACAGTTTCTCAATCATCAAAGGCGCTTCCACTACTTCTTTTTCTAATGCATTCTAATGTTGTCTGATCCAAAATGCTATTATTATGGGCCGGCCATGATGGCTGCAAAGAGATAATTCAAATTGTTGGATTTTATCTCCAACAAGCAAGGCTCAGCTAATATCATTCAAATAGCTGTTGTAACAAAATTGGTTAAAGAACATTTATAGAAAAAGGTTTTAATCTCACTATTATTAAAAGGGCCCATCTGATCTCACAAAAGATTTAGTGAGATAAGATATTTTTCCAACTCTTTTTTGTGTGCTGCTACCTTCTCCTTCTAAAACTCCCAATTTTTTAGAAGGTTGAAAGAGAATCATCAAATCATGGTCCACACTAAACCAAAAAAAAAAAAAAAAAAGGCCAACTAATCTTCCACTGTGGGGCAATCCTATTAACAGTTCTAATCATCTGAACCATGGGGCCCACTTACAGCATTATGAAGACCGCATCTCTCTCTCTCTCTCTCAGCAAAAAGATAATCCAGTTACGGGGAGAACCTCTATCTTTTCTTATGACTGCTACTGAACAGAGTACTCATGTTTTGAAAGGTGCTCCAAACGCACGAATTACTCACAAATTATTAACTAAAACAAAAAAAAAAAAAATCCACACTCAAGAAAGACTCTTTATGCTTCTTTTTCTATATAGATTCCACGATTTTCCTGATTTTTTCCAAAGACTTTCCCAAAATTCACCTGAATCATGGCCTACTTTCACCGAATTATTCTCAAATTCAAACTTTGTAACAGTACTGAACATCACGAGAAACAACACACACTGCAATGAAACATGCGAGTGGGTTATGGAGATTGTGATAATCACGCCCTAAAACCCACCACTTTTTTTCTTCTTTTTCTTTTCATTTTT
Organism: Liriodendron chinense; assembly: GCA_003013855.2. Classification (NCBI taxonomy): domain Eukaryota; kingdom Viridiplantae; phylum Streptophyta; class Magnoliopsida; order Magnoliales; family Magnoliaceae; genus Liriodendron; species Liriodendron chinense. The sequence continues at coordinate 3,867,321 of ML058463.1, read as the reverse complement.
TTTTTCCAATCACTAATGGATGTTTCATGCGTGGGGAGAACCTAAAACCACAGCAATTGGGTGATGTATTCCATAAGAAACTATGCAACATTATTATGAATTTATACACATTGTGAAACTCAAAAGACAGATAAAATCAAGGAGGCCCAAATTTGGGCACATAAAGGCAGCATGTACAAAGGCAATATAGAGGCCCGTGGCTGCAACTACCTCACTCTTTAAAGCCACAGACTCCCACACTTCCCCTCTATAAATTTTTCATTACTAAGTTAAAGGTGCTGAGAAATTACCCGTCCGAAACCTCTGCCTCCGGCACCGTCTAGTTGTCTTCCCCCACCCTCTTAGGCTTATCCCGTCCACCTCCACTTCACTATTACTGGGCTGCCTTGATGGTGGGCCCACCAAATTTACTGTAACAGCTGCAGCCACAGCTGAGCCCCTCGGCCGCCTCCTCCCCCTTGCCTGGCAATGCCATCCATTTCTACCCGTGCTTCTCCTCGCCAACCCCGTCGGCCAAGAACAACCCGAAGCCCTCATCAACCCTCCGATCATCTGAAGATCTTCAGTCACCTCATGCCTCGACAGAGATACGAGGCCTGGCAGGATGTCTTTCTGAAAGTCCTTCCGTTGCCTCCCTCTCCTCGCCTGGCGCCTCCGAGGCCGGGTTGGCAAAGGAGCAGCACCCATCTCTTCATCCTTTTGGTTCTCCCTCTCCCAGGGCTTGTAACAGTATTCAACATCCACCTTGGTTTCACTCAGCTTCAATGTCATGGCCTCAAAGGAATCTGACCCGATGTCTGAGAACTCGTTATCACCGTTAGCCTTTCCCCTTGAGACTCCCACCACGCTCTCAAGGTCACCCGCGTTTGACGAAACCACCTCCGAGAACCAAAGAAGCGAGTCCCTCAAGGATGAGGGACTGCAATTGTCATTTCCTGAATGACCACGCATTGCCGATGATAAATCGACAATAACCTCTGCTGCTACCCTGGCAAGTGTCCCCTGTGGATCCTCCATTTCACATCGCAATGGTTGGACAAGTGTCTCTGGCTGATTCGTTCCCAGAGATTCACCCTGTGAAGGAGCATCCTCTGCCTGTGGAAGAATTGGCGCCTCCAAATCTATCCCAGCTGTCATATCCACAGCAGCTTTTGGAACAGAAGATGATGTTGGATCCTCCGCATCAGTTTTCGACAGAATCTCCCGCAACTGTGGCTGCTCATCCCATGCTGACACTGTAGAATTCAGATTAATGCAATGTCTATGACTTGTAGGGGTCTTCTCAACCACCTTTTCTGCAACCAGATCCTCCACAAAGGGCGGCTTCTTTTCTAAATCAGGTGGTGTATGACCACGAGGTGAGTCGCCATGAGGCGAACAGATCTTCACATTTTTTTCAGTATCATAGATTTCAGATTGGTCCTGACACAACATGGACGCTGAACTGAAAGCACACTGTCCCCTCGAAATATGAGTCTTATCGAACAGGGGAAAACCAAGAATTTTATTATAAATTTGGCTGTCACCCAGTTCAATCTTGTGGGTTACTGCATCCTTTGAGAGCAAGGTTGATGCAGCCTCCTGCAAAAAACCTAGAGGATCCTTTTCAGTTCCAGTTCCACTCTCAAACTGCCGGGTCTCAGCATCTTGGCTGGAAACCGGCTGAACGCAACCAGAAAAGCCCAAATCCAATTGGGTTGAACTTCCTCTAATGCTTGCGGATTCATTACAGGTTGGCTTCTTTCTGAGCCATGGTATCCCCGATGGAACTTCATGCTTCTCTTCTCCAGCAATATTGACCACAGGATCATGGGGTGGTTTATCTTCGCCTTGAAATTCATTTGGAGGGCAGATATTCAAATTCATATCCTTAGCAGATTTCACATCTGTGCAGTTCCAACCCTTTAAAAACTTCCCGGGCCCACAAGCTTCAATGTGTTCATAAGGTGAATTATCACCATTTTGTGGTTTCGGCCGATTAAATCCTATGAACTGTAAATGCAATGCATTAGGTTCTGATTCAAACAAGTGGTTACGACCATTCTGGTAGGACCCAGAGCTCAGGTGTGAATTGCTGTGAAGATCCCACTTCTCTCCAGCAGCACCAGGGCTTTGAATGGATGGGTTTGAACTCTTATTCAGCATATTCGATGCAGCAGACCCATTAAAGCGTGGCAGCGCTTGAATTGCTACTGGGCTGTGTGTTATGCTATTTGCTGGATTTCTCCAGGATGAAACAGATGAAGATGTCATATTGGTACCACTAGCAGGAGCAGCTGAAAATGGACTGGGAACTGGGGCAACCACCTGTCCTGAGTAGTTAGGAATGGTGAGACCAGGACTTGCTTTTGAAATGTCTGTACCAGAAGTTGCTTTTTCTCTGAACCATGATTCTCCGCTACTCCAATCAGAAAAAAGAAATGGTGGAAGTTCATGAGCTTTCTTAACCTCTGATTGTATGGGCTCAGATGAAATGGGCAATTTCTCATGACAGAAAAATGGCGTGCGGGAATTTGTATTGTCTCTAATTTTCCCTGTAAAAGAAGTACCCAAAATAAAATTATCAGTTACAAGAAACAAGATACAAATTGACATCATAAAAAGATCACGAGATTTCAACCAAAGGGCTTTTTCTAAATATTAGCAACATGCAAATGTATCTCACTAACACGAACTTCCTATGGTTTATCAACACTCTAAAACAGTAGAAGTCAGTTTGTCTCTCATCTGCAATTCAAGCAAATTTGAGATGAGCCAAGTTAGAGTCTCTACAAAATAAATTAAATATTTATCAAACGGAAAGAATGGTAGGTAAGGTAATTCTTTGATCAAACTGATAAATATGTGAACAAGTGCTGAAAGATAATGCATAAAGTAAATTTAGTAAATGGTAAACCACACGAATGGTTGATTTGTGCACTTTGATGATGGATCTAGACAGTTCAGTTAGTGGACCACCTCCTCGATGAGCCATACCCAAAAATCATGCCCTTCGCAAGTTCACAACATACCAATCCCTTCCCATTTTTGCATGGCCAAGAAAAGTTTGGAGCAGCAGTCCATCAGAAGGTTTATAGCTCAAAAGATTACAAGCTGCTAATTGCTACAGTATTCCCTCGTCTCTGGCCCATCCATGAGAAGCCATGTCTGTTTTTCAGTCTGGATTTAACATATTTGCCAATCTTATGGTTTATACAGTTAGTACCATTTACTAATTGGTACTTGACGCAGACTATTCAACCTATACTCGTAGAGAAAAACCCATCGAGGTCTAGAAACGTACAGAATCACAGATAAAATGCCAAGTCACCAAGATTATTACATTCCTTAATAGAAATGTAAAATAAATGCCAAGTCATCTATCTCTATTCTTTCTTTCTTCTTCTTATTTTCTTCTCTATTTCCTCCTTTTCTATTCATTTTATGAATCTACACGATCAATATTACAAACACTGCCTGCACTTTACCTTATGGTTGGCAAATTCCAAAAGCACCTTTAGTGGTGAAATTCCCAAGTATTTCTAAATTTCATTGATATGACGAATATGCTTAAGTTATCTTGAATAATATTAGTTAGTAGTAGTCTACATGGTTCCGAATCCATGCATCGTAAATTTCAAGGTTCAGTGAATCTGACGCTCCATGCCAGTGTAGACCTACTACACTTGTATGCATGCATGTTCATGCAACATGAGCTCATGCTTTGACACTCGCTTTGTGCAGGTAAGTTGTTACCAACTTACCATCTGTATCAATTGATACAATTATTCGTAGGTGTCCTCCTCACATTAAAAGCATGTGACAAGGGTTGAAACCAATCCTTGCACAAGAACCCAACAAAATCATACCTGTCTAGAAAAGAAAAAAGAACAAAGAAAAAAGAAAAAAGGGTTATGCATTTATTGATATGAAAAAATATAACAAAAGCAAGTAGGAGCAGAACGATTGACCCTCCCATCACTCCATCAATGGCAGCCTGCTCACCACCTCATTAATACATTTACAACCGTGGAGAACAACACCTTGCACTGTAGACAATAGATTTCACATAATCCTATCCATATTTACTCTGGCCCAAGATGGCTTAAGAACACCTCAAGACTCTTTTGAGTTTTCTAAGCTGATCATTCGAAGCTCCATACAATCAAAATGTCGATGTCACAAACTAGAGGCAAGACACTATTACCTTTGGGTTACCAACTGATGCGGACATCAGTGGTGCACCCTTTAGAGTGTACCAGAGGAGGCGACGTCGCAGATCGAGTGTTGGAGCAGACGAGTTGATGTGGATGGACGCCGGGCCCATTGGGCCCATTTTCTGACGCGTTACGAGTACGCGAGATGCAGGATCGCGCAGGAGCATCATGACCGCTGGACCATGGAGCGGATTTACATTTAGGCGCTTTCTATTTATTTCCTTGTTTCTAGGCGCTTTAGTGTCGTTATTTACTTTAGACGTTTTTATGTTATTTCTTTGGTTTTCAGGCACTTTAGTGCACTTTTTTTTTTTTTTTCGTAGCTTATATATACTGTGAGAACCCTATTTCGAAATTATTGAATGAATAGAAAATTCGTGAGTTTCTTCCTCTTTGTTGAGAGATTAGGGTTTCAGGATTGGCCCTCGGGTGTTGAGGATTCCACCCCGGAGTTTCCCTTTTCTCTTCTCTCTTTCTTCAAGGTGCGAGGAAAGGTAAGCTTCTTTCGATTCCTAATTCGTACTTCATGATAACCCATTGTTTTTCGACATCCCTCGTCCTTTTCTGAAACCCCCCCTTTTTTGGTACGATCGAAAAGAGGGATGCCTAGCCACGATAACCGGATCCAAACTTGACTGTGGACTGGTCTATGCTAGATCTGGGATATCCTCATATCCCTAGATCCTCCCTGTTTTACGATTTTATATGGTTTTATGCAAAGGCGCATGATCCGGACGGACGGATTTCATCTTCGTGTTGAGATTTGTTAGTTTCCTCTGATTGAAAGTAGTTAGTTTCGTAATTTTTTTATTTGAATATCTTCCAACTTGATATACATGCATCTAGGGTTAGATCATCGCATGCTCCTGCATCACCAACACCAAACTCTTTCAGACTAACCAAGGTACCACGACCGTTACCTTTACAATACAGGCTACAACGGCCATTATGATCTCTTTATTTATTTTTTTAAAAAAATCCAAAAAAGTTGTGTCTGCACTATAACAGACCATTACGGCCTTTTTACGAGGGGCTATATTGGCGGTTACAGGTCATTTTTTCCATTACAGCTGTCACAACCCTGTAACTTGTAACGGTTGCCATCGTTACTTTACATAATGGCCTTTACAGCCGAGTAATGGCCGTTATGGCACACCATGGGACTGACTGAAGAAGCCTTTCCATTAGTAAACGAGGACTCTCCGCCACCAAGAAAGCAACAGGGGAAAATTGGTTACCTTGATACAGGCCTCTTGAGCTAAACAAGCAACCAAAGAGGGAGCCACTAACCAAGATGGAAAAGGATGCAGTCAACTCATGCTCTCTCACCCACCAAATTCACTTCTCACCGAAATGCATTCTGAAGTGAGTAGGAGAATCTCAATCCACATTATCCTAGGCCTTCTCCAAATCCACCTAACATAAGACACTAGCATTACCCAATCTATGCCTGACAGAACTCTTGAATTAATACATCCGTTCATCACAAGAATGCCATCAAGCATTTTCTTCTCATCAATCAACAATCCTTGGAGCTGAGAAATCATATTACCCAAGACTTTTCTTAAATGGATCAACAGGGAGTTTGATGCTTTAGGTAAATTGATTTGCTTCCTTTACGAATATACAGAGCATGTACTGAGGATGCATATTGGTTAGCTGAACACATTAGGGAGTAGAAGTGCAGGAGAAGATTGAAAGCTAGCTACAAAAATACCATTGCCAATGCGCATCAGATATTGAAGACATATAATGTTGGAGATTTCGTGACAGTGCATTTACATGAGCACTTTTTTACAGGTTCATTCTACAAATTAAAGCATAAGATTGGACCATGCCACAGACTACACAAGTACAACAACAGTGCCTACGAAGTTGAATTCCCAATCTGATATGCCAATTTTTTTCAATTTTTAACGTGATCAACCTATTTGATTACTATAGTGATCTTGGAGAAGTGAGCACTGAATTAGGTACTAAACTTCTGGAGAAGAATAGGGAGATAACTTGCATGATTGATGTTGACTTTACCAAGACACGTAAAGGACATTCCATGAGATAACAGTGCAATGGAAAGAACTTCCACCAACAGTTAAAACAAAGATATCAAAAGCCAAGTTCAAACCCCAAGCCTCCAGTTTTTTGAGGAATTTCACAGCAGCAACTCGAGGGCAAATTCCTTCATAACCCATGGAGAATGTACAAACCGATTTGGGCCCATTTCTAGCATTAAACAATATTGAAATGTCACAAAATTGGTATTGTTAGACGGCCTAACATAGGAATCCAACAGCCCCAAGACTGAACAATTCCAGCACTATTTAAGTGAATTCTACCAAACTACAGATAAGGTGTCAAGTTGTGACCAGTATGAATAGGGCTTTCTACAGGCTAGGTTTGGATTCAACACTGGTGTACCTGTATCTGGATGCAAGGACCTATTTCGTAACCGGGAAATTTTATTCCCTAGCATTTATTTTCCTAGGGAACCCAGGGAAGGGTAAATGTTGTCCCAAAAGAGTTGCATTCTATTTGGTTTAGACTGTGGCAATTCCTAGGGGAAAGTCCAGAGTATGTCTGTTTGGTACTTTGAAATCTTAGGAGAAGTTTGTGTAAGTGGCAAACAGTGTGAGAGATCCATGTCATTCATCAAGTGGGCTGCATGATGCTCGTAACAGCGAAAATATTGGGCGACGCAACAATGGCAAAAATGTGGTTGCTCCTGATTGATCATCATCATCATCACCTAAGCCATATCCCAAATAATTGGGGTTGCTCCTAATGGATCCTATTGAAAAATGTTTGATCATTAATCAAGACCATCCATCATGCATCTCACCTTTGATCGTCCATCTCTCTCAAAAAACACTTTGGTCGAATGATTCTAACCATCCGACTAATTCTGCAAAAAATGGACGATCTATATTGAAAATCAGAGGTGCAACGATTGATCTAGACCATATATCATGCAAGGCCCACCTTTGAAAGCCCATCCCGATCCTAACCATCCAATCAACAAATAGGAAATGGACAATGCATTTTTTATACTAGAAAAGACCTTATTATTGTATATCGAGTGGGGCCCGCCTCTGATTGGCATTGCCCCAAAAATCACTATGATCTAATGATCTTAACCATCCGATCAATGAATGAGAATGGAAGGTCCATGTTTTTTATATTAGACAAGGTCTAATCGTTGATCTAAGTTGTCCACTATTTAGGGCCCACCTTTAATTGTCCATCCCTCTAAAAAAGTCATTCTGACCTCATCATCCCAGCCATCTAATTTCCAATTAGGAAATGGACGGTCCACATTATTATACTAGAAAAGGCTTAATCATTGTATGTGATGTGGGGCCAACCTTCGATTGTCCACTCCCAAAAATCACTCTGATATGACGATCCTAACAATCCAATCCATGGATGAAAAATGGACAGTCCATATTTATTATATTGTACAAGGCCCAATCATTGATCTGGATCACCCATGTGGGCTACCATTGATTATTCCAAAAAATCACTTTGATTAAATGATGTTAACTATTCAAATGACTGCAGTGGTGAAAGATGGCATGGAGAGAAGGGATTTACCAGGCTTTTGTGAGTTTTCCCATGTTTTCCTAAGAATTATTTCCGTGGCTTTTAGCTGGGGGATAACGCCCAAGATATGTTGGGAAAATGAGGCATTCGGGAGAAAAATAACCAGGAAAGGGACATAGCCAGACATATTTTCATGCAAAAATCTAGGAATTTTGTTTCTGGAACATAAAACCTAGAAAGTAAATATTCCCTAAAGAAAACTGAATCTATTTCTTTTAGGATCACGCATAGGTAACATATATGAGACATTGGTTGCAAATACAATCAGATTCAGGTCCAACTTAATCTATTTCCTTGGGATCACACATAGGTACCATATATGAGGCATTGGTTGCAAATACAATCAGATCCAGGTCCCTATTGGGTCTTGACAGGTCTAATTTCGACCACGAATTAAGGATTCAGAATGAGGCTTCAATCCAGAATTGGGTCTGCATTCGGGTCCAAACTCAAGTCTGGTCAAGATATAGGTTTGTGTCCATATCAAACATGTTTTTATATGGTTTGTAAATAATACAAATAATTAAATCTAAGATAAAGCAAAAAACAATCTTATATTTGCTTGCATACCCAACGATATGCAACCCAACCTGATCTGTAATCAGATCTGAGTCTGTGGAACTGAATCCAACCTGATTACTATACATGCCCAAAATCTAGATCCGAATCCGATTAAATTGGGCCGAATACTTCGGGTGTCCATGAATCCAGGTAGCAATTATAGCCCTAGACATGAGGTGTTTTAGTCATTTGTATTATGCTGTTAAGAATGAAGGGTTTGGATTAGAGAAAACCAATGGCTAAGATTAAAGTGAGGGGTTCTTAGATTTTTCTAGAATACTATATACATGATTTTGAGGAAATTATGTGGAAATTTTGTTCTATGTTCTTGATACAATTTTTCTAAAAGAGTGGAGAGATCTTCCAAGGGATCTTTCTCTTTGTTTCAGAGATTATTTTTTTCCTATCTCACTCAAGTAATCTTTGTTCCCTCAAAAGTTAGACTAGTTCTTTCAAAGACTATTGCATCATAAGCCCAACCAAAGTAAAAATATTGTCAGTGGTAATGATCTATGATGAAAGTAACCAAAAGTTAATCTTTTATGTAGTTGCAACACAGCCAAAGCCCCAACATGAAGAGGAACCGAGTCCTCCTATACATAACCACATCGGTACACCTCTTCACTATTCTAACTTTTAAGATAGAGCACCTGACAAGGATTATCATCGTTGTCGTCATCTAAGCCTTATCCCAGCTACTTGGGGTTGGCCACACTATTCTTGCCCACCATTCCACTCTATCTAGGACCATATCTTCAGTTAAACCACAGGTCATCAAGTCTTTCCCTCCTACCTCCCCCCACCTCCTTTTGAGCATTCCACGTGCCCTTTTATAGCCTCCAATTTGAAACAACTCGCTCCTGACCAGCGCAGTTCTTGTTCTGCGTTGAACATGACCATACCATCTAGGATATTTTCTCAATTAAATACATCCGTTTCCACTTCCTCCATTACATTAGCTGATGGTAATCCAACTTGTGACTATATGTTGGGGACTACTCATCCTACTTGCTCTCTTTCACTGTCATATGCTTGTACATTCCTAAATGTCCTTTTGAGTCTATTATCTGTTAGTCATCATCATCATTTAAGTGTTATCCTAATTAATTCGGGTAGGTTACATAAATCATGATCCATCATTCCTCTCCATCTAGGGCCATTTCTTTTGGTCTATCATCTGTTAGTAAACTAACTAATCTCTTAGCTGTTATGCGATATTTTATCCTTTCTATTGTAAATTTTATGATCACAGATGAGAAAGACAATTGGTGGAAGACATGAAATTGGTGGTCTCTATTATCTTGACAGTGGAGTGGCTAGAGCTGCATTCTAGATGAACATTGCCCCTCATCAATGGCATTGCAGGCTTGGCCACCCATCCTTAAACAGTCTAAAGAGTCTTATTCTCTCTTTTATCTTCAATATCTAAACTAGAATCTGAAGCCTGTTGGGCAAGCATCATAGAAGTGTGTTTCCACCTTGAGTGCATAAGCATAGTGTCAGTCCATTTTCTTAGTTCATTTTGATATGTGGGGTCCAATATGTATTCCCAATTAGTCTGATTTTAAGTATTTAATTATATTGGTGGCTGATTAATCTCACATAACGCTGCAATATTTGATGAAAGATTGCTATGAAGTATTTTCTTTCTTTTAGGACCTGTTTGGATTCATGGAAAGCAAGGGAAAGGAAATAGTGTTCCCCATGAAACTCACTTTCCATTGCTTGTTAAGCCTTTCTTTGTGGGAAATTGTGGAAACACCATTCCCCACTTTCTTTGTTGGAAAATAAATAAATTTATTTTCCGACCTCTACCCCTAAGAAATGCATTTTCCCACAGTGGAAGGAAAATGAGTTTTTCAACGGTTAAAGCCCAAATGCACCACCATCCACGTTCAATCGCCTCACATGTGCCACATTGTGCCAAATGAGACATTGTTCATCTTCGGTTATGCCCCACACGTGCCACTATGCCACCATCCATCTTATCCAATGCCCCACATGTGCAACGAGCCCCCCCCCCCCCCCCCCCCCCCCCCCCCCCCCGTGCTAATGTGTCACCATCTATCTTCTCTTACGCCCCACATATGCTATTCTGCCACACGTACCACAAGTCATCATACTTATGCCCCACATGTACCAATGTGTCACATGTGCCATTGTCCATCTCCAATCCTCCAATTATGTGACATGCCAATGGTGCCAATGTGCACAAGTGTTGTCATCTAGCTTTAGTGCCCACATGTCAAATGTACTAATGCATGTCTTGTGTCACATGTGCCACCGTACAACTTCATCACATGTACCATGCGTGCTACAATTCAGCTTCCAAGTGCCCACATATGCCATGTATGCCCCATGTGCCTCTGTTCATCCCTAAGAATCCCACGTGCTAATTTGGCACATGCTAGTGACTACCTAAAAAATTTTCTAAGAAAATTTTTTGTTTTGCCAAACACTAAACATGAAAATAGATCCTAGATTTCTACAAGAATCAGAAAAACAAACAAGGAAAACAATATTTCCTTTCCCACAGTTTCTTGGAAATAAGGTTTCCCAAGAAACACTATTTACTTTCTCATGCGATGAACCCAAATAGGCCCTAAAGTGTTTCATGTGGTAGTGAAAAATCAATTTGATGTTAAGATTTGTGTTTTATGCTCAAACAATGTTAAGGAATATATGTAGACTGCCACATGAATTTGATTCATATCATTCTACTAACAACATCATTCATCAAACATCACGTGCATGCACGCCGCAATAGAATGATGTAGCCAAAAGTAAAAATTGGCATTTGATTGAGGTTGCCCAAGCTCTTTTATTAAATATAAGGGTTCCAAAAAAATTTTGAGGTAATACAATTTTAACTGATTATCACTTAATTGAATACCTTAGATAGCAAATCATCATTCTCCATTTTGTAGCCCGGAATTCATCCATTCTTTATTCCTCATAGGTTGTTTGGTAGTGTATGTTTTGTGCATTAGTTAGACTCCTCAACTGATAAGTTTAAGCCAAGAGCTACTGTGTCTTTCTTGGGCACTCTGGTACCTAACGAGGCTGCAAGTGTTATAATCCTTCCTCATGTAAACATTATGTTTCAGCTGATATCACATTGTTTGAGAGTACTTTTTTTAGGGTGGCAAGTCATTGTTGTTCAAATGTGATGCTTGTTACTCTTTCGGATGCGTCTCAGATCCAAACAACTTCATCAGATGTGACTGCAAAATCAACTCCATTAAAAATCTTTTCCAATTTACAGACAATCCAAACCTTGTAATGGAGATTCTTCAACTACACTCTCTGATAGTCCTCCACTGTCATCTGAAGATCACAATCCTAGCGATTCTCTCCCTTTAGCACATGATGATGTTGAGTTGTCTATTGCTCTTTGCAAAGGTAAGCATTCTTTCACTCAACATTCTATTTCTCATTTCATTTCTCTTGATGGGCTGCCTTTTTATCATACGTTGGTTTGTCATCTCTCTGCTCCTTGTTCTTTCCAGGATGATTTATTCATGAGGGATGGAAATAGGCTATGGAAGAACAAATGGTTGCTCTTCATCTCCGTCAAACATGGACATTGTGATACTCAAGCTACCTCTCACATTGCTAGTAATCCATTTTTCCATTAGAGAACCAAGCATATTGAAGTATGTTATCTAAAAGAAAGTTGATGATAAAGAAATTTGCACGCCTTTTGTGAGATCTGATTATCAGTTAGCTGATATGTTTACAGAGGATCTGGGACAGACTCATCTGGATCGTCGCTTTACAAAGCTAGGCATTCATGACATCTATGTTCCAGCTCAAGGAAGAGTGTTGATGGACCGTGATCATTATATGCGGCCCAACATCATATGTGCCCACCTTGTGATGATCGCAGTGTTGTCATGAGCGATTATGCGATCGCATATGCCATTTGGAGAGCATGGACAGCATATGCCATAGTGGCATAATGACCGCATATGCCATCATCATTGTGCGGTATGGGAAGGCATAATGTCCCAATAGTTGGGGCTTTTTTTTTAACTCCCTCCCTCCCTCTCTCTCTCCCTAATCAAACACAAATCAAGCATGACTTTTGGTAGATTAGGGCCATCACAAATAAATACAAAAGAAAAAAGATGAAGAAGATCAAAAAAAAAAAAAAAAGTTTTTTAAAAAATGGTTTACCCCTCCAATATTTCCCAAAATGGTCCATTCTGCTTCAATTTGTTGAATCCCAATCAAATCCATGTTTTGATCCTCAAAACAGGCCTAGTCTAAAATTAGTTCCTAAGCTTCCTCCATGACTAAAATGAAGAAGTGGAAAAAGAAGAAAAAAATTGACAACAAAAATTTTCAAATTTGAGGACTTTTAATTACAGTTGTATCGGCCATGTTGGCCCTGCATCAGCACCAATACGGACTGCATCATGCTGTATGAGCCGTTACAGACCTTTTTTACAACGAACGGGTTCACCCCCAGTTCCCCCCACCAAAGGAAAACACTAAAACCCCACCCTAGTTACATTGATCTGAATCCCAAACCACACATTCTTGCCAGGTTGCACCTGCTTTCGCATACAAATGAACAATATCATTTGCTTCTCCTCTAATGTGGCAAAACGAGATCAGGTGATCTTTCCGAAGTCCAGAACTTTGAGTATTATTCTGATACTATCCATGGCCAATGACCCAATGTCACCCAACAGAACACATTCATTGAGTCACCCTCAACCAATGCAAACATTAAGGAGTAGGAAACCGTGACTTTAGCTGCTTGGAAAATGACAGCAGGTTCAGCAAAATTTGAGTCTTGAACACCAACTGGCCCCAAGAATTCTATTAAAATTTCAAGCAACCCCACATTCCTGAGAGCCCTGGGTTCCCAACAAACAGACATCAAAATTTACTTTAAAAGACCCAAATGGAAGGGCTCCCAAAGGTCTCTTTTTTTTTTTTTGTTAGTCATGCACCGCACACACCCCGGTCAGTCACATGATGCTCCCACCCACTGGTGGGGTTAGTGGGTTTTGAACCCGAGACCAGCAGTTGAAACGCCCAGGCATCAACCAGCTGGGCTAGCGGGCGATCCCCAGGGCTCCCAAAGATCTTAGGGATTAACTTTTTTCCAGGTTCCAATTCATCACCTCCACCTAATAACAGGAGATTTGACAGAGGTTGGAGGTGGACTTTCATCATGGAGCCTTATAACAGTTCCACTAATGATAAGGCACACTGTCTTACTATGAGCGGGGCTTCAAAGTGCATCCTATTGGATTTCCAATGCAGGGTAAGAGGAGCTCTGTTCTGACTTGGGTGGTTGCAAGTTTCTTAGTGCTTCTGTTTCAGTCCTGGGAAGGCTAGCTGTAAAGCTTTTGTTTTTCTTCTCAATAAAATTCCTTTAACTATTCCAAAGAAGAAAAAAGTCTTGACAGCTGGAACGGCTATACTCCAATACACCAAGGCCCACCAAATCCTGTCAACTATCTCTTGATTCTTCAAATGCTTACCTCTAAAAACCCTATATTTTCTTTTTAGTCATATTCCCCAAAGGATTGCACAGGCTGCCATCCTCCACAAACATCTGCCTGCCTATAGGGCCGTTGATGGGCACATGGAGCAGTGAGTACCTGAGGAACCCAACCTGGCTAAATCGAGTCCTGGTTCAATTTAAAAACCGGGTCAGTTTTGGGTCCACCATCTTTTACCCATTTTGGAACCACGTCCAATCTGGTCAGGCATTGGGTACCCGATTAATATAAAATATATTCTATATATAGACGTGTGTTGATTATGCTAGTGGACCCATGAGATCACCCATTTTGGAACCGCGTCCAATCTGGTCGGGTATCAGGTACCTGATTAATACAAAATATATTATATATATAGACATGTGTTGATTATGCTAGTGGACCGTGATGATCTCACGGGTGGTTTCTCATTATTATTGGGCTGAAATATGTGTAAGAATAAAGTTTACGCCCATGAGCTTTGCTTATGTAATAACTTAAGTATGAAGGGTATTTTTGTACTTTGGCTCTCTCTCTCTCTCTCTCTCTCTCTCTCTCTCTCTCTCTCTCTCTCTCTCTCTCTCTCTCTCTCAAGAACATGGTATCAAAGTGTTATTGATCTGCTACATTATCTCTTTTCCTTTCTTTTGCTTCCCCTTTTTCTTAGAGATAACAAAGAATTTATTGCAAAACTGCAAAAGCGGGAAAAAAATATGGGAATTAGACAGAAAACCAGGAACAAAGATCAGCATGGTTAGCTGATTTTATAAAAGAAGCCCATTCCGAAACCGCAAAAGTAATCGTATGAATAATTTCAAGCAGGAAGCAATCCGTGTTCTAAAAACAACGGCTATTGCGGGCCCTCCAAATGAACCAGAGAGTTCCCCATCGCAACAAGTCTCCAAATGGATTTCCGGGACTTCCCCACTCCTCCCCCGTGCCAAGCCCACAAAATTTGATCGATCAACTTCAGCATCACCCACGAGATATGGAAAATGCAGAAGAAGTGCTCCTAAATTTGTCGGGCAAAGGGACACTGAATGAAAAGATGATCTGTAATACCCCAAAAATTTTCGCGCTCGTGTATGTGCACGAGTATAAATTCACGTGTGCATCCAAATTTAAAACTGTATTTGCGGCCATCGATACTTGAAATTTCTTACTCATATACTCACTCGGACTACCTGACACCTTGAATCAACATTTAAAAAAAAAACAAAAAAACAAAAACAAAAACTAAATGCATTATTACCCATACCCACCTAATGAGCCATTGAGAACCCTTGGCACTGTTAGACCTTGAAATCCAACTATCCACTTCATCTTGTGGTCCACCCAATCTAAGTAAACAAATTACGAGATCCTTACACCCACTCGTGCACACATCTACTCGTAGATCTAACTTGTTGATCACCTAACTATATGCATAGACTACCATTGAATAACGATCTAGAGATTTCAATCATTTCTAGAATTATCTAAGGGTCTAGGGATGTGTGAAAGCCGTTGAAATTTCAAGTTTGCCTACTGTTGAAGATCATAGATCAATATTGGGCTCATTGGATAGAGCACGTAAAATTGAGGCTAGGTGTGAAATTCCGCCCAGAATGAACAGTGCAGTAGGGTTGCACACACATTTGAATTTTTTTAAGTAAAAACACTAAAACAAGGAAATGAGGTATCCACCCTCTTGACAGTCCCTGCCATGGATGTGAATATTAAACCACTACCGAAGACCTAACCATCTGCTCCCTCCATTTCCTATTTAAACAATGCCGCACGCTCCTCCACCACTGTCGATCTGGCTATCTGTCAGTGGGACCCACTTTAAAATCCACTCCATTCATCAGACCCAACTCATTGTAAAACCTTGGCTGACAAAGTCCTCTGGCCAGAAACTCTCTGGCTGTCTGTCAGTGTGGCCCACTTGAGATTCCTGAATTAATTCATTCTCGAGCTCCTATCTGATCTCGATCTTGCAAAACCGATGGACGGCATAGATTTCTTAGAAACATTGCAGTGGACCCCACCTACCATCCATAGCAAACCGTGCTGCACATCTGTTACAGACAGTTCACCCGAAGCGGAACTCTTCTCCGCACTGGCGGCAATGCCACATCCTGCGATCCTTGTGCTTTCCTCTCCAATAGATCTCCATTGTCCTCGTCTCTTTATCCAACGAGGGAGACTCCTCCAACACTCTCCCTTAATAATAACCTATCAGCAAACAACATAACTCTCTCTCCTTCTTCGATTGTGCGTGCGGCAATCGGTAGTTTCCAAATCCAAAACCCATCAGAGAAATCGATTTGGACCTTCCATTTTATGTTTCCTTAAGCTCCATCACAACAATCTTGCCCCTCCACAAGCATCAAACTGTAGAAACAGCCGTTAGTTTGTGATCTAGCATTACCATGCACATCATCTTCATCAAGAACCCATCACCGAGCAGCTAGCATAAAAATCATATCTGTGGATCTATATCATCCCGTGTGGCCCACCTGAACTCTGTCCTATCAGCGGATATAATCTGGAAACCACAGCAACATGTGAAACTCGGATTTTTATAACGGCCGGTTTGCTTCCACCACTCAACGAACAGTCCTTGTGCAACACGGACTCTGGAACCGAAAGCAAAATAAACGAGAGAGAGAAGATGTGAGAGGGAAAGATAAACGAGAAAGAGAGAGAGAGAGTGTGTAAGGCAGCTCGCAATCCATCGAGTTTCACTCAGCCTGGCCACCGAATCAGCCCTGTTTTTGCCACACCTCTGAATCGTCCTCGGAAGCTCTGATCGTTCCTCATGCCATCTCCAGGAAGATCCAACTGGATTAGTGTGTAAAACGACTAGTTAAATACACTTAATTGCAGTTCCACTTTCCGAGTCGAGTCGATTTGGAGTGTGGGCTGATTATAGACCCAACTACATAGAATTCAGAATCTCATCCGACGTTGTGTGACACATAAGGTAGGTGAAATTCCAGTTTATGGACCATTGTATGTTATAACTCATGTTGATCACTTTTATTGGTATGAAGTTAGATTTGTGTTACATTTTAATATGTTGCATTGTACCAAATCTGAAGTTGTGAAACTCTTTGATCATAATGTGCTTATATTATCATGTGATACTCGTATGCTCGTGTGAATATTGGATTTATGATTTATACTACCATAGATTTCATGTCAAGTTTATGTTTATGTTGATGTTTCCTGAATTGCCAATATATTAAGCTTCCTTGTAATTATGCTTTAATCGTTGGAATTCATTCCTACTATTTGTTTAAGTATTGGAAGGCAGTTTGGGATATCATTACATACATCACAGGTGCCTTGCCCAAGGTCATTCCCGAAATGGATATCACGGGTGCTCTGCTCTAGACTTTTTCTAAAATGGTTACACAGGTGCCTTGCCCAAGGTCATTCCCAAAATGGATGTCACATGGGTGCTCTGCTGGACTCCCTAAAATGTTGGATGCACAATGCCTTACCTTGGGAAGTCCAAAATGATCACAATGCTCTGACTTGAGTTAATCCATAAAATGAGTGCACGGGTGCTCTGCCCTGGGTCATTCCCTAAAATGGACCGCACTAGTGCTCTGTCGTGAGTCATCCCCTAAAAGGAGTGAAATAGTGAATTTATCTACATCTATCCCGAAGGATCTTGCCGTTACTTTTACTTCGAGGCTTGTGATCACTGGATTGGAAATGTTTACAATATTACATGTTCCAATTGGTTGCCTTATTTCTCTACAAGTTATGATCTATGATTCCATGCTAGACTATCTTATAAACTTGGGACTTCCCAACTCGTGGGCGGGAAGTGACCCTACGAGCCGTTGAGCTCACGGTGTGTTAACTGTTTCAAGTACAAGTTTAGAATATCATGAAGATGTTGGATGCTACTGCTAGTGCTTGGAGCATTGGGCATGCCTTGGCTTCATTTCGTTGCAAGGTGTTCCATAACAGTAACGGTGGCCGTAACGGCCACCACCGTTACCATTACGATATGAGCCATAACAGCTGTTACAGACCCCGTATCAGCCGATACGGCCCTTTTTTATTTTCTAAAAAATACTGTTATGAGACCGTTACGGGGCCATTACGGTCCGATACGGGGCCGGGGCCATTTCGACCCCGTAACGCGTAACGGTTATGACCGTTTCCGTTACGTATCGGCCGATATGTAACCGTTTTGGGATACCTTAATTCGTTGTTTGCTTGTGTCTAGGGACTAGTTTAAATTTTCTTAAAGTATGGATTGTAATAATGGGTCTCTCCTAATCTTGAGTTATAGTACTTTTACATTTGAGATTTAGTTGATGATTGGAAATTAATATAGAAGTTGATTTGAATCTATTTTTAATGTATGTAATGGAATGTGAACTAATGTGGAAATGAAATAGAATATTATTGCATTAAAAGCCAAAATGTATAGTTCACAGGTCTAGGATTCGGGTACCCGAATTTCGGGGCGTGACATGATCGATGGATTCCACATCACTCGTGCACATTGGACAGATATTTGGAAGGATGAGAGATCTCCTTCGAAGATTGTCTATAGAACAAGCGCACAAAGACAACCAAAAGAATGGGCCTTCCAAACCAACAAGTCTTCTTCTTGAGACGAGGGTGAAACCAACTTCAAGTGATCGAACAAAGAAAGAAGTTTGGCAAATTCCTCATCCGAGAGATTCCGTCAAGACGAAGGAGACCAAATAATGGAACCACCAATATAAGAGAAGCACCCATCCACCATAACAAAACGATCAGTGGCAAGACGAGCCAATCCCGAAAAAAGATCTTAGAGCAGTCTATTACCACACCAAGCATTTATCCAAAAGCGGATGAGATTACCTTTTCCCAAGGAGAAGGAGACAACCCGCACAAAGAAAGAATGCTCAAAAGTTACGATAGCCTTCCAGATATGAGAAGCACAATAAAGTGAGGAGGATTTTATACTCCAACCAATAGATTGAACACCATATTTGGACACAACTATCTCCCTCCACAACTTACCTCCCTCGGAACTAAAACTCCAATACCATTTTCCAAGGAAAGCAACATTCATAAGATCCAAACGCTTCAAACCTGCCCCTCCCTCATCTAATGGCTTGCAAACTTTCTCCCATTTAAGCAAATGGAACTTGGCGGAATCCCCAGTCCCTTTCCAAAAGAACTCCCTCCTAAGTTTCTTTAATCTATCCAAAACTGACTTAGGACATTTGAACAAAGACATGAAGTAAATCGGCATATTGAAGAAGGCTGACAAGCAAGCCCCCAATGCTGCTTTACCTTGTCTATATCTTGAGTCTAAGCATTTGGGGGCAATGAGAGCGGAATAAAAAATCTGCCTACCCGCAATAAAAGCTCCTTGATTTTCTGAAATGACAGGAGATAGAACCTTTCTAAATCTCAAAGCCAAGACTTTTAGCCAACAACTTGTAGGGACTACCCAAAAGACTAATCGGTCTAAAGTCTTTAAGAGATTCCGCTCCTTCAATTTTTGGGATGAGAGCAATAAAAGTGGCCCTAAGATCCTTAGAGAGGCAACCTCTATCATAAAACTCATAAAAGAATTCCAAAACATCGCTTCTAATCGTTGGCCAAAATTTCTAGAAGAACATCATCGGCAAACCGTCAGGGCTAGGAACTTCATCCCCACACAGAGAATCCAAGGCAAATTTGACCCCTTCCTCCGACAAAGGCTTCTCGATATCAGTCACTTCTTCAATAACCAATGAATGAAAGTGCAAATTATCCAGCTGAGCCCTCCTTCACTGCTCACCGGTGAGGAGGGAGTTGTAGAATTGAATGATGGAGCTACAAATCTGTTCCTTGGTGATCGTAGCTCCATTGCCTACCAAATTGTTGATACAGTTAACCTGGGCTCGAGCAATTGTCATACTATGAAAAAAAAAAATTGTATTCTTGTCTCCCTCCTTGAGCCATAAGGCTCTCAACCGTTAACGCTATTTGATTTCTTCTTCTTTGGAAAAAGAGACATACTTTGCCTTTAAATATGTCCTCACGACTCTTTCTTCTTCCGACAGTTGACCACCTTCTTCTTTAATATCCATTTTGTGAATTTTTGCCAACATAGCTTCAAACTCCGCCTCTCGGGCCCCCAAAACCTCTTTTTTCCAGATTTTGATATTCTCCTTTAACCACTTAAGCTTAATCCCCAATCTGAACCCCACAAATCCTTCTACTTGAAAAGACGACCACCATTCCTAAATAAGATCTTGAAAACCTTCGACTTCCGCCATGCCAACTCGAATCTGAACAAACGAGGGCCCCAACCATCTTCTTTGAATTCTAGAAGTATTGGCTTGTGCTCAGAAAACATTCTCAGAACACCCCTCTGATTGACAAGAGGGAACTTATCGATCCAGGAATTAGACACAAGGAAATGATCCAAGCGAGAAAGCATTGGGACAGCCTCGTTGTTTGCCTAGGTGAATTTAGCCCCTGAGATGGTGAGAATCTATCCAATAAGAGAATCTACGCATGCTGCTGGAGACAGGCCCTTGTTTCAATTTTTCATAAGAAAATCAAACCGTGTTGAAATCTCCCCCGGCGCACCAAGGATAGTCGCATTTCTACCTGATAGAAAAAAGCTCATCCCAAAACTGATCACGCAGCGCTGGGATACATGGCCCATAGACTGAAGAAAAGATCCACGTAAAACCCGAAGAACAATTTCATAAGACAACAGACAAAGAAAAGGAGCCTGACATGCTATCAACCAATTTCTAGCAATCAGTCTTCCAAGCCAACAGAATACCTCCCGTAGACCCCACCGCATTCAGAGAAACCCAATCAATATTCACAATGCCCCAAACGGATGATAGTGTACCTTTGTCTATCGAGGTTAGTTTCGTTTCCTAAAGGGATATGATGTTCGCCTTAAACTTCCTGCAAATCTTTCTAACTAGTGTTCGCTTAAGCTTGCTACCTAACACCCCCACATTCCAAGAAAGCACTAACATTGATCACTGACTCTGCCCAACCTAACCCTCTTGATGACGTTGGATTTGGATGAAGATTCATAGTTGGCTGAGCATTACAGGCTCATGAGTTCCCTTTAGCCCCTAAGGGATTTTTTCGCCTTTAACATTTGTTCCTCGAGCATTCTCTAAGCTCCCTTCCCTTTCACAAACTACACAAAATCGTTAACATCTTCATCGATCACTCCAAAGGACATACCGACCATCTCTACCACTCTTTCCAAAATATCCTTGGACCAGATAATCTGAGCCTGAGACAGAATAGGTTCCTCTATCAAGAGATTCTGATATTCGCAAGTCAAAGCACCTTCAGTCCGAGGAAGAAAAGGAGGATCTTCATGTCCTTTTGTGGCACCTTTTCTCGCTTCCCTTTCTCCTTTTATTTCTATAAAGTGAAATCCTAAATCATTTCGGGAGTTGGTTTACACGAATCACCTTTTCTCGTTGTTCAATCACGAGATGGTGCGTTGTGTAGTCGAGTCCCGTGCGTGTACTTGAGGCCCACTTACCCATACAACCAATCGTGATGGTTCAAAGTGCGCCACCGTGCGCATGTGGCCAACTTTGAAGATCAAGTGTGCTTGTAGAAGTCATGAATGAATCTGAACCATTTGTTATCAATCGGCCCGTACATGTGCGATGGTGATCATTGATTCATGCTCTATTGAAGCAAGTGTTGGGCAAGTTTAAATTCAAGTTCTTCCCAGTGTGTTTTTTTTTTCACTCCCCAAATATGGATCTCAAGAATGACACCGAGAATAGTCTTTTGTCTCCATCTGAATTGATGAATCTTAAAATTACATCAACCAAACTTAACGGTGCAAATTATTTACAATGGTCCACATCAGGTAGAAGTGTTTCTCATAGGATCATGTTGAAAGTTCCCTAAACCTGCTGCAATTCAATAGATTATGAAGATTGTGTAGTGGATGATGCTCAAATTAGAGCCCTGTTACAGGGAACCGCCTGTTAACGCAAATTCTATCCTTTTTTAAAATAAAGTGTAAGATCATTTGAAAGGAATGTATGCAGGTGAGAAGAATTTAACTTGTATATACAAGTTGCTTCAAAACATCTCTGCACTTTAGCAAGAAGCTAAGATTGTAGTCAAATAGTATTCGGCATCACGGGGTATGTGGGAAGAAATGAACGTATATAAACCCCCATCGCCTGATTATCAGACCATGAGATGGCAGAGAAAAAAAATTTATATTGCCAAATTCCTTTCTGGTCATCATCCTGAGTTCAAACCTTTGCGAACTCAGATTCTTGGAAGTAAAGAAATTTTGTCCACTAATGAGGCATTTACCCATGTTCAGTGTGTAGTTAGTATAGATACACAGAGTTCATCTACATCTGATCTCTCAGTGTTTATTTCTTCATTTAGTAGGAGAGATGGAGGAAGTCATGGTGGTCATGATTGAGGTGGACGATTTGGTGTTAAAGATTTACAGGGAGGTCATTTTGGAGGTAAAAACACTTGTGGAGGTCATGGACCTCATGGTACAAATTTTGGTGACATGCGCAGTCATGGTTGTGGTAATGAGCAGTGTTCTCATCGTGGTCCTTCTAACCACACTGCCGATATGTGTTGGGATCTCACTAGTTGGTCAACTTGGGCAAATCGAGTTCGATCTTCTTATGATAGTTTTGAGGGCCATGTATACAATTACATAATCCAAGGATGAGTATGCCAAATTGGAAATCAAGTACAATCGATAATATGGTTACATTTACACGTGCACTTAGGGACAGTACATGTTCTCATATATGTATCCAAACCAACTGAACTGACCAAATTGCAAGTGCAAAATTAGATATATCATGGAACTTATTTGGTTATCTTACTATCTGAATTGTGGTTGTTTATCAGACGGTTACAAATTAAAATAAAATAAAATAAATCCAATGGTCCTATTTTAACAAGCAAGTTTTAATTTAAGTATATGACACACGTACAATGACTTTGCCAGAGTATCAATACTACGCGCATGTGTATCAATACTAGTTTTGATTTATTATGTACAATGGTTATAAAAACAAAGCCATGCACGTAGAATCACACATGGTTACTCAAATAAAAAGTATATTTTCTTGAGGTTTTTAAGCAAGTGGTGCTTCCTCTTGGCATGTCTTGCATTTCTTTAGCATGTATTACTCCATCGATAGTATTAGTTGTTAGAATTTAGTGTTGCATATGTTGCATATCTATCATTTGAGCTCAACAATCAATCTTAAGGTCTTCCATAGAGAAATTTGGCTTCAAAAAGTAGTGCCTATTTCAGATCTATGCAATTAATTCTAGATGTCATATTCAAATGAATCATATATGGTATGGATTGGACTAATCAAGTTGAGGATGAGGATCACTTGAAAAGAGAAAAGAAAAGAGGGGCTCAGGAGGCTTTCTTTTCCTTTTTTATGGGTAATCTGGAAATTTTATTCAAGAAAAGAGAAGGAGAAACAAAAAGAAAGAGAATAGGGAATAAAAATACAACAAATGGAACACACTACTAACCCCAGAAAGAAAGAAACTCCCTGGAACCAAAAGAAAAGAAAAAAGACAGTCGGTCCAACAAACACAGATCTATTGTTGATAATGCAAAGGCAAGAGCTGGCAGCTCCCAATTAAGCATGACAGCCAGCCTCCTTATTTACCTCTGCCTGCCCCTAGGGATGTCCCAAATTCCTCCATCAGGTCCACAAGCCTCCATGGACAGGAACCAGCACCTGCCCAGGAGATAACATTGCTGGAATCACCTTCAAGAATCACCAGGAAAATATTAACTACACTGTAAGTTTTCCCTGCTGTAAAAGTGCAGCGGCTTCAGTAGTTCAAATCCCTAATGCCGAATGGACCCCAGAATTCCACCAGCACAGACCACTAGAGTCACCCATAGTTTCCTCAATACCAGCAGGCCCAGGGTTTCCCGGAGAGCAACCATCAAAATTGATTTCCCCTGGAGGGGATTTCCAATGCGTAGCACACATCCAAAACCTTCCCTCACAGCAATGAGAGAAAAATGAAGAGAAACCTCTGAATTTGGCGCAGGCCTTTACCCACACAGCAATGAGAGAAAAATCCAATTTGCGATCAATCTCACGGATGATTTTTTCCCGCAGAAGATTCTCCAGCTTCTTTCCAGCCAGATTGACCAAGAGTCACTTGTGCTGCCATCCCCCACAATAGATGCCAGATCGAAACCCAAGCTGCAGCCGACCAACCACCAGTCAGATGAATTGCCTCTGGAAACACCCACTAAATACTGTACTTCAAGATTACTTCCACCCACACTTCCCTGGTCAGATGGCAATGAATAACCATTCGTTCATTGGTTCAACATAGAGAGCACCTATTGGGCATTTGCATCCCTCTCCTCTTTAGATGATCCACTGTTAGGATCATGATAAGACAAGCAGTCCACGTAAATTACCTCACTTTCAGCAGCACGGCAGTAGCCCAGTGCTTCATAAAAATTGAGGCTCTACTAGAGGCAAAACTCAACAGCAAGCATGCCATGGATCTGCCTGAGAAATTGCTTCTAGCTTGCCACAGCTCATGGTGCTTTAATGAATGTCAGCAAAATGGTGGGTGTATCCTTCAGCAAAGATGAAGAGGATTTTTATGCCATCTCATCTTTGTTGAAGAGAGACTGAAAAAGAAGCACGCCCTTCCAAATCAAACCAACCACAAGAAGAAGCATAGATGTAAGCACGAATTCCAAAGTCTTCATTGTTCAATTAATTATGATCATAAGCTGGCAGGTGAGGTTCTTATCATATAATTGTGGCAAAAGAGGGGACCTCATGGGGAAGGATTATTATAGGTGTTTCATGAAGATTCTTTCCTGGAACCAACAGGGCATGGGATGCCCACCTTTTCAGGAAACAGAATTTCAGAGTTCCAACATATCCCTTCTCTGATCTGTTTGGGGCAGAGACAGGTCTGATTGGGTGATTTTGGACTCATAGGGGCCTATGGTGGCACTGTAGTTAGATGGAAAGTTAATTTTCTTCAGAAAATTGACATGTTGATGGGTCAGTTTTCAGTTTTGGTTCTTCTTTAAGAGTTGTGTGGAAATTTCAAATAGGCGCCCACTGCTATCTGTGGGCTGTGCATTAGCAGTCAGCAAGCTGAATTTTGAGACGACCTAAATAGGGTGAAAATGAGGTGGAATGACCCGCTGTGTGCAGGAGCTACCATGTTATTTTCTTCATTCATGAAATAAAGGGAGGAGGTAGAATCACCCTATGCATGGGTGACTTCTCCGAATGGGCGGGTAAATATGACTTTATTGATCTCCCTCTAGGGGGATGTCACTTCGACATTGTCCAATAACCATAATGACACTAGTATGTCGTTCCTTGATAGATTCTTGGTGCCATCAGACTGGGAGGAACATGTCTTGGCATTGCCTAGGCACGTTCACCTGACCTGTGTCACATGGATGTCTGATTATTCTTGATACAAATGAGCGCTCATGCGGTCCTGTTCCCTTCAGCTTTGAGCTGATGTCGCTTGATGAAGATTTTATTCATAAATCTAATGGTGGGATTCCTTTATGGTAGAAGGTTGTGTGGTCGTAAGCCAATGATGAAATTGGAGTTAAAAGGGTTGCATAAATGATTGAAGAAAGGAGCATTTTGGTACCTTGGAGGATATGGAAATGGCTATTTGGAATGAAGAATTGAGGGCCCATTTGGATTCATGGAAAGGAAACAACATTTCCCATTAAACTAATTTTCCATCGTTTGTGATTTTTTTTTTTTTTTTTTTTTTTTTTTTTTTTTATGAGAGTTGGTGGGAAACACCATTTCTCACTTCCTCTTTTTGTTGGAAATCAACAAATTTATTTTCCCACCTCTCCCTCCTAAGAAAGGTATTTTTTTCCCACAATAGAAGAAAAATGAACTTATCAAGAGTTAAATACATATGTGCCACCACCCATCTCCAATCGATTCACATGTGTCACATATCCAAATGTTCCATTGTCCATCTTCTATCTTGTCACACATGTGCCGATGCACCACATGTGCCACCATCCATCTTCACTTCTGCCTGACATGTACAAAGCACCTCAAATGTACTGCATGTGCCAACTTTCCATTGTCCATCTCCTGTTGTGCAGCATGTGTGCCACCATCCATCTTCACTTGGGCCCCACTTGTACAAAGACCCTCACATGTGCTGCAGCACCAACTTTCCATTGTTCATCTTACGTTTTGTCATACTCGTACATGTGCCACCATCATTCGCCTGTGCTCTAGATGTGCAAAGCACCCACATGTGTCATAGTCTATCTTCAATCGTTTTATATGTGATACATGTGACAACATGTATGTAATGCCCTGTAAAATCGCCCTTCCTAAGACCCGAGCACGCACTCGAGCCCATTAGGCCCATATGGCCATGGGAGAAATAATCAACCCTACTTGACTTAGAAAGCCATAGTTACATAAAAATTAGAAACTTAGATGTGCGAGTAGACGTCCGTTCCGCCGCACGTTCTAAGACCGACAGACCCGAAACTCGACGGGGACCACCCTCGTATTGGGCTCGACACTCTTGGATAGGCGTCACGCCAAAATCAACAAACTACGACGACCTGCAAGTGCACATGAGAATGCAAGAACACTTGCACCAAACCTCATTTAGGTAATCATTACCAAATCCACTTTTCTTGTGTGGACCTCATGGACCCTTGCATGGCTATGAAGAGTGGACCCTTGATTCTAAATATAACACTACACCTAATCCCTAAATGTGGGCCCCGATCGATGATCGGCAACCGTCAAACGAACACCGTTTCAGATCTGGCAAACGCCGCATCCAATCAACCCCAAATCGTACCCGCGCAAAGATCTCACCATGGTGAGGCCATCCCATGGACTGGATTTGGTCCAGGTGGGCCCCACCTGACCAAAACGGGGTGCAAAAGGCCATTTGCACATGACTTAAATCACTAGGGCCATATGTCCCAATTACCCTACTTATATAAGCTCCATTATCAGCCCCTTAGCTCATTTCTTCAGCCATTTTCTGAGAAAGAGAGGGGTGGGAGAGAGGAAGGGGTACTAGGAGAAGGGAATTGACAAGAGGAGGCTCTTGCATGCTGCCCTACTAGTGTCTAGCCACCTCCATGACATCGTAGCCAGCACCACATGCGCAAGAACTCCGAGGGCCGGTAGAGGTAAGCTACAACCATTTTCCCTCCATAATTCTAGCTCTACCTTCAATTCTCCTCAATTTCCCTGACATGCAAGCTTCCTCTTGCAGGTCCACACCAAGTCTCCCTAAAATTAAGGTGTGTATCATTTACCCAAAGGTTACCATGCAACCAATACCTGCAGTTATGGTTAATACCTTCAATTTCCAGACTAGGAATGTTATATGAGTGTAGAGGTGTTGCTCCGTCTAGAGGCTTGGATAATAGATGTATGCTAGGGTCATTTGCATGCTCATATCATCCTGCATATGTTCTACTCACATCTAACTACTATGATGAAATATCTGGATTATATGCCTATATGTTGATTGCTGAAATTATGATATTGCATGCCTTACAACTCTGATGATGTACATGTTGAAAATAAATATTCTAGGATTTGGAATTGTAGGTATTTGGGAGGCGTCATGAAGTAGTGCCGATCTGGCAAACATTGTAGCAAAAGCGGCCGCATGGGGTCGGTAGCCTCAGGATCGAGGTGGTCAGTTGAGGTGGAAGTTGGGGCGACCGGCTATGGTCGAGGACCACGCTAGCCGTACGTGCTCAAGGTCGGTTTTCCCCTTGTTTCCCCCAACTAAAGATCTCGGCCCACTACCGGATCAAATGTAAATATATCTAAATATAACGAATGTGATTTACCACCTATGTAGAATCCACGTACCAGCATTACCATCTGATAGGCCCACTTGAAATTGTATGGCGTACCGATCCTCTAAGACTCATGAGCCAGGGATGGTGGTATGGGCCATATGCCCGTGCTGTCGGCCTACGTTGGGGTGGTGCCTCCCCGTAGTGTCCGTTGAGCACAATGGAAGTGACGAGTCTACCACTTGACTATGAGATGGGGCGACAAGCTCTATTCCACCTGTGTTGGGCGCGGCTAACGAGTCACGGTCAAACCAGGCCCCCGGGCCTATAGACCCAAGATGGGATCAAGGGGTTACTAGTTGCGACCTATGCTCACCCCGTAGGGAGCCAGGTGATCCCAGTTGGCCAAAGTAATAGAACGTTGGTACAGTGGCTTCGCCAACCAGCTGTGTGATGAAAAGGTACTAATTAACTACTTAGCTAATCATTTATGGTTCGGCATAGCGTGCATTGTCCGGGTGATGGGGAGGTGCCTCATTCACTGACGGCTCGAGTCTGTGCGGGTGTTTTGGTGGTGCCACTTACCGTCTATTGTGACCAAACCGGTGTTCAGGCATGCATATGCATTTCATGCACTCATTCCATTTAAAAACATTGTTCGTGATGATGTGCCTACTTTTAATTTCTGCATGTGGGAAAATGAAACTATTATCTATACTGCCTATATTTGTTCATGAGTAACTTAGGGAAATGAAACCACTAAGTTGGCCACTCACTCCCTTTCTGAGACGGTGTTTTAAAACACCAACCAGATGACCCGTGTGACTCAAGTTTACAGGAGGCGACCGAGTTCGAGGAATTAGGATTGGACGCCGACGGGTACTTTCAGTATGCAGGCGACCAGGCCTACCAGGGAGTGGGACCGGATGTCTTTCTTTTGGGTTGGTGCCTTCGCAACGTCTCTAGTTCAGCTTTTGGGGTGGTACATCTAAACTTGTAGTGGGGACCTAGTGGGCCCCAATGTAAGGAATGACATTCATGTATTCTTTTGGAATTTTATGCGTGTGTGTGTATGTCTCCTCTTCTTTTAGAAAAGTTCTTCCATGTTTAAGTTGCTTATGCTTGGGTGATTTATCTCTTATCTATAAATGTGCATCTAACCATACATCATGCATGTGTCGCATTATGTGGAACCCGGGATATCGAAGGCCGAGGGCAATCGCGGGCCCTGGCATCTGGGGTGTCACAATGTAGCATGTGCCAATGTGCCTATGTGTACATGTGCCACCATCTAACTTCAAGTGCTCATATGTGTCAAATATGCTAATGTGTCGCTTGTGTCACATGTGCCATCATGCAACTTCAAGCAATCCTCGTGTCATGTGTGAAATATTAAGCTTTTAAGCATCCACAAGTGACATCGTCTATCTTCATGCATTCCATATGCATCACGTGTTAATCTGGCACATACCAATAACTACTTGGAAAAAATATTTTTTTCTTATTTAACCAAACAATAAATTGGGAAACATGCCCCAAATTTTCTAGAAAAATCTTATTTTAAAACAAACATGGAACACAAAGTTTCCTTTCCCACAATTTCTTGGAAATAAGGCATCTCAAGAAACAATGTTTCCCTTTCCACACTTTCCTCATATCCAAAGAAGCCCTAAAGGATAAAAGTCAGGAGAGGTTCTAAGATGGAAAACAATAGGAAGGTTCAAAAAGAGGAGACCACGTGGTGCCAAAAGTCTAGAGCGGTGTGGTTCAAAGAGATGGATATAAACACAAAGTTTTTCCAAGTTAAGCCAAGATCATTTTCACGTGGCCAACCTTCAGCTTGCAGATGATGCATTGCTATTTTCTGATGCAAAGATTGATCAAATCACCAATATCTACAGAGTTCTAAGGTGTTTTGAAGTCATTTATAGTCAAAAGGTCAACCTGCAGAAAAGTGAGATGTTCAGAGTGCACTTGGGCAAGGATGGTCTGCGAGTTCTAGCTAATAATTTGTGTGTTAGGCTGGGGTGCAGTTGATTCAACGAGTCCCAGTTTGCCTTTGCATGGGAAAATCTGTAAAGCAATTGTGAGATGCAGTTGTTGAAAGAGCGGAAGGATAACTTTTGATGTGCAAGAGCAGGTCTTTCCTTTGGTGGGCAACACCTTATTTAAAGCCACTCTGTACAATATGCCTATATATTATGTCTTTATTTCATTGCCATACCAATGATGCCTATCATCTTAAAAAACTAGAAGAAAAGAAGTTTCAGTTGGGGAGTTTGAATGAGGTGTGTAAACCTCAGGAAAGAGAGGGAATTGAGAAAGAAAACTAAAGCTCAAGAACCATGCTCACCATGGTATATGGTTATGGAGGTTCAAAACAGAAGAAGATAGCCTTTGGAAGAAAGCCATTTCTTGCAAATACAGAATTTTTCAGGACAGTGTGTGGTTAATGTCTTCAACTTCCTTCTATAGGGCCTTGGGGATTTGGATGACAATATCTGATGCACCGATTGACTTTTTCAGGGGGTTGTATGATGTTGGAGATGGATAGGGAGATATTAATTGCAAAGCCTCTATCCTATTTTATGTTTTTTTAATGAATAATGAGATTTTATTTCACCAAAGAGGAGAAAAAAAAAGTAAGCATAAGCCTCAAAGACCTTGCAAGCAGAAAACACAAAACAACTCACAACAGAAGCAAAAAAAATAAATAAAATAAAGCAAAGCCTCAAAGACCTCGCAAGCAGAAAACAGAAAACAACTCACAACAGAGCAACACCAAAAAACAGCAACCTCCCAGGGGGGGCACTCACAACAGAGCAACACCAAAACAGCATATCTTCAGCCAAAAATTTGGCTGGCCAACCAGCACCATTCTTGACTAAATGATCAACACATTCATTTGCCTCTCTTGGAACTTTCTGCAAGATAAACTGCCTCTATCCTAAGATTTCACCACACACTATACCATTTCTTTTGATTGCTAGGCATTGTTCTTCTAGTGCTTTAGCACTGTTGGCGATGGGGCCGTTTCATCCCCGCACTTCCACAAAAACCTAAGGGCCTATTTGGATATAAAAGAATCCACTAGAAAACAATTGATTTACCCTTGATTTGATATTTTCTACTATTTGGATTGCAAAGAAAACTGTGAGTTCCACATGATAATCATTAGCCTTATCCACAGTTGGCACCATTGTCTACTGATTCTGGGATTTCCGCATTGCAATCCCAACATACGACCTTTTTTGGGAATCCATCAATGAACAGTGCTGCAAAACGTAATCAAACAGTTATCCATGTCCACACCATGGATTCCTCATATCCAAACAGGCCATAAGGGATGAAGAGGTTGAAGAAATCATGTTGCTTCCAGATCACATCAAGAATATAACTATCCCATGCATCCAAGGATAGGTGGAAGTGGAAGCTTAGGTCCTGGGGCAGTTTCTCAATGAAATTCTTTTATCGGCTAATTTGCAGTGGTGGCTTTAGCGCATTTGTGGAGGAATCAACCCATATTTGGGTTATTGATGGTTTACCCAAAGTTGTGCTTTTGGTTGGTCAGTGACCATGAAATAAGTCGTAAACCATCAACCAACCCTGCAGAAGAAACATGTTGATTCCAAATGGATTATGTGCTTAAAAGATGTGGAGTCTGCTAACCATTTGTTCAATGATTGTGTTCATCTCTGACATCTGGAGAATTTTTTTATTTTTTTTTCATCAGCAACATCTGGGGGAATTCCCGGCTTGGTTTGGTAAGATCAAAATAACCGTCCTGCAATCAGTCCAGATCTCCTGTTTGGGCGAGAGAGAGAGAGAGAGAGAGAGAGAGAGAGAGCGGGGAGGGGGGGGGGGGGGGGTTTAAAAGGGAACATCTATTGCATGTTTGGGTTAATATTTTCTAATTGGTTCAGGTAAGCAGGGGGATGATGTCTCATCACCGCTCCCTCCTTTGCTCCTTTTTCCTCTTTTGTTCAGTTTTAACAAAATTTTGCCACCGATCAAAAAACGATTATGGTCCTTGATATTGCATATCAAGGATTCAAGATGTTTTGTCATTTGTATTTGATGACATTAGGGTGTCCCTGCCCCATTTTAAGGCGAGACTATTCCCTGCAGATGCACACAATCACCCGCAAACCATGTGCATTGGGTAATCCCAGGGAGGGGAATCGGATGTTTCGTCATGTATATAAACTATGGTCCAATTTTCACACATCGATTGAATTGATAATGTATAGACAGATCCAAACTAAATGGAAACCCAATTGAAACTCCAATTGTAATTTTGATGTGGCCTCTATAGTAAACCGTTAGCATCTTAGGGGTGTGGATACAGCTTTGCAGCACTACACTACACCATGCATAAAATTGGTACTTTATAAAGTTTATGCCTCTAAATATCAACTGGTGCTATTTTAAAGCATGTGTATACAACTAGCGTGTACGGTCAACCATGTAGCAGGAATGGTTCATATGTTATATATTAAGGCCTATAACTAGCCTTTTATCAGAAGTTTTGGGGAACGGTTAAAAAAGATGTGATCAACTTCATTAATGAATTTTTCAATAGAGGTAAAATTGCACCCGAGCTCGGTGCCACATTCATTGCATTGATCCCCATAATAGGAGTGGATTCTCTTCAGGATTTTAGGCCAATAAGTCTCTTAGGAGGCCCGTATAAAATATTGGCAAAGGTCCTAGCATCAAGGTTTAGGACGGTTATTGGAGAAGCTATATCTCCCTCGCAAGGTGCATTTGTGGAAGGAAGATAGATAGTTGATTTGGCTCTAGTGGCGCATGAATGCATCTACTCATATAGTAGACGTGGTTTAAGTGGGCTGGTATGCAAATTAGACATTGAAAAAGCTTATGACCATGTTGATTGGGAATTCCTGGATTATGTTCTTCGAAGGATGGTCTGCGGTCAGAAATGGAGATCGTAGATCCAAGAATGTGCATCTTCAGCTAAATTTTCGGTTCCAGCCAATGGTTCTCCGAATGGTTTCTTTTTAGCATTTAGAGGTTTGAGGCTGTTGAAACATAAGGGCCTTCGTGTAAGGGTTTTATTGGGGGTCTTAATGTTATTTTTCTATTCTAAGGTAGTAAGTTGTAAAATGGCAAATAAGCCCTATTAATAAAACTTGGAGGATTAGGGTTAGAACCTCCAAATCTCCGTCTACATGGTATCAGAGCCAAGGAGTTCCTTGCTTCCCTAGATCACGTGGACCCCACCGGAGGTGCCTCTTCTCTCAGCCTCACCACCTACGAACCCGTCGAAGTTTTCTTTCTCATAGTCGCACCTATAGGAAGCAGCAACATCTCATGAGGGCATCGGATCTGTGATCCGACGCCGTCAAGCTTGCCGGACCCAAGATCCAACGCCACCAGGGGCGCCAGAACCCAGATCCGGCGCCGGCAGGGCAGTCAGAACACAGATCCGAAACCACCAGGGGCGCCGAAACCTAGATCCGACCACCCCAGGGCCGTTGAACTGCATACCTGACATCGGCAGGGTCACCAGAAGCGAGATCCGACCCCCCCCCAAGGCCGTCGGACTGCATACCTGATGCCGGAAGCGAGATCCGACCCCCCCAGGACCGTCGGAGTAAAGATCTAACATCTTTAGAGGCGCTGGACCGATAATCTAATATCGAAGTTGTTTTTCATGGGCCTCCAGATGCTTGTTTGCATGCAATGAAGCCTATTTGAAGCCATTCGGGATGATTGAAGCCTATTCGGTCACCTGGTATTGAGATTTTTCTTCCTTTTTTTAACTATGGACTCAAAATCTTCTGAGAGCCCACTTTTCATTACTTCTACCAAATTCAATAGGAAAAATTTTATGTTGTGGTCCCGAGCAGTCCGAATGTATGTTGTTGGAAAAGAAAAATTCAGATATCTCACAAGTGCCAACAAGAAAGCTACAAATCCCACAAAAGTTGATGCATGGGAGTCTGCAAACGCCATTGTTATGGGCTGGCTATTAAATTCTATGGAACAACATGTTGCATCTGCTTATTTTTTTTATGAAAGTGCCGCAGCTTTATAGACTGCACTCCAAAAATCATATGGAACAACCTCAAATGAACCTCGCATTTTTCAGTTGACAACAAAACTTTACTCACTAGCTCAAAATAATATGTCCGTCACTGAGTACTTCGGAGCCTTACAGAGCAGATGGGAAGAGTTGAGTTACTTGCAGCCATTAAGTGAACTACCGGATAATAGCAATGCTGAAATAGTGCGCAAACGTGAAGACAAAGCCAAAACTTACAAGTTTCTCGCTGGACTACATGCAAACTAGGAGTCCCTTCGTACCCAGCTGGTTGCTACGATCCCCATTCCATCACTAGAGACAGTTTACTACATTGTTCATACCGAGGAGACTCGTCATCAAGTGATGACCATGCCTACTACTTTATCATCTCCTACACGAGCGAGCAGCTTTTACATCTTCCGCTACTTCACCTAATGAAAGGGGTGGCCGTTTTGATTCACGTGGCAGTTCCTCAGTTCGTGGTCGAGGACGTGGACGTGGACGTGGAGGTTCGCGTTACTTCTGTACTTGCTGCAACCGCTCAGGGCATTCAGTGGAACGATGCTTCAAAATACATGGCTATCCCTCAGCACATGCTAGCACAATAGTTGTTGAGGAACAACCTATGGATAATGTCAAAATCCCTGGTACTTCTCCTTCTAAGTCTACATTGATGATTAGAGTAGAAGTTATGGAACTCTTGAGATCGCTGCAGCCTTCTACATCCACTACGCCTTCCTCTGATCTACAGCCCTCATCTACTTCCTTCGCTGCAACCACAAGTACTGCTTTGCATGCTTCCTCAACCGCATCCACTTGGATCATCGATTTTGGGGCTTCTGACCATATGACTGGTATGCGTCACTTCCTTGCTCCTCCTACAATTACATCATGCTCTCGGTCTGTTCGTCTAGCAGATGGTAGCACCACTCCTGTACAATTTATTGGTTCTATTCGTGTGTCATCCTCTCTCAATCTTCCAAATGTCCTATATATTCTTAAATTTCATGCGAATTTAATTTATGTTAGTAGCCTCACCCATGCTCTGAACTGCAGTATAACTTTTTCTCCCAAATCTTGTATGTTTTAGGACTTGAGTACGAGGAGGATTATTGGTGGTACGGGATTTGAACGAGATGGTCTTTATTTTCTACAACAGGGGGAGTTATTAGCGGCATTCACTAATAGTAGTAGTGGCTCGTCTTTCTGTTGATACTATCCGATTACTGCTTCAAATAATGAGTCTGTAAGCTTGTGGCATGCTCGATTGGGTCATGTTCCAAATCGTGTCTTGAACTTGATTATTTCAAATTTAAATAAATGTGATGATATTAGTGGTTGTGAAGTGTGTCAATTGAGCAAACACGTTCGTAATCCATTTCTCGTGGTTGAACATAGAAGTACCAAAGCATTTGAACTTGTCCACTCAGACATGTGGGGACCCAGTCCCGTAGCCTCATTTGATGGGTTCAAATACTTTGTAACTTTCATTGATGATTTCTCACGAGTAACATGGGTATATCTTATGCGTCAACGAAATGAATTATTCTCATTGTTTCAAACATTTCACAAACTGGTGACAAATCAATATGGTTGTTCCATTCAGACCTTCCGGTCTAACAATGGAGGGGAATATTCATCCAAGTCCTCTTTACAAACTATCTCCAAGATAATGGCATTATTCATCAACTTTCTTGCGTGTATACTCCTCAACAAAATGGGGTTTCTGAGCGAAAGAATCGCCATTTATTAGAAGTTACACGTTCTCTATTACTAGGGATGGATGTTCTCAAGTCATATTCGTCTGCCGCAGTTCTGACAGCTTGTTTCTTGATTAATCGGTTTCCTACTCGTATCCTTCAAGGAAAAATCCCAATGCACATCTTTCTTCCATCCTCACCATTATTCCATATTATCCCTCGTGTGTTTGGGTATGTTTGTTTTGTTCATAACTCTAATCCTTCCAAGGACAAACTTGACTCCAGAGCAATTAAATGTATATTCATTGAATACTCTATACAACATAAGGGGTATAGGTGCTATGATCCCACATGTAGGAAGCTTTATGTTTCCATGGATGTCACATTTCTTGAGAATTGTACTTTCTACAGTGCTGATGTCGGACTTGGTTCTTCCTCACCCACTCTTCCATTACCTGCATTGGTCACTCCATCGGCTACTAGTGAACCTAAGAAACTCATTACCTATGTTTGTCAGTGGGTAAGACCAACTCAAGTTTAATCCGTGGCAATGGATCCGACTCTGACCTCAGGTACTCCCTCCTCTCCTGTTGCAACTCGCACTTGTAGTCATCATCCCGTTTTGCATCATATATCTAATTTTTCTGTGTTATGAGTCCCTATCATCATCCTATTGTTCTTTTTTAGCAGCTATATCTTCTCATAGTATTCCCAGATCTGTTCGCGATGCTTTGGCAGTACCTGCCTTGAAACAAGCCATGGAAGCCGAGATGGAGGCTCTACACAAGAGTGGTACATGGGATGTTATCTCTCTACCTCCTGGTAAGAAGACGGTTGTAAATGGGTCTTTTCCATCAAATATCGTGCAGATGGTATTGTAGAAAGATACAAGGCTCAATTGGTGACTAAGGGCTACACTCAACATTTTGGAGTTGATTATACTAAGACTTTTTCTCCTGTGGCGAAACTCAATTCTGTTCAGCTTATCCTTTCTCTGGCGGCTAACCTAGATAGGCATATGTTCCAATTAGATGTTAAAAATGCTTTTCTGATTGGTGATCTGACTGAGGAGGTCTCATGGATCTTCCCCCTAGTTTTTAGCTTAAGGGGGGAGTCGAGAAAAGTGTGTAAGCTAAAAAAGGCTTTGTATGGCTTAAAACAGTCTCCCAGAGCTTGGTTTGCAAAATTTAGCTCTGCAGTTCTCTCCTTTGGATTCAAGCACTGCCAAACAGATCATACAGTGTTTATTCATTCACGCCCAGAAGGAAGAACTATTCTACTTGTGTATGTGGACGACATTGTCCTTACTACTGGTGATGACTTGTAATTCATCCAACAAACCAAACATCAACTAAGCAAGGAGTTTCAAATGAAGGACTTGGGCTGTCTGCGATATTTTCTGGGAATTAAGGTGGCCCACTCATCAATAAGCTGGGATGAAACCTGTGACCAACTGATGATTAAATTTGACCTAAGGAAGGATCAAATACGGTATGATTTTTTACATTACTGTTAATGCAGCCTAGAGATGGAAATCAAACTAGAAACCAAATACTCGAATGCCTACCCTTTTTGTCAATGAATTCCAACCATGGATTGGCGACTCGTCGAATTCAACTTGGATTTGGTCTTGGTTGAGTCTGATATGGTTCGGCACCGTGAGTTAGCATTGAAATATGCTAGAGTCAGCCTGACTCGAATGAGTCCCCCCATTAGACCTCATTGGTCCACTTATGGCGATGTGTTTCAACTCAAATTGTTTTAACTCAAACTACCATAAAAGAAGTATGATCAACCAAACAAACTAAACAACTGCAATAATGAGTCTAATTTCATCTAGAATCCTATATACCAGGTTATAGGGCCTGCCAACCCACACAAATGCACGCTGAAACCAGGTTTTATTTTTTTTGAACGA
Source organism: Liriodendron chinense (assembly GCA_003013855.2). Lineage (NCBI taxonomy): Eukaryota > Viridiplantae > Streptophyta > Magnoliopsida > Magnoliales > Magnoliaceae > Liriodendron > Liriodendron chinense. The sequence goes on along the minus strand of ML058463.1, from coordinate 3,829,971 downwards.
TAATAGTTTTATTAAAGGCCAGAGCCGAAAGAAAAAGAAAAACAAGACTAGATTACAGATCAGCCCAACAGTCAGGAAACTACACAGCAGACATTGATGCATGCACCCATTCCTTGATAAGGGATTTTGCCTTTAGAAGGACCTCTTGCACCTTCAATTGCTTATTTCTGAAACTGCGGTCGTTTCTTTCTAACCAAATGCATCAAATGCTGGCAAGAAGCATCATGCGCCCTACCAATTTCCCAACCTTTCCTATTCTCCCATCGTGCCATGCCTTGAAGAAGCTACCAATAGAGCCTAGGGGTCATCCATTCCACTCCAAAAGTTCGAAGAATCCTTCCCACATCTTACTCGCAAAAGCGCAATGAATGAAAAGATGATCCACTGTTTTTGCATTTTGATAACACATTGCACACACACATTTGGGAGAACCATCCCCCTTTTCTGAAGATTATCCACTGTTAAAATCTTCTTGCAACCTGCTAGCCAGGCAAACACCGACACCTTTGGGGGAGCACCATAATGCCAAATATACATAGTCGGACTTACCTCCTCCACCAAGTTGTCACTGCTTAAGATCCTATAGAGAGACTTGACTGAAAATCTTCCTGATTTTTCGTACAACCATTTCAAAGAATCCTTTTTTGAGGGGACCGGCTGGACTTTAGATAGCATTTGAAGCAGACTTGATAGTTCAGCAAATTCTTCATCGCCCAAGTGCCTCCTGTTATACGGAGCCCAAATAACTTGGTCCCCTTGAATCGAGAAACATTTATATCCTTTAGTTTTTTATTCTCCTCCCAAATGTCCTCCCAAAAAATTATGTTCCATCTCCCAAATTGAACCCTACCCCTTCCAGAACTATTCTTTCCAAAGCTGCCACCATTCTCCAAAGATATGAATCCATATACAAAGAAGATGATCTAGACCATCCTCCACTAGCATCTACACCATATTTCCTCCCTATCACCTCCCTCCACATTGAGCCTACCTTGTTCCCAAATCTCCAAACCCATTCTCCTAGTAGGGCCGAGTTCATAATCTCCAAGCTTTGAAGACCTGCTCCCCCTTGATCCCATGGTTTGCATACTTCCTCCCACTTCATGAGATGGAATTTGTGTCTATCTTCTACCCCGTGCCACAAGAAATCTCTCCTCAGTTTTTCCAATTTATTGAGCACTAATTTTGGGCATTTGAATAGTGAGATGGAAGTACACCATAAGATTAGACATTGTTGCCTTAATAAGAGTTAACTTACCTCCCAAAGATAACTATCTTTGTTTCCAGATTGCTAGCTTGCTTTGAAATCTCTCCACCACTTTGTCCCATAATTGTTTTGGCGGCTTACCAATGCTTAATGGGAGGCCCAAATATGTTGTAGGAAAGGATCCTTCTTTGCATCTGAACAGCCCGGCAAGAGCTTTAACTTCCTCATTAGATATCCCTACTCCCATTAATTCACTTTTACTTTTGTTCACCTTCAAACCTGAAACCACTTCAAAGCTCTCGATGATTGCACGAAGACAACTTGATAGGAATCAGCTTCACAAAATAGCAATGTGTTGTCAGCAAATTGAAGGTGCGAAACCTGAAATTCGGAACTGTCCACTCCAAACCCTTTCATCAAATTAGCCTCCGGTCCTTTTCAAATCATTCGACTAAGAGTTTCCATAACCGCCACAAACTAATAGGGAGATATTGGATCTCCTTGCCTCTGTAGATGGAGATTTGAGAGAGAGAAAAAACGTGATTAGGTTCTAACCCTAATCCTCCAAGTTTTATTAATAGGGCTTATTTGCCCTTTTACAACTTACTACCTTAGAATAGAAAAATAACATTAAGACCCCCAATAAAACCCTTACACAAAGGCCCTAATGTTTCAACACTCCCCCTCAAGTTGGTGCGTGAATATCTATCATGCCCAACTTGCCAGAAATCTCACGAAGAGCAGTAGAAGTTAGAGCCTTTGTAAATATATCTGCCAACTGATTTGAAGAGCGAACAAAGGGTGTGGAAAGTTTTCCTGAAGCAATCTTCTCTCGGACGAAATGGATATCAACTTCAGTATGTTTAGTCATCTCATGAAAGACTGAGTCTGAAGCGATATGAATGGTTGCTTGGTTGTTATAATAGAGAGGAATAGTTGAGTCAGAGAATAAACCCAACTCTTTCGTAATGGACTTTAACCACAGCAGCTCGCATGCCCCATGAGCAATAGCTCCGTACTCTGCCTCTGCACTTGACCTGGAGACCACATATTGTTTCTTGCTTCTCCAAGTCACCAGGTTTCCTCCCACAAAAGTACAATAACCAGACGTAGATTTTCTATCTGTACAGCAACCTGCTCAATCCGCATCTGAGAAACCACATATATTCACATGCCCATGATTCTTATACAAAATTCCTCGACCTGGACATGTCTTTAGGTATCTTAAGATATGATGAACCGCCTCCAAGTGAGGCTTCCTGGGAGAATGCATGTATCAACTCACAATGCTCACTACTTGAGTAATATCTGGCCTCGTGATTGTCAAATAAATCAATTTCCCAACTAGTATCTGATACATGCCAATGTCATCAAGCTTGTCACCTATGTCTGCATGCAGTGAGTTTTTTTGCTCCATGGAGCTCAAAAAGAAGCAAAACTATCTTTTATACAGATTGTAAACCACCTTTATTTCTGGACTACTTTCTACGCAGGGATAATATCTTTCAATGTTATGCCAAGTAACTATGGCAACATGTCCATGACACAGTCTAAAGATGTCCAGGGTGAGGATATGAAAGCTTGGAAACTGTCTGTAGATGGAAGTTCTCTTCCAAGTCTTTTCTTCATTCCCTATTGCAAAGAAGGGGTCTCCCTCCCAACTTCCCAATGGGTGAAGAGCTCCCCCCACCCACAAAACATTTCTTCAAGCTTTGCCATGGTTATAAGATCCTAACTGTTGAGAATCTTAAAATAAAGAAGGAATATGGCTATGCCTAATAGATGAGTCATGTATAAGGAGAATGAAGAGACGTTAAACCATCATTTCCTCCATTGCAAATATAATAGGGCTGTCTGGAATAATCTGTTCAACATGTTTGGCATTTCAAGTGTCATCAATAGTTCTATCTTGGACCTGGTCAGGGGCTGGGAGATGATCCTTTCAATCCCCTTGGTAAGATCTCATGGCCATTAGTGCCTTGCTGCCATATGCCATACTCTAGGGATTATGGTCCATGGAAGGGAACAGCAGAACTTCGAAGATAATGAGATCCCATCAGAGGCAGCTGCTAGGAAGATCAAATCTCTTGTTATAGAATGAGCCATGATTAAGCTGGACTTCAGCCGTATCCATGCATCCTCAATTCAAAGTGATTGGGCATCTTTTTTTTCAGATAGTAACGTCAATCTCTTTCACAAGCTAATGCATTCATAATAAGAAAATGAAAGAATCAATATATGATAAAGCACAAGAATTCTGCCTCTTTCCTATTAAGAAACATTGGGTAAAGAGTTCTTACCAGCTTCATGGGGATAAAATAGCTGTTCCCTTCTCTTTTCCTCATTTTCTGGATGCAAAATGCTTAAGTGAGTCCGGTGATCTCCACCTTTCTGATTATCTAGGAAGAAATCCCTCCGTGGAACTGGAACGCTAGCTTTTGGTTCCATATGCAGTTGCCGCCCTTGGATCTCCTCATGGAAGGCCACCGGACCTTGAAAATTAGAGGAAGCCGATGCTTCAGCTTCCTCGCTGCATATTCCTCGGATGGGTTCATTCAAGTCAGCCAAACAGTGAGAGCGGCAACTATTCCTCACGTACGATTCCAATTTCCAATCATTTGCTCCACAGCTTGGATTCTGACCAGCATCAAGACTCAAGTTAACACCACTCCTAGGTCCACTGCCACAATGTCTATCGAGAGAGTACTTTGCCCCTAAAGAGATCTCACGAACTTTTTCCTCTTCAGTTGCTTCCCCATCTTCACTGTCAATGTATTCATCCGCTGGAAGTTGCAGGTCAAATGTTCTTGGGAACTTCTTGCATTTGGAGTCCGACACTTCACAATCCTTTACACTTCCTCCATTTAGGGTTGGACTCACACCTGCCTGTGTGCTGCTTTCCTTAAGAAAGTCTAGCGGAGACCGTCTGTTGTCAGTGCCTGAAATAGATGTCCCACAATAACTGGAGTTCACCACTGGCAAGGGAGGCATTTGCCACATCCTTTGCGTGTATTCGGATGGTATTCTGGATGAAAATGGATTTGATTGTGATGTCTCTGCTGATATGGAATAGCTGCAAAGTTCTTTCTTTTGAAGCTCATCCATCAAGTCCCTTTGTATTCTATAAAGACGGTGGAGTTCATAGACCTGAATCAAAAACTCAAAATGATCAGAGTATAAAATGTGCCTTTAAAAAATCAAACATTTCCAGTGATTGCTATATTTCAAGTTGACCTGCACTCAGGCCTTCGTAGTCAGAGTCATCTATCAGTTTTTTAAACCTTTATAAACCATCTAAGGTGAGGCGGAAAAATCCACCAAATTGAAAAACAGATGAGGCAGAAAAATGCCAAATTAAATCTTGTTGTATTCTGCACAATCCAAAGACTACTACACTAAAAATCAAATGCATAGCTCACAATACAAAATGAAATTATAGATACCTGCTTCCTGAATGTAGCTTCATGTTTAAGCATTGTCTGCTTTAGTACTTCCTTGTCATACTCTGAATATCCATCCACAGGCCTCGGTGTGAAAACATTGTAGTACTGCTCACTCTTTAACATCTTCTCATCATAAAATAGTGACCAACTACCAGTGTTAGCATCCTCATTAAGATCCCTCATGGAGTAATATCCAGGCAGGTAGCTTTTACACTGCAATTTTGTTCCCATTCCTGTTAAGTCTCAATGAAAAGCACGAAAGTGATCAAAAATAAGAAGACTATCCTTTTGAGGATTTTAAGAAGACTATCAGATGCATAGTAGATGAATTTTATGGTTTCCAAAATAAAAGACTTCAAATGAAACCTATAATGAGATCTGCGCACTGGTAAAGAAGCAACTGCAAATAAAAAGGGAATAACAAATACAAGTATGAAAGATGCACTTTGAGGCATTTTATTAGATGTACATAAAAACAGAACCATCCACTGAATTGTCAATAGACAAACTGACATTGCCTTACATTTCAAGGGAAAAAGCAAAAAGACTGAAAAAGAGTCGACATAAATGTAAAACCATCTATGGTTCAATTTGCATTGTGTTAGATAAAAATAACTATATATTGATTCTACAACTCACATACAAAATGATGAAGGGTTTTGTATTTTAAATGAAGTTTTAAAGGCAGTTGCATATTATAGATTGGAAGGAGAGAAATGTGGAACCACCATCCATAAATGGAGACTATTCTTTCTAACATTAGATGGATGTTCTGTCTAGGTGATCATTACATAAACATTGTATGAAATGTTAACTGATTATTAATTAATTTTTTAAAGGCTTTAACTGACTGAAATTCACTTGGGATGTCAGCGTTTAATTCATGTAGGCTGTACCTAAATTTTTATGTTATTAAGCCGCTTTATTTAGCTGACCCCAAGTGGTTGGGATAAGTCATTGATGATGATAAAGATGCTTAAGTATTTTTATATTTTATTGTTATCTATGACACGCTAACATATTATTTTCTTAAAATGCTTAAGTATTTTTATATTTTATTCTTATCTGTGACCTACTAACTTGTTGTTATCTTCTTCTTCTGTTTTAAGAAGCTAACGAAAAACTTAATGGCGCAAACATCATTAAAAAGGAGAACGGTCCTAATACAAAGATCATAGCAGCATACACCCTTATTTGCCGAACATCAGTTAAACAAGTTGCCCACCTTCCAGCATGGGTAAAAGAAAAGTTTAACTTAGATGCAATAGCCCTAATTTCATGAAACACGAAGCATAACTCCCACAGGTCAGAGGCCATACTCTTGGCCCATCCATGACATCACCTGAGTCACCTTCAAAAATGTCCATAGGCCATACTCTTCGCCCATCCATGACATCACCCGAGTCACCTTCAAAAATGTCCATAGTAGTAAATTCATTGCTGAAAATGTGCTACACCTCTCTGAGAGAGAGAGAGAGAGAGAGAGAGAGAGAGAGAGAGAGAGAGAGAGCATTTAAAAGGAATAGAACCCAAGAAAGCCATTTCATTATTGCCTTTATCATCTTTAAGTACCCCTCCAATACCATAGAGGCCAAGATTCTCGAACAACTAACTGTCAAAGTTGAACTTCCAAAAACCACCTGGGGGTAGATCGGACCACTAGAATCAATACCGGGCAAACTCATAGGCACTAAAGATCAGTCTCTACACAAATCCATCGTGGAAATCCCTCATAAAATGCAGTTATAAGGCCCATTTGACAGTCACAATACAACCTTTTATTATCTCTACCAATTTTAACTCGGATATCATCACATCATATAAAGTACTATTATTCCTCTCCTTCCAAATCTCCCAACATAACAAAAAGGGTAGCAGCCACCAAAGAGCTTTCCTCTTTCTTTGGAAGACCTGTGTCGACTAGTAAAAACCTCACCCAGCCTCTACATGAACACACATTACTACAGAGAGGTTTAGGAATAAGTACCATATAGATCTTACCACAGGATAGTTAAGAAAGATTTGTCGTCTCCTCTTCCCTTGAAATCATACACAAATGCAAGGAGACTGTTCTCCCTACTCTTTAGGTGATCTAGTGTATCATGTTGAATGCATCCAGAGAAAAGCCACCACTCTTGGAGGACTTGACCCTACATGTGGCCCCTGACAAACTCGTTGGGCCTCCAAGACAATCGACAGCCCTGAACCTAATTCCCGAGCCTCTCCCCGATAGCCATCTACCTCCTACACCTCCCTCGCCATCATACCACACTAGGCAGTTGCTACCAGCCAAACCATGTGTCCAATTCTTGTCCACCCAACTGCCCAGCATCACTTTTGACAGACTACCAGACAAGACTGCCACCCCAACTCACCCCCTCTCCTTAACAAACTGTTATGTGTTGATTCAGAATCCGTTGCAACACCACGCTTAAACGCTTCCCACTAGCTAACATGTAGGGGGTCCCCAAACTGGTGCTCCGATGGAGCATCCAAGCCATACTCCATCCCCCTCACTCGTGACACTATTCTCATCCCATCTACCAAGACTTCATCACTTTTCCAGCAAGCCCCCGACTGGCAATGGAGACTCTACCAGGGATAGCGAATATTCTCTTCTTCCTAATGCAGATTCTGGCCTCCCTCAGCTCGACAAAGGCTTCCGTCATCGGATCTACAACACCACCTCCCCCACTACACGAACCAATCATAGCAGACTCTTCAAGGAAACAAAGTTCTAAGGGAAACTCCAAGACTTGGATCTAAGCATCCTCCTTCCCAAACATCAACCTGTCGAATGACCTACACATGACTTCCACTGGACCCTCATCTCATTGCACAAAGTACCGGCAAGGATATCTCTGTCCAGATTCTTAGACATTCTCAAGGAAATCCAAACCTCAGAGTCATTAAAGGATTTGAGGATATGGTCATCCTTCTCCACACCATAACAAGAGGCCAGCCAATCTCCCACCTAGATGGGAATCTGAAGATGAAATGAAGAATACCACTGGATCTTGTAGTTTCTTCTAGCATTTCCAACACAATGGAGAAACTCTGTATTCCACAGTCTAATTCAATGAGTGATTTTAATTGAGTACTAATGTACAATAGATCATCATCATCATCATCCTTGTAGCCTTGTCCCATGTTTTTGAGTTCATCTTTACAAATCCTATTTCAATAATCATAAGATTCAAAATAGGAATGCCCATGATTGATTAGTAAAAGTTCAAAGACACTACCTACCTAAAATAACCATCATTTATACAAGTTCGGGACCAGCTGACACCTCGCCAGTGTTCGAATCATCTCCGATATTATTGAAATATCCCCGATATTATTTCTGTCTCTAGCTCAACGATACCAATAACACTGGTAGCGATACCGATAACATTGACAGTATAAAAAAATTCTAGGTATTGGCGATGTATCACTAAATATCGCCAATGTATCAATATTGTCAATATTTTCAACTGTGTAAATTCTAGGCGTCATTTGTATTGCCAATGCATTGATATTGCCAGTGTATCACCAATATTTTTACTGTGTAAATTTCAGGTGTTGCTTGTATCGTCAATGTATCTGCAATATTTTGATGATATCGCCAAATGTATCGATATCGCCAAAAATATGTATATTAAAAAATTACAATTTAATATTTTTTATGGGCACATGGTTGTATGCAATGTTCAATTTGTCAACAATAATACTGATAATATCACGATAATATCATTATCGTGACACGACAATAACGAGACCACAATCTTTAGTTTCTTTTTCAGTTGTTGACGATTTGTTGGGAAATATCACATGTTGACAATATTCTGAAATATCAATGGATGTTTGAATGGAAGTCAGATATTGAATGGATAGATGGGATGGATGCGATGGTTGGACTGATTTCTTATAGCAGCACATGCTTTTAGGCCCCCATTAAATAGAAATGTATTATGTATGCGTTCATTTTGTAATTTTTTTTATTCCTAAATATGCAAATATGTGTCTTTTAGCATCTCCTGAGGTTTCACTGAAAAATTCCATCGTTTTTCCTATTTTCCTTGCATTTCCGGTTCTCAGCAATATTATCGGCGATATCGATATTGTTTCTATATCCCCGGCTAGTGAAACATGTAGCGATACCGAAAACTTCAAACATTGCACCTCGCTACCAGGCAGAATGTCAAAAGAACACAACAAACCCTGTCCCCAAAGATTCTAACAACACTTGGGATTTGGGAGTTGGGACACCCAATCATCAATCAGGACTGAATTCCTTCTATACCAATATTGGTGGGCCAAGATGTACAATTACACTGATCTCATTTCAAATCGTAAATCCAATTTTAACTGGTGTGTTTTGCGGCAAATTCCAGCCAAACAGGATTCCATCTGGAAACCTAAATTGGCTAGAATTGAGATTAGTGGAAACGGTGTGGGGGACCGTTTCTACGGAAGGAAAGAGAGGTAGAAGTGAGTGTCATTCAATATTGACGATATATCCACGCCTCGATGTATGCGTTGTACATCTATGATGTATATGTTTTATATCCACACGGTCCATCTGTTTTGAGAGCTCAATTAAGGGCATTAGACAAAAAATGAGGCAGATCTAAATCTCAAGTGGACCACACCACAAGAAAACAACGTTGAATGAACGCCCACCATTAAAAACTTCCTAAGGCCCACTATGATGTTTATTTGCCATCCAACCCGACCATCTGTCTTACAGGACTACTATAGGCTAGGGTCAAGTTCTCAGGCGAATCCGAAGCCCAAGTGGGCCATGCCGCAAGCAACGATTGGATTACACAGTTTTCAACCAAACAGAATCTGGATTACACCGTTTTCAACCAAACAGCAAGTTCCGGATGGAATCTGGGTTTCCAATTTAGTTTCTGCAATTTTGGATTCCAACACTGGAATTTGGATTTTCTCTAGAATCTAGATTCTGCAACCAAACAGGCCCTTAGTTGTTTCACATCAAACCATGAATTCCTGGGAGAAATCATTAATTGATAGCTTTTTTTTCCGAAAGAAAACAAAATTTTAAAGAGCAAAGCACCAAAAACAAAGGTACAAAGAGCTACAACCCAATCAAAAGAGAAAAATTACCACCAACAAGGGATTTTAAACAAAAGGCCCATCCCACAAATTTTAATTTTGCCCAACCAAAGACCCCTATTTAGAGCCAAATTTATTTTGAAAGCACCAATTGTTCCTCTCATTGTTGTCAAATGTGATTGCATGACGCATGTGCGCATATGTGATAGCATATTTGCATATTATGGAAGAAATTGGCATACGCGTATATGCAACTAATATGTGATCGCATATGTGAGTATGCAATCGCATAGTGGCCTAATGGTATAAAATATAACCATTGAGACTTTTTTTTTTTTTTTTTGCAATTTCAGCCACTTTTGCCTATAAATAGGCACTCAAATCCCCCTCATTTTCACTATTCTCCACTCTAAAGCTTACAATCTCTCACTCTCTCTCTCTTTTACTCCTCTTTCTTTCTTACTCTAATCTCTCTACAAGACTACATTAAGTGTAAGTTGTAACTTGTAAGCTGTTTCAAGTCATCAAGTTATCCATTTATCAATAATATCTATGTTTGAAGTTTTTAATAATTAATTCTCTCTTAATGTAGTTTGTTGATTGTTTTGTTAAAATTTATATAAATATAATTTAAGTAATTAAATATATAACTTAACGAAACACTCAAACTACAATGAAATAAGTAAAATAAGTTATCCAATCACTTAGGTAAGTTTTTCCTAATTTTTAGAATTTTTTCGATTTTTTCCTTTTTTTTTTTTTTATTCAAAAAAAAAAAATATGCGATCGCATATACGAACAGCATATGTTGATCGCATGCGATCACATATGCGATTTGACAACATTAGTTCCCCTCTCCCCCAAATTGCCCATGAGACTGCCATCAAGACCAACCACCACACCTCCCGTCCTTCTTTCCTGCGCCCCCCTCCATGCCACGACAAAAAAAAGGGCTTTGATAGTCCCCGACATGACCCACAAAACTTTGAAAAGGTCGAGAAACTATCCCAAAAACCATCAACCTTTATTGAAGGTTGTCTAACGTTAGCACTACTTTTTCTCCCAACTAGGCATGCAAAAGGCACGAACCTAGGAGGAGCACTATAGAACCAAACCTTGGATGTGTAAACTCTACTCTCTCCTACCAAGGAAGACTAAAGCATCTTATAGAATAAGTAACAAGAGAAGCGACCCTACTTATCCTTCCTCCACACCATCGCATCCCTTTTGCCCAAGGATGTGGCACATCCTTGAAGCCTTGCAAACTCATCCACTTCCTCATCTGATAAGTTCCTTTGGCAAGGGGAAGTCCAAACAACAACTTTTCCACATAAAGAGAAGCATCGATCAGAACGTCTCTTTCCAAAGATAGGCAAGCTAACCTTGGAAATTCGTTTCAACATTGAGGTCTTGGCATTGATTCCCAAAGTGGGGGTGGCTAACATTGCAATGTGACTAACAGGGGGGGGGGGGGGGGGGGGGGGGGTACTAATAGTGGGGTGTGTGTACTGACCCAAACAAAAAAAAAAAAAAAAAAAAGAGAGAGCTAACCTTGGAAATTTGTTTCAAAGCGAAGTTTCCCCAAGCCATACGTCCTCCTAAAACTGAATTCTTTTCCCATCTCCAAGAGAAATTCGATCCCTTCCCTGAAATTGATAGCATAAACGAGCCGAAACTCAAAGGTGAGAAAAACTTATTTTCTTTCTCCATATTTGAATGGATTCTAGTAGTTATGGATATCTAGAAGTATAAATACGAGTACGGAGATATTCAACCATAGCTAGTGTCGTGTGCCAATGCCAGTAGGAGCGTTGGTGATGGTTACAATACACACTCAGCATCCACCACTGGTCAAACTGATGCATTTTTGTGAGGATGAGTACTAGAGATATGTCAAAGAGTACGTAACCTAGAATCATTCTAAATTAGGTACATGACCCGGTAGCGTTCTAGCTTGAGCACAATATTGTTGATACATAGAACAACAATATTATGGCCACCCTAGTGGGGGCAAGGATGACAATTTCAAGTGGCTCGTCACACCATGTAAATATATACATATAGTTTTTTTTTTTTAAGCGCAATGGAATTTTATTAAAAAACCTGCAAGCAACGGCTAAACGAGGAAAGAATACAAAAACCAAAAGGGCAACTAACCACTAACCACACAAAAACTGAAGCGGCATCACTCAAGGACACATTTGAGAGCAGCCAACCATTCCAAAACCAGCAATGATATGGAAACGACTATAACTTCAAATGGGGAGGAGTTGTGAAACCGTCTTTGATTCCTCTTGCCCTATAAAGCCCACCATATAGAAGGTAACGTGATTAACCACTTTGCCTTGTCTCCCTTACTCCCACAACCCCCGTGCCATGCCCAAAGAAGCTCCCTAACCAAGCCCGGCATGACCCACTGAACCCCAAAGCCCGTTAAAAAATACTCACAAACTATTAATTGTTAAGGGGCAAAAAATGAAGAGGTGGTCAATGGTTTCCGCATCTTGCTCGCAAAGGAAACACATATTGGGAATGGTCATTGATCTCTTCTACAAATTATCAATAGTAAAGACATGTTTCCTTCCTATCGACCAAATGAAAGTTGCTAGCTTTAGGGGCGCACCGTAGAACCAAAAGTGAAATGCATGCCTCTCTTGAGATACATTGTCCCCATTGCAAAGCATCTTGTATAAAGACATTGATTTCTAAATGTGGGGAGATCTATACAAGGAAGACCCTCGGGTCACCCATCCCCCATCCTCAATTCCATATTTGGTTGCAATAATTTCACGCCAAAAAACCCTTACCTCCACACCGAACCTCCACAACCACTTCCCAAGAAGAGCCGAGTTCATACTAGATAACTCCCACACTCCCGAACCTCCATAGAACAATGGCCTACACACCTCGTTCCAACTTAGAAGGTGGAACTTGTGATCTTCCGCTAAAGCCTTGCTAAAGAAAGTCCCTTCCCATCTTATCCAGCCTAGCGCACATTGATTAAGGGCCCTTAAATAATGACATGAAGCATAATGGCATGTTGGAGAAGGTTGTCTTGATTAAAGTGAGCCTGCCATCCAAGGAAAGGTATCGGGTCTTCCATTTTAACAGGCTTCCCAATGCAATGCAAAAGCCCTAGATAGTCGAAGGAGAGACTACCTGCCTTACACCCGAACAACAGAGCGAACTTGGAAGTCTCCTCCTTGGACAAGTGAATGCCCAACATTTCACTCTTCCCAACATTGATTTTAAGACAAAAAACTGCTTCAAAGCAAAGGACCGCTTTCCGCAAATCGTCAAGCATATCTTCATCAGCCTCACAAAAGATGATCGTATAATTGGAAAACTGTAAATAGTATATACGATCCCCAAAAGTGGCAACCTTGAAACCTAAGAAAAGACCACAATCTTGGCCCCTGGCTAGCATTCGACTGAAAGCTTCCGCAATCATGGAGAACGGATATGAAGAAAAGGAATCACCTTGCCGTAAGCCCTTAGACGCCTTGAAGTATCCCTTCAGGGAACCGTTGAGAAGGATCGAAAAAAGTTCAAAAGCGAACACACGCCCGCATCCACAACCTTCATTTCTCACCACAGCCCACCCTGCCTAGCATATAGTCCGGAAAATCACGTGATCATAAGCCTTTTTCCACATCATGCTTGCAAATAATTCTCGGTCTTTTTTTCCTTGTAGCGAGAGTCCAAACGCTCGTGAGCTATAAGTGCAGAATCCAAAATTCGTCACCCCTCCAACAAGGCCCCTTAATTGGGGGAAAGAACATTGCCCAACTCCTCTTTAAATCTTGAAGTAAGTACTTGGCCAGAATTTTATAAGGACTTCCAAGAAGGCTTATGGGCCTAAAATCTTTTAAATCCTCTACTTTTATCTTAGGAATTAACGCTATAAATGAAGCTCCAATCTCAGTCGAAATTCAACCCTCATCAAAGAACTCTTTAACAAAAGCAATGACATCTAAGCTAATCGTGCTCCAAAACACTTAAAAAAAAAAACTAAGGGAAAATTGTCCGATGTAGGAGCTTTGTCCCTACCCAAATTGCCCACCGCTGCCTTAATCTCATCATCAGAAACAAGCATCTCCAAACAAGTAGCTTCTTCTTCTAACAGACAATCAAAATGCAATTGATCTAGGTGCAGACGCACCCATGGATCTTTTGACAAGAGGTTGTATTTTATGGTTGTATTTTTTGTGATTTATTACTTTATTATATGATATCTAGATGATCGGAACTCATTTTGGATAAATGGTTTAGCCCCTCATACAATGGAAACCTATCATGTATAGTTATTTTGTAATATTATGAGTCTTAAGTGTGTAATCATGTCCTTTAATATCTCCTAAAGTTATACTAAAAAACTCCACCTTTTGTTCCTAATTTGTCCCCAACAATTCCCTCGGACAACACTACATTCACATTCCTCAATATCCGCAATATTATCAAAGATAGCGATGCATGTTTCGGCATCCCAAGGATGCGATACATGTAAAGATAACGATGCATAAAACCTTCTATCCTGGCCGTCAATTTTAATTGAGGCTTCACAACCATATAACTATTCCTGTTAAAGTTGCATAACATATATGATCTAGGTTCTATTCAAGTCTTAACTCATTCATCACATAAATTCTCTAGGTTCTCTATCATATGCTTTCTCTCAATAGAAATCACGTGCAAATTCCTCTCCTCTCTATACTATTCCATCAATTGTCTATGTAGAAAAAGAGCTACAATTGTTGGCCTTCCCAACTCGACACCAAATTGATTGTCTACTACCCACTTGTTTCTTATCTTAGTGTTTGTTCCACCAGCCTCTCCCAAAGTTTGATAATCTTAGTTGCATGAACCATGGCACCAAGAGGTCTTATAGGCTACAAAATCCAAAGCAACAATTCCTCAAAAGGCTAGAATATGCAGAGATGAACCCAAAACCTCTCCGGAGTTCGATAAGCTTAGTTACATGAACCATGGCACTGAGAGGTCCAATGGGCTATAAAATCTAAACCAAAGATTCCTCGAAAGGCTGTAATATGCGAAGACAAACCCAAAACCGTACAATAACTCATGCTAATAATGGACCACACCTTTTCCCTCTCTACCTTCAAATTTCTGGGAGTTTTTTTCTTCTAAAATCCAGAAAAATAGCTTTATAAATCCGGTTTCACCAATCATTCTATCTAAAGCCTTATCCTAGGTAAATGAGCAAGCCTTCATATCCCTTCTCTCCACCAAATATACAAGTCATCTTGTCCTATTTCAAGCCCTTCAAAGCTATAAGGTTCCCCCGCCTTACTTAATCCAACTCTACTCATTGTTGCACATGATTGAACCTTGACAAACCATCCGATTGAAGACCAGTCCTTTTCAAAGGCCTAAATATGTGCATAGCACACCAAGGGCCCACAAGATGAGTGTCGGGCCCGCAGACTGGATCTTTGACACACGTCTTCATTGATCTCTTCCGGGGTGGCAGTGGATTAGGCTTAGGCAGAGAAAATCATATATATATATATATATATATATATATATATTGAGAGAGAGAGAGAGAGAGAGATAACTGAAATTTATTAGAAGCACACCAAAAAGCGCAAAAGAATACAACCCAACTCTACAACTCAAAAAAAGAGGAGAGATTGGCAGATTCAACTGCCCTTTACATAAGAAACCCAACCTAGAACGTTACATTTAATTTCCCTAATGACCTCAAGAGATGAATAGCCCCTATTCCGGAAACAACGCCTATTACGATCCCTCCAAATAGACCAAAAAACAACTAAAATGAGCTATTTCCACACAGCTTTCCCAACTTTCCTCACCCATCTTCCATGCCTAGCCCATAATAAACCCACAACAGACTTCGGCATCACCCAAGGAATGTGAAAAGCATCTAGGAAGTGATCACAAACCCTTTGAGCAAACAAACAATGGATAAAGAGGTGATCAATTGATTTTGCATCATGCATACACATCAAACAAATGTTGGAAAGGACAAGGGGTCTTCTTTGTAAATTATCAATAGTTAGCATTCTCTTTCTTCCCACTAGCTACGCGAAGGCCGCCGCCCGAGGGGGGACACCCTAAGCCCACATATGAAACAGATAGAAGTGAGAATGAGGAGAACCATCATCAACATGTAGAAAGATCGAACAGAGAAACGGCCAGATCCCTGGACCTACCAAACCATTGAATCCTCCTCTTGAGGCGAGGAAACCACATTTTTCAACCTGCTCAACAAGTCAATCAACTCTTAAGAATTCCTCATCTGAAAAATCCCTGTAGCAAGGCGGCAACCACACCACAAAACCATTGAATCCTCCTCTTGAGGCGAGGTAACCACATTTTTCAACCTGCTCAACAAGTCAATCAACTCTTAAGAATTCCTCATCTGAAAAATCCCTGTAGCAAGGCGGCAACCATACCACAAAACCGCCACTAAAGGAATAGTAACCGTCCACGGAAATAAACCTATCCAAAGCAATGCGAGCCAATCTTGGAAAAGCATCCTGAAGCGCCCTACCTCCGCACCAAACATCCACCCAAAAACGAATGCAATTGTTGCCCCTAGAATAAATGAAATCCCTCTATTAAATAGATACTCAACCGAGACAACCACTTTCCAGATACTAGAAGAACAATAAAGAGAGGATCTCTTCACTCCCCATCCTCCCTCCTTCACATCACATTTGCTAACAATAAGCTCCCCCCAAAGTCTTCCCTCTTTAGAATTGAATCTCCAAAACCACTTCCCAAGCAGCGCCATGTTCATAGCTCCCAAGTCCTTAATTCTCGCTACGCCTTCGTCAATCGGCTTGCACACATCTTCCCACCTTGGGAGATGAAACTTCTTTCTCTCCTCTGGCCTTTGCCATAAAAGATCTCTTCTCAATTTTTCCAATTTGTCCAACACATCCTTGGGGCATTTAAACAAGAACAAAAAGTACAACGGCATATTAGAGAAAGCGGCTTTGATGAGAGTTAGGCACCCACTCAAAGACATCGACGCTTCCAACCCGAAAGCTTCCTTTCAATCCTCTCAATAACCTTGTCCAACAAGTGTCATGATGATTTACTAATGCAAAGGGGCAATCCTAAATAAGTAAAGGACCCGACTTTAACACCCGAAAGAAGTAGCCAACTGAGCCAACTCCTCACTGTCTACCTGAACTCCAAGCATTTCAATCTTGGCAACACAAACACTTAGCCCCATCACCACTTCAAAACAAACGATAATTTTCCAGAGATTGTCAACCGATTACACATTCACATCGCAAAACAGTAGAGTATTGATTCCATATTCACATCGCCAAACAGAAGAGTATCATTTGCATATTGGAGATGACCGAACCCCCAATGAAGCTAATGGGCCTATAGTCTCTTATCATATCCGCCCCTTCCAACTTTAGGAATGAGGGCTATGAATGACGCCCCTAGCTCATTCAATAGGTAATTTGGGGTTGGCGTATAAATGGTAGAGGAAATTTAAGACTCTTGGCAACATGGCATTACAAAGCTGCGGCTTCACAACAAGGAGAAAATTTGTGCATGTCAAAACCGACAATAGTGTCATCAATTTGGATCCTCTACATCTGTCATCAATGAATTGCATGTCATATTTATATCAGTGTCATCAATGGGAGCACACCATAATTCCTTTAAAAGTACAATTCAAAATAAAGAGCAAAAATCAAAATTTTATTTTAAAAAAATCTTAATTAGGAAATTAGGCCTTCTTACAAGATCACAAAAGTTATTTATTGTAATAAAATAGCTCCAAAAGTTTTAGGTCTAAATATTTAATGCTTTTTATGAAGAGCGAACATCAACCCATGCAATGTGCATGTGCCATCCGCACAAAAGCATACATATATTTGTATAAACAAGAAGATTGAGCATCACAATTTATTAGTGCTCCAAGAGTCAGACATTTAGTTTCTCCATCATCATGTTACAGCACAAAAAGAAATATTACAAGGGGATTACCACAACTCAAAGAGGGGCTCTTATGTTCTTTCGAATGCTTGAAGAAACAGATTGTCCAAGACAAAACCGATGATTAGAGGATTGTCTAAGATATTCACACTATGTATGTAGAGGAGCTCCCTCAACATAGTATGCATGTTGGATAACACAGAAGACATCCCCTGCCAGACTGCCAGGTTGTTCACAGAGCCCTGGGATTCACTCTAAGCGAGGAGAAGTTTCTACCTTTCACACTTTAATTCAATGGCCTGGCAAATACTTTGGCTTGTTATGTAGCGGGCTACCGACTTCTGGGACTCAACACCAGGAAGTCTCTAGGTGACATTTATTAATATTTTGCAATCATCGATAGTATCTGTAAATAAAGTAAAAGTTGGCTAATCGCAGACGGCTCCATAAGTGCCAACATCACACATGCATGCAAATCCAATCTGTCCATTTGGTAGCCCAGTCCCAACAATCAAGCTGGCACACTCATCTGCTGGGCACACACCTAAGTTGAACACCAGACATTGACCAACTTGTTTTAACAGCCCCTTTATTTTGTATATTGTGTCCATGGTTTTGTATATCAGTTCCAAAAAGCAATTCCCCTAGAGACCATAACTGGTATGAATCCTTTCCACTACAGAATCATTCCATCCCATAACATGTATTGATGGGGCAACTCATTTTGTTCTCCACCAAAACCAAGTCAGGTTGTAGGTGTCAACTGAATCTTGGAAATTTTTCAACCATGATTTTGAGGCGCCTGATGAGTCAACTGGCCACATTCATGGGCCGGGGCATGCACACATTAGGGCCACTTATCATACAGCTTGAGTCTCCTCACGTATGCATGCCATGGTGGCACATATGGAGGCACTTAAAGGTCTATATACATGTGAGGGGTGAGCATTTAGCAAATCTCAAAGAACTATGCTTATTGTAGAAATTGGAAAAGATTGAATTCCTTTTTCAATGAAAAATGAAGAAACATTGATGCAGGACGGCCTAATTATGATGAATGTATGAAACATAAAATTCAGCGGAATAAATCAAGCAATCTAAATTAAACATTCAACAACTATCATCATAATCAAGAAAAATATAAAGGAAACATGCAATAAAAGGGGACATCATCACAATCTCACAGTGAGAGTTTCAAATCATGCGTGGATTGGATCCGGCGAGGGATGAAACCTCCCGATCTTGCATGGTTATGATCCAACGCTCAATAAGGTTCACTAGTCCGGGGAATCAAGGGATTTTTCAAATTAGGGAATGAAAATCTGAGCGAAATAGGTTTAGGGATCAATTCTCGGATTTTAAAGTTGCGGATAATGGGAGAAAATAAGTTTAGAAGAAAGAGGGAAGAAAAGGAATTATCTTAGAAGAAAGTTGGAAGAAGGAGAGAAGAAAGAAGAAGAAGATTAAGGAAGAAGATGAAGATCCACAGAGAGAAGGAGAGGAGGAGGGAGATAAGCCACCAAAGCTTTTTCTTCTTTTATCAAATCAATAGCATAATGAAAAAGCTTTAGGGCAACACCCTTATAAAATTCGGAATTAACATAATTAATAAAATACCCCTACTAACAAAATTTCGAAAAAAGACGTTCGCACGAAAAAACGTGCACACACTGACCCAAAACTCAAATAAGTAAAAGTAAATAAAATCAAATCAAATCTAAGATGCCCAATGGCCTCCGATGATGGCACGATGAAAGTGGGCCACGACGAACCAACGGTCTGATTACATCATCATCGCGAACTAACGGTCCGATTTCATCATCATCACGATCCAACGGTCCGATCATCTCCTCCAAGCAACTTACACATGTCTTCCTAAAGTGGGGTCTTCTCAAATGTCTCGGACTACATGTATAAGGTCTTCGATGCTCCTCAAGTCGTCATGAACGATCCAGGCCCGTCATCATCAAGCTATAAAGATATAGGTGTCACTCGCCTCCTACGTTGATAAACCCTAAAGGGCTTGATGTCCGCATCAAATATGTTCCTTTCTGCTGAAGAAAATCGAATTCTTGTTATATCTTAATCTGAATTCTTCCATAATATCCACCAGTGATGCAACGGCTACTAGTTGTGACGCTCTCACAAACTTGGATGAGTATTAATAAATCCTAGACAACGTGGAATATGAGTGTCAACTGCAACATTTCATTGCAATTACCAGGATCTCAGCACACCAAAAATTTACGGTTACGTATTCATATTTGGTCAAGGTTGTTATTCTCTAAACTCACAAAAATATGAAGACAAGGCCCCATGCATGCTCAACGTAAGCTTGAAACTATTGTTCTCTTATGTATGGCAATTGCAAATGAAACAAGCATTCATAGATGGCTTTTGCACAATCTAAATGAAATCTTAGTAATGCAGCTCCAAAAGCTCAAATCTGTTTTCTCTACACCTCATTGACTCAAGGAGCACCTAAAATCTTGTGAAACTGACATGGTTCCATAACCATAACATGGCCCGTAGGTGCATGCACCAGGTTTAGTCACTACAAAGGTCAAGAGAGAATCTCTATCTACGGATAGCTCAACCCTTGTCTATGAAATTCAATCCATCACAAGTTACTTGGCACTCCTTGGAGTCAATACTCCTATTGTAGCAGCAGAGAACCATGAATGATGTGATACCAGTCCAGATTGGGAAATCATTCTGTACAGGCTCATAACAATTTGACGAGTCGAAAAGGCATCTTTCAATGCAACCAGTTGGCCTGTGCGAATGGCTCCTCATATTGACTAGTAAGTTCAGCTGACATGGGTACTCATATTGACTAGTAAGTTCAGCTGACATTAACCCATTCGTAATCCATCCAAATATACGATGCATGAACCATGATAGCCTAAGCATTAAATGCATCTGATGAGTCAAATCAAGAAGAGTTCAAATAAAGGCTCATTGTCATTGAGGCCTTCACAGATCCAAGATAATGAATGCAGTTGCAGAAAAATCACCTAAATAATTGTGGGGTCAGATCTCGCACCATCCAGTTGTCATCAAGAAGACATCATAAAACCTCACTCATTTCTTTATATAAGTCAATCTCTTTATTGCAATGATATGACATAAAAAGCGTACAACTACAAATGCTAAATTCAGACAAGCTCCAAATAAAAGCCCTATAAGGTTGCCTTTTTTTTTCTGAAATACGCTTTTGTTCAGAAAGTGTGGAAACCATATTCATCATTGAGCAGAATGGAGAAAGCCTGTCTCACCAGCTCAAAATGGCAAGTGAGCTCAACGCAGGAGCAGCTGAGTTGAGAATAATGGTCATCATTTCAGACATGGTTGTTCTGCTTAATGCAAATATAGTAACTAACTTCCAAACACACCCTAAAGCATGCTTTTAAAGATCAGTTATCATGCAACCTGTAGGCAGGCAGAAACCATGTCTTGTTCCGACCTAGATCAGATGTGCAACTCATTCCATTCTCCACCAAAATAGAGTCTAGTCGGTTTTGGCTGATATTTAAAACTATGCTATAAAAGAACAAACAACCCATAAACCACGACTTCAACATCCAATCTCAAGCACTTCGCTCAAACAAAAATGTCATCCAAAATCAAGCCAGATCAT
Organism: Liriodendron chinense; assembly: GCA_003013855.2. NCBI lineage: Eukaryota > Viridiplantae > Streptophyta > Magnoliopsida > Magnoliales > Magnoliaceae > Liriodendron > Liriodendron chinense. The sequence goes on along the minus strand of ML058463.1, from coordinate 3,808,670 downwards.
CAGTTCAGCAGGTGTATGAGCAGTTTGGACAAGAACCACATTGATATCAAGGCAAGAAAACACTTCTACATAAACGACATTAATGCACCTGAACATGGGCCGTGAAATGGTGTAACCGAACCCAAACTGACAAACTCCGATACATCATACCCAAAACATAATCCACCAGCGGAAGTCAGAAAACCCACAGAGAAAAATGGCATTAAATTTTCTAGAGACGGGACTAAACTTTTTACACCGAGAAACACAAAACAAAAACAGCAATGTGATATACCATTCTCAGCATATAAACAAAAACTCAACTTTAGAATGTTCTTGGATTCTCCAAATGACAACAAACAGAAAATGAAATCACAAAAATAATGGCGGAACAGGATTCCTTAAAATTTCACCAACAAAAGGAGAAATCTGAATTATAAAAGAGATTTCAACATCAAAGTTTGGGAGAAAAAAAATAGGAATGTGATACCCAAACACCCAAATCAAGACGGATAACAAACCATCAAATCCCAAAACAAAACCCCCTACTAAGGAAAGCATAAATTACCATAAACCCAGGAACCCAAATCCCCAAAATACAAAACCAATCATATTCCCAAAAGAAAATGTTGGAAGAAACAAGAAAAAGAACCCACCCTCTAACCCAACATGATCAGACTCCAAAATCATTATAGAAAAAAAAAAAAAAAAAATCAAACCCACGAAATGAAAGTAAAAGATGATCGAATTTTACCTTAATCCCACATCCTCTATCATCCCTCTTCACAAACCCACAACTGATTCTTCAACAAATCCTCAAAAGCCCAACAACAATTCGCCATCAGAATTCACAGCCCTTGACGCTCCCCCCCAACAACCCCAAACAAGTAGGCGATGACGACGGTGGCGAATCGAGCGAGCAGAGAAAACCCCAATAACTGGGCCTTCCTCCAACGCCATTGAAGGAGGTTAGATTATCATCATCAGGTAGAAGAATAGATGGAGATTTCGGATCTGTTGGGGTTAGTCCCACTCTCCCTCTCTCTCTCACAGAAGGATGAGAGAGAGAAAGAGAGAAAGAGAGAGAGAGAAAAGAGAGAGAGAGATCCCACAAGAAAATCTTCCAATAACAGTGACATGAAATTTGTCAACATCCGGTCTCTCCTTTTATTCCTCTGCTGCTGCTGTTGCTGCTGCTCCTGCCTTTCATCTTTCTTTCTTCCGTTGTCTTTGGATGGATTTCTCCCTTTTTATTTTATTATTATATTCCCTTCCTTCTTCTTTTTTATATTTTTTTCTGGGTTTTTCAGGAAAGGGATAGGCTTGGGATTTTGGAGATTCTCTCCTCTTTCTTTCCTTGCATTTTTTCTCTTTTTATTACACTCCATGTAGCGAAAAAAATTAATTTTAAAAAAATTACGTAAATAAAATAATATTATTAAAAAAAAAAAAGGAAAGGGGCAGTAGACCTGCTTTACTTCAACAGCAGCAACAAACTCCCAAATCTCCAAAACAAGCTATCTTTACTTTGTATGATAAGCGTACTCGCTCGCTTGGAATTTACCAACGCTTCTCAGAACAATTTAGAATATGGAATCCTTGTGATCGATCGGAACCGTTCATCATGTATTAAATAATTTAAAACTATCGATTATATATAATATTCGATTCATCTTAAGTTATTTTTAGCTTTTTTGATGAACATGATTTAATGATCATTTTCTACTCTTTTTTAGATTATTTTATGCTGATAGTAATTGAATGAGCCTTGTATTCTGTTAAAATAATCAATAAAAAAAAATCTACTTTTTCAACGGTTCTGATCTTTTTTTTATTTATTATCTGTAACCTTTGACACGAAGGCTACGTTCATCACACACGAGAGATTACCTTTAACAGTACCAGTCTCTTTCGACCCGAGGATGTGCTCTGGCGTTCGTAGTATCCTCGAACCTTGAGATTGTACGAGTGATGTTCATTACACGTGATCCAGACCGTTGGATATTGGACCCACAACGCTAGCCTTTTTCACGACAGACTGAGAGAATGGTGGCATCAGTAAAATGTTCATCGGAAGGAAGACCAAAGATAGGACTGCCGAGATGTGTCAATCCAGCATATTTTTCTTAGATATTCAATCCACAGTTGGACCCATCAGATCAACGGCCTAAACCAACGGGAGCGAATTAGGTGTTACCCCGGGAATAGCTTAATGGGTGTTACCCCTACCGTGTGGCCCACATGGATGATATTTTGAATATCCACGCCGTCCATCCGTTTCTCCATACCATTTTAGGGTAGGTTTTTAAAACGTATGCAAATCCAAATCTCAAGTGGACCATACCACTGGAAGGAGTGGTAATTGAGTGCCCCACCATTAAAAATTATAAATAGCTGTTTGCATGGTTTTGGTAATGTTTATTTTCAATCCAAGCTGTTGATAATGTCAAGAAGATCTTGATGAAGGGAAAATATAAAGATCATTTTGATCCAAAAGAAAACTGCGGGTGTTTTTCGAAAATTACCATTGGGCAGTGACAAAGATCACCATACCAAGTAGACTCTAAAACTAGAAGAATCCTAATCCCTAGTGCACGATCTTACTATACTTTTTTGTCTACCTGCCGTACCTATATATTTTTTTATGTAGTTCTACCCGGGGTGCGTCAGTTTTTCAAAAATTACCATTAAGTAGTGACAAAGATCATCATACTAGGTAGACTCTAAACCTAGAAGAATCCTAATACCTGGGGCGTACTTACTTTTTTTTGTCTACCTGCCGTACCTATATATTTTTTTATGTAGTTCTACCCGGGGTGCGTCAGTTTTTCAAAAATTACCATTAAGTAGTGACAAAGATCATCATACTAGGTAGACTCTAAACCTAGAAGAATCCTAATACCTGGGGCGTGATCTTACTTTATTTTTTTGTCTACCTGCCGTACCTATATATTTTTTTATGTAGTTCTACCCGGGGTGCGCCAATCCCATTGTTTCAGTAAGCTGTTCCTCGGATGACAGCTAATCCGCTCTCTAGACCAACGAGGGACATGGATCCAATTTCCCAAACTCAGGGCTCGGCAACAGTTTAACTGTAGTTGGCGCGAGGATCACAGAATTCCTCCATTTCCAACTGGGGTCTGCACCCGAACTCGATGGTTGCTTGCTAGAAACATTGATCAGGTGGGGTACCACACACACAAGGCATGGCCAATGGCCAGGGAAACAGGAATATCAGCGAGGGATAGACTTCTTTCTTCTTCTTCTTTTTTCTTAATCTTTCACGATTTCTTACGTGGTGTGACAGTGACCCTTGCACCACGAATATGGTTTACATTTACATAAATAAATAAAAAAGCTTGTGGGCCCATTCCAAAGGGAGCAAATCCAAAATTCGGACGGGCAACGCCTTCTACAACCTTCCAATTCGCTGTGCAGAAATTATTATGATGATTAAAGAAAAATTAACCTTCTGATTTCAATTGCTTTTTATTTATATGGTTAGGATCAGCGGGCAATGCATTGACGTACGTACATGTGCATGGAAGGTGGACGAGTAACCACCACCCATGAGAAAGATGCTAATATGCACTTCTCATTCTGGAGATTCCAGGCAACTCCCTTATCACTGTACAAGTGGCAAACGCGTTGGTTGACCGGCACCCTTGACACGAGGGACCACTGGTTGCATTGCTTCCGCAGGCCAAAATCACGTGTTTGGACGAGACTATTCAAACTCAGACCAGATCACCCACTCTGACCGGACCGGACCGGACCGGAATGGAATCGTCTACAGCATCTGTAAAATGCCTATGATCTGTGGGTCCACCGTGTCCTATATCTCAAGATAAACCTTATTATGATCATTGTAAAATTGCCCCCATCAGACAGTGCATCTCGCTTGAGTTTTATTTCATGCTGATTTTTGTTTCTCCTCTTCATTCTGCTTGGTTACACTTGATTAATGGTCCGATGAAAGATAGACACCATAGTGCCCCCACACAAACCCAAGGTTGGCATCTTATTTTTATTGTTGCATGTGGTGTGGCCCATCCAAGTAGTGGTCTAGCTAATTATTGGTCTAAGGGCCTAGCATAGAGGATAAAACCTTATAGATGGAGTGGATGTTACATATACAACATGGTGGGCCCACAGACATGAGTGCTTCCGCAGTGTGTTGCTTAAGAGGGTTTTAGGTCAAAATAACCCTGACAGTTTCTAAAACGATGAAATTAGCCCCTTCCTTCAAACTCAGTAATTGTAGCCCCAGATACTTTTCTTTTTAAAAATTAGACAATTTTGCCCCTACCATGTACACCAACAAGCCATGTGTAGTATATCATCGGCGAACAATGTGTCTCATTTGAGGGCCATGTGTAGTGTATCATCGATGACCATGTGTATTATTGGCGATCCATGTGTATATCGACGAGCCACAGGGTAAAATGTGTATCATCGACGATATATGTGTACATCAGCAAGCCATGTATATCATCGGTGATCCATACATGGTCAAGGGCAAAACGATCCAAAGAAAATTTAAAAGGGTTTCATGGGGCTATAATTATTGAGATGAGGATAGGGGCTACTTCCATCATTTCATGAAACTTTAGGGCTATTTTAACCAAAGCCCTGCTTAAGATACGTACCATTTTGGATTTCAACCCACTTGGGCGCAAATTGGGTATGTCCCCTGTCCAGAGCTCGGGACAAGCTAAGGCTCTAAGGCCACCATGGTGTATAGGTTTTATCCACATCGTGTATGCATTTTTCCATGTCACTTTAGGATGCGGGCCCAAAAGCGAGGTACATTCAAGGCTCAAGTGGACCACATAATGAGTATTAAACGTTTACCATTGAAAACTTCTTGGGTGCCACAAAAGTTTTGGATCAAGCTGATATTTGTGTTTTCCCTTCACCCAGGTCTTTATGACCTTATGAACAGGTTGGATGGCAAATAAACATTAAGGTGGGCCCTAGGAAGGTTTCAATGGTAGGCGTCATTAGCACAGCCCCTATGGTGTGGGCCACTTGAGCCTTGAATGTGCTTCACTTTCAAGCTTACAACCTAAAAGGACATGGGAAAATGCATAAACGGTGTGGATAAAATCCATACATCATGGTGGCCCTCAAAGCCCTAGCTTATCTTGAGCTCAAGACAAGTCGAGGGAGTACCTAATCTGCGCCCAATCCACTCAGGCCGCTTAGAAAAAACGGGTACATGACGGGGATATACTAACTCGGTTCCATAATGACCTCTTCACTACCAACATCAGTGCTGGAAAAGCTCTGTGGGCCTCACCGTGATGTATGTGTTTTATCTAGGCCGTTTATCCATTTTATCGGCTCATGTTAAATCACAAGCCTAAATCTCAGAGGACCACACTAGAGGAAACAATGGAGATTTTAATGACAATGGTTAAAAACTTCTTAGGGCCCACGATAATGTTTATATACCATCTAACCTGTTGATTAGGTCACACAAACCTGGAAGGAAGGGAAAAGACAAATATCAACTTAAATTCAAAATTTTGTAGCCCAATGAGAGTTCAATCATTACTACGTTATGATGCAGTCCATTTGAGATTTGGATATGTTTACACCCACTTTCGTCGCACTAACATGGGTAAATAAGAAGATGCCTTGTTAAGACACTTCATTTTTGGCACAGTCACAATTGCACTCGCATCCGAGGGAGATCTTAATCTAATTTTCCTTCAGCGTTACGCATTCTGTCATTATTGTGACGGTACTAATTCCTATCAGGCACTTTAGGAGGACGAATCGTCACAAGCCACATGGCCACAATTAACGTTCCCATTAAATAAGAGGCGTGCCTAGCACGAACTATTAAAAATCATTGGGTAAGCGTATCTTGTCTCAAACTTGTCGACCAGGGGCTAATACCGGTCGACAGACACATGAGTTTTGTTGTTTAGTTTGCGTGATTTCCAGCAACTCATGCAACCTCTTGGGCCATTCTTTGGGTAAACTTCTGGGACACCTAAGGCCAATCTAATATGAATACAAGTATGCCTATTGGGTCAGGGTCATCTAGAGGTTTGGGTTTTGATTTGGTTCAAGGTCCAAGGCTCACCAAGGTATCTCTTTTACCTGATTCTTCTTCCTTGATGCAGCAAGTCCGCTTGAGTATTCAGTCTTCATCTTCTTTAAGCTCAACTGACACTAGACTCACTGACCTACGTAATTAACAAATAAGGTGCACTAGTATGCCACAGAAAAGTGCATTAACAATCTCCTCATTTGTCGATTACGAACAAAAACCTAACCTACCAAAATAAAAGTATATGTACAAGAGATTACAATGATATTGAAATAAACACAGAACTCTCGACATGACTAACTAAGCAGCTCTTCTTCAGTTGCTCCCTCATAACCTGTCAATCTTAGAAAACATAGCAAACTTATTTTGGTGGGACTTGATCTTTTTCCCCATTTTTTGTTAGCAATTGATAAACTAATCTCTTTCCCTTAATACTACATCAATTAAGGTTAAAGTCAGAGTAGCTAAAATCTCACAGTTATAACAATAAGCACATACTAACTAAGGAGAGTATAGGGATGCATGAACATTAAAACATGGAGCATGCATGGAACATGATCAATAAGAAAATGTAACTATTTAAGCATAGTTGATCATGCATAATTGGTTATTTAATATAAACATGAAAGCATAATGACCAAAGCATAGATTAGCATCCATTAAGCATAATATTTAGCAACATTAGCTAATCTAGGTAAGGCAATAATCCAGCACAAGATATACAAATAAAAAAATTAGGCTAAACTATCAAAGGTGGGCTAATGAGGCTTAAATCCTCTAATATGCTCATTAACTCAAGAATGAGGCTAAACTCCTCTGAATGGCTAAGTCCTAGAGGGGGTGATTAGGACCGTTTAAAAATTCTTTTTGAAAACCTCTTGCCTAATTAAACTAATTAGCAATTATAAACTAATTAAGCAAGAGCACTTAGCTTCCAAGCTTAAGTGGGTCCAATCACAAGGCTAACATATGATAAGCATTAAAACAACCTAGCCTAAGCATGCATAGATAATCAAATGATTTAACTAATCTAGCACTTAATCTATGCAACCTATGTAGACTATATGAGAATGGATCATATGAGCTCAAGTCTACACAACTTAGTGAAAGTACATCTTTTGTGTGAATGTGCTTAGCATACATTCTTATCAAGCATTCATAATTAAGCAATTAAACATACAATGCTAAGATAACAATGTGCTCAAATACATCACAAACACAAGCATGTATGGTGGTTCGACTATGAGTCTACTCCACTCGCGATTCAAGTACTCATCCCTTTAACACATCGGCATTCACTGGGGAGTTTAAATCAGGCTCCTCCCAACCTATGTGTTTTAAATTGGTTCCACCCTACCGGAGAGTTTGACAAGGTTCCTCTCAACCTATGACAGAGATTTTACTAATTCATCTCTCAACCAGAATGTTTATGGGTTCCATCCAACCCAAGAGTTTGACAAAGATCCTCCATACCCTTTAATTTTAATCCTAAAACCTAGCGTACGCTCCAGCTAGAGTCTCTCCTTGGAGACTTGATCGAGTTTGTAAATCCAAACTCTCATACTCAATCCTCAACGAGAAAGGAGTGCGACTATACTCTCACAATGATACTTACTTGTCGGATGAGCCCCTTGTTCAGCACCTTCTTGGGTTGCTTGATCTCCGCTCTCCCGTGCTTGAATCAGCTCCCCTTGTTCCCTCGATCATGTTGCCGCTGCTTTGCTAATGCCTCAGCTCCACCGATCAATCATCTCGCACTTGATGCTCTTGAGATGCCTAAGGTGATAGGAGATGGTATAAATTCTCTACAACTATTAGGAGTTGGTTGCATAGAGGAACTCCACCTAATATTATCTTTTTAGATGTTTAAACAGAGGATCATAGAGAGCAAGTCCATCTAAAGACTTGCTCGTGTTGACCAACCTACCTATGGTCAAGGTGCTTAAAACATCTAAAGATTAAGAGAGAGCAAGTCCATCTTCACATGAGCTTTGAATACCAAAATTATGTCGGGTGGTCTAACACGACACCAATGTATACTCATGCGGAAGCTAAGAGAGCAATTAGAATTATGACTAAGTCCTAGAGGGGGGTGATTAGGACCTTTTAAAAATTCTTTTCACTTACTTAATAGCTTTAACAAATTAAGCTACGTAAGTAAGAACACTTCGGCTTCCAAGCCTAAATAGGTTCAATCACAAGGCAAGCATATAATTAACAATTAAACAACTTAGCCTAAGCGTGCATAGGTAATCAAATGATTAAACAAATTAAACTCCTAATCTATGCAACATATGTAGACTTATGAGAATGGATCAATGAGCTCAAGTCTGCACAACTTAGTAAAAGTACATCTTGTGTATGGATTTGCCTATCTAAAGCTTAACATACATTCCTATCAAGCATTTATAATTAAACAATTAAACATGTAATTCTAAGATAACAATGTGCTCAAATCAATCACAAACATAAGCATGTATAGTGTTCGACTTCGGGTCTACTCCACTCCCGGTTCAAGTACTCAACTCCTTTGAGCACATCGGCATTCACATGGGAATTTAAATCTAGTTCCTCCAAACCAAAGTGTTTTAACTCATATTCACCCAATCAGGAAGTTTACAGGTTCCTCCCAACCTACACTTACACACCCGTATTGGTGGCTCCCCATAGAGACTTGTTTAAGCTCTTCAACCAAGCCAAGGTCCTACAACCGAACCTTAATTTAGACTCCACTCATGAGTCAAGGTTCTACAATCGAACCTCAAGGGTTTTAGGTTCTACAATCGAGCTAAGGTTCTACAACTGAATCTGGCGTTTACTCCCTGCCGGAGGCTCCCCCTTGGAGACTCAATTCGACCCTACAACCGGGTCTAGGTCCTACAACCGGGTCTAGGTCCTACAACTGAACCTATCGAGTTTGAAGACAAACTCAACACTCAATTCTCCATGGGAATAGAGTGAAAACTGACTCTTACAATTGACAACTTACTTGTGGAATTGAACCCCTTTGTTGCGTCGCTTCGGGTTACTTCTTCTTACTATCCCGTGCTCGAATTAGCTCCCCTTGTGCTCCCCCCGATCTTTGATGCCTCTACTTTGCTAAAGCTTCAGCTCCAAGATCAGCTCTCTTGCATGTGATGCTCCATTAAAGATACCCAGGGTGCTAAGGAATGGTGTAACCTCTACAGAAGGTAGGAAATGAGTTTTCTAGAAGGATACACCTATTTGGACTCCTAGGTAGTGTTTAGACAAGGATTTAACTATGATCTAAGTATCTAAACTCCTAGGAATCAAAAGGGAACAAGCCTATTCTCATTTTGGCATTGAATGCCCCAAGCTTATGATGAATCACAAGGAGAATGACTTGCTATGGGTTTGGAATAGAGCCTCTAATGGTCTTTAACAATTGTGGCTTCTATCTCCTCAAAATCCCCTCTCTTATGTCTAAAAATGAATCCCCCATTTTTAAAGATTTTTTCCCAATAGTCAAATAACGGGCAGATTCACTCATAGTCAGGTGCCCGGTCGACACTTGGTCGAGCTCTCGAAATCCAGTCCAAGTTTAAGTTTTAGTCACTGGACATTTTTTGAATTGGTCGGGCGCCCTGATGGACACATGGTCGGGTGCCCGAAATCCAGTCTAGAATTAAGATTTGTTCATTGTATACTTTTTGAGTTGGTCAAGTGCCAGGTGGACACATGGTTGTGTGCCCAAAATTTAATCCAGAAATAGTCTAAGTCACCGGACAGTTTTTGCACTGGTCGAGCGCCTAGTGGACACATGGTCGGGCGCCCGATGACCATTTGAATTTCAGGCCAACTCTCTAGACGGATTTCTCATCTGTCGAGCGCCCAGTGGACACATGGTCGGGCGCCCTGGTCAAGCATGTTTTTCTGCTGTTTTGTTGGTTGTGTTTTGCAGCAGAATATGCAACCTTTGGCCATTCTTTTAGTGATCTTTAGGGATACCTAAGGCCAATCTAAGATGACTAAGGGTATACCTAATGGTCGTGGTCATCTAGAGGTTATGGTTTTGATTAGGTACAGGATAAGGCTCACCAAGACATCTCTTTTACCTGTTTCTTCTTCCTTGATGCAGCAGGTCCGTCTCGAGTCTTCGATTTTTGTCTTCATCAAGCTCAACCGACACTAGACTCACTAACCTAAGTAATTGACAAACAAGGTGCACTAGTATGCCACAAAAAAGTGCATTAACAAATGCTTCATCTTGTGATCAAATACAAGGAATATGACTTTGAATACTTAGGATTAGAGCCTAATGGTATAGACAATCAGGGTGACTTTTAATACACTAAAATATTTCTCCTAAGACCCTAAACCGAGCTTAACCTCTAGAAAGCTCAAACGGATAGAAAATGGCTGAAAAATGGCTAGTTTCCTACCGGTCGGTCCCTCAACAAAACCGGTCGGATAGGGTCCTCAACCGGTCAAATTATGGCTTGGATAGATGGTTTGGTTGCTGTCCTAACTAGGGTCGGTCGCGACCGGTTGGTTGATAGCCGACGACTGGTCAGACTACCCAGCTGACTAATCTCAGACCGATCGAATTAAGGCATGGGTCAGACTAATGCTTGCTGACCTCTCTGGATGTCTGACGACTAGTCGGCAAACATATGAGTTCTATTGTTTGATTTGCGTGATTTCCAACAGCTCATGCAACCTCCTGGGCCATTTTTTTGGTGAACTTCTGGGACACCCAAGGCCAATCTAATATGACTACAATTATGCCCATTTAGTTTGGTTCATCTAGAGGTTTGGGTTTTAGTTTAGTTCAAGGTTCATGGCTCGCCAAGGCATCTCTTTTACTTGATTCTCCTTCCTTGATACGGCAGGTCCGCTTGAGTCTTTGGTCTTCGTCATCTTTAAGCCCAACCGACACTAGACTCATTGACCTATGTAATTGATAAATAAGGTACACTAATATGCCACATAAAAGTGCACTAAAGGATCAGCTACATAAAGAAGATTCGAGAAGTCAACTACCATTAGCACTTTAGAGACCTTTACAGTTAAGAGCTCCCAGCATTATTAAGGAGAATGTTATGTATCCGAGAAGTCCGCACAAAGAATACCGAAAAACCTAGAAGCCCAGCAAGGGGCTTACATCGCCTTGAGAAAGCTATAAAAGGAACATATAGATAAGAGCTCGAGGCCCTACGCCAAACGCATCTATCTACATGTCTACGTTACATTCATGCATATTTTACTTTTCCTAGCTTAGTTTTTTTTTTTCAGGACAATATCATTCATAATCAAAGCAGGGGCTATATAGGCTGGAGACGCTTTCGGGTAGCCCACCCCTAAATAAAAATAGGGAGGGGCCACCTATCGTATGTAAGAATTAAAAAAACACACCAAACGGCTATCATTTCACATAGCCTAGCTTTGCTTGATCTAAGACTAAAGCCCCGCGAACTTCACGCAGGAAAGCCGCCTTATCAGAATTGAAGAGTTCGCCTTACTAGTTGCTCTCAATCCTCGCTAACGCGTCAACTACACTATTAACTTCTCTGGTCACACAATAAATTCTAACATCCACCTCTCTCTTCAAATAGCAAGCTCACACACACTAATACCAAAGAGACCATGTTGGAGGGCTATCTTGGTTCAGCAAATCGACAACCACCTTAGAATCGCTCTCAACAACGATTTTAAGGAAACCTTGGGCAATGCCAAAAGTGAGACCTTCTACAAGCGCTTGCACTTGCACCCTGACGTTGGAGCCTAGCCCATAACCCAAAGCAAAAGCATATATGAAAGCCCCATTACTGTCCTTGCAAATGCCTTCCTCGCTTAACATCCATGGGTTACCCCGAGAAGATCCATCAACATTAATTTTCACCCATCCTCTACCAGGCGTCAACATTAATTTTCACCCATCCTATCCTAATTCACTACTGCCTAGCAGTTCCCGCTGCAGTACGTTTATCTTAGGAATATATTAAATATCTCCACCTTTGAGTTGTCAGATCTCTATATCCATTTGAGTTCTGATTTAGTTGTTCATACCTCGGTCATATCCTGCTGACCACCTACCTTAATCATCTGTTCCGATAGGCGCATCAGGTATTTATCTTTTTTTTTTGCTCTAATATCAAGAGTGCAAAGCATGACGGTTGTAACAAGGCTAGTATATTAATAAAGATCGATCGTGTTTATATTAGTCTTTACTTTGTTATTGCGTGAATTTTTTATTCTGATTGAGGAACATCACGTAAAGCACTGGTGAAATAAAAAGTTCTTAAACCAACCGATTCCACAATTACCGGTACAAGGTAAAAAGAACGCATTTGTGAGGGTTAACCCCTTACCTTTGTCAAATTGCCTGAGTACGGGGTGCACTTATACCAACAAGGACTTTGGGTTCTGATCCAATCTCCAATCTGTTCATCCCGAGGCAGGGGTACCAACCAATTTAGTCAATATCCTTTGAGTCGAGTATACTCGATTCTGGCATGCCCCACGCACACGTACTTCCAATCCAAGCCCTCCGTCACACGAGTGGCCTTAACTAGATGAATTAAGAGGAACAAGATCTGCCTCATTTTTTAGCTCATTGCTACAATCCGAAGATTGCACACCCAAGTGCAGGTAGCGAAGTAGTAAAATACTCTGTAAGACCGAGGTCGATCCACAGGGATTGGGGTTAAGAACGCTTAGAGGAATTAGTTTAGGTGGGAGAGATGAAATCTGATTTATCCACGAGAGCGGAGCAAGTTGTGTGTGAGGAAAGACAAAAATAGAAAAAGGGGTTAAGGCATTAGGGATTCACCTTTGATTCATCCACAAGGTTTGATTCATTGGTCCAACTATAACTCAACTGGAATCGAATAAAGATCCGTTCCAATCAGAAGATAAAACGGTTAAACTACTTGTATATTTCATAAAAGATGGAGATCTGAACCGATTGATTTGACCATGAACCACCGTTAGTTGATCACAGGGAATTCCAAGCATCCACTGTGCCCGTAGTCGACAATGGATCAAGGAATTATACAGATCAACTACCTTGCCAAAAAGTCAATCGATAAGATCACAAATCATATGATCAAATGCATACTTACAAGATAGGAGGCTTTGATTGACCTGATCCAACCATTAAGATCTCGTCTATCGATCGCAGGGATTCTAAAGCATCCAATGTGCCCGGAGTCTACAATGGATAAATGAGATTTTACAGATCGATGACTTTACCTGCACTAGCTCGATGACCATAGGGAATCCAAAGCATCCATTGTGTCCGGAGTCGACGATGGATCAAGAGACTTTATCGATCATGAACTAGCTAATTGGTGTACAAGGGATCCCAAGCATCCAACGTGCCCGGAGTCAAAGATGGATCAAGGGGCTTACACAACAATAGCGTCTGCCGAGATGGATAACCGAGCCAATCAACCAAAGAGAGCTCCAACATTCACACACCATTGTTGAACCAAAAGAACCAAAGCTTGCAAATTTCTTTAAAAGCTTCACCCCTAGCCTTAGCTAGAGGTTTAGCCAACCATGATACAATGGAAGACTAAATTCTCTATAAAAGAAAAACTACACTACTCTACACTAAGAAAGAAAGAAATAAAAGAAAGAAATTTGGATTGTGGGATTATGGGATGATGGGATGATTGAAATGAGGAGGAAAGGCCTCCTTTTATAGCCTCGTGAGAAGCTCCAAGCCCAGGTGGCACTCCAAGCAAAAGTTCTTTAGGTTTGGGTTTGGAGTTAGGCTTGGATGATGAGGTGGCACTTCCAAGACAATAGATTTGCTTTTTAGGTTTTGGTTAGGAGTTAGGCTTGGAATGCCCAAAGCAAACTTTTCTTTTTGGTTTGGAGCTCGTGGATGGAAGAGGATGGAGAGAGCATTTGCTTGGCCCAAGGATGGAAGGTAACTAGGTCAGTTAACTGGGTCCACATGAGTTGGAGTTGACTAGGTCCACATGGAGAATTTGGACAATCCGAACCGTCCATTGAAGATGGACGTGCGTACATTGGTTGGACAGGTTGAGATCTCCTCATGTGAGATGTGAGTGGACATTCAACTACTGAGAGATCATTGAACGGTGGAAGCTGCATGCTGATGTAGAGTGTCCATTAGACTGGACAGAGGGAATGTGTTGATAAGGCCCACAATGGACAGTGGAGGACGACCATGCTTGGAGGTGATGAACGGCTGACGATTGGCTTGAGATCTTGCATGTGCTGGAGCTATCTGGATGGACAGCTATGGTTGAGATCTTCATTAACTGCAATGGGCATTTGGTCGATGGAAATCAAGCCTCCATCAGCTGCACATGTGCTGGACTGTTGAATCTGGTGGACGTTGGATGAAGGTTGGACGGCTGGTGGAAATGGTTGGATCAGCATCAACTGTGGGGTCCACCTTGGACGCTTCTTGCTGGACCATTCATCATCACTTGATGTTGATGATGTGAGGATGGAGTCCACCATTGGACAGTGGAGATGAAGATGGTGGCCAGCTGAGATGGCCGTTGGAGATGGCTGGACGGTTTATCCAGCAACTGAATGAATGGACGGCTGGAGTCCTCCTTAGCTGTGGACGTATGAGGCATGCTTTGGTAGCTGCTGATGAGCTGCAACATGTGATGGACGGCTACATGTGCGACTTGACCAAAGTTCAGCTAGTTGATGATCTTTGGAAGCTGCACGTATATCAGATCCTGACCATTGATTTTTAGGTTGCATGTGTAGTAGACATCCATTAGCTCCTAGTTTCTGGACGTGTGATGCTGTACACGTGATCTGGACCGGTTTGGATGGATGGATGCTTGGTTGGTGAATGGACGTGGGCTCCACATTGATGGACGGCAGAGATGATGGATGTGGAGAGAGCAACTGTTGCTGACGTGCAAGGTGGGTCCTGCTGATGTGATGCATGTGCAAGCTCTGCTGGTCGTCAGAGTTGGTGACCATCCCTAGCAGCTGTCCTTGATGGACGGTTGATGATTTTCATCCGGTACTTCACTGATGTGGTCCACTTTGTGATGAAGATGGGAAACAGGTGGAGCTGATGGTGATCAGGGACGCTGGCATTTGGGAGTGATGGTTGATGTGGACGGTTCAGATGGATGGATGGCCGTTGGTGCTGGGTGGTGAAGATGTGGTCCACCATCTGCACGGTTGAAAGTTGGTTGCACGTGTGGATGGCAACATGGATTGGATGGGGTCCACTGTTTGGACGCTGGTGGAAGCAGTGGAATGGAGTTTGCTGGAGATGGACGGTCCACTTGATGCTGGTCGTCCATTGCTGCACGTGCGAAGGTGGGGTCCATGATCAGCACGTGTGCTGAGCTGATGGTGAGGCAGTTTGGACAGCTGAGATGATCAGCTGGTGGTGAGGGTGGACGGTGTGCTGGACGTCGTGCATGGGGCCATCTTGATGGACGGTGACGCTTGATCTCCATCTGGTCATGATGGATGGTTGCACACAATTGCTGGTGATGGTGGAGTTGATGGTTGACAGGTGATGAGGCGAGAGATGGTGCTGGATGGACGGCGTGGACAATGGTGATGATGGTATGGTCCATAGTGCCGGATGATCAGGGTCATTGATCTGATGCTCATAAAAGTGTCGCTCGCCGTGATGCACAGTTGGTCTCAACTATAGACATCCAATCTTGACCATCCAAGCATGATCATCCATTTTTGTGTGAATGCCTTGATCACGATCATTATAACATGTCTCAGATGGACCTCCAAAATATGTGGATTTGATGAGGCCCTCTGAGACTTCAGATCCACCACAGAATATGGTTCACTCTCTGATCTTTACGCCCTGATTTCCCTCAGGATTGCCACACACTTGACGTTGATTACTTTTGGGCACTAAATCGTCATGATTGGCTTAGATCTTGTCCAACTTCTCCTAATCACCTGAACATTGAAAATTCACCTAATGAGAGATAATTAACCGGAAAAACAATGATAATGTCCTTAACAACCAACGGTTAATTATACAATATTAGGCACTTATCACTCATGCCCTAAAATAAGTTGGTGGAAAATTGGATGAACACCGTGGATAAAACACATACAATATAAAGAGCCTACAATGCTTTTTCAGCACCAACTTGGTTCCATTTGGATACCACCAAAGAAGTTACTTTTCTACTTAGAGCAGTAGATAAGCAACTTATTTTAGACAAATAAGTTTGGTTTATGATTAGTTAAAAGTAACTTTTTTACTTAAGACCACTTAACCACTTCAGTTAATTCTTTTAGTTTTCTAGATCAAAGGGAGGTGAAGCCGATAAGTATGTTATTTACCAAACATACTTAGCTACCTAATAAGTAGAAATCAAGATAAGCTGCTTGAGGCATAAGTAGGTTAAGTAACTTACTATACAAACGCCCCCCTCAGGTCACTCCCAAATCCGGGATCTACCTGGTAACCAGTGGTCAAACAATGACGATCCAATAAAATGGGTTAGTCCCTTCTTATATCTGGTTTTTGCATCAACCCAGCCATACATTTGAGCTACTTTTGCACACTGTTATGTGACTATTATCTAAACCGTTCATTAGATTTGCATCAAATTTTAGGCTTATATCTCAAAATAGCCTTACCTATGGACCCCATCAAAAGGAACAATGGGAGACGTTGTGGAGGAGAACACCTACCGTAGAATCTTCCAAATAGAATGCGGGGTCGATTGTTTGTGTATATGTCATCCAACCCAATTATCATGTGTGAAGATACAAACCCCGCAGCAAGACATTCGAAAATTTAGGTCATGTAAATGTATAGGTTTTAGGTGTGCTCTACATTGCTCCCTATAGCGTATCTCACATAAGTTTTTTTTCTTCATTTTTATCTTTTTACATAGATAATTCTAGGATGCAGGTGATTACAAGAGGTGCATGAGATGCATGGCTTGGATTCCTCATGCACATGGTATGTGGGCCCCAAACAGAAAATTGTGCATCTGTACTCATACAAATGTGTAGGGAACGTGTAAATACAAAGTACTTGTGGAAGCCCATACCTCCCTATAAGGCTTGATATAGTTCTGAGATCTTGTGCCTAAAAAGAATAGATAATTTCAGCTACAAAAAAAAAAAAGCAAATTGATTGTTAAAATCTTTTCTAGCCATTACTTTGTTTTGATATGTTTTGGCCCACATGAGTCGTAGAATGGCCTATTTTTGTGCCAAAATTAAGATCTAAACCATGCAACTCACATGATGGAAAGCTCGGATCTTACACGTATATCATGTTGTGATACATGTCCTAGTGTGGATGTAAACGGCTCCCACACTTGTGTGACTAAGCAAACATCCGTGACTGTGTTAAGTGGTTGTGTGAGCTGAGATACCTTAGTGGAGTGTGATGGGTGATGCAACATGCACTCAGGAATAACTTAAGAAATTGAATACCTGGCATACAAGTAATTTAAAATAAACCATCCAAATTATGGTATCCAGTTTAGATGAATCACGAATCATTTGATCATCAGATTAGTCTACATTTATTGGACGGTTGAAAATGAAATACATTCAGTGGTCCTGTTTTGATTTAAAAAAAAAGTTTTCATAAATCAATACTTCATATTGTGCAACTAATCTAATTTCAGGAAGTTTAGCTTAAGTGATGAAGGTATCTATAATTTCCCCTGTTTAATTTTAGTTAACATAGGGAGAGGATTATGTGTGGCCTTGACCGTGAGGCCCATCTTGATGTATGTTCTATATCCACAACGTCCATCCGTTATGAGCCCAAAAATTAAGCGAATCCAAATTTCAGGTGGACCACGACAAATAGAAAACAATGATGATTGAAGGCCCACCGTTAGAAACTTTTTTGAGGCTGATCGTAATTTTTTTTTGACTTCAACCCATTGTTAAGCTCAGGCATGTTGGCCGGAGCCTTCAATTTGGGCATCGGGGGTTTCGGGCGACCGAAACTCTCCCCCTCCTTATTATATAGATTGGTCTCTAGACGATTTCAGGCAAGTTTGGGTGACCAAACTTAGAGGAATGAGCGCCCGATACTCTTCAAGATTATGGCAAAACTCTCTGGACCTTTTTATAGGTGTTCAGGAGACCGAACCCTTGGGCGTCGGGCGACCGAAGATGGTCTTGGCGCCCGATGAAGTCGAGTGGAGCACTCGACAATGTCGGTTTCTGTTATGCAGTTTGCGCGATTTTGCGCAAATTGTTTCTATTTTCGGTTATTACTTATAAAAGCGGGTGTAATCGGATTATAGGTAATCTAATACATTTCTAAACGTGATTGGGGTTTTGAGAGAGATTTTTTATGAAAGAGAGCTTAGATTTTCTCTTGGTTTTTGCTTTTTTGAGTTGTTCATCTCTTATAAACTTTTAGATTCATTGTGCAGATCACTTTGTGCCATGGTTTTTTCTCCACAAAGGATTTTCCACATAAAAATTCAGATTGTTTGCGTTGTGAGCTGTGTGGTTTGTTTGTTTAATTCTCCTCTGCGGTTTCCCAATAAGTGGTATCAAAGTATACTGTTGGGATAGCAAATTCGAATATGAGATAAACATCATGGCATCTAGATAAAGTACGACGTAGAAAAATATTCCGATAAAAACAACTTTGAACTGTGAAAGGTGAAAATGGAAGGCCTTCTAGTTCAGCAAGGACTTGAAGAAGCACTTGGGAAGTGATCGGAATCTATGGCAGAAGAAGAGTGGAACAAGCTCGATAAAAAGGCCAAGATCTTTATCCAATTATTCTTAATGGATGACATCCTCTATAATGTCATGAGGGGGAAGGCGACGACTGATATATGGGTGAAGCTAGAGAACATCTATGCGAAGAAGTCTCTAGAGAAACAGCTTGTATATGATACTCTAACTATTCAACCTGAAGATGATGGAGGGGGCCGATGTTGAGGGCCACAACAACAAGTTTAACAAGTGTGTTTGCAAATTATTGGACGTAGGAGAGCAGATGAAGGATAAATACTAGGTATTTATCCTGTTGAATTCTCTTATAGATTCGTACAAGTCATTTAAGGACTCCTTATGCACAGGAAGGGAGACCATTAACATCAAAACTGTCATCTCAGCCCTTCAGTTAAAGCCATGAGAGAAAGTAGAGCGATGACGTTGGGACGTCTTCTGATGCACTAATTACAAGAGGAAGGAACTCTGAACAGGATACTGGATCCTCCAAGGCAAGATCCAAGTCCAAGGGAAAGGGGAAGGACAAGCTGAAGTGTTGGGTGTGTGGCCAGACGGGGCACATGAAACAGGGTGTAAGAATCCCAAGAATAAGAAAGAGAAATTGGGAGAATCTTCAAGGGAGGCCAATACCGTAGAATCATCTGAGGGCAGCAGTGATGTGTGCGAGGTCTTGACGATGTCAAAGTCGAGGTCTGTCAGCGATGAGTGGATCATGGACTCTGAAGCCTCGTATCACATGTGCCTTAATCAAAGCGTGTTTATCTCATATGGTGAATATGATGTTTCTAAGTGATGACTATGCTTGCAAAGTTGTGGGGATTTGATTTGTGCGCTTCAAGATGTTCGATGGGATAGAACGGACCTTGACAGAAGTGAGGCATGTTCTCAGGTTGAAGAAAAATATAATTTATCTTGGTGCACTCGAGGTGATGGGGTATAAGTTCACCAGTTTTGATCGACATTGTAAGGTTTCAAAATGGTCTCTTTTTATTATGAAGAGACAGTGGCATGGAAACATTTATAGGTTGATTGTAAGGAATTCATTGGGTGAAGTTGCAGTGATTGTAATGGATTTCACAGTCTGCACGCATGTGACATGCATGCTTGGGCCACATGAGCGAGTGGAGTATGAAGGTACTTTTCGATCATTCTTTGATTCCAATTTTTAAATATATAGACTTTAGTATATGTGAGTATTGTATGTATGATAAACAGTCTAGACTATCATTTAAAATGGGAAAATATATTTGTAAGAGGGTGCTTGAGTATGTCCATTTAGCTATATGGGGGTCGTCGCCTGTAGTTTCTGATGGGGGGATCATCATGGTTCGTGTTGTTTATTGATGACTATAGTAGAAAGGTGTTGGTTTATTTTTTAAAGAATAAATATGATGTTTTCACCACTTTCAAGCATTGAAAGATAATGGTGGAAAATCAGTTAGGGCAGAAATTGAAAGTTTTGAGAATCGATAATGATGGAGAATTTACTTAAGGAGAATTCAATTGGTATTGTAAGGATGAAGGGACTGTGAGGCACAACACAGTGCGCCACACATCTGAGAAGAATGGTGTGGTAGAGCAGATGAATCGAACTCTCTTGGAGAGAGCCAGGTGCATGTTAAGTAATGCTTGTTAGTAAACTTTTTGTGGCATACTAGTGCACCTTATTTATCAATTACATAGGTCTTAATGTCTAGGTATTGGTTGAGCCTAAAGAAGATGAAGACCGAAGACACAAGTGGACAACTGCATCAAGGAAGAAGAAACAGGTCAATCAGAGATGCCTTGGTAAGCGAAAACCCTTGAACATAAATTAAAACCATACCTATGGATGACTTGACCCGTAAGTAAACTTCTAGTCATGTTAGAATGGCCTTAGGTGTCTCCAAAAGACCACCTAAATGAAGGCCTACGAGGTTTATGAATTGCTGTAAAAATACAAACTAAGACAACAAATCTATATGTTGTCGGTTGACCAGTCGGCCGACCGACAGCAAGTATCGACTGACCGACTGATAAAGGCCCAAAACTAGACAGCAACTAAACAATTGTCCATGCCTTAATTCGGCCGACTGACACTCATTATCGATCGACCGAATGCCCTCCGTTAGTCGACCGATAGGACCTATAGGTTGACCGATAGATAGCCGTTGGCTGCGTTTTCTAGCCGTTGGAGCTTTTTCTATATAAACGGAGCTCAAATTTTGGGCTACAAAGAGAGAGAGAGAGAGAGAGAGAGAGAGAGAGAGAGAATTTAATATATTAGAAGCCACCATTCAAGCAACCATTATTATGCTCTAATCCTAACCATTCCAAGTCATCTTCTTTGTGATTCGTCATAAGATGGAGTATTCAAAGCTCATACGATGATGAACTTGCTCTCTCTTGATCTCTATATGTTTTAGGCACGTACACCATAGATAGATCATCTGTCTAAACCTCTCTAGAGATCCATATAGGTGAATCCTTTTAGGCTTGCAACACACAACCTATTGTAGAAATTCAGCCTATCTCCTATCACCTTGGGCATCTCAAAAGAGCACCACATGCGAGGTGATTGATTGTTGGAGCTGAGGCATTGGCAACGCATCGACAACATGATCGGGAGAGAAAATGGGAGTTGATTGAAGCATCGAAGAGCGGTGATTAAGCAACCCAGGTGGCGTTGAACAAGGGGCTCAATCCAACAAGTGTCATTGTTGAGAATCCATTTACACTATTTCCTTGTGGAGGATTGAGAGTGAGGGTTTGGAATCAAACTCGACCAATTCTCCAAGAGAAGCCTACGGCGAGAGTGTACGCTAGATTCTTGAATAGGACCAAAGGGTTGGGAGGGACCTGTAAACTCCTGGTTGTATGGAACCCTGATAAGTACCTAATATTGTATAATTAACCCTAATTGTTAAGAGCATTATCATTGTTTTTTCGGTTAATTATCCCTCATTAGATGAATTTTCATCATTCAGGTGATTTTGAGAGGATTAAGTTGATCCATGCCAAACATGACGTTTTAGGATCTAAAAGTGATCAAGATCAAGCATGTTGACAATCCTGAGGGAAATCAGACCATGAAGATCAGAGACTAGACCATACTCTATGGTGGACCTGAAGTCTAAGAAGACCACGTTACACGATCAGGATTAAACATTCATGCAAGTATGGATATATGCATGTGGGACCAGCCACACGTCCAGTTCCTATCATGGTGGACCCCAATTACATCATGACCAGCCAATGGATCATCCTTCACCGTCCATCATCAACGGCCAACAAAGGCCATCCATCAGCACCACACGTTGGCAGCTAAGGAAGTCTCAAGACTCTCCACAGTTCCATCATCAGTCGGCTAAGATCAACCGTCCACCAATCAAGACCATCCATCGACTACTGCCTACCTTCATCTCTAACATTCATGATCAGCTGATCAACGACCAGTAATGTGAAACCGTCCATCTGTCCAGTTTAGTGGATCCCATCATCACCATTCGCACCATCTCAGCCCTCCTGCATCAGCAGCCTCTTCTCTGTCCAGTGGGCCCCACCAGTTTAACGTACGTCCAGTTGCAGAAGGAGGAGATCAGCCACAGCTGCAATTAACGTCCACCATTCAGAGATCACATCCTCCAGCACAAGTGGACCCATCTTCAAGGCTAGCCGTCCAACACACTTTAGTGTCCAGCGTCCAAAACCAGCAGTAATGGAGAGCACCATCACGTCCACCAGCCACAAGACATGTAGCCATTGCACGTCTCCCCAGCTCCACACGTGCCAGCTTCTCTACCGTCCAGATATGATGGGCCTTCATCAACCGTCCACTTCAACTAGCTCTCAACCGTTCAAGCCAGCCCTGGTGAAGTTTATCTCCACCGATGAGCAATAGCCAAGCCACCACATGTGCAGACCAAGTGGGGCATCACACAATCATCTAGTTGTGGTTCAGCCATTCATCTCAACCAGAAGATGAAGACTCCACTCAGCCACCATCCAAAACACTGCAATCCAACCATCTCCACTGTTCAGATCATGTGGACCACTCCATCAATCGGACGACTTCATCAACCAATGTGTGGACCCCATCTTCAATGGACGGTTTAGATTCTCCGTGTCTAGCATGTGGACCCAGTCAACTCCAACTCATCACCGAGTTGACTCACCTTTCCATCTTCCATCCTTAGGCTAAGAAAATGCTCTCTCCATCCTCTTCCATCCATGAGCTTTAAACCTAGAGAAAAATTACTTCTAGGCTTGGAGTGACACTTAGGCTTGGAGTACTTTTTATGACACTTTATCATCCAAGCCTAACTCCAAGCCCAAACCTAGAGAAAAATTTGCTTTAGGCTTGGAGTGCCACCTAGGCTTAGGAGCTTCTCAAGAGGCTATTAAAGGAGGCCTCTCCTTCTCATTTCCATTATCCCACAATCCAAATTCCTTTCTTCTCTCCTCTCTTCTTTCTTTCTTTCTTAGTTTTGTAGTGTAGAGTAGTTTTTCCTTTGTAGAGAATTTATTCTTCCATTATAGCATGGTTGGCTAAACCTCTAGCTAAGGTTAGGGGTGAAGCTTTTAAAGAAATTTGCAAGTTTTGGTTCTTTTGGTTCAACATTGTGTGGTGTAAATGTTGGAGTTCTTTTTGGTTGATTGGTTTGGTTATCCACCTCGGCATACGCTATTGTTGTGCACGACCTTAAATCTATCGTCGACTTTACACACGTTGGATGCTTGGATTCCATGCACATCAATTAGCTAGTTCATGATCGATAAAGTCCTTTGATCCATCGTCGACTCCGAGCACGATGGATGCCTTGGATTCCCTATGGTCATCGAGCTAGTGCAGGTAAAGTCATCGATCTGTAAAATCTCTTGATCCATTGTAGACTCCGGGCACATTGGATGCTTTGGATTCCCTGCGATCGATAGACGAGATCTTAACGATTGGATCGATCAATCAAAGCCTCCCATTTTGTAAATATGAATTTGATCGTATGAATTATGATCTTATCGGTTGAATTTTTAGCAAAGTTGTTGATCTGTATAATTCCTTGATCCATTGTCGACTTCGGGCACAGTGGATACTTTGAATTCCTTGCGATCAACTAACGAGTGCTTCATGGTTAGATCGATCGGTCAAGATCACCATCTTTTATGAAATATGCAAGTGATTAACCATTTCATCTTCCGATTAGAACGGATCTTTATTCGATTCCAGTTGAGTTATAGTTGGATCGATATATCAAACCTTGTGGATTAACCAAAGGTCGATCTCTAATGCCTTAGCCCATTTTCTATTTTTGTCTTTCGTCACACACAACTTGTTCCACTCTTGTGGATAATTCAGATTTCATCTCTCCCACCTAAACTAATTCCTCTAAGTGCTCTTAACCTCAATCCCTGTGGTTCGACCTCGGTCTCACCGAGTATTTTACTACTTCACTACCTGCACTTGGGTGTGCAATTTTCGGATTGTAACAAACCCGTAAACATATAAGTTGAGAGATGAACCTGTTAAAATCTTCATCATAAGTTGGGAAGAACCTTGTTAAACTCCCCGATAGGGTGGAACTAATTTAAAACACTTAGGTTGGGAGAAACTTGATTTAAAGTTCCAATGAAATCCGGTATGCTCAAGGGATGAGTACGACAACCGAGAGTAGAGTAGGAAAACCGAACTACTATACATGTTTGTGTTTGAGATTGTAATTTAAGTCATTTCTATTCTAACATTATGTCTTTAATTGTTAATTGTATGAATGTTGGAATTAAATGTATGTTGTGCATTGATAGGAAGATTCTCACACATCTTATAGTTTCACTTCTAAACTAGTTGCTTAGTTAGTAATATCATTAGTAGTCTACATAATTGCACATGGATTGACCGCTCAACTTGTTGTATCATGTATAATCTATGTGTTTAGGCTGATTTGCTTAATTACTTTATCTTTTGTAGCCTTTGTGATTAGACCCACTTAAGCTTGAAAGCTAAGTGTGAAATTGCGTCACTTTGATTCCACTTGTGGACGCCTATGCATGCGGAAGCTTAGAGGAGCAACTAGAATTATGGCTAAGTCCTAAAGGGGGGTGGGGGTGATTAGGACCTTTTAAAATATTTTCGCCTACTTAACCAATTTAACAATTTAAAATAAGTAAGCAATAACACTTCGGCTTTCAAGCCTAAATGAGTCTAGTCACAAGACTAGCATATGATTAAGCAATTAAGCAACCTAGTCTAAGCATGCATGGATTAACAAATGATTAAATAATCAAGCACCCAATCTATGCAACCTAAGTAGACTATTAAATGATGGATCATAAAATTTCAAGTCTACTCAAGTATGTGAAAGTACATCTTGTGTGTGTGTGGATGTGCCTATCAAGTGCCTATTATACATTCTAATTAAGCATTCATAATAAAATAATTAAACACAATGCATAACAAGAAATGCTCAAATACAATCACAAACACATGATGTATAGTGGTTCGACTTTGGGTCTACTCCACTCCCGGTTTAAGTACTCACTCCTTGAGCACACCGGCATTTACTATACAGAGGTTTTAAATTAGGTTGACCTTTCAACCTTTACACGGAGGTTTTGGCATATAGTTCACCTCTCAACCCGAACGAAGTTTTGGACATAAGCTAACTCTCAACCTCACATGTTTGCACCCATGCTGGTGACTCTCCCTTGGAGACTTGTTTAGGCCCAACAAACGTGTCAAGGAGCGCCAAACGCTCCTAGACTTTTAGGCTCAACTAATAAGTCAATGATCGACAAACGAACCTAGATCGAGTTTGATAAACAAACTCAATTCTCACCGAGAAGAGAGTGGATGGACTCTAAACAAATGACAACCTTACTTGTCGGATATGAGCCATGTTGATGCGCCGCTTCAGGTTGCTTCTTCTCACTCTTCCGTGCTTGAATCAGCTCCCCTTGTGCTCCCCCTGATGTTGTTGCCGATGCTTTGCCAATGCTCCAGCTCCAACGATCAATCACCTTGCATTTGATCTTCTTGAGATGACCTAAGGTGATGGAAGATAGGTTTGAGATCTCTACAACTAATGGGAATGAGTTTTCTAAAGAATCTCACCTACAATGATCTCATTATAAAGTTTTGGATAGGTATAGAACTATCAAGTTCAATCCAAACTCTAGAGTTAAAAAAGGGACAAGAATATCTTTTTCGTGAGTTTGGAATGCTCCATTCTTGTGATGAATCACAAGGAAGATGCCTTGTTAGGGTTATGATTTGAGCCTCTAATGGTCTCTAATGATGGTGGCTTCAAACTCCTTCGAAATTCCTCTTCTTTTCCCTAAAGTCGACCCTAAACCGTTTTATAGAAAAAGTCCCAACATATATAAAATAGTCACAAAATGACTAGAAGCCCGACTAGTCGGACCTCAACATCGACTGGTTGGCCAATGGTCAAGACAAGCAATTTGCTTACTGTCTACACTAGATCGATCACGACTGGTTGGACCTGTCCAGTCGACCGGTCGTTATAGGCCAGGGACACTACTTTGCTTGTTGTCCCATTATGTGGTCTAACTGACCGGTCGGCCAAGGGTCACGACCGGTCAGCAGGCCTGTTCTGCTTGCCGTCTTGATGTGTTGTTTGCAGCAGCAGAAGCAACCTCTTTAGCCATTCTTTGTGTGGTCTTTTGGGACACCTAGGGCCAATATAAGATTACTACAAGTATGCCTAAAGGGTCAGGGTCATCTAGAGTTTAGGGTTTGGTTTGGTTCAAGGTTAAAGGATTCACTAAGGCATCTCTTTTACTTGTTTCTTCTTCCTTGATGTAACAAGTCTGTCTTGAGTTTTCGGTCTTCGTCTTCTTTAAGCTCATCCGACACTAGACTCACTAACATACATTGTAACGACCCCAAAATTTCAGTAGGAAAATTTTCTTTTAAGAGCAATAATGGGTTTAAGTAAATAAATTTAAGATAATAAACAAAAGAAAAGCATGGACTGATTGGTTAATGTTCTCTTAAGCGAGAGGGAAGACTAGGGATCAAGTCCCATCACTAACAAGAATTTAATTTTCCTTTTGCTCTAAATACGAATTTTGAAATTCAAACTTATCTTATCTTATCTCAACCAATATATCTATCTTATTCGCAACAAATTCCAACAAACTCCCTCTTTAAAAAGAGAGAGAACGAGAGGGTTATTCATCCATCGTAAAAGAAAGGAAAGAAAAGAAAGGGAGAAAATTAGAGAAAGAAGGAGGAACAGAGGGATTTTGCGACTAAATCAAGTAGGTGTTCCTTCTATTTCATTTAAGTAGACTAGATCCAACCAATGAACGGGTCGGATTGTCCGTCCGTTCCTTGTATGGATCTAGGGACCCTATTTTTATCTTAACCCTTGAATATATGATCGTGATTGGTGGGGACCATTTAGGTGGGCCAGGAATCGATTTGGACAAGTCATAATGACCATAAGGCCAAAATGTACATGAGCCACAAAATTCAGATCGATTGAACCTTCAGATGGACCACATCGATTGGATGAATGATAGCCTTTAAGATTCTTTTATTATTGTTTTATTTAATTATTAAATTACTTATGATAAATTTATTTTATTCCAAAACATTATTGGGCCCACAATGATGTGGCCAACCCAATGGTCGGACCAGATCTCTTGTAAACCACCCCATATAAGCCTTCAATAATAATAACAATAATAAAAAAAAGAAAAAAAAGAAAAAAAAAAGTGTTACTGGACGTCCAGCGTTAGTGAAATTTTGAAAGTGACGTGGGGGCCCCACTCATGGGACCCACCTTGATGGATGTAGTATATCCACTCCGTACGTTTATTTCTCCAACACATTTTTGGACTGGTGTCTGAATTTGGACCCAAATTGAGGTCCAAGTGGGCCACATCACCTGGAACAAATTAATGGTGAAAAAATTATAAAATAAAAACGAAAACAAAAAGATAGAAATTCTGGGCGTGGACAGCAGTCCACTTGTGGACCCCATTATGATGAAATCAGTAGATCCAAGCTGACCATATGTTGTATTATGATGTTTTACAGCTTGGGTCAAAAAATCAGGTAAATCTAAATCTCAGGTGGCCCACAACACTTAAAACAGTAATGATAACAACACACATGATTGAGATAGTCCGATTTTGGATTGATGTCCGATTTTGGATTGCTATCCGATTTTGGATTGCTGTCCGATTTTGGGACCCATTTGGAGACATTTTGAGAAATCTAATCTGTCCAATATCTTAATAAACAAGTTTTCTGGTTGAGGACAAAAAATGGCCCGTATAGGATATTCTAGTGGACCATACCAAGACAAACAGTGGGGACAACACCTGTCCACTGGTTGGGA
The DNA here is from genome assembly GCA_003013855.2 of Liriodendron chinense. Classification (NCBI taxonomy): domain Eukaryota; kingdom Viridiplantae; phylum Streptophyta; class Magnoliopsida; order Magnoliales; family Magnoliaceae; genus Liriodendron; species Liriodendron chinense. The sequence goes on along the minus strand of ML058463.1, from coordinate 3,780,599 downwards.
GCTTGTGGGCCCCACTGTGTAGTCTTTGGAAAATCCGATCCACCCAATCTCTTGAGTAATGAGTTATTAGTTTTGTGACAAAAAATTAGCCCAATCAGAGTTCTAGGCGGGCCATGCCAAGTGAAATAGTGGGGAGGTACGGTATGGATTCTCATAAATGGATCATTTTAGGATATCCCACAACAAGATCCTTACAAAATATAATTAATCATCTTTGGTAGTGTACCATTGGGGAACTTGTGACCAAGTATAGGATGACCCACCAGTTAAGTGGGCCGTACCATCAGAAAAATAGTAAAATGACCATTCTTTTTGGAAAAGTGGGTCACAATAATCGAATCTGGACCGTCCATTAAGGAACCAAACCTCAATAAAGTATAATTCAAATTGAAAATAAGTATATTTAAGGCTATATTGGTGATGAATAAATATAAATTACATTTATTGTAGATTCAGGACCGATTCTACTAAGGACGTGACAGAAGTAACAAAGTAATCGCCACTATCAACATGTGAGCATATCCCAACACGTTTCCTAGTCATTTTAATTAAGTTGTGTGATAGACAATAATATGTGATATTGATTGATTCATGCTTGGTTAAATATTATTTAAATAATATCTATTTATAATAAATGTCATAAAATGTTGCCTCTCAAAAGGAGAGATGGAGTGAAAGGATGTGAATTATTGCATGTATTCATGAGTTAATGTGCCTGGAGTTCGACTTTAGAAGACCGGTAGGTACTTAAGTACCTGGTTATCCAGGGACCATCCTGGAAGCCCACTAATATGTGGAAGTCCGCCCTACAAGGAAGGGAGAGCCGATTGATGGGATCCAATCGAAGCAAGTGGAAGACTGAATATATGCCCTACTTGATGCATCATTTCATATCAAACCCATTATTGCATTAATTATGTATTACATGTATTGATGACATGTGTTTATCCTGCTTAGTTGAAATGCATGTGAACCGTATTGGGTTACTCACTGGGCTTTCCAGCTGACGTTGTGGATTAAAAATATACAGATGATATGGACGTTGAACCTTCAGAGAATGCCCCTGATAATGAGATGGGACCACTAGAGGAACCTGCAAGACTATTGGCCTAATTTAACTGAGGAAGAAGTGGCAGCCCTAAATCAAGACGTTTAGATTATTTTTGTTTTATTTTGTTATTTTCAATAATTAGTAGACAACTAATAAAGTCCCAAATGGGTGGACTTAGTTTATGGTTGAATAATTCATGAATAAATGATAACTCAGTATTTCATTATTTTATGACTCTTAAAGTAGTTTAACGTTATAAATGTATTTAGTGCACCGGTTATACCCTGTAAACTGGGCAGGAGGGTGCACACTCCGAGTTCGAATTTCGGGGCATGACATACATAATTGACAAATAAGGTGCACTAGTATGCCACAGAAATGTGCACTAACAAATTATTTTTATTTAATTAAGTTTATAATTGCTAAACTGGTTAATTAGGCAAGAGTTTTAAAGGATTTAAAAAGGTCTTAATCACCCCCTCTAGGACTTATCCATAGTTCTATAAGCTCCACTCTAAGCTTCTACAAACTGTGTCGATTTCGTGTTAGACTATTCGACACAATTTTAATGCTGGTTGGGCAAAGAACAATGGACTGAGGTCGTTAACATGACTTGTTACCTGATAAATTGATCGCCTTCTACGACTATTGATTATAAGATCCCAGAAGAAGTGTGAAGTGGTCATTCAATTAACTACTTAAGTCTGTGAGTGTTTGGTTGCAAAGCTTACTCTCATGTACCATTAGTTGAGAGAGATAAGCTAAACCAAAGGGCTAGAAAATGTATCTTTGTGGACTATGATGATGGTGTGAAGGGTTATAGACTGTACGACCCTATCACACGAAAATTTACTTTGAGTCGTGATGTCAGATTTGATGAGGGATCCTTGTTCTGAAAGGATTTCCTAAAGGAATTGAAAAAATCAGAGGTTGTTGACATCCAGATTGACAGAGATGAGACATGGACTGAGCTAAAACACAGGTAGAGGTACATGATCAGGTGGAGTAGCCACATGTGCGAAGAAATTCGCCTAGAGATCGCAACTTATCTATGAGGTATAGAGATGACTCAAACATTGCCTTCGCCTTTATTATGGATGAGGGGGATCTATCTACTTTTCAAGAGGTACTTGATGATGTAGTTGTTGAAAAGTGGAAGATGTCAATGTAAGACGAGATAAACTCTCCTTACAAGAATGAGACATAGGAACTGGTGGAGCTTTTTATAGGCCAAAAAGTGATTGTGTGCAAGTGGATATTTTGGAAGAAACATGATAGTTACAAGGCTAGATTGGTGGAGAAGGGATACACTCAGCAAGGTGTGGACTTCAGTGAGATATTTATGCTGGTTGTGAAGTAAGTATCTATCAAGTTCGTGTTGGCTCTGGTTTCCTAATACGACTTCAAGCTAGAATAGATGGATATAAAAATTGCTTTACCGCATGAGGAATTGGATGAGCAGATTTACATGACACAGCCAGAAGGTTATATAGTATAAGGTGCAGAGAAAAATGTTTGTAGGTTGAAGAGGTCGTTGTATGGACTTAAATGGTTATCTAGGCAGTGGTACAAGAATTTTGATTCCTTCGTAATGAGTTAGGGCTTTTTCAGGAGCGAGTACGATTACTGTGTCTATTTTAAGACACTGAGTGATGAGAACTTTATAATACTAGTGCTTTACATTGATGACATGCTTATTGCAAGTCATAGCATGTCTAGCATCGATGTATTGAAGACTTAGCTTTTAGGGACATTCGAGATGAAGGATCCGGGGGTTGCAAAGAGGGTTCTCGGCATTGATATACACAGAGACAGGAAGAGGAGCAGGTTATGGTCATCTTAAGATGAATAACTTTGGAAGGTATTGGTAAAGTTTAGGATGGACAAGTCCAAGCCAATCAATATTCTCCATACGGCTCACTTCAAGCTTTCTTCAGAGAAATGTCCTAAATCAAATGAAAAAGCAGGATATGTCTCATGTGCCTTATTCGAGTGCAGTGGGCAATTTGATGTATCTATAGTCTATATGAGACTTGATATTTCACATGTAGTTGGTATTGTGAGTAGATTCATGGCTAACTGCATTGGGAAGCTGTGAAACGGCTACTTCGATACAGTCGAGGTATGTAGGACTATGTCTTAGCATTCAAAAGTTCAAGGAACAAGTTGGTAGGGTATGTAGATCAATTCTGATTATGCAGGTAGAGTGGATTGTAGGAGTTCGACTTCTAGTTACTAGTTTGTGGTAGCGAGTGGAGCAATTAGTTGGATGTTCAAGTTTCAGTCGGTGGTGGCTGTAACGCCCCCAAAATTCGACACTCGAGTATATAAACTCAAATCCCGAAATCAAGCGTGTTATGTAAATAATGAATGAATCCTTCATAATCACAAATGATATTTTTCCTTTCCACTCACATGGTACTAAATATATAGAATCAAAATAAACCAAACTTTGAAAATTAAACTATTAATCAGTGGGTCTACAAAATTGTTCCAAACTGTCTAAACTAATGACCATCTAATGGGCTTTATTACATCAATACTTTCAAACTAAAATAAAAATAAATCAATTTTAAAAAATCTTCTAGAGTATTTCCTCATCTGGAATCGCTTCCTCGAAGTCTTCTAAATCATCACTTGTCACTACGGTTAATCGCATAACACCGTGTCAGCTATAAAAGCCGGTGAGTAATCTCGTACAGTTTAGCACATGTAATTCAATATAGAAAATCGCTTAACCATTAAAATATAAACCATTACAAATCCAATGATAATTTCGCCAACCAAAATCTTTTAAACATGCACAGTGATGCATGATATGCAAGTATATCTCAACAATCTCAGTACTATTATCAGTCGAACATCCAGTTGGTTAACACTATCATCTTGGAACATTGGTCTCTAGCGGCATAGCCAACTCGGATCACGAACTGTTCCACACCTCCGCCTGGCCTGCATAGCTGGTCTATTGCACACACTTGGGTGATCACCCAACCGGCCTCGATTAATGGAGCCTCCACCTGGCCCGCGTAGTTGGTCTGTTGCACACACTTGGGTGCTCACCCAACCAGCCTTGATCAATAGAGCAACGGTTTATTGCAACACTCACGTGTGCTCAACCTAACTAACTCAAGTAATTAACCATATACTGGAGTCCTCAATCTCATGGAATGCATGGTTTATGTCACTCCCTTTTCCAAACAATTCAGAAAATTCATACATCCTTCCAACCTTTCCCAAGCAAATCCGATTTCAATTAACACACATGTACAACACAATTTAATCGAAAACTCCACATAAAATACTAAAATTAACACGGAACATAATCGCAAAAGAACAAATTCAAACTCGAGGTACGATGTCCAATATTTTCCAAATAAAACAACATAAATAGCCGAGTTATATAAATCCAAACTACGAATTATAATTTCTAAATAAATCAAAATAAAATTGAATTTATCATGTGGAAAAGAATACGAGAAAGAACTCACCTATTCCTTTTCTTCTTCTTTTTTTTCTTCCTTCTTTCCTTCTTTCCTTCTTTCTTTCTTTCTTTCTTTTTCTTCTTCTTTCTTTCTTTCCTTCTTCTTTTTCTTTCTTTTCCTTTTCTTTCTCTTTGTTCTTCTTCTTCTTCTTCTTCTCCTTACTCTTCTGCAATGTTGCCCCAGCAACAGGAGCAGCAGTAGCAATGGGAATTCTCCCCCTTATGTTGACTCTCTCTTCTCTCCCTTTCTCTCTCTCTAACGGCTCTCTCTATCTCTACATTTTTCTGGGGAGGGAAGAGACGTCTAGGGAGTCTTTATATCAGATGGATACATCGGAGGTGACATTTTGCGGATGGAAGAACCAAATCGGCGTGGTTGAGTTTGAGTGGGAGAAGGAAACTTCCTTCTGGAAACTCTTAGACGGTAAGAGCTGTTGGAGATCTAGGTGGGGTCCACATGAATGCCCGGAAGAAGTCTGGCCTGTCCATGCAAAGCAACGGACTGGATCTTGTGATCTTTTGATTCGGACGGTAAATTGGAAAAGATTGGATGCGCGACTGTTGATCGAGAAACTTAAGAGGATTGTTGGCGTCGGGGAGATAAATTGGATTGACGGTTTGGATGTATCATATGGGGTCCACAGATGGATAGTGCTGGAGCATCCGGCGGACAGCGACGCTGCTGTCGCAGCGGGCGGAGAAGAAGATCTCCTAATGTGACCGCATGGTCAAACTCGGTTTGACTATGCGCTGTTTGTATGTGTGATGCACACGGTCCCCACTCCTGTGTTGCATGTGGCAAATCTAATCCACTCATCAGATGGGCAGCATAATTTTAGGATATGTCACCAAAATGACGCAGATCCGAGGTCCGATAGGCCCATTTATGGCCCGATTTCTGAGTAGGGCATTTGTAAGATGGTCGGAGGGCTGAAATTCGATGTGTATGGCTAAAATGTGCCCCTAAACTATTATATAAAGTTTTACATGAAATTCATAGTCAGAAACTAGCATACTTAAAATCGTCAGTTTAACTTAAGTTTAACTAATAGAATTTTCGTAATTATTGTAAATTTATGAGTTTTGTGAAATCTGACACTTTTATGCTGCTCTAGGGTTTATTTTGAGTAACTTTAATAAAAAGGTCCTACACTAATTCCTTACAGATTATTTATTATTAATTTATCAATATAATAAATCACGTAATTTACTAAATAATTAATTAAATTGTTATTTTAATTATTTTGAAAACCTGGGTCATTACTGTGGCACTTTTCACTACTAAAGCGGAGTATATGACGCTAACAGAAGCATTTAAGAAGGCTGTTTGGTTGAGGAGCATGATAAATCAGTTGGGGCTTTAGTAAGAAGGTAGTGCCAGTTAATTGCGATAGTTCCAGCGCCATCAATTTAGCTAAGAACTCAGTTTATCACTCTCATACTAGACATATTGATGCGCGTCACCATTTTATTTGACAGGTGCTTAGGGAAGGCGATGTAACTCTAGAAAAGATTCGCACCAGCATGAATTCGGCAGGCATGCTCACTAAGGTGGTTCCGGCAGAGAAGTTCAAATTTTAAGCAACTTCTCTCGGATTGGCGAAGACGGAATCAAGACCAGTGTGCACGAGAAGCGGTGAAGCTATGTTGAAGAAGAGATGATGAATGAAGCAAAGGAAGGGTGAAGTCAGCAATTGAAGCCTTGGTGGAGATTGTTAGACAAAGCCTTCAATTTGGTCATCATGAGGTTTCGTGCGACCGACCGCACTGGTTGGGTGACCGAAACTCCCCTTCATTATACAAATTAATCTTTAAACGATTTTAGGCAGGTTCAGGCGACCGAACTTAGAGGATCGGGTGCCTGATACTCTTCAGGATTATGACTGTTATAGGCAAATTTAGTCGTGGCGAGACGTGGGGAATCGCGGTCGCATCTCAGGAATGCGAGCAGCCAAGCTCGCGCTAGTGGAAAGGAGTTGCATCTCAGGAATGCGAGCAGCCAAGCTCGCACTCGAGGAAAGGGGTTGCATCTCAGGAATGCGAGCAGCCAAGCTCGCGCTCGAGGAAAGGGGTCGCATCTCAGGAATGCGAGCAGAGTATCCTTCATTCGAGCCGCTCCCAATATCTGGGTGACCGTCGTCTTCGGCATGGATGGCTTTCGCCTCATAGTACCAGCAGCCCGTATAGGCTGGTTACGGTTTATATTTGTTCTTAGCTCCGAATATCCAGATACGTAATTAGCTAGACGTCTAGGATGATTTGACTACATCATTTTCCGAGGATTATCGAGATATGCTTCTTATCCCATGAAAATAGGGATAACCTTAACAGCTTGCGTAGTGGACTGGATCATTGAGATCTGTATAAATAGATGATTCTATTTATGATAAAGGTACACAATATTCAATCTCTAGCCTCCATTTTGCCTGATTATTCTTCTTCTTGCTTTGCCTGACTTAAGCATCGGAGGGCTAACGGCTGGACACCAGCCAACCTTAGTTGCTTTCTGTCTCCTTACAGGTCCGGCGGAGGAAGTATCTGTTGTAAAGAGGGTGGACGACCGGGAGATCCTGTTACAAAATCTGACGTTAACAATGACAAAAGTCTCTAGACGTTTTTAGGTGTTCAGGTGACTGAACCCCAGGGCGTCGAGCGACTAAAGATGGTCTCGGGCACCCGACAACGTCAATTTTTGTTATGCAATTTGGGTGATTTTGCGCAAATTGTTTCTATTTTTTGTTATTGCTTATAAAAGCAGGTGTAATTGGGTTCTATGTAATTTAATACATTTCTAAACGTGATTAGGGTTTTGAGAGAGTTTTGATGAGAGAGAGCTGACGTTTTCTCTTGGGTTTTACTTTCATTGGTTGTTCATCTCTTGTAAACTTTCAGATTCGTAGTGTAGATCGCTTTGCGTAGTGTTTTTTTTCCCGCAAGGGTTTTTCCACGTAAAAATTTGGATTATTTACGTTGTGATTACTTGTGAACTGTGTGGTTTGCTCATTTGATTCTCCTCTATACTTCCACAGTTTTCCAACAAAGCAAAACTGGATGAATGGAGAATAACAAATATCAGCTTGAATTAAAATTTTTGTGGCCCATGAGAAGTTTTTAATGATCAATCACCACTCTACGGTATGGTCCCCTGAGAGTTGAATCCACTTTATTTTTGTGCTTTGCACTAAAACAAGTTGGCAAAATGGATGGATGGCATGGATATACAGTATGTACATCAAGTTAGGTTCCACAGTCAGGGCGACATGGTGTTGGGTGAGGCTGGGCCGCACCTAACTCACTCCCATTAATATATCCACATGCACTTGCATTTTAGGTATCATAAACTGATTAAGTAAACAAGTTTGGAACGAGATTAGGTAGGACTAGGTAGTATGGAATTGCATTTGGTCAAATGTAAATTCTATCTGACATTTGGAAACGATGGAAATGATTGGATTAATCTATATGTCATATTATCCAGTCTCAATAGGAAATACGACAAGATTTCTAGCATATTTCAAACTCCAACATATCTATGGGCCCTGCATTGATGCATATATTTTACCCACAACATCAATCCATATGTGCTTTTTTACACGTGACAATCAAGTTACATATGCATATAATTAAGAGACCAGCATCAGTTGTGAATTTTGGTCCGTTGATTATAATTCCATGGTCCACCAAACATTGATTTTCATAGACTATTTGTTTTCTAATTTTCACTGAAAATGCATGGTAAATGAGCCATTATTACTCATTGATTACAAAATTCAATCAAACACAAGGCCACATGTGTTAGCGATGGCCTGTATTCAGTTTTCCTATATGATTAGGAAAGTGTGGGCATGCTAGAGGTGTACTCGACTTAATGTTTGACTTAACACTGGTGCCCCTTGTAATGGGATGGACTATGTAAGATCAAATTTTAGGACTTAGTCACCCTCTCAACCACCGGTTGTAATAATGATCAGGCGATTTGTAAAAGGGTAGGGTTTAACTCTAAAATTGTGTAGGTAGTCTAACACCATACCAACAAGCTATGCGTTGCAGAAGCTTGGCGGAGCTTAGAATCACAGCTATGTCCTAAGGGGGAAGGTGAATAGGACCACTTAAAAATTCATGCCTAATTAAAACATTTATCAATTAAAACTTAATTAAGCAAGTAACACCTAGGCTTCTAAGCCAAGTGAGTCCAATTACATAGATTTCAAAAGTTGTAACAATCTAAGAAACTAGTCTATAAGGAGATGTGAGAATACAACTTGTGTCTGCTTTATTAATCAAGTGCCTAGCATACAATCTATTCAAGCATTCATATAATTCAACTTAATTAAACACATAAGCATAAATATGAAATTGACATAAATAACAATCTTAAACACAAGCATGTATAGTGGTCTAACTACTTGTCTACTCCACTTCCGGCAGATGCACTCTCCTCGAGTGTACCGGTATTTACTATCTCAGAGGTTTTAAATCAGGTTCAACTTTAACCTTTACAATGGTTTTCCCTAGGCTCACCACTAGCTTACACATATGCACCCGTGTTGGTGGACCACACACTCACCCATGTCAGTGGCTCCCTCGGAGACCTAGTTGGTTTTCTATCGTGTAACCAACAACCACCAGCGATCTTACACAAGAACCTAGATATATACACCCGTGTTGGTGGAACACATACTCACCCGAGTCAGTGGCTCCCATAGAGACTAAATTTGTTTTCTATCAACTTACCATCAATCACTAGTGGACCTAATCTAAATCCCTATATTTACTCCTGCTAGAGTCTCCCCATGGAGACTAACATGCTTCAGTGAATTCGACCATACAGAAGAGCCTAGGTCCTACACAAGAACCTAATGAGTTTGAGTTACAAACTCTTATACTCAATCTTCTATAAGGAAAGAGTGTATGGACTCTAAATTGACAACCTTATTTGTCGGATTGAGTCCCATTAATGCACCTTCATTAAGATGCTTTTTCATACTCTCTCGTGCTTGAATCGGCTTCTCAATCGCTCCCATGTTCGTTGGTGCCAATGATTCAGCTCCACGAACAAGCACCTTATATGCAATGCTCCAAGGTGATGAGATGATGATGGTTAAATCCCTATAATTAATGGGTAGTTTGTTTTAACTAGAGATTCACCTAGATGGGTCTTCTAGAGAATTTTGACAAGGGTTTGCCTATAGGTTCAGTGTCTAATATCTAGGAAATGAAGGAGAACAAGTCCATCTTTAAAAGAAGCTTGGAATGCTCTTATATGTGATGAATCACAAGGAAGATGACTTCAATCTCTTAGGATTAGATCTTAAAAGCTTATGGAAGTGTGGAGGCTTTTCATGCACTAAAAACTCATCATTTTGCTCAAAGCCCGAATGCCTTTATAATAAAGAAATTGATTTGCAATGGTCATAACACAAAAAAAATGATCCATTTGATTCGTCGACGTTGAGCGCTCGAGACAGATTGAGGATATGCTCGAGCAATTGACCATAAGCCAATTTGACGATTTTCGTATAAAATTGACTAATTTTGACACCCTTGATCACTCTACCTCGTTCGATCGATGGTTCCCTTGATCGTTCGAGGGACCAATCGAACTCACACAAAGTTCTGTTGTTTTGAGCTATTTGGTTTATAGCAATTCTGAACCTCTTTTAGCCTCTCTTATCATATTCCTATAAGTCTTTTAAGGCTAAGGAAGATGACTAAGGGTTTACCAATTAAGTCCAAGTCATATATATAGAGACTAGGTTATTTTGGAACAAGGGTCTAAGGCTAGGTTAACTAAGGCACCTCATGATTTATTTGTGTTTTCGGCCTTGATGTTTCAAGTCTTTGAGTCTTGGTCTTCAATGTCTTCCTATGAAGGCTCAATCAACTCAAGACACCCTAGCTCATGTCATTGACAAAAACCAAGGCACTAACAAGCCCTTCCTGATGGATTCTTTTTGCCTTATGTCTTAAAGGACTTGTTCTTTCACTAGTAATTCCAGTTAATATATTTTTTAATGGAATGAAGATGAACAAATTACAATAAAAGAGGTTAAAAACAATGTCAATTTTTTTTTATATTTATAAATAATGCTCAATACAATCGATAAAGTAACAAATAAACTAAAGAATAAAATAAAACGAGAGATAAATACATGAACCACCTGTATGGGTAAACAATATAGGCGAATGGTCAGCGGGATATGACCAGGGTATATGATCTTCCAAGTAAGGACTCAGTTGATTGGGATTCGACAATGGAAAGTTGTGGATATTTATCATACTCCTACAGTACGGCAGTAGGTGGCACTAGACAGTAGTTAATCTAAACCTCAGAAGTTCTGTAGCATGGCTAGACAGAAATAGAGGGGCTAAAACTATGCTAGGATAAAAAAGATAGAGATTGTAAAGATAGATTGTGTTTCGCGTGGGCCTCAAGCTCTTCATCGTGTTTTCCTTTTATAGCTTTGGAGGTGGCAAACACTCGTTGGGTTTCCTTGCTAGTTTAAGATCGTTCACAACCATGGCTTTTATATAGTCCTCCCACAAGAGATCTTCGTAAATTTGAATCCATTTTCAGATCTCTTTGCCAGCGTGGCTGCAGATATCTATGAGCCTTTAGAGCTCTGTCTCATTGGATTCTGTTGGGTCACAAATCATTTTTAGATATCTCCCTATCGTGACCATGAAGATCTATGAAACTGGTGGAACCAGTCCTACTGGATTCAAATTAGGATTCAATCCATTAGTTCTCATTTACTCAGATATTGCTCCAATCTTCGAATCTTCGTAATCACTATGAGAGTTCCGAACATCTCTGGAAAGATCTCCCATTCCAAAAGGATTGTGAGAGACAATCTTATTGAGTATCCGAATATGTGATAGGATCTTTGCCTCGGTGGGTCTTTATAGATTTGTTGAACACACTGCCTTAGCAACGTATCACACGAATTAGGGTTATGTGTCATTCATCGTTTCGTCTCCTCTAAATGCGTGCATACGATTTTGTGCCACCGCATTTATGACAGGAAACATCATTGAAGGATAAGGGGGCAAAAGTATCCTCAGGTATGAGTACGATTTTGTCATTATTAGGAACGTAATGTTGACATGTGGTGGCATCTTATTGGTCGACAAGGGTGTGTAAAAAATGAGTGTAAACATTCCCTACGCATGTTTGATTTTTGTGAGTATTTTGTTCTTTAAAATTAGTCAAAAAATGATTGACTTAAATTTGTGGGCCCCACCATGATGTATGTGAGATATCCATGCCATTCATTTGTTTTACTGGAGCATTTTAAGGTATGAGCCCACAAATAAGGCAAATCTAAAGCTTAAGTGGTCCACACCATAAGAAACAATGGTTGTAAGACATCTACCGTGGAAATGTTTATTCTTCTTAGGGCCCAAAAGACCAATTATTTGTCATCTAACCTGTTCAGAAGGCTCACACGGACATAGATAAGGGGAAAACACAAGTATCAGTTTGATCTAAAACTACAGAGGACCTGAAAAAGTTTTTAATGATAGGCCCTTCAACTCCCACTGCTTTGTATGATGTGGTCCACTTCAGCATTAGATCTACCTCATTTTTGGGCTCATGCCTTAAAATCAACTAGCAGAATGGATGAATCGACACGGTTAAGTAATATATATCACAGTGGGCTCAACATGAAATTCACATTCCACCTCAATTTGAACATTCAAAAAACAAAATGTTCCCAACTTGGGGTGGCTAAACATTGCAGGGTGACTAACAGTGTGGTTGTTACTAACAGTGGGATGTGTGTACTAACCCAAGGAGAAAAAAAAATGTCAACTCAGCCTTGAGAATAGCGTTGGAATTACAGTAGAAAATTACCTATCTTTTGGTATTTACAATAGTGAAATAGAAAACAAACAGTCCCTTAAAGCATTGTATTTTTTATTTATTTATTTATTATTATTATTTTTTTAATGAAAGCAAGAATTTGACACCAGGTCTAAGATTGGAGGGTCAAAATACCATGGTATTTTTAGACATAAGCATTGTGTAATAATGGTGTTGATTCCACGTAATATGTGATAGGCTGATCTGCCGTACTTCCTTGGACCAGGACCGCCATGAAAATGGGTCAACCTCCGGTCAAATTCTTAAAACACTTGTTGCAACTGTATCCAGACCTGGACTACACAGCTTATACTGTTCTTAGTCCAACAGTCCGAACAAGCAGTAAGTTTGGACCGGCATGCTCAATGTGATGAGGTGGGCATTAGGAGGGGTTTTAAATCATTGGCTACCAGAATGATTTTTTTTTTTTTTTTATATTACAGAGCATGATTTTAAAGCAGCTGCTGAAAAGCCAGCCTTGACATTCAACAGTAATAGATAGTCATTTTTAATGACTTCTTAATATAAGAACAAATCTTAAAATATTATTTTAGTAATAGATGGCAACGGCGGTTGTTGATACAGCCCATCCATACGGTGGCCAACCAGATCAACCCTCTCAATCACCCAACTTTTTAGCCATACGCACTAGAGCTACGTTAACCTATCAGGAGTGTTTGCACGTTAGCATGCATCCCAAGTCATGGATGTTATAAAAATAGCGCCACTTGGCTGCCATCCAGAAACCAGCAATGTGGGTGGGACCTAACCGGAGGACCCACCTCAATATATGCCTTGTATATACACACCGTCCATTTTTTTCCAAGTTATTTTAAGGCATTGTCCAAAAAATGAAGCAAATACAAATTTCAAAGTGGACCACATCAGAAGACACAGTGGTTATTGATCATTAAAAATCCTTTGCGGGCCACAAAAGCTCTTAATCACGCTGATATTTGCTTTTTCTTTTTTCTTTTTCTTTCTTTTTTTTTTTTTTTAATATTTTGTCCAGGCCTGTGTGACCTTATCAACAGCTTGGATTGTCAAAAAACATCCACCCAGGAAGGTTTTTAATGGTTCCTGTGTCTTGGTCATGTGGAATTTTTAAATGCTTCATGTTGGGACCATGCCCTAAAACAAGCTGGATGGATAGTGTTGGTATGCACTGCAGTGAAAAAAGCCAAAAGAAGTCCATAGGTTGCAACGCAAGGAACGCGTGCAAGTTACTCATGAGCGGATTAGCTGTTACCAGGTAACACCTTAGTGGGTGTTACCCCAACGGTGTGGGGCCCACCTTGATGTATGCACTGTATACTCCTGCTATCCATCTGTTTCTTCCATCTCATTTTAGTTCGCGGTCCCAAAATTTAAGAAGATCCAAATCTCAGGTAGACCATACCACTAGAAATAATGATGAATGACTATTACAAACTTTTTGTGAGCCACAAAAGTTTTAGATCAAGATGATCTTTGTATTTTTCCTTCGTCCAGTTATTCTTGACATTATCAACAGGTTGGATGGCAAATAAACATTACGAAAAAACCTTTCGATGGTTCCTTTGGAATTTTTAATGGTGAGACACTCAAGCAACACTATTTCTTGTGGTGTGGTCCACCTGAGATTTGGATCTGCTTAATTTTTGGGACCACATCCTAAAATGGGCTAGAGAAGTGGATGGACGGCGAGGATATACGACACATCATCAAGGTGGCCCCTACGGTAAGGGTAACACATAATCCGCTCCCATGTTATTCATGATAGAGGTCCCACTCATAGTTTGCAAACGTGGACTTGGCTCGTGACTCAATCACTCACTGGAACAAGTCGATCCAGTGAGTGCCGAGTGAACCGGTGGGACATACTCGTAAAAAAGAAAAGAAAAGATTATTGAATCATCTCTTCTCCTCCTCCTGAATTATACCTAAATCCCCTTTCTCTGACTTTTAACTATCCTTGGGGTGGCATCTACAGTGTGCACATGGACTGTTAGAACAATCTATTTTAACAGTAGGGTAACCAACTAGATAGTCAAAACTAACAATGGTTGGCACGCTAGCTGGGATATACAAACAAAGTCATTTTTGGGTTAGGGTCCATTAACTAAATGGCCTGCAATGCGACGGTTCATCATAATCGACTGCCATGTGTATAATGTAGAATTGGAGATAACACTGCAGGTTAACTGGGTGGACCCACTTCAGAATCAGGTTCGGTCAAGCCAAATTGAGTAGTGGGTCGGGCTAAAGCTAGAAAGAAACTGAAGTCATTTTACTAATGATTTCCTCACCAGCCTCCCCATGTTAGTTGTCAATGGATTTGGGAGATGACACCGATTTAACCCAAAAACCAAATGAAAAATATAGGTAAGTATATATAGATACATACAGCTGATGTATGCATTTCTGTATTCTCTAGTTAGATTGTCATAGTCCAGTTTTACACCTCTGTTTTATTGCGTTAGGTCTTGCATGGTGACAAATCTCACTGCAAGAAAACATGCCTTTAGCCACACTTTTTTTAGCCTCAATTAAAAAAACAGAGTCTAAATGTACGTTTTAGCCTCAGTTGCTAAGGAATTGAGGCTAAAAGTTCGTTTTTTGCCTTGGTTGTAATGCAATGGAGGCTAAAAGTCTACTATTTCGCCTCAGTTGGTAAAAAACTAAGGTTAAAGGTGTACCATTTCCTCTCGGTTGGTAAGAAAATGAGGCTAAAAGTTTAACATTTTGCCTCAGTTGGTAAAAAACTGAGGCTAAAAGTCTACCATTTTGCCTTGGTTGGTTAGAAACTGAGGCTAAAAGGCTACCATTTTGCCTCAGTTGTGAGAAAATGAGGCTAAAAGTCTAACATTTTGCCTCAGTTGTGAGAAAATGAGGCTAAAAATTTAACATTTTGCCTCAGTTAGTAAAAAACTGAGGCTAAAAGTCTACCATTTGGCCTCGGTTGGTCAAAAAATGAGGCTAAAAGTCTAACATTTTGCCTCAGTTGTGAGAAAACGAGGCTAAAAATTTAACATTTTGCCTCAGTTAGTAAAAAACTGAGGCTAAAAGTCTACCATTTGGCCTCGGTTGGTCAGAAAATGAGGCTAAAGTCTAACATTTTGCCTCAGTTGTGAAAAAATGAGGCTAAAAGTCTAATATTTTGCCTTGGTAAAAAACTGAGGCTAAAAGTCTACTATTTTGCCTTGGTTGGTGAGAAAATGAGGCTAAAAGTCTAACATTTTGCCTCAATTGTGAGAAAATGAGGCTAAAAGTCTAACATTTTGCCTCAGTTGGTAAAATAGTGAGGCTAAAAGTCTACCATTTTGCCTCGGTGGGTCAGAAACTAGAGCTAAAAAGCTACCATTTTTCCTCAGTTGTGAGAAAATGAGGCTAAAATTCTAACATTTTGCCTTAGTTGGTGAGAAACTGAGGCTAAAAGTCTACCATTTTACTTTAATTGTGAGAAAGTGTGGCTAAAAGCCTACCATTTTGCCTCAGTTATTGATAAAATGAGGCTAAAAGTTTATCATTTTGCCTTAGTTGTGAGAAAATGATGCTAAAGGTCCACCATTTTGCCTCACTTATTAGAAAATGAGGCTAAAAGTCTAACAATTTGCCTCAGTTGGTCAAAAACTGAAACTAAAAGTCTACTATTTAGCCTCAATCAAATAGAAACTAAGGCTAAAAGTCCATTATCTTACTTTAAAATTTTGATAAATTCTAATAAATTGAGAATATTAAATAATTAAATTTAGAAAAAATTGAGAATCTTAGCGATTTCTCAGTTCGGATGTCTTTAGAGATTTTTAGAGATGTTTTTATTGAGAGATTCTAAAATTTAAAACATTATTGTAATACTATAAAGCATCTTAATTCAAATTATATACAAGCATACAAAGCTGATCACATTCAGTCGATGCTATAGGAGCTTCACATTTTTCAGACATCTAACCACTTCATCACATGTTCCCCTGATGTTAGGCCCAGGGACTAAAAGTTATCACAATACAGTTAGCTCAGATTGGTCACACCAGAGGAGACAGTGGAGAGGGGATGCCCACCATAGGCGATTATGTGGGACCAGCCATGATGTTTTATGACCCATTCATTTTTATGCTCCACTCGTATGAAGTGACCGTGTGGCTTAAATTTGGTCATTCTTGTGGAGTGTGCATGTCGGCCATGCTGGAGCTAAATGCGGCTTGAATTGAACCGAACACCTATGACCCAACGCCAAAATAGGTAGATTAAGTTCCAAGTCCATGCCGTTCGGCTGTCTATCTAGCCACCAATTTGCTAAAGGTAGGGTTCATAGTTATGATGAGTGACTTTCAACTAAGTACATAAAATCAATCATAGATCAACAATGACATAACATGCATAAAAAGAAACAAACTTCAAGCTGAAAGTATTTTATTAACATCTATGATAGAAATGCTTACAATTAGCTTAAAAGAAAACATGGTGGTCTATTCATTGCTTTTTAGAAAACCAGGCTTCATGGCGAAATGATTGTGGTGCCGAACGATCATTTGTTCGTTACTTGACGGGAAATCAGGCATGGTTGTTTGGCACGTGATGGTTGTCTATTTGTCGCTCGACTGAAAATTGGACTTCGTGGGACATGACTGGTGGAGGGTGGATCTTTGGCAATCTAGTCGTTGCTCAGTAGGGCTTTGTGGCAAAACATTCAAGAATAACAATTGTTTGTTTGTTACTTAGAGCTGAACTTTGTATCCTAGTCAAAAGACCACGCTTGTGGTGAGACAGTCGTGATTTGACTGTTCATTTGTTGCTTTGGCCGGGGACTTGGGCTTCGTGGTGAGGTAGTCAACCGAATTACGTGGCACGTGGTAAGAAAGCTCCACAGACTTTCGTTTGAGATTGAGTAATCTTCCTAGCAATCCAGCAGTGTGTTTGTAGACTTAGGGTGGAGTGATAAGTAATTTAATCGGTCCATGCTTTCTGCAGTGTTGCGTTGGTTAGCGGCTAAGGAGTTATATCAAATTTAAACTAAGGGTGTTAATGGAAATTACGTCGGTAGTCTAACATGACACCTTCGTATGTGCGGAAGCTTAAAGAGCAACTAGAATTATGGCTAAGTCCTGGGGGAGGATTAGGACCTTTTGAAATTCTTTTCGTCTACTTACACAATTTAACAAATTAAACTAAGTAAGCAAGAACACTTCAACTTCCAAGCCTAAGTGGGTCTAATCACAAGACTAGCATATGGTTAAGCAATAAACAACCTAGTCTAAACATGCTGTAGACACCCCACCTTCGGCTACACTGTTGGTAGAGATAGCTGGATGAATGGAGGACCATACCCCCAAATCTCAAGTCCAAACTCAGCCAAACTCACCCTTGTAAGCCCCTATTCCATAGCCCAGTTCAAGCCTGAACCCAGTCAACCCAGTCTTAAACACCACCCTGAAAAACCCCCCATAAAAAAAGGCTAGTCAAAAAATCCTAAAAAAGTCAAACTCACTGAGTCAACCCGCTGAGTTAACCCGCTGAGTCAACCCGTCGAGTCAAAACACCGAGTCAACCCACCGAGTCAACCCGTCGAGTCAACCCGTCGAGTCAAACCACTGAGTCGACCCGCTGAGTCAACTCACTGAGTCGACCAGCGAGTCCAACAGCAGCCCCGAGGGAGCGGCCGTACTCGCTGGAAACCGAGGAGCGGCCGTACGGGCGGCCCATAGCAGGCCGCCCGGAAAAAATTACGAGAGTGCCACTCTCTGCTGCTATAAATACCCCCCTCCCCTTCTCATTTGGAACATCCCTTCAAGTCCATTTCAGCCCGAGAGCTCTGAGTCCACCTCTCCACCCTTTAGCCCGTTTTTCCACCAAGGAGAGCCCGAGTGAGGAGAGCCTAGCCCCGGTCCAGCCCAGCCTGACCACTGGTCCAAGCCTCCCAAGCCATCCAAGTCTTGATCCAGCCACTCGAAGCCAACCCTTGCGACACCTCCGTCCACTCAGCTACTCTTTTCCAGCATCATCTCATTTGCATCTAGCATAATTGCAACATTTACTTTTCTTCCAACCCCCCTGCTTCACTGCAAACACTTTGATTATTCAAACACACCGCATGCATCTCGCATAAAGCACCTGTCAGTTCGAGCGTATGCTCTGGGCTTGCCCATTGTTGGAACCCGCCCATCAGAAACTCTTACTGTTCAGACCTGCATTCACGTACATATCACTATAAGCACTTTGAATATTCAAGCACACAGCATGCATCATCTCGCATAAAGCACCTGTTAGATCGAGCGTACGCTCTGGGCTTGCCCGTTGTTGGAACCTGCCCATCAGAAACTCTTACTGTTCAGACCTGCATTCACGTACATATTACTATAAGCACTTTGAATATTCAAGCACACAGCATGCATCATCTCGCATAAAGCACCTGTCAGTTCAAGCGTACGCTCTGGGCTTGCCCGTTGTTGGAACCTGCCCATCAGAAACTCTTACTGTTCAGACCCGCATTCATGCATCATGTCATCCATGAGAATATACGAGGATTAAACTAGACTTTCAAGTATCCGATCGATTCTGTGAAGTAGAGACCGTACTTCGGTACGGGCAGTGTGTGGGGTGCTTAACCTCTTCCCACCCTGTAACCGTGATCCCTTACCTTGAATCTCTGATCGCAGATCAACAGGAGTCATTTTAGAGGAAGGAATCTTCGGATTCCCTTCTCTAACGTTTCTACGGGGTCTAGCCGACTGTAGATTCGAAGTAACTGGCTAGTGGCGACTCTGGTCTTATATAAACACACTTAAACACATCCAGCTTAACACGACAACCAAACGAAGCCCTCGAGAACGAGGCAAGCCAGTGGCACAAACGGCGATTTCGCACTCACGCATCCTCATCTCCTTCTTTTCCGAAAGGAAAGGGGAAGGGAGAAGAACGTCATGTGGGAGCGCGGGAAAATCGGCGAGGGTCCACAGAATGGCGACTCTGCTGGGGATAAATTGGTCCCACTAGTTGTGATCCGACTTGAAAAACAGAATCCTTCCCGTACTTGAAAGTCACTAATCCTCATACAATCTCATCTGCATAGCATTCTACCCAGAACGAAAAAAAATATAAAAGATCCCAAAACCAAACAAAAAAAATAGAAAATCCCAAAACCCAAAAAGAATATAGTCCTCACCATTGCGCCTCCTCGGGCTCAACGTGTTCGGAGACAGCTTCCCTTCCGCAGCATAATCTGTACTCGGGCTCAGCAAGCCATGTCCGACCACGAAGAAGAAACTCATCACTTCCCTGCTCTTGAAATGACCGAAGCGCAACCTCCAGCGCAACAGCCTGTTGACAATACGCCAATCATACAAGAATTGGCACAAGGAATGAGAGCAATGCAAGAAATGCTCTTGCAATTCATGCAAGCACAAACCACCGCAGCAGCCAACAATCAGGTTGGCCCAGTTCAGCAATCTCAACAACCATGCCGGATCCCTCCGGCCTCCAGTTCAAATCAAGCACAACCAGCGGAGTCTACCCAAGACTACCGACAACAGCCATCTCAGCCCTTCGCTATGGGGCATCCTTCTCAATATCTTCCTGCGACGACAAGGCCATCTCAGAGCACTTCCGTTGCAGGAACATCCAGTCAACCTCCAGTCAATCTTGCAAACAACAATCTCAGTAGATCTCAGCATGTCCCCGCCGATGGGACACCTTTCCAATTCCAGCACATCCCCGCCGATGGGATTTCAATTCAATTTCCAGCAACAGGGACAGCACTGGCGAATGCCCACAATGGGGGTCAGTGTCAAGCCCACATCAATCAGCGGACAGTGGCGAATACCCAACAAGGGGGTCACTTCCCAGCATCTCAGCCTCCTGCAAACAGGAGCACTTTTCAATTCCACCACATCCCCGCCGATGGGATTCCAGTTAATTTCCAGCAATCTTCAATTCAGCAAAATCCAGTTAATTTTCAGCAATCTTCAGTTCAGCAATTTCCAGTTAATTTCCAGCAAGTTCCAGTTCAACCTTCAGTACAGTCTCCAGTTCAGTTACCATCATTTCAAGCACAAGTTCATCAGAATCCAGTCCAATCATCAAATCAACTTCAGCAACCCGCGGTTGCTTTTCAACAAACCCATAGGGTCGAGGAAGAAGAACGTGCCTTACTCCAGGAGGCACCAGTCGCTCGAACAGATCACTCAGGACTGGACGAGTTGCGGGAGCAGTTCCAGATCTTGCAAAATCAGCTTAGCGACAACAAGGAATTGATTTACCTTCGACCAAGTTCAGAGACTTGTGTCCTTTCCCAGATGCTCAAGTACCTCAAAACTTTGAGGTACCAAAATTCAAAAGATACGACGGCAGCGGTTGTCCCACAGCACATCTCAAGGCCTTCTGTGGAGAGCTGAGTGCAATCTCAGGAAATGAAGGAACCCTCATTCGTTTGTTCCAAAAATCTCTGAAGGGCGATGCCCTCGATTGGTACACTTCATTGGACTGCCACCGCATCAGGACATGGGAACAGCTTTCCCAGGCTTTCGTCGACAGATTCGCGTACAATCTCAACATGGCACCCAGAAGAGCCGATCTCGCAGCTCTCAGGCAAAGGAGTGATGAAACTCTATCAGCTTATGTGGGTCATTGGCGAGCTATGACAGCCAGAATGCGGACACCCATCGACGATGAAGAACAAATCTCCATGATTGTTCATTCAACATATCCAGGCATATCCGGGTATCTCATCTCGCATCCATATGCGAACTTCTCGCAGCTAATCCGTGCTGGAGAGCAAGTCGAAGCAGGAATCCGTGCCGGGATGATTTCCCCATGGCCTCATCAAGCCACTCCAGTCAAGAGGAACAGAGTGGAAGGAAGACCTATCGGGCACGGGAATGGAAACCGCAGTGGTTCTCCTCCCTGCCCAACAGAGGTAAACAACATCAACACCACTGCTCAAGGAAATCAACATGCTCCCCCACAGGGACGTCAACAGTATCAGCAGAATCAAGTTCAGCATCAGCCTCAGCGGTATCAGCCACAACCGAATCCTCAGCCACAACCACCTCAACAACAACAGTAGTTCAGGGGAAATGGCCAATACTCATACCAGAACAGGCAGAATTACAGGGAGTTCAGGAAGTTCACTCCACTCAGTCAACCACTTAGTCAAATCATGACTACGCTGGTACAAAAGCAGTTACTCACTCTGATGACACCTAGGCCTCCGCCTCATCCTCTGCCTCCAAACTACCGAGAAAATGAGTACTGTGCCTACCATCAAGGACGTGGCCATGCCACTGATCGATGCTATACTTTGAAAAATGCTATACAAGACCTAATTGATGACCGCAAGATCGTCATCTCGGTCCCTGGAACTTCTCCAGCAGCTTCCACCAACATCCTTCAGAATCCTCTGCCTCAACATCCGACGGACCCCAGTTCGTCTCGTGGCCCTGCAGTCAATAGTATAGAAGAAGGGGACCATCTCGATCGCTTCTTCTCCCCCATCCAGTCCATTCATGCTTACACCTATGGGCCGACAAATCCTCCTCCGATCATGCAAGGGGCAAGTCCCTTTCCTCCTCCAGTCCTCGAGCCAGTAGTACTCGAAGGAGCACCTCCATATGATATACCAGTTGTTCAAGGGGCACCTTACAACCATTCAAGCTGGGAACCAGTCGTCCTGGAAGGAGCACAATCATACATCGAGCCCACATACGAACCTGTCATCTTGCAAAGGGCAACTCAAGAACAATCCAATCCACAATGGAAGGATTATACTCATCAACAACAAAAACCCGTTGTATTGGAAGGAGCTCTTCCAGTCGAGCCAGTCGTATTGCAAGGGGCAAACCCCGGAGGCGTATCAATCACGCTACGGCAGCTCGGACGAACAGAGAAACCTCCTGCCATATCAAGAGGACTAGTATTCATTCCATGGGAGCCTCCTGCTCTAGGAACAATCAAGCCAGGACCACGACCTTATGTGGTCTATGAAGACAAGCCTCGATACTACCCCTTCAGCACAGGCAACAATGTAGTTCTCAAGGCAAAAGCTCCATACGAGGAAGATCTGGTACCCACACCAGCACCATTGCAAGAGCCGGTGGTCCTAGAAGGCAAAAGGGAGGAAAACTACAAAGAGGTTCCATGGCACTATCCAGAATGTGCGGAAGTGGGGAACATGAATCCCAATGGGCGTTGCATTCGAAGAGATAATCAGAACAGAGGAGATCCCAAAGGAGCTCTCTCAGGCCTCGGCAACAAAAATGAAGCCGCATACGATGTGGCAACTCAGCTCAAGTCAATCCCTGCTCAAATCTCAGTATGGGAGTTACTCTGTACATCTCGCATACACCGAGAAATGTTTGCTAAGACCTTAAACGATGCTCACGTCTCCTCTGATACAGCACCAGAAATGATAGCTTTGATGATTGGACAACTCCTGGCTCCGCGCGCCATCACCTTCACAGATAATGAGTTGCCACCAGAGGGACGTGATCATGGGCGATCCCTCAACATAGCCTTACAATACAAAGACCTCTGTGTTCCGCTGGTCCTTGTCGATAATGGCTCAAGCTTAAATGTCTGCCCACTCAAGACTGCAGAACGTCTGGGAATCAGTCCTTCTTCATTCCGACCCAGCACCATATGCGTCAGAGCATTCGACGACACCCGCCGATCAGTGGAAGGGGAGGTCGACATAGAGGTACAGATAGGTCCGAAAGTCTCCACCATCACGTTCCAAGTCCTGGATATATCAGCCTCTTTCAACATGCTGCTCGGACGACCTTGGCTTCACAAGGCTGGAGCTGTGCCATCAACCCTGCATCAACGAGTGAAGTATATCTGTGGAAATCAAGTGATCTCTATCCATGCAGAGAAGGAGCTCATCATTCCTTCCAATGCGGCTGCCACTGAACCAGACATCCCTGTCATTGATATCCAGCACTCTGAAGAAGACATCCCGTTTCACAGTTTCGAATTCGAGATTGTGAACTCTATCGCTAATCCAGAACCGATAAGGGTGGACGGTGTCTTTTCGCCGGCAGAGCGTCTGACCCTTAAATACCGAATGAAGAATTACTTTAAGTCCAGAAAGGTACCGCTGATATATAATCAACGCAAATGGGGACTCGGATACAAGGCAACCTTCATGGATAAAAGAAGGAAGAAATTTCAGTGCTCACCCATCCAGTTCGTCAAGCCAGGAGAACCTTGCAAAGATCCAGGAGGGAATCAACCGACTGCACTACACAAAGGCCTCCCAATGAGCCTAGTTTGGGCCACGTGGCCCCCCATTCGATGGGATCAGATTCTCGAACCATCTAAGCCTCCAGAAGAAGAAGGAAATGATGAAGACGAAGAAGGAAGTCAAATACAGCAGCTTCAGGACCAGGTTACCCTGACACCTGCTCCCAACCAGGGGCACAACCTGCCCACGTCAGCATCAATCAACCAGGGGCACAACCTGCCCACTTCAATCAGCCAGGGGCACAACCTGCCCACTCCAATCAGCAAGGGGCACAACTCGCCCATCTCAGCACCAATTAACAAGGGGCACGACTTGCCCATCTCTGTAAAGTCAACATCATCAATCATCAGCCAAGGGCAGAAGCAGCCCATCCATTGGACCAAGAAAGGGAAGTGCCCAGCCCTAGATTGGTCTGATGTCCAGGTTCCAAACTTGTGTCTCACTGTGGAACCAGACGAACTGCAATGCGAGGTAAGTGATCCGGGAGGGACTGAGTACGACTCAGATCTCGAGCCTGACCAGCAAGAAGTCATGGTCATTGGGCCAGATTGTGACTCTTCGCCCAAATCATCAACCCCCACCTCTTCAGGGGAGGAAGTGTGGGGTCCTGAATGGTCATCTGTTCCCCTAACTTTTGAATCAGCCAAAGAGCCATTTGAGGGCTCTGGCTTCCAAAAAAAAACGCCTGTCTAGGCAACGATCGAAACTTTGGAACAAGTTGGGATCAATCATGGTCTGCAATGCCCGCTTGTTCAAAGTCCCGTGAATTTCGAAAACCCAAAAAAATAAAAAACTTTCAAAAGCTAAAAACATCTAGTATTTCCATTTCAGAAAAATCTCAAAAACCAAAAAACATTTCTTTCCCTGCATTCAATAGTGTGCCAAGTTCGTCTAAAGAGTCGCATGAGTTTGAAGTCGAATCATATGATTTCGACATCGAATTAGACTTCGAGCTCATGGGTCTGGACGAAGCTCGGGATGAGGAAGATGATGATCCGGCTCCCGGACTAGAGGGTCTCCTCAAAAAGTTCGAATCTAAAGCCAATGTTTTAGCCGATAATTTCGAGATTGTAAACTTGGGGACACCTGAGATCCCTAGGGAAGTACGCATTGGAAAATCGTTGCCACCTGAGATGAAACAGAAAATGATAGAGTTCCTAGCTCCAAGATTGTCTAACTTCGCGTTCTCATATGAAGACATGCCGGGGCTCGATGAAGAGCTCGTTGTACACCATCTGCCAACCAAGGCAGATATGAAGCCAGTGAAGCAGAAACTTCGAAGAATGAAGCCAGAATGAGCTCTGAAAGTCCGAGACGAAGTCATCAAGCAATACAATGCGAGATTCTTGGTAGTCTCCAATTACCCTGAATGGCTCGCCAACATCGTACCAGTACCGAAGAAGGATGGCAAGGTTCGAATGTGCATCGACTTCCGAGATCTCAACAAAGCCAGTCCTAAAGATGACTTCCCTTTGCCACATATCGACACTCTGGTCGACAACACTGCTGGATACAAGATCTTCTCATTCATGGACGGGTTCTCAGGTTACAATCAGATCAAGATGGCCGTCGAAGATCGTGAGAAGACATCGTTCATCACTCCCTGGGGAACCTTCTGTTACAGGGTAATGCCGTTCGGTCTGAAGAACGCAGGAGCAACATATCAGCGAGCAATGACAGCATTATTCCACGACATGATGAACAAAGAACTTGAAGTATATGTGGACGACATGATCATCAAATCTCGCACAATTGAAGGACACTTTGAAGATCTGAAGAAGCTATTCAACAGATTAGAGAAGTACAAGCTCCGCCTCAACCCACAGAAATGTGTCTTCGGTGCAATGGGAGGCAAACTCCTCGGCTTTATGGTGAGCGAGGACGGCATCAGGGTCGACGAGACCAAAACCAGAGCAATCATCGAGATGCCCCCTCCTAGAACAGAGAAAGAAATCCGTGGCTTCCTCGGCAGAATTCAATACATCAGTCGCTTCATCGCACAGCTCACACCTATTTGTGAACCCATTTTCAAGCTCCTCCGAAAAAACTTTCCAAAAGAATGGAATAATGATTGCCAAGTCGCCTTCGATCGCATCAAGAGATATCTCATGAATCCTCCAGTCTTAGTGCCTCCCACTCCTGGACGACCACTATTGTTATACATCTCGGTAGCAGCAGAAGCCATTGGCTGTGTCCTCGGCCAACACGACGAGACCGAGAAGAAGGAACAAGCAATATACTATTTGAGTCGAAAGTTCACTGATTACGAGACCAGGTATTCCCTGATCGAGAAGACTTGCCTCGCCCTAGTCTGGGCAACTCAGCGACTCCGTCAATACATGATTGCATTCCCTATTCTCCTCCTCGCTCGCATGGATCCGCTCAAGTACCTGTTCGAGAAACCAGCACTCACTGGAAGGATAGCTAAATGGCAGCTACTCCTGTCTGAGTTTGACATCACCTATGTCACTCAGAAGGCAATCAAGGGACAGGCCCTCGCCGATCATCTTGCGGCTCACTTTCTCCTGGATTATCAACTGCTCAAGACGTTCTTCCCTGATGAAGATCTCTTGCTTATTGAAGGGGATGAAAAGAAGAAAAAAGATGAGTGGACGTTATTCTTCGACGGCGCAGCAAACTCTAAAGGGAGCGGTATTGGAGCAATCCTCTACTCTCCAGACGATGTCCCTATTCCTATCTCGAGGCGCATCGCATTCGAGTGCACCAACAACATGGCAGAGTACGAAGCATGCATCGCTGGCTTAAGGGAAGCCATAATCTTGGGCGTCAAGAAGCTACGAGTATTTGGAGACTCACAGCTTATCATCAATCAGACGAATGGCGAATGGAAGACCAAGGATGAGAAGTTGATACCATATCATGTGTATTTTGACAATCTGATCGAAGAATTCAAGGAAATCACCTTCTCATACATGCCCAGAGCCAAGAACCAGTTTGCAGATGCTCTCGCCACACTTGCATTAATGCTCGAGATACCAAAAGGAGCTTTAGAATGGGAGCTCACAGTCGAAATTCAAGAAGAACCTGCTTTTTGCCTGCAAATAGAAGAAGCCGAAGCTGTCCCTGACAAACCCTGGTATGCCGACATCAAGCAATATCTCGAAACCCAGGAGCATCCAGAATCGGCAACAGCAACAGATCGCCGAACCATTCAGCGTTTGGCCGGCCAGTTCACCATCAGTGGCGAAGTTCTTTACAAGCGATCCTATAATCACATCCTCCTTCGATGCGTCGATGAAACAGAAGCTGCAAAAATCATGAGAGAAATACACGAAGGAATCTGTGGCCCACACATGAATGGGCACATGATGGCAAAAAAGATTCTACGACTCGGCTACTATTGGCTCACCATGGAGACAGACTGTTGCCAGTACGTCAGAAAATGCTTCAAGTGTCAGGAGCATGCAAATCAAATCCATGCCCCATCATCAGAGTTATACAACCTGACCACCCCCTGGCCCTTCTCCATGTGGGGACTCGACGTCATCGGCAAAATCAGTCCCAAAGCATCAAATGGTCATGAGTACATACTTGTGGCAGTCGACTACTTCACCAAGTGGGTTGAGGCAGCCTCCTACACCACGATTACAGCATCTCAAGTGATCAAATTTATGAAGAACAACATCATATGCCGGTATGGAATCCCCAATGCTATCATCACAGATAATGGGACCCCGTTCGTCAACAAGAAGATGGATGACTTCCTCAGCAAATTCAAGATCCAACGTCATCGATCAAGCCCCTACCGTCCCCAGATGAATGGTGGGGTAGAAGCCGCAAACAAGACAATCGTCAGGATACTCGAGAAGATGGTCGTGACATATCGAGATTGGTCAGATATGCTCCCATATGCACTTTGGGCCTATCGAACGTCTGTACGGTTTGCTACGGTCGTTACTCCTTTCGAGCTTACCTATGGAATGGAGGCAGTTTTGCCAGTTGAGGTGGAAATACCATCACTACGAGTGTTACTCGAAAGCGGAATCGAAGAAGGAGAATGGCAACGGGCCAGGTTCGATCAGTTGCAGCTAGCAGATGAAAAGCGCATGCGTGCACTAAGTCATTCACAGTGCTATCAAAAAAGGATTGCTCAGGCTTACAACAAGAGAGTCCGAAAAAGAAGTTTCAAGGTAGGCGACACGGTCATGAAGAAGATTCTACCGTCGCACCTTTCGGATCCCAGAGGAAAGTTCAAACCCTCATGGGACGGGCCACTGATCATCAGAGAAGTACTTCCCGGAGGCGCCCTCAGACTCACCAGCATGAGAGGGGTGGATCTTCCTGAGCCAACCAACGCCGACAACATGAAGATCTTTCACGGGTAAGTCATTCTGACCTTATCAAGAGTTACCTTAATAGAGCTGAAGTCAAGAGGTCGAAGCTAAGACCTCTGAGAAATTGTTCCGTCCACCAACAAGTGTTTCAAATAAGGGAATTCAAAAAGAGAAAAATACAAAAAGGAAAAGACAAAAAAAAAGAGAGAATACAGAAGAAAAAGAAAAAAAAAAAGAAAAGAGAAAGAAAAAGGGAAGCCAAAGCAAGGCACCCAAGGAAAAAATCAACCCAAGAAGAAACACAGTCATCCATCCATTCATCTCAGAAGGGTCTTTAGCAAAGACCGACAGCTCTATCATCGTAACTGAGGATATGGGCTGAAAGACTGCCATCGGCCGGCAACGACGGATTCCCGACCTCTAGCCGCCGCAGTTATCCAGAGATCCAGAGAGAAAAGAAAAACAAAAAAGAAAAAGAAAAATAAAATGTGTGCCTAAACAAAGAGGGCGGAGTGAAAACCCGAAAGGGCGCTCCGAGTAAAAACAGTGGGCATACAGCGGACTTGGTGAAAACCTGAAAGGGCGCCAAGGGTAAAAACAGCATAGCTGCCAAGGGGCAGGCAAGACCAAATACCCGGGACGTGGTGAAAACCCGAAAGGGCGCCACGGGCAAAAATGACGGGAAAAAGCCGGCTGTAGTGAAAACTCGAAAGAGCGCTGCAGGCAAAAATGGCTCAAAAAAAAAGTGCAGGTACCAAAGAATCAGACAGTCCAGATCGGCTCAAGCAGTTACAGTTCAAGAACAAGAAGAAGTGCGGTCAGGAGCAAAGAACTCTGTAAATTCGGACAATCTCAAGAAGCAACAGTTTCCATTGCCTACACCTCCAGGGAACCAAAGGAGCACACAAGTCAAATCTCGAGACATCGGTCAAAGCATTGGCCGAGCAACAGTTCTGATTCCTATATCCCGACACAAAATCCAGACACACTCACAAGACAACTAATGGCACAATAGATTCCCAAAACAGTTTTCTTTTTCATTAAAAGTATCATATTTCTTTTACACATGTCATATCATCTTTTTCAAAAAAATACAAAAAAAAAATGCATCATCATCAATCATATATGCAAAAAAGGAATGTGCAGGTGGCCAACACAATTAATCTCTACCCTCCTCCTCGGCCACATCAGGTGAGTCCTCTGACTCATAATGAAGTAATCTCGCTCTCAACCTGCTCACCTCCATACGCAGGTAATGCACCTCATCGGGCTCAAGGGTACGGATCGCTGTCTCCTCATCAGACAACCTCCGATCGGCAGCCAATCTCCTCGACATCATCTCACAATGATACCGAAGTGCGGAGATCTCAGACAGCAGATGGCCATGAGTGGCCAAAAGGAAGCCAGGATCGATAAAAGGGCGCTCCTCAAAAGGTTCATATAAACCAGATGAAGAGCCAGCATCTCCGAGGATATCCTGCTCATCCTCATCAACAGTCCGGTGCCAACAAGGGATACGTCGATACAAAGACTGCTCAGCAACCCAGTACTGATATGGGGGGGTCGCCATCGGAAAAGTCCTCAGCTCAAAACCCAGTAAATCAGCAGTCAAGTAACTCGCCCAAGAACAATCAATTCGGGTCCTAAAGTCAGAAGATCTGGATGGAAGTGCTCGACGCCCGATACCCGTGAAAGCGAAAAGAGGAACATCCTGCTCATACCCAAACCGCCGCAGGAACCGAATGAGATGGTAAGAAAAGTAAGATCGAAAGCCTACCAACATCAGAGGAAGACGGTGTGCATCGCAAAGCACTGGAGGAAGTGAAAGCCAAGATGACTCCCAACGAACGTTCCAGTCACGAAGCTCAGCGAACATCCTGCGATACAAGGGCTCACTCATCCTAGCTGAAGGCGGAAGGAACTCCATGATATAACGCATGATGTCAAAGCCCGGGATGCCAGGAAGAGGTACAGGAACGGTCAGAGAAAGACGCTCCCATAACCAGACCTGATCACAAAAGAAGTTCAGCTAGAGCAAAACAAGTCCTGACAAAGCAAAAGGAAAAGGTGTAGAAAAGATACCTGAAGAAAGGAACAACAGCCGCGAAGAACACGAGTGCGGCCCAGGGCGCAGTTAGTCAGCCCATTAAACAGCTCGGCCAAGAGAAGAGAAATGATCCCCTGCCGTCGGATAGCTCGAATCATCACCTCAAAAAGCAAAGGAGTCTGGGATCTGCACCATCCTGAGAACAGCACCTCAGCTATCAAGCAGAACATCAGTGCGTTCCGAGCAAAGGTAGAACCGGCCACACCCCAAGGATCCGAAAAAAGATCATACAGTAAGTCCAAGGAGAACACTACAGCATCCTGGCCGGCGGCTGCAGGATGAACAAGATAAGAAATCCCGAACCAGTTCTGCGGTGTAGCAGTCTTCGACGATGTCTTCGGCGAGAAATACTGAGCATAATCCCAGGGCAGGCCTGTCAAGCGGGCAAGCTCCTCCAAAGAAGGTCCCATCCCCATATCGTTGAACGCGAACAAGTTCAACGAAGGGACCCAGTCAATCAAGGCAGCTCCAAGCATCCTCCAATCAATATCAACTCTGGCCATATGGATCAGACAGCCGAAGCCATAAGACTCCAAATCTCGAATCTCATAAAATGACAAGCTGTCAAGCCAAGCAAGCAGTTGTGGCGAGCAGGAAGAACGAGGAAGCAGCTGACAAGTCCTCACTGATACCCCCTCCAGCACAAAAGGCCCAGAAATCAATAATGACTCATCAAGGATCGGAAGGTCAACGGGCGAAGGAGAAGGAAAAGCTGGAACCTCTGCAGACTCGACAGCCCCTGACCTGCCCTCAGTGATGGCTATGTCTGATATAGTCGCATCGCTGTCTGAAACTGTCATAATCTCAGCCGCATGAGAAAACTCGACCACCTCATGAACAGAGTGCGCAAAAGACCGACAATCAGGGGAAGGACAATGCTCTCCATCAAAAGGACTATCAGTGAAGATCACACCGCACATCGTGACATCCTGGCTAATCTGACCGTCAAAGAATACATCTGAACCATCAAAAAGGGTCCCGGTAGCCCCGATCGAAGAATCAACGGTCAGATCTGGACCTGCGGCCCCCTCCAACAGGAAATCATGAATCCAATCATCATCCTGGCCGATCAAAGGGATCATCGAGGCATCCACACCGTCCATCATCAGGGGGACATCATCAATAATCACATCAAGTCCACCCAAACAAGTATACCGTACATCCTGGCCCTCATCCAGAGCATCCAAACCGTCAAAGGTACCATCTGAACCATCCATCCCATCCAAGCATGAGATCAGCCCATCTATGTCCTTCGTGGTCCCATCACCACCATCCATCATATCATCCATGGGGCCCACATCCAAGGGATGTATAGCCTCACCTATGTCCCATCCCATCATCCTATCTATACCATCCATTCCTCCCATAATGAGGGGCCCATTCAAATCTGAAAATCCAGCCATCCTACCATTAATGGAGCCATTCAAGGCTCCACCAACCACCATCTCTAACCCCTCATCAATGCTTCCATTCAATGCCCCATCTCCACCACCCATTAAAGGCATCTCCCCATTATCAAAGCTCAATTGACAATCTGAAGCGTGGGACCCACCTTGGACAGCCCCCACAGCCCCTAAATCACCACCATCCATGGCCCAAGAAAGGACAAAGCAAGATGAGGACAAGATGATGATGAAAGAGGAGACAAAGAGAAGATTCATTGTTGGAATCGAACCTGAACGTACATAGCAGGTAGGGACAGCAGCAACAGGGACCAGGGAATGTTCGAGCACTAGCCAGCCCAGGCCGCTCAAGAGACGAGCTCTGGGCGGCCTGCCCTGGGCCGCCCATACGGACGCGGTTCCCCTCTCTCCGCGGGATTGGCTCCAGGATTCTTG
This sequence comes from Liriodendron chinense, assembly GCA_003013855.2. Classification (NCBI taxonomy): domain Eukaryota; kingdom Viridiplantae; phylum Streptophyta; class Magnoliopsida; order Magnoliales; family Magnoliaceae; genus Liriodendron; species Liriodendron chinense. The sequence goes on along the minus strand of ML058463.1, from coordinate 3,748,742 downwards.
GTAGGTGAGGCTGACAGTCCACGTCAGCAGATGGCACTCCATGGGCCGCCCAAGGCTCCGGTCCACTCCAGATTTCGACTGAGGCTGATCAAGATCATATAAAAGGTGCCCCACCGGTCCAATCATGAAGCAATGCAGCCAGAGCATGGCTGATCAAGTCAAAGAAAGGGAGAGGTGGTCAAGTGGGGGCCACAAGCAATCCAAGCCATTCAAAGACCAAATCATCATGATCTAAACCATTGAAGGACCTACATGAGCCATCAAACAACAGGATCAAAGGGCTGATCATCAAAAGAAGGGCCAGAATCCAAGATCTAACCGTCAAGTGGGCCCACAAAGCTAAGTCAAGTGATCTGAGATGTTCAAGTCATCATCCACACCATGAGAAGCCTTCTTAACCTCACAAAACATCAAGGATAGGTGCTCCAAAGCAAAGCTGAGGTCTATAAAGGGCCCACGGGGCTAATTTAAGCAATTCAAACCATTCAAATCACAATCAGCCCCGTCAAAAGCTAAACAAAGCAAGGTAAGTATGCCCAACCCCAAAAAAGTGGTCCGAAGACCTTAAACTACGTCGGGATCGACATCCCGAGAGATTTTCAATAAAAGCCGGTATCGGTCTTGATCGCTCGAATTAAGATCCGACGACATCGAGTACTTTAAAAAAAAAAAAAAGTCTTTCCTGTTTTGTGCAGTTTTGGTCCGAAGACCTTAAACTACGTCGGGATCAAGATCCCGAGGGATTGTCAATAAAACCGGCATCAGTCTTCTTCAAGATCTGGTGGCTCCGGACATTTTCTAAAAAACAAAAAATATATTTATGCATTTCCAGCACTTGCATGTACATATTTTGGTCCGAAGACCTTAAACTACGTCGGGATCAACATCCCGAGGGATTTTAATAAAAACCAGCATCGATCCCAGTCATTAAGACCAACATCGGATGATCTGGATCATTTCGAAAAACAAAAAAATATATCACCAGCCCCTCTTTTAAAGTTTTTGGGTCCGAAGACCTTAAACTACGTCGGGATCAGGATCCCGAGGGATTTTCAGTAAAAGCAGACATCGGTTTGGATCGAATCAAGACCTGACGATCTCGGACATTTTCAGAAAACCAAAAAAATATATACATCACTTGTACAGTTTCTGGTCCGAAGACCTTAAACTACGTCGGGATTAACATCCCGAGAGATTTTCAATAAAAGCCGGGATCGGCCGTGACTGCTCGAATCAAGATCCGCTGATACCGGATATTTTCCAAAAAAAAAAGAACAAAAAAAAAATATGTTTGCCCCCTTTTGTACAGTTTCTGGTCCGAAGACCTTAAACTACGTCGGGATCAACATCCCGAAGGATTTTAATAAAAACCAGCATCGATCCCAGCCTTTCAGGCCAAGGTCTGATGATCTGGATCATTTCGAAAAATACAAAAATGTTTGCCCCTCTTTTACAGTTTCAGAGTCCGAAGGCCTTAAACCACGTCGGGATCAACATCCCGAGAGATTTTCAATAAAAACCGGCATCAGCCTTGATCAAGGTTCGATAACCCGGATCATTTCAAAAACACTAAAAATATTTTAAAGCTTTCCACAAAAACCAGCATCAATCTCGATCACCCGAGTTGAAATCTGGAACCTTTTCAAAAAAAAATAATAATAATAATAAAAAATAAAAAAAATTGATTCACCAAAAATTTCAACTGCACAAATTCATCTCCAGTGGTTCGAAGACCTAAAACTACACTGGGATTAACTTCTCGGGGGCTTTCTTTCCTAACCTGTTCCAGACATGGCTGACACTTGATCGTACGGGTGTCTGGAATCTCCTAAACAGGTAAAGGCTGAGGCGGGCTAGAACTTCGCAATCCTGCTCGTGTTGAACGCACCGTGATAGACAACCTTGATTTGGAAGTCGCTATTGAATCTGACGGATGTTCCCTGTTCCTAAAACTCATGAAGGGGATTAAGGCTGTTGGGAGGTGAAGCTCACTCTCACGGAATTGTGAGCAACGTAAGACCCCAAACTGGATTGACTAAGGGAAATGTGAGGATGTGGCTCATCTTGTAGCCGAAGGAGTCCGTCGGACGATACGTGGTCTATGTGCATTGCACATGAGGAACAGGCAACTTTGTGGGTGTGTTGACTGAAAACCCTCAAAATCTCCTCATCCGAAGATGTAAAACTACGGCACTTAACTGTGTGAGACTCGTCTTGCTCGCTGACGTAAAATGGATCGGGTGCCTTACCAGCAGTAGAAGCTGGAGGTGGATGAAAATTCCACACTTTTCCCTGCATTTCAGAAAAATCACAAAATACAAAAACATTGCAAAATCACCTCTTCAAAAATCACAAAAAAAATATGTCCCTTGCTTTCAAATTAAATATTGGCAAAAATCATAAAAAAATATTTCCCTTGCTTTCAAATTAAATATTGGCAAAAATCACAAAAAAATATTTCCCTTGCTTTCAAATAAAAAATTTACAAAAAATCACAAAAATATCTCCCTTGCTTTCAATTAAGATATTGTCAAAAAATCACAAAATATTTCCCTTGCTTTCAATCAAAATGTTGTCAAAAATCACAAAAATATTTCTCTTGCTTTCATCAAAAATATTTCAAAAATCACAAAAAATATTTCCTGCTGTTTTCAATAAACCGATCTCTATCCTGACCACTCAGTTGAAACTCGAACCACATATTTACAAAAAATCACAAAAATTAGCATCCCCAGCACTACAATTCAGGAGTCTTGAACTCCGCTCACTTCACAGTATGGGATGACGGATCCAATCGCCCGCAAATTGGAATCTTGACCAAAACGGGCAACCAAACACCATCTCAATCACACGTATGCCCAGAAGAACATCTTGAAGTCGAATGGTATCCTCGTACATTCTCATTAGCAAAGAAACAGCATCTTGGGACTGATGGACCTGATCGACCACGGGTTGGGATCTTGACCAACCCGCTGTCCAAACCTCCGTATCAAAAAGAAAATCCCCAGGGGGCACAACCCTGCAAGCAATAAGCTCAAAATTCTCTACATCTCCAGCAAAAGCAAAATCATCAAACTGAAAGAGAAGGAGCCAAGCCATGCATTCATCATGCATTTCCATGCATCAGCATCCATTGCATCAATCATCACGTTTACCTGCTTTCAAAATAAAAGTCAGTTAGCTAAAGGCCCCACAGGCATCCCTAGTGGAGGCACGTGCAAACCAGATTTCCATTTCAAAAAGACAAAAAATATTTCTATTTGTAAATAAAAACCCCACGGAGTATCACTCCCCAGAGTGGGTGCCTTTTCAAAAATTCAAAAATATTTTCCAGTAGAGCGTTCTGCCTCCAAAACACCAGGAGATCTTCCATATCTCTGGGTAGGAGCCAACGCAAAAATCAAATAAGATCCGATGTCTCGCGGTTTCCCCGGAGACCATCGGATCCAATGCACTCAAAGTACGGTCGAACTGAACTCCAGTGTCAGTGCGGTCGTACCATATGCCAAGATACAAAAAGATGAAAGCCAAAAGGCTCGGTCACAGAAACCATTTGAACAGGTGGAAACGATGAATTGTAACCCAAGTATCAAAATCAGCAGATTGGGTGGAAAGAGTTCACCCGCACATACCTAGGCGTGGATGCCTGAAGTACCTTGACTGAGTCCAAGTCGGCGTAGTAGAATCCCGTAAGACTATCTGACGCAGGGCGTCTAACCACTTTGACAGTCAAGCGAAATAAGTACTCCTGGAGTGATCTGGGAAAACATCAAACATCACACAATCAGTCTCAGGGTCAGTATCCTCGTAAGACTGTCGACGCAGAGGCTCTGCTGTACCTTTCCGATGTTAGTACCGAACGGGAATGGAAGGGTTGCGATTGGGTACCCAGGTTGCAGCAAACTGCAGGGACAATCGCAATGTTTTCTCCAAACTCTCGCGGTATGTGCGAGTTATCAACTTCCAGACAATCAACTGACTCAGATACAAAGGACAACAAAGATTCCAGACCACAATCAAGGAAAGAATGAATTGCAAACTAAGCATCGAAACCAGCGGAACGGGTGGAAAAAGCCCACCTGCACATACCTAGGCGTGGATGCCTGAAGTACCTTGACTGAGTCCAAGTCGGCGTAGTAGAATCCCGTAAGACTATCTGACGCAGGGCGTCTAACCACTTTGACAGTCAAGCGAAACAAGTACTCCTGGAGTGATCTTGGAAAACATCAAACATTATACAATCAGTCTCAGGGTCAGCATCCTCGTAAGACTGTCGACGCAGAGGCTCTGCTGTACCTTTCCGATGTTAGTACCGATCGGGAATGGAAGGGTTGCGATTGGGTACCCAGGTTGCAGCGCATGCAGGGACAATCTCAACGTTTTCTCCAAACTCCCGCGGTATGTGCGAGTGATCGGTTTCCAAACGATCAATTGACACAGATGCAAAGGCAAGCAAAGATTTCAGAACATGATCTATGAATGACCGGGTCAGAAGTGGGGTGTCCACTCGCTTTGGCATTCGGTTGCACGCAACCTCTGCCAAAGAGGGGCATCTGTAGACACCCTACCTTCGGCTACACTGTTGGTAGAGATAGCTGGATGAATGGAGGACCATACCCCCAAATCCCAAGTCCAAACTCAGCCAAACTCACCCTTGTAAGCCCCATTCCATAGCCCAGTTCAAGCCTGAACCCAGTCAACCCAGTCTTAAACACCACCCTGAAAAACCCCCCATAAAAAAAGGCCAGTCAAAAAATCCTAAAAAAGTCAAACTCACTGAGTCAACCCGCTGAGTTAACCCGCTGAGTCAACCCGCTGAGTCAACCCGTCGAGTCAACCCACCGAGTCAACCCGTCGAGTCAAACCACTGAGTCGACCCGCTGAGTCAACTCACTGAGTCGACCAGCGAGTCCAACAGCAGCCCCGAGGGAGCGGCCGTACTCGCTGGAAACCGAGGAGTGGCCGTACCGGCGGCCCATAGCAGGCCGCCCGAAAAAAATTACGAGAGTGCCACTCTCTGCTGCTATAAATACCCCCCTCCCCTTCTCATTTGGAACATCCCTTCAAGTCCATTTCAGCCCGAGAGCTCTGAGTCCACCTCTCCACCCTTTAGCCCATTTTTCCACCAAGGAGAGCCCGAGTGAGGAGAGCCTAGCCCCGGTCCAGCCCAGCCTGACCACTGGTCCAAGCCTCTCAAGCCATCCAAGTCTTGATCCAGCCACTCGAAGCCAACCCTTGCGACACCTCCGTCCACTCAGCTACTCTTTTCCAGCATCATCTCATTTGCATCTAGCATAAGTGCAACATTTACTTTTCTTCCAACCCCCTTGCTTCACTGCAAACACTTTGATTATTCAAACACACCGCATGCATCTCGCATAAAGCACCTGTCAGTTCGAGCGTATGCTCTGGGCTTGCCCGTTGTTGGAACCTGCCCATCAGAAACTCTTACTGTTCAGACCTGCATTCACGTACATATCACTATAAGCACTTTGAATATTCAAGCACACAGCATGCATCATCTCGCATAAAGCACCTGTCAGTTCGAGCGTACGCTCTGGGCTTGCCCGTTGTTGGAACCTGCCCATCAGAAACTCTTACTGTTCAGACCTGCATTCATGCATCATGTCATCCATGAGAATATACGAGGATTAAACTAGACTTTCAAGTATTCGATCGATTCTGTGAAGTAGAGACCGTACTTCGGTACGGGCAGTGTGTGGGGTGCTTAACCTCTTCCCACCCTGTAACCGTGATCCCTTACCTTGAATCTCTGATCGCAGATCAACAGGAGTCATTTTAGAGGAAGGAATCTTCGGATTCCCTTCTCTAACGTTTCTACGGGGTCTAGCCGACTGTAGATTCGAAGTAACTGGCTAGTGACGACTCTGGTCTTATATAAACACACTTAAACACATCCAGCTTAACACGACAACCAAACGAAGCTCTCGAGAACGAGGCAAGCCAGTGGCACAAACGGCGATTTCGCACTCACGCATCCTCATCTCCTTCTTTTCCGAAAGGAAAGGGGAAGGGAGAAGAACGTTATGTGGGAGCGCGGGAAAAGCGGCGAGGGTCCACACATGCATAGACAATCAAATGATTTTACTAATCAAGCTCCTAATCTATGAAACCTATGTAGACTTATGAGAATGGATCAATGAGCTCAAGTTTACACAACTAGTGAAAGTACATCTTGTGTGTGGATGTGCCTATCTAGAACCTAACATACATTCCTATCAAGCATTCATAATTAAATAATTAAACATTCAATGTTAAGATAACAATGTGCTCAATTCAATCACAAACACAAGCATGTATAGTGGTTCGACTTTGGGTCTACTCCAGGTTCAAGTACTCAACTCCTTTGAGCACACCGGTATTCACTATCGGATGTTTTAAATGAGGTTCACCTCTCAACCTTTACAAGGAGGTTTTACTGGTTCACCTCTCAACCATAACTGGAGCTTTCGACAAAGGACTAACTCTCAACCCGAACGAAATTTTGGACATAGGCTAACTCTCAACCCGACGCATGTTCACTCCTGTGTCGGAGGCTCCCCCTTGGCGACTTTGTTTAGGCCCGGCAAACGGGCCAAGGATTGCCAAACAACCCCTAGTCTTTAGGCCGACAAACAGGCCAATGAACAGCCAACGTCCCTAGTTCGAGTTTGACAAACAAACTCTACACTCAACTTCTATAGGGAATTGAGTGGATGGACTCTCAACAAAGATAACCTTACTTGTTGGATGAATCCCTTGTTCAGCGCCGGTTCAGGTTGCTTAATCTCCGCTCTCCTGTGCTTCAATCAGCTTTCCTTGCTCACTCGATCGTGTTGCCGTTGCGTCGCCAATGCCTCAGCTACACTTGATCAATCACCTTGCTTGTGATGCCTTTGAGATGCCCAAGGTGATATGAGGGTAGGTTTGAGAACTCTACAACTAATGAGAATGTGTTGCCTAGAGTTGCTCACCTACAACGATCTCATATTAGAGTTTTGAATAAGGATATGCCTATCAAGGAAGATCCAAACTCTAGAGATCAAGAGGGGATGAAGGTCATCTTCTTCATGAGCTTGGAATGCTCCAATCTTGTGTTAAAGCACAAGAAAGATGCCTTGTATAGGTTGGGAATGAGCCTCAAATGGTCTTCAACAATGGTGACTTCACTCCTCTCAAAATCTCTCTTCTTTCCCCTCAAAATGAGCCAAGCCCCTTTTATAAAAGTGGTCCAAACGGACAAAAAACGGGCAAATAACGGCTAGTTCCGACCTGTCCCGACTGGTCGGCCAACGGCTAACGAAGATAGTGTACGCTGTCTGGGGGGGGGGGGGGGGGGGGGGGGGGGGGGGCTCTATTCGACCGGTCGTGACCGGTCGGACTAGACTTGCCGACCGGTCCAGCCTGGTCGGCCCAAGGGCTTGCACAATGCAGCACGCTGCTGTCTGGACTGGAAGGTAGTCCGACCCGTCTTGACCGATTGGTCTAGTCCAGCCGACCGACCGTGACCAGTCGGACAAGCTTGGGTCCAGCCCATTTGGTTTGCTAACCCACTATATCACAACTCAACCTCTAAGGCCAAGGTTTGGGTGGTCTTTTGGTACACCTAGGGCCAATCTATGATGACTAAAGGTTTCCTAATATGGTCAAGGTCATCAAAGAGGTTAAGGGTTAGGTTTTGGTCAAGGTTAAGGTACACCAAGGCATCACTTTTACCTGTTTCTTCTTCCTTGATGCAGTAGGGCCACTTGAGTCTTCGGTCTTCGTCAACCGACACTAGACTCACTGACCTAAGTGATTGACAAACAAGGTGCACTAGTATGCGATGGAAAAGTACACTAACATTAATGATGGATGATGGATAATCAACATTACACTATGTAACAACAACAACAAATCCTCGCTAACTTAGTGGGCACCGTTACCCAGAATATGAACGCCGGCCCATCTGTGCGACTGGCCTTGCGAACCGCCCCGATCCCACAAGAAGTCTTATTAGAGCAGTTCAAGAAGTTGTGACCTATTGACAACCCCAAGTGTAGGGTTGCGTTGTAGTAATAATTCGATCGTGAGGACCAAGATCGTCCTCAGGGATTATGTAGCTAAGCCAATTCTTAATAATTTAGTAAAGCTAATTCAGGATTCACAGTTGGGTTTGAAAAAACAGAAATAGAATTTTAAGAAGTAAAATCTCAGAATTTAAATAACTAGAGCGCCAAAGAGCCACTTGTAGTAATCTTAATGTTAATTCATCCAACAAGCACTGTTGGGGCTCAAAATAAACTAACTTTAGGAAAGCAGACTCGTGTGCAGTCTGGATCCAGCGCTCAAGAACATGTGCGCTGGAGCTCGTGGATGGGGCGCATGTGGCCGCGTAGGCAGCGGGAACCCACAAGTCGGAATGTCAGAGAGGGCATTGCCAGCCCGGGCGCATGATCATGTGCAGGACCACCATGAAGCATGATCGTTGGACCAACATGATATATGACTCTTCGACCCTCCAATCGGGTTGGAGTGGGCCCAATCTAAGGAGTCCGACACATGCGGTCCCATCTCCAAAGGAGATGTGTGCGACTAGATACGCAAAGTGGGCCCACCACCTTCCCCAACGAAGGTGCGGTGCTCGGCACGTATCACCACATCCGTGAGCCGGGCTCGCCAGGTTTTGTTGCTTGCTGGTGCCACCATGCGCCCGACCTTTCTGTCATGCACCGGCATATGTACGGTTTTTCCTATAAATAGCCCATCCTTCTTCATTTTGAGGGAGATCATTCCATTCATCCAATCTCATAACTGAAAACTCTCTAAAGTAGAGACATAACAAGATCCTCAACTACAGGTGCAATACGCACCTTACGCCCCAATCATCTGCCCAGTGGTTGGCGCATGCGGAACCCCGATCCTTGCAGCCATCCGACTGTCCAGCAACACTGTGCATATACGCCCGATATAAGGGTCAAAACTGAAAGGACGTGCACATTAGGCGCATGCGCCGGAGGCGCTCTACATAACCGGCGCACCACGATCGTCCTTGCCAATCTAATTAACAATGTTGTCACCAAGGGATGCGTCGGACATCAAAGGCAAACGCTCAATGTTTCCTCATACTTTGACTGCTTTACACAAAGCTTAGCCCTCGAGCAATTGGATTCGCGTCAAAGCGCAAGTTGCTTAAATATCAAGATAAGCTATAACCTTTGTTATACAACTCAATGTTGCGTGGAATGTGTAACTTCTATCATCAAGTCATGTGGCGATCCTTGTCGCGAGGCTGGTGTGTGATTGGAGGTACAAGTGTTCCATTGCTGGAGGCAATGCGGGTATTCCTGAACTGGTCGAAGGTCAATGCAGAAGATGTAAGATGTCACACATCCACAGTTAGCCAAAACCACATCCTGTTAGTGAACTTTTCTGTGGCAAACTAGTGCACCTTGTTTGTCAATTACTTGGGTCAGTGAGTCTAGTGTCGGTTGAGCTTAATGAAGACGAAGACCGAAGACTCAAGCAGACCTACTGCATCAAGGAAGAAGAAACAGGTAAAAGAGATGCCTTGGTGAGCCTTGAACCTTGACCAAAACCATATTCCAAACCTCTTGATGACCTTAAACCCTTAAGAATACTTTTAGTCATCACAGATTGGCCCTAGGTGTCCAAAAAGATCACCCAATAATTGGCCATTGAGGTCGTGCTGTGGAGAAAGTGGGACATCAATAATTCTGGCTGATCCAAGGCCTATCCGACCGGTCATGACCAGTCAAACCGACCCCCAGTCTAGATAGCAACATTCTATCTTGTGCAGGACTTAGGCTGATCGATCCTTACCGGTCAGGACTAGCCGTCATTTGCTTGTTTTTCATCTATTATGAATTTCTTATAAATGGGGCTTAGCTCGATTTGAGGGGTAACACGAGGGATTTTGAGAGGATTGAAGCCACCATTGTTGGAAACCATTAGAGACTCAATTCCTAACCTTTGCAAGGCATCTTCCTTGTGATTTAACACAAGAATGGAGCATTCCAAGCTCAAGATGAAGATAACATTCACTCTCTTTTAATCTTTCGAGTTTGGATCTTTCTTGATAGTCATATCCTTATCAAAAGCTCTATGATGAGATTTTTGTAAGTGAACAACTCTAGGCAACCCATTCCCATTAGTTGTAGAGTTCTCAAACCTACCCTTCTATCACCTTGGACATCTCAAAGGCATCATATGCAAGGTGATTGATCAAATGTGGCTAAGGCATTGGTGACACAGTGGCAACACAATCGGTGGAGCAAAGGGAAGCTAATTGAAGCACGGGAGAGCGGAAATCAAGCAACTCGAAGCGACGCTGAACAAGGGGCTCATCTGACAAGTAAGTTGTTATATTGAGAGTCCGGTTGCACTCCTTCCTCGATGAGGATTGAGTGTGAGAGTTTGGATCCACAAACTTGAATAAGTCTCCGTAGAGAGCCTCCGGTGGGAGTACAGGCTAGGTTCTTGGATTGGAACCGAAGGGTTGGGAGGAACCTTGTCAAACTCCTAGGTTGAGAAATGAACCTTAAAATCTCCGTTATAGGTCGGAAGGAACCTTGTTAAACTCCTGGTAGGGTGGAACTGTTTAAACACCTAGGTTGGGAGGAACCTGATTAAACTCCCTAGTGAATGCCGGTGTGCTCACAAGGGTGAGTACTTGAACTGGGAGTGGAGTAGGGTGACCGAACCATTATACATGCTTGTGTTTATGATTGAGTTTAGCACATTATTAATCTAGCTTTGTATGGTTTAATTGCTTAATTATTCAAGCATGATTAAGATGTATGCTAGGCACTAGATAAGCACATCCACACACAAGATGTACTTTCACTAAGTAGAGTAGACTTGAGCTTATATGATATACATCATATAGTCTATTTAGGTTGCATAAATTAAGTGCTTGATTAGTTTAATCATTTAATTATCTATGCATGCTTGGCTAGGTTGTCTTTATATTTATCATATGCTAGCCTTGTGATTGGACCCACTTAAGCTTGGAGGGTAAGTGTTCTTGCTTAATTAGTTTAAAATTGCTAATTAGTTTCATTAAGGCAAAATGTTTTAAAAATAATTTTTAAACGGTCCTAATCACTCTCCATCTACGACTTAGCCATGATACTAATTACTCCCTAAGCTTTTACACTAATACTCCTTTAATCCAAAAGATGTAATTTCATACCCCTCTAACATTGGCATCCACTGGCTGAGCCGCCCAAGTTCACAGTCCGAGAATGGTTATCCCGCAGTCCCTGTCCCTACAACGGGAGCAAGGCTCGGTGCTAAACCACTTGACTATTGCTTAGCAGTCTCTCAGCTCGGACCCGACGCCATGTGGGACGCGAGCATTCAATAATCAGAAATGAATGGTTGAGACTTTACACTTCTCGGTCCCACCTCTAACAACCAATGGCAGTTGCCCGAGTTCATGGTCTGAGTCTGGTGTCGCAATATCACACCACTTAACTATGGCTCGACGGCTTCCTAGTACAAATCTAAACCATGCGGACTAAGGGTCCTCAACTAGATCAGGAAGCTCTCCGAAATTACGTCCAGTGATGGACAATACCCATACAAACAAAAGGGAAACCTCTGGTTTAGACACCACCTTTCAATCAAGGGTCATCAATCATTTAGATGTAATCAAGGGCTTCTACTAAATCACGGCCTGGAATATAAAAGATCTCAGAATCTCTGAAAATAATAAAATTCTCTTTGCGTCTTGTATGTTGCCTATTTATTTATTTTGTTTGTGAATGCTTATGAGTTTTCCAACTTCCCCGAATTAAACAAATACCAAGCAGATCTCGCGTTTTAGTTGAGATTCAGTTTTAACAAACTGATGACTCTGCTGGGGATCGAACATACTAGAATATCTAGTTTTGATGATAAGAAATAGGGAATTCTAAGGCATACACGAATGATACAAACTTTTATGACTAGATACAACACAAAGAGAATTTGTTCGATGCCTACAAGCGCCAAACTGACAACTCTCAATGGGAACGTTCTTCCCTTCATCTTTAAGGCAAAACTTGAAATCAATATTTATTTTCTGCGTAATCGCATCGCGATGGGTAAGGTCATGCTCACTTGTGATAAATGGTTTGTTTATCTAATGTTTTGGTAATGAATGACTACATTTAAAGCAAAGGTTCAAGTCCAGACAGTAACAAATCAGATATGGTCGCGACATTACGTTTCTTGCCTTAAGGAGGATTCGTTATCATTCCTTCCACTCTCAACCCTATGCCTGGCACTTGTCATAGCTATCTCTCTATACAACAGTTTGTTGATTATTGACACTTAGTGCTTAGTAAGAGGCAGAAGAAAGAACAAAAGGCAATGACGACAGTGGCCGCCAGAGCCGCCCAGCTCAGTAAGAACCACATACAATGACGCGCGACGCTAGAATAAGAAAGTTGTGAAGTCAAGACAGAGCAAGGTCTCTGTAAAGCCAAAGTTTGAGACATCCTCTGATGATTTTCCATCTCCCTCCCAATCCCACCTGCTCAAATATTTGTATTTGGCCAAGGATAGTGAAAAGGCTAACCAGAACCAGTGTCTTCACGGCCCCCCTAGAGACAAAGTTCCAGTGATGAAGGTACACGTAGCAACGACACAAACATCGGACGTCGGGGAAGCGTCAAAGCCGTCATCCCAGGAAGGACATACAAGGTTGCAAGAGTAGGTCAACGATCTACTACAGTCATGCGAGGAAGTGGTAATTCATATGAAGAGCATGCACACTATGGTGATGGCCTTGGTGTCTCGGGGGACACCTCAGGAAGCCGGTCCGTTGGCTCCCCAACCCATACAAGAATTTCGAGAAGCCGAAAGAGATTCGACCTCGATGGAGCAAATCGAGCGGCCATAAATGATGCCTTTCGAGGATCCGTAGGTACGCTTACCTACGACCCCTACAAAAGAAGAGTTGTTGCAGATGGTCGCCACTCTAATGCAACGAGAAAGAGAGAGAATATATATATTGGGTATCGTATCTATCCGAGGTGGACAATGTGCTCTTCCCGCTGAACGTCAAGCGTCCGGACTTCGCAAGATTTGAGGGTCGGGGATCTTCAAAAGAGCACGTGGCTCAATTCATCACCATGATGGGAAACCTTTACTTAGTGTCACAATATTGTTTGAGACTCTTCGGGTCTACACTGACCGGCGTGGCATTCCAATGGTATGCGTCGCTTCTACCTGGGTTAGTAAAAACTTGGGAACAAATGCAAGATGACTTCCTGACCAAGTTCTACACCACCGCAAAAGAAATGTCACTGATAGACCTAGCAAAACTACGTTAAAAGTCAAAAGAGTCGATTGAGTGATTTATTGACAGATGGAGGACCATGGCCATATCATGCATCGAGTTTCCAAGCGAGTCAGAGTAGGTGCGAATGTGCGTAAGAGGGATGGACCCCACAATTGTGTTCGGGATAGCCGATAGTCGTCCACGCATGTTCCGAGATTTATCTGCTATGACACATATAGTAGAGGAAGTTGCCGCTCGGATAACCATTAGAAAAGAGAGACCGTACCGCGTGACAGCCATATCAGCTGCTGTTAGCTTCGTTGACAAAGAAAAAGCTTAGGCAAGTCAAAAGCGCCCAATCCAATTACGTAGAGAAGAAACCAAGACGACGGAAACACCTGACAGGAAGAGGACATTTAGGACTAACTGTCCCTTAACTATAATTGAAAGGGAACGCGCTAACGGCCCGTACACTTTTGACATGGAGGATCTAGTCCCAATGATGGAATAGTTGGCCGCCGACGAAGAGTTACAGCTACTGGGCATTAGACGCCCCAAAGAAGTAGGTCGAGTTGATGACCCGAGTTATTGCAAGTATCACTGTATGTTGGGACACAAGACTGAAAATTGCTTCATTTTGAAAGGACAAATATAAAAGATGATAAATGATGGGATCATTAGCCAGAAGCCAGGGGTAGCGCAAAAGGTAGGGGTCACAGTTGCGTCTGTAGCGTCTCAGGCGACCGCCCTTATACCAGTCACCACATCTCTGGGGTTAGGAGAACCAGGAATACTAATTAACTATTAAAGAAAATTACAAAAATGTCGAGAGACTTCTAGGAAAGGAAGGAAAGGTCACGAGCAGACGTTAAAACAAGACCAAGGGCATGCAGGCTTGGCAACATGCCGCACGCATTGCACGATGATATTGCCGCAACGCTAGTGACAAACGTAGACCCATCATCACTAGCTACGGAAGGCAATATAGTGGCGTTGTGATTAGGCAAGCAATTGCAGAATCACCTGGGAAGGAGTGGGCATCATTCACTCGAAGAGCAGGAAGATCGGGGGAAAAAGGAAGAAAATCAATCATTGGCAAGCTGAATACCGTAATCAGAATTGCGCACGGCTAAGGTCACTTACGATATAGTGTCTCATTTGAAGAAGGCCCTAACACGATTGAGAATCTATGATGCGCTAAGATTATCAAAATGATATAGGGACATGTTGATTAACGCACTGCTTGAACAAGAGGTAAGGGAAAACATGATGACAAAAATCAAGCTCGAAAGAAATGAATGGAGGACGAGGGAAGTACATGAGTCTAGTCAGAATAGGTGGTTGCTGCAACCACATCAATTATCACCTTCTTCAAGGAAGACAGAACGGTAGCACTCGCAGAGCATAACAGACCCCTCATGGTCATGGAATATATTCGTGATGTTGAGGTTCGGAGATGCATGTTGGATGATGGGTCAGCCATCAATATACTTTCGTTGTAAACACTAGAGGCGCTTGGTTATTGAAAGTTCACGTTGCGACCCAGTGCAACGATCATCCAGGGGTTCAATCAAGACAACTAGAGGGCCGTGGGGAGCATCGCGGTGAATTTAAAAATCCAGGATCTAAACACAAGAGTGGTCTGTCAGGTGATCGATGTGACAACTACGTACAATCTCTTGTTGGGTAGGCTGTGATTGCATTAAAATGGCATCATCCCCTTGACTTATCATCAATGCTTCAAGTATAAGCATAGCGGTATACAATACAGAGTGACGACTGACCCCAGACCACACACAACAACAGAGGCCTTACTAAATCATGCACAATATTACGATGAACGTCACCTGGCAGAAGCGACAGATACAACAAAACCCGAGACCGTGAAGGAGCCCAAAGCGTGTCGAGACAACGGAGGTCAAGAAGAAGTTAGTGAGATCCGACCACAGTGTAAGAAATATTAGTTGATGCCAAGACATTTGAGGTAAGAAGAGAAGTCTGTGGTTGAGCTAATGTCTAGCCAACATATGAGTGTATTGCGCGCTAACTTCAATATGCCCGTACCTCGAACAACCAGGGAAAAGCCATTCCCTAAGCCTTCAAATTAGTTCTTTGTACCGCCAAGGGCCGACGCTCCTCGTTGCATTGTGTTTCATTCAGCCACCATGGACACAACGGGCAAAACATGGCATGCCGTGGAGCTCCAACAATGTTCACGACCATACAATGGCGGAATTACAGCAAACCAATTCAGAACATGATGAGAAACATTGGGTTTTCATCAAGTACGCCGAGGTGAGGATTGCGCATGCCATTCAAAGAAGACACGCCTATTTATAGGGGAAAGAAGGACTGGGGGCATCCTTAGTACTAGTACTGAAGCACGTGAACATATTAATGATCAACCCAGTGGAAGAAGTCGGGACAAAAGGAATCGGGTCGACAGAGCTAACTGAGTGGTTACGCTTGGGCAATGCTTCGACTCAATTAGAGGATGGTGGATAGCCCATCGTCGACGAATTACATGAGATTAACCTAGGTACCCCAGAACAACTTGCAACACATATCTTAGCAGGAATATTCCTAGAGAAAGTGGCTAGCTATATACAACTATTAAGAGAGAACAAGGATGAATTCGCCTAGAACTACTCGAAAATGCCTAGACTCAGCCCTGCTGTAGCGACACATCGACTAAACATCATGAAAGACAAGAGACCAGTTAAGTAGCCCCAGAGGCATTTCCATGCAGACCTTATGCCCAAGATCGAAGAAGAGGTCAACAGACTGATACATGCAGGGTTCATTCGGAAGGTCATATATTCACGATGGATATCAAATATAGTCCCAGTAAGGAAGAAGAATGGACATATCAGAGTGTGCGTTGACTTTCGGAACTTGAATGAAGCTTGCCCCAAAGATGCTTTCCCGCTGCCTATTCTAGAACCGTTGATAGATAGTACTACTAAGTGCACGGTAATGTCCTTTATGGATGGACGCTTCGGGTATAATCAAATCAGGATGGCACCGAAAGATGAAGAGGCCATAACATTTTGCACTTCTCAAGGGATATTCTGCTGAATGCGGGAGCAACATACCAATGTGCGATGTAGAATATATTCCAGGATATAATGCACTGGCACGTTGAGTGTTACGTTGATGATTTGGTGGTAAGGTCCAGTGGCCATGTGCAACATCGTGGACATTTGTGTCAGGTGTTGTTCGCTCTCCAAGTGTAGCGTTGAGATGTAGTAATAATTCGGTAGAGACTGAGAACGTCCTCATGGACTAACTTAAGAATTCATAGAATTTCTTCAAATAATCTCTAATTGAAATCAAACTAAAAAAAATTGAAATTTGAATAATCTGTAAACTTGCGATGAGTTTAACAATCTAAAGAAGCACTAAAGCGCCAATGATCCACTTGTAGCTATCCTTGATGCATAATTTGCTTTGGTTTCTCAACTACACAACTGGAATCGAAATTAAATCCTATCTAGGCGGATTATAAAGCGGTTATATTATCAAAACAATCTAACATATGTGTTGTTTATCAACATGATTCCCTCAATTCAAGTTAAGACTTGGGCACACTTAATTGCATAGGCGAATCCTAGTTCTAATAGATTAAGATCACAACCATGATAATTATCAAACCTTGTCACTAGATTTAACTAATATCATAATTTGAACTTGATTCAAATCACATAGACATACAACACATATATCAGACATATAACTCATGGACTAACTCAAGAATTCATAGAATTTCTTCAAATAATCTCTAATTGAAATCAAACTAAAAAAAATTGAAATTTGAATAATCTGTAAACTTGCGATGAGTTTAACAATCTAAAGAAGCACTAAAGCGCCAATGATCCACTTGTAGCTATCCTTGATGCATAATTTGCTTTGGTTTCTCCACTTGTAGTCCTGAGCAAAACATGCTTGAAACAAATCAATCCTCTATAATCCAACTCTCTCTTGGAAACTTCTTCTATAAACTCCAAAGCATACAAGTATCAGAGACAATGAATGATAGAGATTGAAATCTTAAACCTTCCAAATACCGTAAGTGTTCCACATAGAATTCCCACCAATTGATTGATAAATAGAAGATCTAGAACAAGTGTGGTCTAATGTTTAAAGTGAATGCTCATTTCTTGAACTTTAAGGATTATCTTCTTCATAAATCAATCAGACTAGAGACCAAAGTGTACAAATCAACAACAAGCCTTTGACAAGAATTTGCCTTACCGTTCCTTCGATAGCTTTCACACTACTTCCTATTTCCAGCTTAGGTTACGGGTAGAACTTCCTTTGGTTAGTTAGTAGGTAACCATTTTCAGAAATTCTCAACAAATATTCAATAATAACTGAACTTCTTTTCTTTTCATATACATTAGATAGGATTTTTAGAAATCCATATCTTTCATTCTTTTCTCTTATTTCCTCATGAACAAGGATGGACAAAGTTCCCCGGCTTGGTTCCTCAAGACCTTAAATCTCTGTCTAATCGTTCCACAAATCTAATGATCCCTTCCATTATGAAAATTATGTAATGTGAACTAGACTCAAAGTGTTCAAAATTTCTATCAATCATTCAATCTGGGAATTCATATAGAAATCTACTAGATTTAAGATAATTCAAGGATTTTAAAATCACAACACTTCATTTCTCTTCCTTTTATACTCATATTATCCACGGTGTATAGAAATAATATTTTTCAAGAGAGTTTGTAATTTAGAGTCGAAATTTTTTCTACATGATTGTTCAACATGTTCAAAATACTAAATGATGATTCTCACCCCCAACCAAATCTTGCATTGTCCTCAATGTAACAAGATATGAATACAATGATATCATGAGAGCAATGACAAAAACAAGGGGAGTGAGGAATGAGAGTACCTGAGAAACAAAAATTGGGATTCTACCTCCATTTAACAAACTTACTAAAAAACAATTAAAGCAAAAGAAAAAATCCTAATCCTAAACTACACTATACCTCCATCAGACTAGGAGATCAAGTATCCTGATACACAAAATCAGTCAGAGGTATGGACATACCTTCTGAAGGAAAATTCTCAAAGAACGGCTTTAAACGCTGACCATTTGCTTTAAAGATGTTACTGTTCCTTTGATTCAACAACTCGACAGTCCCATATGGATAAACAATTTTGACAATGAAGGGACCAGTCCATCGAGACCTCAATTTTCTCAGAAATAGATGTAACTGAGAATTATACATAAGGACTTTTTTATTGATCGTGAAAGTCTTATGAAGAATGTTTTTGTCATGGAACACCTTCGTCTTGTCCTTGTAAATTCCTGCATTCTCATATGCATCATTTCGGAGTTTTGTAAGTTCATTCAGTTGAAGCTTGCGCAACGAACTCACTTTGTCAGAATCAAAATTCATCTTCTTTAATGCCCAATATGCCCTATGTTTCAACTCCACCGGCAAGTGATAAGCTTTCCCATAGACAAGTCTATAGGTCGACATTCCAATGAGGGTCTTGAAAGCTGTACGGTAAAGCCCATAGTGCATCGATAAGTCGAATCGACCAATCCTTGCGATCAGGGTTGACTGTTTTCTCTAGAATGTGTTTGATCTTCCTGTTGGATATCTCAGCTTGTTCACTTGTTTGTGGGTGATAGAGAGTGCTCACTTTATGAGTAACACCATATTTCTTCATTAATGCTTCAAATGGTCAGGTTAGTGAGACCCTTGATCACTGATAATGACTCGAGGTGTTCCAAATCGGGAAATGATGTTTTCTTTTAAAAATTGAATGACTGTTTTATGGTCATTATTCCGGCATGGAATTGCCTCGACCCATTTTGAAACATAATCAACGGCAAGAGAAATATAAAAATTTTCAAAAGAAGATGGGAATGGACCCATGAAATTGATGCCCCAACAATAAAAAATTTCGATTGGTAAGATTGGATTGAGTGGCATCATATTTCGACGGGATATTCCTCCCAATTTCTAACAAGGCTCACATGCCTTACAAAACTCATGTGTATCTTTGAACATGGTAGGCCAATAGAACCTACATTATAAAATTTTGGCTGTGGTTTTCTTAGCCGAAAAGTGGCCACCACACGCCTGAGAATGACAGAAGGAGATGATACTGTGTTGCTCATGATCCGGTACACATCTCCTTATAATCTGATCGGGACAGTACTTAAATAAGTATGGGTCGTACCACATGAACTTTTTCACCTCGCTGAAGGACTTATCTTTATCTTGCTTTTTCCAATGTGTCGGAATTATACCTGTAACAAGATAATTAGCAATGTCCGCATACCATGGAATTGGGAGACTTTGAAAAGTTGTTCATCATGGAACATATCATTGACACAGTCATCTTAGGGGGATCGGTGAGGACAAATCTAGAGTGATGGTCAACCACTACGTTTTGTACTCCCTTTTTATCTTATATTTCTATGTCAAATTCTTGGAGTAGGAGGATTCATCGCAACAAGTGCGACTTAGCATCCTTCTTAGAAAGAAGATACTTAAGCGCGGCATGATCTGTAAATATGATGATCTTGGATCCAATCAAGTAGGACCTAAACTTGTCCAAAGCAAATATTACAGCTAACAATTCCTTTTTCGTAGTGGTGTAATTGCTTGAGCCAAGTTTAGAGTTCTACTTGCATAGTAGATAACGTATGACTTCTTCTCTTTTTTTGGATTAACATTGCCCCAATAGCGTAATCACTGGCATTGCACATGATCTCAAAAGGAATGCTCCAATCAGGTGGTTGCATTATGGGAGCACATGTCAACATACCTTTAATTTTGACAAAGGCATTTTGACATCCTCATTCCATTCGAATGAGTTTTCCTTTTGGAGGAGGTTGCATAAAGGACGAGAGAGGGTACTAAAGTCCTTGATGAACCTCTTATAGCATCTGGTGTGTCCTAAGAAGGACCGCACCTCTCGTACACTCTTAGGTGGTGGAAGGTTAGAGATGAGATCAATTTTAGCTTTGTCCACCTTAATTCCTATGACTGAGATAATGTGACCAAGGACTATTCCATTCTGAACCATAAAGTGACATTTCTCCCACTTCAACATGAGGTTCTTCTCTTTACATCTTTTCAAAGCAGTCTTTAAGTGCATGAGGCACTCATCAAAGTCACAACTAAATATCGAGAAGTCGTCCATGAAGACTTTGAGAATTCTACCTACCATATCAGAAAAGATGCTCAACATGCAACGTTGAAAGGTGGCAGATGCATTATATAGTCCAAACGGTATCCTTTGATAAGCAAAAGTGCCGAATGGACATGTAAATGTTGTCTTCCTTGGTCCTCTAGGGCGATCTTTATTTGGTTGTACCCTGAATATCCATCGAGGAAGTAAAAGTGGGAATGACCCGCTAACCTTTCTAAGATTTGGTCAACAAAAGGTAAAGGGAAGTGGTCTTTCCTTGTGACTGTGTTTAGCTTTCGATAGTCAATACACATTCTCCAAGCGGTAGTGACCCTGGTTGGCATGAGTTCATTGTTGGCATTGGCTACGATAGTTATTCCAGATTTCTTAGGCACGACTTGAGTTGGACTCACCCATTGACTATCGGATATTGGATAAATGATACCCACATCCAATAATTTTAACACCTCGGCCTTAAAGACCTCCTTCATGTTTGGATTGAGGCGTCTTTGTGGTTGCTTAGATGTTTTCGCATTCTCCTCAAGGTGTATGAGATGAGTACAAATCAGGAGATCTATGCCTTTGAGATCTGCAATTGACCACCCGATGGCATTCTTATGCTCTTTTAGAATAACAATCAATCTACTCTCTTGTTCCTGATCCAAGTGGTAAGAAATCACCACTGGATAAGTCTCATCTCGACCTAAATATACGTATTTAAGATCCATAGGCAAATGTTTTAGGTCGAGCTTCGGAGCCTTGATACTAGAAGGAAGAGGTTTGTTCTCAGTTAAAGGCAAATGCTTAAATGGGTTCTTCCATCGGTTAGTATCAAGTACCGGCATAGAGTCCAAAATGACATCCATCTCTCATACCATGTCATTATCAATCTCATGAGAATGGGCTAAACATGCCTCTAAGTGATCGAAGAAGAATGTCAAGAGGGATGTATTTTCCACGAATGAGTCAATCAGATTTATTCATGGACCTCATCATCACCATCTTGTGGTTATTTGCATAAATAAAAAATATTCAGCTTAGGTGTCATATTTTTGAAGGACATTTGTACAAGCCCGTTTCTACAATTGATAATTGCATTTAAAGTGGCTAAGAAAGGACGGTCAAGTATGACAGGAATTTGAGCACCAGTATCAATTACAAGATGTGTGTCCAAGACAATAAAATCTACTGGATATTAGAATTTATTAACTTGTACAAGCATATCTTCAATCATTCCTCTTGGTATATGAACGGATCAATCAATAAGTTGGAGTGTGGTTTTGGTGGGTTTTAATTCACCTAAACCAAGTTGTTTGTAGACCGAGTATGGGGTGAGGTTAACTCTTGCCCCCAAATCGAGTAAGGCTTGTTCGATCCGGTAGTCACCCATGATGCATAAGATGGTAGGACTGCTCGGATCCTTGTATTTTCGGGGACCTCTTGTTTGATGATGACGCTCAAGTTCTCAGTTAAAAGTACTTTATTGTGTACATTGTGTTTCCTTTTGACTGTATAAAGTTCCTTAAAAAATTTGGCATATGATGGTATTTGTTTTATAGCATCCAACAACGGGATGTTGATCTTCACTTGCTTAAAAATCTCTAAAATTTTCAGATTTTTGTCTAGAGGTTTGGGTGAAATCAACCTTTGGGGAAAAAGAGCAACTGACTTATATTACTTTTTTGGTTCTTTCTCATGTGGAGTGTTGTTAGAACTATCATTCTTGTTGGCAATTTTCAGATCATTAGGCTTTAGGGCCTTCACTGGATTAGATTTGTCAATTGTTTTGCTGCTTCTCAAGGTGGTAATAGCTTTAACATGTTCCATATGTTTGGAGGATGAGCTGGGATCTTATATCTCGAATTGGGTTCATGGGTTATGGAGAGGTTGGGCAGGAAGTGTGCCTTTCTCCATAACGCTATTATGATATTCAACTCTAGCTATTGGAGTTTTCAAATCAATGATGGCTTAAGATGTATTTTGGTTGAATCTTAGTTGTTCTTACATGAACCCATCAATTTTCAGAGAATTAGTCTTGTCATATTCAGCTTGAACCGACACGAATGTACCCAACATCTCCTCAAGTGTAGCTTTTGCTGTGATTACTAGGGATGAACCTAGTAAGGTTGAGCTTAAGGGGTTTTATTTGCATTCGCAGTTGGTCCATTCCTCCAACTGAAGTTGGGATGGTTCTTCCAGCTTGAATTATACGTGTTTGAGTTTGGAGCACTAATGGTCGTTGATAATTGTTTATGGCATTTGATTGTTCTTGCAAAACTTCTTGAAACACAGGAATTGTAGGACAATCCTGTGTTTCATGTTGATTACCGGCACAAATTCCACAAGCATTATCAACAACTTTTATGGGTTTAATCGTTTCTCCTTTCTTCAATTCCATGGCCTCAACTTTTCTTGTGAGGCTAGCTACACGTGTACTTATATTGTCTTCTTCTAAAAGGACATAAATTCATCCCTTTTCTCTTTGTTGGCCTGTCTTGTGATTTGCTGGTTTAGATGTATCCCAAGATTGTGCATTCTCAGCCAAGACATCAAAGTAATCTCATGCTTCCTCGGCTTCCTTATTCAGTGAATTCTCCATTACACATCATCTCTACGAATTGGCGTATGGGCGAAGTCAGTCCTTCATAGAAAAAGCTTATTACTCGCCAACTTGCGTAGCCATGATGTAAGCATGTATTCAATAAATCTTTAAACCTCTCCCAACATTAGAAGAAGGTCTCGTCTTCTTTTTGGGCGAAATTCATGATTAGGTGCCTTATCATGTTGGTTTTATGAGTTGGGAATTTTTTTTTAATGAATTCCCTAGTCATTTCAGTCCATGTGCCAATTGATCTTGGCCTTAATGCATGAAGCCAAGCCTCGCTTTCTCCTTTAGGGAAAAGGGAAACAACAATGTAAGTCGCATAACATTATCTGATACGGTTGCAAAATACATCGTGGTTATCACTTCATCAAATTCCTTAAGATGTTGATAGGAACTTTCACTGTCTAATCCATGAAATTTGGGAAGGAGTTGGATTACTCCCAGTTTGAGATCAATATTCCCTGCATTGTATGGAAAAAATTATGCATGAGGGAGTGCTCGCCCTTGCAGGTTGCAAGTAATCACATAGAGTCCTTGGTTGAGAAGCATTCTCAACTTCGTTCTCTCCCGTTTCCGTTTGATTTTGGCCCAGATTTTGATTGACCCTTGGATCGGGTTGATTTTCAGCCATACTTTCAGACAAAATTCAGAAATTTAAACGTTTTTTAGTGCGTGGTTCCTTATCAATTCCCTCAACAATTCCCCCTTCACTTATTAAGCGATTGTTTGAATCCCGGACCCAATGGGGCATGCAAATTCAAAAAAAAAGAAGGAAACAGAAAAAGAATTATTCCTTCTTTTCTTAACTCCTCTCTAGGACCGAAGCACAATGTGTCTTGGAATGGTTGAGCCAGAAGCAAAGATAAAGACCGATTTCTCCAGGTCAATAGGGGTTCAGAGAACTCCCCACCCACTCTTTGAATTTTTGAGAAAAGTTCAGAAAAAGAAGAAAGAAGAGTAGATTGAGAAGAGCAATCTCTGAGTTTAAGGTGATCTAAGACGGCAGTGCCGACCAATAGGAATTAAAGCAGCTCGAGGCCTAACCTATTAGAGATCAAGGCGGTTAGACCAACCAATAGGAGTCTCCACCCACTCTATAAGAGATGAAAACAATAGGAAAGAATAAAGAAGAAGAAGAATAAGGTTAGAAAGATAAAACCTGATTTGAACCAACCTACTTCTTCTTCAACTTCTAAAAATTTCTGTAAAAATAAAACAAAACAAACTAAGTTAGAAAGATTCTTAAAAATCTCAATAGAAAAGTATTTTCAAAGATCCTGTAAAAACTGTCAAGTCCCCGGCAGCATCGCCAAAAACTTGTTCTCTCCCCAAGTGTAGGGTTGCGATGTAGTAATAATTCGGTAGAGACCAAGATCGTCCTCAGGGACTAACTCAGGAATTCACAGAATTTCTTCAAATAATTTTTAATTGAAATCAAACTAAAACAAATTGAAATTTGAATATAGATGGCTAATCTGTAAACCTGCGATGAGTTTAACAATCTAAAGAAGCACTAGAGCGCCAAGGATCCATTTATAGTTATCCTTGATACATAATTCACTTTGGTTTCTCAACTAAACAACTAGAATCAAAATCAAATCCTATCCAGTCGGATTATAGAGCGGTTATATTATCAAAACAAGCCAACACATGTGTTGTTCATCAACATGATTCCCTCAATTCAAGTTAAGACTTGGGCACACTTAATTGCATAGGCGAATCCTAGTTCCAATAGATTAAGATCACAACTATGATAATCATCAAACCCTGTCACTGGATTTAACTAATATCATTATTTGAACTTGATTCAAATCACATAGACATACAACACATATATCGGATTTTACGAAAAAAAGATAGAACTTTGGTTTGAAGTTCCCACATGAAGATCCAAGTTTTAGAGCGTATTGAATCCGATTCCTCGGAGCGTACAGGTCTAGATCTTTGCAAAACAACTAAAAACTAAGTAAAATCCTTCCAAACATCCATGAGTCATCATCAGATTAAGAAAAAATACTTAGAACTCCAAATTCATCCTTCTCCACCTCCCAATGCTTTAGATCTCTTCTAGGATGTCCCATGAACGAAGTAGAGGTGCCCTTTTATAGAAAAATACAGCCACCGACTTGGAATCTTCTGAAATTGCGTAACTCTTTACGCAGTTACGCAGATAGGTCCGATTGATCGGAGCTCCTCTCCGATTGATTGGAATGTAGTCTTCGATTGATCGGATGATGGTCGATGGATCATAAAGTGTCCGGAGAGTTGCTATTTTCCATCGCTATTTTCGA
The DNA here is from genome assembly GCA_003013855.2 of Liriodendron chinense. Taxonomy (NCBI): domain Eukaryota; kingdom Viridiplantae; phylum Streptophyta; class Magnoliopsida; order Magnoliales; family Magnoliaceae; genus Liriodendron; species Liriodendron chinense. The sequence goes on along the minus strand of ML058463.1, from coordinate 3,723,409 downwards.
TTGATCGGACATGATTCCGATTGATCGGAACACTCCTGATCGATTGATCGGAACTCCTCCAATGAATCAGAAATCTGTCCAGAGAGTTATTCAAAAATTTAGTTTTTCAGGTGTGTCCGATGGATGGTCCGATTGATCGAAGACCTATCGGAACGTCCTCCGGTTGATCGAAGTCCTATCGGGGATCCATCGAAATTGCCTGTTTCTTCAATCTTTTCTGCTTTTTCTTCAAACTTTCTTCACTTGATTTTTTCCTATATTTCTTGATTTTTTAATGATCCTTTAAAGTGCTCTTTTATCTTCAAAATGGTGGAATCTCTTTCTCATCCTGCAATCACAAAACCAAGCATTAGGTAGGTCTTTAAACATGTAAATCATGGATAGTTAGTGATGAACTATGGTTAGAATATGCACATTTAAGAGCTCAACAGGTGTTTTAAAGGTTAAGGAGGAAAAGTTTATGCATGAATCCCCTCAAATGAGCATTCGAGGTAACTTCTGAGAAATTCCTCGGGTTCATAATCAGGCACCGTAGTATTGAGATCGATCTCGCTAAGATCAAAGCAATACGAGACACACCGGCACCAAAAAGTCTAAGAGAACTGAAGAGTTTCTAAGGAAAAATAGCATATCTGTGGCAGTTCATCTCAAACTTGCCCGGTAGGTGTCAGCTGTTTTTGAGATTGAACAAGAAAGGAGTATCGTTTGAGTGGGACTATCCATGTCAGAATGCGTTTGACACACTCAAGGCGTTGTTAGGAAATCATTTGTTCTCGTGACACCAATAAGAGGAAAGCCACTAATACTTTACATCGTGGTGGGCGACAATTCACTAGGGGCATTGCTCGCACAGAAGAACGATGATGGGAAAGAAAATGCACTCTATTACCTAAGCAAGATGCTAGTAGAGGGTAAGTTTAATTATTCGTCAATCGAGAAGACCCATCTTGCACTAATTTGTGCAGTAAAGAAATTGCGGCATTACCTGTCTCTTGCACTAAATTACATTGATCTCGCGGGCCGACCCCATAAAATTCCTGATGAACCAACCTGTGCTATTAGGGCGACTGGAAAAATGAGCATTATTACTTTTTGAATTCAATATCACATATGTGCCGTCCCGGGCAATTAAGGGGTAGACGGTAGCCGACTTCTTGGCAGCCCATCCAATACCAGATGACGAGGAGATGTAGTGTGACCTCCCAGATGAATAGGTCATGGCGATCGGCGTAGCCTTACCTTGGAAGATGTATTTTGATGGAGCTGCAAGATAAGAAATGGCAGGAGCAGGCGTAATTTTCATTAGTCCGAAAGGAGATCTATTACCCTTCTTATTTACGATAACGCCCACGTGCACGAATACTGAAGCAGAGTACCATGTTCTCATCATCTGTCTACAGTTGGCACAGGAGATGCGTCTCAAGATGTTTCAAGTTTACGGTGATTCTAGGCTGGTAATCGGCCAACTGACTACAGAGTTTGAGGTGCATAAACCCATACTATCCCCGTATTGCCATTTAGCCCAAATGTTGTTCGACAACTTTCGAGATGGCACTATGTCACACATCCCTAGGTAGGACAATGTTCAAGCGGATGCGTTGGCTAGTTTAGTTGTGGCTCTTGCCCACCCTGAGGGAAATCCTCTTCATGTAACCATTGAAGAAATAAGAATTTTGCCGTTACTCGAATCGATATGTAACCCAGAAACCTTAAATCCTATATGTTGCTATGAAATCACTGAGGAAAGTTGGAAGTGACCTTTTGAAGATTACTTGAACTATGGGCTCCTCTCGGGAGACCCAAAACTTCGCACACAGGTCAGACGACGAGAAAGTTAGTTCATACTACAACACGACGTGTTATACATGCGCTCATATAATGGAATTCTACTACGATGTCTAGACAAAGAAGAAGCGCATCACACTCTGCAAGAAGCACATGAGGGGGAATGTAGTGCCCACCAATCCAGACGGAATCTGTATCACCATAGACGACGCATGGGATATTATTGGCCCACAATTGTGCATGAAGCAATTGACTATGCCAAGAGTTGTCACCGATGCCATATTCACGGTGACATCATCCACGTACCGCCCGAGGAACTTCATCAGTCGAAAATGTCTTGGCCCTTTGCGACCTAGGGCTAGACATAGTTGGTCCAATCTCGTCACCGTCTACTGAGGGCCACCAATACATATCGGCCGCTACAGATTACTTCTCAAAATGGGCATAGGATGTGCCCCCTGAAGAAAGTCAAAGTAAAATAGATAGAGAACTTCATTAGGCATGCCATCATATACCGTCATGGAATCCCGGAGTGCATCGTGACAGACAACGGCACCCCCTTTGTCAATGACCTCATTAACAGGCTATGCCATAATTTCAAGATCAAGAACTGTCGTTCAACATCGTATTACACATCAGCAAACGGTCTCACCGAAGACTTTAACAAAACTATAATCAAGTTGTTGAAGAAGATAGTGGTCGAAAACAAGAAAGATTGGGACAAATGATTGTTCGAAGCGTTGTGGGCTTATCGGACTACACATCGCACGGCTACAAAGGCGACTTCGTATTCTCTGGTGTACGGAACAGAAGTCGTGATCCACATGGAAGTGCAAGTAGTCTTTGTGGGTCTCACTCTGTGAGTTGTTGACGGATGAATGAAACGTGACGATGCAAATGGCCGAACTTGACGCCCTTGAAGAAAAAAGGCTCATGGCGCAACAACGCTTGGAGATGCATCATAAACGAATACCAGCCTCCTATAACAAAAAGGTCCGCCACAGATCTTTTAGTGCGGTGGCCTGGTGTTAATAATGAAAAGACCAACGTCTTCGACGCAAGGGGCAAGAAGCAAAATTCGACCCCCAGTGGGACCTCCTTTGTGTCGTGGATGAAGTTTATTTGATCGGACCCTACCATCTCGTCGATTGCCAAGGACAGGGAGTTGGATTCACGGCCAGTGGACATTTCCTCAAGAAATACCACCAGTAATACACACACACGCGCGCGCACTGTTACACTGTGCATGTTGTAATCGCTCCGGGAGAGGGAAAGAATCACGATGAATATAGTTGATGAAATATATAATCTCGAACTAAGGTTTAAGGAGTGCTAACTCATTTTTGTGATGATACAGGTCTTGAACAATGAACAAGCATTATAACGCTAGCACAGTCCTACAATACCCTAAGCTATGGGTCAAAACTGAACCAATACAATCTTCCAATAAGGTCACGAGGCTAAACTGACCTATCTCTTCCAACAAAGTCACGAGGTTAATTCAAGTTTAACTGAGTAAATTGTGGAACACACTGTCATTGATTTATTTAGAGTCCCAAGATCATATTGGTTTAACGATCTTAGCCAATGATTCGTGGACATTTGATTGTGAAAACAAGATTGTTTGGACGTCCACTAATTGGATAGTCAGATAATCAAATGGATGTAAATTTTGGTTTATGATACATCTAAGCTAGGAACCATAATTTGGATAGTTTAATTTGTACGGATGATACTCTAGGTATGCATTTTTTTAAAGTAATTTCTGCTTGCAAGCGTATATATGTCACCCTATTCCTGTAGGACTGTCAATGGGCTGGGCTGGGCACGGGCCTGACAAACTCAAATTTTGAAAAAGCCCACCCGAACCATTCAAAATCCCGCCGGTAGACAGCCCTACTATTCGATAGTGACAAAGTTTTCTAATAAAAAAAGAAGCTCTTGGAATTCGCCAACGGAATTGAAATCCCGGACCCAATTTGCTGTAACTCCATGGGTATTTTTTCAGAAACGCACGTGAGCTGAGCCAGGCACGGGCACCTTGTCGCTCGACCTCCTGCTACCTTCTCCTTCCTCATATTAAACTTGTTTGTAAATATATAGTTATAACTCTTTTTTTTTTTTTTTTTTTTTTCTAGAGTGTGTGGAAAATATCTTGTTTTCCCTGATTGACCAAACATCCCTCTAAATAATTATGTATTGTTGAATCGAGTCGAATTGACCTCCCAGTGTCTTCAGAGTCTCTGTAAGCCCGCAAGGCAGGACAATATTCACAGCTTCATCTCTATTTCTTTATTGTCTCATCAACGCATCAGATCACTCCATTGAGGTATATCGAGTCATTTAACTCCTTGAAGATCCAACCATGCAGTAACTCACTTGTACACGCCGTCGTCGGATACATTTACTCAAATTAAGCTGTCCAAATTGTGGAATTGACATTACTAGGTCACCACCTTAAGATCAGATCAATTAAGTGGTTCTAAATTCAATTAATGAAACACCCACAACTTTGGGACAGTGGTAGACTGAGTGATGATAACCTTGTCTCAACACTGAGGTCAAGGTATCGAATCCCAACGTGGGCTAAAATTGGCGGGTGACTAACAGTGTGGGTGTGTGCACTAACAGTGGGATGTGCGAACTAACCCCCAGCTCCGAATCAGTGTAACTGATGCAAAATGATTCATTTCGATTCGCCCCACGATTTAAACAGTTTAATTTGAGTTACATGTATTCCACCAGTACAGATTCTTCTTAGTAGGCTCGTTGTCAGAGTAACAGACTTTTAATTTGTGTTTGGTGTCTAACAAGCCATGATATGCAATTTGACAAAGATTCAACAAACCAAAGCTACAGGCACTTTGATTTCAAAGATTACTGAGCATTATTTCTACAATCTGCGTTATCTGATTCTTGATTCAGGCCACATCCTTTGAGAGCCACTGCTTGTGTATGAATTCAACTTTTGTACATTTGGCACACCTGTTGGATCTGGTCTGTTCATATGCCAAGCACTACATGATCTACTAAGAAATCCCCACTGGTTGGATAACCCTAGATGATTAGAAACAGATACCTAAAAAATCCTAGAATTGGCAGCTAAGATCATTTGGCCAGTGTGATATTTGGTGTATGGTCACCATGGTCTATCAGATGAATTGTCGTCAGTACAAGTTTGCATGGATCATGATCCTTTCTAAGAATCACCATACTTTTCTCTCCCCCATCAGACCCAAAATTTCTTCCCATAGGTCTGCACTCCCAACGCTAGACAGCCCAATTACACTTGGACTACAAGCAGCCACATTCCAATATCCAGCTTTAATCTCCTCCTTCAATTGCTCTTTCTCCCACCCACAATACCCATCAAAGAACCTGAAGTCCCCTATTCCAACCACATTCCTCTTCACCATCTCAGCAGCACACCCCACACTCTCCTTTGTCCCATAATACAACCCCTTCATCACTTCATCAAATACCCCACTCCTACCCACCTGATCATCACCCCCATTCTGAGGGTCCACCAAGAACAGCCCCTCCTCCAGCGGCCCGCCAAAAAACAACGGTCTATCCGAGAATATGCCTGCAACATCTAGGTCAGTTGACCTCGTCTCCTTGATTGACATAAGGGATGGACGGTTGAGTATGATGCCCATGGGCCCCACTGGCCCGGTCGACAACAGAAGAACAACGGTGCGTTCGAAGATATGGACCCCATCAAGCTTCTCTGTTGCGATGAGTAAGCAGCCATGTTCTGGCTCATGAAGCCGGTGGGCCCACTTCCCATGGAGCTTAACTGGAGGAGGATTGTTGGCTCCAGCTTCGTCGACGGCAAGCCAGGTGGCAGGCTCTTCTGGCCTTGAAGCTTGTTCTCCAGCGACGAGCCTTGCTCTGAAAGATCGCCAATCTCGGTCGATGATGGGCTCCCGATCGTCGTTGTTCGGAGTTGGTGAGGAGAGATGGCAACCTGCAGTTTTCAATGAAATCACACAAATTTGAGAAGAGAAGAAAGAAATCTATTAACACCCGAAAAAGAAAATCAGCACGATTCTCTCACTATGCTCCATAAAACAACGTTTGGATGCCTAAATTTGTGTGTACCATAGTTGAAAAACTTGAAATTCAACTCAGTTTGATGTTCAGCCACGAGGGGTGGACTTGAAGACTCGGCTCAAATTAACTCGATATTTACTAGTTAAAAAAATAACAGGTGTTTAAATTAAAAAAAAATAGATGTTTAAATAAGTATAAGATAATGTCTTAATTTGTAACGAACATGGCGCATTGCAAGGTGGTGACACCTATGTCTCTGTGACCCACCTTCCATAACCATTTCACTCAGTGAATGACTCGGTTCGAGTAAAGCTGAGCCACATCGAGTCGACTAAGAAGGCAAGCTTACTTGACGAGTCTTGGCAAGTTCTAACCGAGTCTCACTCGTTGTCGAGTGTGCAAGTGACTTGGCATGAAATCCCCTCGAGAGTCGAGTTGATTCGGCTGAGTTACAAGCAGGGTAATCAAGTTTTAAAACTATGGTGTGTAAAAGACTTAAACGCAGTACTCCAATTCCTTTTAAGATTAGCCAATCCAAAATAGACAATCCAGGCAGTCAAGTGAAATTCAAGCACTTACTAGAAATAGGAGGGACAATTGCACCAATATTTCTGCGAGGAAATACATTGAATTTTCTCTTGTAGAAGATGGGAATTCTAACTTTGGATGAAGTTTGGGTTGTGGTGAGGGAGATGGAGTTGAGAAAACAAGCTTCCATGATCATCGTCATCTCTCTCTTATCTCTCTCTTATCTCTATCGGATAAAAGATGTGTTGAGGGATAAGGCCTTTATATATGAGAAGTGGCTGAATGTGAACCACAAGCTTCGCTCAATCCAACCGGAGTTGGGATATACAATCTCTCCTCCGCTTTTGCTTTTTCCTACGCGGGCCAATGAATAGAGTGCTTTACACGTGGCAAAAAGAAAATGGATAAAACTGGGCACATCCACGTGGACTGCATATGTGTGGCTCCTGATTTCCGCATGGAAATTTCTTTTAATGCCTTTGAAGTTGGGTCCAAGTATGAAGGACTCGTGGCACATGTAATGACGTGGAAGGCTCATAGCCAATGGCTCAAAAGTAGATTTAGAAGAACCCGTAACCAAGGGACGCAAAGTGAATCCTCCAGTGCCAACCGTTGGTGTTGGAAAAGCTCCACGGGCATCACCATGATGTATGTGTTTTATCCAGCTGTCCATCTAGCTCGCTGGATCATTTTATAGCATGAGCCTAAAAATGAGGCTGATTCAACTCTCAGTTACATTGCACCACACCACACCACCACACCACACCACTCCACTGGAAACAGTAGTGATTGAATGCCCACCATTAAAAACTTTGTGGGCCTAAGAAGGTTTTAATTAATGGTGGGCATTCAATCATCACCATTTGTTTCCTGAATCTGCCTCATTTTTTCCTCTCAATTCTAGTGTTTGATTTTTGGAGCCTCTAATAAGTACCAGGCAAATGGGTAATTATTATTTTTTTAGATATTTATGACATATTTGCTCATGTATGATTTGATTGCATTCATTTTAGACGCTAAAATTGAGGATGCCACAAAATATTTGTGAGTCCCATCGTGTGGTATGTCACTTATCCACACTATTCATTCGTTATGCCACTTGAATTTATAACATGATCTAAAAAATAAGGCATATCTAAAACTCGATTGGACCACACGGTAGGAAAAAAGAAAACGAATACATACTCTTGAAATTTCTTGGGGCTGCTTTTTTGTTTGGTGTGGACCACTTGAGTATTGGACCTGCCTCATTTTTCGGCTAATGCTTAAAAATATTATCCTAAAACTTCTGGACAGAATGAATATATCATATACATTACGGTGGGGCCCACAAATTTAAACTAGCTCTTTTGGACTGGTTTTCAAAGAAGGAAATTAGATGAATTTTCAAATAGGGTAAAAGAGTAATTGTAGATACCCACATTCGGCTACAAAGCTGGTTGAGATAGTTGAATGGATGGAGGTCCATACCCCCAAATCCTATATCCAAACCCAGTCAAACTCACCCTTGCAAGCCCCAATCCATAGCTTAATTCAAGCCTAAACGTAGTCAACTCACCTTTAAACATCAGCCCGAAAACCCCCCCATAAGAAAAATCAGTCAAAAAATTCTAAAAAAGTCAAACTTGGTGAGTCAACTCGCTGAGTTAAATCACCGAGTCAACTCACTGGGTTAGTCCAGCCCTTGCACCCAGTCAGCTCACCTTGTCAGTCCATCTTTCAAACACAGTCAACTCACCTAGTTCCGAGCCATAACTTTGGAGTAGCTCCAAACCTCGAACCTATAGCTGTTTTGTTTCAGGTTCGGAGTCCGTACGCTCCGAAGCTGAAGCAGAGTGTCCGTACGGGAGGTCCCCTGCGGGTAGCCCAAAAATATTTACCAAAGCTGCCATTCTCCGTAGCTATAAATACCCCCCCTCCTCTCTTGTTTCAGCATCTATTTCCCTCTCTCCAGCCCGAGAGTTCCGAGTCCATCTCCACCCCCTTTAGCCTATTCCTCCACTAAGGAGAGCCCGAGTGAGAAGAACCTAGCCCTGGTCCAGCCCAGCCTGACCCTCGTTTAAGTCTCTCAAGGTATACAAGTCCTGATCTTAGCCACTCGAAGCCAATCCTTGTGATACCTCCGTCCATTCAGCTACTCTTATATCAGCATCATCTTATTCGCATCTAGCATAAGTGCAACATTTATTATTCTTCCAACCCCCTGCTTATTATTCCACTATAAAACTTGATCAGGTCTTAGCGTATGTTCTGAGGTTTGTCGGCTAGCCCAGAACTTACCCATCAGAAACTCTGACTGATTAAACACACATCATGCATATCGCATAAAGCACCTATCAGTTCGAGCGTATGCTCTGGGCTTGCTTATCTGATTCGAACCTGCCCATCAGAAACTCTTACTGTTCAGACCCATATACATGCATCATATCATTCATGAGAATGTACGATGATTAATTCAGACTTTTAAGTATTAGTTCGATTCTGTGAAGTAAAAGACCATACTTCGGTACAAGCAGAGTGGGTGCATAACACCTTCCCACCCTGTAACTGTGATCCCTTACCTCGAATCTCTGACCACGGATAAAAAGTGTCATTTTAGAGGAAAGAATCTTCGGATTCCCTTCTCTAACATTTCTACGGGGTCTAACCGACTGAAGATTCGAAGTAACTGGCTAGTGGCGACTCTGATCTTATACGAACTCATCCGAACATATCTAGTTTAACCCAACGATAACACGACAACTGAAAAAGCCCTCGAGAAAGAGGTGAGCCAGTGGCAAACGACGATTTACGAAACGCCTTTTCGAAAGGGAGGGTCGGGAGCGCGGAAAGGCGAGCGTCCATAGAATGGCGACTCTGCTGGGGAATATGCGAGTCCCACTAGTCGTGATCCAACTTGAAGAAACATAATTCTTCCTGTACTTGAAAGTCAATAGTCCTCATACAATCTCATCTGCATAGCATTCTATCCATAAACCAAAAATATAGAAAATCCCCCAAAAAAAAGAGTAGAACATATTCCTCACCATTGCGCCTCCTCGGGTTCAACGTTCTCGGAAACAGCTTCCTTACCGCAGCATAATCTACACTAGAGCTCAGCAAGCCAAGTCAGACCATGAAGGGGAAAATCACCTCTTCCCTGCCCTTGACATGGCCGAAGCGCAACCTCTAGCGCAACAATCGATTGAGAACACGCCAATCATGCAAGAATTGGCACAAGGAATGAGAACAATGCGAGAAATGTTCTTGCAATTCATGCAAGCACAAGCTACCGCAGCAGCCAGCAATCAAGTTGGCTCAGTTAAGCAATCTCAACAGCCATTCCAAGCCCTTCTGGCCTTCAGTTAGAATCAAGCACAACCATCGGAGTCTGCCCAAGACTACCGACAATAGCCGTCTCAGCCTTATATTATGGGGCATCCTTCTCAATACCTTCCTGCGGTGACAAGACCATCTCAGAGCATTCCGGCCGCAAAGACTTCTAGTCAACTTTCAGTCAATCTCGCGAGTAATGATCTCAGTAGATTCCAGCATGTCCCCGCTGATGGGACCCATTTTCTTTCTCAGCATGTCCCCGCCAATGGAAACGTTACTCAATTTCAGCACATCCCCGTCAATGGGATTTTCATTCAATTTCCAGCAGCAGGGACAACACCGGAGAATGCTCACAATGGGGTCAGTGTCAAGCCCCCATCAATCAGCGGACAATAGCGAATACCCAACAAGGGGCTCACTTCCCAACATCTTAGCCTCCTACAAATAGGAGCACTTTTAAATTTCAGCACATCCCCGTTGATGGGATTCCAATTAATTTCCAGCAATCTTCAATTCAGCAATCTCCAGTTAATTTTTAGCAATCTTCAATTTAGCAAACTCCAGTTAATTTCCAGCAAGTTCCAATTCAACCTTCAGTTTAGTCTCCAGCTCAATTACAGTCATTTTAAGCACAAGTTCATCAGAATTCAGTTCAATCATTAAGTCAAATTCTGCAACCCATAGTTGCTTTCCAACAAACTCATAGAGTCGAAGACATTGACCACTATGCCGAAGAAGAACGTGCCTTACTATGAGAGGTACCAACCGCTCGAGTAGATCATGCGAAACTGGACGAGTTACGGGAGCAGTTCTAGACCTTGCAAAATCAACTACATCGACAACAAGGGATCGATCTACCCTCGACCAAGTTCGGAGACTTGTGTCCCTTTCTAGATGCTCAGATACCTCAAAACTTTGAGGTATCCAAATTCAAAAGATACGATAGCAGCGGCTGCCCCACAGCACATCTTAAGGCTTTCTGTGGAGAGTTAAGTGCAGTTGCAGGAAATGAAGGAGCCCTCATTCGCTTATTCTAAAAATCTCTAAAGGGCGATGCCCTAGGCTGGTATAAATCATTGGATTGCCATCACATCAGGACTTGGGAGCAACTTTCTCAGGCTTTCGTCGACATATTCGCATACAATCTTGACATGGCACCCAAGAGAGTGGACCTTGCAGCTCTCAGGCAAAGGAGTGGCGAAACATTGTCAGCTTATGTGGGACGTTGGCGAGCTATGGCAGCCAGAATGCGGACACCCATCGACGACGAGGAACAAATCTCCACGATTGTTCATTCAACATATCCTGACATATGTGGGTATCTCATCTCTCATCCATATGCAAATTTCTCTTAGTTGATCCATGTTGGAGAGCAAGTTGAAGCAGGAATCCGCACATATACAATCTCCCCATGAACTCACCAGGCCACTCCAGTCAAACGAAATAGAGTGGAAGGAAGACCTATCGAATATGGGAATGGAAACCGTAGCGGTTTTCCTCCTCGCCCGACAGAAGTAAACAACATCATCGCCATTGCTCAGGGCAACCAGTACATTCCTCCATAGGGACGCCAACCGTATCAGCAAAATCAGGCTCAGCATCAACCTCAGAGGTACCAATCGTAGCCATCGCCACCAGCAACTAAATCCTCAACTACAGCCACAACCACCTCGACAACAGCAACAGTTCTGGGGGAATGGCCAATACTCATATTAGAACAGGCAAAATTACAGGGAGTTCAGGAAATTCACCCCTCACTTAGCCACTCAGTCAAGTCATGATTGTGTTGATACAAAAGAAATTACTCACTCTAATGGCACCCAGGCCTCCTCCAAATCCTCTGCCTTCGAACTACCGAGACAATGAGTATTGTGCCCTACCATCAAGGGCGTGGCCACACCATTGACCGATGCATGGCTCTGAAGAATGCCATCCAAAATTTGATTGACGACCGTAAGATCCTCATCTCTGTCCTTGGAACTCCTCCAGCTGCTCCTACTAACATGCTTCAAAATCCTCTGCCACAGCATCCGACAAACCCCAGTTCGTCTTACAGCCCTGCTGTCAGCAGCATAGAAGAGGGAGAGAGCATTGATCTCTTCTTCTCCCCTATCCAATCCATTTATGCCTACACTTATGAGACAACAAACTCTCTTCCAAACCTGCAAGGGGCAAACCCCTTCCATCCCTCAGTTTTTGAGCCACTAGTACTCGAGGGAGCACCTCCATATGATGCACCAGTCGTCCAAGGGTCTGTCCTTTTGCAAGGGGCACCCTACAATCACCCATGTTGGGAACCAGTTATCCTGAAAGGAGCACAGTCATACATCGAGCCCACATACGAGCCTGTCATTTTGTAAGGGGCAGCTTCAGCTCAGGAACAATTCAATCCGCAATGGAGGGATTATACTTATCAGCAGTAAGAACATATTATCTTAAAAGGGGCTCCCCTAGTCAAGCAATCATGTTATAAGGGGCAACCCCTGTCCCCGAGCCGCAAAGACGCCCTGAAGGTGTGTCGATTACGCTACATCAGCTGGAACGAACAGAAAGACCCCTCACCATATCGAGAGGACCAATGTTCATTCCATTGGAACCTCCCGCTCCAGGGATAGTCTAGCCAGGGCCGCGACCTTATGTGATCTATGAAGATAAGCCTCGACAATATCACTTCGGTACAGGCAACAATACAGTCCTCAAGGCAAAAACTCTATATGAGGAAGACCTGGTACCCCACCAGCACAGCTGCAAGAACCAGTGGTCCTAGAAGGTAAAGGGGAGGAGAGTTACAAGGAAGTCCCATGGCACTACCCAGAATGTGCAGAGGTAGGGAACATGAACCCTAATGGGCGTTGAATCCGAAGAGACAATCAGAACAAAGGAGATCCCAATAGCGCTCTTGTAGGCCTCGACGACAAAAATGAAGCTGCATATGCTGTCGCAACTTAGCTCAAGTCAATCTCTGCCCAAATCTCGGTATGGGAATTACTTTGCACATCTCGCATACACCGAGAAATGTTCGCCAATACACTGAGCGATGCCTACGTCTCCTCAGACATAGCACTCGAACTGAAAGCATTGATGATCGGACAACTTCTAGCTCCGCACGCCATCACCTTCACTGATAATGAGTTGCCACCAGAAAGACACAACCATGGGCGTCCCTCAACATAGCCCTACGATATAAAGACCTCTGTGTCCCACTGGTCCTTTATCGATAACGGCTCAAGATTAAATGTCTGCTCGCTCAAGACTACGAAACGTCTGGGAATCAATCCCTCCTCATTTCGACCTAGCACCATGTACGTCAGAGCATTTGACAACACCCGCCGATCAGTGGAAGGAGAAGTCGACATAGAGGTACAGATAGGTCCAGAAGTCTCCACTATCACATTCTAAATCCTGAATATATCAACCTCTTTTAACATGTTGCTCAGACGACCTTGGTTGCATAAGGTCGGAGCCATATCATCAACTTTGCATCAACGGGTGAAGTATATCTGTGGGAACCAAGTCATTTGTCCATGCGGAGAAGGAGCTCATCATTCCTTCCAATGTTGCTGCCACTGAACCAGATATCCCTATCATCGACATCCAACACTCTGAAGAAGACGTCCCCATTTCATAGTTTCGAGTTCGAGATTGTAAACGCTATCGCCAATCCAGAACTGATAAGTGTGGACTGTGTTTTTTCACCAGCAGAATGTCTGAGTCTCAAGTACCGCATGAAGAATCATTTCAAGTTTAGAAAAATGTCGTTGGTATATAATCAACGCAAATGGGGGCTCAGGTATAGGCTAATCATCATGGACAAAAGAAAAAACAAGTTTCGATGCTTACCCATCCAATTCATCAGGCCAGGAGAGCTTTGCAGAGATCCAAGAAGAAATCTACTGACCGCACTACATAAAGGCCTCCCGATGAGCCTAGCTTGGGCCATGTGGCCTCCCATTCGATGAGACTGGATTCTCGAACCATCTAAGCCTCCAGAAGAAGAAGAAGATGATATAGATGAAAAAGAAGATCACATATAGCTGCTTCAGGACCAGGATACTTTGATACCTGCCCTCGCCGCATCACCACCAGTCAACCAGGGGCACAACTTGCCCATCACAGCATCAATCAACAAAGGGCACAACCCGCCCATTTCTGCAAAAATAGCACCATTAACCATTAGCCAGGGGTAGAAGCAGCCCATCCATTGGACCAAGAAAGGGAAATGGGCAGCCCTGGATTGGTCCGATATCCAGATTCCAAGCCTGTGTCTTGCCGTTGAACCAAACGAACTGCAATGCGAGGTAAGTGATCCGAGAGAGACTGAGTACAACTCAGATCTTGAACCCGACCAGTGAGAAATCATGGTCATTGGGCCAAACCATGATTCTTCACCCGAATCATCAACCCCCACCTCTCCAGGGGAAGGAGTGTGGGGTCCTGAATGGTCATCTATTCCCTTAACTTCTGAATCAGCCAGAGTGTCATCCAAGGGCTCTGGCTTAAAAAAAACTGTCGGTTTAAGTAACGATCGATACCCCGAGGCAAGCTGGGATCAATCATGGTCCGTAATGCATGCTTGTTCAAGGTTCCTTGAATTTCAAAAATCCAAAAAAATAAAAAAATTTCAAAAGCTAAAAACATCTAGCATTTCAATTTCAGAAAAATATCAAAAACTAAAAAGCATTTCTTTTCCTACATTCAATAATGCGCCAAGTTCGTCTGAAGAGTCGCATGAGTTTGAAGTCGAATCATATGATTTTGACATTAAATTAGATTTTGAGCTCATGGGTATGGATGAAGCCCAGGATGGGGAAGATGATGACCCGGCTTCCAAACTAGAGGACCTCCTCAAAAAGTTCGAATCTAAAGCCAATGTTGTAGCCGGTGATTTTAAGGTAGTAAATTTGGGGACACTAGAAATCCCTAGGGAAGTACGCATTAGGAAATCATTTCCACCAGAGATGAAACAGAGAATGATAGAATTCCTAGTTCCAAGACTGTTTAACTTTGCGTTCTCGTATGAAGACATGCTAAGGCTCGATGAAAAGCTTGTTGTACATCATCTGCCAACCAAGACGGATATGAAGCCAGTTAAACAGAAATTGCGAAGAATGAAGCCAGAATGGGCCCTGAAAGTTCGCGATGAAGTCATCAAGTAGTACAATATAGGATTCTTGGTAGTCTCCAACTACCCTGAATAGCTCGCTAACACGTACCAGTACTGAAGAAGGATGTCAAGGTTCGAATATACATCAACTTCTAAGATCTCAATAAAGCCAGTCCTAAAGATGATTTCCCATGAGATACTTCTGGCGGCACTAGAACCGAAGGTTTCATGAGATACTTCTTGATGCACTAGTCCTAAAGATGAATGTGCATCGACCTCCGTGATCTCACTAAAGTCATCAAGTTTGAAGAACGTTTCAAAAGAATGGAATGACGATTGCTAAGTCGCCTTCAACTGCATCAAGAAATATCTCATGAATCCTCCAGTTCTAGTGTCGCCCACTCCTAAACGACCCCTATTGTTGTACATCTCGGTAGTAGCAGAAGCCATTAGCTGTGTCCTCGGCCATCACGACGAGACCGGAAAAAAGGAACAAACAATATATTATTTGAGCCGAAAGTTCACCAACTACGAGACCAGGTATTCCCCAATTGAGAAGACTTGCCTTGCCCTAGTCTGGGCAACTCAACGACTTCGACAATAAATGATTGCATTCCCTATTCTTCTCCTCCCTACTCAAATACCTGTTCGAGAAGCCAGCACTCACTGGAAGCATAGCTAAATGGCAACTACTCTTGTCTGAATTCAACATCACCTATGTCACTCAGAAAGCAATCAAGGGCTAGGCCCTCGCCGATCATCTCGCCGCTCACTCTCTCCTTGATTATCAACCGCTCGAGATGTTCTTCCTTGATGAAGATCTCTTGCTCATCGAAGGAGAAGAGAAAAAGAAGAAAGATGAGTGGACGTTATTCTTCGACGGCGCAACCAACTTTAAAGAAGTGGAATTGTAGCAATCCTCTACTCTCGACATCCCTATTCTAATCTCAAGGAGTATAGCATTCGAGTGCACCAACAACATGGCAGAGTATGAAGCATGCATCGTTAGTCTAAGGGAAGCCATAATCTTGGGTGTCAAGAAGCTACGAGTATTTGGAGACTCACAGCTTATCATTAATCAGACCAATGGCGAATGGAAGACCAAATATGAGAAGTTGATACCATATCATGTGTACCTTAAAAATATGGTCGAAGAGTTCAAAGAAATCACCTTCTCATATATGCCCAGGGCCAAGAATCAATTTGCAGACGCTCTCGCTACTCTTGCATCAATGCTCGAGATCCTGAAAGGAGCTTCAGAATGGGAGCTCACAGTCGAAACTCAAGATGAAACTGCCTTCTGCCTGTAGATAGAAGAGGCCGAAGCCGCCCCTGACAAACCCTAGTATGCCGACATCAAGTAATATCTCAAAACCTAAGAATATTCAGAGGTAGCAACAACGACAGATCGCCTAACCATCATGCGTTTGGCCGGCCAATTCACCATCAGTGGCGAAATTCTTTACAAGCAATCCTATAATCAAGTCCTCCTTCGATGCGTCGATGAAAAAAAAGCTGCTAAAATCATTAAAGAAATACACGAAGGAATCTGTGGCCCGCACATGAATGGGCACATGATGACAAAGAAGATTCTATGACTCGGCTACTATTGGCTCACCATGGAGACAGACTGTTGTCAGCACATCAGAAAATGCTTCAAGTGTCAGGAGTATGCGAATCAAATCCTTGCCCCCTCATCAGAATTGTACAACCTGACAACTCCCTAGCCTTTCTTTATGTGGGGTCTTGACATCATTGGGAAGGTGAGTCCAAAATCATCAAATGGTCATGAGTATATACTTGTGGCAGTCGACTACTTCACTAAGTGGGTAGAAGCAGCCTCCTACACCACAATAGCAGCATTCCAGGTGATCAAATTCATGAAGAATAACATCATATGCCGGTATGGAATCCCAAATGCTGTCATCACATATAACGGGACCCTGTTCGTCAACAAGAAATGATCCGGTCCATCGGCTATTGACCTGAACGGTTGAGATTGATGCCGATTTTTATTGAAAACTTAGAATATATATATATATATATATATATATATATATATATATATATATATATATATATATATATATATATTATTGAAAACTTAGAATATATATTTTTTAATTTTTTTGAAATGATCCGGATCATCGGGTCTAGGCTCGAATGGTTGAGATTGATGTTGGTTTTTATTGAAAGTAGAGTCCCCCGAGAAATTAATCCCAGTGCAATTTAAGGTCTTCGGACCAGTGGATATGGACAGATGGTGGTAAGTATTTTTATGTTTTTCAAGAAAGATCCAAACCATCGAATCTCGAACCGAGCTCTCGAGATTGGTGCCAGCTTATATTGGGAGCAAGGGAAATATTTTTGTAATTTTTGTAATCATCTGGATCATCAGATATCAACTCGAATAGTCGAGATCGATGCTCATTTTTATTGGAAAACTTAGAAAATATTTTTGATATTTTAGAAAGGATAAGGATCATCAGGTCTCAGCTCGAACGGTCGAGATTGACGATAATTTTTATTGAAAATCTTCCGAAATGTTAATCCTGACATAGTTTAAGGTCTTCAGACCCATCTGATCGGTTGCGATTAATTTTTGGATTTTTTAAAAATGATTTGGAGCATCAGATCTCAATTTGAATGGTCGAGATCGATGCCAGTTTTTATTGGAAGGCACACTAATCTCGTTGCATTTATCTTCTAGTGTGCTCTTAATTGGCATAATGATCCTATGGGCCATGGCTCGTCGACTACCCATCTTTGCACATTGGCTCGTGCCAGCAGGTGAGATTACTTTGTGGTGGTGGAGCTTCAATACCTATAAGGAGAGAAAATATCAATAAGAGGATTGAAGTATCGGAGCAGGAGGAGAGATATTTCCCTTTTGGGGAGGATGACTAGGAGAAAGGCGCCGCGGGAGGCAGTTTAAACTTGATGTGCTTGTAGATATAAGAATCAAAACATTTGACTCAGCCGGATGCTACACTCGCTTTTCTAATCGTTCACCATGGGTCCTGATTCCCTTAAGGCAATGCGCAATGGTGTCCTGCCCTAGGATTTAGGCAAAGCTTAAAAGAATTCTTGAGTCATAACTGCCCTCTTTACATCTGTTGAATGTTCCTATTGCTCGGACCTTTCATGTACTTGTTGTTTTTTCCCTTTTCTTAGTCATTATTACCCACAGCGCCCTCTTGAATTTTCATTGCGTCCGGCATGCTCGTGGCGCCCTTTCGGATTTTTACCATGTCCCGGGTATTTGATCTTGCCTGCCTGTTGGTAGTTGTGTTGTTTTTACCCTTGACGCCCTTTCAGATTTTCACCAAGTCTGCATATGACCACTATTTTTACATGGAGCACCCTTTCGGGTTTTCACTCTGCCCTTTTTTAGGCACATCTTTCTCTCTTTTCTTTTAACTTTCTTGATCTTGGCAGCGACAAAGGGCTTGGATTTCCATCATTGCCAGCCGATTGGCTCGCTTTTCTGACCTTATTTCAAGTCACAGTGGTAAAGCTGTCAACTTTAGCTGGGAACCTTTTGAGAGGGATGGGGGAGTGGAGGATTGTGTTCCTTTCGGGTTGATTTTTTTATTTATTTTCTTTTTGCCTTTCCTTTCTATTTTTCCTTTGCTTTATCATTTTTCTCTTTTCTCTTTTTATTACTTTCACTTTTTTCCTTTTCTTTTCTTCTTCTTTTTTTTCCCCCTATTGTTGGAGCACTTATTGGGGGATGAGAGAGGATAATTCTCAGAAGGTCCAACTTTAGTCACTTGACTTCAGCTTTACCAATGTAACTCTTGACATGTTTAGATTAACTCACCTGTGAGATATTTTCACATTGTCGGCATTGATTGGCTTTGAAAGATCCTTACCTCTCAAGTTGGTGAGTCGGAGGGCGCCTCTTAGAAGAACTTCTCTGATTGTCAGGTCATCTTATATTAGCTAGAATTTGCCCCTTTGAGTGAGATAGACATAGCAGTGCTTGTTGCAAACCAAATATGACTTTTCTTTCTTCAACTTTATTCTCCATCAACACTCACGTTGACAAAATTTTGACTTGTACTTAGAGGTTTGTCTTCTGATTTTAAGCTTCTCGAGGAACTCCTGCATCCTTAGAATCTGAAGGACATCCCATTGCCAATGTTGATAGCATGTGGGAACCCGCAGCAACTAATGATATCATTCTTCATGAGAATTATCACGCGAGATCAAAATTTTACCTCCATCCACTTTGTGAGGTAATCGACTGGCATAAGTATGTGCCCTATGATCACTAAATGTTGCCGAGTCGATCTTACTGCTGATGTAGATACTTCGTACAAGGAATAGCTGGAGCATTGTGTTGAGCCTAGAATTGTGCATATTTATCTCCAATTTCATGCTATGTTTACATGAAACAATGTATTTAAATGATTAACTTAAGCTTGTTTTCATGAACGTAGGAGATTGAGAGAGATTTGTGAGAGATTTAGCTAAGTTCGATGATTTAAAGCTTCAAAGGAACAAGTTCCAATAACCATAAATCATGAAGAAATGAAGTATTGAAAATCCCAATCTTAGAAGTGGAAATCTGAAAGTTTTAGATTTTGAGATTGATCTACAAGATTTTGTGATTGATCTACGGGAACTTGAGATTGATCGACAAGAATTTGAGATTGATCTACAAAATTTGAGATTGATCTCAAATCTCCAAAGTGCTAAATAGTTGTTGGACTAAAAGTCGGGATTGCGATCGATCAATAGACCACTTGTGATCAATCGCCTAAGATGAAAAACACTAGAATTTTTTTATTTTTGTTACTTGACTTTGCTGGACTAAAAATAGGATTTGCGATTGATCGCTAGACCACTTGTGATTGATCGCCCGACCTTGCAGATGCTCAAATTTTAGTTATTAGTCGTTGGCCTGATTTTGCGATCAATTGCCCGATCAATCGATGCATTAATCGCTGATGGCGGTGCAGATTTTTCTTACAGAATTTGAAGTTGGTGATTGGATTTTTCTATAAAAGGGGGGCATCCCAAGCTTCTAAAGACATTATAGGACGTGGGGAGTAAGGAGATCAAGACCTAGGAGGCTTCCTAGCCTTCTACTTCTAGCTTTTCTTTCTTTTCTAGTTCTAATCCTTAGTTTTTCATATTTTTCTTAGGCTAACTCTTAGCTAGAACTGAGAGGTAATACTTCTAGATTATTAATGGTGTTATAGTTCTTTGATTTTGAATTTTTCTTTAGTTGTTGAATAATTCATTCTTTAGTTTGAATAAAGTTGGTAATTTTAGAGAATTCTAAGATCGCTTGTGTCATGTACATGGGATGCTTTCGAGTTTCTAAGATTAATTAGATTGGTTTATGGGGTTTTGGTTTGTGAAAACCTTAGATTCATCGTGATTTCTGAATATAGTGAATGCTTCAATTTCTCCATGAATTAAAACATGTGGATTTCTATTAAAACTAATTAATGAAAGTTCATGTATCTTATGTGGAATCTGAGTTAGACAGAATTATTTATTGAATTAGTTTGATTAAAGTTTTAGATTTGTTCTACTTTAATCTAGTGAGAGGGTTAAAGGAAGCCTACAACCCCATATCTTACATGTTTTGCAAGTGCTTGATTTGTATAATTTAGAGGCATGGATTTCCTGCGACCAATACCTTGGTGCTTCAAGTGGGAACTAAATCAATGAATATTTTATCTAAATCAGATTGTTGAATTCTGCTTTAATCGCTCTATCATCTGGCTGGATTGGGATAGGACTACGATTCTAGTTGAGAATTGAATCAAATTAATGGAATTAGGCATTGTTAATAACTAAAAGTGGATCCTTGATGCTCTAGTGATTGTTTTTCACTGTTTTCCCTTTAAAACTGAATTTATCCATCTTTAAAACCAAATCTAGATTAGTTTATTAGTTAGTTTCAGATCCTAGATAGCCTTTGAGTGTTTGAACCAATATTCCTTCCCCAGGGATCGACCTCGGTATCACCGAGTTATTACTGCATCGCGGCCTTATACTTGGGGCTGTGAACACATTATCAGATTGTAGAGTTCCGAAGCACACATATGGATTAGGTGTGCATGTTGCTGACACTTGAAGTACTTTCTGACATGCTGCTAGTAATCAGTCTTCATCGAGCCGTGAGCTTTCTTTCGTTGTTATGCTTTCGTCAATGTATATGCCACACGCTTCAGAGTGAAAGGCGGGCACTGGCCTTTATAACTTTTGATTGACAGGCTTGACGAGTTTCTGATTGAGTCCAGTCAAGTCTTCATAGGATGTCGGATTGGGTAGT
This sequence comes from Liriodendron chinense, assembly GCA_003013855.2. Lineage (NCBI taxonomy): Eukaryota > Viridiplantae > Streptophyta > Magnoliopsida > Magnoliales > Magnoliaceae > Liriodendron > Liriodendron chinense. The sequence goes on along the minus strand of ML058463.1, from coordinate 3,702,326 downwards.
CATGACTTCAAAAATTCGATCATTCCCTGCTTATCTTCCAGGGACAAAGATTCTCAATGCGTACTTCCTTAAAAGCTTCAGGAGACCTTAGGTTTACGATTTTGAAACTCTTCAAGATGACATTGGCTTTTGGTTTTGAACTCATTGAGGAGATCTCTTAGTTTGGGAGTCAGCTCATCATTTTCTACACCATTAGCTTTATCCAAATCCTCGAGTTTGAAGTCATACGAGTTGTCTTAAAAAAAGTGCTTTGACTGACAAACTTGGCACTCTATTGCTTGGGATTTTTGAAAGATTTTTGTTTTTTTTATTGGCTTTGAAAGATTTTATGTTTTTTTTTGGAATTTTGTGAATATCCAGATTTTTTTAAAAAAAATTTTAAACTTTTTAGATTTTAAAATTTTGATTTTTTTAAATAGTCGGTGTTTTGGGCTTTAAGATATTTCTAATTTTTTTTTTTTTGGAGCTTTTGGTTGTAAGGGACCCTGAGCAAGATGGCGATGCGAACCAGGGGTTGCTTGATCCGGCTCGGGGGGCCAAGCATTGTCAGCTTTTATTATGCCGTCATGAAGACTATGAACTAGTTACTTCCCTGCACTCCCTCCCCTTAGGAGGCAGGGCTAAATGGATCAATAGGCAAGCCTTTGCTGTTGTGCCCAGACGTCATGATAGATCTAAGGTTGGACTCCAAGTCGGTATTGGATACGATTTCTCCTGGTTCATCCCTGATGCATTATAGCTCTTCGGGTTCATCCAGCTGAGGTGGGACCAAGACTGCAGTTCAGTCAATCAGGGGAAATTCCTGCCCTTTGCTTGAGTCTTCTTCGGGCAGTTCTGTTAGACTCAATCTGCTTGCTTGATCATTGAGGGTGAAATCTAGCCCGTCATCAGGGTAGATAATCCCTGCATTGATAAACTGGATTGGTGTACAGATGCAGGGATTACCTTCTTCTTGATGACCCTGTCTTCTCCTAATACCTCTGCACTTTAGTTTCCCAATCGAAGTGGGCTGATATCGCAATCTTCTCATTTCCACTTCCTCTTGAACCTCCATAATTTGAGCCGATTCTTGATATTCGAGCTGATAGTAGAAGGTTTGGCGTTCAGGATGAAGGAAGACGTAGTTTGATCCGATGGGACATGCAAGAGGAATTCAATTCAGAGTCTCAACTCAAGACTGTGTATGAGATGTCCTCATCAAAGCATTGTACATCTATGGTCGAGACATTAGGCTCCTGAGGTTCAGCTACTTCTGCTATATAGAATTGTTTAACGTCAGCCCAAATTGTGAGCATCTTGTCTTTGAAGATGTATTTGACCCTTTGGGGAAGGGTTGAAGAGACATCACCGATTTATGAAACCAGGACCGATCGGAAATGAGATGGAATGAAGCTGAGATGTCTAAGAACTAAAAAGTGATGGTTGATGTTTTTGGACTGATTTGAACCTTGACATCAATCTCCCCTTTGACCTGTCTTCTAGAATTGCAAGGAACCATTTTGAGGATTAATGGCTGAACAGAACTGGGCAGGTCCTTTTGAGAGTAGTGCTTATTCCCTCGATAGTCGCCACATAATTGAAGCTAGGCTTTGACTTTGCTAGGGCATGTGGCATGCTGTCCAAGGAAGGGTTTTCTTTTTGGGGCATGATGGCTAGAGTAGGAGTTGAATAGGCAGGTGCTGCAGGCAAGTTGTGCCCCTGTTTGCTTGTTAGAGAGATGGACAAGTTGTGCCCCTAGATGGATGTTATGGGCAGGTTGTGCCCCCGGTTGGCTGGAGTGGGTAGGTTGTGCCCCTGGCTGAGTGATGCTAAGATGGAGAGGTCATCCCCTTGGTTGACTTGAATGGGTAGGTTATGCCCCTGGTTGGCTAGAGTAGGCAGGTTGTGGCCTTGGTTGAGCAATGGAGTGAAGAATGAACCGATTGGAGGTGTCCCTTGCATGATGATGGGCTTTAGGATTGAAATAGCTGGGGGTGCCCTTTGCAGGATGAGAGGCTCGAACTTTGAATGAGAGTCGATGACATGGATAAACTAGAGAGGAGGCACTTCTTGGATGATGAAAGCTGGATAGGCAGGAGGTGCCCCTTGCATACTTAGGGGTGCAGAGACTGGACTAATCAGAGTTGCCCCTTGGAGTTCTGAGATTGGACTGGTTGGGGGTGCCCCTTGCCAACCTTGATTAGGGTACTTTGGGTTTCATCTCGGCTGTTGTTGTTGCTGTTGTCATTGTTCATGCTGAGGGAGGAATAATGCACCTTCCGTAGAGGCAACAAAATCATCTTCTTCCATTGGATGGGGGATGGGAACACTTCCATTACCATTCTCGTATTCGGTGGGCCTTCCTTCCACTATAGGCCTGTACCAGGGAGGCTCGATGATGCCACCAAGGGGAGATCATCGCAGCCCTTATTCTAGCTTTGAACTTGTTCCCCGGCGCGGATGAGTTGGGTAAAGTTTGCATACGGGATGTGAGACTAAGTATCCAGATGTACTTGGGTTTGCCGAGTGGATGATCATAGAGATTTGCTCCTCATCATTTATGGGTGTCTTCATTTTGGCGACTATGGCTCGCCACCATCTAACGTAAACTAATAATGACTAATCATTTATCTGTCTCAAGGCAGTAAGATCCACCCTTCTCGATGCTGAATTAAGATTGTACATGAAACGGTCGACAAATGCTTCAGAAAGATGTTCCCAAGTTTTGATTCGATGGTAGTCCAGTGACGTGTACCATTCTAGTGCGCCACCTTTTAGGGACTTCTAAAATAGACGGATCAACGCCCCATCATTGCCTACCACAACATCTACCTCACCACAGAATGCTCTGAGGTGTTCTATAGGATACTCTGTCCCATCATATCTTTTAAATTTTGGTACCTCAAAGCCTTGAGGAACTATTGCATCGGGAAATGGACAGAGGTCCCTGAACTTAGTCGATGGAAGATCCACCCCTTACTGCTTCTGCAACTTCCTCTTCATCTCTTGCATTTGCTCTCAGAGTTGCTTGATTTCAAAGGAACCAGATGAGGGAGATCTTGTCCCTTATCGGGCCTAAATTGATCCCCTTTCATAATAATTGGTTTCGTTGATGCTTTTATGAATTCTGCTTGGAGGAGGTTAGACCTGGTGATTACTCCCATTATAAGGACTTTGTTGGACTGGAGCTAGGAAAGGAGACTACAAAGAGACTTGGTTGTAGGAGGATGTTGAATTTGACAAGAACTCCCATTGAGTATACGATGTTGGAATTGTCTTGGAGTTCTGGCTATGGGATGTGACTGAAAATGACTCCCATTTGCAGGAGGATATTGGAAGAAATGCTCTGAGGTCAAGGGTTGATCTAACTAATGGCCACTATTAGGAGGGTATCGAAAGTCCTGCATGAACCTTGACGACTGTGGTTGGGATGAACTAAAGGTTGGAAGAGATGGTGGCTATTGTTGTTGTGTTGGGCCAGCCTGGGTGTTGACTGTTGAAACCTGGGCTTATGTGAACTGAAGAAGCATTTCCTGCATGGCCTTTATGCTTTGTTGTAGCTCTTGGATGCCAGGAATTTACACGGATTCTGCTGGGTTAAACTTTGGAGAGGAAGCCTCGGGTTTTTCGAGGGCAGGGAATGGGAGAGCCATAGTGGTTCTGGATTTGTATGGAGTGAGTTGTGATGGAAGGTTGTTTGGGAATGTCTGTCTTAAATATGTGTAATGGTGAGGAAGTATATTTTTTGGGGTTTTGGGATTTTTAGATTTGTAGGATTTTTTATGGGATGCTATGTAAATGCAAATGAGAATGTATGAGGACTATTAACCTTCAAAGATTCGAAAGATTCTATTTTTCAAGTCGGGTCACGACTAGTGGGACTTCGCTATAATTCCCAGTGGACTCGCCATTCTATGAACGTCAGACCCGCGTCTTTTTCTTCCATTTCTCAAGGGTGATCGAGTACAGAATCATAGCGTTTCACTGGTTTGCCTCTTTCGAGGGCTTTTAGAGTTGATTGTTTGATATTTGATTAACTCAAGTCGCCACTAACTAGTTACTTCGAATCTACAGTCGACTAAACCTTGTAGAAACATTGGAGAATAGGATCCAAAGATACCATCATCTAAAATGACTCATTGATCTTGAAATTGTGTCACTTTGATTACACTTGTGGACGCGTATCCGTGCGGAAGCTTAGAGCGAAGCAACCAGAATTATGGCTAAGTCCTAGAGGAGGGGTGATTAGGACATTATGAAAATCTTTTCGCCTACTTATCAGTTTTAACAATTTAAACTAAGTAAGCAATAACACTTCAGCTTCCAAGCCTAAGTGGGTCCAATCACAAGACTATCAAATGGATAAGCGATAAGCTACTTAGTTTAAGCATGCATAGATTAACATATGATTAAACTAATCAAGTACTTAATCTATGCAACCTAAGTACAATATATGATAATGGATCATATAAGCTCAAGTCTGCTCAAGTGAGTGAAAGTACATCTTGTGTGTGTGGATGTGCCTATCAAGTACCTAGCATACATTCTAATTAAGCATTCATAATTAAACGATTAAACACAATGCATAATAAGAAATGTGCTCAAATACAATCACAAACACAATGATGTATAGTGGTTCGACTTTGGGTCTACTTCACTTCTGGTTTAAGTACTCAACCCCTTTGAGCACACTGACATTCACTAGGGAGTTAAATCAGGTTCCTCCCAACCTAGGTGTTTTAACTTGGATCGACCCAACTGAGGAGTTTATAAGTTCCTCCCAACCTACACATTCACACCCTTGTTGGTGGCTCCCCTTGGAGACTTGTTTAGGCTCGACAAATGTGTCAAGGACCGACAAACAACCTTGAAATTTAGGCTTGACAAACATGCCAAGGAGCGGCAAACGTCCTTGTGCTTTAGGCTCAACTAACAAGCCAAGGATCGGCAAACGACCCTAAGTTCGAGTTTGACAAACAAACTCTACACTTAATTCTCACTGGAAAAAGAGTGGATGGACTCTAACAAATGACAACCTTACTTATCGGATTTGAGCCCCGTTGTAGCACAGCTTCGGGTTGCTTCTTCTCGCTCTCCCGTGCTTGAATCAGCTCCCCTTGTGCTCCCCCGATCATTGATGTCGTTGCGTTGCCAATGCTCCAGCTCCAAGATCAACCACCTTACATTTGATGCTCCGACAGAGATGACCAAGGTGTTAGGAGGTGGTGAAACATCTTCAAATGGTAGGAAATGGGTTTTCTAGAGGGATATACCTATTTAAATTCTAAAGTGGTGTTTAGACAAAGGATTTACCAATGATCAAAGTGTCTAAACTCCTGAGAATCAAGAGGGAACAAATCCATTCTCATTTGAGCTTTTAATGCTCCAAGCTTGTGATAAATTACAAGGAGAATGACTTGCAATGGGTTAGGATTAAAGCTCCTAGTGGTATGCAATGGTGGTAACTTCTAACTCCTCAAAATCCCTCTCTTTTTTGCCAAAAAAAAAATCCCCCTCCTTTTATAGATTTTCTTCCAATGGTAAAAAAACGGGCGGATTTGCGTGTCTCTGATTGATAAAAACATGGTCCGATTGATCGGAGGCTACATCGGATTAATCGGAGGTATGTCCAATTGATTGAAAATTTGTCCAGAGAAATTCTAAAGATCTCTGGAACAAATTTCGATTGATCAAAACATGGTCCAATTGATTGGAGGGACCACATTCGATTGATCGAAGGTACTATCCGATTGATCAGAAATCTGTCCAGAGAGTTTCAGACTTTCCTTAGACCAAATTTCGATTGATCGAAACTTTGTCCGATTTATTGAAGTCCCATAGGAACCAATGTCTGATTGATCAGAGATTAATCGAAAACTGTTATTTGGGCTTATTTTAATACAACAACTTTAATTAACCTATTTAATCATGTTTTTTTTATATAATCTAAGGCTAACGGAGATGACTAAGAGTTTTCCTAGTTAGTCCAAGTCATCTAAGAGGATTGGGTGTTTTAGTCTAAAGGGTTAAGGTCATCAAGGCATTTCTTTTACCTGTTCTTCTTCCTTGATGCTTCTTGTCCACTTGAATCTTCGATCTTCAGCTTGCCAACGCTTAACCGACAATACAACACAAGGATTCACATGATTCACAAATAAGGTGCATTAGTATGCCACAGAAAAGTGCACTAACAGATCTGTGGTTAGAGATTCGAGGTAAGGGGCCATGGTTACAAGGTGGGAAGGTGTTAGCAGCCACTCTGCCCATGCAGATGTATAGTCTTTACTTCACCGAATCTGGCTAGTCTTTGAAGGTTAAGATCGATCCTTGTACATTCTCACAAGAAATACATGATGTAATAATGCATGAATATGGGTCTGATCAGTAAGAGTTTCTGATGGGCAGGTTCTGATTAGATCGGCAAGCCGCAGAGCATACGCTCAAACTCTCAGGTGCTATGAAAAATGCACGACGGTGTGTTTGATCAGTCAGAGTTTTTGATGGGCAGGTTCCAATTAGATTGACAAGCCGCAGAGCATATGCTAAGACTGATCAAGTGTTTATAGTGAATGTGATGAGCAGGGGGGTTGGAAGAATAATGATTGTTACACTATGCTAAATATGAATGAGATAATGCTAGCATATGACTAGATGGATGGAAGTGTCGTGTAGGCTAGCTCGAGTGGCTTGGATTGGGATTTGGAAGGCTTGAGACTAGGGTCAAATAGGATCAGACCAAGGCTGGACTTTTCACTTACACTCAGACTTTCCTCAGTGGAAGAATGGGCTAAAACTAAAGAGAGATGAGTCGCTTCTCACAGAGGAGGGCTCGAAGCTGCTGGATGATGAAAATGAATGGGGGAGGGGATATTTATAGTTGCAGTTTTTGTAATTTTGGACGAGGGGTCGCCTGTACGGACGCTCTCCCCAACTTCGAATAGCTAGAGCTCCGAACCTGGAGTGAAAAATACTCCAGGTCCAAGGTTCTTTTCTGGTTTGATTTCTTCCAAAGCTGAGGGTTAGAGCTAGGCTTGGGTTTAGGTTCAGTTTGGGCCTTAACTAGATGAGTTGACTAGGTTAAAGGCTTGGGCTGAGGGGGTGAGCTGACTAAGTGGGTTGATTCATTGAGTTGACCCACTGAGTTGACCCACTAGGGAATTCTAGCATGGTTTTTTCCTACAGGTGGGGTTTTAGGCTGATGTTTCAGGGTGAGTTAACTAGGTTTTGGTTGGACTCGGGTTATGGATTAGGGTCTGGATGAGTGAGTTGATGGGGTTTTGACCTGGGGTTTGAACTATAGACTGGGTGAGCTAATGGGGTTTTGGTCTTATAGTTTAGGGTATGGATTGGGTTGTGGACATTCATCCATCTAGTCATTCAATCAACTTTTCAACCTTGGGTGGGGTGTCTACAGGCAGAGAAGCGACAAATCATTGTCAGTTTATGTTGGATGGTGGTGGGCTATATTAGAATGAAGATACCCATCGACAACGAGGAGCAAATCTCTATAATAATCCACTCAACAAACCCAAAGATCTCTGGATATCTTGTCTTGTACTCGTATGTCAACTTTACCCAACGCATCTACACTAGGGAACAAGTTGTAGCTCGAATAAGGGTTGGAACGATCCCCCCGATGGCCTCATCAAGCTGCCCCGATACAGGGGATAGTGGAAAGAAGGCTTACAAGACACAAGAGCGAAAACAAGAATATTCCCACCACTTCCAATTAAAGTTAACAATATCATTGCCTCTACTCAAGCAGCTCTATTCACCTCTAAGAAGGACAATGGTAACAATAACAACATAAATAGAACCAACAGCACCCTAACCAAAGTCAGCAAATGAAGATGGCCTAAGAGCCTAAGCGGTTCACGCCGATAATCCAAACTTACAGTGAGATACTAGCTGCGCTAGTCCAAGGGCAACTTTTTATCCGGTTATAGCCCAAGCCCCCATAACCCTTACCACCAAACTATAATGAGAACAAGTACTATGCATACCACCAATCTTGGGGCCACACGACAAACCGTTGTTTTAGCCTAAAGCATGCGGTCCAACATCTAATCAACAACAAAAAGATTGTGATTTCGTCTGTCTGTTGGGGTGGCCCATCTTCATGGTGGAGTGACCATGCCTAAAAGGGTTGGAGGACATGCACACACTACGGTGGGCCCACATGTGTAAAACTAATTGCATATAATATAGGGGTAAAATGATCAATTGCTCAAAGATTATGTTGTTGTTTCCTTGTGTGGGGAATCTGCAACAAGACTTTCACACATAGGGAAGGGATATGTAGAGCTGTACACGAGTCGAGTCGAATCGAGTATCACCTTGCTCGGTGCTCGATTCGAACCCACATACCCCTGCTCGTTACTCGGCTCGACTCGATCGAGTCGAGTAGGCCCCTGCTTGATTAGCAGACAGAGCGAGTTCAAGTCGATTTCGAGTTCGAGTCGATTTCGAATTTCCAAGCCGAGTTCGAGTTCGATTCTTTCGAGTTGAGTTCGAGTTTGTATTTTCAAGTAAGGTTTGTTAAGCTGAGTTTGAAGTACTAATTTTCTACAAACACAATCACAGATTCACAATTACAATCATTGATTCAAATTTCTAATTCAATCACAATCAGAATTACCCATTCTAACTTAGTACTAATTCACTACAATTTTAAACAGAAGTTCACAATTACATAATTCATAAACACAACATGAACTTAATATCCTCTATAGGATGAATCACTACCATCGTCTAATTCATCAAAGGAACTGGTATCTATTTGTTCATATATATATTCATTCACCTCATCTGATCCAAAAGGTGAAGAAAGTTTTCCTTCGTGCTCTTGTATGACTTGAACAAGATTTTTCAAACATTCTTTATGAGACAATTTATATGTAGTACCAAAGACCCTATAAAATTCACTGAGACGAGTAAGAAACTTTGATTTGTTACTATTCTTCTTTTTCTTGCTCGTGCTCGATCCTGCTTCATCATCATGTTGTCGATAATGTGTCTCTTCCATACTGCGTTTCAAGGCCAACTGAATTTGTTATTCTTCCAAAGCATCTATGTCAGCTTCATTAATTCTCCGTGCACTGGAAGATCTAGATAGTGTAGATATTTTCCTATTCGAATCTAGAAGGGCCTGAAAAAGAACTTGGACCTCATTTGGGGCTTTAGGGCATGGTTTTGCATCATCACCTCGACATGCCAGGTGTAACCAAAGCCGATTTGTTTTATTAACAAATTTTGCCCCACACAAATGGCATACAATTTTTGTCCTTCCTGACGTTGGGGATTCAACTTGCAAACCATAGTCCCAAACGTTAGTCAATGGGTCGGCTGACGACGACATATCTACATTCATTTTTTTAAAGGAACTAATGAGTACGTTGGAATAAAAAGAAATATAATAATTTAACATCATAATTAAAAATTAAACATCATAATTAAAAATTAAGCAAAATAATAACTTAATATTAGAAATAGAGATAAGCGAGATAATAAACAGAAATAGATAAGTCATAATAAAATATAAAAAGTATTCATCCACACATCCAGACTTGCAGTTTGTTCAAATAAAGTCAGATAATAAAATTACATCACTTTCATCCAAAGTCCCAAAAAATAAATCAAAATTGTTTTCATGTTACAGGTACAGATGCAGTTGTCGTCGGAGTTTCATCTTCAAACTCCTCTTCCTCTTCCATATCGTCTACATTATCAATACCTTCTCAGATCGGATGCAACCAGTCTTGTATACAAATCAATGCTTTGATTGTGCTTGATGAAAGTGAGCTCCGATGCTTGCTGACAACCCTAATTCCCGTGTTAAATGCAGTCTCTGATGCCACGGTCGAAATCGGTATAGATAATGTCTCGCGCCATCAGTGATAATGTAGGGTACTTTGATTCGCTCACTCTCGTCTTCCACCATCCCAATACATCAAAGTCCGAACGCATGACAATTGATTCATTTAAATACATATCCAACTCTGATAGTTTTGTCCGATGATCTACTGTCTTTTCTTTTTGTAAGAAAGAAATGTAATCATTAAACACTTCGTCATCGGTTACAGAAACATTTATAGCACGAACTTCTGATGCACCTGATATGGAAGAAGTACTAGCACATATTTTGTACAAATCTTCGAATGCAGTACGAACTTTGTCCGTTTCCATCTTCGTCCTATCCGGAGAATAAATCTTCGAAAAGATAAACCTAACCATGCCCACATTATAACGAGGATCAAGAACCACTGCTAAGGTCATTAGTAAATGACAATCGTCCTAATACTTACCAAACTTCTTTTTCATTTTAATTGCCATATCTTGTAAAAAAAAGGACCTTCAAGTGCGTTGTTTTGTAAGACAATCTTTATCTTCTAAAGAGACGAAAGAAAGAGATTTGCAGTCGGATACTTGTTTACCGAGAAAATCTTCGTGCACTTGAAGAAAACCTTGAGAAACTTATGAACTTCTTTCGCTTTGACCCAATCATCTTCATTTGGCAATCAAGTATACAATCTGTCACGCACCGTATACTCAGAAAATGCAATCTCGAATCCTATCGCCGCATCCAACATCTCATAGGTCGAGTTCCAACAAGTCCATACATCTAACTTTAACAATTTATGAGATGTAAAATTCAGATGTTGGATGATGTCATTCCATATATACAATCGCGAAGGCGACCCCCTGATATATTTTACACTATTTCTTATGTTTTCAAGCGTATTTTCAATCATGTTTAGCCCTTCTTGTACAATTATGTTCAGAATGTGGGCACAACACCTGACTTGGAATATTTTTCCATTGAAAAATAAATTTTCAATTGTCAAAAAATTGTTACGGAGACTTGTAATTACATTGTCATTTATTGATACATTGTCTAATGTTATTGCAGATATTTTTTTTTTCTCAATACCCCCACTCTCGTAGACATTTGTAAATGCAATCTGCAATAGATACACCATTGTGAGGAAGAGGCAGGTGGCCGAACTTACATAGCTTCCAATCTTAGTCGACGTAGTGCGTAGTTAATGACATGTATCACTTTCTTTGATTGGACGTCGTCCACATATTAGAAGTCAAACTAATTTTGGACACCGATGTCAACACTTCCTTGAGTTTCATCTTCTCAATTGAGTACATCTCCATGCACTCTCTCTTCACAGTAATGTGGAAAATCTTCTTGACTTTTGGATTAAGGTATTTACAGAAGGCCAGGAATACTTTACTCTCCACCATCCTGAAAGGTTTTTCTTCAACAATCACTAATCGAGCGAACCACTCTTTCAACTTCTCTTTTTCAAACTTATGCGTTAGAAGAACCCCTTCGAAGTCATCCCCTTCAGACTTACTAAAAGACAATAGTTGTTGGCCTACAGGTGGTTTTCGAGGTTTTTTCGAACAGGTATGCTTATGTCTGTTTAAACTTGTTGTTGATCCCCCCCCCCCCCCCCCCCCCCCCCCCCCATTCTTGGTGTATAATGTCTTGCAGTTGTTACATCTGACTTTCAATACACCGTTCACCGTGATTTCTTCAAAGTCATCCCAAACTGACGATCTTTTTTTCCTCTAGCTGCCGTTGAGGTCGACTCCCCCTCCACAATTAAAGGAGATGTGGCTGATGAAATTGCGTCGGGTAGCCTAACACGACACCCTACGCATACGCGTGCGGAAGCTTGAGGAGCAACTAGAATTATGGCTGAACCTATAGGAGGGGGGTGAATAGGACCCTTTTTTTTTAAAAAAAAAATCTTTTCGCCTACTTTAACAAATCAGCAAATTAAAATATGTAAGCGATTAACACTTTGGCTTCCAAGCCTAAGTGGGTCCAATTAAAAGACTAGCAAAAGATAAAGCAATTAACAACCTAGTCTAATCAACTCATGTGGACTAGAGAGGATGGATCAAGAAATGCTCAAGTCAACATGAGGAGTGAAAGTACATCTTGTGAGTGTGGATGTGCCTATCAAGTGCCTAGCATACATTCCTAACTAAGCATTCATAATTAACAAATTAAACTCAATGCATTAAAGAGAAATGTGCTCAAGATCAATCACAAACACAATGATGTATAGTGGTTCGACTACTTGTCTACTCCACTCCCGGTTCAAGTACTCAACCCCTTTGAGCACACCGGCATTCACTGGGGAGTTTAAATCTGGTTCCTCCCAACCAAGGTGTTTTAACTCGGATCCACCCAACCGGGGAGTTTACAGGTTCCTCCCAACCTACACGTTTGCACCCGTGTTGGTGGCTCCCCCTTGGAGACTTTGTTTAGGCCCGACTAACGTGCCAAGGAACGGCTGACGTCCCTAGATTTTAGGCCCAACTAATAGGCCAAGGATCGACTGACGACCCCGGGGCGAGTTTGTCAAACAAACTCTACACTCAACTCCCACAGGGAATTGAGTGGAAGGACTCTTAACAAGACAACCTTACTTGTCGGATTGAGCCCCTTGTTGCGCCGCTTCGGGTTGCTTCTTCTCGCTCTCCCGTGCTTGAATCAGCTCCCCTTGTGCTCCCCCGATCTTTGACGCCGTTGCTTTGCCAAGGCTTCAGCTCCAAGATCAGCTACCTTGCATGTGATGCTCCATTGGAGATGCCCAAGGTGCTAGGGAATGGTGAAACCTCTACAAATGGTAGGAAATGGGTTTCCTAGAGGAATACACCTAAATGGACTCCTAGGTAGTGTTTAGACAAAGGATTTAACTATCATCAAGGTGTCTAAACCCTAGGAATCAAGAGGGAACAAGTCCTATTCTCAAGATGCCATTGAATGGCCCAAGCTTGTGATGAAAACACAAGGAGAATGGCTTGCTATAGGTTTGGGATAGAGCCTCTAATGATCTCTAGCAATGGTGGCTTCTATCTCCTCAAAATTCCCTCTCTTAGCTCAAAAAACGAATCCCCCTTTTAAATAGATTTTCTTCCAACGGTCAAAAAACGGGCAGATTCGCGCATCTCCGATTGATCGGAAGAAGTTCCGATTGATCGGAGACCTGTCCGATTGATCGGAGACAAGTCCGATTGATCGGAAATCTATCCAGTGAAGTCTCTGGAAGATATTCCGATTGATCGGAACACTGTCCGATTGATCGGACGGACCCCTTCCGATGGATCGGAAGACTGTCCGATTGATCGGAAATATGTCCAGTGGATTTTCAAGGTTGCTGGAAAAATTTCCGATTGATCGGAGATTCTGTCCGATTGATCGGAGCTTCTGTCCGATTGATCGGAGTCATATCGGAGCCACTGTCCGATTGATCGGAGTCCTATCGGAACACCTATCGGAAACTGCTGTTTGAGCCTTTTTTATTGCAGCAGCTTCCACCTCTTAAATTAGTCTATCTTATCATGTTTTTCATGGAGTTCTAAGACTAATAATGATGACTAAGGGAATACCTAGTTGGTCCAAGTCATCTAAGAGGTTATGGGTTAGGTTTTGGTCAAGGCAAGGCACACCAAGGCATCACTTTTACCTGTTTCTTCTTCCTTGATGCAGCCGGTCCATCTTGAGTCTTCGTTCTTCGTCTTCATTAAGCTCAACCGACACTAGACCCACTGACCTAAGTAATTGACAAACAAGGTGCACTAGTATGCCATAGAAAAGTGCACTAACAATCTCCCCCTTTGTCAATTACTTACAAAAACCTAACCTACCAAAACAAATACATGTACAAGAGATTACATTGATATGAAATAAAATACAGGACTCTTGACATGCCTAAACTAAGCAGCTCCTCTTCAGTTTGCTCCCCCATAACCTGTCAATCCCTGCATCACAAAACATAGCAAACTAGTTTTGGTGGGACTTGATCTTTCTCCCCCTTTTTGTTAGCAATTGACAAGCTATTCTCTCCCCCTTAATGATGCAACAATTAAGGTCAAGGTAAGAGAAGATAGTATGTCATAATTATAACTATAAACACATGCTAACAAGGAGAGTATAGGGTGCATGATACATAAATACATGGAGCATGCTAAGGAACATGATTAACAAGAAAATGAAACTATCTAAGCAAAGTTAATCATGCATAATTGGTCATCTATGATATACACTAAGCATTAAAGCTCAAGGGCTTATAGCCCAATCAACCAACCTCCCCTATTGGTATATCAAGACCAATACTAAGCAAAGATTAGCATAGAATGAAGCATAAAACTCAAGATGATTAACTAATCTAAGCATGGTGATAATCTAGCAAGCAAATGTATCAAATAAAAGCAAGGCTAAATTACCAAAATTTGGGCTCATGAGGCTTGAATCCTCTGATTTGCCCATACACACATAAATGAGGCTGAAATCCTCAGATTTACCTATAAAAGCATTTCTAGCTACCCTCACTAACTATGTTTAGTTTGATAAGCCTAAGGGTAACTAATTTCCTCAACACCCTCATAAAATGTAGCATGAGGTGAGGGGTTGGGAACTCCTTCTACTCCTAGAAGGGATAGCGGTTGGGATCCCCTCTTAGATAAGCGGGAAGAGGGGTAGTGGTGGAAGCCGAGAGAGCTAGATCATTATGTTGGCTCCCATCACTAGCAGAGTCATCGGATTTGGAGTCCGACTCCTCCGTATTATCCCACTTGGCAGCCATCGCCTTTTTACCTTTCGGTTTAGGCGTTTCCGGACAGTCGGGGGCAATATGGCCACGTTGACCGCAACCGTAACATCGGACGGATGAAGGTTTGGATGATTTCCCTTTATGTTTATCACCCTTCTTGTCCTTCTTGTCACGGTTATTCCCTCTATCAAATTTGAGGAATCTCTTGAATTTTTTGTTCAATTTTTCTTCCTCATCATCCTCATCATCGCTATCTTCCTCCGACTCACTCTTAATTTTCTTATGTTTGTGAGAGGATTTTAGGGCGATGTTTTTCTTCCTAGAGGGGGCCTTAAAGTGTAGTTCATGAGTTTGTAGGGAACCTATGAGTTCTTCTACTTTCATGTTATCTATATCTCTACACTCTTCTAAGGCAACTATCTTGGAGTCAAATCTTCCCGGGAGGGACCTAAGTATTTTTCTACAAATCCTTCCTTCCGGAACCCGATCCCCCAAGACAAACATGGAGTTGCAAATATCTGACAATTTAGTATAAAACTCCATGAAAGTTTCAGACTCTCCCATCCTAATGTTTTCAAATTTGGTGGTTAAGAGCTGAAGCTTCGAGCGTCTTACTGTGCTAGTTCCCTCGTGGGTAACCTCAAGTATATCCCACGCTTCTTTTGCAGTT
Organism: Liriodendron chinense; assembly: GCA_003013855.2. Taxonomy (NCBI): domain Eukaryota; kingdom Viridiplantae; phylum Streptophyta; class Magnoliopsida; order Magnoliales; family Magnoliaceae; genus Liriodendron; species Liriodendron chinense. Next base: position 3,687,098 of record ML058463.1, on the reverse strand, counting down.
GCGCATGTGAGAATGCGCTGAAATTCTTCCGGGGAAACCGCACAGCAAATCGCATTGAGAGCTTTGGCATTTGCCATGTATTGAGCTCTCTCTATGTCATCCCATTTGGAATCATCTTTGGGAATGACAATATGTTTCCCATCAACCTCCACTTGCTCGGTGGGCAAGGTATATCCAGTTTGTGTGCTAAGCCACACCGGACGGTCCATGGATTGGAGAAAAATTCTCATTCTCGCCTTCCAATAAGCATAGTTGGACCCGTCAAAGAAAGGTGGACGGTTGGTGGCACTCCCATCTCGGTTAGACATGATGCTAGTGCTCCGGTATCGGATCTTACTCTAGACGGTTACGTCCTTGAAGAGCAACCCGCTCTGATACCAATTGAAATTGCGTCGGGTAGCCTAACACGACACCCTACGCATACGCGTGCGGAAGCTTGAGGAGCAACTAGAATTATGGCTGAACCTATAGGAGGGGGGTGAATAGGACCCTTTTTTTTTAAAAAAAAAATCTTTTCGCCTACTTTAACAAATCAGCAAATTAAAATATGTAAGCGATTAACACTTTGGCTTCCAAGCCTAAGTGGGTCCAATTAAAAGACTAGCAAAAGATAAAGCAATTAACAACCTAGTCTAATCAACTCATGTGGACTAGAGAGGATGGATCAAGAAATGCTCAAGTCAACATGAGGAGTGAAAGTACATCTTGTGAGTGTGGATGTGCCTATCAAGTGCCTAGCATACATTCCTAACTAAGCATTCATAATTAACAAATTAAACTCAATGCATTAAAGAGAAATGTGCTCAAGATCAATCACAAACACAATGATGTATAGTGGTTCGACTACTTGTCTACTCCACTCCCGGTTCAAGTACTCAACCCCTTTGAGCACACCGGCATTCACTGGGGAGTTTAAATCTGGTTCCTCCCAACCAAGGTGTTTTAACTCGGATCCACCCAACCGGGGAGTTTACAGGTTCCTCCCAACCTACACGTTTGCACCCGTGTTGGTGGCTCCCCCTTGGAGACTTTGTTTAGGCCCGACTAACGTGCCAAGGAACGGCTGACGTCCCTAGATTTTAGGCCCAACTAATAGGCCAAGGATCGACTGACGACCCCGGGGCGAGTTTGTCAAACAAACTCTACACTCAACTCCCACAGGGAATTGAGTGGAAGGACTCTTAACAAGACAACCTTACTTGTCGGATTGAGCCCCTTGTTGCGCCGCTTCGGGTTGCTTCTTCTCGCTCTCCCGTGCTTGAATCAGCTCCCCTTGTGCTCCCCCGATCTTTGACGCCGTTGCTTTGCCAAGGCTTCAGCTCCAAGATCAGCTACCTTGCATGTGATGCTCCATTGGAGATGCCCAAGGTGCTAGGGAATGGTGAAACCTCTACAAATGGTAGGAAATGGGTTTCCTAGAGGAATACACCTAAATGGACTCCTAGGTAGTGTTTAGACAAAGGATTTAACTATCATCAAGGTGTCTAAACCCTAGGAATCAAGAGGGAACAAGTCCTATTCTCAAGATGCCATTGAATGGCCCAAGCTTGTGATGAAAACACAAGGAGAATGGCTTGCTATAGGTTTGGGATAGAGCCTCTAATGATCTCTAGCAATGGTGGCTTCTATCTCCTCAAAATTCCCTCTCTTAGCTCAAAAAACGAATCCCCCTTTTAAATAGATTTTCTTCCAACGGTCAAAAAAACGGGCAGATTCGCGCATCTCCGATTGATCGGAAGAAGTTCCGATTGATCGGAGACCTGTCCGATTGATCGGAGACAAGTCCGATTGATCGGAAATCTATCCAGTGAAGTCTCTGGAAGATATTCCGATTGATCGGAACACTGTCCGATTGATCGGACGGACCCCTTCCGATGGATCGGAAGACTGTCCGATTGATCGGAAATATGTCCAGTGGATTTTCAAGGTTGCTGGAAAAATTTCCGATTGATCGGAGATTCTGTCCGATTGATCGGAGCTTCTGTCCGATTGATCGGAGTCATATCGGAGCCACTGTCCGATTGATCGGAGTCCTATCGGAACACCTATCGGAAACTGCTGTTTGAGCCTTTTTTATTGCAGCAGCTTCCACCTCTTAAATTAGTCTATCTTATCATGTTTTTCATGGAGTTCTAAGACTAATAATGATGACTAAGGGAATACCTAGTTGGTCCAAGTCATCTAAGAGGTTATGGGTTAGGTTTTGGTCAAGGCAAGGCACACCAAGGCATCACTTTTACCTGTTTCTTCTTCCTTGATGCAGCCGGTCCATCTTGAGTCTTCGTTCTTCGTCTTCATTAAGCTCAACCGACACTAGACCCACTGACCTAAGTAATTGACAAACAAGGTGCACTAGTATGCCATAGAAAAGTGCACTAACAGCTGACGCACCAGCATAGGGGTAGTTGGGATTTCTTCACTAGCCATATATACCACAAAACGTTCCGACAAATTATGATCTTCAACATCTACGGTTGTCAACTGTAATTCAATCCTAGACACCTATATTTACCTAACTGTCTAAATCAGTCACTCATCCAAGGTTGGATAGATTGTAATGCCTTCATTTTCCAATTTAAATGCCATGCCGTAATTCCGGCAACATCTCCCCTTATCTCTGCAGATATATTCATCCTGTATTTGATTCCCATTCAATCATCCACACAAAGTGTGGACATTTGATAGTGAAAATAAATGCAAAAAATATATCCAGAGAGAAAAGGAGAGACGAACCAGAACACGTGTATGCATTTAAATTGGAATAAATGAAAAGATTACAATCTATTTAACCCTGAACTGTCCAAAACGGGACAATTTGAGCAATTTCTATACCTCCAAGAACACATTGTATCTATGTCTGGACATATAGAAATCCTCAAATGGGCAATTGATTATCTATCCTATATTACAATTATAAAAATAAATCATTTAACTAATTGAATATTAAAAAATAATTTAAACAGCAGCATGTAAGTTTGTAGCATTTAACAATATTGTTAGCTAAGCAATTTAACAAGCTACTACATGTATGTAACAAGTAACAACATCATTAAGTAAACAATTTAACGAGGGGACAACATGTAACAAGTATCAATATCACATATCAATCCACACATCCATCCCATCCATCCATCCAACCATCCATCCCATCCATTCATCCATCCACACATCCATCCCATCCATCCAACCATGCATCCACACATCCATCTAACCATGCATCCACACATCCATCCCACACACATCCATCCAACACACACACACACACACACACACACACACACACACACACACACACATAGAGGAATGCTCACCTACGAACCATCTCTCACAAGAACTCATGAGAGATTTCTTAAGGCTCATCACACGTGATGTGTCCCTAAAATCTAAGCCATCCATGTGATGCAGCACCTCGAAAAACCCCTACAGCCCAACTTTCAACCTAGTTCACAAATCTGGTGGGTCATGGCAAATGGAAACAGTTTCCTCCCTTGATTTGCCTCTCTTTCTCTTCTATGGCCCACCAAAGTTCTGGATCAAGTTGAAATTTGGGCTCCGGAGGTTTTTCGGAGTGCTGCATCACGTGGACAGCTCAGATTTTAGGGACACATCCCGTGTGATGAGCCCTAAGAAATCTCTCACGAGTTCTCATGAGAGATGGTTCGTAGGTGAGCATTCCTCTCTCTCTCTCTCTCTCTCTCTCTCTCTCTCTCTCTCTCTCGATATATATATATATATATATATATATATATATATATATATATATATATATATATATATATATATATATATATATCTGTTAATATATTTATATAATATATTATGAATCTAATAGGGGTGACCGGCACTGGACAGGGCCCAGCCGATCACCCGCATTTTCATGAAAATGAGGGGGGAAGGGGATTACCCGGGTGGCTGTCGACGAGGAAAATGAGGGGGGAAGGGGATTACCCGGGTGGCTGTCGACGAGGAGGTAGGCAGCTATTGAAACGGGTGGCTGACGACGAGCGAGCGTCGTGCGTTTTGAAACGGGCGGCCGGCGACGAGCGGATGTCGTGCGGGCAGAATGAGGGTGGCTGGCGACAAGCGAACAGGGTGAGGGTCACCGGCGACTAGCGGAGGGTGGCCGACGACGAGCGGGCTGGGTGAGAGGGGTGAGGGACTGAGGTTTGCCGGCCGGCCGAGTGGGTTAAGGTTAGGGTTTGAAAAGACCAAAAGGGGGGCGCTCGGGCGGTAAAGGTAAAAGGTAAAAAAGATATGGGTAGGGTTTAAAAAAATGTTATATATATACTACGGCTTCGAGCCGAACCAAGTCGAATCAAATCGAGCCGAGTTTGAGCTAACAAACGAGTCGAGCCGAATCAAGCATGACTCTGCTTGAAGCTTGCTCAAACCCAATCGAGTATCAGAATTTTGACTCAGCTCGGCTCAAACTCACTTCCGATCTGAGCCGAGTTGAGCAGCTTCCATGCGAGTCAAGCGAGTTTTTCGAACTTACTCGACTCGTATACAACTCTAGGGATATGTAATAATTCAAAACGGAGAGGTGTTTACAATTGTTAGAAAACAAAGGGGATTTGTTTACAATTATCCTTTAAAACTTCCAAGTAAGAATTCAGAATTAAAAGTGAGATTATTCAAGACTATTGCAATTAAAAGAAAGAAAAGAAGAAGCTAAAATAGCTAAGAACAAATGCCTAGAAACTAGATAGATGAATAAATTGGTACTAGTTCGAACCCTGAATGCTATAAATTTCTGATTTTTCCATTCTCCATCAAATGTACTTAGAACTGGAAGATACAATTTCGAGCCAAGCCCATGTTTCTGATCTTGATCACCCCCAAAAAAAATAAATCAGGCACACCTTGATCAGAACCCGAAAAATAATCAGGCAAATCCCATGAGAAAGTAATTGAGTTAGAATCCTTGAAGATAATACTTTTCCAACATGGTGTGTTGGCTCACCGGCATTTGTAAATTTTAAGTGAAGTATCAAGATACATGGATTGTAAAAAATCATAGAATATAGCCAAATCACAAATCATCAGTATATCATATATGAAACTGAAAATCCTTATGTTTCTAGTAAAAAGTAATATTAATATTTGTCACATTAGCTTATGTAATAAGGACTAGGCACATTTAAGTGAGCCTTTTCTTTTCAATACTTAATTCTCTGTGGGATTTTTGGAAGCTGCAACTAATGCAAATATTCTCCCTTCAATCCAATCTTCTTAGCAAGTATTCGATCTGAACTTCCTTTGTCAATGGCATGATCCATTCTCCATAGAGACGAGCAACTAAGCTTGGCTTGATTTTGTATACAGGAATACCTCCACTTTTCTCCTCATTGAGACCAATCTCCTGACCGTAGGTCTTCGCCTTCATTTCTACTCTTTCCTTGATAGCTGCTTCCACCTTCTCATACGTTAGCAAATCCATCAACTGTGCCCTATCCTGCAAAATCCAGAATGTAAAACATGAGTATCAGTTTTATAATCCAAGAACAAAAAAGAAAACGAAAAAAAAAAAAACAAAACAAAACAAAAGACTGAAGAAAAACATTTAAAAAAGAAAAAGAAAAAGACCATGAAGTGGGAACCAAATGGGAAAGAATGTATACTTGTGCTCTGATGGCAGCCTCGTAGACAACTGGGGAGGCTCGAAACTTCGCCTCTGCTACAAACTTACCATAATGGATTCTCTTTGAGAGCGCCTGCAAACATGACATGACATGGGAATCTGAGTTGGGTAGCAAATGAACACTTGAACTTGCCACCAATCATGGCAAAACAGACAATGGGTGAATGAAGATGACAGAACAACAAAACCCAAAAGTTTTAACAAATTCCCCAGCTAATTAGTTCGATGCAATGGTGAGATAAACATGGGTTCCAGCTACTTCTAACTTGGATATGTCAGTGTTAGACATGCAAACCTAAGAGAACTAGACATTCCCACATATCTGAATGGTTATATATGGCATTGAAAGATATGAGATTAGATAGATGCTACTTCCATAAAAGCATATGATATAGAGACCATCTAATATAAACAAACACATTAAAAGCCATACATACATTTAAAATTAAAAAATACAGGTCACACATCAGTAATACATTTTTATTTTTTTTTATAATAGCTGCTCTTACATGTGTCTGGAACACATGTTTGACTAAGGAGTTTTTAAATTGGAGTTCCACTGTTCCACAGATGGATGAGATAACAGGCCTCTATATGAACATGGGAGAACACTATGAGAACGATTCTGATCATATGAGAACTGCCGGGATCACCTACTTTGAAACCTGAGGTTTTCTGATGAAATAGTTCTATTACAATGACTAAACTTTGGAGACAAATCAGAGACTCACCCTAAGCTTTTGCCTCCGCCAATCAGGCAGGGCCGGAGGAAAGTTCACAACCTGCCTTCTCATTTCTAACAACACCCCCAATCTGTAAGCCTTCCAATACGCAATACAAAAAGATGATTCCATCGAAATTGAGCTTCCACAGCATCCATTGCCCTTTTCTCCTAGGAGGTTCACCATCCACTAGTGCCCCCCAATCCTGTAACAAATCCATCTAGAAATCCCCTGAAATTCCTTCCTCCTAGGAGCCTATTTGATGATAGATGCTATGGAATGTGGTTTAGGCAATATAAGCACAAGGGGCATGGTGGTGGAGTCGGTAAGGCAGGTCATGGGGTTTGGAGGATGGCGTTGCTAGCAGGATTGTCAAGCATCTGGATTGAGAGGAACAATAGATGTTTCAATGACATTTCTAGGGACGCAAAGTCAGTTTTCGGTATGGCTCGATCCCTTGTCTCAGGTTGGGCGGCTACATCAGATAAGCTTAAAGAGTGTAAATCGTCTAGTCTGGACTGGTTGTCCTTGTAATTTTTTGTTTTCTTTTGCGGCTTGTTGCCTTTTTTAATAAATTATCAGTTACCCTTCAAAAAAAAAGGGGGGGGGGGGGGGGGGGGGGGGGGGGGGGGGGGGAATGTGATTTAGGCTCTTTCCTTGACATCTTGTGCCTGAGGCTCTAAAGATATGGGATTTAACTTTGAGCTTTCAACATCAATTGGATGTTGCTTCCACCCTTCTTTCTCTTAAAGGGTACCCATGACCACCCTCAAAATCCCGTTATATGGTTTAAAATATCTTCAGATATAATCGGTTTCAACTGGAACCAGTCAAACAGACACACGAGCATGCACACGCACACACCATTGTCCCGTATCGGCGCACCAAATCTACTTGGTTTTGTCTGAGTCGTTCTGCACCAACCCTGCTCAGTTTCATCTGAGTGAAGGTGAGTCGGGACAATTCAACATGCAGCAAATCTGCTCAGTTTTGTGAGAAAGGAAGGGATTCTTTGCCCAATGTGTGTTCAATGGTCATAGGGGGCCCAACCCAATGAATAGCCCAGTCAAAGTGAACACATGGCGGACCCTCAATCAGATGGATCATAAACCAAAACTCATTCAATTTCATTACTGGAATATTGGGTGGACATTTAATGGACGGTTGGACCGAAATTATCATCTAACAATATGAATTCAACAAACAAATGTCCATTAATCAAAGCCTTGGGTATCTCAACAGATCTGATTTTTTAGATTATAACCTATATACAGTGGGTCGAGAAATGTGGACAGTTTAATTAACCTAGTTTAGGCCATGCGTGCAACTTCTAATTGTCTATATATCAACCAACACTCTCCCAGAGTATCTAATAAATCCTTTTTTATATTTATTTGTGTCTGTGCGTATATGAGAGACAGAAAGGAACAAATTGTGACAAGGGTTGATTTCCAACCTTCCGGTCTACTTTATGCCTCTCTTTCATTTGCCTGAAATCGGTATTAGAGAAATTGGAAAAACTTAGAAGGGATTTCTTATGGCAAGGAGCATCTGACAATCACAAATTTCATTTGATGAAATTGGTTGATGTATGCAAACCTCAAGATGGAAGAGGCACTGGCCTAACAAAGCTCTCCTCGATAAATGGCTATGGAGGTTGGGATCGGAGGCTGATTCTTTATGCAAACAAATTATTGAGAGGAAATATGGTCTTCAATTAAGGGGATGGTGGACTCGGGATTCCTCACTTCACAGAGCTTCAAATCTATGGAAATCAGGTGCTCATTGAAAAAACAAATTCTTGGTGGGGGAGGCTTTCTCATTGGGTAATGGTGAAAGGATCCGCTTTCAGGAGGACATCTGGTTATGTGACAAACAGTTACGAGACTCCTTTCCTCAGTGCGAAACAACGCTTCTCGGTAATAGGAAATGAAACAATATGAGCCCCACCATGTTGCAGGAAACTTTTGGACGAAGAAGCCGATGACCTCGTGTTAAGCTCTTAAATGTATATATTCTAACCCCATTTCATCACTAACTATGCTTGAAATATATGATTAAAGACCTAACTAATACATGGTTTTGTGGTTGTAGGAATGAGAGAGAGAATTCATCAATTCAAGGCTTAGAGACGCTGTTTACAAGCATTGAAGATCAAAAGATCAAGCGCCAAAGGGTGGAAGAAAGAAAGTAAAGGAGAGAAGAAGGAAGTGCAAAAAATTGCACTGAAGACCGGTTGGCCATAGCCCAGGACCGGTCGTCCGACCGGTCTGAACGCTCAACAGGAGGACCCCTGCTGCCAACCTTGCTGGACCAATCACGATCAGTCGTCCACTACTCAGACCGGTCGTCAGACCAGTCATTGAATTAAAAATTTGGGTTCGAATTTCCAGAAAACTCCCTAGACTGTTTTTTGCCTTTTGCGACCAGTCGTCCGTGAGCTCAGACCGGTCATGCGACCGGTCGTCTGCGTAACAGAGCTTCTTCTACAAGCTCCGAAATTTGCTGCTCAAAGTGCAGTTTTTGCGGATTTTCTCAAAGTTTCTTCGCATCTAGGGCCTCAAACCTTTCAAAGGACTCATCTAACTCGTTCCTAAGGCATCCTAGAAAAGATCTACGAAGGTGGGAGGCGGAGAAAGGCGGAATCGGAGTTCTACAACTCCTCTTAATTTGTTCTTCTAGTTTTCATGTTTTTAGTAGTTTTTATGTTTCCTTGGATCATGAACGGCTAAACCTCTTAGCTAGGGCTAAGAGGTGAAGCTGATAGTGAATCTAAGATGCTTTAATTCGTTTTTATGTTTTCAATTTGAATTTTTATTGAAGAACAATGGTTATATGAAGTTTGAATAAAGTTATACGTAGTTTCCCTTAATCTTATGATGGCTCATGGATGTTTGGAAGAATTGCTTTAGTTCTTAATTGTTTTCCATGGATCTAGACCTGTACGCTCCGAGGAATCGGATTCAATACACTCTAGACTTGGATCCTCATGAGGGAACTTCAAACCAAAGTTCTACCTTTTGTTCTTAAGTCCAATTTAGGTGTTGCTTATGCATGTGATTTGAATGAAGTTCAAATCATGATATAGTTAAGACATAGTTTGATGATTATTATGGTTGTGATCTTAACCTATTAGAACTAGGATTGACCTATGCAATTGAGTGTGCTCAAGTCCTAACTAGAATTGAGGGAATCATGTTTATGAACAACACATGAATTGGACTGTTTTGATGAATTAACCGCTCTATCATCCGACTAGATAGGATTTGATTTCAATTATAGTTGTGTATTTGGGAAACCACATCGAATTAAACATCAAGGATTGCTACAAGTGGATCCTTAAACCCCTAGTGCTCTTTATTATTGATTACATTCAGTTTTAGTTCAAAATATCTATCTACATTCAATTCCAAATTCCTTTTAGTTAGTTCTCAATTAGAAACCATTGGAAGTGTTTTATGAGTCCCTACACAAGTCCCTGTGGATCGACCTCGGTCTTACCGAGATTATCACTACATCGCAACCCTACACCTGGGGAAGCGAACACCTCGCTAACCTCTTAAGGTTACTCTGTTCCACAAAGCTTAAGGTGCCCATAAACGATACCATGATATGGTTCGAGGAGAAATCTGGCCAATGATCCACAAAATCTCTATACAGGCTATTCAGAGTCTCCTCTTCGGAATCCTTGCCTCGCCACACTGCTCACGTTTGGCACTATGGGACTCCTCCCAAATATGCGGTCCTAGCTTGGCTAGTTGGAAACAATAAAGTCCTAGTAGTGGACAATCTACATTGAACGAATTTGCCTCTCACAAATGTGTGAGAAAGCTGAGGAATCTGTGGTCCATCTCTTTCGTCACTATCCCTATGCAAAAGACTTATGGGACAGCTTCATCAGACTTTCCACTCACTGCATGTATCTATTGAGCTCTTAATTGTGCATATTCTAACCCCAATTAATCACTCATTGTGCAAGATTTTCATGCCTCAAAGACTAATTGAATGCATGTTTCGTGATTGCAGAAATGAGAATGGACTCTGCTTAATTGAAGATAAAAAGAGCCTATTTAGAACCATTTGGATGAAGATCGAAGGAAGACCAAAGAAAGAAGGAAGAAAGAAAGAAGAAATTGAACCAGCAACAGGCCAAGACCGGTCGTGACCGGTCGGCCAGGAAGGTCAGACCGATCGTGCGACCAGTCGGCCAACTTTCCATACAGGCTGAGCTCTCTGGACATTGGCATAACGCAGTCCGACCGGTCGTGACCGGTCGGCCAGGCTAGTCCGACCGGTCTTGACCGGTCGGACAGAGAATTTTCTTCTTCCAGAGCTTGCTGGACTGTTTTCCCAGTGAGGCACGACCAGTCGCGACCGGTCGGCCAGTTACTCAGACCGGTCGTGCGACCGGTCGGACGTGCGTAAGATGCAGAATTTCGATTTCTGGCGCCGAAAATCTCTGCGCACTGCGTAAGTGTTACGCAGATTCTCGAATTTTCTGAAGTTGCGGAGCCTCTCCGCTATAAAAGGACACCTAGGGATCGTTCCTAGGGTATCTTAGAAGGGTTTAAGCAAGCTTGGAGGCGGCAGAAGTGGATTTCGGAGTTTCACAACTCCTTCTAGTTTGTTTTACTGTTTTTATGATTTTTTTTTTGTTGTTTCATGTTTCCTTGGATCATGAGCAGCTAAACCTCTTAGCTAGGGCTAAGAGGTGAAGCTTGTAGTAGATCCAAGATATTTCAATTCGTTCTGAGTTGGTTTTAAGTTTGAAATTCATGTTTATGAACTATGGTTTGAAGTTTATACAAGTTTTAAGTAGTTTTTCTTAGTCTTATGATGACTCATGGATGTTTGGGAGAATTACTTAAATTCTTAATTGGTTTGCATTAGTCTAGACCTGTATGATCTGAGGAATTGGAGTACGCTCTAGTACTATGATCTTTATGTGGGGACTTCCTACCAAAGTTCTACTTTTCTGAATTTCTGTAATGTGTATGGACTGTGCATGTGATTTGAATCAAGTTCAAATCATGATCTAGCCTTGTCTTGTGACAGGACTTGAGGATGGTTATGATTGTGAACTGAACCTTTTGGAATTAGGACTGACCTATGCAATTGAGCATGCTCAGCCTAGCTTACATTGAGTGAATCTTATGCATTGGACTTACATATAACAGATTGTTTAGTTTAACAGCTCTATCATCTAGCTAGATAGATCTTAATATCGATTCTAGTTGAGAAAGTGAGAAACCACAGCGGATTGAACATCAAGGATTGCTACAAGTGGATCCTTGAACCCCTAGTGCCTTTTTATCATTATTTACCTTCAATTTAATTCAATTTTGTTACTCACATCAAATTCATACAAAATCTGGTTGTTAGCTTTCAATAGATATTATTGGATGTATTTGTGAATTCCTACACAAGTCCCTGTGGATCGACCTCGGTCTTACCGAGTTTATTACTATATCGCAACCCTACACTTGGGGAAGCGAACAAGTTTTTGGCGCCGCTGCCGGGGACTTTGACGGTTTTTCACAAATTTCTGAAATTAGTATCTATTTAGGATTTTTAGGATTTTAGGACTAACTTGGCTTGTTTATTTGATTTTTCTTTTTAGGGATTTCTAGGAAGCTGAAGAAGATACAAGGATTTCAAGTGCCGAATCAGGTTCTATCCTTCTAAACCTTACTCTTCTCCTTCTCCTATTCATTCCTATCATATTCATCTCTTGTAGAGTGGGTGGAGACTCCTTTTGGATCTCTAAAAGGTCGGCCTTGTGCCACCTGGATTCCTATTGGTCGGCTCTGCCGTCTTGGATCACCTTGTACTCAGAGATTTCTTTTCTCACCTTTACTCCTCTTTCTCCTTTTTCTGCACTTTTTCTCAAAAGATTTAAAGAGTGGGTGGGGAGTTCTCTGAACCCCTATTGACCAGGAGAAATTGGTCTCTATCCTTATTTCTGGCTTAGCCATTGCAGGACACCTTGTGCTTCGGTCTTAGAGAAGAGTAAAGAAAGGGAGGAATAATTATTCTTTCTCTTTGTTTCATATTTTTTGGTTTTGCATGCCACATTGGGCTCGGGATTCCAATAACCGACTCATAAGTGAAGGGGGGATAGTAGAAGGGATTGACAGAGAGCCATGTGCTAGGAGACATCTAAACTCTCCAATTTTGTCTGAAAACATGGCTGCAAATCAACCTAATCCGATGGCCAATCCTAATCTGGGCCAAAACCAAACTGAAACGGGGGAGAATGTGGTTGAGAATGTTCCCCGACCAAGAACTTTACGTGATTTCTTGCAACCAGCAAGAATGAGCACTCCCTCATGCATAGTTTTTCCACAAAATGCAGGGAATGTGGATTTGAAACCGGGAGTGATCCAACTTCTCCCTAAATTCCATGGATTAGACAGTGAAAGTGCCTATCAACAACTTAAGGAGTTTGATGAGGTAATAACCACCATGCACTTTGCTAATGTCACTGATGATGTGGTGAGACTCAAATTCTTCCCTTTTACTCTTAAGACAAAGCTAAAGGTTGGCTTCATGCATTAAGGCCAAGATCAATTGGTACATGGACTGATATGCATAGGGAATTCATAAAAAAAAATTCTTCCTACTCACAAAACAAACATGTTGAAGCGCCTTATCATGAACTTTGCCCAAAAGGAAGATGAAACCTTCTTCCAATGTTGGGAGAGGTTTAAGGACCTATTAAACGCATGCCCACATCATGGCTATGAAATTTGGCGGGTTATAAGCTTTTTCTATGAAGGACTAACTTCACCCATGCGCCAATTCGTAGAGATGATGTGTAATGGGGAATTCATGAATAAGGAGACTGATGAAGCATGGGATTATTTGGAAGAATTGGCCGAGAATGCACAGTCTTGGGATACATCTAAACCAACAAATTCCAAGACTGGCCAACAAAAGGAAAAAGGGGGAATTTACGTCTTATCGGAAGAAGATAGCTTAAGTGCATGTGTGGCTAGCCTCACAAGAAAAGTCGAGGCCATGGAATTAAGGAAAAGAGAGACGATCAACTCTAAGGACGTTGAAACTGTTTGTGGAGTTTGTGCCGGAAATCAATATAAAACACAAGACTCAGCAGTTCAAGACATATTACAATAACAAGCAAATGCCATAAACAGTTATCAACGGCAATTTGGTGCTCCAAACTCAAATACGTATGATTCTAGTTGGAAGAACCATCCCAACTTCAGTTGGAAGAATGGACCCACTGCGAATGCAACCAATATCCCTAAAGCTCAACCTATACTAGGTCCATCTCTAGTCATTACTCCAAAAGTTTCGCTAGAGGAGATGTTGGGTGCATTTGTATCGGTCCAAGCTGAGTATAACAAGACTAATTCTCTGAAAATAGATGGGTTCATGCAAGAACAATTGAAATTTAATCAAAATACAACCCAAGCCATCAATGACTTGAAAACCTCAATGGCTAGGGTTGAATCGCACCTCAGTGCTAGGGAGAAAGGCACACTTCCTGCCCAACCTCTTCCTAACCCAAGGACCCAATTTGAGATACAAGATGCAAGCTTATCCTCCCAACATATGGAGCATGTTCAAGCTATCACCACTTTGAGAAGTGGGAAGATTATTGATAAATCTAATCCGGTGAAGGCCCCACAGCCTAATGATCCGAAAATCTCTAAAGAGGATGATAACTTGAACAACACTCCACAGGAGAAAGAACCGAAAAGGCAATACAAACCGGTTGCCCCAGTTTCCACAAAGGTTGAATTCACCTAAACCTTTAGACAAAAATCTGAAAATTTTAGAGGTTTTTAAGCAGGTGAAGATCAACATCCCATTGTTAGATGCCATTAAACAAATTTCGTCATATGCTAAGTTTTTGAAGAATATTTGCACGATAAAAAGAAAAATACATGTGCAAAAGAAGGCATTTTTGACAGAGAATGTAAGCGCCATTATAAATCACGGGATGCCCAAGAAATACAAAGATCCTGGTAGTCCGACAATATCATGCATAATTGGAGACTACCGGGTGAAACATGCTTTACTTGATCTAGGAGCAAGTGTGAACTTAATACCCTTTTCGGTCTATGAACAATTGGGTTTAGGTGAATTAAAACCCACCAAAACCACATTACAACTCACTAACCGATCGATTCGTATTCCGAGAGGGGTGATTGAGGACGTTCTTGTCCAAGTTGACAAGGTCTACTACCCAGTGGACTTCATTGTCTTGGACACACAACCCATGGTTAATAATGGCCCTCAAATTCCTGTCATACTTGGCCGTCCATTCCTAGCTACATCAAACGCTATCATAAATTGTAGGAGTGGGGTCATACAAATGTCCTTTGGTAATATGACGATTGAGTTAAATGCTTTCAATGTTGACAACCAACAAGAGGATGAAGATGAAGAGGTCCACGAAATAAACATGATCAATTCTATTGTGGAAGATGTGTCCCTCTCAACTCCTTACCCCAATCACTTAGAAGAAGATGCGGCCTATTCTCTTGATAAAAATGTTGATGTGATAGGGGACATAGTCGCACCTTTTGAGTCGGTATTGGCATATAACGTTAGCAAAAAAGAGGGATGTGGAAACAACACTTTGTTGTACTGAGAAATCAATTCATATTTCCGCACCTCATGGATCATGCATAGCGATCCCTACCAACCCTGGGATGATCCATATTTGCAAATTCAATGCCCAGGAAAATCTGAATGGAGACATTTTTTCTGATAATATGACGATGTCTCCCCTTATACATGTGGTAAAAACATTAATGAACTCACTGAAATTCTTTTTTGGAATCTTCAGTGGCTTATCTGGATCACTCACACACATGTGTATTGTAACACAGGATATTGGATGATGTTATTGCAAAACCTTTTGATCCATCTAATGATTCTGCTTGACTTTATGCTCTTGGATGAGTTGATGGAATTGATCTCCTAGTCTGACGGAGGTATAGAGTAGTTAGGATTAGGATTTTGTTGCTTTTGTTTGCTTTCGCTTAGGTTTGTTAGAAGGAGGAAGAATTCCACTTTTCACTCTCAGGTACACTATCGTTCCTCACTCCCTTTTATTTTCAAATTGCTCTCATGTTTTGCTTATTGCACATCTTTTACATTGAGGACAATGCAAGATTTGGTTGGGGGGTGTAAGATCACTTGGATGAATCCAGCGTTTTGTAACATTTCAAGCAACTGCGTAGAAATTTTTCGATTTTTCAACAATTCAAGACTCTTTTGGAAAACTTTGCTTCTATGCATTCAAGATGATATGAGCATAAGAGGGGGAGATATGAAGTGAGTGAGGTTGCAAGTTTTGAATTTCTCACAACATAATGATTTTATATGTGAATTCCCCTATTTTTGTGATTGATAGAAAATTTGAACACTTTTACATCTAGTTCACATTACACGATTTTCACGGGTTGAAGGGATTATGTGATTTGTGGATCAGTTAGATGTTGATTCAAGGTGTTGAGACATCAAGCCGGGGTACATTGTCCATCCTTGTCCATGGGAAAATAATGAAAGATATGGATTTCTAAAAATCCTATCTAATTAAAAAAAAAGGGGGGGGGGGGGGGAAAGGAAGGATGAAATTGGGGATGACGGAAAAATGGTGGAAAAATCCGATTAGGGCTACCTACTACCAACCGGGGGATGGTCTACCCGTAATCAAAGCCGGAAATGGGACGTAGTGTGAAAGTCGTCGGAAGGACAGTAAGGCAAATTCCCGTCATTGGCTTGTTGTTGCTCTATATACCTTGAGATCTATAGTCTGGTTGATCTATGAAGAAGATAATCCTAGAAACTCATGAGATGAGTTTTCACTATCCACACTAAATTGAATTTGTTCAAGTTCCTCTATTTATCAACCAATCAGCGGGAATTTCATATGAATGCTTATCATGTCTTGGGGGTTTACGGTTTCAACTCTGTCACCACATATTTCTGAATCTTATACTTGTGTGTCTTGGGACGTATAGAAGAATGGTTTCTGAAAGAGAGTTGAGTTTTGGAGAATGAAACTTGTTTCACGCATGTTTTGCTCGGGACTAGCAAAATGCTGGTTGGGGGGTGTGTTAAGCTCTTAATTGTGCATATTCTAACCCCAATTAATCACTCATTGTGCAAGATTTTCATGCCTTAAAGACTAATTGAATGCATGTTTCGTGATTACAAGAATGAGAATGGACTCTGCTTAATTGAAGATAAAAAAAGCCTATTTAGAACCATTTGGATGAAGATCGAAGGAGGACCAAAGAAAGAAGAAACTGAACCAGCAACAGGCCAAGACCGGTCGTGACCGGTCGGCCAGGAAGGTCAGACCTGGTCGTGCGACCGGTCGGCCAACTTTCCATGCAGGCTGAGCTCTCTGGACGTTGGCATAACGCAGTCCGACCGGTCGTGACCGGTCGGCCAGGCCAGTCCGACCGGTCGGCCAGAGAATTTTCTTCTTCCAGATCTTGCTACACTGTTTTCCCAGTGAGGCACGACCGGTCGCGACCGGTCGGCCAGTTACTCAGACCGGTCGTGCGACCGGTCGGACGTGCGTAAGATGCGGAATTTCTATTTCTAGGCGCCGAAAATCTCTGCACACTGCGTAAGTGTTACGGAGATTCTCGAATTTTCTGAAGTTGCGGAGCCTCCCCACTATAAAAGGACACCTAGGGATCGTTCCTAGGGTATCTTAGAAGGGTTTAAGCAAGCTTGGAGGCGGCGGAAGTGGATTTCGGAGTTCCACAACTCCTTCTAGTTTGTTTTACTGTTTTTATGAGTTTTTTTTGTTGTTTCATGTTTTCCTTGGATCATGAGCAGCTAAACCTCTCAGCTAGGGCTAAGAGGTGAAGCTTGTAGTAGATCCAAGATGTTTCAATTCGTTCTGAGTTGGTTTTAAGTTTGAAATTCATGTTTATGAACTATGGTTTGAAGTTTATACAAGTTTTAAGTAGTTTTTCTTAGTCTTATGATGACTCATGGATGTTTGGGAGAATTACTTAAATTCTTAATTGGTTTGCATTAGTCTAGACCTGTATGATCTAAGGAATTGGAGTACGCTCTAGTACTATGATCTTCATGTGGGGACTTCCTACCAAAGTTCTACTTTTCTGAATTTCTGTAATGTGTATAGACTGTGCATGTGATTTGAATCAAGTTCAAATCATGATCTAGCCTTGTCTTATGACAGGACTTGAGGATGGTTATGATTGTGAACTGAACCTTTTGGAATTAGGACTGACCTATGCAATTGAGCATGCTCAGCCTAGCTTACATTGAGTGAATCTTATGCATTGGACTTACATATAACAGATTGTTTAGTTTAACAGCTCTATCATCTGGCTAGATAGATCTTAATATCGATTCTAGTTGAGAAAGTGAGAAACCACAGCAGATTGAACATAAAGGATTGCTACAAGTGGATCCTTGAACCCCTAGTGCCTTTTTATCATTATTTACCTTCAATTTAATTCAATTTTGTTACTCACATCAAATTCATACAAAATCTGGTTGTTAGCTTTCAATAGATATTATTGGATGTATTTGTGAATTCCTACACAAGTCCCTGTGGATCGACATCAGTCTTACCGAGTTTATTACTACATCGCAACCCTACACTTGGGGAAGCGAATAGTATCCTCTCATAAAAATCAAGTTCCCACTCATCACATTGAATGTACACCATTGGTTCATTTCTTCAAACACATTCCACCTGATAAATGGACCAATTGATTACCCACCATCAAAACTGCTTCAAGGACAAATTGAACATAAACATGCCTTAGTTAGCACAAGGCACTGAAAGCAACATTCCCCAGATCAAAATGCATGCATAGGGAATATGCAGATGACACAGTTGTCACAGAGAAAACATCCAAAACATCCAATCCTTTCGAACACACACACACACACACACACACACACACACACACACACACACACACACACAGCTTTTTATTTCAATATGATTTTTTGAAGTTCAAATAATTTTACTTTTTTGTTTTCATTTAGTTCTTGAGACTTGGCCGGTTTCAGACAAGTCACATTAGTTTCACATGTACAACTAGTTTTGGATTATGACAAGTTGCATAATAGAACCGATACTTTTGATCCTTTATCCATTACAAAACCCAAACTGAAATTCCATCTGACTAAGAACCCACTAAATGACAAATGCTATGGAATTTGAATTAGACTTTCGCAAAGTTGGCCCCGATTCCTGGTTTTTTTTTTTTTTTTTTTTTTTTTTGTGGGGGGGGGGGGGGGGGGGGGGGGGGGGGAGGTGAACGGTAACAGGTAGCCAGCCTGCGCTACCCTCTCCTGCTATCCCCAATCTCCTTAGGACTCTTTCACTAACCCGTTGATGGTAGACCCCCTGTCACACCCTTGGGGGAGCAAACCCCAGGTGTTCCAGACGTTCCCACCAAAAAGCCGTTTAAGGCAACTGGTGCACGAGGGGGGCGCCTACCCGCTTTTCATCCTAAGGCGGGTTGGACCCCAACTTTCAGGAACTCCCCAGCATCCCATTCAAGGGAGGAAGTTTCCCAGCATATGGGATTTTAAACTCCTCTTGAGGTAACAGTTTAAGGACATGTTAAGGTCCCCTGGTCTTTTATGTTTGGGGCTCCAAAGAAAAGAAAATTGAATCTAAAGACAATGATGAAATATAAATATTAAAAAAATCGGTGCAACCCAGTTATTGAGTCAATGAGATCTCAACACCCGAATCACAAGAAATGGAAGAGAGGGTGAAATACTTTATTGATGTCAAGCTTCTTAGAATACTTAAGAAAAAATCACCTAGAAAGTTTTTGGAATTGCCCACCCCCTACACCGCCCCCTTTTACAGAGACCCTAAATGAATCTTTAATAAGAATCCCCCCAACAAAGAGATTGATTTCAAATCAGATTTCAAATCAATTATAGTTGAGATTTCATATCAATTTAATCTACCTAAGATGGTAAAAGCCTAATAATAGTAAAAGCAAATCTAGTAAATAATCCTCAAAATCTTCAATCACATCTTTAAATCAGCCCCCTATCATCCATCACATCCCCCCATATTCCCCACAAGAAAATCGTAGCTCTTGATATTTAGGCCTCAAATCTATACATAAACAATCCAAAATCAGCACATGTTGGGCACTGAGGTTGGTCGTGGACCTAGGTGGGCCATGGGCCTACATCAAGAATACATTCCCATATATACACAAGCTTGAAATGATTAAGCATATATACAAAATTTGGGCTCCCTAGTGGGGTCAATCTAGGGATCCAATAACTGAGCATTTTATAAAGAAGATATCAACATGGAAGAGAGGCTCTCTCTCTTTCAGGGGACATATAACCCCCAGCAGAGCAACTCTCTTGAATCTTCCCATGTATTATATCCCTTTATTCAAAATCCCAACAGAAATCACATATAAGCTAGAGCAAATCAAAGAAATTTCTTGTGAAAGGGTAGTGAAGAAGCTCATAAGTTCCACTTGTTAAAATGAGAAGATGTTCAAAAACTGAAATCTCAAGGTGGCAATAGGATAAGAGAATTAGATAAAGAAATTGAGCTTTATTAGCTAAATGGTGATGGGGATTTGGAAGCTAACAAGAGGGCCTTATGAAAACAAGTTGTGGCCCTCAAAACATGGTTCAAAGGTGAGAGGTTAGAAGGTAAGAATGGGTTCCAATGGAAAGGGCTCATTCATATGGAAAGCTATCTCAAAGTTTACAGATACATAGAAATTCTCAACAAAGGCATAAGATTCAAACTCGGTTGTGGGAAAAGAATTTGTTTATGGGAAGAATTACGACTAGAAGATGTCACTCTAGCTAATAGATTTCCAAGGCTATTCAACAACCATCCAAAATTCCACCATTAAAGTCACTTTCAAAGTGGTGAAAGATCAAGTCATTTGGTCTTTCGCAATTCCGTAGGAATCAATGAGATTTGGATATAGACATTCTAATATGTTAGATCTTTTGAAAAGGTGGTTCCCTTCCTTTAGAAGATGATGAATGAGCTTGGGCTCCTGATGCAAGTGGCTCCTTTGCCAAAAACTTATTTGAGACAATGGATCCCTCAACTTCAAGAAAGCTCCCATGCACTGCAGTTTGGGGGTTATAGGACCCTCATGTTGAGGCCTTCTGTTTGGTACCGGTAGCAAATAAAATTCTAGCTTTGGGTAACCTTCAAAAAAGAAATCATGATATTCAAGTAGGTGCGTCATGTGCAAACAGGAAGAGAAATCGGTTGTTTAGCTTTCCATCCAATATTGAAAGTTTGTTGTGAATATTTTAGGCATTTTGAAATCGAATGGTGCATCAGGTTAATTAGAGTTTTTAATGGATTAATGGAATGTTAGCCCATTCAATCCACAAAGCAAGATCCTTAGGAAGTTGCTTCCCCCTGCTATCATGGGAAGTATTGAAGGAAAGAAAAAAGAGTATTTGAAGATATTTTCCCCCATTCATGAGCATCTAATGGGAAAGATAAAAAGGGCATTAGGAAACTAGGGTGTTGCTTCTTTGGAATTCTCAGGCATTCTCATCTCTGATCTACCTCACAATTGGAAGGATGTGATTTTTTTTTTATTTTCACCCGTCTTTGGTCAAAGTGGATCTATGATCCCCCCCACCCCACAGATGGAGGGGGTGAAATCTGGACTGTTGACCAATTGGGACTTGCAGTCCATGTATGATGGGTGGAGTTCTCAAAGATGAATACATTGATCACTCCACCCCAAGGATGGGGCAGGTTAAATCTAGATGGTTGCCCAGTTGGGAATCCTGATCCATGTAGGATGGGTGGTGTTCTCAAAGATGAATACAGTCCAGTGAAATTCACCTTTACAGGCTCTATGGGGACAAAATCCTCGAATTAAGCGGAACTCTTCGCTGTCAAAACAAGGGTGGAAATTTTAGCAAATAGGTTGAAGGTGCATTCACAGAATGCAATTGCTTGGGCTTCAGGAGCACAACCTCATCCATGGAAACATTATCTCGATCCAAGGAGAATGTTTTAATCAAATCAATTGTGAGACAAATTGTATTGCCAATCCTTGGCAAAAGAAGGGATCATAGATCAGCTCTTTGTGCAGTAGACTTGCATCCATTGCCGTGATGGATCATGTTTCATTGTTCTTTCCTTCCCCTTTGGGTTTTTTTTTTTTTAATAAAAGTTCCATTGCTGTTTTTAATAGAAGTTCCATTGCTGATAAGAAAATGACATTTCACATCACTGCTTGGAAACTTTTGCCATTCATTAAAGATACGAGGTGATGCAAGAAGATGAAATGTACAAACAAAAGAAGTACCATTGAACATAAAAAGCACTGACTTTATTGTTCAAACCTTGATAGGGTTAGCATCAAACTAGCCAGAAACAAAGAATCACACCTTGTACGAGCATAGCATCACACCATGCTTGTATTGAATCATTGATTATCTCACCTGATAAATCTTGAGAAATTGGTCCTGATTGTCCCCAAATTTTTGTTCAATTCACAGGTATATATACATTCCCGAAAAGAAACCCTAATCTAATCCTGTTCAATCACAAAATCTATCCAACTATCCGAGCGACCTATTTAAATAAAATTAAGAGAGAAACATCTCTAAATCCCACAACCACCATATGGCTCTGCCAAAAATAGATCATAACACATTTAAATCAATGTGAAAATCATGTGATATAGGAATAGTCTTGAAATCTATTTCAATAGGCTTTCAAATAAAACTAATTTTCTATCATTTGGGCATTGTTTAGTAGTCCAAAGTGGCCCACAAAATAAGTGACGAGTATAACTAACTTAAGCCTCAAGTAACTAAGAAGAAGAAGCCTACTAAATAATAACCATGTGAGCTGTATGGTCCCAGAAATTCACCATTCAGATTGTGGGCTAACAAACTCTGATAATGGGGTCCCTCTATTGAGCAAACAAATAATGAAACAATCTAATAATCTATTGAAAGAACAATATGAAGAGAATTCACCTATCATATGGATCGTGGGGTCCACCCATGGATCTGCACCAATCTCTCAACTAGGAAGAATTAGTGTGAACCTTTGCATATGTGGATTGACATTCCTTGCCAGTATATCGAGTCACTTGGCCTTGATGGGAGTTAATGATGAATGCCAAATTGTTGATCAGATCTCAATGCATTGTGCATCGTGGCCTTCTGTCCAGTTGTGAATCAGGTTTCAGTGTATCTTCCACCTTGCAATTGATCTCAAACTGTCTGCTTTGATTGTCATTGAGAAGTGATCAATGTGCCCTCAACTTCAAAACACACTTTTGTAAAAATTCAGTGATTTGACCATTATTCTGTCAGTCAATTTTTCTGCAATCTGGCCCATACAGTACCACCGGCCAATGCATGGGGATGCCATATTCTTCGCAAGAGTTCATCCTAATACTCTTACTATGATAATCAAAGAACCATAAAACACTGTCGCCATCCTGTCTTCAGTGCTCACATCAAATAAATTGAGCTTAATCATCACAATTTACATTGAAGATAATGAGATTTCCCTGTTATAATCAGTTGTGGATGTCTTCACAAAGGGCTTCAGCATGGATCATCACTGAGCAATCCATTCCAAGCTTTTGGAACAACCCCAGACCAGTCAGCTTGAGGGTAGTGTAGTTGAAAGTAAGTTCCCTAAGACATTTCTAGAAAAGGGCATTTAAGCCATGATATTTTCATTTTGGTATTCTTGTAACATTGTAGATGTTAACGGATGATTTCCATATGATGGCATTCTTATAATACTGTAGATTTAGGAGGATTTTAAAATTATCCTTATACTAGATATACTTGAGAAGTCTATAAAAACCACCCTCACATACTCACTCTCAACAATCAATAAAGTCTTCTCTTCTTCTTCACTAATTTACTTTTCCCCTTTCCTTTATATTTTACATCACGAAAGTTCCGCCAACAATGTGTTTCCATACTTCTTTATTTTAAAGATGTTTTCCACAATTCTTCAATGAGGGCAGCAACCCAATATCCAATCCTATGCAAAACACTAATGTTTTGGTAGGAAAGTCCTTTTTGATAGGCCAAACACAATGATACAACAATTTGTGGTGTAGAACATTACACAATGGTTTGTCCAACTAAAGCTTGAACTACTGTGAAAAGAAAGGAAAAGATGAACCCAAGGATGTGAATCATGGGATGCAAGATGATGAAACAGAAAGAACTAGAAGTTGTTCTTCAAGGCATCAAACAAGTCACACTCATGATGAGAAGAATCTGCTTGTGCCTAAGGAAAAGAAGATTGAGCTAGGTTGCAAACCAATATCTTTCATACAAATGTGTGGCGCATGAGAAAGTATGCAAGGTAGTTGTTGATGGCAGCTATAACCTGAACATGGCATCATAAGAGTTGGGAGACATTAAAGTTGAAAGTGGGAAAACACTGGCATCCAAGTCAAGTGGAATGGCTGAATAAACTCTATCCGTGTATGCAATGGATGCATGGTGACCATTTTACTAGGAAAGCACAGTTCCTCCCATTGGGAATGATGTGATTCCTATGAAAGTGGGTCACGAGCAGTGATGTAGGATGCCCTAATTATGATGCATGCTCATGAACTCATATAATCCAGTAGAAATAAAAGACAATAATAATATAAAATCTAGCATCAATCATCATGAACTAAGAAAATCACAAGAGAGCATGCAATGGAGCGGGTCATTCATCACAACCACGAAGTATGAGATTCAATTAGTGCTATGGTTGGATCCGACGAGGGATGGAACCTCCCGATCTTGCATGGCTATAACCCAATCAATCAAGAGGAATCTCTAATCCAGGAAATCAAGGAATTTTCGATTAGGGATTTGAAGATCTGAAAACTTTAGGGTTTAGGATCAAAATCAGATTTGGGATTGTGGTTAGCGAAACAAATAGGTTAGGGAAAGATAGAATTACCTGGACGAAGGATTAGAGGGACATAAGAAGCAAATAGAAGAAAAAGGGATCAAGGAAGAAGAAACATCACCATGAGAGAGAGGGAGAAGGAGAGAAGACCAAGAGGCTTTTCATTAATCAATAATAAAAAGTTAATTCGAGTTTAGGGCTTTAGCCCTCTTAAATAAGCAAATAAAGACATAAAAGTACTAAAATACCCCTAAAACTAAGCAAAACGCGCAATTAATAGAAGTGCGGGAAAGTTCGGGCACCTGAGCAGTCGCCCGAAGTCGTCCGAAAACCTCCAGAGAGGTTCGGGCATTCAGCAGGCAAAGTTCGGGCGCCCGAAATTTCCAGTTGATCGGCCTTCTTTCTCCTTTCTTCCTTCACACGTGTCTTCCCTGAGTGGGGTCTTCTATGTGTCCAATCACATGTGAAGGGTCTTCAGCGGGTCTTCGGTTCCTCAATAATCATCTATCCACAAGGACGGTACTTGTGGTTGGCGCTTTCGTCATTGGTACACCTTGAATGCTTTTGTGTCCGCATCAATTCCCCCCTGGTGAGAAAAACTCGACTCCGACGAGTTGAAACTTTTGTAGCGCTCTAGTAGATCTGGGTCAATACTCTGCAACGCTTCGCCCGGTAGCCACGTAGATTCAGACGATGGTTTATTTTTCCATTTGACAGGGTATCTTTGGAAACCCCTATCTCTCGTAAATACTATCTCATCATCCAAGATCTCCTCAATTTCTTCTTTATGGGTAATGGGTGGAGGAAGGGGTGGAAGGGGTTGTGTAGCAAAATCAGAAAAAGGCCATGAAAGGGACGATGGATCGACAATGGGAGTATGGGAACGGACTAGATCTTCAACATTAAAAGTTGGATTAATGCTCATTTCAGTTGGAAGGTCAATCCGATACGCGTTGGACCCAACCTTTTGTAATATCTTGAATGGTCCAGCATTACGCGCTTGTAACTTTTTAGCAGATCCTTGAGAGAATCGCTCTGGCCTTATTTGCACCATTACGTAGTCTCCTTCCTGAAATTCTTGCGCTCTACGATGAGAATCAGCTGAAATTTTATAACCATCATTGCTCTTATTTATCCGCTGTCTAATATGTATATGCAAATCATGAATATGGTGTGCAAATGCATCGGCTGATTCAGAAGACTTTTGGGTAACAGACATAGGTAAGAGATCTATGGGCATTCTAAGTTTATACCCACTTACAATTTCAGAAGGACTCAACCCTGTAGACCTATTAACTGACCCATTATAAGCAAATTCAGCAGTTTGTAAAATTAGGTCCCAAGTCTTAACATGTTCACCCACTAGACAACGTAGAAGATTTTCAAGACTACGGTTTACCACTTCAGTTTGATCATCTGTTGGTGGGTGGTAAGCTGTAGAAAATTGCAAACGAGTTCCTATAATATGCCACAGTGTCTTCCAAAAATAGCTAGTAAATTTGACGTCACGATCAGACACTATGGTTTTAGGTAACCCATGGAAACGCACCACACCATCAAAAAATATACGAGCAACATGAGACGCATCCGACGTTTTCGAACATGGGAGGAAATGCGCCATCTTGGAAAAACGGTCCACAACGACAAAAACGGAATCGTGCGTCTTGATTGTCTTGGGAAGCCCAAGCACGAAGTCCATACTAATGTCCTGCCATGGAGCATGTGGCACTGGCAATGGCGTATACAGCCCGGTATTTTGCTTTCTTTGCTTTGCCAGCTGACATGTACGACACTGCCCTAAAACTTTGGCTATGTCTCGCTTGAGACTTGGCCAATAGAAACGATCTTCCACAAGGGCAATGGTCTTATCACGACCAAAATGGCCAGCTATCCCTCCTGAATGAAACTCTCAGATAAGGAATTCACGAAGAGACATACGGAGAACACAAAGTCTATCTCCATTGAAAAGGAAGCCATCTTTAAGAACATATTCACCCATAATACGCTGGTCACTAGAGAGCGACCCGTAAGTACCCCCAAAATCAGGACATATGGGGTATTCATCTTTCAGTTGCTCAAATCCGACTACCTCTACACTCAAGGAGTTGAGCAACGCCACTCTTCTACTAAGGGCATCCGCTGGTTTGTTTCAATCCCAGCTTTGTGTTTCAGAACAAATAAATATTCCTGAAGAAACGCTACCCACTTAGCATGCCTTGGGTTGAGTTTCTTCTGAGAATGCAAATATCTCAAAGCCTCATGGTCAGAAAACAAAACGAATTCTTGCGGTAGGAGATAGTGTCGCCAATGTCTCAGGGATTGCACTCTGCATAAAATTCTTTGTCATAAGTAGAGTACTTTGTTTTGCCTCATTCAGTTTCTCACTGAAATAGGCCACTGGGTGTCCTTCTTGACTTAACACTCCACCTATACCGACACCAGACGCATCACACGCTACTTCAAAGACTTTAGAAAAGTCAGGTAGACGCATGACAGGAGCTTCTACCATCTTGCCCTTAATTTCCTTGAAAGCCTTGATTGCAGCTTTAGACCACATGAACTTTCCATTTTTCATGCACTCGGTAATGGGAGCCATGATCGTGCTAAAACCCCTAATGAACCAACGATAAAAAGTAGCTAGGCCGTGAAAACTTCGTACCTCATGAATGTTCCTCGGTTCAGGCCACTCAACTATGGCCCTGACCTTTTCAAGGTCTGCGCGCATTCCTTCAGATGACACTATAAATCCTAAGAATACAACTTGACTAGACATGAACGCACATTTCTTAAGATTAGCATACAACTTTTCATTCTTAAGGACGCTACAGACCTGCTTCAAATGTCCAAGGTGTGATTCCTTAGTGGTACTATAAATAAGAATGTCGTCAAAGTACACTAGGAAATTTCCCATGAACGGTCTCAAAACTTGTGTTATCACCCGCATGAAAGTACTGGGTGCGTTAGTCAAGCCAAAGGACATGACCAACCACCCATATAGCCCATCTTTCGTTTTAAACGCAGTTTTCCACTCATCTCCTAGGCGTATACGGATCTGGTGATATCCACTCTTGAGATCTATCTTAGAGAATATAGTAGACCTGGCCATCATGTCAAGCATATCATCAAGTCTAGGTATAGGGAACCTATACTTGACAGTAATTTTGTTTATGGCACGGATGTCTACACACATGCGCCACGTGCCGTCTTTCTTTGGCGTCAACAATGCAAGCACGACACACGGGCTCATACTCTCTCGGATGAAACCCTTTTGCAGAAGCTCATCAACTTGCTTCTTCAACTCTGCATGTTCTGCAGGGTTCATCCTGTAGTGAGGAAGGTTTGGTAGGGTAAACCCTGGGACAAGATCAATGGCATGCTGTATGTCCCTTATAGGTGGCAATTCATTTGGTAAGTCTTCAGGAAATACATCACTGTATTCCTTCAGGACCGAGGTCACCTCACGGGGCAACTCTTGGAACCTCAGGTGTAATCTCTCTAGCCACAAGGGCATACACCATAGAATCCTCCTTGGTATCTTTTTCAAACTCTCTCACGCTGATTATATGGAGAGACTTAGGCTTGGATTTCCCCACTCCTCTAGGCTCATTTGCCTTCTCATCCGTCTTCTTCCCTAGTGTGTTCTCAGGTGGCATAGGATTAAGTTTGATCTTTTTACCGTTATGCATGAAGATACACGCATTCGAACAGCCAAAGATCGTGACATCATTATCGAATAGCCACGGTCTACCTAGGATAACATATCCCACATCCATAGGTAAAACATCACACTACAGGGACTCCTTGTATGACCCAAACTCGAGGGGGACTAAGCATTGATGAGCGACAGGAAGAGATGTCTTATCAACCCAAGAGACTTTATATGGGTCAGGATGAGGTGTGGATTTCAGTTTCAAGCGATATAAGGTGTTAGTGAAAATCACATTCTGACAACTTCCATTGTCCACTATCACCTTACAATTCTTTTCACCACACTTGGCAATAGTGTAGAAGATAGTGTTTCGACGCCAGTCAACACTACTTCTAGACTGAGCTAGCACACGCCTGACTACTGCAAGCGTTGCTTCTCCATCTAATTCTTCATCATCAGTAAGTCCTCCTTCAGGGTGATACTCTTCAACTTCATAATCACCCTGGTTGTCTCCACCCTCGTGGGACTCGCCTATAACTAAAGCTTTTCCACGGCTCTTCGTAGGACACTGATTAGACATGTGGCCAAGATTGCCACACTCATAGCACCTCATTTGGCTCATGTTACCAAGACCAGCACTAAGAACCCCTTTGCCCTTGTCCTCCCTACGCCTAGGCGGAATGGTCGCTTGTACTCTAGGTTGACTACCAACATTAGGTTTAGTCCCCTGGGAACTAGATCTAGCATTGGAGTCTCGAGACTCAAAACGGCGAACGACAGGACTCTTCAGATATTGCTCTAACTCCTACACGACTTGATATGCTTCATCCAAGTCCGTTAAGGGCCGAGTCATAAGCTCGCGCTGAAGATCCGCGCGAAGGCCCATCTTGAAACGCGAGAGCATTACTAGAGAGTCTTCTTGAATATCACATCGCATCATATATTCTTCAAATTTGGCGATGTAGTCAGCGGCGGACATTGACCCTTGGCGTAAAGATTGCCATTGGTCAAGGAGCTTCTAACGGTATGAGAGGAAGATACTTCTCCTTCAACTTCTCTTTCATCTCATACCAATGTGTGATAGGGGCTCTACCAACTCCTCCTATCTTACGCTCGGTGTTGGTCCAAAAGAGCTTGGCTTGACCCACAAGCTTCATCTTAGCAAACCGCATTTGACGATTTTCTGACGTGCCATACCTCTCAAAGTAGTAGTCTATGTCAGCAACTCAGTCAAGAAATGCCTTGGAATCCAAACGCTCGTCAAAACTCGAGGGCCTCAACTCTCACACTTCATCGCACGCTCATCTGGATCATAGCGGTCTTGATGATCACATGTGGCTCGTGCCTCTCGCACAACACCACAACCATTACCACAATCCCTATCCTCACTACCACCACGTGTGGCAGCGCGTTCTTCAATGATTCCTCCCACCTGGGAGTGCGCATCATCCCCTACAACGGGGTTTTCCCTTTGCGACGCCTATAGTTGCTCAACCTTAGTCATGGTAGTGGTGATTTGGTTCTCAAGGCGGGCAAACTCACACTTTTGACCTGCTTTTAGAGCGGTTATCTTTTGTATCAATTGAGCAAGTTGCTCAGATAACTGCTCGTTAATCATGGTAGGTTGAAGTCCGAAACTTCTACCTCTTCTCGTGGGCATACAAATAAGACTTGAACCAAACTCTACCCAACTAGACTACCAGGTGTTTTGACTCACAAGATGAATGCGATGAATGCAAAACTAATATGAACTGACACAATTAAATTAAAACAGGAAACAACTCAAATCTGGAAATTTTCCAAATTCGGAAACTTTCTAAAGTTGGAAAGTTTCTAAAATTGAAACTTTCTAAATCTGGAACTTTCCTAAATTAAACCAAAAACTCAAAACCCTAATTTGATGACTCGATCTAGACAAAAACCATGCAAGCCTATTCTCTGATACCAAATTTGATGTAGGATGCCCTAATTATGATGCATGCTCATGAACTCATATAATCCAGTGGAAATAAAAAATAATAATAATATAAAATCTAGCATCAATCATCATGAACTAAGAAAATCACAAGGGAGCATGCAATGGAGCGGGTCATTCATCACAACCACGAAGTATGAGATTCAATTATTGCTATTGTTGGATCCGGCGAGGGATGGAACCTCCCGATCTTGCATAGCTATAACCCAATCAATCAAGAGGAATCTCTAATCCAGGAAATCAAGGAATTTTCGATTAGGGATTTGAAGATCTGAAAATTTTAAGGTTTAGGATCAAAATCAGATTTTGGGATTGTGGTTAGCGAAACAAATAGGTTAGGGAAAGATAGAATTACCTGGACGAAGGATTAGAGGGATATAAGAAGCAAATAGAAGTAAGAGGAATCAAGAAAGAAGAAACATCACCATGTGAGAGAGGGAGAAGGAGAGAAGACCAAGAGGCTTTTCATTAATCAACAATAAAAAATTAATTCGAGTTTAAGGCTTTAGCCCTCTTAAATAAGCAAATAACGACATAAAAGTACTAAAATACCCCTAAAACTAAGCAAAACACGCTAATTAACATAAGTGCGGTAAAGTTCGGGCGCCCGGGCAGTCGTTCGAAAACCTCCAGAGAGGTTTGGGCACCCGGCAGGCAAAGTTCGGGCGCCCGAAGGCTATGGTTGGGCGCCCGAAATTTCCAGTTGATCGGCCTTCTTTCTCCTTTCTTCCTTCACACGTGTCTTCCCTGAGTGGGGTCTTCTATGTGTCCAATCACATGTGAAGAGTCTTCAGCGGGTCTTCAGTTCCTTAATAATCGCCTATCCACAAGGACAGGTACTTGTGGTTAGCGCTTTCGTCATTGGTCACCTTGAATGCTTTTGTGTCCGCATCAAGCAGTGTTTGAATTATCTCCGATATTATCGAAATATCCTCGATATTATCTCTATCTCTAGCTCAACGATACCGATAACACTGGTAGCGATACCGATAACACTAATGGTATAAAAAATTCTAGGTATCAACAACGCATCGTTAAATATCTCCAATGTATCGATATCATAAATATTTTCAATTGTGTAAATTCTAGGCGTCGCTTGTATTGCTAATGCATTGATACCGCCGATGTATCGCCAATATTTTCGACTGTGTAAATTCCAAGTGTTGCTTGTATCACCAATGTATCTACAATATTCCAATAATATCGCCAATGTATTAATATTGCCAAAAATCTGTATATTAAAAAATTCCCATTTCATATTTTTTATGGGCGCGTGGTCGTATGTGATTTCAATTTGTCGACGATAATATTGATAATATCGTTATATTATCATTATCGCAACATGGCGATATCGAGACCATAATATTTCGTTTCTTTTTCAGTTGTTAATGATTTGTTGGGAAATATCGTGATGCCGATATTTTGAAATACCAATGGATGTTTGGATTGAAGGTTAGAGGTTGGATGGATAGATGAGATGGATGAGATGGTTGGATTTATTACTTACAGCAACACATGCTTTTAGGCCCTCATTAAATAGAAACCTATTATATATGCATTGTTTTTGCAATTTTTTTTATTCCTAAATATGCAAATACGTGTATTTTAGTATCTCCTGAGGTTTCAATAAAAAAATACCACTGTTTTTCCCATTTTCACCACATTTCCGATTATCAGCAATATTATCAATGATATCGATATTACTTCTGTATCCCCAGCTAGCGAAACTTGTAGCGATACCGAAACTTCGAACATTGTTCACGAGTACCTATCCTCATGCATAATTGTAAAAAAACTACACTACCCAATGGAGGATCACAAGAAGGAACCATGTAATGATTTGGATCAAATTTTGATTTGTTTTCACAGACAACTCAACCATTGCACAACACTGGATGCACACGCACACATGATCCACTCTTCATTCACTAATCCCCCCAATTTCGACCGTTGATTTTGCATTAAACTCATCCAACCCTTGATCATCTCAAATCAGCCCACTTTTAAACCATTGAATTGTGACAAAATCGATCCAAGTAGGACCCTTGAATTGTTGCTTAAATCAGCCCATGTGTGACCATTGATTTCATGACAAATTTGGCCAATTTGGACCATTAAAGTGCATGGTAAATCTGTCCACCCTAGACCGTCAATTTGTGCACCCAATACACCTAATTTGGACCATTGATTGAATGACCACCCTAGACCGTCATCACACTAAGACAACTTCCACTGTAATAATAATTTAAAAGTGACCATGAGTTAGAATGTTTCAACTTGAAAGATAAGCTGCCTACTCATGTTCTTAAGTAATCAGATCATGAGTTCAAGAGCATTTGTGAGTTAATTTTCTTCTAAGTGGATGTCATCAAACTCCTCAATGCATACAGCTTGATCCAGGTGGACAAAATCAGTTACAAATGCATACCTGCAGACAAATTGTGTCACAAACAGCAGTTGATCCACAATTACCATCATCTCCTTCTTCAACCAATCTTGGAAGAAGATGGCTAAAATACATAACCCATATCTTCTTGTTTATGTTGATGGAATCAGCTATCGGATGCAGCACCTAATCAGAAATCAGAAGTCTTGAGCAAGTTAGAACCAGTTGCAGCAGCAAGGTCAACAACAACTCGATAGAAATTCGAAAGAACCAAAACTAGCCCCAACCAATTAAGTGGAAAATAATATTTAATTCAAGAAGAAGAGATGGCAGTTTATTCCAAAACAATCACTCTACTTTTTGAACGGTCTTAAAAACAATCATTTGCATCTTATGATTTAATTAGAAGCAACACTGCACAAGGCCACACTACCAATGTATCAAGATTTCTTACTCGTATATTATTAAGAAAAGACAGAAGCTAAAGACCAGGCGGAGTCTTTTTTTTTTTTTTTTTTGAAAGATTTCTGCTGAAGACAAGGCCACACAATCATTTTTTTTTTTTTTTTGAAATTTTCTTCTGCTGAAAGAAGCCAAACAACAGTTTTAAGTAAATTTTGATTAGTCAATAAAGAAGAGTCTAACTTCAAAAATTTCTTAAGCTGTGCTCCAGACCAAAATCATTCAGTGAGCCTCAATTCATATGAAGTAACGCAATTCACCTTTTGATTGAGAAATGAAATTGAATTAAAATACAATTCCTTCTAGTATGCTATTATCTCACAAGCGCCACATAGGGTTTGAGAGAGAGGTCCTCACAGGTCCATTTGTATTCTTCTCAATTTATCACTTACAAGTTGCAACCAGTGTTCAAAATATCGGTATCGTGTTACATATCACACCCTTGGGATATGGATATGTATCAGTTATCGCATGGGATATATCAGTTGTATCGCGTAATGTATTGTTGTTGTTGGAAACGTGGGGAAACATTAGGAAATTGGTCAAATTTTTCAATAAAAACTTCAGTGATTGTTAAAAAAAGACATCAATACACACTTATAGATCAAAACATTACAAAACATGAAAAATCATGGATTTGTAACAATTTGACATTGATTTAACATGATTTACAGAAAAAAGGATTGAAAATGCTCACCAGATCGAATATGTTATATATCCCACTACTTGTGTGTTTCGTATCGCACAAGTGGGATACAAGATATATCGCGGGATATATTGGCTGATATCATCGACACAAAAAACACTGGTTGCAACTAATAAACCTTATCTCTTATCTCTAGATACTCTCACCTCTAAAATAACATGGAACCATAAAGTTACAACTAATAAACCTTCTCTCTTATCTCTAGACACTCTCACCTCTAAAATAACATGGAACTGTAGGTTTACGGAGTGACTACAGGCACACGCTAATTTCTCTTACACTACCATCATGCTAGAGCATAGACATGCACACCTTGCCCAAAATACCACAAAGATTAGAAGAGCATGAAACCTTTACGAGAATATCTGCATACCCACCAGAGGAAAATTCATACTAGGATAAAGTTTATGAATATCGATATCAAGAGACCTATCAATGGGACCCAAAAAGATACAATATGGGCATATGACCTGTATCAGACAATATGGGCCTGTATTGAAGGTAAGGCACGTATCAGGCTTTTTTCCCCAAAAATTTTGAAAAAAAAAAATTATCAAGAAAATAGGAAAAAATATCAAACACCAAAATCTAGAATTTTTCTTATGTTTTTAACATGTATTTAATGGTGTAGGAGACCATTCCTTTGATAAGAATGTTATTTGTCTGCTTGACAGACTATAAGACAACCAAGCAGGCCCTATTCAAACACCAAAATCAAGCATGAATTGATCGACTGGCCCCATTATCTAATTTTTCCCGAAATGGGTTTATTCCTCTTCAATTCATAGAATCTCTCTCAAATGTTGTGTTTTGAAGACCGTTGCCCATTATCTAATTCTTCCCAAAATGTTTTTATTCCGCTTCAATTCATAGAATCTCTCTCAAATGTTGTGTTTTGAAGACCATTCAAAAAGAAGGGTGATTGTAACTAATTTTCAAAACCATGACCGAAATTGCTAAGAATTTTCAAGTGATGGGGAATAGAGGACATTCAACAGAATGACACAGTGCATCTATGGTTTTACTCAATTCTAGTTCATATATATCTACCTGTGGGTACTGCAAAGGTGGCAACATGGGCTGAGGTAAATCTGCTGGAAAGAAAGGATGTTCATCCGGGCTTTTGTATCTGCCCACCTGACTCATAGAAAAAGGTAGTTATTAACTAAAAGCACAACAAATCTCCAACAGTATTGATCCTTCTTTCTGCTTTCTTGAGAGTTTGAATTACCTGTGCATGAAGCTTCTCAGTTTCCCTGACCATAAACTCGACCAAGGAGCCATGGAAACCATCCACGGTAAAGAAATTATGATCATAAGTGTCGGCATTGTAACAATATTGTGCTCTTTCCAAAAGGCTAAAAATGATGCTATCTTCTTGTCGGATTAAAGAGTTTCGTATTCCGTCCAGGGTCAAGGTTTCACTCTCATCCACCCTTTTCTTCTTCTCCAATCTATATATGGAAGGTGCACACACAAAAAAAAAAAAATAAAGCCTAACATCAGGACTAAATCTACAAAGAAATCAAAGTTATGCAATTGCCTAATGTTCTGACAAAGAAAATAACACATCCAACATCATACAAGACCAATAAAAAGTAAATGCACATGTTTAACAAGGCAAGTGCCTGTACTTAACCATGTGCATGAATACCTTTTCCATTATTTATGTATGCATGTGGGTATTAATGCATTTATGCATGCTACATGGGCATGCACTTCAGTTAGTATGTGCATCTGGTTATTTCTGTTGCTTGAATGCAACAACGCATATCTACTATGCGTCATATAAATCATGTAAAAAATAAAATTATCACAACTACATGCCATGTGAAAACTCAACTCATTGATTTTAATCAACCTATATAATAGGATCACTATCGGAGAGACCAAGGTTACCCGGATCATAGGTCACTACGGTACATGGTACAAGAATGGGCATGGTACACTACTTCCAGTGTGTGGCACGCTAGGGGTAGGATCACTTGGGTCGCTCCAGTACACATTGGGGTATATACAGTATACTTTTATATATGACTTGATTTTATAATTTATAAATGAAATGATGAATATTAGCATTATTAGTCCTGAATGAGTAATAATAATAGTAGCAGTAGTAGTGTCTGAAGAATATTAGCATTATTAGTCCTGAATGAGTAATAATAATAGTAGCAGTAGTAGTGTCTGATGAATATTAGCATTATTAGTCCTGAATGAGTAGTGTCTCGCCTGCTAGCCCAGCTGGAAGATGCCTAGGCGTTTCAACAACAGGTCTCAGGTTCGAGTGCTAAGGAGACACACTAACCCCACTGGTGGGTGGGTGCATCGTATGACTAACCAAGTGGGTGCATTGCCCAGTTAACAGGGTGGGTGCATTGCATGACTACTTAAAAAAATAAAAAATAAAAAAGTGTCCTGAATGAGTAATAATAATAGTAGTAGTAGTATATATGCATGTTGTTGCATAAATTAAAGCATAAATCTCTATGCTAGATTGTCACTACAAGCTAATCAACAGTAGAAGTATAGAACCATAATTTCGGATTAGTAAAAAAAGTGATGGGATCGCAAAGGACCTATAATTTGGATCGTGGGATTCAGAATGGAAAGTGTGGGGAGCCTTTAAAGAAAATGGAAAGCGTGGGGAGATTGGTGATTTACGTTTGGGAGAGAAGTGAGTTCCCAACAATGTAGGCTTGCACCAAAGGTCGGCATTAAGCACGTACCTTTTTGCATTGTTATGGATGAATTAATGATGCATTTGCAGGAATAGATCCCATGGTATATTGTTTTTGTAGATGACATAGTTTTGGTTGACAAGATGAGGGAGGGTGTAAACAAAAAGCTAGATTTACGGAGGGATGCTTTAGAAGCTAAAGGATTTAAATAGTTGGGTTAGATTAGAGTATATGGAGTACATTTTAGCAACAATAGGAGTAGAAATGAGAAATTCGTTAAGATTGTTGAACAAGAAGTATCCCAAAATGACCACTTCCGATATCATGGGTTGATGGTGGAGAGCTTGAAAAGGATGTTGCCCATAGAATTCAAGATGGCGGGAAGAAATGGAGATGTGTCTTTGGAGTTTTATGTGATCATCATGTACCAATCAAACTAACGGGTAAATTTTGTAAGACAGTTATAAGACCAACCATGCTTTACAAGAAAAAATATTGAGTAGTTAAGGAAAAATGTCCAAAAGATAAGTGTAGCTGGGTCCTTACTCATGCCTCGGTGGTAGACTCACAAGAGTTTCAACATGAGGTCATGGGTTTGAGTACCCATTGTGGTGAAATCCCACTGTGGTGTGAGTGTGTGGGTGTGTGTGTGGGGTGTGAGTGCGTGTGTTAAAAACAGTGTAGCTGAAATGAAGATTTTTTTTTTTTTTTTTTTGAAAGATAACTAAAATGAGGATGTTGAGATGTATAAGTTGCACGACGAAGAAGGATAGAATTAGAAATTAGAAATGAATGCATTAGGGGAACATAGGAGCAGGACCAATTAGAAATGTTGAGCAGTTTAATGAAAAATATGTTCAAGGATAACTGTAGCTGAAATGAGGATGTTGAGATGTATAAGCGGCAAGATGAAGATGGATAGAATTGGAAACAAATGCATCAGAAAGAACATAGGAATAGCACCAATGGGTAATAAGATGAGGAAAAGTAGACTTAGATGATTTGGTCATGTGCAGCAGAGATCAAGAACTGTGTCTGTTAGGAGTGAGATGGTGCAAGTTGAAGGCTCTAAAGGGGCATGGAAGCAGTAAGAAAAAACCCCATGTGCTTGAGCTGGACCAACTCCAATATGTCAATTCATATGGCACTAACCCAGCAACCTTCGTTAGAAAAGAAACCACATTGAAGACCATGTAGGAAAAACAATCATAGTTCACTTCTGCTTACACTGCTAACCTACAATAGGTATTATACATAGCTCAGCTGAATAAACAGCCTGTTTTGTCTGTTCCAGAAACTACACAAGTGGGGCCTGCCTTTAAGTGATCCGGACTGTTCATCTGGTGTCTCCCTTTGTGGATGAGCCATACCACAGATATCGGCTTAATCTGATCTCAATTTCTTAGATCGGTGATAAGTGGATGGTTGATCCAACCATCCACACTAAAAAGAAAAATCCCCCAATCACGTACAATATAGATTTTCGAACAGGGAAGATTTGGGTACAAGGCCAGTTCATGGTAGGGCAAGCTAGAAGAACAATCGATATGGTTGCTGGCCAGGCAATGTATATTTCCCCAGTCAAGAGACCAAAATCTGACCTTTCCATTGTTGGTATTTACAAATAGGGTCAACTCCTATCTCCAGCTATTTAATATAATCTCATATGTGAATCAACGACTTCCAAAAGACATTCCAAAGCTACCCTTTCTTTTTTAAAACTTTGACCCTATTAATAGAAATATGGGAAAAGAAAATTCAAATGCAATAAGTTCAACAAACATGAAACATCCTTATCTGAACAATCAGGTAAAAAATGAATGGAAAAATAAAAAAGGGAATGGAATTCATGTGGAAGATTAAAGAGGAATCAAATTGCCAAAGGAGGATGGTTCCTCAAGTCCATGTAGAATAAACTTATTCTACAAGGGTAGCATGTGGGGCCCTCCATGGTGTGTGTATGGCATCCAACCTGTCCAGCAGGGTAACCGCACCATGAAAGTTGGATGCCCAAAGAATCAGGCTGATCAAATCATCAGGTATGCCACCACATGAACTTGGATATTTTTGGGTAGCTGTCAATCGTTTCTTATGGTGTGAGCCACCCAATGGTCGGATAGGTCTGATTTTTTGTGGCATCTGATCATCATGGCAGGGATCACTTAATGCGCAGGTTGGGTGTCAACACAACCCAGTGGGCCCCACATAGAAGTAGTGCAACATCATCATCATCAAAGGCTGATCCTAAGTAACTGGGGTCAGCTACATAGTAGGTTAATAAGCAGGTGAATAATTTTCTTCATCAGTTGAATAACTCGTATAAATTGTGGAGAAGCCTGCCTCTGGCCAAAGAGCAATCAAGATTTCCATACAAGGAAAAGAGGAATTATTGGGTCCTGCATCAGCCAATGCATAGTTTCAGATCTGCAGGATTCAGTACATTAGAAGGCCAGGGTTCAGCAATCCAAACCGTTGATTTGACCAGGACCGCCCTGGATCTGCCGCATCCGAATGTATTTTAAGATACTGAAAAGAAAGCAGTGCCGTGGTCCACATTCAGGGCAAAATGCAAAGAAAGAAAGGTCAAATTCACAAGGGTTAAGATCTCCAATCCCGTGAGAAATCCTAGACACCCCCATCGACGGTGTCTCCAATAGTTGAACGGTTTGGATGGTCGAACCATAAGCCCCACCCCAGGATTCCTCAAAATTTGGGGGGGAAAGAAAAGAAAGAAGAGAGAAAAAAAGGAAAAGTTGAGTAGACTGTTACCTGCAAGGAGAAGTAGCGGAATTAGAGATGGAAAGTAAATCTTTGCTTCCTGATTTTGAAGAAAGGAGAAGAGAAATGGAGAAGTTCTTCTTTGGCCTGGTTTTGAAGGGAAGAAGTGGTTGTGAGGTTTTGAAAAGAAGATGTGGTGAAGAAGAAGAAGAAGAAATTGAAGGAGAGGGAGCTTTTAACAGCTTAAGCTCCATTATTTGATGAATTGATAGAAGATGAAACAAAGATTCAAATGCAAAAACAAGAGAAAATTATTCGATGGATTGAGATTACAAAAAGAAGAAGGTCTAATTGGGTTGAATGAATGAAAGGAGTTTCTTTTTATGTATTCTCGTTCGTGGAAGGAGAGAGGGGAGGGGGTAGGTGGAAAGGGTTAGGTACGATTCTCCTTCCTCTCTCTCTCCTCAGTCCCTCTGCGGGTCTCACTCCTCACTCAAACAATGACAAAAGTATTAAATTTGTACGGAAGAAATTATCCAGCGTATTCCCTGGACGAGGGTTAGCTACTGACAGGTTGAGTAGCTGGCTACTGAAGTGACGTCACCAACTTATGTGGGCCCCATTATGTTGTATGTCTTGTATCCACACCGTCCATCCGTTTGGAGAAATCATTTTAAGGTATGGTAAAAAGAACGAGCCACATCCAAAGCTCAAGTGGACCCATCAAAGAAAACAATGGGAATGGTGACCCGACCATTGAAACCTTCCTATGGCCCACCATAATGATTATTTGAGATCCAACCAGTCACATAAGACAGAGAAAACGCAAATATCAGATTTATCAAAAACTTCTGTAGCCACAAGAAGCTTTTAATGGTAGGCGATCAATCCTCACTCTTTTTGACGGGGTGTACTTGAGGTTTAGATCTGCCTCTTTGGATTTGAATTACGTCAAAAAAACATCTCTCCAAATGGATGAAGAGTGTTGGTACACAAGCAGGCCCATGGAAGTTGAGGACGTCACTTCAATAGCCAGATAGTTACTCAACCTATCAGTAGCTACTCCGTGTCCGTATTCTCTGCTCCATTTTTTTAGTGGCACCCATCCGATGCCTTTCAATTTTAGACGCAACCCGTGTCCAAACAGGAGAGCGGATTAGGTGAGACTTCGGATCCACCGAGGTGGTTGGGACTCTGACTGTGGGGCCCACTTTGATGTATGTGGCTACATCCATGCCGTCCATTTATATTCAAATCTCATTTTAGGGCATATGATCCCAACAAATGAAGCAGTTCCAAATCCCAAATAGACCATAGTACATGAAACAGGGGCAATTGACCATTAAAAATGTCTTGTGGGCCACAAAAGGTTTGGATCAAGATGATATTTGTGTCTGTCTCTTTGTCTAGGTGTTTGTGAGGATTCATAAAGTTTTTAATGATAAGGATTCGATCAAAACTATTTCCAGCTGTGTGGTCCACCTAAGAATCGCATCAACTTCATTTGGGATCATGCCCTAAAATGAGCTTTCAAAATGGTCGGATGCTACGGATTTAAGGCACATACATCACTGTCAGCCCCCAGCCAGGGTTCCCACCCACCTCGGGGATCCGGGTCTCACCTACTCCGCTCCCTGCTCAAGGGGGCTGGATGCAAGCCTTCCAATAATAATAAGGGGGAGTATGGAAACGGTTGAGATACGAATGGCAGACGTGGAAGTCACACCAACTGAGAGTTGTTGAGAGAGAGAGGCGTCCGGTCATCGATTGAAGAGGTTAGCTACGACTGGCTCTCTCTCTCAACTACTCCCAATGGCGCAGGAAAGCATATATACTTTGTCGACAGTCGATCCCATCCATCCAAAAGTAGCCTTCTTCTTGTACAATCTTCTTTCTTTTTTTCTTTTTATTTTTTTCTCTCTAACACACTGTTAGGTTCATCTCTCATCAAACTGATTCTTCGAGAAATATGGCCCCCTAACCACCATAGATTTTGGGGATTTGAAGGGTTTCCAATCCCTGATGCGTTTGGCACATAAAGCAACTGGGTGATGAGGGGATTGAAATCCAAGGTGGAAGCTTGGATTACATCTAAAATCCTTCCAAGAGTCACAGTGTTTTATTAGGCTACTAAGCTATTGAGCATATGACCCACTGATGATATCCCAAAACAATTAGATTATCAACTGTATCAATAAAATTACTTTAATAGGATGATCTCTACCGTCCAAACATTATCCATTCAAATCAATGTTAGTTAGTCACTTAGATGTGATCTTGTGCTCGTGGCTCATTCGAGACTTAGAATTTTATCATTTTTTAACGAAGTATATGTTGTTACCAAAAAATGGTCAACAGACGAAAATGTAGATTTATGATCTGGACAGTTGAGTGAAGTCGGACTTCTGATGAAAGAAGACTGAGATGATGGAATCCTTAGATCCTGCAAAAGAACACAGAGGATAAGAGGGGTGGCTGGGGTCCAGCCAATAACCCTCCGATGCCTAAATCAGAACTTTTCTGGATAAATCAATATCTTAGTATAGATCGATATTAGCTTTCATACCTTGATCATGGAGAGAATATCCTTATTTATAGGCTCTGGTTGCGAAACTGCTTGCCTTTTGGAGAGTTGTAATTCCAACGGACTGCTAGCTGGGTTTCCGAGATCTTCGGATCTTCCCATAACAAACGAAGATCCTTATCCTGAAAGCTGGGGATGTCGATCTTTCCTCCTGATATCTCGGAGTAATCTTAAGACTGCGGATTTACAATCCAGCTCGCTTAGGACGATCTTCATTACATAGGGCCGAGCCAACCAGTTTCCATCGGGTCGATACGACCCGACTCGTATCCGGGACCTGAATCGGGTCGGCTCTTCTTTCCCGGGTCGGCACAATCTGTTGTCTTTCAGGTCGGCTCTTTACCCATAACAGTATATATATTTCAACATGCTGTTTCAAATCCAGTGGTTCTAAATCCACGCTCCAAACAGGCCCTAGCAAATCCACGATGGAAAAGCACCCATGGATCCTTCTGATTCAACCATGTTTCCATGTACATCCTTAACCGTCTATTTTAGAGGCTATTGTAAGGATGGTCTAATCATATCCTACCGTTGTGTTGTGGTTTTTTCTGTACGGTATGGGATGGACCGAATGGACTATCTGGAGCCATCTAGGTAGTCCACGTGTACCCTGTTTGAAGGTAGAATCTTGAGAGAGACGTTTACGTTCACAAGTGTGTGGAGCGCTCACATCCCTAACTGGTGCACCTGTGCAAGACGGTGAGACCCAAATTTTCGTCAAGTGGGTCGTCACAGTGCTTATTTCTTCCGGAAGCGGATCGCATCGTACCCCTGCCACGACCGACTCGATCCTGGCAGGGGCCCCAAGATATATGTGTTTTATCCATTTTAACGTATCATTTAAGGCATGAGCCAAAACAAGAGGCATATCCAAAGCTCAAGTGGGCCACAATAGAGGAAGCAGTGGTAATAATGATACCACTGTTGAAACCTTCCTATGTCCCATCATGATGTTTATTTGCTTGATAAAAAAAAACTTGAAGTATTCAACTGCAGGTGTTCAATCCTCACTATTTCCTGTGATGTGGTTAGTTTGGCTTTGGATATGCCTGGTCTTTGGGCTCATACCCTAATATGATCTAGCAAGTTGGTACGGACAGCATGGATAAAACACATACATTACAGTAGGCCCATGGAGCTCCTGTCCCAAAGTTGAAGTGGGAACTAGGTTGAGAAGACAAGTTGATGGTAAGAAAATGTTTTAGACACCGTTCGCTTTCTCCTCAAGTTAGGCCACCCTCTGAAGGAATTATTTCTTAGCCTGGCAAAATGTCGCTTGGTACCCAAGAATTAAGAAATTCTACTAATCGCACGTATTAAGTCAAGTAAAACCAATTAAAGTGTGGAACTAATAGCAGGTCATTTAAGTCATGGTTCCCAAATCATGACTGACTTTTTAATCATTTGAAAATTTTCCTTTTTAACTTTTACTAAATGCCCACCAGTCTGATGGTAAGATAATCTAATAAGCTTTATAAATCAGGACCATAGTTTGAATCATCTATTTTTAATTATTTGCATTCCACATGTAATTTCCAAATGCCTACACATCATCCATTACGCTTCGAAAGCAAATTGCATATAACTCCACTATGGGCAATAATCTATACAACCTACCCACAGGTGATATATTTGTTTATTCATTTTGTCCATCCATTTTCTCAAATCATTTTATCATATGAGCCTAAAAATGAGGCAAATCCAATGCTCAAGTGGACCACACCAAATAGTGAGCTTGGATTGCATTAAATGCAAAAGTCATCTTTGGTGTGGTCCACTTAAGCATTGGATCTGCCTCATTTTTGGGCTCATGCATTAAAATGATATGAGAAAATAGATGGACAGCATCGATAAACAAATGCATAACGGTGGGCCCACAGGAGCCCTTGGTTGGATGGATTATTGTTCAAGCGAGGTTGGATGCAATCCAGTTCCTAGTATAATCTTGAAGAAGGGGACGAATGGTTCAAAATTGCCAATGAAACTCTATGAGAGTTTGACAAACAACGCACATGCTCCTTACTATGGTTACATGTTGATGTAAGGAAGCGACATAGATGCATTTCTAGAATGGCTGGATTAAAAGAGGGTCAAATGAAAGTGGAAGAAATCGGTCGGATTCAGCCCAATCATACATATATAAGGCATAACATAATTGGGCTCAAGGCATCCTATTCGAAGAAATTTAATCCCGATAGGGAGAAATTGTCATTTTAAGTTGGAATCATAAATGAGTCATAACTTTTGATTTAAGTATCGTTACGGGACGCATAACCTATCAATCTTTAGTGTAACAGGCTATCTGGGGTGAACTGGCCCACAAAGTGAGTCATGTCTATCCGTTTTGTAAGAAAACACACACTTTTGGTTCAAAATTTATGAAAAATTTATTATTTTTAGTAATTTTGAATTTTATAATATTTTTTTATTTTTAGAGTTTTAGATTTTTCATCTTTTTAGAAATTATTTACAATCATACTAGGACTCCTTCAATAAGGTTTATCTAGACTTTCTACTTTTTGCAAATTAGGTTTTATATAAGTTTTACTATTTTGGATAACTTCTATTAGAGTTAGAATTTTGTGTATTTTTTGTAATTATGAATTTTAGTTTTTTTTTTCTTTATGAATGGTATAATTAAGAAATCATAAACATTACACAATTATTCAATAAAAAAATATTTGAGTTTTATCTCTTTTTTTTTCTTATGGATTTAAAAAACTACCATGTGGATTTAAGATTTTGATTACTTCAGAAAGACATCTTTCTCATTATTGTTTCATGCTCTTCCCTATATAGGTTGGTATCAGAGCGAGACTTTTTTCTTGACTCAATGGCATCTAACCAAGGTTCTGACAACAATCTCATGGATGGTATTCCAGGGAATTATCCTTTGATAGCGGAGGCATTTGAGGCGACGCAATGAAAAAATCTGCGAGCCATGTAAGGACTGAAGGCAACAAACGATCTCATGACGGAAACCTTTGAATGGACCTATGTTCAGATTAACAATGCAACTCGTGGTCATCATGTTCGTGGTGTGACACTGGTGATGAATCGCAGGCCATCACCCGATAATGGTGAATCCAGGCCACCGCTCTGATCATGAGAAGATATTGTACACGCCAAAAAAGGAAATAAATCTACAACAACACAACATCTTTCGAACGAGGTAAACCATGAACCAAAGGGTCTGTGATCTGATCATAGATGGTAGGAGCA
The DNA here is from genome assembly GCA_003013855.2 of Liriodendron chinense. Classification (NCBI taxonomy): domain Eukaryota; kingdom Viridiplantae; phylum Streptophyta; class Magnoliopsida; order Magnoliales; family Magnoliaceae; genus Liriodendron; species Liriodendron chinense. The sequence continues at coordinate 3,642,447 of ML058463.1, read as the reverse complement.
GTGAAAATCTCATGTAAAAAATTATGGTGGAAAAGCTGCAATTGAAGACAAAAAAAAAAAAAACACCATCTCCATATACAATTGGATGGATCATAGAGGTAAATGAAATAAAGATAATTGAACAGTTTGTATTCCCTTTTCCATTGGTAAATATTATAAGGATGAAGTAATGTGTAACGTGGTTGATATAGAGGCTTGTCACATGCTACTTGGTCGAACATGACAGTATTCGTTAAAGATGCCCCTTCATGTTGATGCTACACATAGAGATCGAGATACCATCTTTGTATTCGTTAAAGATGGTAGAAAGATTATCCTCACCCCTACAAGAAAAGAGAATCAACTCAAAACTTTTAAAGTGGAGGGGCAGTCTCTTGTAACCAACTAAGATTTGTAAAAAAAAAAATTGAGAAGACGGGGGAGATCAATGCATTAGTTAAAACGAAAATGAAGTAACAAATATTCCCCGAAGGAATCTATATTTAGGGATTTTTTTGGGACCTGAAAGCTAGATTTCTTTTTATTTTTGGGCCTGCCATTGCGGATAAGGCTCCTAGTCTTATCTCCACTGCTTGGGATTTTCCTATTGCCGTTTTGCGGCCTCTTGTTCGTTTAGTAACTAAGCGCCTCAATTCTACTCTATGCTGGACTCTCGCTTTCGTCGAGATCTTGGATTCCAGAGTTGGGCTTCTTTGCTTCTCTCTTAATACGACTAATTTGGGGAATAGTTTTTTAATATACCACTCAAGGAACTATGGATAGGTGCCTCCATACCTTGTCCCTTAGCATAACCAATTTTTATATTGATCAAAATGCAAGGACTTGTGTCTTAATGCACAACTGGCAGAGTCTTACAGCTATCAAAGATCTATCTTCTCCTGGGCGATGCTTCTATCTACCGGCATCTGTATTCCTTCATTACTTCTTTCACAAGTCGTATCAGGATTATTTTTTCTCACCTTCGTATAACACTTTCCAAACTCGTTGTTATCCATATGCTTTCTTCTTCCAAATTTATTATAGAGATATAGATCACTAGCTTTCTTTAAGGCTTGGATTGGGTTGTGGATTCCCTCCTCCTTTCGTTCTCTTTAACCCTCTTCTCCCCCTTCTTTTCTTGTTTCTTTTTCTTCTCCCCCATGCCTGAGATGTGGGTTGCTTCTTTATTTCTTCTTTTTTTTCTCTTAGGGTTTACCAGCTTGTTGTATCTTTTCAGGCTTTACCCTAGGTAAGTAATAAGAGAGTATTACTCGCTTGCTTTTAAAAAAAAATCCGTAAAAGAAGTAGAACCCATGAACATCCCAGAGAAGTTGAAACTAATTTTGCAGGACTTCAAGGGAATTATGCCAAATAAACTGCCTAATAAGTTGTCCCCTATGTAAGATATTACTGTTACTTAGGCGGAGTTCACCTTCAACAACATGCTTAATCGATCCGCTGCTAAGTACCCAGTCAAGGTTGTGTATGGTCATGTTCCAAAGCATACACTCGACCTAGTCCTGTTGCCAATGTCACGCCCTAAAATTCTAATAGTGCAAGTTGTCCAAAATTGGATGATTTCAACCAGTTTGGAAATAACCTAAGATCATCACAACAAAATCCTAGATTGAAGGTGGGACCACATGATGGAAGGTTGGCATCAAAGGTAGGCCCACATGATCAACGACCCACATTGAAGGTTGGGCCCCACATGATGAATGGTTCACATCAAGGTGGGCCCACAAATACATGGTTCATATCAAAGGTCCCATGTGATGGATGGCCCACATCAAAATGTGGCCCCACATGATGATGGACTATCCATATCAATTGGGCCCCACATGACAGACAATCCACAACATAAGTGGGGCCCATATGATGGATGGTGGAATCAAAGGTTGGCCCACATGTGGAATGACTCATGTTGAAGGTGGGGCCCCACATGATGAATGCCCACATCAAGGTGAGCCCATATAATGCATGGTTCACATCAAAAGTGGGCCTCACATGATGGATGGCCCACATCAAATTGTGGCCCAACATGATGGACCATCAACATCAAGTGGGCCCCACCTGATGGACGGTCCACATCAAAGGTGGGACCCACATGATGGGCTGCTGACATCAAAGGTGGGCCCACATGGTGATTGACCTATATTGAATGTGAGGCCCCACATAATGAATGGTCCACATCAACGTGGGCTCACATAATGGATGAAGAGGGCCTCACATGATGGATGACCCACATCAAAATGTGGCTCCTTGTGATGGACAATTCACATAAAGTGGCTCCACTTAATGGATGGTCTACATCTAAGGTCTCGCATGATAGACGACCCATATCCAAAGTGGCCCAACATGAGGGATGGTCCACATAGAAAGTGTGCCCCACATGATGGATGGTGGACATCAAAAGTGGTCCCCACATGATGGAAAACCCACTTCGAAGGTGGGGCCCGCACAATAGACACATTAAATGTGGACTCCACGTGATACTAATGGCATTTAAGGGTCACATATAAAAGACAATCAGCATTGATGATAGGTCCCACATAATGGACCTTTGTCACGCCCCAAACCCGGGGACCGGGCTCACTAAATTTTCGATCGCCGACCTTGGTGCCAACAGCCTCCGTAGTACCCCATTCTCGGCTCCTAGCTCTCATATGCCAGGTTCCGATCCTGGAATCCTACCAGGAGGATTTTCAGGGTAAATTTTTTTTTTGTACAGGAGCATAATCAAAACCAAAAACATCATCAAATATCCACTAATAGTTTGTTGAGTACAGTGCTGGAAAGGGAAATACAAAATGTAGCAAAAACTCAAAATAGCAGGTATATGAACTGCGCTCAACGCTGCTGATGTGCTCTAGTACCTGCAGCGTAAACAAACGCGCATAAGCTTCCTAAGAAGCTCAGTAGAGTGCGTGTGTGCTCGTGTGATGCATATGACAAGTACACAGATATCAGAGTAAGCGAAAGTGATAAAGGGCTAAGTTACCAAGCTCATGAATGCTATCATCCATCCCAAGGCTATGCAATGCAAAGGCCTACATGGCCGAGTGTTACATGCTAGAGATGCAATGTAAACACGTCAATCCTCAACTAATCCACATATCAAAATAGTTCTCATCTGGGACATCACCGGGGTCTAGTACACTCTGATACTGGCGGCCGCACATCGCGCGCATAACCAAGTGAGAGAAAAGACTTCACTATCCGCCTCGTCAGTGGTATGCCAATGCCCACCCGGCTCGCCGATAGCGGACCCATTCCATGAGCTGGTCAAACTCGACCTAGCTTATAGCCTACTGCACCCGGGCGGATAAGGTCACACCCCTTTCCAACCGACCTTGACACAGTGGGAGACGCGGCCTACTAGTATTCGGCACTCGTGCGCTCGTGTTATCCACTCGGTCTCGACGTTGAAGCATCCTACTGGTACCACAAGGTTTAGGGACTTTCACCCAAGGACATCCATAGCGCCCACGTGCTAGAACATGTTTTCGGTGTCCATCACTGCCAACCACGATGTGACTATGGTGGCCACCACCCCGATGCTGCTAGGGTGTGAAGGCGATCGTGATATACATAATGCGAAATGCATGAGTCATACAATCCAAGTCATGCACCAAACTTACACATACTGCGCAATCATGTGGGGCGACCTTGTCTCGTACGGGTCCCTTAAGTATAACAAGCCAACTAGCATATGTTATGATTAATCATGGTCCATAACAGGCATACAAATGATGCGTATGGGCATATGAATGAGCATGATATTCATTATACTAAGCATATTATCAGTGTGAAGTATCAAGCTAAGTATACTAGCATGTTACCAAACATATCATGTAATGTTGGCCTTAAATGGCCCAATATATATACAAAGAGTGGGGGCCCGGACTGTGGGTCCCATTGGAAATGTAAAGGTCTTCATGACATAGCCCACTTGAGACTATATCGGCCCCATACTTGGGCCTGCACATACAAAGTAGGCCGACAAAATAGGTGTACGGCATGGATAAAACATATGTATCAAAGGAAGGACCATGGTGGGCCCCGCCCACTGGTCGGATAGCAAATATACATCATCGGTCTTAGGAAGTTTCAGTGGTAGGTATTCAATCACCACAATTTCCTAAGTGCAGCCCATTCAAATCGGGCCCCACGCGTCGATCAAGACGGGTGGCATGATACACAATACATCCATCAAGATGGAACCCAAAGATGGGCCCACAACCTCTATTTGTATGAAAAATAAACAATAAAGTGGCCCCAAGGAAGTTTTTCAATGGTGGGCATCAATGACCACTATTCCCTACGGGTGTGGTCCATCTGACGTTTGGATCTGCCTCATTGTTGGGGCCATATCCTAAAATGGCATGGAAAAATAGATGGGCAGCATGAATAAAACAGATACATCATAGTGGGACTAAATAGATACATCACGTTGGAATCCACAGGGTGGGCCACCTGCTGGGCTACGTGGTACGCAGCTGGATCCCAGGAAGTTTTGAATCAAGCAGATATTTGTGTTTTCCCCTCCATCCATATCCATGTTATCTTATGAACAGGTTGGATGACAAATAAACATCACTGTAGGGCCTGGGAAGGTTTCAACGGTGGAAATCATTATTCCCACTGTTTCTCGTGGCATGGTCCACTTGACATTTGGATATGCTTAAATTTTGGGCTCAGCCACTAAAATGAGCTGGGAAAACATATGGACGGAATAGATAAAGCACGTACATTCTAGGTGGGCCCAATTGAGTTTTCGATCAAGCTGATATTTTTGTTTTCCCTTCTTCCACACGTGTGTGGACTTATGAACAGGTTGGATCTCAAATAAACATCATGGTGGGCCGTAGGAAGGTTTCGACGGTAGGGTCACTGTCCCCACTGTTTTCTTTGGTAGGGTCCTCTGGAGGTTTGGATCTATCTCATTCTTGAGATCATGCCCTAAACCGATCTCCCCAAATGGATATACGGTGTGGATATAGCACACGCATCATGGTGGTACCCACAGAGTGGGCCACCAGCTAGGCACCACGAGCCCAGCGTCCGTGGACGTTGGGTACTCCCAGCGTCAGAGACGCTGAGAGAGAGGCTTCCAGCGTCAGACTCTCTCTCTCTCTCTCTCTCTCTCTCTCTTTGTTTTTCCTTTTTTTTGTTTTGATCGAGTGGGGCCCACAAGAGGATGATCCACTTCATCTATCAGGTTCCCCAGCGCATGGGGGACCCAATGAGCCCAATATTGGGTATGTTACGAGGTCTACAAACATCAATGTGGGCTGAGGAAGTTTCGACAGTGGACATCATTATCTTCATTGTTTTCACGTGGTGCGGTCCACTTAAGATTTGAATCTGCTTCATTTTTGGGCCCTGGCCCTAAAATGATTTGGGAAAACAGATGGACGGCGTGGATTGAACATAATCATCAAGGTGGGTCCCACGAGTGGGGACCTCATTCAGCCACGTTGACGCTGGACGGTTTCCTCTTTGTTTTTTTTTCTTTTTCTTTTTATTTGACAAGTGGGGCCCACATGGGTATGATCCACTTCGCTCATCAGGTTCCCCATCTCATGTGGGACCCAATGAGTCCTATATTGGGCAGCGGACAGGGTCTACAAACATTACAGTGGGCCCAAGAAGTTTCGACAGTGGACATTATTGTTTCCACTGTTTTCTATGGTGTGGTCCACCTGAGATCTGGATCTGCTTCATTCTTGGTGTCCAGCCATAAAATGGGCTGGAGAAACAGACGGACAGTGTGGATGATACACAAGAATCAAGGTGGGTCCCACGAGTGGGCCCCATTGTTAACGCCCAAAAGGGCTTTAGCCCAGGCGTTGCTGGGCAGCAGCGTCCTCTGGACGTTGTCTGTCCAGCGGCCATCTTCTTCTTCCTTTCATCAAGTTGTGGGGCCCATTCATGGAGGATCCAGCCCATCCATCTGATTGCCCATCACAAGATGGGCTCAAAAAAGAAAAAGAAAATGAAAGGTAAATAAGGAAAAATGGAGAGTTTATGTCCCCCTTGCACTCATAATGATGGTTGGACCGTTGGATTGACGATCGGACGGTCCGGATGATGGTTGGGGTCCTCTAAACTTTGATCACCTCCTTCAATTCCTCTAATCCCCCCCCAACACCCTAAGTTCTCTCTCTTGATCTCCCTCTAAATCTCTCTTTACTTCTCTCTCTTCTCTTTCTCTCTCTTTTCTCTCTTCTTTTGCAAATTATGGAAAATGAGAAGCCCCCCCCCCCCCCCCCCCCCCCCCTTACGTATGGATCTTGTATGGGTAGAGAGGGGGGGTCATGGGATGATGATGGCTAGCATGGGAGGTATGGTTTGTGTTGACTTTGGAGGTGAGAGAGGGATGGGGTGGGTATGGTGTGTGTAGACTAGGGTGATGAGAGGGGTATGGGTGAGGGTGAGGGGATTGATTTGACCTTTTCTTGGGATTTTTGCAAGTGGGGCCTGCAGCCACATGTGCGTTGGCGGCTCGCCTCGGATTACGCAAATAATCACAACTTTCACACCGGGTATCGCAATGGGGCGTGCCGCGCGGCGTTGGAATCACAACGCCTACGCGGTCGCCGGGGTATAGGTCTTGGGTCGATGCGGTACTTAAAATATAGTCACGATCAAGGCTCGCTAATCTGGTTCATCCGGGATGTTCGGTACCGAAACTAAACGTACAGAGGGCAATTCGAGGTATGGGTCTTACAACCTACATCAAGGTAGGCCCCACATAGCTGAGCGATCTACATCAAAGGTCAACCCCCAATAATGAATGGTCCACATCCAAGATGGGCCTTGTATGATGGATGGTTCACATCAAAGGTGGGCTTCATATGGTGGACGACCTACATCCAATGTTTGATATAATGGACAGTCTAAATGTCTTAAAACATTGAAGATTGTAGCTATCCTATTCTTTGCCATTTGAGGCACGATCCATCTATGATGAGTCCACCAAAACAACTATTTGGATTTCTCTTATGATGGGATTGTAATTTTTAAATATGACACTAACTACCCTAAAACAAGCTCTTATTTGGATGTTTGGTATATATAGCTTATTTTAAATAAGAGTTGTTCTTTTTTATTTATTTATTTATTTATTTTTACAGTTTTGAAAGAGTGATTTTCCCAAATGAGTTTATTTAAAACAAGAGCTACAACAAAAAGAGCCTATTAGATAGCTCTTATTTAGAAAGCTCCTTTTGAATTAGAGTAGAAAATGAACCCTATGTGTCATTCAATCAGTATTGCAATATAGAAATAGATTTCTAAAACTAACTTTTCAATTTTTGTTTACCATGGAACTTTGCTTCATTTGTTTCCAGGAGTGTCTGCCAAAAAGACACTAAAGGATTTGTTTGTGTGTGTGTGTTAGTTGTATTTTTATTTATTACCCTACAATAAATCTTTTTAATTTTTTGGCCAAAATATTCCACTTTTTAGAAAAGCCTCAAAATTTAAATTCTCTTAAGAAGTTTATAGGTGGAGACTCCGTGAGAATGGGTTTTGTCAACATGGCTACCTGTTGCCAAAGACACCACACCTCAACTGAAAAGAAACAAAATCCAATGAATGGAGGTATGTTACAAAAAAACTACCTACTTAATACAAAATTTACATTCCAGTACATTTTTCAAAAAGGTTTTCCATAAACTATCCCATTGATTTTAGCAATTATCACTAGCCTACCTTCCATTGGGCAGCCATGCTAGCAAACGGGTAGGCAACTCAGGTGGGCTCCATCATGATGTTTTTGTGAAAACCACCTTAACAACTTGGTGTGTCTCCTCATGTTAGGCCCAGGGCCCAAAAATCAACCCCATCCATGATTGAGGTGGATGGCAATTGGAAATAATGTACAAGGAAACTCTCACTCTCCAAACTATTCCCTTTATTGTGTCCCGGCTAGATAATGGATGGGCCTAATGTTTGGGCCCTTAGGCCTAAATTTTTATGTGACATCTCATGGTTAGAGTGGATATCATATCATCATAGTGGGCCCTGTAAACATCAAGATCAGTTAACATCTCTTTGTTGACTATTTTTGGTATGGCCTACTTGAATCACAAGTCAGCATGAGTTCTTTTGCCCTGGTCATAATGTGGGATTACATATCTAATGGTCAAAGTAGATCTCAGGATACACATTATGGTGGACTAGTAAAAAATCAAGGGTTGACATCCCTAAAATTCCCTTTAAATCCTTATTTTTTTCCTTTTACAATTGGGAGATGCACAACATGGTTGATTTTCTATGGGGCTACCATGATGTGTAGGTGACATCTATCTCGACCATTAGATGTGTAATCTAACGTATGACCAAAATATCAGAATGACATATGATTTAGGTGGGCCACATCTGGGAGAGAGACGTCCACCTTTGATTTTTATAGGGCCTATTGAGATGATTATATGAAATCCACTCCAACCATTAGATGCCACACCAAATTAGGCCTAGGGCCCAGAAAATCATGCCCATCATGATTAAGGTGGGCCACACCAAAGGAAATCATTTCCAATAGTTTGATTCACAAGAGTCACCGATGGGGCTGATTTTTTTTTTTCCATGGGCCTAACATGGGGTGACATACCTAAATTGTTAAGGTAGATTTCTCATAAATATCATGGCAAGGTTGTTTACGCTTGATTTGACTGCACCAAATCCGACAACTAGTAAATTGACATGTGGCGGCACTATTGTACGGAATATCAAGATGAGATCCCCACAATGGAGGAAATTGATAGACGGAGATTGTGAAGTATAAGGAAAGTTGTTGTCATAAAGCACGTGTCAATGCGCCTAGGTAAAAGCTATTACATGAAACGTGGCAATATAAGAGAGACCATATGTTCTATAACTCTGTAATGGTCTAGAAAGAAGTCACGACCGCTATTTTAATTGTTGATGATTCTCCTCCTAACACATGGCAAAAGTTTAGTGGCTACATATATGTGAAGCCATAAGTAGAGGGCTCTAACAAGTACGATTAGCTAAGGTGAAGATCAACAGAGACATATGGTGTAACATTATTGGCATCCGCATTCGAAAGTAAGCTATTTAGGTGAAGATCACAAAGACTTATTTCAAGATAGAAATATTATCGGCTATGCTAATTAGATGATTGGTTGATTGAAAGAAGATCTCGCAAACTTGTCTTGAGTTAGAAGTATAATTAGCCACGTTCGCTAATTAGCTAATCAATCAAGAAAAGAAACCGGAACCTAATTTTCAATATACATTTCTAGCAAACCACCTTACACATCTATAAATTCAACAGAGAATGAAGAGCTCAGTGCCCTCACCACCCTAATATAATAAAACACCACTCTTTTCAGCATAACGCCATAGACATTTATCATCATCATCATTATTTTTTAATTTAACTCCTTCACCTGCCATGTCAGTTAAATGTTGCAAAACCAATTTGAATTGAGTAGATTAGAATAAGTACTTAGGCACCCTATGTCTGTTATCATGTTGTTAGACAGAGGAAGATCTCTAGGTCTCAAACAGAAGGCCAATGAAGGCATCTTGTCACGTGCTTAGAGATTCTGCTCAACCTATCCCGCCATAAAGTTCAACTAAGTTACGAATTGGTCATCGTTCAACTATGATTGCCTCGCCACAAGCCTAATTAAGTGACGAACTGTTGGTCGTCTCACAACAACCTTATCCACGGAGTCAGGATCTAAGCAACGAACAGATAGTTGTTCAACGATTATCTCACCATGAAGTGAGTACCTAAAGTGATGAACATGTTGTCACCCCCACTGACCCTCCTGCCATGAAGTATATAGCTAAGTGACAAATAGTTGATTATTCTCTAAACGATCGATTCGCCCATGAAGCTTCGCTGTACAGGGTAACGAACAAACTATCATTTCCCAACGACTGTCTTGCCATGAAGCCCAGCCATGTAACAAATGGATCATTGAAGATCTACCCACCATCAACCGTCTTGCCACAGAATCTAGTCCTACGTGACGAACACACAATCACCACAATGATTGTCTGACCACGAAGCTGGCTGTATAACGAACAAATGTCCATCCCTTTCCCACAAACCACGATTGTATCGCATAATGAAGCCCAACCCACAACAAACAGATTATCATTCCCGAGAGCCGTCAAACCACGAAGCCAACTGAGCAAACGATCTCTCTTTTGTGCTCGAAGAGCTTCTTTCTATGAACAGATAGTCATTTCTAACTACCATCTTGCTACGAACATCCTTTCATTAGTTATCATTTTTTCTTTGTTTTTACAATTTACTTTTGTAGCCGACTGTGGTCCAAACGTATTTACTAAATTGATCGGCTTTAGCTTAGTTTTATTCTTTTAATATTAAATAATGTTTTGAAAGACATTTCTAAAGATAAAAAGAACTCACTAGAATGATGAATCCTCTCATTCGAAAATCGCTTGATTTTGCACAATTAGTGGCTGAATAGTTAGGCCGATCTTCATAGCTTCAATCATAATCTGACTATTTCGGCACCCGGGGTCACAAGGTGCTCTAATGGAATTGAGCTGCTACCCGCTCTTGCACACCCAACACATCACATACACATATAACATGTGTGACTGAATTTGACACCCACAAGGCCCAACCCCATGTGTGCTGCCGACCCCTTTGTTGGCATAAGAGGACTCAACTTCCACTGACAAATCTAACAGAAGGTGCGCCAATGATAATTACTTAAATTAATGGTAACTTATTGAAAACTTAATGAAAAAGTATGGAAATATAAATTCTATATTAACAAAGTACTTTTTTAAAACAAAGCAAATATTTGAAAGAGTTCAGATCCTTTGTTGTTGGTAGGAAATCCTACTTGGAGCCTTTTCATTGGTCCACATGAATCTATTTGAAAACACGAGGGTAAAAAGGTTACGTCCTAATAGGATTTGCTTACCATCAGTTTTTAGCCCGTCTTATCCATCATCCACACCCCCCATGCATGCACAGTTTTAGAATATCCTTATGGTGGGCCCCATATAGATGACCCATGACAATAAGCCATTGGATTGCCAGCACAAAAATGGAAGGTTGAAAAACTTTAACAGTGAAAGAGACAATATTAGAATCACTTGAACATTGTTTTACTGACACCCGTGCGAATGGACGGTCTGAATTATACAATACAAGTGGCTAACTGCAAGACCAAATGCCCAGCAGAAGAAGTCATTTTTCTAGAAATTGGTTGGGGACCCACGTGATGCTCGTGGAGTACCGGAGAGAATGCCACAGCCATCAGTGGAGAAAATGGAGGCGACTTTCTTCACGTGCAAGTTTTTGGGGGGTTTAAAAGGGTTATCAATCATGTCCAGATGTTATTTATATCGCCTTCTCCCACAAATATTAATAATAATAATAGTAAAAATTGGACATTTGGTAGCTGCACATGCGAAAAAACTGCCTCAACTGTTACGTGGCCGGATATATAAAACAACGAGAACAACAAGGAGGGGACCAGGAAATGGAACGCCACTTGCTGTGGAGCCCACGGTTATGTTAGTCCTGTATCCATTCCATCCATCCATTTCCACCGCCTCATTTTTAGAACATCAGCCAAAGCTGTGGTGCACTGCCTTTTTTTTTTTCAAGTACATAGTTCCACTACTTAGCATTCTTCATCAAGCAAATTGTGGTCCTTATTGTGAATGAAATATAACAAAAATTACACTAATTAGACTATCCTAATCTTATCTTATGATTTTAAATGTTGAATTTGGACTATTTATGATTCTAATCTTTACCATCAAAATTCAAATTTTAAAGATTATTTACGTCCAAAACTTTACCATTTAATGAATCGGTTTGGTCCTAGGATTAATGGATAGTGGCTCTAAGGGGCCACCTTGATGTAAGAGTTTTTATCCACACAGTCCATCCATTTTAGGATTCAAGCCCAAAAATGAGGCAGTTACAAGGCCCAAGTATTTATGTTTTCCCTTCATCCAGGTCTATGTGACCTTATGAACAGGTTGGATAATAATTAACCATCACACAGTGGGCCTTAGGAAGGTTTCAATTTCATTATAACTGCAGCTTCCTGTGTAGTGGTCCACTTGAGCCTTGGACCTACCTAATTTTTGGACTGGTTCCCGAAAATGATATGGAAAACTGAATGGACGGTGTGGATAAAGCCCATACACGACGGTGGCCCCTTAAAGCCCCTTGTACTCCATTCCTTGCTAGCCTGCAGGAACGTGCCGCATATGGTAGCGGTTTACTTGAGACCCCGGATCAACCGTGGTGGGTGGGACCCCTGACTGTGGTGCCTCTGTGATGTATGTGACTACATCCATGCAGTCCATCCGTATTGAAAGTTCATTTTAGGGGATGATACAAAAAATGAATCAGTTCCAAATCCCAGATGGGCCATAGTACAGGAAACAGTGCTGATTAACCATTAATAACTTCCTGTGGGCCACAAAAGCTTTGGAACAAGATGATATTTATGTGGTCTCTTCATCTAGATGTTTGTGGCCTTATCAACAGGTTAGATGGAAAATAATGGCAAATAAACATCCCCGTGAAATCCATGAAGTTTTCAATGTTAGAGATTCAATCACGACTGTTTGTATGGTGTGTTCCACCTAAGACTTGAGTCAGCTTCATTTTTGGTATCACACCCTAAAATGATCTTTCAAAATGATTGGATGGTGTGGATTTAAGACATATATATCACTGTGAGCCCCACTGTCAGGGGTCCAACCCACCTCGGTGGATCCGGGGTCTCACCTAATCTGCTCCCGCCGCATATTACCCAATACGGGTCTGCCTCTCCAGTTTCTCTCCATATATCTTTGTGTGCATGACACTCACATGGCACCGGTGGTACCACGTGGTACCGGTCTACAGTGGGCCCACCTTCTGTGCATTAGATCCTCCCCATTCCTCGTGCGTGCTAATCATGTTCATTCTAGAGACTAAAAATCAAGCGGAACCTAGACTCAAGGTGGGACTAACCAAAGGGGAGGGGAGAAATTAATGTAAATTCATGCTTAAGACCTATAAATTTCACCCGGCGGAGCCCACCTAAAATTTGGAATAGCCGGATTCTTTGTCCGTTCATCTTGGTGGGACGTGTCTGATGAAAGGATTGGAATGCATATACACAACATAATGGGCCCCACATGTGGTCTAGTGTTTAGCTCTGAAATGTACGTATTTTAATCCCATTTCATCACCAACATTGCATGATTTCTATGTTTAAATACCGATCTAATGCATTGTTTTGTGATTGTAGGAATGAGAGAGAGACTTCACCAATATGAGGCTAAAGATCACTCTTTGAAGAGCTTTGAAGATGAAGGAAAGTGAACCAAGAGAGGAGAGAAGCAGTAAGGAGAAAAGAGAAGGAGAATATAATAAAAATTTAAAAATTAGAAGGTCCGACCTGTCCTGACCGGTCGGCTAGATGCCACACCGGTCGGCTAACCAGTCAGCCATGAAGACAAGGAGGCTGGATTTTTTTAAGAAGCTTGCTGGACCAAACCCAAGCCAGTCCGACTGGTCGTGACCGGTCGACCACAGTCAGAAACGGCAACTTCTAAATCCAGAATTCCGATTTTCTCTATACACTGCGAAAGGCTTACGCGGATTCTAGAAGATTCTTTGTCAGTGGAGCCTCAAAGCTATAAAAGGACATATTCACTTCGTTCCTAAGGCATCCTAAAAGAGTTCTAAAGCATTAGGAGGAGAAGAAGCACGATTTCGGAGTTCTATAACTCCCTCTTCTTAGAATCTCTCTAATTTTCATGTTTAGCTTAGATTTTTTATTTTGTTCTAGCATGGTTGGCTAGACCTCTTAACTAGAGTTAAGAGTTGAAGCTTGTAGTTATCTTAGATGTTTTAATTTGTTTTTAAGGTTTCAAAGTTTGGATTTTTATGTTGAACAATGGTTTGTTTCAGTTTGAATAAAGTTCTAATTTAGTTTTTCTTTAATCTCTATAATGACTCATGTGATGTTTAAAAGAATTAAGCTTAGATTCTTAGTTATTATGCAAGATCTAGACCTGTACGCTTCGAGGAATCGAATTCAATACGCTCAAGAGCTTGGATCTTCATGAGGGAACTTCAAACCAAAGTTCTATCTTTTCTAAAAATTCTGAGATATGTGTTGGGTATTAATATTATTTGAATCGAGTTCAGCTTATGATATTAGTTGAATCTAGTGACAGGATTTGATATTTATTATAGTTATGATCTTAATCTATTGGAACTAGGATTGGCCTATGCAATTGAGTGTGCCTAATGCCTAACTTGAATTGAGGGATTCATATTAATGGACAACACATATGTTGGACTGTTTGATGCTATAACCGTTGTACAATCCAGCTAGATAGGATTGAATTCCAATTCTAGTTGTGTAGTTGAGAAATCTATACGAATTATACATCAATGATAGCTATAAGTCAATCCTCGATGCTCTTGTATTCCTTTTAGATTGTTAAATTCATCTTAAGTTTACATATTGCTCATCTACATTCAAATTCTAGAATAGTTTGTTTTAGTTCAATTTCAATTAGAGTTATTCGAAGGAGTTTTGTGAATTCCTGGTTGATCCCTGAGGACGATCTCGGTCTTTACCAACTTATTACTACATCGCAGGCCTTGCACTTGAGGCGAGCGAACAAGTTTTTGGCGCCATTGCCAGGGACTCGACGGTGTTTACAGGATTTCTAAAAATAGCTTTTAATTGAGATTTTTAGGAATTTTTTTTAGATTAATACTAACTTATTTTGTTTTTTTTTTTATTTAAAATTTTGCATGAGTTTTCTTTTATAAGTTGAAGTGAATTAGTTCTTCAATTCAGGTTTTGCTTTTCCAACTTTAGTCTTCTCTTCCTTATTTTATTCTTATTCTTGTTCATCTCTAGTAGAGTGGGTGAAGATTCCTTTTGGTCGGTCTAACCGCTTTGGGTCTCCGATTGGTTGGCCCGTGCCGCCTTGATTCCTTTTAGTCAGCATTGCCGTCTTGGATCACCCTGAGCTCGGAGATTTCTCTTCTCAACTTATTCCTCTTTCTTCTTTTTTGAATTTTTTCTCAAGATTCGAAGAGTGGGTGGAGTGTTCCCTTGAACCTCTATTGACCAGGAGAAATTAGTCTCTATCTTTGCTTCTGGCTCTACCATTACAAAACACCTTGTGCTTCGGTCTTTAATAGAAGTTGCGAAAAGTAGGAAGAATTCTTTTTCTTTTTCTTTTTCTGAATTTGCATGCCACATTGGATTCGTGATCAAAACAATCGGTTAATAAGTGAAGATGGAATTGTTAAAGGGATTGATAAAAAATAATGTTATAAGAAATGTTTAAAATTTCCAATTTTCTTTGAAAGTATGGCTGAAAATCAACCCGATCCAAGGGCCAATCAAAATTTGGTCCCAAAATCAAATGGAAACGGGAGAGAATGAAGTAGAGAATACTCCTCGACCAAGGACTCTACGTGATTACTTGCAACCAGCAAGAGCGAGCACACTCTCATGCATAATTTTTCCATATAATAAATTGATCTCAAACTGAGAGTAATCCAACTCCTCCTCAAATTTCATGGACTTGACAGTGAAAGTGCCTATCAACATCTTAAGGAGTTTGATGAGGTGATAGCCACATTACACTTTGCAAACGTATCGGATGATGTTTTAAGACTAAAATTGTTTCACTTTCTCTTAAGGAAAAAGCTAAGGCCTAGCTTTATGCATTAAGGCCAAGATCAATCGGTACATGGGTTGAAATGACTAGGGAATTCATTCAAAAGTTTTTCCTAACTCAGAAAACCAATACATTGAGGCGCTTAATCATGAATTTCGCCAAAAAAGAAGTCAAAACCTTCTTCCAATGTTAGGAGAGGTTTAAGAATTTATTGAATACATGCCCACATCGTGGCTACGAAAGTTGGTGGGTAATAACCTTTTACAATGATGGACTGACTTCACCCATGTGCCAATTCGTAGAAATGATGTGTAATGGGGAATTCATGAATAAGGAAGCTGATGAAGCATGGGATTATTTTGATATTTTGGCTGAGAATGCACAATCGTGGGATACATCTAAACCAGAAAATCCCAAGATAGGTCAACAAAGAGAAAATGAAGGAATTTATGCTCTTACAGAGGAAGACAATATGAGTGCACGTGTGGCTAGCCTCACAAGAAAAGTTGAAGCCATGGAATTGAAGAAAGGAGAGACGATTAAACTCAAGTATGTTGTTGATAATGCTTATGGTATTTGTGCCACCAATCTACATGAAACACAGGATTGTCCTACAATTCCTATGTTTCAAGAAGTTTTGCAAGAACAATCCAATGCCATAAACAATTATTAATGACCATTTAGTGCTCCAAATTCAAACACATACAATTCAAGTTAGAGGAATCATCCCAACTTCAGTTGGAGGAATGAACCAACCATGAATTCAAATAATAACCCTCAAGCACAACCTTTGCTAGGCCCATCTCTAATACTCACACCAAAAGCCACACTTGAGGAAATGTTGGGTGCATTTGTGTCAGTTCGAGCTAAGTATAACAAGATTAATTCTCTAAGAATTGATGGGTTTATGCAAGAACAACTAAGATTCAACCAAAATACATCTCAAGCCATTAATGATTTGAAAACATTAATGGTAAGAGTTGAATCTCATCTTAGTGTTAGGGAGAAAGGCACACTTCTTGCCCAACCTCTCCTTAACCCAAGAACCCAATTCGAGATATAAGATCCCAACTCATTCTCCTAACATATGAAGCATGTTAAAGTTATCACCACCTTGAGGAGTGGCAAAATAATTGACAAGTCTAATTCGATGAAGGCCCTAAAGCCTAATGATCCGGTAATTGCTAACAAGGATGATGGATCTAGCAATGCTCGAAAGAACCGAAAAAGCAATACAAGTCGGTTACTCATTTTTCCCAAAGGTTGATTTCACCCAAATCTCTAGACAAAAATCTGAAAATTTTAGAGGTTTTTAAGCAAGTGAAGTCAACATTCCGTTGTTGGATGCTATAAAACAAATACCATCTTATGACAAATTTTTTAAGGAACTTTGTACGGTTAAGAAGAAAGACAATGTGAACAATAAAGTACTTTTGACTGAGAATTTGAGTGTCATCATCAAACAAGAGGTGCCCCAAAAATACAAGGATCCGAGTAGTTTTACCATATCATGCATCATAGGTGACTACCGGATCGAACAAGCCTTACTTGATTTAGGGCAAGTGTTAACCCATCCCATACTTCATCTACGAACAACTTGTGTTAGGTGAATTAAAACCCACAAAAACCACACTCCAACTTGCTAATCGATCCATTTGTATACCAAGAGGGATGATTGGGGATGTGCTTGTCCAAGTTGATAAATTCTACTACCTAGTGGATTTTGTTGTCTTGGATACATATCCTGTCCTTGGTGCCGGTACTCAAATTCCCGTCATACTTGGCCGCCCTTTCTTAGCCACTTCAAATGCAATTATCAATTGTAGAAACGGGCTTGTACAAATGTCCTTCAAAAATATGACACTTGAGCTGAATATTTTCGATTTATGTAAGCAACCATGGGATGGTGATGATGAGGTCCACAAAATAAATTTAATTGACTCAATTGTGGAAGATACATCCCTCTTGACATTTTTCTCTGATCACTTAGAAGCATGTTTGGCCCATTCTCATGATATTGATGATGATATGATACGAGAGATGGATGCCATTTTGGACTCTGTGCCAGTACTTTATACTAACTGATGGAAGACACCATTTGAACCATTGCCCTTAACTGAGAACAAGCCTCTTCCATCTAGTATTAAGGCACCGAAGCTCAACCTGAAACCATTGCCTATGAATCTAAAATACGTCTATTTAGGTCGAGATGAGACATATTCAGTGGTGATTTCTTCCCACTTGGATGAGGAACAAGAAAGTAGGTTGATTACAACTCTAAAAGAGCATAAGAATGCCATTGGGTGGACAATGTGGATCTTAAAGGCATCGACCCCCTAATTTGTACTCATCGCATACACCTTGAGGAGAATGCAAAGACATCTAAACAACCACAAAGATGCCTTAATCCAAACATGAAGGAGGTGGTTCAGGCCGAGGTGTTAAAACTATTGGATGTGGTATCATCTACCAAATATCCGATAGTCAATGGGTGAGTCCAACTCAAGTCGTGCCTAAGAAATTCGAAATTACCATCGTAGCCAATGCCAACAATGAACTCGTGCCAACCAGGGTCACTATCGGTTGGAGAATGTGAATTGACTAGCGGAAGCTAAACATAGTCATAAAGAAAGACCACTTCCCTTTACCCTTTGTTAATCAAATCTTAGAAAGGTTAGCGGGTCATTCCCACTTTTGCTTCCTCGATGGATATTCAGGGTACAATAAAATAGAGATTGCCCTGGAGGACCAAGAGAAGACAACATTCACATGTCCATTTGTAAGTGCTAAGCACAAAATATGAGTGCTAAGCACAGTATAGTTGTCAAATTTCGTAGACAATAATATAGTGCATGAGGTTGTATGAGCAAGCCTAGTTCTTTGAGAAGACAAGAGTTAACCTTAACAAACATATCAAGATCAATACTATCGACTCTACAACAAAAGTTGCAGCAAAGCTTCAAAGATAAACCATATATGCTAAAGGTAATATTGACCATAGGGATAACCCTAGGTTATGTGATTTTATATAACTTTTAAATTAATCACTCTAATCTCTTTTAAAGTCATATTTTAAGAAAATTCGGCTAGCCTAACCTTGTATTCGGTCAGCCCAAGAATCTTCGGCCAGCTTGAGAACTTCGGTCAAGTTTTCAGCAAGCGTAATTGAAAAATTCAGAAGATGTTCGGTCAGCCCTACTCTCGGGTCAGCTGAAGTTTGAACAAATTCTTATCCCGCGAAATCTAATAACCGTTGAGATAAAATGGTTGAAACTTAGGTTAGCCGAAGACCTAACTTTTTTGCTATAAATATGGCTTTCTTCTCTCTATTTTTCATCAAGAAAAATCACGAAAATACTATATCTCTGGTGAAAAAGCCCTCCATTATAGTCTAGTTATCTGATCTTAATTCTTAGTTTATTTTATAGCTATCTCAGTTCTCTTCTCATTTAATATGATTGTGTAAAGAGAAGATCATTCTTATACTAGACATAAGAGAACTGAAATTGCAGCTTTTAGGAAAACTCTTTTTAGAAATTTCTAGATCCATTTTATTCGAGCTATATTGGTTTATCTTCTTCAAAGATCGGATTGCTGCACCATTGAAGCTTCATCTCCGCTAAGCTTCATCATCTTCTACAAGAAGAACGGTAATATATTTCCATACTTTGGGTTTTGTTTGAGATAGACCATAAAAATCTCAAATCAGGTTGTTAGTGATTAGCCTGTGAAAAGTACTCAAGGTTAGTGATTAGCCTATGAAAATCACTTAAGGTTTTATTGTAATAAGCCTGTGAAAATCACAATCTCTATATCAAGTTTTAAAGGTGAACCTGTGAAAATCTTTATATAGTGGAAAGCCAAAATTATAAGGAGTAGTAATTTTGAGAGTGGCGTAGGTGCAAGTTATTTTAGCTCCGAACCACTATAACTCTCTGTATCGTGGTGATTGTTTAATCTTTTATCTTCTTATGTGTTTGATTGTTTATAAAACCTTAAATCGTGACATAAGGTTGTTCTACTTGGATTTCTAAGTGATATAAGGTTGTCCTACTTAGTTTACTAAGTGAAAGGTTTCATTGACAGTCATTGCGGATGGGTGACTACATGAAGACACATTATGGCTACCAAATAGTACAACATAGTGCCATTGACCGTCGCTACGGATGGGTAACCACATGAAGACACATTTATAGTTATCGGGTGGTAAAACACAATGTCATTGACCGTCACTGTGGACGGGTGACTACAGGAAAACACATCGCGGCTACCTGAGCTACTCAACTGATGGACCCCGCTTTGGATGGGAAGTACATCAACTGGTTTTAGTGATAGTAGTTCAGAATGAAATATTTTAGATGTTTTGAAACTCTTTGATTACAGTTTTCGATGATAACCATAGTCCCTTTGATTTAGTTTCATATCTCAATTCAGGATTAATAAAGTTCATATAATGGATACAAGGAGCACCAAGTAAATATACTTGATTGCATGCTTGAGAGAGGGTTGCACTTATGCTTGATGTTTAGTGCACTGGGTGAATTATATACTGGATTGGTTAATCTGCGTTATGCATGTCCTTAATTGAACCACATTATGGCTAATGATCGATGCTTTGAGCGATTATATCATTCGGATAGGCTGTGTCGAGCTATATTTCTTTGAGACTTCAAGTTCGATGAGCTAGATTGCACATTTCTAGGCTTGAAAATGGCTAAGTATCGGGGGCTGATATATACCTACTTATGCCAATAATTGATAAACGGTGGGGATTAGTGTCCCACAAATGCTTGATTTAATTTCCTTACAATAGGAAGATGTTAAATTCCGGCTTGACGTTAGTGAGATTGCGCCTAATTTTACTTGGCGTCAGTCGATCTTCGAGCCAACAGGGTGCTTCTCAGGGCTGAAAATGACTAAGTACTGAGCCTGTTTACTGCTTAATTAGAGCATTCAGTGATTAAGATAACATATAATGTCGATTTAATGCATTATTATGCTACTTCGGATCATAGAGAAACTAAGTCTCCCTCTTCGCGTCGGTCAAATTCTGCTTAATTTTGATGGATTTTGATCACTTTATGCTTTTGTAAAGGGGTTTTTTTAGACTTGCAAATTGACTAAGTGTTGGCCATTTTTTATTAAATCGCTGATTTGGTCCACTTAACATCGACCGTTGGAAGATCCGGTGCAGGGTATGGATAGAGCTCGGTGATGTGTGTCTAGGAGTGATAGTGCGATGGAGAGGCGGGCTAGATCGAAGGCGGACCACACCACGAAATCCCGAGCTCTGGTAAGACCGTCCAGGCGTATGTGGGCTGAGTGGTGGGCGCATGTAGCCCCCCCTCAGGCGCATGTGGAAGGTGGAGTGAGGAGAGAGAGGAAGGGAGAGAGAGGTGGGCGCATGTGGCAGAGCACATGCGCCTCTTCCTCCTCCCCCCCGGGTGCATGTCACTTTGTGACTTGAGAACTTTCCCACATGCATGTAGCAGGAGAGGTGGGCGCATGTCCCCTCCCTTAGCCATTTTTCATGTTTTTCGGGTTCCGAAGAGACGAGTGCATGTAACCCTTTTTGATGAGGGATTTAGGCAAGGGTAATAGGCACATGTTACCCTCTCCGGCAGGATTCCGGCAAGGGATTCTGGCGAAGATTCTACCTCTTGCGGCGCTCTGACATCCTCTCGAATAAAGAAGTCTCTCTCTCTCTCATTAGGTGAGTGTGCTATTTATAGCAAGTTAATTGGGTCCCGGGTCTGAGAAAAGTAGAAAATTATTGAGCGCATGTGTTTGTGGGAGAGGGATCATGCGCATGTGGAGACAGTGTGGGCGCATGTGCCCATACTTAAGCAATTTTTTAAGTTTTGATAATTTGGAAGAAGGAGAGGTGGGCTCCGATGTGCATGTGGTTGGGGTATGGGCGCATGTCTCCTTATGGTGTACGCATGTCCCCCTTGTGGTGTACGCATGTACCCACACTCAGAATATTTTGCAAACTTCAGGCTCTAACTGTTCAAAGGATAGGTGCCTTTTCGGAGACCGAAGTCACTGATGCCAAAGCACTTTAAGCCTCTCATCAGATTACTGAATGAACGAGTCGGGGTACGGATGATCAACTGCTGTGAATTTTGTTAGTTCCTTCCCAATTTGGACCCTCCCAATCAGCTCCAAACAGAGGCAGAATATGCTTTGAGGTGTGTAGGTAAAAGTATGCATTGTACTGCCTTCGAATTTGCTAGTTAAGAGTTTTCGGGCATTTTGGATCATTTGACAGCAATACGCATGTCGAGATACACTCTGAAATATAATTTATAGGTTTCGGACCTTTTCGGTCAGCTCTTGACAGGAGCAAAACGTACTTCATGGTGCACAGGTAAAAGTATGCATCGTGTGACATTCGAATTTGGGATTTAAGGATTTTTTGACATTTTGGATCATTTGGCAGCAATGTGTATGTCCAATTCCCTTTCGAAATAGCATTTGTAGGCTTTGGTCACGACTGCGTGGGTTAGGGCCGCACTAGAGTCCGAAAGCATTTTTTGGATGTTTTTCGATCTTGGAATCGATCTGAATCGTCGTAGATGGACCGTCGTATATTGCTTTATCATGGGTGTGAATTTGAGCCCCAACAAGTGCCCCCCCCAGTGTGCTGCATTGGATGCTTACGTCACGCCAATGCGGTGCACCAGTTCCCAGGCTCGAGTATAAATATGGGACTCACTGAGTCATTTGGACATTTCCGAGTCCAAGAAGTAAAAAAAAAAATTGGAGTGAGAGAGCTCTCCCTTAGGGAGTGGGCGCATGTTGCTCCTCTGTGGGCGCATGTGCCCTTCTAGCTGTTTTGATGCATGGAGTTTTAGTCCCCGGGCGCATGTGAAAATCCTCCAGGAGCCAGGCGCATGTGGAATCACTCTAGGCAGCATGTGGCCTTTGTTATGGGCGCATGTGGCCTTTCCTTAGGGTGTGGGTGCATGTGCTCACACGCCAGGACGCATGTGAGCTTGGGCATGCACCCAAGTCCTCCATATGGACTTCTTTTTCTTCTAAAAAATGTGGGGTGGGCGCATGTGGGAGAGTACATGCGCCTACCACCTACCACTTAGGCGCATGTGGCTCCATACTTAGCCAAATTTCATATTTGTGGCCTCCCTTGCCCAGAGTGAATAGTGCATGAACTTGCCGCTGCACTTGGTCAAATTTCAGTGCCATTCGCGGCCATTATACTTGTGTTTGCACATGATCATAACCTAATGTTTTGAACCCATAATATGCTGCTCATCTTGGTCTTTTACAGCCTGTAACTGCTCATTTAAATGACTTCATGATGTGCACTTTCGAGCGGATGCATACGTATGACTTGGGGTTAGCGTGAATTCATACACGCTCTGAACGTATATGTAGGATTGTTATTATATTTGTTGCACTATGACATGTGTGCGCTTGTTCATCAGATGTGCGCTTGAATTCCACTGCTCCCACGCTCCTGTGGGTCATGATTTTGTGCATGTGTTTATCTGTGTGATTTGTTTGTGTGTGTGATTGTATTTAGATGATAAAATTTTATTTCTTATGTGTACCTTATTGTGTTGGTGTTGTGTGCGTTGGGCTTTTGTCTGATGTTCTTTTGTTTAAGTGTTGCAGTGAATTATGGTGACAATGACAAGATCTCCTGGTGAAGCTTTCGGGTAGTAAGTTTCTAGTCCTTCATCTGCGCAATGTGGGAAGAAGAGGGTGGCTGAAGATACCGTTGATCCATCTTCAACAAAGTGTTATTCACGCTTCTTTGCGACATCAAACCTGAAGTGAGGGATTTCTTCGATCGTATTAAGCAACTTTTCCATGAAGTATTACTGCGTATTTATGTGGATAAGACCGCATCTGAACCTCCGACACAAAGGACTGAACAAGAATGGTCCACTTGGTATTGTCAGCTCACTGGTGCTCCGAGTGTTGTCGAGGCGGGTCCTTCTAGTTTGCTTGTCCAACATCAAGAGGATAATCAAGAAGGTCAGAAGAAGAGGAAGACAATGAGTTAAGGTAAGCAACCGGGTAAGAAAGTCGGCCAAGTGGAGCGATGGACACAGCTTGTCGATCTGAAGAACGACTGGATGAAGATCGGCTGGGATAGAAACAAGATCGTTGCAACGTGCGGTTTCTTCATCGTAAACCCCTAAAATGATCGTGTCATCACACATGAAAAATCTCTTATAAGGCACCGACCCCTCCCGAGCATCAATCCATCCAACGTTTAAGGCCCTTTTCAGTTTTACGGGGTTGAAAGGTGGACATCTGCTCCTGAGCAGTTGTTGACTACTTTACTGGTTGACGATGGGAGAGAGCAGCAGGTAGGTCTCCAAGAGAAATGTTTTTCCTTTCGTCAACTTGTGATCCTCACGCTCTTTATCTAGCTCATTATTTCGAGACAGTGCAGCAAATGTTTCATCATATGGACAAGACGATGATGTGACCAATGAAGAGCTTCCATACGCGAGGTCATTTGAATAAGTGAGTTGGTTACGAACCGTGGGCAAGGGAGATTTTGGTTCACTATGAACAGGTTTTGAAGTAAGTTGGCTTGTATTAGGCTATCGATGCAACCTCTGGGCATTTCTTCCGAGATCTAACAATCCTTCGGAGCTTCTTGAACTACTGGTCTTCTGTTACCAATTCATTCCATTTTTCATATGGGGAGATGAGCATAACTTTATGGTATCTTCGGATGCTGGCTTGTCCATAATAGGAGAATATTACCAGGAATATATCCCAACTGATGAAGAGCTGTCTTCGTCTTGGCTTAAAAGTCCTCGAGATGCTTATAATTCGGAGGCTTGTTTGGAGCTGTTGGCTAAGTTGTCATAGTTCGACAATATTACAAAGATTCATTACGACGATTGGTTGATCTACTTCAGCCAGAAGATAAAGTAATATTTCTTCTGATACCTTCTTTTTACTTCACGTTTTGCATGCTTTTAGCTTCTTTTCTTCTGAGATGGGACACTTCTTTCTTCTTGAAGCATTGATTATGAAGACTATGAGATCTTGCCAGAAGACCAGGCCTTAATGAGGGAACATTTTGAACATAAGTTTTGCAATCCGAACCAGCTTATGCCAACTTGTGAATTGGCGGGTTTCTTGGCATACTGGTTATCAGCAGTTGTGTTGCCTAGCTCCAAGGGTGCTAATGGGGTCAGGGTTTCTTGCTTTATCGTGACAGGAGCTCTTGCAAATGGTCATCGATATTCTTTAGTACTGCCAGTGTTATGCAGTCTATATAGCGCTTTCGAGAATATTGTCAGTAACGAGCATCAACCTGGGCAAGGGATGAATCTGGCTTATTGCCCATGACATTTCTTCTACGGGTGGTTGGGCATATATTTTCAGTGGACATATGGAATAGATCTTTTTCGGTATCTCCATACCAATCACGCGCCTCTTTATCACTACAGAAAACTTGAGATGATAGCGTAATCATCTGATTGGATAGCTTAAAAAATTGACAGCTGGGCTGAAGATTTGCTTCTACCACTTTCCTATTTCTAACGTTGAAGAGGATCGAGAAGTCGTTGACGATGAGCGTTCTGTGAATAATCTTGATAGGGAGTTCTTGGTGTTTATTCGCACTGCTTCACTTTCACTGCGCGAAGGAATAGAGTTTTGGCGGGAGCTTATTACCCTAGCCGGTTTGCAAGGCAATTCAGATATGATTAGGGTGTTCCAATGACGTTACCGGATGTAGCCAAAATAGAGTGGGCGTACGACATGGGTCCTGCTCACTGGGATTGAATATGGCATCAGCTTCCAATGACGCGTTCATGCTTCCTCACCTTTATTGGAAGACTGGTGGTCCTTATGGCTAGATGAGATGGTGGGTACATTAGTATGCTCTAATTCGGAACAATAGCTCTGTTGATAATCTAATCTACATTCCTCCTCCAAGGCTGACAGAGATCCTCGCTGATGGATTGGGTTATTTTAGGGAGCAGGCTGAAGTGTATCTATCGTCAAGTACTAGGCATAAGACTTCTCTGAGTGTGTCAATTGACCGTTGTAAGGAGGATACAACATTGGACGACTGGTATACTTTCGGAGTACCTTTGGTGAAATGGTCACAAGAAATAGGGTTCACACGTCTTCTGGTGGTTGAAGGTGATAAGGATGACAATCAGTTAATTAGTGAAGAGGACCCGATGATGATTGGGCTGGTGAATGAAATATCAGACCATGTCAGCGTGAGAGAGTAGGTCGGGCAGATTGGAGAGGATAATCTACAAGGGACCACTATGTCGGCGAATAAGACAACTGTGTTTTCGGCCCTTGGTGCTTCTAGTGTTGAGGATATGACGGAGTCGCCGGTGGCAGCTGAAGTGATCGATACTAATAGCGATATTATTGAACTTCTGGATGTGCCTTCGATGCTATTGACTGAGATCACTGAGCCATTCGTTGATGCGGGGATATACACTGCGGATTCCTTGGAACTTGTCGCTGACTCATCTTCTGGTATAGCTCTTTCATAGCTTCTTGGTGTTCGCTCACCTCAAGTGCAAGGCTGTGATGTAGTAATAATTCTCGGTAAGACCGAGGTCGATCCATAGAGAACTATGTAAATAGTTCTAAACTATTCTAGCAACTTGAATTTGAGTAATTTGGAATTTTAATTATGAAAACTAGACTAAACAGTAACTTAAGAAAATTCGAGAATAATAGAGAAAACTAAGGCATTAAGGATCCATGTGTAACAATCCATATTAATTCATTCAATCCAAGCATAAAACACAACTAGATTCGAAGTCCTATCTCTCCTCTAATTGGAAGATAAAGCATTAAAGCACATACAATCCCACTTAAGTTAAAAAATTAAGTTCTAGTTCTAATCAAGCACATAGCATTCTAAATTATAGCCTTCAGAGTAACAGCCATGCCTATGGACTATGGCATGCTCAAGGGTTACCATAACTCGAATCTAATCAAGCAAAACATGATAATCTTAGAGAATTGCAAGGAATCCATGTCCGAAGCACATGAACTCTCATAAAACTTCTAAAAATATCAACTTTATTCAAACTAGAACATTCAAAATCCAAACTTGAAGTAAAGGTACTTGAATCAAACTAAATTAAACATAAAATTGGCTACAAGCTTCATCTCGCAGCCCTAGTTGAGAAGTTCTAACCGAGCATTGTCATATTACAACTAGAATTGAAAGAAAAACTAAAGAAAAACATGAAAAACTAGAAAATCGGAATCGACGGAGTTGCGGATGCTCCACGGTGCTCTCCTTCACTTCCCACGACCTCCAATCTCTTTTAGGATGATTTTAGACGAGGCCCTAGGTGCCCTTTTATAGATTGGTGTGGAAGATTCCAGATTGCGCAAGGAATCACGGAATTGCGCAGAGAAAATCGGAACTTGTAGGACAAGCTCTGTTACGCAGCTGACCGGTCGGACGACCGGTCTGAGCCTATGGACAACCAGTCTTAAAACATAAAAAATAGTCCAAAGAGTTTTTGAAATTTCCATCCTCCCCTGTTGAGTGATCAATTGGTCTGACAACCAGTCTGAGTGGTAGTCGACCGTCTGTCTTGATCTAGTGAATTCTGTAGCATATGGGGGTCTCTGTTGAATTGCAGACCGGTCAGACGACCGGTCCTGTGCCTTGGCCGATCGGTCAGCTGACCGGTCGGCAGTGTTGATTTCTGTACCACTTCCTTCTTTCTTCCTTTTCTCTCTTGGTTCTTTCTTCCATCCTTTAGCACTTGGTTCCTTGATCTTCAATGTATGTAAAGTACTCTCTTAAGCCTATAATTAGTGAAATCTCCATCTCGTTCCTACAATCACAAATCATGCGTTAGAGTAGTCTTTTAAACATTAAACCATGCATAAAATGTGATGAATTTGGGTTAGAATATGCATAATTTAGAGCTTAACACACACCCCAACTAGCATTTTACTAGTCCCGAGCAAAACATGTGTGAAACAAGATCAAATCTCCAAAACTAACTCTCCTTTAGAAACTATGCTTCTATTCATTCCAAGACATATAAGTATAAAAATCAGAAAAATTCGATAATAGAGTTAAAGTCTTAAATACTCAAAACATAATAAGTGTTTATATCGAGTTCCCACTGATTGATTGATAAATAGAAGAACTTTGAACAAATACAACCTAGTGTGCATAATGAATATTCATCTCATGAATTTTCGGGATTATCTTCTTCATAAATCAACTAAACTATGGATCTAAAAGTGTACAGATCAACAACAGGCCTATGACAGGAATTTGCCTTACCGTCCTTCCGACGGCTTTCACACTACGTCCCATTTCCGGTTTTGGTTACGTGTAGACAATCCCCGGTTGGTAATAGGTAGCCGTTTTCGAAATTTTCCACCATATTTCAATCATGCCCATATTTTATTCCTTCTTTCCTTTTCATACACATTAGATAGGATTTTTAGAAATCCATATCTTTCATTATTTTCCTATGGACAAAGATGGACAAAATACCCCGGCTTGGTTCCTCAACACCTCAAATCTAAGTCTAGTCAATCCACAAATCTACATGATCCTTTTAAACCATGAAAATCGTGTAATGGGAACTAGGTGTAAAAGTGTTCAAATTTTTTATTAATCATATAAATAGGGGATTTCACCTATAAAACCATTATATCAAAAGTACTTCAAGACTTGTAACATTAATCACCTCATATCTCATTTTCTTATACTTGTATCATCCCAAATGCATAGAAACAAGGTTTCCAAAAGAATTTTGAATTTCAGAAAATTTTGAAATTTTTTCCTCAACATATAATAATGCTTAAAATGTTACAAAATTCTTGATTTATGTAAGAATCTCACTCCCCAACCAAATCTTGCATTGTCCTCAATGTAAAAGATGTGCAATAAGCAATATTATGAGAGCAATGATAAATATAAAGGAGAGTGAGAACGAGATCACCTGAGAGAGCCGATTATGGAAGTTTACAACTCCGGCAACTAAATCTTCTAAAGAAATGAACCTAAAAAAAAAACAACTAAACCTAATCTACTTTATTATACCTCTGTCAGATTAAGAGATCAATCATCTTGATACACAGGATCATTCAGAGTGATGGACATGTCATTTGAATCAAATTTCTCAACAAATGGTTTAAGGCGTTGTCCATTCACTTTAAAACAGTTACCATTTGCTGCATTCTCTATCTTGACAGCCCCATAAGGAAAGAATTCTTTAACAATATATGGGCCGATCCATCGAGATCTCAATTTTTCCAGAAAACGATGAAGTCGGGAATTGTACAAGAGTACTTTCTGACTTTCATGGAATTTGTCATGAAAGGCCTTCATTCTACTCTTGTAAATCCTCGAATTCTCATATGCATCATTCTGGATTTCATCAAGCTCATTCATTTGGAGTTTGCGAAGCAAGCTAGCCTTGTCATTGTCGAAGTTCAATGTCTGAATTGCCCAATAGGCTTTGCGTTCAATCTCCACAGGCAAGTGACAAGCTTTCCCATAAACACACTACGTGAAAAAGCGCTAAATTCTAACCGTCAGTTCAAATTCGACGGTCCATGACAGTCGAAATATTTCGACGGTCCACATTCGTCGAAGTCGTATTTGCATAATCGGCGGTTGTGAACCGTCGAAAAACAATTCGACGGTCCATAACCGTCGTATATAGTTCGAATATCATAGAATATTTCGACGGCTACTAGCCGTCGGAAAAAATTCGACAGTCCTAACCCGCCGTTTCTTGGAAAAAATTATAGGAAATTTCGACGATCCGGGACAGTCGAGAAATAAATTCGACGGTCGTAAGCCGCCGTTCTGGGTAAAATTAATAGAAAATTTCAACGGTCCTGGACAATCGAGAAATAAATGCGACGGTCTAGAACCGTCGTATTTTTGTCTGCACGGAAAAAAAAACCTGTATTCTAGTAGGGGTTGTGCCCCAATACATCCTGTAAACCCTATAATTCAACCCTATAATTCGTAAATAATTTAGAAAACTACGACATTTACTAACACAATGTACATACATAACACAATACAGCCACAATCCTCCACAATCACATTACATAACCAACACAATACAACCACAATCCTCCACAATCACATTACATAACCAAGACAATACAACTACAATCCTCCACAACTACAAACCTCCGCAACCACAATCCTCCGCAACCACGGTCCTCCTCCGCAACCACAATCCTCCACAACTACAAACCTCCACAACCACAATCCTCCTCCGCAACCACAATCCTCTACATCTACAAAACTCCGCAACCACAATCCTCCACATCTACAAAACTCCGCAACCACAATTCTCCTCAAGTACAAACAATCCACAACCACATTCTCCACATGTACCAAAGAATTTATGTCTGCATGAAAAAAAAATAACCTGATTTAATGAGGGTTGTGCCCCAATACATCCTGTAAATCTGTAATTCATAAATAATTTAGAAAACTACAACATTTACTAACACAATATACAACTACAATCCCATCATCAAAGGCTTATCACTTCCTAGTTGGTTAAAGGCTTCAATTAATGCAGATCCTGAAACCATGTATAAGAAAGATCCAATAAAAAGCAACTCAAGACAAGAAATGAATAATCATACCCCTCGCCAAAATCCAATAGATGCACCCTTGCTGATGCAATAGGTCTCGATTATCTGATCAAATACATGGGCCAACGGAAGGAACGAAAAATATGTGTCTTCTTCTGTCACCTGTGAGTGAAAATATTCCAATTTGCAAAACTCGAGCATTATGAATGAGAAATTGGGAACAACAAAATTGGAGCTTAAGCTCTACAGTCTTCTATTTAAGTGAATTATTTAAGGAGAAGATAATGAATCTGAAAAAAAGGTTCTTGTAAAGGCTGAGTTAGCTTATTACCGCTTTATCTGTTTCTAGGAGTAGCTAATCTATTGTCGTGACCTCCGCCATGATAGCACCATTAGTTAGTAGAACACCTTTTGGATCCCCGGTTGTTCCACTTGTATACATGATTGTGCAGATATCAATCTTCTCTTTTGGACGCACCTTACAAGTTTCACTTCCCTAAAAGAAACAGGAAATGGTCAGATCTCTGTATGCATTCAGTTCATAACAACAATGAAAATACTTTCTACTATGCTCTCATTCAGACTGTTGGTTTCAATAATTTCTCTGCTTAAATTCCACCAAAGAGTGGTCCTTTTAGCAGTAATGACTATTTAGGGGGTGTTTGAATGCATTTGAAAATTAAAATTGCAATGATTGGTTTAGGGAACATTTGGTTGCATCTTTCAAGATATTTGGTGCAACCAAACGCACCCTTATATTAAGTTTAAATAACCAAACCGGAATTACCTTTTTGCATTATTCATAATTGAGGGACTGTGCTCCAAATTACAATCATGTTACTTTCAAGCAACACTTGAAACAAACGTAACTGCAATTTTACAGATCCTTCTTACAACTAATACGAAATATCAGTTTTTTTTATTATATTTGCTCTTAATTAAACTGACTGTTGACAGTTTTAATTCACCTTTGCACGCAAATGCAAACTTTGTTTCATATTTTGTTATGGTATAACAATATTAGCCTAACATCGAAAGCACAAAAAATTTTAAAGGTTGAAACTTTAGTATAAAAGAATTATATATAAATCGAAGTTCTCACTAACAGAGCAAATTCTTCCCAAGAAAGCAAGAAACCCCTGCTAGTTCAGCTTCTTTCTTTTGGGCACTTGAAATATTTCCAAAGCTGACAATCGCTGAAATTAGTAAAGAAATACTGAAATGTTACTGGCCTAAAAAATTATCTTTCTTTTTAGAATAATAAAAAGTCAGGGTTACATATCTTCGGAATCTTTAGATTTGCAGCACACCTCGGAAGACTCGTTATCATCTGCCCAACACAAAGAATTACAACTTAAGATGGGAATTGCTTGAAAGAGCTTTAATGAAGTCAATTAAACTCAGAGGCAATGGGTATTACAAGAATTTCTAATGTAAAAATATCATGAGACATCATAAATTGGGGTAACAATCTACGATCCTAAACAACACTTGTAAGGATAGAAGAAGAATTGGCATACAGCTTCAATCTTATTCTCTTGAATGAAAGCTATTGAGACCTCAGCGTGGTTGATAATGAATTCTACTGCATTAGCACCTGCAACATGTATACAGCCATTGAATCTGATCATTTCTTATCCTATATGAATTAGCTAACTCGTATCAGGGCGTAGTTGAAAACTCAAAACTCATACTCAACTCAATGTCCAGCAAGGTCAAGTCGACATAAAGATCAGACAAGCTTTCACTTTACTTTACTTAATATTCAGTAAATAAAATTAATAAATTAGTTATATGTACTTCAACTGTATATATAGGCTAGAAGCAACATGACAACAACTTGTACTCTACTGGTTAGACATCTTCTCTCACAAAACATTTTAGCCAAAAAAAGGGTCTTCTAACTGAGTGATTTGAGTCAACTGAATCAACACCACCGAGTTGAGGGCCAGGTCTTGTACATTCTGGGTCTACATTACAACCTGAGCCAAAAATCTGCCGAGTTACTTGACTTGGTCAAATTACAAGTCAAGTCACAAAATTTTGGGTCTGGCACCATGGCTCAGTGGTAGACAGACTTCTGTTTCAACACTGAGACCAGGGATCAAGTGCCCATGTGGCGTGGGTGGGTGTGTGAGTGTGTGGAGTGTGGGTAACAAAAAAAGTCACAAAATTCTGAAACTATGGATGAGGGTACTGTTTTAAGGGAAATACAAGTGCGCTCGTGACATGTTGACAATATACATAGGATTGAATAATTTAAGAAAGGTAAATGCTCCAGTGCTCCTAGTTGTATTGCAGCAGACAGTCCGATCAATTGATCTAGACTGTCTATCGGTTCAACATATATTTCATGGACAACCATGTAAATATCACAATAACCTGAAAATCATAATCATCTTATCAGTAGCCTTTAATATAGACAGTTAAGATTGTTTACACAAAAATAGTTAATCAACCTTCATGGGTTGCTTACAATCATGAAGGATCACTTTTGTGGGCAACCCTAACTATCCTATCCATAGCTTGGAAAAAGGATGGCTACAAAAAGTAAGACCATTCAAAGGATGGATTGGATCATCTATCAATCTAATTTTTGCATGGTAACCTCAATAAATAAAAAATCCAGCACCTCAATAGATCTTTAATCCAATCCACTAATTCAATGAACCATGTATAGTCACCTTATTCTTGGGTTTCTCTTCAATCACCGATCAACGACTCCAAGAGTCCAAAGTCCGAAGATGCAATCCGATCTGCAGGACAAGAGATCAGTACCGTTCATCGCTTACCGACAAGGCCATTTGAGCTTGACCCACATGGAATTAGTATCTAGCAATAGCAATGGACACTCAATTTTCATAAATCACCTACATGGGAAAGACTGTATGCAGGTCATTGGTGATCTCCTTAAATTTGTTCATTTTTCCATACAGATGGCCTTGTCCTACAAAATCCAGAATATAAAACATAGAGTATCAGTTTTATAATCAAAGATCAAAAAAGAAAAAAAATAACAAAATAACTGGGCCCACGTGGCCCAATATGAAGAAACCTCCACTAACCATTGTACTTTATTCATTCTTTACAGTGGGATGGGATCCACCTCATGTACTACTCAAATCTCCAACAATCTTTCTAGGCATAAAGGGTGCATGTGGGGCCTGGCAAACCTCCCACATTGAAACATCACAAACAAAATATTGCAATATAAGGTGTTCAAAGTCCAAACACACCTTTAAAATCATGTGGGTTTTAATTTTCTTATTGGTAGTGAGATGAAAATTCCAAAATAAAGAAAGGTATTGAAGAAATGCCAATTTATCTTTCAGGCTCAACAACTGCTGAGCTATGCACTCGAGAACAGAGACTTTGAAGGCTTAGTCGATCCAACTAAGTTCCAAGGATGCCATTCAGGTCCTCGTTTGATTGGGGGTCAATCAGTGCAACAATGGTCCACATTCATCAGAAATGCCCAGCCAATGAGTGGCTCAGTCTGATTTTTCATAACATGTGGTCATCATGTTGTGTCCTATCAGTGCTCCTAACTATAACCTCCATGTTGAGTGGGCTCCACCAACAGAAGCACAGGACAGCCACAGTGAGGTCATGATGCCAGCAGCTTGGATCACCTAACAATTTATATTTTCTTCTTTGTACAAAATGAAAGTCTTGGCCCACTTTTAATGCACATCCCTATCAAAAATTAATTTGATCAAATTATGCTAACCATCCAACGGATGACCTACAAATTGGACGGTCCATATTGATTAGGCTAGGAAGAGTCATTGATGGACCTTACATCTCATAGGCCCGCATTTGATTGCCCGTCCTTCTCAATGGGATTATCATAACCACCCAATCAATGGCCATAAAGATGGATGCTTCTGACAGTTTCCCTTCAGTTTGTTCAAGTGGGGCCCACACTACAGTGGAATGATAATTATATGGATCAATGAGTAAACTTTTTGAAAACCTCTTTAAAAAAATATATTCTAAAATGTAAACTTAATAATAATTAGGTAGTTTTTTTAAATTACCCAAAATAAATAAACAAAAAAAGTCTGGTGGGCCCATTTTGGATGGCCCACCAGAGAGAGATCAGATCCATTGGAATACACAAAAACGGGTTTATCATAATTCAGTCCAACCAATATCCATTAAAAATCATCAAGAAAGAACCATACCATCCAAACATGTACAAATGGCAATAGATGGAGAGAAAAAGCTACAGCAAATGGCCCACCCAAAATCTAAATATCTCAATGAGGAATCTAAACAGGCCAGGTAACATAAATGCCAGACTCAATCCAACCCATCCACCGACCCTTCCCAAACCCCACCAAACGGGAATCAACCTCATCAAAACATGGTAATACACATTAATCCCGCGCATATACATTCTCCCCGTGTATGTGAGCTCCAAATGGTACATCACAAACCCCACAGCCATCGCCCACCCGAATTCCGCATACACATATACCGACCCCAGAAGCACCAAATCCACTCCATGCCACATGTCACTACAATGTTCCAGACACGTGCACCTCAACACGGGCCCACAGCAAAGATCTTCCTAAAGATTTCACATAAATAAATAAATGGAAAAGAAAAGAAAAAAACAGAGATGAAGAGAATAAAATACCTTGGGAGATCTGGTGCCCCGACAATCGGCGCCCCACGAGAGAGAGAGAGAGAGAGAGAGAGAGAGAGAGAGAGAGAGAGATTTGGACCGATGACTATCGGCGCCTCGACGAGAGAGAGAGAGAGAGCCAGAGAGAGAATGAAATAGGGGAAGAGGGCGGTTTTGAGAGGGAGAAGGAAAGGGAAAAACTCCCTCTTTACGTTTTTTTAGACAAAGTCCAGCGAGTACAAGTTTTGTGTACTCGCAGGCCAGGGTTGGATTTTTGGGACACGTGTGAGGGATCTGAGACGATCATTGTATTTCTAACTTCGAGGTGGGCCTCACCATTTAGATGCGTTGTCCCAGAAATTAGGCCGTTGACAGCTTGGATATGAAGACATGAACGGCTGAAAATATGAAGACATGAACGGCTGAAAATAGTTCTTTAATTAGGCCGTTGACTAGCTTGGATCTCGCACATGTGATGACATGTGGAGGGGCTCGCACATGGATCTCGCACATGTGATGACATGCCGTTGTCTCGCAGATGTGATGACATGAACGGTGTGGTCCACCTGAGATGTGGATCTGCTTAATATTTGGGAACCCCTTCTAAAATGGGCTGGAGAAACGGATTGCGTACTGAGTAAACTCTGTGGGCCCCACAGTGATTTATGTAATTTATCCACTTCGTCCATTCATTTTACAAGGTAATTTTATGAATTGATCCAAAAAATCAAGCATATCCAAACTTCAAGTGGACCACACCACAGGAAGCATGTGAATTGAACGTCGACCATTGAAAACTTCTTAAGGGTTACAGAAGTTTTGAATCAAGCTGATATTTATGTTTTTCCTTCATCCATATCCGTGTGATCTCATGAACATGTTGGATGACAAACAAACATCACTGCGGGCCCTACGAAGGTTTCAACGGTGGAAATCATTAGTCCCACTGTTTCCTGTGGTGTGGTCCACTTGAGCTTTAGATATTCTTAAATCTTGGGATGAACCACTAAAATAATCTCAAAAAATAGATAGAACGCATGGATATAACAAATGCATTCAAGGTGGGCCCAACAGAGTTTACTCAGTATGATAAAAGCGCACTAAGTTACTCGGTACGCAATCCAATCCCTTGTTGACGGCTTGGATCTACACTAGTATATCTGGAATTAGCAACCTTCATATTTAGATGTAATGAGCTATGATCCAGTAACAACTCTTTGTACCTTATTATGCTGCAAATACCTAAATGGGTCCATCTATGATCCCGAATGAACCTTTAGATAGGAGGATTTCACGCTGGGAATGTAGTCCAAAACTTAATGCCGTTTGGGCGATCACAGCCATTCGAAAGAGGGCCTACAAATTGAAGGTAGGATTAAAAATGGCCTGACCTTCCAATTGTAGTGTTTATTCAAATGGCTATGATCATCAAACCAGGGTGATGATGGGGCCAAATGCAATGCTCCTATCGTATGGTTCACTGCGATCATAGGTGGGTCTCTATTTTGGCAAGGTTCCATCTCTGCCCCATCGCAAGATCAATGTTTATGCATTGTATGGTATCCATCGAGCATTGAGTGTGGACCACCCGTTGCTTGATTTCTTAGATTTTTCATTTCTCCTCAGATCCAGCAGTCAGGGTTGTCCAAAAATTATGAAAATCCAAATATCAAGTGGACCATACCACTAGAAAGAGTTCTGATTGAGTGCCACACTATTAAAAATTCCAAAAAGCCCATCATAAGGTTTTGGTAATGTTTATTTGCAATCCAATTTCTTGATAACGTAAATAAGGTTTGGATGAAGCGAAAATTTAAAGATAAGCTTGATCTAAAACTTTTGTGGTCCACAAAATGTTTTTAATGATTATTCATCACTCTTTCTGTTGGTATGGTCCACTTGAGATTTGGATCTTCTTATCATTTTGGATCACGTCCTAAACTTATACCGAAAAACAAATGGACAAGATGGATATACAAAAAATACATCAAGGTAAGCCCCGCATGGTAGGGGTAACGTATACACACTAAGATGTTACAAGGGTAATACTTAATTCACTCTCGTGCGTTTTCCACACACTTGTATTTGGCTAGTGGCGATGCCACATGTCTATGGACTCCACCAGGATGTATTTGTTTCATCCATACTGTCTATTAATTTACTAAAAATTATTTTAGGCTACAATTAAAAAATGAGGCAGATCTAAATCCCAAGTGGACCACACCACAAGAAAACATTCGTGATTGAATGTCCACTATTGAAAACCTCATAGGGCCCACTGTAATGTTTATTTGACATCCAACCTCTTAATTAGGTCATACAGACCTGGATGTAGGGCAAAAACAAATATCAGCTTCATCTAAAACTTCCATTGCCCCTAAGAAGCTTTTAATGGTGGACATTCGATTAACATTATTTCTTGTGATTGAGTCCATTTGATCGAGATTTAGATCTACTTGAGTTTTGGACTCATACCATAAAATGATCCGGGAAAATGTATGGATGACGTGAATGAAACATGTACATCATGGTGGAACCACAAAAATGGTACACTTGAGAGGGGCAATTTGGAATTTTTAATGGTGAGGCGCTAAATTACCATTATTTCTTATGATGTGGTCCACTTTAGATTTGGATCTATCTCAATTTTGGGCTCATACCATAAAGTAATTTGAAAAAATGTATGGACGATGTAGATGAAACACGTACATCATGGTAGGGCCCATAGAGCATCGATCAGTACTAACTATTGGCTAGTCAGGGTCACTAGCCAATCCATACACACTACTTTAACCGTGTGAGACCAAGTTGATATATTTTATGTATATTATATCCCGTTCATATGTTCTTAAATATCATTTTATGATGCCATACCAAATCTCAAGACTTAAAATCTAAATCTCAACAGCTAAATTAGAGTTTAGGGTCTAATGATAGCACATTTCTTGGATTTTCATGAGGTCAACAAGTCCCAATGCAATTTTGAACAAAACATTTGGATCAATTTAGAATTATGATCCAGTTACTTTATTCTATTCATCAATATTTTCAATTTGATTAGTCACTACTCACCTTGATCGGACTTCGAATGAGAAAGATATTAGGCGGACAAAATTGATGAACAATATGATGGGTCATATCTTGCAATCCAAGAGTTAGATTTGATTAAAATTTAATCTAAACGTCTGAAGTCATTTACTATTCAATCTTGACCGATCAGATTGTCCAAAATCTGTCTAGATCTAGAAAAATTGATCGTGCCCATTTAAAGAGTGTTTTGGATGGATCTAATTCATTTCATGTCAGATTGGGCTGAATTTTGTTCTATAACCTATTCAGCACGTTCCAAATATATTTGACCGTTCAGATCAACTTTACGATTACCTGACTATAGAATTTAATCAATCTCATCATTATAAGTTATTCTTGTAATTACACATAATTATACTTAGGCCCTCATTTTTGGTACAAGTGAATTAACTTGTGGGTATGCATAAACCAATATGATAAACTTAATGACTGTATTTTTTTATTTTCAACCATTCAATAAATGTCCACTAGTAAATTTTGTCCACTCATTTCAAATTTCTTAATTATTTTCAATCTCAAAAAAATATTTTTGAATATTTTTTTTTCAAACATTTCAATTTTGTTAAAAAGCATAATTTTTTTTAAAAATCCCAATTGTTTTTTTTTTCCCCCAAACTTTTGAACTTTTTCAAACTTATCATAAAACGTTTTTTTTTTCAAATTTATCAATTCTATTCAAACATATCAATTTTTTATAGATGTAATTTTTTTAAATGTTTTTTTTTTAATTTCAAATTGTTTTTTTTTCAAAATCTATTTTTTTCCAAACATTGCCAAATAATTTCCAAACTTTTAAACTTTTTCTTTTCTCAAAATCAAAATTTTTAAAATATTTAATTTTCTTATTCAAAATGTTAATTTGTGTGTCAAAACCCTAGTGATTTTTTAAATCTCAATTTTTCTCAAATATCGCCCATTTTCTTTTTTCAAAATCGTAGTTTTGTTTTTTTTAACGTTAGCTATTTTTTTTTCAAAATCATAATTTTTTAATGTTGGATTTTCAAGAATTCGACGGTTCTAGACCGTCGACGTTTTAAAGGCGCTATATTCGACGGCTTTAGACCGTCGAATTTTTCGCGCGTAAACGAAAATTTTCGCGCGCTAATTTGCGACTGTGATAATTCGACGGTCCTTAACCGTCGAATTTAATTCCCTAAATTCGACGTCTTTGGACCGTCGAATTTTTTCGCCTGTAGATAATTCGACTGTCAGTAGCAGTCGAATTTTAGGTCCTAAATTCGACGGCTCTGGACCGTCGAATTTGTTCGCGCGTTAATTTGCCTGAGCTAATTCGACTGTCAGTAAGTCGAATTTCAGGTCCTAAATTCGACGTCTTTGGACCGTCGAATTTATTCCAGCGTTAATTTCGACTGAACTAATTCGACTGTTAGTAACAGTCGAAATTCTGGTCCTTAATTCGACGGTCCTGGACTGTCGAATGTTTTCGAGCGTTATATTCGACAGTTTAGTACCGTCGAATAAATTCGACGGTTGGGGACTGTCGAATGACGGAGTCGAATTTAGTGCTTTTTCATGTAGTGGACAAGTCTATAGGGAGACATTCCAATGGGGGTCTTACAAGCAGTACGGTGGGTCCAAAGGGCATCGACTAATCTCAGCGACCAATTTTTACGATCCGGCCTCACTGTTTTTTCTAAAATTTGTTTGATTTCCCGATTGGAAATTTCAGCTTGCCCACTTATCTGTGGGTGGTATGGGGTACTCATTTTATGTGTAATGCCATATTTCTTCAGTAAGGCTTTGAAAGGCCTATTGCAAAAGTGAGAATCGCTATCACTTATGATGGCTCGAGGTGTTCCAAATCTAGATAATATATTTTCTTTAAGGAACTTTAGAACTGTACTATAGTCAATGGAATTGCCTCTATCCATTTGGACACATAGTCCACGGCGAGTAATAGATAGACATATCCAAAAGATGAGGGGAATTGTCCCATGAAATTGATGCACCAACAGTCAAAGACTTTAAGATGTTGAATTAGGGTAGGGGGCATCATATTCCTACGGGACAACCCTCCTAGCTTTTAACAGTGCTCGCATGCTTTGCAAAACTCGTGGGTGTCTCTAAACAAAGTATGCCAATAAAAACCACATTGCAGAATTTTTACTGTGGTTTTCTTAGTGGAAAAATGACCCCCACAGGCTTGATCATGACAAAAGGAGATGACAGAATTTTGTTCATCATCAGGGACACATCTCCTAATTATTTGATCTGGGCAATATTTAAAAAGTAAAGGTTCATCCCAGAAAAATCTGCGCACTTCCCTCAGAAATTTTCGTTTATCTTGCGCAGTCCAATGAGTCGACATCGCACCTATAGAAAGATAGTTTGCAATATCAGCGTACCATGATGGATGCGTAGCAACAAAGAGTTGCTCATCAAGGAATGAGTCATCAATAGTTGACTCGTCAATGGAATCGGGTAGGATTAGGCGAGATAGATGATCCGCCACCACGTTCTCTACTCCCTTCTTATCTTTAATCTCTAAGTTAAATTCCTAAAGGAGTAGGATCCATCTAAGCAAGTGGGGCTTAGCATCCTTCTTAGAAAGAAGGTGTCTCAGCGTCGCATGATCTGTGTAGATTATAACCTTAGATCCTATCAAGTACGCCCTGAATTTATCCAAAGCAAAAACAATGGCTAGGAGCTCCTTCTTCGTAGTCGAGTAATTGATTTGGGCGGGATTCAAGGTCCTACTCGCATAGTAAATAACGTGGGGCTTCTTGTCCTTCCTTTGTCCTAACACCACTCCAATAGCATAATCGCTCGCATCGCACATCAACTCAAAAGGAATGGACCAATCTGTTGGTTGCATGATAGGAGTAGTTGTCAATATGTCTTTTAGCTTTGAAAAATCTAATTGACATTTGACACTCCACTCAAATTGGTTCTCCTTTTGGAGAAGGTTGTTAGTACATATTTTGTTGTCAATTGGCGTGTTGGTTGGTCGCGTCTTGTCGTATGAGCCCCAGTCGAAGTATTGAAGATCAAGACTTGAAGATTATGCTTCGTCCATTGCTCAAGCTAATGTTGCAACAAGATCCCAGGTAAGTTGCATATAGATTGACCATAGGAAACCCAAAACATCAAAGAAATGGCGTAAAAGACTCACATATTTTATCCCCATTCCTATCGACCCTTGCACAAGTTGATTAGACTTGTGAACCATGGCTGGTGCGAAGTATATTGGAGATATGTCCATACATTAGACCCTATGCACCTCATCACTTCATAAACTTGAAGTGATCCTCTATTGTGTTGAGAATCTTGGTCCTGCAAGCTCGCTATGTCTAAACAGCGGCCAGGCCTCTCAATCACTTCAGCTATCTTGCTGTGTTGAGAACAAATGGACAGGTTTTTCTATAAGGGACTTGCTGTGAGTTAAGATAATGGACAGCCAACCAGTCTTGACTGGTCGGCCATCAGATTGCACATTGTCCAGCAGGCTTAGCCGACCGGTCTTGATCGGTCGGCCAGTTAAAATGTAATACTACAGCAGGCATAGCCGACCGGTCTTGACTGGTCGGCCTTCGTTCAACTATGGTGTCCAGCAAGCACTGCCGACCGGTCAAGACCGGTCGGCCTGTTCTTTTCATAGTCTCCAGCAAGATATGCCGACCGGTCTTGACCGGTCGGCCTGTTATTCTATATGGTCCAGCAAAGGGGTCCGACCGGTCATGACCGGTCGGCCCATGTTATGTAGTCTCTCCAGCAAGGGAGTCCGACCGGTCATGACCGGTCGACCAGTCCCATATGTGGCCTTTGTTTTTGAATGCTGACCGGTTCATCCGGCCGGTCGAGTCCTATCTCTGACAGGTCGGACGTGACCGTTTTAGATCCGTTGGGGCCATCATTTGGAGCTCTATAAAGCCTTGTCTTGAGCTCTTTCTTGGCATGCATTCAACACCCATTCAGAGTTGAGAGAGAGAGAGCATTTACTCCCATCCTTCCTCCCTCTTAACTCCCTTGAGTTCATCATTCAAACTTGGCCATTAATGGCTTGTCATTGAGTATTCTAAGCTCAGTTTGAAGTATGAACTAAAGACCTTCATTCATGGCTGACCTACCTTCCGAATATCTTTATTAGGTCACTTAAAGCCATTGAATGCTTGAAGATTGGTAGTTCCCTCATTACCATTGCATTGAATAGGCAAGAGGAACTAGACCAACTCTCTCCCAACTACCCGGCATCAACATATCCTCATCATTTGCATTGGTAGCTGATCTTGGGAGCTCAAAGAGAAGCTGAAGCACGTGGAGCTGAAGCTACTCATCAAAGGCATCGAATCGGGGCTCAATCGTCTAGGTATGTCTAGTATTTGAGAGTCCATCTTTTAAATCACTATTCCCTGTATTGGGAAACTCCGGCGGGAGGGTACGTGACCATCCTTGGATTAGGATTGGTGAGAGTTTGAGATCCAAACTCGTCAAGTCCCTAGATTGGGCCATCGGCGGATGGTATACGCGGTCCTAGATCAAAGGATGTCAAGGTTGATGGTTAACCTGATTTAAAACCAAGACTATAGTGAAATCCGGTGGTCTCATAGGTTGAGATCGTGAACCGGGAGTGGAGTAGGGAAACCGAACCACTATAAATTGCTGTGCATTGTGAGATGGAATGATTGCTATGTGTTGAATGGTTTAGTCAATCATGAATGCTAACTGTTTGATGAAATGCCTATGATAGTCCTTGCTTATAAACTGCTCATATAATTGTTTTGAATGCTATTGTGATTATCTTATTTGATAAGATTGACTTGGTTTGTTTTTAATTGCAATTAGAATTTAAAAAGTCCTATTCACTCCCCCTCTAGGACATTAGGCATATCTCCAAGTATCTCTATAGGCGGTAAAACCGCAATTTCATTTGGTATCAGAGCGGGTTCCTCCGTTCAGGTTTAAAAACCCGGAGTGAGATCCTAAGAGAGCTTGAAAATATGTCTAGAGAGGACTCTTCATCCGTTACTAAGCCTCCCTTCTTTGATGGGTCTAACTATCCATATTGTAAAGCCCGAATGCGCATCTTTTTGGAATCTATTGATTCAGACGTTAGGGATATGATTGATATTGGATATAAACCCCCAATGGTCACTATATGTAAGGAAGGTGAACCGGATGTCCTCAAGCCAAAAGAAAAGGCAATGTGGACCGATTATGATAAAGCTCAACAGGTCTGTAATGCCAAAGGGCTGAATGCCATCTTTTGTTCAGTATCTAAAGATGAATTTGGCCGGATTCAAAATTGCACAACCAGTAACCAGGCATGGGACATCCTTGAGGTTACTCATGAAGGAACAAGTATTGTTAAAAACTCAAAACTTCAGTGCCTCTCCACACAATTTGAAGATATTACTATGGAGGAGCATGAAACATTCATTGACTTCTATACCAAGTTGAACAAGATTACTAATGAAATGTGGGGCTTGGGGGATCCCGTTCCGGAGCATAGACTATGTAGGAAAATTCTGAAATCCCTATCGGAACGGTTCTCTTCCAAAGTTACTACCATCGAAGAATGTAGGGACCTAAATACCATGAAAGTTGAAGAACTTCTCGGGTCCCTTCAAACCTATGAGCTAGGTTTCAAAACTCCCTCAAAATCCAAAAGTACTGCCCTGAAATCTTCCCACAAGAAGCAAGAGTCTGAATGTGGAAGTGAGGAAGATCCTGATTTAGAAGAAATGGCACTTATGGCCAAGAAATTTCAAAAATTCTTTAAAACTAAAGGAAATACCTCTAGAAGGAAACCCTACCAGAAGGATAAACCTTTTGACTCCAAGAACAACGAAGGAAAATTTTTTAAGTCAAAAGATCCTCAATGCTACAAGTGTAGAGGATTTGGTCACATTGCATCCGAGTGCACCAATAACAAAGCCAAGAAAAAGGCAATGGCGGCTACATGGGATGAGACTGAAGAATCTAAATCAGAATCAGTCCTATACCAAAGTGAGGAGGAGCAAGGTTCAATCAGAATTTTAATGGCCTCCATTACTGATATTGTACCTCAAATTGAGCCCATTGCAAAGATCACCGGAGACATTGATGATCATGAATCCTCCAACACAGAAAATGATTCCTTGAGTGATGATGAGAATGAGGAGGAAGGCCTTCAGGAGGTTGACAACCAACTATACATTGAAAATATAAATACCATCAACAAGTTGGGCCAAATGAAGGCTGAAAATGACAAACTGATGAAAAATCTTGACAGATTGAAAATAGAGAATCAAAAGATGTGTCAAGATCTAGAAGAACTGAAAAGGAAGAATGATGAGCTTGAACAAGAAAAGAAAAAGCTCGTGAGTGGTGAATCTCTAGAAAAGCATGCTAGACTTGAGAGAGAACTCAAAGAGGCGAACAATGAAATCAATCGTCTTAAGTGTCAAGTCGTTGACTCTAGAAGACGGTTCGCTCAAGGAGAAGAAAACCTGGAAAAACTCCTCGGTGTTGCAAGATCACCAATGGACAAAAGAGGTTTGGGCTATGATAGTCACACTTCAAAAACCACCTCAGTCCATCCAATTGTAAGAAATGGTCATGGTGCATCCGGAAGTAAAACTAGAGCCTCTCCTATCTGCCATGCTTGTGGAGACATTGGCCACTTAAAATTTGAGTGCTTGGTATTCAAAAATCCGGTCAGAAACTTGAAAGGTAAATTTGTACCGACCGGGAAAAATGTCCAAGCTAATTGGAATCCTCCCATGCATTCTTCACCTAAGAGGGGAAACATTCGAAAGAATTATCCTACTCTTCCTAGGAAGGACAAGAGGATTGATGAACTGTTAGAGCAAGTTAAAATGCTGAATTTGAAAACGGCTCTTCTGTTGCGTGAAAAAGAAAAATCTGATTCTCCAAAGAAAACTAGAGAATCTCACCATAAGAACACCCCTTATAAAAAGACAACAACTAAATGGGTTGTT
The DNA here is from genome assembly GCA_003013855.2 of Liriodendron chinense. Taxonomy (NCBI): domain Eukaryota; kingdom Viridiplantae; phylum Streptophyta; class Magnoliopsida; order Magnoliales; family Magnoliaceae; genus Liriodendron; species Liriodendron chinense. The sequence goes on along the minus strand of ML058463.1, from coordinate 3,597,537 downwards.
AAGAACAAGTGCTTAGTCATTCATACTGCCTTAAAAGCTGGGAATACTCCTAGATGGTACTTGGATAGTGGTTGTTCTAGACACATAACAGGTGATAGATCTCAATTTTGTGCATATGACGAATTTGATGGTGGGTCTGTCACATTTGGTGATGGGAGCATAGCTAAGATCATTGGTAAAGGAACCATCACAGGGCCAGGTTTGCCTGAAATTGAAAATGTATTGTATGTTGATGGCCTTAAACACAACCTACTGAGTATCTCACAGATTTGTGATGAAGAGCACTCAGTAAGCTTCTCCAAAGATATGTGCAAAATCATGAACTCCACAGGAAAATTAGTCACGAAAGGTCTACGCACAGGAGACAATTGCTATGTCATTGAAAATCACAACAATTCAAGCTCCTCCACCATGTGTCATGTGGCCGTTCAGGATGAAACGGAATTATGGCACCATCGACTCGGTCATGTACATTATAGAAATCTGTTCAAACTAAGTCAGAAAAATTTGGTGAGAGGTCTACCCAAGATGGGTAAAAGACCAAATACTGTGTGCGCCGCATGCCAAAAAGGTAAACAAATCAAGGTTGCACACAAGAGAACCTCTATCCTGGTAACATCAAAACCATTTGAAATGCTACACATGGACCTAGTTGGTCTTACCAGGGTACTTAGCCAAGGTGGAAAACGATACTTCTTTGTAGTCATTGATGATTACTCCAGATTCACATGGGTCGCCTTCCTAAGAGAAAAATCTGACACTTTTGAGGAATTTAAAAAACTAGTGAAGCGACTACAAAATGAGAAAGGATACATGGTAGCAAGAATCAGGAGTGATCACGGCGGTGAATTTGAAGATCATCGCTTCAAGGCATTATGCGATGAATTGGGCATTCGTCATGAGTTCTCAGCACCCAAAACACCTCAACAAAATGGGGTTGCTGAAAGAAAAAACAGAGTGTTGTTGGATATGGCCACAGCTATGCTTAATAATAAGAAACTTGCTCAAAATCTGTGAGCCGAAGCTGTTAACACTGCCTGCTATATTATTAATCGAGTTTATTTAAGAGCAGGTCTAAACAAAACAGCTTATGAACTGTGGTATGGAAAGACACCGAATGTTAAATACTTTAAGGTCTTTGGTAGTACATGCTATATTCTGAGAGACGAAGAAAATTTGGGAAAATTTGAATCCAAAAGTGATGAGGGTATCTTCTTGGGATAGCTCATTAAATAGTAGAGCGTTTCGTGTTTACAACCTTCGAACCTCATCAGTCCAAGAGTCAATCAATGTGACTGTGGACGATAGCTTGGATAAACCTGTGTCTCCAGGTGATGAAGAAGAAGATGAGGGCATATGCGAGATAGGTAAATCTAATAAACCACCCTCATCTCCAAATGCCCCCACTGCTCCTGGTGATGTACAAATCGTCAAGGATCACCCCCTCAATCAAATCATTGGGGATCCAAGCATTGGTGTCAAAACCAGGAGACAGTTGGAGGCAGTCAACAGTCACCTGTGTTTCACATCTAAAATTGAACCAAAAAATACTGATGGAGCTCTAAATGATGAATTCTGGATCCTTGCAATGCAGGAAGAGCTTCAACAATTCATTAGAAATGATGTATGGTATCTGGTCGACAGGCTGGAAAGGAAAAATGTGATTGGAACCAAATAGATTTTCAAAAACAAATTCGATGAATCTGGGAATGTAATACGAAATAAGGCTCGGTTAGTTGCTCAGGGATATTCACAAATTGAAGGGATTGATTTTGATGAAACATTTGCCCCTGTAGCTAGACTCGAGTCTATTAGAATTCTTATGGCTGTTGCTTGTGCTTTAAAGTTCAAACTATTTCAAACGGATGTAAAGAGTGCCTTCTTGAATGGTATTCTTGATGAGGAAGTGTATGTTGAACAACCAAAAGGATTCATTGATCCTAAGTATTCTCACAAGGTTTACCGGTTGAAAAAGGCGCTTTACGGACTCAAGCAAGCACCCCGTGCATGGTATGAACACTCAACTCAGTTTCTTATAGACCATGATTTTGCTAGGGGGAGTGTAGACAAAACTCTATTTATTAGAGAAGCCGAGAATTCTGTATTGATTGCCCAGATTTATGTGGATGACATTGTGTTTGGATCCACATGTGAGAAAATGTCCATCTCCTTTGCTGAATTAATGACATCTGAATTTGAGATGAGTATGGTAGGAGAACTCAACATGTTTCTAGGGCTTCAAGTAAAACAACTTGCATCAGGTATATTCATTACTCAAGCCAAGTATGCCAAAGACCTTGTTAAGAGATTTGGCTTAGATTCTGGTCGTTCCTACACTACACCTATGAGCACCACTGTTAAATTATCAAAAGACCTTGCAGGGAAAAGTGTAGATCAACATCTTTATAGAAGCATGATTGGTAGTCTCCTTTATCTCACTGCTAGTAGACCAGATATTGCTTTTAGTGTAGGTGCTTGTGCTCGTTTTCAGGCTGATCCCAAAGAATCTCATCTTACCGCTGTTAAGCGGATCATTCGGTTTGTTGGAAGCACCACCGAATACGGTCTTTGGTGCCCCTTTGATTCCTCTATAGATATTGCAGGGTACTCAGATGCTGACTGGGCTGGTAACATGGATGATTGTAAATCTACCAGCGGTGGGTGCTTTTATGTTGGAAACTGCTTTGTGGCATGGCATAGTAAGAAACAAAACTCTATCTCTTTATCCACAGCCGAAGCAGAATACATTGCTGCTGGTAGTTGTTGTGCCCAGCTATTATGGATGAAACAAACCCTAACCGATTATGGGATCAAACAAGGCACAATGACGTTATTTTGCGACAATACGAGTGCCATAAATATATCGAAAAATCCTGTTCAGCACTCTCGCACTAAGCACATAGACATTAGGCACCATTTTATTCGAGAATTGGTTGAAGATCAAATAATATCTCTCGAACATGTGCCTACAGAGAATCAGCTAGCCGACATCCTAACGAAACCTTTGGGAACCTCCAGAAGTCCATTGGCATTGGATGTATCTAGTGTATCTAACAAAGTATTGGTTTTGCAGGAAAAATCTGAGGATTTAGCCTCTCTTTCTGTTCATTATAGGTATATCTGAGGATTATTGCCTCATTTCATTTGCTTTCTTCGAATATCCGGGATCATAGTCCCAATTTCTAGCTATTTATTGTCATATCTGGACCTTAGGGGTCCCTCATTTTGGGATTGGTGTACCAAGGTACACCATGACCATTGATGATGTACCCTTGCTAAGGGTACTTGATCTTAGTGGTCTGTCCAAAGGATAGACTCTTTCCAGCTAATGGTAGAGGATTTTGGTCAAAACCTGTGCAAAAACGGCCAGCCGACCGGTCAAGACAGGTCGGGCATCTATCAAAAACCATCTGGACTCATCCAGTGAAGCCAGCCGACCGGTCATGACCGGTCGGGCTGTGAAGAAAAAGCCTGCTGGAGTCCTTTTACATCCCACGACCGATCGTGCGTCTCCAGGCCAGCCTAGCCCACGCGTGTGCCGACCGGTGGGGGGGGGGGGGGGGGGGGGGGGGGGGGTATTTAACCCGTTTTGAGCCCATTTTAGGTCAGTCCTTCTCATTTCCTCACCTCCACCTGATGCTCCAGCTTCCCCTCTAGCTCTCCAAGGTGATTTCGAGCTGATTCATTTCTAGATTTGAGGTTCTAACCTCCTCAACTTCACTCCTCTTCGGTTGGTAAGGGATTCCTTCTCTTCACTCTCTATCTTCTTTGGTTCATCCCTTTCCTTCATCTCTTGGAGTATTTAGAGACCTTCTTGGAGCTTCCATGTCATCCCAAGAAAGCGAGGATGAGTTCCCTTTGGGGAGGAGTGATCGTCCCAAGGCAAAACCTAAGCCTCCTCCTCGCCCTTTAAAGTTCAAGAAAGCCGCTTCCAAAGGAAAAGGGGTTGCCTCCTCTTCGGTTCCCCCTGTTAAATCTAAATCTTTGGGGACAAAAGTCTCATCCCATTCCACCCATTGTGATGATTTCAAAGATAAGGAGGTCGTCTGTGAAAAATCAGTCAATTTGGGTGACTTGTCTGACTACGACGTGCGTTCCATGTTGGATGCCATCAATTGGGACCCCGTACTTCACATGGGGGGCCCGGTCCAATTTGATGTTGTCAGGAAATTCTATGCATCCTGTGTTCATGTCACGTCTTCTCCCCCCTCCTTCAATGTCGAGGTTGGTGGCCGGGTTTGCCCGTTTACTTTGAAGTCCATATCAGATTTTGTTGGCGTTCCAAGGGTTGAGGAGCCTTCTTTCGATTTTTCATCCTTGGGTCCCAAACCCAACCTAGTTATCGCTCAATTTTTGTGTGGTGAGGGGACACCCCAATGGGTGGGTGGTGCACTTCGAGCATCCTCAATGACGTGGGACTTCCGCCTTTTGCATAATCTCTTTTTTCGAAATGTCTATCCGCGGATGAGCAACAAAGCGGATGTCTCCGAAACTATGTTTCGGTTGCTGTATCGGGTTGGTAAAGGTCATTCGCTCTGTCTTCCCACTCGTATCATGAATACCATCCAACAAGTCATCCTGCGCGACGACGGGAACTCCACTAGTCTGCCATTTGGGCATCTCATATGCAAAATGGCTGAGCGTATTGGCATTGTTGGTACCGATAAAATTCACAAACCGGTCATTATCAACCATACCATCATTGCTAGGATGGAGCTTACCAGAGAAGCTATCCAGCGTCGTCTGCAGGAGCAGCAGCAGGAGCAGGCAGAGCCGTCCCAACTTGAGGCACCTCCTATCTCTACTGGCCCTTCACACTCTTCAGCTCCGTCATCAGATCCATCCCCCGATCCTCGCGACGCTCCAGGACGATTCAGCACGCCGCCTCGAGCTTTTTCTCGTCGGCACTCTCCTTCCGTGGATCCCTCTTCCTACATTGCAGAGCTTCACCAGCTTCGAGCGGATATATTTCAGCGGCTTGATAGGCTTGAAGGCCAGATCCTGCAGGGTCAGGCCACCATACTGGTGCAGCAGGAGGCTCTAGTCACTCGTCAGGCGAAGATAGAGAGTCGGATAGAGCGATGGGAGCGTGCGGCTCGTGGGGACATTCCTCCCCCTGATCTGGGCGATGGCACGGATTATTAGGCTTATGTCTTGGTCACAGTTACTTTTTGAATGACCAATGACATTGTTTGGATTTCATGCTATATCATTCTATGGTTGTCTGTATATTTTGGATTGATACATCTCTACATTAGGCTACTCGCCCATTTTGGTATATATGAGGATGTTTTTTTTTTGTTTTATATATATATGAGCTTTTGATATGTTTTTGAATATCCTTGGGCGGTTGGATGGTTTGGGCGTATTTGCCCATATATTAGCTCATGCTTTATGTTTTCTTTTGAGTCTAGATATACATCTGGAGGGGTGGTTGGTTGATTGGGCTATATGCCCTCTGTGCTTTCATGTTTACTTGTATATCTGGCATGTGTTGTTCTTTACATCTCCTCAGGACTTATATTTCCATATCTCTTTCCTGTGAAATGTGATTGACATATTTTCGGCGCTAGCCTTGCATCTTTTATAGGCATATCTTTTTGCTGGCTAACCCTTGTCAATTACTAACATAAAGGGAGAGAATCATCCCACCAAGAAGGTCCGATTATATCTTTTTGCAGGACTTTGTAGGTGCAAGCATTGAGGGAGAGATTTTGAAGAAAATCGAGTCTGTACAGTCATTTTGTAAAGATTATGTTGTATATTTGTATAGACATGTATATGGGTGTATTTTGCTTTCTGTTTAAGGGTCAATCATGATAAGGAGTCATGATTTGTCTAGGTTAGATGTTTTGTCACGCAATTGACAAAGGGGGAGATTGTTAGTACATATTTTGTTGTCAATTGGCGTGTTGGTTGGTCGCGTCTTGTCGTATGAGCCCCGGTCGAAGTATTGAAGATCAAGACTTGAAGATTACGCTTCGTCCATTGCTCAAGCTAATGCTGCAACAAGATCCCAGGTAAGTTGCATATAGATTGACCATAGGAAACCCAAAACATCAAAGAAATGGCGTAAAAGACTCACATATTTCATCCCCATTCCTATCGACCCTTGCACAAGTTGATTAGACTTGTGAACCATGGCTGGTGCGAAGTATATTGGAGATATGTCCATACATTGGACCCTATGCACCTCATCACTTCATAAACTTGAAGTGATCCTCTGCTGTGTTGAGAATCTTGGTCCTGCAAGCTCGCTATGTCTAAACAGCGGCTAGGCCTCTCAATCACTTTAGCTATCTTGCTGTGTTGAGAACAGATGGACAGGTTTTTCTATAAGGGACTTGCTGTGAGTTAAGATAATGGACAACCGACCGGTCTTGACTGGTCGGCCATCAGATTGCACATTGTCCAGCAAGCTTAGCCGACCGGTCTTGATCGGTCGGCCAGTTAAAATGTAATACTACAGCAGGCATAGCCGACCGGTCTTGACCGGTCGGCCTTCGTTCAACTATGGTGTCCAGCAAGCACTGCCGACCGGTCAAGACCGGTCGGCCTGTTCTTTTCATAGTCTCCAGCAAGATATGCCGACCGGTCTTGACCGGTCGGCTTGTTATTCTATATGGTCCAGCAAAGGGGTCCGACCGGTCATGACCGGTCGGCCCATGTTATGTAGTCTCTCCAGCAAGGGAGTCCAACCGGTCATGACCGGTCGGCCAGTCCCATATGTGGCCTTTGTTTTTGAATGCTGACCGGTTCGTCCGGCCGGTCGAGTCCTATCTCTGACAGGTCGGACGTGACCGTTTTAGATCCATTGGGGCCATCATTTGGAGCTCTATAAAGCCTTGTCTTGAGCTCTTTCTTGGCATGCATTCAACACCCATTCAGAGTTGAGAGAGAGAGAGCATTTACTCCCATCCTTCCTCCCTCTTAACTCCCTTGAGTTCATCATTCAAACTTGGCCATTAATGGCTTGTCATTGAGTATTCTAAGCTCAGTTTGAAGTATGAACTCAAGACCTTCATTCATGGTTGACCTACCTTCCGAATATCTTTATTAGGTCACTTAAAGCCATTGAATGCTTGAAGATTGGTAGTTCCCTCATTACCATTGCATTGAATAGGCAAGAGGAACTAGACCAACTCTCTCCCAACTACCCGGCATCAACATATCCTCATCATTTGCATTGGTAGCTGATCTTGGGAGCTCAAAGAGAAGCTGAAGCACGTGGAGCTGAAGCTACTCATCAAAGGCATCGAATCGGGGCTCAATCGTCTAGGTATGTCTAGTATTTGAGAGTCCATCTTTTAAATCACTATTCCCTGGATTGGGAAACTCCGACGGGAGAGTACGTGACCATCCTTGGATTAGGATTGGTGAGAGTTTGAGATCCAAACTCGTCAAGTCCCTAGATTGGGCCATCGGCGGATGGTATACGCGGTCCTAGATCAAAGGATGTCAAGGTTGATGGTTAACCTGATTTAAAACCAAGACTATAGTGAAATCCGGTGGTCTCATAGGTTGAGATCGTGAACCGAAAGTGAAGTAGGGAAACCGAACCACTATAAATTGCTGTGCATTGTGAGATTGAATGATTGCTATGTGTTGAATGGTTTACTCAATCATGAATGCTAACTGTTTGATGAAATGCCTATGATAGTCCTTGCTTACAAACTGCTCATATAATTGTCTTGAATGCTATTGTGATTATCTTATTTGATAAGATTGACTTGGTTTATTTTTAATTGCAATTAGAATTTAAAAAGTCCTATTCACCCCCCCTCTAGGACATTAGGCATATCTCCAAGTATTTCTATAGGCGGTAAAACCGCAATTTCAAAGGTTACATAAGGGCCTAGAGATATGGCTGAAATCCTTTATGAACCTTCTGTAAAATCCAGCGAGTCCAAGAAAGGACCGCACATCGCGTATGCTCTTAGGTGGTGGTAGGTTGGAAATGATATCAATTTTGGCCTGATCTAACTCTATTCCATTAGACGAGATGATATGTCCAATGACTATTCCTCTTTATACCATAAAATGACACTTTTCCCAATTTAAGACAAGGTTCTTTTCCTCACACCTTATTAAGACCAACTTCAAGTGATTAAGGCACTCTTCAAACGTACAACCAAAAATAGAAAAATCATCCATGAATACCTCGAGAAATTCACCCACCATGTCTGAGAAAATACTGAACATGCAACGTTGGAATGTGGCGGGTGCATTACATAGTCCAAATGTCATCCTTCGGTATGCGAAGGTGCCAAATGGGCATGTAAAGGTAGTCTTCTCTTGGTCTTCCGAGGCTATCTCAATTTGGTTGTAGCCAAAATAGCCATCAAGGAAGCAATAATAGGAGTGACCCGCTAACCTCTCCAAAATTTGGAAAGTGGTCCTTCCTAGTGACCGTGTTTAGCTTCTGATAATCTATGCACATACGCTAACCAGTGGTCACTCTAGTCGATATAAGCTCGATGTTGGCTTTTTCTATGATGGTAATACCGGACTTCTTAGGGACAACTTGGGTAGGACTCACCCATTGGCTATCCGAGATGGGGTAGATGATACCCATATCTAGTAGCTTTAACACCTCGGCCTTAACAACCTCCATCATATTTCGATTTAGCCTTCTTTGAGATTATCTAGTCGTCTTCGCATTTTCTTCGAGGTGTATATGATGGGTACATAACGAAGCATCTATTCCTTTGAGGTCCGCTATTGTCCATCTTATGGCTCCCCTATGTTCTTTAAGTAGCTCAATCAACTTGAGCTCTTGGTCTTTTCCTAAGTGAGAGGCAATAACGACTGGGAAGGTTTCTTCTTAACTTAAGTATATATATTTCAACTTGGATGGCAAAGGTTTAAGGTCAAGCTTCGGTGGTTTAATGTTAGATGGTAGAGGCTTTGATGTGGTTGGTGGCAATCTTACAAAATGGGGCCTCCACTAGCTAATACCAACTACCGATTTCTCAATATTCAATGCTTGCACAATTTCACTTATGATGGGGTCTTTGGAATCCTCAAATGTGCCAAGCTTGTCTCCAAGCTTTCTAATGGTTTAAGTTTGAGGAGCTCTTCTTCTTTGAAGGATTCAAGCATGTTTACCTCGAAGAGCTTATCGTCATTGACATCCCTATGCCTTTTGCCCAAATGGAACACATTCACCTCCAATGTCATGTTTCCAAAGGACAATTGTATTACCCCATTCCGACAATTTATTATTGCATTTGATGTAGCAAAGAAGGGGCGGCCTAGAATCACTAGTATTTAAGTGCTAGCATGCATAATCGGTTATGTGTCCAAGATGATGAAATTCACCGGATCGTAGAATTTATCAACTTGGACCAAGACATCCTCAACTATCCCTCTCGGTACACGAATGGATCTATCAGCAAGTTGCAACATGGTTTTGGTGGGTTTCAATTCACCAAGGCCTAATTGCTCATATATCGAGTATAGGATTAAATTTACGCTTGCCCCCAAGTCTGGTAATACACGTTTAATCCGGTAGTCTCCAATGATACATGAGATTGTGGGACTACTAGGATCTTTGAATTTTGGAGGGGTCTTTTGGGTGAGAATGACAGTCACTTACTCATTTAAAAAGGCCTTTGTTGCACATTATATTTGCGTTTAGTTGTGTATAAGTCCTTTAGGAACTTAGCATAGGACGAGATTTGTTTAATAGCATCAAGCAATGGAATCTTGATCTTGACTTGTCTGAAAATCTCTAAAATATCATGAGAGTTTGGAAGAGATTTTGGAGTAACCAATCTCGAAGGGAATGGTGCTACGGGCTTGTAAACATGTTCCGTTTCTTGTGGGGCTGAGTTAGATCCATCCTAATTCTCAGAATTTACCGGATCATTAGGCTTGTCGGCCTTCACTGGAATAGATTTATCAATTTTTTTTTATCACTTCTAAGAGTGGTGACGGATTTTGCTTGCTTCACATGTTGGTTGGGAAGATTAGGGATGCTTACTTCATGTACTTGCTTTGGATTAGGTTGAGGTTGGGTCGGAAAGGTCTATTCCCTAGCATTTAAGTGTCCCTTAATCTCATCAACTGAGACTTTAAGCTCTTAGAATATTTGCTGATTTGTTTAGTTTATTTGCATTTGCCCTTGTATAAACGCCTTCAGAGTATCCTCCATTGAGAATTGAGGTGGGGCTATGTTTTGCATGGGTGGCCCTTCTTGAGTGTTGGTAGCATTGACCGTAGGACCATTCCTCCAACTAAAGTTAGGATGATTCTTCCAAATAGAGTTATACGTTTTACCTACCGGTCCATTGAAAGGCCGTTGATAACCATATGTGGCATTTGCTTGCTCTTGTAATACCTCTTGGAATGCAGGGATTGTAGGACAATCTTGCGCAGAGTGTATATTAGCGGCACATATTCTACACACATTTTCAATAACTTCATTGGACTTTAAAACTCCACTCTTACTAAGTTCCATGGCCTCGATCTTCCTTGTGAGGCTAGCTCTCTTTGCGTTCACATCATCTTCTTCTTTAAGAATATAGATACCTTCTTTTTCCTTTTGTTGAGGAGGCTTGAGATTTCTAGATTTCTTAATACCTTCTTTAAGAAAACTTGTTCGCTCACCTCAAGTGCAAGGTTGCGATGTAGTAATAATTCTCGGTAAGACCGAGGTCGATCCATAGGGAACTATGTAAATAATTCTCAGTAAGACCGAGGTCGATCCACAGGGAACTATGTAAATAGTTCTAAACTATTCCAGCGACTTGGATTTGAGTAATTTGGAATTTTAATTATGAAAACTAGACTAAATAGTAACTTAAGAAAATACGAGAATAATAGAGAAAACTAAGGCATTAAGGATCCACTTATAGCAATCCATGTTAATTCATTCAATCCAAGCACAAAACACAACTATATTTGAAGTTCTATCTCTCCTCTAATTGGAAGATCAAGCATTAAAGCACAAACAATCCCACTTTAGTCAGAAAATTAAGTTCTAGTTCTAATCAAGCATATAACATTCAAAATTATAGCTTTCGGAGTAACAACCATGCCTACTATGGACTATGGCATGCTTAAGGGTTACCATAACTCGAATCTAATCAAGCAAAACATGATAATCTCAGAGAATTGCAATGAATCCATGTCTGAAGCACATGAACTCTCATAAAATTTCTAAAAATATCAACTTTATTCAAACTAGAACATTTAAAATCCAAACTTGAAGTAAAGGTACTTGAATCAAATTGAATTAAACATGAAATTGGCTACAAGCTTCACCTCTCAGCCCTAGCTGAGAAGTTCTACCCGAGTATTGTCATACTACAACTAGAATTGAAAGAAAAACTAAAGAAAAACATGAAAAACTAGAAAAACCAGAATCGGCGGAGTTACGGACACTCCACGGTGCTCTCCTTCACTTCCTATGACCTCCAATCTCTTCTAGGATGATCTTAGACGAGGCCTTAGGTGCCCGTTTATAGATTGGTGTGGAAGATTCCAGATTGCGTAAGGAATCATGGAATTGCATAGAGAAAATCAGAGCTTGTAGGACAAGCTTTGTTATGCAGCCGACCGGTCGGACGACCGGTCTGAGCCTATGGATGACCGGTCTTAAAACATCAAAAACAGTCCAAAGAGTTTCTGAAATTTCCATCCTCCCCTGTTGAGTGATCGACTGGTCTAACAATCGGTCTGTCTTGATCTAGTGAATTCTGCAGCACATGGGGTCTCTGTTGATTTGCAGACCGGTTGGACGACCGGTCCTGTGCCTTGGCCGATTGGTCAACCGATCGGTCGGCAGTGTTGATTTCTGCACTACTTCTTTCTTCCTTTTCTCTCTTGGTTCTTTCTTTCATCCTTTATCACTTGGTTCCTTAATCTTCAATGTATGTAAGGTGCTCTCTTAAACCTAGAATCTGTAAAATCTCCGTCTCGTTCTTACAATTACAAATCATACATTACAGTAGTCTTTTAAACATGCAAACCATGCATAATATGTGATGAATTTGGGGTTAGAATATGCACAATTCAGAGCTCAACACTTGGTGTATTCATTTTTTGTACTTATCATTTCATCGCATACTTGCTTCATTTCTTTTGTCGCAGTTATTGCTAGTTCTGACGCTATTGCCCATGGAGCATTCGTCATTCCTTGTTTCGATCGTTTAGACTGCTTCGGGCAGAACATATTGAGGGGCCTACTGTCCAGTATTTTAAAGGTGTTGTTGGCTTAGCCGTGCGAGTGGTATACACTGGGAGTTGGAGTGAAAGCATTGGAAGCTTGCGCAGGGATAATCGGGCCTGATGTATCCAAAATAGTGTGCCGCATTTCTTCTTTCATGGATTCTATTGTGCAGGTTGCTATGGCTGAATGGATTGAACCTGAACCTATGGCTGAAGAGGAATGACTAGTGTTGTCTTCTTTGCAGCCTGTCGTAGAGCAACGAAAACATTCGGCAGTTAATGCTAGAATGATTTTAGAAGATAGTGATATTCAACGTCCTGCTGATGTTAGATCCGAGATCGTGTGGCTGCAAACAAAAGAAACGGCCATAAATCTTGAGGTTGCTCATCTCGACCTTGTCGTTGACCTGAACCGTATCGAGGTCGCACGGCTCGAGAGTGAAGGAGAGGCAGTGCGCAAGATAATGGCAGATTTGAAAGCTGAACTTCGTGATGTTTCGGATCTTGCACTGGTGCTATCGGAGGCAAAGGCTATCTGGGAAACAACATAGAAAGACGTGATGGAGTTCATAGCAGGGTGCCTGGGGAAGCTGTAATTCTGCTCTTTTACTCTTTACAGTCATTATCAGACAAAAATAATGTTAGAAATTTATTTTGAATGCTTAACTGATACTCGTATTTGATGTAATCGACATTGGAATTGTTAATTGTGTGCTTCATGATTCAAAGTAATGACAATGATTCTTTTGCTAAACTACCGCTTGGTGTTGTGTATTTAGGACTAGTATGTATAAGATGATGTGTTATGTATGAGTTTAATGTGAGCTGAGCATATCAATTAAAACATAAATGTAAAAATGTGTAAAAATAATACCTCCCTTTTACTTAACCTGTGTATCCTTAGATTATCACTTTCAAAAGATGTCCGTGTCATAAATCCAAAATTTTCAACCAGCTCTTTGTTGTCAGGTTTATCTGTCGTCCTTCTAGCATGCCCCCAGTCATTTCTTCTAGCAGACTTGAGTTTCTTATCATATATTGGGGCTTGCCCTTAGTCATCTTCTTCTATAAACTTGAGTTTCACATCCTATACTAGGGCTTGTCCCCAGTCATCTTCTTCTATAAACTTGAGTTTCTCATCCTATATTGTGGCTTGCCCCCAGTGTATTTGGCTCTTTGCTTTGTAAGATTGCCTCCTTCTGATGGAAGATGTTCTATTCTTTATGAATCCCTATAGAATACCTGTTTGATCATAATCTTTAATTGCATATTTTTATTGCGGAATTATTCATAAGAGAAAGCTGCCAATATTCTCAAGTTGAAGTGATACATAATAGAATGCCCTGATTGTCTTCATATAAGGCCGTACCTATATATATAGGAGATTCCCGATTCTGACTTGTCCTCATATAGAATAAAAGAATACTACAATAATGATAAGCGGATTCAGGATAGAATACGAAAGCCGAATATATAAAGCGAGATTTTCTGATCATCTTCATATAGGACTATGTGTGTATGTATAAGAGATTGATAATAATAGAATGTCCCGATAATCTTCATATATAACCATACGTATAAGAAATCATCAACTCTGAATTGCTCTCCTATTAAGCAGAGGGATTCCAGACTACCAGGATAGTAACAAGAGAACTTGTGACAAAGACATAATAATATGAGAATGTTGTGCTTCGCATAGGCTTCCTACGGAATGCTCTCTTCTGATCTGACTGGTTTGGTAGGAACGTAGTGAGTTGGCTAGTGATTTGTAGAGTCGATATTTTTGGCATCCTTTGACCATGGTACCTGTCATCAAGAGAAGCTATACGAACATTTTATATTCATATATGTATTTGTGCGATATGAGTGGGTGTGTGAATGAGTAGAAAATGTAGTGTATACATAAAATAGATGCATGAATGAAAATAAGTACACCCTTGTCTACTTTATAACCCATCAGAACTGCTCATAGGCATTCATGACTATTCAAGTTCAGGAAATAAAGTCTTCGAGTGAATGTTTCTAGGTGATATCTATTGGAACCGTACTGGCCGGGGATCTCTCAGACTCTTCAATCTTCAGACTGACGATGCCTTGATTTATCATCCTTTGTACCTTTCCCTTCAGGACGAAGCATTGCTCGGTTTTATGGCCTATGCATTTGTGATATTCGCAATAGTTGGGGTCATCTACGCGACCCACTTCAGTTGGCCGAACAGGTTTTAGGAGCCGTAATTCTCCTTTTTCGATTAACTGCTCCATAATTAGTATAAGGTCCTCGACGTTAAATGTATATAGTCAATTCTTTCTGTTTCACTTACTAATCGTTATGTGTTGTGACCTTTGAGGCTTTTTGCCCTTGTCTCATATCTTCGTTACACTGATTTCTGCCTCATGCCCTAAATTTAGTCTCTTTCGGCTCCTAGGGTCCTTTTTTGCATCAACCCATGTCCTCTTTCCCGTTTCATGTCTTGACTTTTTCGCTTGGGACCGTGTCTTCGAAACGGATTGCTCTACCATGTGAACCTCTGCGACCGGGTTACGCGGGTGAAAGAGATGTTGTTTAGCAGTTTGTATGGGATCATGGAGTTTAAATCCAGCATACGCGCATTTGTTTGTTCAAGATGGGTTTGTTGTCTCACTGTAACCGGTTCCTATACTACCCTCGGTGATTCTTCTTCCAACTGTCGGACAGGCAGAACGATACTGAGGGCTGCATTCCGTGAGATCAAGGTGGCTAAAGCCTCTTGAACTTCTCCCATATGCTTAGACAACTCCCTGTGGGCTTGGACCAATTCGCTGATCTGCTCTCGGATCGTTGACAGTTTGACGTCTTGTCCTGTCAACTCTCTTTCTTCAATATTGGCTTGCAACATCGCAACTTGTACCGATCTTTCATTGTGAATCGGTGGTATTGTGGGCGTTATCGACACTACGACTGACATACCCCGCCTGGTCTCTTCTATCTTTAGATTAATAGTAGCCTGGTTGATTAGTCTCTGTACTTTTCCTTTCAAGATGAGGCATTCTTCTGTCTCATGTCCCAGGATCTGATGATACTAACAATAATTGGGGGCATCCACTGGTCCTATTTCATCTGGTTGGATTGGTTCCGGCAATTGCAGCTCCCCTTCTTCCACCAGTTGCTGCATTATTGAAATGAGATCTTCCAGGTCAAATGAATAACGCCCATTTACTCTGCCCCATCCGACGATCGTCATATTTCTCGGTCCTCACGGCCCTTTGTCTTTAGCCTGAGTTTCTGTTGGCTTGCCTTTGATTTTGTGTTCCGGATGAGGGCATTTTCGATCTTTCGAGGCTTTGCTTTTGTCAATGTAATTTGACGCAGCCGTCTTTCCAATCTCCCGTCTTGGTCTTTCAGCTTTGAACTGCACTCTCAGCGTAGTTCCTTCTACCATATGGGCTTTTGTCGCTAGGTCCCAGAATGTTGAGAAATTGTGCCCGGATAAACCAAACGAGATCATTGTGTCCATGGCCTGCATGCACATCTTAACTTGCTCGATCTCGTTGGGTAACTCTCCACATTGTGCTGCAATAGTGCCCCACCTGTCGATGAACTTCTCGACTGATTCTCCTTGCCTTTGATGAACCATTGCTAAGTCTATCAACGATACCTCTCGCTCAATAGAGAAAAACTTGGAAATGAACAGTTCCTGCATCTAATCCCAGGTCAAGATAGACCCTGCAGGTAATGACATGTACCATTGAAATGCCTTTTCGATCAACGTCGACCCAAACAATCTGAGGCAATATTGAGGTACTGCGGACAAGTACTTCCCTAGCATCGTCATGAATTGGGTCATATGCTCCTCGGGTGACCCTCTGTTCGCTCGCCTCAAGTGCAAGGCTGTGATGTAGTAATAATTCTCAGTAAGACCGAGGTTGATCCTCAGGGATTGTTGTAATAAGTTTTAGTTTTATAACTAGGATGTGCTAAATTAAAATTTATAATGATGGATGGAAATTAAGAACATAAAACTATCTATTTTATAACTAAATCAGGAAAATAAACACTAGAGCGCCCATGATCCACTTATAATCATTCACAATGCCAATTCAAATCATTCAAACCAATAATTTAATTGGAATCAGAGTTCTATCCCTATCCAATCGAAATATCAAGCAATCAAATTATCATAATGCATCTAATATAGATGGATCATCCACTGATATGGTTATCTCATAAACAACTAAGGCATTGAGTGTTTTCAATCACACAACCCAATCCTTCACAAAACAATTAAGATCACATTCATGATCTTTCCTCAAGCCTTGTCACTAGACTTGATTTAGAAGCATGAATTGAACTTCTATTGAACCAAAATCAATACATAAACACCTATCTCAGATTAATCTCAAAGATAAGAACTTGTTCTAGTTTAGTTCTAGATAAGCACTTAGGAAACTTAGTTTGTAAGATCCCCTAGCATCCAACATATCATGATGGATCTAAGATCTCTACAACCCAAAATCCTATCAATCAACACCCCCATTAAGCAATCTCAGTAATCAAAACATCCCATGTAAGAGCAATCACAAGAGATAGAAGATTAACTAAAAATACTAACTTTATCTCAAACTAGAACTAAAAGTGTTCTTCATAAAACTCAAAAGTACTTGAACTAATTCAAATTAGACATTTCAAACAACTAAAAGCTTCACCTCTTAGCCCTAACTAAGAGGTTTAGCCAACCATTAACAGATTAAACTAAAGCTCAAAGGAAAAAACTACTAAAAACATAAAAAAATCGATTCAGAGGAGTTGCGAACGCTCCATGACTCTCCTCTCCACTTGTCACGACTTCCCAAGCCTTCTATGATCCGTTTAGATCCACCCCTAGGTGTCCTTTTATAGATTGGAAGCTCCATCACCTCAGAAAGTTTCAGAATTGTGCAAAAGGTTACACAACGCATGATTTTTTGGAGATTGAAAAATAATTTTCTGTAATTTTTTTACATGGTCGACCGGTCGGGCAACCGGTCTTGCGATTGGTCTCGAATGATCGTCGACCTGTCTTTTCAATCCAGCAAGTTTTGGCCCAAAATGCTGGAAATTCGACCTATCTCAACCCCAGGGCCGACCGGTCGATTCTGGCCACCGACTGATCGCGGGTGAAACAGCAGGGCTGTTTTCTGCAGTTTCTGCACTTTATTTTTTCTGGTCCTGCAACTCTGTACTTTGGCTTTTTTGGCCCCTTTTAGGTCTTTGAACATGATTTCTTCAATGTTTTTCTTTATTTTTCAACTTCATCTTCTATAGTTTCTTTCTTCCATTCTTGGCCTTTCTTCCTTTGATCCTCAAGGTGTCCTAAAGCAGTCTTTTAACATTGAATTCACAAGGTCTTTCTCTCATTCCTACAAACACAAACACATGCATAAGATGGGTCTTTAACACTATAAATCCCGCGTAAAGAGTGATGAATTGGGGTTAGAATATGTATAATTGAGAGCTCAACACACCCCCAACCAGTATTTTCCTAGTCTCGTGCAAAACATGCGTGAAACAAATCCAACTTTTCAAAACCCAACTCTTTCTTGGAAACTATGCTTCTATAAACTTCAAGACATACAAGTGCAGAATTTAGAGAAACTAAGTGATAGAAGTTGAAATCCTAAGTTCTCTAAACATAATGAGTATTTCACATAGAATCCCCGCTGATTGGTTGATAAATAGAAGAATCCAAACATGTATAGTCTAGTGTGCGTAGTGAATGTTCATCTCATGAATTTCCAGGATTACCTTATTCATAAATCAACGAAACAAAAGATCTAAGAGTGTACAAATCAACAATAAGCCTATGACAAGAATTTGCCTTATCGTTCCTTCAATGGCTTTCACACTACTTCCCATTTCTAGCTTTGATTACGGGTAGACCATTCCCTAGTTGGTAATAGGTAGCCATTTTTGAAATTTCAACAAATATTCAATAATAACCATAGTTTTTTTTTCTCTTTTTTTTCTTTTCTTTTTCATACACATTAGATAGGATTTTTAGAAATCCATATCTTTTCCTCTTTTCTCTTATTACACATGAACAAGGATGGACAAAGTTCCCCGACTTGATTCCTCAACATCTTAGATATAAGTCTAACCAATCTATAAATCTACATAATCCCTTCAAACCATGAGAATCGTGTAACGTGAACTAGATTAAAAAATATTCAAATTTTCTATCGATCATATAGATAGGGGAATTCATATAGAAAATTATTATATTTAAGCTAATTCAGAGATCTCAAAATCATATCAATTCATCTCTCATTCTTTCATACTTGTAGCATCTCAAGTGCATATAAACAAAGTTTTTCAAAAGATTTTTGAATTTTTAGAAAAATTAAATTTTTTTTATACAAACATTGCTCGAAATGTCACAAATTGTTAGATTTATCTAGGAATCTCACCCCAACTAAATCTTGCATTGTCCTCAATGTAAAAAGATATGCAATGAGCAATAACATGAGAGCAATGATAAAAATAAAAGATGGTGAGAACGAGAGTACCTGAGAGAGTCGATCATGGAAGTTTACAACTCTGATAACTAACTAATTCAAACTAATATAAACTACTCTATACCTCCATCAGACTAGGAGGTCAATCGTGATACACATGATCATCTAAAGGAATGGAATCTAGCAAGATTATAGGGTGGAGTAAAAGATTTTTTTTAGTAATATCATCCACCATCCTGCTTTATAATGCACATGGGTGGTGTTTTTCATTCTAATCTATTAAAAATCCTACTGAAAAAAGTTCAGTGGGTTTCTCAAAGTTATCACCCCATGTGTTAGGAAAGGAGAATTTCTTCGGTTTGAGATCATTAATTATGAATCTCCTTTCCAACTTGTCTGGAAAAAAATTAATCAAATAAGGGTCATGTTCACTCCCCAAGTATAGGGTTGCGAAGTAGTAATAATTCAAAAAGACCGAGTATCGTTCCCACAGAGATTTATGTATGGGTATTCTCAGAATTTATCTAAAAGAACTTATAATTAAGATCGCATTAAGAACTAAATCTAAACAATAGAGAATTGGGTTTAAACAATGAATGTGTAAGGTAATAATAATCGAAAAAGCATTAGAGCGCCAAGGATCCACTTTTGACTATTTTCAATGCATCAAAACAACTAGGTCTCTCATAACTCAATCAGAATCAAATTTATATCTTTATCCGATCGGAATATAGAGTGGTTCAATCAACACTCATCTAAAACAATTGCTTGTTCATTGATTCGATTCCCACAACAATGCTCAGGCCTTGGGCACACTTAATTGTATAAGCCAAGCCTCTTTCTAATCTAGTTGAGATTCACAGCCATAGGTTTCATCAAATCCTATCACTAGACTTGACTACGACCAATGATTAGAACTCTAATTAAATCAAAATTAATCAGCAAACATCTATCTCAAATTATCACAAAAGATTAGAACTTTAGTTTAAATGAGTTCCCACAAGAAAATCAGGACATTGTACACAAGATAATCAAAGTATCTATCATGCCTGGAGTCGATGATAGATTAATGAACTACACAAGCATAAACAATGCCAAAAAGGTAAGCTACTAGGTATATATTCACTAAGAATCACATGAGGCCGGAGTCATCAAGAGATCAAAGCAAAAACTAAACTAGTACTTTATTCAAACTCATATTAAACTAAATTCTTCAATCAAAGCATAAAAAGGAGACCTAGGTTACATCAATCCATAAAAAATAAATCAAAAGGTTCACTTCTTAACCCTAGCTAAAAGGTTTTAGTTCATCTCTAACATCCTTGAACTAAAAGCCTAAAAAACATTAAAAAAAAAACTAAGAATTAGAAGAAAAGCAATAAGAAATCCTTTTCCAAAGCTTTCTTAATCTTCCCCACGTCCTAGCATGCTTGGGTATGAAGAGGAGAGGTCCTTTTATATAGATTTTAGACTCCAATTACGAAGAACCTTCGAGAAATCCTGCAAAAATAGTGCTTTGCGTAGCAAATTTCAGAGCTTCTCGGACAAGCTCAGTTACGCTGTCGACCGGTCGGACGACCGATCTAAACCCATGGACGACCAGTTGTAAAATGTCAAATTATGTCTAGCAAGCTTTGGAATTTTCAACCATTCTCTGTTGAGTGCTCGACCGGTCTGACGACCGGTTTGAGTAACAGTTGACCGGTCTAACGACCAGTCGTTCTTGGTCTAGTGAGTTTTGCAGCGTGAGAGGGGTCTCTGTTGAATCAGCTGACCGGTCTATAGTGTACTTTGTTGCACTTCTTCTTTTTCTCCCTTGCTTCTTTCTTCGACCCTTTTACACTTGGTTCCTAGATCTTCAATGTATGTAAAGTGCTCTTTTTAGCCTTGAATCAGTGAAATCTCCATCTCGTTCCTACAATCACAAATCATGCATTAAAGTAGTCTTTTAAACATGCAAACCATGCATAATATGTGATGAATTGGGGTTAGAATACGCACAATTCAGAGCTCAACAGGTCATCTCAGAGATGGTGCTCTTTGGTTTGAACAAACCAAAGAGATGTGATGACTTATATTTCTTCTTCACAAGTCGGTAAGGTCTTCACATTTTCAGATTCTACCGGTGCTTCCGCTATTAATAATTCAGTTTTACACTCTGTGGGATGAGTCTTTTTGGGCACCGGTAAAGTTTCCCTTAAGGCATTGACAATGTCACGGATCATCGGATCATCCCAATCCTCAAAATATGCCAAACACTCTTCTAAAGTGTAAGAAACTTCGACCTTCTCGGTCATTTGTGTAGGTTGGAATACGTCCTCAACTACTACACTTTCAGAAATTGGCCTCTTCTTAGGTAAATCAAGCACTAGTTTATTAAATTCCTGCACAAAAAAATTGCTCAAATCAGTGGTTGGTGACTTGTCACTCAAATTTTCAGATTTTGGTTCTTCCAGGGTCTCATCAATATCTAAAATTACTTCTTCCTTGGAATGAGCCAAGCAAACTTCTAAGGTTTTGAAAAATTTAGCCGAGGGTGGCTCATCATCATCCACAATTGTATCTCATCCTCATTCTCATCATCATCCTCTTGTTGTTTATGTAAATGAAACACATTCAGCTTCATTGTCATATTTTCAAAGGATATTTTCATAACTCCATTCCTATAATTGATTATAGCATTGGCGGTTGTTAGGAATGGTCGGCCTAGAATGACGGGAACTTTAGTGCATACATTTGTAACTGCTTGTGTATCTAAAATGATAAAGTCTACCAGTTAGTACAACTTATTGATTTAGACTAACACATCCTCAATTACTCTTCTCGGTATTCTAACGAGGCGATCCGTAAGTTGTAAAATTATCTTGGTGGGTTTTAATTCACCAAGTCCAAGTTGCTCGTATACCGAGTAGGGAATCAAGTTAACATTAGGCCCTAGATCGAGAAGTGCTCTATTGATCCGGAAGTTACCTATTGTTGGGGTCCCAAAAGTCAATACCCTCTAAAAAAATTAACTGGGCACGTGCTTCAAGGAAATCCCACAAAATACTACCCGACGCACCCAAATACCCAGATTTGCAAAGGATCCAGTACTTAGCCATTTTCTTCGGCGGGCCCCACGAATCACCGTAATCAAAACCGCCCAGAATCAAGCAGACACCTTCTTTATGAATTATGATAAGCAGTGCATGACGATTCACCAAGAAGCAGGCCCTGTAAGCCCTTCGTTTCGCAAAACTCAATTTTGCAAAGCATGAGTGCATCAAGCGCACCCATTTGTTCAGCCCAACGCACCCTTAAATTCATGAAAATTCAAGAAGTGTTTCAGGATGTATTTCACCTCTGACGCATCCAAAAAATGGCCTGACGCATCCAAAAAATACCTTCGACGTGTCCATAAGTTCAGAAAATACGGAACTGCAATTTCAGGGTGCATTGGACCTTGACGCATCTAAAAATCGTCCAGCGCGTCCATAAAATAGCTCGATGCACCCATAAAATCACCAAGAACCAGCATAGCATTTTTTGGATACATTACACTCCAATGCACCCAAAAAATATCTCGACACACTCATAAAATCAGCACATTTCAGAATATCATTTTGGGGTGAGTTGGAGCTCCCACGCGCCCATTTGGGGGTGCGTCAAAGACTTTATGAGATGCGCCATACGTGGCAGCCCCTCATTGGTCGCTGTCCGGTATTTTTGGGTATAAATACCCCCTCCCATTGTTCATTTGTATAGATTAAGAGAGAGAGAGAGAGAGCCATTATCCCCTGAGTATTTGGGATTTATCGTCGGAAATCTTCGCGCGGAATCCTTTTCCGACCGTCGGAAAACTTTCTCGGTCACCAGAATCCCTTTCCAATCATCCACCGGAAGATCACTCCGACCAATACCGCCGCAGGTCCGGATTATAAAAATCATAAGTGTGGGTGCGCACCCGAAAATAGCTCGACGCACCCGAAAATTCAACATAATTAGTACTTGTATTTTCAAGGTGCATTGGACTCCCACGCACCCGAAAATAGCTCGACGCACCCAAAAATTCAACACAATTCGGACTTGTATTTTCAGGGTGCATTGGACCCCAACGCACCCGAAAATTGCCCCACGTATCCGTAAATTCAATGAAAATCTGGCATTTAATTTAAAGGTGCGTTAGAGCCAATGCACCCATAAATTAAGTCCCACGCACCAAAAAATCAGCCAATTCCAGGACATGTTCATGGGTGCACCGGACTCAATTTTAAGTGTTTTCAAGTGCTGCTTGAGCTTATTTTGGGTATTTCGAGCGTTCCGAACGCAATGGAATTGTCAAATGGACATTTTAAGATCTCTAAATGAGCAGAATTGCGCATCTTTGAGGTTCGACCTGATTCGACACGATGGACGAAATGACTTCTCGGAAAGACGCCGCCAGATCTAGAACTATGCAAATATGTCATCATTTATATCTACTGTAAAGATGTGATCCGATTTTGGTCGAAAGCTAGATAAACGGGACTATGGTTATCATGATAAACCATACCAAAGAGTTTCAATTCCCTACAAAATAATTGTTATGAACTGCCACAACACAACAGTCATGCCCTACCCATTCAAACGGCATCCGTCGGTTGGGCTATGCAGGTACACCCAACTGTAGAGTGGACTTCCCGAGGTCACCTGTCCATACATTGACAGGCGCGGGCCCAAAGTCATCCTTCCCAGTCATAAACCCTGATAGTCTCAGCCAAAACATGGGACATAGACATCTAACTAATATAAAGATGGTTCAGTCCATAACAAAATAAATACAGGTCTCTACGACCACAAACTCTAAGACCATAGTCCCTGCTGACTAGTCTTTTACCTTTTGATCAAGGATTATCGATCATTCGATGTAATTAAGGGCTCATGCCAGATCACGGCCTGGAATGTACAAGATCTCAGGATCTCTTGAATAAAATTCGCCTTGTGATATCTCTTCTTGTGTACATTTGTGAATGCTTATGATTGTCTACGAATGTTTCCATTACTCAGAACCCCAGAGCAATAATACCCACATTTAAGGAAAATGTACTTGGAGTTCATTTTCCAGTTCTAACAAACTGGCGACTCTGCTGGGGACCGAACCCAGAATCTCTGTTTAACTCTGAGTATAGAAACACTCTGAGATCAATCATTCACAGACGCGAATGTGTACACAGGAGATTTATCGTGAGGCATAATGTTTCGGCGCCCTCTGGCGCCAAACTGGCGACTCTCAACGGGAACGTTCTTCCCTTCATCTTTAAGGCAATAGATGGTAAAGTAAAAGGTTTTCAAACCTACGAACCCCCACAACTACACGTATTTGTCTTCTTCTTGCCTATTCCTATCAGTTTATTCACTGTGATCGATGGGTTCACGCTCCCAGCCGCATTTATGAACTGTTCTAATGATTTCCTGACGCCGCAGAATTAGCAAGATAGTAACACAGACGGAAGAAATGGCATGCTCCATGACAAGTTTGTGCACCTTCCTTGCTGCCGGAGGCTTCAGCTTCCCCCTGTTTCATCACAATTGCAAGACCAAGCTTAGAGTGGCAGTTGGTTGAGACCCGAAGGCAGAAGAAGGAACAGAAGAAAGCTGCTATCGTAGCGGCATATAGGAAGGCGAACGTTGCAAGACCTCACCCCGTGATCAGGAAACGGTGGCAGCCGAAGCAGGGGCAGAAGATCCCTATCGACGGCCAGGTCATAATAGCCAAACCCGCAGTACCTAAAATGACAGCCGAGCAATTTCCGCCGTTGTCTAAGGTTGCCCGCGCCTTTATTAAACCTACCAGGCCTGCACATGTAAAGAAAGCCGAGCCTATGACAACCTTTGAGCCGAAGCAGAGATCAGCTCAGAAAATCCCGTTAGCACAAGTGGTGATGGTCTAGGTGGCCGAAGGAGAAGAAGAAGGACCGTATGAGGTAGAAGAATTGCCTCCATTCCAAGATCAGATCGATAGATTGGTTGAGGCTAATCGTGGGATAAATGATCGGATGAGGGCTATTCAGGAAGCCTTGACCACCCTAATAGCGCAGAATGCCACCAGAAGCGTCGCGCCGCCTACCCGTTAGTCGGCAGAGGAATCCCAAGGGGCAGCGGAAGGTCCGGCTGAGCCTGAACCGCCCGTCCAACTCAGGGTCACACCAATAGAGCGCGCACCACTTTTCGCATCTCACGTATCGCGAGAAGAATTATCCCAGACGATAGCCCACATGATGCAGCAAGAAAAAGAGAAAGAGAGGAGGGGCAGCTATAAATATCGGGTCCCGTACCGCCAGAGGTGGAAGAGGTGCCGTTCCCAGCCAATTTCAGATGCCCAGACTTCGAAAAATTCGACGAAAGAGGATCGCCGGAAGAGCACATCACCCACTTCTTGACTACGTTGGGAAATTGGTCCGCGGTCCCGCAGTATTGCATGCGGCTATTCGGATCTACCCTGACAGGGAAGGCCTTTCAATGGTACATGTCACTATCGGCCGGCTCTATAAGGACATGGGAGTAAATGCAAGACGCTTTCATCTCAAAATTCTTTGCGACCGAGAGGGAGATCTCGTTAACAGACCTAGCATTGGTCAGACAAAGGAATGGTGAACCAGTCGAGAAATTCATTGACCGATGGGGAACTACAGCGGCTCAACGTCGTGAATTACCTAGTGAAGGCGAACAGATGAAGATGTGCCTAAGGGCTCTAAACCCTATGATCTCGTACGGACTGTCAGGTAACACCTTCAACTCCTTTCGCGAACTAGCGACGAAAGCCCATCTGGTGGAAGAAGCAGCCTCCCGGGTAAACTTCAGACCCTAGAGACAGAAGAGAGAGATAGGAAGAGTGGTAGAAACCCACCAGGTCGATAAGAGCAAGGAACAGAAAGACCGAAAATGTCCCGCTGCCGATCATAGGCCGGAGATGAAGACAACAGTCATACAAGACAAGGGTAAGAGACCCTATGTACCTAAACGCGTATCAATAGCCGAAAGAGAAAGGGCTAATGGCCCATATACATTCGATATGGCCGATCTGGTTCCGATCATGGAACAATTGATCGAGGAAGGCTTAATGCGTCTACCAGAGCCCGTTCGTCCCCATGAAGTTGGACGAGTAAATGATCCCAAATATTGCAAATATCATTAATGTGTCAGCCACAAGATAGAAGATTGCTTCTCCTTAAAAGGAAGGATACAAGGGTTGATCAATCAAGGGGTCATCAGCATGAAGGTACCCGAGACAGCAAGGGAGATAGTTGAGGCAATTTCAGCAATCCCAATAGAAGATGGCAGCCACCGAATGACTTTATTCCCTGAGCCGAAGGAACCATGAACTCTAGTCAGTAGCAAGAAAAGACTCAAGAACAGACGGAGTTTCGTTAACCAAGGAAGGAACAGGGGGAGAGGAAGGAGAGAAATATTACAGAGACGACCCGCGACGAACATGACATATTGCGGAATGGTGTCGTTCATCGAACAAGCATGATCCGAAGCTACCCCACAAGCGGCTGAGGGAGAAGTTAACGTGGTCATCTTACGATCGGGAAAGCAAATGCCTGACCGTACCCCTCCAAGACCAGACGACCCAATGCAAGAAGACAATGTCCCCGACAGGCCGTAAGAGAGACCTCGCATACAAAAGTCGAAAGAGAAGGTTAGTGAAGCCACGACTAGTCAGCCAAGCCTGAGACTAGTAGTGTATGATGTTGTGTCGCACTTACGGAAGGTTCCCGCCCGGCTTAGTATATATGATGCTTTATGTCTCTCGAAAGTGTACAGAGAAATGTTAATCAATGCCTTACTTGACCGTGAAGTCAGGGAAGTCATGATGATAGAGATAGATGAAGAAATGAATAATACAGACAAATTTTGGGAGGGGTATATGCCAGTGTCACAAGTCATGCATGTCAACCATCCTTCAATAATCACTTTCTAAGAAGAAGACTGCACGATCGAATTAATAGACCACAATCGCCTGTTGATGGTCACAGGAACAATCAGGGACACCGAGGTTAAAAGGTGCATGTTAGGTGACGGGTCTGCCGTGAATATTATGCCATTGAAGACATTACAGAAGCTGGGTTATAGGCAATCGACACTACGCCCGAGTCTCATGATGATTCAAGGGTTCAATCAAGACAGTCAACGCACACTTGGATCAATCACGGTGATGTTAGAGATCGAAGAACTGACGACGAAAGTAACGTGTCAGGTGATCGACGCGGTGACAACCTACAACCTCCTTTTAGGAAGGCCCTGGCTCCATTAAAATCGGATAATCCCTTCGACGTATCACCAGTGTTTCAAATATAATAGAGATGGTGTCCAATGCAGGATATCAGCAGATCCGAAGCCATACACGATAGCTGAGTCATTTTTGGCCGATGCGAAATATTACAACCCGTCCGAAAGCAATAAAACCAGCAAAAATCCCGACGTAACGAAGAAAGGGGAAGGGGCAAAACCTCGAGTTGAGAAGTGCGTGCA
Organism: Liriodendron chinense; assembly: GCA_003013855.2. Lineage (NCBI taxonomy): Eukaryota > Viridiplantae > Streptophyta > Magnoliopsida > Magnoliales > Magnoliaceae > Liriodendron > Liriodendron chinense. Next base: position 3,570,399 of record ML058463.1, on the reverse strand, counting down.
GAAAAGCAAACCTCAGCCCATCACTCAGGGAAGATCCCAATGTCAGCGGGAAAACCAACCTCAGCAGATCACGAAGAAATTCTATGTAGTACCGCAACACCTGCGTCAGCCAGGGCAATCTGTGTTAAAACTGATCTCAGATCAACACATGAGTGTACTCAAGTCTAGCTTCAATATGCCAATACCCAAGATAGGAAGAACCAAGCTATTTCCAAAAGCTCCAAGCCAATTCATCGTGCCGTCAAGAGATACCAACCAGAAAGATATCAAGTTCCACTTAGGGCCAAGTCAGCCAGTACCATCAGAAGAGAGAGAAGAGAGAAGAGGGTCTGCCCAACCCCGACCAATAGAAGAGAAGAGATATAGCAGAGCCAGCCGGAAGATTATGAGGAATATGGGATTCTTCGGTCAAGGCTCAGACACAAAGAAAAGACTGCTAGCTCCATTTGAAGAATATAAGCAAGTATACAGAAACAGAGAAGGTTTGGGAGCCAAGGTAAGCGTAAACATGGTGACCATTGGCCCGGTAGAAGAAGTTCATCGCAAGATTCTATTGACATAATCCAGCCAAGTGTCGCACCCGTGCAACTAGAAGACGGTGGACAACCGATGATTGATGAACTCAAAGAGGTGAATTTGGGCACCCTCGAAGAACCCAGAAATACATATTTGAGCAGAAACGTCCCGAAAAATGAAAGAGAGAGATACATGCAGCTATTGAAGGAGAATAAGAACATCTTTGCCTAGACATATTCAGAAATGCCCGGGCTCAGTCCGGCAATCGCCATGCACAAGCTGAGTATCATGAAGGAAAAGAAGCCAGTAAAATAACCGCAACGACGGTTTCATCCTAATGTTATACCTAAGATTGAAGAAGAAATCAAGAAACTAATTTAGGCCGGATTCGTTCGAGAGGTGAAGTACCCTCGATGGATCTCAAACATCGTGCCAGTCAAGAAGAAGAGTGGAAAGATCTGAGTTTGCGTTGACTTCCGGAATCTTAATTAAGCCTGCCCGAAAGATGATTTTCCTTTGTCGATTCCAGAATTATTGATTGACAGCACAACGGGATATGCAGTAATGTCCTTCATGGACGGGTATTCGGGATATAATCAGATTCGCATGGCCCCAGAAGATGAAGAAGCCACGGCCTTCCGTACAACTCTCGGCATCTACTGTTATCACGTAATGCCCTTCGGATTAAAGAATGCAGGGGCAACATATCAGCGCGCAATGCACGTTATATTCCAAGATATGATGCACAAACACGTCGAATGCTATGTGGATGATTTGGTTGTCAGGTCAGCCGATCACGAACAGCACAGAGAACACCTAAGGCAAGTGTTCCAACGGTTGTGCAAGAAGAGTCTCCGTATGAATCCACTAAAATGCGCGTTCGGAGTTGCTCTGGCAAATTTTTAGGCTTCGTGGTCAGACATAGGGGCATAGAAATCGATCCCGCGAAGATCAAGGCCATCATAGAAATGCCGCCTCTGAAGAACCTAAAGCAGTTGAAGAGTTTCCAAGGCCGCAGTAGCATATCTGAGAAGATTCATTTCGAACCTGGCTGGTCGTTGTTAGCCGTTCTCCCGCCTCAAGAAGAAAGATGTTAAGTTTGAATGGGATGCCGCCTGTCAGAAAGCTTTCGATTCATTAAAAGAGATGCTTGGGAATTCGCCAGTCCTTGCCGCCCCAATCAAGGGAAAGCCACTGATTCGATACATCGTAGTAGGTGATAACTCACTGGGAGCACTCCTAGCACAGAGGAACGAAGAAGAGAAGAAGAATGCGCTATATTACTTAAGCTGCACACTGGTGGGGGCTGAATTTAACTATTCAGCAATTAAGAAGATATGTCTCGCTTTCATTTTCGCTGTAAAGAAACTAAGGCATTACTGCCTCTCACACCAAATAACATTGATATCCAATGTGGATCCGATCAAGTTCCTTATGAACCGGCCTATGTTATCCGGACGCTTAGCAAAATGAGCCCTTCTCCTCTCTGAATTCGACATTATATACGTCCCGGCCCGAGCTATTAAAGGACAGGCAATCGCAGATTTCCTCGCTGCACATCCAGTCCCGAGCAGCGAAGAAATGGAATGTGATCTCCCAGATGATCAGGTTATGATGGTCGGAGAACCACGACTCTGGCAGATGTACTTTGACGGAGCCTCCAGGTCGACAGGGGCAGGAGCGGGGGTTATATTTATCAGCCCACAGGGAGATTTGCTGCCCTACTCATTTACGATCGTGCCAGCTTGCACCAACAATGAAGCAGAATATCAAGCCCTCATCATTAGGCTACAGCTCGCATTAGAGATGCGAATCAAGGCAATACAGATCTATGGTGACTCTAGGCTAGTCATCGGACAGTTGACGACAGAATATGAGGTCTGCAAACCTGAGTTGTCGCCTTTCTGCCAACTAGCGCAGTCACTATTCGACCAGTTTCGTAACAGCAACATTTCACATATACCAAGGCAGGAGAACGTACAGGCCGACGCATTGGCCAGCCTGGCCGCTGCTTTGGCTAACCCTGGAGGCAGCCCACTTCAAGCAACAATCGAAGAAAGGAGGATCCTACCGACAGCCGTACTACGTGGTGGCGGAGCAAGCGTAAACCCCATCTGTTGCTTCGAAATCACAGAAGATAATGACTGGAAAAGGCTGTTTGTCGACTACTTGAAGTATGGATTCTTACCAAAAGAGCCCAAGATGTGCACGCAGGTTAGGAAACGCGCTGGGTCATTTATACTACAGAACGACGTCCTTTACAAACGCTCATATGAGGGAGTATTGTTGTGCTGCTTGGACCAGAATGAAGCATATGCTACGTTAAAGGAAGCCCATGGAGGAGAATGCAGTGCCCACCAAGGAGGCAGGAACCTACATCACCGTGTCCGACACATGGGATATTATTGGCCCACGATGGCGAAAGATGCGATAGAATTTGTCAAGAAATGTCATCAGTGCCAAATCCATGCAGATATCATACACTCGCCACCGGAAGAGCTGCATCAATCAGTGATGTCCTGGCCTTTTGTAGGCTGGGGCACGGACGTGATTGGACCGATCAGCCCGCCCTCTTCCCAGGGGCACTAATACATCTTAGCCGAGACAGATTACTTTTCCAAGTGGGCCGAGGCAGTCGCGCTTAGGAGCGTGAAGGCAAAACATGTCGAAAGTTTCATCCGCCACACCATACTATACCGACATGATATTCCCGAGAAAATCACCACCGACAATGGAACACCCTTCAAGAACACTACCATTGACAAGTTATGCACAAAGTTCAAGATCAAGCACTGTTATTCAACACCTTACTATCCTCTTGCAAACGGACTGGCTGAAGCTTTTAACAAGACTATTGTGAAGATTTTAAAGAAGACAGTAGTGGAGAGTAAGAAAGATTGGGACAAGCGTCTGCCCGAAGCATTATGGGCATATCGAACCACGCACCGCACAGCCACGCGAGCTACACCTTACTCGTTGATGTACGGTATGGAGGCGGTGGTCCCGATGGAGATACAGGTTGAATCATTATGGGTCGCACTTCGCCATTCCCTGACAACCGAGCGCAATGCCGAGATCAGAATGACCGAGCTAGATGATCTAGATGAAAAGAGACTGGTCGCTCAGCAAAGGCTCGAAATGTATTAGAAACAGATCTCAGCCTCATACAACAAACGAGTTCGCGGTAGGTCGTTCAAAAGAGGTGACCTGGTGCTAATGATGAAACGCCTGGTGCTAGCTCAAGGCCCGAAAAGTAAATTCGACCCGAAGTGGGATCCAGTGTGCATCATCGATGAAGTATACTCCAATGGAGCTTATCGAGTGATCGATTGAAGGGGCAAGGCATCAACTTGTTGGTGAATGGTCGATTCTTGAAAAGATATTATACTTGACAGAGAATACCACTGTAATTTGTAAACGCCCCGCTAGAGGGAAAGTGTAATAGACAAACATCAAAAGAAATGATACAATGCAGTAATCAATGCTTACAATTATAGGTACTAATCATTTATTCGTGTGTTTGCACAGGCATCAGGAAAGTCATTGAAACCAGAGATATATCAGGCGTCGCCACCCCGCCCGATCCGAGATTATCAAGAATCGGAATGAAAAGATGGACCTTAAGATCAAGGCTCAGGGCACACCCATTCCGCATAAATATAGGTTTGAGTCCTGACAGGGGGACATTCCTTCCAAAATAATCTACGTTATATTCGAATCCAAACTCAAATGAAAGAAGTATCAAGTAGATAAAACACATAGCACGATCACATGAATAGTATACATATCATTACAACATTACTGTCACAACGTATCTCCACAAAATTACGGAATGAAACGATTACAAAGCTTAACCGTTCAAATTTCTTAAACATTGTTCTAGCAAATGAATTGCAGACTCCTGGGTTGCCCTCTGTGTTGCCTCCGCCGCGGCTAAGACCTGTGCAGGATCGGGGACGCTTTGAAGGAACTCTCTCAGTTCTGCGACCTGATTTCGTATACCAGTTACGTTCGGCCTCGCGCTTTTCGACAGATAATTGCAGACGAGCCTTCTGATTGCCAAATTTTGAGAGATTGAGGTGAACAACGGAGAGTTCAGCTTGCAGCCGTGCTATCTCATTGTCTATCTCTGCCAGCCGATCTATGGCTCCTTGATGCCCGACGGTGGCATCTTGCCAGTCGTGTCTCATCACAGTTATATCTGCCTCGCACAACTCAAGCTTTGGCAGGAGGGACTGCAAATGACCACGCCTCTCCTCAATAGAAGGATCGACTCTGAAGTGTCTCGCCTCACTGAGTTGTGCCATGCCTTCCCTGAATAGGACTACATGGTTGATCATAAAAGAGACGTCAATCCCGAGCCATGCAACATTGCATTTAAGCGCCCGCAGCCCTTCATCCAAAATGGACCATTCATCCATATTCTTCAGGGAGGCGGCGATGTTCATTAGAAGACTCTTTAAAAGGTCCGCCTTCACCTTTGACAGTCCTCGGAGAGAAGAAATGAATGCCTCGGGCAAGGCGACAGGGGCTAAAGCATGAACAGGAGCAGCCGCTGATAAAAGAAATGGTAAAGTCAGTATAAAGAGGCCTTAGTAAGGAAAAAGATAGTCGAAGCGGTGAATACAAGTAATATACCAGTGGCTTCAAGAATGTCAACAAGCAGACGCGTTAGTCGAGGCAGTAGGCGTAGGCAATACTGGGGCAGGTTCAACAATCCCCGCGGTCGACGGCTCAGGTAGTTCCGGAGAGGATAGCACTATGACCTCAGGAACGTTGGTGTCAGATGTTGGCATGGTAATAGGAAGGGGTTCCGCAACGGGTTCAACTGACGACGGTACAACAGTAGGAAGAGTTTTCGTGGCACGTTCCGATGCACTTGTTCCTATATCAGAAACTTCAACCCCATGGGAAACCTCCCCGATAGGCTCAGCTAATGACGGTCTAACAATGGGAACAGCTTCCACAATAGGCTCAGCTGATGAAGATTCGACAGTTGGAGATGCTTCCGAGGTAAGTTCAAGTACACTCGATGCAGCGACAGAAACCGGAATGCTCCGAGAAGCTAAATCAACATCCCTGACCCCAATATCTTCAACACGAGAAAGGACGGGGGAGGTGTAACCTCCACAGCGGTAGTGGTCATCGTTTCATGAACAAGACCCTGGTCCTCTATAGCTTCAGCCATGGGGATATCAGAGATAAGAACAGTATCAGTGGGCACCTCGTCATCCAAGTCCATGAAAATCGCTTCAACATCCGCCTCAGGGACAAGCTTGTCGTATATCGGTTCATCATCATTGCCTTCTCCAGTATGATGATCCCTACTCAAATTCTCCTGAAAGCTCAGCTCACCCTCTTCCTCGACTGCACCCGCGTCACCAATCGAAGTGCCACCAACAGCCTCAGAAATTCGTTTCTGTAATCTCTCTTCATCATACCTCTTACGCATCTTGGCAATGTTCTTCCCTCCATCAACTACCGAAATACGATGAGCAGTCTTCACCCAAGGACCAGTCTGCTCAAGTGGCGTCTCATATCACCACCATCATCGCCGTCGTCTCCACCACCAGCACTGCCATCATCACCACCCTCACTACCATTGTCATCATCACCGTCCCCATCATTTTGATCGTGGTTACCCCTGGGAGCATCACCACCCTGATATGCCTCATCAATAGGCCCAAGAGATGGGAACTCTGCCCCCTCCTGCACGATACTCCTTTCCCCGTACGCAACCCAACCTTCCAGGGTATGCTCGGGCTTCTCGTGATCAACTATCACATTCATCGAAGTCATTAGCCTCTGAGTACCTGGTACAGCAGGCTGATGAAGATGCTCTGTCACGTACCCTAGTCCATCGGCAAGAGCTGGGCTAACAATCGGAGGCGTAACAAAGACGGGATCAGTAACATGATGACCATTCCGGATCAACGTATACTGGTGAGCCCACCATCTCATCCACCCGAAAGATGCGCCAGTGACACTCCTCGTACCAGGGATGGCAAAAGAGCAACTGGTCCCAGTCAGCAGAAGTTGTCTCCACATCCATTTCCAATGGATAGGCCAGATGCCATATGCTCGCTGCTCACGAGTCACCGGCTCCAATATGGCAGGTACTCCCTGATCATATCCAAATTGACGAGCGAAACGGTTGGGGTAGTACGGCTCTCTCCAGAACTCCAACCCCTCACGTAAAGGAAACGAGGACGGGCGGATGGCTATTAGGAATGAGCGTTCATTGTGGTCTATGCTGTCATCGTCCGTGCACAATATAGAATCTTTGCTCCGGGTGCCCGAGAAGTGGAAAAAGTGGACATTGTCGTATCTAGCAATCCTCTCCTTGACGGTATTCAAGTTTTGCCCTACCATCTTCCGCTTTTGGAGAAAGTATAACGAGACCACCCCTCACTGAATATAATCCCCGGACTCGATACCATATACCCAGGGGAAATACACTCCGAGCCATCCGGACAGGAAATGCCATCCGCAGTAAGCCGAATTCATACCTAAAGGCAGCCCAGTCCTTATTGCTGATAACGTAACCGAAAGCTCGATAAAGAGAACATAATACGGCAGGAGCTATTGCGTAACGGTGGCCATTAGCCAAGGCCCCTGCGACGGCAAAACAAGACACCCTCACACTGTCAGCCTGTTTTGAGCTCAGCAAGACCACGCAACTCAACCAGTATGCCAAGAAGCCGGCCAGCTCACAGGTCGGGGATAACTTGTTGGGACGAGGGAAGTTTTCCTTCATTCGATTCTCTAAAAAGGCTTTATCCCCGCGGTCTTCGTCATAAGCCACATAGTCCAGACTGAAATGAAGAAAACAAAGTATTAATGGAAGAGAGAAAGACGAAACAAAATAATGACGTACAACTCGTAGTTAAGTGCTTACTCTAAGCTTTGCTGAAATAAACCAACCAGTCTTCGAAAGAAGTTTATCCTTGAAAGCCCCGAATTGCAGAAGCTCCGCAAATAGCTCATAACAAGCCGGGAGAAGAAGCCTTCGCTCACCCCCTTTTTCTTCCGAGACAGCTCCTCATCGCTCGGAACCCACTCATCGTATATCCTCCCGCGAATCGGGAGACCAGCGATACGGTTCAAGTCCCATAGCGAGATGCTCATCTCTCCATACGGAAAATGAAAGGTGTTGGTGATAGAGCACCAGTGGTTCAGAAACCCCTTGTATACCCACGGTTCGCGGCAAAAGTAACTCGAGGTCGCCGCAATAGCCTTAAAGAGGCCTACCGCTTTCAAGGCCTCCCTATGACTTTCCAAAATCCGGTTCGCCCACGCTTCATATCCGGGATGAGCGATCAAATGACCTCGGGTCCGGAATGCACCCGATAACCAGATTTCTGTATCTCCCAGGTGATGAAACCTTTGCCGAAGGGTCTCGAAGTAGTGTATAGGGAAAGGCCGATGGGGGTCCTGGTTTGGCTCTAAAAATATCATAATCTTTGGGTCCAAGACAGCTTGACGTCTGCCATTCTCAGACAGGGAACAGTTGAGAAAAGGCCCAGGAGTAGATGTCCACGTTTCCACGCTAAAAAAAGAATTTACGTGGCACACGTCTGAAGGCTCGATACTGGGAAGAGAGCGGTGTCGCTGGAAACTTCTAGTGGACCTAATGTACCCTCGCGTATAAGGGTTCCGAATAACAAGAGGAGAAGTTGTTAGCTTTACAGTTGACCAAACGATCTTCATTTTATTGGACTTAGACCTGGTCTGCTTCTCCAGGTATACCTGCTTTGCGCCCTTGCCGGCCTCTTTGGGCGACCGCGTCTAGCAGATTGGGCGGGGGCCAATGGACTCGCCTCGCCCTCTTCGGAACCCGTTGTCCCGTCACTTCGGAAACCCCGCAAAGGAGCAAACCTGGTGTCCCACTGTTCTTGCATGCCCCTGTCTGGAGGGGGTGGCACAACCCGGTCACAGAGAATCTTCTTTTGCATGTCCTTGGATAGCGTCAGTATACGTTCATAGAAGTTGAAAGTTTCCGGAGGCAGGAACCATTGGGGGTTCTGATCAGATGGGCGAATAACGTTCTTCAAAGCCGCCCGTTTGCGCTTTGATGGAGTCAATGGAGGACCCGAAGGACCAGCCTCAGAGGGGTCGCTAGCCATCACAATCTGCGACGGCACACGAAAAGCTTAGATATAGCTCAAAGTAAGAGAAAATGCACACAAAAGAAATCGACATTCTCAAAGTTCAAGAGGATGCAAAGTAGCAGGCAAAGGAGGCACGAGCACCAATAAACGAATCAAGGTTATAGTAAAATGCGTCCGAACTGGCAAAGAAGGAAATAACACGACAGCGTTCACAACCACGATATCATCATCACGTACAAACAAGAACGGATAAAAGAAAGAGAAAAAAATGATATAATCATCATTCATTAACTAAGATAGGAACAAAATATTTAGACTGTCACAACAATTGTTTAAATGTTGAAATTAAAAGTTTGTCACAAGATGACACAAAATTGCGGGGCCCCCTCCCCATAGATAGAAAAGGATCTCAGTCCTACAGCAGCGGAAGAATTCGAGCCTTCAACTCGTCCACCTTCGCCTGGACCCGCGCTTCCTTAGAAATCAGGTCCATTAGGTAGGAGATGCATTGCTGCACAAAGTCAAAGTTCAAGTGTTCAGCATTGGTCCAGTTCCTCATGATGGAGATATCGATCGCAAGTCTGTCGTATTCCCTCAAGGCCTCTCTGATCGTTCTCCAGATACTGGCGCGATGATCTGGAAACTCAGCCTCCGCCAGTGGGACAGCCCAAGCCAGGAATCATCTCTTCTCCCTTTTCTCCCTCTTTAAGGAGTTAAGCCGACTTAATAAGGCCAAGAAAGAATCAGCCAAGGGAGGCTCCGCCTCCTCAAGGAGCGCCAGCTCTTCTGAGAACGAGGAGTCACCAATGAAATCAAGAATGGCTTCTCTGTGCTCATAAAAAATGGAGGCCATAAGTGAAACATTCTGGATAGCCTGTAGTATGGGACGGGAATCTGCACCAAGTCTGGATAAAGCCTCGGACACCTCATCATACTGAACATAGAGGGATGACTAAGCTTCCAGACGATTGAGGGAGTCAAAGAGCCGTTGCAAGCAGTCATGAGCCGCGCGTAAGGAGGCACGAGTTACAACCATTGTCTGCTGGAAAAACAAGACTAACGACCCGATTTGAGAACCGCGGCAATTCGATAAAAAGGAGTAAAGAAAGGAAGCATATGAAGATTATTTACATTAGAACCAAAGTCAACGGAGGCATGCGCAGGTACGTCTAAACTCTATCTAAATTAATCATTATAATTCCCAGAAAATGCCATTTTTGGCCAGGCATAGCCCAAGATTTAAAGTATATGAGACCCGACACAGCTTTCGGATAACAATGAATGCACATGAGAATTTAAGATGGAAGTGCGGGACCCCATATCCTTTAAAGTAACGATCCCTGTCACCACGGGAATAGCTTTGCCCACCCAAAATGTCGATATGATGGGCAGTGTTGGGCCAAATTTACACATGAAAGAGCCCCAGAAACGAGAAAATTCCAAGTCCTGGAAATTGGGTGCATCGGACCCAACGCACCCCCAAAATAATCCAAATTTCGCAAAAAGATATAAAGCTGAATATCTGGGTGCGCCAGGCCGAACGCACCCCAAAATACCAAAAACGTTATGACTGAATATCTGGGTGCGTCGGACCCAACGCACCCTAAAACATTAATATCGGTTTAAGTTCAATACATAGGTGTGTCACAAACGACGCACCTCGAAATTCAGTCATTTTCCCCAAGTACAATATTTGGGTGCGTCGCTTGACGCACCCTTAAAATTTAAGGGTTTCCCCAACTTACGACGAAGGGTGCGTTAAGCCCAACGCACCCTTAAAATCCCAAAATTCAACCAAGTTTGAATACTTGGGTGCGTTGAGCACAACGCACCCTTAAAATCGAAATTTCACCAAGTCATTATTTGGGTGCGTCACGCTTGACGCACCCAAAAAATCCAAATATTTGAAATAAAAGGGTGCGCTCGACCTTTTCTAGGGTGCGCTGGCGACAATAAAAGGGTGCGTTGGCGAATATTTGGGTGCGTCAAAGGCAGAGTGAATGCACAGTAAAAAGCAAGGAATGAAAGAAAATCAAGCTATCTTATCTATTTATAGTGCGGACCCGGGAATCCGATGCGTTGCGTTGAACGGTCGTAAGTCCATCGCAACGCACCGGAGGGGCATCTGTTGGGGTCTCAAAAGTCAGTACCCTCTAAAACAAATTAACTGGGCACGTGCTTCGAGGAAATCCCACAAAATACTACTCGACGCACCCAAATACTCAGATTTGCAAAGGATCCAGTACTTAGCCATTTTCTCCGACGGGCCCCACGAATCACCGTAATCAAAACCGCCCAGAATCAAGCAGACACCTTCTTTATGAATTATGATAAGCAGTGCATGATGATTCACCAAGAAGCGAGCCCCGGAAGCCCTTCGTTTTGCAAAACCCAATTTTGCAAAGCATGAGTGCGTCAAGCGCACCCATTTATTCAGCCCAACACACCCTTAAATTCATGAAAATTTAAGAAGTGTTTCAGGATGTATTTCACCTCTGACGCATCCAAAAAATGGCCTGACGCATCCAAAAATACCTTCAACGCGTCCATAAGTTCAGAAAATACAGAACTGCAATTTCAGGGTGTATTGGACCTTGACGATCCAAAAATCGTCCAGTGCGTCCATAAAATAGCTCGACGCACCCATAAAATCACCAAGAACCATCATAGCATTTTTTGGATGCATTGGACTCCAACGCACCCAAAAAATATTTCGACGCACTCATAAAATCAGCATATTTCAGAATATCATTTTGGGGTGCGTTGGAGCTCCCACGCGCTCATTTGGGGGTGCGTCAAAGACTTTATGTGATGCGCCATACGTGGCAGCCCCTCATTGGTCGTTGTCCGGTATTTTCGGGTATAAATACCCCCTCCCACTGTTCATTTGTACAGATTAAGAGAGAGAGAGAGCCATTATCCCCTGAGTATTTGGGATTTATCGTCAGAAATCCTCGCCGGAATCCTTTTCCGACCGCCGGAAAACTTTCCCGGTCACCGGAATCCCTTTCCGATCATCCGCCAGAAGATCACTCCGACCAATACCGCCGCAGGTCCGGATTATAAAAATCATAAGTGTGGGCGCGCACCCGAAAATAGCTCGACGCACCCGAAAATTCAACATAATTAGCACTTGTATTTTCAGGGTGCATTGGACTCCCACGCACCCGAAAATAGCTCGACACACCCAAAAATTCAACATAATTCGGACTTGTATTTTTAGGGTGCATTGGACCCCAACGCACCCGAAAATTGCCCCACGTATCTGTAAATTCAACAAAAATCAGGCATTTAATTTAAAGGTGCGTTGGAGCCAACGCACCCATAAATTAAGTCCCATGCACCAAAAAATCGCCAATTCCAGAACATGTTCATGGGTGCACCGGACTCAATTTTAAGTGTTTTCAAGTGCCTGCTTGAGCCTATTTTGGGTATTTCGAGCGTTCCGGACGCAATGGAATAGTCAAATGGACATTCCAGGATCTCTAAATGAGTAGAATTGCGCATCTTCGAGGTTCGACCTGATTCGACACGATGGATGAAATGACTTCTCGGAAAGACGCCGCCAGCATCTAGAACTATGCAAATATGTCATCATTTATATCTACTATAAAGATGTGATCCGATTTAGGTCGAAAGCTAGACAAACAGGACTATGGTTATCATGATAAACCATACCAAAGAGTTTCAATTCACTACAAAACAATTGTTATGAACTGCCACAACATAACAGTCGATGCCCTACCCATTCAAATGACAATCTGTCGGTTGGGCTACGCAGGTACACCCAATTGTAGAGTGGACTTCCCGAGGTCACCTGTCCATACATTGACAGGCGTGGGCCCAAATTCGTCCTTCCCAGTCATAAACCCTGATAGTCTCAGCCTGAATCTCTGGCCAAAGCATGGGACATAGACATCTGACTAATACAAAGATGGTTCAGTCCATAACAAAACAAATACAGGTCTCTACGACCATAAAATCTAAGACCATAGTCCCTGCTGACTAGTCTTTTGCCTTTTAATGAAGGGTTATCGATCATTCGATGTAATTAAGGGCTCGTGCCGATCACGGCCTGGAATAGACAAGATGTCAGGATCTCTGGAATAAAATTCGCCTTGCGATATCTCTTCTTGTGTACATTTGTGAATGCTTATGATTGTCTACGAATGTTTCCATTACTCAGAACCCCAGAGCAACAATACCCACATTTTAGGAAAATGTCCTTGGAGTTCATTTTTCAGTTTTAACACCTATCATGCAAGAGATTGTAGGGCTTCCATGATCTTTGAATTGGGGGGGGGGGGGGGGTTATTGTATGATAGCACTCACTTATTTCGTAAAAAATACCCTCTTGTATACATTTTGTTTATGCTTTACGGCAAATAGATCCTTTAGAAATTTGGCGTATGAAGGAGTTTGCTTAATTACATCCAACAAGGGAATATTAATTTTAACTTGTTGAAAGACATCTAGGATGTCCTGATTTTCACTTGGCCTTTTGGTTGAGACAAGACATTGGGGGAATGGGGCTACAGGTTTATACACACGTTCCAGCTCTTTATCTTGTGGAGCATTGATCAATTCACCATCACTCTTAGAATCAACTGGATCATTAGGCTTTGTGGCCTTCACCGGTTCAGACTTTTCAATTATTTTACCACTTCTAAGAGTGGTGATGGCTTGAACATGTTCCACATGAGGATGGGTTGAAGAATTGGTATTTGTTTCCAATTGTTCCTTGGGGTTAGGAGGAGATTGGGTCAAAATAGTCCCTTGCTCCCTAACTCCTAGGTGCATCTCAATTCTTTCAACTGAGATTTTAAGTTCATTCATGGCCTTCATGTTTGACTGATTTATCTGAGTTTGTCCAATCATGAATGCGTTCAATATATCCTCAAAAGTGCTCTTTTGAGGAGGCCCTTGGGAAGCATTGTTTGTATTTACCATATGTCTATTTCTCCCATTAACATTTAGTTCACACCGCCAATCAGGATTATGCGAGTTAGAATTTGGTGCACTAAAGGGGCATTGATAAGCATTTATGGCGTTCGATTGAGTTTGTAAGATATCTTGAAACGCAGGGATTGTTGGGCAATCCTTTGTTAAGTGAACGTCACTCTTACAAATACCACATACACTTTTAATGGTCTCCCCAGTGGTTATCATGTTAACACTCCTTAATTCAATGGCCTCAACCTTCTTTGTGAGACTCGCAACCTTTGTGTTTAAATCGTCCTTACCATCTAATACATGTACTCCTTTCTCTCTTGGGGCTGACTTGGGATTACTAGTGGGAGTGGATGCCTCAGGATTGGGCATTCTCGGCTAGCATATCAAAGTAATCCCAAGCCTCATCGAGTGCTTTGTTAAAAAACTCACCATTACATATCATTTGGACAAATTGGCGCATGTTTGAACTTAATCCGTCATGGAAGAAGTCAATCATGCACCACTTTTCATAAGCATGGTGAGGGCACTCTAATAAAAGATCCTTAAACCTCTCCCAACATTGAAAAATGTTTCATCTCCTTTTTGGGAGAAGTTAATGATAGTCCATCTTAGTACATTAGTTTTATGAACTGGAAAGTACTTTTTAAGGAACTCTCGGCTTTGTCCTTTAGAGAGAAGGGGAACAATTTCAATTTAATTACATCTCCTTTTCAGAAGGAGTTGGTGATCTCCTCAAATTCACTTAGGTGTGCATATGGACTTTCAGAATTGAGTCCATGAAATTTTGAAAGGAATTTGATAATTCCGGATTTAAGGTCCACGTTTCCTACATTAGTTGGAAAAATAATACAGGAAGACGTGGTTGTTCTCTCCGATTGCAGATAATCTCGCAATGTTTTAACCGAAGGAACATATTGTTCCTCATTCTCATTACGTTCCGTCCTATTTCGTGGTGCATCATGCTCAACATTTTCAATATTATGTGGTTCATTCTCAGCCATGATTTCAGATAATTCAGGATTTCCTAGATGTTTTCTAACTCGTCTGTGATTAATTAGACCTTCAACTAAACCTCCCTCACTTAGAAGTCGTGATGTATGATCATGCTTCCAATGGGGCATAAACCACACAAAACAAACTAAACTAAACCTAAAAATCTAAAAATCAGAAAAATAAAAAATTTAAAAAAATAAAAGAGTCTAAGTTAGAACAGTGTTACCAGATCTGAAGAACTAGGTTAGTGGAGAAAATCCTACAAAACGAACAAAATCTGTTAGTAGAAAAATTCTAAGAAAAACCTACTAAAATAATAAATTCTAATCTAACCTATCTAACCTAACTATACCTTAATTATAAAATTTAGAACCGTTAACCAAATCCACAGTAGCGGCGTAAAAAACTTGTTCGCTCGCCTCAAGTGCAACGCTGCGATGTAGTAATAATTCTTAGTAAGACCGAGGTCGATCCTCAGGGATTGTCGTAATAATTCTAAGTTTTATAACTAGGACGGGCTAAATTTGAATTTGTAATGATGGATGAAAATTAAGAACATAAAACTATCTATTTTCTAACTAAATCAGGGAAATAAACACTAGAGCGCCAATGATCCACTTATAATCATTCACAACGCCAATTCAAATCATTCAAACCAATAACTCAATTGGAATCAGAGTTCTATCCCTATCCAACCGAAATATAGAGCAATCAAATCATCTTAATGCATCTAACATTAATGGATCATCCACTGATATGGTTCTCTCATAAATAACCAACGCATTGGATGTACTCAATCACATAACCCAATCCTTCACAAAATGATTAAGATCACATTCATGATCTTTCCTCAAGCCTTGTCATTAGACTTGATTTAAAAGCATGAATTGAACTTTGATTGAACCAAAATCAATACATAAACACCTATCTCAGATTAATTTCAAAGATAAGAACTTGTTCTAGTTTAGTTCTAGATAAGCACTTAGGAAACTTAGTTTGTATGATCCCTTAGCATCCAACATATCATGATGGATCTAAGATCTCTACAACCTAAAATCTCATCAATCAACACCCCCATTAAGCAATCTCAGTAATCAAAACATCCCATGTAAGAGCAATAACAAGAGATAGAAGATTAACTAAAAATACTGACTTTATTTCAAACTAAAACTAGAACTGTTTTTCATAAAATTCAAAAGTACTTGAACTAATTCGAATTAGACATTACAAACAACTAAAAGCTTCACCTCTTAGCTAGCGCTAAGAGGTTTAGCCAACCATTAACAGATTAAACTAAACCTCAAAGGAAAAAACTACTAAAAACATTAAAAAACCGATTCGGATGAGTTGCGAACGCTACACGACAATCCTCTCTACCTCCCACAACTTTTCAAGCCTTCTATGATCCATTTAGATCCACCCCTAGGTGTCCTTTTATAGATTGGAAGCTTCACCGCCTCAGAATGTTCTAGAATTGCACAAAAGGTTACGCAGCGCATAATTTTTCGGAGCTTGAAAAATAAATTTCTGTAATTTTTTTACATGGTGACCGGTCTGGCGATTGGTCTCGACCGGTTGTCGACCTGTCTTTTCAGTCTAGCAATTCTTGGCTCAAAATGCTGGAAATTCGACTTGTCTCGACCTTAGGGCCCACCGGTTGATTCTGGCCACCGACCGGACGTAGGTGAAACAGCAGGGCTGTTTTTTACAGTTTCTGCACTTTTATTTTTCTGGCCCTGCAACTCTGCCTTTGGTTTTTCTGGCCCTTCCAGGTCTTTTAACATGAGTTCTTCAATGTTTTTCTTTATTTTTCAACTCCATCTTCCATAGCTTCTTTCTTCTATTCTTGGCCGTTCTTCCTTTGATACTCAAGGTGTCCCAAAGCGGTCTTTTAGCATTGAATTCACAAGGTCTCTCTCTCATTCCTACAAACACAAACACATGCATAAGATGAGTCTTTAACACTATAAATCCTGCATAAAGAGTGATGAATTGGGGTTAGAATATGTATAATTTAGAGCTCAATACCCTCTACCATCGAATTGTGGAAAGTTAGGGCGCTTAAAGTTATTATGGAACAAGATTTTGTCAATTTCGGATGGATACAGTACCCGATAAACATATTTTCCTCTCTTCTCCTCTCTCTCTCTCAACGTATCAGGTTCGAAATTGTTTGGGATAATTTCTTTCTTGTGACATGCATCGAAGGTGATGGTACGCATTCGAATGTGACGCTTCTCAGTCGGACTTGTGGTTCTGCGGCTATTTGCTCTTCCGTTGCCCCTTGTGATTCTTCCAGTGACCGTCCAATGGGGATGGTTGTACCTCTGGTTACCCCTTGGGTAACTAAAGCCAGTAAAGCTTCCTTCATTTCCCTCACTTCCCTATTCGTGTCCTCTTGGACCTTTGTTATTTCATCTCTCTGCTCTTGGATTAGAGGCAGCTCAATATCTCAATCAGCTGGTTGCTCTTCTTCGACAATCTGAATCATGGCGACTTACACCAGTTATGGCTTTGGTCCAATCGTAGTTACCTTGTTGATGGTCACTTCTACTGATTCTGTGGTGATCTTCGGAAGAATGGATTCTAGCAGTTCCTTAGTTGGCTTAACTTCTTTTAGCAGTGTTGGAAATTCTTTAACGGATAGGATGAACCCTTGCATTTTTCGTGCTGTCATTTTGTTGATACAGTTGACGGTCGTTGCTTTCCAATGCCGGAGTATGATCTTGCGGTGCTTGCTTCCTTATGAACATATTTACCTTTCAAACCCTCAGTCTTCTTCGGCTGTTTGCGCCTTTGCACAACTTGCTAGCTGAATTCGATAGTTGCTGAATTTGATGCTGCAAGGTGGGGAAAGTAAAATCCCCCTGTTGTCAGGAAAATCATAGTTGCTGCCATTTCTCCTATTTTGGTGGTTAGTTCTTTTACTAAGGTTCTTTCTCTAGGATTGTCTGCATAGCCACATAAGCATTAGGAAATCCTGTGACTTCAAAAGGAAAAGATCAGGCGACCTTACTGATCGCGATGCAGTTCAATAAGAAACGAACGCATATGATAAATCAAATGCATGTTATGAGAAATTCGTGTTATGTTTTCTTTTGAAGTATTGTAGAAATACCTTTTGGAAATAGTTTAGGAAAACTTTCGATAAACCAATTTTAAATTCTTTTGCCTTAAAGATGAAGGAAAGAACGTTCCCGTTGAGAGTCGCTAGTTTGGCGCCCGTGAAGGCACCGAAAATTTCTCCTTGCGGTAACTTTCTTATGCATACATTTGTGTCTGCAAATGATTTATCTTAGAACGTTCCTTTACTCAGAGACAACCAGAAATTCTGGTATGTTCGATCCCCAGCAGAGTCGCCAGTTTGTTAAAACTAGAAAATGCTTAAGGCAGTTTTCTTGTGTTTTGTTGTTCTGGGGTTCTAAGTAATAGAGACATATTATAAACAATCATGAGCATTCACAAAGTACACATGAGAAAGCATCGCAAGGCGAATTTTATTCCAGAGATTCTAAGATATTTTACATTTCAGGTTGTGATAGTAGTCACGAGCTCTTAATTACATCAATGGTCGATCACCCTTGATAAAAAGACAAAAGTAAATGTATGCATGCATCATAGATAAATTAAATAAAGCATTAAAAGAGCATAAATATAAGTAAAATGCATCACAAACAACACATAGATTTTTACGTGGAAACCCTTATAGGAGAAAACCACGGCATAAAGCGAAAAAAATTCCACAATGAATGATAGTTATACAATAGATGGAATATTCGGGAGGAAGGCTGGATAGATCGAGCAGATAATTTAAATTATCAGGGACTATGGTCTTAAGTTCACGGTCATAGAGACCAAGTTTCGAGTTTCTTATGGACTGAACCATCGTTTAGACAGGTTAAATCCTGTCCCATGTTCTTTCGGGCGTTCCTAGTTGAGAAACAGCCAGGACTTTAACCGAGTCATGTATCACAGTGCGACTGTCCATTGCCGAGGATGGGTGACCGTAGGAAGACATGCCATGATTCCCATGTAGTGCCTCACAGTGTCAGTAACCGTCGTTGCGGACGGGTGACCACAGGAAGACACATCATGGTTACCATGCTCAACACAGTGCCAGTAACCATCCCTATGGATGGGTGGCCACCGAAAAGGCATATTACGGCTGTCATATGATAAAACATAGTGTCATTGACCGTCACTACGGACGGGTGACTACAGGAAGATACATCATGGCTACTAAATGGTACAACGCAGTGCCATTAACCATCACTACGGACGGGTGACCACAGGAAGACGCATCATAGCTACCAAATGGTACGACATAGTGTCATTGACCGTCGCTGCAGACGGGTGACCATATGAAGACACATTATGGCTGCCAAATGGTACAACATAGTGCCATTGACCATCGTTATGGATGGGTGATCACATGAAGACACATTTATGGCTATCGGGTGGTACAACACAGTGTCATTGATCGTCGTTGTGGATGAGTGACTACAGGAAGACACACTGCGACTATCTGAGCTGCTCAACTGACGGACCCCACTTTGAATGGGAAATACATTAACTGGTTTTAGCGATAGTAGTTCATAATGAAGTATGTCAGATGTTTTGGAACTCTTTGATTGCGGTTTTCGATGATAATCATAGTCCCTTTAATTTATGTTTCATATCTCGATCTGGGATGAATAAAGTTCATATAATGGATACAAGAAGCACCAAGTAAATATACTTGACTGCATGCTCGAGAGAGTGTTGAGCTCTTAATTGTGCATATTCTAACCCCAATTCATCACTCATTATGCAAGGTTTTCATGGATTAACGACTAATCTAATGCATGGATTTGTGATTGTAGGGATAAGAGAGAGGATTCATCAATTGGAGACTTAAAGACCCCATTTACAAGAAAAGAAGATCAAAGGACTAAGTGTCAAAGAATGAAAGAAAGAAGGCAGAAGAATGTGCCCAAGACCGGTCGTCGGTCCGACCAGTCCAATCACTCAACGGAAGGGGCCCTGCGGCCACAACTCTCTGGACCTGTTAAGACCGGTCGTATGACCAGTCGTCCACTGCTCAGACCGGTCGTGCGACCGGTCCTTGAATTAAATCTGTGGGCTCAGAAATTATGAAAACTCTTCGGACGTTTTTTGCGATTTTGAGACCGGTCGTGCGACTGGTCATCTAGGAGCTTAGATTGGTCGTGCGACCGGTTGTCTGCGTAACTGGGCGTGTTCTACAAGCTCCGGATTTCTCTGCGCACTGCGTATCCTTACGCATCTTCTGGATGATTCCGATGCTGTGGAGGTTCCCCACTATAAAAGGACCCCTAGGGATCGTTCCTAGGGTATCTTAGAAGGGATTGAGCACGGTGGGAGACGGCAGAAGTCGATTTCAGAGTTCTACAACTCCTCCTAGTTTGCTTTCTAGTTTTTATGTTTTTTTTAGTTGTTTCATGTTTCCTTGGATCATGAACGGCTAAACCTCTTAGCTAGGGCTAAGAGGTGAAGCTTGTAGTGAATCTAAGATGTTTCGATTCGTTTGATTTGGTTTTAAGTTGGATTTCTATTGAAGAACAACGGTTTGAAGTTTAATTTAAGTACTAAGTACTTTTTCTTAGTCTTATGATGACTCATGGATGTTTGGAAGAATTGCTTGAGTTCTTAATTGTTGTGAACTAGTCTAGACTTGTATGATCTGAGGAATTGGAATACGCTCTAGATCTATGATATTCATGTGGGAACTTCTTACCAAAAGTCTTTTTTTTTTTGGAAATTCTGCAATATGTGAGACTGTGTGTGTGATTTGAATCAAGTTCAAATCATGATCTAGTTTTGTCTTGTGACAGGATTTAATGATGGTTATGATTGTGATCTTAGCCTATTGGAATTGGGACTGACCTATACAATTGAGTATGCTCGTCCTAGCTTGCATTGAGTGAATCATATACATTGATCTTACATATGGCAGATTGTTTGGTTTAACTGTTCTATCATCCGACTAGATAGATCTTAATTTCGATTCTAGTTGAGAAAGTGAGAAACCACAGCGAATTGAGCATCAAGGATTGCTACAAGTGGATCCTTGAACCCCTAGTGCCTTTTTATTAATTGATTACCTTCAGTTTAATTCAACATTACAATCTTCTACAAATCTGTTTGTTAGCTCTTTAGTAGAACTATTGGAAGTGTTTTGTGGATTCCTACATAAGTCCCTGTGGATCGACCTCGGTCTTACCGAGATTATTACTACATCGCAACCCTACACTTGGGGAAGCGAACAAGTTTTTGGTGCCACTGCAGGGGATTTTGACGGTTTTTCACAAAATTTCTGAATATAGTTTCTATTTAGGATTTTTAGGATTCTAGTACTAACTTAGTTTGTTTTATTTTGTTTTTTTTTTCTTTTGCAGGGATTTCTAGGAAGTTGAAGAAGAAGTTAGGAATCATAAAGTCTCAAATCAGGTTTTATGTTTCTAACCTTACTCTTCTTCTTCTCCTATTCATTCCTATCATATTCATCTCTTGTAGAGTGGGTGGAGACTCCTTTTAAATCTCTGATAGGTTGGCCTTGTGCTGCCTTGATTCCTATTGGTTGGCTTTGCCATCTTGGATCACCTTGTACTCAGAGATTTCTCTTCTCACGTCTACTCCTCTTTCTTCTTTTTTCTGCACTTTTCTCAAAAGATTTAAAGAGTGGGTGGGGAGTTCTCTGAACCCCTATTGACCAGGAGAAATCGGTCTCTATCCTTGCTTCTGGCCTAGCCATTGCAAGACACCTTGTGCTTCGGTCTTAGAGAAGGGTAAAGAAAGGAAGGAAGAATTCTTCTTTCTTTCTTGCTTCATACTTTTAGGATTTGCATGCCACATTGGGCTCGGGATTCTAATAACCGACTCATTAGTGATGGGGGAATAGTAGAAGGAATAGATAGAGAACCACGTGCTAGGAGACATCTAAATTCTCCACTTTTATCTGAAAGTATGGCTGCAAATCAACCCAATCCTATGGCCAATCAAAATCTGGGCCAAAACCAAACTGAAACGGGAGAGAATGTGGTTGAGAATGTTTCCTGACCAAGAACATTACGTGATTACTTGCAACCAGCAAGAGCGAACACTTCCTCATGCATAGTTTTTCAACAAAATGCAGGGAACGTAGATTTGAAACCGGGAGTAATCCAACTCCTCCTGAGATTCCATGGATTAGACAGTAAAAGTGCCTACAACACCTTAAGGAATTTGATGAGGTAATAACCACCATGCACTTTGCAAACATAACTGATGATGTGGTGAGGCTTAAATTATTTCCTTTTACTCTTAAAGATAAAGCTAAAGGTTGGCTTCATGCATTAAGGCCAAGATCAATTGGTGCATGGACTGATATGCATAGGGAGTTCATTAAAAAGTTCTTCCCTACCCACAAAACGAACATGTTGAGGCGCCTTATCATGAATTTTGCCCAAAAGGAGGATGAGATCTTCTTCCATTGTTGGGAGAGGTTTAAGGACTTGTTAAATGCATGCCCACATCATGGCTATGAAATTTGGCAGGTTATAAGCTTTTTCTATGAAGGACTGACTTCACCCATGCGCTAATTCGTAGAGATGATGTGTAATGGGGAGTTCATGAATAAAGAAGCCCAGGAAGCATGGGACTATTTGGAGGAATTGGCTGAGAATGCACAGTCTTGGGATACATCTAAACCAACAAATTCCAAGACTAGCCAACAAAAGGAAAAATGAGGGATTTATGTCCTATCAGAAGAGGATAGCTTAAGTGCACGTGTGGCTAGCCTCATAAGAAAAGTCGAGGCCATGGAATTAAGGAAAGGAGAGACGATCAACTCTAAGGACGTTGAAACTATTTGTGGAATTTGTGCCGGAAATCAACATGCAACACAAGATTGTCCCACAATTTCAGCAGTTCAAGACATCTTACAAGAACAATCAAATGCCATAAACAGTTATCAACAGCAATTTGGTGCTCCAAACTCAAACACGTTTAATTCTAGTTGGAAGAACCATCCCAACTTCAGTTGGAGGAATGGACCTACTGCGAATTCAAACAGTACCCCTCAAGCTCAATCTTTACTAGGTCCATCCCTAGTCATTACACCAAAAACTACGCTAGAGGAGATGTTGGGTGCATTTGTATCGGTTCAAGCTGAATATAACAAGACTAATTCTCTGAAAATAGATGGGTTCATGCAAGAGCAATTGAAATTTAATCAAAATACAACTCAAGCCATCAACGACTTGAAAACCTCAATGGCTAGGGTTGAATCTCACCTCAGTGTTAGGGAGAAAGGCACACTTCCTGCCCAACCTCTTCCTAACCCAAGGACCCAATTTGAGATACAAGACGCAAGCTCATCCTCCCAACATATGGAGCATGTTCAAGCTATCACCACTTTGCGAAGTGAGAAAATAATTGATAAATCTAATCCGGTTAAGGCCCCAAAGCCTAATGATTCAAAAAATTTCAAAGAGGATGATAACCCGAACAACACTCCACAAGAGAAAGAATCGGAAAGGCAATACAAGCCAGTTGCCCCGTTTCCCCAAAGGTTGATTTCACCCAAACCTTTAGACAAAAACCAGGAATTTTCGGAGGTTTTTAAGCAAGTCAAGATCAGCATCCCATTGTTGGATGCTATTAAACAAATACCGTCATATGCTAAGTTTTTTAAGAATCTTTGTACGATAAAAAGAAAAATACATGTGCAAAAGAAGGCATTTTTGACAGAAAATGTAAGTGTCATTATAAATCATGAGATGCCCAAGAAATACAAAGATCCTGGTAGTCCGACAATATCATGCATAATTGGAGATTACCAGGTGAAGCATGCTTTACTTGATTTAGGAGCAAGTGTGAACTTAATACCCTTTTCAGTCTATGAACAATTGGGCTTAGGTGAATTAAAACCCACCAAAACCACATTACAACTAGCTGACTGATCGATTTGTATTCCGAGAGGGGTGATTAAAGACGTGCTTGTCTAAGTTGACAAAGTCTACTACCCAATGGACTTCATTGTCTTGGACACACAACCCATGGTTAATCTTGGCCCTCAAATTCCTATCATACTTGGCCGCCCATTCCTAGCTACATTAAATGCTATCATCAATTGTAGGAGTGGGGTCATACAAATGTCTTTTGGCAATATGACGATTGAGTTAAATGCTTTCAATATTGACAACCAACAAGAGGATGAAGATGAAGAAGTCCACGAAATAAATATGATCAATTCTATTGTGGAAGATGTGCCCCTCTCAACTCTTTACTCCAATCACTTAGAAGAAGATGTGACCTATTCTCTTGATAAGAATGTTGATGTGATAGGGGATATAGTCGCACTTCTAAAGTCGGTATCGACATATAACGTTAGCCAAGAGAAGGATGTGGAAACAATATTTTATTGTGCTGAGAAATCAATTCATATTTCCACACCTCTATGGATCATGCATACTGATCTCTACCAACCCTGGGATGATCCATATTTGCAAAATCAGTGCCCAGGAAAATCTGAATGGTGACATATTTTTTCTGACAAATATGATGCTGTCTCCTCATATTCATGTTGGGAAAACATTAAGGAACCCGTTGAAATTCTTTTTTGGAATTTTCAGTGGCTTATCTGGGTCACTCACACACATGTATATTGTAACACAGGATATTGGATGGCGTTATTGTAAAACCTTTTGATCCATCTAATGATTCTGCTTGACTTTATGCTTTTGGACGAGTTGTTGGAATTGATCTCCTAGTCTGATGGAGGTATATAGTAGTTAGGATTAGGATTTTGCTGCTTTTGTTTACTTTTTTCATAGGGTTGTTAGAAGGAGGAAGAATTTCACTTTTCACTCTCTCAGGTACTATCATTCCTCACTCCCTCTTATTTTAGAATTGCTCTCATGTTTTGCTCATTGAACATCTTTTACATTGAGGACAATGCAAGATTTGGTTGGGGGGTGTAGGATCACTAGGATGAATCTAGTGTTTTGTAACATCTCGAGCAATTATGTAGGAATTTTTTTCAATTTTCTAAAATTTCAAAACTCTTTTAGAAAACCTTACTGCTATGCATTCGAGATGATACGAGCATAAGAGGAGGAGATACGAAGTGTATGATGTTGTAAGTCTTGAACTTCTCTTAGCATAATGGTTTTATATGTGAATTCCCCTATTTATGTGATTGATAGAAAATTTGAACACTTTTTACACCTAGTTCACATTACACACGATTTTCATGGGTTTGAAAGGATTATGTGATTTGTGGATTAGCTAGACTTTAATTTAAGGTGTTGAGAAACCAAGCCGGGGTACTTTGTCCATCCTTGTCCATGGGAAAATAACGAAAGATATGGATTTCTAAAAATCCTATCTAATTTAAAAGAAAAAGGAAAAGGAAGGATGAAATTGAGAATGATGGAAAATTCCAATTAGGGCTACCTATTACCAACCGGGGGATGGTCTACCCGTAACCAAAGCTGGAAATGGGACGTAGTGTGAAAGCCGTCGGAAGGACAGTAAGGCAAATTCCTATCATTGGCTTGTTGTTGCTCTATACACCTTGAGATCTATAGTTTAGTTGATTTATGAAGAAGATAATCCTGGAAATTCATGAGATGAATTTTCACTGTGCACACTAGGTTGAATTTGTTCAAGTTCTTCTATTTATCAACCAATCAGCGGGAATTTCATATGGACACTTATTATGTTTTGAGAGTTTACGGTTTCAACCTCTATCACCTAATTTTTCTGACTCTTATACTTGTGTGGCTTGGGATGTATAGAAGAATAGTTTCTGAGGGAGAGTTGAGTTTTAGGAGAATGAATGGTTTACGCATGTTTTGCTCGGGACTAGAAAAATGCGGGTTGGGCGGTGTGTTGAGCTCTTAATTGTGCATATTCTAACCCCAATTCATTACTCATTATGCAAGGTTTCATGAATTAACAACTAATCTAATGCATGGATTTGTGATTGTAGGGATAAGAGAGAGGATTCGTCAATTGGAGACTTAAAGACGTCATTTACAAGCAAAGAAGATCAAAGGACAAAGCGTCAAAGGATGAAAGAAAGAGGCAGAAGAATGTGCCCAAGACCGGTCGTCCGACCAGTCGTCCATAGCCCAGGACCGGTCGTCCGACCGGTCCAATCACTCAACGGAAGGGGCCCTGCGTCCACAACTCTCTGGACCTGTTAAGACCGATCGTACGACCGGTCGTCCACTGCTCAGACCGGTCGTGCGACCTGTCCTTGAATTAAATCTGTCGGCTAGGAAATTATGACAACTCTTTGGATGTTTTTTACGATTTTGAGACCGGTAGTGCGACCGGTCGTCCAAGAGCTCAGGCCGGTCGTGCGACCAGTCATTTGCGTAACTGGGCGTGTTCTACAAACTCCAGATTTCTCTGCGCACTGCGTATCCTTACTCATCTTCTGGATGATTTCGACGCTGCGGAGCTTCCCCACTATAAAAGGACACCTAGGGATCGTTCCTAGGGTATCTTAGAAGGGATTGAGCATGGTGGGAGACGGCGAAAGTAGATTTCAGAGTTCTACAACTCCTCCTAGTTTGCTTTCTAGTTTTTATGTTTTTTTAAGTTGTTTCATGTTTCCTTGGATCATGAACGGCTAAACCTCTTAGCTAGGGCTAAGAGGTGAAGCTTGTAGTGAATCTAAGATGTTTTGATTCGTTTGATTTGGTTTTAAGTTGGATTTTTATTGAAGAGCAATGGTTTGAAGTTTAATTCAAGAACTAAGTAGTTTTTCTTAGTCTTATGATGACTAATGGATGTTTGGAAGAATTGCTTGAGTTCTTAATTGTTGTGAACTAGTCTAGACCTGTATGATCTGAGGAACTGGAATACGCTTTAGATTTATGATATTCATGTGGGAACTTCTTACCAAAAGTCTATTTTTCTGGAAATTCTGCAGTATGTGAGACTGTGTATGTGATTTGAATCAAGTTCAAATCATGATCTAGTTTTGTCTTGTGACAGGATTTAATGATGGTTATGATTGTGATCTTAGCCTATTGGAATTGGGACTGACCTATGCAGTTGAGTATGCTTGTCCTAGCTTGCATTGAGTGAATCATATACATTGATCTTACATATGGCAGATTGTTTGGTTTAACTATTCTATCATCCAACTAGATAGATCTTAATTTCGATTCTAGTTGAGAAAGTGAGAAACCACAGCGAATTGAGCATCAAGGATTGCTACAAGTGGATCCTTGAACCCTTAGTGACTTTTTATTAATTGATTACCTTCAGTTTAATTCAACATTACAATCTTCTACAAATCTGTTTGTTAGCTCTTTAATATAACTATTGGAAGTGTTTTGTGGATTCCTACATAAGTCCCTGTGGATCGATCTCAGTCTTACCGAGATTATTACTACATCGCAACCTTACACTTGGGGAAGCGAACAGAGAGGGTTGCACTTATGCTTGATGTTTAGTGCACCGGGTGAATTATACACTGGATTGGTTAATCTGCTTTATGCACGTCCTTAATTGAACCACATTATAGTTAATGATCGATGCTTCAAGCGATTAGATCACTCAGATAGGCTGTGTTGAGCTATATTTCTTTGAGACTTCAAGCTCCATGAGCTAGATTGCACATTTCTAGGCTTGAAAATGGCCAAGTATCGGGGCTGATATATACCTGCTTATTCTAATAATTGATAAACGATGGGGATTAGTGTTCCACAAATGCTTGATTTAGTTTCTTTACAATAGGAAGATGTTAAATCCAGCTTGGTGTCAGTGAGATTGCGCCTAATTTTACTTGGCGTCAGTCGATCTTCGAGCCAACAAGGTGCTTCTCAGGGCTGAAAATGACTAAGTACTGATCTTGTTTACTGGCTTAATTAGAGCATTCAGTGATTAAGATAATATATAATGTCGATGTAATGCATTATTACGTTACTTCAGATCATAGAGAAACTAAGTCTCCCTCTTCACGTCGGTCAAATTCCGCTTAATTTCATTATAAATCATGAGATGCCCAAGAAATACAAAGATCCTGGTAGTCCGACAATATCATGCATAATTGGAGATTACCAGGTGAAGCATGCTTTACTTGATTTAGGAGCAAGTGTGAACTTAATACCCTTTTCAGTCTATGAACAATTGGGCTTAGGTGAATTAAAACCCACCAAAACCACATTACAACTAGCTGACTGATCGATTTGTATTCCGAGAGGGGTGATTAAAGACGTGCTTGTCTAAGTTGACAAAGTCTACTACCCAATGGACTTCATTGTCTTGGACACACAACCCATGGTTAATCTTGGCCCTCAAATTCCTATCATACTTGGCCGCCCATTCCTAGCTACATTAAATGCTATCATCAATTGTAGGAGTGGGGTCATACAAATGTCTTTTGGCAATATGACGATTGAGTTAAATGCTTTCAATATTGACAACCAACAAGAGGATGAAGATGAAGAAGTCCACGAAATAAATATGATCAATTCTATTGTGGAAGATGTGCCCCTCTCAACTCTTTACTCCAATCACTTAGAAGAAGATGTGACCTATTCTCTTGATAAGAATGTTGATGTGATAGGGGATATAGTCGCACTTCTAAAGTCGGTATCGGCATATAACGTTAGCCAAGAGAAGGATGTGGAAACAATATTTTATTGTGCTGAGAAATCAATTCATATTTCCACACCTCTATGGATCATGCATACTGATCTCTACCAACCCTGGGATGATCCATATTTGCAAAATCAGTGCCCAGGAAAATCTGAATGGTGACATATTTTTTCTGACAAATATGATGCTGTCTCCTCATATTCATGTTGGGAAAACATTAAGGAACCCGTTGAAATTCTTTTTTGGAATTTTCAGTGGCTTATCTGGGTCACTCACACACATGTATATTGTAACACAGGATATTGGATGGCGTTATTGAAAACCTTTTGATCCATCTAATGATTCTGCTTGACTTTATGCTTTTGGACGAGTTGTTGGAATTGATCTCCTAGTCTGATGGAGGTATATAGTAGTTAGGATTAGGATTTTGCTGCTTTTGTTTACTTTTTTCATAGGGTTGTTAGAAGGAGGAAGAATTTCACTTTTCACTCTCTCAGGTACTATCATTCCTCACTCCCTTTATTTTAGAATTGCTCTCATGTTTTGCTCATTGAACATCTTTTACATTGAGGACAATGCAAGATTTGGTTGGGGGGTGTAGGATCACTAGGATGAATCTAGTGTTTTGTAACATCTCGAGCAATTATGTAGGAATTTTTTTCAATTTTCTAAAATTTCAAAACTCTTTTAGAAAACCTTACTGCTATGCATTCGAGATGATACGAGCATAAGAGGAGGAGATACGAAGTGTATGATGTTGTAAGTCTTGAACTTCTCTTAGCATAATGGTTTTATATGTGAATTCCCCTATTTATGTGATTGATAGAAAATTTGAACACTTTTTACACCTAGTTCACATTACACGATTTTCATGGGTTGAAAGGATTATGTGATTTGTGGATTAGCTAGACTTTATTTAAGGTGTTGAGAAACCAAGCCGGGGTACTTTGTCCATCCTTGTCCATGGGAAAATAACGAAAGATATGGATTTCTAAAAATCCATCTAATTTAAAAGAAAAAGGAAAAGGAAGGATGAAATTGAGAATGATGGAAAATTCCAATTAGGGCTACCTATTACCAACCGGGGGATGGTCTACCCGTAACCAAAGCTGGAAATGGGACGTAGTGTGATCTTTTTCTTCTTTCTTCTTCTTCTCTCCTTGTTGCTGGAAGATTGCCCCAGCAGTGAAATCTGCAAGCAGCACTCGAAAATAAACCCTCCTTGAAAGCTCTTCTCTCTCTCTCTCTTTACAAAACCTCTCTCTGTTTCTCTTTCCTCTCTCTAACGTCTCTCTCTCTCTCTCACTCTCTACGTTTTTCTGAGAAGGGGAGGGACGACCACATGCCCTTTTTATCCCACAGGTACGCTGTAGGTGACGTACAGCGGATGGCAACTTCGGACGGATGAAATTTGAATTTGAGTGGGAGAAGGAAAGATCAACTTTTCGAATTTCCCTCTACGTCAACACTTACCGTTATATAAACCGTTGAAACCATAGGTGGGGTCCACGAAAACAGTCCCTAAAAATTTCAGGGACTCATGCGTAGGATTGGTCCCGATCTTGGGCGTTTTACCTCGATTAGTTCTAGGCTCTAACGGATTTTGCGGCCCATTCCAATCGCTGATTACAAAGCTACCTCCTTCCCTTAGTAGTCCTAAGGCAGATCTACACAATGGATGGAGTGGATTTTCTAATGGGGTCCACCTTGACGGACGGTCTGGCCCGACCAGCGAACAGCGGACGCTGCTGTTGCAGCGTCCGGGCGAAGAAGAAGACGTGCTTCTTCGGTCGCGCACGCGGTCAACGCGCGTTGACCGCGGCCAAATCGTGCACGTGATGCACGTGTGTTATACTGTGATGTGTACGACAAATCTGCTCCGACCATCATGTAGACCACATGATTCTAGGATGTGACACAAAATTTGGTGCAGTTCCGAGTTTAGATGGCCCACTTACGGCCCGATTTCTGATTAGGGTACTTGTAGGATGATCGAGGGCTGAAATTTGACGTGTATGGTTAGATTAGCTCTCTGAACTATTATATGAAGTTTTACATGAAACGGATTGTCAGAAACTGGTATACTTAAAGTCGTCCATATGGATTAAGTTTAATCAATGATATTTTTTTTGTATTTATGGTGAGTTTTGATAAACCTACCATTTCTACACTGATCTAGGGCTTGTGTTGAGCAAATTTAGTAAAGAATCCTATATGAATTCCTTACAATTTATTAATTTACACTAATCTACATAATTTATTAATTAACTGATTTGTTAATTTAATTATTTTCGAAAACTTGGGGTATTACAGCCTTATCATGAATTTTGCCCAAAAGGAGGATGAGATCTTCTTCCATTGTTGGGAGAGGTTTAAGGACTTGTTAAATGCATGCCCACATCATGGCTATGAAATTTGGCAGGTTATAAGCTTTTTCTATGAAGGACTGACTTCACCCATGCGCTAATTCGTAGAGATGATGTGTAATGGGGAGTTCATGAATAAAGAAGCCCAGGAAGCATGGGACTATTTGGAGGAATTGGCTGAGAATGCACAGTCTTGGGATACATCTAAACCAACAAATTCCAAGACTAGCCAACAAAAGGAAAAATGAGGGATTTATGTCCTATCAGAAGAGGATAGCTTAAGTGCACGTGTGGCTAGCCTCATAAGAAAAGTCGAGGCCATGGAATTAAGGAAAGGAGAGACGATCAACTCTGAGGACGTTGAAACTATTTGTGGAATTTGTGCCGGAAATCAACATGCAACACAAGATTGTCCCACAATTTCAGCAGTTCAAGACATCTTACAAGAACAATCAAATGCCATAAACAGTTATCAACAGCAATTTGGTGCTCCAAACTCAAACACGTTTAATTCTAGTTGGAAGAACCATCCCAACTTCAGTTGGAGGAATGGACCTACTGCGAATTCAAACAGTACCCCTCAAGCTCAATCTTTACTAGGTCCATCCCTAGTCATTACACCAAAAACTACGCTAGAGGAGATGTTAGGTGCATTTGTATCGGTTCAAGCTGAATATAACAAGACTAATTCTCTGAAAATAGATGGGTTCATGCAAGAGCAATTGAAATTTAATCAAAATACAACTCAAGCTATCAACGACTTGAAAACCTCAATGGCTAGGGTTGAATCTCACCTCAGTGTTAGGGAGAAAGGCACACTTCCTGCCCAACCTCTTCCTAACCCAAGGACCCAATTTGAGATACAAGACGCAAGCTCATCCTCCCAACATATGGAGCATGTTCAAGCTATCACCACTTTGCGAAGTGAGAAAATAATTGATAAATCTAATCCGGTTAAGGCCCCAAAGCCTAATGATTCAAAAATTTTCAAAGAGGATGATAACCCGAACAACACTCCACAAGAGAAAGAATCGGAAAGGCAATACAAGCCAGTTGCCCCGTTTCCCCAAAGGTTGATTTCACCCAAACCTTTAGACAAAAACCAGGAATTTTCGGAGGTTTTTAAGCAAGTCAAGATCAGCATCCCATTGTTGGATGCTATTAAACAAATACCGTCATATGCTAAGTTTTTTAAGAATCTTTGTACGATAAAAAGAAAAATACATGTGCAAAAGAAGGCATTTTTGACAGAAAATGTAAGTGTCATTATAAATCATGAGATGCCCAAGAAATACAAAGATCCTGGTAGTCCGACAATATCATGCATAATTGGAGATTACCAGGTGAAGCATGCTTTACTTGATTTAGGAGCAAGTGTGAACTTAATACCCTTTTCAGTCTATGAACAATTGGGCTTAGGTGAATTAAAAC
This sequence comes from Liriodendron chinense, assembly GCA_003013855.2. Lineage (NCBI taxonomy): Eukaryota > Viridiplantae > Streptophyta > Magnoliopsida > Magnoliales > Magnoliaceae > Liriodendron > Liriodendron chinense. The sequence continues at coordinate 3,538,409 of ML058463.1, read as the reverse complement.
CCACCAAAACCACATTACAACTAGCTGACTGATCGATTTGTATTCCGAGAGGGGTGATTAAAGACGTGCTTGTCCAAGTTGACAAAGTCTACTACCCAATGGACTTCATTGTCTTGGACACACAACCCATGGTTAATCTTGGCCCTCAAATTCCTATCATACTTGGCCGCCCATTCCTAGCTACATTAAATGCTATCATCAATTGTAGGAGTGGGGTCATACAAATGTCTTTTGGCAATATGACGATTGAGTTAAATGCTTTCAATATTGACAACCAACAAGAGGATGAAGATGAAGAAGTCCACGAAATAAATATGATCAATTCTATTGTGGAAGATGTGCCCCTCTCAACTCTTTACTCCAATCACTTAGAAGAAGATGTGACCTATTCTCTTGATAAGAATGTTGATGTGATAGGGGATATAGTCGCACTTCTAAAGTCGGTATCGGCATATAACGTTAGCCAAGAGAAGGATGTGGAAACAATATTTTATTGTGCTGAGAAATCAATTCATATTTCCACACCTCTATGGATCATGCATACTGATCTCTACCAACCCTGGGATGATCCATATTTGTAAAATCAGTGCCCAGGAAAATCTGAATGGTGACATATTTTTTCTGACAAATATGATGCTGTCTCCTCATATTCATGTTGGGAAAACATTAAGGAACCCGTTGAAATTCTTTTTTGGAATTTTCAGTGGCTTATCTGGGTCACTCACACACATGTATATTGTAACACAGGATATTGGATGGCGTTATTGCAAAACCTTTTGATCCATCTAATGATTCTGCTTGACTTTATGCTTTTGGACGAGTTGTTGGAATTGATCTCCTAGTCTGATGGAGGTATATAGTAGTTAGGATTAGGATTTTGCTGCTTTTGTTTACTTTTTTCATAGGGTTGTTAGAAGGAGGAAGAATTTCACTTTTCACTCTCTCAGGTACTATCATTCCTCACTCCCTTTTATTTTAGAATTGCTCTCATGTTTTGCTCATTGAACATCTTTTACATTGAGGACAATGCAAGATTTGGTTGGGGGGTGTAGGATCACTAGGATGAATCTAGTGTTTTGTAACATCTCGAGCAATTATGTAGGAATTTTTTTCAATTTTCTAAAATTTCAAAACTCTTTTAGAAAACCTTACTGCTATGCATTCGAGATGATACGAGCATAAGAGGAGGAGATACGAAGTGTATGATGTTGTAAGTCTTGAACTTCTCTTAGCATAATGGTTTTATATGTGAATTCCCCTATTTATGTGATTGATAGAAAATTTGAACACTTTTTACACCTAGTTCACATTACACGATTTTCATGGGTTGAAAGGATTATGTGATTTGTGGATTAGCTAGACTTTGATTTAAGGTGTTGAGAAACCAAGCCGGGGTACTTTGTCCATCCTTGTCCATGGGAAAATAACGAAAGATATGGATTTCTAAAAATCCCATCTAATTTAAAAGAAAAAGGAAAAGGAAGGATGAAATTGAGAATGATGGAAAATTCCAATTAGGGCTACCTATTACCAACCGGGGGATGGTCTACCCGTAACCAAAGCTGGAAATGGGACGTAGTGTGAAAGCCGTCGGAAGGACAGTAAGGCAAATTCCTATCATTGGCTTGTTGTTGCTCTATACACCTTGAGATCTATAGTTTAGTTGATTTATGAAGAAGATAATCCTGGAAATTCATGAGATGAATTTTCACTGTGCACACTAGGTTGAATTTGTTCAAGTTCTTCTATTTATCAACCAATCAGCGGGAATTTCATATGGACACTTATTATGTTTTGAGAGTTTACGGTTTCAACCTCTATCACTTAATTTTTCTGACTCTTATACTTGTGTGGCTTGGGATGTATAGAAGAATAGTTTCTGAGGGAGAGTTGAGTTTTAGGAGAATGAATGGTTTACGCATGTTTTGCTCGGGACTAGAAAAATGCGGGTTGGGCGGTGTGTTGAGCTCTTAATTGTGCATATTCTAACCCCAATTCATCACTCATTATGCAAGGTTTCATGAATTAACAACTAATCTAATGCATGGATTTGTGATTGTAGGGATAAGAGAGAGGATTCGTCAATTGGAGACTTAAAGACGTCATTTACAAGCAAAGAAGATCAAAGGACAAAGCGTCAAAGGATGAAAGAAAGAGGCAGAAGAATGTGCCCAAGACCGGTCGTCTGACCAGTCGTCCATAGCCCAGGACCGGTCGTCCGACCGGTCCAATCACTCAACGGAAGGGGCCCTGCGTCCACAACTCTCTGGACCTGTTAAGACCGGTCGTACGACCGGTCGTCCACTGCTCAGACCGGTCGTGCGACCTGTCCTTGAATTAAATCTGTCGGCTAGGAAATTATGACAACTCTTTGGATGTTTTTTACGATTTTGAGACCGGTAGTGCGACCGGTCGTCCAAGAGCTCAGGCCGGTGGTGCGACCAGTCATTTGCGTAACTGGGCGTGTTCTACAAACTCCAGATTTCTCTGCGCACTGCGTATCCTTACTCATCTTCTGGATGATTTCGACGCTGCGGAGCTTCCCCACTATAAAAGGACACCTAGGGATCGTTCCTAGGGTATCTTAGAAGGGATTGAGCATGGTGGGAGACGGCGAAAGTAGATTTCAGAGTTCTACAACTCCTCCTAGTTTGCTTTCTAGTTTTTATGTTTTTTTAAGTTGTTTCATGTTTCCTTGGATCATGAACGGCTATACCTCTTAGCTAGGGCTAAGAGGTGAAGCTTGTAGTGAATCTAAGATGTTTTGATTCGTTTGATTTGGTTTTAAGTTGGATTTTTATTGAAGAGCAATGGTTTGAAGTTTAATTCAAGAACTAAGTAGTTTTTCTTAGTCTTATGATGACTAATGGATGTTTGGAAGAATTGCTTGAGTTCTTAATTGTTGTGAACTAGTCTAGACCTGTATGATCTGAGGAACTGGAATACGCTTTAGATTTATGATATTCATGTGGGAACTTCTTACCAAAAGTCTATTTTTCTGGAAATTCTGCAGTATGTGAGACTGTGTATGTGATTTGAATCAAGTTCAAATCATGATCTAGTTTTGTCTTGTGACAGGATTTAATGATGGTTATGATTGTGATCTTAGCCTATTGGAATTGGGACTGACCTATGCAGTTGAGTATGCTTGTCCTAGCTTGCATTGAGTGAATCATATACATTGATCTTACATATGGCAGATTGTTTGGTTTAACTATTCTATCATCCAACTAGATAGATCTTAATTTCGATTCTAGTTGAGAAAGTGAGAAACCACAGCGAATTGAGCATCAAGGATTGCTACAAGTGGATCCTTGAACCCTTAGTGACTTTTTATTAATTGATTACCTTTAGTTTAATTCAACATTACAATCTTCTACAAATCTGTTTGTTAGCTCTTTAATAGAACTATTGGAAGTGTTTTGTGGATTCCTACATAAGTCCCTGTGGATCGATCTCAGTCTTACCGAGATTATTACTACATCGCAACCTTACACTTGGGGAAGCGAACAGAGAGGGTTGCACTTATGCTTGATGTTTAGTGCACCGGGTGAATTATACACTGGATTTGGTTAATCTGCTTTATGCACGTCCTTAATTGAACCACATTATAGTTAATGATCGATGCTTCGAGCGATTAGATCACTCAGATAGGCTGTGTTGAGCTATATTTCTTTGAGACTTCAAGCTCCATGAGCTAGATTGCACATTTCTAGGCTTGAAAATGGCCAAGTATCGGGGCTGATATATACCTGCTTATTCTAATAATTGATAAACGATGGGGATTAGTGTTCCACAAATGCTTGATTTAGTTTCTTTACAATAGGAAGATGTTAAATCCAGCTTGGTGTCAGTGAGATTGCGCCTAATTTTACTTGGCGTCAGTCGATCTTCGAGCCAACAAGGTGCTTCTCAGGGCTGAAAATGACTAAGTACTGAGCTTGTTTACTGCTTAATTAGAGCATTCAGTGATTAAGATAATATATAATGTCGATGTAATGCATTATTACGTTACTTCAGATCATAGAGAAACTAAGTCTCCCTCTTCACGTCGGTCAAATTTCGCTTAATTTCGATGGATTTTGATCACTTTATGCTTTTGTAAAGGGGTTTTTTTAGACTTGCAAATTGACTAAGTGTTGACCATTTTTATTAAATCACTGATTTGGTCCACTTAACATCGACCTTTAGAAGATCCGGTCTAGGGTATGGATAGAGCTCGATGATGTGTGTCTAAGAGCGATAGTGCGATGGAGAGACGGGCCGCATCGAAGGCGGACCACACCACGGAATCCCGAGGTCTGGTAAGACCGTCCGGGTGCATGTGGGTTGAGTGGTGGACTGAGTGGTGGGCCATGATTCCCATGTAGTGCCTCACAGTGTCAGTAACTGTCGCTGCGGACGGGTGACCACAGGAAGACACATCATGGTTGCCATGCTCAACACAATGCCAGTAACCGTCCCTATGGATGGGTGGCCACCGGAAAGGCATATTACGGCTGTCATATGATAAAATATAGTGCCATTGACCGTCACTGCGAACGGGTGACTACAGGAAGATACATCATGGCTGCTAAATGGTACAACGCAGTGCCATTGACCATCACTGCGGATGGGTGACCACAGGAAGATGCATCATAGCTACCAAATGGTACGACATAGTGTCATTGAATGTCGCTGCGGACGGGCGACCATATGAAGACACATTATGCCTGCCAAATGGTACAACATAGTGCCATTGACCGTCCTGCGGACGGGTGATCAGATGAAGACACATTGATGGCTATCGGGTGGTACAACACACAGTCATTGATCGTCATTGTGGACGGGTGACTACAGGCAAACACACTGCGATTACCTGAGCTGCTCAACTGACGGACCCCACTTTGAATGGGAAGTACATTAACTGGTTTTAGTGATAGTAGTTCATAATGAAGTATTTCAGATGTTTTGGAACTCTTTGATTACGGTTTTCGATGATAACCATAGTCCCTTTAATTTAGTTTCATGTCTCGATCCGGGATGAATAAAGTTCATATAATGGATACAAGGAGCACTAAGTAAATATACTTGACTGCATGCTCGAGAGAGGGTTGCACTTATGCTTGATGTTTAGTGCACTGGGTGAATTATACACTGATTTGATTAATCTGCTTTATGCACATCCTTAATTGAACCACATTATGGTTAATGATCAATGCTTCGAGCGATTAGATCACTCGGATAGGCTGTGTCGAGCTATATTTCTTTGAGACTTCAAGCTAGATGAGCTAGATTACAAATTTTTAGGCTTGAAAATGGCTAAGTATCGGGGCTGAGATATACCTGCTTATGCCAATAATTGATAAACGATGGGGATTAGTGTCCCACAAATGCTTGATTTAGCTTCCTTAAAATGGGAAGATGTTAAATCCAGCTTGGCGTCAGTGAGATTGCGCCTAATTTTACTTGGCGTCAGTCGATCTTCGAGCCAGCAAGGCGCTTTTCAGGGCTGAAAATGACTAAGTACTGAGCCTGTTTACTGTTTAATTAGAGCATTCAGTGATTAAGATAACATATAATGTCGATGTAATGCATTATTACATTACTTCGGATCATAGAGAAACTAAGTCTCCCTCTTCACGTCGGTCAAATTTCACTTAATTTCGATGGATTTTGATCACTTTATGCTTTTGTAAAGGGGTTTTTTTCAGACTTGCAAATTGACTAAGTGTTGACCATTTTTTATTAAATCGCTGATTTGGTCCACTTAACATCGACCTTTGGAAGATCCGGTCCGGGGTATGGATAGAGCTCGGTGATGTGTGTCTAAGAGCGATAGTGCGATGGAGAGGCGGGCCGCATCGAAGGCAGACCACACCACGGAATCCCGAGGTTTGGTAAGACCGTCCGGGTGTATGTGGACTGAGTGGTGGGCGCATGTAGGCACCCCCCCCCCCCCCCCCCCCCCCCCCCCCCCCCCCCCATGGGCGCATGTCACTCTATGAATTGAGAACTTTCCCACCCTAAAGATGGTGGGCGCATGTGGTAGGAGAGGTGGGCGCATGTCCCCTCCCTTAGCCATTTTCATTTTTTTGGGTTCCGAAGAGAGGCACGCATGTAACCCTTTCTGAAGAGGGATTCCGGTAAGGGTAATGGGAGCATGTTTCCCTCTTCAGTGAGGATTTTGGCGAGGATTCTACCTCTTGCGGCGCTCTGGCGTCCTCTCAAATGAAGAAGAGTCTCTCTCTCATCAGGTGAGTGTGCAATTTATAGCAAGTTAATCGAGTCCTAGGTCCGAGAAAAGTAAAAAATTATTGAGCGCATGTGTTTGTGGGAGAGGGATCATGCGCATGTGGAGAGAGTGTGGGCACATGTGCCCTGGTGTGGGCGCATGTGCCTCCTGTGGTAGGCTCATGTGCCCATACTTAAGCAATTTTTTAAGTTTTGGTAATTTGAAAGAAGGAGAGGTGGGCTCCGATGCACACGTGGTAGGGGCATGGGCGCATGTACCCTTATGGTGTACGCATGTCCCCCTTATGGTGTACTCATGTACCCACACTTAGAATATTTTGCAAACTTCACGCTCCGACTGTCCAAAGGACAGGTACCTTTTCGGAGATCGAAGTCACTGACGCCAAAGTACTTTAAGCCTCTCATCGAGTTATTGAATGAACGAGTCAGGGGTACGGATGATCAACTGCTATGAATTTTGGTAGTTCCTTACCAAATTGGACCCTCCCAATCAGCTCCAAATAGGGGCAGAATACGCTTCAAGGTGTGCAGGTAAAAGTATGCATCGTACGACCTTCGAATTTACTAGTTAAGGGGTTTTGGGCATTTTGGATAATTTGACAGCAATACGCATGTCCAGATACACTCCAAAATATCATTTATAAGTTTCAGACCTTTTCGGTCAGCTCTCGACAAGGGCAGAACGTACTTCATGGTGCATAGGTAAAAGTATGCATCGTGTGACATTCGAATTTGGGAGTTAAGGGTTTTGACATTTTGGATCATTTAGCGGTAATATGCATGTCCGGTTCCCTTCTGAAATAGCATTTGTAGGTTTTGGTCATGACTGCGCAGGTTAGGGCTGCACTGAAGTCCGATCGCATTTTTCGAGTGTTTTTCGATCTTGGAATCGATCCGAATAGTTGTAGATGGACCGTCGTATGTTGCTTTATCATGGGTGCGAATTTGAGCCCCAACACCAGACCACCTCCTTTTAATGGTACTAACTATTCTTATTAGAAAGCCAGAATGAGGATATTTCTAAGATCCATGGATGAAAGTGTGTGGCAAGCCACATTAATAAATTGGACTCCTCCAATAATTGAAGTAACAGATGATGATGGAATTAAATCTATGAAACGAGTAGCTTATAATCTATGGACTACTACTCAAAAAAGTGAAAGTAGTGCAAATGCTATAGCATTGAATGCTATAACTTCCTCTCTTTCACCTGATGAATTCAAAAGAATTATTTCATGTGAATCAACTAAGCAAGCCTGGGATATACTCAAAATGACACATGAAGACACTAATATTGTAAAGAAGTCTAAAATTCAAATCCTCACAGCCAAATTTGAGGAAATACGTATGGATGAAAATGAAGCATTTATGTACTTTTATACAAAATTAAATGATATAGTGAACTCTATGTGGGGTCTTGGAGAGAACATTTTATAAAGAAAAATTTATGCTAAAATTCTGAGATCTCTACTAGATCAATTCAATTCCAAAGTCACTACTATTTAAGAATTGAGTGATAATGATACAACGAAAGTTGAGGAACTAGTTGAATCTCTTCAAACATATGAATTGACTTTCAAAGGTCCTAAGAATAAGTCCATTGCTCTCAAATCTTCAAAATCTGTTTCAAACAATGAAAATTCAGATAATAAAGAAGATGGGGATGATATGACATTGTTGGTTAAGAAGTTTTACAAGATTTAAGAAAAAAAAAGAAACTTGAGATTCAAAAACCTTCAGAAAAGAAGAAAGGTAAATCAGGTTTTTAGAAAATCAAAACCAAGGATACACAATACTTCAACTGTTCAGGTTATGTGCACTTAGCTGCAAATTGTCCTAAAAAGAAAAAATCAAAGAAGAAAGGAATAGTCACAACTTGGAATGATTCGTAAGAATCTGAATCTGATTCAGACTCTGATGAATCATATCAAGAAGAACAAAAAATTCAGAATGCATTTATGACCATTGCCAAGATTTCTCCTTTTGAAGACAATGATAACTTTGGATATGAGACATCCAGAAGTGAATCTGAGAATGAAGAAGATCTTCAGAATCTTACAATGCCCTGTACAAGGAAAGTTGTAAGATTGCATCCAAACTTAAAGTTTCAAAGAAAAGGTGTGATGAGCTGCAATCTGAACTTGACAAATGTATTTTGAGAAGATCACATTTTTCTGACTACTTTGGAAAAATGTAAACTAGATTTGAAAATCAGAAATGAAGATTTTGAAAAACTTCAAACTGATTTTAATTCTCTAAAATCTGAATTGCTCATTCTTAAGAAGTCGAAAATTCTGAAAAATTCAAAGACATAATAGAAGAGATTCTTCATTTTTCAGACCTTATAGTGATAGATCAGGTCTTAGCTACAACAAGCTCAATCAAAAGCCAAAGACATCACCTATCATATTTGTAAAAGGTGAATCTTCGCATTCCAAAAATGAATTCAGAAAGAGTTTAAAAAGTCTATTTCCAAAAGTCCAAAACCTTTTCAAAAGACTTTGAAATTCTCAGCCAACAACAAAGTTGATTCTTCTTCACTTATTCTGAGAATCATAGACTTACTCAAAGAACTCTTGGTACGAAATAGGAGAAAAGGAAGACGAATGTCTCATTCTCCTTAAGAAAATAAGGATCCACCTAAGTTCAAAACCATTATGAAGTGGGTTCCTAAAATAAATATTTGGTGATCCACACTGCTTTCAAAGCCAATATTCATTTAAAATAGTACTTGGATAGTGGTTGTTCAAGATATATGACAGGTGACAAAGGTATATTATCAAACATCAGCGAGATTGATGGAGGCGGTGTCACTTTCGAAGATGGTAGCCATTGTAAAATCATTGGCCTAGGTAATGTTAAACTCCCTAATCTTCCTTTGTTTAAAAATGTTTTATATGTTGAAGGATTAAAACATAACCTATTAAGCATTTCACAAATTTGCGACAATAATCATAGTATAAAATTTTCTGATCACGGATGTGAGATTCTGAATAAAACAGGAGATGTAATTTTATATGGTCGCAGGACCTCTGAAAATTGCTACATAATTGATCAAAGTTTCTTAAGGAAGTATTCATGTTACATGGCCCAACTTGATGAATCTGAACTTTGGCATCAACAACTTGAACATGTGAACTCTAAAGACTTATATAAATTGAGTAAAAGGGATCACTTATATAAATTGAGTAAAAGGGATTACTTATATAAATTGAGTAAAAGGGATCACTTATATAAATTGATTTACCCAAACTAAGAAAGAAATAAAATAAAGTATGTGGCAAGTTGGCAAACAAATAAGAAGTTGCCATAAGAAAATAAACACTCTAGCCACATCTAGACCCCTTGAACTTCTCCACATGGATTTAGTTGGAACAACTCGAACGGGGAGTAAGGGTGGTAAAAGGTGCTTCTTAGTTATAGTTGATGACTTTACTCGATTCTTTTAGGTATTTTTCTGAGAAAAAAGTCTGAAACATTTGATGAAGCCAAAAAAATAATCAAACAAATTTTGATTAAAAAACAATTGTGTCAATAGAATCAGAAGTGATCATGGAACTCAATTTGAAAATAGCAATTTTTATAAGTACTATGAAGATCATGGTATTTTACATGAGTTTTCAACTCCAAAAACACCTCAGCAAAATGGAGTTGCTGAAAAAAAGAACAAAGTTCTACAAGAGATGACAAATGTTTTGCTAAATAGTAAGAATTTATCAAAGCATTTTTAGGTTAAAGCTGTGAATACTTCTTGTTACATTGCTAATCGTGTGTATATTAGAGCAGGTAAGAATAAGACACCGTATGAAATGTGGTTTGATAAGAAACCGTCGGTGAAACATTTTCGAATATTCGGAAGCTTGTGTTACATTTTATGTAATTGAAAAAATGTTGGAAAGTTTGATACTAAAAGTGATGAAGGCATTTTTCTAAGGTATGCTACAAACAGTTGTGCATATCGATTGATAAGTGCCTAATATTGTATAATTAACCCTGGTTGTTAAGGGCATTATCATTGTTTTTCCGGTTAATTATCCATCATTAGGCGATTTTTCAATGTTCAGGTGATTAGGAGAAGTTAGACAAGATCTGAGCTAATTAGGATGTCTTAGAGCCTTAAAGTGATCAAGATCAAGTGTGAAGAGGTCCTGTAAGAAATCGAGTTGTAAAGATCGAAGATTGGACCAACTGTGCATTAATGCGAGCCACACTTTCATGAGCATCAGATCAATGGTCCTAATGGTCTGGCACTATGGAGCCATCTCCATCTCAAATGTGCAGCAAGCACCAAATACCTCCAGCTGCATCTCTATCGTCCAGACAAGTGGACGTCATCATCAGGCACCGCTGCCACCGCATCTCCATTCAATGGTCAACAAGTGGACCCCACCAATCTGCTTCATCAACGTCCAGCAGCCATAACATCCGGACTGTCCAACTTTCAACGTCCCCACCAATGTGCTGATCCAGCCGTCCATCAGTTCCACCCTTCAACATTAGCAGCCACCACACGTGTGTTGCCTTTCATACGTGCAGCATCTCTAGCTTCAACGTCCAGCTGATGAAGGCCATCAAGGCCAGCATCAAGTGGACCGTTCATCTTCAATCACCGCCCACATCTCCAGCAGCGGCATTCAGATCTAAACATCCAGCAGACTGTCCATCAAGTAAGCATGTCTTCACCAGTACACGTGTTGCAAGCACGTCCAAGCAAGGTTACAACAAGCCACCGTCCACCTCACATCATGCCATCAACAACAGCCCACTACGCCTTGCACACGTGCAACGGCTACCCCCACATGCCATCTGTGTCCATCGTCCAGCTATGGTGGACCCCATCCTCACCGTCCAGTAAATGGAGATCTCCAGCACCGTCCACATTCAACCATCCATGCCACACGTGCCAAGCATCTCAGCAGTCCAGCTCAGCACACGTGCTGATCATGGACCCCACTCCTTCACACATGTAAGCCTTTTACACCGTCCAAGCTGTGGGTCCCTTCAAGATCCAACCCACCATCATCGAGCCAAGTTGGAACAGCAGCCGTCCATTTATAAACAGCAAGGGACTCACCTGTTGAGCACGACCATCTCATCTCAACCGTCCAAGGAAGGTGCAACACATCATCCCATCCCTAAAATCCAAGTCTTCTCTTCTTTTTTTCTTTTCCTTTGTAGAAGTAAAGTAGTGTAGTTTTTCCTTTGTAGAAGTTTTAGTCTTCCATTGTAGCATGGTTGGCTAAACCTCTAGCTAAGGCTAGGGGTGAAGCCTTTGAAGAAATTTGCAAGCTTTGTTTCTTTTGGTTCAACAGTTGTGCTTGAATGTTGGAGTTTTCTTTGGTTGATTGGTTCGATTATCCACCTCGGCGGACGCTATTGTTGTGTAAGCCCCTTGATCCATCGTCGACTTTGGGCACGTTGGATGCTTGGGATCCCTTGCACACCAATTAGCTAGTTCATGATCGATAAAGTCCCTTGATCCATCGTCGACTCCGGGCACGTTGGATGCTTTGGATTCCCTACGGTCATCGAGCTAGTGCAGGTAAAGTCATCGATCTGTAAAAATCCCTTGATCCATTGTAGACTCCGGGCACATTGGATGCTTTGGATTCCCTGCGATCGATAGACGAGATCTTAACGGTTGGATCGGTCAATCAAAGCCTCTTATCTTGTAAGTATGCATTTGATCGTATGATTTGTGATCTTATCGGTTGACTTGTTGGTAAAGTTGTTGATCTGTACAATTCCTTATTCCATTGTCGACTCCGGGCACAGTAGATGCTTAGAATTCCCTGCGATCAACTAATGAGTGCTTCATGGTTAAATCAATCGGTTTATGAAATATGCAAGTGGTTTAACCATTTCATCTTCCGATTGGAATGTATCTTTATTCGATTCCAGTTGAGTTATAGTTGGACCAATGAATCAAACCTTGTGGATAAATTAAAGGTGGATCCTTAATGCCTTAGCCTCTTTTCTATTTTTGTCTTTCATCACACACAACTTGCTCCACTCTCATGGATAATTCAGATTTTATCTCTCACACCTAAACTAATTCCTATAAGTATTCTTAACCCCAATCGCTGTGGATCGACCTCGGTCTTACCGAGTATTTTACTACTTCGCTACCTGCACTTGGGTGAGTAATCTTCGGATTGTAGCAAGTTTTTGTCACCGTTGCCAGGGATTGGCATCGGTTAAGAATATGTTTGGAATTAGTTTTTGTACATATTTACTAACTCTTTTGTTTTGTTCATTTTAGGAATTGTCAAGAGCCGAATACTCTTCTTCTTAGGGTAACCTCTTCCCTTATCTCTTTTACATGCTTAGTTTGTGCTAAGGTAAGAGTCTTGTGAATTAACCAAACTCATCGATGAAAATGAATTATGGGATGAGTACGAAGTACATCATATGCCACCAAGAAAGAAGACCTTACGTGATTATATGGGTGGGTATGAAGTGCACCATGCTCCATCAATTAAGCCCTTACGTGATTACTATTTTGAGGTCAAAATGATTGAAAGAGATTGTGGTATTTGTAAGGGGCACGAAGAGAATGCGAAGTGGTCAAGAGAAGAAGGATCCATTCATCTGCACACTATTGCGATATATCAGTGCAGAGGGTACTTACACCCAAAGTAGCTCAGATTCCATCACAAATGATCAATTTGATGGATTGAGCTTGTTTAAGCTACTCAACGAAGGCTTAGGCAAGGGGCAGGAATCGCCTCTGATTGATTGGATCATACTCATGGTCTCATCTGAGCCGAATGAACCCGAGGAATTGCAAAATATCGGGAATGAGCCAGAAAAAACTGCATTTAAGACTGACTCAGATCCCAACCCCGGATTTATCCTGATGTTTGGACAGGAGGATATGGACCCTCCTACTGATCTCTTTGGCCTTGCCTCCTGAGGGGAGGGAGTGCAGGGCAGTAGTGGTTCGTAGTCCCCATGACGGCAGAATAAAAGCTGAATTCTCGTCACCCCGAGTTAAATAAGGAAACCTTCATTGCCGTCATTACTTGGGGTCCCTTAAAAAAAAAAAAAAAAAGAGAAAACAATGAAGAAAAAAAATTAGTAGTGAAGATGTTTAGTATCCATGTCTTTTATTTTCTTTTTTTTCTAGTAATTCATTCTTTTAGGAAATCTCTACCCTCTATTCTTCTCCTTTATAGCTGCTCTCACGTTGATTATGATTTTTATGCATTTATTTTATTCCAACATAGAGGACAATGTATCATTTAGGTTGGGGGGAGTAATTCCTGTGGAAAAATTCTTCCAATTGCCTATATTTTTTATCATTTTAAAGAAAAAAAAATTTCCTATGAATTTATGTGATTTTGAAATAATTTGAATAGTAGAATGTAAAGGCATTTAGTAATGAAAATGTTAAAGTCTAGAGTTTTAGTTGCTTTAGTAAATTTTAAAATTGAGTTCTTTCCATTAATTTTCTGTTAGAAAGTGATAAACATTGATTGAGTCATAAATTTTCACAGTTCACATCTAGCTTGCACTGCCAGGATTTGAGTTTGATACTATAATGTTGACTTGATGATTGTTGAGAATGCTAGGAACCAAGCCTGAAAATCCTTGTTTATTTCGGTTAGAGAGAGAGAGAGAGAGAGAGAGAGAGAGAGAGAGAGAGAATATTCATAGTAATTTGGGGCAAGGATTTTCATCCATTGTCGTTACCATTACAAAACATTACCATAGTACGAAGTGAGCCTTTTAGAGTCTTCGACTATCGGTTCTTGATTGAAAATAAAAATCAATCAAAAGCTGGAAAAATATTGAAAAGAACAGTAGCAAGGTTCGAAATCAGTGACTTGGTTGATCTGACCATTCTCTTCAATCGTCAATGTTAACATGAAAGTAGAAGACTGAACCCCTAGTTGTGTTAAGACTAGACTTCACCGTGCACCATGGAACTCAATGTTTTTAGAATATTTCTATTAGATAAATTGATGCTTTGAAGTCAATTAAGTTGTTTACTAAGTGACTAGAATCTAGATTTAAATATTTTCAAAACTATATGCCTTGGAATCTTTACTATTTAGAGAACTTGAAAAATCACATAAATACATTGAACCTTTTCTTCTCTTTATCTTTGTTTCATTAGGAAATAAGAGAAGTCTTGAGATGATTTCGATTGATGAAAACTGTCGAGGATAAGCTTGATTGCAGTATTTTGAAAAATCCTTAGATGATTTTCGCATGTTTTGCTCGAGACTAGAAAAATGCTAGTTGAGGGGTGTGATAAGTGCCTAATATTGTATAATTAACCTTGGTTGTTAAGGGCATTATCATTATTTTTCCGGTTAATTATCCCTCATTAGGCGATTTTTCAATGCTCAGGTGATCAAGAGAAGTTGGACAAGATTTGAGCCAATCAGGACGTCTTAGAGCCTCAAAGTGATCAAGATTAAGTGTGAAGCGGTCCTGTAAGAAATCGGGATGTAAGGATCGAAGATTGGACCAACTGTGCATTAATGGGGGCCACACTTTCATGAGCATCAGATCAATGGTTCTGATGGTCTGGCACTGTGGAGCCATCTCCATCTCAAATGTGCAGCAAGCACCAAATACCTCCAGCTGCATCTCTACCAGTCCAAACAAGTGGACGTCATCATCAGGCACCACTGCCACCGCATCTCCATTGAAAGGTCAACAAGTGGACCCCACCAATCTGCTTCATCAACGTCCAGCAGCCATAACATCTGGACTGTCCAAGCTTCAACGTCCCCACCAATGTGCTGATCCAGCAGTCCATCAGTTCCACCTTTCAACATCAGCAGCCTCCACATGTGTGTTGCCCTTCACACGTGCAGCATCTCCAGCTTCAACATCCAGCTGATGAAGGCCATCAAGGCCAGCATCAAGTGGACTGTTCATCTTCAATCACCGCCCACATCTCCAGTCGTAGCATTCAGATCTAAACATCCAGCAGCCCGTCCATCAAGCAGGCACGTCTTCACCAGCACATGTGCTGCAAGCACGTCCAAGCAAGGTAGCAGCAAGTCCACCGTCCACCTCACATCATGCCATCAACAACAGCCCACTACGCCTTACACACGTGCAACGACTACCCCCACATGCCATCCATGTCCACCGTCCAGCTATGGTGGACACCACCCTCACCGTCTAGTAGCTGGAGATCTCCAGCACCGTCCACATTCAACCATCCATGCCACACGTGCCAAGCATCTCAGCAGTCCAGCTCAGCACACGTGCTGATCATGGACCCCACTCCTTCATACGTGCAAGCCTTTTACACCGTCCAAGCCGTGGGTCCCTTCAAGATCCAGCCCACCATCATCGAGCCAAGCTGGAACAGCAGCTGTCCATTTGTAAACAGCAAGGGACTCACCTGTTGAGCACGACCATCTCATCTCAATCGTCCAAGGAAGGTGCAACACGTCATCCCATCCCTAAAATCCAAGTCTCCTCTTCTTTTTTTCTTTTCCTTTGTAGAAGCAGAGTAGTGTAGTTTTTCCTTTGTAGAAGTTTTAGTCTTCCATTGTAGCATGGTTGGCTAAACCTCTAGCTAAGGCTAAGGGTGAAGCCTTTAAAGAAATTTGTAAGCTTTGTTTCTTTTGGTTCAACAGTTGTGCTTGAATGTTGAAGTTTTCTTTGGTTAATTGGTTCGATTATCCACCTCGGCGGACGCTATTGTTGTGTAAGCCCCTTGATCCATCGTCGACTCTGGGCACGTTGGATGCTTGGGATCCCTTACACACCAATTAGTTAGTTCATGATCGATAAAGTCCCTTGATCCATCGTCGATTCCGGGCACGTTGGATGCTATGGATTCCCTACGGTCATCGAGTTAGTGCAGGTAAAGTCATCAATCTGTAAAAATCTCTTGATCCGTTGTAGACTCCAGGCACATTGGATGCTTTAGATTCCCTGCGATCGATAGACGAGATCTTAACGGTTGGATCGATCAATCAAAGCCTCCTATCTTGTATGTATTTGATTGTATGATTTGTGATCTTATCGGTTGACTTGTTGGTAAAGTTGTTGAATTGTACAATTCATTGATCCATTGTCTACTCTGGGCACAGTGGATGCTTGAAATTCCCTGCAATCAACTAACGAGTGCTTCATGGTCAAATCAATCGATTAAGATCACCATCTTTTATGAAATATGCTAGTGGTTTAACCGTTTCATCTTCCGATTAGAATGAATCTTTATTCAATTCCAGTTTAGTTATAGTTGGACCAATGAATCAAACCTTGTGAATAAATCAAAGGTGGATCTTTAATGCCTTAGCCTCTTTTCTATTTTTGTCTTTCATCACACATAACTTGCTTCACTCTCGTGGATAATTCAGATTTTATCTCTCCCACCTAAACTAATTCCTATAAGTGTTCTTAACCCCAATCCCTGTGGATCGACCTCAGTCTTACCTAGTATTTTACTACTTCGCTACCTGCACTTGGGTGTACAATCTTCGGATTGTAGCATCGAGTTCTAGAGTCATTTAAGAATTCATAAATGTGGTCATTAACGACCAAGATTAAAACTCCAGCTCTTATAAGGATGATGATGATATAGCAATATCACCATCTAATCCAAATGAAGTTGAACTCCGATCAGTAAGAGACCATCTATAAACTCAAATTTTTGGCGATCCACTTACTAGTGTACGAACTTAGAGTCAAATAAAAGAGATTTGTAGTCAAGTATGCTTTACATCACAAATAGAACCGTCCAACGTAAATGAAGCACTAGCTGATGAAAATTGGATGTTAACCATGCTAGATGAGTTGAATTAATTTGTTCGGAATGATATATGATATCTTGTTCCACGTCCATCTGATAAGAATGTAGTTTGAACTAAGTGGATTTTCAATAACAAATCAAATGAACTTGGAAATATTATTAGGAACGAGGCTCGATTGGTTGCACAAGTGTACACTCAAATTGAAGGCATAAATTATGATGAAACCTTTGCACCAGTTACTCGCCTTGAATCCATAAGACTGTTCATATCTATTGCTTATTTTAAACGTTTTAAAATTTATCAAATGGATGTGAAATTGCTTTTCTTAATGGCCATTTACATGAGGAAGTGTATGTAAAACAACTCAAAGGATTTGAAGATCCAAAACTTCCAAATCATGTATTTCGACTTAAGAAAGCTCTCTTTATGGTCTAAAATAGGCACCAAGAGCATGGTATGATAAACTGACCCAATTTTTGATTAACCATGATTTTCAAATGGGAAGTGTTGATAAAACCCTATTTGTTAAACATTCAAACAATGATATTTTGATTATACAAATATATGTAGATGATATTATATATGGATCAACTTCTACTAATCTATCTTTCAAGTTTGCAGAATGGATGAAGTCTGAATTTAAAATGAGTATGGTTGGTAAACTAACCTACTTTCTTGGATTTTAAGTCAGACAGCTGAAAGAAAGTATCTTTTTATCTCAAACTAAGTATGCTCAAAGCTTAGTTAAGAAATTTAGTTTAGATAATGGAAGAAATTATGATTCTCCAATGAGTACTACACTGCGATTATCAAAATATGAACTTGGTAAAAGTGTAGATTCTCACTTATATAGAAGTATGATTGGTAGCTTACTGTACTTAACTGCTAGTAGACCTGATATTGCATTCAGTGTAGGTGTATGTGCTAGATATCAATCTGATCCCAAAGAATCACATTTAACTGTTGTCAAACGCATACTTTGATATGTTGCTAATTCAATTAATCTTGGACTATGGTATCCATGTGATACTTCATCTCAATTAGCAGGATATTCTGATGCTGATTGGGCTGATAATGTTGATGACAGGAAATCAATAAATGGTGCATGTTTTTATATTGGTAATTATCTTGTCTCGTGGATGAGTAAGAAACACAATTCAGTTTCTTTATCAACTGCAAAAGCTGAATACATCGCTGCGGGAAGCGCATGTACACAGCTTATGTGGATGAAAATAATGCTAGCCAATTATGGGATAACACATGATACTATGTACCTGTATTGTGATAACACTAGTGTAATTAATATATCCAAAAATCCCATTCGACATTCTCGGACAAAACATATTAACATTCGATATCATTATATCCGAGAACGAGTTGAAGAAAAGTAAGTTATGATGGAATATATTCATACTGAAAATCAATTAGCAGACATTCTTACTAAGTCACTTGATAATACAAGATTTTTTAAATTAAGAAATGATATTGGTTTGTGCTCTATGTAATTTTCCTTCCATATCATTTCATGCATTTAAAAAAAAATTGTTTTACGGCCAACCAGTTTATGACCAAACTGTTCGATTAGCCAAATAGTCTATTCGGTCAGCCGAACAGAGCGGTCATTCCAATTTAAAAGAGCTTGAAACCCTCTTTTTGTTTCATTCTTTTTCTTCTTTGGTCGACCGGTGCTCCTCTTCGGTTACCCATCTCATATTTATGCAAGTAAGAGTTGTGAGTTGATTTTTATCATTAATCTTTCTTGATTTTATCATTCAATCAACTCCATTCCTCTTTTAATCTAGTCTTTGTGGTTTGAAACCCTTATTTTTTGGATTTTTCTGTTGGAGTGTTTGTCTTGCAACATTTCTTCAATCTATTGTCATGGAACGCCATTCTAAATGAGCCGTTAGTAAATCCTATCCCAGCTCTTCCTCTCGTTCCATTCCGAGAGAGATTCGGACAATTCCACCACTGGAAGATGATCCCGACTATGTTTGTGATTTTTTATCTAGAGATATTATTGTAGAACGGTTTGTTAATCTCAATCACATTGCTAAATATGAGGTGCATTATCTTCTTTCTGAAGTTGGTTGGGAAAAGATTCTCCAATGGGGAGGAAATGCATACCGATCAATAGTCCAAGGCATGTATTCATTTATCTCGGAATTCTCTTTAGGTGATGACATCTATTTTAAGATTAAATTTTTAGAGGAAACGATGACAATCATACCCTCCACTATTGCGTCATTAATGAAAATTGACGTGGCAGATGATGGAATTTCAATTCCTCCCTTATTTGAAAAAATGTCTCAATCTGAAAAAAATATTGTTACCCGAGTTTTGTGTGGATTTGATGCGGATTAGAGATCGGAAAATGCTCTTCCTCTTGAAAAATTATTTCCTAAGTTTTGAGTTCTTCATCGTATCTTCACTTCCAATGTCTATCCTAGAGCTGAAATAAAACATATCTTACTCCCTTCATGTTACGTGTTTTGCATGTTGTTGCTACTAGAGTTCATATTTGTCTTCCTATGTTTATCTATTTCTACATTATTCACTATCACATACAGCCTAAGCATGAAAATTTGCCTTTCAGTTATCTTATTACTTCTCTTGCCCTAAATTTGCGTGTTCAAATTCCAACTGTTGAGGCACTGGAGTCCGAACTTCCTTTTAATAATTCTAATTTAAATATGATGACTTTGGAGACTCTACCTGAAGACGTGGTGTCTCTCAAGAATATGAGCATGATGAAGAAGGCGCTGAAGATGATGTGAATATGGATGATTTATTTGATGAGGTTGATGTTGAAGATGAAGATGACCCTGATTACAATCCATCTTATTATAATTCTCAGATTTCTGCCCTAGAACAGAGGATGAATTCTCTACATGTCTCTTAGGAAACTCTTGTTGCAAATCAAAAGCTTAGTATGAAATACATGAAAAAATATTTTCATCATATGAGCAAGAGTTTGAAACGTGTTGATCTTGAGATACCATTACCTTCCTCTTCATCTAGGTCAGAATGATTATCTTTTTATATATAGTTTGTAATGAATGTTTATGAGTACTTCTCTAGTAGACTCGGTATGCTAGACTCTGGTTCAGTATGCTACTATATTTTTAATATTATGGACTCATTATATCTACACTTCTTCCTTTGTCAAATTCTGACAAAAAGGGGGAGAGATGTTTTGCTATGAATTCATGTGTTTGATGTAGTATAAAAATTTTCCTTTCTAAGCATATGTGCAGGGGGAGCAGCATACTTCCAGGGGGAGCATATAAGATAAATTCTTTTTCAATAATGTCTATTAAAAAATTCTTTTATGGATGTTGAGAGTCGCTTGTAATGTAATATGCTGTGTTTTGTTACGAAATTGACAAAGGGGGAGATCGTAAGTGCTAAGCACAAAATGTGAGTGCTAAGCACAGTTTAGTTGTCAAATTTCGTAGATAATAGTATAGTGCATGAGGTTGTGTGAGCAAGTGTGAGCTCGCCTCAAGTATAAGGCTGCGATGTAGTCATAAATCTCGGTAAGACCGAGGTCGATCCACAGGTTATTGGAAAACAAGTTCCAAACTATTCCAGCAACTTAAGTGTGTAGTAATTTAAAGATTCAATTGAGATAAGTATGCTAAAACAATAACTTAGGAAAATTCAGTAATTAAGGTACTAAGGCATTCAAGGATCCACTTGTAGCAATCCCATGTCAATCCAATCAATCCAAGCATAGAGCACAACTAGATTTGAAGTCCTATCTCTCATCTAGTTGGAAAATAAAGCTTTGAAGCACATTCAATCCCACTCAAGTTGAACTTCTAAGTTCTAGTCCCATTCAACACATGTAGAATTCAAAATCATAGCCTTCGGAGTAACAGCCATGCCTATGGACTATGGCCTACTCAAGGGTTACTATAATTCGAATCTAAACAAGCAAAACATGATAATCTCAGAGAATTGCAAGGAATCCATGTCCGGAGCACATGAACTCTCATAAAACATCTAAAACTACCAACTTTAAGAACTAGAACATTCAAAATCCAAACTTGAAATCGAACTACTTGAATTAAACTAAATCAAACGTGAAATTGGCTATAAGCTTCACCTCTCAGCCTTAGTTGAGAGATTCTAGTCGAGCATTGTCATACTACAACTAGAACTCATAAAAGAAAACTAGAAAACATAAAAAAATCGGAGTTTGGAGGGTTGCAGACGCTCCACGACGGCTTCCTTCCTTTTCCACGAAGTTCCTTAACTTCTATGATGCCCTCGGAAGAGACCCTAGGTGTCCTTTTATAATGAGGAAGCTCTGTTGCGTCGGAATCATCTAGAAATTGTGTAAGGTTACGTACTGCATAGGAATTTTCGGAGTCCATATTAGAAACTACCCGTTTTTGCCTGTGGTCGACCAGTCGGGACCGGTTGGACTGGGCTGGCTGACCGGTCATGATCGGTTGGACTGTGTATTTTATAGGTCCAGTGTGCACAGGAGGCTTCCTGACTTGATGGCCGACTGGTAGGACCAGACTGATCCTGCGTCCAGGGAGTTTCCAGAGGGCGCCGACCTGTTGGCCGACCAGTCAGACCAACTGGTCCTTTATCCGGTGAATACAGAAGCATGGCCGGCAGGTTGGCCGACCGGTCAGGACCGGTCGGACCGGCTGTGTCCTTCTTTTTTCTTCTTTTCTTTCTTCTTTTCTCTCTTCTATTTGATTCCTCCTTTCTTTGGTCTTCCTTCAACCTTCATCCAATGTATCTAGATACGTTCTTTTGGTCTCCAATTGGGTGAAGGTCACTCTCATCCCTACAATCACAAAACAGGAGTTAGATGAGCCTTTTAAACATGCAAACCATGCACATAATGTGATGTAATGGGCAATCTTATGTATAAATTGGAGGTTCAACATCAAGCCAAGTTCTTTGAGAAGACAAGAGTCAACCTTAATAAACATATCAAGATCAAAACCATCGACTCTACAACAAAAGTTAGGGTAAAGCTTTAAAGATAAATCATATATACCAAAGGTAATATTGACCATAGGGATGACCCTAGGTTAGGTGATTTCATATGACTTTTAAATTAATCACTCTAAATCTCTTTTAAAGTCATATTTCAAGGAAATTCGGCTAGCCTAATCCTGTATTCGGTAAGCCCAAGAATCTTCGGCCAACCTGAGAACTTCGGTCAAGTTTCCAGCAAACGTAATTAGAAAATTCAGAAGATGTTCGGTCAGCCCAACCTTGTGTTCGGCCAACCGAACAGGCTTCGGTCAGCCTAAGAAAGTTTGGTCAAGTTTTCCAGATTCGAAACTGTTTTCTGGACCCGAAACTCGGGTCAACTGAAGTTCACTTGGGTCAGCCAAACCGACACTTGGGTCAGCCGAAGTTTGAACAAATTCTTATCCCGCGAAATCTGATAGCCGTTGGGATAAAACGGTTGAAACTTAGATTAGCCGAAGACCCAACTTTTTTGTTATAAATTGGGCTTTCTTCTCTCTATTTTTCATCAAGAAAAAGCACGAAAATACTATCTCTCTGGTGAAAAAGCCCTTCATTATAGTTTAGCTATCTAATCTTAATTCGTAGTTTATTTTATAGCTATCTCAGTTCTCTTCTCATTTAATATGATTGTGTAAAGAGAAGATTATTCTCATACTAGAGATAAGATAACTGAAATTGCAACTTTTAGGAAAACGCTTTTTAGAAATTCCTAGATCAATCTTGTTTGAGCTATATTGGTCTATCTTCTTTAAAGATCGGATCACTGCACCATTGAAGCTTCATCTCTGCTAAGCTTCATCATTTTCTACAAGGAAGAATGGTAATATCTTTCCATATTTTAGGTTTTGTTTGAGATAACCCGTGAAAATCACTTAAGGTTATTAATTAACCTGTGAAAATCACTTGAGGTTGTGTTGTGATAAGCTTGTGAAAATCACAATTTCTGTATCAGGTTTTAAAGGTGAACTGTGAAAACCTTTATATAATGGAAAGCTAAAATTATAAGGAGTAGTAATTCTGGGAGTGGAGTAGGTGCAAGTTATTTTAGCACCGAACCACCATAACTTTCTGTGTCGTGGTGATTGTTTAATTTTTTATCTTCTTATGTGCCTGATTATTTATGAAACCTTAATTTGTGACATAAGGTTGTCCTACTTGGATTTCTAAGTGATATAAGGTTGTCCTACTTAGTTTACTAAGTAAAAGGTTGTCCTACTTAATTTCTAAGTGAAAGGTTATCTTACAATTTGGTTTCAAATTGCTCTTTATTTGATTATTTGCTTTTAGATTGGTTAGTTGTATATTTATTCTTGCTAATCTTGTGATTAATACTCTAATTTATTTTAAGATTGCAAGAAGCATAATTGAATTGAGTTATCCTATTCACCCCCCTCTAGGACATTTATAGCTCCTCTTTTTCACCATTCAATACTTTTGCTTATCGAAGTATACCGTTTGGACTGTGTAATGCCCCTGCCACTTTCAGTGTTGTATATTGAGTATCTTTTCTGATATGGTAGGGAAATTTCTCGAAGTCTTCATGGATGACTTCTCTGTATTTGGTGTGACTTTGATGAGTGCCTTGGACACTTCAAAAACTATTTTGAGAAGATGTGAATAGAAGAACCTAGTGCTAATTGGGAGAAGTGCCACTTTATGGTGCAAAAATGAATAGTCATTGGTTACATTATCTCATCCAAGGGAATCGAGGTGGACAAAGCTAAAATTAACCTTATCACTAACCTTCCACCACTTAAGAGCGTATGGGATGTTCGGTTCTTCTTAGGACACGCCGGATTCTATAGGAGTTTCATCAAAGACTTTAGTACTTTCACTCGTCCTTTATATAACCTCCTGTTAAAACTAGAAAAATGCTCAAAGGGCAGTTTTTCCTGTGTTTCGTTATTTTAGAGTTTTGAGTATAGAAACATTCGTAGATAATCACAAGCAATCTCAAAGTATACACGAGAAAGCACCGCAAGGTGAATTTTATTCTAGAGATTTCGAGATCTTTTACAGTCCAGGCTGTGAACTGGTCACGAACCCTTAATTACATCAATGGATGATTACCCTTGATTAAAAGACAAAAGTAAATGAATGTATGCATCATAGATGAGTTAAATAAAGCATTGAAAGAGCATGAATATAAATAAAGCACAACATAGACAACATAGAGATTTTTACATGGAAACCCTTGTGGGAGAAAACCACGGCACAAAACGACAAGATTCCACTATGAATGCAGTTATACAATAGATGAAATATTAAAGAGATGGAGCCGGATAGATCGAGCAAGTAATTTAAATCATTAGGGATTATAGTCTTGAGTTCACGGTCATAAAGACCAAGTTTAGGATCTCTTATGGACCAAGCCATTGCTAAGACCAGTTAGATGTTGGTACCCATGCTCTTTCGGGTGTTTCTAGTTGAGTAGCAACCAGGATTTTAATCGAGTCATGTATCTCAGTGTCATCGGGCATCTCTATGGACGAAATGACTTTCAGGAATACACTCCACAGTTTCCATATAGTGCAACCAGTGCCATTGACCATCTCAATTTGGGATGGGTGACTTGCTGGAAGACACTCCATGGTTTCTCAGTGAAACCAGTGTCATTGACTGTCTCAGTTTGGGACGGGTGACCTGCTAGTGGCCTTCCATGGTTTCTCAGCACAACCAGTGCCATTGACCATCTTAGTTTGGGACGGGTGACCTGCTGGAGGGCCTTCCATTGTTTCTCAGAGCAACCAGTGCCATTGACCGTCTCAGTTTAGGACGGTGACCTGCTGGATGGCCTTCCATGGTTTCTCAGCGCAACCAATACCATTGACGGTCTCAGTTTAGGATGAGTGACCCACTAGAGACGCACCGTTATTACCTTAGCTTCTCAACCAATGAATCCCGATTTGGAGAGGATGTACATCAACTGGTCTTAAAATGAAGTATTTCAAATGTTTCAGAACTCTTTGATTACGGTTTTCGATGATAACCATAGTCCCTTTGATTTAGTTTCGTATTTCGATCCGGGATGAATAAAATTCATACAATGGATGCAAATGAGTACAGTACAAAGTAAATATGCTTGATGCATGCTCGAGGGAAGATCACATTTATACTAGATGTTCAGTGTATCAGACGAATCATGCATTTGATTTGATTAATCTACTTCATGTATATCTTTACATCATTGATATTTTGAATGATTGGATAATTTAGTTAAGCTGTGTCAAGCTATACTTCTTTGAGAAGTTCGAGTTTGATGGGCTGGATCAGCCATTTCTGATGCCTGTGAATGGCTAAGTATCGGGTCCGATAAGCGCCCGTTTATACCAATTTCTGATAAACAGTAGGGATCAATGTTCTATAAGTGTTAGATTCAGTTGTTTTATAGCATGAGGACATTAGCTTTACCTTCGTGTCTTTGAGATCGCGGTTGGTTTTACTTGGCAGTAATCGATTTCTAAGGCAACATGGCACTTCCCCAGGCTGAAAATGACTAAATACTGGACCTGTTTACTGTCTGATCGAGGCATTTGGTGAATACTAATCGCGATCTTCTTTAAATAGGGATGGATCATGTCCACGAGGATCGCAATGATGCTGGATCCACCCTGGCGTTAGTGCGATCACATTTCAATTCGCTTAGTGTAAGTTGATTCCCGAGCCAACATGGCACTTCCCAGGGCTGAAAATGACTAAGTATTGAGCCTGTTTACTGCTTAATTGGGGTATTCGAGGATACTGAGATTAGATAACCTCGTTGTAGTGCATGATTATGGTGTATCATGTCATGAAGAAGAGAAGTTTCTCTCGGGATCAGTTCAATTCCACCCGATTCTCCTCAATTTTGGCCGTTTTCGGTTCCTTCGGAAGGATTTTCGGAGTTTGCAAAATAGGCTAAGTGTTGGTCTTTTTTATTAAAACACTGATTTGAGTAATTTATCATCAACCATTGGAGAATTCGATCTGGAGGATGGAGAGATCTATCGGTGTGCATCTGGGAGAGGCAGCTTGATCGAAAATCGATTCAGATAGAAGGCGAGCCACACTGTGGACTATCCCACCTCCCAACCAGCGTCCAGGTGCATGGGGCGAGATGTGGGCGCATGTGGGAGGTGGTATGGGTGCATGTACCTAAGAGGTGGGCACATGTGTCCCCCCTCCCGGGCGCATGTGCCCAACTTAGTGAAAAATGGAGAGAGAAAATGGATCCATGCGCATGTGCTGTTCCACATGCCCCAGCCTCCCACGGTGGGTGCAAATGGGTTACAGACTTGATGTATTTTTCATATTTTCGGGCTCCCAAAGAATGGACGCATGTGCCCTCCGGACTTGGTGCATTTTGCATGTTTCCGGCGAGCAGAATTGGGCGCATGTCCCTCTTTGAAGTGGAAAAGTTCATCTACTTAGTGATTTTTGGATTTTTCCCATCTTCACTTGGTTCCGACGAGGGATATCCTTTTCCGGCGAGGAATTCCGATGAGGGAAAACTACCCAACGGTAGTGCAATTTTGGGTTCCGACAAGGAAATCCCTTTGCAAGAGTGTTTTGGATAATGAAGATGATAATGTCCTCCTTCTCTCAGCGAATGCAGGTACTATTTATAGTAGGGTTTATTGGGTCTTAGGTCCAAACAACAACCAGGCTCATGTCATAGAGAGAAGGGAAGCACGCGCATGCCAAGGGAGTGTGGGCATATGTGCTTATGGTGTGGGTGCATGAGCCCCTGTGGTGGGCGCATGTGCCACATTTCTCATTTTCTTGCATTTTAAAACTTTTAAAAATATTAAAAAGAGGAGAGAGAGAGAGAGAGAGAGAGAGAGAGAGAGAGAGAGAGAGAGAGGAAGTAGGCGCATGTTGTATGGGTGTGGGCGCATGTCCCCCCACCATGTGCATGTCTCCTATGACATACGGCCATATCATTTGTGGCATGTGCAAGCATTCCCCATACTTAGAAATTTTCAAGTTTAGGCTTTGATGGACAACCTCCAGAGGACAGCTACCTTTTCGGAGACTGAAGTTACTGACGACAAGCCACTTTTAAGTTGTGATTGACCCATGAAATGAACAAGGTGGGGTACGGATAGTCATCTGCTGTGAGTTTTGGTAGTTCTTTACCAATTTAGACCGTCCCGATCAGCTCCAAACAGGGGCAAAATGCACTTCAGTACACGCGGATAAAAGTATACATCGTACGGCATTCAAATTTGAAACTTAAGGGTTTTTGGACATTTTGAATCATTTAGTGGCCATCAGCATGTACAGTTCACTTCAGAAATAATATTTATATGCTTCCAGGCCCTATAATTGGATACGATTAGGGCAAAACGCATTTGGAAGCACGTAGGTAATAATATATGTTGCACGACTTTGAAACTTGCAGGTTAAGGGTTTTAGGCATTCTGGATCATTTGGGGGTGACCCGCATGTCCAGTTTCGCTCCAAAATGACATTTGTAGGTTTTGGTCACGACCGCGCATGTTAGGGTTGCGCCGGCATTTTTTGGGTATTTTCGATCTCGAAATTGGTCTGAATCATCGTAGATGGACCATTGGATGCTATTTTATAATTGGTACGAATTTGAGCCCCAACAAGTGCCCTCTGGTGTGCTGCACTGGGTGCTTACGTCAGGCAAGTGCGATGCACCTGTCCTAGGCTTAAGTATAAATACAGGGACTCACTGAGTCATTTCTTCATTTCCGAGAGTAGCGAAATTTCTAGAGGTGAGAGAGCTTCTTCATGGGGAGTGGGTGCATGTTGTCCCTTTGTGGGCGCATGTGCCCGTCTAAACTGATAATGGGCATATGAGATTTAGGCCCTGGGCGCATGTTGCCTCTCTTCATGGGGTATAGGCACATGTAGGAGAGCATGGGCACATGTGGCCTCATGACTTAGTTATTTTTCAAGATTTTTTATATCTCCTTTGTCCATGGTGAAGATCACGCACACTAGGCTATCCTTGACCGAATTTGATGCCATTTGTGGCTGCCTTACTCAATGTTTAAACATGATTGGGACTTAGTGCTTAGGGCTTGTAATATACTGCTTATGTTGGTCTTTACTGCCTGCAACTGCTCTTTTAAATAGCTCTATAATATGTACTTTCGAGCGAGTGCATATGTATAAATCAGGGTTAGTGCGAATTCGTACGCACTCCGAGTGTACATGCAGGGTTGCTATTGTATTTGTTGCGCTATGATATGTGCGCACTTATTTGTCGGATGTGCGCTCGAATTCCACTGTTTCCATATTCTTGCGGATCGTGACTTTATACATGTATTTATCGATGTGATTTGTGTGTGAAATCCGTGATTGGATGATGTGATGCTTACCTTATTGTGTTGCCTGTTACATTCGCTGGTCTTCTGTTTGATGTTCTTTTGTTTGCATGTTATAGTGAAGCATGGCGACAGTAGCAGGATTTTCTGGTGAAGCTTCCAAGTTGCAAGTTTCTGGCCCTTCGTCCACACGACTCGGGAAGAAGAGGGTTGCTGATCCATCCTTGGTAGAATGTCGCTCGTACTCCTTTAAGACAATTGAATCCGAAGTGAAGGATTTCTTTGGTCGTATTAAGCAGCTTTCCCATGAAGTATTACTGCGTATATACGTAGATAAGACCGCGCCTGAGCCTCCTTCGCAAGGGACTGAACATGAATGGTCTGCTTGGTATTGTCAGCTTACTAGTACTCCGAATGTCGTCGAAGCAGGTCCTAGTATGCATGTCTAACATTCCGAGGATGATCAAGAAGGTCAGAAGAAGAAGAAGAGACGAAATTGTGGTAAGAAGCCGGTTGAGGAAGTCGACCAGGTGGAGCAATCGCCGCAGCTTGTTGATTCGACGAATGATCGAATGAAGATCGGCTGGAATAGAAATAAGATCATCACGACATGCGGTTTCTCCATCGTAAACCCCTTACCAGTCGAGTCATCACGCATGAAAAATCTCTTATAAGGCATAGGCCCTTCCCGAGTATCGAACCGTCCAACGTTCAAGGCCCTTTTCAATTCTACGGGGTTGAGAGGTGAACATCTGCCCCTGAGCAATTGTTAACTACCTTACTGGTTGACGATGGGAGAGAGCAGTGGGTAGGTCTCCTGAGAGAAATAGTTTTCCTTGCGCCTACTTGTGATCCTCACGCTCTTCAAGTTCGTTATTTTGAGACAATGCAGCAAAGGTTTTGGCATATGGACAAGACGACGATGTGGGCGATGAGGAGCTTTCGTACGTATTGGGGTCCCAAAATGTTAAGGTCCTTAGAACAGATAAAATGGTCACGCACCTCCAAAAGAATCCCATAAAACGCCTCCCGGTGCACACAAAAGCGGAGATTTACAAAAGTTCCCTTAGCCAATTTCGACTAAAATCTCTGGCGGGCCCTGCGAATCACCACGATCGGAACCGCTCGAAATCGAACCCATAACTTCATTATGATTTATGATGAACAATGCATGTACTTTCATCATCAAGCGGGCCCCACAAACTCATCGAAATTCAAAACCCAAGTGGTGGAGTGTAAAAGTCCGTCAACACATCTATAAAACCGGGCTCCCACGCATCCATAAATTCGGGTACCCACGCACCCAAAAAATCAGGAAAATTAGAAAACTCATTTCTGGGTGCATGGAGTCCCACGCTCCCATAAATTCAGGTGTCCACGCACCCAAAAATTCGTCAAAGTTCAGAAATTGATTTAAAGGGTGCATTGCCTCCCACGCACCCAAAAATGGGTCCACGCACCCATAAATTCAACAGATTTCAGAAGTGTTATTTCAGGGTGCAGGAGGTCCCACGCACCCATAAAACTAGGGTCCCACGCTTCCATAAATTCAGCAAATTTTAAGATACATTTTGGGGTGCGTTAGAGCTCTGCGCATCGATTTTGGGGTGCTCGGGAGGTATTTTAGGGGTGCGTGGTACGTGACAGCCGCTCATTAGCCGACTTCCGGTATTTTTGGGTATAAATAACCCATCCGACTGTTCATTTCTACGTTTTGAGAGAGAGAGAGAGAGAGAGAGAGAGAGAGAGAGAGAGCTACTATCCTCTGAGTATTCGAGATTCCCACCGAAAAACTCTCGCTAGAATACTTTTTCGATCGCCGGAAACCCTTCTCGGTCGTCGGAATACCTTTCTGATCGCCGACATCTTCCACCGGAAGATCACTTTGACCAAGACTACTACAGGTCTAAATTCTGAAAAATCATAAGTGTGGGCACACACCCATAAATTCGGTCCCACGCACCCGAAAATCATCCCACGCGTCCATAAATTCGACGTAATTCGAATAAGTGGATTGGTGTCCCACGCACCAGAAAAATGGTCCACGCGCCCATAAATTCATGTCCCACATGTCCATTAATTCGACATGAATCAGACAAGTGCATCGGACTCCCACGCACCCGAAAATGGCCCACACACCCATAAATTCGGGTCCCACGTGTTCATAAATTCGATGAAATCCAGATTTGCATATTCGGTCCCACGCACCCGAAAAATGCCCCACGCATTCGTAAATTCGACAAAAATCAGGCACTTAATTTAAAGGTGTGTTGGAGCCCACGAACCTATAAATTAAGTCCCACGCACCCAAAAAATCAACGAATTACAGAACATGTTTACGGGTTCACCGGACTCAATTTTAAGTATTTTCAAGTTCTGTTTGAGCCTATTTTGGGTATTTCAAGCGTTCCGGACGTAAGGGAATGGTCAAGTGGCCATTTTGGGATCTTTAAATGAGCAAAATTACGCATCTTCGAGGTTTGACCCGATTCGATGCGTTGAATGAAATGACTTCTCGGAAAGAAGTCGCTAGCATCCGGAACTATACAAATACATCATTATTCCTAGCTGCTGTAAGAAATGATATGGTTAAGGTCAAAAGCTAGACAAATGGGATTATGGTTATCACGATAAACCATATCAAAGAGTTTCAATTCGCTACAAAGCAATTGTTATGAACTGCCACAACACAACAGTTGATGCCCTACCCATTCCGTCGGTTGGTTACTCAGGTATACACAACTGTAGATTGGACTTCCCGAGGTCACCTGTCCATACATGACAGGTGCGGGCCCAGAGTTGTCCTTCTCAGTCATAAACCTTGATAGTCCCAGCCCGGATCCCCGGTCAAAACATGGGACATAGACATCTGACTAATATAAAGATGGTTCAGTCCATAACAAAACAAATACAGGTCTCTACGACTACAAACTCTAAGACCATAGTCCCTGCTGACTAGTCTTCTGCCTTTTAATCAAGGGTCATCGATCATTCGATGTAATTAAGGGCTCGTGCCAGATCACGGCCTGGAATGTACAAGATCTCACGATCTCTGGAATAAAATTCGCCTTACGATATCTCTTCTTTTGTACCTTTTGTGAATTCTTGTGATTGTCTATGAATGTTTCTATTACTTAGAACCTCAGAGCAACATTACACAGAAAATGCCATCGCATTCATTTTCTAGTTCTAACAAACTGGCGACTCTGCTGGGAAATTCAAACCTAGAATCTCTGGTTAGCTCTGAGTATAAAAACACTCTAAGATTAATCATTTGCAGACACAAATGTATACACAGGAAAGCTAACGTGAGGCATAATGTTTCGGCTCCTTCACGGGCGCCAAACTGGCGACTCTCAATGGGAACGTTCTTCCCTTCATCTTTAAGGCAATAGACATGAAAACAAAGGTTTTCAAACCCACGAACTCCCACAACTACATGTATTTGTCTTCTTTTGGCTTATTTCTATTAGATTATGCACCGCGATTGATGGGTTCATGCTCCCTACTGCATTTATGAACTGTTCTAATGATTTTTGGACACTGCAGAATTAGTGAGATACTAAAACAGACAGAAGAAATGGCATGCTCAATGACGAGTTCGTGCACCTTTCTTGCCGCCGGAGGCTTTAGCTTCTCTCATTTCACCGCAACTGTAACAGCTAGCCCAAGCTCAGAGTGACAGTTGGTTGAGACCCGAAGACAGAAGAAGGAACAGAAGAAAACAGCCATCATAGCTGCATATAAGAAAGTGAATGTGGAAAAATCTCGTCCGTTGGTCAGGAGACAGTGGCAGCCGAAGCAGGGGTAGAAGATCCTTATCAACTGCCAGGTTATATCAGCCAAACCCGCAATGCCTGCAATGACAGCCGAGCAATTCCCGCCATTGCCCAAGACCGCTTGCACCTCACAGAAACCAACCAGGCCCGCGCATGTAAAGAAATCCAAGCCCATGACAACCCTTGAACCAAAATAGAGGCCGGCTTAGAAAATCCCGTCGGCATAAGTGTTAATGGTCCAAGTGCCCGAAGAAGAAGAAGAAGTACCGTATGAAGCAAAAGAGTTACCTCCATTCCAAGATCAGATCGATAGATTGGTTGAGGTTAATCGCGAGACAAACGATCGCATAAGGGCTATTTAAGAAGCCTTGACCACTCTAATAGCACAGAATGCCGCCAGAAGTATCGCGCCGCCCACTCATCAGTCGGTAGAGGAATCCTAAGGGGCATCGGAAGGTCCGGCCGAGCCTGAACTGCCCGTCCAACTCAGGGTCACACCAATAGAGTTGCACCACTTTTCGCATCTCACATGTCACGAGAAGAGTTATCCCAGACGATAGCCCACTATGATGCAGCAAGAAAAAGAGAAAGAGAGGAGAGGCAGCTATAAATATCGGGTCCTGTACCCACCAGAGGTAGAAGAGGTACCGTTCTCGGCCAATTTCAGATGCCCAGACTTCGGAAAGTTTGACGGCAGAGGATCACCGGAAGAGCACATCACCCACTTCTTGACTACATTAGGAAATTGGTCTGCAGTCTCGCAGTATTGCATGCGGCTGTTCGAATCTACCCTGACAGGGAAAGCCTTTCAATGGTATCTGTCGTTACCAACCAGCTCTATAAGGACATGGGAGCAAATGTAGGACACCTTCATCTCAAAATTCTTTGCGACAGAGAGGGAGATCTCGTTAACAGACCTAACATTGGTCAAGCAGAGAAATGGTGAACCAATCGAGAAGGTCATCGACCGATGGGGAACCACAGCGGCTCAATTTCGTGAATTACCCAGCGAAGGCGAGCAGATGAAGATGTGTTTAAGGGATTTAGACCCGATGATCTTGTACGGATTGTCAGGTAATACCTTCAACTCCTTTCACGAGCTGGTAACGAAAGCGCATCTGGTAGAGGAGGCAGCATCCCGGGTAAACTTCAGACCCGAGAGACAGATGAGAGAGATGGGGAGAGTAGTAGAGACCCATCAAGTCGATAAGAGCAGGGACCAGAAAGACCGAAAATGTCCCGCTGTCGATCACAAGCCGGAGACAAAAGCAATGGTTGTCCAAGACAAGGGTAAAAGGCCTTATGCACCCAAACGCGTATCAATAGCAGAAAGAGAAAGGGCGAATGGCCCATACACATTCGATATGGCCGATCTAGTTTCGATCATGGAATAATTGATCGAGGAAGGCTTAATGAGTCTACCAGAACCTGTCCGTCCCCATGAAGCTGGACGAATAAACGATCCCAAATACTGCAAATACCATCAATGTGTCAGCCACAAGACGAAGATTGCTTCTCCCTAAAGGGAAGGATACAGGGGTTGATCAGTTAAGGGGTCATCAGCATGAAGGTACCTAAGACAGTAAAGGAGACAGCCTGGACAATTTCAGCAATCCCAATAGAAAATGACATCAACCAACCGACTTCATTCCCTGAGCCGAAGGAACCATGGACTAGTCAGTAGCAAGAAAAGACTCGAGAACAGACAAAGGCTCGTTAACCGATGCGAAATATTACAACCTGTCTGATAGCGGTAAAACCAGTAAAAAGCCCGATGTAATGAAGAAAGGGCAATGGGCAAAACCTCAAGTTGAGAAGTTTGTGCAGAAAAGTAAACCTCAGCCCATCACTCAGGGAAGATCCCAATATCAGTTGAAAAATCAACTTCAGCCGATCACGAAGAAGTTTTATGTGGTACCACAACATTTGCGTCAGTCAGGATAGTCTGTGTTAAAACTGATCTCAGATCAACACATGAGCGTGCTCAGGTCCAGCTTCAATATGTCAGTACCCAAGATAGGAAGAGCCAAGCCATTCCTGAAAGCTCCAAGTTAATTCATCGTGACGTCAAGAGATATCGCCCAGAAAGATATCAAGTTTCACTCAGGGCCAAGTCAGCCATTACCATCAGAAGAGAGAGAAGAGGGAAAAGGATCTGCCCAGCCCCGACCAATAGAAGAAAAGAGATATAACAGAGCCAGCCGGAAGATTATGAGGAATATGGGATTCTTCGGCTAAGGTTTATACATAAAGAAGAGATTGCTAGCTCCATTTGAAGAGTATAAGCAAGTATACAGAAACGGAGAAGGTCTAGGAGCTAAGGCAAGTGTAAATATGGTGACCATCGGCCCGGTAGAAGAAATTCAAGTGCAAGATTCTATCGACATTATCCAGCCAAGTGTTGCACCCGTGTAACTAGAAGATGGTGGACAACTGACGATTGATGAACTTGAAGAAGTGAATTTAGGCACCCTCGAAGAACCCAGGAACACATATTTGAGCAGAAACGTCCCGAAAAATGAAAGAGAGAGATACATACAGTTGTTGAAGGAGAATAAGGACATCTTTGCTTGGACATATTTAGAAATGTCGGGGCTCAGTCCGACAATTACCATGCATAAGTTGAGTATCATGAAGGAAAAGAAGCCAGTGAAGCAACCTCAACGACGTTTTCACCCTGACATTGTACCCAAGATTGAAGAAGAAATTAAGAAACTGATTCATGCCGGGTTCGTTCGAGAGGTGAAGTACCCTCGATGGATTTCAAACATCTTGCCAGTCAAAAAGAAGAGTGGACAGATCCGAGTTTGCGTTGACTTCCGGAATCTTAATGAAGCCTGTCCTAAAGACGATTTTCCTTTGCCGATTCCAGAATTATTGATTGACAGCACAACAGGATATGCAGTAATGTCCTTCATAGACGGGTATTCGGGATATAATCAAATTCGCATGGCCCCGAAAGATGAAGAAGCTACGGCCTTCCGCACAACTCTCGGCATCTTTTGTTACCGCGTAATGCCCTTCGGGTTGAAGAATGCAGGGGCAACGAATCAGCGCGCAATGCACGTTATATTTCAAGATATGATGCACAAACACGTTGAATGCTATGTAGATGATTTAGTTGTGAGGTCAGCTGATCATGAACAACACAGGGAACATCCGAGACAAGTATTTCAGTGGTTACGCAAGAAGAGTCTTCGTATGAATCCGCTAAAGTCCGCGTTTGGCAAATTCTTGGGCTTTGTTGTCAGTCACAGGGGCATAGAGATCGACCCCGCCAAGATTAAGGCCATCAAAGAAATGTCGCCACTGAAAAATCTAAAACAGTTGAAGAGTTTTCAAGGTCCCGTGGCATATCTGAGAAGATTCATTTCGAACTTGGCTGGTCGTTGTCAGCCGTTCTCCCTGCCTCAACAAGAAAGATGTTAAGTTTGAATGGGATGACACTTGTCAGAAAGCTTTCGATTCACTAAAAGAAATGCTCGGGAATTCTCCAGTTCTCGCCGCCCCAATTAAGGGAAAGCCGCTGATTTTATACATCGTAGTAGGTGATAACTCATTGGGGGCACTCCTGGCACAGAAGAACGAAGAAAAGAAGAAAAAATGCGCTATATTACTTAAGCTGCACTCTGGTAGGGGCCGAATTCAACTATTCAGCAATTGAGAAGATATATCTCGCTCTCATTTTCGCTGCGAAAGAAACTTAAGCATTACTGCCTCTCGTACCAAATAACATTGATATCCAAGGCGGACCCGATCAAATTCCTCATAAAATCGGCCTATGCTGTCCAGGATGCTTAGCAAAGTGGGCCCTTCTCCTCTCTGAATTCCACATCACATACGTCCCAGCCCGAGCTATTAAAAGATAGGCAATTGCAGATTTTCTCGCTGCACATCCAGTCTCGAGCAGTGAAGAAATGGAATGCGATCTCCCAGATGATCAGGTTATGATGGTCGGAGAATCACAACTCTGGCAGATGTATTTTGACGGAGCCTCCAGGTCAATGGGGGCAGGAGCAGGGGTTATATTTATCAGTCTACAGGGAGATTTGCTGCCCTACTCATTCACGATCATGCCAGCTTACACTAACAATGAAGCAGAATATCAAGCCCTCATCATCGGATTACAGCTCGCCTTAGAGATGCGACTCAAAGCAATACAGATCTATGGTGACTTCAGGCTAGTTATCGGACAGC
Source organism: Liriodendron chinense (assembly GCA_003013855.2). Taxonomy (NCBI): domain Eukaryota; kingdom Viridiplantae; phylum Streptophyta; class Magnoliopsida; order Magnoliales; family Magnoliaceae; genus Liriodendron; species Liriodendron chinense. Next base: position 3,502,184 of record ML058463.1, on the reverse strand, counting down.
TGATGACAGAATATGAGGTCCACAAACTTGAGTTGTCGCCCTTCTGCTACCAAGCGTAATCACTGTTTGACCAGTTCGTAACAACAACATTTCACATATACTGAGGTAGGAGAATGTACAGGCCGATGCATTGGCCAGACTAGCCGCCGCTCTGGCTAATCCTAGGGGCAGTCCACTTCAAGTAACAATTAAAGAAAGAAGGATTCTACCGACAGTTGTACTGCGTGGTGGTGAATCAAGCGTGAACCCCATCTGTTGCTTTGAAATCACAGGAGAAAATGACTGGAAAAGGCCATTCATCGACTATTTGAAATATGGATTTTTACCAGAAGAGCCCAAGATGCGCACGCAGGTCAGGAGACGCGCTGGTTCATTTATAATACAGAATGACATCCTTTACAAGCGCTCGTATGAGGGAGTGCTGCTACGCTGCTTGGACCAAGATGAAGCGTGTGCCACATTAAAGGAAGCTCACGGAGGAGAGTGTGGTGGTCACCAAGGAGGCAAGAATTTACATCATCGTGTCCGACACATGGGATATTATTGGCCCACAATGGCAAAAGATGCGATAGGATATGTCAAGAAGTGCCATCAATGCCAGATCCATGTAAATATAATACACTCGCCATCGGAAGAGCTACATCAATCAGTGATATCTTGGCCTTTCGCTGCCTGGGGCATGGACGTGATCGGACCAATCAGCCCACCCTCATCCTAGGGGCATCAGTACATCCTGGCCGCAACGGATTACTTTTCCAAATGGGCCGAAGCGGTGGCACTTAGGAATGCGAAGGCTAAACATGCTGAAGGTTTCATTCGTCATACTATACTATACCGACATGGTATCCCCGAGAAGATCACCACCGACAATGGGATACCCTTCAAGAATGCCACTATCGACAAGTTGTGTACGAAGTTCAAGATCAAGCACTGCTATTTGACACCTTATTATCCCTCTGCGAATAGGCTGGCTGAAGCTTTTAATAAGACTATCGTGAAGATTCTAAAAAAAACAGTAGTAGAGAATAAGAAAGATTGGGACAAGCGTCTGTCCGAAGCCTTATGGGCGTATCGGACAACATATCGCACTACTACTAAAGCCACACCTTACTCCTTAATATATGGTACGGAGGCAGTAGTCCCGATGGAGATACATGTTGAGTCACTACGAGTCGCACTCCGACACTCCTTGACGACCGAGCACAATGCCAAGATCAGAATGACCGAACTTGATGATTTAGATGAAAAGAGGCTTGCTGCTCAGCAAAAGCTCAAAATGTATCAAAAACAAATCTCAGCCTCATATGATAAATGAGTTCGCGGTAGGTCGTTTAAAAGGGGTGACTTGGTGCTAATGATGAAACGTCCAGGCACTGGCTCAAGGTCCCAAAAGTATATTCGATTTGAAATGGGATCCAGTGTGTATCATCAATGAAGTATATTCCAATGGAGCCTATCGGGTAATAGATTGTAAAGGACAGGGCATCAATTCGCTGGTGAACGGTCGATTTTTGAAAAGATATTATACTTGACACAAGCTTATCGTTGTTGTGATTTGTAAACACCCCATTAGAGGGAACGTGTAACGAAATGGATACCAAAAGAAACGATACCGCATAATGATTAAATCAAAATACTAATCATCTGTTTCAGTGCTTGCACAGGTATCAGAAAAGTCATTAGGACTCGGGACACGTCAAGTATGGCACCCTGCCCTTTTTAAGATCATCAAGAATGGGGATAAGCCCTTAACTAAGACTTGATCACATCCTTGTTCACGTAAGCACTACTTCGCAACCCTATACTTGGGGAGTGAACATTGAACCACAGGGATTAGGGTTAAGAACACTTAGAGGAATTAGTTTAGGTGTGAGAGATGAAATCTGAATTATCCACGAGAGTGGAGCAAGTTGTGTGTGGTGAAAGACAAAAAATAGAAAAGGGGCTAAGGCATTAGGGATCCACCTTTGATTTATCCACAAGGTTTGATTCATTGGTCCAACTATAACTCAACTGGAATCAAATAAAGATCCGTTCCAATCGGAAAATAAAATGGTTAAACCACTTGCATATTTCAGAAGAGTTGAGATTCACAACCTATAGCTTTCATCAAATCCTGTCACTAGACTTGACTACGACCAATGATTAGAACTCTAATTAAATCAAAATCAATCAGCAAACAACTATTTCAGATTATAGCAAAATATAAGAACTTTAGTTGAATGAGTTCCCACGGGAAAATCAGGCCATTGTACACAAGGCAATCAAAGGGTCTACCATGCCCGGAGTCGATGATAGATCAATAAAGTACATAAGCATAACCAACGCTCAGAAGATAAGCTACTAAGTTTAGAATCACTAAGAATCACATGAGCCCGGAGTCATCAAGAGATCAAAGTAAAACTGAACTAGTACTTGATTCAAACTCATGGTAAACTAAATTCTTCAATTAAAACATAAAAAGGAAACCTAGGTTATATCAATCCATCAAAAACAAATCAAAAGCTTCACCTCTTAGCCCTAGCTAAGAGGTTTTAGTTCATCTCTAACATCCTTGAACTAAAAGCCTTAAAAACATAAAAACTATTAAAACTGAAAGAAAAACTAGAAAAACTTGAAGTAGAAGCCATCTTCTAAGCTTCCTTAATGATCCCCACGTCCTAGCATGCCCGGGTATGAAGAGGAGAAGTCCTATTTATAGATTGGCACAGAAGATTCCAGATTGCACAAGGAATTACGCAATTGCGCAGAGAAAATTGAAGCTTCACGGACACTCTGTTATGCTGCAGACCTATGGACGACCGGTCTGAGCCTATGGACGACTGGTCGCACGACCAGTCTCAAAAACACATAATCTGTCCAAAGAGTTTTCCTAAATTCCAACCCGCAGTTTTAATTCAAGGACCGGTCGCAAGACCGGTCTGAGCAGTGGACGACCGGTCGCATGACCGGTCGTGAATGGTCTAGTGAGATTTGTAGTAGAGTCCCCTTCTGTTGAGTGTTCAGACCGGTCGGACGATTGGTCCTGGGCTATGGACGACCGGTCTGCAGTGTATTCTTCTGCCTTCTTTTCTTCTCTCCTTTGCCTCTTTCTTCCACCCTTTCACGCTTGGTCTTGTGATCTTTAATGCTTGTAAATAGCCTCTTTAAGTCTTCAATTGATAAATCCTCTCTCTTATTCCTGCAATCACAAATCCATGCATTAAATTAGTCTTTAAATCATGAAAACCATGCATAATGAGTGATGAATTGGGGTTAGAATATGCACAATTAAGAGCTCAACATTCGACCTCGGTCTCACCGAGTATTTTACTACTTCGTTACCTGCACTTGGGTGTGCAATCTTTGAATTGTAGCAGTTTGGCATATTTTGAGGATTGGGATGATCCTATGATCCGTGACATTGTCAATGCCTTAAGAGAAACTTCACCGGTGCCCAAAAAGATTCCTTCCACGGGGTGTAAAACTGAAGTATCAATAGTGGAAGCGCCGGTAGAATCCGAAAATGTGGAGACCATACCAACTTATGAAAAAAAAGTACAAGTCTCCACATCTCTTTGGTTTGTTCAAACTGAAGAGCACCATCCCTGGGATGATCCTTATTTAAATAATTTTTTTCCCAGACAAGTTGGAAAGGAGATTTATATTTGTTGAATTCCAACAAAAAAAATCCTCCTTTCCTAACACATGGGATGATAACTTTGAGAAACCTACTGAACTTTAGGGATTTTCAATGGATTATAATGATGAACATCACCCATGTGCACTATGAAGCAGGATGGTGGATGGTATTACTAAAAACCCTTTTACTCGACCTTATAATCCTGCTAGATTCCATTCCTTTGAATGATCTTGTGTATCAAAGATTCTGACGGAGGTTTTATATTATTTTGAATTATTTAATTGTCGGAGTTGTAGACTTCCATGATCAATTCTCTCAGGTATTCTCGTTCTCACCCTCTTTTATTTTTATCATTGCTCTCATGTTATTTCCCATTGCATATCTTTTTACATTAAGGACAACACAAGATTTGGTTGGGGGTAAGATTCCTAGATGAATTTAGTATTTTGTGACATTTCGATCAAAATTTTGTAGTGAATTTTTCAATTTTTTTTTAAATTCATTACTTTTTTGGAAAACCTTGTTTATATGCACTTGGGATGTCTTAAGTATGAAAGGATGTGAGATGAATTGATATGATTTTAAGATCTCTAAATTAGCTTAATATAATAGTTTTTTATATGAATTTTCTTATTTTTATGATCAATAGAAAATTTGAACACTTTTGAGCCTAGTTCGTGTAACCGTGTTACACGATTCTCATGGTTTGAAAGGATTATGTAGATTTGTAGATCGGCTAGACTGAGATTTAAGGTGTTAAGGAACCAAGCCGGGGAACTTTGTCCATCCTTGTTCATGAGAAATAAGAGAAAAGAATGGAAGATATGAATTTTTAAAAAATCTTATCTCATATATATGAAAAGAAAAAAAAAGTGATTATGTTGAATATTTGTTGAAAATTTTCTGAAAAGGGCTACCTATTACCAACCAGGGGATGGTCTACCCGTAACCAAAACTGAAAGTGGGAAGTAGTGTGAAAGCCATCAAAGGAATGATAAGGCAAATTTTTGTCATAGGCATTTGGTTGATCTGTATACTTTTAGATATTTAGTTTTGTTGATTTATGAAGAAGGTAATCCTGGAAATTCATGAGATGAACATTCACTATGCACACTAGGTTAACTTGTTCGGATTCATCTATTTATCAATCAATCGGTGGGGATTTCATGTGAACACTCGTTATGTTTAGGGAGTTTAAGATTTCAACTTTTATCGCCCGATTTTTTTCTGAATTTTGCACTTGTATATCTTGGAGTTTATAGAAGTGTGGTTTTCGAAAGAGAGTTGGGTTTTAGAAAGTTGGATTTGTTTCACACATGTTTTGCTCAAGACTAGAAAAATGCTGGTTGGGGGTGTGTTGAGCTCTGAATTGTGCATATTCTAACCCTAATTCATCACACATTATGCATGGTTTACATATTTAAATACTATTCTAATACATGTTTTTGTGTTTATAGGAATCAAGAGAGACTTCACCAATATGATGCCAAATAAGTCACTTTGTATGGCTTGAAGATTAATAGGATAAGTGCCAAGAAGTGAAGGAAAGATGCAAGGAAGAAAGAGAAGAAAAGAGAAAAGGTGTAGAAAAAAATGCATTGTCGACCGGTTGGCCACAATCATCGACTGGTTAAAAATTCAGTTTTTGGGGTGAAATTCCTACTGAACTCGGTGGACTAAAAAGACCCATCTTTGACCAGTCAGCCGACCGGTCGACAGGAGGCCCCGACAGGTTGGTGGATGGGTCAACAGCACACCCGGATTCAAATTTTAATTAAAGTAGTTGGGTTTTTTTAGCTTCGACCGGTCGACAATCGCCTCAATGTGCCTAAATCCTTACGCAATTCTCGAAGATTCCAACTCGGTGGTGGATTTTTGCTATAAAAGGACACCTCTACATTGCTCATAAATCATCATAGAAGGCTAGGAAGTTCGTGGGAAGTGGAGACGAGCGTCGTGGAGCGTTTGCGACTCCTCAAACTAGGATTTTTATAGTTTTTCTATATTTTTAGTAGTTTTTCTTTTGCGTTTTAGTTTAATCTGTTAATGGTTGGCTAAACCTCTTAGCTAGGGCTAAGAGGTGAAGCTTTTAGTTATTTATAATCCTTAATTCGAATTTCTTCAAATACTTTTAGTTTTATGAAGAACACATCTAGTTCAAGTTTGAAATATAGTTGGTATTTATAGTTTAATCTTCTATCTCTTGTGATTTTGCTTACATGGGATGTTTTGATTTACTGAGATTGATCAATGGGGTCTTGATTAATAGGATTTTGAGTTGTAGAGATCTTAGATCCATCATGATATGTTGGATGTTGGGGATCTTGCAAACTAAGTTTCCTAAGTGCTTATCTAGAGCTAAACTAGAAGAAGTTCTTACTTTGAGATATGTGTTTATGTATTGATTTTAGTTCAATAGAAGTTCAATTCATGCTTCTAAATCAAGTCTAGTGACAAGGCTTGAGGAAGAATCATGAATATGTTCTTGCTTGTTTTGTGAAGGATTGAGTTGTGTGATTGAATACACCTAATGCCTTAGTTGTTATGAAAAACCATATCAGTGGATGATCCATCTATGTTAAATGCATTATGAAGATTTGATTGCTCTATATGCTGATTAGATAGGGATAAAACTCTGATTCCAATTGAGTTATTGGTTTGAATCATTTGAATTGGCATTGTGAATGATTATAAGTGGATCTTTGGCGCTCGAGTGCTTATTTGCTTGATTTAGTTCTAAAGTAGATAGTTTTATGTTCTTAAATTTCATTCATCATTACAAATCCAAATTTAGCCTATCCTAGTTGTAAACTTTTGAATTGTTATGACAATCCCTGAGGATCGAACTCGGTCTTACCGAGAATTATTACTACTTCGCAGCCTTGCACTTGAGGCGAGTGAACAATGAACCAAGAGAGGAGAGGAGGAGCAAGGAAAAAAGAGAAGTAGAATGGAATAAAAATTTGGAACTCAGAAGGTCCGATCGGTCCTGACTGGTCAACCAGATGCCTGACCGGTCATTTGATAGGTCGACGAAGAAGACAAGGAGGCTGGATTTTTTGAAGAAGCTTGCTGGACCTAACCCAGGCCAATTCAACCGGTCATGACCGGTTGGCCATAGTCAGAAACGACAACTTCTAAATCCAGAAATCCGACTTTCTTTATGCACTGCGAAAGGTTTACGCGGATTCTGGAAGATTCTTCGTCGGTGGAGCCTCAAAGTTATAAAAGGACACCTCCACTTCGTTCCTAAGGCATCGTAGAAGAGTTCTAAAGCATTGGGAGGAGGAGAAGCATGATTTCAGAGTTCTACAAGTCCCTCTTCTTAGAATCTCTCTAGTTTTCATGTTTAGCTTAGATTTTCTATTTTATTCTATCATGGTTGGCTAGGCCTCTTAACTAGAGCTAAAAGGTGAAGCTTGTAGTTATCTTAGATGTCTTAATTCGTTTTTAAGGTTTCAAAGTTTAGATTTTATGTTAAATAATGGTTTGTTTCAGTTTGAATAAAATTCTAAGTTGGTTTTTCTTTAATCTCTTTGATGACTCATGTAATGTTTAGAATAATTAAACTTAGATTCTTAGTTATTATGCAAGATCTAGACTTATATGCTTCAAGGAATCGAATTCAATACGCTCTAGAGCTTGGATCTTCATGAGTGAATTTCAAACCAAAGTTCTATCTTTTCTAAAAATTCTGAGATATGTGTTGGGTATTAGTATAATTTGAATCAAGTTCAGATTATGATGTTAGTTGAATCTAGTAACAGGATTTGATGTTTATTATAGTTGTGATCTTAATCTATTGGAACTAGGATTGTCCTATGTAATTGAGTGTGCACAATGCCTAACTTGAATTGAGGGAGTTATGTTGATGTGCAACACATATATTGGATTGTTTGATGTTATAACCGCTCTATAATCTGGCTAGATAAGATTGAATTCCAATTCTAGTTGTGTACTCAATCTATACAAATTATACATTAAGGATAGCTATAAGTGGATTCTCGGTGCTCTAGTATTCCTTTTAGATTGTTAAACTCATCTTAAGTTTACAGATTGCTCATCTACATTCAAATTCCAAAATAGTTTGTTTTAATTCGATTTCAATTTGAGTTGTTCGAAGGAGTTTTGTGAATTCCTAATTGATCCCTGAGGACGATCTTAGTCTCTACCGAATTATTACTACATCGCAGCCTTGCACTTGAGGCAAGCAAACATCTAGTAAGTTATACTGTTATTACATGTGAATCGATGCTTGATATTATAATATTTGGTTTTTAGCTGCGCAACATTTTATACTATGTTCCTTTTTCTTTTTAATGAACGAAACTACCTTAGAGTTTTGTTAATAGACGCCTTATTATAGTGTAGACCACGACTAGCACACAGTTTAAGCTTGTAAGTAGTTTGAACAAGTAGAGCTTATGCATGGTTGGCTTATAGCGCACACTGCATGTAAGTTTTAATGGTTGGCTTAGAGTGCACACCGCATGTAGGTTTTATGCGTGGTTGGCTTATAGCGCACACTGCGTGTAGGTTTTATACGTGGTTGGCTTAGAGCGCACTGTTGAGCCTCCAATTTATACATGTCATAGCCCATTACATCACATTATATGCATGGTTTTCATGTTTAAAAGGCCCATCTAATAAATATTTTGTGATTGTATGAATGAGAGCGACTTCATCTAAAAGAGCATATTTAGGAGCTTTAGATGAAGGCCAAGGTGGATCAAAGAAAGAGGAAAGCAAGGAGAGGAGAGAGAAGAAGAAAGAAAGAAAGAAAATGTCAAAATAAGAAGGCCCGACCGGTCAAGACAGGTCGGCTGCACTCCCTAGACACCTAACAGACAGGCTAGACCGGTCGGCTAGCCCAGTCCGACCAGTCAAGACCGGTCGGCCACATGTAAACAGCAACCAGCAGTTTCTAATTTAGAATTTTGGGTTTCCTAAGTGCGGGAGGACTTTGTAGCTCCGTGTTTCTTCCAAGTCGGTGATGCCTCTAAGCTATAAAAAGATACCTACAGCCTCTTCCTAACCCATCTAGCAACGTGGAGAGAAAAGAGATCAAGACCTAGGAGGCTTCCTTGCCTCCTACAACTAGTTTTCTTCATCTTCTAGTTCTAGTTTCTAGTTTTTAATGCTTTCTTCTAGTTAACCTCTTAGCTAGAGCTAAGAGGTGAAGTTTATAGTTTGTTTCAATGCTTTAATTCGTTTCTTCAAGTACCCTTTACTTATTTATGGATTTTCAAGTTCTAGTTTGAATAAATGTTGGTTTTTTTAGAAGTTTTGTGAGAGTTTGTGTGCTCCGGACATGAGTTCCTTGCAATTCTCTGAGATTACCATGATTGGGTTGTTTGAATTCAAATTATAGTAATCATTGAGCATGCCATAGTCTCTTGCCATGGCTGTTACTCCGAAGGCAACAAGTTCAAGTTCTATGTGCTTCATTAGAACTAGAAATCTGATTTCTAGATTTAAGTGGGACTGTTTGTGCTTGAATGTTGTATCCTCCAATTAGATGAGAGATAGGACTTTGATTCTAATTGTGTTGTGCTTGGATGAATGGATTGGCATTGGACTAGTACAAGTGGATCCTTGATGCTCTAGTTCTTCTTAATTTCTGATTTTCCTATTTTATGTGAAAAACTACTTTCCTAAACTTCTTAGATTCTAGTTATTAGATTAGTTAGAATTGTTTACCTCTTTCCCTGTGGATCGACCTCGGTCTTACTGAGATTTATTACTACATAGTAGCCTTACACTTGAGGCAAGCAAACACGCACACCAAATGTAGGTTTTATATGTGGTTGGCTTAAAGCGCACACTGCAACTTGTATAAGATTGACGTATCCATCGGCGATTATCATATAGAGAATTAGTGATAGCAATAAATGGCGATAATGATAACTGACGATAATCATACAAAGAATTAACAATAACGATAATCGGCGACAACAATAATCGTTGATAGCAATAATCGACGATAACAATAATCGTTGATAGCCATAATTGGCAATGACGATATGGAAATGAAGATGATAGCTATAATTGGCAATAACAATAGTCGTTAATAGCGATAACGACAATCGCTAATAAAGAAAATCAGCGATAATCATAATCGTTGATAGTGAAATCAGCGATAATCATAATCGTTGAAGAATACAAAGAATCGGAGAATTGAATGATTAAAGGATTCCTTGATTTTGAATTCATCATTTACATAATGCTCCTTTTCTCTTGCTTTGTTTGGCAGACTATTCTTATCATTACACGACATCTCTCCACTTCTGCTTCGTCTTTGCGTAGTATTTTCATTTTTTATGAAGTATAACCTCTGCCCCCTTTTGATTGAGGCAGATTTTTTCCATGAGGAATCTTCTCAATCAAAACTTCAGTCATCATTTCTTTCAAGGGTCGAGATGACCATCCTGTTTTGGATCAAAGTTGCCCCGGGCTTGTGTATAACCACGATGGGTCATTTCAGCTTTAGGAACACATTTTCTTTCTTAGAAGACTAGCTTTTGACCTTGCACAATAACTATACTTTGCACAATAATATCTGGAGAATCCCCCATATATTTTTCTTTATTCGGAGACTCTACTCTTTCTTTGTGAAATATCGATGACTTTTCATTTAGCTCCTTGCCCCACTTTTGACTTCCAAATTTAAAACCTTCGGAGGGAGTACAAGAGAAAATGGTTCCGGTATTAGCTTAAGAGGTAACACTTCCATGCCATAAATACTTTCAATAGAAATCACATTGACTATTGCTGTTTTTACTTCGTAATCTTTTCTATCATAATTTCACCTTTATAAATCATCCTCTTGAGTATATCTTTAATGGCACAACAGTTTTCAGTCTGATGCCCTAGCCTGCAGTGATAATGACAATAGTCTTTTTCTTTCGTTCTCCCCACTTCTTTGGGATGTCTCGACTGAGATAACTCGATTGTTCCTACGGCCAACGGTTGGTTCATCATAAGAGTACATCTTCCTTTGTAAATACATACCCCTTATGGTCCTCAGATCTTCTAAGTCTTTTATCTGTTGCCCTGCCCGCATAACTACTCTTGCTTTCTCTGTTGTTATTTCCTTGTATACTTCGCTTGTCAGCAATGTTTGCTGATGTTTAACTAAGGCCTCTGCATGACGGTCCTGTGTGAAAAGCCGGCACTTTCCTGGCAATGATTTCAAGAGCGTGAGCCTTTTTAACAAGATCACGAAAAGTTCGTACATCAGCGCTTGTTAGGCCAAATGCCATTTTCTGTTCCATACAACGCACACATAGTTTAACCCATTCGAATTCTTCCAGCAGTTTCCGACATGATGCCCCTAGGGCTTTCCACCAAGCGATGAATTTTTCAACTGGTTCACCCTCCCTTTGACGGACAGAAGCTAATTCGATCAGGCTCACCTCTCTTTCGGAGGAGAAAAGGTTTGTCATAAAGGCATCTTGCATCTGGTCCTAGGTACGGATAAATCCCGGAGCCAAGGCCGAATACCACTCGAAGGCTTTGTTGGTTAATGATGATCCAAATAAACATAAGCAGTACTGGGAAACTGTAGAAAAAATCTCCATCATTATTATAAAGTGCATCAAGTGCTCATCTAGCAAGCCATCCCAATTAAACTTTTGAGATTCTGGGTACTTAAAGTTAGCTGGAAATGGTATAGCTTCTATTTCTCTAGGATAGGGAGTCTGATACCGAAATCTGATTCTTTGGTCTCTCTCTTTCTAAGTGGACATTCTCTACTATCATCCATCGTATTTCGTCTTGTGTGACTGTTTGGGCAACTGTGGGTGTAGATCCATGGGACACAACTTTAAGCAGTTGCGATCCTTCCGCTTGATGTTCATGATTATCTGTGGCGGCCATTGTTGGAGGGGTAAGATTCCAGTTCGAGCTAGCATGACTAAGGCTTCTCGTAGGTTTCAACATTCTTCCATTAGGGCTGCCTGCGAGCGAGCCATCTCCTTAAGGTGTTCGTCAGTCGACAAAGGGCCAACCCTACTGGTCCCTACCATGAAGATTGATGTCTCCTTACTTGATGATTGATCTATCCTTGCTAAGGAAGGCGATTGAAAAAGACAGAGCTGTAAATGTCCTAGAGGGGAGGGGGGGGGGGGGGGGGGGGGGGGGTGAATAAGACAACTCAATTCAATTCTGCTTCTTGTAATCTTAAAATAAATTAGAGTATTAATCACAAGATTAGCAAGAATAAATATGCAACTAACCAATCTGAAAGAAAATAAGCAAATAGAAAGCAATTTGAAACCTTGGACTAAATCGTAAGACAACCTTACACTTAGAAATTAAGTAGTACAACCTTCCACTTAATAAACTAAGTAGGACAACCTTATGTTACGATTTAAGGTTTTTAAACAATCAGGCACATAAGAAGATAAAAGATTAAACAATCACCACGACACTAGAGAGTTATAGTGGTTTGGTGCTTAAACAACTTGCACCTACTCCACTCCCAAAATTTCTAGTCCTTGTAATTTTGGCTTTCCACTATATAAAGGTTTTCACTGGTTCACCTTTAAAACCTGATACAGAGATTATGATTTTCATAGGCTTATCACAACAAAACCTCAAGTAATTTACACAGGCTAATCACTAACCTTAAGTTATTTTCACAGGCTAATCAACCTTAAGTTAATTTCACAGGCTAATCACTAACAACCTGATTTGAAATTTTCACGGGCTATCTCAAACAAAACCCAAAGTATGGAAAGATATTATCGTTCTTCTTATAGAAGATGATGAAGCTTAACAGAGATGAAGCTTCAATGGTGCAGCAATCCAATCTTTGAAGAAGATAAACCAATATAGCTCGAAAAAGATGGATTTAGGGATTTCTAAAATGGTTTCCCTAAAAGCTGCAATTTCAGTTCTCTTATCTTAAGTATGAGAATGATCTTCTCTTTATATAATGAGATTAAAGGAGAAGAGAACTCAGATAGTTATAAAATAAACTAGGAATTAAGATTAGATAGCTAGACTATAATGGAGGGCTTTTTCACCAGAGAGATAGAGTATTTTTGTGCTTTTTCTTAATGAAAAATAGAGAGAAGAAAGCCCTATTTATAGCAAAAAATTTAAGTCTTCGGCTGACATAAGATTCAACCGTTTTATTCGAACGACTATCAAATTTCGCGGGATAAGAATTTGTTCAAACTTCAGCTGACCTAAGTGTCGGCTCGGCTGACTCAAGTGTACTTCGGCTGACCCGAGACAAGGTCGAGCCACTCGAGTTTCGGGTTTAGAAATCAGTTTTAAATCTGAAAACTTGACTGAACATTCTTAGGCTAACCGAAGCCTGTTCGACTGGCCGAACACAGGGTCAAGCTGACCGTACATCTTCCGAATTTTCCAATTACGCTTGTTGGAAACTTGACCGAAGTTTCTAGGCCGGTCGAAGATTCTTGGGCTGACCGAATACAGGATTAGGCTAGCAAAATTTCCTTAAAATAAGATTTTAAAAGAGATTAGAGTGATTAACTTAAAAGTCATATGAAATCACCTAACCTAGGGTCATCTTATGGTCAATATAACCTTTGGCATATATGGTTTATCTTTGAAGCTTTGCCGCAACTTCTGTTGTAGAGTCGATAGTCTTGATCTTGATATGTTTGTCTTCCCAAAGAACTTTGCTTACACACACAACCTCATGCACTATACTATTGTCTACGAATTTGACAACTATACTGTGCTTAGCACTCACATTTTGTGCTTAGCACTTACAATGATTGTGTTATAGGAGATGTGTGTTGAGCTCTTAAATTTGTATACTCAAACCCCATTTCATTGCTAACTATGCTTGAAATACATGATTAAAGACCCAACTAATGCATGGTTTTGTGGTTATAGCAATGAGAGAGAGGATTCATCAATTGAAGACTTAAAGGCGCTATTTATAAGCATTGAAGATCAAAAGACCAAGCGTCAAAGGGGTGGAAGAAAGAAGCGAAGGAGAGAAGAAAGAAGGCAAAAAAAATGCACCCAAGACCGGTCCGACCGGTCTGAACACTCAACAGAAGGGGCCCTGCGGCCAAAACTCACTGGACCTATCAGGACCGATTGTGCGACTGGTCATCCACTGCTCAGACCAGTCGTGCGACCGGTCGTCCACTGCTCAGACCAGTCGTGCGACTGGTCCTTGAATTAAATTTTTGGGGTTTGAATTTTTGAAAAACTCACTGAACAGTTTTGCATTTTTGAGACTGGTCGTGCGACCGGTCGTTCATGGTCTCAGACCGGTCGTACGACCGGTCGGCTGCGTAACAAAGCTTTGTCTACAAGCTCCAAGTTTTGATGCGCAATGCGTATTTCTACAGGATTTCTAGAAGTTTCTTCGCACCTAGGGTTCCAAAGCTATAAAAGGACTCCTCTAGCTGGTTCATAAGGCATCATAATAGAGATTGAGCACGGTGGGAGACTGCGGAAGTCGGATTCGGAGTTCTCCAACTCCTCCTAGTTTGTTTCTCTAGTTTGATATTTTTGTTTAGCTATTTTCATGTTTCCTTGGATCATGAAAGGCTTAGCTAGGGCTAAGAGGTGAAGCTTGTAGTGAATCTAAGATGTTTCAATTCATTTGATTTGGTTTCAAGTTGGATTATTAGTGAAGAACAATGGTTTGAAGTTTAAATAAAGTTCTAAGTAGTTTTTCTTAATCTTATGATGATTCATTGATGTTTAGAAGAATTGCTTGAGTTCTTAATTGTTTTGAGTTATTCTAGACTTGTATGATCCGAGGAATTGGCTTCAATACGCTCTGGACATATGATCCTCATGTGGGAACTTCATGCCAAAGGTCTATTTTTCTGAAATTTCTGGAGTATGTGAGACTGTGTATGTGATTTGAATCAAGTTCAAATCATGATCTAGTTATATCTTGTGACAGGATTTAATGATGATTATAGTTGTAATCTTAACCAATTGGAATTAGGACTGACCTATGCAATTGAGTGTGCTCAAGTCCTAGCTTGAATTGAGAGAATCATGTACATGAATTATGCATATGACAGATTGCTTGTTTTAACTGCTCTATCATCCGATTAGATAGAACTTAATTTCGATTCTAGTTGAGAAAGTGAGAAACCACAGCAAATTGAGCATCAAGGATTGCTACAAGTGGATCTTTGAACCCCTAGTGCATTTTTATCATTGATTATCTTCAGTTTAGTTCAAAGTATCTATCTACATCAATCTCCTAAAATCTATTTAGTTAGTTCTTAAGTAGAAACCATTGGAAGTGTTTTTCTGAATTCCTACACAAGTCCCTGTGGATCAACCTCGGTCTTACCGAGATTATTACTACATCGCAACCCTACACTTAGGGAAGCGAACAATCTGAGAGAAAATGAATCGCTGCTCGACTTAAGATTAGTGCAGTGCCGCCTTGGGGAGCTTGTAGATTTAGAGCATGCCTCTTTTAATGTTAAAATCTTTATTGAACTAGTTGTCAATGTAGTGGCGGGAGAAGGTTCATACAACATGATAGCTTTTTCTCTTTGTTTTTGCACACTTAAAGAAGCTGAGAGTATGGGGAAGTCTTTAGCGGTAAATGAGGCCTCATCCCTTCCTGGGTAGAGCGGAGGCGAAGCTACGGCAGGGTTACGTCTTGCAACGCTATGGGTGATTAGCCTTTGGGTTGTGTTTGACAACATAGACTTTATCAGCATCATAGAGTGAATCCTTCTCCTCCTAGGCATCACCTCCATCCATTCTTTGTATGTCTGTCCAGCAAGTGGTGAAGTTGAATTACTCTTACGATAGCTCGTTATGGTTTGCTTGAGCCGCGTATAAGATTATTCTTCTTCAATGCTTTTGTAGCCAACATCTCAGGTTACTTGCCATACATGACAACAAATTCGCTGGGCCGAAAGCCATCGCAGTTACGTAAGAGTAGTATACCTATTATGGAAACAGAACGAAATTAGCCGTTTTAATAGACTTGTATCGTATTTTCTTTTAGGGATGAAGGGCGGAATGTTCCTGTTGAGAGTCACCATTTTGGCACGTTCGAGGTGCCTTCTGATGACAAACGTCTTCTAATCAATCTAATGTTAACACTAGAATACAAATTCCAAACCAGAGACTTTGGGTTCGATCCCCAGTAGAGTCGTCATTTTTTTTACACAACAAAATGTTGTTTGGGTTGATCGGGATATTAGCATTCTAATAAATAACAAAAGAGATTGAATAAAAGACATTTATCACCAATTTATTTATTAGAATAAAGGTTCTTTATTCATTACATCCCTAAGTAAATTTTGGCAGCATTTCCAGCTCCGTGCTTGTTCCATCAAAATGGTAGAGAAGTGTGAATTTTGTTTGTTAAAGAACCACATTTCTTCATCTTGAACCATGCCTTCGGGGCTCTTTCGGAGCCCTTAGAAGATTGGTTCAGACTTCTTTGAATCGTTTGAAGATTGCCTTAACTATTTCAGATATGTCTTGAACTCCTTTGAATACATCTCATCATAAGACATATGCATAGCTCCTCAATTCACAGGAAGAATGCCTCCGAAAACTCTTTGGAGCTCTTCATAGACAGCAAATAGAAGTCTTATGCAGGCGCGTAAGAGTTTTACGTCGGTCGTTAAGACCCTTAGAGCAACATTTCTGCTTCATCTTTCTTCAACTTCTTTGATTTCCTTTGTCATTCTTTCCTTTATTGAGGATTGCAATGAATACATTCAACTCCAGATAAAGAAGATGCACGAGTCTTCTTGTCGTACCTCTTGATCCTCTGGGACAAGCTCTGAGTCTCTGGAAGACGAATAAATGTAAATGAAAGACCCTAAGGGGGTATTTATAGGCTCGGGTTGAAAACTCATGGAAAACAAGGCTTGTCGCTCCTAACCAGGATGTCTTACACGGGACATGTAAGATAACAATTAATTCTGCACTCTGTTCATGTAATGCCATGGATTTTTAAAATTTATTTGAAAATTTCTAAAAATTTATTTTTATTTATTTTAATTAATTATCGTACATCTATAAGAGATCCGATCGCGAACCCTTTACAAAAGTTGTTTAGAATGAACCCATCAACAACCTAGAAAGGTTAGATTTTACAAAATTCAAACTTTTTGATAATTATGACAATGCCCTTGGATCTCTCAATTTGTGATTTCTGATCAATTTTATAGGTATTTTTCGAATCTGTCGAAATGATAAGTGTAATTTTAGGTGTATAATAACTCTGTGTAGATACATTTCAAGTAGGCCCCATGATCATGAAGATCAAAACCTAGGAGCATCCGTAGTCATTGATCGATGAATGTGGTAGGGAAAGTAAACATACCAAATTGATCATGTTATTGCTAAATTCCTAACCTAGAATTTAAGTGATTATCTGAGGTATATAAATATAAAATCTTGAGTGCCCAAAATGTGAATGGGTCACATTAACTTAGACCCTTGATTTCTAAATCACATGGTTTTCATAATCCGTTTGGCTTGAAATTTTATACCATGCCTATTCATCATAAATTAACCATACACGTCAAATTTTAGCCCTCAAATCATAGTAGAAGTGGTCCAATTGTCAAATCAGCCCCTCAACCATTGATTTTCATGTCCATCTAGTGAGGAAAGTGGATGACTAGTCGTAGTCGAATATTTTTCTTCATGTGAGTGACTTGGATTGTCTTTATCATGGACCAATAATGTGATTTGAGTGCCCCACCTTGATAAGCCTCTTTCTGAAGCTCCAAGTTATCCCATTTTAGGAATTAATGAGTTACGAACTCTTCTCGAATCTGAACCTTTCAATTTACCCACTTTCCACCATCAATCACTTCTCAAATTTGGACCACCCATTGTATTATATGACTACAAGTTTACACAAAATTTGGACCCCGATCTATAATCCTACACTGTCGAACCGCAAAGCCAGCCCCTTCATTTTTCACCAAAAGTTGAAATTTCATATCTAAGCATTTTCCACCATCAATCAACCACCAAACTTTTTACAATTATTTGCCTATCATGACTATATATTTTCTCAATTTTTGGGCCATGATCATCAAGCGTAGACCATTAATTGAGATCAAGCCCATTTTAGCACCTACTAGGCCATTTTCAAAGATTGGCCAATCTAGAATATGGATCACCAAGAAATTTACATATTCTAAATCTACTCTTCGAGCTTGATAAGAAGAACGAATTAAAATTGATCAAAGATCACTCGAATATTGAGATTTGAGAAACCCACCTCGAGAGGTTGTTATACAAGACCTCACGCCCACACCTATGAACGTACACCCTTCTTTTCTCTCCCCATGTGCGCACGTCCCTCTCCATATTCCTACTACACACGTCCAAACCCTTCTCCTAACCCTAGCCTCCATGCCCTAGAGAAAGAGAGAAGAGAGAGAGAGAGAGAGAGAGAGAGAGAGAGAGAGAGAGAGAGAGAGAGCCCATTCCTTCCATCCTAGCCATCCACCTTAAGGATCCAACGTGTGAGACTCATTCTACCAAACTCATGTAGTTCGTGTTTTGCTTAAATGTCATCTTTCTCAAGATTCTACATCTAGAGTTTCATCTAAAGTCAAGGTGAGGATTATCCCCTTCAAGTCATTCATTAACATTGTGTAGATGTGTAGATGTTTTAAGTTCTTTTTACATAGTTTATGTTAGTTTTGAATGGTGTTGTTGACTCATGTAATACGACGTTAATCATAAGATTTGCATTGTAGTTTTTAATATATTATCTTGTGACTTATGTTTATGGATGTTTGAATGAGAAATTATAATTACTTTTATGAGAGAACCATGTGGTGATTTATCTTGATTTGTATTTTATTTATGATGATGATGGTTATTTCATGTATTATATAAACAAGATCATCGATGTGAATAATGCATTAACGTGCACCCCTTGTTCCTTATTGATGAAAGTACATGACATAAAGAGTGGAGCTATGAGAGGCATCCATTATTGGAAAGATGATCTTGGTATGATCATGATTGTATATTGGATGGTTGCCAAGGGATCCTTGTGATCGCATTATAATTGAGATAGATCCATGTGTCATACTTGTATAACTTGATGGTTTTGGCCACAATGAACGATATTGATTCTTGAGAACATGATTAGATTATAAAACGGGACAAGGAGTTGACATTGATGGCATATGCAATCTCATGAGTCGGGGTTAGTGTTATGGACACCAGCCTATGTTGTTGGCCTATGCTAGGTTGCTTGCGACTCCCCATAGTAACCATTGAGTTATATTTAAAATGGATGTAGGTGAAACTACTTAACTAAATGTGAAATTAATTTCATGTATTCACTTGGCTCTATGTGGGTGTACGAAATTGAGAATAGGCTAGAGTATCATACTTCTCCCATACACTATCGCGTGTAGATTTAGGCTATAAGTGTCCCGTTTCTCACGTGGTTGGGCAAGACTATGGGCTTGCGTGTTCTAGAACTTCTGGTGATTGGTGGCTAGCATGAAGTCGTAATAGAGAGTCTCCCGCTTCATGTATTATGATTTCTAGCCAGGGTGCCTTAGCCAGAACATGCATATCATGCATTACATTAATAAGATTTCTCTTGGATGTTTTAGTTGATTATAATTATTATGCTTGCGCTATCTCTGTGTTGTTATTATTATCATGATTGTCTTAGAGGGATATTCCACACTATGATAGCATTTAACGCTATCCAACCACATCTCAGATAATCCAGGTGAAGATCCAGTAAGTGAATCAAGCACTACGACGAGGTGTTCGAAGGTTCGCGACAACAGGCGATGAATTATGAAGTTGGAGTGGATTATTAAAGATTTTATTTAATTATGTATTTTAAGGTAGTTTACAACTTTATTCCACAATTGTAATAAGTTTTCTTAATAAGGGCAATGATTGATTCTTTATTTGGTTTAGTTTCAATGACTTTGTGATAATAACGTAGGTTAGAATTTCATTAAACAACATGTTTATCTTTTGTCACTGTGCCCGAATGACATTACATTTCAAATATACGAAAAAATAGTGATATGTCGAGGATTCCACCCTTAACACGTCTGAAATAATACCTGAGCATTCGGCCTATCATGAAATCCACGAGCTGAAATCTCGAGGCGTTATAGTTCAAAACTCGTGTAACTCCTTCAAAACTTGCATAACTTGATCTTTTGATGAAATTTTATGCCTTAACAGATTTGATCTAGTTGAGCTGGGATGGCACAACTAGCTGCTAGTCTTCAAATTACACAAGGAGCCAGAGAATGAATAGTTTATCCCTACCATTGGTATTCGAAAGGGACTTGGTTTTGGATGTTTGCTAAGTTAAGATTGGTGACAATGACTGAAGAATACCAATCATGAACAATCTCCAATATCCTCGGGCCAAAACTAGTCAAGACATTGGAAGAATAGCCATTAATTATGTTATTGTCAATATCGTATTATACAAGAAAGGGGCTTATGACATGTTAGTTTGGTGCTTAGGAAAACAGGAAGCTATGATGGTCATGGCCGAAGTGCACGAAGGAATGTGTGGTGCTGTTCGCTCACCTCAAGTGTAAGGCTGCGATGTAGTAATAAAACTCGGTAAGACCGAGGTCGATCCACAGGGAAATAGAAACAACTTCCAAAGTACTCCAGCAACTCAGTTTTTTGGAAGAAAATCAGATTCAATTGAGTGTTTAACTAAAACAGCAACTTAATGAAGAATCAGGGATATAAAGTACTAAGGCATTCAAGGATCCACTTGTAGCAATCCTATGTCAATTCAGTCAATCCAAGTAGAGAACACAACTAGATTTGAAGTCCTATCTCTCATCTAGTTGGGAAATAAAGCATTCACACACATCCAATCCAAATCAAGTTGAACTTCCAAGTTCTATTCCATTCAATCAATGTAGAATTCAAAACCATAGCCTGCGGAGTAACAGCCATGTCTATGGACTATGGCCTGCTCAAGGGTTACTATAATTCGAATCTAAACAAACATTATATGATAATCTCAGAGAATTGCAAGTAATTCATGTCCGGAGCACATAAACTCTCATAAAACATCTCAAACTACCACTTTAAGAAACTAGAACATGAGAAAGATCCAAACTTGAATTAAAAGGTACTTGAATTAAACTGAAACCAACATAGAATTAGCTACAAGCTTCACCTCTCAGCCTTAGCTGAGAGGTTCTAGCCGAGCATAGTCATGCTACAACTAAAAACTCTGAATAAAAGCATAAAAAATAGAAAACCAGAAGTTGGAGAGTTGCAGACGCTCCACGCTCGCTTCCTCTCTCCAAAACCACGTTCCTTCCCTTCTAAGATGACCTAGGAAGAACCCCTAGGTGTCCTTTTATAGCAATAAACCTCCCTTGCGTCGGAATTTGCGAAAGGTTACGCTGTGCGCAGCGTTTTTCGGAGTCCAGATTTAGAAAGGACTCCTCTTACGCAGGGCTGACCGGTCGGACTGCACTTTTAAAACATCCAGGGAGTATGGCCGACCGGTCAAGACCGGTCGGACTGACCTGTCCAACAGTCCAGTGAACACAGCCGACCGGTCAAGACCGGTCGGACTCTCTTTCTAAGCCTCCAGTGTGTATGGCCGACCGGTCTTGACCGGTCGGTCTGCTCTGCCCTTTCATCAGTGTACATAGCCGACCGGTCAAGACCGGTCGGCTCTGCTTCCTTTTGCTTCAGAGATGTGGCCGACCGGTCAAGACCGGTCTGGCTCATCTTCAATTTGCTTTTCTTTCTTCCTTTTGGTCCCCAATTGGATGAAGTCCGCTCTCATCCCTATAATCACAAAACATGTTTAGATGGGCCTTTAAATCATGAAAATCATGCAAACCATGTCATGTAATGGGCAATGCAATGTATAAATTGGAGGTTCAACAGGTGCCCACCAGGTCGAAAGAAAAATGAGGTTTACATTGTAGTTCTATGGATATTTACGGCTGAAAATGATGGCCGATTGCATTCAGTATACAAAAGGCTGTGAAGCCTGTAAAAAAATGGACCGATTCAACATGTTCCCGCGGTTAAAATGCATCCTATCATTAAATCATGGCCATTCAAGGGATGGGCAATAGATTTTAAGGGAAAATTTATCCAACTTCATCAAAACTAGACAATTTCATCATAGTGGCTATTGATTATTTCACCAAATGGGTCAAAGAAAAACCCTGAAGGGGGCCACAGAGAATTATAAAATTTAATGAGAGTCATATAATTCATAGGTTTGGAATTTTGGAGTCCATTACCATGGATCGGGGAGCTGCCTTCTCCTCCAGGGAGGTAAAAGCAACAATATAACATCAAGATCCTCCACTCGACGTTGTATTATGCACAAGCTAATGGCCAAGCTGAGGTGAGTAATAAGGTCCTTCGGAATATCCTTAAGAAAATGATCAACGATAACCCTCGAAAGTGACACGGAAAGTTGTCCTGAAGCTTTGTGGGCTTATAGAAATTCACCTCGAACAAGTACATGCATGAGTCCATTCGCTTTAAACTACGAACATGATGTTATTCTACCTTTGGAGGTTACCATACCATCTCTAAGGGTCATGCATTAGTCAACTCTAACTCCGGCCGAGTTTACAGAGGTCATGTTGGTTGAGCTTGAAGGATTAAATGAAATGCGATTGAGAGCCTTGGATGCATTAATCGTCAACAAAGAAAGGGTTTCGTGAGCTTATAACAAGAAGGTCAAGATGGAGGCTTTTGGAGAAGGTGACAAAGTTTGAAAAGTGATACTGCCTTTGAAAGCCACAGTTGGGGCCTAAAAAGTGATAAACATGTAGTCCATCTATGGATCCATTGCTTGGTGATTCTTATACCTCCTCAACTCATAAATCGCATCTATTCAACTCAATCATGAATCCACTTAATTGTGCATTTTACTGTTTACATAATAAACACAATGTGCCAATTTTATCTCACTCTGTGTAGTGCTTCTATTTCTCATGATTGATAGGAGTACGAGGTGTTTCATCTTATTATCACGAGACTGGGCAAAAGCTCACTTATTGGCAACGTATCAGTATAAAAAGCAAGAATGGGTATCAGTAAAGAGTTCACTTCAAGTTAGATGATAATTGGGTAAGCAATATTCGTTCAAAGAAAATGATGTATAATTGAAAAGCTTATCAAGTCACGATTCCAATGAGCCCAAGATCATCCCATTCCAAGTTATAATGAAGAAGACGAGCCATCAAAGAATGCGTATCTTGACAGTATCAGACACTTGGGATCCACTTTCAAAAAGGAATATGGTATCTAAATATGACCATTATAGGTCTATTGCAAAGAGCATCGAAATATCTTTCCAACGACTATAAGATTGCCTAAATCGGAGTTATATCGAAGAAGTTACTGCCAATTCCGTAACATAGGCATTAAGGCGCACGCGCAGAATGGTATGCGCAAGCAATTATGGTATGAGCAAGCAGTTATGGTATGCGCAAGCAGTTAAGGTATGCGCAAGTGATTATGGTATGCTCAAGCATTTAAGCTATGCGCAAGTAGATATAAGGCATGTGAAATGAGTTTAGGCATGCGCAAGCAATCATGAGGCATGCGCAAGACATTTTTATGAGGAACCCAAGATGTCACACCTCACGCATACCTTGAAGGTATGCGCAAGACCCCTGAGGCATGCGTAAGACAACCTTTCCCGACCTTTCTGCTTATAAATGCCCCATTCTGCCTCTATGACAAGGGGAGAGAGAGTTTTCTGACTTGAAGTGCATGCCATAGCAGTTAAGGCATTCGCAAGCCCCACCAAATCCCTCGTCGAAAACTCAAAACCCATCGTTGGAGTTGACATCATTTCGACGTACTTCATGGAGTCTCCCGTGCATGCCCAAATCCCTTGCGCAGACCTAAGTGTAGCTCGTGCATGCCCAAATCCCTCGCGCATGCCTATGTGTGGCTCGCGCATGCCTAAGTGTGGCTCACACATACCCAAATTCCTTGCGCATGCCCAAATCCCTTGAGCACACTCAAATCCCCTGCGCATACCCAAATCCCTTACGCATGCCCAAATCTCCAGCGCATACCTTGAAGGCATGCGCAAGCAACCTAAGGCATGTGTTGGCCTCCAATTTATGTAATTTTGTTATTTTCTACACACTGGCTTGCACTACACTGCACACTTGCTTGCACTACACTACACTGGACCTTATTTACATAAAAACGTTTAAGTAACTTTAAATTATTTATATAAATAAGGAAGTACCCCCCATTTGTATTTAATAAAAACTACTAAAAAATTAAATTCCCAACAATAAAGATTTTGATTTCCCATCCAAAGTACAAATCGCAACTTTTTGACACTCCTCGAAAAGTTCGTCTTTTAAACGGAGGGATTTTCTTCAAATCTTAACCATTCAAAAAATCTAAAATACCCTAATTAGGCTAAAACACTAAAGAGCAATAAAATATTCATAATAGATTATAGCCAATCTGTGAATAGATTAATAATTCAGATTTTTACTTAAAATTTTCAAACAACGATATGACCAGAATATCACTTTAATGTAAATCCATATAGAAATAGAGCTGTGATTAGATAATATTGGTTGCTTCATACATCAACATTCATCTTGCTTAATCTAGAATTCATTTATGCTTAAATCTAACATTCATCTTTCTTAATCCAAGACTTATCTCTACTTAATCTAGCACTCATCTCTACTTAATCTAGCATTCAACTTGCTTAATCTAGCATTTACCTTAACTTGACATGTATTCAACCTCACATGGCATACATTCTATTATATTCTCACATGATATATATTCTATTGTATCCATCATATATAATCAATCCTTATGATACATATATTCCATTGCATCCATCATGAATCAAAGATTCCTTGCCTTGTTACGATGTCCTGCACATTTATGTTAGTACACTTTTTCGTGGCATACTAGTGCACCTTGTTTGTCAATCACTTAGGTCAGTGAGTCTAGTGTCGGTTGAGCTTATTGAAGACGAAGACTGAAGACTCAAGTGGCCCTGCTGCATCAAGGAAGAAGAAACAGGTAAAAGTGATGCCTTGATGTGCCTTAACCTTAACCAAAACTCAACCCTTTAAACCTCTTTGATGACCTTCACCATATTAGGAAACCTTTAGTCATCATAAATTGGCCCTAGGTGTCCCAAAAGATCACTCAAACCTTGGCCAATGTGAGTGGGTTGAGAATTAGGTGGGTCAGCGTACATATGGGCTGAACCCAGGCCTGTCCGACGTGTCCCTGCTGGTCGGCTGGACTGGACCGACCGGTCATGATCAGTCGGACTGGCTGCCAATCCAGACAACAAGATGTTGTGTGCTCAGGCCTTTGAGCTGACCGGTCATGACTGGTCGGCTGGTCTGGTCCGACCGGTCGGACAGGCCCCCCCCTTTAGCCAGATTGTACACTGTCTTTACTGGCCGTTGGCCAACCGGTCGGGACAGGTCGGATGTAGCCATTTTCTGCCCATTTTTTGTCCGTTTGAACACTTTTTATAAAGGGGCTTGGCTCATTTTGAGGGGGAAGGAGAGGAATTTTGAGAGGAGTGAAGCCACCATTGTTGGAGACCATTTAAGGCTCATTCCCAACCTATGCAAGGCATCTTCCTTGTGCTTTAACACAAGATTGGAGCATTCCAAGCTCATGAAGAAGATGACCTTCATCCCCTCTTGATCTTTAGAGTTTAGATCCTTCTTGATAGGCATATCCTTGTCCAAAACTCTAAGATGAGATCGTTGTAGGACAGAAACTCTAGGCAACCTATTCCCATTAGTTGTAGAGTTCTCAAACCTACCCTCCTATCACCTTGGGCATCTCAAAGGCATCACAAGCAAGGTGATTGATCGAGGCACTGGCGACGCAACGGCAACACGATCGTGGGAGTAAGGAAAGCTGATTGAAGCACAGGAGAGCGGAGATCAAGCAACCCGAACCGACGCTGAATAAGGGGCTCATCTGACAAGTAAGATTGTCTTTATTGAGAGTCCATCCACTCAATTCCCTATGGGAGTTGAGTGTAAAGTTTGTTAGTCAAACTCAAACTAGGGACGTTGGCCGTTCCTTGGCCTGTTTGTTGGCCTAAAGACTTGGGGTTGTTTGGCACTCCTTGGCCTGCTTGCCGGGCCTTAAACAAAGTCTCCAAGGGGGAGCCTCCGACATGAGAGTGAACGTGTGTCGGGTTGAGAGTTAGCCTATGTCCAAAACTCCGTGCGGGTTGAGAGTTCGCCCTTTATCCAAAACTTCGGTTATGGTTGAGAGGTGAACCGATAAAACCTCCGTATAAAGTTTGAGAGGTGAACCTCATTTAAAACCTCCGATAGTGAATGCCGGTATGCTCAAAGGAGTTAAGTACTTGAACCGAAAGTGGAGTAGACCCAAAGTCGAACCACTATACATGCTTGTGTGTGTGTCACACCCCAAACCCAGGGATCGGGCTCACTAAATTCCCGATCGCCGATCTTGGTGCCAACAGCCTCCGTAGTACCCCATTCTCAGGTTCCTAGCTCTCATATGCCAGGTTCCGATCCTGGGATCCCACCAGGAGGATTTTCAGGGTAATTTTTTTTTTGTACAGGAGCATAATCAAAACCATAAAACATCATCGGATATCCACTAATAGTTTGTTGAGTACAGTGATGGAAACGGAAATACGAAATGTAGCAAAACCCCAAAACATCAGGTACATGAACTGAGTTTAACGTTGCTGATGTGCCCTAGTACCTGCAGCGTAAACAAACGCGCATAAGCTTCTTACGAAGCTCAGTAGAGTGCGTGTGTGCTCGTATGATGCATATGACAAGTATACAGATATCAGAGTACGCGAAAGTGATAAAGAGCTAAGTTACCAAGTTCACGGATCCTATCAGCCATCCCAAGGCTATGCGATGCAGGGCCTACATGACTGAGTGTTACATGTTAGAGATGCAATGCAAACACGTCAATCCTCAACTAATCCACATATTAAAATGGTTCTCATCTGGGACATCACCGAGGTCTAGTACACTCTGATACTGGCCGTCGCACATCGTGCGCATAACCAAGCAAGTAGAAAAGACCTCACTATCCACTTCATCAGTGGTATGCCAATGCCCACCCACCTCGCCGATAGCGGACCCATTTCACGAGCTGGTCAGACTCGACCTAGCTTATAGCCCACTCCACTCGGGCGGATAAGGTCACACCCCTTTCCAACCGACCTCGACACAGTGGGAGACGCAACCTACTGGTATTTGGCACTCGGGCGCTCGTGTTATCCACTCGGTCTCGACGTTGGAGCATCCTACTAGTACCACAAGGTTTAGAGACTTTCACCCAAGGACATCCATAGCGCCCACGTACTAGAACAAGTTTTCGATGTCCATTACTGCCAACCACGATGTGACTATGGTGGCCACCACCCCGATGCTGCTAGGGTGTCAAAACGATCGTGACATACATAATCAAAATGCATGAGTCACGCAATCCAAGTCATGCACCAAACTTACGCATACTGCGTAATCATGTGGGGCAACCCTGTTTCGCACAGGTCCCCTAAGTATAACAAGCCAACTAGCATATGCTATGATTAATCGTGGTCCATAACAGGCATACATATGATGTGTATGGGCATATGAATGAGCATGGTATTCATTATACTAAGCGTATTATCAGTGTGAAGTATCAAGCTAAGTATACTAGCATGTTACCAAACATATCATGTAATGTTGGCCTTAAATGGTCCAATATATATACAGAGTGTGGGACCCGAACTGTGGGTCCCATTGAAAATGTAAAGGTCTTCGTGGCATAGCCCACTTGAGACCAAATCGGCCCCATACTTGGGCCTGCACATACAAAATAGGCCGACAAAAATAGGTGTACGGCATGGATAAAACATATATATCAAAGGAAGGACCATGGTGGGCCCCGCCCACCGGTCGGATAGCAAATATATATCATCGTGGGTCTTAAGAAGTTTTCGGTGGTAGATATTTAATTACCACAATTTCTTAAGTGAAGCCCATTCAAATCAAGCCTCACGCGTCGATCAAGACGGGTGGCATGATACACAATACATCCATCAAGGTGTAACCCAAAGATGGGCCCAAAACCTTTGGTTGGATGGAAAATAACCACTAAAGTGGCCCCAAGGAAGTTTTTCAATGGTGGGCATCAATGACCACTATTCCCTGCGGGTGTGGTCCATCTGACGTTTGGATCTACCTCATTATTGGGGCCATATCCTAAAACAATATGGAAAAACAGATTGCTAGCATGAATAGGACAATACATCATGGTGGGACCCACAGGGTGGGCCACCTGTTGGGCAACGTCCCCCCCCCCCCCCCCCCCCCCCCCCCCCCCCCCCCCCCCCCCCCCCCGGGGTCACCCTAGTTTCAAACCAAGCTAATATTTGTGTTTTCCCCTCCATCTAGACCTATGCCATAGGTCTGGATGGCATTGTAAACATCACAGTGAGCCTTAGGAAGGCTTCAACGGTGGACATCATTGTCTCCCACCGCTTCCTTTGTTGTGGCCCACCCACTACTTGGATCTAGCTCATATGTGGGCCCATGTACTAAAATGATCTGGACAGCAAGATGGGCGGTGTGTATGATACATATACATAATGGTGGGTCAGGAAATATTTCAACAATGGACGTCATTATCCCCACTGTTCTCTACGTTGTGGCCCACCTGGGAAGTGAATCTGGCCCAAAATTGGGCCTGAGGCCTAAATGAGGTGGCACAAGGGATGAACGGCGTGGATGGTACATATACATCATGGTGGGTCCCACGAGTGGGCCACCTGCTGGGCAGCCCAACGGCTCCAGCGTTCGTGGACGCTGGTTACTTCCAACGTCCCTGACGCTGTGAGTTTCTTTTTTTTTTCTTTTTTTTGTTTTTCCTTGGTTTTTATCGAGTGGGGCCCACATGAGGATGATCCACTCCGTTCATCAGGTTCCCCAGCTCATTTGGGACCCAAAGAGGCCTATATTGGGTATGTTACGAGGCCTAGAAACATTAAAGTGGACCGAGGAGGGTTCGAGAGTGGACATCATTTTCTCCACTGTTTCATGTGGTGCGGTCCGCTTAAGATTTGGATCTAGTTCATACTTGGGCCCTGGCCCTAAAATGGACTTAGAGAAACAGATGGACTACGTGGATTGAACACAACATCAAGGTGGGTCCCACGAGTGGGGACCCCACTCCAACCTTCCCAGCATGCTGACGCTGGACTTTCACAGCGTCAGGGCTATAATAATTGTTTTTTTCTTCTTTTCTTAGTTTCTTTCAGGTGGGGCCCACACGAGTATAATCCACTCCATTCATCAGGTTCCCTAGCTCATGAGGGACCCAATGAGCCCAATATTAGGCAGGTTACAGGGTCTACAAACATCATGGTGGGCCCAAGAAGTTTCGACAGTGGGCATCCTTACCTCCACTGTTTTCTATGGTGTGGTCCACCTGAGATCTGGATCTACTTCATTCTTAGTATCCAGCCCTAGAATGGGCTGGAGAAACAGGTGGACGGCGAGGATTGAACACAAACATCAAGGTGGGTCCCACGAGTGGGGCCCATGGTCAACGCCCAAAAGGGCTTAAGCTCAGGCGCTGTTGGGCAGCAGCGTTCCCTGGACGCTGTCTGTCCAGTGGCTGCCCTCTCTCTCCTTTTTTTTCCTTTTTTTATATATTTATTATTATTATTATTAATATTTACCGGTATGTGGGGCCCATTCATGGATGATCCAATCCATCCATCTGATTGTCCATCACAGGATGGGCCCAAAAAAAAAAAAAAGGAAAGGCAATTAAGAAAAATAGGGGAGTTTATGTCCCCCTTACCTCGAAATATGAACGGTTGGATTGGGTCGAGTTGACGATCGGACGGTCCGGATGATGGTTGGGGCCCTCCAAGCTTAGTTCCTCCCTCTAATCTCTCTTTCTCTCTTCTTAGTCTCTTCTTCTCTCTCTCTAACTTAGAAATATCATGGACGTGTGGAGCTTGGGAATGCTTAGGGGGTTTTCTTAGGGATGTAATGATGTGGCTAGCATGGGGGAGGCATGGAAGGTATGGTTTGTGTTGACTTTGAGGTGAGAGAGGGATGGGGTGGGTATGGCTTGTTTAGACTAGGGTGATGAGAGGGGTATGGGTGAGGTGATTGATTGATTTAATATTTTCTTGGGATCTGTGCAAGTGGGGCCTGCGCCACACGTGCGTTGCGCGGCCTGCCTCGGATTGTGCAAATGATCGCAACTTTCACACCGGGTATCGTAATGGGGCGTGCCGTGCGGCGTTGGAATCGCAGCGCCGGAGTATAGGTCTTGGGTCGATGCTGTATTAAAATAGGGTCGCAATCAAGGCTCTCTAATCTGGTCCATCCGGGACGTACCGGCACCGAAAACTAAACGTTCGGAGGGCAAATCAGGGTACGGGTCTTAAAGTTTGTGATTGATTTGAGCACATTGATATCTTAGCAATATTGTAAGTTTAATTGTTTAATTATGAATGCTTGATAGGAATATATGTTAGGCACTAGATGACACATCCACACACAAGATGTACTTTCACTAATTGTGTAGACTTGAGCTCATTGATCCATTCTCATAAGTCTACATAGGTTGCATAGCTTGATTAGTTAAATCATTTGTTTACCTATACATGCTTAGACTAGATTATTTATTGCTTAATCTTATGCTAGTCTTGTGATTGGACCTTGTTATAGCTAAAAAGTGGTGGTCGAAGATATCAAAGACTCGAGGCCCGCGAGCGCCTTTTTTATGGTGTTTAACCTACGAGCCCTCGTGGTCGTAGGAAGGGATCATATATCTACATGCGAGAAGTTATCCCCGAGTCCGAGTATCCTCCGCTTTTCTAGTACCAGCAGCTCGTATAGGCTAGTTTTGAGCTTATTTCTGTTTGTAGCTCCGAGCCACAGGGGATTTCTATCAAGGGACGTAATCAACTAGATGTCTAAGTGGATTAGGACATCCCCTTATCTAAGGATTAACAGGATAAACACCGTATCCTTGAAAATCAGCAGTGATCTTTAACGTCTTGCGTTATAGACTGGATCACCCAGATCTATATAAATAGATGGTTCAACAGAAGATAAAGGTACACAATCTCTAAGCTCATATCCCGTTGTTTACTGTTACAACCATGTCCTGTCTGACTTAAGCTTCGGAGGGCCAACGGCTGGACGCCACCCACCCTTAGTTTTCTCTTATATTCTTCAGGTTTGGAGGGAAGCTGGCTTGAAGGAAGGTGAATGTCAGGAGGATCCTGTTACCAAATCCGACATAAACAAATTGGCGTCGTCTATGGGAACGAGATCATTGAATTAGCCATTCTAATCACTGATCGTTATCTCCCACCATGCCTCCCAAAAGGACGGTTCATCCCTCCACTTCAAGACAGACGTTACCTCCGCCTGACATTACTGAACCAGCACCTAATCTCCCTCAGACTGCTTCGAGGGGCATACCCCAGGGAGAGTCTAACGTGCCATCATAAAACCCATTTTACGATGTATCCGGTAGTTAAGAGGACGTTATGCCTTTCCTTGAAAACACACTTCTAACTCTCAAAGCAGGGCTTCAAACCTTATCTAATCGGTTTGATCAGCACTTTCCATAACCACAACTGTAACCTCCAGAAGGGCCGCCGGTACAACCTATACCAGTAGTTTCCAGACATTCTGCAGGCAAGCCACAAGCCCAACCAAATCCTCCTCCTTCAAATCGAATGCCACACAGCAATCAAGTCTTGGTACCCCCATTCCAGTACCTCCGACAACAACAATCTCAGGGGTCTGCCGTCGAGACTTCAAGCTACACCTTACCATGGGAAGGAGATCTCAAGAGAATCCATAATTGCTTCGACGATATGGAACAGCGGTATCGGTCTAACCTTCCACCTATTGCTCTTACATCAATCCATCGATCTGAATCTCCCTTCACCCGTGAGATCATAGAGGCACCCTTGCCTAAGAAATACCGCACACCTATCATCGCTCTGTATACAGGCACCGGCGATCCTCTTGAACATCTGGAGACGTATAAGTCTCTTATGGAGCTGGAGGGACATGGTTCAGAAATTATGTGTAGGGCTTTTTCCCTAACTCTAAAGGATGCAACGTGTACATGGTTCCGAGGCCTAAAACCTCGGTCTATGGGATCCTTCTTTCAATTATCGGAGCTCTTCCTCTCTCAGTTCATGGGGAGCATCCGTACCAAAAAGCCGGCATCTCATTTAATGGATCTAAAGCAGCAGCATGGGGAGACAATTAGGAGTTTATAGTTCGGTTCACTGCAGAAGCTGTTCAAACTGAAGGTTATACCGAGGATAAAGGCCTCACCGCCCTTATAGCAGGAATTACAAGTGAAAATTTTCGGTTCGTCTTGGACAAGAACCCTCCCAAAACTATGACAGAATTCTAAGCAAAGGCTAAAAATTACATCAATGCAGAAGAAGTCGCTTTGGCACATCACGGCACACAGGGCAAGAAGCGAAAATCTGTGGAGATCTCTCTTCCTGATAAAAAAACCGGCGCGATCGACGGGACCGCTCCCCTAAGAAGCCTTACTCTGGTAAATATCATAATTATAAACCTCTTAACCAATCTCCTGAGAAAGTATTAATGGAGATCAAGCACAAGCCTTACGTGAAGTGGCCTTCAGAGATCAAGTCCGATCCTGAAAAAAGAGACAAGAGAAAATTCTGCTATTTCCACAAAGATCATGGGCACAATACCCAAGATTGTATATCGCTAAAAGATCACATTGAAGCTCTTATTTGGAAAGGTCATCTCCGAGATTACGTAGCCCGACAGGGTCGGTCACCGAAAAGAACGGAAGCCCCATCACAACCGAAAAAGTCACCTCAACATCATCCTTCGCAAGAAGATGCTGAACCTACTGGTGAGATCCAGACCATCGCTGGAGGGCTGGCTTGTGAGGGAGATTCTCAAGCGTCAAGGAAAGCATATGCGCGTAAGGCATCTCAGAAGCCCCAGAATATTTATTGGTTGGAAAAAGCGCCCAATGTATCGAATCCTGGCCATCATCCGATCTCTTTTTCTCTTAAAGATGCAGAAGGGATTCATCTCCCTCACGAGGACTCCATCATGGTCGCATTAAAGGTATCAAATTATTTAACCCATCGTATCATGTTAGATACAAGTAGCTCCGCTGATGTTCTCTACCTGTAAGCTTTCAATAAAATGGCACTCGCCAGAAGTCTACTCAAGCCAGTCTCAACTCCCCTTGTTGGCTTCGGGGGCGAAGTTGTAACACCGGAAGGGAGCATTGACCTTCCAGTCACCTTTGGAGAAAGCCCAAAAAAACCACCATCTTCATTAATTTCCTCGTGGTGGATCGAAGATCAACATACAATGCTATTTTGGGCCGACCTTCGCTCAACAAGATAGGAGCCGCTATACACCCCTTATACCTGTGTTTCAAATTCCCTACTCCAAATGGAGTTGGAGTTTTGTACGAGGAAATCAAAAGGAAGCTCGAGCATGCTACGAAATCGCAGTACAAGATCGAAAGAAAGCCCAAGTAGCTCATGTTATGACGATTACAAGAGACTCATTAGATCCCCCGATAGCTACAACATTGGACCCAAGAGAAAGTGCTCTTCAATCAGGTACCCCAGGGGAAGAGACAGTCGTAATCCACTTATCTGAAGAAAATTCATCCAAGAAGGTTTATATTGGATCTTCTTTGAGCGACATCTTTCGTGAAAATCTGATTCATTTTCTCACCGAATATCAAGATGTGTTTGCTTAGTCCCATAGTGACATGCCGGGTATCGACCCCAGCGTCATAGTTCATCGCCTGAATGCTGATTCAAAGCACAAACCTGTTCATCAGCATCGACATGCCTTCACCGCGAAAAGGCAAATGGTGATCAAAACTGAGGTCGAAAAGTTGTTGACCGTCAATTTCATTGAGGAAGTTGACTACCCAGAATGGGTCGCGAACGTGGTCCTTGTTCGAAAAGCTAATGACAAGTGGAGAATGTGCGTGGACTACTCTGACCTGAACAAAGCATGCCCGAAGGATAGTTTTCCAACTCCGCGCATCGACTAGTTGGTTGATTCAACAGCAGGGCGCGCTGCTCAGTTTTATGGACGCCTACTCTGGTTATAACCAAATTATGATGCACTCGTCCGATAGTCAACACACTGCCTTTATCACTGACCGCGGCTTGTATTGTTATAAGGTAATGCCTTTTGGTCTCAAAAATGCAGGAGCCACCTATTAACGCCTGGTCAATAAAATATTCGCCGCGCAAATCAGTATGAATATGGAAGTCTATGTCGACGACAAGCTCGTGAAAAGCGTCGTAGCGAACGACCATCTCACAGATCTTCGAGAAGCCTTTGACTTGATGAGGAAGTACAGATGAAGTTAAACCCAGAAAAATGTGCTTTCGGAGTTTTCGCCGGAAAGTTTCTTGGGTTTATGGTTGGACAATGAGGAATCGAGGCGAATCCCGAGAAAATAAAAGCTCTGATCGAAATGAAGTTTCTGTCCACTCTCAAAGACGTCCAATGACTTGCTGGTCGCATTGTATCATTGAACAGGTTTATTTTGCGTGCCTCTGATAAGTGCCTTCCTTTCTTTAAGCTTCTTCGAGCTACCGTAAAAACCGACTGGGTGTGGACTCCACAATGCAAAGAAGCATTTCAACAACTGAAGTAATATATGAGCGCGCCTCCTATTTTATCAAAACCTGTTTTACATAAGCAACTCCTTTATTTATCTGTATCTTCTATGGCCGTTAGCGCCGCATTAATAAGGGAAGATTCCAGGGTACAGAGGCCGGTTTATTATATTAATTGAGCGATGGTAGGTGCCGAAACTCGATACTCTGATATGAAGAAATTAGCTCTCGCCTTGGTGACTGCCGCTCGAAAATTGTGACCCTATTTCCAAGACCACGCTATATTGGTGCCAACAAATCATCCATTAAGACAGGTCCTTAAAAAACCTGAAGTTTCAGGGTGGTTAACTAAATGAGCAATTAAGATCAGTGATCATGTGTAATACCCTAAAAAAAAAATGGAGAATTTTTTTTTCTTTTCTTTTCTGACTTGTCATTTTGGATTAGTACCTACTCATCTATGATTTATAATGCTTCATTCTTTTAGAAGATAAATGATTAATCAAATTATACAATTCCCTAGTTGCATGATCATTGTCTTATAATTCATCTACCATCTCGTGAAGATATAAATACTTTTGTTAACTTAAAACAAAAAGGTGGAGTTGAATAAGTGGTTGGTATACTTGACTCCTACCTATAGGTTGAAGGGTCGAGTCTTCCCTAATGCACAAATGTATTCTTTTTGCCCAAATCATTCAAATACTTGACGTGTGTATAAAGGGGTGGCCTAAGGAGACGTCTAAGAAGAAAAGAGAAAGAGAAAGAGAAGGAGAGAGAGAGAGAGAGAGAGAGAGAGAGAGAGTAGACCTGTTCAAGTAAGCTATTCTCCTCCTTTTTTTTTCCTTTTCTTTCTTTCCGTCTTCATTATCATTATTTTAAATCCCTTACTGTCATGAACGTCCAGTGGGATGAATCCACTTTAAATAGTTGTGATCTAATCCAAATTCAAGCTTGTTGGACGCCCAACCTTTGGGTCAAGATCTGACCGTTCCTAGACCCTTTGAAAATGTTGTTTGCTGACCTGTTTTGAATGCCCTTCACTGATGTTTACAGACCACAAGTCCTTGGAATGTATCTGGATCATGATGATAAAAAAAAATTAGATGTACAGAAGGGATCATTGAACAGCCAGATTGTGCTGTCCAAATGACCCAGCGAAAGACTGATTTTGGTCTCTAGAAAGTGACATTTTGGGGACTATAAGTGGTCTGAAAATGACCAAGAATGGGCCGTTGTTGCTGTCCAAAACCGTGTATTGAAAGATATTTTATGCCACTTAAGAAATGCTAGTATATGTGTGCTATATCATGTGAGCGTCATAGCCATCAAAGACATTACAAAGTCATGACCAATCTGATTTCAGAATCTGATCATCCAGGGAACTGTTTTTTAAGAATAATGTGTCCTTAGGAAAAATTATAAAATCTCAAATTGATTAGACCATGGACGGTGTCTAACAAGTGGCCATTAAATGACTAGTGTTAGGCGTCCAAACCGATCCACTTGGATGCTCAGATCTGGACCATTAAAATAGTCCAGAATTTAAAAAAAAAAAAAGAGACCGTTGGATGGCCAGATTTGGACCGTCCAAACGGGCCTCAAAAGATGGCAAATCTGAACCGTTGATGATAGTTTTTCTTTTGATGGGTGGTGAGCTAGGTTGGATCAGGGTCAGACCTCTAAGAACTGCCATAAAAACATCTGTTATGAACTTCTAGCAAATCTCTACAATCTGCTTCACCATGAAACTCATTGAACATGTAAACTTTCCAAACTACTGGACTTGCTATATTGATCAGATCTGACCACTCAATCTGACCATTGGAAGGACTTCATTAGACCTTAATCAAATGATTTGAAACCCTTAAAAAAAAGATCCATCACTGGACCTTAGATCGGCCACAAATCAAAAGGATCAATGGACGACCAAAATCACGTGCCATTTAGTGTTGCAATGGCCATGAGTTGGGCCAGATTTGACCACCTAAGCAGCCACGTTATGACTTATTTTTCAGACTTAAAAAGGTCTTTTTTAAACCTGGTTATAGAGTAAAGTTTTGATTAAACTCAAATCTGGACCATTGGATGATCTAGATGTAGTTTCATGTACATATGACTTGAGGTAGTACAGTTTTGGTTTTTTTTCCAACTTTATAGATGTGTTGAGAAAAATGATGGGTTACACATGCTATAACCACTGTAATAAATGAAAATTAAGTTCGGGTCAAGTAGAGTTCACACACGTTACCATAATCTAGTTGACGTGTGGAGTCATCTATTGATCGGGCCGTACAAAGCTATTGTGGGCTGTTTTCTTTATATAAAAAGGCCTATTGAGCCCTCTTGGATAAGAGTGGGCCTTATGTGTGGCCCACTAGTACCTCAACCCATCCATATAAAATAAAAAAAAATGATAATCACGGATTTGATCTTTTGAGAAAACTAGTTTATAATATGCTTGACTTAGGAGTCCATGGAACATAAAGCCATTGGAAACCTAACTTGTTAACCTAGGACTTGAGGACATGAGTCGTGAAATTCCTTTATACTGAGTAGACCATTTCTTGCTAAATAGACTCGTACACAACTTAATCTAGGTGGACCTAAGTCATGGACGGCTCATACAAAAATATGAGGTATAATTACAATAAAATACCTATAGAATCACACTCATGGACCGTCAATGTATTAGGACCCGACCTAGGTTAAGTTATAATGTAGGAACCTAAGTAATGATTTATATATATATATATATATATATATATATATATATATATATATATATATATATATATATATATATATATATATATATATATATATATAAAGTTAATTATGAAAAATTTTGGAGTTTAGAATGAAAGGAAAAGAGAAGGTAGTGAAGAAAAAGAAGATAGCATCTACTAAGAGAAGGTCAGGAAGTTCTTGTTATACATTTTACAAATTGGACGATAAGTTATTGTTATACAAAGAAGATAATGCCTTCTCTATTCTTGTGGAAACATTCTGGTAAGTGGTTCTACACCCAAGATGTTTGATTTTGTTATAATTGCCATATGATTTGCTAAACAATTTTTATAATGCATTTTGAAAAGTGAACTTCTATAAGAATTATTGAAAAATGGGTAATATATCACTGAATGAGTGGTGAGAAACTATTTTACTGAGTAAATGGTGAGGAAGAATTTTACCAAGTGTTGGGTGAGGTACAAGAGTTGATGAGTGAGGTGAGATATTATTTGAGTGCAAGTATTGAGAAATTTATTGCTTATGTTTGGGCATTGATGAGCGAAATTTTGTTTCTATACTTGAGAATGGTTAATATGAGTGTACACTTAAGCCAGATGAAGGCTTGTGGAGTGAATGAGCATTGAGAGGAAATATAATACAAGTTATGTAAATGATTTTAACTAATGTTTTATGCATTAACTTCGAATTTTACTTATCTTGCAAATATTTTTAACATGCTTTATCTATATCATCAAACTAGTATGTAAATTCTTGTGTATAGAACCATTTATACAAGCCTTGTGCTTATGGACTCTATTGATGAAAAAAAACAGCAGACTGAAGAACATGTAAAGATTTTACGAGCTTGGCCCGAGGAGGAAGACGAAGTGAATGCTATGCCAATAGAAAATTAATTGAGAATAAAGCCCTATCGATGCCTTCTCTTTTTTTTTTTTTGTTATGTTGGATTAAATGACATTTGGTATTATGAATAAATTGGCACAGTTATGATTATCTTAAATAAATTTTGTTGGCGATGGTCATATGGATGTGTAGTGTTATTGTGTATTCCTTTAGTAGATTAATTTGAGTTACGATTCAAAGTTCGGACTATGGTTAGTATTAACCCTAGTTACGAATTTAGGGTCGTGACATCATGATATATCGTTCTGCCCAAGAACCGCCATTAAGGGTCAAGCTGTGGCTGATTTCATTGCTGAATTCACATATTCTCCCTCCGACAATGACCCTGCAACCAGTGACCAGACCCCTTGGTCGCTCTTTGTGGATGGGTCTTCACGCGCCACTGGTAGCGGAGCCGGTTTAATCTTAATTGCTCCTGATGGGTCGCATTTTCAGTATGCTTTACGATTTGACACTCATGTCTCAAACAATGAATCTAAATATGAGGCTTTGATCGTTGGCCTCGAACTAGCGAACGTTGTCGCGATTCAAAGTTTACTTATTCATAGTGACTCCCAACTCATAGTCAATCAAGTGCTCGGTGAATTCGAGGCGAAAGAAGAGCGGATGGCTTTATACAAATCCCGAGTACTTATCCTGATCGCGAAGCTAAAGACATATGAAATAATTCATATCCCTCATGAGAAGAACAAACTCGCAGATTCCTTGGCAAAGCTAGCCTCTACACCAAAATCTGAATTACTACAATCTGTTCCCATTGAGCATCTTCATGCTTCGAGTATTAGTCAAACGACCCCCGAGCAAGTAGTCACAGTATATTCCTCTCCATGTTGGATGAACCCCATCGTCCTTTATCTCAAAGATGGACAACTCTCGGATGATAAAAAATCTGCACGGTAAATTCGTCATCGTGCAGCCAGGTATACCTTACAAAACGGAATGCTATTACGTAAGAGCTTTACTTTACCATGCTTGAGGTGTCTTCATCCAGAAGAAGCGCATCACGTCCTTGATGAAATACACCAGGGGGCATGTGGTAACCATCCTAAGGGACGCTCTTTAGCATATAAAGCAATGAGGCAAGGGTACTACTGGCCCACTATGAAGGCGAACGCAATCGAATTCTCCAAAAAATGTGACAAATGCCAGCGATATTCTCCAATACCTCATGTACCATCCGAGCGGATGACGCCGATGGATGGCCCTTGGCCCTTCGCCCAATGGGGAGTTGATATCATTGGACCATTGCCCACCGGGAAAGGCCAGAACAGGTTTGCAATCGTAGCGGTCGATTATTTCACCAAATGGGTTGAGGCAGAGCCATTAACCACAATTACCGAAAAACAGACCACAAAGTTTATATGAAGAAACATCATATGTCGCTATGGGCTCCCCCACACTATAATCACCGACAACGGAAAGCAGTTCGACAACGCCGCATTCTCAGAGTTTTGCGAAAAATGGAAGATACGAAGTATTCGTACCTCCCCATATCATCCCCAGGCTAATGGACAAGTTGAAGCAGTCAATAAGATCATCAAACATCATCTAAAGACCAAGCTTGGTGAATGTAAAGGCATGTGGCCAGAGCTCCTGCCGGAAGTCTTATGGGCCTATAGAACTACAACTCGCACGTCAACCGGAGAAACTCCTTTCTCTTTGGCTTTCGGCACCGACGCAATTATCCCAGTTGAAGTCCAAGTACCTTCGTATCGAATCGAGCAATACGATTCCACGAGTAATCAAGAAGGTTTGAGGCTTCATCTCGACCTCTTGGAAGAAAGAAGGAACACATCCCAACTTCGAGCAGCCACTTATCAATAACGTATTTCTCGCTATCATAACGCCAAATTCCGACCCAGAGCTTTCCAGCTCGGTGATTTGGTCCTTAGACAGAACCTCGGAATTCCTGCTCGCTCGTTGGATCCAAATTGGGAAGGCCCGTACCGAATTATCAAAATTGTGCGACTAGGTACCTATTATCTCGAAGATATGTAGGAAAGGCCCTTACATCACCCTTGGACCGTAGAGCATCTACTCCGATATCTTCCTTAACTCGATGTAAGTCTGAATGATATTCGAATAAAGATGGATTATCTTTTGGTCGCTACTCCATTTTATTGGACCCGAATAGCCCCGAAGGGAATACATACATTCTCTTGGCCAAATCTTCTTCCCTTGGTAGAGTCAAAGCCTCAATTGATAGATCAGTCTTTCTCTACACAGACATGGTCACCAAGACCCCCGGATTGAGCCTAACTCATTGTTTCATGAGTTAAGTACTTAGGCATTCAACACACAACCAACAAAAACCAAAAGAAGGAGAAACAACATGCGAACCATAGTATCAAAAGGTTTTTCTCATTCATTTCATTGACTAAAAAAGTCAGGTTGCTTACAAATGGAAAACGCAAACTTTTACATAAGATAGAAAAAGAGAAGAAAGGAGATGATCATCTTTGAGCATCGGTCAGGGGAGGAGCGTTACTTTCAGCCTCAGGGCCCACTTCCGAGACCCCTCCCGCTTAAGTAACCTCAGTGACCTCGTTCTCAGCGGCCGCCCTTTCCTCTACAGCTATGATAGCCGCGACCTTCTCGAACTCTCCCATGTCAAAAGATAGAGACATTCGCTGCACCACTCGCAGTGCGAAGTCGCGACCAGCATCGTACGATTCATATCTTTCATCGTCATACAGCTGCGAAGTTCGGAACTCCATGATAGCTTGAGCCCCCTCTTCGGAGAGCATCTTGACGAGGGCCACTCTCTCCTCCTCCCAATGGATAGAGTCATCCTTAAGTCGCGCAAGGGTGGAACGCTCTTTCTTTAGATTGTCGCTGACTTCCTTTAGCCGCGACCTACTTTCTGCTAGCTGCTCCTCCAATGAGATCTTATCTTGGCGAAAGATCTCTCTTTCTCTCTCTATCTTCTCCTTCATCTCCACGAACTTGGCGAAGTTCGAGTCCAAGGCCTGATATCTATCAATCAGGACCTGGACCTTTTCGATGAGAATTTTCCTTTCCTCAGTCATCTTCGCGATCAAGGTCTCACGAGATTTAATGACCTGGTCCCTCCCGTGGACCACCTTCTCCAGGGCAATCCTCTTCCCCTCAGCCTTATCTATAATACGGCGGGCGGCGAGGATATCACGCCTCGTCCGTATGATGAGATCCAAGCCCTGCTAAAAAAGAAGGAAGACTATAAGATATGCACTTAAAGATCAACAAAGAAAGCAAGAAACAAGGTCAAATCGGAGCAACCTTTACCTGGACCATCCTCACTCCCACGTCAAGAGAGAGGTCTTCAGGACTTGGTTCAGGGAGGGCACCAAAGGTCTGGGGAGAGATGTTATCAAAAAGGAATTTACAGATCGGGTGTAGGTGGCTGGGGATGGTGAATGTCTCCGGAGGCCTGGGCTACGACTAGCCCAGCAGGACTCTCATCTTGAGCAGCAGTTTGCTCGCGAGCAGGAATCAACTCGCGGGCACCTTCTGGCTCGCGAGGTTCTTCAGCTGGGGGGCAACTTGACCCCGCCCCATCGTTCCTTGGGGAATTATCAACTACCTTTAAGCGAGGTAGTAACCCTCTCTTCTCTCCCACATTCGTCATCACGACCTCCTCGTAAGATATCAACCCGGCAGCTACGAGTCGGGAGGCTGACAAACAGGCCTCGATGTGCCTGGCACGAGCGGGTAATTTGTAAACTTTTACAATCTTCTCGTGAATTCCTCCCTTTAGGCTCGGTTTCCCCATGGTCGAAATACCTGCAAATGTGAGTGTTGAGCTCTTAATTGTGCATATTTTAACCCCAATTCATCACTCATTATGCATGGTTTTCATAATTTAAAGACTAATCAAATACATGTTTTGTGGTTGTAGGAATGAGAGTTACTTTGCCCAATTGATGACCAAAAGAGCTGATTTAGAACCTTGGATGAAGACCCAAGGAGGGCTGAAGGAAGAAGGAAGTAAAGAAAGAAGCAAAGAAAGAAGAAAATAGAAGAAAGAAAGGAAGAAAATAAGAAGAAAAAGAGACCGACCGGTCTTGACCGGTCGGCCAAGGAAGCCCGACCGGTCTTGACCGGTCGGCCATGCTTGCTGGAGTAATGCCAAAGAGGGCCTGACCGGTCGTGACCAGTCGGCCATGCAAGTTTCAGATTCCAGATTCTAAAACAGCAATGTATTCCCGCACCTGATTTTTTGGACCAGTTTTCTGGGCCGATCTTGATGATATTTGGAAATCCAACACATCCATGTCGAAGAGGAACTCGACACCGAACTAACCCAAGTGGTTTCGTGTCGATCGAAGTTACGGATTGATCGTGGTGACCAAAACAATACGAACTGTCCAGAAAGTTCCAGATTTCGCTGTTCCACTCTGGGCCGGTCCAGGTGGCCCCTCATTGAGGATATGAAAAATCTACTTTGACCATCTTTTAGACCACATCCATATATGAATAACCACAAAAGTTTCAGATCAAAAGGGTGTGTGGTTTGATCGTACCGGTTGAAGAAAGATGGACCATCCAGAAAGCTCCAACTACGCAGAGTTTATAAAAGCCCTAATTGTTCTAATTTTCGGACCAAATTCTGAGATCGTTTTGGACAATCTAATCCGTCTATCATGTAGGGAAGGAAGTTTTCTACTCATGTTCAAATTTTGAGATCAATCCGACTTCTGTACACTCCGGAGCGTTGAAAGCAAGATGACTGGTTCTGAAGGTACCCGAAGTGCGCGATTTTGAGAGGCGGTCGGTGATGTGATTGGTGGGCCCATTCAGAGGATAATCTTGGAAATCTAAATCATCTATGAGGAAGATCACATTACAAGGAAGCTACAAATCAAATTTGAAGGCAATCCGACCATTGGTTAAGCCGTACCAAGCGAAACAAATTCTGCTATGTTGCTGTACTAGTGCTGCACTATAAAAGGAGGTGCTCTCTTCTATTCCAGGGCAACCAAGGACGTGGGGAGCAAGGAGTTCAAGTCATAGGAGGCTTCCTAGCCTCCTCCAGCTAGTTTTTCTTCCTTTTCTTAGTTCTAGTTCTAGTTTCTAATATGCTTTTTATTAGCTAATCTCTTAGCTAGAGCTAAGAGGTGAACCTTATAGTTTTCTTAGATTGTTTAATTCGTTTTATTGGTTTTTAGTTTGGAATTCATGAT
Organism: Liriodendron chinense; assembly: GCA_003013855.2. Lineage (NCBI taxonomy): Eukaryota > Viridiplantae > Streptophyta > Magnoliopsida > Magnoliales > Magnoliaceae > Liriodendron > Liriodendron chinense. Next base: position 3,459,085 of record ML058463.1, on the reverse strand, counting down.
TATGAACTAAGGTTTGAAGTTTATACAAGTTTTTAAGTAATTTTTCTTAGTCTTGTGATGACTCACGGATGTTTGGATGAATTACTTATCTTCTTAATTCGTTTGCAACAGTCTAGACCTGTATGATCCGAGGAATCGGAGTGCGCTCTAGTACTAAGCTCTTCATGAAGGGACTTCCTACCAAAGTTCTATTTTTCTGTTTTTCTGAATATGTATGGATTGTGCATGTGATTTGAATCTAGTTCAAATCATGATCTAGCCTTGTCTTGTGAGAGGACTTGAGGATGGTTATGATTGTGAACTGGACCTTTTGGAAAGGGGAATGACCTATGCAATTGAGCATGCTCAGCTCAGCGTACATTGAGTGAATCCTATGCATAGAACTTACATATGACAGACTGTTTGGTTTAACAGCTCTATCATCCGACTAGATAGACAGGAATGTCAATTCTAGTTGAGAAAGTAAGAAACCATAGCGAATTATGCATCTAAGAAAAGCTATAAGTGGATCCTTGATGCTCTAGTTATCTTTTCATTATTAGATTTTCTATTTTATGTTAAAAATCAATTTCACAAACCTCTTTGATTCTAGTTATTAGGATAATTGGAATTGTTTACTTCCTTCCCTGTGGATCGACCTCGGTCTTACCGAGTTTATTACTACATCGCAACCCTACACTTGGGGAAGCGAACAGTGAGCATAAGTCAGATAAATGAAAGATCCAAAGTCGGTTTATAAATCAAGGCAGAGTGAAGCTTCACCCACCTTCGCCAAAAAAGCGGCTCACATTATGACCCCCAGAGGTGGATCCCATCTCAGACTCCCAGTTCTCGAAAGCAAAAAACCAGCGTTTCCTCCATCCAGGATAATTCGAAGAGGGTTTCCCCAAAATGAAATTATCCCGGTGCCAATAACATAAGTAATACCAGCCTTCACTGGAGGGAGCTCTCTTGAGCTGGTACATTCTGAGGAACTCTTCGGCGGTCAAGTCCCCATTACCGGCTTGCGCCCAAAGAACGAAAGAACTTAAGACCACCCTCCAACCATTTACAATGAGTTGCCCGGGGGCAATCTTATAAGTTCGGAGTACGTCACGAATAAAAGGGTGAAGGGGAAGGCGTACTCCAAGGATGAAGAGGTAATCGTAAAGGCTACGCAACCAGGGGGAGGTGAGTCTAGAGTCTCTCCCTCTCTGGGCAACCGGAAAGTGACGGAGTCAGGAACTCGATATTTTTCCCGTAACTCTCTCAGCCGCTCCTCCGTCATTATGGAGGGATACCCGGATGCAGAATATCTACCGGTCGGAACCCTCACGTTGTTGGAGGAAGAAGATTCCGGAGTAGCATCCCCGAGAGGGACGGTTTCCTCATCAAAATCTCCCGCCATGGTTTTTTAAGATAGAAAAAAAGAGGGATAATACCTTGAAGAAAAAGAAGAAGAATGAAGTTATACCAAAGGGAATCGGAGGAACGGAGTTACACCAGAGAAGGGATAGGACACCAGAGGAAAGAAGGAAGCAAGGAGAGAAGAAGAATTTTTGTAAACTTCGGATGAACTTTCGAAAATTTTGCAGGCTCAGTATATTTATAAGCAATCATTCCTCAAGATTTGGTGACACGCGGCGACCATTCGTTTGGCACAATAGTTGAACGGGCATGGTCATTAATTCCGTGGATACGTGGCAGGCGTCTCTTCATTTCCTCTCTGCTGAAAAGCTGTGGAAAGCTAGCGCTCATTAATGACAGTCCAATCATGTACGGCTTCACCTCCGAGAAATGCATTAGGCGGTTATGCATGCTGATAAGCAAGTCCTTCCCTTAGACTCCTCGACGGCAAGGACTTGGGGGGCATCTGTTATAGCTAAAAAGCGGTGGTCGAAGATATCAAAGACTCAAGGCCCGCGAGCGCCTTTTTAATGGCATTTAACCTGCGAGCCCTCATGGTCGAGGCTCGCAATCGTAAAAGTACGTTATACAACTCCCGAACCCGCGAGCCCTCATGGTCGAGGCTCGTATATCGTAAAAGGATGGTATGCAGCCTCGAACATGCGAGCCGGCCTGGTCGCTGGTCATCGGATTAAGGTATTCTCATAATTGGTTCGTCTTTACTCCTTGGTCACTAGACAAAGGTCCTGTATGCGAGCAGCTCGGCTCGTGGTCGTAAGAAGGGATCATATATCTACATGCGAGAAGTTATCCCCGAGTCCAAGCATCCTCTGCTTTTCTAGTACCAGCAGCCCATATATGCCGATTTTGAGCTTATTTCTATTTGTAGCTCCGAGCCACAGGGGATCTCTATCAAGGGACGTAATCAACTAGATGTCTAAGTGGATTAGGCCATCCCCTTATCTAAGGATTAACAGGATAAATAGCTTATCCTCGAAAATCAGCAGTGATCTTTAACGTCTTACATAATAGACTGGATCACCCGGATCTGTATAAATAGATGGTTTAATAGAAGATAAAGGTACACAATCTCTAAGCTCATATCCCGCTGTTTACTTTACAACCATGTCCTGTCTGACTTAATCTTCGAAGGGCCAACGACTGGACGCCAGCCACCCTTAGTTTTCTCTTGTATTCTTTCAGGTTTGGAGGGAAGCTGGCTTGAAGGAAGGTAAACGTCAGGAGGATCCTGTTACCAAATCCGACGTAAACAGACCCACTTAGGCTTGGAAGCCGAAGTGTTCTTGCTTACTTAGTTTAATTTGTCAAATTGTGTAAGTAGGCACACCCCCCCCCCCCCAATAGGACTTAGCCATCATTCTAATTGCTCTTTAAGCTTCCGCACATACGTAGGTGTCGTATTAGACTACCGACGTACTTTCAATTTATGCATGCGTGAGCAGGTTCTAGACTTAGCTTTCATTGCGTATTAGCTATCAACAAAGGTGCAGGATCGGGATTGCTTCTGAAGACTAGTCAACAGACTCCAGCCTGATTCGACAACCGATTACAGGAACTTTGTATTGTTGAGTCATCAATTATATACATTCTAACCCCTTTTCATCACACATATTGCATGGTTTTTATGTCTAAAAGATCGATCTAATACATGCTTTTATAAATGTAAGAATGAGAGCGAGACCATGTGATTTTGATGTTAAAAGTACCTTCCTAAACATCATTAAAGACTGTTATGGGTAAATTCGGGCTGAGCTCAAAATACGGAAAGCTTCCCACTAGGGTTCATCTTCTACATGGCAATTCAACAACTCGGGCTCGGCATTCAGCCTTCTCAGGCCTCGGCCCACTTGGTCTCAACATTCGGCCTTCTCAGGTCTCAGCCCACTCGGGCTCGGCATTCGGCCTTCTCAGGCCTTGGCCCACTCAGGCTCAGCATATGACCCTCTCAGCCTCGGCCCACTCGAGCTCAGCATACGACCCTCTCAGCCTCGACCCACTCGGGCTCAGCATACAGCCCACTCGGCTCAGCATATTCGGCCCTCTTAGCCGCGGCCCACTCGGGCTCAGCATATTCGGCCCTCTTAGCCTCGGTCCACTCGAGCTCAGCATTCGGCCCTCTTGGCCTCCGCCCACTCGGGCTCACAACCTTCTCAGCTTCGCAAGAGGCCCGCCCTCATCCGCCTTGGTTTATCCCTCTTGATAAGATAAGGATAAGGCTTATCCCACTGATCCAGATAAGATAAGGATAAGGCTTATCCCACTGATCCAGATAAGATAAGGATTATCCCAACAAATTTGGGATCCACTTAAATCTCTCCAATAATTATCTATAAAGAGGCCTTCTGCACTCTCTCCAAGTAGGCAATCCATCGCCATTAAACCTTTAACAACCTTTCCTTTCAGTATCCGTACTGACTTTGCCATCGGAGGGTCGTAAGCCGAGCCAACCGGCGGTGGTACTAACCTTTCTTGGTGATTGCAAGTTCCCCAATCTACACCATTCATCTCCGATTGGAGGTCAGACGACGAAGAATCAAAGTTGGTCCCTGACCAACATCTGTTAGCCAATTTTTGGCGTTAACAGATTGGCACCGTCTGTGGGAACGACTAGATCGTTCACTTGATCTTTTCTTCGTCATTCAATCGTTCTTCACTTCATCAATGGCCAACATCAGACATTCCAACCGTCCAAGGAATACTTCCTTTAGCTATCATCCACGAGCCAGAGATGGTGATTCCATCTACACGTGGGCAGCTTTATCAGGCCTGGCACGAGTCTAGCAAAGGTGATTCTCTCCAGGCCCTCTGGGAACATCTTCAAGTCGAGGTTGCTACATATATAAACAGCGAGGTACATGGTGTTCCTCAATATATGTAGCCTCAAAAGTCGTTGCGCGGGGTTCCTCAACGTCTCAAAGGCAAGCAGGGGTGTTTTCGTGGCAACTTATTTGGGAATCGTGTGGAATTTACTGGCAGAACTGTTATTTCTCCTTATCTAAATCTGAAGATTACAAGATTACAGAGGTAGCAATTCCCATCTTGATGGCTAAGGTCCTTACATATCCTGAACGAGTCTCCTATTTCAATATGGAGAAGCTGAGACAATGCATCCACAATGGACGTCCGTCCATCAGCTCCTCTATCATGCCACTCTTGCCCAACAGAGGAGACACCTCAACCACGTGTTCCAGGAAAGGGTAACTAATGCAATCACCTTGCATACCCAACAGCTGGCTGATCCATTGTCCATTCGTCCAAGATGCAACTGTGGTGGACCCCACATTCATATCACATCAGCACGCAAGGTTAGAAATTAAAGGAAGTATTGGAGATCTCCTCCATCAACGTCACCAACAGTGGAGATCTTCCACCGTCCAGCAGTTGATCATCCGACATCAACCGCCCACCGTTGAAGATCAATCTCCACCATCCATGTCACATGTGATCTCTAGCCCCATCTAACATCCAGATGGTTGGACGTCCAAGAGGAGCACACGGGCAGCCGACAAATGAATGATCATGATCATCAGTCGTGTGATCAGCAAAGGGCATCTACATCTCAGACGTCCAGTCATACTAAACATCCTCCATTCATCTTTCATCGTCCATCCATGGAGGGTCATCAAAGATCAGCAAGCATGATCATGTGCCATCCCGAGCCAGCCATCATTTCCAATCCAGCTATCTATCAACGGCTAGCGGTCATCAATGAGGACTCCACGTCAACGTCCAGCCACGACTGTGCACCTCTCCACTTGACTATCCATTTCTAATCAGTGGACGGCCCACCTTCTCCTAGTTTTGTGTTAACTACTGGAACCGTCTCTTGCTCCAGTTGCACATACTGTAAGGTGGACCAACTCCATCAGTGTCCATCTCATGTGCAGAGCATCACCATCGTCTAGTTGATGAAGCATTTTATTGTCATCATCATCCATCTTCGATAGCTGGCTGAATCTCCACCATCCTTTGATCTGCACGTCCAAGGGGTCTCCGACCATATCACGTCTCTAACAGCACCCTCAACAAGCTAGCTGGACAATTTCATTTCCAACACTAGTTTCACATGCAAACATTTAAGTACATCTTCACTGACCAACATGAAGGACGATTTAGCAAGGGTGGACGTTTCCAACCCTCACGTTCATCAACATTGCCCATGGTATCTATCATCCAATAGATGGAGAACCCCTTCATTCCAAGACCAGGTAGTTGCTATCACATCCATTTTCTAGCCATGGGACGCTGACTGACAGTCCTAATCATCTTTGATCTCCAAGCATCCAAAAGCTACGTCTATGGTGGGACCCATCTTGTATATCTAAACTGTCCATTAGACACGACCCCCGGGGAGACTTTAAACCGTGAAAATCTTGAAAGTAACAAACTCGACCGTTCAAATTTGATCAACGGCTCCTATTTCTCTATAAACATGCGTCGCTTCTTCATCGCTTTTGAATCATCGTATTTTCTTTCGAACAAATTTCAGAAAGCCAAGAATCCAATCCAAGCAGTCTATCCTTTGCACTGGATCGGAACATGTCGGGAGAAAAGAGGAAACTAGCATTCGACTTCCGCCTTTCACGAAAACAACTTGCGGCAGTTCGGTCGATCACAGAACCCGTCACCAGAACGGTCATCAACCTTCGATTTAGAGCATCTCTGAGCTCCGTGGAACCCATCCGGACAGATCAGCGTCGACGGTTCGAAGAAATATACTATTATATGAGTTACTGCTTCATCAAGAAAAACCCATAGTCGTGCATTCTTGGCAAGGCACCGATCTGAGATTTAAACTGTCCATTGAGAAGTCAATCTGATAGAAGTATGACTTTTGGATTCTTCAACCAAGATCAATTCATAGGCAAACTGAGTTCGTCCGATCTCCGCCCCGAGCCTCGATCATCTCCGTCGTTTTCATGACGTCAATCACATGATGACCATCCATCATGTGAAGCAGCCTTCATCTTAGCTATCCGAACCTCTAATCAGCATCACCGCGTAGCCACAGAGGGAGGCCTCATCCCAACTCCATCCACCACAAACAGCGGTTAGATGAGCTGGCCATCATCACAGTCAAAGGGTTGTCCAAGCCATCCAAATCTTCAACACGCATCCAGTTGATGGACGGCTCAATTCACCACAAGTGCTGCAACACCACCTCTAGCTGTCCATCTCAGTGGCATTCCAGCTTCAGCATCATTTATCATCTTGTGGACGTCTCAAGAATCATCACTATCCATTCAAAATCTAACAGCAATGAAGCATCCGCCAATCCTAGCAACGTCCATATTGGTGGGATCCATACCTACATCAGTCGTTCAGTTCGAGTGGTCCACCTTCTGATGACAAACAACGGGCTACCATTCAACTCATTCAACTCTTCAAACCTAAGAAGAATTGGCTCAATTTCACTCCTTCTACGAGTACGACCATGTACCGAGTATTGAAATATATTTGTCTGTTATCAGGACACGGGCCTCAGCTGCCTCGGGCACACCCATCAGGCCTCAGATTAAACATATGGCATTCCCTCAATTCGACACTCAGCTCGGCCTCGGCCCACTCGCCCTCGGATCGACATTTGACATTGACATGTGGCCCTCGGCCTTGGGCACTCGCCCGCACTTGTCACTTGACTCGGCTTATTCAGACTCATCATTTTGGCGCATGGCCTTAGGTACTTTCCCTCGGCCCAGCCTTGGAAATTCGGCCTACTCAGCCCACTCGCTCTCAGATCGACACTCGCTTAGGGTATTTGCCAGACGTCCTTGGCATCGTCTTAAAGGCCTTGACAGACGACCTCCACATAATCCAGAAGGTCCCATCCTAAATGCAATTACGGTCATGGTCTGAGTATTGAAATGTATTTATTTGTTATCTAGAAAGCTACGCACAGGGGCTCGGTCTCATCACTTTGCCTCATCCATGCCTCAAGCTATGGTTCGACAACATTCATCTACCAAGACCTCACTCATATATAGACACTCACCCATAAGGGGCCATCCTTGCAACTATATAGCACGGTGAAATCTCTCATTCAAGAGACATGACAAATCTCCAGTCAGCGAAATTAACGACAACAAGATCCATCGCTTTGACGGCCAGGCCGGCAGGCGCCCAAAGAAGATGCCGAACGGCAAAAGATTTCATCAAGCATGCGCAAGGATTCAATACTCGATTGGCCCTTATGCTTTACGAATACAAGGCTCAAAGAAGTGTCCAACACTTCCCCTGAAAAATTTTATCCCTATGACAAAGGATTTAATCTGGATCTGATAACTCATTCGGCAGCGCCAGTAGCTCCGCATCGCCTCTGGGCACCATACCCTCTGGGCCACATAGCCTCTGGGCACCATTGCCTATGGACATCGCCTCCGGGCACCATCACCTCCGGGTCATGCTAATTACTCTCAGCCTACTCAGACGCTTTAGTAGCTAGCTCTTCAAAGTTCCGTGCTCAGACTTTCTAACCACGAAACTTAGGGGGCTTTTGTTATGGGTAAATTTGGGATGAGCTTAAAATACGGAAAGCTTCCCATTAGGGTTCATCTTCTACATGGCAATTCAACAACTTGGGCTTGGCATTCGGCCTTCTCAGGCCTCGGCCCACTCGGGCTCGACATTCGGCCTTCTTAGGCCTCAGCCCACTCGGGCTCGGCATTCGGCCTTCTTAGGCCTCGGCACACTCGAGCTAAGCATTCGACCTTCTCAGGCCTCGACCCACTCGGGCTCAGCATACGGTCCTCTCAGCCTCGGCTCACTCAAGTTCAGCATATGACCCTCTCAGCCTTGATCCACTCAGGTTCAGCATACGGCCCTCTTAGCCTCAGCCCACTTGGGCTCAGCATTTTGGCCCTCTTAGCCTCAGCCCACTCGGGCTCACGACCTTCTCAGCTTCGCAAGAGGCCCGCCCTCATTCACCTTGGTTTATCCCTCTTAATAAGATAAGGACAAGGATTATCCCACTGATTCAAATAAGATAAGGATAAGGCTTATCCCACTGATCCAGATAAGATAAGGATTATCCCAACAAATAAGGGATCCACTTAAATCTCTCCAATAATTATTTATAAAGAGGCCTTCTGCACTCTCTCCAGGTAGGCAATCCATCGCCATTAAACCTCTAACAACCTTTCCTTTCAGTATCCGTACTGACTTTGCCATCGGAGGGCCATAAGCTGGGCCAATCGGCGGTGGTCCTAACCTTTCTTGGTGATTGCAGGTTCCTCGATCTACACCATTCATCTCCGATTGGAGGTCAGACGACGAAGAATCAAAGTTGGTCCCTGACCAACATCTGTTAGCCAATTTTTTGCTTTAAAAAAGACTAAGGAAGAAATAATAAAGAAGAGGATGAATGGAGCAAGAGAAAAGAGAAGGAAAGAAGATGAAAACAAAGGCATTAAAGAGGTCCGACCGGTCAGCTAGGAAGGCCAAACCGGTCAAGACCAGTCGGCCACTCAAGCAGCCATCTTTAGAGCATGATAGACCAAGGCCTAGACGGGTCAGATCGGTCGGCCATGCATTTTTTTTATTTTCGGATTTCAAACAGCAATTATTCCCATTTTTGGATTTTTGGCCCAGTTCATGGGCACCATCTTGATGATTATTGTAAATCCATTCCATCCATATTGAAGATTAGCTCGACACCGAAAAAATTCAAATAGTTTCATGTCGATAGGAGCTACGGATTGACCGTGGCGACCAAAACAATACGAACTGTCCAGAAAGTTTTCTGATTCTGCTGCTCAACACTGTAATGGTCTAGGTGGCTCATCATTGATGATATGAAAAATTTAATCCAACCATCTTCTAGACCACATCTATATATTAATAACCACAAAGTTTTAGGTCAAAAGGATGTGTGGTTTGATCGTACCGGTTGAAAAAAGATGGACCATCCAGAAATATTCAACTGTACAGATTTTATAAAAAGTTCAAAGTGTTCTAATTTTCACACCCAATTATGGAATTAATTTAGAAAATCTAATCCATCTATCATCTAGAGAAGGAAGGTTTCTACTATTATTCAAAATTTAAGATAAATCCGACCTCTGTACACTCCGTAGCGTTGAAAGCAAGATGACTGGTTCTAGAGATACCTGAATTGCATGATTTTGAGAGGCGCTCGCTGATCTGATTGGTGGGCCCATTTAGAAGATAATATTAAAAATATAAACCATCTATGAGGAAGATCAAGTTCTAGGGAAGCTACAAATCAAATTTGAAGGCAATTTGATTATTGGTTTAGCCGTACGAAGCGAAACAAAATCTGTTATGTTGCTGTACTCTTGTTGTATTATAAAAGGAGGTGCTCTCTTCTCTTCCAAAGCAATGAAGGACGTGGGAAACAAGGAGTTCAAGTACTAGGAGGCTTCCTAGCCTTCTACAGCTAATTTTTCTTTCTTTTCTTAATTCTAGTTCTAGTTTTTATATGCTTTCTTCTTGTTAACTTTCAGCTAGAGCTGAGAGGTGAATCTTCTTAGTTTTTAATCATGCTTTGATACATTGATTTTGGTTTATGCTTTAAGTATTGAACAATTCATTATGATTTGAATAAAGTTGATAGTTTTAGATGATTTAGGGAGTTTGTATGCCAAGTACATGAGTTCTTGTTGGCATGCCAATTCATCGAGTTTGTGTGCCAATTCATTATCGCAGCCTTGCACTTGAGGCGAGCGAACATGTATCAATTATGTTCATTGCACAACTAGAGTTTAGCCCGAATTGAGGCTCCAGACTAGACGGAAGGGACCATGGTCACCATTAAAAACTATGACCAAAGAGTTCCAAATTACTATAAATCAATTGCTATGAACTGCTATATCAAAACGGTCGATGCCCTACCCATCCAAACGACATCCGCCGGTTGAGTTGTTCAGGTACATACAACTGTAGACAGGTCTTTCCGAGGTCACCTGTCCAAACATGACAGGTGCGGGCTCAGAGTCGTACCCCTCAGTTAAAAGCCTTGACAGTCTCAGCCGGGATTTCCAGCCAAACATGAGACATGGGCATCTGACCTGTCCAAAAGATGGCTAAATCCATACCAAAATACATCGATCTCTACGACCGCGAACTTAAAAACCATAATCCCAGATGACTTAGTCACCTGCTCCATCTATTCGGGTTTTTTCTTAGATACTTCATCTATTGTACAATTATCATCATAGTGGGGCTTTGTCACTTTGTGCCATGGTTTTCTCCCGTAAGGGTTTCCACGTAAAAATCTGTGTTCTTTGTGGTATGCATGATTTATATTTATGCTTCCTTGTTTACTTTATTTAATTTATCTATGACGTGTGTATATATTTACTTTTGCCTTTTAATCAAGGTGATCATCCATTGATGTAATTAAGGGCTTGTGCCAGATCATGGCCTGAAATGTACAAGATCTCATAATCTCTTGAATAAAATTTTCTTTACGACACCTTCTCTTGTATACTTTTGTGAATGCTTATGATTGACTATGAATATTTTATTCCTCAGAACCCCAGAGCAACAATGCACAAAAAATGCCCTTGTAGCATTTTCAGTTTCAACAGCCACAAATCTTGAACTTGGTAAGAAATGGTTTCCTAATTGGGATAAACCATATACAGTTGCGCAAGTTCAAAAAGGTGGAGTGTATGTTCTTCGTGATCGAAATGAAAAAAAAATTGCAAAGCACTAATTAATGAACGATTCCTGGATACCTACTATCCCAATATGTGGGAAATAATTTAGGGAATAGCCAAATAATATGGTTTCTTAACATTCTTGATATTAATGATCGATTGAAAATCACACGGTCGAAAGAGTAGTAAGATGCAGGCTTTAATAAAAGAAGTACTATATAGTTAAAGCTAAATGGGATAAATAGACCCCTAGATGATTACATATTCATAAAAAAAAAAAAAAAAAAAAAAAGTAGGCAACGAACAGAAATAAAAAAAAGGAAAGAAAAAGAGGTGTCTGGCCGAGCAAGTGCCTTATGCATACAATGCCCGAATCTTTTAGCTTGTGGGACCCATGGTTTTCAAACAGATGAAAGAAAAAGCAAGAAATTTACCGCTATTTTTTTAATCCAAGAAATTTACCTATGACTTCCAGCCGTCTCTATATTTTTAGTAATTAAAAATTATCAACGATCTGCATACGTCTTTAATATGAACATTCTTGGTGGTTTGCGACTGTTGGTAATTTCCATATTAGAGACGGAGGCACACCATCTGTAAATGAGCCGTGAAAAGTGGCTTATCGGTGCTTATGGGCCTGTTATCTGTTGCGATGGTCTATAACCGTCGTTTCTCAAAGACGGTTGCGGATGCAGGTTTTCCGACCAGAAAATAAGACGGCCCTTGCGATGGTCCAAAACCGTCAGAAATTGAGATTTGGGACGCTTTTGGACCGTCGTTTTTTCACTATTTTGGCCGTAGTGAGTGCATTGCAAATTTGACCGTGGAGAGAGAATACATGGTCGTTAGTGAAGCATCTAAGGAAGCCATATACCTAAGAAGTTCACAACAGAGTTATGAGTTGTCCCAAGACGTTACATATGTAGCACATTGTACTAGAATTTATGAAAGATAAGACAATAAAGGTTTCGCAGGAAGGACCTGCAATAATGTAGTAGATCCCCGGAGGCTTTTCCTTGTTCATCATTTTAATGCTCTTGTGCTAAAGGAGAGCAGATTAGGTGAGACCCCGGCCTCACCCAACACAGTGCTGAAAGTGCGTGGGGTAGTATAACACAACTTATCATGCTATGCACTTTGCGAAAGCTTGGTGGAGTTACTAGAATTATGGCTAAGTCCTAAAGGGGAAGGGGGTGATTAGGACCTTTTGAAATTCTTTTCACTTACTTAACTTAATCTAAAAATTTATACTAAGTAAGAAAAAACACTTCGGCTTCCAAGCCTTAATGGGTCCAATAGCATATACTAGCAAATATATAACTTATTAAGCAACTAGCCTAAACGCATAGATTACTAATGATTTAATTAATCAAGTAATTAATCTATGCAACCTCTGTAGACCATATGAGATGCAATCTTATAAGCTCAAGTCTACACAACTAGTGAAAATACATGTGTATGAATATGCCTATCTAGTGCCTAACATACATTCCAATTAAGCATTCATAATTAAGCAATTAAACATACAATGCAAAAGTAGAAATTTGCTCAAATACATCACAAACGAAAGCATGTATCGTAGTTCAACTACTTGTCTACTCTACTCCCGATTGCCGTTCCTAGCCCATGAGAACACTGGATTTCATTATGAGGGTTTTAAATCAGGTTCACCTCACAACCTAGGAGTTTTAAACAGGTTCCTCCCAATCTTACAATCCTACACAATGACCGGGTCCTACTCAAGAACTTACATATATGCACCTGTGTTGGCGGACCATGTACACACCCGTGTCGGTGGCTCCCCTTGGAGACTTGAAAATTTAGGCTTAACTCATAAGCCAAGGTCTTACTATTGAACCTCAATTTATGCCCTCTGGTCAAGCCAAGGTGCTACAACTGACTTAGTGTACTTTCCCACCAGAGGCTCCCCATGGAGACTTGATTCGGCCCTACAACCGGGCCTAGATCCTACAATCAAACCTTTCGAGTTTTGGAAATTCAAACTTTACACTCAATTCTCCACGAGAAGAGAGTGGATGGACTCTACAAAATGACAACCTTTCTTGTCAGATTTGATCCCTGTTGATGCGCCTCTTGGGATATTTCTTCTCGCTTTACCATGCTTGAATCAGCTCCCCATGTACTCGCCCGATCTTGTTGCCGCTGCATTGCCAATGCCTCAGCCCCAACGATCAATCTCCTTACTTTGATTTTCTTAAGATGTCCAAGGTGATGGGAGGTGGTGGTGAATTCTCTACAACTAGTAGAAAATGATTGCCTAGAGGAATTCACCTAATAGGATCTCTAAGAGAGGTTTAGACTAATGATTTGCCTATGGTAGAAGTGTCTAAACTACTAGAGATCAAGAGGGAATAAGTTCATATTCTACATGAGCTTTAAATAATCATGTGATGAATCACAGGGAAGATAGATTGATTGGATTACGATTAGAGTCTAAGGGTGTATGCAACAATTGTGGCTTCTAGATCACTAAAATTCCTCTCTTAAGCCCAACTACCAAGTCTCTCGCTTTTATAAATGAAGCTCCAGCAGCTATAAAACGAGTAAAAAATGACCACTTTGATGGCATCGAACTCACCTTCGATGGATCGAAGATTCTACTTTAATGGAATCGAAAAACTGTCCAAAGAGACAATTTATGAAGTTGCTAGGACATCCAGGTCGATGGCATCGAACACTCTTCAATGGATCGAAAAACACACTTCGATAGATTGAAGGGTCTTGTTCGATGGATCGAAGAACTTTCCAGAGAGTTCAGCAAAGTTGTTGGATATATGTTTGATGGATCAAGCTGGGCTTCGATGGCATCGAAGAGCCATTGAACTGAACTTTGATGAATTGAAACCCAATCAAAAACTATTGTTGAAATTGCGGTTTTACCGCTTGTAGAGATACTCGGAGTAATGCCTAATGTCCTAGAGGGGGGTGAATAGGACTTTTTGAATTTCCAATTACAATTAAAACTAATCAAGTTAATCTTAGCAACCAAGATTATCACAATAACATTCAAGGCAATTATATGATGAATTTGTAAGCAAGGACTATCATAAGCATTTCATCAAACAGTTAGCATTCATGATTGACTAAGCCATTCAACACATAGCAATCATTCAAACTCACAATGCACAACGATTTATAGTGGTTCGGTTTCCCTACTCCACTCCCAGTTCACGATCTCAACCTATGAGACCACCGAATTTCACTATAGTCTTGGTTTTAAATTAGGTTAACCATCAACCTTGACATCCTTTGATCTAGGACCGCATTTACCATCCGCCGATGGCCCAATCCAGGGTCTTGACGAGTTTGGATCTCAAACTCTCACCAATCCTAATCCAAGGATGGTCACGTACACTCCTGCTGGAGTTTCCCAATCCAAGGAATAGTGATTCAATAAATGGACTCTCAAATACTAAACATACCTAGATGATTGAGCCCCGATTCGATGCCTTTGATGAGTAGCTTCAGCTCCACGTGCTTCAGCTTCTCTTCGTGCTCCCAAGATCAGCTACCGATGCAAATGATGTGATTATGATTATGCCGGGTAGTTGGGAGAGAGTTGGTCAAGTTCCTCTTGCCTATTCAATGCAATGGTTATGAGGGAACTACCAAACTTCAAGCATTCAATGGCTATAAACAACCTCATAAAGATATTCCGAAGGTAGGTCAGCCATGAATGAAGGTCTTGAGTTCATACTTCAAACCGAGCTTTGAATACTCATTGATAAGCCATTAATGGCTAGGTTTGAATGATGAACTCAAGGGAGTTAAGAACAAAGAGGGTAGGAGGATGTAAGTAAAAGCTCTCTCTCTTAGCTCTTGAAGGGTGTTGAATGCATACCATGAAAGACCACAAGATGTGGCTATATAGAGCCCCAAATGATGGCCCCAATGGATCTAAAACGGTCATGTCCGACCTGTCAGAGAGAGGTCTCAACCGGTCGGACGGACCGGTCGCAATTCAAAAAGGTTGGGCCACATCTGGGACTGACTGACTGGTCAAGACCGGTCGGCTATGCTTGCTGGACTAACTTGAAATGTGCAGGCCGACCGGTCAAGACCGGTCGGCAGTCCAGCTGAATTACATACAGCGAGTTTCTGACCATATTTGATATTCCTGGCCGACCGGTCAAGACCGGTTGGCTACCCAGCTGCATTCATCACAACAAGCTGTGTCTTGAGTTTATGAGTCTGGTCGACCGGTCAAGACCGGTCGGCTGTCTAGACAGTCTTATTACAGCAAGCTTGCAGGAGGATTCTTGAAGTTCTGGCCGACCGGTCAAGACCGGTCGGCTGTCTAGATATTCTTGTCACAGCAGGTTTGCTGGGCCAAGTTCTTCAACACAGTAGCGGTTCACTTGCAAGTTATGAAGTGATTTGGTGCATGAAGTCCAATGTTTGGACATATATTCAATTACGATTTGCACCAGCCATGGACCACAAGTCTGATCAACTTGTGCAAGGGTCGAAAGGGAATGGGATAAGATAGGTGAGTCATTACGCCATTCTTTGATGTTTTGGGTTTCCTATGGTCGATCTATATGCATCTTACCTGAGATCTTGTTTCAGCTTGAGCTTGAGCAATGGAAGAAGCATATTCTTTAAGTCTTGATCTTCAAATCTTCGATCGGGGATAAAACGACAAGACGCGACCAACCAACACGTCAATTGACAAAATAAAGTGTACTAACAGTTGTTTGCGCTGGAATTTTTACAGCAGCTTGGACCTCTTTTATTAGCCTAAATTATCATGTTTTTCTTAGTGTTCTAAGGCTAACGAAGATGACTAAGGGATTTTCTCTATGCGTGGTCTGAGTCATCTAGATTTTATAGTTGTTTTGGTTATAAGGAATAGGGTCACCAAGGCATCTCTTTTACCTATTCTTCTTCCTTGATGCTTCTTGTCCACTTGAATCTTCGGTCTTCAGCTTGTCAAGGCTCAACCGATGTTACAAAACATGCATGCACGTGATTGACAAATAAGGGGCACTAGCATGCAACAAGAAAGTGCACTAACAGGTGCGACCCTTATTATGGGGTTACCTTGGGGCCCACCTTGATGTATGTATTATGTATCCACTGTTCATCCGTTTTTCCATATCACTTTAGGATATCATCCTAAAAATGAAGAAGATCCAATTATAAGATGGACCATACCATAGGAAACATTGTTGATTGACCATTAATGGGCCACAAAAGTTTTGGATCATACTGATATTCATTTTTCCCCTTCATCCTGGCTTATGTGAACTTATCAAAAAATTGGATGGTAAATAAACACTATAGAAACATTAAGGTGCACCCAAAGAAGTTTTAATTGGTAGGACGGCCAATCACCACTGTTTCTTTTGGTGTGCATGTTGAACCTCCAATTTATACATTGCATTGCCCACTACATGACATTATATGTATGTTTTTCATGATTAAAAGGCCCATTTAATGTATGTTTTGTGATTGTAGGGATGAGAGCAGACTTCACTCAATTGGAGACCAAAAAGGGACCATTTAGAACCTGTGAATGAAGGTCCAAGGTGGAACAAAGAAGGAAGAAGAAAGAGGGAGAAAAGAGAATAAAGAAAAGAAGAAAAAGAAGAAAAATGGCAAGTTCGACTGGTCGTCCGACCGGTCGGCCACACCTGCGGAAACCATTGGAAGGACCAGTTGGTCCGACCGGTCTTGACCGGTCGACCAACCGGTCGGCATCTCTCTGGAAGCTCGCTGGACTCAAAATCAACCGAGGTCCGACCGGTCGGCCAACCTAGTCCGACCGGTCTTGACCGGTCGGTCATCAAAGTGGGAAGTCTATTGAACTCCCTGGACTGATGAACAAACTAGTCCGAACGGTCGTGACCGGTCGGCCAGGCCAGTCCGACCGGTCGGCCACGTAGAAAAATTAGGAAGTTTCTAAATCCGGCTCCGAGAATTTCTGCGCACTGCGTAACCTTACGCAATTTCTGGATGTTTCCAACGCAAGGGGGCTCTCCCACTATAAAAGGACACCTAGGGGCTCTTCCTAGGTCATCATAGAAGCCAAGGAAGGTCGTGGGAACGGACAGAAGTTGTCGTGGAGCGTCAGCAACCCTCCAATTTTCGGTTTTCTAGTTTTTATGCTTTCTTATTTGAGTTCTAGTTGTAGTATGACAATGTTCGGCTAGAATCTCTTAGCTAAGGCTGAGAGGTAAAGCTTGTAGCTAATTTCATGTTTGATTCAAGTTAATTCAAGTAATTTTCAATTCAAGTTTGGATTTTTCATATTCTAGTTCTTAAGTTGGTAGTTTGAGATGTTTTATGAGAGTTCATATGCTCCGGACATGAATTCCTTGCAATTCTCTGATATTATCATATGGTGCTTGTTTAGATTCGAATTATAGTAATCCTTGAGCAGGCCATAGTCCATAGGCATGGTTGTTACTCCGAAGGCTATGATTTTGAATTCTACATTGATTGAATGGGACTAGAACTTGGAAGTTCAACTTGAATGGGATTGAATGTGTGTGAATGCTTTATTTTCCAACTAGATGAGAGATAGGACTTCAAATCTAGTTGTGCTCTTTACTTGGATTGATTGGATTGACATGGGATTGCTACAAGTGGATCCTTGAATGCCTTAGTACTTTTAAATTACTGATTTTCCATTAAGTTACTGTTTTAGTTTAATTACCAAATTGAATCCTATTTTCTTGCAAAACTAAGTTGCTGGAATAGTTTGGAAGTTGTTTCTAATTCCCTGTGGATCGACCTCGGTCTTACCGAGATTTATTACTACATCGCAGCCTTACACTTGAGGCAAGCAAACAATGCACCTGATAATTGGATCTACTTCATTTTTTGGATGATGCCCTACAATGATATGGAAAAACGGATGGACGATGTAGATACATAATACATACATTCAGGTGGGCCCTATGAAAAACATACGGTAAGGGTCGCACCGTCTTGTGTGAGGCCGGGGTCTCACCTAATCCGCTCTCGTGCTCAAGAAGGGTTTGCATGCAGAACTCAATTGCTTTCGATGCAGGTGGAAGAATGTTGGATAGTGCTGTAAAAATATATTGTTGTGATATTCCTTGACCTATTTTATATAGGTTTGCTATCCTTGGGCACCTGAGATTAGATACAAGTTGGGTCAAACCTATCCTCCTTAAACGCTAGTTTTAGGACACGAATGAGAAGTTGGGCCAGACTCGTCCTCATATGTGGCACTCATCTATTTGTATATCCAGGCCGTCAATCTGTTTTTCCAGCTCATTTTAATGCCTATTGACCCTAAAAATGAAGCGAAGTAAAAGCTCAAGTGGACCACACTAGAGGAAACAATGGTGATTGAACGCCCACCATTAAAAACTTCTGGATCAAACTGATATTTGTGTTTTTCCTTTATCCAGGTCCGCGTGACCTTATCAACAATTTGGATGGTAAATAAACATTAACTGGGCCCTAGGAAGGTTTCAACGGTGAATGTTTATCCCTCTGTGTCCTGTGGTGCGGTCCACCTAAGGTTCAAAGCTGGCAAAACGGATGGACGGCGTGGATATAAAACACATCATGGTGGGCTCAACAGCGCCCAACACCACCTAGTTGGCTGGTGTCGGGGTCACCACCCAATCCCCTTCCGCTCCCATGACGGTTAGGGCTAACACCATCATGCTTGGACTAGCCTATTGAACGGGTTAAGATTCGATAGACACATGGGTGGGCCCACACACAAAACTTACATAGAATAAGCTTAATCAAGAGACCTCATTGAGATTCTCTCTCTCTCTCTCTCTTTCTCTCTCTCTCAAGGATCAAAGTAATTATTGGTGCAGTAGAGACTGAATGATCAAGGCAGATTCCTGTAGGTGTCGTGGTGCAGAATAGTCTTATTATAAACGCAATGGGTTGCACGTTTGCCGCCCCCAAATGTTCGGCTAATCCAACCATTGGAGATTTTTGTGCAGTTATGATCAATTATTTTCTATGCTGTGCCAACTTAGGCCTATTTTTTTTACATCCTAACCTATCACCCGTTATGGGGATTTCCGCTGGGCCCACCGAGTGCCACATGGAGGAAAGAGAGACCAATGATTCTTGGCCCACTATTCACCGCAGTCTTTACATTGAAGAAAGCTTTCGAAGGAACTGAGTCTGCAAGCTTGTTGACATCGTGCCTAGTGTACACTTGACATATATCTCATGCCAACTATCACTCTTCATCCCACAAGTTGGTCAGCATTGCAGGTCCTCACTCTAACACACATTCAGCCCTTGCGTGTGACATGCACGTGCTCACTTATATCAGAAGATGAGTCCGCACTCCGCTCGTCATTTAGCCGAGTAGGCACTAGCGTACAACCAGTATTCAAGGACACAATTATGCGGAGTATACACTCGGCATCTGCGCGAGATAAGACATAACGGCTAGTTTCCCGTATTGTTAGCGTGACCGTTCTGGACGGCCGCGATCCTAGCATTATGTGGTCGTGATCATCGCACCACCCATCGGCTTAACCGTGATATGGCCATAGAGGCCCCAAATTACCCGTCCTGATTATCAGCCCTTAACGGGTCTCTAAGCATCTATAAAGAGCCTTCCATGCTTCAGTCCAAGGTACGCAATTACTCACGACTAGCACACTTACAAGCTTTTCTCTCCATCATCGACTGACTTAAGCATCGAGGGCCATCAGCTAGTACATGTTCGCTCGCCTCAAGTGCAAGGCTGCGATGTAGTAATAATTCTCAATAAGACTGAGGTCAATCCTCAAGGATTGTTGTAACAATTCTAAACGTTATAACTAGGATGGGCTAAATTCAGATTTGTATTAATGGATGAAATTTAATAACATAAAACTATCTGTTTTAGAACTAAATCAGGGAAATAAAATACTAGAGTGTCAATGATCCACTTAATATCATTCACAATGCTAATTTAAACCATTCAAGCCAATAACTCAATCGAAATTGGAGTTCTATCTGTATCCAATTGGAATATAGAGCAATCAAATCATCATAACATATATAACATAGATGGGATCATCTACTGATATGGTTATCTCATAACAACTAAGGCATATGGCGTATCCAATCACACAGTCCAATCATTCACAAAGCAATTGAGATCACATTCATGATTCTTCCTCAAGTCTTGTCATTAGACTTGATTTAGAAGCATGAATTGAACTTCTATTAAATCAATATCAATACATAAACAACTATCTCAGATCAAATAAAAAAATAAGAACTTCTAGTTTAGTTCTGGATAAGCACTTAGGAAACTTAGTTTGTAAGATTCTCTAGCATCCAACATATCATGATGGATCTAAGATCTCTACAACCTAAAATTCTATCAATCAACACTCCATTAAGCAATCTCAATAATCAAAACATCTCATGTATGAGAAATCACAAGAGATAGAAGATTAACTAAAAATACCAACTTTATTTCAAACTTGAACTGGAAGTGTTCTTCATTAAACCAAAGAGTACTTAAATTAAACTCAACTAAGCATTGTAAACGACAATAAGCTTCACCTTTTAGCCTTAGCTAAAAGGTTTAACCAACCATCAACAGGTTAAACTAAAACTCAAAGGAAAATTCTAAAACATAGAAAAACCAGATTCGGAAGAGTTGCAGACTCTCCACAGCGATCTCCTTCACCTCGCACGACTTCCTCAGCCTTCTATGATACCTTAGGAATGAGCCTTGGGTGTCCTTTTATAGTATTGAAGATCCACCGACTCAGAAACTTCAGAATTGCGTAACTACTTACGCAGCGTACATAAAAATTGGAGCTTGTTGGAGAAGTTGCTGGAAAATCCAAAAATCTGAAGAATTGAACATGGCTGATCGGTCTTGACCGGTCGGTGATGGCTGGCTGACCGATCACGACCGGTCAGACCCATCTGAGCTTGGTCCAAAGAATTCCAGCAAGGGGGACTGCACATGGCCGACAGGTCTTGACCGGTCGGACCTGTCTTAGGCTTGATCCAGAGAGCTCTAGAGGCTACTGAAGTGATTTGTGAAGGCTGGCCGACCGGTCTTGACCAGTCTAGCCTATTGGTTTTATGCTGATTTTTCTCTCCTCTTTTTCTTCTTCACTTGCTTCTTCTTTCTCCTTTGGACCAACTTCAATCATTCTAAAACAACTTCCAAATGTGTTCTTTTAGTCCTTAAATAGGTGAAGTCTCTCTCTCATTCCTACAATCACAAAACATGCATTAGATGGTCTTTTAAATATAGAAACATACATAAAATGTGATGCAATGGGGTTAAAATATGTATAAATTAGGAGCTCAACACACCCCCCCAACCAACATTTTGCTAGTCCCGAGTAAAACAAGTGTGAAACACTTCTCTAAAAGCTTAACTCTCTCTTGGAAACTATACTTCTATAGACTTAAAGACATACAACTATGAAATTAAAAGAAACTTAATAATATGAAATTAAAATCTTAAGCTCCCTAAATATAATAAGTGTTTTACATAGAATCCCTACCGATTAATTTAGAAATAAAAGAATTTGAACACATATGATCCAGTGTGCATCATAAATGTTCATCCCATGATTCTCCAGGATTACCTTCTTCATAAATTAGCGAAATTAAAGATTTAAAAGTATACAGATCAACCAAATGCCTATAACAAGAATTTGCCTTATCGTTCCTTCGACGGCTTTCACACTACTTCTCATTTTCAGCTTTGGTTACGGGTAGACCATCCCCTGGTTGGTAATAGGTAGCCCTTTTCGAAATTTTTCACAACATATATTTAATGAATAACTATACTTTTCTTTCAATATTAGATAGGATTTTTAGAAATCCATATCTTTCATTCTTTTCTCTAATTTCACATAAACAAGGATGGACAAAGTTTCCCGGCTTGGTTCCTTAACTCCTTAAATCTCAGTCTAGCCAATTTATAAATCTACATAATCCCCTCAAACCATGCGAATCGTGTAGTGTGAACTAGACTAAAAAAGTGTTCAAACTTTAAATCGATCATCTCAATAGGGGAATTCATATAGAAAACTATCATATTACAGGTAATTCAAGGCTTTCAAAATTAATCACTTCATCCATCTTTCTTTTATACTTATAACATCCCAAGTGCATAGAAACAAAGTTTTCCCAAAGAGCTTTGAATTTTCAGAAAAATTAAAAATTTCCATATAAAAATTGCTCGAAATGTCACAAAATACTAGATTCATCTAGGAATCTCAGCCTCAACCAAAATCTTGCATTGTCTTCAATGTAAAGAGATATGCAATAATCAATGACATGACAGCAATGATATAAATAAAGGAGAGTGAGAATGAGTATACCTGAGAGAGTCGATCATGGAAGTCTACAACTCCAAACAACTAAACAATTAAAACTAATAAAAACTACTCTCTACCTCCGTTAGACTAAAAGGTCAATCTTGATACACAATCATACAATAGAATGGAATCTAGCAGGATTATTAGGTGGAGTAAAAGATTTTTCAGTAATACCATCCACCATCCCGCTTCATAATGCACATGGGTGATGTTTGTCATTCTAATCCATTGAAAATCCTACTGAAAAAGTTCAACAGGTTTCTCAAAGTTATTACCCCATGTGTGATGAAAGGAGAATTTCTTTCATTGAAAATTATGAAACATGAATCTCCTTTCTAACTTGTTTGGGAAAAAATTATTAAGATAAAGATCATCCTAGAGATGGTGCTCTTCGGTTTGAATAAATCAAAGAGATGTGGAGACTTGGAATTCTTCTTCACAAGTCGTTATGGTCTCCACGAAATCAAATTCTACCAGTGCTTTCTCAATTAATACTTCGGTGTTACACTCCGTGGAAGGAGTTTTTGTGGGCACTGGTGAAGTTTCTCTTAAAGCATTGACAATGTCACGGATCATAGGATCATCCCAATCCTCAAAATATGCCAAACACTATTTTAGAGTGTAGGAAACTTCGACCTTCTCAGTCACTTGTGTAGGTTAGAATAAGTCTTCAACCACTACACATTTAGAAATTGGCCTCTCCATAGGTAAATTAAGCATCAATCCATCAAATTCATGCACAACAAAATTACTCAAATAAGTGGTTTGTGACTTGTCAATCAAATTTTTAGATTTTGGTTCTTCCAAGGTCTCATCAATATCTAAATTTATTTCTTCTTTGGAATGAGCCAAGCAAACTTTCAAGGTTTTGGAAAATTTAGTTGAGGGTGGCTCATCATTATCCACAATTGTATCAATGAAATAAATCATGTGGATCTCTTCTTCATCTTCATCCTCATCTTCTTGTTGTTTATGTATATTAAACACATCCAGCTTCATTGCCATATTTTCAAAGGATATTTTCATGACTTAATTCCTACAATTGATTATAGCATTGACGGTTGCTAGAAATGGTTAGCCTAGAATGACAAGAACTTAAGTGATACATTTGTAACCGATTATCTATCCAAAACGATAAAGTCTATCGGGTAGTAGAACTTATCGATTTGGACTAACACATCCTCAATTACTCCTCTCGGTATTCTAACGGAGCGATCCGCAAGTTGTAAAGTTATCTTAGTAGGTGTTAATTCACCAAGCCCAAGTTGCTCATATACCGAGTAGAAAATTAAGTTAACACTAGCACCTAGATTGAGAAGTGCTCTATTGATTTGAAAGTTACCTATTATGCAATAGATTGTAGGGCGTCTAGGATCTTTGAATTTAGGGGGAGTGTTTTGTTGTATGATGGCACTCACTTGTTCCGTCAAAAATGCCCTCTTGTACACGTTTTTCTTATGCTTTACGGCACATAAATCCTTTAGAAATTTAGCGTATGAAGGAATTTGCTTAATTGCATCCAACAAGGGAATGTTGATTTTGACTTGTTGGAAGACTTAAGGATGTCCTGATTTTCACTTGGCCTTTTAGTTGAGACAAGACATTGGAGGAATGAGACCACAGGTTTATAAACACGCTTTGTCTCTTCATCTTGTGGAGCATTGCTCAATTCACTATCCCTCTTAGAATCAACCGGATCATTAGGCTTTGTGGCCTTCACCAGTTAAGATTTTTCAATTGTTTTCCACTTCTAAGAGTGGTGATGGCATGAACATGTTTCACATGAGGTTGGGTTGAAGAATTCGTGTTTGTTTCCAATTGTTCCATGGGGTTAGGATGAGATCGGGTCAAAACAGTCCATTTCTCCCTAACTCCTAGGTGTGTCTCAATTCTTTCAACCGAGATTTTAAGTTCATTTATGGCCTGCATGTTGGATTGATTTATCTGAGTTTGTCCAATCATGAACGCATTCAATGTTTCCTCAAGAGTGACCTTTTGAGGAGGCCCTTAGGAAACATTGTTTGTATTTACCATTGGTTCATTCCTCCCATGAAGGTTTGGTTAACACCACTAATCAAGATTATTCAAGTTAAATTTGGTCCACTAAAGGGGCGTTGGTAAGCGTTTGTGCCGTTCGATTGAGTTTGCAAGGTATCTTGAAATGCAGGTTTTGTTGGGCAATCCTTTGTTAAGTAAACATCACTCTCACAAATACCACATACACTCTCAACAGCCTCATATGTGGTTATCATGTTAACACTCCTCAATTCTATGGCCTCAACCTTCTTTGTGAGACCCACCACCTTTGTATTTAAATCATCCTCCCCATTCAATGAATGTACTCCTTTCTCTCGTGGGGCTGACTTGAGATTACTAATGGATTGGAGATGTCTCAAGATTGGGCATTCTTGGCTAGCATATCAAAGTAATCTTATGCATCATCGGAGCTTTGTTCAAAAATTCATCATTACACATCATTTGGATAAATTGACACATGTTTGAACTCAATCCGTCATGGAAGAAGTCAATCAAGCGCCACTTTTCATAACCATGATGTGGGCACTCTAATAAAAGATATTTGAACCTCTCCCAACATTGAAAAAATGTTTCATCTCCGTTTTGGGAGAAGTTCATAATGGTCTACCTTAGTGCATTGGTTTTATAAACTGGAAAGTACTTTTTAAGGAACTCCCAGGTCATCTTAGCGCATGTCCCGATGCTTCTAGGTTTAAGTGATTGAAGCTATGATTTGACTTTGTCCTTCAGAGAGAAATGGAATAATTTTAGTTTGATTACATCTTGAGAGACCATTAAATTGAAAGGTGTTGACAATCTCCTCAAATTCACTAAGGTGTGCATACGGACTTTCAGAATTGAATCCATGAAATTTCGGAAGTAACTTGATAATTCCCGGTTTAAGGTCCACGTTTCCCGCATTAAGTGGAAAGACAATGCAAGAAGACGTGGTTGTTCTCTCTGGTTGTAGATAATCTCGCAATGTTTTAACCGGAGGAACATAGCATTCGTCATTCTCATTAAGTTCCGTCCTATTTGGTGGTGCATCATGTTCAACATTCTCAACATTATGTGGTTCATTTTCAGTCATGATTTCAAAAAATTCAGGATTTCCTAGACGTTTTCTCACTCGTCTGTGATTAACTAGGCCTTCAACCAAACCTCCCTCACTTAGAAGTCGCGATGTATGATCACAATCCCAATGGGGCATAAACCACACAAAAACTACTAAAATCTAAAATCTAAAAAATGTAAAAATAAAAGTAAAATCTAAGAAATAAAAGAGTCTAAGTTAAAATGGTGTTACCGGATAAAAGAACTATGTTAACAAACAAAATCTGTTAGTAAAAAAATTCTGATAAAAATCTACTAAAGCAATAGATCCTAACCTATATAATCTAAGTATACCCTAATTAATAAATTTAGAACCGTTAACCTAATCCCCGGTAGCGGCGCCAAAAACTTTTTCGCTCGCCTTAAGTGCAAGGCTGCGATGTAGTAATAATTCTCGATAAGATCGAGGTGGATCCTCATGGATTGTCATAACAATTCTAAACGTTATAACTAAGATGGGCTAAATTCAGATTTATATTAATGGATGGAATTTAATAACATAAAACTATCTGTTTTAGAACTAAATCAGGAAAATAAAACACTAGAGTGCCAAGGATCCACTTAATATCATTCACAATGCCAATTCAAACCATTCAAGCCAATAACTCAATTAAAATCGGAGTTCTATTCATATCCAATTAGAATATAGAGCAATCAAATCATCATAACATATCTAACATAAATGGATCATCTACTGATATAGTTCTCTTATAGCAACTAAGGCATTGGGCGTATTCAATCACACAGCCCAATCCTTCACAAAGCAATTGAGATCACATTCATGATTCTTCCTCAAGTCTTGTTACTAGACTTGATTTAAAAGTATGAATTGAACTTCTATTAAACCAATATCAATACATAAACAACTATCTCAGATCAAATCAAAAGAGAAGAAGTCCTTCTAGTTTAGTTCTGGATAAGCACTTAGGAAACTTAGTTTATAAGACCCCGTAGCATCCAACATATCATGATGGATCTAAGATCTCTATAACCCAAAATCCTATTAATCAACACTCCATTAAGCAATCTCAATAATTGTTCACTCGCCTCAAGTGCAAGGCTTGCAATGTAGTAATAAATCGGTAAGATTGAGGTCGATCCATAGGTAATTAGGTAAACCAATTTAAACCATTCTAGTAACTCTAATCTCAGTAATTTTAGAATTCAATTTTAAAAACTAAGTAAAACAGTAACTTTTAGAAAAAATTAATAATTAATGGAACTAAGGAATCAAGGATCCACTTGTAGTAGTCTAATGTGAATTCATTCATCCAAGCATAAACACAACTAGATTCAAAGTTTTATCTCTCATTTAGTTGGAAGATAAGGCATTCAATCACATACAATCCCAATTATATGTGGTTTTGGTGGGTTTTAATTCACCAAGACCCAATTACTCGTATACTGAGTACGGGATCAAGTTTACGCTTGCCCCTAAATCTAGTAATGCACGCTCGATATGGTAGTCACCAATGATACATGAGATTATGGGACTACCGGGATCCTTATATTTTGGGGGGGGGGGGGGGGGGGGGGGGGTTCTTTTGGGTGAGAATGGCACTCACTTGCTCATTGAGGAAGGCCTTTTTTGCACATTATATTGGCATAGGAGGGAATTTATTTAATGACGTCAAGCAATGGAATGTTGATCTTGACTTGTTTGAAGACCTCTAAAATATCATGAGAGTTTGGGATAGATTTTTGAGCAACCAATCTCGAAGGGAATAATGTTATGGGCTTGTGAACGCGTTCCGTTTCTTGTGGGGCTAAGTTAGGTCCATCCTCATTCTCAGGAATTACCGGATCATTAGGCTTATCAGCCTTCACCGGAATAGATTTGTCCACTTACTTACCACTTCTAAGAGTGGTGATGGATTTTTCTTGCTCCACATGTTGGTTGGGGAGGTTAGGGGTGCTGATTTCATGTGCTTGTTTAGGATTAGGCGGAAGTTGGGCCGGAAAGGTCCCTTCTCTAGCATTCAAGCATCCCTTAATCTCATCAACCGACACCTTAAGCTCTTGGAACATTTGCTGATTTGTTTGATTAATTTGAGTTTGCCCTTGCATAAATGCCTTTAAAGTGTCCTCCATTAAGAATTGAGGTGGGGCCATGTTTTGCATGAGTGGCCCTCCTTGAGAGTTGGTAGGATTGGCCGTAGGACCATTCCTCCAACTGAAATTTGGATGGTTCTTCCAAGTAGAGTTATACATGTTACCTATCGATCCATTAAAAGGTCGTTGATAACCATATGCGGCATTTGCTTGCTCTTGTAACACCTCTTAAAATGCAGGAATTGTAGGACAATCATGCGTAGAGTGTACATTAGCGGCACAAATACCACACACGTTTTTAATAGCTTCCGTAGACTTAAAAACTCCACTTTTACTTAGTTCCATGGCCTCGACTTTTTTTTGTAAGGTTGGCTATCCTTACGTTTACATCATCTTCCTCCTTAAAGATGTAAATCCCTCCTTTCTCTTTTTGTTGAGGAGGCTTGAGGTTACTAGACTTGTCCGAGGTATCCCATGATTGGGCATTCTCGACCTACATGTCTAAGTAACTCCATGCTTCATCTAGATTTTTACTCATGAACTCGTCATTGCACATCATCTCTACAAATTGGTGCATGTTAGAATTCAATCCATAATAAAAGAAATTTATAATTCACCAACTTTCATAGCCATGATGTGGGCAAGTGAGTAAGAGGTCCTTAAACCTTTTCCAACTTTAAAAGAACAACTCACCCTCTTTACCTAAAAAGTTCATGATAGATCTTCGAAGGGTGTTAGTTTTATGAGCCGGGAAGAATTTTTCAAGAATTTTCGGGTCATCTCAGTCCATGTCCCTATCGAATGTGGTCTAAGAGAGTGGAGCCAACCTTTGGCTCTTTCTTTCAATGAGAAGGGAAATAATCTAAGTTTGATAACATCCTCCGTCACATTGTTGTATTACAAAGTAGCAACTACCTCATCAAACTCTTTTAAGTATAGATATAGGCTCTCAGAATCTAGCCCATGAAACTTAGGTAAAAGTTAAATTACCCCTGGCTTTATATCAATGTTCCCCCCAATGGTTGGTAGAACCACACATGAGAGTGTAGTCGTACGGGCTGGTTGTAAGTAGTCATGTAAAGCTCTCATTGGAGGAGCATTGTACACCTCATTCTCTCCTACTCCCTCTTGATTTGCATTTTTAGTGGGAGTGGAAGGAGGAGGATCCCTAAACGGTGTTTGATCCATACTCCCCGAACTTTCACAATGTTCTATGTATTTTCTAACTCGTCTTTGGATGAATAGTGGCCTAACTAAACCACCCTCGGTTTGAAGACACTTTGTGTGGTCACATTTCCAACGGGACATAAATCACACAAACCAAACCTGAATCTAAATCTAAATCCTAAAAAAGAAACTCTGAAAAAACTAAAAAGCTGTAAAATTGAAATATAGAAAAAGTTATAAGTTAGAATAATGTTACCCGATTCACTTGAACTAAAAGAATTTCCTACAAAACAAAGCAATTAATGTTAGTTCTAGAAAATCAGAAACTGGTCCTAAGAAAACAATAAAACATAATGAATTCTAATTTTATAGGTACTAAAACAATTTAGAACCGTTTAACCTAGATTGCCCGGCAACGGTGCCAAAAACTTGTTCGCTCGCCTCAAGTGCAAGGCTTACGATGTAGTAATAACTCGGTAAGACCGAAGTCGATCCACAGGGAATTAGGGTAAATCAATTTAAACCATTCTAGTAACTTCAATCTCACCAATTTTAGAATTCAATTTTAAAAACTAAGTAAAGCAATAACTTTTAGAAAAATCTGATAATTAATGGAACTAAGGCCTCAAGGATCCACTTGTAGTAGTCCATTGTAGATTCATTCATCCAAGCATAAACACAAGTAGATTCAAATTTCTATCTCTCATCTAGTTGGAAGATAAGGCATTCAATCACACACAATCCCACTTAAGTCAGGAAATTGGATTCTAGTTCTAATTAAGCACATAGAACTTGAACTTGTGGCCTTCAAAGTAACAGCCATACCAAGAGATCATAGCATGCTCTAGGGTTATTACAATTCAATTATAATCAATCCAAATATGATAATCTCAGAGAATTGCAAGGAACTCATGTCCGAAGCACATGAACTCTCATAAAACTTATTAAAATACCAACTTTATTCAAACTAGAACTTAAAAATCCAAACTTAAAATAACAATACTTGAAATAAATGAATTAAACAATGAAACTAGCTACAAGCTTCACCTCTTAGCCTCAGCAAAGAGGTTCTAGCCGAGCATTGTCATACTACAACTAGAATCAAAAGAAAAACTCCTTGAAGGCATAGAAAAACTATAAAATCCCTAGTTGGAGGAGTTATAAACGCTTCACGAAGATCCTTTTCACCTCTCTGGACTTCCAAAGCCTTCTATGATGCCTTAGGAACAACGTAAAGGTGTCCTTTTATAACAAAATTCCGTCGCCAACTTGGAATCTTCCAGAAATTAAAGAGTCTTTACGCAGTCTGGATGCTGCTCGACTAGCCGGTCGAAGCTTACACAGCAAAAGACCTAAATTTTAGTCTTAATCCGACCTGTCTGTCTGCCGGTCGGACAGTCCATCTTACCGATCAGACCACAGGTCGGATAGTGTAAAAGTTTGTCCAAAGAATTTTTTGTTTTTGGGTGTTTTAGCCGACCTGTCTGCTATAATGGCCGGCCAGCCAGACGATTGGTCAGACACTCTGTGAATTGTGATTTTTCATAATTCTTCTCCTCAATCTTCATTGCATCTCACCTTCACCTCTTGTCCTTTCTTCCTTTGATCTTTAAGACAAATAAAGTGAGTCTTTTAACATCATATAGGTGAAATCTCTCTCCTATTCCTACAAACACAAAAACATGTATTAGATTAGTCTTTAAACGTGTAAACCATGCATAATGTGGGATGAATTGGGGTTAAAATATGCACAATTCAGAGCTCAATAGTAAACAAAACATCCCATGTAAGAGAAATCATAAGAGATAGAAGATTAACTAAAAATACTAACTTTATTTCAAACTTTAACCCGAAGTGTTCTTCATTAAACCAAAGAGTACTTGAATTAAACTCAATTAAGCATTGTAAATAGTAATAAGCTTCACCTCATAAACCTAGCCAAGAGGTTTAACCAACCATCAACAGGTTAAACTAAAACTCAAAGGAAAACTACTCTAAAACATAGAAAAACCAAATTCGGAAGAATTGTAGACGCTCCACAGCAATCTCCTTCACCTCCCACGACTTCCTTAGCCTTCTATGATGCCTTAGGAATGAACCCTAAGTGTCCTTTTATAATATTGAAGCTCCACCGACTTAGAAACTTCTAGAATTGCATAACTACTTACGCAACGCGCATAAAAATCGGAGCTTGTTGGAGAAGTTGTTGGAAAATCCAAAATTTTGAAGAATTGTACATGGCCGACTGGTCTTGACTGGTCGGTGATGGCTGGCTGACCGGTCACAACTAGTCGGACCCATCTGAGCTTGGTCCAGAGAATTCCAGTAAGGGGGACTGCAAATGTTCGACCGATCTTGACCGATTGGACTTGTCTTGGGCTTGGTCCAGAGAGCTCCAACGGCTGCTAGAGTGATTTGTGAAGGCTGGTCGACCAGTCTTGACTGATCTAGCCTATTGGTTTTATGCTGATTTTTCTCTCATCTCTTTTTCTTCTTCACTTGCTTCTTCTTTCTCCTTTGGCCCACCTTCAATCATCGTAAAACAACTTCCAAATGTATTCTTTTAGTCCTTAATTAGGTGAAGTCTCTCTCTCATTCCTACAATCACAAAACATGCATTAGATGGTCTTTTAAACATAGAAACATGAATAAAATGTGATGCAATTGGGTTAGAATATGTATAAATTAGGAGCTCAACAGCACCTCCGACGACCATCTTAACCTTTCTGTAGTGATTGCAGAACCTTGATCCAGTCCATTCATCATCATCATCCTTAGATCTGACAGCGAAGATACTAGTTGGTCCCCGATCAACATCTGTTACCGTTTTCGATGATAACAAATTAACGCCCACCGTGGGGCCCGACTAGCGACTTTCTTCGCCATTTTCATTCTCTTTTTCTTCCACGAATACTGTAATGCCTTCTAAGAAAGCCAAAGTAAGCAGATTGCCAGAGCTTCTGTCTCAGCTACCTCGGCCCATACAGGTGCTTAGAATCCTGATAATGAAGACGCTTCCTCCAGAGGACGCGGCCTTCCTCCACCGCCACCGCGGCTAATGCCGATTACCGAAGGTGCTACCAGAATGATGATTATGGAAATTGACGTTCAGCTCCTCCGAACTGATGTGCTACGCTTCATGAAAGTCGCTACGCAATTGCAATAGATTCTTCCCACTCTTCAACATTTGCAAGCTAATGAACCAGCTCGCTCCATTTCACGAGAACGGCATGAGCTTAAGGCTCGACTATGAATCGAGCCGGGCCGTCTGCCAGACCATCAACCCGTCCACCAGTGCCAGGCCTTGTTCACCAGGCCAGGAGCGCCCAGCTCCCGGTTGGTGACCTATGTCACTCATTGGAGGCCAGACGCCATAGTCAGGCTCATCATAAAGAAAATTAGGACTTTGACGACAATGCTTCACCAGAGGAAGCCGAAGCTTCCACTCGAGAACATGCCCCGACATGGAAGGACGAGCTAAGGGAGTTGAAGGACAAGATGGAAGCCATGAAACGATGATATCAGCCTGATACACCAGGTACGCTGCAAGCAATGCTAGATCAAACTAACCCTCCGTTCACTGACGACATCATGAAGGCCCCTCGGCCTGAGAAATTCAGGGTATCCAATAATATCCCCTATTACGATGGTTCGAGGGATCCCATGGAGCACCTAGAAATTTTCAAGTCTCATATGCAGCTCGAGGGCATTGGTGAAGAAATGCTTTTTCCCTTACATTAAAAGGAGCAGCTTTAACGTGGTATCGGAACCTCAAGCCCTGGTTCATTAGCTCCTTCTCGCAATTTTGTACCCTGTTTGGGTCACGGTTCATGGGAAGCACGAAAAAGAAAAAGACGACTACCCATCTCGTGACAAGCAGGCAAAGGGACGGAGAATCCCTTAAAGAATATCTCATTCGCTTCACATCAGAGGCAATATAAGTCGAAGGATACACTGAGGATGCAGGCCTCCCGGCCCTACTTAATGGGGTCTGGAATAAAGAATTCCGCTAGGCCCTGGATAAAACTATGCTAAGGACTATGGAAGAATTTCATACCAAGGCCTAGAAATATGTCAATGCTGAGGAGGTAAGTAAGGCTCATCGAGAGTCAAAAGCAGGTCCCAGTGATAAGAAGAAAAAATTTGAGGACAAGAAGAAGCAAGAAGACAGGAGAGACCGCTCTCCAAGGAAAGGTCCCCTTAAGGGACGTTATTCTAATCACACCTCTCTCAATCCTCAAAGGATAAGGCGTTCATGCACATCAAGAACCAAAAGTACACAACATGGCCTCCGTAGCTGAAGTCAGATCCCGACATCAGGGACAAGCGCAAGTACTGCAATTTTCATCGTGACCATGGACACAATACCAAAGGTTGTATCGCCCTTAAAGACAAAATCGAATCTCTACTTCACTGTGGCCACTTGCGATCCTATCTCGATCAGAAAGACCAGCCAACTAAGGAGCGAGAAAGATCCCCACACCAATTCGAAAGGCGTTATCATGAGGCCAAACCTTCCCAACAAGCACGATAGCAACGCGAGCAACGGCCAGAGTCTTCCGAACCCGCCAGGGAGATCTACACTATTTTCAGTGGCCCTGGAGGAGGAGGAGATTCCAACAATGCAAGGAAAGCTCACATTAGGAAGGCTCATGAGGTCTTATAGGTGGAGAGATCGGCAGAGCGGTTGAAGCTCCCAAAATGGAAGCTCCAACCTATCACCTTCACCAAGGAAGACGCAGCAGGAATCATTCTCCCTCATGATGACACTATCGTCATCACTCTCTGTGTGTTGAACTATAAGACCCATAGGATAATGCTAGACACTAGCAGTTCGGCTGATATCCTGTACACGACGGCCTTTGACACTATGAACCTGTCTAGGAGCTTGTTAAAACCCATTCAGACCGCTCTGGTTGAATTTGGAGGAGAGGTGGTGACTCCCAAAGGAAGCATTAAGCTCCCAGATATCTTTGGGGAAGCCCTTAACAAAATCAACATTATGGTGAACTTCCTGGTCGTAGATCGACCATCGGCCTACAACGCCATCTTAGGCCAACCTTCCATGACAGATCTTGGGGCCACCATGGCCCCCTGCTACTTACGCATAAAGATCCCCACTCCCATAGGAGTTGGGGTCGTCTGAGGAAATCAGGCTATAATACGATCATATTATGAGATTGTGCTTCGAAAGGAGAAAGGCAAATAAATAAGCCCTATTGAAATTGCCGAGCTTACTTCACGCCCAAGTTTAGAGGGTGTTTCACCCCTTAATCCTCGATAAAGCGAAACCAAAGGCGGTTCCCCAGCAGAAGACTTGATCTATATTCTGATTTCATATTCAATCCTTCAAGACAAGTCCAGATTAGCTTGGCCCTCAGTCCTGATGCCAAGAAGAGATTTTTTGAATTCCTAAGAGAGCACAGGGATGTCTTCGCGTGGTCTCATGAAGACATGCCAGGCATAGACCCGAACAACATCATCCACAGATTGCGGGTAGATCCAAAATTCAAGCCACCAAAGGCGATGAGCGCTAAATCAACAGAGACAGATTACCGTAAAGGAAGAGGTCGATAAGCTCCTCAAGGTTGGATTTATCTAGTAAGCATTTACCCAGATTGGGTAACCAATGTCGTGCTAGTAAAACAGGCTAACGGCAAGTGGCGCATGTGCGTTGACTATATGGACCTCAACAAGGCGTGTTCAAAAGATAGTTTTCCCATGCCTCAAATTGATCAGTTGGTTGATGCGATAGTCGGACATGCACTCCTTAGCTTTATGGATGCGTACTCCGGCTATAATCAGATTCAAATGCACCCACCAAATAGAGAAAATACATCCTTTATCACAGATAGAGGATTATACTGCTATAAGGTCATACCTATTAGCCTTAAGAATGCAGGCGCTACTTACCAGCGCCTATCAAACAAAATGTTCGCAGATCAGATTGGCAGAAACATGGAAGTTTACCTCGATGATATACTCGTCAAGAGCATCAGAGAAGAGGACCACCTCCATGACCTCCATGAAGCATTCCAAGTCCTACAGCAACGCAACATGAAGCTCAACCCAGCTAAATGCGCGTTTGGAGTATCTTCCGAAAAATTCCTAGGCTTCATTGTCGGGAAACGAGGCATTGAAGCAAATCCTAAAAAGATTTAGGCCTCCTGGATATGAAATCTCCGAAGAACATCCGAGATATCCAATGATTAGCAGGAAGGATTGCCTCCCTCAACCGCTACATTTCAAAATCCTTAGATCGTTGCCTTCCGTTTTTCAAGCTATTGAGAGGGGCAGGAAAGACTCTGCACTGGTCAGATGAGTGTGAGGAAGCTTTAGCCCGATTGAAGGAATACATGAGGACTTCACCCATCCTCTCAAAGCCTCTTCATGATGAACAACTGACACTATACCTCACTGTATCCCATACAACAGTCAGCTCGGCTTTAGTTTGTGATGACAAAGGAATCCAGCGACCTATCTATTACGTCAGTAAAGCAATGTTGGATCCTGAGAATCGTTATTCAAAAATTAAGAAATTGCCCCTCACCCTGATTACTTTGGCCAGGAAATTGCGGTCATACTTCTAGGCCCACACCATCTAGGCTCCTACTAACCAACCTCTGCGACAAGTCCTATAAAATCCTAGTGTATTAGGGTGGCTAGCAAGATGAGTCATCGAATTAAGTGAGCATGACATCAAGTTCTGCCCGCACACAACTATCAAGAGGCAGGCTGCTGCCGATTTCATGGCCGAGTTCACCTACTCGACTCGTCCTAACACGGAGTGTCTCTCACGCTCTAGTCCTTCCACAAACTCCAAGCGCCTCACCCACTTCGCTCAGCTATCAGTACCAAACCCGCTCACATGGACTCTCTTTGTGGATGGATCTGCCACTTCCCAAGGGTGTAGGGTTGGAGTTATTTTACTCACCCAAGATGGTGACAAAGTAGAGTATGCTCTACGATTCAATTTTCATACTTCCAACAATGAGGCAGAATACGAAGCACTCCTCACCGGATTACGCATCGCCAATTTTTTTAGGCCTCAACCTCAGAATTTACAGTGATTCTCAACTCGTGGTCAACCAAATCTCTGACTAGTTCATGGCCGGAGATGAGAAGATGTCTACTTACAAGTCAGAGGCTCTTGCACTCTTGGGTGGCTTCGAGTCATAAGAGCTACTTCACATCCCCAGGGAAGAAAATCGGATGGCGGACTCTTTAGCCAGGCTCGACTCTGCATCATAGGGGGAACTCGGTCGAATGATACCAGTTGAACACTTACTAGAGCCGAGCATAACTCAGCACTCGCCTCATCTAACCTATTTAGTTACTCAATCTCCTTCCTGGATGGACCTGAGCATCAGATACCTCTAAAACGAAGAATTACCAGAAGATAGGAAAGAAGCAAGAAAAATCAAATTCGTCGCACCTAAGTACTTCATGAAAGAAGATGTGCTGTACCGCCGTGGATACTCATGCCCCCATCTTAAATGTGCCCATCCAAAGGAAGCCAAATATATTGTCTCATAAATCCATGAAGGCATATGTGGTAACGACTTAGCCAGTAGAGCAATGACTTACAAAGCGATTCGACATGGCTACTATTGGCCAACCATGGTGGCCGACGCAGAGAAGTTCTCGAAGCATTGTGGCAAGTGTCAGTGGTTTACAAAAATTCCTCAAAAGGCTCCACAGAACCTCACGCCTCTGATAGGCCCATGGCCCTCCGCTTAATGGGGGATCGACCTCATTGGCCCTCTCCCAACGGGTAAAGGGCAGGTCAGATATGTGATCGTCGCAGTGGACTACTTCACAAAATGGGTCGAAGCTGAGCCATTGACATCCATCACTAAGAAGCAAACCGCTAGGTTCATAAAAAGAATCCACCATCTACCAGTTCAAAATCCACCATCTACCGGTTCATGATAATGGTCGCCAGTTTGAGAACAAAAATGTGACAGAACTCTGCGAAGAACTACAAATACGACACCTGATGACCGCCCCCTACCATCCTCAGGCCAACGGGCAAGTGGAGGCAGTCAACAAGATCATTAACCAGCACCTAAAGACTAAATTGGAAGATCGAAAGGGTGCATGACCAGAATACTTGCCAGAAGTACTTCGGGCTTACTAGACCACTACCCAAACTTTGACAGGGGAAACCCCATTCTCTTTGACTTACAGAGCAGAGGCAGTGATCCCGGTTGAGATCGGAGTACCCTCCTATCAAGTGCAACACTATGATCATGAGGAGAATGAAACGGCGATGAACTTCCAATTGGACATGCTAGAAGAATAGTGATACAAGGCTCAAGTGCGTCTGGAGGCACATCAACAAAAGGTAGTACGATACTATAACTCTCGAGTGAGGCAGAGATCTTTTCACATAGGCAATCTCGTCCTCAAAAGAAACATATTGAGTAGCACTCAGGATCCAGGATCCAAAGTATTCATGCCCAACTGGGAAGGTCCCTACCGAGTGGTCCGAATCGTCATGCCAGGAGTATACTACATCGAAGACATAGAAGGAAAGGTGCTCCGACGCCCTGCAAATGCTACCAACCTACTCAAGTATTACCAATAAAGTTGTAATAAGGTTTCCCGGGACTTATTATCAATAAAGAAGGGCATTCCATTTTATTATCTACATTAACTCGCCAGGGTTCATATGAAGTACCCCAGTACCTCCCGTGATAAACTTCATTATCCACACGAAGGATTATTAACCCACCAGGGTTCCTATGGAGTACCTCGGTGCTTCCCCTGACAAACTTTGTTATCCACATGAAGTATTATTAACACGTATAGGGTTTATACAGAGTACTCCGGTACCTCCATTGACGAACTTTGTTATCCATACAAAGGATTGAATATGGCAAATCAGCTGGTAGCATAATCTTCCCTAGTGAAGAACAAGACCGATTGGGGACGTCCCCTAGTTGAGTGCAATCTATATTAAAAAGAAAAACATAAATTTCTTTATTCACATCCTGAAATATATTAATTATAGATTGTTAGAACTAGAAAATGCTGCGGGGACATTTTCTATGTATTGTTGCTCTGGGGTTCTGAGTAATGGAAACATTCATAGACAATCACAAGCATTCACAAAAGGTACACAAAAAGAGATATCGCAAGTCGAATTTTATTCTAGAGATTCTAAGATCTTGTACATTTCAGGTCGTGATCTGGCACGAACCCTTAATTACATCGAATGATCGATGACCCTTGATTAAAAGGTAGAAGACTAGTCAGTTGGGACTATGGTCTTAGAGTTTGTGGTCGTAGAGACATGTATTTGTTTTATTATAGACTGAACCATCCTTGTATTAGTCAGATATCTATGTCCCATGTTTTGACCGGAAATCCGGGCTAAGACTATCAGGGTTTATGACTGAGAAGGATAACTCTGGGCCCGCGCCTGTCATGTATGGATAGGTGACCTCGGGAAGTCCAATCTACAGCTATGTATACCTGAGTAGCCAACCGACGGATGCCGTTTGAATGGGTAGGGCATCGACTGTTGTGTTGTGGCAGTTCATAGCAATTGCTTTGTAGCAAATTGAAACTCTTTGATATGATTTATCGTGATAACTATAGTCCCATTTGTCTAACTTTCGACCTTAATCGGATCATTTCTTACAGTAGATATAAATAATGATATAATTGCATAGTTCTGGATGCTGGCGGCTTCTTTCCAAGAAGTCATTTCATTCAACGCGTTGAATCGGGTCAAACCTCGAAGACGCACAATCCTGCTTGTTTAAAGATCCTGGAATAGTCATCTAAGCATTCCATTGTGTCCGGAACACTCGAAATACCCAACGTAGGCTCAAACGGAACTTGAAAATACTCAAAATTGAGTCTGGTGCACCCGTAAACATTTTCTGTAATTGGTTGTTCTTTAGGTACGTGGGTTCCAACGCACCTTTAAATTAAGTGCCTGATTATTTGATGAATTTATGGATGCGTGGGGTATTTTTCAGGTGCGTGTGACACCAATATGTAAATCTGAATTACATCGAATTTATGGACGCGTGGGACCCAAATTTATGGACGCGTGGGCCATTTTTCGGGTGCGTGGGAGCCCGATGCACTTGTTTGATTCATGTCGAATTAATGGACACGTGGGACCCTGAATTTATGGAAGCGTGGGCCATTTTTCGAGTACTTGGGACACCAATCCACCTGTCCGAATTACGTCGAATTTATGGACGCGTGGGTCAATTTTCGGGTGCGTGGGACCGAATTTATGGGTGCGTGCTCACACTTGTGATTTTTTAGAATTCAGACCTACAGTAGTCTGGGTCGAAGTAATCTTTCGGTGGAGGACAGTCGGTGGTCGGAAAGGAATTCCAACGACTGGGAATGGTTTTTCGGTAACCGGAAAGGGATTTCAGCGGGGGTTTTCCGGCAGAAATCTCAAATACCCAGAAGATAGTAGCTCTCTCTCTCTTTCAAAACGTACAAGTAATAGTCGAACGGGGTATTTATACCCGAAAAGATCGTAACTCGGCCAATGAGAGGCTGCCACGTGCCACGCACCCCTACAATACCTCCAACGCACCCCAAAATCGACGTGTGGAGGTCCAACGCATCCAAAAATGTGTTCTGGAAATATCTGATTTTTTGGGTGCGTGGGACTTTGATTTTTCGGCTACGTGGGACTTCATGCAACCTTAAATGAAAATCGTGAATGTGTTGAATTTACGGGTGCGTGGACTCATTTTCGGGGTGCGTGGCCACCAAAACACCTTAAAAATGAAAATCCTGAAATGAGATGAATTTATGGGTGTGTGGGCCCATTTTTAGGGTGTGTGGGACTCCATGCAACCTTTAAATCAATTTTTATTTTTACTGATTTTTCGGGTGCGTGGTGCTTAGCTCTTAATTGTGCATATTCTAACCCCAATTCATCACTCATTATGCAATGTTTTCATAATTTAAAGACTAATCTAATGCATGATTTCATGATTGTAGGAATGAGAGGGACTCCGCCCAATTGAAGACTAAAAAGACCTCTTTAAGAGCCTTGGATGAAGACCCAAGGTGGGCCGAAGAAAGAAGGAAGCAAGAAGGGAAGAAAAGAAGAAGGAAATGAAGAAGAGAATGGCTAGACCGGTCATGACCGGTCGGCCATCTCCCCCTGACCTCTGGAACTCTTTAGACCAATGGCCAACCCAATCCGACCGATCTTGACCGGTCGGCCAACAGGCCCTGTTCACACTGGACTGTCATTGAACAGGCTAGACCGGTCGTGACCTGTCGGCCACACCAGTCCGATTGATCACGACCGGTCGGCCACATATAAAAACAGAAAATTTCCATAGTAGGCTCCGGATTTCTCTGCGCACTGCGTAACCTTACGCAAATTCTGAAAGATTCCGACGTTGCGGAGCTTCCCCAATATAAAAGGACACCTAGGGGCTCTTCTTGGGGCATCGAAGAACGGATTAAGCACGGTGGGAGACGGCGGAAGTGGATTTCGAAGTTCCACAACTCCTCCTAGTTTGTTTGTTGTTTTTATGTTTTCTTTAGTTTGTTTCATGTTTCCTTGGATCATGAACGGCTAAACCTCTTAGATAGGGCTAAGAGGTGAAGCTTGTAGTGAATCTAAGATGTTTCAATTTGTTTAAGTTGGTTTTAAGTTGGATTTCATGTTTAAGAACAATGGTTTGAAGTTTAATTCAAGTACTAAGTAATTTTTCTTAGTCTTATGATGACTCATAGATGTTCGAAAGAATTGCTTGAGTTCTTAATTGTTGTGAACTAGTCTGGACCTGTATGATCCGAGGAATTGGAGTACGCTCTAGTACTATGATCTTCATGTGGGAACTTCCTACCAAAGTTCTATTTTTCTGGAATTCTGTCGTATGTGGGACTGTGTATGTGATTTGAATCAAGTATAAATCATTATCTAGTTTTGTCTTGTGACAGGATTTAGTGATGGTTATGATTGTGAACTTAGTCTATTGGAATTGGGACTGACCTATGCAATTGAGTATGCTCGTCTTAGCTTGCATTGAGTGAATCATATACATTGATCTTACATATGGCAGATTGTTTGGTTTAACTGCTCTATCATCCAGCTAGATAGATCTTAACTTCGATTCTAGTTGAGAAAGTGAGAAACCGCAGCGAATTGAGCATCAAGGATTGCTACAAGTGAATCCTTGAACCCCTAGTGCCTTTTAATTAATTGATTACCTTCAGTTTAGTTCAAAGTTACTATTTACATCAATCTTCTCAAATCTGGTTGTTAGCTTTTCAATAGAAATTATTGGACGTATTTGTGAATTCCTACATAAGTTCCTGTGGATCGACTCGGTCTTACCGAGATTATTACTACATCGCAACCCTACACTTGAGGAAGCGAACAAGTTTTTGGTGCCGTTGCTGTGGACTTTGACGGTTTTTCACAAAATTTCTGAAAATAGTATCTATTTAGGATTTTTAGGATTCTAGTACTAGCTTAGTTTGTTTTGTTTGATTTTTCTTTTGCAGGGATTTCTAGGAATCTGAAGAAGACATAAGGATCTCAAGTGCCAAATCAGGGTTCTATCTTTCTAAACCTTACTCTTCTTCTTCTCCTATTCGTTCCTATCATATTCATCTCTTGTAGAGTGGGTGGAGACTCCTTTTGGATCTCTGATAGGTTGGCCTTGGGCTGCCTTGATTCCTATTGGTCGGCACTGCCGTCTTGGATCACCTTGTGCTCAGAGATTTCTCTTCTTACCTCTACTCCTCTTTCTTCTTTTTCTGTACTTTTCTCAAAAGATTCAAAGAGTGGGTGGGGAGTTCTCTGAACCCCTATTGACCAGGAGAAATCGGTCTCTATCCTTGCTTCTGGTTCAGCCATTGCAAGACACTTTGTGCTTCGGTCTTAGAGAGAAGTAAAGGAAGGAAGAAAGAATTCGTCTTGTTTCTTTCTTTTTAGGATTTGCATGCCACATTGGGCTCGGGATTCCAATAACCGACTCATTAGTGAAGGGGGAATAGTTGAAGGAATTGACAGAGAACCACGTGCTAGGAGACATCTAAATTCTCAAATTTTGTCTGAAAATATGGCTGTAAATCAACCCAATCCTATGGCCAATCAAAATCTAGGCCAAAATCAAACCGAAACGGGAGAGAACGTTATTGAGAATGTTCCTCGACCAAGAACATTACGTGATTACTTACAACCAGCAAGAGCGAGCACTCCCTCATGTATAGTTTTTCCACAAAATGCAGGGAATGTAGATTTGAAACTGGGAGTAATCCAACTCCTCCCAAGATTCCATGGATTAGACAGTGAAAGTGCCTATCAACACCTTAAGGAATTTGATGAGGTAATAACCACCATGCACTTTGCAAACGTAACCGATGATGTGGTGAGGCTTAAATTATTTCCTTTTACTCTTAAAGATAAAGCTAAAGGTTGGCTTCATGCATTAAGGCCAAGATCAATTGGTGCATGGACTGATATGCATAGGGAGTTCA
This sequence comes from Liriodendron chinense, assembly GCA_003013855.2. Lineage (NCBI taxonomy): Eukaryota > Viridiplantae > Streptophyta > Magnoliopsida > Magnoliales > Magnoliaceae > Liriodendron > Liriodendron chinense. The sequence goes on along the minus strand of ML058463.1, from coordinate 3,416,901 downwards.
TAAAAAAAATTCTTCCCTACTCACAAAACGAACATGTTGAGGCGTCTTATCATGAACTTTGCCCAAAAGGAAGATGAGACCTTTTTCCAATGTTGGGAGAGATTTAAGGACTTATTAAATGCATGCCCACATCATGGCTATGATATTTAGCAGGTTTTAAGCTTTTCTATGAAGGATTAACTTCACCCATGCGCCAATTCGTAGAGATGATGTGTAATGGGGAGTTCATGAATAAAGAAGCCGATGAAGCATGGGACTATTTGGAGGAATTGGCTAAGAATGCACAGTCTTGGGATACATCTAAACCAACAAATTCCAAGACTAGCCAACAAAAGGAAAAAGGAGGAATTTATGTCCTATCAGAAGAGGATAGCATAAGTGCACGGGTGGCTAGCCTCACAAGAAAAGTCGAGGCTATGGAATTAAAGAAAGGAGAGACGATCAACTCTAATGACGTTGAAATTGTTTGTGGAATTTGTGCCGGAAATCAACATATAACACAAGATTGTCCCACAATCTCAGCGGTTCAAGACATCTTACAAGAACAATCATATGCCATAAACAGTTATCAACGGCAATTTGGTGCTCCAAACTCAAACACGTTTAATTCTAGTTGGAAGAACCATCCCAACTTCAGTTGGAGGAATGGACCCGCTGCGAATGCAAACAATATCCCTCAAGCTCAACCTTTACTAGGTCCATCCCTAGTCATAACACCAAAAGTTACACTAGAGGAGATGTTGGGTGCATTCGTATCGGTCCAAGCTGAATATAACAAGACTAATTCTCTGAAAATAGATTGGTTCATGCAAGAGCAATTGAAATTCAATAAAAATTCAACTCAAGCCATCAATGAATTGAAAACCTCATTGGATAGAGTTGAATCTCACCTCAGTGTTAGGGAGAAAGGCACACTTCCTACCCAACCTCTTCCTAACCCAAGAATCCAATTTGAGATACAAGACGCAAGCTCATCCTCCCAACATACGAAGCATGTTCAAGCTATCACCACTTTGAGAAGTGGGAAAATAGTTGATAAATCTAATCTAGTGAAGGCTCCAAATCTTAAGGATCCGAAAATTCTAAAGAGGATGATAGCTCAAACAACACTCCACAAAAGAAAGAACCGGAAAGGCAATACAAGCCGGTTGCCCCGTTTCCCCAAAGGTTGATTTCACCCAAACCTCTAAACAAAAACCTGAAAATTTTAGAGGCTTTCAAGTAGGTGAAGATCAACATTCTGTTGTTGGATGCCATCAAGCAAATACCATCTTATGCCAAATTTCTAAATGATTGTGTACAGTCAAAAGGAAACACAATGTTCACAACAAAGTACTTTTGACGGTGAATTTGAGCGCTATTATCAAACAAGAGGTGCCCCAAAAATACAAGGATCCGGGAAGTCCAACCATCTCATGCATCATAGGAGACTACCGGATTAAACAAGCTTTACTCGATTTGGGGGTAAGCGTAAACCTCATTCCATACTCAGTTTAGGAACAACTTAGATTAGGTGAATTGAAACCCACCAAAACCACACTCTAACTTGCTGATATCCATTCGTATACCGAGAGGAGTGATTGAGGATGTTTTAGTCCAAGTTGATAAATTCTACTACCCAGTAGACTTTATTGTCTTGGATACACATCCCGTGATAGGTACCGGTACTCAAATTCCCGTCATACTTGGCCGCCCTTTTCTAGCTACTTCTAATGCGATTATCAATTGTACAAATGGGCTTGTACAAATGTCCTTTGGAAATATGACTCTTGAGCTAAATATATTTGATTTATGCAAACAACCACGGGAGGTTGATGATGAGATCCACAAGATAAATATGATTGAATCATTCGTGGAAGATACACTCCTCTTGTCATTATATTCCGACCCTTTGGAGGCACGTGTGGCCCACACTCATGAGATAAATGATAACAAAATATGAGAGATGGATGCCATATTAGATGTGATGCCGGTACTTGATAACAAAAGATGGAGGGCCCTATTTAAGCCTTTACCCGTAAACGAGAACAAGCCCCTTCCATCCAATATTAAGGCACCAACACTCGACCTAAAACCGTTGCCAAGTGAGCTGAAATATGTCTATTTAGGTCGAGATGAGACATATCCGGTGGTGATTTCTTCCCACTTGGATGAAGAACAAAAGAGTAGGCTAATTGCCACTCTAGTAGAGCACAAGAATGTCATTAGGTGGTCGATTGCGGATCTCAAAGGCATAGACCCACTGATTTGTACTCACCGCATACACCTTGAGGAGAATGCGAAGACATCTAGGCAACCACAAAGATGACTCAATCCAAACATGAAGGATGTGGTTAAGGCCGAAGTGGTGAAACTATTGGATGTAGGTATTATTTACCCAATATCCGATAGTCAATGGGTGAGCCAAACTCAAGTGGTGCCTAAGAAATCTGGAATCACCATCGTAGCTAATGCCAATAATGAACTCGTACCAATTAGAGTCACTATCGGTTGGCGAATGTGCATTGACTACAGGAAGCTAAACACTGTCACGAGGAAAGACCACTTCCCCCTACCGTTTGTTGATCAAATTTTAGAAAGGTTGGCGGGTTATTCCCATTTTTTGCTTTCTTGATGGCTATTCAGGGTACAACCAAATAGAGATCGCTCGTGAAGACCAAGAAAAGACTACATTCACATGTACATTTGGCACTTTCGCCTATCGACGGATGCCGTTTGGACTATGCAATGCCCCTGCCACTTTTTAGCGATGTATGATGAGAATTTTTTCTGATATGGTGGGGACAATCCTCGAAGTCTTCATGGACGATTTCTCAGTATTTGGTTGTAGCTTTGATGAGTGCCTTGTGCACTTGACATCTGTGTTGAAAAGATGTGAAGAGAAGAACCTTGTGTTGAATTAAGAGAAGTGTCACTTTATGGTTCAAAAGGGAATTGTACTTGGTCACATCGTTTCACAAAACGGAATCGAGGTGGACAAAGCGAAAATCAATCTTATCTCTAACCTTCCACCACCCAAGAGCATACGAGATGTGCGGTCCTTTTTGGGACACGCATGATTTTATAGAAGGTTCATAAAGGACTTCAGTTCACTCTCTCGTCCTTTATGTAACGTACTTCAAAAGGAGAATTCTTTTGAGTGGAATGAAGATTGTCAAAATGCCTTTACCACACTTAAAGGTATATTTACATGTGCTCCCATAGTGCAACCACCTGATTGGAGCCTTCCTTTTGAAATTATGTGCAATGCAAGCAACTATGCTATTGGGGCCGTGCTAGGCCAAAGAAAAGAGAAGAAGCCATGTGTTATCTACTATGCAATTAGAACCTTAAACTCAGCCCAAGCAAACTACACTACTACAGAAAAAGAACTTTTAGCCGTAGCTTTTGCCTTGGACAAGTTTAGATCTTACTTGATTGGATCCAAGATCATCATATTCACTAACCATGCCGCGCTTAAGTACCTTCTCTCTAAGAAGGATGTTAAACCACAGTTGTTAAGATGGATCCTTCTACTCTAGGAATTTGACCTAAAGATACGTGATAAGAAAGGAGTAGAAAATGTAATGGCTGACCATCTCTCTCGACTTGTTCTCGCTGATTCCCCCGAAACGACCGCGATCAATGACATGTTCCCTGATGAACAACTTTTTGAAGTCTCCCAATTGCCATGGTATGCGGACATTGCTAACTATCTTGCTACAGGTATGATTCCCACACATTGGAAAAAGCAAGATAAGGATAAGTTCTTCAATGAGGTGTGAAAATTCCTATGGGACGACCCATACTTATTCAAGTATTGTCCCGATCAAATCATAAGGAGATGTGTGCCAGATGATGAACAACAAAGTATCATCTCCTTTTGTCACTCTCAGGCATGTGGTAGCCACTTTTCGGTTAAGAAGATCACAGCCAAAATTCTGCAATGTGGATTTTATTGGCCCACTATGTTCAAGGACACACATGAGTTTTGCAAAACATGTGAGCCTTGTCAGAAATTGGGAGGAATCTCCCATAGAAATATGATGCCACTCAATCCCATCTTAATAATTGAAATTTTTTATTGTTGGAGCATCGATATCATGGGTCCATTCCCATCTTCTTTTGGAAACATATATATCTTGCTTGCCGTTGACTATGTGTCCAAATGGGTCGAGGTGATTCCATGCCGGAATAATGACCATAAAACAGTCATTCGGTTCTTAAAAGAGAATATTCTTTTCCGGTTTGGAACACCTCGAGTCATCATAAGTGATGGGGGGTCTCACTTTTGTAATCGCCCATTTGAAACCTTAATGAAGAAATATGGCGTAACACACAAAGTGAGCACCCCCTATCACCCACAAACTAGTGGACAAGCTAAGATATCCAATAGGGAGATTAAACACATTTTGGAGAAAACGGTGAACCCCGATCACAAGGATTGGTCACTTCGAGTCACCGATGCACTTTGGGCTTACCGTACCGCTTTTAAGACCCCTATTGGAATGTCTCCCTATAAACTTGTCTATGGGAAGGCTTGTCACTTGCCTGTGAAGTTGGAACATAGGGCGTATTGGGCAATTAAGAAGATGAATTTTGATTCTGACAAGGCAAGCTCGTTGCGCAAACTTCAATTAAATGAACTTGCAGAAATCCAGAATGAAGCATATGAGAATGCGAGAATTTACAAGGACAAGATGAAGATATTCCATGATTAGAACATTCTTCGTAAGACGTTCACGATCAATAAAAAATTCCTTCTATATAATTCTCGCCTACATTTATTTCTGGGAAAATTGAGATCTCGATGGACCGGTCCCTACATTGTGGAAACTGTCTACCCATATGCGACCGTCGAGTTGTCAAATCCAAGGAACAGCAACATTTTTAAGGCGAATAGTCAGCGATTACAGCTGTTCTTGGAGAAGTTTCCTTCAGAAGGTATGTCCATACCTCTGACCGATCCTGTGTATCAGGATGATTGATCTCCTAGTCTGATGGAGGTATAGAGTAGTTAGGATTCGAATTTTGTTGCTTTTGTTTCATTTTGCTTAGGTTTGTTAGAAGGAGGTAGAATTCCACTTGTCATTCTCTCAGGTACTATCATCCCTCACTCCCTTTTATTTTTAGAATTGCTCTCATGTTTTGCTCATTGCACATCTTTTACATTGAGGACAATGCAAGATTTAGTTGGGGGGTGTAGGATCACTAGGATGAATCTAGTGTTTTGTAACATCTCGAGCAATTATGTAGGGATTTTTTCAAATTTTCTAAAACGTCAAAACTCTTTTAGAAAACCTTACTGCTATGCATTCGAGATGATACGGGCATAAGAGGAGGAGATACAAAGTGTATGATGTTGTAAGTCTTGAACTTCTCTTAGCATAATGGTTTTATATGTGAATTCCCCTAGTTATGCGAGAAAATTTGAACACTTTTACACCTAGTTCACATTACACGATTTTCATGATTCGAAACGATTATGTGATTTGTGAATTAGCTAGACTCTGATTTAAGGTGTTGAGAAACCAAGCCAGGGTACTTTGTCCATCCTTGTCCATGGAAAAATAACGAAAGATATGGATTTCTAAAAAGCTTATCTAATTTAAAAGAAAAAGGAAAAGGAAGGATGAAATTGGGAATGATGGAAAAATGGTGGAAAATTCCGATTAGGGCTACCTATTACCAACTGGGGGATGGTCTACCCGTAACCAAAGCTGAAAATGGGACGTAGTGTGAAAGCCGTCGGAAGGATAGTAAGGCAAATTCCTGTCATTGGCTTGTTGTTGCTCTTTATACCTTGAGATCTATAGTCTAGTTGATCTGTGAAGAAGATAATCCTGAAAACTCATGAGATGAACTTTCATGATGCACACTAGGTTGAATTTGTTCAGGTTCTTCTATTTATCAACTAATCAGTGGGAATTTCATATGAACACTTATTATGTTTGGAGAGTTTACGGTTTCAACCTCTATCGCCTAATTTTTCTGAATCTTACACTTGTGTATCTTAGGATGTATAGAAGAATGGTTTCTAAAGGAGAGTTGGGTTTTGGAGAATGGAATTGATTTCACGCATGTTTTGCTCGGGACTAGCAAAATGCGGGTTGGGGGTGTGTTGAGCTCTTAATTGTGCATATTCTAACCCCAATTCATCACTCATTATGCAAGGTTTTCATGATATAAAGACTAATCTAATGCATGATTTCATGATTGTAGGAATGAGAGGGACTCCGCCCAATTGAAGACTAAAAAGACCTCTTTAAGAGCCTTGGATGAAGACCCAAGGTGGGCCAAAGAAAGAAGGAAGCAGAGAGGGAAGAAAAGAAGAAGGAATTGGGATTGGGACTGATCTAGTTTTGTCTTATCACAGGATTTAATGATGGTTATGATTGTGAACTTAGTCTATTGGAATTGGGACTGACCTATGCAATTGAGTATGCTCGTCTTAGCTTGCATTGAGTGAATCATATACATTGATCTTATATATGGCAGATTGTTTGGTTTAACTGCTCTATCATCCAGCTAGATAGATCTTAACTTCGATTCTAGTTGAGAAAGTGAGAAACCGTAGTGAATTGAGCATCAAGGATTGCTACAAGTGGATCCTTGAAACCCTAGTGCCTTTTAATTAATTGATTACCTTCAGTTTAGTTCAAAGTTACTATTTACATCAATCTTCTCAAATCTGGTTGTTAGCTTTTCAATAAAAAACTATTTGACGTATTTGTGAATTCCTACATAAGTTCCTATGGATCGACCTCGGTCTTACCGAGATTATTACTACATCGCAACCCTACACTTGGGGAAGCGAACACATGGGTACCCGAATTTATGGATGCATGGGAGTCCGATTTTATGGGTGCGTTGACGGACTTTTGAACGCTTCAAATTGGCTTTTGAATTTCGATAAGTTTATGAGGCCCGTTTGATGATGAAAGTACATGCATTGTTCATCATAAATTGTAATGAAGTTGTGGGTTCGATTTTGGATGGTTTCGATCATGGTGATTCGTGGGGCCCGCTGGAGATTTCAGCCAAAATTGGCTAAGGGGATTTTTGTAAACTTCCGTTTTGTGTGCGCCGGGAGGCATTTTGTGGGATTCTTTTTGAGTTGTGTGGCTATTTTACTTGTTTTGAGGGCCCCTACATTTTAGGACCCCAACAGATGCCCCTCCGATGCGTTGCAATGGATATACGACTGTTCAGTGTGACATATCGGACCGTTGGGTCCCTGCTATAAATATAGAAGATAGTCATTTCTCGTCATTTCTCATTTCTCATTTGACATTCACAGCTCATTCCACGCACCCATTTTTTCGCCAACACACCCAAAAAATCCCTCCAACGCACCTAAATAATCCGCACGCACCTCGAAATTGAAGGTGAGGTGATTTTCTGGGTGCGTGGGACCTCACGCACCCAAGAATTCTAACTTTGAATTTTTTGTCTTTTTAAGGGTGTGTGGGGCATCACACACCCAGAAATTTTGAATTAAGGAAATTTTCAAATTTTTGGGGTGCGTGGAGGTCCACACACCCTTTGTCAGAGTATTTGAAGGGTTTGGCCCTTCACGCCCCCAAAAATTGGGTTTGGGTCTATTTTAAGGGTGCGTGGGATCACACGTACCCTTCGTCGAATTCATCAGAGGGTTTTGCCCCCCACGCACCCAACAATTGGGTTTTTATCTATTTTAAGGGTGCGTGGGGTCACACACACCCAAATAATGGACTTATCAAAAATTACATTTTAAGGGTGTGTGGGACCTCACGCACCCAGTTTCTGGACTTAGTGAAAATTGCATTTTATGGGTACGTGGGACCTCACGCACCCAGTTTTGGGACATAGTGAAAATCACATTTTATGGGTGCATGGGACCTCACGCACCCAGTTTCTGGACTTAGTGAAAATTGCATTTTATGGGTGCTTGGGACCTCACGCACCTAGTTTCTCAAACTTGGGAATTTAGGATGTATTTGTCTTATCTGGATTCCAAAGGGTGCGAGTTCCTACAGCTTTGTTTTATGTTCCTATATTCATATGATAGCCCTAGGTGTCGGACCTCGCACTCTTGAAAATTCCAGATCGTTTGAGAATTTTCTTGTAATCCTAGTGATTCTATTTAAGTGGAGTTTCAAGTGTACCTTTACGTGTTCTGCTTTGTTTTGAACTAGGATCTAAGCTTCCTGTGTGCTTCCTGCAGATTAAAATGGCTAGTGATCATTCGTAAGATGGCCCTTCCGGTCCACTCCTAACTCCTTCAAAGCGCAAGCATGCAACTTCGAAGAAGGCTACCAGGCCGTCCAATCAAAATCCACAATGGTTCCTCCCTCCGGAGACCTTCAACTTCTATGAACACATATTAACGTTGTCCAAAGATATGCAACGGAGGATCATTTGCGACAGAGTTGTGCCACCTCCGCCAGACAGGGGACACAAGAACAATGGGATGCTTGGTACGCTCCCTTGCGTGGCTTTCAATCAAATGGGACCGTAGGATCTGAGGATGGTGAAGTGAGCCCGTCAATTCCTATGCAAACCGCTAAGCGTAGTCATCCGAAGAGAGCCGGGAAGGGTGCCAAACAGGTGTACTTAGAGAACCAAGCCAAATCTAAATCTGACAAGATGAAGGTGGCTTGGTCTACTGTCAAGCTCATCACCTCGCCTCTCATCATAAGGAATCCTTACAGGGGAGAATACATCCGGTATTCGAAGAGTTATCAACGGCAGCGCTCCCTTCCAAGCATCGAACCATCTGACATCTGCCGGAGTAATTCTTTCTACAGCGTTGATACTTGGACATCCAGCCTGGCACCATTTCTCAATTGTTCTCTGTCCAAGAATGGGAAGTGCCAATCCGTCCTCGGTACAAAGGACATGATTTTCTTGGAACCCAGCCTTTCCCCAAGCATTATTTCGAGACCCTTCGCCAGCGGTTTCATCATTTAGGGGATACTGAAGTCTGGTTGATTGGAGCGTTTCGAACTCGCGGCCATCTGATTCCCCACCCCGGTTATGAAGCATGGGCAAATCGTATCTTGGAATAGCACAGGGCTACTCTACGAGCAGTTGGCTTATATAAGGCGATTGAGGCAACATCCGGCTATTTTTATTGGGAACCCTGGGTCTACAAGGGCTTCCTCAATCATTGGTGTTCTATCACCAACTCTTTCTATATGCCATAAGGGGAGATGAGCATCTCGCTTTGGGATCTTAACCGGATCACAGGTCTCCGAAACCGTGGGAGGATCTATGACGAGTAGGTCCCAAGCGACGACGAGTTGTGGCGGAAAGAAAAAGGGCGTCAAAGAAGGCTTCTTCTCTGAATCCTGTTATGAGTTGTTTGTAGAGCTTCCGCAGTTTTGGGGCTTTAAAGATAAGCTTCCGTTCGAGGATTGGCTGGTCTACTTTAGTCATGGCTTGGAGTAAGTGTTTCGTTACGAGCTGCACACCATTACTTTGTTACATCTTTCTTTCTTTCAGATTGGACTACGCAGCTTACGATGAAGGCCGTGGGGACAAGGCATTTTTAGAGAACCGAATGAAGGAAAACTTCCCTCACCCCAACAAGCTTTCCCCAACCTGTGAGCTGGCCGGCTTCTTAGCATATTGGCTCAACTGTGTAGTGCTACCGAGCTCTAAGCAAGCAGATAATATAAGAGTATCATGCTTTGCCATCGCAAGAGCTCTGGCGAATGGTCACCGGTATGCATTAGCTCCAGTGGTCCTATGCTTTATCTATCAGGTCTTCAGCTACATCATTAGTAATAAGGAGCGTGCCGCTTACGGGATGAACTCGGCCTACTACGGGTGACATTTCTTCTCCGGCTGGCTCGGGGTATACTTTCCCTGGGTCTACAGTGTGCAGCGTGGGGATTATATCAAAGAGGGGAAGCTTCCGTTACATTTCTTCCAGTAGAAGAAGATGGTTGGTCATAATTTGACCACCATTGAAGAGAGTATTGTGCGATTCAACGATGTATATTTCTATCACTTTTCTGGCACCCGAAGCAGAGAATCGATCTTGTGCACGGATGGCAATAGCATCGACTATTACGAGTGTTCATTCTTGACAGCGATTCGTCCATCATCGTTGTCACTTCAGTGAAGGGTTAGAATTCTGGAGGGAACCCTATTATCCCAATCGTTTCACCCGCCAGTTCGGGTATGACCAAGGGGTGCCCGAGAAATTGGAGCCGGTGACACGTGAACAATGAGCGTACTGTGTCGGGCCCATTCATTGGAAGTGGATGTGGCGACAACTTATGTCGACGGGGACCGATTGTTCTTTTGCCATTCCGGGGACACAGTATTTCACTGGGGCTTCTTTTGGATGGATGAGGTGGTGGGCTCACCAATATACGCTGGTTCGAAATAAACTTCTTGTTACTGAGCCTGTCTTCGTCACACCTCCTATTGTTACTCCCATTCCTGCTGACAGGCTTAGCTACGTATCGAAAAATCTTCATCAGCCTGCAGTGCCAGGTACAGAGAGACTTAAGACCTCCCTGAATGTGGTGATCGACCACGAAAAACCTAAACATACTCTAGAAGGTTGGGTCACTCATGGGGAGAGAAATGTGACACTTGAGGAGCAAGAATTCCCACCCCTCAGGCCCATAGATGAGTTACCCGAAGAAGGCAATGCTCCGAAAGGGGGTGATGAAGGTGATGATGAAGAGGGCGATGATGATGATGATAATGATGTTGGCGATGTTGGTGGTAATGATGATGATGATGATGATGTTGATGGCGATGGTGGTATGGGTGAAGATAATGAGGATGTTAATGGTGGTGATAGAGGTGGTGATGACGCTATGGGTGGTGCTGATGGTGGTGATGGTGGTATGGGTGACAATGAAGGTGGAGACAATGGAGGTGATGATGGTGGTGAAGGGGTACTGCCTGAACGCACTGGTACTCGGGTGAAAACTGCCCCTAGTCTTCCTGTCGCTTATGGGGGTAAGAAGATAAAGGAGATGTGGAAATTACACAAAGCTGAACATTCACGGAAATGACTCTCCAAGGACACTGGTGACGCTCTAGCTGACAATGTAGGGGAGGCCAGGGAAGAGGGTGAATTAAGGTCTCATGCTAATTTAAGTGAAGACCGCCACACCAGGGAGAGCAATGACGACGAGCCAGTATTCAAGAGATTTGTCCCTAAGAAAAACATGAGAGCCATCTTTATGGATCTGGATGATGACGCACCTGCTGAATCCGTCCTTCCTCCTGATCCTCCCGTGGCAAAGGCTGAAGCTAGTTAAAGCGTGGTACCCGAAGCAATTGTCACTGCCGCGGTGGAAGGGATTGCAGTTCCTGATATCGAATCAAGTGCGCCTGAACTTGCTGTGGGAGTTCCTCCTTCTGTCGAGCCATCATCAACTGAGCCTGTCATGAATGTACCTTCTGCTGTTGTGCCATCATCAGCCGAGCTTGCCGCTGAAGTTCCTCCTATTGTTAGGCCAACATCTGATGCCAATATTCCCAAGGTCGTAGCATTATCTTCTCCAGAATTACCTAAACCATCGACCAAGAGAATGTCCAAACCTGCCCCAGTATCGTCTGTGCCCATTGCCTCATCCACTGTTCTTGCTGTTGGCGTTCCTGAAGTCACTGGTATATTACTCGCCTTTGCTGTCTTAACTTGTTTTTCTCTGACGATGGTTTCCCTGTATTGACGTTTATCATTTATTTTGTCAGTAGCCGTTCCAATCCATGCCCCTGCCCCTATGGTTTTGCCTGAAGCACTCATTTCTTCCCTTCGAGGCTTATCAAAAATAAAGGCAAATCTTTTGAAGAGTCTTCTGACGAATATCGCCGATTCTTTGAAGAATGAAGATGAATGGTGTATTCTGGATGAAGGGCTGCAAGCACTTGAACATAATGCTATATGGCTCAGGATTGACGTCTCCTCGATGGTCAGTCATGTGGTCCAGTTCAAGGAAGGAAAGGCTCGCGTCATTAGTGCAAAGCATCTCAGGCCTGATCCTTCTATTGAGGAGAAGCGTGGCTAGTTGCAGTCCCTTCTTCCGAAGTTAGAACTTCACAGGGCAGATGTGGCTGCGATGAGGCAAAACTGGCAGGTTGCTAGCACTGGATGTTAAGGGGCCACAGAAAGTCTAGAGGAGATTGATAGTGAAATAGCACGGCTAAAAGCTGAGCGTCTGGTTATTCACCTTAACTTTTTCAAGTTTAACAATCAGAAAGCTTGCTTGCAGTCATCTATTGATCAACATGAGGCGAAGTGTAATGTTTTAGAGGCTCAGATTACAGAACTGCAGCAATTTCTTCATAACGTTCCCGACCCTGCACAAGTTTTGGCTGAAGCAGAGGCGGCACAAAGGGGTATCCAAAGTTCTGCAATTGATATGTTAGAACAATGTATGAAAATTTTAGATGGTTGAACTGTAATAGTCTTTGTTTGTAATTCGAAACATGTTGTAATGGATATTGTAATGATATGTATACTATTGTAATTTTGGATCTATATTGTGCCTTTAGCCTACTCATTAGTTCTTTATTTGAGTTTGGATGAGAATAGATCAGACCATTTGGAAAAGAATGTCCTCCTGTTAGGACTCAAACCTATGCCCATGTGAAAAGGATGTGATCGAGTTTTGATTTAAGGCTTATCAGAATTCTTGACGGTCTTAAAAAGGGCAGGGTGCCATACTCAACGTGTCCTGAGTCCTAACGACTTTTCTGATACCTGTGTAAGCACAGAATGGATGATTAGTATTTAGATCTAATCGTTGTGTGGTATCCTTTCTTTTGATATCTGTTTATTACATTTCCCTCTGATGGGGTGTTTATAAATCACAACGATAAGCTTATGTCAAGTGTAATATGTTTTCAAAAAACGGTCATTCACCAACAAACTGATGCCCTGCCCTTCGCAATCAATTACTCGATAGGCTCCGTTGGTATAAACTTCGTCAACGATACACAATGGATCCCATTTCGGATCGAATTTACTTTTTAGACCTTAAGCCAGTGCCAGACGTTTCATCATTAGCACCAAGTCGCCCCTTTTGAACGACTTATCACGAACTCATTTATCGTATGAGGCTGAGAATTGTTTCTGGTATACTTCGAGCCTTTGCTGAGCGGCGAGCCTCTTTTCATCTAAATCATCAAGTTCGGTCATTCTGGTCCTGGCAATCTGCTCGGATGTCAGGGAGTGCCGGAGTGCAACCCGCAGTGACTCAACCTGTATCTCCATTGGGATTATTGCCTCTGTACCATGTATTAAGGAATAAGGTGTGGCTTTAGTGGCAGTGTGATATGTTGTCCGATACACCCATAAGGCTTCGGGCAGACGCTTGTCCCAATCTTTCTTATTTTCTGCTACTGTTTTCTTCAAAATTTTCACGATAGACTTGTTAAAAGCTTCAGCCAGCCCATTCGCAGGGGGATAATAAGGTGTCGAATAGCAGTGCTTGATCTTGAATTTCGTGCACAACTTGTCGATGGTGGTATTTTTGAAGGGTGTTCCATTGTCGATGGTGATCCTCTCAGGAATACCATGTCGGTATAATATAGTATGACGAATGAAACCTTCGACATGTTTAGCCTTCACATTCCTAAGTGCCACTGCTTTAGCCCATTTGGAAAAGTAATCTGTTGCGGCCAGGATGTACTGATGCCCCTGGGATGAGGGTGGGCTAATCGGTCTAATCACGTCCATGCCCCAGGCGACGAAAGGCCAAGATATCACTGATTGATGTAACTCTTCCGGTGGCGAGTGTATTATATCTGAATGGATCTGGCATTGATGGCACTTCTTGACATATTCTATCGCATCTTTTGCCATCGTGGGCCAATAATATCACATGTGTCGGACACGGTGATGTAAATTCTTGCCCCCTTGGTGAGCACCGCACTCTCCTCCGTGAGCTTCCTTCAATGTGGCATACGCCTCATCTTGGTCCAAGCAGCGTAGCAACACTCCCTCATACGAGCGCTTGTAAAGGATGTCATTTTGTATCATAAATGAACCGGCGCGTCTCCTGACCTGCGTGTGCATCTTGGGCTCTTCTGGTAAAAATCCATATTTCAAGTAGTTGACGAATGGCCTTTCCCAGTCATTTTCTTCTGTGATTTTGAAGCAACAGATGGGGTTCACGCTTGATTCACCATCACGCAATACAACTGTCGGTAGAATCCTTCTTTCTTCGATTGTTACTTGAAGTAGACTGCCCCCGGGATTGGCCAGAGCAACGGCTAGATTGGCTAACGCATCGGCCTGTACATTCTCCTGCCTCGGTATATGTGAAATGTTACTATTACGAAACTGGTCGAACAGTGACTGCGCTTGGTGGCAGAAAGGTGACAACTCAGGTTTGTGGACTTCATATTCTGTCGTCAACTGTCCGATAATTAGCCTGGAGTCACCATAGATCTGTATTGCTTTGATTCACATCTCTAAGGTGAGTTGTAGTCCGATGATGAGGGCTTGATATTCTGCTTCATTGTTAGTGCAAGCTGGCACGATCGTAAATGAGTAGGGCAGCAAATCTCCCTGCGGACTGATAAATATAACCCCTGCTCCTGCCCTCATTGACCTGGAGGCTCCGTCAAAATACATCTGCCAGAGTCATGGTTCTCCGAACATCATAACCTAATTATCTGGGAGATCGCATTCCATTTCTTCACTGCTCAGGACTAGATGCACAGCGAGAAAATCTGCGATCGCCGTCCTTTAATAGCTTGGGCTGGGACGTATGTGAAGTCGAATTCAGAGAGGAGAAGGGCCCACTTTGCTAGGCGTCTAGATAGCATAGGCTGGTTCATGAGGAATTTGAACGGGTCCACTTTAGATATCAACGTTATTTGGTGCGAGAGGCAGTAATGCCTAAGTTTCTTCACAGCGAAAATGAGAACAAGACATATCTTCTCAATTGTTGAATAGTTGAATTCGGCACCCACTAGCGTACGGCTCAAATAATACAGTGCATTCTCCTTCTCTTCTTCGTTCTTCTATGCCAAGAGTGCCCCCAATGAGTTATCACCTACTCCGATGTATAAAATCAGCGGCTTTCCCTTGATTGGGGCGGCGAGGACTGGAGATTTCCCGAGCATTTCTTTTAGTGAATCGAAAGCTTTCTGACAATCATCATCCCATTCAAACTTAACGTCTTTCTTGTTGAGGCGGGAGAACGGCTGACAACGACCAGCCAAGTTCGAAATGAATCTTCTCAGATATGCCACACGGCCTTGAAAACTCTTTAACTGTTTTAGATTTTTCGGTGGTGGCATTTATCTGATGGCCTTAATCTTGGCGGGGTCGATCTCTATGCCCCTGTGTCTGACAACAAAGCCCAAGAATTTGCCGGAAGCGACCTCAAACACGCACTTCAACGGATTCATACAGAGACTCTTCTTGCGCAACCGTTGAAATACTTGTCTTAGATGTTCCCTGTGTTGTTCATGATCGACTGACCCACAACCAAATCATCTACATAGCACTCAACGTGCTTGTGCATCATATCCTGAAATATAATGTGCATCTCGCGCTGATACGTTGCACCTGCGTTCTTCAACCCGAAGGGCATTACGTGGTAACAGTAGATGTCGAGAGTCATGCGGAAGGCCGTAGCTTCGTCATCTTCCAGGGCCATGTGAATTTGATTGTATCCCGAATACCCATCCATGAAGGACATTACTGCATATCCTGTTGTGCTGTAAATCAATAATTCTGGAATCAGCAAACGAAAATCATCTTTAGGGCAGGCTTCATTAAGATTCCGGAAATCGACGCGAACCCGAATCTGTCTGCTTTTATTCTTAACTAGCACGATGTTTGAAATCCATCGAGGGTACTTCACCTCTCGAACGAACCCAGCCTGAATCAGTTTCTTGATTTTTTCTTCAATCTTGGGTACAATGTCAAGGTGAAATCGTCGTTGAGGGTGCTTCACTGGCTTCCTTTCCTTCATGATACTCAGCTTGTGCATGGTGATTGTCGGACTGAGCCCTGGCATTTCTGAATATGTCCAGGCGAAGATGTCCTTATTCTCCTTCAACAGCTATATGTATTTCTCTTTTTCATTTTTTGGGATGTTGCTTGTCACGCCCCAAATTTGGTTCTCGACGTCCATTCGCTGTAACCCGAATTCAGAGGTGGCAGCCTCCGTAGTACCCCGATCTCGGATCCTAACCCTACACGTCAGGTTCCGATCCTGGGATACCACAAGGAGGATTTTAGGGTCTGAATTTTTTTTTGAAAACATGAGCATCACAATATGAGTACCATCAAAGACAAACACAATAATTCCACTAAATCATTTCGTTTATATACAGTACTGAAAGGTAAATATACAATGCATAAATATAAAAACTGTGCACACTTCGGCACCTCCCGCTACTGCACTACAAACTCCAACTCAACGTTGCTGATATACTCTGGTAGAACCTGCAGCGTAACAAACGCGCATAAGCTTCAAACGAAGCTTCGTGAGTGCGTGTGTGCGTGCACAATGCGTATGACAAGCATGATAAATATCAGAGTAAGCAGTAAAGCATGACGAGAACTTTAAACCAAGACTTAGCTTAATTAGGCTACACGATCATATGACATGAATAACCAGCCTACAACGGCTATGCAAGCATGCAATACATATATCTAGCCTACCATGGCTATGCTAGCGTGCAATACAGGTAACCAGCCTACCAAGGCTATAAACTCATACTATGCAATGGCCTACAGGGCCTAATGTCACATACAATGATCCAATGCATGTATGCAAATCACCACCTCTCAGTACAGTGGTCCAGATACGAACAGTCATAACGCAGTCACGTAAGCAATGCAGGACTCGGAACTGGTAGCTCGCCCAGTGTGGTAGCTCGCCCAAGCTTACAGCCTCGCCCACATCACACCCGCCCACATCAGGACCGTCCCACACCATACAGAACATCAGTCACATCACTGATACCAATACCATCTCTGAAACGGAACATCACCGGGGTCTCACAGACCTCACTACTCACCAGTAGAATGCCAAAGCCTATCTGGTGCAATAGCGGACCTACTCACAGCTGGTCAAACTCAACCCCCTTTGCCAACACTCTTCCGGCAGGTTAGGTCAGACCTCCTTCCAAACTGACCACGTGCAGTGGATAACACCGCCGTCTGGTATTCGGCATACTGGTGTATGATTAAACCACCCGGTCCTTGAATGGAGCACCCACCTTGGTACCAACGGGATCAGGGACTTTCACCCAGGGACATCTTTGGCATCCAGTTTAAAGATCACATATTTCCGGTGTTCTGCAAACCACGATGAAGCTGTGGTTGCAACGTAGTAACCATGCTATATGCGGCACAAGCAGACGGTGCGAAATGCAACCATGCATACAAACGTGGGACGACATGCCCGTGCAAGTCTCCAAAGAGCACCATAAAACTATAAGGTCTCAAACACAATGTCACCGTCAGCTGGTAATGAACTGCACGACAATCACGACCGATATGGCCGGTTGATACAAGACAATCAAATGAGCCAAGCATTCATGATGCATGAGTCAAGTATACAGTATGAGTGCCAACAAGTAGTTCATCTACCACGATGGCTATAAATCAATCTAGTCCAACCTATTTGAGATATGATTAAGATGAGGGGACACATATGAATGATCGAGTCATAGTGCGGGATGTCGCTAGCCAGGGAATCTCGCACCAAGGGCTACAAGGTATGCTAAGCTATTCCTACCATACAGTGTAAGTCAGGATGATAGATTCCTGTCCTCGAATAGTCCCATACCTATTGGAGAGGTTTGCGATAGAGAGCACATGAATTACATTTGCGCAACTACATCTCGTATGCTTTATGAATGCGTTTATGCCCTAGTGGTCCCCAACTAACAATGGTGATTCGGGATGCATACTCATTACACATGCATGGTGGTCGTCGAAGCATATAGTATAAAGATCACATATGAGTATTCCAAATAACACTACGTGTGGCAACAGACATACTCAAAATAGCATAAAAGATGATTCACTTATAATACAAAGAAACATAAAGAGATAAGACTCTAAATGGATGGTATACAACAACACAGATGGTCCAACAACTAAACGGTGTGGATTAACCTTCAATATTTAGATAACCCAAATGGAAAGAAAATAATTGAAAACACTACCGACACATCAAAGGTAGAATCTACTGGAGCGGCAAGAGTAGAATACCCAAAGTCATGCCGAGACCCATAATCCTGTAGTACCGTTGGGATAAACACAATAATGGTCCATAAAAGGAATATTATAGAACGTATTGAAAGATAGACAGGTTATGACAGAGAATCATAAATGGTAGGGAAATCTGAGACAGATGATCAATACGATAAGGTCCAAAGAGGGACAACAGGTCTAACCTCATACTACAAGATAGGCTCCATATAATGGATGGCCTAGATGACATTTGAACGTCGAGGATGAGCCCCACACTCGCCCTAAAGGTAAACGGACGGTGTGGATGAGATATACACAATATAGTAGTCTTTTAATAGTTGGGTACAAGGGTAGAAGGGGTGAGTCATATGAGTATACAAGCTGAGTTACCAAGATCAATCAACATGCTGAGTCAACAAGGTGAGTCAACAAGGCGGGTCAACAAGGCGAGTCAACAAGGCGGGTCAACAAGGCTGGTCAACAAGGCGAGTCAACAAGGCGGGTCAACATGGTGAGTTAACAAGGTGAATTGACAAGACGGTTCCACAGGGTGAGTTTAAGAAGGTAGCCCTGTGACTTGGATCAAGCAAACTCTAAGGATGACCTTTCAATAAGGGTTTACACAACTAATCATCAAGGTGGGTCCACGGGATGGACAACGCGGTCATTCGAACACGCACACTAAGGTGGTCTCAAGGGCCATCCTGTACATAACATGCTAGGGTTCATTCATTTGGATGGTTTGGATTAAGCACAAAATTAAGGCGGTCCTTATGGATGGCCAACATACATATCGCACCATGGAGGCCAATGGCTGACGTGGATAGAACACATGCATAACAAGGTGGACCCGGGGTTGGGTATAACCGCACGAAGGAGTGGGGAAGCCACATACATCAATGAGCCCCAACAGTTTGGGATCAACCCGATATTTGTGCTTTCCCCACTAATCAAGTGAGATGGCAACTAAACACCATGGTGGGGCCCGCACACCACACGTGTGGAACCCTACCCATGGTTGAGTGACTTATGAACAAGAAGGATGGCAAATTAAACATAACAGATGGGTCTTGAAAAGTTTCCAATGGTAGGCATTCAATCACCCTTATTTTCTACGTGTGGCCCACCTAAAACTGGGCCCACACCCCTGCCAAGAAGAATGACACTATATACTCGACATTCATCAAGGTGGGACCCAAAGTTGGGCCCCATCACCTTTGGTTAGATGGATAAATAAACATTACAATGGCCCTAAGGAAGGTTTCAAAGGTGGGCATCAATGGCCACGGTTTCCCTACAATGTGGTCCACTTGAGGTTTGTATTTACCTCATTATGAGAGCCCACGGCCCTAGAATAATATGAAAAAGCAGATGGGCGGCATACATAAAACAGATACATCGTGGTGGGACCCATAGAGCGTAGCACCCAAATGGGCCCCAAGCATTTTGAATCAAACTAATATTTTTGTTTCCCCCTTCACCCATATCCATGTGATCTTATGAACAGGTTAAATGACAAATAAACATCACTGTAGAGCCTGGGAAGGTTTCAACGGTGGAGATCATTATTCCCACTGTTCCCATGGCATGGTCCACTTGACATTTGGATATGCTTCAATTTTGGCTCAGCCACTAAAATGAGCTGGAAAAAAAAACATGTGGGCGGAATAGATAAGGCACATACATTATAGGTGGGCCCAACGAGTGGGGCCCATTGCCATGCCCAGAGAGGGCTGCGCCGCTGGGCAGCAGCGTCCCCTGGACGCTGTCTGTCCAGTGGCCAGCTTTCATTTTTTTTTTTTTTTTTTAATTTATTTATCATATCCTCTCCTCAAGTAGGGCCCACAAGCCTTTGATCAAGCTGATATTTTTGTTTTCCCTTCTTACATGCATGTGTGAACTCATGAACAGGTTGGATCTCAAATAATCATCATGGTGGGCCGCAGGAAGGTTTCAAGGGTAGGGCCACTGTCCCTACTGTTTTTCTGTGGTGGGGCCCCCTTGAGACTTGGATCTGACTCAATCTTGGAGTCATGCCCTAAAATGATCTCCCCAACTGGATGGACGGTGTGGATACAGCACATGCATCATGGTGGGACCCACAGGGTGGCCCACCTGCTGGCACCCCACGAGCCCAGCGTCCACGGATGCTGGGTACTTCCAGCGCGTCAGCGCCCTTCCTTCTTCTCTCTTTCTTTCTTTTTTTTTTTTGTGAGGTTTTGATCGAGTGGGGCCCACATAAGAGTGATCTACTCCGTTCATCAGCTGGGCCATCTCATGGTGGGTCCAATGAGTCCAATATTGAGTATGTTACGGGGTCTATAAACACCAGTGTGGGCCGAGGCAGTCTCGACAGTGGACATCATATTCTCCACTGTTTACTGTGGTGCGGTCCGCTTAAAAATGCAATCTGCTTCATATTTGGGCCTTAGCCCTAAACTGATATGGGAAAACAGATAGACGGTGTGGATGGAACACAAACATCAAGGTGGGTCCCACGAGTGGGGACCCCATTCAACCTTCCAGGAGACGCTGGACTGTTCCAGCGTTCTGACGCTGTGAACGTCCAGCGTCCCAACCCCTTTTTTTCTTTTTTTTTCTTTTTGTTTTTTTTTTTTTTGTTTATTTCAGGTGGGGCCCACTTAGGGAAGGTCCAATCCATTCATGAGGTTCCCCGACTCATGGGGAGCCCATAGAGTCCAATATCGGACTAGTGATCTCGTCCACAAACATCATGGTGGGCCACGGAAGTTTCGACAGTGGGCATCTTTGCCTCCACTGTTTTCCTATGGTGTGGTCCACCTGAGATCTGGATCTACTTCATTTTTGGTGTCCAGCACTAAAATGGGCTGGAGAAACAAATGGACGGCGTGGATCACATACATGTATCAAGGTGGGTCCCACGAGTGGGGACCCACGGTCAAGACCAAGAAGCATTGGGGCGCTGCTGGGCAGCAGCGTCCCCTGGACGCTGACTGTCCAGTGGCCCTCTCCTTCACTCTTTTTTTTTTCTTTTTTTTTTTTCTTTTTTAATAACTTCAAGTGGGGCCCACATGTGTAAGATCCACTCCATCTATCAGCTGGGCCATCACATGGTGGGCCCACATGGTGGACAGCGTCGACGAACTACATACATCATGGTGGCTGCTGGCCACACTAAATATGCCACAAAATGGGTCCCAAAGTGGGATCCACACCATCAAAGGGTGGGACCCATTCATGGACGATCCAGCCCATCCATCTCATTGCCCATCACAAGGTGGGACCAAGGAAAGAAAACGAAAAGTAAACGAGAAAAAATGGGGGAAAGGTATGCACTCACAATGATGGTTGGACGGTTGGATTGCCGATCGGACGGTCCGGATGATGATCGGGGTCCTCCAAGCTTGATCTTCACCTTCAATCTCTTTAACTCTCTCTTTCTCTCTCTTGATCTCCCTCTAAATCTCTCTACTTCTCTTTCTTCTCTCTCTCTCTCTCAAATCTCTTTCTCTCTCCTTTTCTTGCTCTCTCTCTCTCTCTCTCTCTCTCTCTCTCTCTCTCTCTCTCTCTCTCTCAAACCTTGGAATATGAGAAGGCCACCCCCCCCCCCCCACGTATGGCTCTTGTATGGGAGAGGGGGGTACTTTAGGTGATGATGATGATGATGGGATGGGAGGAATGGGTTGGAGTTGACTTTGGGAGAGAGGTATGGGTTGGAGTTGGTGATGATGGTTAGATAATGATGGGGGTATGGGTGAGGGTGATAGTGATAGATTTGACATGTTGTTGGGAATTGTGCAAGTGGGGCCCACGCCACACGCGCGTTGCGTGGCCCACCTCGAATTGCACAAACGTATGCATCTTATACACCGGGTATCGCAATGGGACGTGCCGCGCGGCGTTGGAATCGTGGCGTCCGCGCGGTCGCAAGGGTACAAGTCTTGGGTCGTTGCGGTACTAAATCAGGGTCGCGATCAAGGCTCTCTAATCTGGTCCGTCCGGGACGTACCGGTACCGAAAACTAAATGTACGGAGGGCAATTCAGGGGACGGGTCTTACATTGCTGCTCAAATATGTGTTCCTTAGCTCTTCGAGGGTGCCCAAATTCACCTCTTTGAGTTCATCAATCGTCGGTTGTCCACCATCTTCTAGTTGCACGGGTGCGACACTTGGCCGGATAATGTTGATAGGATCTTGCAACTGAATTTCTTCTATCAGGCCAATAGTCACCATGTTCATGCTTGCCTTGGCTCCTAGACCTTCTCCGTTTCTATATACTTTCTTACATTCTTCAAATGGAGCTAGCAATCTCTTCTTTGTGTTTGAACCTTGGCCGAAGAATTCTATATTTCTCATAATCTTCCGACTGGCTCTACTATATCTCTTCTCTTCTATTGGTCGGGGTTGGGCAAATTCTCTTCCCTCTTCTCTCACTTCTGATGATACTGGCTGACTTGGCCCTGAGTGAAACCTGATATCTTTCTGAGTGATATCTCTTGACGGCATGATGAATTAGCTTGGAGCTTTCGGGAATGGCTTGGCTCTTCCTATCTTGGGTATCGGCATATTGAAGCTAGACTTGAGCACACTCATGTGTTTATCTGAGATCAGTTTTAACACAGACTGCCCTGGCTGACGCAAATGTTGTGGTACCACATAGAACTTCTTCGTGATCGGTTGAGGTTGATTTTCCAACTGATATTGGGATCTTCCCTGAGTGATGGGCTGAGGTTTACTTTTCTGCACAAACTTCTCAACTCGAGGTTTTGCCCCTTGCCCGTTGTTCATTATGTCAGGATTTCTACTGGTTTTACCGCTATCAGACAGATTGTAGTACTTTGCATCAGCAAAAAATGACTCAGCTATTGTGTATGGCTTCGGATCTGTTGCTACCCTGTATTAGACCCCGCCTCTATTGTATTTGAAGCACTGATGATACGTCAAAGGGATTATGCGGTTGTTATGGAGCCAAGGCCTTCCTAAGAGAAGATTGTATGTTGTCACTGCATCAATCACCTGAAATGTTACTTTCATCATCAGTTCTTCAATCTCTAAAATTACCGTGATTGATCCAAGTGTATGCTGACTGTCTTGGTTGAACCCTTGAATCATCATGAGACTCAGGCGTAGTGCCGATTGCCTATAACCCAGCTTCTGCAGTGTCTTCAATGGCATTATATTTACAGAAGACCCATCATCCAACATGCACCTTTTGACATCTGTGTCCCTGATTGTTCCTGTGACCATCAACGGACGATTATGGTCTGTTAATTCGATCGCGCAGTCTTCTTCTGTGAAAGTAATTGTCGAGGGACGGTCGACATGCATGACTTGTGACACCGGCATATACCCCTCCCAAAATTTATCTGTATTATTCATTTCTTCTTCTATTTCTATCATCATGACCTCCCTAACTTCACTGTCAAGTAAGGCATTGATTAACATTTCTTTGTACACTTTCGAGAGACATAAAGTGTCGTATATACTTAGGCGGGTGGGAACCTTCCTTAAGTGTGACACAACGTCATACGTCACCGGTCTCGGGCTTGACTGACTAGTCGTGGCCTCAACGACCTTTTCTTTCAGTTTTTGCATGCGAGATCTCTCTTGCAGCCTGTCAGGGATACCGTCTTCTTGCATCAGGTCATCTGGCCTTGGAGGGGTACGGTCAGGCATTTGCTTTCCTAATCGTAAGATGACTGCGTCAACTTCAACTTCTCCCTCAGTTGCTTGTGGGGCTCCCTCGAACGGTGCTTGTTCGACGAACAACACCATTCCGCAATGTGCTATGTTCGTCGCGGGTCGTATCTGCCCTTGTAATGTTTCTCTCCTTCCTCTTCCCCTGCTCTTTCCTCGGTTAATGAGCCTTCATCTATTCTCGAGTCTTTTCTTACTACTGACTAGAGTCAATGGTTCCTTCGACTCAAGGAATGAAGTCAGTCGGTTGGTATCATTTTCTATTGGGGTTGAAATTGTCACGGCTGTCTCCTTTCCCGTCTCAGGTACTTTCATGCTGATGACCCCTTGATTAATCAACCCCTGTATCCTTCCTTTTAGGGAGAAGAAATTTTTCGTTTTGTGGCTAACACATTGATGATATTTGTAGTATTTGGGATCGTTTATTCATCTGACTTCATGGGGACGGACAGGCTCTGTCAGGTGCATCAAGCCTTCTTCGATCAATTGTTCCATGATCGGAACTCGATCAGCCATATCGAATGTGTATGGGTCGTTCGCCCTTT
Organism: Liriodendron chinense; assembly: GCA_003013855.2. NCBI lineage: Eukaryota > Viridiplantae > Streptophyta > Magnoliopsida > Magnoliales > Magnoliaceae > Liriodendron > Liriodendron chinense. The sequence continues at coordinate 3,392,517 of ML058463.1, read as the reverse complement.
CTTTTTCGACTATTGATACGTGTGTGGGTGCATAAGGCCTTTTACCCTTGTCTTGAACAACCATTGCTTTTGTCTCCGGCTTGTGATTGACAGCGGGACGTTTTTTGTCTTTCTGATCCTTGCTCTTGTCGATTTGATGGGTCTCTACTACTCTTCCCATCTCTCTCTTTTGTCTCTCAGGTCTGAAGTTTACTTGGGATGCTGCTTCCTCCACTAGATGCGCTTTCGTTGCCAGCTCATGAAAGGAGTTGAAGGTATTGCCCGACAATCTGTACGAGATCATAGGGTCCAGAGCCCTTAGGCACATCTTCATCTGCTCGCCTTCACTGGGTAATTCACGACATTGAGCCACTGTGGTTCCCCATCGGTCGATGAACTTCTCAACTGGTTCACCGTTTCTCTGTCTGACCAATGCTAGATCTGTTAATGAGATCTCCCTCTCTGTCGTAAAGAACTTTGAGATGAAGGTGTCCTACCTTTGCTCCTATGTCCTTATAGAGCTGGATGGTAACGACATATACCATTGAAAGGCTTTCCCTGTCAGGGTTGATCCGAATAGCCGCATGCAATACTGCGAGACTGCAGACTAATTTCCTAATGTAGTTAAGAAGTGGGTGATGTGTTCTTCTGGAGATCCTCTGCCGTCGAACTTTCTGAAGTCCAGGCATCTGAAATTGGCCGGGAATGGTACCTCTTCTACCTCTGGTGGGCACGGGACCCGATATTTATAGCTGCCTCTCCTCTCTTTCTCTTTTTCTTGCTGCATCATGTGGGCTATTGTCTGGTATAACTCTTCTCATGACACGTGAGATGCGAAAAGCGGTGCACGTTCTATTAGTGCGACCTTGAGTTGGACGGGCGGTTCAGGCTCAGCCGGACCTTCCGCTGCCCCTTAAGATTCCTCTGTTGAATGACAGGGTGGGCGGCACGATACTTCTAGTGGCATTCTGTGCTATCAGAGTGGTTAAGGTTTCTTGAATAGCCCTCATGCGATCGTTTGTCTCACGATCAGCCTCAACCAATCTATCGATCTGATCTTAGAATGGAGGCAATTCTTTTGCTTCATATGGTACTTCTTCTTCTTCTTCAACCACTTAGACCATTACCACTTGTGCCAATGGGATTTTTTTAGTCGGCCTCTATTTTGGTTCGAGGGTTGTCATAGGCTTGGATTTCTTTACATGCGCGGGCATGGTTGGTTTCTGTGAGGTGAGAACTGTCTCGGACAATGGCGGGAACTGCTCGACTGTCATCGCAGGCACTGCGAGCTTGGCTGATATGACCTGGCTGTTGATAGGGATCTTCTGCTCCTGCTTCAGCTGCCACTGTCTCCTGACCATTGTTCGCTTCCACAAGTGTAGGGTTGCGATGTAGTAATAAACTCGGTAAGACCGAGGTCGATCCATAGGGACTTATGTAGGAGTTCACAAGTACTTCCAATAGCTTCTATGGAAAAGCTAACAACCAGAATTGAGAAGATTGATGTAAATAGCAATTTTGAACTTAAACTGAAGTAATCAATTAATAAAAGGCACTAGGGGTTCAAGGATCCACTTGTAGCAATCCTTGATGCTCAATTCGCTGTGGTTTCTCACTTTCTCAACTAGAATCGAAATTAAGATCTATCTAATCAGATGATAGAGCAGTTAAACCAACAATCTTCCATATGTAAGATCAATGTAAGCTCGGACGAGCATACTCAATTGCATAGGTCAGTCCCAATTCCAATAGACCAAATTCACAATCATAACCATCATTAAGTCCTATCATAAGACAAAGCTAGATCATAACTTGAACTTAATTCAAATCACATACACAGTCCCACATACAACAAAATTCCAGAAAAAGTAGAACTTTGGTAGGAATTTCCCACATGAAGATCATAGTACTAGAGCGTACTCCAATTCCTCGGATCATACAGGTCTAGACTAACACAAAACAATTAAGAACTCAAGTACTTCTTCTAAACATCCATGAGTCATCATAAAACTAAGAAAAACTACTTAGAACTTGAATTAAACTTCAAACCATTGTTCATAAACATGAAATCCATTCTTAAAACCAACTTAAGCGAATTGAAACATCTTAGATTCACTACAAGCTTCACCTCTTAGCCCTAGCTAAGAGGTTTAGCCGTTCATGATCCAAGGAAACATGAAACAACTAAGAAAAATATAAAAATGAGAAAGCAAACTAGAAGGAGTTGTGGAACTCCGAAATCCACTTCCGCCGCCTCCCACCTTGCTCAAACCCTTCTAAGATACCCTAGGAACGATCCCTAGGTGTCCTTTTATAGTGGGGAGGCTCCGCAGCATCAGAATCTTCCAGAAATTGCGTAAGAGTACGCAATGCACAGAGAAATTTGAGGCTTGTAGAACACGCCTCATTACGCAAACGACCGATCGCACGACCGGTCTGAGCTACTGGACAACCGGTCGCACGACCGGTCTCAAAAACGTGAAAAGTGTCCAGAGAGTTTTGAGATTTTTCAACCCAGAAAATAAATTCAAGGACCGGTCGCACGACCGGTTGCAGCAGTGGACGACCGGTCGCCCGACTAGTCTTAGACAGTCCAGAGAGCTGTGGCCGCAGGGGTACTTCTGTTGAGTGATCGGACCGATCGGACGACCGGTCCTGGGCCTTGGACGACCGGTCGGACGACCGGTCTTGGGTGTCTTTTCTTCCTTCTTTTCTTCTCCTCTTTGTTTCTTTCTTCCACCCTTTCACACTTGGTCCTTTGATCTTCTTTGCTTCTAAATGGCATCTTTAAATCTTCAATTGATGCTTCCTCTCTCTCATCCCTACAATCACAAATCCATGCATTAGATTAGTCTATAACTCATGAAAACCTTGCATAATGAGTGATGAATTGTGGTTAGAATATGCACAATTAAGAGCTCAACACACACCGCAACCAACATTTTGCCAGTCCCGAGCAAAACATGCGTGAAATCAATTCCATTCTCCAAAACCCAACTCTCCTTTAGAAACCATTCTTCTATACATCCTAAGATACACAAGTGTAAGATTCAGAAAAATTAGGCGATAAAGGTTGAAACCGTAAACTCTCCAAACATAATAAGTGTTCATATGAAATTTCCACTGATTGGTTGATAAATAGAAGAACCTGAACAAATTCAACCTAGTGTGCATCATGAAAGTTCATCTCATGAGTTTCCAGGATTATCTTCTTCACAGATCAACTAGACTATAGATCTCAAGGTATAAAGAGCAACAACAAGCCAATGACAGGAATTTGCCTTACTGTCCTTCCGACGGCTTTCATACTACGTCCCATTTCTGGCTTTGGTTACAGGTAGACCATCCCCCGGTTGGTAATAGGTAGCCCTAATCGGAATTTTCCACCATTTTTCCATCATTCCCAATTTCATCCTTCCTTTTCCTTTTTCTTTTAAAGTAGATAGGATTTTTAGAAATCCATATCTTTCGTTATTTTCCCATGGACAAGGATGGACAAAGTACCCCGGCTTGGTTTCTCAACACGTTAAATCAAAGTCTATCTAATCCACAAATCACATAATCCCTTCAACCCATGAAAATCATGTAATGTGAGCTAGGTATAAAAGTGTTCAAATTTTCTATCAATCACAAAACTAGGGGAATTCACATATAAAACCATTATGCTAAGAGAAGATCAAGACTTACAACTTCATCCACTTCGTATCTCTTCTTCTTATACTCATATCATCTCGAATGCATAGAACAAAGTTTTCCAAAAGAGTTATGAATGTTAGAAAAATCAAAAAATTTCTACATAATTGCTCGAAATGTTACAAAACACTGGATTCATCCAAGTGTTCCTACACCCCCAACCAAATCTTGCATTGTCCTCAATGTAAAAGATATTCAATGAGCAAAACATGAGAGCAAAAATAAAAGGGAGTGAGGAATGATAGTACCTGAGAGAGTGAAAAGTGGAATTCTTCCTCCTTTTAGCAAACGTAAGAAAAGTAAACAAAAGCAACAAAATCCTAATCCTAACTACTCTACACCTCCATCAGACTAGGAGATCAATCATCCTGATGTACAGGATCTGTCAGAGGTATGGACATACCTTCTGAAGAAAATTTCTCAAAGAACGGCTTTAATCGCTGACCATTCACCTTAAGAATGTTGTCGTTTCTTGGATTTAATAACTCAATGGTCCCATATGGGTAGACAGTTTGCACAATGTAGGGACCTGTCCATCGAGATCTCAATTTTTCCGAAAATAAAGGTAAGCGAGAATTATACAAAAGAACTTTTTGATTGATCGTGAATGTCTTACGAAGAATGTTCTCATCATGGAATATCTTCGTCTTGTCCTTGTAAATTCTCGCATTCTCATAAGCTTCGTTCCAGAGTTCTGCAAGTTCATTCAATTGTAGTTTACACAACGAGCTCGCTTTGTCAAAATCAAAATTCATCTTCTTAATTGCCCAAAATTCAACAAGCCTTCCCATAGACAAGTCTATAGGGAGACATTCCAATAGGGGTCTTAAAAGCGGTACGGTTGGCCCAAAGCGCATCGGTAAGTCGAAGCGACCAATCCTTGCGATCGGGGTTCACCGTTTTCTCTAAAATGTGCTTAATCTCCCTATTAGATATCTCAGCTTGTCCACTAGTTTGTGGGTGATAGGGAGTGCTCACTTTGTGTGTTACGCCATATTTCTTCATTAAGGATTCAAATGGGCGATTACAAAAGTGAGATCCTCCATCACTTATAATGACTCGAGGTGTTCCAAACCAGGAAAGAATATTCTCTTTTAAGAAGCGAATGACCCTTTTATGGTCATTATTCAGGCAAGGGATGGCCTCGACCCATTTGGATACATAGTCAACGGCAAGCAAAATGTATGCGTTTCCAAAAGAAGATGGGAATGGACCCATGAAATCGATGCCCCAATAATAAAAAATTTCGATTATTAAGATAGGATTGAGTGGCATCATATTTCAATGGGAGATTCCTCCCAATTTCTGACAAGGTTCACATGTTTTGCAAAACTCATGTGTGTTTTTTAACATAATGGGCCAATAGAACCCACATTGCAGAATTTTTGCTGTGGTCTTTTTAGCCGAAAAGTGGCCACCACAAGCCTGAGAAGGACAAAAGGAGATGATACTTTGTTGTTCATCATCTGGCACACATCTCCTTATGATTTGATCGGAACAATACTTGAATAAGTATGGGTCGTCCCATAGGAATTTTCGCACCTCAGTGAATAATTTATCCTTATCTTGCTTTTTCCAATATGTAGGAATTATACCTGTAGCAAGATAGTTAGCAATGTTCGCATACCATGACAATTGGGAGACTGCAAAAAGTTGTTCATCAGGGAACATGTCATTGATCGCGGTCGTTTCAGGGGAATCAGTGAGGACAAGTCGAGAGAGGTGGTCAGCCACTACATTTTCTACTCCTTTCCTATCGCGTATCTCTATATCAAATTCTTGGAGTAGAACGATCCATCTTAACAACCGCGGTTTAGCATCCTTCTTAGCGAGAAGGTACTTAAGCGCGGCATAGTCAGTGAATATGATAATCTTGGATCAAATCAAGTAGGACCTAAACTTGTCCAAGGCAAAAACTACAGCTAAAAGTTCTTTTTCTGTAGTAGTGTAGTTTGCTTGGGCTGAGTTTAAGGTTCTACTTGCATAGTAGATAACACATGGCTTCTTCTCTTTTCTTTGGCCTAGCACGGCCCGAATAGTATAGTCGCTTGCGTCGCACATAATTTCAAAAGGAAGGCTCCAATCAGGTGGTTGTATTATGGGAGTACATGTCAACATACCTTTAAGTGTGGTAAAGGCATTTTGACAATCTTCATTCCACTCAAAGGAATTCTCCTTTTGAAGCAGGTTACATAAAGGACGAGAGAGTGAACTGAAGTCATTTATGAACCGTCTATAAAATCCTGCGTGTCCCAAAAAGGACCGCACATCGCGTATGCTCTTGGGTGGTGGAAGGTTAGAAATAAGATCGATTTTTGCTTTGTCCACCTTGATTCCATTTTGTGAAACGATGTGACCAAGTACAATTCCCTTTTGAACCATAAAATGACACTTTTTCCAATTCAGCACAAGGTTCTTTTCTTCACATCTTTTCAGCACAGATTTCAAATGCACAAGGCACTCATCAAAGCTATAACCAAATACTGAGAAATCATCCATGAAGACTTCGAGAATTGTCCCCACCATATCAAAAAAAATACTCATCATACAACGCTGAAAGGTGGCAGGGGCATTACATAGTCCAAATGGCATCCGTCGATAGGCAAAAGTGCCGAATGGACATGTGAATGTAGTCTTTTCTTGGTCTTCACGAGCGATCTCTATTTGGTTGTACCCTGAATAGCCATCAAGGAAGCAAAAATGGGAATAACCCGCCAACCTTTCTAGAATTTGATCAACAAACGGTAGGGGGAAGTGGTCTTTCCTCGTGACAGTATTTAGCTTCCTGTAGTCAATGCACATTCTCCAACCGGTAGTGACTCTGGTTGGTACAAGTTCATTATTACCATTGGCTACGATGGTTATTCCGAATTTCTTAGGCACCACTTGAGTTGGACTCACCCATTGACTATAGGATATTAGGTAGATAATACACACATCAATAGTTTTACCACTTCAGCCTTAACCACATCCTTCATGTTTGGATTGAGTCATCTTTGTGGTTGCCTAGATGTCTTCGCATTCTCCTCGAGGTATATGCGATGAGTACAAATCAGTGGGTCTATGCCTTTGAGATCCGCAATCGACCACCCAATGGCACTCTTGTGCTCTAATAGAGTGGCCATTAGCCTACTCTCTTGTTCCACATCCAGGTGGGAAGAAATCACCACCGGATATGTCTCATCTTGACCTAAATAGACATATTTCAGCTCACTTGGTAATGGTTTTAGGTCGAGTGTTGGTGCCTTGATATTGGATGGAAGGACTTTGTTTTCGTTTACCGGTAAAGGCTCAAATAGGACCCTCCATCTTTTGTTATCAAGTACCAGCATCATATCTAACATGGCATCCATCTCTCGTATTGTGTTATCATTCATCTCATGAGAGTGGGCCACATATGCCTCCAAAGGATTGGCATATAATGACAAGGGGAATGTTTCTTCCATGAATGATTCAATCATATTTATCTCGTGGATCTCATCATCAACCTCCCGTGGTTGTTTACATAAATCAAATATATTAAGCTCAAGAGTCATATTTCCAAAGGACATTTGTACAAGCCCGTTCTACAATTGATAATTGCATTTGAAGTAGTTAGAAAAGGGCGGCCAGGTATAACAGGAATTTGAGCACCGGTACCTATCATGGGATGTGTGTCCAAGACAATAAAGTCTACTGGGTAGTAGAATTTATCAACTTGGACTAACACATCCTCAATCACTCCACTCGGTATACGAATGGATCTATCAGCAAGTTGGAGTGTAGTTTTGGTGGGTTTTAATTCACCTAACCCAAGTCGTTCGTAAACCGAGTATAGAATGAGGTTCACACTTGCCCCCAAATCGAGTAAGGCTTGTTTAATCCGGTAGTCTACTATGATGCATGAGATGGTTGGACTACCCGGATCCTTGTATTTTTGGGGCACCTCTTGTTTGATGATAGCGCTCAAATTCTCAGTCAAAAGTACTTTGTTATGAACATTGTGTTTCCTTTTGACCGTACACAATTCCTTTACAAATTTGGCATAGGATGGTATTTGTTTTATGGCATCCAACAACGAAATGTTGATCTTCACCTGCTTGAAAACTTCTAAAATTTCCAGATTTTTGTCTAAAGGTTTGGGTGAAATCAACCTTTGGGGAAACGGGGCAACCGGCTTGTATTGCCTTTCCGGTTCTTTCTCTTGTGGAGTGTTGTTTGAGTTATCATCCTCTTTGAAAATTTTCGGATCCTTAGGCTTTGGGGCCTTCACCGGATTAAATTTATCAACTATTTTCCCACTTTTCAAAGTGGTGATAGCTTGAACATGCTCTGTATGTTGGGAGGATGAGCCTGCGTCTTGTATCTCAAATTGGGTTCTTGGGTTAGGAAGAGGTTAGGCAGGAAGTGTGCCTTTCTCCCTAACACTGAGGTGAGATTCAACTCTAGCCATTGAGGTTTTCAATTCATTGATTGCTTGAGTTGAATTTTGATTGACTTTCAATTGCTCTTGCATGAACCCATCTATTTTCAGAGAATTAGTCTTGTTATACTCAGCTTGAACCGATACGAATACACCCAACATCTCCTCTAGCGTGAATTTTGGAGTAATGATTAGAGATGGACCTAGTATAGGTCGAGCTTGAGGGATATTGGTTGCATTCGCAGTGGGTCCATTCCTCCAACTGAAGTTGGGATGGTTCTTCCAATTAGCATTAAACGTGTTTGAGTTTGGAGCACCAAATTGCCGTTGATAACTGTTTATGGCATTTGATTGTTCTTGTAAGATGTCCTAAACAGCTGAAATTGTGGGACAATCTTGTGTTGTATGTTAATTTCCGGCACAAATTCCACAAACAGTTTCAACGTCATTGGAGTTAATCGTCTCTCCTTTCCTTAATTCCATGGCCTTAACTTTTCTTGTGAGGCTAGCCACCCATGCACTTATGCTATCCTCTTCTAATAAGACATAAATTCCTCCTTTTTCTCTTTGTTGGCTAGTCTTGAAATTTGCTGGTTTAGATGTATCCCAAGACTATGCATTCTCAGCTACTTCCTCTAAATAGTCCCATGCTTCATCGGCTTCCTTGTTCATGAACTCCCCATTACACGTCATCTCTACAAATTGGCGCATGGGTGAAGTCAGTCCGTCATAGAAAAAGCTTATAACCTGCCAAATTTCATAGCCATGATGTGGGCATGCATTTAACAAGTCCTTAAACCTCTCCCAACATTGGAAGAAGGTCTCATCTTCCTTTTGGGCAAAGTTCATGATAAGGCGCCTCAACATGTTCGTTTTGTGAGTAGGGAAGAATTTTTTTATGAATTCCCTATGCATATCAGTCCATACACCAATTGATCTTGGCCTTAATGCATGAAGCCAACCTTTAGCTTTATCTTTAAGGGTAAAAGGAAATAATTTAAGTCTTACCACATCATCAGTAACATTCGCAAAGTGCATGGTGGTTATTACCTCATCAAATTCCTTAAGGTGTTGATAGGCACTTTCACTGTCTAATCCATGGAATTTTGGGAGGAGTTGGATCACTCCCGGTTTCAAATCTACATTCCCTGCATTTTGTGGAAAGATTATGCATGAGGGAGTGCTCGCTCTTGCTGGTTATAAGTAATCACGTAATGTTCTTAGTCGAGGAACATTCTCAACCGCATTCTATCCCGTTTCGGTTTGGTTTTGGCCCAGATTAGGATTGGCCATCGGATTAGGTTGATTTACAGCCATATTTTCAGACAAAATTGGAGAATTTGGATGTCTCCTAGCACGTGGTTCTCTGTCAATTCCTTCAACTATTCCCCCTTCGCTAATGAGTCGGTTATTGGAATCCCGAGCCCAATGTGGCATGTAAATCCGAAAAGAATGAAACAAAAAGGAAAAAGAATTCTTCCTTCCTTTCTTTACTCTTCTCTAAGACCGAAGCACAAGGTGTCTTGCAATAGCTAGGCCAGAAGCAAGGATAGAAATCGATTTCTCCTGGTCAATAGGGGTTCAGAGAACTCCCCACCCACTCTTTGAATCTTTTGAGAAAAGTGCAGAAAAAGAAGAAAGAGGAGTAGAGGTGAGAAGAGAAATCTCTGAGCACAAGGTGATCCAAGACAGCAGAGCCGACCAATAGGAATCCAGGTGGCACAAGGCCTACCTTTCAGAGATCTAAAAAGGAGTCTCCACCCACTCTACAAGAGATGAATATGATAGGAGCGAATAGGAGAAGAAGAAGAGTAAGGTTTAGAAAGATAGAACCTGATTTGGCACTTGAGATCCTTATGCCTTCTTCAGCTTCCTAGAAATCCCTACAAAAGAAAAATCAAACAAAACAAACTAAGTTAGTCCTAGAATCCTAAAAATCCTAAATAGATACTATTTTCAGAAATTTTGTGAAAAACCGTCAAAGTCCCCGGCAACAGTGCCAAAAACTTGTTCGCTTCCCCAAGTGTAGGGTTGCGATGTAGTAATAAACTCGGTAAGACCGAGGTCGATCCACAGGGACTTATGTAGGAGTTCACAAGTACTTCCAATAGCTTCTATGGAAAAGCTAACAACCAGAATTGAGAAGATTGATGTAAATAGCAATTTTGAACTTAAACTGAAGTAATCAATTAATAAAAGGCACTAGGGGTTCAACGATCCACTTGTAGCAATCCTTGATGCTCAATTCGCTGTGGTTTCTCACTTTCTCAACTAGAATTGAAATTAAGATCTATCTAATCAGATGATAGAGCAGTTAAACCAACAATATGCCATATGTAAGATCAATGTACATAATTCACTCAATGCAAGCTAGGACGAGCATACTCAATTGCATAGGTCAATCCCAATTCCAATAGACCAAATTCACAATCATAACCATCATTAAGTCCTGTCACAAGACAAAGCTAGATCATAACTTGAACTTGATTCAAATCACATACACAGTCCCACATACAACAAAATTCCAAAAAAAGTAGAACTTTGGTAGGAATTTCTCACATGAAGATCATAGTACTAAAGCGTACTCCAATTCATCGGATCATACAGGTTTAGACTAACACAAAACAATTAAGAACTCAAGTACTTCTTCTAAACATCCATGAGTCATCATAAAACTAAAAAGAACTACTTAGAATTTGAATTAAACCTCAAACCATTGTTCATAAACATGAAATCCAATCTTAAAACCAACTTAAGCGAATTGAAACATCTTAGATTCACTACAAGCTTCACCTCTTAGCCCTAGCTAAGAGGTTTAGCCGTTCATGATCTAAGAAAATGTGAAACAAATAAGAAAAATATAAAAACGAGAAAGCAAACTAGAAGGAGTTGTGGAACTCCGAAATCCACTTCCGCCACCTCCTACCTTGCTCAAACCCTTCTAAGATACCCTAGGAACGATCCCTAGGTGTCCTTTTATAATGGGGAGGCTCTGCAGCATCAGAATCTTTCAGAAATTGCATAAGAGTACGCAGTGTGCAGAGAAATTTGGGGCTTGTAGAACACGCCTCATTACGCAGACGACTAGTCGCACGACCGGTCTCAAAAACGTGAAAAGTGTCTAGAGAGTTTGGGATTTTTCAACCCAGAAAATAAATTGAAGGACCGATCGCACGACCGGTCGCAGCAGTGGACGACCGGTCGCCGACTGGTCTTAGACAGTCCAGAGAGCTGTGGCCGCAGGGTACTTCTGTTGAGTGATCGGACCGGTCGGACGACCGGTCTTGGGTGTCTTTTCTTCCTTCTTTTCTTCTCTTCTTTGCTTCTTTCTTCCACCCTTTCACACTTGGTCCTTTGATCTTCTTTACTTCTAAATGGCATCTTTAAGTCTTCAATTGATGATTCCTCTCTCTCATCCCTACAATCACAAATCCATGCATTAGATTAGTCTATAACTCATGAAAACCTTGCATAATGAGTAATGAATTGGGGTTAGAATATGCACAATTAAGAGCTCAACAACCATCGGGTGAGATTTTGCCATATTCGCTTTCCTATATGCGGCTATGATGGCTGCTGTCTTCTATTCCTTCTTTTGTCTTCGGGTCTCAACCAACTGCCACTCTGAGCTTGGGCTAGCTGTTGCAGTTGCGGTGAAACGGGGGAAGCTGAAACCCCTGGCAGCAAGGAAAATGAATGGACTTTTCATCGAGTATGCCATCTCTTCTGTCTGCGTTACTATCTTGCTAATTCTGCGATGTCAGAAAATCAATAGAACAATTCATAAATGCGGCCGGGAGCATGAATCCATCGATCGCGGTGCATAAACTAATAGAAATAAGCAAGAAGAAGATAAATACATGTAGTTGTGGGGGTTCGTGGGTTTGAAAACCTTTAATTTACCGTCTATCACCTTAAAGATGAAGGGAAGAACGTTCCCGTTGAGAGTCGCCAGTTTGGCGCCCGAGGGCGCCTAAACATTATACCTCGCGACGAATATCTTACGTACACGTTCGTGTTTGCAAATGATTAATCTTAGAACGTTTCTATACTCAGACATAACCAGAGATTCTAGGTTCAATTCCCCAACAGAGTCGCCAGTTTGTTAGAACTAGAAAATGCTGCAAGGACATTTTCCGTGTATTGTTGCTCTGGGGTTCTGAGTAATGGAAATATTCATAGACAATCACAAGCATTCACAAAAGGTACACAAGAAGAGATATCACAAGGCGATTTTTATTCCAGAGATTCTGAGATCTTGTACATTCCAGGCCATGATCTGGCACGATCCCTTAATTACATCGAATGATTGATGACCCTTGATTAAAAGGTAGAAGACTAGTCAGCTGGGAGTACGGTCTTAGAGTTTGTGGTCGTAGAGACCTGCATTTATTTTGTTATGGACTAAACCATCTTTGTATTAGTCAGATGTCTATGTCCCATGTTTTGAATGGAAATCCGGGCTGAGACTATCAGGGTTTATGACTGATAATGACAACTCTGGGTCCGATCTACAGTTGTGTATACCTGAGTAGCCAACCGACGGATGTCGTTTGAATGGGTAGGGCATCGACTGTTGTGTTGTGGTAGTTCATAGCAATTACTTTGTAACGAATTGAAACTCTTTGATATGGTTTATCGTGATAACCATAGTCCCATTTGTCTAGCTTTCGACCCTAATCGGATCATTTCCTACGGTAGATATAAATAGTGATATATTTGCATAGTTCTAGATGCTGGCGGCTTCTTCCGAGAAGTCATTTCATTCAATGCGTTAAATCGGGTCAAACCTCGAAGACACCTAATCCTACTTGTTTAAAGATCCCGGAATAGTCATTTGAGCATTCAATTGTGTCCGGAGCACTCGAAATACCCAAAGTAGGATCAAACGGAACTTAAAAACACTTAAAATTGAGTAATTAAGTGCCTGATTATTTGATGAGTTTATGGATGTGTGAGGTATTTTTCGGGTGCGTGGGACACCAATATGTAAATCTGAATTACATCGAATTTATGGACACATAGGACCCGAATTTATGGACACGTGGGCCATTTTTCGGGTGCATGGGAGCCCGATGCACTTGTCTGATTTATGTCGAATTAATGAATGCGTGGGACCCGAATTTATGGACGAGTGGGCCATTTTTCGGGTGTATGGGACACCAATCCACTTGTCCGAATTACGTCGAATTTATGGACGCGTGGGACAATTTTCAGGTGCGTGGGACCAAATTTATGGGTGCGTGCCCACACTTGTAATTTTTTAGAATTCAGACCTGCAGTAGTCTGGGTCGGAGTAATCTTCTGGTGGAGGACGTCGGTGGTCGGAAAGGAATTTCGGCGACTGGGAATGGTTTTTCAGTAACCGGAAAGGGATTTCGACGGGTGTTTTCCGGTAGAAATCTCAAATACCCAGAAGATAGTAGCTCTCTCTCTCTTTCAAAACGTACAAATAATACTCGAACGGGGTATTTATACCCGAAAATATCGAAACTCGGCCAATGAGGGGCTGCCACATGCCACGCATCCTTACAATACCTCCAACGCACCCCAAAATCGACGTGCGGAGGTCCAACGCATCCAAAAATGTGTTCTGGAAATATCTAATTTTTTGGGTGCGTGGGACTTTGATTTTTCGGGTACGTGGGACTCCATGCAACCTTAAATGAAAATAGTGAAATGTGTTGAATTTATGGGTGCGTGGACCCATTTTTGGGTGCATGGGCCACAAAAACACCCTAAAAATGAAAATCCTGAAATGAGATGAATTTATGGGTGCGTGGACCCATTTTTGGGGTGCGTGGGACTCCATGCAACCTTTAAATCAATTTCTATTTTTGCTAATTTTTCGAGTGCGTGGGTACCAGAATTTATGAATACATGGGAGTCCGATTTTTTGGGTGCGTTGACGAACTTTTGAACGCTCCAAATTAGGTTTTGAATTTCGATAAGTTTGTGAGGCCCGCTTGATGATGAAAGTACAGGCATTGTTCATCATAAATTGTAATGAAGTTGTGGGTTCGATTTTGGATGGTTTCGATCATGGTGATTCGCGGGGCCCGCTAGAGGTTTCAGCCAAAATTAGATAAGGGGATTTTTGTAAACTTCCGTTTTGTGTGCGCCGGGAGGGTTTTGTGGGATTCTTTCAGAGTTGTGTGGCTATTTGCTTATTTTGAGGGCCCCTACATTTTGGGACCCCAACACAGATAGACTCCAAACCACAGGAAAGGAAGATCAAAAGAGGGAAAAAGAAGCTGCTCTGATAAAATAATCCCTCCTTCGGTGTAGCCTTCCTTCGCAGCAGTGACCATCGCCATCTGCACAACAGCAACCATCACCTTTTGCACTACCGGCAACCTTAAGATGGCACAAGCAAGGTTGGATGACTGTAGCTGTGGTAGAAATAAAAGAATCTCCACAAGGGAAGTTGAAGACTTCCGTATCAATCAAAGATAGAGACGCCCGTATCAAATTTGGAATAAATGATTCAGCACCACATATGGCTCATGGTCTCTGTGAACCAGAGTGATGACAAGAGGGGCCCTCTATGTGAAGGAAGGCCCCGATCTTGCTTCCCCGACAGGGGGGAAGAATTGCACCCTGAACGGACGGAGCAAGTGGAGGACGAGCCACCGTTGGCATTCTTGTAATAGGCGGAGGATGGTTTGAAGGAGTGATTGACCTAAAATAGACTAGTTCCCTCTGCGCAATTGCTCGAGGAGCATCAGGTGCGCCTAGAACTGACTCCTCTGCTCGGGCAGGGGTGCTTGCCTCACCCCTCGGCATAGAAGACGAAGCCCCAGTTCTTCGCCTCTTCGAAGCTTTACTCTTTTGAGCCAACATCCGTTTTCTCCTCTCCAGCTCATCGGAATTCATCATCCATGCAACAAGAAACATTGTTCATCAGGCAATATCCAAGACAGACATCAGAACATTTAAAATTAGGAGTAATTACCAGGAGGAGTGGGAATGAGTCCTGCGCTGGCCAAAACCAGTGGGTCAAGGAGGTAATCAGCATTTCAAATTTTCTCAGGTGCCTGCTCAGCCCAAATGATTCTTTCCATGATACCTCCCTATTCGTTCGCCTCAAGTGTAAGGCTGTGATGTAATAATAAAACTCGGTAAGACCGAGGTCGATCCACAAGGAATTGGAGAATAAGTTCCAAACTATTCCAGTAACTCAGTTTGCAATAGATAAGAGATTCAATTGGAATAATTATGCTAAAACAGTAACTTAATGAAAAACATTAATTTAAGGTACTAAGGCATTCAAGGATCCACTTGTAGCAATCCCATGTCAATCCAAGCATAGAGCACAACTAGATTTGAAATCCTATCTCTCATCTAGTTGGAAAATAAAGCTTTGAAGCACATTCAATCCCACTCAAGTTGAACTTCCAAGTTCTAGTCCCATTCAACACATGTAGAATTCGAAATCATAGCCTTCGGAGTAACAGCCATGCCTATAGACTATGGCCTGCTCAAGGGTTACCATAATTCGATTCTAAACAAACACAACATGATAATCTCAGAGAATTGCAAGGAATCCATGTGCCCTAAGCACATGAACTCTCATAAAACATCTAAAGCTATCAACTTTAAGAACTAGAATATTCAAAATCCAAACTTGAAATAGAATTACTTGAATTAAACTGAATCAAACATGAAATTGGCTACAAGCTTCACCTCTCAGCCTTAGCTGAGAGACTCTAGCCGAGCATTGTCATACAACTAGAACTCATAAAAGAAAACTAGAAAACATAGAAAAATCGGAGTTCGGAGGGTTGCAGACGCTCCACGACGGCTTCCTTCCTCTCCCACGACGTCCCTTAGCTTCTATGATGCCCTAGGAAGAGCCCCTAGGTGTCCTTTTATAGTGGGGAAGCTCTGTTGCATAAGAATCTTCCAGAACTTGCGTAAGGTTACGCACTGCGCAGAGAAAATCGGAGCCAGACTTGGAAATTTCTAAACTGGGCGCATTGTCGATTGATCGCTCAGACTGGGCGATCAATCGCTAGTTCAAATAACTGTAAAAATTGCCTTTTCGGATCTGGCGATTAATCGACTGGCTGAGAGATCAATCGATCACTTCTGGCGATCAATCGATCAGTGTCCAGCGATCAATCGGATGGTGCAAAAAGTGTCTAGAGAGTTTTTTCCAAATTTCTTAAAAATTTGCATTCTGGCGATTGATCTATGGGACGGGCGATCAATCGCTCAGGCTAGGCGATCAATCGCTCAGGCTGGGCGATTAATCGCAATTCTTCACTTCTCTCCAGCAACAATTTTGTCAAATTTCTGCTGTGAGCGATCAATCGCTCAAGTCTGTCGATCAATCGCTCAGGCTGAGCAATCAATCGACGGATCAATCTCTGGATCAATCTTCAGAAACTGCAACTTTCTGCATTTTACTTTTATGGCCCTGCAGCTCTGCACTTTGGTTTTTCTGGCCCTGCCAGGTGTTTTAACCTGATTTCTTCTGTGTTTTTCTTTGTCTTTCAACTCCTATCTTCCATAGCTTCTTTCTTCCATTCTTGGGTTTTCTTCTTTTTTTGTTCCTCTTTCAATCTTCATCCCATGCATCTAAATACGTTCTTTTGGTCTCCGATTGGGTGAAGTTCTCTCTTATCCCTACAATCACAAAACATGCGTTAGATGGGCCTTTTAAACATGCAAACCATGCATATAATGTGATGTAATGGGCTATGCAATGTATAAATTGGAGGTTCAACACTCCCCTTAGGTCGAACTTCGACAACGAAGTCCCAATACTGAAAGCTTGTGGAATGGGAATCCGCATTCCGTCTAGCACAGGGGTAAGCCAAGGGCCGGATATAAAGAACCACTTATTTTTATTATCCCTGCCGAATGGACTTTCGAGTATGAAGTTCTTCTTATGTCAGAAAGACAAGTAATACCAGCTGAGATATTTGTTACTCTTCTTCAAAGCAAACATACGAAGGAATTCTTCAAGGGTAAGCTCTCCATTTCCAACCTCATGCCAAAGAGCATACGTCCCTAGCATGACTCTTAAGCCATTTGACATTAATTGTTCGGGAGCGAGACTGAACTTGGACATTACACCTCTTAGGAATGGGTGAAAGGGAAGTCTAAACCCTAATGGAAAAAGGTAGGAATAGATTGTCACCTCCCCCATTCGAGGGTTGTGAGCAAACTCTCCCTCCTCCAGAAGCCTCATTCTTATCTCCTCTGGGATATTGTACGTAGTTCGGAGCAGATCCAGGTCCCTCGCAATTAAGGTGGAACGGTAGAACTTAGCAGCAAAGCCAGAGGCGAGAGGGATCCTCAGTCCCCGTCTACGGTTTTGAGAGTTAGAAGATGACGACTCATCTGGTGTATTTTCCCCAATGGGCATCGGACGTTCAGATTCAGAGCTTGACATTGAAAGGAAAGGGAATGAGAAATAAAATACCTAAGAAGCAAAGACGATGAAAGCCCCAAAAATGGCTAAGGAAAGCAGTAGAGATTTCTCGTCTACAGCAGAGGGTTAGTTGGAAAACTTGCGGGAAGAAGGAAAAGAGGATTTAAATCTTTTCATGTAATCATCGCGCCTCTTCCATTGTGGACACATGGCATCACCCCATTCGAAACAACGATCGTGAAGCATGGCACATTTAATGAAAGACATGCGTCCGTCCTTCGTTGCATGTTCTTCGATAAGCATTAAATCTAACGATACTCATGGCGGGGAATGACAGTTAGTTATCTTCTTTGATGCTTCGTATTACACATAAGTTTCATGCTTAAAAAGCTTAACCACGAAACTTAAGCACGAAACTTGGGGGCTCCTGTTATGGGGATTCTCGCTGAACCCATCGAGTGCCACATGGAGGAAAGAGAGACCAATGATTCTTGGCCCACTATTCACGCAGTCTTTACATTGAAGAGAGCTTTCGAAGGAACTAAGTCTGCAAGCTTGCTGACATTGTGCCTAGTGTACACTCGGCATATATCTCATGATGACTATCACTCTTCATCCCACCAGTTGGCCAGCATCGCAGCTCCTCACTCTGACACACACTCGGCCCTTGCGCGTGACATGCACGTGCTCACTTATATTAGAAGATGAGTCCGCACTCCGCTCGTTATTTGGTCAAGTAGGCACTTGGCGTACAACCAATATTCAAGGACACGACTATGCAGAGTATACACTCGGCATCTGCATGAGATAAGACATAATGGCTAGTTTCTCGTATTGTCAGCGCGACCATTCCGGACGGTCACGATCCTAGCATTATGTGTTCGTGATCATCGCACCACCCGTCGGCTTGATCGTGATTATGGTCATACGTGGCCCCAAATTACCCCACTAAACGTCCTGATTATCAGGCCTTAATGGGTCTCTAAGCATCTATAAAGAGTCTTCCATGCTTCAGTCCAAGGTACGCAATCACTCGCGACTAGCATACTAACAAGCTTTTGTCTCCATCATCGACTGACTTAAGCATCGGAGGGACATCGACTGGCACCCCGGCGGCCATCCTAACCTTTCTGTGATCCTTGATTAAGTCCATTCATCATCATCCTTAGATCTGACAGGTGAAGGTACTAGTTGGTTCCCTTATCAACATTTGTTACTCTTCTCGAGGATAACCTCACCTTTGATGGAATACGTACAATTCGGTGGGCCCACATAGGTATAAGCAGGTGAACTGGTTAATGACTTTCATGAACAGGTGAATACGTCCTGCGGAATAAATTATTCTAGAGGAACCAGCCACTGAAATTTTTTCACGAAACGAAAAAAAAAAAAAAAAAAAAAAAAAAAACTACACACACACACACGTTTAATAGCTTCTTTCAATATTAATCTCTCGTTTGTTTAGCAAAAGCCCAAAAGACTAACTTATCCATTTTTGAAGCCCCAAAACCCTAACCCTAAAGTCACTTTTTCATGAGCCCAATTGCATTCTGATAAGCAGCTTCCAAAAAGCTCCTAACTCTATTCAAATCCAATCTAACATCTTGATTCTTCAGATATATGCTATCCGTGTAAGACCATCCCTTCTTCACTACAGCTCTTGGGTTCCTCAACACCACATCATCCTTTCCATATTTCTCTTTCAAGCTACTCTCATCTACTCTGATCTTGTACTCCATGTACTCTAACCCAAGTTGTTTGGCTGGCCCACCAAAGCAGACGCTAGATGCCCATTCGAGCCCCAGCGGCACTACTTGAATCAGCACTGCACCCGGCTGCAGGAAATACGAGTGTGTAAGTGCCGCACCATGCACCCCAAGCATCACATGGCTCGCATTAATCAGATGATAAGCTTCTTGCAGATTGGTGAATCGCGTTGGCTTGAAGATGGTCACCTCGAAGCCCACCTTCTCTGCCGTCCGTATCAAGTCTGCCTGGTTCAATATCACGCGCCCGACTCTGCCTTCACGAGCCACCAGCAAAAGGCGGGGGTGAGCTGTCGTAGACGGGAGTGGCAGGTGGGGCCCGCTGGTAGCCATGTAAGAGTGGTCGAGGAAGGTGCGGAAGTCGAGTAGAGACTCTGAGTTGGGCATGAGGGAGGGGTTGATAGAAGCATAGCCGTGGCTGACGAGGCCAACGGTGGCTGATGGGAAGCAATGGATATCATTCTCTGTGTCGAGGTTGATGATCGGATGGGTGGTGAGACCGTGTAGAAGGTCGGCGTACTTGGTGAGCCACCAATTGTGGCAGTTGGCGATGACTAGGACTGGGTAACGACCATCTGAAGAGATCAGACGGGTGGTGATGAAGAGAGGGATGAGACCATCGTTGAAGTCGTGAAACAAGTTTCCGGTGTATCCGCCAGTGCTAAAGACGAGGGCCGGTGAGTTGTGGTGGACCCGGCATTTGGCCTTTACCCCATCAGTACTTGAGCCAGCGGCGGTGCCGATGGTGATCTCCTTGATGTGTGCCATGATGTTCTTTTCCCATTTACGTGGATATGGACGGACTTTTTGAATCGTGGATTGGATTGGGGTGGTGGAGCCCACAACTAGGAGCGTGGAGGTTGCTGGGATCATGACTGTCGAGCCGTTGAGAGAACAAAAATCGTAGTGAAAGTTGGAGCGGTCGCAGCTGACTGGTGATTTGATGAGTGCTGGGACCCACAATCTGTCAGTTTCTGCGAATGTTAAAAAGGAGCTTTTGCATGAATGATCACAGTAAGATATATCTCTCAAATGAGAAAAAATTAATAAGATGCCGGATCCAATATTAAAAAGCTTAATTAGTAGGAATCGAAGTGTGAGGACAGTGATGTTTTAATGAAATCCAACCGTCCATCGTTATATTCTCCCCATGTTCCAAAAAAAAACTCAATTTGGCCACACCATGTAAAATTAGGCCTAAAACGTCTTAAATCATGCGTTATGTTCAACCGAGTTTTCTAATGATCTGATGTTTTAATTTCGGTGTCCATTCATCCTAGTTGGATGCATTTTTTGAATGGATTAGGTAGTATATTCAAAAAAAAAACATGTGGGCCCCACGTACAATCAAGAAGGTTTCTAATGGTGGACCCAACTATTTCATTCGTGGCCCACCTGAATTTTGGATCAGCCGGATTACTGTGCAGGAGAGCTTTATGGACCCGATTGGATTTCGTGAAAGCATCACGGTGAACCCCACAAATTCATTTGTAGGCTAAGCTTATCCTACAAACCTTTGTAATGGATACACCCTCTAACTTTAATACTCTGGCAGTGTGATCTAATAGATGGCACACAGGTGATGAGAGACTGTCCACTACGCATAGACTTTAAAGTCAAAATTGAATTAATGGTAAACTATAATTTACCCATTGATTTGAATACATTTACTGGGTGTTTCCCTGACCATGTTGCCCACATTGATTTATGTGCTGTATTAGATCTGTACCAAAGCGAGTGAGCTTGAAAAGCTCGCTTAGCTCGACTCAGTTAGCTCTAATCACCTCGGTCCGGAAGGGGGAAGGGGGATTCAAGATGGGCTAGGGCCTATTTGACCCAGCTCCTTAAAAAACAAGTGGTGGAGCAGTAGGTAGCTTGGCTCGGCTTGACCTCAAACTCAGCTCGCTCCGCGTGTGTGTGTGTGTGTGTGTGTAATATGTGAACATTTCGCCTACAATTATGTCTTGCACGTCATTTGTGCTCATTTTTCAAGAATCGTTGGATTGAAAGAATTAAGGACGGCTCATATCACCTCCTGTTTATGTGAGTAGAGCTCGAGCTATTAAAACTTTGATGGTGTTGAATGGATTATACTTTTGATTTTATTGTCTTTAAAATACATGTATTGTACATATTTTATTTTTTGGCTTTTTGCCGTTGTTAAAGATAGCTCGCCTCAACTCAATCAGCTCACTCACATCGACTTGATCAAAGCTCAACTCAGTTCAACCATTAGGTCGAAGCAAGCTAGCATGTTGAGCTCAAAAGCCAAGCTGAGCTAAGGTCAAGCTGGGGTTAGAGTGGAGCCAAGCTGCGCTGAGCTTGGCACAGCTTGGCTTGACTCATGGTAGATATCACCATCCATCAATTTTTCAAGCTCATTTTATGCCATTGTCCCAAAAAAAATGAAGCAAATTCAAATCTAACTGAACCGCATCATAAGAAGCAGTGATCATTGAACGCTAACACCCCCCCCTCCCCCTCCCCGCCCGAATTTATTTGCCATCCAAGCGGCTCATAAGTCACACATATCAAGATGAAGGGAAAATAAAAATATCAGCTTGATAAAAAACTTCTTTGGCCCTTAAGAAGTTTTAATGATTAATCACTATTGTTTCTTGACCTGAGGTTCACCTGAGATTTGGATCTGCTTCATTTTTTAGATCATGCCAAAAGATGAGCTGAAAAAACTGATGGATGGCGTAGATATAAAACACATACGTCAAGGTGGGCCCACGGCCAAGGAAATGCCAGGGTACGTAACACCCTGATCCGCAATCCCTGATCCTATTGTATCCATTTGTACAGGACGCGGATTGCCTCCTAACCCTGAGCGGACGGACTCGGTCCAGCTCGCTCTGTGGGGCCCACCATGATATATGTATTTTATCCAC
This sequence comes from Liriodendron chinense, assembly GCA_003013855.2. Lineage (NCBI taxonomy): Eukaryota > Viridiplantae > Streptophyta > Magnoliopsida > Magnoliales > Magnoliaceae > Liriodendron > Liriodendron chinense. The sequence goes on along the minus strand of ML058463.1, from coordinate 3,370,401 downwards.
CCCGTTCATCCATTTCAACAGATAATTGTAATTCATGAGCCAAAGAAGGAGGCAGATCCAAGTCTCAAGTGGGCTGTACCACATGCAGCAATGGCGATAGTGACACCACCGTTCAAATCTTCATAGGGCTCACCGTGATGTTTATTTTCCATACAACTATGATATTTATTTTTCATCTAACCTGTTCATAAGGTCACATGGACTTCCATGAAGGGAAAACACAAATATCAGCTTGTACTGATCAAGCTTTGCGAAGCCTGAAGGTGTGTGCAATAAAGTTGATGTACACGCCACATGTGTGCATGAATGGCGCAGTGGGTCCGGGATCCCATTCCCATCCATCTATCAGAAATGCACCGCTAGGATCCATTAGTCAGGTGGACCATTGTTTGCAAAACAAATTGTATGGCTTGCTTTGAGTAGACTACAATTTTTTAGCAGATCATGACATGTTCAAGGTGGGAACACCTTGATGAATGGCCAGATTTTTTACACGTGTACCATCTACCCAGATCTCCAACATTTGTTCTGTAAGGGCCCTCATTCAATCACGGCCATTGGTAAAATATGCTAAAAATGTAAAACCTTTAATTTCCTGATACAACAATACTCTGACGTTCATGAACTTGTTGTGTCAGAGAATCTGTAAAAATAGAAATCCAAGCTGGGCAGTGTTACTATCTTCCTGAATTGTCAGGCACTACCAAAGGTTTGCTATTAATATCTACACCTGTTGCTTTTATTTATTTTTTATTTTTTCGCGTGGGGGATCCTATCCCTTGTATCTGGATCAGTTGCTTGCAATGATCCAAACTGTTTCTTTACCGGGAGTAGTGGATTAGGTGAGACCTCTGCCTCCACCCAGTATGAATGGGTGATAACCAAGTAAAAGAAAATTCTTGAACGGTGGAAGATCATATTAATGGCCCATGAAACAAGTTGCGGCTTCAGTGGATCCCCAGATCCACTGACCTAGGTGGATTCCTGATTGTGGGGCCCACCAAGATGTATGTGTCTTATATCCACGCCATCCAACCATTTCACTAAATCATTTTAGGGTATGAGCCCAAAAATGCAGTGGGTTCAAATTTCCAGTAAACCACACAATAGTAAATGGTGGCTTTCTTAAAATCTTGAGTAAAAGATTTACATGACTTAATCAGAAGGCTTTATTGAATAAAAGAAAAAAAAATCTAATTTGTTGAACAAATTTATAATTTAAAGCAAGCACCTAGACATTAGTTAAAGGGGCTCGATTTTTTTTTTTTTTTTTTTTTTTGGGGGGGGGGGGGGGGTGGGGGGGGGACTTAAGATTGAAGAGACGTAAGGTAGATCATTATATATGCTTATATATATTTGCAACTGTAGCAATAGTGAATTCATTTTCTTGTACTATATGTATGTCGACTCATGTTAATTACAGACACTAGTAAAAATAGTGTTGCAATGCTAAAAGCTTTTAGGGTTAGGGAATTTGAATGTTGTCAATTAAATTCTTGGTATGATGATATTTAGAAATAAGAAGAACATGAAAGTTTGGATAATTCAGAAGGATTTTATTAAAATAATTTCACATCACTTCAAAATACATAATTATAATTTATTCAGTACTTTATTCTTTGTTGGTTGCAAGCATCTTCAAATTAATGTCCTAGCACAAAGGTGGAGAATTTAGATATGTCATTGGCGATAGAGTCTTATGTTTACCATGTTGTGCACCAGATCAAATATTGTATAAGTAATGAGAGTAGTTAGTATATAAATAATAAACCTAGGTAGATATCTTACTTGAAGGGTACTTCTGAAACGGTTATTTATTAAAGTGGTAAAAAAATGAGGTTAGTGGGATTCGTGAATACAAATTATATAAGAAATTATGATAAAATAAGATCTACTACAAGTAATGTTTTCTCTTTAGTCAGCGGTGTGATTAGTTGGCTAATTGAGATTGCAATCGGTATTGATATTGTTTGCCATGGGAGCATAATATATATAACTACCCATGCATGCATTGAAGGTGTTTTGTTAAAGATGTTATTAGAAGAATTGAAATTTAGGTAGAAAATAATGGTGAATGTCAAAGCACATCATATTTAGCTAAAAGTTAATATTTCATTCTCAAGCCAAGCACGTTAATGTACAATATTATTTTGTTCATGATATAGTGAAAGGTGGGTAAATTTATTGTAAAAGATTCACAACAAAGAAATATAATGGATATATCAAAGAAGCCTATTGCAAGGGAGTATGCATTTGTTGCAGAACTTTTCTTGTAATTTCTATTAGCTTGTGATTACTTTCCTAATTGAAAAGTGCTTGCTCTCTCGAGCTTGTTGTCGTGTATGTACTACTTTCCTAATTGAAAAGTGCTTGCTCTCTCGAGCTTGTTGTCGTGTATGTACGTATGTACATTATGGCCTCTCTTCTCTTAGGAGTGGTGATCGATGATGATCGACGATTGAAGAAATTGGTGTGAAGATCAACGATAGAAAGAGGCTTTGTGTGACATTAGTCACTAGATCGCCGTGGCACATATAGTTTTTACCCTCATAATAAATTTTTTCTTAAAAACTCCTTTTTATTTTGTTGATCACTTTCATCACATTTTATGGTATTAATATCTTAAAGAGAGACTTTATTGTTGAGGTTTTATGCTCGTTGCCATGGAGAAATCGGCCCCATTCCTTTAGTTCTATTGTATGACCAATTGTACAAGAGACTTGTTCAATTATGTTTTTGTCGATAACTAAATGAACCATGTAGCTAAAATTACTTGAACACAAGGGTGTCATCATCTCTCACTTGGCCACTATGGCCATTTCTTTTTTACACACACACACATACACTCATTTACTAACATGAGATTTAATATGTCGATTAATTTACATGAATAGATATGATAGTTTGTCTTTTTGACATTGACAATATATGATTTAATTTTTATCAATGTAATAGTACCCTTCCTTTTTACCCTACATATGAGGATTTTTTTTCATCATTCGTGGCTATCAGTAGATGCCTCATTTATCCTACAGTATGAGAATCTTTTTCTATCATCTATGGTTGTACTAGCTAATTAACTCATTTAATTTAGTCAGTTATTATTAATTTTTCAAACCCATGGTAAACATATTTTTTAAAATCTTCATTAATCACAACTTTTATTAATAGGTTGGTTATCATTTTTTTATAGTAAAAATTCACAGTTATTTTATTCTTTTCGAGAACATCATATATGTAATGATATTGCATTTTAATATGCTTTATTTTTTAGCTTACTATTTCATTTTTTATTGTGGTCATTGTAACTTGATTATCGTAGTAAATTTTTATTGGTTGTTCAGGAAATTCTTTTAATCTTAAGTCAGTTATGAATCCTTTTATTCACATGGCTTCAGTAGCTATTATACTATATGAGATGTATTCCGCCTCCATAGTGTATCTAACTACACAACCTTATTTTTTGCTACACCAAAATATAGCTCCACCTCCTAAAGTGAATATGTATCCTGTGGTGGATTTTCTATCTTCTATATCTCTATTAAAATCTATATTAACATTACTTTTAACTAACAAGTGATTATTTTCATAACATAACTTATAATTTTTAGTTTCTTGATATGTTTAACTATTCTCAAATGAGCAATCCCTGGATTGTTTTGGTATCTACCAACTAGTTTTGTTACAAAACTCAAGTCTGATCTAATATATAACATTACATACATTAGGCTTCCTCCAAACTATGTATAGGATTTATTATTAATTCATTTATCTCGTTATCATTTGTAGGTATCATGTTTTTTTTTATAATTTTGTTAATTTATATATGGAAGATTATATGGGTCACGTTTTTAGGTATGATTTTTTTAATAATTTTAATTTTAAGTTTTCTCTATCTCTAGTTATTTAAGTTCCTAAAACACAGGATGCTTCTCCCTTATCCTTCATTTCAAGCTGAGTCTTTAGCCATTCTTTTATTTCGATAATTTTATCTAGATCATTATTTATTAATAATATACCATCTATATATAATGATAAGATGATAAAAGAACTCCCATTATCCAAAAAATATACACAACTATCATGTATATTTGGGATAAATTCGTACTTAATGACGACATTATGAAAGGTCATGAACTATTGCTTAGATGATTGTTTTAAACCATATAAAGATTTCTTTAATCGGTATATTTTTTCCACACACACACACAGGAATGTTTACCTATGAACCAGTTCTCACGAAAACTTGTGAGCACTTTTTGAGAACTCATCACACGTGATGTGAGCCAAAAATATGAACCGTCCATACAATGCAGCACTCCAAAAAAATTCGAAGTCCCAACTTTCAACCTGACCCAAAACTATAGTGGGCCGTACCAGAGAGAGGAAAATCAAGGGAGAAAACTTTTTCCTTTTACCATGGCCCATTAAAGTTTTGGATAAAGGTAAAAGTTGGGCCTTAGGAATTTTTTAGAGTGATGCATCACATGGACAACTCAGATTTTAGGCTTACATCACGTGTAATGAGTTCTTAAAAAGTGCTCACGAGTTCTCGTGAGAACTGTGCACAGGTGACTCTCTCTCTCTCTCTCTCTCTCTCTCTCTCTCTCTCTCTCTATCTGTGTGTGTGTAGAGAGAGAGGAATGCTCACCTACACACTTCTTTCACGAGAACTCGTGAGCACTTTGTCATGGCTCATCGCACATGACATGAGCACAAAATCTAAGCCATCCATGTGATGCAACACCCCAAAAAACCCCAAAGGCCCATCTTTCAACTCGTTCCAGAACTTTGGTGGGCCATGAAAGAAGGAAACAGTTTCCTCCCTTGATTTGCCTCTTGCTTTTTGTTGCAGCCCACCAAAGTTTTGGATCAGGTTAAAAGATGGGTCTTAGGGGTTTTTTAGGGTGCTGCATCACATGGACGGCTCAGATTTTGGGCTCCCTTCATATGCGATAAGCCATGAAAAAGTGCTCACGAGTCTCTCGTGAGAGAAGTGCGCAAGTGAGCATTCCTCTCTCTCTCTCTCTATAGCACAAATAATTTATGCGCACTCCCTCTTGAGTGTGACTTGCACGAGAGAGACTTTCACAACTGAGAGGTTTTAGGGGCTCCGACGACTATTCCCACTGCCGCAACTTGAGACGCACGGTCCTATCTAGTGATCTATGATAACCACCATAATGCATATGTTTTATCCACGCCATCCATCCATACTAAGAGATCATTTTAGTGCATGTTAAAAACAATTAAGCATATTGAAGGTTCAAGATAACCACACCACTGGAATCAATGAGGATTTGAAGGTCACCATTGAAAACTTCTTGGTGGTCACAAAAGTTTTGGATCAAGCTGTTATTTATGTTTTCCCTTCATACAGGTCTATGTTACCTCGTGAATAGGTTGGATGGAAAATAAACTTCACGGAAAGCCTTAGAATGTTGTCAACGGTTTGAGTTCAATCTCCAACATTTTCAGTATTGTGGTCCACTTGATCCTTTGACCTGCCCTTTTTTTTGGAGGGGCTCTTAGCTTAAAATAATATGTAAAAATGAATGGATGGCATTGATAAAACATATACACCATGGTAGCCCCACAGATCACCTATAAGGACCGTCCGTCTCTAGCTAGGATTTAGAAAGAGACATCTGTCTTAACATAAAGGAAATTTCTATCCTAGTCTGCGCGACAAAGATGGTCTATTGCACTATATGATACTCTATGGCCACCATGATATATATGTTTTATCCAATCCATCCTGCTGCTTTTCAAGATCAATTTAAGGCACGACCCAAAATTTTCAACAAATCCAAATCTCATGTAAGCCACACAATAGGAAACAACGGTAATTGAACTCCCACCACAAAAAACTAACTGGGGGCTACGGACGTTTTGAACCAAGCTTATATTTTTGTTATATGTTCATCTAGGTCCATTTGACCTAATCAGCAGCTTGGATGGCAAATAAACATTACAGTGGACCCTAAAAAGTTTTTAATGGTTGGCGCTCAATCACCACTTCTTTCCTGTGGTAGGGCCCACTTAAGATTTGGACCTGTCTCATTCTTGGGCTCATGCCCTAAAATGAGATGTCAAAATGGATGGACAGCATGGATGTAAGAAACCTACATCAAGATGGTTAGTGTGAACCCAGGTGGGGACCACCATGGGATGATAATTTTCTTGAATCCTGGACGAGGATTTCCTGCAAAGAAGCTCTTGCGTCGTGAACCTATGTGGGGACCACCGTGATATTTGTGAAAAATCCACCCCCATCCATTCATTTTGTAAGCTAATTTTAGGACCTTGGACATAAAATAAATCGAATCCAAGACTCAAGTGGGCCAAAAACTTCAGGACTGAATGTCCACAGCTGAAATATTCGTGGGGCCACAGAAGTTTCGAATCAGGCTAATATTTGTGATTTCAGTTCATCCCAATAGGAATGATGTTATGAACGGTATGGATGGCATATAAACATCACTGTGGACCCAGGGAGGTTTCTACTGTAGAAATTTCACTAGCACCTTTTTCTTTAGGGTGGTTCACTTGAGTCTTGGATCCGGCTCATTTTTGTTCAGCATGTCCTAAAATAAGGTCATAAAACGAATGGACCTGTTGGATTTTTGTATGACATCATGGTGGGCCCCGTCTAAATTCCCATCATAGGAACTTCTTACACAGCAAAATCCGCGTCCAGAGTGTCAGTAAGTGATCCGCTACTGGCAGTGTCCAACCGGATTCTTGATTGAGTAAAGTCTATGGCGCCCAACGTGATTTATATAATTTATCAACTCAATCCATCTATGTTAACAGATTATTTTAGTGCGTGAGCCTAAAATTAAAGCATATACAAAGCTCAAGTGGACCACATGTAGGAAATATTGTGAATTGAATGCTTACCGTTGAAAACTTATTAGGGCCACAGAAGTTTTGAATGAAGCTGATATTTTTGTTTTCTCTTCATCAATGTCTATGTGATCCATTACCCTTTTTCCTGTTGCATGGTCTACATGAGATTTGGATCTGTTGAAAATTTTGCACCATGCCTTAAAATGATCTTGAAAAGAAGATGGATGGTTTGGATAAAACATATATATATCATGATGGGCTATAAAGCATCGTATAGTGCAATAGATAGTCTTTGTCCATGCGCAGACTCAAGATAGATGTTTCCTTTTTTAATCTAAACTCTGTTAAGACATATGTCTCTTTTTAAATCATGCTCACCTAGAGAGGTATGGTCCCACTAGAAGATCTGTTAGGCCTACCATGGTGTATATGTTTTATCAACGCCATCCATTCATTTTTACATATTATTTTAAGTTAAGAGTCCAAAAAGAAGGCAGGTCAAAGGATCAAGTGGACCACAACACAGGAAGCATTGTGGATTGAACTCATACCGTTGACAACATTCTAGGGCCCATTGTGATGCTTATTTTCCATCCAACCTATTCATGAGATCAAATAGACTTGTATGAAGGAAAAAATCATAAATAATAGCTTGATCCAAAACTTCCATGGCCACCACAAAATTTTCAATGGTAAGCTTCCAATCCCTATTACTTCAGTGGTGTGGTCCACTTGAACCTTCAATATGCCTATTTTTTTCCATGCTTTAAAATGATCTCTTAGAATGGATGGACGGCGTGGATAAAACATATACATCATGTTGGTTATCATAGATTACTAGATAGGACCATCGTCTCAAGCTCATTGCGGCGATGGGAGCCGTCGTCCGAGCCCCTAAAACCTCCCTGTTGCGCAAGTCTCTCTCACGCAAGTCACTCTCAAGAGGGAGTGCACATAAATTATCTACACAATGGAGCGCGTCTGAAAATCTCTCTCTCTCTCTCTCTCTCTCTATTATCTGCACAATGGAGCGCGTCTGAAAATCTCTCTCTCTCTCTCTCTCTCTCTCTCTCTCTCTCTCTCTCTCTCTCTCTCTATATATATATATATATATATATATATATATATATATATATATATATATATATATATATATATCTTCTTTTGATTTCATGTTTAAGAAGGTTATTTTAATATCCATTTGAGGTAGTTCTAAGTTTAGATTGATAATTATTGTCATCAATATTCCAATGGATGTAAATCTAGCTACTAGGGAATACATTTCATCATTCCTTTCTGTTGGGTATAACATTTACCTATTAATCATGCTTTCTATTTTTCTCTAGTTCCATTATGTTATAATTTCTTTTTAATACCCATTTACACCCTATGGCTTCCCTATCAGATAATTCTACTAATTCTCTTACTCCCTAATGATTGGTGATGATTGACGATTGAAGACGGTTGGTATGAACATCAACGTTAGAAATAGGTTTTATGTGACGTCAGTCGCTGAATCGCCGCAGCATACAATTTTTACCCTCACAATAAAAAGCTTCTTAAACACTCCTTTTTATTTTATGGATCATTTTGCATCACATTATTATGATAGTTAGATCTTAATTAGATATCTTACTTTTGAGGTTTTATGCCCATTGTCATAGAGAAACTGACCTCATTCTATTAGTTTTTCCATACTTCCAACTTTGTGTGGGAGACTCATTCAGTTACATTTTAGTGGGCCATGTGGCCAAAATTACTTGAACACACACATGTGACAACAGGGTTTAAACGCATGAAGCTTAGTTTAGGCAACTTTTTTTTTCCTCTTGGTTTATCTTGTCTATAAAAGGAGAACACAGCCGGAGAGATTGAGAAATCTTAATAGTGTTTTATTAGTGAGAGATTTCTTACATAGTGAGTGAGTGGGAGAGAAAGAAAGCCTTATATTATTTCTTTTTTTTTAGGGAAGAAGAAAACTCCGTATTGTTGCCCCTCTAACATAGGCACATTGATGAAATATATAAATTCATGTCTTTTGTCACTCTCTTTTCTTTTCTTTTTTCTCTTTGGCGTTTGAGTATTATTTTAATTTTTTTATTTTCTAATATTTTTGCTTTACTTATTATTTTAATTTTATTTTTCCTTCACAAGCATTATATTATGGATGTTATAGTAAGAAAGGATATATTACGGCAAACTCTGAGATGGCAATATGACGCAGGCAGGATGTGGAAGGTTGATCACCGTCTCACTAACCGATTGTTTCTCGAATCCACGATAAGAAATAAAAGGATAAAAAAAAGAAAATTAATTCCGAATAATTGTTTTTGATAGATTGAATGAATAGAAACGGAAGTACAATGCATATAAATAGGAAACTAAACCCTAGGTAAAGTACCAAACTCTAATTCAAACTCAAACTCCTAGAAAAAGCAACTTACTATAAATAGTAAACTTACTATTTATAGAAGTCGTTCAATCCTACTAGAACTCTTGGTTTTCAGCCAAAAATAAACAGTTATCAAATGGGCCCAATGATGTTGTTTAACTAAATATTCTAAGCCCTTTTTCATATTGGGCACTAATTCTAAAACCCTACATATCCAAAGTTATGATCGAATTAAAACTTACTATAAATAGTAAAACTGAAAATAAACTAGCCTAATGACCGTCGATACGGTCGAATCTCGCGATTTCGGCATGGACAACTCAAAGTAGCAGGGTTGGGCGGCTAAAGTAACTTGAGCTACCCCAAAATGATATATTATATGTTCAGAAACTCATTCCGAATTGCGAAATACGACCGATTTACGGTCTTGACGGTTCGGATCACTTTTGACCCTGACCGGTCTTCTTTTGGTCCATCTAGGCCATGAAATAATCAGCAACCTGTTCTACATCACAATACGCCTTTCCACATGGGATTTCAAGGTGTCCATGAGGTGGGCCTAAATAGAGTGGCCTTGGGAGAAACATAAAATTTTCGTATGTATTACATTTTCAACGGTCAGCGCTACAAGTGCAACGACCAAATGGTTATAGTTGGTGTGATTTTTCTTTGGTAGGCCATCTAGGGCGGTGATCCGGATGTAGATGGCTAACGGACCATACATCCACTCATGCATGCTTAAACTCTCCAACATGGAAATGAACCAAATTGGGTTTTTCTAGGGTATAGTGGCGCGCCGCTGGTTTTCACCGGTATTATATTTTAAATGATGACATGAATCGCTCATACTTTGGAATCTATAACACCCAGCAGGTGATTGTGTGCGAAGATAAATGTTTAATGGCCGATGTTCAAATCAAAGATTCAAAGGTACGGAACTGCAACGAAGCGTATTTAATACGATTATAACTTCTGAATGGTGGCATTGAGAACATGAACGGTTCAGATCAATGGAAGGATGGAGTCCGGGGATAACCTATCACACTATCATACTAATATTATATGGTGGTAAACTATCTTGACTAATGATAGTCTGCTGTATATGGAAACTTTTCCATTTTTGCGTTTGGGGTCATCGGTATCCACGTCACCCATCTGGACCTTAAAACGCAAAGTGTACTCCTCGAATTATCCAAACCGTCAAATAAGTGGCATGCAAAAATGTATGGACATGATCATTCAAAGATATATAGGTCCATGCATTGTTATTTATGACCATTCAATGGCGGTATAGCAGAAGATTGCTGTGGACCTAATGAATGGTCCAGATAGGTGGTGTGAATGGCAGTCGAGTCCTAATGTAACTTGTTACGCATAACAATGCGTGGGCTAGAATCAGATGGACGCGGATTGCGTACTGACACTTCCAGTAATGACTCGCTACTGGACGGTCCTCTGTGGGCCCCACCATGATGTATGTGTTTTATCCATTTTTACGGATCAGTTTATAGCAGGAGCCAAAACATGAGGAAGATCAAAATCTCAGGTGGACCACACCAGAGGAAACAGTGGTGATTGAATGCCCACCGTTAAAAACTTCTTGGGGGCCACAAAAGTTTTGGATCAAGCTGATATTTGTGTTTACTCTTCATCCAGGACCTTTTCACCTAATCAAAAGGTAGGATGGCAAGTAAACATTACATTGGGCCGTTAGGAATTTTTAATGGTGGTGTTCAACCACCACTGCTATCCTGTGGTGTGGTCCACATCAGATTTGGATCTGCCTCATTTTTGGTCCCATGCCTTAAAATAATGATCCACAATGGATAGCCGGAGTGGATAAAACAAATTCATCATTGTGAGGGCATACAGGGAACCGTCCAGTAGCGAAGGTACGCAATCCGAGCCTGTACCAGATGGTGCCATCATGCAATTAATCGTGACAACTCTCATTACCGTGCATGCATTCCATTCACCATGACTCAACGGTCATGATCATGGTCCCTCCTGTTGATGGACCGTAGAAGACAATCTAAACCATCCAATTCCTTTCTATGAGATGGGTGGTTAAAACTTAAAAGGAAGAAGCTTTTTTATGGCCGCCCAGTACCATCCCATTAAATCTAATATTCTGGTGATTAATTCTCCGTCCACGACATGGCCACCATGATTTCAACGCTCTAGATTGAAACTCATCTGTATGGTCGTAACTAACATATACTTGAGTCCATCGATAGGCACAGATGAACACCAAGGATTTGGCAGTTACCATCTGAGCTATATAGCTTTTGATTTACAAAAAAAAAAAAAAGGAAGCAAAATGGAAGAAATATGAAATCGTACCTTTAATCTTTGGTGGAAGAGAGATATAATGAAATGAATAGACGGCTAAAAGTAAAAGACATACAATCAGCGGAGCAGAAGCTCTTCTCTTCATCTCGATCTTTATCACCTTTTTTTTTCTTTTTCTTTTTCCTTTGGCTTCCCTTCACTTCCCCTTATCGAGGGGGCCGGGAAGCGAGAATTCAAAGGCCCACCGGGAGGGAAACAGCATGTAGAACCCACGTGGGGAGAAGAATTTTGCTACACCCACGGCTTGCAATCCCAGCCGTGGGTGGGATCCGAATCTCCAAGGGCATAGAAGGCGGAGAGGGCGAGTCTCTCTCCTCTCCCCTCTCGCTCCTCCTAGAATCTATCCAGCCTGGCAAAAATTGGAAGTAGGATATGCTTCATTTTTTGTATCAAGCCCTAGAATTATCTGTTAAAAGGGATGGACGGAGTGGATAAAATATATAAATCACAGTGGGCTTCACAGAGTCTGACTTCCAAAGCTTTTGTGGCCCATAGGAAGCTTTTAATGGTCAATCACCACTGTTTCCTGTACTTTGACCCATCTGGAATTTGGAACTGCTTCATTCCCTAAAGTGATGTTTCAAAGCGGATGTGTGGCGTGGATGTAGTCACATACATCACAGTGGCCCCCACCCACCTCGGTGAATCCGGGATCTCACCTAATGCGCTCCCAGCCGTGGGTGTAGCAAAATTCTTCTCCCCACGTGAGGGCAGATTCAATGGCCCTAATAGCGGGAAATACGGGCATCTCGAGGAGAGTGTGAATGTACCTAAATGTCCCTTTTCGTTGAGAAAATTAAAGAGGAGAGAAATTACGAAACTCATTTTTGTGGCAAGTTGGATGGTTCCTTTGCATTTAGAATAAGCTTACAGACTTGCGAGTGGGACCCACTTTCGTGTTTTTTTATGGCATCCATCCTGTCCAGTGGCGTCCAAAAATAGGCCCATACAACCATCATGTGGCCCATCGGGTGAATTCAGATTTTTTTGTGGTGGTTGTACTTCGCTTTCTATTGTGTAACCCACCCAATGATTGGATGGACCTGATTTTCTGGGCATCCCATCATTATGGTGGGGCTCAAATATTGAACGGGTTGGATGGACTACACACAACATGGTGGACCCATGTATATGTTAGGAAAACCTTGCGGAAGCACATATATAGTAGAATCAAACGAATACCACATGCACGCATGCAATCAACACATACAGAGAACAATCCATTTTTACTGGAAAACCCTTGTGGGAAAGAATCGCGGCACAAAGCAACAACAATCACTATGAATCAGAAGATTACAGATATGAACTACCAACAAAAGAACTCGAAGAGATGAACAAGCTTCTATCTCCCTCACAACTCTCTCCCTAAACCTTAATTATCAATTAGGATACCTTGGAATACATCTAAATCTGGAATAACACCGTTTATATAGACTACCATCCGAAAATAAAAACAATTTACGCAGATTTGCATCACCATGCAAATCACCAACTTCACTGTCAACCGTTCGCAGCCCTCTGATGATTAGTCACACGGAGTCAAGAAGAGTCCAAAGACTTCGAGCCAAAATTCGACCTGTCAAGCCTCAAACAACGACCCGACGTATGCCTAATAACATCTACTTTGCGGCGTGGATGACTACCAACGTGCTCGAAAAGTTAAGTTGGACTCCACTTCAGGACCGATTTACCTATTGGTGCCTGATTTGATCTGATCAGTGCAGGCTGGTCTCGTAGGTGACCCTTATGCCCCCAGTTACCCACCTTTGCATACAGGAGAATGAGATTGAGTGTTGCTACTTTAGTATATAGTACAATGGTCATGATTGATCCAGCTTGGAATGTACTGCTAGGAAAGCGGCTTCATTGATTTTGAATTATATAGTTGCAAGAAAAAGACCCTTTGGTAGCGACACCAAGTTCCTAAGACCATGATTACGTAGTTTAAGACTTATTTGCTACGACATTATCAAGTTTTCTAAGATTATGATTTCCAAACTATTTTCATAAGATATATATATATATAAAGAGAGAGAGAGAGAGAGAGAGAGAGAGAGAGAGAGAGAGGAATGCTCACCTGGGCACTTCTCTCACGAGAGACTCATGAGTACTTTTTCATGGCTTATCACACGTGATGTGAGCCCAAAATCTAAGCCGTCCATGTGATGCAGCACCCCAAAAAACCCCTAGGGCCCATCTTTCAACCTGATCCAAAACTCTGGTGGGCCGCAGCAGAAAACAAGAGGCAAATCAAGGGAGGAAACTGTTTCCTTCTTTCATGGCCCACCAAAGTTCTTTATACAATCACCTTCAATATATATATATATATATATATATATATATATTGAAAAACTTTGAAGAATGTTTGTAAAAGAATTTGTTATTCGAACTCGATAAGAGAATAAGTGCGTATGTTGTAGGTCTCTCAATGGAGCGGGTTAGATTCGAGATCCGATTCACTCTGAACCCATATAATGCAAAGTTGAATCTTAAAATAGATATGATTAATTAAATGGACCGGATTTAGGTTCACAAAAATAATTTTGAATCATATTCGGGTTAGATTCGAATCTAGTAGTGAGATCCGATCAGATCCCCGCTATTGCATGCTTCAAGCTTTTAGCCATTTCGCATCTCGAGATGAGATTTTAATGCAGAAAGAGCAAACTCCTTTCTTCTCTCTCTCTCTTTCGAGAATTTCTCTAGAAATATCTCCCAGAATGGCAAGCAACGAGAGCGTATTAGATGTGACGCAACTACAGCTTAGTGGGTGGTACCCTAACCGTGTGGGGCCTATATTAATGTATTGTGTATATATCCATGCCATTCATATGTTTTTCCATCTTATTTTAGGACATGATACCAAACCTTAAGAAGACGTAAATCTCAGGTGGACCATACTACTTGAAATAATGATGAACAACCATTAAAAACTTTTTGTGGGCCACAAAAGTTTTTGATCAAGCTAATATTTATATTTTCCCTTCATCCAGATCTTCTTCACATTATCAAGAGGTTGGATTGCAAATAAACACTAATAAAACCATACAATGAGCTCTTTGGAATTTTTAATGGTGGGGCACTCAATCACCACTGTTTTCAATGGTATGGTCCACCTAAGATTTAGATCTATATTTTTAAAACCCCATCCTAAAATGGGCTAGAGAGATGGATGGACGGCATGGATATACAAAATGTCACCCATGTGGGCCACATGATAGGGGTAATACCCACTAAGTTGTTCCCCAGGTAACACCTAATTCTCTCTCGCAAGCAACGGACACGGATTTCTAGAGAAAGAGAGAGTTCCTGCGCTAGGAACCTAGGTGGTTCTCACCATGATGTTTGTGAGAAATCCACCCCAGCCATCCATTTTGTGAGCTCATTTTAGGACGTGCGACTGTTGAGCCTCCAATTTATACATGACCTAGCCCATTACATCACATTATATGCATGGTTTGCACGTTTAAAAGACCCATCTAATGCTTGTTTTGTGATTGTAGGAATGAAAGCGACTTCGCCCAATTGGTGACCAAAAAGATCAATTTAAAGCCCTTGGATGAAGACCTCAGGTGGGCCAAAGAAGAAAGAAGAAAGCAAGGAAATAAGTAAAGAGAGGAAAGAAGAAGAAAAAGAAGAGAAACAAGGTCCGACCGGTCTTGACCGGTCGGCCAAGGAGGCCACAACCGGTCGGCCAACCTTCTGAATCACTCCAGCAACTGCTGGAGGATGCTGCCAACAGGTCCGACCGGTCTTGACCGGTCGGCCATAGCCCCCAGGACCTTTCCGCACTCTCTAGACTGTTTAAGGACCAGTCCGACCGATCAAGACCGATCGGCCAGCCCAATCCAACTGGTCTAGACCGGTCGGCCACTTGTATTTTGCTGGAAATTAGCAGTTTCCATTTGAAGCCCCGAGTTTTGTACGCAATTGCGTAAGTATTGCGCAATTCTAGAAGATTCTGAGGCAGGTAGAGCCTCTCCATTATAAAAGGGGACCTAGGAATCATAACTAAGGCATCCTAGAAGAGATTGGAAGTCGTGAGAAGTGAAGGAGAGCAACGTGGAGCGTTCACAACTCCGTCGATTCCGATTTTTCTAGTTTTTTATGTGTTTTTCATTGAGTTCTAGTTGTAGTATGACAATGCTTGGCTAGAATCTCTCAGCTAAGGCTGAGAGGTGAAGCTTGTAGCTAATTTCATGTTTAATTCAGTTTAATTCAAGTACTTTCACTTTAAGTTTGAATTTTGAATGTTCTAGTTCATATAAAGTTGATATTTTTAGAAGTTTTATGAGAGTTCATGTGCTCCAGACATGGATTCCTTGCAATTCTCTGAGATTATCATGTTTTGCTTGATTAGATTCGAATTATTGTAATCCTTAAGTATGTCATAGTCCATAGGCATGGTTGTTACTCCAAAGGCTATGATTTTGAATGCTATGTGGTTGAATGGGACTAGAACTTGGAAGTTCAACTTAAGTGGGATTAAATGTGTTTCAATGATTTATCTTCCAACTAGATGAGAGATAGAACATCAAATCTAGTTGTGTTTTATGCTTAGATTGATTGGATTGATATGGGATTGCTACAAGTAGATCCTTGAAAGCCTTAGTTCCTTTAAATATTGATTTTTCTTAAGTTACTATTTTGAGTTAGATTTCTTAATTGAATCTCCAAATTGTTTTAATCCAAGTTGCTGGAATAGTTTCGAACTTGTTTTCTAATTCTCTGTGGATTGACCTCGGTTTTACCGAGAATTATTACTACATCGTAGCCTTGCACTTGAGGCGAGCGAACAGCGATAAAAAATGAGTCGGATTCAAGAGTCAAGTGGGCCGAAAATGTGAGGATTGAACGTCCACAGTTAAAATATTCGTGGGGCCAGAAAAATTTTGAATCAAGCTAATATTTGTGTTTTCAGTTCATCGCAGTAGGAATGACATTACTGAACGGTATGGATGGCATATAAACATCATTGTGGACCCCAGGGATATATTATCTTATATATATTTTTAGATTTGCCATGCGGTGGATTCGGACCTAGATCCTACCCAAATCCAATGGCTATATGGATTTTTGGAATAGAAATGGATCTAGTTATTTATAAGTGAATTGAATATGGATATCACCTTTTGGATCCGAGTTAGATCGAATCTAATCCGAATCCGGCTATAGATTTTTTGACTTGGAGTCGGATCCAACTGGATCTAATCCAAATCCGACCCATTGAAAGCCCTAATATGTTGACAAAGTGATCCTGGATCTAGGATTGTCTTCATTCATTGTGGTCATGTGGGTTTAGGGTAGACCTTGGAGAGCTTGGAAGGTTATGCACTAGTATGGTGGTCGGCTTAGTGTATAATCACCTGTGTATATATCACTAGAATCCCAGTTGGTCCCACTTACATGATTCTTACTCCTTCACGAGATCTCGATTAATTTTGTCGAAGCAGAGCCTATAGCATCGTGTTCCCCACTACGAGGGTTGAATGGGAGATGTTGGCAGCATGCATGTGCCATACGTGGCA
Organism: Liriodendron chinense; assembly: GCA_003013855.2. Lineage (NCBI taxonomy): Eukaryota > Viridiplantae > Streptophyta > Magnoliopsida > Magnoliales > Magnoliaceae > Liriodendron > Liriodendron chinense. The sequence continues at coordinate 3,353,277 of ML058463.1, read as the reverse complement.
GGCTTCATGTGCCCCATGTGTGGGTGTGTGAGACCTTATGTGTATGTGACCTTAAGAGCAGGTTGGATGGCAAAAAATATCACGGAAGCCTTAGGAAAGTTTCAAACGGTGGGCATCATTATCACCATTGCTTCCTGTGGTGTGGTCCACTGATCTGCTAGAATGATACGGAAAAAATACAGATACATCAAGGTGGGGAGGGGGGCACAGAGCCCATGAGAGAACCGAGTACCCCCTCGTCTTTGACAGGAATGGATATAGCAGGGACTTGAAATGCAAGTATTTTAAAAGATTCACTGAATACATGCCTCCTCCACTTCTTCACTCCCCATTCACCTACTCAAAATACAGGGTCATAGAAGAAGAGATCTTTTCTCTCCTCTCCATTTCCACCTCTTCTCACCACATCTTCCAAATCCAAGCCCAACTCTTCACCCTTGGACTTCACCAAAATAACTTTCTTGCCACTAAGCTCCTCCATCTCTGCTCTTCGACCTCTTCCATCTCCCATGCTTCCCTTCTCTTCCACCACATCTCCAATCCAACCATCGGCCTCTGGAATGCCTTCATCAGATTCCTCTCTCAAAACAATCTCCCCTTCCTTACCCTCCAAACCTACACCCACATGAAAAATTCCCTCATCCCACCCGATCATTACACCTTCCCCTCCCTCATCAAGTCCTGCGCCACCCTCCCCCCATCCCCGCCCCTCGGCCCTGCTCTCCATGGCGAGATCATTAGGACCGGGTTCACCTCAGATCGTTACGTATGCAACGCGCTCATTGATATGTACTCGAAACACGGGTTTCTTGACAGTGCAGTTCACTTGTTCGAGACAATGCCTGTGAGGGATGTTGTCGCTTGGAACAGCATGGTCGCTGGGTTTTTCAGAAGGGAGGATGTGGAGAAGGGGAGGGACCTGTTTGAGCGGATGCCTAAACGTAATGTGGTGAGTTGGAATACCGTGGTCGCGGGTTACGCGCGGAATGGGTGCGCAACTGAGGCGCTGTGGCTCTTTCGGAGGATGCAGTCCGAAGGGGTACAGCCAAATGAGGTAACGCTGGTCGGCGTGCTGTCAGCTTGTGCACAGGCGGGCGCTCTTGAAATCGGGAAATGGGTGCACCGGTTCATCGAGAGGTGCGGGATCCGGATGGATATTCATTTGTATAACTGCTTGATTGATATGTATGCAAAGGGAGGTAGCTTGAGAGATGCACGCCAGGTTTTTGATGGAATGGGTGAGAGGAGTGTCGTGTCATGGAACGCAATGATTGCTGGATTTGCCATGCATGGGTTCGGTGAGGATGCGGTTTTTCTGTTTGAAGAGATGGAGAGGGAAGGAGTCGAGCCCAATGATATCACTTTCATTGGTGTTCTCACTGCTTGCACGCATGCTGGCCTAATCAGAGAGGGGCGCAGATATTTCAGTTGCATGGCTGAAGAATATGGGATTACACCTAAGGTTTTTGGGTCCTCTTTACTTCCAAACTTTTGCCTAATGCAAGTTAAGTTGGGTATGGAAATTTTCTAGCTCCAGATGCACTTCTACACATTGAGAACGTAGAAGCCGGCACATGTGTGGGACATCTGAATGTTGCATAAGGTGGGCTGCCATTGTGTAGACAACGTGATGCAAACAAAGACTGGTCCACTAATCGGGAAGGCACACCATCACAGTGAATTTCTATCCTCACCAAGAATTTTTAAGTTGTACATTCTATTTTTATGGAAGCAGACTCAAATTTTATTAAGTAACAAAATGACACCACTCTATAGAAAAGAACACTACAATTTTAAACCGCCCATTGTTTCCATATTTATGTGGCCCATTTTCAGCGGACCAGGCTGATTTTGCCCCAAGTCATATGCCACGGTTGGACTACCTTATGTACAACTAATGCATTGCACACGCATACCAGGTTGACATGTTTTCAAGCATGTTAAATTTCAGAGGGTGCAACTGGAGCTAGCAAAGCTCAATAATGATTTCTTTTTCTTTCTTTTCTTTTGTTTTCTTTTCTTTTTTTCATCTTTTCTAAGAAAGGCAATAATCAAGTTTATGTTATCTTAGTCGAGTAGAATATGTATCACCACTTTAACCTAACAGAAATTGGTCCATACTCCAGGGTACAAGTCCGAGTTTTCGTTATTCAAGTACTTGATTGCGTTTCAAGTTTAAGAACTTTCACCCTAATTTTAGAGCTTTCAGATGCAAGATTGTATATTTATTAGAGCATTATTCTTGGGTTTTAAAAATCAGGACACCAACGTGGCTCATCCAGACTCTTGATTGAGTTGAGCTGTTTAAGTCTTTTGCTAAGCTTCTTGAATGTGTTTTTAAACTGACTCTCTCAGACATCTCTGGTAAATACAAACATTGCATGTAATGTCAGCACAAAGTTAGACCTATGCTTTTCAGAGACTTGCAGTAGAGACCAAGAACAGCAACGGTTAGAAAGAGTGACTTGGTTCAAGTTGAAGGCTCAGATGGGGATAGGGGAAGGTTGAAAAGAATGTGGATGGAGGTAGTGAGGAAAGATTTGATGACCGATGATTTAATTGAATGGTTGAACAAGATTTCATGTAGTTTTAGAAAAAGGCTTTAATGATGATTTTATTGCTATTCTGTTTCATAATTATAAATGTAATCATTTAAGGACTCTCTAGTAGTATGCGTGCTTTATCATGGTATAAGAGAGCAACATTTTTTGCTAATTCATCTTGGACTAAAATTTAACATGTCAAAGGGATGGCAAGACCAACGCGACTGTGGATTGTAGCAGGCATCCATATGCGTAATTTTGTTTCTTACAACAAAATTAGGAAACGCCCTAAACAATAAACTGTAGATTGTGAAATTGTCAAGTTGGTGTTCCAAACATAATTTGTGATTGAGGAGATTTGAATGATGTTACGTGCTTCTATTATCTAAAAGAGATGATGACTAAACACTGATCATTTTTTTTCAATCAACAGGTAGAGCACTACGGATGCATGGTTGATCTACTCGGTCGAGGTGGGTGTCTAATTGAGGCTCATGAGCTGATAAAGAGCATGCCAATCTCCCCAGATGCAGGTATTTGGGGTGCTCTACTAGGGGCTTGTCGAACTCATGGCTACTTGGAGTTGGCAGAGCATGCCGTGATTTGCCTTCTTGAACTAGAACCATGGAATGCAGGGAACTATGTCATTCTCTCAAATATTTATGCCGCCAGAGGCCGTTGGGATGATGTCGAACGGGTGCGGAAGAAAATGAGAGGAAGGAATGTCCAAAAGACTCCAGGGTCTAGCTCCATTGAAGTGGAGAGTTCGATCCATGAGTTTGTTGTAGGGGACAGATCTCATCCTCGCTTAAAGGAGATATATGACAAATTGGAGGAGTTGGGAATGCAGTTGAAGCAAGCAGGCTACGTGCCCAACCTAAACTCACTGTTGCACAACGTTTGCGAGTAGGAGCAGCTGCTCCATGTGCGTAGCCAAGCGAGAAGCTTGCCATTACTTTTGAGCGCATCAGAACTAGCCTGAGGATGCCAGTAAGGGCTGTCAAGAACTAGAGTGTTTGTGGAGATTGCCGCAACTAAGCTAATATCAAAGATTGTCCAAAGGGAAATAATTGTTAGATATGGGATCTGATTTCACCATTTCAAGGATGGGATATGTCCTTGTAAGGATTATTGGAGATGCAGTCTCATGATACAACTAGGGAGCTGAAGGTGGAGAGTTGGTTGTTACTCTGGCATTGTATGATTCTCCATACGCAATGTACGTAACCAGTGAACTTCAGGCTTACACAAGTTCCTCAAATTGTACAAATCATTGGACCCCAGTTAGGACGGTATGGCATGGTATGGCATACAATCAGATTAGAATGATCGTAATCTCTGATTCATGGATATTTTGTTGTTGAATTTGAATATATGGACTATTTTCCATTTTAACCATCCAGTGATGCCAACCAATCATGCAGTGGGATCCATGATTTGGCTGCCTTGTATATATCTGCCATGTAGATGGTATGACGCATAAGGGGCTTCCCATTGGAAATAATTACCAGGAAAAAAAGAAAGAAAGAAGAACTAAGTGTGTTATATGATACTCAGGCTGTGATGATTCATAAATATGCCCTTCGAAATTAGAATATGGAAAAGTGGCTTTGCCTGTTACTCAAATTAAAAACTTGTTAAAGTCATTGGACCCCGCTGTAGATGAGTAAGTCAGATTGAACCATCAAACAGCCTTGGATGCCTATTTATAAACTCTCAACTGTTAAATAAATAAATAAATAAAATCAGCTAGATCAGCAGCAACTCTGATTGGGCACACCGCATGGAACAGTGGAATTGGGATGTCCATCTCAGGTTTGTGGGTTAGCTACCATGCAGTGTATCTTTCATCAACATCAAAACCTGGGTTTGCTACCATGTACTAGTGTATGTTTCATCAAACCCATAGGTGAGTTCTAACTCACCATAATGAAGAGAATATACATGATAAAAGAAGAAGAAAACTCCAGTGTGCCACACCGTGTGAACTTGCGAGTTCCGCTAGCAAATTAACAATTTTCCCATTGGTGCAACCCATGTGAGTTAAAGAGTAATACAAAACTGCCTAGGTTTCCTTTTCTCATCTCATTTGAAGGAGGAAGAGAATTCAGCAGCCAATGATCCTGCTAGGAAAGGAAGCTCTTCCATTGTACCTAGTGAGGTTGTTGTTTTGCTCTTTTGGTTGTGTTTCTGTTTCTTTGTTTTTGGGTTCTTCTTTAAAAATAAAAATAAAATAAAAAAATAAAAAATAAAAAATAAAAATCCGTATCTGTCTTCAGAAAAAGGATGTTGGAGACCCTCATCATGCTATAGGTCCAAGGAAATGAGGGGTGGCTGGGCCTCATGAAAAAGGGTCATGGCCAACAGAAATATACCATACGAGGAGCATCCAAGGCGTGGACACGGGACCCCTAGGACTGATACTGATCTAGACAATATCCTATGGCCATCTTGCTGGAAGACCAAAGGCCAAATTGCTGCCTGTTGTGATGTAACTCACTAATACGACTACTTTATGGCAGCAAAGACAACATGAAAAAAAATGGAGCAAGGTGCATGCCACTAACACAGGAGACTTTAAGAAGCATCCCAGAGAGTGTCGGGTATTTAGAACCTCTCAAGGATTTGTAGTGGTGGAAATATGCAGGTTCCATTTGTGAAGAGTACAGTAAAGAGTTCTTGAGATTTATGCTGGAGAGATTCCTTACATGCTGCTCCAAGAGAGCACTCACAACCAACAAAGCTAGATGAAAGAATGATGACGGCAATGACGAGTTACACAATTAGATTTATACAAACTCCTCAATACTATGGATGACAAGCTTAAAAGCACAAGGGATAGAGCTGCTTCATTTGTGACAATGAAATTGGGTTTGCTCAAAACATGTAAACATTGATTTTATTTTTTTTTATTTGGTCAGTCATGCAACGCACCCACCCAGTCAGTCACGCAACACACCCACCCAGTCAATCATGCAACGCACCCACTAGTGCTGTCAGCAGCATGGATTTTCACCACTAATGGCTTTCACCATTTGATCTTTGGCTTTTTAAAAATAATGAACATGTAAAACTACACTCTTAAGACAACCAACAGAATTATTGTTGGATTCCTGCAGTTTTCCATTTCCTCGGGATTCCATTTTCCATGTCCATGGTTTGAAATCTCTAACATCCAAACAAGCCCCAAGTCCACAGATTGACACTGTAGCCAGCCAAGGTGCATTAGCTCTTAAGACCAGGACAGAGAGAGATTTGGCTGCAATACCATGTCTATCTGACATTTTCTTACAACCAGTGACGGGCTGGACAGCTCACCAGGAAAGCTGCCATGATACCAGATGACTGGTTAAGCAATACGATTAAAGCCTTGGCTGGCAGAGGTGGATTCGCAGCATCAATACATGAGTGTGAACCACTGGGGTCATATAACACTTGGAACAAGGATCATAATGAAGTACTGCTCTATAAGAGCATACACACTTGCTCTACCTCATCAAATAGCCCCGACCTAAGGTATGCAGTATGCCTTGGAGCCGTAGGCTCTCTCCTAATGACTTTGATTCGCTACAAGTATGCCTCAAAGAGAAGCAATAGTTGAGTATTTTAGGTCCATGAAAGGAGAGTCAAAGAGTATGCCCATGTGTATCGGAAAGGGATCTATCCAAAAAATAGTCTCTCAGAACACAGACCACATGTAAAGGCTGCGACCGTCAATCAGCCAAATAAAATCCTGCAGCAATGCCATCTTCTCATCAAAGGATGGTTTTAAAATCTGTTTTTTTTTTTTTTTCTAATCCCAAATCAATGTTTTCTGAGATAACCTGTTGTTACATATGGTGAATCTTCAACTTCTACAACCCCATCCCAAGCCCAACCCAGAAGATGTTTTCTGTGATGACATGTTATTTATGAATGGTGGATCTTCAACTATAAGAATCCTCATCTCTACAATTGCTTCTATGGCCCCATCCCACGCCCAACCAGAAGATGTGGGTCACGATGACCTATTGATATGAGTGATGATCTCCAACTAAAACAATCCACGTCTCTACAAATTTTGCGAGAGAGATTTCATTTTCTGACCACTAAACATTCAACATTTCCCTAGAAATCACAAAAACTAAAAGAAGCAACTTTTTAGGATTCTTTTCTACAGATTTCCTAATCCACAGTTTTCTTCATATGTGATGTTTTCCTTTCCAGATATATACTTTTTGGAGTCCACCAATCCAAATAAGTCCTAAGGGCCTATTTGGGAATGATGAAAACATTGGAAAATAAATTGATTTCCATAGATACCTATCATTCCCCAATTTGAGAAAAAGTAGGCATGATATTGATTTACAATCCAAGATTTTACTCAAAAAATGTGGATATTGTTTTCTTTAAAAATTTAAAAAATTTAAAAAAAAAAAAAATCACATGTAGATTTCCAAGGCTAAAAGAGAGCTCTCACCATTTGATCATTGGACTTCTAACATGAACACGTAAAACTACACTCTTAAGACAACCAACGAAATTACTGTCGGATTCCACAGTTTTCCATTTCCTAGGGATTTCATTTCCATGTCCACGTTTTGAATTCTTTCTATCCAAACAAGCCTTAGTCCACAGACTGACCCTGTAGCCAGCCAATGTGCATTGGTTCTGAGATGATGACACCAAAATACTTGGTTGTAATTCCATACCTGACATTTTCTTGCAACCGGTGATGGGCTGGACAGCTCGCCAGGAAAGTTGCCATGATATCAAATGACATAAGCAGTGTGATTAAGCCTCGGCCAGCTTCGGTGGATTCGCAACATCAGTACATGAGTTTGCAGATGGTGTCATATGACACTTCAAACAAGGATCATGGTGAAGTCTTGCTCTATGGGCTTCTCTATAAGAGCGTACACTTCCTCTACCTGATCAAATAGTCCTAAGGTATGAATGACTTGGAGCCTTAAGCTCTCTGCAATATGACTTTGAATCACCATAAGAGAGCCTCAAAGAGAGGCAATAGCTGAGTGTTTTGGGTCTACCAAAAGGGAGTCAAGAGTATGCCCATGTGTATTGGAAAGGGATCCAGAAAATAGTCTCTTAGAACATCAACTACATGTAAAGGTTGCCACCGTCAATTGCCAAAAAAAGTGATGCTGCAATGCCATCTTTTGATCAAACGATGGTTTTAAAAATCTGTTTTTACTAGGTCCAAATCAATTGTGTTTTCATAAAAAAAAATATATATATATATATATATATATATATATATATATATATATATATATATATATATATAAAGTTTAAAAGTTCCGTCAATCTGTAAATCAGCTCCAAGCATCCTCACATAAATCTTCTGCGATGACCTATTGTTATGAATGGTGGATCTTCAACTTTTATGACCCACAACCCAGGCCTAACCAGGAGTTGATTTGTAATGAATGGTGTGGATCTTCAACTCTCAAAACCTATTGTTTTGAGGTGAGCATGAATCCCATAATCCTCCAATAGAAGAGAGATCTAGGACTTGGCGGTGAGAGACTTAGGTAAAGCTTCCACTAGAGGATTGTGGCTATCATCTTATAATTTTGGTTTCCTACAGCTTGATGAGTAAAGGGGATCTCTCTTCTTCTTCTTCTTCTTTTCCGTTTAGTTTTGATCATCTCCCTGCTATTATTTTACCAGATAATTATTTTACCCTTCATATACATGTTCAACGTACCGTCCTGGGAGAAGGCTTCAACCATTTTAGCCTCTCGGTATAGTGCCCAAGTATTTGCATGTGCTCAATGTACCGTCTCAGCCTGTCAGGCACGATGTTAATAATGATAGCCAAGTGCTCTAGTATACTTGTAGAAAATGTTTCAAGTTTTAACTAAATATTATTCATTAGATTCATTAGTTCTAAAATTCTAATTAATTTTCTTGCATTCTTGTCATAATATATATGAATGTGTGCTGAAAATTTTGTAAATGTTAACATTTTCATTAAATTTAGCATGTGTTAGAAGCGTCTTCGTAGTACCGGCCAATTTTTTAAATATCGGCCAATATATCCCATAATATATCTTGTATCCCACGTATGTGATGCGAAACGCACTAGTGTTGATATATCCCACATGTACAATTCGGTGAGCATTTTCAATTTTCGATCTCTTTTTTTTGTTAAAATTATGTTAAACCAGTGTCAAATAGTTAAAAATTCATTGGTTCTTCATGTTTTGCATGAAAAATCATGGAGTTAGAGCTTTGATTTCGATATCCGTTGGCTCTTCATGTTCATGTTTGTTTCAAAATTTTCTTTCAACCAGCTATCAATTGATATTATTTCGAAGTATTTGGGAGTATTTGATGAAATGATCATCACATACACTCTAAGTTCGAAATTTGCATGTAAGTGGTCCTATTTGTGGAAAATTGGGAAAAATTCAAAATTAAGTTCTACCAAACTGCTTGCAATGTTGCACTCCAAACATAAAATCAAGCATGTGTAAGGGTTGACTACTGATTTATTAATAAAAATCAGTTTTCGAAAAATAAAAATCATTTTTAATAAAAAATTATTAAAATATTAATTTTTTTTTTCAAAATTTCCATTCAACTAGCTGTCAATTGAGACTAATTTCAAAGTATTTAGGAGTGTTTGATGAAATGATCATCACATACACTCTAAAAGTTATGCATTCAATTTGAATATAATTGCATTAGCTTAGTTAAGCAGCATATAGCTTAGGACCCTATACAAAGGAAACCAATTATGTGCACTTCTTTTTGAGATGTTATGATTTAAAAGTGTGTACTAAGGTCTTTTCTAACAATCCCTTAAGTTTCGTTGAAAAATTCAACCATTTCCCCAATGTTTCCCCATGTTTCCCAAAAAATGTGATAAATTAGCCAATAAAAGCAATATATCCCATGTGATAACCGATACGTATCTCTATCCCAAGGTTGCAATATGTAACGAGGTACTAATATTTCGAACACTAGTACTGGAATTGTTGCATGTATCGTTGGTTGGGGATATCAAAACATGTATAGATATCGCCGATACTCAGAAATGTATTGTTGACTAAGGGAAACATTAGAGAAACACGAGGAAATGGTGGAATTTCTTAATAAAACTCTAGGCGATGCTAAAATACACATATTTGCATATTCAGAAATCAAATAATTGCAACAAAGATACAAACATAATAAGTATCTCTTTAATTGAGTCTAAAAGCATGTAATACTGACTTAGGGAACCCTCATAAAAACATAGGAAAAATGGTGGAATTTTTCAACGATACTTCAGGAGATACTAAAACGCACATATTTGCATATTTAAGAATCAAATAATAGCGAAAAAGATCCAGATTTGCATAATAAGTTTCCCTTTAATGGGGAGTAAAAACACGTATCATTAACTCAAAGAAACATTGAGGAAACATGGGGAAAATGGTGGATCTATCCAACCATCCATCCATACATGCACATACGTACATACAAACACACATGCATGCATGCATGCAAGCGCGCGCATACACCCACACACATCTATCCATCCAACCAACCATCCAACCAACCATCCAACCATCCATGCATACATATATAGATCCATCAATCCATCCATACATCACATATACACATACAAACATGCATTTCATCATACAACCATGCGCTCATAGAAAAAAATTGAAATGAATTTTTTTTTTTAATAAACTGATTTTTGGCGACATTGATACATAAGTGATATTATCAAAATATCACCGATACATTGGCAATACAAGCGACACCAGGAATTTACACAGTCGAAAATATTGGCAATACATTAACGATATTGATACATTGGCAATACAAGCAACATTTGGAATGTACATAGTCGAAAATATTGGCAAATGGCGATATCGATACATTGGTGATACTTAGTGATATAATTATGGATACCTGGAATTTCCGATACTACCAGTATTATCGGTATTGTCAAGCTAGAAATACGGATAATATCAAGAATGCTCCGAACAATGGTTAGAAGGATTCAAACATTACCTTGTTTAATAAAACTAAACCTTTAAATAGAATGGTGACTTAAAAAAACTAAATATGAATCATCATCATTACCATCACCATCATCTAAGCCTTTTTCCAACTAACTACAGTCAGCTACACGAATCTTGTTCCATCATATACCACTCTACCACGGAACATAAAACTAAATATGAATATCATGTTAAAAATGGGATACCCATATCCATATCCTAGATTTTTAAGAAATGGAGAGTTGTAACACCAGTAACACCAATCGTGTGTCTATATCTAAGCACTGTAGCTCGTAGAAGTTCAGTATGCTCATTTTGTCTAAAACCCCATCAATAGGATTGATAGTCATCAATTCTCCACACCAGCCATCTCAACCTTGATCCCCTCTAATAATCAGCTAAAAGCTAAAACTGGACCATTCCTATAAGCCACTCCTTGAAGCAGTTACCAAAAATTCCTTAAAAAACCCACCCAATTATCATCCCCTAATCTTCTTTCAGAGGTCACCATCATCCCTTAATCCTTCATAAATACCTGTAACCATGTATTTAACTCCGGAGAATCCTCAAACAAGGCATCGCAATAAAATGAATTTCCACCAATATCTCACCTGAAAAAGATGTGGTTTATTGATATCTCATCTTCATATACTTATTATCCAAAGACGCAACATGAGAAGTCAAGTTGCTTGATGATACGAGAATATAAACAACCCATTGCCACATGCTGATTATGATCTTTTTGCCTTAATCAACATGGGATTGACATCACATCCCAGCATAGACCTCCCGAAAAACCAACTTCTACCTGGCAATCACAAGCACCAGTGCACCACCAAAACTTAGATTATTAGGTGACTTAACAATTAATACCTGCAAATCATTATATGGTTTGAACTGCCGACAAATTGATGCAAGCACCACAGTTGGCAAAGGTATTCCTGAGAGTGAAAAAAAGAGGAAGCTTTGCAACAAAAAATGCTAACACTTTTCTCACTAAATGAAATACAAAGTCCCTCCCCATAGAAGCAACCACTTATTATAGATTAACTACATCCTTGCCTTAAGCATCTTCATTAGCTCTTCTGGAAATGTAAATTCTATTTTCCAAAAGTAACTCTACTTTAATCTAAATCATGGAGATTTCACATTTACCAAATACTTATATTCCAAATACTAGTGAACATGAAGGACGCACTCAGATACCCATAAATTCCCCTCATTAAAAATGATAGCATACATTGACTTTCAGCTTCTTAGCATCCAGCAACATCCAGAAGTTACTGAGCTCCTGGTATGTAATTTCCAAAAATTTACAGAGCATCAATTCCAGAATTACAATACTGGCAATTGTAACTTCTGAAAGATACAGTAATGCCACAGGACGCAACTCGGCACCACTAAAGCAAAGTTTGGATTTGGCATATAATAATAACATATAAGCATAATAAATAATAACATATAAGCACAAAATAACATAATAACATAATAACATATAAGCACAAAATAACATAATAACATATAAGCACAAAACAAGTTTGGATTTGGCACAGGTGTAGATGCTTAGGACTGCATACAATATGTCAGCCAATCAGAATTAAACATTTCAAAGGTAGTAGCAGAATCTCCATCCTACAGCAAACTTCCAATATATACAAAGTAAAGGATGTCAAAAGCTTCCCAAATCCAAACAGCTGAAATGAGAAATAATTACTCAAGAAGAACCTGCTTCATCTTTAATCAAAAACATGACAACAAATTTTTTTTTTTTTGCTTGCCCCAACTGAAAAGGACAATCTAAACATAAAAGCCCAACGATGTTGTACCAATTACTCTTTAGAGAGCCACTCATTTACTGAACTTTGTCATTGGGTATGAAGAAATCAAACCTGACATCAACAGAGCCAGACTTTTCTCCATTATCTTTGTACTCAATGTTTGTTATTCCCCTGAAATCTTCGTCATCATCCTGATACTCAGGCTTCACACGCCGTACTGGGACAGTTACAGAGTACACAGTCCCGAGATCAGGATCCGTTGAGACACTTAGTTGAACTTTGTCCTGAGAATCTATCTCGACAAAATCAGATAAAGCACCCACAATGTTGCTCACAATTTTTCGTTTAGCTTCATCACTGACAGCACATCTATCAGAGAAGAGTATCATCTTTAGTCGCTGTTTGGCTATCTTTGCATTGGAGTTTCTCTGAGCAGTTACCGATGGGAATAGTATCTTCCAGGCCAAGTTCAAACGCTCAAAGAAGCTCATGTTTATGGCATCAAGGAGGAAGCCCTCGACTTCTTGGTTTATTGTTTTGGGGGAGGAGACCTTGTCACCCATTATCCCAAGACATCGGTGGCAATGGCGCCTTGTATTATGGACTTCAAGTTCTACACGAGTGCATTTGGATGACATCTCAAGAATATTAGATCGTCCAGTAACAAAACTGCTAAATCCTACCTGTGCAATAAAGAAGGAAGCAAAATGTCAAAATAAATGATGAGTGACTTGTCCAACTTGGAGGAATCAGAGAAGCTGGCACAATTGAATCTTAAACTAGAGAGGATTAAAAAAATGCTCATAAATATGCGAAATGGACCATCCATAGTCTAACGTTCTAATTTAGATTTACTGTATTTGCAACATTCTTTTTTTTTCTTTTTTCCCCTTTTTTTTTTTTTTTTTGAATAGATACTGAATTTATAATCTTTTTTTTTAACTGTACTGAATTTATAATCTTTGAACTGTACATAGTAGGATCTGGACAGTGGCAAAAGAAATTGGGGCCCAACTCACTAATAATTGCAAACTTTTCTGTTTTGGGGAAGGTATTAAAAGAAGGTTACATAGCAGCCAGTATCAGTTGTACCCATTACGTGATACAGGGCCATAACGCCTGATTTGAGGGGGGGGGGGGGGGGGGCAGCATAACGACCATTACAATAACAATAATAATAATAATCAAGTTTTTTCTTACAACCTCCACCAACATCCTTTTGAGCCTTCCCCTTGCCTTTCTAGAGCCTTCAACTTGTACCAACTCACTCCTAACCGGTGCAGTTCTTGGTCTCCGTTGCACATGAACGAACCATCTAAGTTCACATTTCATCATCTCATTACATATTGGTGTTATTCCTAAGTTCCCTCAAATGCAGTCATTTCTAACTGTATTCTAGTTTAACTATCGAATATTATTATTAGTATTATTATTATGACTACAAATAATACTAAATACTATGCTATTAAAAATCTAGCAGACAGGTCAATGTAATAATCATCTTCTAAGCCTCATCCGAACTTATTGGGGTCAGCTAGATGAATCCTTTCCGCCATTCCACTCTATCAAGGGCAATAACTTCAGTTACACATAGGTCATCAAGTCTTTTCTTTTCTTACTACCTCCACCCAGTGACTTGAATATCAATAGTATTGGCCAACATTGGCCGATGCTATCGAAATCGCCTGAGATCAATACGATATGCAGGGGGAGTTACTAAATTCCCCTGTATCGCACAAAATATCGCAATGTATTGCCGATATATTGCGATATATCGATGCATTGTGATATTTTGCCAAAAAACCCTTTCATAAAACTCCCCATATCGTTTATACATGTGATACATTGCAATACATAGCAATATGTATCAGCAATACATTCCCCCGCCAAAAAAAAAAAATTTGCAGACAACTCCAGTTACTCCACAAAAATCTTTGTCTCCCAAATTTGTTTGCAATATGAACTCATTTTGAAATAATTGCATCACTTCTGTCAGATAGCGCCAAGGTATCCAATAATGGTAATGGTGGCTGTAAACGATGACGTTACCATACGATACCAGTCATAAGGCCATTACACCCTTTATAAAAAGATAAAAAATAAAAATAAAAACCCATATCAGCCCTTTAACAGCTGTTATGGGCCATCTTTTCCATAACAGCCGCAGCATAGTAGATAGTGGAATCTGACCCCAGAACCAGTTGGCATCCATACTTTTCTCCAATGATCTATCTCCACATAGTCCTCCACCCCAAACCTCCAAAGTAATTTTTCCAAAAGAGCTAGATTCATCAATTCCAAAGTCCTTATACCTGCCCCTCGTCCTTCATAAGGCTTGCAAACTTTTTTCCAATCCATAAAAGGGCCGTTTGGATGGGAGTAAATGGAGGTAGATGGGGGGGAATTGGAAGTAAATGGAGGTAAATGGCATTTGAGGTGAGTTTGGATGGGAGTAAATGGGCCTGTAAATGAAACCCTCTCCGAGGGAGGATTTGGAAATAAATGGGGTGAAATGTCTTTTTGAGCTTCATTGGAGAGTTGCACGAGTAAACAAAGGTGCCGCTAAGGACATGTCTGCCACACATGTGGCACGCTAAAGATACTCCGAAATAATCCAATTATCTACTACATTAAAACCACACCAATAGAATGATCCAAACCGTCCAAAGGTTGGCCATCTAAATGGATGGTTAATAATCGTCAGGAAGTTGCTCATTTTTTATCCTTGCATTTGTGGCCCACTCGAAGCTCGAAATTTCCACATATTTTTGCTAAAGTATATATTTCAATCGGCTTATTATAATCATTCTGTTAAAATCAGATATGTACACTAATTTGGGATATTAAAGCTGATTTAGAATATCACATTTGTTCCTGTGAATACATTTGAAAATTTTCAATGCATTCCAATTCCTCCCATTTACTCCCATCCAAACAAAAAATTTGGATTTCAAATGCATTTTATTTACTCACATCCAAACAAAACTGAGTAAGCCATTTACTCCCAATTCATTTACCTCCAATGCCAGTCGCATATGCGCATATTTTTTGACAAATTGCATATGCAGTCATGGCATATGCGATCTGTGCAAATATGTGATCACATATATTGCATATGCGATGGCATATTTTCCCAACGGTCATAAATTTGACCTTTTTTTTACCGCTATCTGTTTTTGTTTTCTCAAAATATAGCCTTTTTTTCCTATAAAAAAAAAAAAAAGGCATTCATATCCCCCCCACCCAAATTTACATTCTAAATGCACTTAAACTCTCTCTCTACTCTGATACACTTTCGAAGTCTCAATTCTCTCATTCTCTTTTACATAATTTCATTCCCCATCTTTCAAGTACTCTCAAGTTCCAAGGCCCAAGCTCCAACTTCTTTCAAGTCTTCATTTCGTCTAGTTACTTTTGTTACTTCTTAGTTCTTACTCAGTACTTACTACATGTAAATTTAATTGTTATTTGTTAAATATATTGTTAAATGTTGATGACTTGATGTTTAATTGATTTTATTTCACTCAAATGTGTTTTAAACATATAAAATTAGTTATCCATTAAGTTAGGAAAGTTTCCCCTACTTTTTTATATTTTTTCATTTTTTCTTAATTTTCCCCTATTTTTCTAAATTTTTTTTATTTTTTCAAAAAAAAAAATATGCGACCGCATATGCGATAGTGCGATCGCATATGCGCACAGGCACACATGATCGCATATGTGATCCAACAACATTGTTTAACTCCAATTCCGTTTCCCATTTACCTCCATTTACAAGCTCCCAAACGAGTCATAAGGGGAAACTTTTTCCTGTCATCTATCCCTTGCCACAAAAAGCCAAATCTTAGGCAATCCACCTAGACAACCCAACTTCGGACATTAAAAGTGGGACATGTAATACAAAGGTAAGTTCAATAGTGCCTTGATGAGGGTGAGATGACCTCCGAGGGATAAATATCTACTTTTCCACTTGTATACTTTCCTCTTGAACATTTCCATAACAACATACCATGAATGCTTAGCCGACTTACTGATGCATAAAGGGAGCACGAGGTAAGTAGAAGTGAGGGAGGCTGCTCGACGAACAAAGGTACCTGCCATCCGCACAACTTCTTCCTTAGATAAATGTACATCCAACATCTCACTCTTGGCAATGTTGACTTTTAAGCCCGACAACAATTCAAACCATTGCACTCTTTAGCTTCACAAAATAAGATAGTCATTTGCGAACTGAAGGTGGGAGATTGGGAGGCTCACCTTGTCGACCTAGAACCCTACCTCCTAACCTTTTGCTAAAATCCTCCCTAAGGCCTCAACCACTACCACAAAGAGGAAGAGGGGGATCACCTAGCCAAATTTCTCTTAATCGCTTAAAGAAGCCTTAAGGAGATCCGTTGATCAAGACTGAGAACCTAACCGAGCTCATGCCCTTCATCCAACCTCTCCATTTCGAACCGCAAACCAAGCACCCTAACAAATAATCCAGGAAGTTCCAGTTAACATGGTCATCGAGTCCGGTTTATACACAATACCTCCTCTTTGTACTGAGAGTTGATGCACTCATGGGAAATCAAAGTGCTATCTAATATCTATCTTCCAACAATAAACACACTCTGGCTTTTCGAAATGACACTAGCCAAAACTGCCCGAAACATGGTTGGTTAAAGTTTTTGTCGAATTTTATATGGCCCCCCAATCAAACTGGTCGGCCTGAACCACTTCAAAAAAAACAAAGAAGAAGAAGAAGAAGAAGAAGAAGACCCCATCACCTCTAGGACGATAGCAATGAAGGAAGCCCATAACATTGATGACGAGTAGACCCTCAAGTGGAACTCAGTCATGAAACCCATAACATCACCCCTCACTACCTCCCAAAATTCCTGAAAACAATGCTACGGAGAATCCATCAAAGCTCAGAGCCTTATCTCTTCCCAAAGACCAAATACTTCGTTATTGCCTTGACCTACTCCTAGAATGGATCATCAAGTGAAGCGGCTTCAACGTTGGAGAGACTATCAAAATCGAGATCATCCAACAAGGGTATCAAAATCGAGATCATCCAACAATGGCCAATCCCACATTTCATCAATTACTAGAGAGCTATAGAAGTTAACCACCAAGTCGCATATTTGGTTTTTTTCCTCAATCCTCCTATCATCTAACACGATGTTACTAATCTTGTTGCCCCTTGCTTGCGCATTTGCGATGCTATGAAAGAACTTTTTATTTTTGTCCCCCTCTTAGGCCAGGAGGCCCTCGAACGTTGTCTCCACTTAATTTCTTCATCATTGATACAGTTTGTGTAGTCTTGGGATAACTTCACCCTAAGAAGTTTATCATCCTCTAAAAAAAGCTCCATTTCCTCCACCTTGTGTCAATAGCCTAAATATCTTTTAGAATGTTGCTAGTTTCTTCCTCTTGGTTTCCCAACACCTCCCTCTTCCAAGAGTATAGATTTCCTTGCAGGAGCTTAAGTTTCTGCCTTAATCTGAATCCCATGAAACCCTCCACGCGAAACGATTGCCACCAATTCCTTAACTAGACTGGAGAAACCTTCCACCTCAAACATAGTGAGCTCAAATCTAAAAACCTTTGGGCTCTAGCTCTTCACTGCAACATCCAACATGATAGGGCAATGGTCAGAGATCTGTTTCAAGAGCTCCATCGAAGATATCAAAGGAAATCTTTCCACCCAATCAATCAACATTAAGAACCCGTCCAATCTGGACATCACGAATTTATCTTGACCATGTAAATTTACCATCAGCCATTGGGAGATCAACTAGCTCATGCACACCTGCCCAATCGGAGAAATCTTTCATCCTTCAAGTGATCCTGTCTCCACTAGATTTAACCTCATTACGTTAAAATCTCCCTTGATGCACCAGGTGCACAAATCTAGCACAGATAAAGTTGATTTCAGCCCAAAATTCTTGCCTCCTAGCTGACTGGTTCGGCCCATACACGAAAGTGAAGCACCACTGGAATCTTGATGCATTGTCTCAAAGCACCACAAACACAGGGAGAACACCTCCCCACCAATCCACCTTGAACTAGAGACTAGAGTCCCAGGCCACCATTATCCCCCGAGCTGATCCGATAGAATTGATAGTGACCCAATATTTTGAAGAAACACTTCACAAAAAGTCCAACACTTTCTTGTCAATGGCTTGTAGCTTGGTTTCCAGAAATGTAACTACCTAAGCTTTCTAATGGCGGCAAACATCTCTTATCTAGCTCCTTTTCTGCTGGCATCCCAACCCCTGCACATTCCATCTTAGAATCTTCATTTGGGCATTGAACGGCCCTTATTCCCTTCCTAGAGTCAAGACAAAACCTCCAGACTTGAAATTAAAATCAGAAACCAGAATTACTCGTGACCTTTAGGGGAACACTGGGCCTTCTTCTGAGACACTGGGAAACACACTTGGCTTCCCTGATCCTTCACAAACTAGAAGAAAGCTCGGTAATCTTCAATGTTGTTACCAAAGGAGACACAAACCATTCTATCCACCTGATGCATCGCAACCCTCAACCATATAGAGAGTGCAAAGTGGTTGTTTTC
The DNA here is from genome assembly GCA_003013855.2 of Liriodendron chinense. Taxonomy (NCBI): domain Eukaryota; kingdom Viridiplantae; phylum Streptophyta; class Magnoliopsida; order Magnoliales; family Magnoliaceae; genus Liriodendron; species Liriodendron chinense. The sequence continues at coordinate 3,334,388 of ML058463.1, read as the reverse complement.
TATGTTCTTTTGGGCGTATACATGTACACAGTGTTGTGTGCTCCTGTGGTGTATATATTTGTATCTCAAACAATATAATAAAACGTCTGTTAGGGCTTGATGCCCTAACCCACAAGAAAGGATCTCTTTTCTCCTCTCCTTTCTTTGCCATCTCTCCCTAAATTCACTCACATCAACTATCTTTTGTCACTAGCAGCCTATCACGCCCCAATTCAACACCTGGGGCTCGACCTTGATCCCACACCTGCAGACATGACTTATATATTACACGCTTACATCCCATAATCCACATATCCCTCGAATAATAACAATCCATAAAACAAACACTTCCTTAAAATTAAACAAAATACTTACTAATTGAAACATAGAATATTTCAATCATCACCTTCATAATACAAAATCTTATACTGAAAGTCCTTTTACAATTGAATTCAAAATTATAAAAGAAACTAAATCTAAGCAAAAATAAAGGGTAACTAGATATCCACTCCTCACACTCCCTGGTGAGATCCTGCTCCTGAAATTTAAAACCCCAAAAGGGTAAGCTGCGAAGCCTGGTGAGTTAACCTCAACACAAGTTTTAGAAAGTAACCATAAATAATCTGAATAAAACGTATTTATTCAAAAACCCAATAACTATTTACGCAAAGCTTGAAAAAGTAAAGATGTTAATAAACAAGGTTTTCCAATGTAAATTCATTAGGAAATAAATATGAATAAACAAAGGAATATATGCAACAATCTATAATAATTGGTGTTGTTTAACCTTTTTAACACGAGCCAGTTTAAATTGGTTGGCCAACACCCTCGCCAATACAACACCTAGTCTAACAATCAGAATCTTTTGCATGACATGCGCACCCATCCAAAGGGCACCTAGCCTGACAATGGAAACCTTATGTATGATATGCTCACCCATACTAACGGCACTTGATGAGGTACTCATTCGTATGTTAGCTAGTCAGACTACCACCTTATCGAACCTAGCAGCAGGAATCTTTTGCAATTCTAACCTGTTCACCTACCCATAGGGTCTACGGTAGAGATTTCAAGAGGTACCAATTGGGTTTCCGGGACTCTCAACCCAGGGGTCTAAATTGCCCCGCCTATTTATGCTTTAGGGATGTACAACATAGGGGACTTGATTTCCCCACCTATTTTCCAATTTTAGCACTTATTAATTATCCAAATCATGAATGCATGTAATTCCCGAAAACAATAATCCAACAAACATGCTTATTCTAAAATCAATGTTCTCGTAAACATCCCACGATCATTCTTTCCTTGATCGAAACCATAATGTAATGTCATGAGATCTATCAAACCATGATTATAAGGTATTTAAATTATTATTAACATTTATCATAAAAGTTTCCCCGAAATAAAGTAAATAAATCAATACAGAGAAACATATCTGAAAATCTAGAATATTACATAACAGTCCCTGAAATTCGAAATATTTGCATCTAGAAATCTGGAATATTACATCTGAGACCCTGGAATTTCTGGAAAGTGCAGATAAGTGCAAAAACCTGTGAAGAAAACCCTGTCATACAAAATCTGAACAAAAAGGTCCTGGAATTTCTGAATAGCACTGAACAGATTAGTGTCGAAATTCCAGGAAAATTACACAGGTGTTGTAATTCCAGAAAATTACACAGTAAAGCCCTGAAATTGCAAAAATTGTTAAGTAAGGTTAAAATTCCGAATTGTGTAATGATCCCAAAATTTCATCACTAGATCTTGATATAAAATTAATTTATTAGCTATTAATTCTTTTCTGAAATTAAATTATTAAATAAAAAATAACTAAGCATGATTTTTCCAAATCTAAGGATCCTATAAAGCAAATTAAATAAATAGGAAATAATATAAACAATCACTCATGAAATAATAAAATAAAATAAAATAAAAAGATAAGGAGGCATGTGTGAGTGTACTCACACTTTTTTTATCTCTCTCTCTCTCTCTCTCTCTCTCTCTCTCTCTCTCTCTCTCTCTCTCTCTCTCTCTCTCATCTCCACTGACCTACCCTTCCCCTCTTTATGCACACACGTGTCCGCACATGTGCAAAGAGGCACCAATACATCCCTTCCCTACTCTCTCTCTCTGTCTAAACTCCACCAACCTACCCTTGCCCTCTTTATGCAAACATGTGTCAGCACATGTGCAAAGAGGCACCACCACATCCTTCCCCTCTTTAGAAACACACACTCCCTCTCTCTTTATTTTAAAAAACGAACACCCTTCTCTTTTTTTGGAAACCGTCGGCGCACACACCTGTGCTACACGTGTGCACATGCACATGTGTGAATGCATGCTGGACGGTTAAGATGGCTCAATGGGTGGATAGATGGGTTGGATTTGGTGAAAGAATAACTAGATGATGGATGGTCGAGTGGAGGCCTGGACGGTCAAGCTTGAATGCATACATCAGTGGACAGTTTGAAGAGTTCACACAAGTGAATCAACAGACAGAATCAATGGACAAATTTGTGTAGCTAACCCACACAAATCAATGGACAGATTTGCGTGATTGACATACCTAGATTAATGGACGGATTTGCGTGCACTTATACACTTTGATTGGTGGACAGATTTTGACGGTTTTCATACATGATTGTGAGATCAGGTTTGGACAGTTTAGGACACTTAATCAACGGTCACAGATGAACAGATTTAGGGTGTGAACTGACGGTCTTAAGTGAGCAAGTCTAGGCAGGGCACAAAATCTACAGTCAATATTGGACAGATTCACAATATAACGGTTGTGATTGGGCTGTTTTACCATGTGAATCAACGGTCGAAATTGAATGAATCTAATACACAATTCAACGGTCCAAAGTGGATAGATTTAACATGTAATATAACCGTCCAAATTGGGCAGGTTTAGCACATGAATTAACAGCTATGATTAGGCTGATTTGAGATGCAATTTAAGGGTCATACTTGGGCAGATTGTTGACACAATCAATGGTCATAACTAGGCAGATTTAAGGTACAAATCAAGAGTCAAAAGTGGGCAGATTTACGGTGAGAATTAACTGTCAAAATTGGACAGGTTTGATACATGAATTAATGGTCATAATTGGACTGATTTAGCACATGGTTCAACGGTTGAAATTGGGCCGGTTCAACACTCAAATCAACGGTCATCATTGGGCAGGTTACATAGATCAATGATCCTATTTAGAGAGATTTAAAGCATGGATTGATGGTCCTAATTGGATAGATTTGATGCATGGATCAACGGTCACAATTGAGCAGATTTAACACGCAAGTTAACAGTCACAATCAGGCTAACTTAGCACTTAAATCTATGGTCATAAGTGGGTTGATTTGCTACACAGTTCAATAGTTAAAACTATACAGATCTAACACATATATCAACAGTCACTGGATAAATTTAATATACAATCAGTGGTCAAGATTAGGTAGTTTCAATACACAGATCAATGATCACCTCTGTACAAATTGATGGAGGTATATCAACGGTCACATCCTAGATAAATTTAATACACAATCAATGGTCAAGATTAGGTAGTTTCAATACACAGATCAACGATCATCTCTGTACAAATTGATGGATGCATAGTTGGTCATGTATGAATGTATGTATGTATGCATATTTGGATGAATGGATGATGTATGCATGTATGCTTGTATAGATGCAAGCGTACATGTATGCCTATACACATTGTTGTCAAATCACCTATGCGATTATATTCAATCCACCCTGTGTGATCACCTATGCGATCGCACAATCACATAAGCGATCGCATAGAGATTTTTTTAAATTAAATAGAAAACAAAAAAAAAAGTGGAGAAAATGGGAAAAAATTTTGAAAAAAATGGAAAATTTTACTAGAACTAATTTAATTTGTTTTTCTTATCTATTTCATTGCACTTTGTGTAATTAGCAGTTGGTGCCTACTACCTAAGCTATAATAAGTTAATAACCAACATGTAAAAAATAACAAGCCAACAACTTATTAAAAACTTAATTTTTTATTGATAAATGAAATCTTGAAGAATGAATACTATATAAGAATAAGCTACAATAAGAATGAAGACTACTATATACGGGGCTGTAACAACCGTTACAGCTTGTATCAGCCACTAAAGGGCCGTTACAGTTCCCTTTTTCTCCCTCACCCCGCTTCAGACCTATATCGTGTAACGGCCTTAGCCGTTACTAATACGAATCGTACATTGCAGCCGAAAATAACCATTTTGGTACACCTTGCTATCAATTCAAATGCCTCTCTAAACCAGAGCTCCAAGGGGAGACCCCACACTTGAACCAAGCCCTCTCCTAGCCGAAGATCAAGTTGTCTTCCCATCAAAGTAATCTCAACACTGGGTTGTCGTTGAAGAGCACCTTCGCCATCAAAACTCGATTGAGCTCCATTTGTGGTCTGAAGGATGCACAAATCTCCGTCTCTGACAGGGGTTTGAGGATGAAATCACTTTCACACACACCCCCAATCTCTGTAGACCAGTCTCGCACAACTCCAATGGGGGTGTTGACCTTGACCTCCACCACCAAACTCCACTATAACTTCTCTGTAGCATTTTCCACAACCTTCAGGTGCGCATTCACCACGAGGCCCGTGACAGTGAACTCCTTCCATAACCAATAAGTCTTCAATGAAGATTGTAGGGAGTCCCCAATGGAGTCCCCGATGGACTTTCCACCATCCTCTGCTACCCTCTCAGCTATAGCTCCGACGACTGCATCATTAAAGGAAATGTCGGAACTAGACATGGCGGCACCACTCTTTCCTTCGATTGGTTTTGTTGTCTGAGACCTTCACCCCTTTACCATCCTTCTTCTCCACCTTCTTAACGATATCTTGATTCACCATTTCCAACTCGTATCGAGGTCACTAGACAAAGATTTTCTTCCCATTGAAACTTAATCGATGCAACGTAGAAATCACCAAAGAAGCCTCCTCCTGCCTCAACAGCCGAATGAAAGCGAAGCCGTGGGGCATTCCGATCCCCTTCACCTTCAAGATGACTACCTCCCTTCCCCCACCTTTCCTAAGACCTGCCAGAAATTAAGCTCCATCTACCCCTCCAAAAAACTCTCCACAGAGAGGTGGGGAATTTTAAGAACGAGCCTATGGTGGTGGAAGAACCTCTTCCTTTTGGATGACTCCCAACTCGAAGCCAATCCCCTTTAGTGCCAACTGCTACATCTCCCCCTTCCCTACTCTTTGAAGGTCTAGTTCCCCCAGTTCCATCTCCCTCTCCTATAGCCACAAGCTCATTACCCAATAACCTTGCAGGCCTCACACCCCTTTCATCTCTACTCCTATCTCCCTCTCCTTTAAAAATCTCCCTAACTTGAAACCCTAACCGGCTCCCACCCGGGTTCGCCTACCACCTGTTAAGTTCAAGGTCGGGTCTCAAGGTTGCACTGATGTAGATAGCCACCCGCACCTCCCAATTTCGAGCCTGGCCTCTAGATCAAAGCTGATATCTCCCTCGTGTCCGAGTTCTCCCTCACCGATTGTTCTCCAAGCTTTGGATGTCACTAACTTCAATTCTACTCTCAACCATGTTGCCCTCGAACGACCTCCTCTTAATCTCGCGACTCTCGCTCGACTATAGTCTTCTCAGGAGCGACCTTTGTTGTAATCGTCTCTCTCGTGTCACTCATGTCTCCCTTCTGACTCGCATCTTTCGCGTGTCCACAAATGTGATGCTTTTCCACATTTATAAAAACACAACCAGGCTTCTAAATCAATTTTCATTTCCATCAGTTTTCTTGAAAAAAAAACTAGTATAGCCATTTCCAAGAAAAACCTATTAAATACAATTTTCCATAGTTGCAAGAAATAACTCTCACTTTTTTACCAATGACCTTTTTAACCAAAAATCACGTGTGCAAAAAAAAAAGTAATCATGGATTCTTTTCCACACATTTCACTTACATCGGATGTGATGATTGTTTTTCAACATCAATGTTTTGGTTTCCACCGATCCGAAATCATCTAAACTCTGGACATGGAAAACACTTACGAATCCTGGGAAAATGAAAAACTACGGAATCTAACAATTATTTTTGTTGTTTGGTTTGGATTGTTGTTTTTCATGGAAATGTTAAAAGGTCAACGATCAAACAATGAGAATTGTCTCTTCTAACTATAGAAATCTACATTTAAAAGTATTTTACTTTCTCTTTTTAATGAAAAGTTAAGAAAAGAAAATTGGGTTTCCCTCTTTTTGTTTCCCAAATAGATAAAATTGTCACATCAAGAGAATTCGCATTCTTCTCCACCGGCATCGCCCCAAAGAAATATGCCAAAAACTCTCTCATCCTACCTTTGCTAGCACCAAAGCATTTGAGGAACTTTCTCGCATGCACTTGCATCAAATCCACAGTAAATGTTATGAGTAAACAATGGATGGATTGAGAACTCTCTCATCTCTAAAGACACTTGTATCAAATAAATAGTTGCACATGTGGCATATTAGCATAGGTAGCGCATGTGAAGCGCTTAAAGATGGATGACAGCACATGGTATATATGGCACAATAGCATGTGGTACATTGACACATGTGAGGTGCTTGAAGATGAGGTGGCACATTTGGGCAAGTGGCACATTGACACCTAGGGCACTTGAGATGGCGGTGGTGCATGTCGCACCTAGCAAATAGGTGTGCCACGTGCACGCATTTGATACTATACTATCTCTATGGCAAAGGTAGGATGAGAGATTTCTTGACTTGTTTGTTTAAAGAACAAACTATGGAAAAGAATGTGAATTCTCCTAATGAGATAGTTTCTTCTATTTGGGAAACCAAAAAGAGAGGCAAACCAATTTACTTTTCCTAGCTTTTCATCCAAAAATAAGTATAAAAAATTAAAGCGTAGATTTCCACAGTTACAAGAGACATAGGACTTGTTATTTGATCATTAACCTTTTTAACATTTCCATGGAAAACAATACTGAAACCAAACAATAAAAATAATTGTCGGATTACATAGTTTTCCCATTTCCTAGAGATTCCATAAGAGTTTTCCAAGCCTACATTTCGGATTCTCTTCGATTGGTAGAAACCAAAACATGGATATTGAAAAACAAATGTCACATTAAAGGAAAGAGAAATGTGTGAAAAATAATCCACGTTAGCCTATTTGTTTTAGCACGTGTGATTTCCATTGGAAAGGTAAAAGGCCAACAGTCAAAAAGTGAGAGCTGCCTCTCATAACTATAAAATTTTAATTTTAATAGGTTTTTATGGGAAATGGTTATACTAATTTTTTTAGGGAAGCTGTGGAAATGGAGTGTACTCAAACTATAGAGACACTCCTCATCGAGCTTCATGAGACGAGAACATATGGAGTGTACTCAAACTAGTTGGTTTAGAGGATCCTCCCTATGAATGTAGAAGTTCCAATGTGAAGGATCTTTGCAGGTCCTTGATATTGAAAGGAGAGGAGCAATAGTCTTGTGTCTAGTTGGTCCACCATCATAGGACTTTCAACCCATTAGAACCTTGGATTGGAGACAGTCTAATGCAAAGTATGGATGGATCCTACCCAGGAGTAAGCAATCTTCTCATTAGGTCTAGTGGGTAAAGTGCCATCAAAGTCACTTCAATTGCAAAGATTGTGTTCATAGTTGATGCGGACATCAGTGGTGCACCTTTTAGAGTGTACCAGAGGAAGCGACGTCGCAGATCAAGTGTTGGGACAAATGAGCTGATGTGGATGGACGCCAGGGCCCATTTGACCCATTTTCTGACGCGTTATGAGTACACGAGCTGCAAGATCGCACAGGAGCATCATGACCGCAAGATCGTAGAGCAGATTTACGTTTAGGTGCTTTTCTGTTTATTTTCTTGTTTCTAAACGTTTTAGTGTCATTGTTTAGTTCTAGGCGTTTTTATGTTATTTTCTTTTGTTTTCAAGCACTTTAGTGCATTTTTATTTTCGTAGCTTATATATACTATGAGAAACCCTATTTCGAAATTATTGAATGAATAAAAAAAAATGAGTGCTTTCTTCTTCTTTCTTCTAAGAGACTAGGGTTTCAGGATTGGCCCTTGGGGTATTGATGATTCCACCCGGAGTTCTTGTTTTCTCTTCTTTTATTCTTCAAGGTACGTGGAAGGTAAGATTCTTTTGTTTCATAATCCGTACTTCCTGTCAATCCATTGTTTCTCGACTTCCTTCCTCCTTTTTCTGAACCCCCCCCACTTTTGGTACGATCGAAAAAGAAGGATGCCTAGCCATGAGAACTGGATCCAAACTTGACTGTGGACTGGTCTATGCTAGATCTGGGATATCCTCATATCCCTAGATCCTCCCTATTTTACGGTTTTACATGATTCTGATGCTAAGGGGCAGGATCCAGAAGGACGGATCTCATCTCTGTGTTGAGATTCGTTAGTTTCCTATGATTGAAAACAGTTAGTTGTTAATTTTATTATTTGAATATCTTCCAACTGAATATAAATGCATCTAGGGTTAGGTCATCGCATGCCCCTGCATCAATAGTGGTGGGCACACCATTGTTCCCAAAGAAGGTACATGGCTTCTCATGTAGTGTGTTGATGTTTGACGCAAGTGCATGCAAGAAAGAGTTATTATTAGATAAGTAGGCACAAATTTGTTAATAAACAAGAACAAAGCTCTTATGTATTGAGGCAATGGATAAGAGTTAAAATGAAATGACAAACTTGAGGCCCCTTTGCAAGAGAATCCACAACCAAATTTGCCTTTCTAGACATGTGACCAAACAATATCCACCTACAAATAGAGAAGGCCTTTAAGTTTATTCACTATGGACAGATGCATCAACAGAATGGGCACAAAGCTGGTAACCTAGGAAACATCCACTGAAGGAGTAAAAATGTAGAGTCATCCTATCATTTATCGCTCTCAACTCCACTTGAATAGTAAGATCATCTTGTTTTTCATGGCATAGACTTTGTTGATCATTGCCACATGGGACCAACTGTGGCCAATGTTGAATTTTAGCAAAAGCATCCACACATTGGGCTCTTAAGGTAATAAACTATTATGGTCTCCATCACATGGTAGCAACAGTTCATTGCCAAAACCAAGACACAGAAGTTTTCCGCTTTAGTGAAGGAGCTTTATCCCTCTTCAACGTCACACAGCACCTATGTGGTAGGGATTTAAGCAGGAATTCCCCACCCCACTGCCCCAGATAAACTAGGAAATTTGCGGCCTGTGGTGGTTTTCGCCTTTCACAAGATACGAAGTCAAAATGATACTTAAGAAGGATGAAACAAAAGCATCATTTATCATTTTATTATTGTGACATCATAAATGTTAATGCAAATCAAGTGCCATATGCTATGATATCTTGCACACTAGTTAGACAGGAACTTTGGGGTGCGAGATCCATGGAAATTGTGAGAGATTTATTATAGGTTGTCAGTGGGATTAGACAAAAAAAAAAAAAAAAATCATTGGAAATGAAATGAAAAGAATCTCTGATTGGTTCCGCAAAAAATGAAACTCAGCTTTTAATAGAAGCTTCTTAGATAAACTCGACCAGTATTAGGCAGGTGATGGTCGTAATTCTGGTCTGATTAGTCTTCAGGATTCAAATGAAGTGAAGGGAAAGGTGGTGTTACAATGCTTGAGGATCTTCATGAAACCAGTGGGGGCATCTTATGTCGAAAGGAAACTTGACAAGTGCATATCATGGACATTGAAGCATTGTATCAAGACACTGTCAAGTCATCGTAAGTTGGTCCATTTGACTTGGTTTCAAACTAAATGATCAAGTTGCATATGTAATTTGAAACAAGTCTTTAACATGAATGACTCCACTACTAACATTTCTATACATTTGCTAAGCCAGCCATCACATTTTCGTAACACTGTAATCTAGTTGTTGCAGCTTGCCCATTACAGACAAGGTGCATAACAAGTTTTCTTTTTCTTTCTTTTTTTTTTTTTTTTTTTTTTTTTTTTTTTTTTTTTTTTGTACATCCTTGTTTTCTACCTACATGACTTAGCGAAGTCATGCCTACTTGGACTGTACAACTTTGATGTTGGTTTCCTTAAAGGTCTAGTTGCGCACCTATATCAAGTTCCAAAACCTCCGACCAAAGAGGAATCCAGACTTTAGACAATAGTGCCCATCATTATTGAGATTTCAGAGAACTCAAAAATTTTGTATGCATCAAAATTGATCATATTCTTCACATGGAGAAGGGTAGAAAATTCATCTTTATGCATCGTGCATTCTCCCCCTTGAGTAATTTAAATTTCATTCTGTTTTATGCATTGAGACTGTTATGCATCAAAGAAAAAGAGAGACTACAAGCAACATTGGCCACTTGCATTAGAATCTAGCTCAACTTCTGGAAGAACACTGCAAAAACACTTTTTGAGCTGCGCTGCAAAGGGAATTGACAACAAGAAAATTAACCGATCTTCAAAGATGTGATTTTTTTTTCCCGGTTTGTGAAACACAATTGGGCATGGAAACCACTTTTCCATCTCCAACGTTTTCCTCAAGAAAATAGCAGAACCATTTCCTTGAAAAACCTATTTAAATCTAAATTTCCATAATTACAAAAGACAACTCTCTTTTTCTGGCCATTGACCTTTTAGCATTTCTATGGAAATCATGTGTTAAAAAAAAAGGTAAACGTGGATTTTTTTTCCACACATTTCCCTTTTCCTCTTATGTGACATTTGCTTTGCAATACTCACGTTTTAATTTCCACCATTTCGAGAGAATAAAAAATATGGACATGAAAATCCCAATGGAAACCTTAGGATACAGGGAATTGTGAGATCCAACAATTATTCTATTGTTTGGTTTAGGGTGTCATTTCCATGGATTTTTTTTTTTTATGGGTAACGAAATTTTTTATTAAAATGGTGCTGAAATTGTCACAAATAAAAAAAGCTAAATTACAATCTTCTGAGTTTATACAAGACGCCCATCCCACAACAAAAAGCTTTGCCTTCGGGAAACCTCACCTCCTTATAAGAACTATCACGAAAACACCTCCCATTTCTTTCCCATCAAGTGGCTAACATAGCCAATCTCCAAATAGTTGTCATTTGCCTCCCAATCCTCATGTCGTGCCAATTCGAGAGCAACTCCTCAATCGTTTCTGGCATAACCTAGGACATATTGAAAAGACTTGAGAAAGTGACTCCACATCTTCCGAGCAAACTTACAATTGAGTGGTCAAACAGCGAGAGCTATCTCTCGTAACAGTGGAAATCAATATCTAAAAGTTTTTTACTTATTTCTTGACAAAAAGCTAGGAAAAGGAAATGCATTTCCCCCTCTCTTTGGTTTTCCAAACAAAGAAACTATCACATTAGGGGACTCCACAGTTTTCTCTCCAAGCAAATGGGTAAGAGCATTTGAGGAACTCTTTCTCACATGCGCTTATATCACAATACATAGTGCCCAAGTACCCGTAAGACAGATTGAGAACTCTCTCTCATCTTTGCATGCAATTGTATGAAATAAATAGTTGCACATATGACATGTTGGGACATGTGATGCATGTGAAGCGCTTAAGGATAGACTATTACACATGGCACATTGGGCACAATAGCACATGTGGTACATTGGCACATGTGGGATGCTTGAAAATGAGGGATGCACATGTAGCACATTGAGACATATAGCATATGGACACCAAGGGCACTTGAAGATGGGTGGTGCCATATATCAAGCATTTAGTACATTGCAACATGGCACACTTGGCAACTAGATGCGCCAAGTGCATGTATTTGATACTCTAGTGTCTCTGTAGCAAAGGTAAGATGAGAGAGAGAGTTCTCACCCACGAGCGCGCACACACACCCGCACTCACGCCGTAGTGGGATTTCACCACCTATGGGACTCGAACCCCAGACCTCGTGTTGAAACTCCTGGGAGTCTACCACCGAGGCAAGGATAGCCTGTTTGTTTGGAGAGAAAACACTGGAAAAGAATCTGAATTCTTGACGTTATAGTATCACCTGTTTGGGAAACCAAAGGAAGGGGGTAACCGATTACCATTTTCTTAGCTTTTTGTCAAAAAAGAGAAGTAAAAAAAAAATAGATGTGGATTTCCACAATTACAATAAAAAGTTCTTGCTATTTTACTGTTTGACCTTTTAACATTTCCGTGAAAAATAACACTCCAAACAAAACAACGGAAATTGTTTGATTCCACATACCACACCTCCTAAGGATTCCATAGCAGTTTTGCATGTCCACATTTTAAATTCTCTTGGATTTGTGGAAACTAAAACGTGCATATAGAAGAAAAAAAATGTCACATCAAAGAAAATGGAATGCGGAAAAGAATCCACGTTAACCTGTTTGTTTTAGCAAGCATGATTTCCATGAAAATGTTAAAAAAGGCCAATGGCCACAAAGTGAGACCTACCTCTTGTAACTACAGATATTTAGTTTTAATAAGGTTTTCTTTGGAAATGTTTACACTAGTTTTTTGAAGAAAACTGTGGAAATGGAAATCGATTTCCAAGTGTAATTGTGTCTTCACAAACAGGGAAAAACATCATAGTAGAGGAAATCAATTCAATTTCCTTAGTTTTCCACTAATTACCACCCTGAACAAACAGGCCCAATGTGATGTGAGTCATGTGAGAAAGGCTTACGAGCATTTCCATCATATAAATTATCCATGCATGTGCATAATGTTACCTGTAGGTAGGATCAGCGTAGTGCACATAGGGTGCTTCTTCTTGTACTAGAAGACATGTCCCTCAAGTAAGAGATTTGGTTATTTCCTTATTCTCCACCCCCCACCCCACCCCCCCCCCCCCCCCACAGTCGTGTATCTAGTTGGTCCACCATCACGGGAGTTTTGAGCCATTAGAACTAATAGGTTCTAGCAAGAGATGGTCCCTTTCACTGGAGGCAGATAATGCGAAGTATCCAAATGGATCCTATGCAAGAATAGCCAACATTCCCTCTAGGTCTAGTGGGCAAGTGCCATCAGAGTTACTTATGTTGCAAGGATTGTGTTTATAGTGGGCACACCATTTTCTCAGAGAAGAAGGTATAAGGCTTCTCATACAGCACCAATGTTTTAAATAGTGAAAAGCGTGTGGCATAGCATTCACCCCTCTCAAGCATGAGGCGTAAGCTACATGCTACTTGTAGATTTTAAATTGACGTCGCACTTGGTTGCACTAAATATTATAATATCATGGTATTTTGCACCTAATTAGATTGATTAATAATGAAAATTAATTTAATTTCATAATATTTGGTGCAAGCAAACACAACCTAAAATAATAGGAAAATTAGAGTAAAGATTTAAGTATAAAGATAAAGAAAGGGCAATGAAACTGATTTAATATTGTTATTTATATTATTTTACAAAAATCATTGAAAAGATTAACTAAATTTTATTGAAAACAGAAAAATGTAACAAATCATTTAATACATTAATTGCTTTCAATGTTTTAGTGAAATTTAATTTTTAATGTACGCTACATAGCATGCCGCATAGGTTATGTAGCGTGTGGCGTATGCAAATTAGTGTGTAGCATAGGTTATACATGACTTAGCTATTTTCATGAGCTATGTAACATTAAGAGCAAGCTACGCTACATAGAGTAAGCTATTTAAAACACTGTATAGCGCATGCATGCTAATATTTGATACAAGTGCGTGAGAGAAAGAGCTTTTATTAAATAAGTAGCCGCAAATTTGTTAAGAAACAAGAACAAAGTTCGTATATTGAGGGAATGGATGAAAGTTAGAAATATAAAAGGTCAACCTTGAGACCCCTTTGCAAGAGAGTATACAACTGAATTTTCTAGGCATCATTACCCACTTACAATAAAGGCCTTAATTTTATTTAATATGGACCCATGCATCAATGGAGTTGGCACAAAGATAGTGACCCAGGAAACATCCATCTTTGGGTCCCTCCACTAGAAGAGGGTCAGCGAAGGAGTAAAAAAGTAGAGCCATCCTGTCATGTGTTGCTCTCAACTTGAATATAAAAAATAGATATCTTTTTTTTATGGCATAGACTTTGTCATGGGAACAACTGCAGTGAATGTTGAATTTTAGCAAAAGCAGCCAAACATGGGCTCTTAAGGTAATAAACTATTATAGTCTCTGCCACAATATAGCAACAGTCATTGCCTAAACCAAGAAGTAGAAATCATCCTCCTTAGGGACTGAGCTTTATCCCTTTTCAACATTGGGTAGCACCTATGTGGTAGGGACTATACTAGGAAAATTGCAGCCTATAGTCGATGTTGCATTTCACAGAATACAGAGTGAGAATTGATGCTTAAAAAGAACCAAAAATGAAATAAAAGAATCGTTTGTGATTTTATTATGGTGACATCGTATATGTTAAAACAAATCAGGTGCCATGTGATATCATATCTTGGGCACTAGTTAGAAATGAACTTAGGGGTGTGAGTTCCAAAGAAATTGCAAGAGATTCATTATTGGTCGTCAGTGGGATTAGAGGAGGAAAAAAAATCAATGGAATTTGCAAAAGTGAAAAACCATCTTCCAAAACCAATGTTGTGAAAATCGTTATTGTATCGTAAATCGTAGTAAGGGTTGAATCGTATCGGATTGCAAATCATATCGTAAATCGTAAGATTTTCTTAAAATTTGGGTGGAAAAAATCAGATTAAAAAAAAAAACTCAACTATCTTCCTTTTGTCATCAATGTGCACCAAGTAATACCATGTCATGATAGTGTTAAAAGATTCTTATTCCTTTATTTTTTGTCTTCCATGAAATTTTCCTTCAAAAAACATACAAGGGTCCTTAAATAATTTATGTTCTTGAATGTAGAATCACAGTGGAAAAGCAGCCTTTGATACTATAGACCGATGAAAAAAGATATTTTGATTTCTAAACATCGGTCCATAATATATAGAAGTCAACATGATTATAACCATCCATCAAAACATTACAATTAAATCAAACATCAATTTGGTGGTTCGACCAATTAAGAAGTAAGAAATCATTAAAAAAGCTACATGATTTAATATTGAAGAAAATATATATCACTTAATCTCTTATAAAGAACAAATAAAAATAATTTACCTTTTCTAAACGATTCTTAAAGCCCCCACCAATTTAAAAACATAAACTGAAAGCCAAGTAAAGCTTAAAATAGAAGAGAACAAGTATAATTTGAATCATAAATCGTAGGATTCATATCATAGAATCTTAGGATTCATATTAAAAGAGATTCGAGGTTGGGATTCAAATTGTTTTGATTATGATTCGACTAAAATCGCATATCATAAATCGTAAATTGTAGAATTTTGACAACATTGTCCAAAACCATTATTAGGTGCTTTATAAAAGTGATAGTCTTACTCTCTTATCTGATTAGTCTTAGGATTCCAATGAAGCAAAGGCAAAGGTGTTACAATCCTTGAAGATCTTCAAAGAACCGGTGAGGGCGTCTTATGGTGAAAGGAAATTTGATAAGTGCACATCATGGACATTGAAGCATTGTTTAAAAACAGTGTCAAGTAACCGCAAGTTGGCCCAATTGACTCAGTTTCAAAGTCATGGATCAAGTTGCCTGCGTAATTCAAAATAAGTATTTAACCTAAATGCCCCACTACGAACATTTTCTTATATATACGCTAAGCCAGCCATCACACATTCATAATAGCCTAATTGCTTGTAGTGATTTGGCCATCATAGACAAGGTGCATAACAAGTTTACTTTGGAAAAAAAAAATCCGTGTCTATGCTTGTTTTACACCTGCATGACTTAGACAAACGATAACTAAATTAGACTTTGAAATTTCTGTGTTGGTTTCATTAATGGCCAAGTTGTGCACCTATATCGAGTTCCAAAACTTTGTGCCAAAGAGGCATCCAGACACATAATTGTTAAGATTGCAGAGAACTTAAAATTCTGTATGAGTCAAAATCAGTCAGATTCTTCACATGGCCAATGGAGAATTTAATACTTGCTCAAGAGAAGGGAAGCAAGAGCATCCTTATGTAGTGAGCATTCTCCTTCTTTTTAGTAATGGAATTTATATCTTTGTTTTATGCAATGACGTTGTCATGTATCAGAGAAAAGCGGAACTACAAGCGACATTTGTGGAGCCCATTTGCATTAGAATCTAGCTCCACTTGTGGAAGAACACTGCAAAAAATACTTTTGAAATGCGGCAAAGGAAATTGAGGATGTTTAATTAATACATTTCCAACCCATGATCCCAGCAGCTTCAAACTCTTCTAACCTAACCCACCAAAGCTCGACGCTAGGATTCACAAACTAAATCGAATGGCTAGGGTTAATCGGGTGACTAAGATTCTTCAATTGGTAAGATTCTTTAATTGGTATGGGTCTTCTAGTTGTATCCTGAGCCACCCAAAAGAATAGCCAACAGGGTGGATGATCAGGATTCACCCAAAAAAAAAAAAACCACGTCCACAGACTAGCCTGAAAGATCCTTTACCTAAAAGATACTGAGAATCCCTAAATTTGAAGAAGATAGCACTTTCACATGCATTTATATCAAATATATAGTGCATGAGTACCCGTATAAACATCAAAGCATGAAATAGTCTGGGTTTGGTTGTAACAAATATCATGAAATTTGAAAATCATCAGTCTGCCTTGAAATTTCATGATATTTGGTGCAACCAAACGCAGCTACCCATTAAAAGAAAAGAAAAGAAAAGAAAAGAAAGGGAAGAAGGTGAGACCTTTGAAGGAGGAGAGAGTAAGCGTCGGAGAGGGTGCGCAGGATAAGGAGCCAAGGTCGCAACGACCTTCAAATCTCCGGAAATCGCCATTTCCTTTTTCTCTCCTGCTTTCAACAAGCAGTGCCAACCATTCCTTCCCGCACCCTGGAACCCTTTCCCCTGACAAAACGACGTCTCTCTCTCTCTCTCTCTCTCCTCTGCCCCCACACGTGCCGTTGTGGCAGTAACCAATCATATCCGTTCGATTCATCAGGTTCGTCTCGTCTCGTCTCATCTCATCATGCAGTTACTGCTGCTTGAGTAAAATCATTGGGTGGTAAATAAACTGTAAACATCACAGTTTCTGTGGTGAAGCCGACTTAGGCTAACAGGTTGGATAGCAAATAAACGGTTGCGAATTAGGTGTTGCCCTGGGAACAGCTTAGTGGGTGATACCCTAACCGTGTGAGGGCCATGTTGAAGTATTTCTTATATATCTACGCCGTATTTGTTTTTTCATATCATTTTAAGATACGATCCAAAACCCTAAGAAGATACAAAACTCAGGTGGACAATACCACTAGAAACAGTGATGAATAACCATTAAAAACATTTTGTGGGCCACAAAAGTTTTGGATCAATCTGATCTTTATATTTTCCCTTCAGCAAGACCTTATTGACATTATCAAGAGCTTGGATTTCAAATCAACATTAGCAAAATCTTATGATGTGCTCATAGGAATTTTAATTGTGGAGCACTCAATCAAACTGTTTCTAGTGGTATGGTCCACCTCAGATTTGGATCTGCATAATTTTGTAACCTCATACTGAAATGGGCTGTAGAAACAGATAGACCGAGTGGATATACAAAATATCATCCATATGGTCCATACAATAGGGGTAACACCCACTAAGCTATTCCCAAGGTAACACCTAATTCACGCCCGCAAATAAACGTTACAGGAGTCATTAGCAAGCTTTTAATGGTGGCCATTCAATCACCCCAGGTCCATACCTCAAGTGGCAGACTGAGTGAAGATAGCCTCATTTCAACACTGAGGTCATGGTTTCCATTCACATAGTGGGGGTGGCTAACATTGTGAAGTGACTAACAGGGGTGAGTGGGTGGACTAACAATAGAGTGGCTAACATTGTAATGTGACTAACATGGGTGGGTGGGTGTACTAACAATGGGGTGTGTGAACTTAACCCATAAAAATAAAAAAAATAAAAAAATAAAAAAAAATCACCCCTGTTTCCTATGGTGTGGTCCACCTAAGATTTAGATATGTTTCATTTCTTTGCCCATGACCCAAAATGAGCGGGGAAAATAAATGGAGGGTGCGGATAAAATACATACATGGTGGGGCCATATATAGAGCTTTTAGGAGTCATTAACAGATTGAGTCCAAAATAGAGGATTCTAGTACAGTCATTGAAGACTCAGCTTCGGTGGTGACCCCTTCGGTACCCACTTTGGTGGCCTCACTACCATATATGTATACTATCCTAGCCGCTCATCTCTTTTTCCAGCTCATTTTAGGACACTAGCAAGAAAAGTAAAAATTAAAATTAAAAAGAGGCAAATCCAAATCTCTAAGGAGACCAAACCATAGGAATCTCTAAGGAGACCAAACCATAGGAATCCAAATCCAAGAAAAGGAAAAATTAAAATTAAAAAGAGGCAAATCCAAATCTCTAAGGAGACCAAACCATAGGAATCCATGGTGATTAAACGCCGGCCATTAAAAACATCCTAGGGCCCACTTTAATGTTTATTTCCCATCCAACCTTGATCGAGTTGCTAAGACTTGACTGAAAGGAAAACGGGATATCAACTTGATCCAAAACTTTTGTAGCCCCCAAGACATTTTTAATGATGGGTGTTCAATCATCACCGTTTCCTTTGGCATGGTCCACCTAAAATTTGGATCTGCCTCATTTTTTGTTTCATATTTTAAAATGAGTTGGAAAATTGAATGGACAACATGGATAAAACACATACATCATGGTGGGACCCATAGGGCTTTCCTAGCATTGACCAGTGGGTATTGGTGGAGTCACTCCCAAATTGGATTCCTACATTAAAAAATAATAATAAATAAATAAAAATCAATTCTGCCGAACCCACAATATTGTATGGGAAAATTCACACTATTTGTCATGTTCTATCCTTGATTTTTAGTCATATAGATCAAAAAATTTGATAGGGCCACACACCCAATGGAACAGTAGGGATACGATGCCCACCATAAATGGTGCATGACGCCACCATTTTGTGTATCTTTCATCAAACCTACTAATGAGCTGGAACTCACTGCGATGAAGAGACAAGAAACCAGCTTGATGCAAGAGCCAGTAGGGCCTTGCAATTGTGGGAGCCTATTTTACATTGTTCCTCTGAGTCCGGTTCCTCTGCAAAGTAGGGAATCCCTACTTGCTGCCTTCTCATTGGTCCACATCACATTGCATGACATCAGTGTGATCAGGTTGCATTGAGGATGTGACATGGTTGCAGACCTACGTGATTACCTGGACCAATGAAATGGCAGCAAACAGAGATTTCCTGATTTGCTGCCAATAGAGGATCTGGATTCTGTTCCTATTGGTGTGACTCATTTGAAGTTTTTAGTTATACTTAACTTTTTTTGTGTACGGTCTAAATTAATGGTTCTCAACTACCCCCTGGAGTTGATTTTACATATGCAGCATTGGTAGACCCACACAACTTAGGGTGCCATGGGCTGTTCCAAGTCTTCAGGGTTGCCTGCATGTTGAGCAGGAACTTGAAGACTGGTGATTAACTTATCTAACACTCCATTCGTTCATATGCTCGTGGCCCACCTGATAACTCAAGCAGCCTGACTTTTGAGGGCTGATAATATAATGACGTTGGAAGGGGCCACAGGGACTTCCTATAATCCAAAGCTCTAAGGGAATCGTCACCGTGTCCATATGACATTTATTCATCCACCAATTTTGCAAGCTCGTGTGAAGATGCGGGCCCAGAATTTAGGCTGATCCAAAACTCAAGTGAGCCACACCACAAGCAACCGTGAGGATTGAATGCTACCATTGTTGCCCTTGATTTTTCGGTCACGCGTGTAATGTGTGTGCGGGTGTGTTAGAGCCAAATGTACAGCTCGATTTAAGCCGAACAACGATGACCCCAAGTGCCAAAATAGATAGATACATCATAATTGGCCATATGTGACCAAGGCCTGTACAGATCGGTTACCTATTCAACCACTTGCACAGTTGTTCTCTGATAATTAAGCAATGTTTGGAGGTGGGATTCGTCCTCCAATAATGGGCTTACACCTCTGCCTTCCATACGAAAGGACTTTTCAATACATAACTAAATAAAATAGAAAAGGGATACTTACAGTCTGTCATGTGGAGTGTGTTATAACTCTCATTTCCGAATGAAACACTTCATTAAAATAAGTCCAGCGTATGAGCATAGACTTCAAATACAGCTAAAGTTACCAGCTACTGGATTACTGCTATTGATTTACTAGTACAGAATGTAAATTCACAACTTACACTACAAAATGTAAATAACAAAATTATGCTAAGAAAAATAAGGATGTTGATTACACTGAGAAATGTAAAGAGTAAGATGTCAAGGAGCATGATAATTTAAAGATTTTATTTGATTTGGTTGGTGGTGTACCATTTACTTTGTCGCTTTCCATCTGTATTTATAGCCTTCATCGACAACACATCACATAACTCTTAACGCTCCCTTTGGCACGATAGATCTTCCAGATTTTTCTTCATTCGCCACATGTCCTTGTAACCGTCTCTCTAACTTAACCACGATCGCTTGTTCATTCTAGCCTTACTGGTGGTGTGGCATCATTAAATCAATGCCAGTTGTGTCACCACAAACCTTGCTACATCCTCGTCCGCCACTTCACAGTATCCATTTCTTAAGATCATACAGTCACACGTGTCTTCTTTTGATTAACTCTCGCAAGGCCAGACAGAAATAGGGTACAACATTGCCCCCCGCGTCGCATTACTTTTGAGTAAAGATAAATGCGACATTTGAGTTTTCACTAAATGCGGTCGTCCTTTCGGCCACATGTCGTGCTCTCGCTCGATGTGCATGGCCGATAGAACTTCTGATGACAGTAATGCCTTTCACGGAGGTGACGCCGTGCCAACACATGCCCCTTTCTTGAAGCGAACGAGGTGTCATGATTATACCTTCATTAATGCTCTCCCAAGCGGCCGATAAAAATGAAATTTCAAATTACATTTCTTTCCTTACGCCTTCCTCAATTCAAATTTCTTTTGTAACCTTGTTTCTTCGTTACCAATGGTTACCTCTTCCTCATCTACTCCCTCCTTTAATCAAGATACGATGGTCGACATCTTGGATAGTCTTGCTGATAGTTTTACTAATGAGATCATCTTCACAACTACAATTGAAAACGAGACAATATACCATATCGACCCTTCCTCTCTTCCTAGAGTTACTCCGGATGAGCTATATATACTAGATTTCTACTTCTCGATTTGTCCAGGTGAAGAGATATTGGTCTGAAATATGAAAATTTCGGACCTCGAACTACCTTGAAACATCTCAAGTCTTGGATGCTGCCTCTGGATGGATGGAAAGATTGGTTCGAACGTCTTGAAGAACACCATAGAAACTCATAGAAAGAAATGGGCATTTATGAGTCCATCAAGCTATCCACCATTAACTACTCAACAGATCCTGCCCTTTTAACTATTGCATCAACATTCTGGAGTAGACCCACGAATACCTTCTTCTTTGAATGTGGTCCAATGAGCCCCATCATTCTGGACATCTGTGCTTTTACCCATCTTCTACCTTATGGTAGAGCCATGTTCCCAATTTTTTTTTTTGGATGAACCAGGGTTTATTACACTTCGAGGCAGTAAGGTATACTCCTACTTCATGATTGCGCACAGAAAACATCCATGGCCCGGTCAATCATGAAGAACTCACAGCGTTTTTACTACTATGAATATGTCGTCGTCTCTTGTGTGCGAACGCGCTCAACCTTACCTATGAATATATACCTCTGGCCGAAGCACTCGCCAGAGGTGAAAAGCTTGCTCTCGCCCACTTTGTCCTCGGTCATTTGTATCAAGGTATGTAAGAACTCACTACTAAGAACATTTATAATAGTGGCATCCCTCTTTGGCTCGTCCAAATGTGGCTTTTTGAATATTTCAATTCGACTCTAGTCACTGGCCCTCCCCTGGACGACATCGTTTATACATCTTACGGCCACTGCAATATGCATTATCCTAAAGACATCCACCTCTTTCCAACCTATATGAACGATTTGTTCTTCTTCCTAACTATCGATAAAGATCTCTGCTCCTTTACTCCCTTCTATAAGAAAGAGTTCGTCCCGGCCTATCTCTTGGGCGATACAAGCGACCCATCAATTGCATCTTAAATACATGATGCTATGGAGAGTTACTTAATTTCCAGGGACCTTCCTTATGGTGGCACCATCGAATTCAGCAAGAATGCAAAAGCCAGAATTGAACAGTATTGTCCAAATGTGCTGGCTCGCCAATTTGGCCTCATGTAAGGTATTCATTGTTTGTCCACTCAGAAGACTCTCAACCAACCTCCTTACACCCGCATTGTAGTGCATGATATTGAAGATTACCTCGGCATCAATACCTTTTTTTAGGATGCCAAAGCCACCTTTGAACTCGCTCAATTTGTTGATCAGTTGGGCTTATTGGAAGCCTTTTATGAATGGTGGGTTGGTTCCTATCAGTTGCTCATCCTTCAGTCCACTGGAGTCACTACTGTCGAGCTTTTCAAAATGATTAATCTAGAAGAAAAGAAGAAAAAGAAAACCCAAGCCACCGCAACTAGCTACGATGCTGTTAGAACTCGAAAGGCATCGGCCGCCACGTCTACCCTGGCGGCCAATCCTGCCTCTAAATCCAAGAAGAGAAAGACCAAGACCAAGGAAGTTGTCCCTTCAGCCTCGACCCCTCCTCCCACAGTGGTTACTTCACCAATAAGAGCCTCCACTCTTGTGGCAGTTTCTTCACTAGCATCTCTGCTCCTCCACAGAATGGTCACATCTCCACCAACAACCTTAACCATTCCTGTTACAACGATAATTACTTCTTCTTCCATATCACAGGCCATTCCTTCAACAATTCCAGCTACCTCAGAGGATCAGTGACCTAGGCCCGACCATAGGTCCTGCTCCAAGACCACCCATTGCTCCGAGCGTCAAAATAGCTCCAGTTGCTCCACCAGCTCCAACAATTCAGCCACCATCCACTAGCTCCTACAATTCGGCTACATCCACTAACTCACACAAGCAGTCCGTTTCTAAAAGAATAGGTAACTTCCATGCTAATTCTATAAAGGCTTGGGAAACCTATTTTAAACCAATTTTTTCCCTTAGCTTTCCATTAAAGACTATGCTTGGGAAACAGAAAAAGGTCTTAAAAG
The DNA here is from genome assembly GCA_003013855.2 of Liriodendron chinense. NCBI lineage: Eukaryota > Viridiplantae > Streptophyta > Magnoliopsida > Magnoliales > Magnoliaceae > Liriodendron > Liriodendron chinense. The sequence continues at coordinate 3,311,237 of ML058463.1, read as the reverse complement.
ACACGAAGAAGCTCATGAAGATTAGTGTTTAAATCAATCATGGGCGGATAAGAGAGCCCTAAATGATCTGAACTTGCCTTTTGATGAGAGATATAAGAAACCTTACTAGCCGAATCCATCGCCATTCCTGATCACGACTCGACCAATTGTCACAATTATAAAAAAAAATCCTCAGTCGATAAACAACTGATCATCATGATGGTTGTCCATTCTGATTTAGGTGGACCTCCTTCTCTCATTTTCATATGTACCTTTGTTCTTTCATGTCACTATCTTTTGATCAAAGATTCAACTGAAGGAGCATCGACGAGTCAGTCACCTGCCCTTCATTTTCGTGAACGATCTATTATAAGTACTCAAACGGCTAGTAATGAGCCGATGCCTATAGATGAGGCAGCCAAAGGGGCGTTAGGTGACCACCCATCCATGACTCATCCGACCGATCAAGCTATTGTAGGCGAATTAATAATTGCAGACGAACTAACGCCCATGGATGAATCGGCCGAAGAAATGCAAGTCAATCATCCTTCTGAAGTACATACTACTGAGTAAGGAGTCATGGGTGACACAACAACTACTGATGAAGTTATGCCTACAAATGAGTTGGTTGGTCCCTGTTGAGCTCTTAATTGTGCATATTCTAACCCCAATTCATCACTCATTATGCAAGATTTTCATGATTTAAAGACTAATCAAATACATGTTTTGCGATTGTAGGATTGAGAGTGACTTGGTTCAATTGGTGACCAAAATGGCACATTTAGGAGCCTTGGATGAAGGCCCAAGGTGGACCAAAGAATGATGAAGAAAGAGAGGAGGATGAGGAAGAAAGAAGGAAAGAAAAGAAAGAAGAAATAAGGCAGAAAATGGGGTCCGACCGGTCAAGACCGGTCGGCCAACACTACTGCATAGTACAGAAGCTGCTAGAACAGGCCCCGACAGGTCTTGACCGGTCGGCCAGCCCTATCTGACCGGTCTTGACCGGTCGGCCATGTAAATTTCAGCTTCCAAATTCCAGACAGCAGGCCATTCCCGTTTCTGGTTTTTTGGACCAGTTTTTTGGGCCGATCTTGATGATATTTGGAAATCCAATACATCCATGTCAAAGAGGAGCTCGACGCCGAACTAACCGAAGTGGTTTCGTGTCGATCGGAGCTACGGATTGATCGTGGTGGCCAAAACAATACGAACTGTTCAGAAAGTTCCAGATTTCGCTACTCCACTCTGGGCCGGTCCAGGTGACCCATCATTGATGATATGAAGAATCTACTTTGACCATCTTTTATATCACATCCATATATGAATAACCACAAAAGTTTCAGATAAAAAAGATGTGTGGTTTGATCGTACCGGTTGAAGAAAGATGGACCATCCAGAAAGATCCAACTGCGCAGAGTTTATAAAAGCCCTAAGTGTTCTAATTTTTGGACCATATTCTGGGATTGTTTTGGACAATCTAATCCGTCTATCATGTATAGGAGGAAGTTTTCTACCAATGTTCAAAATTTGGGATCAATCCGACATCTGTACACTCCGGACCGTTGAAAGCAAGATGACTGGTTCTGAAGGTACCCGAAGTGCGCGATTTTGAGAGGCGGTCGGTGATATGATTGGTGGGCCCATTCATAGGATAATCTTGGAAATCTAAATCATCTATGAGGAAGATCACATTACAAGGAAGCTACAAATCAAATTTGAAGGCAATCCGACCATTGGTTAAGCCGTACCAAGCGAAACAAATTCTGCTATGTTGCTGTACTATTGCTGCACTATAAAAGGAGGTGCTCTCTTCTATTCCAGGGAACCAAGGACGTGGGGAGCAAGGAGTTCAAGTCATAGGAGGCTTCCTAGCCTCCTCCAGTTAGTTTTTCTTCCTTTTCTTAGTTCTAGTTTTATTTTTAATATACTTTTTATTAGCTAATCTCTTAGCTAGAGCTAAGAGGTGAACCTTATAGCTTTCTTAGATTGTTTAATTCGTTTAAGTTGGTTTTCAAGTTGGAATTCATGATTATGAACTATGGTTTGAAGTTTATACAAGCTTTAAGTAGTTTTTCTTAGTCTTATGATGACTCATGGATGTTTGGGAGAATTACTTAAATTCTTAATTGGTTTGCATCAGTCTAGACCTGTATGATCCGAGGAATTGGAGTGCACTCTAGGACTATGATCTTCATGTGGGGACTTCCTACCAAAGTTCTACTTTTCTGAATTCCTGTAATATGTATGGATTGTGCATGTGATTTGAATTAAGTTCAAATCATGATCTAGCCTTGTCTTGTGACAGGACTTGAGGATGGTTATGATTGTGAACTGAACCTTTTGGAATGGGGAATGACCTGTGCAATTGAGCATGCTCAGCTCAGCCTACATTGATTGAATCCTATGCATTGAACTTACATATGACAGATTGTTTGGTTTAACAGCTTCTATCATCCGAATAGATAGATCTTAATATCGATTCTAGTTGAGAAAGTGAGAAACCATAGCGAATTATGCATCTAAGGAGAGCTATAAGTGGATCCTTGATGCTCTAGTTATCTTTCCATTATCAGATTTTCTATTTTATGTTCAAAACCAATTTCACAAACCTCTTTGATTCTAGTTATTAAGATAGTTGGAATTGTTTAGTTCCTTCCCTGTGGATCGACCTCGGTCTTACTGAGATTATTACTACATCGCAGCCTTGCACTTGAGGCGAGTGAACAGTCCCACTTAACACCCGAATACTTTTGATAACCTACTCCCTTCTTCCGAAGTTGCAGAAATAGTGGTCGATCTCACAGAACCTACCTCATCGGTTGGGCAATCCCTTGCACCAACGGTTGTCTTGGAGCAAGAAAGTGAGGACGTGGCTCATGGAGGAATGGTGAGTCCCGCTACAATCATTGTCCAACCTTCCCCATAGAAGACTTTACCACAAGTCTGCCCTACACCTACCCAATCTTCAGCGCCATCATTAGCATCTCTTTCTGCCTCAACTCTGTGACGCTACTTGATTCTTTCTCTGGAAGATGAAGACACTCTGTTCCACCCAGAATCTGTTGATCCTTCGCCGAGTCAAGCTCAAGAATCTGGGCCGACTAAAATTCCTTCTGCTCCACCTGTTCCTGGGCTAGAAGCATCGAGCAATTTAGAAGAAGACCCCTTTCTATTGAGGATATCCTCCATTCTCTCGATCAGGCCCTTGATAACGAAATCGCCATAACCGAATCTCTCGTCTTTCTGGTTGAGCTTCAACAACTTCAAGAAGATATCTGGGCATTAGTGCATTCTTATGCAGTGGAATCCACAACAATGACGATCTCACGACCAAGCTCTTGGAACTTATGAAATTCCTGGATTTCTTGAGAGAATCATGTGAGCTTATGTCCAGTGTTGAGCACCTTGAAACTGCTCAAACGAGTGCTAATTCTCAAGTGAATGAAGCTAAAATAGCCAGGGAAAAATTGTCAATCGAGCATAAGGACCTTCCTTTCTTCAAACTCTCTAATTGGGTTTCTAAATCAATGATCCTCTGAGATATCGATCAATCTTCTGGCCATGATTGCCCAATCACAGGCCCAATCAGTCAAGGAGACCAGACACTCGGCCATGAAGCAACAAAGGATGCTGGCAAAAAAGAGAGAACGTCAATAGAGAGTTAGAGAAGTTCTCGCCCGCTTTTCTTCCTTTGACTTTTGAATTACTTATCTTGTACTTGTAATCTTCTTGTCAAATGACATAAAGAGTCGATCCTTCTGAATGTGTACTTTGATATTTTGGCTTCTCTTCTCCCTTCTCTTTCCCTTTCTCATTGCTTATGCATACCTATTAGACTTCCCATGAATGTTGACGTGGCACGCAAGGTTAAAAGAGCCATGCATAATGCTCACGAAAACGATTCCATAACTATCATGCATCCCAATTCTTCAAAAAAATGAGGCGTCCCACTTCTCCATCCACCACGGACATTCGGCCAAACGCGTGGACCCTTCATCTCCTATAAAATTGTTACTTTGCCAGGGTTTTTCACATGTCTCAATCCTTTCTTACTTCTCATGTGTCTTGTACTTTGTATCCAACTCAACACATCCATGGATTTTGAGAAAAATCCCTCTCAACTCCTTAATTAGGCCAAAGCCTTTCTAAAGGAGATCTTTGATTTTGGCCTTTCAGACTACAGCCAATCATCTCTCCGGTTCAACATTGGAGCTTTCCTCTGCAGCATCCCCAAATTCGCTGCCAATGCTAAACTTCTTGAAGAAGTTTTGGAAGTTCTTAGAGAGTTGCAGCATCTTGGAGAGATGTACTTTCGTCTCGAATTTGAGATTCAACTGGTCATGGACTTACCAATGGCAGGCAGTCAACTATGTGCGAGGATGTAAACTCGTGGGCCTTATCTTATCAACGGGAGTGGGATGAAAGGCTCCGTAAGAATCGCATCAATTACTTTAACAGGACCATACTGAGAGTGCTTCAGGCCTAACGTGCAAAAATTATGGCCGATATTGAGGAAAAGAATAAGTCTTTCACTCCAGAGGACCCTACTACCCCGGACGATCTCATACTCTTCTTAGACAACCAGATCACTGACTACCAAGCTCGCACCCACGTTAGTATCGAAAATAAACGCGAAGCGGAGCATGAAGTTTCCAGGACAGGTTCTTGCATAGAACAAGTCCTGACTTTTCTGCCCATCTTCATGAAGGTGCTGCAATGGAGGCTAAAAAAGGAGACTTCGGAGGCTGAGAGGAAACGTGTCATTCGCTGCTTTGAAGAACTTAAGAAGGCACATGCTTAGGATTCTTATTGGTTGGGCCTCTTTTATGCTTATTTTCTTTTCATGTATTTAGTTATTCAGTCAATAGGGTCATTTTTTTCTTTTCGTCTTTGTTCGCTCGCCTCAAGTGCAACGCTGCGATATAGTAATAATTCTCGGTAAGACCGAGGTCGATTCACAGGGAAAGAGGTAAAAAATTCCAACTACTCTAATAACTGAAATCTAAGAAGTTTAGGAAAAACAATTTTTAAGAACTAAACATAAACAGGAAAAATCTGAGATTATGAAAAGGAGAACTACGGCTTTTGAGGATCCACTTGTAGCAATCCCATGTTAATTCATTCATCCAAGCATAAAACACAACTACATTCGAAGTTCTATCTCTCATTTAGTTGGAAGATAAAGCATTCAAGCACATACAATCCCACTTAAGTTAAGAAATTAAGTTCTAGTCCTATTTGAGCACATAGACTTCAAATATGTAGCCTTCGGAGTAACAGTCATGCCGAGAGACTATGACATGCTCAAGGGTTACCACAATTCGAATCAAATTAATCCCAACATGGCAATCTCAGAGAATTGCAAGGAACTCATGTCCGGAGTACATGAACTCCCATAAAACTTCTAAAAAAACCAACTTTATTCAAACTAGAACATTCAAAATCCAAACTTGAAGTAAAGGTACTTGAATCAAAATGAATTAAATATGAAACTAGCCACAAGCTTCACCTCTTAGCCTTAGTTAAAAGGTTAACTAGAAGAAAGCATTAAAACTAGAAACAAGAACTAGAAGAAGAAGAAAACTAGTTATAGGAGGCTAGGAAGCCTCCTAGGTCTTGATCTCTTTGCTCCCCATGTTGCTAGATGCCCTAGGAATGAAGTGGAGGAGCCCTTTTATAGCTTTCAAGCCTCATCAACGTAGAATATTCCAGAATTTGCGTAAAACTTACGCACTTGCGTAGAGAAAATCGGACAGATTTGGAAGTCTCTGGACTGGGCGCATTGTCGATTGATCTCTTGAGTTGAGCGATTGATCGCTTATTCCGAGCGATTGATCTCAGGTGGCCGGGTGATTGATCGCTGGGTGCAATAAGTGTCCAACGAGTTTCAGCAACAAATCTTAAAAAATCTGGGCTTTTTATGGCTCGTGCGATTGATCTACAAGCTCCGTCGATCAATCGCTCAGGCTGGGAGATCAATCTCTCAGGCTGATTTTTATTCTTTTCTTTTCTTCTTCTTGCTTATTTTATTTGATCTTCAATGCACATTAAGAGGGTCTTTTATCATCAATTTGGTGAAGTGTCTTCCTTACTCCTACAATCACAAAAGCATGCGTTAGATAAGTCTTTAAACATAAAAGTCATGCATAATGTGTGATGAATTGGGGTTAGATTATGCACAATTCTGATCTCAACACACCCCCCAACCAGCATTTTGCTAACCCCGAGCAAAACATGTGTGAAACAAATTCAACTTTCCAAAATTCAACTCTCCTTCAGAAATTATGCTTCTATACATTCCAAGACATACAAGTGCAAAAATCAGAGAAACTGGGTGATAGAAGCTGAAACCTTAAACTCTAAAACATAATAGGTGTTCATATAGAATCCCCGCTGATTGATTGATAAATAGAAAAACTTGAACAAACTCAACCTAGTGTGTATAGTGAATGTTCATCTCATGAGTTTCTGGGATTATCTTCTTCATAGATCAACTAAACTATGGATCTAAAGGTGTACAGATCAACAACAAGCGTATGACAAGGAATTTGCCTTACCGTCCTTCCGACGACTTTCACACCATGTCCTATTTCCAGCTTTGGTTACGGGTAGACCATCCCCTGGTTGGTAATAGATAGCCCTTTTTGGAATTTTCCACCATATTTTCTTTCCTTATTTCCTTTTCATACACATTAGATAGGATTTTTAGAAATCCATATCTTTCGTTATTTTTCCATGGACAAGGATGGACAAAGTACCCCTGACTTGGTTCCTCAACACCTTAAAATCTAAGCCTAGCCAATCCACAAATCTACATAATCCTTTCAAACTATGAGAATTATGTAACGTGAACTAGGTGCAGAAGTGTTCAAATTTTCTATCAATCAAATAAATAGGGAAATTCACATATAAAACCATTATATCAAAGGTAGTTCTCGACTTGCAACATCACTCACTTCGTATCTCTTTTTCTTATACTTGTATCATCCTGAATATATAGAAACAAAGTTTTTTAAAAGAGTTTTGAATTTTCAGAAAAAAATTGAAAAATCTTCTACATAATTTTGCTCGAAATGTCACAAAAATTAGCTAGATTCATCTAAGAAATCTCACCCCCAACCAAAATCTTACATTATCCTCAATGTAACAAGATATGCAATAAGCATGACATGAGAGTAATGACATAAAATAAAGGAGAATAAGAACGAGAGTACCTGGGGTAGCAAGTTGATCAATTCTAGCATCTTCCATTGTCTCGAGGAGACTTATTCAATCCTAATTGCAGAAAAATATATCATAACCTACCTACCTACCTTTGATTAGTCCGATCGACTACATAATCAAATTTGAGCAGGATCTTCATAAATTTCAATAAATTTCTCATGAGGACCATCCAAAGTCCTGCTTGACAGTAGGCATGTGTGCTTGTCATCATTGAAGTCCAATCGTATTGTGCACCACATGCATGAAAGGAGGAGATAAGGGCAGCAAAAAGATCTTCTCAAATTCTGATAGGGGTTATGATTGATTAAAAACTGGGTCCTCCCAATTAGAATTTCCAATAGACTAAAGGACTCATGATGGTGGAGAGACATTCATCAAGTTTTCAATGGTTAAAGTTATCTCCTTCACAATTTTAAAATTGCATAGTGTTTCCACATACAATGGTAAAGAGTGTAAATCAGTGGCATGGTGTTCTTCAGGCACCGACACTGTGTCTAACAAACTATCCAACTCCTTAATTATCTCATTATCAAGATCATCGGAGTGGGCCAAGCATTCCTCTAGTAAATTGAGGCAGTCGGATGAAGGATCGTGATCTTGCTTAAGTGAGTGCAAAAATTCAATTTCGATGGTGAGGGACTCACCCTCCATGGAGTGGAATTCTTTCAAATTAGGTTCTTCATAACTAGTATGAGGTACCAAGTCAGAAGTATGCAAAGCATTAGCAATCTCTTGAATAATGGGGTTGTTTGAATTTTCAAAGTGAGCCAAGCATTCAACTAAAGAATCTGAATTTTCACTCATGAGTGTCTCATTCTCCACATTAAAATTAAGCATGTCAACTTGGTGGAGTGACTCAAAAATATCAACCTCGACAATCTCTCTAGCATGCATATCCTCTAAAGACTCATAATCTTATGCCCTTGGGAGAAAAGAAACCATAGGTTCATAAGCATCCACTAAACCCTCATTGTAAGTAACCCCACTATCGCTTTCAGATTTAATGGATTCCTCGGGTTCGTCAACCATCATTGAAATCTCTTTATCATTAAGTTCAAAGCATCTAAAAGAGATTGTGGACTTACCATAATTGATGATAACATTGGGATCATCGAAATCAATCTCCTCTAAAAGTTTACTCATTATATCCTAAGAAGGTGGGACTTAGGTAGCCCCATTATCACGCCCTGAAATTCAGAACTCGAGTACGGTGACCCAAAGCCCGAGTTCCAGGGTGTGAATTTAAAATTCAAGCATAACTTTAGAGAAATTTCATTCCACACACCATAATATTAACTAAACTAAGGTACTTTATTTATCATAACTTAAATCTCAAACAGTAAATTAAATTAAACAACTACATTTACTCTACGAATTAATTAAGTCTACTAAAGTCTGTTTATCAACTTTAAAGAGAAATAAATTAAACGACCTAATCTAAAATAAAGCTTCTAATAGAAGTAGCTTGTCTAGATATTCCACTTCAGCTTCTTCTTCTTCCTCCCGAAATCCTGCAGGAACTGTGGTGATTTTGGTGAGCTAAAGCCCATTGAAGTCATTTCCATCACAGGTAATATTTCAGTTAATAAGAGATAGGATTCGAATCATCAACGGATAGAATTGTATGAAATAGACGATGATGAGGTTATGATTGATACACTTTATGATTTATTATAAATAGAACATGATTATCATGATGTCATGTATGTTATGATAATGTGAGAGCAATAAACGTCTAGGAACTCGCTGCCACTGAACATTAGGAACCTGTCGCAAATCAACCATGCTCACCTAACTGGTATAGCGAAGTGGCAAATCAACCATGCATGCTAGTGGACAAATCAACCATGCACTTCTGATCTAACCGAGCAAATCAACCATGCTCAATAAGTGAAACAATCAGAACTCGCTGCCACTGAACATTGGGAACGTGTCGCAAATCAACCATGCTCACCTAACTGGTACAGTGAGGCGGCAAATCAACCATACACGCCAGGAGTCAAATCAACCATACTCCTGTTCTGTCGTAGTGTATAAATGTATGCACATGTCATGAGTTTATGGAAGCATTCATCAAGCACATAATGCAATTCATTACTCAATCAAATTACACCATGCATGCATTAACTTCATTAAGGGTCTCTTTATTAAACCCTAAGTAAGGGTCTATTAGGAAGTGTAATATCAATACTACGTAGAATTTGAATAATACTTCATCTACCTAGGGCTGTACACCATTGACATTAAAGATAGGAAATCTAAGTCGAATGTATTCTAAGATTTCAATTTTGTACGATAAGAAATAAAAATCGAGAAAGAATTGACAAGAAAGTAAATACTGTAAGAGATTCTTAAAAATAGGAACTAAAATTGAATCCCTTACTTAGGATCAAGTATATGACTCTAAGTTAAATTTAGAAAGAGATCGAGGGATGGACCTTTACCTACGAACCATGTTGAAGGATAACCTGGAAATTGAAAATCATACCTGGGAAGAAAACAAATTAAATGGAAGAGGCATTAACTAGAAATTTCTATGATGAATCACTCACCGGTTCGTCGATCCCTAGGTTTCAAATAATCTTAGCTCGAATCCGAGTTGACTCAGTGAGTTGACTCGACTTAGAGAAGAAAACTCTTCTTCTTTCTCTCTCCTTCCTTCTTCTTTCTTCTTTGGCCCGGGATGCTGTCCCAGCAGCAACAGTAGGAGCAGTAGCAACAACAACGTAGAAGACGTTACCTCTCTCTCTCTCTCTCTCTCTCTCTCTCTCTCTCTACCCGCACTCTCACTCTCTCTACCCGAACTCTCTCTCTCTGCATTTTTCTTGGGAGGCAAGGACATCTAAGGTGGGTTTATATAACCCCTCAAGTCGGTTGGACGATCGCCGTTTGCAAAAGAACTCACGGACGAGATTTGAGATGGAATGGGAAACAACTACTTTCGGAGATGCTTAGCGCATACGGCCCGTTGGAGATCTAGTTGGGGTCCACACGAAGATCTGGAAGGAATCTGGACAGTCCATGCAATGTAGATTCGGTGATCTTGAGGTTCTTTGATTTGGACGGTGGTTTGAGGAGGATCGAATACTCGGCTGATGAGAGAAAAATTTGAGATGAATTATTACGTGATGGAAATAAAATGGATGGACGGCTTGGATGTACCCATGAGGTTCGTTTTGATGGTCGTGCGGACGCCCACAACTGGCAGTGAGCAGATGCTATTACCGCGTCCGCTGGAGAGTCGGGATGAAGACGATCTTGCTATTTTTTTTGTTGTTACGTGCGCCGCACGTAACATAACGTAGTGCTCCACATTGCAAATGGGGTCCACTTACAGTGGATTGAGATAATTTTCCTCCGTCCATTAGGACGGTAACATAATTTCAACCATTGCCAAGGAAGTTGAGGTAAATCCGAGTTAAGGTGGCCCACTTATTGCTCGATTTTTTATTAGAGCATTTTTAGGATGATCGGAGGGCTAAAATTCGATGTGTATGGCTAAAATGTGCTATAAAACTCGTATATTAAGTTTTGTATGAAAGTGACTGTTAGAAATTATAATACTTAAAAATGGTGGCGTTACTTAAGTTTGACTTAATGGCATTTTCGTAATTATTGTAAATTTGCGAGTTTTGTAAAGTCTAACACTTCTACACTATTCTAGGGTTTATTTTGAGCAACTTTGATAAAGTGACCCTACCTTAATTCTATACGGATGATTTATTATTAATTTATCAATATTAACAGTCATTTAATTTATTAAAGAATTAACTAAATTATAATTTAAATGATTCTAAAAAATCTTAGAGTGTTATAAACACACCTGAGGAGGTTCATAGGGTTGGGAAATCAATGATCTTAGCATATGCCTGGTGACGGACAAGATGTACGGATCAGATTTATGGACAGACATGTGTACAGGACGATGTAAAAATCGTACGGCGGATCTATGTTGATCGTGTAATTCGAAATCGAAGTGGAACGGCTAGATATTCCAGTTTACCAATGATGGATCATTCTAACGGTCAGTCTATTGACTTAACTAAGTACACTAAACTTTTCAGAAGCCTAAAAAGTTGTCTGGATATGTATAAAAGTGTATATGTATGTGTATGCGTGTGAACAACATGGCCTAGCATTTAATTTCTCACATGTGAACACGCACTCGTGTATTTACTCGTGCGCCCAAATTTTCAGGATATTACATTCTGTCACGCCCTGAAATTTGGAACTCAAGTACGGTGACCCAAAGCCCGAGTTCCAGGGTGTGAATTTAAAATTCAAGTATAACTTTAGAGAAATTTCATTCCACACACCACAATATTAACTAAATTAAGGTACTTTATTTATCATAGTTTAAATCTCAAACTATAAATTAAATTAAACAACTACTATCTACTCTACGAATTAATTAAGTCTACTAAAGTTTGTTTACATCAACTTTAAAGGGAAATAAATTAAACGACCTAATCTAAAATAAAACTTCTATTAGAAGTAGCCGTCTAGATATTCCGCTTTAGCTGCTTCTTCTTCCTCCTGAAATCCTGCAGGAACTATGGTGATTTTGGTGAGTTAAAGCTCAGTGAGGTCATTTCCATCACAGGTATAATAAGAGATATGATTCGAATCATCAACGGATAAAATTGTATGAAATATACGAGGATGAGGTTATGATTGATACACTTTATGATTTATTATAAATGGAACATGATTATCATGATCTCATGTATGTTATGATACGTGTGAGAGCAATAAACGTCTAGGAACTCGCTGCCACTGAACATTAGGAACCTGTCCCGAATCAACCATGCTTACCTAACCGGTACAACGAGGCGGCAAATCAACCATGCATGCCAGTGGGCAAATCAACCATGCACCACCTATCCAACAAAGCAAATCAACCATGTTCAATAAGTGAAACTGACCAGAACTTACTGCCACTGAACATTAGGAACTTGTCGCAAATCAACCATGCTCACCTAACCGGTACAGCGAGGCGGCAAATCAACCATGCATGCCAACGAGCAAATCAACCATACTGCTGTTCTGTCATAGTGTATAAATGTATGCACATGTCGTGAGTTTATGGAAGCATTCATAAACTTATAATGTAATTCATTACTCAATCAAATCACACCATGAATCATTAACTTCGTTAGGGGTCTCTTTATTTAAACCCTAAGTAAGTGTCTATTAGGAAGTGTAAGTCAATACTACGTAGAATTTGGATAATACTTAATCTACCTAGGGCTGTACGCCATTGACATTAAAGATAGAAAATCTAAGTCAAATGTATTCTAAGATTTTAATTTTGTACAACAAGAAATAAAAATTGAGAAAGAATTGACAAGAAAGCAAATAGTGCAGGAGATTCTTAAAAGTAGGAACTAAAATTGAATCCCTTACCTAGGATCAAGTATATGACTCTAAGTTAAATTTAGAAAGAGATCGAGGGATGTTTCGTTATCTACGAATCATGTTGAAGAATAACATGGAAATTGGAAATCATACTTGGGAAGAAAATAAATTAAATGGAAGAGGCATTAACTAGAAATTTCTATGATGAATCACTCACTGGTTTGTTGATCCCTAGGTTTCAAATAGTCTTGGCTCGAATCGGGGTTGACTCAGTGAGTCAACTTGGCTCAGAGAAGAAAACTCTTCTTCTTTCTCTCTCCTTCCTTCTTCTTTCTTCTTCTTCTTTGGCCCGGGATGCTGTCCCAGTAATAGTAGTAGCAGCAGCAGCATCTGCAACGTAGAAGACGTTACCTCTCTCTCTCCCTCTCTCTCTCTTTACCCGCACTCTCACTCTCTCTACCCGAACTCTCTCGCGCTCTCTCTCTCTCCACGTTTTTCTGGGGAGGCAGGGACATCTAAGGTCGGTTTATACAACCTCTCAAGTTGGTTGGATGATCAGTGTTCGCAAAAGAACTCACAGACGAGATTTGAGATGGAATGGGAAACAACTACTTTCCGGAGATGCTTAGCGCATGCGGCCCGTTGGAGATCTAGTTGGGGTCCACACGAAGATCTGGAAGGAATCTGGACAGTCCATGCAATGTAGATTCGGTGATCTTGAGGTTCTTTGATTTGGACGGTGGTTTGAGGAGGATCGAATACTCGGCTGATGAGAGAAAAATTTGAGATGAATTATTACGTGATGGAAATAAAATGGATGGACGGCTTGGATGTACCCATGAGGTTCGTTTTGATGGTCGTGCGGACCCCCACAACTGGTAGTGAGCGGACGCTGTTACCGCATCCGTTGGAGAGTCGGGATGAAGACGATCTTGCTATTTTTTTTTGTTACGTGCGCTGCACGTAACATAACGTAGTGCTCCACATTGCAAACGGGGTCCACTTGCAGTGGAGTGAGATAATTTCCTCCGTCCATTAGGATGGTAACATAATTTCAACCATTGCCAAGGAAGTTGAGGTAAATCCGAGTTAAGGTGGCCCACTTATGGCCCGATTTCTAATTAGGGCATTTGTAGGATGATCGGAGGGCGAAAATTCGACGTGTACGACTAAAATGTGCTATAAAACTCATATATTAAGTTTTATGTGAAAGTGAACGTAAGAAATTATAACACTTAAAAATGGTGGTGTAACTTAAGTTTAACTAATGGAATTTTCATAATTATTGTAAATTTGCGAGTTTTGTAAAATCTAACACTTCTATACTATTCCAGGGTTTATTTTGAGCAACTTTAATAAAGGGGTCCCTTAGTTCCATACGGATAATTTATTATTAATTTATCAATATTAACAGTCGTTTAATTTATTAAATAATTAACTAAATTATAATTTAAATGATTCTAAAAAATCCTAGAGTGCTATAAACACACTTGAGGAGGTTCATAGGGTTGGGAAATCAATGATCTTAGCATATGCCTGGTGACAGACAAGATGTACGGATCAGATTTATGGACAGACATGTGTACAGGACGATGTGAAGATCGTACGGCGGATTTACGTTGATCGTGTAATTCAAAATCGAAGTGGACGGCTAGATATTCCAGTTTACCAATGATGGATCATTCTAACGGTCAGTCTATTAACTTAACTAAGTACACTAAACTTTTCAGAAGCCTAAAAAGTTGTCTGGATATGTATAAAAGTGTATATGTGTGTGTATGCATGTGAACAACATGGCCTAGCATTTAATTTCTCACATGTGAACACGCACTCGTGTATTTACTCGTGCGCCCAAATTTTCGGGATATTACATTCTGTCACGCCATGAAATTCGAAACTCACGTACGATGACCTAAAGCCCGAGTTCCAGGGTGTGAATTTAAAATTCAAGCATAACTTTAGAGAAATTTCATTCCACACACCACAATATTAACTAAATTAAGGTACTTTATTTATCATAGTTTAAATCTCAAACTATAAATTAAATTAAACAACTACATCTACTCTACGAATTAATTAAGTCTACTAAAGTCTGTTTACATCAACTTTAAAGGGAAACAAATTAAACGACCTAATCTAAAATAAAACTTCTATTAGAAGTAGCCGTTTAGATATTCCGCTTTAGCTGCTTCTTCTTCCTCCTGAAATCCTGCAGGAACTATGGTGATTTTGGTGAGCTAAAGCCCAGTGAGGTCATTTCCATCACAGGTAATATTCCAATTAATAAGAGATAGAATTCAAATCATCAACAGATAGAATTGTATGAAATATACTGAGGATGAGGTTATGATTGATACACTTTATGATTTATTATAAATGGAATATGATTATCATGATATCATGTATGTTATGATACGTGTGAGAGCAATAAACGTCTAGGAACTTCTCTGCCACTGAATATTAGGAACCTGTCGCAAATCAACCATGCTTACCTAATCGGTACAACGAGGCGGCAAATCAACCATGCACGCCAGTGGGCAAATCAACCATGCACCACGTATCCAACCGAGCAAATCAACCATGCTCAATAAATGAAACGACCAGAACTCACTGCCACTGAACATTAGGAACCTGTTGCAAATCAACCATGCTCACCTAATCGGTACAGCGAGGCGGCAAATCAACCATGCACGCCAGGAGTCAAATCAACCATACTCCTATTTTGTCGTAGTGTATAAATGTATGCACATGTCATGAGTTTATGGAAGCATTCATCAAGCACATAATGCAATTCATTACTTAATCAAATTACACCATGCATGCATTAACTTCGTTAGGGGTCTCTTTATTTAAACCCGAAGTAAGTGTCTATTAGGAAGTACTGCACATAAATATTGAATTTCAATGAAGAAAAGCACCCATTTTTACTGTCAAGCAGGACTTTGGATGGTCCTCATGAGAAATTTATTGAAATTTATGAAGATCGTGCTCAAATTTGATCATGTAGTCGATCAGATTAATCAAAGGTAGGTAGGTAGGTTAGGATCTATTTTCCTTTAATTAGGATTGAATAAGTCTCATTGAGACAATGGAAAGATGTTAGAATTGATCAACTTACTACCCCAGGTACTCTCTTTCTCACTCTCTTTTTTCTTATGTAAGATTTTGGAAGATGTGATTACTCTTATGTCATTCTTATTACATATCTTATTACAATGAGGACAATGTAAGATTTTAGTTGGGGGTGAGATTCCTAAGATGAATTTACTAGCTTTTGTGACATTTCGAGCAATTATGTAAAAAAAATTTGAATTTTCTGAAAATTCAAAACTCTTTTAGAAAACTTTGTTTCTATGCATTCGGGATGATGCGAGTATAAGAAAAGGAGATACAAAGTGCGTGATGTTGGAAGTTTTGAACTACCTTTAATATAATGGTTTTATATGTGAATTCCCTTATTTATATGATTGATAGAATGTTTGAACACTTGTGCACCTAGTTCACATTACACGATTCTCATGGTTTGAAAGGATTATGTAGATTTGTGGATTGGCTAGGCTTAGATTTAAAGTGTTGGGGAACCAAGTCGGGGTACTTTGTCCATCCTTGTCCATGGGAAAATAACGAAAGATATGAATTTCTAAAAATCCTATCTAATGTGTATGAAAAGAAAAGAAGGAAAGAAAATATGGGTTTGATTGAGAATATGGTGGAAAATTCTGAAAATGGTTACCTATTACCAACCGGGGGATGGTCTACCCATAACCAAAGCCGAAAATGGAACGTAGTGTGATAGCTGTCGGAAGGACGGTAAGGTAAATTTCTGTCATAAGCTTGTTGTTGATCTGTACACTTTTAGATCCATAGTTTAGTTGATCTATGAAGAAGATAATTCCGGAAACTCATGAGATGGTCATTCACTATACACACTAGGTTGAATTTGTTCAAGTTCTTCAATTTATTAATCAATCAGCAGGAATTCTAAATGAACACTTATTATGTTTTGAGAGTTTAAGGTTTCAGCTTCTATTACCCAGTTTCTCTGATTTTTACACTTGTATGTCTTGGAATGTATAAAAGCATAGTTTCTGAAGGAGAGTTTGGTTTTAGAGATTTGAACTTATTTCACGCATGTTTCGCTCGGGACTAGCAAAAAACTGGTTAGGGAGTGTGTTAAGCTATGAATATTACATATTCTAATCCATTTTCATCATCACATTCTGCATGATTTTCATATTTAGAGACTAATCTAATACATATTTTTGTGATTGTAGGAATGAGAGGGAAACTTCACCCATTCATGGTTAAAAGAGTCACTTTGTATGCATTGAAGATCAATAAAAACAAGTACCAAAAGGTGGAGGAAAGAAGAAGAAAGAAAGAGGAGAAAAAGAAAAAAATATGAAAAAATATTTCTAAGAAGATCGGTTGCCAAAAAGGTCTCCAGACAGGTCTACACCAGTCCAAAAATACAATTCTTGCTGGATCATTTTTGTGATTCTTAAACCGGTCTAAGGTGCTCCAGAAACTTCGATTTTCAATTCCAAGTTTCCAAATTGCGGAAGGACTTCGCGGATTCTCGAAGTTTCCAAGTTGGTGAGGGATTTCTTTTATAAAAGGCCACCTCCACTCCCTTCCTAAGGCTTTAGCAACGTGGGGAGCAAAGAGGTCAAGACCTAAGAGGCTTTCTAGCATCCTACAACTAGTTTTGTTCTTCTTTTAGTTCTAGTTTTTTATTTTTAATGCTTTCTTTTAGCTAACCTCTTAGTTAGAGCTAAGAGGTGAAGTTTATAGTTTGTTTCAATGCTTTAATTCGTTTGTTCAAGTACCTTTTACTTATTTATGGATTTTCAAGTTCTACTTTGAATAAAGTTTGGAATTTTAGAAGTTTTGTGAGAGTTTGTGTACTCCGGACATGAGTTCCTTACAATTCTCTGAGATTACCATGATTGGGTTGTTTGAATTCGAATTGTAGTAACCCTTTAGCATACCATAATCTCTTGGCATTGCTGTTACTCCGAAGGGTATAAGTTCAAGTTCTATGTGCTTTATTAGAACTAAAATCTGATTTTCAGATTTAAGCTGGACTATTTGTGCTTGAATGTTATATCCTCCAATTAGATGAGAGATATGACTTTGATTCTAATTGTGTTGTGCTTGGATGAATGGATTGGTATTGAACTACTAAAAGTGGATCCTTGATGCTCTAGTTCTTGTTATTTTCAGATTTTCCTATTTTATGTGAAAAACTATTTTCCTAAACTTCTTAGATTCTAGTTATTAGAGTAGTTGGAATTGTTTACTTCTTTCCCTGTGGATCAACCTCGGTCTTACCGAGAATTATTACTACATCGCAGCTTGCACTTGAGGCGAGTGAACAACCCCTATGAGATAAATATAATATAATCTATGGAAGAAGGGAGTTTTTTCAACCTAATTTACCGAAAGTTTGGAGACATGTTTGGCATACTCGAAGGATAAATTCAATTTAATTATTAATGAGGCCTTGGAAGTGCCAATTTCTGAAAGTTTACTTGACAAGTCACCAATTTTTTATTTACACAAATTTATTATGTAGGAATTGGAAGAATTGGTGTTTGATTTGCTTACAAAGAGGCCAAATTTTGAAAGTTTAGAGGTTGAGGACCTACTTTAACCTACACAAAAGTCTGAGAAGGAGGATGACGTGAAGGGTCCAAATCTGAAAACCTCCTCCCCTGAGGTCTCCTACACTCTAGAGGAGTGTTTGGCTTATTTTGAAGATTGGGATGATCCCATGATTAAGAATATAGTGCATGCCTTAAGGGAGACCCCTCTGGTACCTAAAAAGCTTCTTTCCACAGAGTGCCAAACTGAAATATCAATTGTGGAAGCATGGTGAAAGTTGATTATGTGGAGACCATCCCAAATTATGTAGATGAAGTGATTGAAGTCTCCACATCTCTTTGGTTTGTTCAAGTTGAAGAACACCACTTCTGGGATGACCCATATTTGACAAATTTTTGCCCAGACAAGATGGAATGGAGATCCATATTCACTAATTCCCAACCAATGTAATTCTCCTTTCCTATTACATGTGACAACATTATTGAGAAACCCACTGGAAATTTTCAGCAGGATTTTCAATGGGTTAAAATTATTGATGTCACCAATGTACTTTCCAAAGCGGGATGGTGGATAGTTTTACTAAAAAATCTGTTACACCACTTGATGATCTTGCTCAACTTTGTTCTTTTGGACGTTATCATAATATGATTGATCTCCTAGTCCGATGGAGATTTTCTTTTTAAAAGGATAGATTAGGTTTTGTTTATTGCTTTAAGTAGAATTAGGTTTGTTTGTTTTCCGTTTTAGGTTTATTGCTTTAGTAGATTTAGATGTCGGAGGCAGATTCCCATGATCGACTCTCTCAGCTACTCTCGTTCTCACCCTCTTTTATTTTTATCATTACTCTCATGTTATTGTTCATTGCATATTTTTTTCACATTGGGGACAATGCAAGATGTTGGGGGGGGGGGGGGGGGGGGGGGGGGGGGGGGGATTCGTAGATGAATATTGTATTTTGTTATATTTCGAGCAATGTTTATAGAAAGTTTTCAATTTTTCTGAAAATTCAAAACTCTTTTAGAAAACTCTGTTTCTATACACTTGGGATGCTATAATTATGAAAGGATGAGAGATGAATTGATGTGACTTTGAGATTTCTGAATTATTTTAAATATATTAGTTTTTATATGAATTCCCTTATTTATATGATCGATAGAAAATTTGAACACTTTTGAGTCTAGTTCACATTATACGATTCTCATGGTTTGAAGGAATTACATACATTTGTAGATTGGTTAGACTAAAGATTTGAAGTATTAAGGATCTAAGCTGGGGAACTTTGTCCATCCTTGTTCATGTGAAATAAGAGAAAAAAAATGAAAGATATGAATTTCTAAAATCGTATCTAATATTGAAAGAAAAGTATGTTTATTCATTGAATATATGTTGTGAAAAATTCTGAAAAGGGCTACCTATTACCAACTAAGGGATGGTCTACCCGTAACCAAAGATGGAAATGGAAAGTAGTGTGAAAGCCGTCGAAGGAACGGTAAGGCAAATTCTTGTCATAGGCATTTGGTTGATCTGTACACTTTTAGATCCTTAGCTTAACTAATTTATGAAGAAGGTAATCCTGAAAATTCATAAGATGAATATTCACGATGCAAACTAGATCGTATGTGTTCGGATTCTTCTATTTGTCAATCAATCGGTGGGGATTCTATGTGAACACTTTTTATGTTTAGAGAGTTTAGGATTTAAATTTCTTATCACTAAATTTCTTTGAATTTTATGCTTGTGTCTTAAAGTTTATAGAAGTATAGTTTCTAAGAGAGAGTTGAGTTTTAGAGAAGTGATTGTTTTTGCATGTTTTACTCGAGACTAGCAAAATGCTAGTTGGGGGTGTGTTGAGCTCTTGATTTATACATAATTTAACCTAATTTCATCACATTTTATGCATGATTCCTATGATTAAAAGACTAATCTGATGCATGTTTGTGATTGTAGGAATGAGAGAGAGACTTCACTTATTTGATGGTTGAAAGAATGCTTTTAAACCCACTTGATGATGAAGGAAGATGAGCCAAAGGAATGGAAGAATGAAGCAAGGAGAGGAGAGAGAGGGAGGGAGGGAGAGAGAGAGAGAATACACCACGACCGGTCATGACCGGTCAGCCACATGGCAGGCCCCCCTCTTTTGCTTGCTGGAACAAGTCTAGACCAGTCCAACCGGTCATGACCGGTTGGCCAGTCAGCTCCGAACGATCATGACCTAGTCGGCCATGTGCAAAAATCAACAAATTCCAAGATTCCAGCAACTTGTTCTTCAAACTTCAAAATTTCATGCGTGCGTAAGTTGTTACGCACTTCTGGAAGATTTTGAGGTGGTGGAGCTTCAATGTTATAAAAGGACACTTAGGGATCGATCTAAACTCATCATAGAAGGCTTGAGAAGTCGTGGGAGGTAAAGAAGATCATTGTGGAGCGTCTGTAACTCCTCAAATTCTGATTTTAATGCTTTTTAGTAGTTTTTCATTATTTCTAGTTAAAGTATGATGATGCTCGGTTAAAACCTCTTAGCTAGGGCTAAGAGGTGAAGCTTGTAGTTAGTTCTAATATAGGATTTGTTTAATTCAAGTATATTTACTTAATGTTTAGATTTTAAGTTCTTGTTTGAATAAAGTTGGTATTTTTGGATGTTTTATGAGAGTTCATGTACTTTGAACATGAGTTCCTTGCAATTCTCTGAGATGGTCATGTTTGGATTGATTGTATTCGAATTTTAGTAACCCTAGAGCATGCCATAGTCTCTTAGCATGACTGTTACTTCGAAAGCTACATGTTTGAATTGTATGTGCTTCATTAGAACTAGAATCTTATTTTCTGACTTAAGTGGGATTGTTTGTGTTTAAATGCTTAATCTTCCAACTAGATGAGAGATAGAACTTCGAATCTAGTTGTGTTTATGCTTGGATGAATGAATTTTCATTAGACTACTACAAGTGGATCCTTAAGGCCTTAGTTCCATTAATTATCAGATTTTTCTTAAAGTTACTGTCTTACTTAATTTTTAAAATTAAATTCTAAATTTGCTGAGGATGAAATTATTACAATGATTTGAGATTGTTTACCCTAATTCACTGTGGATCAACCTCAGTCTTACCGAGAATTATTACTACATCGCAGCCTTGCACTTGAGACAAGCGAACAATCTTCGCCGCTGGATGATAAGCGAACAATCTTCGCCGCTGGATGATGTTGATGGAGATAAATAATGTACATCGTGGTACCTGAGACCACAAAGAGAGAAATCGTGAGGGGGTGCCAGTTGTGCTGGCGGAAGACCCTTTGATGCTTAAGTTAGTCAAGTTGATAGAAGGTAAGAGCTTTTGAGTGTATGTAATTGATTGTGTCTAAGATGACGTACCTAGAGATGATGCGGGAAGGTCTTCTTATATATGATAGGGATTTGTCATTCCCGGCAGCATATCTGTTCATTCTGTTTTGGGAGACGTATATGAATGAGATATCGTCTAAGATATATTTTCTGATTGGGAGAGATCCCCATTATTGTGTTTGAGATCCCATGTGTCTTGGTAATCACCGTTATCTATACATGGTGATGAGCAATGTGCTCGGTCCTATAAACATCTGGTATGCCGAGCACTCAGTGTCAATAGCCTAGGCTGCTTGGATGGAGTGACTGTTGTTCACTCGCCTCAAGTGCAAGGCTGCGATGTAGTAATAATCTCGGTACGACTGAGGTCGATCCACAGGAAAGAAGTAAACAATTCGAACTATCCTAATATCTAGAATCTTAAGAGATTTGTGAAATTAGTTTTGAACATGAAACAGAAAAATCTGATAATGAAAAGATAACTAAAGCATCAAGGATCCACTTATAGCTCTCCTTAGATGCATAATTCACTGTGATTTCTCACTTACTCAACTAGAATCGAAATTAAATTCTATCTAGCCGGATGATAGAGCGGTTATATTATCAAAGTAATCCAACACATGTGTTGTTCATCAACATGATTCCCTCAATTCAAGTTAGGACTTAAGCAAACTCAATTGCATAGGTCAATCCTAGTTCCAATAGATTAAGATCATAACCATAATAATCATCAAACCTTGTCACAAGACTTGATTATATTATGATTTGAACTTCATTCAAATCATATGAACAATCAACACTATATTCAAAATTTAGAACAAAAAGGTAGAACTTTGGTTTGAAGTTCCCACATGATGATCCAAGTCTAGAGCGTATTGAATCTAATTCCTCGGAGCGTACAAGTTTAGATCCATGCAAAATAATTAAGAACTAAAGCAATTCTTCTAAACATCCATGAGTCATCATAAGATTAAGAAAAATTGCTTAGAACTTTATTTAAACTTCTAAAAACTATTGTTCTTCAATAAATCCAACTTGAAACCAATAAAACGAATTAAAACATCTAGGTAAACTATAAATTTTACTCCTTAGCTCTAGCTAAGAGGTTAGCTAATGAAAAGTATAAAAATAAACTAGAACTAGAACTAGAAGAAGAAGAAAACTAGTTGTAGGAGGCTAGGAAGCCTCCCAAGTCTTGAATCATTTGCTCCCCACGTTGCTAGATGCCTTAGGAAAAGAGTGGAGGTGGCCTTTTATAAGAGAAATCCTGCACCAACTTGGAAACTTCGAGAATCCGCGGAGTCCTTCCGCAATTTGAAAACTTAGTATAAAAAAAACTGAAGTTTCTAGAGCACCTTAGACCTGTCTGGCGACCGGTCTAAGAAACAAAAAAAAAAACAGTCCAGCAAGCTATGTTTCTTTGGACTCCTGACGACCTGTCTGGCGACCGGTCTTGGGACAGGTCTTAGGACAAATTTTCCATATTTTCTTCTCTTTCTTTCTTCTTCTTTCCTCCACCTTTTGGCACTTGTTATATTGATCTTCAATGCATACAAAGTGACTCTTTTAACTATGAATTAGTGAAGTCTCCCTCATTCCTACAATCACAAATCCATGCATTAGATTAGTCTTTAAATCATGAAAACCATGCATAATGAGTGATGAATTGAGGTTAGAATATGCACAATTAAGAGCTCAACAGCTGTCCTATGATAGACACTGAAATTAAAGGCTGAGGCCTCACCCTTACTGAGGCTGAGGCCATACGGTCTCCAATTCGTTGAGTTATCGAGACGAGGGACCTTATAGATCCTGACCTAGGGACGTGTCTCCAGTTGAGTTGTGTTTTATCAATGAATGGTGCCGAGCCTAAGGGCTCATCCATATGTTCGTTGCCTGAGGCTGACTCTGTGGGCTCAGGCTTAATTCTATTATCTGAGACTGAAGATTCTCCTTTGAATAAAGTCGAAGGACTAAGAACTGAGGCGTTGGTCTCTACTCTGTAAACCTTAGGTTCTGGTGACGGTGAGGAAGACGTTTACTCTTCTTGGTGGCTGTTTGGTATATTGAGGAAGAGTCTTTAGTTGCGTCCAGAGGCTGAGTGGTCAGGAACTCGTTCGATCACCGAGGGCGAGCCCGAGGCCTCTGACTTTGTTCGATGCTGAAGATAAGGTGAGAATATTTCTCACCTTGACAAGCTTCGATCCCCCATCAACACGTGTGACTTACTGGCCTAAGTGGGCCACATATTGGTAGTTGTGCATCTTCTACGTCAGCATCAGGGATCTTACGAGATCTACCCATAACAGGTTTTATGATTAAATTTTATTGTACTATATTTCACTGTGTAATTTGTACGCTAGGGACCCAACAAAAAAAATTACTCCAAAAAAGGTGCAGGCTAGATAAAATAGACTTTATAAGTTTAAGATGTCTTGCAAAGGAAATGAGAACCGTTTTTCAACCCACCAATCTCTTTTTCAGTTTATCAATAATAACTGATAATTTCTCAAATGAAGCCTAACGGAATAAAGGGAAGGGCCTAAATATCTCATTGGAAGCTCACCCCCTTAATAGAGAGAATGGAAGAAATGATGTCAGCTCCAAAATTTAGAACCCAAGTATAGTGATCGTAATCCCGAGTTTCAGAGTGTGAATTAAAATTTGAGCATTCATTCTTTGATATTCATTCCATTAACTTAAATAAAGCTTCATTAAATACTAATTTAACTCAAATTTAAATTTAAAAATAAAATTTTAAAACTAATTAATAAACTTCTACTAAATTCTCTATTACAAGAAAGCTTCACTAATGTTTTATTACATCAAATTTAACAGAATCAATCTAATCTACGGATGATTTTCTAGTAGAAATAGTTATCAAGATACTTAGCTTCTACCACTCTTTCCTTTTGAAAACTTGTAAGAACTGTTATAGTATGGATGAGCTAAAAGCCCAGTTAGATCATATTCATCACGGTGGAAATTTTAGTTGACATATGATATGATCTTATTGAACATTAGGTGAAAATGATAGTGTACTAATAGTGTAATGTCATGTGAAGAACTATTATGAATGAAACATGATTATCATGATGTCATGATGCTATGATGAATGTATAGTAAATTTAAATCAACAGATGTCACTGAACTCTTATGCCTCTAACATTTGGAACCTGTCTCAAATCAACCATGCTCACTCAACTGGTATAATGAGGCATGTACATAATTTCATATGCCCACGATCTTACATAACTCTGACGTTGGGAACTTATTGTGAATTAACCATGCTCACCTAACTAGTCCGGCAAGTGGTGTACATAAGGATCTTGTACGACTTTGACGTTAGGAACTTGTCATAAATCAACCATGCTCACCTAATTTGTCCGACAATGTAGTAAATCTATCATGCACACCGATGAGAAAATTAATCATGTAGCACTAATCCAATCGAAAAAATTAATCATGCTCAATAAAATAAATAAAATGATTAGATCTCGCATGCTCTGACATTAGGAACCTGTCGCAAATCAACTGTATTCACCTAACTAGTACAACGAGGTGGCAATCAACGATGCATGTCAGTGAGAAAATTAACCATGCATCATTAATCTGTTGCCCAAGCTAAAAGTAAATCCAAATAAAGTAATGATATGAATATTGTGAAGATGGAAGCATGTCTCAAGCATACAATGTATTCTATAATTCAAACCTAAGCACACCATGTACATGATACCTATGTTTAGATAATTACACGTCTAAGTCTTAGGATTGTTATCGAACAAGGAAGTTATGAACGACACCGTTTAAGGTTTTAGTTTTCATACCAAAGGCTATTATTGAATCAAATGCAACATTTAATGTGCAATTAAGACCCAAATTTATAAGATAATCGGAAAGGAGGATTCCTATTTAGGTTCTTGATACGCACAATTAGGAAGAAGTTTGAGAAATTAAGATTGAAGTTTAAACTTAATTCTAGGTTAAAAATAGATGTAAACTTAAGGAAAAATCAACAAGAAATTTATGAGATGAGTTACTCACCTGGTTTGTTGGAGTCCTAAACCCAGACCTGACCCAAATTCATCCCAAATTGAGCTCAACTCGTTTCGACTCAGCTTGACTCAGTTGTAACTTAGTCCTAACTCAGTTGCAAACTTGATGTGGACTATATGCCCTCTCTTTTAACTGAATCCCCAACCGTGCTAAACCCAACTCAAGCTGAGTTTGGTTTGACTCGGTTATGAATTCAACAGTTTGAATTGGCTAAGTTGACTCAGTGGTCAACTCTCCTTTATTTCTTCTCCTTCTCTCTCTCTCTCTCTCTCTCTCTCTCTCTCTCTCTCTCTCCCCTCATTTTTCCTCCTTCAAACACACTAACAAGTGCTTATTCAGACCAACTAGACTTGGCTTACAAAAGTTTGGTGAGTCGACTCAGTATTCACTCTCTCGATTTTTTTTTTTAATTTCAAGTTGTTGTGCCTATTTTATACACTTTTTATACCTTAAAATTCCATTTTTAATAGGACTTTTGAACGTTGACATGTAAGGAGTTATTACGTCGAATCTACATACGTGAGTTTTTCATTCAGCTCACTATTTTCGATGATTGACAGAGCTCTATATGATGTGCGGTTCATGGATGGATATTTAAGGATGATTCATCGATCATGTAGGCCTCTCTATGAATGGTTTGGATTCTTGAATTAAAACTCAATCAAGATCGTGTGGTGGATCTTGATTGAAGGAGATAACTCAGAATTAATGGCAACTCTTCACTAGTTAGGTTTTTCTTAAAATCGACGAATATGGGCGATCTGGATTGGCTCATAAGAGCTTGTGGATGTGAGAAATCCAAGCTCTAATGCTATTTGGTCGGTCGGTTTCAAGATTGAATGGATTCAGCTTTTACCTCTCGGTTCCAGTAAAATCGACGAGACACTCAAAATTTAGCATTGATTTTGGTATGTGGTGATGATAGTGGGTCCTACAATATCAATGGTGAGGATTTTTTTACATTTCAGGACTTTCAGAATTTGTTCAAAGATGAAGGAAGAAAAACTAGGTGGTTTAACTGCGATTGCATCGGGTAGATGTTGTTGATAGAGAGATTATGGTGGACAACTATGAGCTTTAGTTGAATGGTCCAGATTAATCTAGAATCACTCAATTGAATTGCCTCTAAGTTGTTTTTCTAGAACTGAAAAGAACTTTCATTCAAATGTTGAATGTGTTAATAAAGATTTAGGGTTCATAAACACTCACGATTGTACATTGAGGTCTCGGCCAGTTTCACACATGTGAACTACTAGAGGTAGGTGTAGTTTGATCACGATCATACCTCTTGGCGTCCCTCCAAATATGGGGTTTGGATAAATTGAAAACAATTTCTATATAAACTATTCTTAACTGATGGTTTATAATAGGTTTAATTCAAAATTGACGATCATATTACTTTTAAAATGACATATTACGGTCCATGGGTTTTTTTTGGATTGTTTAGGTGTAAGGGTATTGGCGGTCTCCCAGATTATTGGTTAGATCTTGCTTTTATTATACAATGGTGCACAATTTAAGTTGTATGTAACTAATGTGCACCTTTTGGATTTAGAAAGTGGATGATATATAGGATTTTTTTTGGATAAGATGGCGCCTTAGGAGATATGTCTAGACATGTCTCTATGTAGAATGCAAATTAGTAGATTCCTTAGGGATCATAAAGAGGGTCGTTGTGTGATTTTTGAGCATGTCATTTAGTGGATATGACGCAAAATCTGATGGACAGTAAATCTTATGAGTTAGGTTCCACAATTGATAATGTATGGTTAAATGGGAGTAATTAGGCATTGTAAAAAATTTCATCACAAGCAAATTCTTAAAAATATATTTTCTGAGGTTCAATGTCGAATATGTACATGCATATCATGAAAAACTTAAGATAATCCACAGTGCATAAGTAACCATTGGAATTGTACCTTAACGGTCTAAAATATTCTTTAGCACCCTAGAGGTAGAATAAAAGGTTTAAAATCAAAGATGTTAGGTATAAACTGTTAGTGCACTTTTCCGTGGCATACTAGTGCACCTTGTTTGTCAATCACTTACAGCAGTGAGTCTAGAGTCGGTTGAGCCCAAAGAAGACGAAGACCGAAGACTCAAGACGTCCAGCTGCATCTAGGAAGAAGATTCAGGTATATGAGATGCCTTGGTGCCTTAACCTCGACCAAAACCTATCCCCTTTGTATCTTTGATGACCTTGACCATATTGGAGTACATTTAGTCATCATAGATAGACCCTAGGTGTCCCATTTGATCACCCTAACCTAGGACAATATGTATAGGCTGGAGAGAGTAGACTTCAGAATTCATGTGGGGAGAACCAGGTTGGTCCGACCGGTCATGACCGGTCGGCCAGCAGTTTGGCTGCCTTTTCAATGGACAGCCGACCGGTCATGACCGGTCGGCCTTCTATAACGCCAAGAGATCAGCAGGCACTGCCGACCGGTCATGACCGGTCGGCCTGGAGTTCTCCTTCATCCAGCTAGTGGGGCCGACCGGTCATGACCGGTCGGCCTGAAGATCTGCAGCCTGTCCAGCAAGGGGGTCCGACAGGTCATGACCGGTCGGCCCATGTATTTGGCTTGTACATTGGTCTTCCTTCAGCAGGGGAGTCCGACCGGTCATGACCGGTCGGGACAGGTCAGCTCATAGCCGTTTTATGACCGTTGGAGCCATTTTTCTATAAATATGGGGCTCCGTTTTTGGGCAAAGGGAGAGGGATTTTTGAGGAAGGAAAGCCACCATTGAAAGAGTTCTTTTGAGGCTTATTCCTTGACCTATGCAAGGCATCTTCCTTGTGCTTTAACACAAGATTAGAGCATTCCAAGCTCATGAAGAAGATGACCTTCATCCCCTCTTGATCTCTAGAGTTAGGAAGCTCCTTGATTGGCAAATCCTTGTCCTAAACTCGAAGATGAGATCGTTGTAGGTAAGAGACTCTAGGAAACCCATTCCCACTAAGTTGTAGAGTTCTCAAACCCATCCTCCTAGCACCTTGGGCATTTCAAGGCATCGCATGCAAGGTGTCTGATCGAATGTGGCTGAGGCATTGGCAACGCAACGGCGGCACGATCGAGGGAGCAAAGGGAAGCTGATTGAAGCACGGGAGAGCGGAGATCAAGCAACCCAATCCGGCGCTAAACAAGGGACTCATCCGACAAGTAGGTTGTCTTATTTGAGAGTCCACTTTAGAGTTTGTTTTCGAACTCGACCTAGGGACATTAGTCGTTCCTTGGCCCGTCAGCCGGGCCTAAACTAAGTCTCCAAGGGGGAGCCTCCGACACGGGAGTAAACGTGCGATTAGGTTGAGAGTTAGCCTATGTCTAAAACTCCAGATACGGTTGAGAGGTGAACCGATAAAACCTCCGTGTAAAGTTTGAGAGGTGAACCTCATTTAAAACCTCCGATAGTGAATGCCGGTGTGCTCAAAGGGGTTGAGTACTTGAACCGGGAGTGGAGTAGACAAGTAGTCGAACCACTATACATCCTTGTGTTTGTGATTGTTCTTGAGCACATTCTATCTTTACATTGTTAGTTTAATTGCTTGATTATGAATGATTGATAGGAATACATGCTAGGCACTTCTTAGGCATCCTCACACAAGATGTACCTTCACTACTTGTGTAGACATGAGCTCATTGATCCACTCTCATATGTCTACACAAGTTGCATAGGTTAGGAGCTTGATTAGTTGTATCATTTACTTCCTATGCATGCTTAGACTAGGTTTGTTTATTGCTTAACCTCTTGCTAGTCTTTTGATTGGACCCACCAAGGCTTGGAAGCCGAGGTGTTCTTGCTTACAAAGCTTATTTTATTGAATTGCATAAGTAGGCGAAAAGAATTTGAAAAAGGTCCATATCACCCCCTCTAGGTCCTTAGACATATCTCCGAGTATCTCTACAAGCGGCAAAACCGCAATTTCATAAACAACTAAGATAAGCTCTTAGTTTATTTTAAGATCTTTTAGTAATTTCAATTGAAATCGAATGGTTGGATAGCTTAATCAGCCTATAAGTAGTTATCTCGATGGTTTATATTGATGGTTAATTGAGTATTTAATAATACCTATGTTCGATATGTGTAAACATGTGTACATATCTATGTATACAGAAACAGAGACCTTATATTGTGATCTCGACGATAGGTTAAGCATATACAAAGGTGACGAGCAAGATGAATGGATCCAAATCTTGATTTAGATGTGTGTACGAGTGGATATGAAGATCTAATAGTTTTTTTTATTACGATCGGGTGTCCAAAAAGCAAAGTGGACAATAAGATATCTTTATTTAGTGAAGTTGAGTTGTTTCAACGGTTAATTCGAGAAATGAAAGAGTTATTATGATATATGAAGTTCGAAGTTTATGATAGTGTGTATGTGAATTTAAGAATGTGTACATACGCATTCATCTACACAACTCTACTTAAAAAATCTAATTGCTAAATTACATACATTTACAAATGTGGGAAAGTACTCAATTTTCAGGTTATTACATTCTACTACCCTTAAAAGATTTTTGTCCTCAAGATTCAATCGCACTCAATAAGCTATCAGATGAAAATACTATTATATGGTGTGTTTAGGTGTCTAGTATGTTTCGTGAGTCATAGGTTTGCGTGCGCACAAATGTGTATACCCTGCCTACATGATTCCAAGTTCTTATCATCTACCCCCTACGGGAATCTCGTCCTCAAGATTTAAACACATTCGCAATTAAGCTTCCACTGTGCACTTTAATGTGGCTAAACATATGCTATTAGAACGAAAGTTCAACAATAACATCAAAGCATAGGTAAATTGACGCCAACATCACAAGCAAGACAATCAATCACAATACAAGTAATATCGTAAACAAAACAAACAGTCACAGTAAAAGCAGCATCACAGGCAAAATGAACAATCACAGTAAAAGCAACATTGTAGCAAAACAAACATCAGACTACAAGCAACAACGTAAGTAAAACAAACAGTCACAATACAAGCAATATTGCAAGCAAAACAAACATCATAGTATAAACAACATTCTCAAGTAGAGGCAAATAATTGGCAACTTTACAAGCAAAACAAACATTGATAGTACAAGCATAAACAAAATCATTAACAATAATGAAAAAATGAATTTAATATGTAGGTTTTAATGCACTTAATCCATTACTAAGGAAAATTCAGAATTTCAAGCGATTTGAAAACAAAATCCTAACTAACACTATTAAAGGCTTTATGCAAATCAAGTTAATATACATCCTTGCAGGCCCAGACTTCAAGTGAATCCCTCGAATTAGGTCATGGCTAAGAAGGATTAGATATATCCCTCCCTGGGTGAAAATCGATTTAGAATAGGTTATGATGTGATGCATAATAGATTTAATTTTGCTTACAAGGATTCTAATTGTAATCTTATAAATCTCATTTGTTAGAGATATGGGCTTGAGATTATTGTGGCTTTCGACTTTATCAAACTTGGGAATAAGCACAGTAAAGGTGTTTTGAACTTGATTAAAATAGAAGCAAAAGAGAAAAAAAGCTAAAGATAGTTTTGCAGATGTCAGCTCGAATAATTAGCCAACACAATTTATAAAAATGACTATTAAAACCATTAGGCCTGGGGGACTTACTGGAACTAATCAACTTAATATCATTTTCAATTTCAACTTTAGATATTGGTCTACAAAAGGAAATTCGAGCATTCCAGATTATCAATAGAACTAAGATCAACCTCGAAAAAAGAAGGGTAAAGTTGTAAAAAAATAGATTTTAGATTTATAGGATCCCCATTGGAAAAAAAATTATCCCTAAAAAATAAAAATTAATAGTAGAGATGATACCATGAATTCTCGTACCAACGATCATGTGATAATTGTGTGATGCTTTTTATCCAGTGTATGAAAACTCTCCTCGATCTATGTCAATAAGAGATAGAGAGTGGAGAGCCCACACACACACACCCACTGTAAGGCTTGATCATCCACAAGTGTGAACCCCACACATTTGCACATGTGATGGAGTGAAGGAGGGAGGAAGAGATTTCTTCTCTCTCTATTTCTGCTTCTCCTCTTTTCTCTTTATCCCTCTCATTAAAAGTCTGAGGGGCTCTTTCTTAATCTCTCTCCTTCGGATAACGTCTATTTATAAGCTGGTATTAAGGTTTTTAAGGTATGCACGTGATATGGTGCTCCTTACTCATATAGACTTGGGTATGCCCTACATCATCAAAAGAATGTAATACGACCTATTTCGATACTAAAATTGACTAAATCAATCCACTACTAGTGACATCCACTCTTGTCCATAATTCATGCAGGTCTAAGATTCATTTTAATGGTTAAAATGAAACATTAATGGTTAGAAACAATCAATTAAACATGTGAAACCTTTTGAGTACAAGCCCATTTTAAATAACTTGATGAAAGTCTGATTAGTAAGATCTAAGCTACAAAAAGTTCCTTGGTGCATTTGGACCCTTGTTTAAGCACGCTAGTTTCTACCACAACCTAATGCATGCATTGAACCACACCCAAATATTAACCATAATATAACCGTAGTGTGGGCCAATGTAAAACACTATGACCATGAGACAACTTGCTCACATCAACCATAACTAAGGAGAAGAAAAACAAAAGACAAAAGATTGAATGATCTTAGATTTTTAATGTGTCAGGATCAGATAACTTGGCAATGCATAAATCATAAACCTAAGAATCACCCAAAGAGGATGGGGGTGTATGAGAAACAAGTTGCGCCACATAAAAAGTGAAGTAATGGATTATAGGAATGTCTCCTATGCATGTGAAGAAATGAGAGCCGCGACATTCCTCCTAAAGAGAAGATAATCGTGGATCTCAAATCTTAACTCTACTTTAATCAACTTGAACCATTGGCATCTCTTGAATGGAAGTATAGGCTGAAATTATGCCTTTTTGGATTAAAATACTTGTATAGGTGAATGCGTGCGGAAGCTTGTAGACCAACTAGTATTATGGCTAAGTCCTTTGGGGGGGGGGGGGGGGGGGGGGGGGGTCCTAATCTATGCATCCTATGTAGAGTTATGAGAATGGATCAATGAGCTCAAGTTTATACTACTAGTGAAAGAACATCTTGTGTGTGGATGTAACTATCTGACGCCTAGCATACATTCTTATCAAGCATTCATAATTAATCAATTAAACATACAATGCTAAGATAACAATGTGCTTAAAACAATCACAAACACA
This sequence comes from Liriodendron chinense, assembly GCA_003013855.2. Taxonomy (NCBI): domain Eukaryota; kingdom Viridiplantae; phylum Streptophyta; class Magnoliopsida; order Magnoliales; family Magnoliaceae; genus Liriodendron; species Liriodendron chinense. The sequence continues at coordinate 3,278,458 of ML058463.1, read as the reverse complement.
AGCATGTATAGTGGCTCGACTTTGGGTCTACTCCACTCCCGGTTTAAGTACTCAACTCGAATGAGCACACGGAATTCACTATCAGAGGTTTTAAATGAGGTCCACCTCTCAACCTTTACACGGAGGTTTTACCAGTTCACCTCTTAACCAAAATGGAGTTTTAGACATAGGCTAACTCTTAACCCGACGCACGATCACTCCCATGTTGGAGGCTCCCCCTTGGAGACTAGTTTAGGCCTGATAAACGTGCTAAGGAACGACAAACATCCCTAGATGTTTAGGCCCGACAGATATGCCAAGGATCGACAAACTACTAAACTCTACACTCAACTCCCACAGGAAATTGAGTGGAAGGACTCTCAATAAAGACAACATTACTTGTCGGATGAGCCCCTTGTTCAGCATCGATTCGGGTTACTTGATCTCCGCTCTCCCGTGCTTCAATCAGCTTCCCTTGCTCCCCCGATCATGTTGCTGCTGCGTCACCAATGCCTCAGCTACACTTAATCCATCACCTAGCTTGTGATGCCTTTGAGATGCCCATGGTGATAGGAGGGTAAGTTTGAGAACTCTACAACTAATGGGTTGCTTAGAGTTGCTCACCTACAACAATCTCATCTTAGAGTTTTGGATAATGATTTGACTATCAAGAAATATCCAAATTCTAGATATCAAAGAGGGGTAAGATCATCTTCTTCTTTGAGCTTGGAGTACTCTATTCATGTGTAAAATTATAAGGAAGATGTCTTGTAAAGGTTAATAATTGAGCCTTTAATGATCTCCAACAATGATGACTTCAATCCTCTCAAAAAGCCTCTTTATCCCCCTTAAATCGAGAAAAGCCCCCAACAGTTATAAAATGACTATAAACGGCTCCGTGCGACCGGTCAGACTAGGGTCTTCGACCGGTCAGGCGACCAGTCGTATTAGAGGCCTAGACAGATAAAAGTCGCTATCTCGAAAAGGTTAGTTGTCGACCGGTAGGATGAGCGGTCGGACTGACTGTCCGACTGATCAGCCAATCGATCATATTATCCCTAGAGACAATAAATTTTCATGAAATCTTGTTGTCCCATTCTGGCCAACGGATGACTAATCTGAGCATGAAAACTGCTTGAATGTCTATCTTGTTTTGCAGCATTCATGCAACCCCTTGGCCATTTGTTAGGTGATCTTTTGGGACACCTAAGGCCAATCTAAGATGACTAAGGGTATCCTAATGGTCACGGTCATCTAGAGGTTATGGTTTTGGTTTTGGTTTTGGTTTGGTCAAGGTTCAAGGCTCACTAAGGCATCTCTTTTACCTGTTTCTTCTTCCTAGATGCAGCATGTCCGCTTGAGTCTTCGGTCTTTGTCTTCTTTAAGCGCAACCGACACTAGACTTACTGACCTAAGTGATTGACAAACAAGGTGCACTAGTATGCCACAGAAAAGTGCACTGACATAGGCTAGGCTTAATGGTTGAGATGGAGTGGATGGCTTAGATTGGATGGATACTCACTTGTTCTCTCTCTCTCTCTCTCTCTCTCTCTCTCTCTCTCTCTCTCTCTCTTTCACATAGAGAATTCAAGCTCTCTTAGTAGGGAAGCATGTGTGTGAAATGGGAAGGGAATGGAGTATTTGTAGATGGATTAGTGGCATTCTTATAGATAGTGAGGAGTTAAGGGGTAAAAATGCCATGTAACATGCTTTGATTAGATATTTAACACATGACACCCATTGGTTGGCAACGAAGATGGTAAAACTTGTAAAGTTTTACCAAGACTTAGGGGTAAAAAGTAATTCGATCATCCAACAGAAATCTGATTTCTGCTATAGCTTAGAGCATCTCAAATCTTGGTGCACCTAGCCTAGGGATGTGCATGCAACCTTCTAGAAGGAATCTGACTATTTGCATTTTGTATTCTCAGACTACTCTGTTTCTATCCTGGGAGTCCATAGGCTTCCCCTATTCAGCTAAGAGGTGCTAGTGGAAATCAGATTTTTGTTGGCTCATATTAGTTGTTTTGGCCTAATTTATCGATTTAGATGGTCCTATAAGGGTCCCATGCCACTTTGGATTGGGTTATGTGGACGTTCGGACTGAATGGGTGCCTAATTAAGGTTTTTAGGTTGTTGGTTTCAAAAGGGTTACGAGTTTGGACTTTACTATTATTAAAACTAGAAAAATTCTCTTGGAATTTTTTCTCGTGTTTCGTTGTTCTGGGAAATTTCTGAGTATAAAGATATTTATACACAATCATAAGCAATCACAAAGTGTACACGAGAAGAGATATCACAAGGAGAATTTTATTCCACAGATTCTGAGATCTTTTACATTCTAGGCTGTGATGCTTGTCACGCTCCCTTAATTACATCAATGGTTGATCACCCTTGATTAAAAGGCAAAAGACTAACCCGCCAGAGATTATGGTCTTGAGCTTATGGTTGTAGAGACCTATTTGTTTTCTTGTTATGGACTGAGCTATGTTTTTAGACAAGTCAGATGTCTATATCCCATTTTCTTTCGGGTTGTCCGAGTTGAAGGACTGTCAAGGATTTTTAATCGAGTGGTGTAACGCTGGGCCCTCTTCCCGTATTTTTATAATGGGTGACCACTGGAGTACATGAACATCGACTGTTGGTCGGCATGACCCAAGACCCTCTTCCCGTATTTTTATGACGGGTAACCTTGAGAAGGCACTTCGCAACTGCCTGATTGAGGATTTTAATTGAGTGGTGCATCGCTAGGCCATCTTCCCGTATTTTTATGATGGGTGACCATTGGAGTACATGAACATCGACTATTGGTCGGCATGACCCAAGGCCCTCTTCCCATATTTTTATGACGGGTGACCTTAAGAAGGCACTTCGCAATTGCTTCATCAGCTCAACCAGCGGATCCCGTTGTGGATGGGTAGGGCATCGACTTGCTTTTACAATGGCAGTCCATAGTAGGACATTTTAAATGTTGTTAGAACTCTTTTGATTGTGGTTTATCGTGGTAACCATAATCCCTTAGGTTTAGCCTCGGACCTTTATCCGGGATGAATAGAGCTTGTACAGTACATGAATGAATGTAAAGTAAATAAGTTTGATTTTGGAGTCCAGGGAGTTGTCTTCGGGAACATTTTTTCTTCTGTATGTTTCTGATAATCGATATGGGATCGAATAAGTTGTATTGAGCCAGGCTCCTTTGAGGATTCAAGTCTGTCGGACTACATCACACATTTTCGAAGCTTGTAAATGGCTAAATATCGGGCCTGATAGATGCCTGTTCATGCTAATATCTGATAAACAATGGGGTAAATACCTTGTAAGTACTTGATTTAGTTGCCTTGTAACATGAAAACGTTAAATTTTTCCTTGGCATCGATGAGATTGCATTTAGTTTTATTTGGCATTAATCGATCTTCGAGCCAATAGGGCACTTCCCAGGGTTGAAAATGATTAAGTACTAGACCTGTTTATAGCTTAATCAGGGTATTCGGTGAATACCGATAACGATCATCTTTGAACAGTGATGGATTATGTCTTCTAAGATCTCAATGATGCTGGATCCAATTTGGCGTCCGTGAGATCGCCTTCAATTCTACTTGGCGTCAGTCAATTTTCGAGCCAACATGGCACTTCCTAAGGCTAAAAATGACTAAGTTCCGGACCTGTTTACCGCTTAATCAGGGTATTCGAGGATTATGAAAATAGATAATCTTGTCGCGGTGCGTTATTATGATGTGTCATATCATAGAGAAACTAAGTCTCCCTCTTGGCGTCGGTCAAATTCTGCCTGATTCTTCTTAATTTCGGTCATTTTTCGCTCTTTTGGAAGGACTTTCGGGTTTCCAAATTTGGCTAAGTGTTTGTCATTTTTTATTAAATCATTGATTTGAGCCGTTTAACATCGACTGTTGGAAGATCTGATTCTCAGCCATGATTTCAGACAATTTAAGATTTCTTAGATGTTTTTTAACTCGTCTGTGATAAACTAGGCCTTTAACTAAATCTCCCTCTCTTAGAAGTCGCAATGTATGTTCACGCTCCCAATGAGGCATAAAACACACAAAAACCAAACTAAACCTAAAAATCGAAAAAATAAAGAAAGTAAAAGTGTCTAAGTTAGAATGATGTTACCGGATGGAAGAACTATGTTAGAGAAGAAAAATCCTACAAAACAAACAAAATCTGTTAGTAGAAAATTTTTGATAAAAACCTACTAAAATACTAAATCTTAACCTAACCTATCTAACCTAACTATACCCTAATTACAAAAATTAAAACTGTTAACCTAATCTCCGACAACGGCGACAAAACTTGTTTGCTCGCCTCAAGTGCAAGGCTACGATGTAGTAATAATTCTCGGTAAGATCGAGGTCGAACCTTAGGGATTGTCGTAACAATTCTAAGTTTTAGAACTAGGATGGGCTAAATTCGGATTTGTATCGATGGGTGGAAATTAAGAACATAAAACTATCTATTTTATACTTAAATCAGGGAAATAAACACTAGAGCGCTAAGAATCCACTAATAATCATTCACAATGCCAATTTAAACCATTCAAGCCAATAACACAATTGGAATCAGAGTTCTATTCCTATCAAATCGGAATATAGAGCAATCAAATCAGTATAATGCATCTAACATAGATGGATCATTCACTGATATGGTCATCTCATAATCAACTAAGGCATTGGGTGTATTCAATCACACAACCCAATCCTTCACAAAACAAGCAAGATCACATTCATGATTCTTCCTCAAGCCTTGTCACTAGACTTAATCTAGAAGCATGAATTGAACTTCTATTGAACCAAAATCAATACATAAACACCTATCTCAGATTAAATCAAAAGATAAGAACCCCTTCTAGTTTAGTTCTAGATAAGCTCTTAGGAAACTTAGTTTGTAAGATCCCCTAGCATCCAACAATGATAGTACGTCGGTGGTCTAACACGACACCTTCGTATGTGCGGAAGCTTAAAGTGCAACTAGAATTATGGCTAAGTCCTACGGGGGGGGGGGGGGGGGGGGTTGATTAGGATCTTTTGAAACTATTTTCGCCTACTTACACAATTTAACAAATTAAACTAAGTAAGCAAGAACACTTTGGCTTCCAAGCCTAAGTGGGTCCAATCACAAGACTAGCATATGGTTTAAACAATAAACAACTTAGTCTAAATATGCATAGGCTGATTTAACTAATCAAGCTCCTAGCCTATCAACCTATGTAGACTTATGAGAATGGATCAATGAGCTCAAGTCTACATAACTAGTGAAAGTACATCTTGTGTGTGGTTGTGCCTATCTAGTGCCTAGCATACATTCCTATCAAGCATTCATAATTAAATAATTAAACTTACAATGCTAAGATATCAATGTGCTTAATTCAATCACAAACACAAGCATGTATAGTGGTTCGACTTTGGGTCTACTCCACTCCCGGTTCAAGTACTTAACTCCTTTGAGCACACCGGTATTCCCTATCGGAGGTTTTAAATGAGGTTCACCTCTCAACTTTTACACGAAGGTTTTACCGGTTCACCTCTTAACCATAACCGGAGTTTTGGACAAAGAGCTAACTCTCAACCCGAACGGAGTTTTGGACATAGGCTAACTCTCAACCTGACGCACGTTCACTCCCATGTCGGAGTCTCCCCCTTGGAGACTTTGTTTAGGCCCGACTAACGGGCCAATGAGTGCCAAGTAACCCCTAGTCTTTAGGCCGACAAACAGGCCAAGGAACGACCAACGTCCCTAGATCGAGTTTGATTAACAAACTTTACACTCAACTCCCAAAGGGAATTGAGTGGATGGATTCTTAATAAAGACAACCTTACTTATCGGATGAGCCCCTTGTTTAGCGCCGGTTTGGGTTGCTTGATCTCCGCTCTCCCGTGCTTCAATCAGCTTCCCTTGCTCCCTCGATCGTGTTGTCGTTGCGTCGCCAATGCCTCAGTTACACTTGATCAATCACCTTGCTTGTGATGCCTTTGAGATGCCCAAGATGATAGGAGGGTAGGTTTGAGAACTCTACAACTAATGAGAATGAGTTGCCTAGAGTTTCTCTCCTACAACGATCTCATCTTAGAGTTTTGAGCAAGGATATGCCTATCAAGGAAGGTCCAAACTCTAGAGATCAAGAGGGGATGAAGGTCATTTTCTTCATGAGCTTGGAATGATCCAATCTTGTATTCAAGCACAGGAAGATGCCTTGCATAGGTTGGGAATGAGCCTCGAATGGTCTCCAACAATGGTGGCTTCACTCCTCTCAAAATCCCTCTCCTTCCCCTCAAAATGAGCCAAGCCCCTTTATAAAAAATGTTCAAATGGACAAAAAACGGGCAGAAAACGGCTACTACCGACCTGTCCTGACCGGTCGGCCAACGGTCAGTGAAGACAGTGGACAATCTATCTAGAGGAGAGATCTGTCCGACCGGTCGTGACTGGTCGGACCAACCCAGCCGACCGGTCAAGATTGGTCGGCCCAATGGCCTGTGCACTATAACGTATTGCTGTTTAGTCTGGCAGCCAGTCCGACCGGTCTTGACCAGTCAGACCAGTCCAGCCGACCGTTCTTGACCGGTCGAACAGGTCTGGGTTCAGCTTAGCAGTTTTCTGACCCAAGATTTTCACAACCCCACTCTATGGCCAAGGTTATGATGGTCTTTTGGGACACCTAGGGCCAATCTATGATGACTAAAGGTATTCCTAAGATGGACAAGGTCATCAAAGAGGTTAAGGGTTAGGTTTTGGTCAAGGTTAAGGCACACCAAGGCATCACTTTTACCTGTTTCTTCTTCCTTGATGTAGCAGGGCCACTTGAGTTTTCGGTCTTCGTCTTCATTAAGCTCAACCGACACTAGACTCACTGACCTAAGTGATTGACAAACAAGGTGCACCAGTATGCCACGAAAAAGTGCACTAAGAAACATATCATGATGAATCTAGGATCTCTACAACCCAAAATCTTATCAATCAACACCTCATTAAGCAATCTCAGTAATCAAAACATCACATGTAAGATAAAAAAACAAGAGATAGAAGATTAACTAAAAATACTAACTTTATTTCAAACTTGAAGTAGAAGTGTTTTTCATAAAACTAAAAAGTACTTGAACTAATTCGAATTAGACATTGTAAACAACTAAAAGCTTCACCTCTTAGCCCTAACTAAGAGGTTTAGCCAACCATTAATAGGTTAAACTAAAATGCAAAGGAAACTAATGAAAAACATAGAAAAATCGAGTTTGGAGGAGTTGCAGATGCTCCACAGCGATCTCCTTCACCTCTCATGACTTCCCAAGCCTTCTATGATGCCTTTAGATCCACCCCTAGGTGTCCTTTTATAGTAGAGAGGCTCTACGCCTTAGAAACTTCCAGAATTGCGAAAGGACTCCCGCAGCGCATGATTTTTGAAGCTTGCTGAGCAAGCTTGCTGGAAAGCTACTGAAATACACTGGCTACCTGTTGGCCGACCGGTCTTGACCGGTCGAGATGGCTGGCCGACAGGTCTAGCAGACGTCCAGAGAGTCCAGAGAGGTGCCCGACCTGTTGGCCGACCGGTCTAGACCAGTTGGACCACACTGGTCCTTGGTTCAGTGACCTATATAGAGGGGTAGGAGGGTGGCCGACTGGTCAAGACCGGTCGTGGCTCCCTTGGCCGACTGGTCATGACCGGTCGGACCTCATTTCTTCACAATTTCTTTCTTTCTTTCTTCCTCTCTCTCCTCTCCTTGCTTTCTTCTTTCTTTGGAGCACGGTCTTCATCAAAGGCTCCTAAATGTGTCTTTTAAGCATCAATGGAGTGAAGTCTCTCTCTCAATCCTACATTCACACAACATGCATTAGAAGGGTCTTTTAAGCATGCCAACCATGCATATAATGTGATGTAATGGGTTGGCAAATGTATAAGTTGGAGGTTCAACACACCCCCCAACCAGCTTTTTGCTAGTCCTGGGCAAAACATGCGTGAAACAATCCCTTTCTCCGAAAACTCAACTCTCTCTTGAAAATTATGGTTCTATGGACTTTAAGACATATAAGTGCAAAAATTAGAAAAACTAAATGATTTGAGATTGAAATCCTAAATTTTCCAAACATAATAAGTGTTCACATAGAATCCCCATCGATTTATTGACAAATAGATAAATTTGAACATGAATGGTCTAGTGCGCATTGTGCATGTTCATCTCATGACTTTCTAGGATTACTTTATTTATAAATCAGTTAAACCAAAGATCTAAGAGTGTATAGATCAATCAATTGCCTATGACAGGAATCTTACCGTCCTTCCGACGGCTTTCACACTACATCCCTTTTCCAGCTTTGGTTACTGGTAGACCATCCCCCGGTTGGCAATACCTTTTCAGAATTTTCCACCATATTCTTAATCATACCCATATTTTTCTTCTTTCTTTCCTTTTCATACACATTAGATAGGATTTTTAGAAATCCATATCTTTCGTTATTTTTCCATGGACAAGGATGGACAAAGTACCCCGGTTTGGTTCCTAAACACTTCAAATCTTCAGTCTCACCCATCTACAAGTCTAATAATCCATTTAAATGATGAGAATCGTGTAATGTGGACTAGACTCAAAAGTGTTCAAATGTTCTATTAATCATATAAATAGGGGAATTCACATGTAAAACTATTATGTTTAAGTTAATTTAGAGATTTCAAAATCATATCATTTCATCTTTCATCTTTTCATACTCATGACATCTTAATTGCATAGAAACGAAGTTTTCCAAAAGAGTTTTGATGTTTTAGAAAAATTGAAAATTTTCTACAAAAACAAACCTTGCTCGAAATGTCACAAATTGCTAGATTCGAGGAATCTCACCCCCCAACCAAATCCTGCATTGTCCTCAATGTAAAAAGATATGCAATGAGCATGAATCATGAGAGCAATGATAAAATAAAGGAGAGTGAGAACGAGAGTACCTGAGAGTCAATCATGAAAGTTTGCAACTCTAAACAACTAAACAATTAAAATAAATGAAACTACTCTATACCTCTGTCAGACTAGGAGGTTAATCTTGATACACAAGATCATCCAAAGGAATGGAATTTAGCAGAATTAGTAGGTGGAGTAAAAGATTTTTCAGTAATACCATCCACCGTCCTGCTTCATAGTGCACATAAGTGATGTTTATCATTCTCATCCATTGAAAATCCTGCTGAAAAAATTCAGCAGGTTTCTCAAAGTTATGACTCCATGTGTTAGGAAAGGAATTTATTAGGTTGGAATTCATCAAATATTAATGTCCTTTCCAACTTATCTGGGCAAAAATTATTCAGATAAGGATCATCCTAGAGATGGTGCTCTTCAATTTGTACAAACTAAAGAGATGTGGAGACTTGAAATTCTTCTTCACAAGTCGTTATGGTCTCCACATTTTCAGATTCTACCTGTGCCTCCACTATTGATAAATCAGCTTTACACTCCATTGAAGGAGTCTTTGTGGGCACTGATGAAGTTTTCCTTAAGGCATTGACAATGTCATGGATCATAGGATCATCCCAATCCTCAAAATATGCCAAACACTCCTCTAGAGTGTAGGAAACTTCGACCTTCTTGGTCACTTGTGTAGGTTGGAATACGTCCTCAACCACTACACTTTCAGAAATTGGCCTCTCCATAAGTAAATCAAGCACTAATCTATCAAGTTCTTGCATAACCAAATTTTCGACTTAGTGATTAGTTCTTATCAATCAATTTGTCCAATTTTAGCTCTTCCAAAGCCTCACTAATATCCAAATTTATTTCTTCCTTAGAATGAGTCAAGCAAACTTCTAAAGTTTTAGAAAATTTAGTTGAGGGTGGCTCATCATCATCCACAATTGCATCTATGAAATTAATCATGTGGATCTCATCTTCATCCTTATTCTCATCCTTATCCTCTGGTTGTTTGTGTAAGTGAAACACATTCAGCTTCATAGTCATATTTCCAAAGGATATTTTCATAAGCCCATTCCTACAATTGATTATAGCATTGGCGGTTGCTAGGAATGGTCGACCTAAAATGACAGGAACTTGAGTGCATGCATTTATAACCGCTTGTGTATCCAAAACGATAAAGTCTACCGGGTAGTAGAACTTATCGATTTGGACTAACACATCCTCAATTACTCCTCTCGGTATTCTAACGAAGCGATCTGTAAGTTGTAAAGTTATCTTGGTGGGTTTTAATTAACCAAGTCTAAGTTGCTCATATATCGAGTAGGGAATCAAGTTAACACTAGCCCCTAGATCGAGAAGTGCTCTATTGATCCGGAAGTTACCTATCATGTAAGAGATTGTAGGGCTTTCGGGATCTTTAAATTTGGGAGGAGTGTTATGTTGTATGATGACACTCACTTGTTCCGTAAAAAATGCTCTCTTGTGCATATTTTGCTTACGCTTTACGACACATAGATCCTTTAGAAATTTGGCGTATGAAGGAATTTGCTTAATTGCATCCAACAAAGGAATGTTGATTTTGACTTGTTGGAAGACTTCCAGGATGTCCTGATTTTCAATTGGTCTTTTTGTTGAGACAAGACATTGGGGGAATGGGGCCATAGGTTTATACACACGCTCTGGCTCTTCATCTTGTGGAGCATTGCTCAATTCACCATCGCTCTTAGAATCAACCGGATCATTAGGCTTTGTGGCCTTCACTGGTTCAAAATTTTCAATTGTTTTTCCACTTTTAAGAGTGGTGATGGCTTGAACATGTTCCACATGAGGATGGGTTGAAGAATTGGTCTTTGTTTTCAATTGTTCCTTGAGGTTAGGATGAGTGTTGATGTCAAATTCTGGTAACAGGTCCCTCTCAAGTATACGCCCTTCTCGAAGTGAGCTCTCCTCCAAACCTGAAAGCCAAAGAAGAAAACTTAGGGTGGCCGGCGCTTGGCCGTTGGCCCTCTGAAGCTTAAGTCAGAGGTGACTTGATAATAAGATGAAGTGTGAAATGTAGGTTTAGAGATTGTGTACCTTTATCATCTGTGAGGTCATCTATTTATGCAGATCCGGGTGATCTAGTCTGTTACGCAAGCCGTTAAGATTACTGCTGATTTCAGGGGATAAGGCACTTATCCTGTTAATCCTTAGATAAGGGGATGGCCTAACCACTCTAGACGTCTAGCTGATTACGTCTCTTGATGGAGATCTCCCATGGTTCGGAGCTAGAAATAGAAACAAGCCAAAACAGGCCTATATAGGCTGCTAGTACAATGAGACGAGGGACGCCCTTGCCAGAGACCAGAGACCAGAGACCAGGGGTGCTCACATAACGGGGGCTATTCACATGACGGGAGATGCTCATATGACTGGAGCTGCTCATATGACGGGGGCCTCCCCACTCAACGACCAAGAGCAGAGCTGCTCATATGATGGGAGCTGCTCATATGTTGGGGGCCTCCCCACTCAACGACCAAGAGTAGAGCTGCTCATATGATGAGAGCTGCTCATATGTCGGGAGTTGCTCATATGATGGGAGCTGCTCATATGTCGGGAGCTACTCATATGATGGGAGCTGCTCATATGACGGGGGCCTCCCCACTCAACGACCAAGAGCAGAGCTGCTCATATGATGGGAGGTGATCATATGTCGGGAGCTGCTCATATGATGGGAGCTGCTCATATAACGGGAGCTGCTCACATACGGAGGGCGTATAGGCGGTCGCGGTTGGAGTGATATATAAGACGTGAGCAGGAAGGCTCGCTAGTTAGATGGTTTGGTCGTGACTTTATGGAGAGACGCTTGCTGGTCGCATATCTTTTATACTTCTTCGACGGCCAACTTTATTCTACAACAGATGCCCCCCAAGTCCTTCGTGTTGAGGAGCTACGCAAAGGACTTGTTTGTATATGTAACCGCCTATTTTCGGAGGAGAAGCCGTACATGATTGAGCATACATTTATGAGTGCCATCCTTTTGCATAGAGATAGGCTGGCCTATCAATTGAGTCTTTGGCCCTGCAGTGAGAAGATAACTTAGTCAATTCATGATAGAATGTTTTACTTAACTTATGAAAATGAGTTGGGCTCGATTAGGGAGGTCTTGGCGGCCATCCGCATAGAGATAGGCTGGCCTATTAATTGAGTCTTTGGCTCTGCCGTGAGCAGAAGACTTAGTCAAGAGAATGTTTATATTCTCTTTAAGGCTATTCAGGTCCAAAAAATGGAGTAGCGACCAAGTTATAGATTCCCTAGCTGAATAGCTGGAATGAAAGAGATCGTCTTTACTTAGGAATGGTCCAATATTCACATGCTTTATGAAAGATATCGGAGTAAATGTTCCATGTGCCAAGGGTGACGTAGGGGTCTTCCTCGCGTGTCTTTCAGATAATATATACCTGGTCGAGCAATCTCGATGACTCGATACGGGCCTTCCCAGTTAGGATCCAACGATCGAGTGGCTGTTCCGATGTTTTTCTTGAGCAACAAGTTACCGAGCTGAAAAACCCTAAATTTGACCTTTGAATTATGACAACGGGCTATACATTGTTGATAAGCCGCTACTTGAAGATGAGATATGTCCATTTTCTCTTTTAGGAGATCGAGGTGAAGTAATCGACTGCCATGTCCTTTTCCCATAGGTAGTGGTCTGATTATATCGATTCCCCATTAAACGAAAGGCCAAGGGCCGTCCATCGGTGTCATTTTCTCAGACGGTAAATGAGGGACTAGAGAATATCGCTGACATTTGTCACATTTCTTTGAGAATTCGATAGCATCCGCCTTCATAGTGGGCCAATAGTATCATTGCCTCATTGCTTCGTATGCTAGAGACCGTCCTTTTGGGATGATTACCGCATGCCCCCTGGTGTATTTCATCTAGAACACGGTGTGCTTCTTCTGGATGGAGATACTTTAAATACGGCAAAGTAAAACTTTTATGTAACAATTTTCCATTTTGTAAGATGTACTTGGCATCACGATAGTGAATTATCGGGCTAATTTTTTATCATCTGGGAGTCGTCCGCTTTGGAGGTAAAGGATGATGGGGTCCATCCAACATGAATATAAAAGCAATGTGACAACCTGATCTGGAGCAACTTGATTGATACTCGGGGTAGATAGATGCTCGATAAGAATAGCTCGCGTCGGATTGGACTCAGGTGTAAAAGATAATTTTGCCAAAGAATCTGCGAGCTTGTTCTCCTCTCGAGGAATATGACTTATTTCATATTTGTTCAATTTGAGCAAGCAAGATGAGTACCTGAGATTTGTACGAAGCCATCCGCTCCTCCTTTGCCTCGAATTCGTTGAGCACTTGATATACGACAAGCTGAGAGTCGTTATGAGTGAGCAGGTTCCTTATTGTGAGTATATTTGCTAATTCAAGGCCGACAACTAAGGCTTCATATTCCGTTTCGTTATTTAAGGCACGAAAGCTTTAACGCTACGACGATGGAATCCTTATGAGGGAAATGGATTCCTTTAGCATCTTCGTGAGAGAAAGAGATTGGATGATGGTTCAAAACTTGACGTGCTGGATGATTTCTCCACCCAGTAAATATGCTAAGGCTTCTGGCATGCCTTTCGAATATATTCTTTTCTTGAGGCTTGGGAATCTCCTCCACAAGTCGGTCCACTTGCAATGGTCCGAATTTTGCGCAAGTTTGGCATCTTCCTGTGAAGGACGACGATGCGGTAACTTCTTCCTTCGCGCTTGATGTTCACGATGCGCTGGGGGATCGGATCATTTGGGTGAACGATCTTGCCGTGCGATGGTCTCAGAGGTGTTCCTTTATAATGAGGGCTTCAATATGGTCTTTAAGAGATATATAATCTTGGGTGTTGTTGTTCGCTTCCCCAAGTGTAGGGTTGCGATGTAGTAATAATCTCGGTAAGACCGAGGTCGATCCACAGGGACTTATGTAAGAATTCACAAAATACTTCCAATACTTTCTACTGAAAAGCTAACAACCAGATTTGTAGAAGATTGATGTAAACAGTAACTTTGAACTAAACTGAAAGTAAACAATTAATAAAAAGCACTAGGGATTCAATGATCCACTTGTAGCAATCCTTGATGCTCAATTCGCTGTGGTTTTTCACTTTCTCAACTAGAATCCAAATTAAGATCTATCTAGTCGGATGATAGAGCAGTTAAACCAAACAATCTGCCATATGTAAGATCAATGTATATGATTCACTCAATGCAAGCTAGGATGAGCATGCTCAATTACATAGGTCAGTCCCAATTCCAATAAACTAAGATCACAATCATAACCATCATTAAACCCTGTCACAAGACAAAACTAGATCATGATTTGAACTTGATTTAAACCACTTTCTATAAAAGTAGACTTTTGGTAAGAAGTTCCCACATGAAGATCATAGTACTAGAGCGTACTCCAATTCCTCGGATCATATAGGTCTAGACTAGTTCACAACAATTAAAAAATCAAGCAATTCTTCCAAACATCCATGAGTCATCATAAGACTAAGAAAAACTACTTAGTACTTGAATTAAACTTCAAACCATTGTTCTTAAACATGAAATCCAACTTAAAACCAACTTAAACGAATTGAAACATCTTAGATTCACTACAAGCTTCACCTCTTAGCCCTAGCTAAGAGGTTTAGCCGTTCGTGATCTAAGGAAACATGAAACAACTAAAAAAAACATAAAAACAGTAAACAAACTAGGAGGAGTTGTGGAACTCCGAAATCGACTTCCGCCGTCTCCCACCGTGCTTAATCCCTTCTAAGATACCCTAGGAACGATCCCTAGGTGTCCTTTTATAGTGGGGAAGCTCTACAGCGTCAGAATCTTCTAGAATTTGCGTAAGGATAAGCAGCGCGTAGAGAAATTCGGAGCTTGTAGAACACGCTCAGTTACGCAGACGACCGGTCGCACGACCGGTCTGAGCTCCTGGACGACCGGTCGTACGACCGATCGCAAAAGTGCGAAAAACGTCAAGAGAGTTTTGAGAAATTTTGAGCCTGCAATTTTAATTCAAGGACCGATCGCACGACTGGTCTGAGCAGTGGACGACCGGTCTACGACCGGTCTTGGACAGTCTAGTGAGATTTGCCATGTGGCCCCTCTTGTTGAGTGATCGGATCGGTCGGACGACCGGTCCTGGGCTATGGATGACCCGTCGGATGACCGGTCTTGGGCATGTTCTTCTACTTTCTTTCTTCTTTTCTCTGACTTCTTTCTTTCATCCTTTGACGCTTAGTCCTTTGATCTTCTTTGCTTGTAAATGGCGTCTTTAAGTCTTCAATTGACGCATCCTCTCTATCATCCCTACAATCACAAATTCATACATTAGATTAGTCTATAAATCATGAAAACCTTGCATAATGAGTGATGAATTGGGGTTAGAATATGCACAATTAAGAGCTCAACACACCCCCCAACCAGCATTTATCTAGTCCCGAGCAAAACATGCATGAAACCAATTTCATTCTCCAAACCCAACTCTCCTTTAGAAACCATTCTTCTGTACATCCCAAGACACACAAGTGTAAGAGTCAGAGAAATTAGGTGATAGAGGTTGAAACCGTAAACTCTCAAAACATAATAAGTGTCCATATAAAATTCCCGCTTATTGGTTGATAAATAGAAGAACTTGAACAAATTCAACCTAGTGTGCATAGTGAAATTCCTCTCATGAGTTTCCAAGATTATCTTCTTCATAGATCAACTAAACTATAGATCTCAAGGTATATAGAGCAACAACAAGCCAATGACAGGAATTTGCCTTACTGTCCTTCGGACGGCTTTCACACTACGTCCCATTTTCGGCTTTGGTTACGGGTAGACCATCCCCCGGTTGGTAATAGGTAGCCCTAATCAGAATTTTCCACCATTTTCCCATTATTCCCAATTTCATCCTTCCTCTTCCTTTTTCTTTTAAATTAGATAGGATTTTTAGAAATCCATATCTTTCGTTATTTTCCCATGGACAAGGATGGACAAAGTACCCCGGCTTGGTTTCTCAACACCTTAAATTAAAGACTGCTAATCCACAAATCACATAATCCTTTCAACCCATGAAAATCGTGTAATGTGAACTAGGTGTAAGAGTGTTCAAATTTTCTATCAATCACATAAATAGGGGAATTCACATATAAAACCATTATGCTAAGAGAAGTTCAAGACTTACAACTTCATACACTTCGTATCTCCTCTTCTTATACTCATATCATCTCAAATGCATAGAACAAAGTTTTCCAAAAGAGTTTTGAATTTTGGAGAAATCAAAAATTTTCTCCATAATTGCTCGAAATGTTACAAAACGCTGGATTCATCCAAGTGATCCTACACCCCCCAACCAAGTCTTGCATTGTCCTCAATGTAAAAGATGTTCAATGAGCAAAACATGAGAGCAATTCTAAAAGAGAAGGGAGTGAGGAATGATAGTACCTGAGAGATTGAAAATTGGAATTCTTCCTCCTTGTAACAAACCTATGAAAAATTAAACAAAAGCAACAACATCCTAATCCTAACTACTCTATACCTCCATCAGACTAGGAGATCAATCATCCTGATACACAGGATCAGTCAGAGGTATGGACATACCTTCTGAAGAAAACTTCTCAAAGAACGGCTTTAATCGCTGACCATTCGCCTTAAAGATGTTGCCGGTCCTTGGATTTAACAACTCGAAGGTCCCATATGGATAGACAGTTTGCACAATGTAGGGACCAGTCCATCGAGATCTCAATTTTCCCGAAAATAAATGTAGGCGAGAATTATACAGAAGGACTTTTTGATTAATTATGAATGTCTGACGAAGAATGTTCTTATCGGGAACACCTTCGTCTTGTCCTTGTAAATTCTCGCATTTTCATAAGCTTTGTTCCAGAGTTCCGCAAGTTCATGCAATTGTAGTTTGTGCAACGAGCTCGCCTTGTCAAAATCAAAATTCATCTTCTTTATTGTCCAATATGCCCTATGTTCCAACTCCACAGGCAAGTGACAAGCCTTCCTATAAACAAGTCGATAGGGAGACATTCCAATAGGAGTTTTAAAAGTGGTACGGTAAGCGTAAAGCGCATCGGTAAGTCGAAGCGAACAATCCTTGCGATCGAGGTTTACCGTTTTCTCCAAAATATGTTTAATCTCCCTATTGGATATCTCAGCTTGTCCACTAGTTTGTGGGTGATAGAGAGTGCTCACTTTGTGTGATACGCCATATTTCTTCATTAAGGTTTCAAATAAGCGATTACAAAAGTGAGACCCTCCATTACTTATGATGACTCGAGGTGTTCCAAACCGGGAAAGAATATTCTCTTTTAAGAAACGAATGACTGTTTTATGGTCATTATTCTGGCATGGGATCGCCTTGACTCATTTGGTCACATAGTCAATGGCAAGCAAGATAAATACGTTTCCAAAAGAAGATGGGAATGGACCCATGAAATCGATGCCCCAACAATAAAAAATTTCGATTATTAAGATGGGATTGAGTGGCATCATATTTCTACGGGAGATTCCTCCCAATTTTTGACAAGGCTCACATGTTTTGCAAAACTCATGTGTGTTCTTAAACATAGTGGGCCAATAAAACCCACATTGCAGAATTTTGGCTGTGGTCTTCTTAGCCGAAAAGTGGCCACCACATGCCTGAGAATGACAGAAGGAGATGATACTTTGTTATTCATCATCTGGCACACATCTCCTTATGATTTGATCGGGATAATACTTGAATAAGTATGGGTCGTACCATAGGAATTTTCGCACCTCAGTGAAGAATTTTTCCTTATCTTGCTTTTTCCAATGTGTAGAAATCGTACCTGTAGCAAGATAGTTAGCAATGTCCGCATACCATGGCAATTGGGAGACTTTAAAAAGTTGTTCATCAGGGAATATGTCATTGATCGCGGTCGTTTCAGGGGAATCAGTGAGAACAAGTCGAGAGAGATGGTCAGCCACTACATTTTCTACTCCTTTCTTATCACGTATCTCTATGTCAAATTCTTAGAGTAGAAGGATCCATCTTAAGGTACTTAAGCGCGGCATGGTCAGTGAATATGATGATCTTGGATCCAATCAAGTAGGACCTAAACTTGTCCAAGGCAAAAACTACGGCTAAAAGTTCTTTTTCTGTAGTAGTGTAGTTTGCTTGGGCTGAGTTTAAGGTTCTACTTGCATAGTAAATAACACATGGCTTCTTCTCTTTTCTTTGGCCTAGCACAGCCCCAATAGCATAGTCGCTTGCATTGCACATAATTTCAAAAGGAAGGCTCTAATCAGGTGGTTGCATTAAGGGAGCACATGTTAACATACCTTTAAGTATGGTAAAGGCATTTGACAATCTTCATTCCACTCGAAGGAATTCTCCTTTTGAAGTAGGTTAGATAAAGGACGAGAGAGTGAACTGAAGTCCTTTATGAACTTTCTATAAAATCCTGCGTGTCTCAAAAAGGACCGCACATCTCGTATGCTCTTGGGTGGTGGAAGGTTAGAGATAAGATCAATTTTCGCTTTGTCCACCTCGATTCCATTTTATGAAACGATGTGACCAAGTACAATTCCCTTTTGAACCATGAAGTGACATTTCTCTCAATTCAACACAAGGTTCTTCTCTTCACATCTTTTCAACACAGATTTCAAGTGCACAAGGCACTCATCAAAGCTACAACCAAATACTGAGAAATCATCCATGAAGACTTTGAGAATTGTCCCCACCATATCAGAAAAGATACTCATCATACATTGCTGAAAAGTGGCAGGGGCATTGCATAGTCCAAATGACATCCGTCGATAGGCGAAAGTGCCGAATGGACATGTGAATGTAGTCTTTTCTTGGTCTTCTAGGGCGATCTCTATTTGGTTGTACCCTTAATAGCCATCAAGGAAGCAAAAATGAGAATGACCCGCCAACCTTTCTAAAATTTGATCAACGAATGGTAGGGGGAAGTGGTCTTTCCTCGTGATAGTGTTTAGCTTCCTGTAGTCAATGCACATTCTCCAACTGGTAGTGACTCTGGTTGGTATGAGTTCATTATTGACATTGGCTACGATGGTTATTTCGGATTTCTTAGGCACCAATTGAGGTGGGCTCACCCATTGACTATCGGATATTAGGTAAATAATACCCACATCCAATAGTTTCACTACTTCGGCCTTAACCACATCCTTCATGTTTGGATTGAGTCGTCTTTGTGGTTGTCTAGATGTCTTCGCATTCTCCTCAAGGTGTATGCGATGAGTACAAATCAGTGGGTCTATGCCTTTGAGATCCACAATCAACCACCCAATGGCACTCTTGTGCTCTATTAGAGTGGCTATTAGTTTACTCTCTTGTTCCTCATCCAAGTGGGAAGAAATCACCACTGGATATGTCTCATCTTGACCTAAATAGACATATTTCAACTCACTTGGTAATGGTTTTAGGTCGAGTGTTGGTGCCTTGATATTGGATGGGGAGGCTTGTTCTCGTTTACGGGTAAAGGCTCGAATAGGGCCCTCCATCTTTTGTTATCAAGCACCGGCATCACATCTAAAATGGCATCCATCTCTTGTATTGTGTCATCATTTATCTCATGAGAGTGGGCCACACATGCCTCCAAAGGGTCAGAATATAATGTTGAGGGGAATGTATCTTTCACGATTGATTCAATCATATTTATCTCGTGGATCTCTTCATCAACCTCTCGTGGTTGTTTGCATAAATCAAATATATTCAGCTCAAGAGTCATATTTCCAAAGGACATTTGTACAAGCCCGTTTCTACAATTGATGATCGCATTGGAAGTAGCTAGAAAAGGGCGGCCAAGTATGACGGGAATTTGAGCACTGGTACCTATCACGGGATGTGTATCCAAGACAATAAAGTTTACTGGGTAGTAGAATTTTTCAACTTGGACTAAAACATCCTCAATCACTCCTCTCTGTATACGAATAGATCTATCAGCAAGTTGGAGTGTGGTTTTGGTGGGTTTCAATTCACCTAACCCAAGTTGTTCATAAATCGAGTATGGAATGAGGTTCACACTTGCCCTTAAATCGAGTAAGGCTTGTTTAATCTGGTAGTCTCCTATGATGCATGAAATGGTTGGACTACCCTGGATCCTTGTATTTTTGGGGCACCTCTTGTTTGATAATAGCGCTCAAATTCTCAGTTAAAAGTACTTTGTTGTGAACATTGTGTTTCCTTTTGACTGTGCACAATTCCTTTAGAAATTTAGCGTATGATGGTATTTGCTTTATGGCATCCAACAACGGAATGTTGATCTTCACCTGCTTGAAAACCTCTAAAATTTTCAGGGTTTTGTCTAAAGGTTTGGGTGAAATTAACCTTTGGGGAAACGGGGCAATCAGCTTGTATTGCCTTTCCAATTTTTTCTCTTGTGGAATATTGTTTGAGTTATCATCCTCTTTGAAATTTTTCGGATCCTTAAGCTTTAGAACCTTCACCGGATTAGATTTATCAATTATTTTCCCACTTCTCAAAGTGGTGATAGCTTGAACATGCTTCGTATGTTGGGAGGTTGAGCTTGCGTCTTGTATCTCACATTGGGTTCTCGGGTTAGGAAGAGGTTGGACAGGAAGTGTGCCTTTCTCCCTAACACTGAGGTGAGATTCAACTCTAGCCACTGAAGTTTTCAAGTCATTGATGGCTTGAGTTGAATTTTGATTAAATTTCAACTGCTTTTGCATGAACCCATCTATTTTCAGAGAATTAGTCTTGTTATACTCAGCTTGAACCGATACGAATGCACCCAACATCTCCTCTAGCGTAGCTTTTGGTGTAATGACTAGGGATGGACCTAGTAAAGGTTGAGCTTGAGGGATATTGTTTGCATTTGCAGTGGGTCCATTCCTCCAACTGAAGTTGGGATGGTTCTTCCAACTAGAATTAAACGTGTTTGAGTTTGGAGCACCAAATTGTCGTTGATAACTGTTTATGACATTTGATTGTTCTTGTAAGATGTCTTGAACCGCTGAAATTGTGGGACACTCTTGTGTTATATGTTGATTTCCGGCACAAATTCCACAAACAGTTTCAACGTCATTAGAGTTGATCGTCTCTCCTTTCTTTAATTCCATGGCCTCGACTTTTCTTGTGAGGCTAGCCACACGTGCACTTATACCATCCTCTTCTGATAGGACATAAATTCCTCCTTTTTCCTTTTGTTGGCTAGTCTTGAAATTTGTTGGTTTAGATGTATCCCAAGACTGTGCATTCTCAGCCAATTCCTGCAAATAGTCTCATGCTTCCTCGGCTTCCTTATTCATGAACTCCCCATTGCACATCATCTCTACGAATTGGCGCATGGGTGAAGTCAGTCCTTCATAGAAAAAGCTTATAACCCGCCAAATTTCATAGCCATGATGTGGGCATGCATTAACAAGTCCTTAAACCTCTCCCAACATTGGAAGAAGGTCTCATCTTCCTTTTGGGTAAAGTTCATGATAAGGCGTCTCAACATGTTCGTTTTGTGAGTAGGGAAGAATTTTTTAATGAACTCCCTATGCATATCAGTCTATGCACCAATTGATCTTGGCCTTAATGTATGAAGCCAACCTTTAGCTTTATCTTTAAGAGTAAAAGGAAATAATTTAAGCCTCACCACATCATCAGTTACATTTGCAAAGTGTATAGTGGTTATTACCTCATCAAATTCCTTAAGGTGTTGATAGGCACTTTCACTGAATCTCGGGAGGAGTTGGATTACTTCCGGTTTCAAATCTACATTCCCTGCATTTTGTGGAAAAACTATGCATGAGGGAGTGCTCGCTCTTGCTGGTTGCAAGTAATCACGTAATGTTCTTGGTCGGGGAACATTCTCAACCACATTCTTTACCGTTTCGGTTTGATTTTGGCCCAGATTTTGATTGGCCATCGGATTGGGTTGATTTACAGCCATACTTTTAGACAAAATTGGAGAATTTAGATATCTCCTAACACGTCGTTCTCTGTCAATTCCTTCAACTATTCCCCCTTCACTAATGAGTCGGTTATTGGAATCCCGAGCCCAATGTGGCATGCAAATCCTAAAAGTATGAGGCAAGAAAGAAAGAAGAATTCTTCCTTCCTTTCGTTACTCGTCTCTAAGACCAAAGCACAAGTTGTTTTGCAATGGCTGAGCCAGAAGCAAGGATAGAGACCGATTTCTCCCGGTCAATAGGGGTTCAGAGAACTCCCCACCCACTCTTTGAATCTTTTGAGAAAAGTGTAGAAAAAGAAGAAAGAGGGGTAGAGGTGAGAAGAGAAATCTCTGAGCACAAGGTGATCCAAGACGGCAGAGTCGACCAATAGGAATCAAGGCAGCACAAGGCCAACCTATCAGAGATCCAAAAAGGAATCTCCACCCACTCTACAAGAGATGAATATGATAGAAAAGATTAGGGGAAGAAGAAGAGTAATGTTTAGAAAGATAGAACTTGATTTGAGCACTTGAGATCCTTATGTTTTCTTTAACTTCCTAAAATCCCTGCAAAAGAGAAAAATCAAAATAAAACAAACTAAGTTAGTACTAGAATTCTAAAAATCCTAAATAGATATTATTTTCAAAATTTTTGTAAAAAAAACCATCAAAGTCCCCGGCAGCGGCGCCAAAAACTTGTTCGCTTTCCCAAGTGTAGGGTTGTGATGTACTAATAATCTCGGTAAGACCGAGGTCGATCCACATGGACTTAAGTAGGAATTCACAAAATACTTTCAATAGTTTCTACTGAAAAGCTAACAACCAGATTTGTAGAAGATTGATGTATACAGTAACTTTGAACTAAACTGAAAGTAAACAATTAATAAAAAGCACTAGGGATTCAAGGATCCACTTGTAGCAATCCTTGATGCTCAATTCGTTGTGGTTTTTCACTTTTTCAACTAGAATCGAAATTAAGATCTATCTAGTCGGATGATAGAGTAGTTAAACCAAACAATCTGCCATATGTAAGATCAATGTATATGATTCACTCAATGCAAGCTAGGATGAGCATGCTCAATAACATAGGTCAGTACCAATTCCAATAAACTAAGATCACAATCATAACCATCATTAAACCCTGTCACAAGACAAAACTAGATCATGATTTGAACTTGATTCAAACCACATACACAGTCTCATACATCAAATTTTCTATAAAAGTAGACTTTTGGTAAGAAGTTCCCACATGAAGATCATAGTACTAGAGCGTACTCCAATTCCTCGGATCATACAGGTCTAGACTAGTTCACAACAATTAAGAACTCAAGCAATTCTTCCAAACAACCATGAGTCATCATAAGACTAAGAAAAACTACTTAGTACTTGAATTAAACTTCAAACCATTTTTCTTAAACATGAAATCCAACTTATAACCAACTTAAACGAATTGAAACATCTTAGATTCACTACAAGCTTCACCTCTTAGCCCAGCCAAGAGGTTTAGCCGTTCATAATCCAAGGAAACATAAAACAACTAAAAAAATATATAAAAATAGCAAACAAACTAGGAGTTGTGGAACTCCGAAATTGACTTCCGCCGTCTCCCACCGTGCTTAATCCCTTCTAAGATACACTAGGAACGATCCCTAGGTGTCCTTTTATAGTGGGGAAGCTCCACAGCGTCGGAATCTTCCAGAATTTGCGTAAGGATACGTAGTGCGCAGAGAAATCCGGAGCTTGTAGAACACGCTCAGTTATACAGACGATCGATGTGAGCTCTTGGATGACTGGTCGCACGACCGATTGCAAAAGTACGAAAAACGTCCAGAGAGTTTTGAGAAATTTCGAGCCCGAAATTTTAATTTAAGGACCGGTCGCACGACCGGTCTGAGCAGTGGACGATCGGTCTACGATCGGTCTTGGACAGTCCAGTGAGATTTGCCATGTGGCCCCTCCTGTTGAGTGATCGGACCGGTCGGATGACCGGTCCCGGGCTATGGACGACCGGTCTTGGGCATGTTCTTCTGCTTTCTTTCTTTCATCCTTTGACGCTTAGTCCTTTGATCTTCTTTGCTTGTAAATGGCGTCTTTAAGTCTTCAATTGAGTCATCCTCTCTATCATCCCTACAATAAAAAATCCATGCATTAGATTAGTCTATAAATCATGAAAACCTTGCATAATGAGTGATGAATTAGGGTTAGAATATGCACAATTAAGAGCTCAACAGTTGTGCCCATGATCTTTATGGAAGTAACAAAACTTTCTTTTGTCTCTTTTTTCGGAATTTGATTTGATCATCGGAGGCCATTTAACATATAACTTATGTTTGATCTTCATCAGTACCCTTTTCTGGTGACTGATTGAGAGGTATAATTGCGATATTTTCCTGGATAAGACTTCTTTGGAGAGCGGTCTCGTCGATCACGCCGATACTTTCTGTCTGTTGGAGAAATTTCTTCAGACTTTCGCTTCTTTTCTTGAATATCATGATGAGCCAAGGCTACTTCTTCAGCGTTAATATATTTTTGAGCTTTGGCTTGGAACTCGGTCATTGTTTTAGGAGGATTTTTATCCAAGGCGAATCAAAATTTTTCGCTTGTAATGCCTGCTATAAGGGCGATAAGACCCTTATCTTCAGTATAACCTTCAGTTTGAACTGCTTCTGCCGTAAATCGAATTGTGAATTCTTTAATTGTCTCTTCATGCTGCTGCTTCAAATCTGATAGATGAGAAGCGGGTTTTTTTGGTATAGATGCTTCCCATGAACTGAGAAAGGAAAAGATCCGATAATTGAGAGAAAGACTCTATGGATCAAGGTTTCAGACCGTGAAACCAAGGACGCGCTGCATCCTTTAGAGTTAAAGAAAAAGCCCTGAACATAATTTCCGAGCTATATCCTTTTAGCTCCATAAGAGATCTGTACGTCTCCAGATGCTCGAGGGGATCACCGATACCGGTATACGGAACAACGCTGGTCGTTCGATATTTTTTAGGTAAAGTAGCCTCCATCACTTCGTAAGTAAAGGGAGGTTCAGATCGTCGAATTGTCACCAGAGTGGATGTCGGGAGGTTAGACTGATATCGCTGTTCAATATCAGCGAAACGGTCTTCAATTTTCCTGAGATCCCCTTCCCAAGGCAGAGTATAATTGGATGTCTCGACATCAAGTTGTTCTTCAGGTTGATGTTGTCGGGAAGCACTGGAGCGGATGGATTGTGGGCGTTGATTAGGAACTTGATTGCCGCGCGGAATACGATTTGAAGGAGGGTTGGCCTGAACTTGTGGTTCATCTAGAGAATGTCTTGAAGCTGCAGGCGCAGGGTTGTAACAACGGTCCTTCTGGAGGGTGCTGCGATTCGGGAAAATGTTGGTCAAACCGATTAGATAAGGTTTGAAATCCAGCCTGGAGAGTAAGGAGTGTATCCCCAACTGAAACGCATAATACTATTGAAGCCACCAAATATATCTTGGAACGGATTCTGTGCAGGAAGGTTGGGCTCTGCAGGAGGAATCCCTGTTGAAGCAGCCCGAGGGAGGTTAGGAGTTGGCTCAGGGATGTCTAGTGGTGGTAACGTTTGCTTTGAGGTGGAATGATGAGCTTGTTTTCTTAGGAGGCATAGCGGGAGGTGAAAATTTGTAATGAGAACGAATTGAATACTCGTTCCTACAGACGGCACCAATCTGTTGATGTCAGATTTTGGTAACAGGTCCCTGTCAAGTATACGCCCTTCTCGAAGTGAGCTCTCCTCCAAACCTGAAAGCCAAAGAAGAAAACTAAGGGTGGCCGGCGCTTGGCCGTTAACCCTCTGAAGCTTAAGTCAGAGGTGACTTGATAATAAGATGAAGTGTGCAATGTAGGCTTAGAGATTGTGTACCTTTATCATCTGTGGGGTCATCTATTTATGCAGATCCGGGTGATCCAGTCTGTTACGCAAGCCATTAAGATCACTGCTGATTTCAAGGGATAAGGCACTTATTCTGTTAATCCTTAGATAAGGGGATGGCCTAACCACTCTAGATGTCTAGCTGATTACGTCTCTTGATGGAGATCTCCCATGGTTCGGAGCTACAAATAGAAACAAGCAAAAAATGGCCTATATAGGCTGTTGGTACTATGTGATGAGGGACGTCCTTGCTAGAGACTAGAGACCAGAGACCAGGGGTGCTCACATAACGGGGGCTGTTCACATGACGGTAGATGCTCATATGACGGGAGCTGCTCATATGATGGGGGCCTCCCCACTCAACGACCAAGAGCAGAGCTGCTCATATGTCGGGAGCTGCTCATATGATGGGAGTTGCTCATATGTCGGGGGCCTCCCCACTCAACGACCAAGAGCAGAGTTGCTCATATGATGGAAGCTGCTCATATGTCGGGAGCTGCTCATATGATGGGAGCTGCTCATATGTCGCGAGCTGCTCATATGACGGGGGCTGCTCATATGACGGGGGCCTCCGCACTCAACAACCAAGAGCAGAGCTGCTCATATGATGGGAGCTGCTCACATACGGGGGGGCGTATAGGCAGTCGCGGTTTGAGTGATATACAGGACGTGATCAGGAAGGCTTGCTAGTCAGATGGTTTGGTCGTGACTTTTATGGAGAGACGCTCGCTGGTTGCATATCTTTTATACTTCTTCGACGACCAACTGTTAGAACTAGAAAAATGCTCGGGCGCAGTTTTCTGGTGTTTTGTTGTTCTGGGGTTCTGAATATAGGAACATTCATAGATAATCACAAGCATTCATAAAAGTACACAAGAGGAGAGATATCGCAAGGCGAATTTTATTCCAGAGATCCTGAGATCTTGTACATTCCAGGCCGTGATCTGGCACGAGCCCTTAATTACATCGAATGATCGATGACCCTTGATTAAAAGGCAAAAGACTAGTCAGCGGGGACTATGGTCTCAGAGTTCATGGTTGTGGAGACCTGTGTTTGTGTGGTCGTAGAGACCTGTATTTGTATGGTCACGGAGACCTGTATTTGTATGGTCACGGAGACCTGTATTTGTTGTGTTCTGTTATGGACTGATCCATCTTTGTACGAGTCGGATGTCTATATCCCATGTTTTGACCGGAGATCCGGGCTAAGACTGTCGGGGCTTTTAACCGAGGGGTGCGACTCTAGGCCTGCGCCCGTCATTTGTGACGGGTGACCGCGGGAAGACCGATCTGCAGTTGTATGTACCTGAACAGCTCAACCAGCGGATGCCGTTTGGATGGGTAGGGCATCGACTGTTCTTGAAGTGTCAGTCTTTAACAAATTGTGTGTGATAGTTTATAACTCTCCTGGTATGGTTTATCGTGTTAACCATAGTCTCATTTGCTTAGTCCGGGCCTGAATCCGGGTCATATTATGATAGTACATGTAATGATGATATATTAGTATGATTCTGGGAACTAGCGGCCTCTTTTCGAGAAGTTCGTTCATCTCATTGGATCGGATCGGGCTCCGAAGGCTTGCATTCTGCTCATTGGGTTGCCCAGATGAGTTATTTGACTGCTCCATTACGTCTGGAACGCTCGAAATACCCAAAATAGGCCCAAACGGGGCTCGAAAATGTCACAAAATGAAGATTTGAAGGTGCTGAAATGAACGTTTGAAGTGCTGATTTTTATGATCCGCTGGCCTGATTTTACTGATGCGCTGGGGCCAGTGCGTCCAAAAATGATTGTTAAAAATGTTCTATTTTCATGATCTGCTGGTGTATTTTAGTGATGCGCTGGGGTCAGTGCGTCCTTAAAATGTTTAGCTTTGGAATATTGATTTATTTGATCCGCTGGCCTATTTTGCGATGCGCTAGAGCATTTTCGTGATGCGCTGGGGCCAGTGCGTCGATAAAAATAAGCTTGTTCAACGTATTTCATGATGCGCTACTTCACTTATATATTTTTAGGTTCTCCACCAGACCTGCTGCGGTCGGAAGTAGGGTTTCCGGTGATCGGCGAAGGGTTTCCGGCAGTCGGAAAAAGGGATTCCGGCGAGCTCAAAAACCTAAAGCTCTCTCCTTCTCTCGATTCTTTCAAATGAGGCGAGGGGGGGGAGGGGCTATTTATAGCCGAAGTCGGCCAATAGGAGACCGCCACGTGTAGTGCGTCTTGGAATTCCTGAAAATGCCTGATTCGCTAACCATCAGTAGTCAGAACTGCTCATAAGTTGGGAACTGCTCGGGAGACAAGCTGCTCGCATATTAAGATGTGACGCCTTTTAACGGCTACGAGAAGGACTGCTCGCTGTCGAGAATGATATCTCCCGCCTTCAAATATTCGGCTAATGACCATAAGGGCTCGAAGGTCGGTAACTGTGCCGTATATATTTAATATGCGAGACGCGAGCGAGTGATCTCGAGAGTCGAATAAAGCTGCTCGCAGGATCAGGACGTCGTGATGATATACGATCACCGCTATTTTGACTATAACACTGAATTTCATGATGCGCTGGTCAATGAATTTCTGGACGCGCTGACCTACTCGTGTTTTGCAAAATTGGGTTTTGCGAAACGGAGGGCTTGTGGGGCCCGCTTTGCAACTGATGTCGATGCACTGGCCCTATTTCTTCATGGTTGAGGTAACCCTCCCAAATTTGTAGGGTTTTGATCATGATGACCGGTGGGGTCCACCACTGGCTCAATTTTCCATTTTTGGTTTGTTGTAGACAAATTTGGCTTCAAAGAGAAGTGAGGAATCGCAGTCGCATCTCCAAAATGAGACCAGCCTGGCTCGTGCTCGACGAAAGGGGTCGCATATCAAAAATGCGACCAGCTCGGCTCGTGCTCGACGAAAGGGGTCGCATATCAAAAATGCGACCACCCCGACTCGTGTCCGACGAAAGGGGTCACATATAAAAAATGCGACCACCTCGGCTCGTGCTCGACGAAAGGGGTCGCATATCAAAAATGCGACCAGCTCGGCTTGTGATCGTCGAAGGGGTCTCACCCAGAATGCGAGCACTCTTGATATGAACAGCTCCCGACATATGAGCGGTCGTGGTTTCTGGTCTTGGGCATGGATGGCCCTCATCTCAGGAGAACGTCTGGAGGACCCTGTTACAAAATTCGACGTAAACATGGTCTAGTGTGATGTGTGTGGTGATTTTCACCGCGATTTCCGATGCACTGGCCCTAAATCTAATCAGGTGATGATTTGGGCACTCATAATCATTGTTTTGAAGACCTTGACTTTTGGGACCCCAACACCAACTTTATTCTACAACAATGAGATTGGGTCAAAACAGTCCCTTTCTCCTTAACTCCTAGGTGTGTCTCAATTCATTCAATTGAAATTTTAAGTTCATTCATGGTTTGCATGTTGGACTGATTTAGCTAAGTTTGTCCAATCATGAACGCGTTCAATGTATCCTCAAGAGCACTCTTTTGAGAAGGTCCTTGGAACGCATTGTTTGTATTTACCATGGGTCCATTTCTCCCATTAAAATTTGGTTTACAGCGCCACTCAGGATTAGCCAAGTTAGAATTTGGTCCACTAAAGGGGCGTTGGTAAGCATTTGTAGCATTCGATTGAGTTTGTAAGATATCTTGAAATGCAGGGATTGTTGGGCAATCCTTTGTTAAGTGAACATCACTCTCACAAATACCACATACACTCTTAACAGCCTCACTGGTGGTTATCATGTTAACACTCCTCAATTCTATGGCCTCAACCTTCTTTGTGAGACCCGCCACCTTTGTGTTTAAATCGTCCTCCCCATCTAATACATGTTCTTTCTCTCTTGGGGTTGACTTAGGATTACTAGTTGGATTAGAGATGTCCCAAGATTGGGCATTCTCGGCTAACATATCAAAGTAATCCCAAGTAACATCAGGGTGATTAGTTCAAAAACTCACCATTACACATCATTTGAACAAATTGGCGCATGTTTGAACTTAATCCGTCATAGAAGAAGTCAATCAAGCGTCACTTTTCATAACCATGATGTGGGCATTCTAATAAAAGGTCTTTGAACCTCTCCTAACATTGAAAAAACATTTCATCTAATTTTTGGGAGAAATTCATGATGGTCCACCTTAATGCATTGGTTTTATGAACTGGGAAGTACTTTTTAAGAAACTCCCAGGTCATCTCAGCCCATGTCTCGATGCTTCTAGGTTTAAGTGATTGAAACCATGCTTTGGCTTTGCCCTTTAGAGAGAAGGAGAACAATTTCAGTTTGATTACATCTTGGGAGACATCATTAAATTAAAAAGTGTTGGCTATCTCCTCAAATTCACTAAGGTTCGCATATGGACTTTCAGAGTTGAGTCAATGGAATTTCGGGAGTAACTTGATAATTTTCGGTTTAAGGTCCACGTTTCCTGCATTATTTGGAAAAATAATGCAGGAAGACGTGGTTGTTCTCTCCGGTTGTAGATAATCTCCGACTTATGACCCTCACACTGTTTATCCAGCTCATTATTTCGAGACGGTGCAGTAAAGGTTTGGGCACATGGACAATACGACGATGTGGACAATGAAGAACTTTCGTACGCGAGGTCATTTGAATGAGCGGGTCAGTTACGAGCCATGGGCAAAAGAGATTCCGGTTCGCCATGAAAGGGTTTTGAATTAGGTCAGCCTGTATTAAGCTATCGATGCAACTTCTGGGCATTTCTCCCGAGATCCAACAATTCTTTGAAACTTCTTGAACTACTGGTCTTCTGTTACTAATTCGTTTCATTTTTCGTATGGGGAGATGAGCATAACCCTATGGGATCTCTAGATAATGGCCGGCTTGTCCATTATAGGTGAGTATTTCCAGGAGTACGTCTCAACTGATGAAGATCTATCTTCATCTCGGCTTGAAAGTCCTCAAGACGCTTACCATTCAAAGGCTTGTCTAGAGTTGTTCACTGAGTTGTCACAGTTCGAAAATATTACAAAGATTCATTACGACAACTGGCTGATCTACTTCTGCTAGAGGATGAAGTAACATTTCTTCTAATATCCCTTTTGTACTTTACGTTCTGTATGCTTTTAGTTTCTTTACTTCTGACGTGGAACTCTTCTTTATTCTTGAAGCATTGATTATGAAGGATTGATCGAGTCTTGATGAAGGAACGTTTCGAACATAGATTCCGCAATCTGAATGAGCTTATGCCAACTTGTGAACTGGCAGGCTTTTTAGCTTATTTGTTGTCGGCAGTTGTGTTGCCTAGTTCTAAGGGTGCTGACGGGGTCAGGGTTTCTTGCTTCATCGTGGTAGGAGCTCTTGCAAATGGTCATCGATATTTTTTAGCACCTCCGGTGTTATGCAGTCTGTATAAGGCGTTCGACAATGTTATCAGTAACCAAGATCGACCTGGACGAGGAATGAATACGGCTTACTGCCCATGACATTTCTTCTGTGGATGGTTGGGTATATATTTCCCATGGACATACAAAATGGATCTCTTTCGATATTTCTGCATTAATCATGCGCCCCTCTATTGCTACAGGAAACTTGAGATGATAATACAGATACCTGATTGGTTAACTTTAAAAATTGGTAGCTGGACAGAGTTTTACTTCAACCACTTTCCTATTTCTAGCATCGAGGAAGATTGAGAAGTCGTTGACGATGAGTACTCTGTGAATAATATTGACAAAGAGTTCTTGATGTCCATTCGCATTGCTTCGCTTCCGCGCCACGAAGGAATGGAGTTCTGGCGGGAGCCTTATTACCCCAGTCGATTTGCCAGGCAATTTGGATATGATTAGGGCGTTCCGATGACATTACCAGACGTAGCTAGAGTAAAGCGGGCATACGGCACGGGTCCCGCTCACTGGGAGTGGATATGGCATCAGCTTTTGATGACGCGGACAAGCGCAAGGTTCATGCTTCTTGGTCTTTATCGGAAGACTAGCAACTCTTATTGCTAGATGAGATGGTGGGCACATCAGTATGCTTTGATTCAGAACAATCGTTCTATTAATGATCCTATCTATATTCCTCCTCCAAGACTGACCTGGATTCCTATTGATGGACTGGGTTATATGGGAGAGCAGGCTGAGGTGTATATGTCATTAAGAACTGGGCACAAGACTTCTCTGAGTGTATCAATTGACCATCGTAAGGAGAATACAACGTTGGACGGCTGGCATACTTTTGGATTACCTTTGATGAGATGGTGACAAGAGGCAGGCTTCACACATCTTTTAATGGCTGCAAGGGATGAGGATAACAATCGGCTAATTATTGAAGAGGATCCGACAATGACCGGACCGACGAGCGAAATGTCAGACCATGTCGACGCGAGAAAGCAGGTCGAGTAAGTTTAAGAAGATAATCTGCAAGGGACCACTATGTTGGTGAATAATATGATCGTGTTTGTGGCCTCTGGTGCTTCTAATGTTGAGGGTATGGTGGAGGCGCCAACGACGACTGAAGTAATTGACACCGATAGTGATACTACTGAATCTTCGGTCATAACTTCGATGTTACCGACTGAGATCACTGAGTTATTCATTGATGCAACGACATATATTGTGGGTCCCTTGGAACCTATTGCTGACTCATCTTTGGCCCCTAGTAGCACTCTTTTATAACTTCTTGGTATATTCTTTTTTGCATTTATCACTTCATTGTATGCTCACCATGTTTCTTCGCCGCAGTTATCGTTGATTCTGGTGCTATTGTCCATGGAGCGTTTGACATTCCTTGTTTCAATCATTTGGACTGTTTCGGGTAGAGTATATTGAGGGGTCTGCTATCTAGTATTTGAAAGGCGCTAGCCAATCCACACGAATGTATTATGTTGGGTGTTAGAATGAAAGCGTTGGAAGCTTGCGTTGGAGTGATAGGACCTAATGCACTTGTGATTGTCAATCATATTTCTTCATTTGAAAGCTCCGTCACGAGGGTAGCGACTGCTGAACGTGCCTGAGCTAGACCCTATTGTTGAAGAGAAATGGAAGATTGTGGATTCTCTGGGACCTATAGTAGAGCATCATGTGCGCTCAACGACGGATGCAGGAGCATCTTCGCAAAATAATAAGACACAACATAAGCTGTGCTTGGATCGTCTAGCTGAAATTGATGTCGAGATCAAGCGCTTGCAGGCGAAGAAAATAGCCGTAAGCTTTGAGACCGCTCTTCTTGAGTCAATAGTTGCTCAGGATCAAATAACTATTATAAGGCTTGATAGTGAGAGCGAAGCGGTGCATAAGCAACTAGAAGATTTGACCACAGAGCTCCAGAATGTTCCCGACCCTGCGTTGATATTGTCTGAGGTGAAGTTGGAGATGGAAGCTGACAGGGTGGCTGTGACCAAGTTAATATCAGGATGTATGGAGAAGCAGTGATCTTTGCTTTTGACATTCTTCTTGTAATCTTTTGATGTATAGAAACGATCATGGGGCTTCATCTTAACTAGATTTCTTAATCATTGTAATTGATGTAAGGGATACTTACCTTTTGAATATCCATGTATACGGTATTTAAAGTTGTTAACCATATTTTTTTAATGTAATGATAATGATAATTATCTTTTTGCTCTGTGATATTGTGCAATGAGTGTTAGAATGCTTTGCAATATAACTTAATAGCAATCATAACTATAATGAATGGTGACAATAAATATTTATGATAATTAATGCAGAATGAAATGAAGAGAGGATACTTCCCTTTGTCATCGATCTCGGATGTCTTGGGTTTCTAGATCTGGGACATGCTCGTGTCGTAAACGGGTGTTTTCTGGCCTGCCCCTAATCATTTCTCCCTACAGGCTTGAGTTTCTCATCATATATTGGGGCTTGCCCCCAGTGTATTTGGCCTGTCGTTTTGTGAGGCCGTCTCCTTCTGATGAAAGATATCCTATGCTTTAGAAATCCATATAGAATACCCGTCTGATCATAATCTTTAATCGCATATTCTTGTTGCAGATTGTTCATAAGAGAAAGCCCCCAATATTCTCAAGGCGAAGTGATACATAATAGAATGCCTAATCATCTTCATATAAGGTCGTATATATATATATATATATATATATATATATATATAGGAGATTCCTGGTTTTGACTTGTCCTCATATAGAGTAGAAGAATATCACAATAATGATGAGGAGATTCGCTATAAAATACGAAAGCCGAATATATAACGAGACATTCTAATCATCTTCATATAGGACCAAGTGCGTATGTATAAAAGATTGATAATAATAGAATATCCCGGTCATCTTCATATAGAACCCTATGTATAAGAGACCATCATCTCTGAATTGCTTTCTTAGGTTTTCTACGAAATGCTTTCTTCTGGTACGACTGGCTTGATGGGAATATAATGAGTCGGTTGATGATTTGTAGAGTCAATTTTTTTTATGTTATTTGATTATGGTACCTGTCATTCAAAGAAGCTATGAGGATATTTTATGTTTGTATGTGTAACAGTATAGTGTGGGTAAGTGTGTGAATGAGTAGGAAATATAGTGTATAGATGAAATAGATGCATGAATGAAAAGAAGTACACCCTTGTCTACTTTGTAGCCCGTCATATCCGCTCACGGGGGCTCATGGTTATTCAAGTTCGGGAAACAAAGTCTTAGAGTGCATGTTTTGCTAGGTCATATTTACTGGAGCCGTGCTAATTGGGATTTTCCTGGGCTCTTCGGTCTTCAAGTTGATGATGCCCTGATTTATCATCCGCTGAATTTTTCCTTTTAGGATAAGGCACTCTTCAGGTCCTGTGTCCCATGAATCGATGGTATTTATAGTAGTTAAGATCGTCCACTCGCCCTTCTTCTTCAGGTCGAGCAAGTTTCGGCAACAGCAATTCTCCTTCTTCGATCAGCTAGTCCATAATTGGGACAAGGTCCTCAACGTCAAATGTGTACGGCCCATTCGTCTTGCCTCGCTTAATGATTGTCATGTGTCGTGTTCTTTGAAACCTCTTGTCCTTGCTTCTTGTCTCTGCTGCCTTGATTTTCATTTTGTATCTTAAATTCAGTCGCTTTTGGTTCCTAGGATTCTTTCTTGTATTAACTCCAATTCTCTCTTCTGTCTCATGCCTTGGCCTTTTGTTTTGAAACTGTGCCTTCGAAACAGACTGCTCTGTCGCACGGGCTTCTGCAACCAGATTATGAAAGGTGAAAGAGCTATTGCTTTGTAGTTCGTATAAAATCATGGGGTCCATATCTAGCATACACGTATTTACCTGTTCGGGATGGGTCTGTTGTTTCATTGTAACCGGCCTTTGCACTGTCTTCGGTGATTTTTCCTCTAACCGTCGGGTAGGAGTGATATTGGAGGCTGCGCTCCATGAGATTAAGGTGGTTAAACCATCCTGAACTTCCTTCATCTGCCTGGATAACTATTTATGGGCTTGGAGCAATTCCCCGATCTGTTCTCGGATTGTTAATAGTTCGGTGTCTTGTTCAGTCAACTTTCTTTCTTCAATTATTTATACCATCACGATCTGGACTGGCCGTTCTTTGTGCATCGATGCTATTATGGGCATTACCGACATTACAGCTGACACATCCTGGCTGGTCTTTTTTATTTTCATGTTGATGACGCCTTCATTGATCAACCGTTGAATTATCCCTTTTAAGACAAAATAGTTTCAGTCTTGTGGCTACTCACGTGATGATATCTACAGTAGTTAGGATGGTCGATCATTTTCGCCTCCTCCGGACGCTTGGACTCTTGTAACCTTATCACCCTCTCTTTGATTAATTGTTCCAAGATGGGGACCAGGTCTCCATGTCGAATGTGTAGGGCCTGTTCGCTCGGTCGCGCTCTTCTATTGTCGTGTATCGCGGTTTCTAGAAACCTTTACCTTTGTCTTGTGTCGTTGTTACCAGCCTGGCTTCAACTTTGCGTTCTATATTCGGGCGCTTTCGATCCTTCAAAATCTTACCCTTATCAACGTAGTTGGATGCCATTATCCTTCGGATTCTCTTATGGGCTTCTCTGCCTTGACTTGTGCTCTGAAGGCGGCTCTTATCAGGTGGGCCTTCGTGGCCAGGTCTCGAAACGTCGAGAAATTGTGGCCGGATAAGCCAAACGAAATCATGGCGTCCATGGCCTGCATACACATCTTGACTTGTTAGGGCTCAATAGGCAATTCTCGACAATGTGCTGATATGGTTCCCCATCTGTCAATGAACTTCTCAACTGACTCCCCCTTGCCTCTAATGGACCAAGGCTAAATCTGTTAGCGAGACTTCTCCCTCGGTAGAGAAAAGTTTGGAAATGAACAACTCTTGCATATGATCCCAGGACTTAATAGACCCTGCGGGCAGCGAAATGTACCATTGGAATGCTTTGTCCGTGAGCGTCGAACTAAAAAAACCTAAGACAATACTGAGAAATTATCGACAAGTTGCCCAGCATTGTCACGAACTGAGTCATATGTTCCTCTAACAACCCTCTGTCGTCGAATCGGGGAAAATCTGGACACTTGAAGTAGTGGGGAAATGGAATCTTATCAACTTCGGGTGAATACAGCACCTGATAAACATACTTCTCTCTCTTCTCCTTCTCTCTCTCCTGATGCATCAGGTTCGAGACTGTGTGGGATAACTCTTCATCGTGACATGGTACGCGTTCGAACACGACATTCTTAAGACAAGTCTGTGGTTCGACAGCTATTGGCTCTTCTACTGCCCCTTGAGATTCCTCCATCAATTGTCGAGTGGGGATGGCTAGGCTCCTGGTTACCCCCTGGGTGACTAAAGCCAACAGTGCTTCCTTCATCTCCCTCACTTCTCTGGCCGTGTTCTCCTGGTCCTGAATTATCTCGTCTATCTGTTCTTGGATTGGAGGCAGCTCGGCACCTTGCTCGCTCGTCTCTCCTTCAATGACCTGTACCATCGTGGCCCGTACTCGCTGTAGCCTTCGCTTGGTCGTGGTAGTTTCAGCAGAGAATGTCTTGATCGCTGCCTTGGTCGATCCCCGGACAATGAATCTGTTCAATATCTTGGTTAGCTGTGCTTTCTTCGGCAGGGTTGGGAAGTCAGTAGCGGCGAAGGAGAACTTTGGCCTGGATGATGTGGTGGCTTTGTCGACATTGTGGGTTTCATTCACGCGGACTGGCCTCCACTATTTCCTCATGCTGATCTGTGCCTTCACTGTCTCCATTCTGATTGAAGTTACTTTCTTATCTTCAGTCTTCTTCAGTGATCGACGCTTCTGGATAAGTTTTCAACCTGCCTCAGGGGTCGCTGCTCCTGCTGCTGCAAGGTGAGGGAAGTAAAACCCTCCAGACGCCAAGAAGATCATTGTAGTTGCCATTTGTGTAGTTTGATTGTTGGTTATTTTGCGAAGGTTCTCCTCTCTCTCTCTCTCTCTACACATTCATACACTGCATTAGAGTATTCCATTGCTTCGAGAAAGAGAAAAGACGCGACCTTACCAATCGCGATATAACTTAATAATAAATAGAATGTACAAGTATGAATCATGTGCATGATATAAGATGTTTATATTATGCTTTTTGAAATACTTTAGAAATTCTTTTAGAAAACTTTTGATAATTTTATTTAAAATTCTTTTGCCTTAAAGATGAAGGGAAGAACGTTCCCGTTGAGAGTCGCCAGTTTGGCGCCCGTGAAGGCGCCGAATATTTCTCCTTGCGGTAACTTTTCTCATGTATATATTAATGTCTGAAAATGATTTATCTTAGAACATTTCTTTACTTAGAGTTAACCAGAGATTCTGGTATGTTGGTCCTCAGCAGAGTCGCCAGTTTGTTAAAACTATAAAAATGCTCATGGCAGTTTTTCTTGTGTTTCGTTGTTCTAGGGAATTTCTGAGTATAGAGACATTCATAGACAATCATAAGCAATCACAAAGTGTCACGAGAAGAGATATCATAAGGCGAATTTTATTCTAGAGATTCTGAGATCTCTTACATTTCAGGCTATGATGCTTGTCACTGAGCCCTTAATTGCATCAATGGTTGATCACCCTTGATTAAAAGGTAAAAGATTAATCCACCAAGGATTATGGCCTTGAGTTCATGGTCGTAGAGACCTATTTTTTTTTATTGTTATGGACTGAGCCATGTTTGTAGACAAGTCAGATGTCTATGTCCCATTTTCTTTCGGGTTGTCCGAGTTGAAGGATTGTCAGGATTTTTAATCGAGTGGTGCAATGCTGGGCCCACTTCCCGGACGGGTGACCACTCGAGTACACGAACATCAACTGTTGGTCGGCACAACCCAGGGCCCTCTTCCCGTATTTTTATGGCGAGTGACCTTGAGAAGGCACTCCGTAACTGCCTGATCGAGGATTTTAATTGAGTGGTGTAACGCTGGGCCATCTTCTCGTATTTTTATGATGCGTAACCACTGGAGTATACGAACATCTACTGTTGGTCGGCACGACCTAAGGCCCTCTTTCTATATTTTTATGACGGCTGACCTTGAGAAGGCACTCCGTAACTGTCTCATCAGCTCAACCAGCGGATCCTGTTGTGGATGGGTAGGGAATCGACTTACTTTTGCAATGACAGTCCATAGCAGGACATTTTAAATGTTGTTGGAACTCTTTTGATTATGGTTTATTGTGGTAACCATAATCCCTTAGGTTTAGCCTCAGACCTTTATCCGAGATGAGTAGAGCTTGTACAGTACATGAATGAATGTAAAGTAAATATGTTCAATTTTGGAGTCCAGCGACTCGTCTTCGGGAAAATTCTTTCTTCTGTATATTTTCGATAATCGATATGGGATTGAATAAGTTGTATTGAGCTAGGCTCCTTTGAGGATTCAAGTCTGTCGGACTAGATTGCACATTTTTAAAGCCTATAAATGGCTAAATATCGGGCCTGATAGATGCCTGTTCATGCCAATATCTGATAAATGATGGGGTAGATACTCTGTAAGTACTTGATTTAGTTGCCTTGTAGCATGAAAATGTTAAGTTTGGCTTGGCGTCAATGAGATTACGTTGAATTTTATTTGACATTAGTCGATCTTTGAGCCAACAGGGCACTTCCGAGGGCTAAAAATGACTAAGTACTAGGCCCGTTTACTGCTTAATCAGGGTATTCGGTAAATACCGGCGATGTTCATCTTCGCAGTGATGGATTATGTCTGCTAGGGTCACTAATGATGCTGGATCCACTTTGGCGTCAGTGAGATCACCTTCAATTCTACTTGGCGTCAGTCGATTTTCGAGCCAACAGGGCACTTCCCAGGGCTAAAAGTGACTAAGTACTAGGCCTGTTTATTGCTTAATCAGGGTATTCGAGGATTATGAAAACAGATAATCTTGTTGCGGTGCGTTATTATGATGTGTCATACCATGGAGAAACTAAGTCTCTCTTTTGGCTTTGGTCAAATTCCATCTGATTCTTCTTAATTTCGGTCGTTTTACACTCTTTCGGAAGGATTTTTGGGTTTGCAAATTTGGCTAAGTTTTGGTCATTTTTTTTATTAAATAATTGATTTGGGCCGTTTACCATGGACCGTTGGAAGATCCGATTCGGAGGATGGACAGAGATTGCCGATGTATGTCTAGGAGCGAGGGTGCAATGGAGAGGCAGACCACATCGTAGGCAGGCCACATAACAGAGTTCCCAGGCACGGTATGACCGCCTGGGCGCATATGGGGAGGAGTGTGGGCGCATGTGCCCTGTGGTGGGCACATGTGGGCCCCTCCGAGGCGCATGTCTCGAAATCAGGTGAAGGGTGAGGGAGACTCCAGCTCCCGGGCTGCATGTGGCATAGAACATGTGCCTAGGGTGGACTAGTGGGCGCATGTGCCCATAACACTTTGCCATTTTTTGGTGTTTTTTTTTTTGCCATAGGGAGTGGACGCATGTTCCTCTGTAACTCAAAACATTTTTTTTTTTTATGTTTTCTGGCTACAAAACAGTGGGCTTATGTCCCTCTGCAAAGTGGGAAAAGTGCACTACTTAATCTATTTTTCAGATTTTCTGGCCAAAAGGGGTGGGCGCATGTCCCTCTGTAAAGTGGGAAAAGTCCGCCACTTAGAATATTTTCTAGGTTTTCTCCCTCTCTCTCCCTCTGTATTCAGGCACCGGTGAGAAAATTCCTTTTCGGGGAGGGATTCCAGCGGAAATCCCTTTCCGGCGAAGGATGGCAGAGCGGGCACATGTTACCTCTTGCATTGCTCTAAGGTCGTCAAGGGGTGATGTTGCTTATGATCATCAGGCTGGCTTGCTATTTATAGTAAGTTAAACGGGTCCGGGTTCGGTCAATCGGGTATTCCAAGCACATGTCATTCCAGAAAGGTTTTCGAGCGCATGT
Source organism: Liriodendron chinense (assembly GCA_003013855.2). NCBI lineage: Eukaryota > Viridiplantae > Streptophyta > Magnoliopsida > Magnoliales > Magnoliaceae > Liriodendron > Liriodendron chinense. Next base: position 3,238,461 of record ML058463.1, on the reverse strand, counting down.
GTCGGGAGAATGTGGCTGGCGCATGTCTCTTCAGGCCAGACGCATGTCTCAAAATTCGGCTTTTTTTGGACGATTTTCGGGAGACTTTCTGAGAAGGATTGCTCTGGGTGCATGTCCCAGGCGCATGTGATTTTAGAGGTCCCGCATGTCCCTCTTAAAAGTGCATTTTCTCCACTACTTGCCAATTTTCAGACTCTGCACTCTGCAAGAGAGAAACAACTCCCAGACTTTGAATATATCAAGATTTCAGGCTCCAATGGGTGACCTTCCAAGGACAGGTACCCTTTCGGGGACCGAAGTCACTGACACCAAGCTGCTTTTAGGCTCTTATCGACCTATCAAATGAATGGGATGGGGTGTGGAGGACCAGATGTTGCAAATTTTGGTAGTTGCATCCTAATTTGGAACCTTCAGGTCGGCTCTTCGCGTAGGAACTTTGTTCTGGGAAGTGTGCACATGAAAATATGTACCGCACAACATTCAAACTTGCTAGTTAAGGGTTTTTGGGCGTTCTAGATCAGTTGGTGGCAATTCGCATGTCTAGTTCTGCTCCAAAATAGTACCTGTAGGCTTTTGGACCCTTTCGGTCAACTTCAGACAGGGGTAAAACACATTTTGAGGTGCGCAGGTAAGATATGCGCTGCGCGACGTTAAACTGTAAGTTAAGAGTTTTCGGGTGTTTCAGATCATTTGACAGCAATACGCATATCCAATTTAACTCCTAAATATCATTCATAGGTTTTGGTCATGACTGTGTGGGTTAGGGTTGCGCTGGTGTTTTCTAGGTATTTCCCGGACCTAAAATTAATCCGAATTTATAAATGGACCACCACACGTTGTTTTATCATGGGTGCGAATTTGAGCCCCAACAACTATCAATTTCAGGTCAACTTTGAGTGAATGGTTTATTGGAGTGAGGTGTCTAGAAACTCATATAATCATAACCAGTTAAAATTTTCTACCCATTAATTATATTATCCTTAAAATATACCAAAGATAAGTAGTTATCTAGATCTATGATCCTAGGCATAATTGACTTTTCATGATACAAAGATCAACAAATTTATGGGATAAAACTCTCCCTCGTTTAGTCACCATTGCAACCAAGCTTATCTTCCCTTATTACAACCGGAGGGCTCCTCCCAGTAACCCATATAAAATTTTAAAGTCTCTCATTGTGAATGCTGGGATCGTGCCCATGTGTTTTTGGCTTATGTGCTCTTATGGCTTTTGTAATGGAGTTGTGTTTTGACTCTTGAATACTATTGAATATGAAACATTTGACTTGGAGTTTCCACTAGCCAGTTATTTCAAAATTCCTTAGTTGGTTAGACCCTGCAGATTTTTTAGAAATTAGAGAATCTAATGAGGATTTCCTAATTTATAATGATTCTTGCTCTGCGACTTGGGATTTTAAATATGGGACCTTGGTAACAGAGGAAGGCCTTCTTCGCCTGGATGTGAGTGTGGTCTCTATGTGGGATTTTTTGGGTTTTAAGGGATTAGATAGCTCTAGTGTTATTTTATGTAATAATATTGAAAGGGAAAGAAATTATTATTAGACGGCAATGGACAAACACTCCATAATTGCTAAAGCCCGACTTGGAAAAAGAAGTGATAGAACACTAAGAGTATCCCATAATGACCGGTATCTGATAAGGACTAAAAGAAAGAAAAACGGACATACTTTCTACCAGTCAGCCATGGGTAAGTACCCCGTAACTACTAGAGCCCGACTTGGAGAGAGAAGTGGGGGAACACTAGAGGTATCCCGCAACAACTAGTATCTAAGAATGACTAAAAGAATGAGAAAAATGGACTAGTCAATGCAGGTTTTGATGTGGCAGGATCTGGGAACTCGGCAAGTCTCAGAATATATGCCCGAATGTCTAGAAAAGTAGGAGGTTGGGAAGGATGCGATGATGTGAATGTTGAAAGTTGTTTAATAAGAATGATGAGCATAGGCTCGATTGGCCGATTCAAGGAGGTGAGAGTCTAAAGGCAAAGAATCCTAACACTCTACTCCTTTGCTTGAATGCATGCCTGTTGAGCTCTTAAATGTGCATATTCTAACCCCATTTCATTACTGACTATGCTTGAAATAAGTGATTAAAGACTCAACTAATGTATGGTTTTGTGGTTGTAGGAATGACAGAGAGAATTCATCAATTGAGGGCTTAGAGATGATGTTTACACACCTTGAAGATCAAAGGAATAAAGGACCAAAGGTGGAGCAAAAGTGCATTGAAGATGAAGGAGGAGAAGCTGCGAATTCAGCCAATTTCATGTCTATCGACCGGCCAGCCACAGCCACCGACTGGCCGACCAAACCTTCCAGAAACAAGAAAGTCACTAGACTAATTTTATGAAGGCCGACCCCCTGACCGACCGGTCGGCCGACTAGCCGGTTGAAAGGTCGGCCTATGCATTACAACGTCCAGTGAATTCAACAGTTCCACCGACCGGTCGACCGACTGGTCGACTGATGGATCAGACTGTGTAAAAAAGACTCCAGTCAGAATTGCAATTGCAGGCACTTTGTCCGACCGGCCGGACAGGGGGTCCGACCGGCCAGTCAACACTCAGGAACATGTGGAACTCTGAAAATCTCTGCACAAAACGTTAATCTTGCGGGATTTCCCCAAGTTTCTTCACACCTAGGGCTCCAAAGCTATAAAAGGACTCCTTTAGCTCGTTCCTAGGGCATCCTAGAAGAGATTTACAATGATGGGGGGCGACGGAAGTCAGATTCGGAGTTCTACAACTCCTCATAGTTTGTTCTTCTAGTTTTTATGTTTTTCTTAGTTGTTTTCATGTTTCCTTGGATCATGAACGGCTAAACCTCTTACTTAGGGCTAAGAGGTGAAGCTTGTAGTGAATCTAAGATGTTTCAATTCGTTTGATTTGGTTTTAAGTTGGATTAATAGTGAAAAACAATGGTTGAAGTTTGAATAAAGTTCTAAGTAGTTTTTCTTAATCTTATGATGGCTCATTGATGTTTAGAAGAATTGCTTGAGTTCTTAATTGTTTTGAATTATTCTAGACCAATACGCTTCAAAGAATTGAATTCAATACGCTCTAGACCTTTGATCCTCATGTGGGAACTTCATACCAAAAGTTTTACTTTTCTGGAATTTCTGCTTATGTGTGATTGTGTATGTGATTTGAATCAAGTTTGAATTATGATCTAGTTATACTTTGTGACAGAATTTAATGATGATTATGATTTTGATCCTAACCTATTGGAACTAGGATTGACTTATGCAATTGAGTGTACTCAAGTCCTAACTTGAATTGAGAGAATCATATACATGAATCACACATATGGCAGATTGTTTGTTTTAACTGCTCTATCATCCGGCTAGATATGATTTAATTTCGATTCTAGTTGAGAAAGTAAGAAACCACAGCGAATTAAGCATCAAGGATTGCTACAAGTGGATCCTTGAAGCCCTAGTGCTTTTTATTATTGATTACATTCAATTTAGTTCAAAATATCTATCTACACCAAATTCCTAAATCCTGTTTAGTTAGTTCTTAATTAGAAACCATTGGAAGTGTTTTGTGAATTCCTACACAAGTCCATGTGGATTGACCTCGGTCTTACCGAGATTATTACTACATCGCAACCCTACACTTGGGGAAGCGAACAATGTCTCTAGTTTGATCAGAGTAAGGTGGTAAATGCTTTGACATAGAGGGTGAACAGGCTATCATAAGGATAGAGGAGGAGGCTTAAGCTATGGGGTGGAGGCTTGGGTGTGTGAGGCCTTAAATGAAGGTGATGGGGATGTATGGATAGTGTGGCCAAGGGGCTAAGGCTAGAATGGGCTGAATTGGGGCTAAGCTAGGGCTAGGGTTGGTGTTGAGCTCTGAATTGTGCACATTTTAACCCCAATTCATCACTCATGCATGGTTTGTATGTTTAAAATACTCATCTAATACATGTTTTTGAGTTTGTAAGAATGAAAGAGAGACGTCACCAAAATGATGATTAAAAGACACTCTTAATGTGCATTGAAGATAAAAGAAAAGAAGTAAGAAAAATAGTGAAGAAAAGAAGCAAAATCACCCTGAGAGATTGATCTCCCAGCCTGAGCGATTGATCTCCCAGACTGAACGATTGATTGACAGAGCCTGTAGATCAATCGCCCAAGCCATAAAAAGTCCAGATTTTTGAAAATTTGTTGCTGAAACTCACTAGACACTTTTTGCACCCAGCGATCAATCGCCCGCCCACCTATGATGAATCGCCCGAAACAAGCGATCAATCGGTCAGCTTAAGAGATCAATTGACAATGCGTCCAGTCCAGATACTTCCAAATCTATTCGATTTTCTCTGCGTAAGTACATAAGTTTTACGCAAATTCTGGAATATTCTGCGTTGATGAGGCTTGAAAGCTATAAAAGGCTCCTCCACTTCATTCCTAGGGCATCTAGCAACATGGGGAGCAAAGAGATCAAGACTTAGGAGGCTTCTTAGCCTTCTACAACTAGTTTTCTTCTTCTTCTAGTTCTAGTTTCTAGTTTTAATACTTTCTTCTAGTTAACCTCTTAGCTAAGACTAAGAGGTGAAGCTTGTGGCTAGTTTCATGTTCAATTCATTTTGATTTCAAGTACATTTACTTCAAGATTAGATTTTGAATGTTCTAGTTTGAATAAAGTTGGTTTTTTTAGAAGTTTTATGAGAGCTCATGTACTCAAGACATTAGTTCCTTGCAATTCTCTGAAATTGCCATGTTGGGATTGATTTGATTCGAATTGTGGTAACCCTTAAGCATGCCATAGTCTCTTGGCATGGCTGTTACTCCAAAGGCTACATATTTGAAGTCTATGTGCTTAAATATGACTAGAACTTAATTTCTTAACTTAAGTAGGATTGTATGTGCTTGAATACTTTATTTTCCAACTAGAGGAGAGATAGAACTTCAAAACTAGTTGTGTTTTATGCTTGGATGAATGAATTAACATGGGATTGCTATAAGTGGATCCTCAAAAGCCTTAGGTCTTCTTTTCATAATCTCAAATTTTCCTATTTATGTTTAGTTCTTAGAAATTATTTTTCCTAAACTTCTAAGATTTCAGTTATTAGAGTAGTTGAAATTGTTTACCTCTTTCCCTATGGATCAACCTCGGTCTTACCGAGAATTATTACTACATTGCAGCCTTGCACTTGAGGCGAGCGAACAAGTTTTTGACGCCGCTGTCGAGGAAAAGGTTAAAGGTTCTAATTGTTTTAGTAGCTATAGAGTAGTCTTAGTTAGGTAAGATTTTCAGTTTTTCTAGAAGTGGGATTTTTTTTTAGATTATTAACAATTTTTGCTTGATTTTGAAAGACATTGTTACTGACATAAATCTCACTCTATTGGATAACATCTCCCCATCTCCCTTCTTTTTGTTCTTTTTTTTTAGATTAGGGTAGTTTTCAATTCCTTAAAACTTTATCATGTATGATTGGAGGAAGTGGTGTGTACAAGTACCTTTTGGAGGATAAGACGTCGGATTGGGGGATACAAACTCATTATAATCGGGATCCCTCCATGCATGAGTATTTTTCTGAGATTCAAAGAACCTCCACTATCCCTCACGTAAAATGATGCGTGATTACGTTAATGAAAGCAAAACACATTGAGACACGAGTAAGATGATGGGGAATATTGGAAAGAAGCAAAATCGAATAATGATCATCCGGGAAAAATATTACGTGATTACCGGATTGAAAATAACATGAGTGTTCCACTGGTTATGGTAGGAGGTGTGCAACAACAAAAGGAATGAGTGAATAGTGGCCAACCGGTTAAGACAATACGTGATCACTTGTATGGATATGCCTATCAACCATCATATAACTCTTCATCTTACAATGCGTACGGTCTTAATTGGGGAAACCACCATTCTCCTTGTTCAAGGGAAGAACCAACCGTGGTTATTAACAATCACCCTAAAACGTCTTCCTCTTGTGATGACATGTATACACAAATACTTGAGGAAATATGGAAAGAGTATGTAGATGAACAATCAAATCAAGTTTACTCACCATCTTATGAAGACAGTTGAGCCCGAATTTGGGGGCATCAAATCAATCTCTTCTAATGAGGAGGACGGGGCTATCAAAGTCCCACCTTCTTCGGATATAATGAACAAACTTTTAGAGGAGATTGATCTCAATGTTCCCAATGTCATCATCAATTATGGTGAGTCCACTATCTCTTTTGGATGCTTTGAACTTAATGATGAAGTGATTTTAATGACGGTTGACGAACCCGAGGAATCCATAAAATCTGAAAGTGATAGTGTGGTTACTTACAATGAGGCTTCGGTGGATGCTTATGAACCTATGGTTTCTTTTTTCCAAGGGCATAATGATTATGAGTCTCTAGAGGATATGCATGTTAGAGAGATGGCCGAAGTCAATCTTTTTGAGTCCTTCCACCAACAACATATGCCAAATTCTATTGTGGTAGACCTCCCTTTGATTGAAAATTCTGTTCCTTTGGATGATGAAGTGGCACAATCTGAAATTTTAAAAGATCAACCAATGTTAGATGATGTGCTTACCATTAAATCTAAGGAATTTTTCTTGAAAGACATCCTCTTTATAGAGGAGGAATTCCTTGCCATTGAAACAGAATTTCTTCAATCATTAAGGGAGGACAAGGACCCTTTATCTGACTATCTCGATTTCCTAGAGGAATATTGGCCCACTCTTATGATCTTGATGATGAGATGATTAAGGAGTTACATAGTTTGTTAGATACGCTGTCGGTGCCTAAAGAACACCATTCCACTGATTTACACTCTTTACCATTGTTTGTGGAAGCATCGTGCAATTCGAAATTGTGAAGAAGACAACTTTAACCAATGAAAACTTGATGAATGTCTCTCTACCATCATGGGTCCTTTAGCCCATTGAAAATTCTAATTGGGAGGACCGTTTTTAATCAATGATAACCTATATCAGAATTTGAGGAGATATCTTTTTGCTGCTCTTATCTCCTCCTTTCATACATGTGGTGCACAATACGATTGAACTTCAATGATGACAAGCACACATGTCTACTGTTGAGCAGGACTTTGGATGGTCCTCATGAGAAATTTATTGAAATTCATAAAGATCCTGCTCAAATTTGATCATGTAGTCGATCAGACTAATAAACGGTAAGTAGGTAGGTAGGTTATGATTTATTTTTTTGCATTTAGGATTGAATAAGTCTCATCGAGACAATGGAAGATGCTAGAATTGATCAACTTGCTACCTCAAGTACTCTTGTTCTCACTCTCCTTTGTTTTGTGTCATTGCTCTCATATCATGCTTATTGCATATCTTGTTACATTGAGGACAATGTAAGATTTTGGTTGGGGTGAGATTTCTCAGATGAATCTAGCTAGTTTTTGTGACATTTCGAGCAATTATGTTGAATTTTTTTATTTTTCTAAAATTCAAAACTCTTTTGGAAAACTTTGTTTCTATGCACTTGGGATGTTATGAGTATGAAAGGAAGATAGATGAAGTGGTTGATTTTGAAATCTTTGAATTATCTTAAATATAATAGTTTTCTATATGAATTCCCCTATTGAATTGATTGGTAGAAAGCTTTGAACACTTTTGAGTCTAGTTCACATTACACGATTCTCATGGTTTGAAGGGATTATTTAGATTTGTAAATTGGCTATATTGAGATTTAAGGTGTTGAGGAACCAAGCCGGGGAACTTTGTCCATGTGAAGTAAGAAAAAGAATGAAAGATATGGATTTCTAAAAATCCTATCTATGTTTATAGTGAATGAAAGAAAAAGAAAGAAAAAAAGTAGTTATATTGAACATATGTTGAAAAATTCCGAAAAGGGCTACCTATTACCAACTAGGGGATGGTCTACCCGTAACCAAATCTAGAAATGGGAAGTAGTGTGAAAGTCGTCAAAGGAACAGTAAGGCAAATTCTTATCATAGGCATGTGTGGTTGATCTGTACACTTTTATATCTTCAGTTTTCAGTCTATAAAGAAGGTAATCATAAAAATTCATGAGATGAACTTTTACCGTGCACACTAGACCGCACTTGTTCAAATTCTTCTATTTATGAATCAATCAGTGGAGATTCTTGTGAACAACTTATTACGTTTAGGGAGTTTAAGATTTCAATTTTCATCACTAAGTTTTTTTTTAAATTTTGTCTTGAAGTTTATAGAAGTATGGTTTCCAAGAGAGAGTTGGGTTCTTGAAAAGTTAAATTTGTTTCACGCATGTTTTGCTCGAGATTAGCAAAATGCTGGTTTTGGGGGGGGGGGGTTAAATTGCGGTTTTACCGCTAGTGAGATAAGCTTGAAGGTATGCTTATGTCCTAGAGGGGGTGAATAGGACTTTTTAATTTTTCTTGCAAATTCAAAAGCTCAATTGCATTTATACTATAATATACAAATTAAGCACATGTAAATGATAGCAATTGATCAACCAAGATCCAACTCAATTTGACAACTCTTCTAAGAGAAGCATTTAGTCAAACAGTTCATATGCATGCTTGTGTCAATCATTCAAAGATGGCATATGAGCATTTTGTCAAACATAAGATGGGCATACAGTTAAGCACTTATAAAATTGATCAACAAGGAACAAAATAGACAAAATGCATTCACCACATTGCACACGATGTATAGTGGTTCGGTTTCCCTACTCCACTCCCGGTTCACAATCTCAACCTATGAGACCACCGGATTTCACTATAGTTGTGGTTTTAAATCAGGTTAACCATCAACCTTAACATCCTTTGATCTAGGACTGCGTTTACCATCCGCCGATGGCCCAATCTAGGGACTTGACGAGTTTGGATCTCAAACTCTCACCAATCTTAATCCAAGGACGGTCACGTACACTCCCGCCGCAGTTTTCCAATCCAGGGAATAGTGATTTAATAAATGGACTCTCAAATACTAGACATACCTAGACGATTGAGCCCCGATTCAGCGCCGTTGATGAGTAGCTTCAGCTTCCACGAATGCCTTAGCTCCTCTCCAAGCTCTCACGATCAGCTACCAATGCATATGATGTTCCTAGACTAGTGCCGGGTAGGTGGGAGAAGGTATTGATGTTCCATATGCCTATTACAATGCAATGGATAATGAAGGAACCATCAATTGGATCATTCAATGGATATAAATGACTTCAAGATGAAGATTGAATGATAGGGACAGCCATGAATGCCATGCTTGAGTTCATTGTTCAAACTTGAGCTTTGAATACTCAATGTAGTGCCATTAATGGCTAGGTTTGAAGGATGAACTCAAGACTATGATGAGCAAAAGAGATTAGATGAAAGCCTTAATAGCCTCTCTAAATGCTCTAAATGGGTGTGCAAGTTCTCCTCTCAAAACCCTCGAAATATGCCTTTATAGGCTCCAAGAATCGGGCTCCAACGGATAGAAAACGGTCACGTGCGACCTGTCTAAAAATCCCAACGACCGGTCTTGATTGTGCCTCCGACCGGTCTGACGACCGGTCTTGAGACCGGTCTTCCTTTTGAAAAGAAAACCCTGGAGTCACTGGACGATTTTTTAGCATTTGCGACCGGTCGTACGACTGGTCGTGGGAGGTCAGCGACCGGTCGTGCGACCGGTCTCCCTTTAATCTATTTTTCCCATTGGTTGCTGGACAGATTTCGTCCATTTACGACCGGTCGTGCGACCGGTCCTAGAAGTCCAACGATCGGTCTTCAGACCGGTCTTAGGGAAGACAGAGATTTACTTCAGAAGGTGCTGTCTTCAACCCTGCTTCATCCGACCGGTCGCCCGACCGGTCGTCAGGCCTTAATTTCGTTACCTCAAATGGGGTGAACTCCCTCGATATTAACGGTGCTCAAAGAGATGGTTTTCCTTTGTTTTTCAACTGATTGGCACCTACATAATGGAGGTCCAAGACTGATCATCTTGACCTTAAGTCCGGAGATCAATTGTCAAATAAAAAATGTGATTCGAATGCCATGGACTAGGAAGTTTTGGGATCCTATAGGCTGTCTATATGCAACTTACCTTCCGAGCTTGATCTGGCTTGAATTTGAGTGCGGAAAGCTGCTTTGGTCTTCAAGTCTTGAGTCTTCAATCTTCATCGGGGCTCACGAGACTTGACTGACTCAATGATCACGCAATTGACAATACAATACACAAATCAGTGCACTAACAATCTCCTCCTTTGTCAATTACGTGACAAAACCTAACCTACCAAAACAAAATACATGTTCAAGATATTACATTGATAAAAGCATTAAATACAGGACTCTTGACATGCCTAGTCTAAGCTGCTCCTCTTCAATTTGCTCCCCCATAACCTGTCAATCCCTGCATCACAAAACATAGCAAACTAGTTTTGGTGGGACTTGATCTTTCTCCCCCTTTTTGTTAGCAATTGACAAACTATTCTCTCCCCCTTAATGATATATTAATAAGGCTAAGGTAAGAGAAGATAGTATGTCGCAGTTATAACTATAAGCACATGCTAACAAGGAGAGTATAGGGTGCATGACTCATAAAACCATGGAGCATGCTAAGGAACATGATTAACAAGAAAAATTGGTCAAGGTTAATCATGCAAAATTGGTCAAGGATATACATTTTCAATGAAAGCACAAAGGGCTTATAGCCCAATTAACCAACCTCCCCTCATGGTATATCAAGACCAAAACTAAACAAAGATTAGCATTCAATGAAGCATATAACTCAAGATGATTAGCTAATCTAAGCCGGATGATAGCTAGCAAGCAAATATACAAATTTAAGCAAGGCTAAACTACCGAATTTGGACTAATGAGGCTTGAATCCTCTGATTTGCCCATAAGAACAAACATGAGGCTGAAAACCTCAGATTTTCCTATTGTTCCAAAGAGGCTAAATTCCTCAAGTTCATCAATTTGCTCAAAATGAGGCTTGATCCTCAGATATGTATTTGAGCTCAATATGGTCTCCTAAGGTCACCTAACCTAGATCACAACCCCCTTGGGTATGATAAATAGGACCCAACATCCTTGTTGGGAGGGAATTCATTTATCCTAGATTTTTCTCCCTTAGGTTCATTCCAAGTTGGAGAGCAATGTTTGGTAGGGGATATGACAATAATTCCTACACTAGTTATTGTTGACCTCAACTAATCATTTTACTTATAGTTTAACATGAGGCAACATAGATTCCCCTTTTTACTCCGTATCATGAACATCCCAAAACTAGAAAAAAACACTTACACCCAATTATATGTCAGAACATAATTTATAATAAAAACTTTACAAAGTGACATGTACGGACACGAAACATCTTCAATTTCTGCCCCTCAACATCTGCATCTAAGAAGGCCTACAAAACAAATTGGCTTCTTGGTGGGATATAGTTCTCCCCCTTTTTGTCAGTCATTGACAAGGGTTAGCTTAAAAAAAGATTTGCCTATAAGAGCAGCTGAAGCTAAACCATGAATTAGGAGAGATAGATCATGAAACATATGGGAGAATAGAAGCAATACATAGAAACCTGATATACAATAATCATTACGCACAAAAGGGCCTTTCGCCCAATCAACCAACCACCCCAACTGGCATGTATATCAAGAGCAATGAACCACATTTAAGCTATATATTAAACAAAACCATGAGCCATAAGGGCTTAATTCTCAAACCATCCAACCTCCCCCTATCAATATACCCAAAAAAAAAGCAAAAGACTCATAATAGCACTACAAAGCATAGAGAATACCACTATCTTCAAAACATGAATAAATAAAGCTAAAAAAAGAAGAGGATCCAAACAAGTGATGACATCAATAGATATAACTATAAAGCACAATCATCCAAGGGTCTAACAGTCATCTAAAATGTATAAATACAAAACATGACGAGCGACAAGTGTCTTGGTCACGCAAAAAGATACTCCTGACCAAGACACATGATACAATGATGCTAGAAATCAGTCCCGTCGCCTAAATCTGGTGGCGGTGCATCGCCACGAGCAGCTCGCTCCCAAGCCTCCAAACGCCTATCAATCTGGTCAAGGCGAGCCATAATAGCCTCATGCTGCACGAGTAGAGTGGCATTCCCTGAAACAGCTGAGACTCGGTCCGATCCATCCTCTGCTCAATCCGTGTAAGATGGTCCTGAAGCTGGCGTAGCTCAACAGTATAAGCTGAAGAGTCCGCTACAGGGGAGCTACGTCGGGAGAACGCCCGTGGGGACGTGCTGAAGCGTCCACGAGCGAAACGAGGATCGATGGAGGGATCAGATGATGTCGCTGCTGCTCCAGGCTGTGATGGCTCAGAGGAACTTGGAGGGGCCTCATGCTGCAGCTGAGCCACCTGAAGTCGACGCTGGAGATCCTCTTGTGTCTTGTGAATTTTGGTTATAATAGAGCAATTTAAAATGGGAGGTTTTACGATCACATCTGAGGGATCAACAAGTCCTACTGCTTTGGCCAACTTACAGATGAGATGCCCAAAGGAAGACCCGCCGACAGACCATCAGACACCAAGATGGCGGACCGAATGACTTTCATAATATGCGAGAGAAGACACATTCTACGGCCCTGATTGACATTATAAAGAATAGTGACCTTGTCTTCGGGAAGGTCGGCCTTGTTGCTCTTCCTTGGGAATACGTTTTTGAAGAATATGTTCTGAATAAGATGATAATCCCAAGACATTGACGACGCACGAAGAGCATTGTTGTTAACCCATCTAAGGCCCGCTCCATTGCATAAAGCTCGAGTCATGGTGTCTCGAGAGGCGGGTTCGGTCTCCTCATCATCAGAAAGCTCATCCTCATCAACAATAGACACTCTAGTAGCCTCAGCTATGGCAGGAAGACCGAATGTCCAAATCCCGTCAGCGAAATGGACTTCGAAAGAAGAAGAGTCATCGGGAATGATGCGACAACAGGAATAGAATTTTCTGACTACTTCTTTCTGAATAGGACCCCCCATATGGAGCATAGGCTCCCAACCTATTGCATCTAAAAGCTGGACCACCCGATAAGGTTCCAAGTCCACAAGTTTGGTGGATTTTTCACAAAACACATCACGATTTTTGAAATTGTGCCAATTGGCAAGATGTGATGTGTCTGATGCAGTAGGACGGGGTTTGGAAGGAGATTTAGACGATGAAGCAACCCCTTTTCCTTTGGAAACCGTCTTCTTGGAGGTGGGTTGTGGGGGCCCCTCATCATGTTGGATTTTCGAGCGGCGTTCACGCCGAGGAGGGGATGCATCTTTCCTCCCACGAGAAGACATAGTGGAGCCGAACAATCCACACAAATATGCCCTAGGAATCAAAAGAGAAGGATACAACAAGGAAGAACAAGACTAAAACCCTTACCAATGAAGAAGATGATGATTGGAAGACAATGTACCACGTAGGAGGGCTTTAATCTTCGATTGGAGACCTAGGGAAGCTTGAGGAGGGCAGGTGAGACCTCTAGGATGAAAGAGGAGGAAAAAAATGGGAATAGAAGTGATTTGGGGCAGCCAGATTTCTTTTAAACACCTCCAACCCGCGCCCGCTGTCCGGTCCACGACCGGTCCCAAGACCGGTCGCACGGCCGGTCGTAGGCCCTAAACTGCAAAAACTGTGTATTTTTTTTTTGAAAATTTGCACAGCTGGATTTACTTTTAATTCTTAAAAACGGGTTTGTTTGTTATGAAATTATGTAATTTAGGATGACAAACGGTCCATCATCAGATCATATCAAAAGCATATGTTTGGCCATATAATTTTACGAAAATTTGATGCCAAAAATGAACAAATTTTAAGCAAACTGTGATGATGGATCTTATATCCAGATATACCTATTTATGCTCATAAATGATGAGTCTAAGAACCTCAAATTTCACTATAAAATGATAAACCACATTTATCTAAAGGCTAACAACCTGCAAAACAAATAATTTGTTAGCCAATCCCCAATGCTCAGCCATTAATGAATTTTCATGATATTACAGATTGATCAAGTTCATGGGGCTGGCATAGGGCTATGAGATTACTTGCCATTCATGACCCTCTTGGCAATAATCTCTGTCTTCATAATTGGAGTATGTTTCTTTAAAACTCAAGGTGTTATGGTCAAGAGCTTTCTCCCAAATGTATAGATGTAGGGAGAGAAGGGTGTTGGAGATTGTCAAGGTTTGCATGATATCTCGCTCTTTATCACCACGGGATTTAGAATCTAGTTATCCCATTTTTCTACTAGATTACTCCCAATATGTTATAATAAAGCATGAGGAGGAAGCATGACCATAACCATCTAAATGTGGCAAAGATGTTTAATTGAAGAATTTTCATATAATTACACATGCCACAATAAATTCATCAAACCACATCATCTCAAACATAAAGATAAACAAATAATTGCATATGAGATGGCTAACTAAAGAACTCAAGATTAGTTATGCTAATTATGCATACAAGGATAAGTTCGATAGATAGAAAATGTTTAAAGAGGCTAGATTTCCTCAAGTTTACTTATAAAGCACAATTAACAGAATTTTCTCGGCAAGATTAAACAATTAAGCTTTAATGATATTCAATCAATTCAAGATACACAAACTTAGCCGAGAATGTCACATACTACACATGAAGCATGCAACATATATATGGTCACAAATGAATTTTAACTATTGAGCAAAATTGACCACAATCAATCCAAGCTAATCCAAAAGCAATTAGTTCAACTCAAAATGATCTGAGCATGATACACAAGAGTTAGACTAATCAAAAGAGAATGAGGCTTAGTCCTCAAATTTACCAATATGCACATATAGCTAACTACCTGACTAGCACACAAGGCTACCCTTGGATTTCCTAAAATCCAAAGGTCTAAAGATGTCAAATAGCTGTCCATCTTGGTTGGCGCATACTATTGGTTTTGGGTATATGAATTGCCAATATGATTCCCAAAAACCCTTTGTTGTTTGCACTTAACCATATTCTGAATTTTCTGGTTCAAATGGGCAACCTGCTTTAGCATCTCCCCCACATAATCATATCTTTTAGAAGGGGATGAAACTTTCCTTTTCTTGCCAACCTTGCGAGATTTTTCCTTATTCTCAACTTTGGTTGAGTTCTTCATAATTTTTGGAGCCTTCTCATGTTGGCTCTTCTTTTCTTGAGTCACTCTTTCAGTCACAATTGATTTAACTATTTGAGGTCGGACTGAGGTGCATGGCGGTCGTTTTACAATTGGGCATTCAAATTTAAAGTGTCCCGCCTCTCCACAAAAGTGGCATGAGAGAGCCGACTTGGGTTTGCTCTCAAGTGAAGAAGACTCAACCTCCACAAATACCAGAGAAGGGGTTTTCTTGACATATTTGTAACCCCATTTTTCTCCCAAATCTTTACCCCTAATACAAGATTTACTTATTTGCGCATTGTGGGTTTCTTGGTCCTTGTTCTCATTGGTGTAGGTCTTAAGTTGGTTGACCTCAAGTTTTAGAGCTTGATTTTCATATTTAACTGTTTTAAGTTCAAGCTCAAGCTCTTCAATTCTTTTTACTGCCTCTCTCAATTCATTTTGAACATTTTCCTTTTCTTTAGTTAGAGAGACATGGTCAATTTCCAACTTTTGCTTTTCAATCTTTTCTTTATTGAGCTCTTTCATAACTTTTAAATTTTCACAATAGAGCTCATTATAGACATCTAGTAATTCGTCATCCTCATCATTATCTTCCTCTTCACTACTAGAGGATGTCTCATCATTGCTCATATTCTCACTTAAATTGATACTTACAACTCTTTCAGTAGAAGGGATGGGCATGGATGAATCAGTTGTGCAAGAATGTTCATAAATAGATTCCAACTTCTCCCAAGCTTGCTTAACGGATTCGCAAGTAGATATTCTATTTTGTTCTTCTTGGGAGAAGGCACAATGGATTACATCAAGGGCGTTAATATTACTCATAGAATTGACCCTTTCTTCTTTACTCCATTTTGATTCATCTTTTGGAGTGGAAGTGGTCGTACCCTTACTTTTAGTTTGAACAATAGGGACTGACCAACCTTTCTTAATTATGTCACATATAGCTGGATCTAGTGACATTAAAAATATGCTCATTCTAGCCTTCCAATATTTATAATCAGATCCATCAAAGTGTGGAGGACTAGAAATCAAACTTGCCTCGAAGTTGGACATAATTACAAGCTCACTTAGGATCTACCTTTAGGCAATTAAGCCCTTAAAGAGGAACCCTCTCTGATACCAATTGAAATTGCGGTTTTACCGCTAGTGAGATAAGCTTGAAGGTATGCTTATGTCCTAGAGGGGGGGTCAATAGGACTTTTTAATTTTTCTTGCAAATTCAAAAGCTCAATTGCATTTATACTATAATATACAAATTAAGCACATGTAAATGATAGCAATTAATCACCCAAGATCCAACTCAATTTGACAACTCTTCTAAGAGAAGCATTTAGTCAAACAGTTCATATGCATGCTTGTGTCAATCATTCAAAGATGGCATATGAGCATTTTGTCAAACATAAGATGGGCATACAGTTAAGCACTTATAAGATTGATCAACAAGGAGCAAAATAGACAAAATGCATTCACCACATTGCACACGATGTATAGTGGTTCGGTTTCCCTACTCCACTCCCGGTTCACGATCTCAACCTATGAGACCACCGGATTTCACTATAGTCATGGTTTTAAATCAGGTTAACCATCAACCTTAACATCCTTTGATCTAGGACCGCGTTTACCATCCGCTAATGGCCCAATCCAGGGACTTGACGAGTTTGGATCTCAAACTTTCACCAATCCTAATCCAAGGACGGTCACGTACACTCCCGCCGGAGTTTCCCAATCTAGGGAATAGTGATTCAATAAATGGACTCTCAAATACTAGACATACCTAGATGATTGAGCCCCGATTCAGCGCCGCTGATGAGTAGCTTCAGCTTCCACGAATGCCTTAGCTCCTCTCCAAGCTCCCACGATCAGCTACTAATGCATATGATGTTCCTAGACTAGTGCCGGGTAGGTGGGAGAAGGTATTAATGTTCCATATGCCTATTACAATGCAATGGATAATGAAGGAACCATCAATTGGATCATTCAATGGATATAAATGACTTCAAGATGAAGATTGAATGATAGGGACAGCCATGAATGCCATGCTTGAGTTCATTGTTCAAACTGAGCTTTGAATACTCAATGTAGTGCCATTAATGGCTAGGTTTGAAGGATGAACTCAAGACTATAATAAGCAAAAGAGATTAGATGAAAGCCTTAATAGCCTCTCTAAATGCTCTAAATGGGTGTGCAAGTTCTCCTCTCAAAACCCTCGAAATATGCCTTTATAGGCTCCAAGAATCGGGCTCTAACGGATAGAAAACGGTATGTGTGACCTGTCTAAAAAGCCCAACGACCGGTCTTGATTGTGCCTCCGACCGGTCTGACGACCTGTCGTATGACCGGTCTTGAGACCGGTCTTCCTTTTGAAAAGAAAACCCTGGAGTCACTGGACGGTTTTTTAGCATTTGCGACCGGTCGTACGACCGGTCGTGGGAGGTCAGCGACCGGTCATGCGACCTGGTCTCCCTTTAATCTATTTTTCCCATTAGTTGCTGGACAGATTTCGTCCATTTACGATCGGTAGTGCGACCGGTCCTGGAAGTCCAACGACCGATCTTCAGACTGGTCTTAGGGAAGACAGAGATTTACTTCAGAAGGTGCTGTCTTCAACCCTGCTTCACCCGACCGGTCGCCCGACCGGTCGTCAGGCCTTAATTTCGTTGCCTGAAATGGGGTGAACTCGCTCGATATTAACGGTGCTAAAAGAGATGGTTTTCCTTTGTTTTTCAACTAATTGGCACCTACATAATGGAGGTCCAAGACTGATCATCTTGAACTTAAGTCCGGAGATCAATTGGCAAACAAAAAATGTGATTCGAATGTCATGGACTAGGAAGTTTTGGGATCCTATAGGCTGTCTATATGCAACTTACCTTCCGAGCTTGATCTGGCTTGAATTTGAGTGCGGAAAGCTGCTTTGGTCTTCAAGTCTTGAGTCTTCAATCTTCATCGGGGCTCACGAGACTTGACTGACTCAATGATCACGCAATTAACAATACAATGCACAAATCAGTGCACTTAAAGGGGGGGTGTTTAGCTTTGAATTGTGCACATCTGGGTGGGGTGTGTTATAGGTAAAATACGAGCTGACCTTGGGTCGGACCTGACCAACCTGAAGACAGGTCAGTATCATCCGATCTGACTTGGAGACTGACTTCCAAACCCTGTCGAAGGACCAACTTCGGCCATACAATGAGCTGAGTCTTATCATGACAATCTCGTGATCTTAGGCTTATGCCGAGATATTGGGAGAAGGATTCGGGGAATCGCCAACTGATCCGTGAATACCTCTAGCTACTACGGAACGGCCCGGGAATCTCGAGGATCTGAGATCCTCTCCACATGGATTACGTTTTCTTATAGGAATATAACTCCAGAAATTAAGTCTATAAAGGGATACCTCCTCTTGACCAAAAGAGGTACGAAAACTCTTACTCACGAAAGAGATTATTTATTAAAAAAGCTTAGACTGACTTAAGCTTCGGAGGACTAACGGACGGTCCCAAGCCCCTCCTTTAGCCGTTGTTTGCCCTTGTAGGTTTCAGAGGGAGATCAACCTCTCTCTACATCTGGTGAGATCGATTTTCAACCTCGCCTCGTTCATTGTTTAAATCTCAGTAATAACAGTTGGCGTTGTCTGTGGGAATTTTGACTGTAAAGCCGTGCTCTCACCCAAAAGCTCAAAAACACTCCCTCTATCTCAAGCAGAATTACAATGGCAGGGAAAAGAAAATACAAGGGGAAGGCTCCCGCAATTGCTGGACCTTCTGAAGCCCCACGTTCTGATGACGAAGGGTCTATTCCTGAAACACCCGTCATCCAGATCGACGGAACGTCCTCTCACTTTGTTCAGCAAGGCGGACAACAGAGATCTTGCAATCGGGGGGTCAGATTGTCCGCTCTTGAAGAACAAGTGGGAGGCGTCGCCGAAAGACTGGGGGGCGTGGACGAACAACGATCAAAGACTTAATGAAATCAAGGCTCTCTTAACCGATTTGGTTAAGCCAACTCTGGATTACAGAAACCATGATGAGCCTCAACAATCCCATCCCCAACCTCAACAATGTCAACAATCTCGTCAAATTCTACAACCAGAACATTCTCAGCGACCCATTCTAAATCAGGAACGTGTCGAAGAAAATGAAGTTGCTAGTTGAGGAACAAAGGCAAAATCTTAATCAACAGTGGATTTGCCTGCAAGCGATCTGTGCCATAAGCTCGAAGAAAGAAGATCAGCTCGCTTAAATCATGCCCAAGTCGACTTTGGGGTAGTTGATCGAGTGGATGATAATATAAACCCACTGGAGGCTGAGCAGAAAGAACTCCGTGAATGAGTAGGCAATATCTAGAGAGCACAGCGTGCCCGAGCACCCATTGTAGTGGATCATTGGTCGATTTCTTAGAGTCACCGTTCACTGAAGAAATCCGTAAGCATTTGGAAAGTTTTAAAGTCTGAATGGAACTCCTCGGAGCCAGCGGACACATCATGTGCAAGGCTTTTTCCATTGTCATTAATGAGCTCAGCATGGACTTGGTTTCGCAACCTAAAGCCAAGGTCAATCAGCTCGTTTTCCCACGCTACTCAGTTCATCGGGAGTACCGAACCGAGGAAGCATTTAACCCATCTCGCTGTGGTCAAACAAAAAGAAGACGTGTCTTTAAAAGACTACTTCGCATGTTTCAATGCCGAAGCAATACAGGTCAAAAATCTCTCTCAGGACGTATGCTCCACACCATGATCGGAGGGTTGCACCATCGAAAATTCCTCTGATCCGTCGGAGAAGAGCCACCTCAATCTGTAGCGAAATTCTTAGATCGAGCTGCTAAACACATCAACGCGGAGGAATTGGTCAACTCACATAGAACGTTCTCCAAAAACAAAGATCGTCAGGAAGGGAGCAGCTCGAAAAAGCACAAACCAGATCGGAGATCACTAGATCGGAACAATTCTACCCAAGGAGTCAAAGACTCAACACCACAATTTGAGAAGTACACACCGCTCAACAAAACCATTGAGAAAGTGTACTTGGTAGAAAAAGGCAAGCACACGTTCGAGTGACCTGCGAAGATAAAAATCGACCCCAACAGAAGGTCGAAATCAAAGTACTACTTTTATCTCAAAGACCACGGTCATAACACATCAGACTGTTTCGACCTAAAGTGACAAATAGAGATCCTTATTCAGCAGGGATTCTTAAAAGACTACATCGTCCAATGTCAGGAGGACCGGAGGGCTGTAGAACAAAATGACGAGTAGATCAACAACGATCCTGTGGAAGAAATCCACATGATCTTTGGCGGACCAACCACCGGGGACTATAGCAACTCCCAAAAGGCCTACGCACGACAAGGAAGAACGTCGCAATCATGACCCTCCATAAACATAACCAGCCGACCTTCAAAGGTCGTAAAGGTTACCTCATCTGCAATAATGTTCATTGAGGAGGACGGTCGAGGTATCCTACACCCACATGATGATTCCCTTGTAGTATCAATGGTGGTCGCCAACAAGAAATTCCATAGGATGATGATTGATACAGGGAGCTCGGCAGACATCTTGTACGCTATAGCATTTGCGAAGATGAAAATCGACCGATCTAGGTCAAAACTGCTCTGACCGGATTTACAGGAGATAGCGTCATGTCGGAAGGAGAAATAACTCTTCCGATCATAGCGGGGGAAGAGCCTAATCAAAAAATGATTATGGTCGATTTCCTCGTTGTCGACACCCCTTTCGTCTACAATGCGATCATTGGCCGACCCATCTTCGAGCTCTCAAAGCCGGTATTTCTATCTACCACCTGGCTATGAAGTTTGAAACCGACGATGGGGTCGGAGTGATCAGAGGAGACCAACAGGAAGCTCGTCGATGCTATGAGCTGACCTTACTAGGAAAAAATAAAAATTCGGTTTCAACTGTCTTACATACAACCCCTTTGGATCCAAGGGGAGAAACAGAAGAAATCGGATCACCCGCCGAGGAGTTGGTCGAAATCCCACTTATGGACGAAGACCCGACCCGCTGTTGTGAAGATCGGATCTTAGTTGAAAAGCGACGTACAGAAAAGGCTGACCGCTTTTCTGAAGGACCATGCAGATGTCTTCGCATGGTCCCATTAAGATATGCCGAGAATCAGTCCTGAGGTGATGGTTCATCGGCTGAACATCGACCCGACCTTCAAACCAGTCTGCCAAAAAAGACGTCATTTTAACATAGAAAGGTATGCTGTGATCGAGGAAGAAGTTCTGAAACTACGTCAAGCGAGATTTATCCAAGAGATACGCTATCCAGATTGGCTTGTTAATGTTATCTTAGTAAACAAAGCCAACGGAAGTGGAGAGTCTGTGTGGACTACACCGACCTGAATAAAGCCTACCCAAAGGACAACTTCCCATTACCTATAGATCAGCTCGTTGATGCGACATTAGGGTATGAGCTACTTAGTTTTATGGATGCCTACTCTGGGTATAACCAAATTCAGATGTACGGTCTTGATAGACAGAAAACAACATTTGTTACAGATCGAGGTCTGTATTGCTACAAGGTGATGCTTTTCGGGCTCAAAAACGCCGAAGCGACATATCAATGTCTAGTTAACAAAATGTTTGCAGACCAGATTGGTAAGACCATGGAGGTTTACGTAGACGACATGCTTGTTAAAAGCTTGAAGTCGGAAAACCACATAGACGACCTCCGTACCATGTTCGAGATTTTAAGGAAATACCGGATGAAGCTCAATCCTAGCAAATGCGCCTTCGGCATAGGCTCAGGAAAATTTCTTGGTTTCATGGTAAATCAGCGTGGAATTGAGGCAAATCTAGAAAAGATCCGAGCTCTGATCGACATAAGCTCTCCCACCTCCGTGAAAGAAGTTCAGCGCCTTACTGGTCGAGTCGCAACCCTTAATCGGTTCGTCTCTAAAACTACAGATCGATGTCTCTCATTCTTTAAACAACTTCGTAAGTGTAAAGAAATGTCCTGGACACCAGAATGCGAGCAGGCCTTCCTCGAGCTCAAGGCCCTCCTCGGATCTCCTCCTTTGCTGTCCAAACCACTGCAAGGTAAAGAACTACTTCTATACCTGGCAGTCTCTCCGATGGCAGTCAGCTCAGCCTTAATCCGCGACGATCATGGAACACAGAGGTCGGTGTCGTATGTCAAATTCGCCCAGTTCGATGGCCTACCTTGTAAGACAACCTGAAAGTTCTGGTTTCTGCAACACTTGGCGCAGTGTCTAATCAGTTAACACTGCTATTGGGTGTGCTTGAAAATAAGGCTGTAGTCGCCTCACTGATGTGACCAGAGCCAATGATAATTTTTCAATGCACGAGTACCGAGTTTCTGCATCGAGAAGAGCTTTACTGACATAGTAAACCGACATCTGTGGGAAACCTCATCAGTTTCCCAAGAACTCAAAATATTAATGCAGACTCACTATCAAAATTAGCATCATCGATGAACGACGAGCTCAACAGGACGATACCCATCGAATTCCTTCCCCATCAAAGCATATCTCAGGAGGAGCCAATCGAGGTACGTCCAGTATCAACAAACCCGAGCTAGATGGATCCCATCATCCAATTTTGCAATCAGGCGAACTACCTGAAAAAAAAGAGAAGCACAAAAAATTCGCTATAGGTCGGCTCGTTACACGTTGATCGATGAAGTCCTCTACAAAAAAAAGATTTTCTCTACCATGTCTACGTTGTGTAGGACCCGAAGAAGCCAATTACGTGCTACGAGAAATCCATTCTGGCAGCTGTGGTAATCATTCTGGGAGCAGAGCACTTGCCCAAAAAGTGATTCGATAAGGATACTACTGGCCCACTATCCAGCAAGATGCCTGAGAGATTGTTAAAAAATGCAATAGGTGCCAGCGATTCGCCCCAGCTCCCCACTTACCACCTAAAGAGCTCACTCCTATGTCCGTACCATGGCCATTTGCTTAGTGGGGGGTCGACATCATTTGTCCTCTTCCGACAGGCGAAGGACAAGTGAAATATGTGATCGTTGCTGTCGACTATTTCACAAAGTGGACCGAGGCAGAACCACTAACTACTATCACGGAGAGGAAAACTACGGATTTCATCTGGAGGTCGATCGTATGTCGGTTCGGGATTCCTAGTACCATAGTAACCGACAATGGGCGACAGTTTGACAATGTAAGATTCTGTAAATTTTGCAACAATCTGGGCATAAAAAATGTGTACTCCTCTCCTCATCATCCGCAAACCAATGGTCAGGTCGAAGCCGTCAATAAAATTATAAAAAACCATCTCAAAACAAAGCTCGGAGAAAAGAAAGGAGCATGGGCGGAAGAACTCCCTGAGGTACTCTGGGCTTACAGAACCATAACTCGGTCCACTACTAGAGAAACACCTTTCTCCTTAGCTTTTAGAGCTAAGGCCGTGATTCCAGTGGAAGTCGGATTGCTCACTAACCGAACAGGTTGTCATCAGCCTGACCAAAATGAAGATCAACTACGGATAAATCTCGACCTGCTCGACAAAGTGAGAGAAACTTCCCAAGTTCGAGTAGCAGCATATCAGCACAGGATTCAGCGATATCACAACTCACGAGTAAAGAAACGACGGTTCCAAGCAGGCGACCTCGTCCTCCGAAAGGTCAGAAAAGATACCAAAGAAAAAGCTGGCGTATTCGGCCCCAATTGGGAAGGGCCATACAAAGTACTCAACTCGCTTCGTCCTGACACTTATTGGCTCGAGGATATGGAAGGTCGACCTCTCCCTCATCCGTGGAACGCTGATCACCTCAAGATCTACTATCTGTAAACAGATCGAATCCTCGAATGATGCAAAGTTTGTACATCAAACTCTTGTTCCAATAAAGATAGAACCTTTTTCGAGATCTTTATTCTTAACGTCAAACATGTCTACGAACTAAGTTTGACGCAGACAATGTCTTCAGCTAAAGCAATCTAAGTTCGGTCATAAGATCGTGAGGTCAGATTTGATACGTTGAATGAAGGCTAAGAATTAGCAAAGGAAGTCCAAGCTCGATCATTTACCATGCTACACAGAATAAGCATGACCCCAAATGGTTAGGAGCTTGACACGAGCTTAAGATCATAAAACGAAAAGAAGCATAATAACTTAGTCAACCCAGTCGCGAGCTACGTGATTCATTCATTTAAACTACTTAAGATGAATGTCAATCAAGTACGAAATGAAACAAACACCATATCAATCACAAAAAGCATCTATCAATGCACAAGTGATAAAGGTGAATGACCTCAGAAGGGCCGAAAATATTTTTGCCTCAGAAGGGCGTATATAAAAAACAGGAGAAATGTATGATTATACATCCAAAAAATAAAAAAGATATCGTATATTCTTTGTCTTTCGCGACCTCCGATGGGCCGGTTCAGCATCCCCCACCTGAGCTTTAGTTGGAGTAGCCCCTTTTGCAGGTCCCTCCTCGACGACCTCGTCGTCATCCTCATCGTCGTTCATAGGAGTGAGGTCGAGGTCCGGGAAGTGCTTGAGGACGAGCTGCCTGTAGTCTTGGAAGCCGCGGTTATACAACTTCTCAGAAACTGCATTTAGCTTCTCCAGCTCAGCCTTCAGGCCCTTGACCTCAATAAAAGACTTTAGCTGGACCTCCTTTAGAAGCCTGGCCAGATCCACCTTCTCCTCCTCTACCTTCTTCAGGGTAGCCTCAAGCGATTCGGCCTTGTTCTCGTCTGACTGAGTCTTGGCCGAAGACTCTTTTAGGGCCTCCTCAAGAGATTGGGCCTGCGCTTCAGATACCTCCAGCTCGGACTGTGCGACCTTCAGCTCGGATTGGGCAGTCTTCAACTCAGACTAAGCCGCCTTCAGCTCAGATAGGCTCTTCTTCAACTCAACCTTCATAGCTTCAGTCTTTGTCTTCCATGAAGATGCCATAACCAGAGCCTTCTGCATCTGATGAGTTCGTTCAGCCAATCTCTGACGGATCATTATCAGCAAGGCCGAGTCCTTCAGAGAGATATGACAACGATTAGCCAAATGATCACGGGCGCACAAAAAGGAAAAGAAGAAGGCAACGAGAGATAGCTTACCTTGAGGCTGTTCTCTATTGCAACCCCAACCATTTGGTTAGGATCTGACATGGCCAGTGAATTTAGATCCTGCGGGATGCTGCTATTGACGTGCATGTATGCATCAGCGCCATCTATCCAGGTCGCAAACTGCTCCGTGATCGAAGGCATGTCAACCTGGTCTTCCCACGGCTTAGCACCCCGAGCAGGAGCAACAGAAAAGGCTCGAGGGATGTGATGGACCAGCACCGATAGAAGGTCGGGCAGAGTCTACTTCAGTGGACTGCGTGGGAGTGCCAGACGAGCTAGCATGGGTTACAGGTTGGTTTATAGCTGGCTCGACCCGCGAATCGGAGGTGTCCGGGATATCGACCGGAACCTCAGTGGTTGGAGGCCTCGAGGCCAAAGGCTCAACCCTCACTAGGGAAGAGCTCGAGCCCAAGGGCTGCCTAGACCCACATACGAAGGATTGGGGCAATCGTTGTTGCCTCTGAGCCTCAGTGGCCACCCTATTTCTCGGGGGCTCGGCAGAGCTCTGTCCACGGTCAAGAATGCAAGCAAGAATCTTACGGGTCTTCGAGACCGCCTTTGGAGCCATGCCTGTCTAAAATACAGAAAAACATGTCAGGTAATTGGACACACAGGAAAGATAAGAGACGACAACATTATTGCCTCTCAACCGAGCTGACCTAAATTGCGAATAGAATCGACAGTTATCAAATTGTGGAAGTCTCTCTCTTCAACAGAGCAAGCTCAAGTAGCTCAGATCTGCCTTTCATGTGTAGCTGAAAAAGCCACCCGAATGGTCGCTAAAGCTGCACACACGAAGGAATGTACGTCAGGAGACATAAAAAAGAAAACTAAAGGCGAAGACCAAAATGCCAGAGGTTCAAGTAGGTCGGGGTGCAGCTCGACCTGGTAGAGCAAAATCAGCTCGAACCCTGTACTTCAGAGGATGAAGCTCGTCCGATGAAGCCTCCCAACTTTCCGACACAAACAACCACTTCCTTTTTCTGGTTTTGGTGGAAGACGGTAGACTGGTCACCATTGAGTCACCTTGACCCGGGTGAGAAGAGAAGTAATAAAGTCCCTGACCTCCTAGAGACTTGAGACAATACATTGAAAACAACTCATTCGAGGCCAGTTCTTTATTCCCCTGACCCTTTGCCACAAGATGTAGCATCCCACCATACACCTCCAACCATTGGGTTGCAGCTGGCTCGAGTAAAGACCTAGGATGCTAAGGACCTCGCGTGCGAAAGGATGAAGAGGCAACCTCAGCCCAGCCTCTAAGTGCATCAAAGAGATAACCGTCTTGCCCTGACGAGGTTGGCTCGGCTTATCAGCTCGGTCGGGAATCCTAAATCCTATGGAGTCTGGAATTTCGAATGTTTTCCTTACAACATCTAGTTCTTCTTGGGTAATCTGCGAGACTACGCTGTCTAGCTCGAAAGACTCCTTATGAGCCGTCACACTTCCAACTACAGACTCAGGAAGTTCAGGTTCTTTGTCATTTACAGGATCAGCTGTCCTGGAATGGGATTCCCTAGGGTCCATCTGCTGGGGTTCCATTGAAGATAGGTTTGACTCAGAATCTCCAAACCCTACCTTGGGAATCACGTCAGAGCACAAGGTTTCCGACATGGTAAAATAAAAGATGCTGAGAAGAAAATGAGATCTTCTAAGGGTTAAAAGAGCATACCATAATTACTGGTACATCGGCCTGAGAAGAAGAATCAGAAAGGGAAGAAGGAGAAATCCGAAAAACCAAAGGAAAGGAGAGTCCGAGAGTCAGAAAAAAGAAAATTTTTTATTTTTCACTTAGTCCTGAGTTTTATACTTGAGAAACTCCTTCGCATTTAATGCGGAGGCTCCATGTGGCGAACTCTTACTCGATCATACAAAAAAGTAACGTATCATGTCAACACGTGGTGACTCCCCGTTCAGCAGTATTCTACGGGCGCTACTGCGCCGTACAAGAGAATGATGACGTCTCAATATTTCAAACGATGCATTAAATGCCGCTTTCCCGCCCGTTTAAATGACGGCGGTACAGCTGCCAAGAACTAAAAATAATCAGGTCAGCTTATCTTCTTCAGCAAGTTACTCCCAAGCCAGACGAGCTAAACTCGAGAGTAGGGGGCTTCTGTTATAGGTAAAATATGAGCTAACCTCAGGTCGGACCTGACCGACCTGAAGACAGGTTGGTATCATCTGATCTGACTTGGAGACTGACTTCCAAACCCCGTCGAATGACCGACTTCGGCCATATGACGAGCTGAGTCTTATCATGACAATCCCGTGATCTTAGGCATATGCCGAGATATTAGGAGAAGGGTTCGGGGAATCGCCAACTGATGCGCGAATGCCTCCAGCTACTACGGAACGGCCCGGGGATCTCAGGGATCCGAGATCCTTTCCACGAGGATTATGTTTCCTTATAGGAATATAACTCTAGAACTTAAGTCTATAAATGGAAACCTCCTCTTGACCAAAAGAGGTATGAAAACTCTTACTCACGAAAGAAATTATTTATTAAAAAAGCTTGAACTGACTTAAGCATCGGAGGACTAACGGCCGGTCCCCGGCCCCTCCTTTAGCCATTGTTTGCCCTTGTAGGTTTTAGAGGGAGATCAACCTCTCTCTACATCTGGTGAGATCAATTTTCAACCTCAGCTCGTTCGTTGTTTAAATCTCAACAACAACAGGGTGTCTACACTCGCACATTAATTATGGTATCTATGATATTTACAAACGACATATGGTCATATAAATTCGTGATCATAATCAACATTTGATTTTTATGGCACACTAATACCAGCAGGGAAAGGGAACATTTCGATCACTAGAGAGAGCATCGAGACGTGGGCTTCAAAGTGGGCTCATGCAAAACGAATTCAATGTGGCGTCTGTCTTTCGAGGGCATAAGACAATTTGAAGCGACAACTGCACCTTGACAGACTCCCTTTAGCTTATGTAGTAAGGTTCTT
Source organism: Liriodendron chinense (assembly GCA_003013855.2). Taxonomy (NCBI): domain Eukaryota; kingdom Viridiplantae; phylum Streptophyta; class Magnoliopsida; order Magnoliales; family Magnoliaceae; genus Liriodendron; species Liriodendron chinense. The sequence goes on along the minus strand of ML058463.1, from coordinate 3,210,344 downwards.
CTTTCTCCTATTGTGTTGTCCCCTTCAAATCCTATCTTCCCTTGTTGGTTGGTATTTGAAGGAAATCGGTCAAGAACGATCTTTCCTCTGAAAGAGGATTGCGTCCTACCCTTGCCCGGTGTAAGGTTTTTTATTCACGCCGTCCAGCCATATTTACAGATCATTTTTGGGTTCATTACAGATCCTTTTAGGGTATGAACCCAAAAATGAGGTATAACAAAGGCTTAAGTGAACCACAAAATGGGGATTGAACGCCCACCATTAAAAACTTCTTGGCAGGTGTAGAAGTTTCAGATCAGCCAAGTTCCTCGGGTTGGAACTGGGTTTGATTCAGGTAAGAGCAAAAATTTTGTTGGGTTGAGAAAAATTATATATATATATATATATATATATATATATATATATATATATATATATATATATATATATATATATATAGAGAGAGAGAGAGAGAGAGAGAGAGAGAGAGAGAGAGAGGGGGGGGGGGGGGGGGGGGGGGTCGAGGAGTTGAGGTTGGGTCCTGTTGAGGTCGGTTGAGGCATGGGTTGAACCTTAGTCCGACCCGACCCGACCCGACCCAACCCAACCCAACCCAACCAACCCAACTGGAGTTGAGTTGAGTCGGAGCTATAGTAGTAGGAGGCTGACACAGTTGAGATATCTCATCAAAGTCATTTGACAACCTATTTCATCATGCGAGTTATGTATTGGGAGACCCAACTTCTTTCTTAGGCAGTAATGTGGTTCGTTCCTTTGCTTCTTTTGCCTCTACAAAACTTTTTGACCTACGGAAGGTCCATCCATGCTGCTTCTTGAGTCGATCCCACAAAGGACATCTTTTGAAATGTGATCAAACCAAACCCACCATCTTCACCTCCTCATGCTACCTCATCAAACTGGAAAGAGCCGAATACTGTCACATTACAGATTTTGATGCAGAGGTTTCAGGGAATGAGCGTAGATTTTGGGATCCATGTTTCTTGGAGCTGTATCGTGTAATGGAGAAATCCATCTTTTATTATTTTGGTATACGTTTGGTTTGGGGTTGGGCCTCTACAACTCTTTTCATGTATCGTTGTTGAAGAGGAGAGAGGAATGGGTCTTTTCATATATCACTGTTGAAGGAGGAGAGGAGTAGAACCTTGAAGCACTATATCTCAGTATTAAGCGAGAAGGTTAAAAGGTAAGGGTCGTCTTTCACCATTGTTATCAAATTACCACTTGTTGCATTTGGTCTTTATTTTCCTGATATCTTCAACTTATCTCCTAAATGCTTGGAGTTATTATTATTTTTTTTTCCATAAAAAGTGATACCAGTGCCATTCATCTGATGGACGACACTACTTGGCAGTGCATTTTTATTTTATTTCCTTTCTTCTTCTTCTTCTTCTTCTTCTTCTTCTTCTTCTCTCTCTCTCTCTCTCTCTCTCTCTCTCACACACACACACACACACATGAAATTGCGGTTTTACCGCTAGTGAGATAAGCTTGAAGGTATGCTTATGTCCTAGAGGAGGGGTGAATAGGACTTTTTAATTTTTCTTGCAAATTTAAAAGCTCAATTGCATTAATACCATAATTTACCAATTAAGTGCATGTAAATGATAGCAATTGATCACCCAAGATCTAACTCGATTGACAACTTTACTAAGAGAAGTATTTCATCAAACAATTTATATGCATTCTTGTATTAATCATTCAAGGATGGCATATGAGCATTTTGTCAAACATAAAATGGGCATACAGTTAAGCACTTATAAGATTGATCAACAAGGAACAAAATAGAGAAAATCCATTCACCACATTGCACACGATGTATAGTGGTTCGGTTTCTCTACTCTACTCCTGGTTCACGATCTCAACCTATGAGACCACCGGATTTCACTATAGTCGTGGTTTTAAATTAGGTTAACCATCAACCTTAACATCATTTGATCGAGGACCGCGTTTACCATCCGCCGATGGCCCAATCTAGGGACTTGACGAGTTTGGATCTTAAACTCTCACCAATCCTAATCCAAGGACGGTCACGTACACTCCCGCCGAAGTTTCCCAATCCAGGGAATAGTGATTCAATAAATGAACTCTCAAATAATAGACATACCTAGACGATTGAGCCCCGATTCAGTACCGTTGATGAGTAGCTTCAGCTTCTACGAATGCCTTAGCTCCTCTCTAAGCTTCCACGATCAGCTACCAATGCATATGATGTTCCTAGACTAGTGCCGGGTAGGTAGGAGAAGGTATTGATGTTCGATATGCCTATTACAATGCAATGAATAATGAAGGAACCATCAATTGGGTCATTCAATGGCTTTAAATGACTTCAAGATGAAGATTTAATGATAGGGACAGCCATGAATGCCATGCTTGAGTTCATTGTTCAAACCGAGCTTTGAATACTCAATGTAATGCCATTATTGGCTAGGTTTGAAGGATGAACTCAAGACTATGATAAGCAAAAGAGATTAGATGAAAGTCTTAATAGCCTCTCTTAATGCTCTAAATGGGTGTGCAAGTTCTATGCTCAAAGCCCTCGAAATATGCCTTAATAGGCTCCAAGAATCGGGCTCCAACGGATAGAAAATGGTCACGTGCGACCTGTCTAAAAAGCCCAACGACCAGTCTTGATTGTGCCTCCGACCGGTCTGACGACCGGTCTTGAGACCAGTCTCCCTTTATGAAAACCAGCCCTAAAGTCTCTGGAGGATTTTGGCCCATTTGCGACCGGTCGTGGGACCTGGACGACCGGTCTTGGAATGTGTGCTACCGGTCTCCCTTTTAAACATTTCCCCCAAATGGTTGCTGGACACATTTTGTCCATTTACGACCAGTCGCGCGACAGTCTTGAGAGACCAACGAGTTTTCTCTTTCAAAAGCTTTCTGTCTAAGACCCTGGAGTGAACTCCCTTGTCTTTAATGGTGCACATAGAGATGATTTTCCTATGTTTTTCAACTGATTTGCACCTACATAATGGAGGTACAAGACTGATCATCTTGACCTTAAGTCCGTGGATCAATTGGCAAACATAAAATGCGATTCAAATGCCACGGACTTGGATGTTTTGGGATCCTATATGCTGTCTATATGCAACTTACCTTCCGAGCTTGATTTGGCTTGAACTTGAGTGCGGTAAGCTGCTTTGGTCTTCAAGTCTTGAGTCTTCAATCTTCATCGGGGCTCACGAGACTTGACTGACTCAACGATCACGCAATTGACAATACAATGCACAAATCAGTGCACTAACAATCTCCCCCTTTGTCAATTACGTGACAAAACCTATCCTACCAAAACAAAATACATGTTCAAGATATAACATTGATAAAGCATTAAATACAGGACTCTTGACATGCCTAATCTAAGCTGCTCATCTTCAGTTTGCTCCCCCATAACTTCTCAATCCCTGCATCACAAAACATAGCAAACTAGTTTTGGTGGGACTTGATCTTTCTCCTCCTTTTTGTTAGCAATTGACAAACTATTCTCTCCCCCTTAATGATATATCAATAAGGCTAAGGTAAGAGAAGATAGTATGTCGCCGTTATAACTATAAGCTCATGCTAACAAGGAGAGTATAGGGTGCAAGAATTAAAAACATGGACCATGCTAAGGTACATGATTAACAAGAAAATGTAACTATCTAGACAAGATTAATCATGTAAAATTGGTCAAGGATATACATTTGCAATGAAAGCACAAAGGGCTTATAGCCCAATCAACCAACCTCCCATAATGGTATATCAAGACCAAAACTAAACAAAGATTAGCATTCAATGAAGCATATAACTCAAGATGATTAGCTAATCTAAACCGGATGATAGCTAGCAAGCAAATATACAAATTTAAGCAAGGCTAAACTACCGAATTTGGACTAATGAGGCTTGAATCCTAGTCTAAGCATGCATAGGTAAATAAATGATTTAACTAATCAAGCTCCTAACCTATGCAACCTATGTAGATTTATGAGAATGGATCAATGAGCTCAAGTCTACACACCTAGTGAAAGTACATCTTGTGTTTGGATGTGCCAATCTAGTGCCTAGCATACATTCCTATCATGCATACATAATTAAACAATTGACAAAACCCATACTAAGACAATTCATGATCTCCATATCATGAATATCCCAAAACAGAAAAACACTTACACCCAATTACATGTCAGAACATAATTTATAATAAAAACTTTACAAAGTGACATGTACTGACACGAAACATCTTTAATTTCTCCCCCTCAACATCTGCACCTAAGAAGGCCTACAAAACAAATCGGCTTCTTGGTGGGATATAGTTCTCCCTCCTTTTGTCGGTCATTGATAAGGGTTAGCTTAAAAAAGATTTGCCTATAAGAGCAGCAAAGCTAAACCATGAATTAGGAGAGATAGATCATGAAACATATGGGAGAATAGAAGCAACACATAGAAACCTGATATACAATAATCATTACGCACAAAAGGGCCTTTCGCCCAATCAACCAACCACCCCTATCAATATACCAAGAAAAAGCAATAGACTCATAAATATAGCATTACAAAGCATAGAGAATACTACTATCTTCAAAAGAGGATCCAAACAAGTGATGACATCAATAGATATAACTATAAAGCGCAATCATCCATGGGTCTAACAGTCATCTAAAATGTATAAATACATAACATGACGAGCGACAAGTGTCTTGGTCACCCAAAAAGATACTCCTAACCAAGACACATGATACAATGATGCTAAAAATCAGTCCCGTCGCCTAGATCTGGTGGCGGTGCATCGCCACGAGCAGCTCACTCTCAAGCCTCCAAACGCCTATCAATCTGGTCAAGGCGAGCCATAATAGCCTCATGCTGCACGAGTAGTGTGGCCTGTCCCTGAAACAGATGAGACTTGGTCCGATCCATCCTCTACTCAATCCGTGTAAGATGGTCCTCAAGCTGGCGTAGCTCAACAGTATAAGCTGAAGAGTCCGCTGCAGGGGAGTTACGTCGGGAGAACGCCCGTGGGGGCGTACTGAAGCGTCGAGGAGCGAAACGAGGATCGATGGAGGGATCGAATGATGTCGCTGCTGCTTCAGGCTGTGATGGCTCAGAGGAACCTGGAGGGGCCTCACGCTGCAGCTGAGCCACCTGAAGTCGACGCTGGAGATCCTCTTGTGTCTTGCGCATTTTGGTTAGAATAGAGCAATTTAGAATGGAAGGTTTTACGATCACATCTGAGGGATCAACAAGTCCTACTGTTTTGGCCGTTGATGAGTAGCTTTAGCTTTTACGAATGCCTTAGCTCCTCTCTAAGCTCCCACGATCAGCTACCAATGCATATGATGTTCCTAGACTAGTGCCGGGTAGGTGGGAGAAGGTATTGATGTTCCATATGCCTATTACAATGCAATGAATAATGAACAAACCATCAATTGGATCATTCAATGGCTTTAAATGACTTCAAGATGAAGATTCAATGATAGGGACAGCCATGAATGCCATGCTTGAGTTCATTGTTCAAACCGAGCTTTGAATACTCAATGTAGTGCCATTAATGGCTAGGTTTGAAGGATGAACTCAAGACTATGATAAGCAAAAGAGATTAGATGAAAGTCTTAATAGCCTCTCTTAATGCTCTAAATGGGTGTGCAAGTTCTATGCTCAAAGCCTTCGAAATATGCCTTTATAGGATCCAAGAATCGGGCTCCAACTGATAGAAAATGGTCACGTGTGACCTGTCTAAAAAGCCCTGAAGTCTCTGGAGGATTTTGGCCCATTTGCGACCGGTCGTGGGACGTGGACGACCGGTCTTGGAATGTGTGCGACCGGTCTCCCTTTTAAACATTTCCCCCAAATGGTTGCTAGACACATTTTGTCCATTTACGACCGGTCGCGCGACCTATCTTGAGAGACCAGCGACCGGTCCTTAGACCGGTCTTCAGCCAGATCTTTATGAGTTTTCTCTTTCAAAAGCTTTCTGTCTGAGACCCTGTTTCAGCCGACCGGTCACCCGACCGGTCGTCAGGCTTAATTTTACGGCCTGAAATGGAGTGAACTCCCTTGTCTTTAATGGTGCACATAGAGATGACTTTCCTATGTTTTTCAACTAATTTGCACCTACATAATGGAGGTCCAAGACTGATCATCTTGACCTTAAGTCCGTGGATCAATTGGCAAACATAAAATACGATTCGAATGCCATGGACTTGGATGTTTTGGGATCTTATAGGCTGTCTATATGTAACTTACCTTCCGAGCTTGATTTGGCTTGAACTTGAGTGCGGTAAGCTGCTTTGGTCTTCAAGTCTTGAGTCTTCGATCTTCATCGGGGCTCACGAGACTTGACTGACTCAATGATCACGCAATTGACAATACAATGCACAAATCAGTGCACTAACAACACACACACACACACACACACACACACACACACACCCCATGGGTTGATCTGGGTTTGTTGTTGGCTCAGAATTAGAGCTGATTCACTCACAACAGAATCAAAATGAGCTTTGCATATCTTACAACTCATTTCCCACAATGAATCAAGTTTGCTAGCCCCACACCTTTAGACATGCCAAACTTCGCATGATTGTGGGATAACTGTTGAGCATAAGGTTGATCTCAGCATGCAGATGATCTTCTAGGAACATCAGGCCACACCATGCAGACCATCTTGGGTAAAAATCAGGCCACTCCACTCCTGTGTAAAAAAAAAAAAGAAAAAAACACACGTTCAAAATTTCTAATGGGTGACATTACTGATTTCACAGGCCTGATTTTTGGGCCACTTCCATCTTCACTGTATGGTGCCACATATGTATGGGGCTAGCAGATCTCCCCATTAGCTAATCCAACTAGAAAATACTGATGAAATCTTTATGAATCAGTGGAGTGCAAATTCACTTAATCGCATAATATTGGTTCATGAAATCATGAAATATATAGAATGCATAAATAAAATAAAAAATAAAAAATGGTAACATACAGAAGTATTTCAAACTATAGAAAATGACAATAAAAGATAAAACTGAATTTGTTAAATAGCAGCCAACAACACATCTGTTGCCCTAAATTTCAAAGTGGCAGTGCCAGTCCTTGGTTACTTAGAAACTATGTGAATAACATAACAGAATATGCATCAACTATCCAAATACAGAAAAAATTAAAAAAAAAAGGTACTAACAAGGAAAATCAATTATCATTTAAATATAGGGATTTTTTTACAGTTGAATTCCTTCAAAAAAGTATGGTCTTACCATAAAGTGCCTGGGCATTTTGAAATCACCAGAACATGCTTTTTGGAAGTTGAAATGAACAAAATGTCCCCATCCAATTTTTCTTCAAAAGAGTGGCAGAGTTTAGGATTGTGGGGTCCACGTGTTGTTTGTATGGCATCCAACCCTTCCATCCATCCCTTCCAACAAGTGTACCCCAACATGATGATCAGATAAATAAAAAATTAGGGTGATCCAATTATTGGCGAGCCACAATCATCAACAGAGAGAAGAAAAAAAAAAAAATTACACCATCAAGAAAACTAGAAATTCATGTATGGCCCACCTGATGTTGGATCCACACGTTTTTTAGTTTATCTGATCATCATGATAAGGTGTGCCTATAGAATGAGTTGGATGTCACACACAAACCATGTGGGCCCACAATGTACTATTCCAATGGATTTTATAAAAAATAAGTAGATGAGGGTGATTCGGTCATTTTATCCCCTGAAAAGCCCTTTCTGGTGCTTACCAATTGTCCAGGCACTTCTCAGTAAAATCAGAATTCCTGCGGTAAAAATCCCTATAAATACATTTATTGTACCCAATTCACAGTATCTTATCAAATTGGGAAGCTCATATAGATTGATATGTATTGGATTCGAGTACAGAATACTGATATTTTTAAATGCTCAAAAGCAATTAACTATTAAAGTTATCAGATATCTAAGCCTCTGCTACACCCCTTGAGCATGATGCTGTATTCTTTTCCCATCTTTCCCTACTTTCTGAATTGTATCACCACTATCTTCCCCTTCCTTTCTACTTTCAATCCTCGCAAAAATGGGTTTAGGTTCTGCCATGACCTGACCAGCTTTTAGTGCTCCCCATTTGGTATCGCTCTGCAAAGGCAAGATGACAAGATCAATTATAAGAAACCAAATTCACAACCAACAGGCAGGACAAACATACGAAAGAAGAGTATATATAGTATGCAAATGTTTCAGTTTGTGAAAGTGGGGCCCATGCTTCACTGATCCAAACCGTTGGATATGATGGCCCCACTGGATGGCCTATAAACAATCTCTTACATGGGAAAAATGCTAACCATTCAATTTCTGGTCAGCAATACAGGGTCAAAAGTGAAAGCACAACATTGGTCCATATTCAACCAAGGGCACGGGGCATCAGCGGTAGGGTCCACAATATCAGCAGTTTGGATCACAGTAACATGTGCGCCTCGTACAAACTATAAAATCCAGTATGCCATAGATATTCTAAGGTTGTGTATAATCTGGGAGAGTCACTAAACCTTTTTTGTAGTCATGCAACACACCCACACGGTTAGTCACACAATGCACCCACCCACTGGTGGGGTTAGTGGGTCTCCTTAGCATTTCGAACCTGGGAGAGTCAATAAACTGAAATTGCGCCTATCGCTCAAACTTGAAGCGCTAAGAGTGCAGAAGTTAAGGGGGGGGGGGGGGGTGAATAGGACCATTTAACATTCATGCCTAATTAAGATCTAATTATCCAATTATCTTTTAATTAAGCAATTAACACTTAGGCTTCCAAGCCCAAGTGGGTCTAATCTCTTATACTAAAGATGCTATAATTCAAGCATCTAACCTATTAGAGTTACTTAGCCTAATTAATGTGATTGATCAATACCATGCATAATTAGGCTAAGGTCCATGAGCATAGATGACAAATGATTTAACTAATTAAGTTACTAGACTATGCTACTTATGTAGACTATATGAGATACAATCATATAAAGCTCAAGTCTACAAAACTAGAGAAAATACATGTTGTGAGTGCTTATACCTATCATGTGCATAACATGCATTCTATTCAAGCATTCATATAATAAACAATGAAATATACAATACATGAATAACAATGTGCTCAATATCACAATCACAAACACAAGAGTGCATAGTGGTTTGGTTTCCTCACTCCACTATCGGTTGCTGTACCCAACACATGAGTACACCGAATTTCACTATATGGAGGTTTAAATTAGGTTCACCTCTCAACCTTTACACGAAGGTTTTTGCACAGGTTCACCTCTCAACCTAGGTGTTTAATAGGTTCCACCCAACTTAGGAGTTTAAACAAGGTTCCTCCCAACCTAAGAGTTTTGATGAGATTCCTCCCAACCCTTCGGTCATACACAAGAGACCTACAATGGTTTCTCAGGCTAACCAATAACCTACACGTATACACCTGTGTCGGTGGCTCCCCTTGGAGACTTGACAATTTAGTCTCTACACAAGAGTTAAGGTCCTACACAAGAACTTACGTGGTTTTAAATAGGCTAACCATTAACCTTGAATTCACACTCAATCCTACCAAAGGAAGGAGTGCTAATGGACTCTCAAACTTGACACTTGTTGGATTGAGCCCCTTTTGTTGTGCCTTCTTGGGTTGCTTCTTCTTGCTCTCCTATGCTTAAATTAACTCCCCATGTGCTCCCCCGATCATGATGCCAATGCGTTGCTAATGCTTCAACTCCAAGATCAGTTACCTTGCATATGTTTCGCCTTTGAGGTGACTAAGGTGGGGAGGTGGTGAATTCTTCTACAACCTAAGGATAAGAATTGGCTCAAGGTTGTGGAATCACCTATATAGGTCTCCTAGAGGATTTAGACATGGTTTTAACTATTAGGATCAAGGTCTAAATTCTAGAGAATGATGGAGCTCAAGTTCATCTTCAAAGCAAGCATGGAATGCTTATTAGAGTGATGAATCACATGGAAGATAAGCTTGAAACTCCTAGGATTAGAGCCCCTATTGATTTGTAAATGGTGTGGTCTCTAATGCCTTAAACGCCCATAAAAATGCCCAAAGCCCGAGCCTCATATATATAGAGTTGAAGATCTAATGGCTATAAAACGGGCAGAAACGGCTAACTATCGATTGGTCTCTAGGGGTCTGCGACCAGTCTCCAGAGGGCCATCGACCGGTTGCAGTTGGCAGTCGATCGGTCTAATTAACTGACCATCTTGCTGTTCAAATTTAGCCTCTGTCGACCAGTCTCCAGGATCTGGAGACCAGTCTACAACACAGGGAGTTCTGATGTTTTGGGCAGTTTGTTTACAGAGACTCACTAACCTCTACAGCCTTACAAAGGGTGGTCTTTTGGGACTCCTAAGGCCATTCTATGATGGCTAAAAGTTTGCGTATTAGGTCAATTCATCTAGAGGTTTGGTTTTGGTTTAGGTTTAAGAGTTTTGGCTCACCAAGGCACCTTTGATTTACCTGTTTCTTCTTCCTTAATGCAGCTTCTCATCTTGGGTCTTCGGTCTTCATCTTCTTTGGGCTCAACTAACACCTAGACACATGGATCTATGTAATTGACAAATGAGGTGCACTAGTATGCCACAAAAAAGTGCACTAACATAAACTATGATAGAAAACTTGGTTTAAAGATAGACAACTTCAGCTGTAATCATGAATATGATAGGCTAAAAGCATGCCTTGTTTAATCTATACTAAAGTGTCGTGCAATACATTTACACATTTAAGCTCAGTTTTGATGTACAAGCAAAACCTTCATATCAAATGACAAAAATTAAGAGAAAATAGCACAAAAGTATACATACTCCTGCATAAGATCAGAAAAGGCTAAGAGTTTTGTGAAATCCATAAATTGGATATCTGATGGTTTTCCACTCTTAGAATGGGATCAACAAATACAGTTTAAGACCATTATATGAAAGTGGTTTTTAAAACTATATTTTAAATCTTTGAAAGTAAAATTATGCAACTAATTAAATTTGATGCCTTAAATGCCCTCGTATAAAGGAAAGGAAGAAAGGGTATTGTAGTCTTTCTAATCAATAAACATATTCTTTAGTAAGATTTTATGCAAATGGAGACTGGTTAGATGAAACAATTTGTTAATACAATGTGTCGCGTCCCAAATCAGGCGTCCTATACTACAACTACATAGTCTCAGACTTGGCGCACAACTTGTCGAGTTCCGAGTTTAGCACTCGATGCCCATACACCAAGTCCCGAGCTCGGCGCTAGAATATAAATTTTAGGGGTAAATTTTTTTTTTTCCCTTCTTGAATACGGTATCAAGACTGAGAAAAGTATCCATCGTACACGAACTAACTTTTTCACTATACATAGCCAACTATATACATCAGGTCCAACATATACATTGCATGAATATATATGTTATAGGGTAAAGTTGGCTGCAGCCTACTACTCCTATGGATAACAGGATGAATGGCTCGTTTAAGATATGATGCGATCAGCCTTATTCATCGAGCGGTTTTGCTCGGTCATTAACATATGCGAGCGTCATCCTTCCATAACCATGAACTGGAAGCAAGTCAACAAGAGACATCTCTGCCTAAAGTGCGAGAAATGCATCCCAACCTCTCAAGATTATCCGAGCAGCCCTGGTCGCTAGTCGATTGTCGAGAATGCACTTCGTGACATAGTTCCAACTTTTGATCTGTTTGTACATATGGGTTGGTTCCGTCGTGCAGGATCAGAAGGATCTACACCGAGTAAACGTAATCATCTAGACTTCTAACCTATCTAGAATTGGATGGGATAATATCTTATCCCACGAAATTACGAAGATCTCAACTATATACGTAACAAATTACTCTAGCAGGTTCTATATAAATTGGGGAATCTACTTCAATGAAAGGTACAAAAATACTTAGCCCACATTTCACACTTCATCTTTTCTAGAGCTCATCACTGACTTAAGCATCGGAGGGCTAACAGCCAAGTGCCAGTCACCCTTAGTTTTTGTTTATGGATGCAGGAATCTCGAAGGAAACTATCTTCGATGGATTATAAGAGAAGGAGGTTCTTTTCCATCTCTAGCTTATCACTTGTAACCAGTTTTTGACGTTAACAATATATATTCTCAAAAACTCAAAACACAAGCCAAGTCATAATCTTTTCATTATTTGTTGGTCTCCACCTTATGTTCTTCCTTTACCTTAGCACTTGGTAATTACAAAAAGAAGAACGAGCTTATATGGCTCAATAAGTGCGTGAGGGAGTACAATGTATCCTATATGCATGTTTAAAGTCGGGATGATGAGATATTATGAGGCTATGATAAAGGATGATGATGCATATGAGTAGGTATGCAAGATATGTAAGTGATGAGGACATCAGAGTGTACCAGAGGCGTAGGATGGCCCAAGGCCCTGACCCACCCTAGACGACATTATGGATAGGAGATCTATACATGGGGGTCGGCCCACAGGCATGTTGAAGACCCCACATGCATGATTCATGCATGTTTGCATCATCTTGATGCATGTGGGCTGCTTTAGGAGCATCTGGACCGTTGGATAGACCATCGGAGCACATTGGACCGTTGGATCCCCATCACGGACCATTGGTCATCACGTGGACCATCCAGATCATGATCGGGGAGACTTATGGGATGTGGACAGCTAATGGACAGCTTAGTTTTCTTTATTTTGATAATTGTAGATGATTTATTTTATGTTTATTTGAGACTTGATTGGTATTTGAGTGATTAGTTTAATTATTAGGGATATTTTTGTAATTGGGAGTAAGTAGGGGCAATATTGTAATTGTCCACAAGCTCTATAAGAGCAAGTAGACGTCCAAATCCCGGGGGGCATTCTATTGTTTATGAAAAAAGAAGAAGTTTTGGAGAGCTTTTTCTCAACTTTCTTCATGGGACTTGAAGAATCCTTCACGGTGTGACTCTGTGAACCACCCGAGTGCAACTCTCGGCGACAATCTCGCTTCTACAAGGTGCTATCATTCTTTTTCTCCATTGTAGTATAGAACTTCCTCTCTCATCTCATCTTGTTCTCTTTTTTTTTTTTTTGCTGAACCAAGCATTGTAACGCCACCCAAATCTCCATCTTCTCTCTCAGCTTTGCCCATAACCTCACCAAACGACCACCAACTGGGGCCGACCATTCGGCCAGGCCTAGCTGTCCGTATGGTCAGCCGTACGTCCCCCTCTTTCCCCTCTTTTCTTGAAAACCTAAACCCCATCCCTAGATCTAGAAACCCTAATTTATTCAAACCCCAAATTCCCATAAATCCCATTCCCCATTGTTCCTAAACCTAATTTCCTTAGCCCAAAACCCAATCCACCGATCCCTTCAATTAAACCAAATCTATTCACTTGTAAGAAAATTGATACCTATACTAGCTAGGTTGTCCTTACAACCATTGGTCTTGATAATTTTGAATCTTGCGTATGGTACTTGATTGTGGGATGTGATTTCATTCAAAGTGATCTTATAGCTTGCTGATTTCTTGGAATTTGTGGACTGTTTGGATGAATTTTATGTTTCATTTTACAATTATTGATTCTTACTCTAATCTCATGAGTCCACATGCATCATAACCCACATCCTGCATCAAATTTGGTATTAGAGAAGGTTCTAGCATAGGGTTTTGTGTCTCATATAGGGTTGGGCTTGCATGTGCATGTAGAGTTAGGTTTGCGTGTTCATATAAGTCTAGGGTTGCACCTTTAGGATAGCCAATTGTCATAACATACAATTAAGGTTACCTTGGGTTGGCACTTAGTGTCATTCCCTGCATCTGTCCTAGATTCTTAATTTTTTCCCTTTGAGTTATCGAGTTAGTGGTTCCCTTTAGGATAGTGATTCATGCCGCCAAGTAAATAGCCCGATCCACTCGAACAAATCACTGAACATCTGAGAATCATCACGGATTGACTGACAGCCCTTAAGGCCACTAGTCGTGAGCAACGCACTGAGACAGAGGTGAACAAGTAGCGTATTATTCAGGTAGAGGCCCTTCGTCAGAAAACCCCCAACATTGGGGATGATGGTCAGTCACGTGTAGGAGACCCAGTAGAGGCCCAACAGGTGACTCCAGAGAGAGCTCCAGGTAGAGAGAATGAGAGGGATTGTGGCCCAGTAGTTGGCCATGAAAGGGTGCGTCCTCCACCACCCCGTGTTGACTGGGATGAGCGGGTCATGAAGAGTGTAAAGACCAAGGCTCCTAGTTTCGATGGTTGTCTAGACCCAAAGGCTTTCCTAGATTGGTTAGCAGACATGGACCACTTCTTCGAGTGGCATGACATGCCTACAGACCGTCGGGTTAGTTTCGCTAAGATGAAGTTGGTAAGCAAAGCCAAATTGTTTTAGACAACCCATGAACGAAGATTGGAGAGATCTAGGCAGCCTCCCATCACACTTGGGTCGAGATGAAAGAGGTCCTTAGAGAGAAGTACCTTCCCCTTTAGTACCGTCGGAGACTTATGGACCAGTGGCAGTCCCTTTGATAGGGAAATATGTCAGTGGTCAACTGCATTGATAGATTTGACAAGTACATGATGCGATGTGACGTTGAGGAGGACCCACTTGTGACCCTTTCCAGATTTAGCATGGGCCTCTGATTTGAGCTGCAACATGAGTTGCTCTCTCATGAGGTTAGCACCTTGGATCATGCCTACCAGCTGGTGCAAGAGCTTGAGCAATATGTGAAACTCCACGGCTCGAGGCATGTGGACTATCGGGATCCTAATGCTAGGGCTCCACCCTAGGGTGCAAGACCCAATTATGGGAATCAGTCTAGACCTTCTCCTGCAACTTGACCTAACCTTAGAGATCCCAAGGGTAAGGCCATAGCTGGACCTAGTTCCAGAAAGGGTGAGGCCACGGAGTGTTATAGTTACGGCGACAGAGGCCACTTCGCACGTGAGTGTCCACAGAAAGTGCGAGGTAAGGCTCTTGTGAATGAGGAGCACAGGGAAGAGGATCAGGACTAGGGTGATTTTGAAGAAGAAGAATACCACCCTGATGTGGGCGCTACTGATGAGGAAGGAGAGGATACCGCCCCACTTGTAGTCGTCAGGCGTATCCTAGCCCAGTTTAAGAGTTTTAATGATCGGCGCAGGAACACGATTTTCCATACTTACGCCAAATGTGGGGATAAGAACTGCAATGTGATTATAGATAGTTGCAGTTGTTCAAATGTGTTCTCCACCAGCGCCCTTGATCGCTTGGGCCTGAAGGCCACTCCCCACCTTGAGCCCTTTAGATTGTCATGGGTCGACGCGTCTTTCATGCCAGTCACGCAGCGTTGTCTTGTGCCTTTAGAGTTCGATTCTTATAAAGACATGCTTTGGTGTGACGTCTTGCCAATGGATGTAGGCCACACCATTTTGGGTAGGCCCTGGCTATTCGATCATGACGTCACGATATTTGGCCACTCAAATTCATGTGTAGTTAAATATGAGGGCAAGAAAATCAAGCTAAATCCTTTACCACCCGAAAGCACCATGGCAAAGAAAGGAGATGTGAAGAAGGGTGATGGGAAAGTAGCGAGAGGATCCCAGCCCAAATCCCTCCACCCCATTACTACTAAAGAATTTGAGAGGGAAGCTGAGGCGGGTTCTGCGGTGTATGCCCTAGTGGCGAGAGGGGCTACACCCAAGGTTAGGGTAGAGGTCCCACCAGAGGTGAGTTCGATTTTAGATGAGTTTAGTGATGTGTTTCTAGAGGACTTACCAGATGAACTTCCTCACACGAGGGACATCCAGCATGCCATTGACCTTGTCTCTGGGTTGACTCTACCTAACCTCCCTCACTATCGAATGAACCCTACGGAGTGTGCGGAGTTAAAGAAACAAATTGATGAGCTTCTAAGGAAAGGGTTCATTTGTGAGAGTATGAGTCCGTGTGTCGTGCCCGCACTTCTCACGCTTAAGAAAGATGGCACGTGGCACGTACGTGGACAGTAGGGCCATCAATAAAATCACCATCAATTACTGGTTTCATCTACCAAGGCTTGATGACATGTTGGACATATGGCCAGTGCCACGATATTTTCCAAAATCGACCTCAAGAATGGGTATCACCAGATACGTATACGTCCGAGTGATGAATGGAAGACGGCCTTCAAGACGAAGGATGAGTTATATGAGTGGTTAGCCATGCCCTTTGGCTTGACTAACACCCCTAATACATTCATGAGAGTGATGACCCAAGTGTGGAGACCCTACATGGGTAAGTTCCTAGTGGTCTATTTTGATGATATTCTTATTTATAGCACCTCTAAGGAACTTCATCTTCAACATAGGTTGGTTTATGGGATCCTTATGACGGAGAGTTTATATGCGAACCTGAAGAAGTGTTCCTTCATGTCAGATAGAGTCATCTTGTTAGGGATATTAGTTTCGTCTGGGGGAATGAGTGCAGATCCCGAGAAAGTGAAGGCGATTGTTAATTGGCCCGAACCGTGGAACATCCACGAGGTGTGAAGCTTTCATGGCTTGGCTACCTTTTATAGGCAGTTTATTAGAGGGTTTAGTACCATTATGGCTCCCATCACTAGTTGTATAAAGAAAGGGGAATTTCAATGGTCTAAAGCAGCCTCTAGAGCCTTTAAGGAAATCAAGGGTAAAATGGTTAAGCCTCCAGTTATCCGACTCCCAGATGTTTCCAAAGTCTTTGAGGTTGCTTGTGATGCCTTTGGAGTAGGTATAGGAGGAGTACTGAGTCAGGAAGGACACCATGTTGCCTATTTCAATGAGAAACTGAATGAGGCAAAGCAAAGATACTCCATCTATGACAAAGAATTCTACTTGGTAGTGCAGTCATTGAGGCATTGACGCTATTATTTGTTACCGCATGAATTCGTCTTGTTCTTTGATCATGAGGCTTTGAGATATCTAGGCTCTCAGAAGAAGTTAAACCCTAGGCATGCTAAGTGGGTTCAATTTCTTCAAGAGTACTTGTTTGTTTTAAAGCATAGAGCCGGAGTAGAGAACAAACCTGCTAACGCCCTTAGTCGTAGGGTGACGACTCTCCATTCCATGAGTGTGGAAGTCATTGGGTTCGAGCGTTTGAAGGAGTATCCCATATGCCTTGACTTTGGAGATATATACACATCACTATTGGATGGGCCATTGAGGGATGACAGAGGGTTTACCTTGGTCGATCATTATTTATTTAAAGAAGACCGACTATGTATTCCCCACACATCCCTATGAGATTTCCTGGTTTGGGAGCTACATGAGGGAGGTGTAGCTGGTCACTTTGGGAGAGACAAGTCAATTAACCTTGTGGAGGATAGGTTCTATTGGCCAAGTCTCAAGCAAGACATGGCAAGGATTGTAGGTTAGTATAGGACTTGTCAGCTGGCAAAGCAGAGAAGGCAGAACACATGATTATATGCGCCTTTGCCAGTCCCCCATTAATGGTCATTTTTCTTAGAAGGAAGAAACTGTACTGGCCCCAGGGTTCCACATGTAAGGACGTTTAATATCTGCCATTTTGTAAATCAACTATCATAGGAGTGTCTTTAAAATGGCAAGTTCCATTTGCATCCGAGGTGTCTCGAGATCATCAACTTGTGTTGCTCCATTGGAAACCACATATGATTTTGACCATCACAGTGTAGATGAATGGCATTCAACTCCAAAAATCAAAGGTCAAGATCAATAGAACAGTGTGCTGGAAGCGCACGTGTGACACATACCTGAGTGGTATCCCTAGCAGAGCCCACCCCTTGTGCGAGCTTCATAGCTCTTCAACCACCTCTTTCTTCTTTTTTTTTTTTTGGGGGGGGGGGGGGGGGGGGGGTTGCTAGAGGTGAGAAACAAAAACAAGGAGAAAAGAGAGAAGATAGATAGAGAGAGAGAGAGAGAGAGAGAGAGAGAGAGAGAGAGAGAAAAAAGTGGTGTGCATGGTGTGTGTGCAACAACGTAGAGAAGAAGAGAAGGGCCCACTCTTGTACTTGCTCGAGGTCACGTATATCGGCATACCATCATCGCTATCGAATTAAGTGAATTGGCTCATCTCCTCCTAGTGTGGTCGACATGAGGGGGGGGGGGGGGGGGGGGGGGGGGGGGTAGAAATAAAAAGAGAGGAAAGAGGAAAAGGGTGATGTGTATGCAACAATGCAAAGAAGAAGAAAAGGGCCCATTCTCGTACTTGTCCGAGGTCGTGTATATCAGCATACCATCATCATTGTCGAAAAGTAAGTGAATTGGCTTGTCTTCTCCTTGTATGGTTGATTTGAGTGGGATACCGATTTCCATGTTTTGGCTCCCCAATACAATCGTGTAATCGCATCGCTCGATTTGTAATAATAAGAATTTAAATGAACTCACCACGCTGTCCACCTACACCCAATAGTGGTATCAGAGTAGCGATCGATGTGATTTCGACGAGAAGACAGTAAAACATTTTTATTGCCCCATATAAGTCACACCACGCAGGAATACACAATAAGTGCTTATAATTATTGTAAAATATGTGTGCCATTGCGTGACACTGGCCCACGGTGATGTAGCACTTGTATGTCGTAAAACACATAAATTTAGTGTGAACTACATGAGTTTTTAGATGTGCCTATAATTTTAATAATTTATTGTGGGTGTCACCTAATAATTGCCATAGAAAGATTTCTTTATTGTCTTTTGACTTTCATTGCTTTTGTTGTGCCCAATAGGGTAAGTGAAACTTTTGGGCATGATTGACAATGACCATATTTCCAGATTGACTAATATAGGCCCTCTCTAATTTGATATAGTAACAAAAATTGCATCTATATCAGTTATGGCTGATCTTTTAAAATAAGAGAAGTTTGAAGGGAACAATTTCGATGACCGGCGCAGGCCAATCAGGATTTTACTAGACAAAGAACATGTGTTGTTTACACTGACAACTAGTAGGAGAGAATTGAAGATAGAAAATGAAGATGTCCTGATAGGTAGTTTGAAGCTTGCTCGAAAGAAATACAATAAAAAAGAACGAACTGCTAGGAATATCCTGCTTAGCTCCATGCAAAAAGAGTTGATCCCTATGTATGAAATTTATGAGATTACTAAAGAAATGTGGGATGCCCCAATTGAGTCATATGTTAAAATGTTGGATGCCAAGATCAAAATTATTCAAATGGAATCTAATGCATACAGAATGCCAGTTGGATGCCCCATTAAAGACCATATAAGAAAGATTGAACAGATAATGATGGGGTTAAGAAACGTAGGCTGTCTTGATTGAAAATCATAAAATTAAAGCAATGTTTCAGCACCTGCCGGATTCTTGGTCCCTCATCAAAGACATTTTAAATCACAATTGTAGGTGTATTTGCGGTGGGCCTATGACTGAGCCCTCAAGTACATACACCCGGGCCTTGTGTTGTGGACGTTTTCTCCTTTTCTATGCTTTCCTTATTTGCCCCTTACTCTTTCTTTCATTTTTCCTTTATAATAAGGGCATATATGTAATTGTACTTGTTCTCCTAGTATTACAAATATGAGAGGCCTGGACGTCCCAACCTGCTCTCTCTCTCTCTCTCTCTCTCTCTCTCTCTCTCTCTCTCTGTGTGTGTGTGTGTGTGTGTGTGTGTGTATCAAATTATATATATATATCCTTCTCCTTCTCTGACATTGTAGCGGAGCCTAAGTGCTCTTAAGACTCTTTCTTCATCTTCTTTCTTTCCTTCTTCTTCTTCTTCTTCTTCTTCTTCTTCTAATCTTTCTAAAAAAGTGGTGTTTCCCTTCCTTACCTTCGCAATCTTCCTTTCCTTTTGTTTCCACTTTTCTTCTTTTTCCTTCACCTTTTTTCTTCTTCATTCTTTTTTTCCTATTTTGAGATTCGTGAGGCCTTCCCTCACTGACTTGTTGTGATTTGTGAGGAGGTGGGTTACGACTGGATTTTTTAGGGTTTTGAATCATGTGTTGAAGGATTAAAGCCCCTTCATTGATCAACTGAAGTTTTTGGTGATCTAGTTGATGTTTTGTTGGATTTGAAACCTCTTTGATATATGGTTGAAGCCCTTGCTAATTTTTCTGTTGTCTGGTTGAAGACACTACTGGAAATTCTTATTTAATTCCTTTATGAAGATTTTTTCTGAAGGATTTGCTTTTTTCCTTTCTTTTCTTTTTTTCTCTTTTGAACGGTTGGAGTTATTATTGGACATTCATGTTTGGAAGATTTTTTAAGTCGTTTTCTCCAGATTTTCAACGTTTAGTTTGCAACAGTAAGAGTTTGTTGGGCAGTTTGTCGGGCTTCTTTTCTGATTTCTTTGTCCAATTGTAAGACCCATCCTCTCCTCCTTAGTACTCTCACTATTTTTTGAGATTATATATGGCCTCTTTGTCGACTTCTGAGGTAGTTGGTCCTATTAACTCTACGATGGAACGGTTGATTGTTCATTCTGAAAATCGTAGTTTACAGATTACCACATGCAAAACAAATTGAAGTTGATTGTTACTTTATTCATGAGAAGGTTGCTACGGGTTTTGTTTCCACTCCATTTGTTCCGAGTAGTTGGCAGATATCTTCACAAAGGCTCTTACAGTGGAAGCTGGATGGCATGTTCTTGACAAGTTGGGAATAATTAATACCTATGCCCTAGCTTGAGGGGGAGTGTAGGCATGTAGTTGTATCGCGTGTGAGCCTATGACTGGGCTCATAGGTACATCCACCTAGGCCTTGTGTTATGTGCCTTCGTCCTTAGCTTTTTTCCCTTTTAATGGTTTTCTTATTTGCCCTTAGTCTTTCTTTAGTTTTTCCTTCATAATAAGGGCATATATGTAACTGTATCTTTTCTCCTATTATTATAAATAAGAGAGGGTTGGACGTCCTAGTCCTATGTGCTCTCTCTCTCTCTCTCTCTCTAATTCTCTCCTCCTTATTTAACAACAATATAATAATAAAGACTTTTAAGGATTTAACACATCATTTAGAACATGAAGTTAAATCCAAGGCTATTCAGTTTGGAAGTAGTGTGGTTTCCACTGCTGAAAGCCAAAGGAAAGATGATAGATCAAAGAAAAGATTTAGGAGAATAGGTAGATAGAGTGCTCATATTAATCAATCCAATCCACCATATTGTCCACCCATTCCTCCCTGTTTCCATCCACACCTACCTTGTTACCAACATTGACCACCCCGATCGTAACCATATTCACTTAGGCATCAACCCATGAAACCTTCACAACCACTACATCTCCGAGATATGTATATTAATGCTATGCAACAAAGGATAATATGAAAAGAACCAAAGGGAAGGGTGATGATTCGTGCTTTATGTTTGGAAAGCAAGGCCATTGGGCTAGGACTCGCCCCAAACATAAAACGATAACTGCTCCTCCACTCATCGGTTGTTTTTGCATAGAGGTAATGATAGCCGATCTAAACTTTAAGGAATGGTTATGAATTCATGGGAAACAAAGCATGTAACGAAGAACAGAGAGTTTTTTAGGCTTTCGGATTATCCCACTTGGAAGCCACAAGCTATGCATGGGAAATAATACATCAGAGTTGGCACATATTGCTTCGAGCCAAAGACCAGACATTTTCTATTACTTAAAGACAGTCTTTCTTCTTCCAGGATGAGAAGAAATCAAATATCTATCACGTGTCTACTTAGAGAAAATTTAATGTAAGATTTTGTAAAGACAAAGTTTTACTAAGAAGTAACAATGTAATACTTGCTCGAGGAGAATTGTCTAGAGACTTACTAAAGCTAGATATTGAAAATAAGTTTCTATTAATGTCAAACAGTTCATCTTTTGTTGTATGTTAGATGCCAATGTTATATCTAGATCCATTAAGTGGCATAACAGATTGGGACATATAGGAAAGGATGAATTGATGAAGTTAGCGTGAAATAGATTACTGGGAACATTGACAAGAATAGAATTGCCCTTTTATGAATATTGTGTCAGGGAAAGCAACTAGAAAACCATTCCCTAAGGCTTCTAGATTTAAAGAATTGTTGCAGATAATACACAACGACATATGTGGACCTTCGAATGTGTGAGCTCTGAGTGACTGCCAATATTTTATAACACTTAATGATAACTAGTAATACAGACAATATCTCTAACTTCTCAAAAGTCAAAGGCACTCCATGGCTTTTAGAGATATTGATTATAAGTAGAGAATCAATTAGATCAAAGAATCAAAATGTTAAAGACAGAAAAGGGCGGAGAATGCACAACAAATATCTCCAAATCATATTGTGAAAATGACGGCATTGCTAGTCAATATATCATGCCTTATATTTCGTAAACAAAATGGTTTAGTTGAAAGAAAAAAATAGAACTTTGCTCGATAGTGTTACATCTATGATGGCTCACACAAATCTACTTATTACCTTTTAGGGAGACGCACTACTACAACTGCTTAAGTATTAAACAAAGTCCCTTCAAAATCGATTCATAAAATGCCTTCTAAATTGTAGATTGGTAGGAGACTGTCATTAGGCGATTCACATCCATGGGGACCATTGGGTCATGTTTTACTTCCCGCTCTGAACAGAAGTAAGTTAGATAAAAGAAACATGGCAGATGGATTGAAATTGAATCCGAGATGTGAGTCTGTAACATTTTTAGAAGATAAAGGCCCCAGTAAAAAGAAGCTCAGAAAAGAAATAGAACTTTATGAGATGTCAGATGCAGTTCAAGGAAGTGGTAGTGGTAGCTTAAAAAGTGATAATCAGGCATTCCCATGTTCATGGAGACAGTGGGAGTCTGTTGACTCATGTTCCTGTGTTGTGACAAAGTTTGTAAGGTAGAATTCCTGAAAGGCATTTTAAAATATAACGTAAATTGTACTCTTGCATCGCAATAAATGGAGATGAACATAATTTGTATCAAGACTTATTAGCGTCCCCAAATTCTGAAGATTGGATTCTCCCGATGAACAAAGTAATTGATTTGATAAAGAAAAATCATGTTTAGAAGCTTGTTAATCTTCCAGTTGACTATAAAGCAATTGCAAGTTGCAAGTAAGAAGGTGTTCAAAATCAAAAGAAAGGCAAATGGTTTGAATGATAAATATAAAGCTCGTTTAGTAGCAAAAGGTTTTACATAGGTAGAAGGTGTTAATTACGAAGAAACTCTTTCCCTAGCGGTCAGATTTACATCAACTCACATGATTTTGGCTATTGCAGTGTACCTTAATTTAGAGTTATATAAGATGGATGTAAAGACCACTTTTTTAATGGAGATTTACAAGAAAACGTTTATGTGGAACAACTTGTGGGATATATTGAGAAACATTAGGTACTCTTGATAAAGAAGGACAATACATCAGCTTTTAACCTTGCAAGGATCCAAAACACCACAAGAAATCCAGGCAAACAAATTAAATATCACTAAGTCAAATATCAAGGGAGACAGATGTACAAGTTATACTTAAATATATTACCACTAGAGAAATGCTAGCTGATCCCATGACAAAACCAAAGCTAGAGATATATTTGAAACACATGTCAGGCACATGGGCCTAAAAAAGGGTTGATATCTTTTGTAAAAGTGGGACTGTTGTAATTTTATATGAATTTTTTAGTTGTATTCCCCACTGGTGGTGCTAGTAGGGATCCCATCATGCAGTATTTAAGACTTGCACATGTATTGGGATAGAGTCCATATACTCTCGAGAGTGATTGATGTAAATTATTGATGTTTTGTATTCATAGTAAGTTTTATAAGATGAATCTTTTAAATACCTCACACATTGATTAAATATTCATGCACAATCAATTTCTAAGTCTTGAGATCATTAATGGTGGACCATGTACTTTGTATTAGTCCTATGTTTTTTATCAGCAAGGCGTCTTCCCCACTCGCATAGAATTGACCACCCCTGGCATACACGTGGAAGGCATGTTCTGAATTAAAGAAAAAGTACGTGAGGTGCAACCGCCTTGTGTAGCAATACGGCAGATGAAGAAGCATGAGAGCGACCGCTTCCAATTAACAACTACATATATGCATTATTGGATCCTTGACATGCTAGGCATGTTCAGATGTATTTTTGCACGTGTTGGTGCTTATTAGCCAATGCCACAACATAGTGAATCGCTTTGAGTAACCGGGTATAAGATTTTGAGAGTCAAATAGCATTCACAGTCGTAATGGAGTTGGGAGTTGTTGAGTCAGTACTTGCGCGCTTTAGGTGGGACCTTTATTTGATGAGGTTACGAGTTGCTGAGCCAGCACTCATGCGATTTAGGTAGGACCTCTGTCTCCTAATGATCTTCTGGCCTTTATGGAAAGGAGGAGGAAATTAAGTGTTGTCACTTTAACGTACAATACAATGGTCATGATTGATTTGGCCAGGATGTACTACTGGGAAAGTGACGCTAGTCAATTTTGAATTGCATAGTTGGGTGGGAAAGACCCCTTGGCGTGACATCAACTTCCTAGGAACATGATTACGCACTTTGAGACTTATCTGTCATGGTATTATTAAATTTTGTGAGATGATGATTTGTAAACTATTTCGCAAAATTAGATGTAAATAATTTATTAACTTAAAACTTTATAGAACAATTGCAAAATAATTTCTGATCTAAACTCCATAAGAGGATAAGTGCGTATGTTGGTAGAGTGATACTAGATCAAGGATTGTCTCTATTCAGTGTGGTCATGCGGATTTAGGAAAAGCCTTAGAGATCTTGGGAGGTTGTGCGCTAGTATGGTGGTTGCTTAGCTACAAACACCTATGTATAGAGACACTGGAATCCTAGCTAGTCCCACTTCCCTTATTCTTACTCCTAATATGTGATCTCGATCAATCTTGTCAGAACAGGCCCTAGAGCAGTATATTCCTGCGGGGTTGAGTGGGAGATGTTGAGTGTGCATGCGTGACATGCAGTTGACACGTGTCAGGATGTGGCAACCCCTAATGAGGCCCCACACCACACGTGCTAGCTCTACAACCACCTCTCTTCCATCAACATGGTCCTCACAGCCTCTCCCTTGTTTAAGATTGGGGGGGTACAACACAAGGAGAGGAAATTAAGGATAAAGGAAAGAAGAGAGAAAGAAGCATAGTGGGAAGAGAGGAGAGAGGAGAGGAAAAAGGTGGTGTGCATGGTGAGTGTGTACAGAAACGCAGAGAAGAAGAGGAGCCCGCTCTCGTACTTGCTCAAGGTCACATATATCAGCATACTACCGTCGCCACCAGATTAGGTAAGTGAATTGACTCATCCTCCTCTTTCGTGGTTGATTTGAGCGGGCTGTTCATTTCCATGTTTGATATAGTCGTGTAATCGCAAACTCAATCCATGATAATGATAATTTAAATGTAACCCGCTATGTTGTCCACCTACACCCAACAATGTGATTATTGGACCACAACTTACAAAGTACCAAGAACATGGATAGTTCAAATCATCGGACCATCTCAGCATGTCGGGCCCCAATAGGGTGAAACATGTTGACAATCCTTAATCATGTCAGAGGCAAAAAGAACCACGTGCTAGCTTGCTCAAGTAATCCAAAAATACAGTTTTTGGAAGTAGAAAAGGGGCTTTACCACCCTGTTCAGTGCAAACAGAAATTAAACTCTGCATTCTCATTTGCGAAGGGAGTCATTCAAACACGCCAAATAGCCAGTTTTCAGGTAAAAGCCGTTCAACAGAGCTGAACACCATTTTATGTATGTTGCCCAGATAGCCTATGAATAAAAGAAAAATTGTTGAAGTTTCATAAGGACTCTAACACAATAGGAATAATTTAAAACATTTCTGACAAGTTGGTATTGTATCATGATTCATGAATAATACAAGATGTTTAGCATATACAAGTACCTATGATGCTCTTCGCACAAGATGGATTGTAAAATCAATGAACAGGAGCATTAGATAATCTCACCAGTGTTTTAAAGGAAGACCTCACCCTCATATTAGAGAAAAAAAAAAAAAAAAAAAACTCATCGCAAACAATATCTTCTACAATCTCAAGAAAAGAAGAAACTAAAACTCACAATCAAAAATCTTTTTTACAATCTCAAGAAAAGAAGAAACTCTTAAGTTCTTAGTCAATGCCAAAGGGACATATGGTCAGTACAAGAACTCCTAATAGAGGGATGCTTCCAAATAACCAAAGATACTACCTAAAACCAAACCATGATTACTTCCTAACCAAGTAACCAAGAAATATTAGAAATAAAAATAAAAATATAAGCATACATGTGGACCATTTCCTCTAGTCGTATGCTCAGCTGGACTCAGACCATATGGATAGATTTGGCCTACTGTACTGCCTGGAGAATGGAACATGCATAATATGTGTGCATGTGTGCCACATGATATATGCACATTGGCCCACATAATTTGGACCCAGTGACCAACCTCCATGATCATGGGTCCCATTCTTCTTATTGTTTCTCTTGTACAGCTGGACTGAATGCAAATTGCATCAATTTCCCCCGGCTTGAAAACATTGGTCTCTGGAAAGGAATTGAGACAACATTCATGAAG
The DNA here is from genome assembly GCA_003013855.2 of Liriodendron chinense. Classification (NCBI taxonomy): domain Eukaryota; kingdom Viridiplantae; phylum Streptophyta; class Magnoliopsida; order Magnoliales; family Magnoliaceae; genus Liriodendron; species Liriodendron chinense. The sequence goes on along the minus strand of ML058463.1, from coordinate 3,183,918 downwards.
ATCCAGGTTCACTTGCACAGAATCTTCTCAGGTAATCCAAGTAAAATCAGATGAAGGATGATGCTTCACTTCAAAAAGAACTTCCGATGCTGTTCATCTCATGTAGATACTGCTTGAGTCTCACCTACAGTAGTCAGTGATAGTGGAATCTGCAGAGTTTGCTCTTTTGAGCTCTTCTCCTCATGCTGCATGTATAGACACCACACCTGACCAACAATGTCCCTTGAACCATCGAATCGGATCAGATCAGGAGGGCCAGCTTCTTCAACTCTTTACTTCACAAGGATCACAACCATTAGCCCAATCCACATACAATTCCACACCAAAAGACCGATGACGACCAAGGTATTCAGTAACGGTAATGGTGGCTGTAATGGCCTGCCCCTGTCAGTTCATAATGAGAAAAGTCGAAACAGGGGAAAATGATGTCATTTCATAATGAGAATTTTTCAATCTTCTTTTTTTTTTTAATGTAAGATTTTGTAATTTCATAATGACATCATTTTCCCCTGTTTCTGTAAAAATGCCTGCCCCTGTCAGTTCATAATGAGAATTTTTCAATCTTCTTTTCTTTTTTTTTTTTTTCAATGTATTGTTCCCCTTATTACTATGCACGGAAGGGAGAAACCTATGAGATGAAAATCTCACAGGGGAAGTCCCCCCTCACACACCTGAGCTCCTTGAGAGATCATCTCTCGGGGGATTTAGGCTCATCTAAGGCGCCTCAAATTTCAGTTAAGGCAGTTCTATTGTATTTCAGTCTTCCTCGAGTGTTCTACTCCAAGCACGGCGTAACATAAATGGGTTGGAAGCGAGATGTGGTCTGATTGGACTACGAATTTGCTTGGAGGAGCTTTCTTCCTTGGGCTGCATTGATGAAATGGAATGGAAGGGAGAGGCGGGCCCACCATTCATGCACGCTTGTGCCCTGCCCCATTTGACCAGGCCATGTACCTTTACCCTCAAGGGTTCTCAAATTACCAACCCATCCCAAGGTCCTATAGGGTGGTGCAATGTGTGCCTATGCACCCAGGATCCTAGGGGTTGCACCATGGTCTTTGCCCTCAAGCTACCCAAATTAGCAAAAAACCCATCCCAAATTCTATAAATAAGCTCTGACAAGGTATTGCTGAGAAAAAGATATGGATTTCATAAAATCCATAGTTTTTGTTTTTATTTTCCTGATATCATGTGAGAGTAGGTATCATTTTCTAAAATTACATAAGAAAATAATGTTTCCTAGCATTCAGAATGAGCACTCATCCCTTAGTCAAATTGCAGTTGTATTTCAAGTCCAACCAGAAAGGATCACAGTTGCAATTTGGAACCCATGACCTCAATATGAATGCCAAGAAAGTCAACATTTGGTTATGTTCACTTCGATAGATGAATAATAAAAGCTCTGTTGAATATTTGCATCCAACCACACCATTAATTTGTTGACATTTTGAAGATACGTAAACTGAGATCAAGCATGTAGCTACATATGAGCATTTTTTCAACGTTGCCAGTAATCACATATGGAATCAAAGACAGAATATAAGCAAACAAAATCAATAAAAAGGATTAAAAAAGAAAACAGAAAACAAAACATAGACAGTAGAGAAGAATAAAGACATATAATAGAGATAAATGTACCCATGTCACTGCCTCAAACTGATCCTTTGAATAGCCAAGTTGTGAATAAATCCTCGAACAAAAGCTTGGAGAAACTGGAGATAAGGCAATCGCTATAATCCTCATTGTTTCCAATATAATCACAAGGTCCTGTAGATAAGAGAAGTGAGACATTTAGTCCATGAAAAACATCCAGCACACAATTCACACTAATCTTACCTCATGCTTGACATTTTGCAGTATCATATCAAGAAAACAATGAATAGAGATCAATGGATGGTTGTTGCGCCAAAAGGTTTGATGGGTACATGGCAAGAAAGGTTCCAAGTACCGAGAGCGTAAGGGTGCCTGGAGCAAGGGTGGTATAGGAAGCATTGAAATGAACTGAAAGTTGCACATTTCATATTTAATTATAAACACCATGTCTCAAGACAGGTTTATATATAAATGATGAGATCCATCATTTCCACTAAAAAAGCTAAACCCGGCTAGCCAGAAGGGTAGAGGCTAGAAGCTTTCTTCGGCATGGTATTGAAAATTAGTTACGATACGGCTATAAACCACCCCCATTACACAAAATGGGGGTGAATAAGTTTCAAAAATAAGAAGAAAAAAAAAAGGATCATATCAGCTGATACATACCGATACCGATACACCCCATATCGGCACCTATATGGGGATGATACAGGCCAATAAGGGGGGGGGGATTATTTAGAAAGGGAAAAAAAAGTCCTATTTTCTCAAGTTTTTGCTTTTTTCTCTTCATTTCAACCATGGAGGAAGCTTAAAAGCTTTATACTAGATCTAGGCCTATTAGAAAAAGGGAAAACTATCTTCTTCTTTTTTCATCTCTCTCTCTCTCTCTCTCTCTCTCTCTCTCTCTCTCTCTCTCTCTCTCGCACACACACACACACACACACACACACACACACACACACATTTTGTATTTCACTATAGCTTGCTTGATTTACGTTTGATTATGGTCTATGTGGTTGACTTTGAGCGGGTCAAGCCTGCAAGCAATATTCTTATCAAAGAATGGTCTGATGCACCATTGGGTACATTAAACACTAAAAAAGATAGATTCTGGTGCTTGACATTTTTCCCTACTTTTCTAATCAAAATTCTTTAGGCAAAGGAAAAATTCCAGATGATACGGTCCCATATTGTCCAATTTGGTATGATACGCCCATGGTATCCCAAAACGGTTATGATATGGCCATATCGGCCGATACGTATAGGAAACAGTGGTGGCCGTTACGCGTTACGGGGTCGTAACGCGTAACGGCCGTTACAAAAAAAACAAGCCGTTACGGACCGTTATGGCCCCGTAACGGTCCCGTAATGCTCATGTAACTGGTTTTTTTTTTTTTTTTCCAGAAAATAAAAAGGGGCCGTATCGGCTGATACGGGGTCCGTAATGGCCGCTACAGCCCGTATCGTAACGGTAACGGTGGTGGCCGTTACGGCCACCGTTACCGTTATGGAACACCTTGGATACGCCCCATCTTGTATCGTTTTGGACCCAGCTGATATACCGACCAATACCTCGTTGAAATCCTTGTTCTTCAGCTGGAGGACACAGGTAAAGAAACGAGGGTCGTCGGGTCAGTGCATGCAGGGTAATTGGGACTCACTAAGTGACTAAGTAACAAGAAGACTACAAGGAGTCAAATGGAGGCAGACCTCTTGGACAAGAGTGCCATAGTGGAACTTCCAGAAAGTCTGGTCTCAGCTCAGTCCTTGCCACCTTGGTCAATGCTTGGGGTAGTAGTAGTTGGAGGTGGTCAACCAACTACTAGATTATAGTGAAGGGTCCCTCACACCCAATCACGTACAACCTCACACCACTAGCTTGGACATGCCACGTGTCGCTAATCCACTGCTTGCATTAATTCACGACCACTACTAAGTTCTAACTGATCACAATCGGTTTGTTGTTTGCATTAATTGGAGATTGTTGGATCTCTCATATCACATGCTTAATGCTGAGAGGTATCCAAGCTATTATGCAAGGGTCTACTGACTTCATCTTAATGGCGGAGAGTGAACCTCCTTAAGGACAGACCAACAATACATATTGAACCTCCTCAGGCATCCATAAATGCTGGGCACCAAGCCACCCCCAACTACTGTAGTGTTTTTGAGCTATGCTCCTTGGATCCAAACTGATTTGAATGTTGTGTTCCACATCCACTAGGACTTGGGGAAAAAAATTGCCCATTTGTTGATGATTTACAAGCTCCTCATGAGTTTGAATGCGTCGAAAGACCTACTTAAGACATGGACGTCCACACCTAAGGGGGGAAAGCTCGCTCGCTCCCCCCCCCCCCAACCCCCCCTTCTCTCTGAATTGATCATTTTGTTCAAAAATAAAAATAAAAAAATAAAACATAGAATAGGGATGTCGTCATCATCTAAGCCTTATCCCAACTGATTGGGGTCGCCTGCATGAATCCTTTTCTGCCATTTCTCTCTATCAAGGGCCTTAACTTCAGTTAGACCATAGGCATCAATTCTTTTTTCTTACTACCTCCACGGCTCCACCCATGTCCTTTTAGGCCTTCCCATTGCTCTTTTAGAGCCATCAACTTGTACCAACTCACTCCTAACCGGCACAGTTCTTGGTCTCCATTGTAAGTGACCAAACCATTAAGTCTACTTTCCCTCATTAACTATTGGTGATACCATGAAGTTCCCTCTAATGGAATCATTTCTAATCATACCCTTCCTCATCATGCCACTCATGCATCTCGACATCCTCATTTCAGCTACACTCACCCTATGAACATGTTGCCTATCTACCCAACATTCTGTCGCACATAGCATGACAGGTCTTATAGCTATCTTATAAAACACGGTGCATCCCGACAGGTCTTATAGCTATCTTATTAAACACAGTGCATCCCTCAGTTCATTGCCACACATCCAAGGAAGCATTGTGTCATTGTCAATGGACAAAGGCTCCCATCTGAATGAGGTTGTTCACAAATTTGAATATCCTGTTGTCTAGGGGAGGCTCAAATTCAGTGGTCCATGTACAAAAGCTACCACAAAAAATGCTCAATAATTCACAGCCTCCTACAGTTGTATTCCAGAAGATGCAAAAGAATAATGCATGGCTTCCGTTTCTAGAAAGAGCATGTTCACATTTAAGAACCAGTTATTACAAGTCCTTGATGTTGTGGACATGTTAGCAGGTAGCATGTGCCATAGGTCACCTCATCAATAAATGCACCTACAAGACACTCTTCAAGAATGAGGAGACTCTCATGACTCGTGAGGTGTCATCCAAACGAGAATTCACAACCATGGACACCCCTATCCATGCATCCAAACACAAAGTCATGACATACATGTGCAGGCAGTGTTCTATGCATCAGTGATACAACCAATAATATCAGCCAATATTTAGTATGGTAGACTACCACATATGAAAATAGGGGGAAACAAATATTGCAAAATATTGTAGATAACATCGATAAATCAGAAGAAACATGCTAATATCTCGCTATATTGAAAATATCCCAAGATATCGGCTAGTCCAAATGTCAACTCATAATTGAGAAGTATCTTTGTTATCAAAGATCTTCAACCGCTGAAATACTTCCTTGGAATTTAATTTTCTTTTGTATCCCAAAGGAAGTGGGTCCTTAAACTTCAAACAAATATTGGCATGTCAAGTGCAAGACCAACAAATTCCCCCATTAAAGTCAATCATCATCTCCATGATCAAAATTCTGAAGCCCTCAATGATCCAGGATTTTATAAGCGTCTGGTAGGCATGCAAATCTCTTTGAGAATTGTTCGACCTGATATTGCATATGCAGTAGTGTGGTTAGTCAACATGCATGCCTCATGCACTCACCTCTTGAAGAAGTTTATCGTAACCTTAGCTAACATCAGTTTGCTCCACGTAAACTAATATTTAGATCATAGTCACCTAACCTTGATCAAGTACTATGATGCTGATTGAAACAGGTCATCAAACGACAAAAGCTCTACTAGTGGTTATTGTACATTTGTGCGATGAAACTTTGTTGCATGGAAAAGCAAGAAGTTGAGTGTTGTTGCTAGATCCTTTGACAATTACTCAGCCTGATAGTGTGATTAATCAATTCATGCATGCTCCATGCTTTCATCATCTTGAAGAAGTTTATCATTGCAAAGATTATATTTTTAATCTCTTGTATTTCTGCATGTGTACTATTTCTCGTGTTCCTGTAGAACATTGTAAATTTATTTGTAATAAGAGTTGGTGTTAGGGCAAGAGACCTAAGACACTCATTCTCTAACTCTCTCTCTCTCTTCTCTTCTTCCCTTCTACTTCTCTTCTCTTCTGTCCAACCTTCTACTTGGTATCAGAGACTTTTCCACATTAGACAAAGTTGAGAGGCGACATGTCAGCCTCCTGACGTCAGCAGCCGTACGGTTGATGTCAGCATTCTACGGATTCTTGGACCCCGTTTGAGCTGGAAGTTTAGGAGTTTGATAGATCTTGATTTTAGAGGATTTGTCATGATTTTTTTAAAAAAATTTTGGGAGCTTCTTTGGTGGTATTTTGGCTGAAATAAGAAGATTTGGAAGTCGGGCCACCAAATCACATTTTCTTTTATTTTTCTCAAATCGATAAGATTTTCTCCAGTTTCTCTTCTCAAGATGGACTTAAATACCTTTCCTAAGCTAACCATGGAGGGTTTTTTTTTTTTTTTTTTTTTTTTTTTTTTTTTTGTTCGTATGGAGATTTGGGTGGTTTTTAACCCTAAATAGATGTGCAGCCATGCCTCTTGTCCCTTTCTTTGTGTCGGATCTAAGTAATCTGAGCTATTTTTTAAGATTTCTGCTTGTTTGGGACTTGTTTTTCAGCCCCTTGGATCTGACCGTTCTTATGGAAGACAAAGGGTCCCCCTCTCTTGGCATGGGTTCTCTTGAATCCATCCCTCTTCAAATTACTTCCGTTAAGTTGAATGGTAATAACTATCTTCAATGAGCGCAATCTGTAAAAGTCTTCTTGGGGGCTCGTGAGAAGGTATCGTATACATTGGATGATCCTCCAAGTGCTTCAGATGTCAATTACAAGACTTGGACAAAGGAAAATTATTAAGTTATCGCTTGGTTGTTGATCAGTATGTAGCCTTCCGTAAATAACTCTGTTATGTTTCTATATACAGCTAAGGGCGTTTGGGACACCCTTTATGATATATTCTCTGAGGCTCAAAACTTCTCAAGAGTGTTCCAACTTATTTAAGATATTGGCCGGTTCCAACAAGAGTCTAAATCGTTGAAGGATTATTACTCAACTCTACGAGGCATGTGAGATGAACTTGATATCTATCAGCCTCTTCCTTTAAAGTTTAAGATGATCATGAACATGCCCGGAAGCAACGTGATGACACTCAGATTATGTAGTTCTTAGCTGGCCTGAACTCCGACTATCACAGTGTTCGGAGTCAAATTGTTGTGAATGATCCTCTCCCACCGTTGATGACTATCTATGCCACGTGTCAGTGGGCCTCCACTTCTTCCGCCTATTCTTTTGTGCCTCCAGAGCGGTTGGCTCATGTTGTTGTGGATCGCCCTCCTGTACTTGATGGATCCCGAGCACCGTCTCTTAGTTTAGGGCGTGACTTTGGCCATTGTGGTAGGGGTTGCGATGGTGACCGTGGTTAGGTGGTCGTTCTCCTCGTGGTCGTGTAGGATGTGGCCGAGCTTGTGATGGTTCCCAATAAACAAAATACTTTACAAAAAGTAACAAGTTGTATTAATATAAACAATTACACATTAATTACACACAAAAGAGGATTCTCAAAAATAAAATAAAAAGTCATTTCCCAATTCTAATAGAAGATTTTTCACAATTGTCCACAACAAGTTCTCATATTCTAAAAGCATTACATGATCGCCTCATTACCAATGCTATTAAAAATGTCCTTTTCGATGTATGTGGCCAAGCAATCATTAACCCACACATCTCCCATTCGATTACGGAGTCGGTTCTTTATGATATGCATAGTAAAAAATGCCCTCTCAATAGTGGCAGTGGCAACTGGTAGGAATAACATCAATGTAATAAGCAAGTAAACTAATGGATACACAATATCCTTTTTTTCGTCTTAATCATCTTCTTAGCAAGACCGCTAATTCCATTCACTTCCCCAAACTCATTATTTAAGCGCATATCTATAATATGAGTCTCTAGTTGCTCATGAAGTACAATGAGATCTACTTAAAAAAAAAAAAAAATCAACTGAACAAAACTGAGCAAGGCAGATCAATTTTTGTTTGTCAAAAGCAAAGAATGAATCACTTGGATTTAGGCATGCCACACAAAGAAGCAATTTGGTATTCACTTCATTAAAATGGTGGTTCAATTCTTGAAGTTGCATATCTATACATGTATAGAATAATTCGACACGGTAGTGATGCAAGTTTGTGATTACTTCTACTCTGCGTCTAGATCACCCTTAAGCTACAAACTTATCATGCATGTTAGGAACGATGACATTATGTTTCGCACAGAATGACAAAAATTAGGTGAGGAGAGAATCCCATCCATTGTCTCCCATCACTTGCAATTGTATCCTAGATATTTTAACTACGGTCATGGCATTCACAATATCTTGATCTTTTCGTTGTAATGCTTTTGATAAATCATTGGTGATCCCTCATATATTCTTCATCAGATGCAAGCTCAAGATGAGATCAAAGATTGCATCAAATCTAATAGGAAACATGATTCACTTCTTTTTTTGTTCGGAGTTCGATCCATCTTCAGCAACAATCTCAAGCACATAAATTGTAGGGGAAAACATGAGAATCAAGATTATTAGTGTACCATAGTGCGATCCCTAACGTGTATCCCTAGACCGTCGGAGGTTAATCTCCTGATTCAGACCTTGCCCACTTTGAAGTTCACCACTTTTGAGAGATTCTATAATTTTAGTAGCTTGATTGTCTCGAAGAATGTCCTGATGTTTTCTTTAGGCTTCAACAATATTTAACACATTAGAAACTAAGTTGAAGGATAAATTGATTTAGGAGCGAGTTTTTGCAATAACGACGAGTGCCAATTGAAGTTGACGTACAAAGCAATGAACATAGAATGCAGATTCATTGTCATTCATAATGAGTGCTTTAAGACCATTAAACTCTCCTTACATGTTACTAGCCCTATCATAACCTTGCCCACACAATCTCAATATACTTAATCCATGCTTGAAAAGTAATTTTTCGATTGCCGCCTTAAATAAGACAGCGCCGGTTTCATTAACATGAACAATGCCTAAAAAACGTCCAATCAGCATCCATGCTTGTCCACATAACGTAAAACAACAGCCATTTTCTCTTTTTGATTGACACATTGCGAGATTCATGAATCAAAATAGCAAATGGTGCATCTCCAAGGTCCTTGAGGATAGCATTTGTGGTTTCAACTGCAGCCACATTCACAATGTCTTTCTGGATATCAGGCGCAGTCAATTTGAAATTTTCAGGAGCATTTTAGAGAATGACACTTATAATAGTTTCATTGTGATAAACACTAAATTACAAAAGTGCAAGAAAATTTCCTTAATTATTCGAGTCATTTGATTCATTATGACCATGAAAAGCTAATCCTTGTCACAAAAGAAATCTAATGCAATCAACCAATGCATTTAGACGGGTTCGGTATTCGCTTCGAGCATGATCTAATTACCCAGAAAAAAAATATTTGAATGTGCTTCTCTTGGTTTATAAAATCTTGACCCATTCTATAGGCTTGGTTGTGAGCAGTGTTGGGCCCTCCAACATGAGCATGGAGTTTTTCTTTCTTTTTCCAATTAACAAATCCCTCAAGTACAAAAGAATCACCATTGCCTTACTCTCCATTATCTGGTCTAAAATGGTAGCAATGTAAGCAAAACACAGCATCATTTGTTATGTTATACTCCAACCAACTACCAAACTCATTAAACCAAGAAGGATTAAAACATCGTAACCTGTTTCCTATCATCATTTTGGAAAAAATATGGTTCCTCAGCTAACAAGGACCCTTTTGCAGATATGCTCTTCGAATCGGGTCTTGGTCATTAGGATCGTACTCTAAAATTCGACGTTGTAACCCGAGATTTGCAGGAAGATTTGCAAAGTCAACCTCTACATGACTTCGCTTTGAGCCACGTTGCACTGGATCACGATCATCATTTTCGAACTTAAGAGACGGTAGATCAACCTTTGATTTTCTTTTCAAAAACTTTTCCATGGCTGGTACAACAATATAGATAAACTAACTAAAATAGAATTTTAAACACTGATATTGAACCATTAGTGCTCAATATGAGTTTTGAAACACTAATATTAACTGCAAACTACTAATAATGCTTCTAATACTCTACATAACACTAATAATAACAAAGTTCATCTACAACCCAATAACAAACATAATCCCAATAACTTTCCCTATGCTATATCAAATTTCATTAACTTTTTATAACTTGGATGTAAGGGTAATTTCTACCTTAATAAAACACACTAGAATTAATAATCTGCCTATTAGAACAAAAAAGTAGTCCAAATCCCCTGAACAATTTGAAGAAGTTATATGACTTAGTTGGTCGAGAGAAAAACAGAATTGCTATGCCGTCATAGATTGAAGTCATTCGAGTATTAAGGATTCTTCAAACTCTCCTCTTTAGGGCTTTTGGTGATTGTTTCTAAAAAAAATTTGAGATTTCATCAATTTAGACCTCAAGTGAAAGCTTAAGATTTATTGATGAAAACAATGCAGGTTGTTTAGTTTTTAAACAGTTTTTTAGGGGTCTATCAGTTACTAGTATTTCATTTTTAACTTCTTATCTTAATCATTGATGTTTGGTTTATGTCCAACACGTGGGATTAGTTTTAGGGTTCATGTTTAGTATAAAAATTATATCCAAATTCAAGACTAAGGCACAATCCCAATTTTGCAGGACCAACTAGCCAAACGGCCCATTAATCACTGTATCAGCACTACCTTTCTATGCATAATTGCATATTCATACAGGAACAGATACATGGATTATGGATACAAATTGATACAAAGAAAGCACCTTCGTGCAAGCAATGAGCAGCTGCAAACGTGCCATCGAAAAAATCTCTTTATAATCAAATCGGGAACTAAAAAACCCATTACCAACTTCTTTTGTGAAAAGAAAACCCCTCACGGCCGTGTGATTCCTTCAAGTTCAAGAGAAATCCCTTGAAGCACTGGAATCAGAGCTCAAAATGGCATTAGAAGGAGTTTAGGGCAGGGGTGGAGCTTTGAAATGGCATTTGAAGAACGGGAAGGAAATGACATTTGATTCTGAAAACCCTAGCAGTAGAAGGTTATGGAGATGGGTGGGATTTAGGGATTAGAGGGAGAAAAGGGAACGAGAGGGGATTTGAAAAGGGATTACACGATTGTAGCTTTTGGGCCTTTTGGCTTTCATAGATTGGTTACTGGATGTGTCCAATAGCTCTTACGCTATTGGACAAGCTCTATGGGCCTTGCCATGATGTATGTGTTTCATCCCCGCCATCCATCCATTTTTCCAGCTCATTTTCGGACATGGTCCCAAAACTCAAGAAAATTCAAAGCTCTAGTGGACCACACCTCATGAAACAGTGGGGATTTAATTCCTGCCGTTGAAAAAATATATTAAAAAAAATGAAAAAATATATTAAAAAAAAAAAGTTCAGGGGGGCCGTGACTCCACCCTTGATCTCAACAAATGGTCATTTAGTCTAAATCTCTTAGACAACTCCATTTGTTCGATCCTGGATTAGTCAGCTTCTTCGAAGCTAGGTCTCGAGTTGTATAGTTGTTTTTAAGGTTTCTTGGTTTTTTTTCCATTTTTTCCTCTCTTTGTTTTTGTTTTTTTTTTTGTTTTGCCTTTTCAATATATTTCTTTTCAATCTTAAAAGAAAATGCAATATAGTCAGTGTTTGCATTATCTCCGATATTATCGAAATATCCCCGATATTATCTCTATTTCTAGCTTAGCGACACCGATAACATTGGTAGCGATACCGATAACACTGATAGTTTAAAAAATTATTGATATCGGTGATGTATCACTAAATATTGCCAATGTATCGATATCGTCAATATTTTCAATTGTGTAAATTACAGGCGTCGTTTTTATTGTCAACACATTGATCCCATCGGTGTATCGCCAATATTTTTTACTGTGTAAATTCCATGTGTCGCTTGTATCGTCAATGTATTTGCAATATTTCGATAATATCGCCAATGTATCGATATGCCAAAAATCTATATATTTAAAAAATTTCCATTTCATATTTTTTTTATGGGTGCATGGTTGTATGCAGCGTTCAATTTGTTAACGATAACATTGATAATATCACGATATTATCATTATCGCAACATGACAATAACGAGACCACAATCTTTAGTTTCTTTTTCAGTTGTTAACGATTTGTTTGGAAATTTCATGTGTTGCCAATATTCTGAAATATCAATGGATGTTTGGATGGAAGTTCAGATTTTGGATGGATGAGATGATCGAACTGACTTCTTACAGCAACACATGCTTTTAAGCCCTCATTAAATAGAAACCTATTATGTATGCGTTCTTTATGCAATTTTTTTATTCCTAAATATGCAACTATGTGTATTTTATCAACTCCTGAGGTTTCAATGAAAAATTCCACTTTTTTTTCCATTTTCCCCACATTTCCGGTTATCAGCGATATTATCGACGATATCGATATCGTTTCAGTATCCCGGCTAGCGAAACTTGTAGCGATACCGAAACTTCGAACACTGAATATAGTTTCAACAAATATGCAAATTGGAAATTATTATAATACATGGCATATGATTGCCTCACATGCAAGCGCAATGCATCATCCTTTGTTTTAACCAATTGGATTGCCTCACATGCAAGCGCAATGCATCATTCTTTGTTTTAACCAATTGCACAATCCTTAAAAATTACCATCTACTCATCCTTCAAAACCCCATAAGTTATGCCCAATCTGGACTAGTAGCCATGACTTTTTGTTGAAAAGACACTTCATAATGGGTGATGAACCAAGCAAACACTTCTGTTTTAGGTGCAAATGCCGAGACCATGCCATGTAACATACAAAGGAAGCAAATGCAAATCAGTTCAGAGAAGGATCAAAACAAAATCCTATGAATTAACATGGCAGCCTTCATTCCAAGATCTTTCTTCAGGTCTGCTTGCTTTGCTTATCATAGGTTTGCATTCTTGGTTTTATCATTTATGTTTAATCGCTTCGACAGTTTGCCATCCAACCAACCGGACAACATAAACATCAACAAAATCATATTTTTGGCAGTGGAAGCTCGATGGGATACATCTTTTGGAGTTGGACAAGTGTGTACTCGATGTGTGAAAATCACTAGCACAAACAAAGCGCAGTTTTCTCCATTCCCAATATAGACTGTTTTAAAGTTCTCAACACGTGAAAAAAAAAAAAATCAATTTCTAGTTTGCAAAAGAGTATTATGTTAAAGACCCATAAAGCAATAAATGCACTGAAAATGAGACACAAATTCTGTTAAAGAAAGAACCCATCAAAAAGTTCACAATCTACTCCACATCATACCTTTGAAGCGGTTTCAGCACTGGCACCTCCTTGTTTAAAAAGAGACCATGGAGCATGCTCATCCATGTACAAATTACCAGCATTTCCAATATCGAGCACACACTCACAGGCTGATGATAAGGACAGGTTCTCATAGTGGAGCCTTGCTTTCTCAACCTACAAAAGCAGGAATTACTAGTAAAAGGAAGATATGGTAGAAAGCATATAATATCAATTATATAATAGATGTGTAAAACATTATCTTGACCAAACATTCAAGCAATAAATGACGACACTTTAATAAGCACAATTATTTAGGTTGAGAATACTCTTGTGTGCTCCTGAGGTGTCCATACCATAGAGGATCTTTTTATTTTATTCTCATCTATGTTATGATTATATCTAGTGATTGTTGAGGTCTGAAGAATGTATGAGATTTACATGGAAAAAGAGAAGAAAACATAAAGAGAGAAAAAGAGGAAGGAAAAGAGAAAACATAAGAATTTTGGTTGGATGCCCACCACTCGCTGTTCTTTTATTAATACTTATTCTAAAAGTGATATTGAGGAGAAGAGAGAATATGTGGAGCAAGGAAGTACAGAGAAGCCCAAGAGGTGGTGACGCCCCTAACCTCTCCTCTTACTAATCATTAAGGCTTTCATAATATATGTTAAAGCACAAAATACCGCTATTGTTAATTTATTACATAAGCCAAAGCCATTTACCTAAACTCTATGCTGGCACATCACCTTTAAGGACTAAAGAAGAAAACAATAATATGAAACAATAGAATCCATAATCTTCATGTGAAGTGAGCCACATGTGAGATCATCACCGTCCATCACAATCCGTCCATCATAATATCATCAATACCTAGCTTAATGAAGAGACGATCCAAATGAGTGCAACCAAGAGCCTTAGTAAACACATTTTGCCAAATATCCTGGGACTTGACGAACGACATGCAAATTTTCTTACTCGCAACTTTTTCTTTGATAAAGTGACAATCAACTTCCATGTGCTTGGATTTACCTTATGAAAAGTAGGTATGAAGTCGCTACGATTACTAAGATGTTTCCCCCCACTTTGATGTCAAAATAAAGTGTTTTTCATTCTTAGAATGTAATGGAAAATCTACAACATGACTATCAAAATTATCTTTTTCTTCTTTTTTAACCCACACACCCTCACACTCACACACATCACAATGGGTACTCGAACCCATGACCTTAGTGTTGAGACTCTTATAAGTCTACCACTAAGCCATGAGGAAGGACCCTATCAGAATTATCTTCTAGAACACAAAGGTAGAATTGCAATCATCTTGTCTTTATTATCTACAATAGTTACGGTGCGGAAAAATTGGCACCTCTTAGATGTGCCTTAATCGTTGTTAATTGGTATTAAAATTCCAAGGTCTTATTGAGATGGAGTTATCACTATGGAAACCTATGTGATATTAAAAATAAATAAATAAATCCTACTTCTTACCAAGTTTTTTTAGGGTAGTAATTGATGCAGGATGTGAAAATTTACCATGATATGCAAGAAATCAGACTAAGATCACCAAAATAATAAGCAATATTCAAAATTTCCACATCCTACAACAAGGTCAAACCATTCTATAGAGGAATCCGTGGAGATCCAACCCTACACGCAAGTTAGAGCAGATTCCAATCCAAAATAATCAATCTAATCAGTTTTAAGGGATGTGGAAACCCTCAAGCTTGTGTAGGATTGTTCCATCATTAATGAGATTCTCTAACCGCAAATTAGGGCAAGATTATGATTCTAAAATTGGGGAAAAGTGAAGATTTGGTAACCTAGGGTTAGGGTTTCTAGATTAGAAAGGTTTATTAGGCTGAGAATTGAGAACAAATCTGGTTAATTTGAAGAACATAGCTGATTTGGGGATTTTGCAGAAAATAGGGAAAAATCAATAAAATAATAAAAAATTCATATCTTTCAAACCAAGAGTCCAAATCGGTTGATTCAAAAGGGGTTTTGAAGTAGAAAGGAAGGCATACCAGAGGGAGGAATCAAAGCATGAAGAAAAGGCCCGCACGTGCACCGCACATGTGCGGGTAGCTCGCACGTGTGGGGTGGGGTCCACCTCCAATCTAGTTGGCTCAGGCTGGAGTCTTGGTCCCTCAAGTTTCGTCTCGATCCGTCGCATGGTGTGATCACAATACCCTGTCGAAGGTACGGGCTCGTTTCGGGCTGAATCTGGAAGACGTACAACTGCTGCTAGGCTACTCTGTTGGGTTGGAAAACGAGGAGGGGATGATGATGATGATGATGGTAGTGGTGGATAAATCGGGATGAGGCTTCACACCTCGATAGTCTTCCCTTGATGAGCAAGAGGGGGCTTCCCACCCTCTTATGTCTCATGTCTCTACACAAAGAGAAGGGAGAAAACAAGTTTTTTATTTTTCTTTATTACATGCATAAGAAAAATCCCACGCCCCCACTCTTGGAGTTTTAAAAGAAACCCTAAGATGAAAGAATGACTAACCGCTGTGTACGCAAAAAAGGTCCAAATAAAAAATAATAAAAACCAAACAACTATTAACCAATTTAATCTGACCATAAAAAACCTAAGCATAAAAAATAATAAAATCCAAAATTCTACGAAGTTCTATGGTGGTAGGCCACGATCATGACATGATGGGCCATGATCGGGTCTACCTAGACTCTAAGACTCTCAATATTTCTCCCACAAGTTGTAGGTCTTCAATCCATGTTGTCGCCAAGGTAGATCAACGGTGGGATCCTCCTTCTCCTCTCGTACGTGCGTAGTGGAGGTAGCTCATGCGTGATGTCCCTATTAACTCTTCCCGACTGCGAAGATTTCGCCACTGGCGAAATAAAGTTCCCATACCGCTCTAGAATATCAGGATCAAGCCGCTAAAACTCCTCCTCACTGAGCCACGAACAGCCTGAAGCCGGCCATGACTTCCACTTAATGAGGAACTTCTGGAATCCACTATCCTGTGTCGAGACTATCTCATGGTCTAGGATATTTCCTTTGTCTCCTCTCTGGTAGTAGGAAGGGTGGGCAAAGGGGGATAGAGGCTGGGACGAGGGGTTGGGAAGAGGCCAAGGGTTAGAGGGATGATCTGGTGCTCTGGGATGGTCAGGTGAAAGGCTGGACATAGGATCAAGGGTACCCTGAAATGCGACTAGATCCTCCACATTAAATGTGGAACTAATCCCCATCAAAGGTGGAAGATCTACCACATGCATTGGGACCGCTTCGTTTGATAATTTTGAATGGTCCAATGCTATGTGCGTGCAATTTTCGAACAGTTCCCTGAGGATACTGCTCTGACCTGATACGAACCATCACAAAGTCTCCCACATTGAATTCTTTGTACTTCTTATGTTGGTCTGTAGAAAGTTTGTATTGTTCATTATTAAGATTGATCCTCCGCCTGATTTCTTAATGCAGTGAATGGATATGCTGTGCAAAAGACTCTGCAGACTTTGATGGCCTATGCGACAAGGACATAGGGACCAAATAAATAGGTGTCCTAGGTCTATAACCAGCAACAACTTCGAATGGACTCAAACCTGTAAACCTATTGACAAAATTGTTGTATGCAAATTCGGCAGTAGGTAAGACAGTATCCCACGTCCTGGTGAACTCCCCCACTAAGCACCTGAGAAAATTGCCTAGGCTCCTATTGACATTTCAGTCTGACCATCAGTCTTGAGGTGGTAAGCAGATGAAAATTAGAGCCTAGTGCCCATCTTATGCCATAATGTCTCCAAAAGTAACTTATGAATTGCACATCACGGTCAGACACTATGGTCTTCGGTAACCCATGTAGTTTGACAACCTTGCTAAAGAACAGTTTAGCGACATGGGAGGCATCAGAGGTCTTGGAACAAGGAATAAAGTGGGCAATTTTGGAGAAACGGTCCACGACCACAAATATGGAATCGTGCTTTCGAATCGTCTTGGGATGCCCAAGCACGAAGTCCATATTGATGTCCTGCCAAGGGACAAACGGAACTGCCAAAGGTGTGTATAAACTCATATTCCGCTTCCTCTGCTTTGCCAGTTGACAACGACGACATTACCCTATAATTTTGACCACGTCTTGCTTGAGGCTTGGCCAATAAAATCTATCCTCAACAAGGGCAATGGTCTTGTCTCAACCAAAATGACCTGCCACCCCTCCTACATGTAACTCCCAGACAAGAAAATCGCAGAGGGAAGTGCAAGGTATGCACAATCGATCACCCCTAAACAAGTAGCTTTCTAATAACAAGTACTCACTACTATCTCCTGACGAACTCTCCAACAACGACACATACACAACTTCAAAATCTGGGCATTCAGAATACTCATCTCTGATACACTTAAGCCCAGTAACCTCAACACTCACTGGAGTTGAGCAACGCAACTCGACGACTCAACCCATCGACAGGCTTGTTCTCTACATCGGCCTTGTGCTTAAGCACAAAAGTGTACTCTTAAAGGAACTAAACCCACTTAGCGTGCCTAGGATTTGGTTTCTTTTGAGAGTTCAAGTATCTCAGGGCCTCGTGATCTAAGAACAGGACGAATTCCTGCGGCAGTAGATAATGACGCCAAGGCGCAACGACTGCACGACCGCATAGAATTCTTTGTCATGGGTGGACTATTTCTGCTTCGCCTCATTCAGTTTCTCACTGAAAAAGGTGACAGGTTGCCCTTCTTGTACTAAGCACTCCTCCCATGCCAACTTCTGATGCGTCGCATGCGAACTCAAAAACCTATGAGAAATCCAAGAATCACATGACTAGAGCTTCGGTCATCTTGACCTTTACCTCCTTGAAGGCCTTCGAGGTAGCCTTCGTCCATTGAAACTCTCCCTTTTTTATGTAATCTGTGGTGGGAGCCATGATGGAACTGAAGCCTCGAATGAACCGCCTATAGAAGGTGGCTAGCCATGAAAGTTGCGCACCTCATGAATATTGCGCAGTTCAGACCAACTGACAATGGCCTTGACCTTCTTGGGATCCGCCGACATTCCCTCAAAAGATACTATGAACCCTAAGAAGACAACATTGCTAGGCAAGAACGCACACTTCTTAAGGTTAGCATATGACTTCTCGGCTCTCAAGATCCCATAGACTTGCCTCAAATGGTTGAGGTGTAGTTCCTTGGTCACGCTATAAATCAGGATGTCGTTGAAATAAATGACCAAGAACTTCCCAATAAAGGGCCTCAACACCTGAGTCATCACACGCATGAAAGTACTCGGGGCATTAGTCAATCCAAAAGGCATGACTAGCCACTCGTATAGCCCATCCTTGGTCTTGAAGGTCGTCTTCCACTCATCACCAAGGTGTATATGGATTTGGTGATAACTACTTTTGAGGTCAATCTTCGAAAAGATAGTAGCGTTGGCCATCATATCCAACATGTCATCGAGACGCATTATGGGAAATTGGTACTTGATCGTGATTTTATTGATGGCCCCTACTATCAACACACATCCTCTATGTGCCATCCTTCTTGGGCGTAAGAAGGGCGGGCACGGCACACGGGCTCATGCTCTCTCGAATGAATCCCTTGTCCAAGAGCCCATCAACTTGCTTCTTCAACTCTGCATGCTCTTTTGGGTTCATTCGGTAATGGGGGAGGTTTGGTAAAGTTGCCCCAAGGACTAAGTCAATGGCATGCAGTATATCCCTCATAGGGGGAAGCTCATCCAGTAGATCATTAAGAAAAACAACACAAAACTCATCCACTACCGGAGTGGCCTCAGTGGGCAACTCTACCCCAACCTCTGGTGTCGTCTCCCTAGCCACAAGGGCATACACCATCAAGTCTGACTCGGTCTCTTTCTCAAATTCTTTGGCATTCAGAATATGGAGAGACTTGGACATGGACTCCCTCGAGCCGCTAGCACCACTCTTTGTGGTGGACTCCTTTCCAGCAATGTTCTTGGGTGGGAGAGGATTTAGCTTGATTTTCTTGCCCTCAAACATGAACGTACACACATTTGAGCGACCGAATATGGTAACATCCCTATCACACAACCATGGCCTACCCAAAATGATGTGGCCAACATCCATGGGAACCACATCACATAGCAACTTGTCTACATATGATCCAAACTGGATAGGAACAAGACAACACTGTGATACTGGAATGGAAGTCTCATCAGCCCAAGAAACTCTATAGTGTTGAGGATGGGCTTCAACTTTCAAGCCCAAATGGCTCACGGTGCCAGTTGAAGCCACGTTGGCGCAACTGCCACTATCCACGATCGCCTTGCAACTTTTCTCCCCACATTTTGCATAAGTGTAAAAGATCGTGTGGTGGCACCAGTTGTCGGTACTTTTTGCTTGCGCAAGAGCACAACGAACAATTGCAAGCGTCACGGCCTCATGCGCTCCTTCTTCATCACTAGCACTCTCCACTGGCACATATTCTTCTTCTTCACCATCACTCTCAAGGGCCACTACTTCTACTTGCCCATCAATAAAGAACACCTTGGTGCCCTCTTTCGTGCCACACTGGTGGGCAACGTGACCAAACCCCTGACATCTAAAGCACCTAGTCGCGTCACCTCTACGCGAGCTAGACCCAATAACTCCTTTTCCTTTATCATCCTTGGGTCTAGACTGCAAGCTACTGGAAGGCTTGTATTGATTTCCAGTGCTAGGCTTAGCCCCTATGGGATTGGCCTTCGTGCCAAAATCTCAGGAATCAAATCGCCTTCCCATAGGTGCCTTAAGATACTGCTCAACTTCCACCACCACTTGATACATCTGTTCAAGGGTGTCAATGTTCTTAGCGAGCAGTTGTCTCCTAATATTAGAACAGAGGCCCGTCTTGAATCGAGCCAGAGTGAGCACGGGTTCCTCCTCTGCCTCGCACCGGGTCAAGTACTCTTCGAACTTCTCAATGTATTCGATCACACTCATGGCACCTTTTCAAAGAGATTGCCAGTCTTCCATCAACTTCAAACGATAAGAGAAAGGGAGGTACTTCTCCTTTGAAACTTCTTTCATTTCTACCCAATGGACTAGTGGGGGTTCCCCCAACCTTTCGTTCTTACGCACCACGGTGGCCCAAAATCTCTTTGCTTGACCCACAAGCTTCATTTTAGCAAAGCGGACTCGGCGGGGATCCGCCATATCGTACCACTGTAGTGGTCCATGTCCACCAGCCAGTCTAGAAAGGCTTTAGGGTCTAATCAGCCACCAAATGTAGGGGCATCGACCTTGACTCCTTTGAGGAGGTGCGCATCAGGATCTTACTAGTCGTGATGTCCATCGCGGGGTGGGTACGCTGGTGCGTGTCCATGACCATTTCCTTGTTCACGATCATTACCTCGCTTATCCTCCGGACCACCTGCCTGAGACTGGGCATCTTCCCCAATAGTGGGGTTGGCCCGAATAGAGATCTCGAGTTGGGTAACGCACACATTAAGTTGATCAAAGCGTTGATCAATACGTTGTTCCAAGCGCTTACCCATAGACTCAAACTATCGGGTTATGTTGTTCATGGACTCTTGCAATTGCTCCATGTTTAGCGTAGGGTGTAGTCCAAAACCACGACCAATCGTGTGGGCATACAACTACTCACTCAACGCAAAGGCCCTCTAATGCAACCATGTACACCTAGACACCACCATACGCACCTAAGTAACGCTAAATGAACCTATAGGACTCCATATGAAGGAAATTACTCGACTCTACTGAAATTCCAGCAATATAACTGCCCAAATAACTAGTTAACAGAAAATTCAGCAATGTAAATTGTGGATTTTCTGACAACAGAAAATTCAGCAGCCCATATTGTGAATTATGGGTCCTAAACAGCCCTAAATGAGGAGATTTGATACACAAGGACAGAAACAAACTAAATCCTAAACATGCAATGCATTTCCCTATGAAAACTTAAGCTCTGATACCAAATTTGATACAGGACGTGAAAATTTACCATGATATGCAAGAACTTAGACTAAGATCACCAAAACAATTAAGAAATATTCAAAATTTCTACATCCTACAACAAGGTCAAACCATTTAGTAGTGGAATCCATGGAGATCCAACCCTACATGCAAGTTAGGGCTTATTCCAATCCAAAATAATTAATTTAATCAGTTCTAAGGGATGTGAAAACCCTCAAGCTTGTGTAGGATTGTTCGATCATTAACGAGATTCTCTAATCGCAAATTAGGGCAAGATTAGGGTTTTAAAATTGGGGAAAAGTGAAGATTTTGTAACCTAGGGATAGGGTTTCTAGATTAGAAAGGTTTATTGGGCTGAGAATTGAGAACAAATCTGATTAATTTGAAGAACATAGCTGACTTGGGGATTTTGCAAAAAAAAGGAAAAACCAAGGAAAAAAAAATCATATCTTTCAAACCGGGAGTCCAAATCGATTGCTTCAAAAAGGATTTTGAAGTAGAAAGGAAGGCCTACTAGAGGGAGGAATCAAACCATGAATAAAAGGCCTGCACGTGCGCGGGTAGCTCGCACGTGTGGGGGGACACGTGTGGGGTGGGGTCCACCTCCAATCTGGTCGATTCGAGCTGGAGTCTTGGTCCCTCAAGTTTCGTCTCGATCCGTCGCACAGTGTGATCGCAGTACCCTGTCGAAGGTTATGTGCCCGTTTCAGGCTGAATCTGGAAGATGTACAACTGCTGCTAGGCTGCTTTGTTGGATTGGAAAACATGAAGGGGATGATGGTGGTGGTGGTGGTGGATGAATTGGGATGAGGCTTCATACATCAGTAGTCTTCCCTTGATGAACGGGGGGGGCTTCCCACCCTCTTATGGCTCACATCTCTACACATAGAAGAGAGAAAACAAGTTTTTTTTTTTTCTTTATTCCATGCATAAGAAAAATCCCACACCCCCACTCTTGGAGTTTTAAAAGAAACCCTAAGAGGAGAGAATGACTAACCGCTACGTGCGCAAAAGAGGTCCAAATAAAAAATAATAAAAAACAAACAACTAATAACCAATCCAATCCGATCATAAAAAACCTAAGCATAAAAAATAATAAGACCCAAAATTCTACGAAATTCTATGGTGGTGGGCCACGATTATGACATGATGGGCCATGATCGAATCCACCCTAGACTCTAAGACTCTCAATATTCCTCCCACAAGTAGTGGGTCTTCAATCCATGTTGTCGCCAAGGTAGATCGACAGTGGGATCCTCCTCCTCCTCTCGTATGTGCATAGTAGAGGTACCTCATGCGTGATGTCCCCATCAGTTATCCTTCGAAAATTTTAGACCACATTTACCTCTCTTTACCATACATCCATAGGTATTATGGACGTGTTTACTCTGTGCATATTTTAGGTCCCTCACAAAACAAGGTAGGACTTCAGTTGGCAAAATGTGTGTTTATGGGATGTTCCAACTCTCTGAAGAGTTGGAAGTGCTACTATCCTGCAAATTGAAAATGGTATGTTTCTAAATAGATGGCATTATTCCAAAATGTACCGTAATTCTCTCCACACAGTAATACTCTTACACCCTTCAATACTCTTATCCTTTCCCTATCATTCATGATCCTTCAATCAAACCAGTTCAAACAAAATTTCTTATTTCTAGCAAAGATATTTAAGGTATACTCTCCAAGAAAGAAACAACTAGAGACTCTTAACAAACCCCACCCATCTTTGGATTTGAATCCAGCTCACTTGGATTCACATATTGCTCTCCACAAAGAAACTTACTCTTGAACATCTCACTTCTACTGGTAACTTTGTGTCATATAGATCCTTATCTCCTTATCATGCATACCTAACTTCCATTTCCCACATCTTTTGTCCTTCTAACACAAAAGACGCCTTGACTAATCCTAACAAGAAAGCAGCTATGGTAGAGGAAATGATTATTCTGTAAAGACAATGAACATAGGATTTATTTCATCTTTCAACAGGGAAACATGTGGTCGACTGCAGATGGGTTTATATGTTGAAATATAAGTCATATAACTCCATTAAGAGATACAATAATATGGGATAGATTACGAGGAGACCTTTTGCTCCTAAGGACAAACCAAACTCTGTCCGCATTCTCTTGTCTATTCTTGCTCATTATAAATGGCCATTGCACCAACTCAACATGAAGAATGCATTTTTGTGATGGGAGCTTCATGAGTAATATTGATGCCTATGCTGTCAGGTTTTATGCTCTTTTTTTTTTTTTTTTTTTTTTTTGCGTCCGTGCGTGTGTGTGTGTGTGTGGGGGGGGGGGGGGGGGGGGGGGGGGGGGGGGGGGAGTTTGCAAAGGAAGGCTATTTACGATATGAAACAATCCCCTCGGGCTTAGTTTGAAAAGCTTGGTAACATGATTACTCATGCTGGATTCGTAAGGAGCTTCTCTGATCAATAATAACTATGTCTTCATAAAACAAGATGACGGCCACAAAACAATTCTCGTTGTTTATGAGGATAATATTGCTTATGTGGATGACATTCATCTATTAACAATATGAAACAATTGCCTTGGGCCTGGTTTGAAGTTTGATAACACAATTCCTCATATTGTATTCATAAGGAGCTTCTCTAATCAGTCTTTGAAAAGCAAGACGGAGACTACAAAATAATTCTCAATGTTTTTGTGGATGACATTGTTTTTAAAGGAAACAACACTTTTGAGATAGCTAAAGTGAACAACTTTTTTGCAAGAGCATTTGATATGAAAAATCTAGGGCCTCTCAAACATTTTCTTGGGATAAAAGTGTAAGATAAAAATAAAAAAAATTTAAAATGGGGATATTTTTTTATCCAAAAGAAAATGTCTAAGATTCTCTTTCAGAATCTTGGTTTCGTCGAGCTCATCTAGTAGATACTCCTATTCAAGTCAATCACGAGCTCATCTAGTAGATACTCCTATTCAAGTCAATCACCGGCTACGTGATACACAATCAAAGGAGGTTAAAACTCCAAGTATGTATCGCCATTTAGTGAGCAATCTGATCCATCTCTCAATCACACGTCCAAAAAATTACTTATGTTGTCAATATGGTCTGTTAATTCATGCATGCTCCTTGTACTCATCATCTAGATATGGTATTCCAAATTTTATGATATGTCAAATCAGTTTCAGGAAAAGATTTGTTGTATTTTGATCATGACCATTTGAATCTAAGTGGGTTTGTGATACTGACTGGGCTAGCTCCTCCACAGATCGACGTTCCATTACTGGTTAATGTACATCTATGGGCAGTAAACTTATCTCATGGAAAAGAATCAATATGTAGTTGCTCATTCATCTGTGAAGCAAAGTATTGTGCAATGCAACATGCAACTCGTGAGATTATTTGGTAAGATCACTCCTTCAAGAAATGGGTTTCCGTGCTCATTAACTATTCCCTTGCCTTGTGACAATCAAACTGCGATTCATATTGCCTCCAATCATCCATTTCATCAGTGGAAAAAACATATTGAAATTAATTGTCACTTTGTTTGAAAGAAGATAGCTCCTAAGTTATTACATACTCCGCTTGTTCACTCTAAAAAATAATATTCCGATATTCTCACCAAGGCTCCTGTATATCATGCGAAGTACATTCTTGACAAATAGGAGTATTTTCTAAACTCTCTTGAGGTGTACCATAATGCAGAGGATCTTTTGATTTGATTCTTATTTATGTAATGCTTATCTCTTATAACCATTGAGGTCTATACATAAATGTGTGTGAGGTAGAGGGTGGGATATCTCTCTAATCTCACTTATTCCTACTCTCTTCTTCTTTCTATGGTGCACGATTTTGCCATCAATATCAATTACCATTAGTAATGACTATACAGAACTTATGACCCATCCAATATTTGATCATGGACTACTATTTGGTCAATATTCTAGCTAAGATGCAAAGCATATAGAGCCACTTTGCCTGTCAGGGACATGAATGTGACAGCTTGTGACCATAAATTGAATTTTCCACTTAAGCGTCTCCATCGGCTCTTCTCTATCTTAAAAAATTATGGAATCTGTCTAAAACATCTCCCATAATAAAGCAAGTAGAACCATCATCCCAATACTCTTCCCACAAGGATGGAAAGGCTGCTTCAACGATCCCATAAAGATGTCCAAGAGAAAACCATCAAGGGCCTCTAGGATAGAAAAAGGATTAAAGAACTGACTCCATACAGTACCTACAACCTTGCAATGCAAGAAGATGATGGTTACCTAATTCCTCATTATCCTTGCACATAATACACCTTGTTAGGATCCCAAGATTCATCTTATTGAGGATGTGAATAGTGACTTTGTTACCCATGGCGACCGAAGAGAACACTTGAAATCTAGGCCAGGAACTGGGATCATCCACGTCTTAGCAACCAGCAAGGAGACACCTCCTGATGCTTACAAGGCACATAGGAAGGGACTCAATTTGGCTCACGTAGCGCCCAAACTATATATGCACGCGGGTATTTATGTGCGTGTGTGGGCGCGTGTGTGCACGTACTATATAAGCGACAAAGTAACGCATGCTGTCAGTGAAAAGAAATCAGAACATGACCATATGATTTTTCTTTTTTTTTTGAATGGTCTTTTACACAATAATGTGATTGCTAAAAGAAAGGAAATGAAGAATAAGTTGTAATGGTTGCACCAGTGGCTGTTCCTATCACTATATTTCATATCTTACGACCAAGTAGGCCCCAAAAAATCAGCAATTGATCCATTTGTTAATATGATTCTCATTCTTACATCAAATATTATATCTCCACTTAAATCTTTGGAAAATTGGCATCTCATAGTAGTGCATTTTGAGAGAACTTTCAAGAATTGGCATTATTTTGGTATTGTACCAAGAGCCAGTTCTGCTCAAGATGCCACAAAGGCAAGAGTATTCAAAATCGCCACCAAAATATGTTGGCTAGTTGACTATGTCATAACAATCATCAATGAAATGCTAAAAGAATAATAATAAGTAACTCTTACCAACTTTTCTACAGTATCTTTGAGCGAGTTCCCTTCGGCTGCAGTATTTGAATCAACTGCCAACGTAGATTGGCAATTCTTTTTCAGTAGTCCAAGTGTACGGTTAAGAAGATTTCCTGCACAACCCAAGCAGTGAGTATATTAAATTAACTAATCCTAATCTTAGCAAGAAAATTAACTTCTCAATCCTAAATATATCTGATCAATGAGGGAAGAGACAGTAGAGCTAACAGCAACAATTGATGAAGAGATACCCAAGACAGTAGAGCTAACATTAACAATTGATGAAGAAATATCCAAGTATGTGTACCTATTGTATTGGCAAGGTGTGCATTTACAATATTGATGAAACGGTCCTCTGAAAAGTCGCCATCATTTCCAAATTCCACTTCTCTCAAGAAGAAGTACCTAACAGCATCAGATCCGAACCTACTCACCAGATCCTTTGGTTCAAGTGTATTTCCCAATGATTTCCCCATCTTCATACCATCCTAAAATTTTCAAAAGAAAAAGCACTGCTGCATGAAATGAAAATAATTGCATGAGATGCAGTATTAGCAGAATTCCTAGCTCTGACGAACATTTTCACCAATTAGTATCAGAACAAAAACTAAAATTTCCTGCTAAAATGGAGGCACTTATTTGGAAATTCTAGGGAACTGAATAGGTAAACATTTCAATACAATTCTTATGTTAAGGTCGAAGAATCTTGACTCATATTATAAGAATGAAAACACAAAATTACCTAAACTTCCAATTCTCAAGATGATAGCACCAAAAGATGCCACCAATGGAGTTTTCAAAAATAAAATTTTGACACTGCTGAATCTGCAAAAGCTTTGCTGTTTGTTTTTACTTTTTCTTTGGCAAACATTCTTGGAAGAGTAAGAAGTTCGTGGAAAATAGTTCAGGACTGCCGGTGGCTGTACAGAAGTTCGTGGACGTGGATACCGGTGGCTGGACAGAAGTTTGTGTCCTCACGCGAGTTCTGAGACTCCTGTCGCCCAAGTGGCTCTAGCCTTTCACGTGTCTAATCTTTTAAGTTTTGGGACGTGTAAGTCGAAAATGTTTAACCCGTTAAAGCTGCCCGATGTGCAGAGTTTCACAGGGGGAAAGCCGAATGCAGAAGTACATTTCATACATCGAAGGGAGATCGGAGATACATCTGAGCAGCTCAGCGTGGTGTTGCGACATCATCAGCTAATCGATACAGAGAGTAGTGCCGTGGCTTCAAATCGGTATGAAGGGCAGAATTGTTCGCCAGACATCAACGCGGCAGTGGTTACGGGAAGAGCTCTGTCAAAGGAAGAAGTGGGGAAAGGCGATTTTACTACATACCCAGTCTCAATGGAAGATCTTGCAGACGCACATACAGTTACCCCGCTATCGATGATCAGGGACAATTGAGAGCCAGATAAAGAATATTCGTCTTCAAAATCAGCAAGGGCAAGATCAGGCAATGGCAGGGTCCGGAAGAGGACACAGGGGGTCAAAAAATATCGATGGCTCAAGGGATGAAAAGAGTGAAGAAAGTGGCTAAGAAATTGCTCGTCTGGTAGGGCTATCTTTTGGGGACAATCCGGAAGATTTCATGGCCTTCTTCGAGTAGGTAGAAGACAGAGGCAGACAAAATGCGTTACAAGCGCAGTTGGAAATGGCAGATGAGAACTTGGCACGGGGAATCGGACAGGCTCGTGGCGGCTTGATACTAAGGACAGATTGGGAATGTGGGTTTATTTTGTTTGCAAATGAAGATTGTAAGTTGGAATGTTCGTGGGCTAAGATAACCTAAAAAATGTTTACAAATAAGGGGCTTATGTAAGAATACAAAGTACAACTGATGGCCCTTCAGGAAACAAAATTACAGGGGATTCAGAATGGGATTGTAGACTCGTTGTGGGGAGGGCAAAACAAAGCATGGGAGTCGTTAAATGCAGATGGATCTTCTGGGGGAATTTTAATAATCTGGAATACACAGGTCTGGAGTGTGGTTGATTGTTTCAAGGGGCGTTTCTCCTTATCTTTGTTGGGAGTCATTGGGATTTACATGGTCGCTGACAGTTGTATACTTTTTACACACGCAACCCATCCGTTTTGGCAGTCCAAATTGCCCGCAGTTGTTGCACATATTGTGCACACATGTCAAAACCTCCTTTAGGCCCAACTAAGTGTATGTGTTGCTTTTTCGCGATGGCCATCTGTTTTGACAGCCCATATGGCCCACTTTGATGCATGTGATTTGGGGCCCACGCTGCAAACTCCTTGGGCAATGTGGTGGGCCATATGGTAAGGCCCGTTGATGCCCTAAATGGTGCCATTTCAAGGCCCAAATAGACTGAAATTGTGGGCTGATGAGTGGGACACATGTGGAACCCAAACTAAGGCACATTCCAAGCAAAAAATGAGGCCCAGTATCTCTTAATGTGCGGCCCATCTAATTATTGTGCGTTGCCAATACTTGGGCCCTTCTCTATGTATGCATTGTGTTGTTTATCTTATGTGTGGATGTGATTACGTGGTGATGTATGTGGTGTAATTTTATGTTTCTATTCGGCCCATTGGCAATGTATATGTAATAAATTATTCCTTTAATGGTCCAAGGGGGGCTTCACTTTTACCTTTGATTGGCCATGGATCCACACTTAGTGGAGCCCAATCCTTGATGCATATGAGTGCTTAAATCATGATCATGGACCACACCAACTATGTGGACCGCTTTCTTTTTTGTGTTAGTCATGCAACGCACCCACCCTATTCGCTGCACAACGCACCCACGCGGCTAGTCACACGATGCACCCACCCACCGATGGGGTGAGTGTGTCTCCTTAGCATTCGAACCTGATACCTATTGTTGAAATGCCAAGGTGTCTTCCAGCTGGGCTAGCAGGCGAGACACATACTATGTGGTTCTCTTGGATGAAGGTTTGGTATGTTGTAGATGTCGATGATGATATTGTAACATACTAAGTAGTTAGATGAATTGGGGCATGCTTCATGGACCAAATTCATGGGCCTTGGGCACTTGATGGAGTAGGCCCTAAATTGAACTTAGGCCCTGGACGAGCCCACTAGTGGCAAAAGGGAAAGTAATGTACGATGTAAGCCTAATGGACAAGTGACCAAACCAAGTCATTGACGTTATAGGTCGCCCTTGTTGAAAGCCCAAGTAGGCCCATGAATATTGGAGTTGTGGCCACTAGAACGTCAAAAAGGTGTCATGCTTGGACACATGGACCTTTACTTGGATTTGATTCCATAATAAGGGCTAGTAAGGTAAGACTAGATCCCATAAACTTCATTTCTATATCCTTGCATGTGAGTGGTAATATGCTAGCATGATTTTGTGATTTGGCTACACAAGCATCCCAACATGAAAATGATAAAATATCATCTTGGTGGAATGGTTTGATTGGCAGCCACATGATGGCTAGTTAAGTGAAATGGTTGTATTGAGGCCTGGGATGGCCATCATGGATGGTATTGTTGAGAAGAATGAGACAGGTGCACCGTTGTCACCCTAGGCATAGATCCCGTAATTGGAGATGCCCTAAGGAATCCGTTTAGATTGGTACCAATTGGGTCCTCTTCCGTCGTAGGTTGGGTGGGGGTGAGCACAATAGGTTAGGTGCAAGAGTCCGTTACACTACTGGGACAGGGAAGGGAAGAGGTGTGACGAGCCTACCTACCGTCGCGTGTCGGGTCGAGGACATTTTATTCCGACTATTGAGGCCGGGTAGGGTAAAACAAATTTGGTCCCCCCATTGTTGAGTCGAAGGCCAGATGGGAAGGGGTTGACGCGCCCAAAACTTGACTCTTTGGAAATGCGTCCCACACTTATGTTGAAGATGTTGGATTACACTTGTGTAGGATGATTGAGATTCATATAAGTAAACGACATGCAAGTTCAGAGACGTGCCATATGAAGGAAGGTAAAGTTAGCATTGAACCATGCATTTATTCACACACTATTCACTCGAGTTGGTGGGGGCGCGGTGCAACTAGACCATCATGTGCTCATTCGCAAAGGTTAAGATTTCAGTTAGGTATAGGATTAACCTGAGATTACGAGTTTACCACATTAAGACTCGCTACCCAAATCAGGTATGGACGGGCTTGGATAGAAGCTCCTTGTGCTAGACCCCATAGCTCATGAAACCGCATACTACCAACCACACCATGTGATGGATTTATTTTCTGCTTGCTATAACACGCTCACCCATGATAATATGCTTAGTTGTTTGATTGTTTGTACCCTGATTTTCTACATGGTATGCCCACTGAGCATGTTGAGCTCAAGCCACGTTTTCTTTCCCTTTTTCAGGAAGGTATTACTAGGCCTGCTTGGAACACCCGATGATCATTCTGCTTTCTATTTTGCATGTTTATTTCAGAAATTTTGGACTAATATTTTGTACGAATGATGTATTTTGGATTCTGGTATATGTGGGTTGTTAGGGTTGTTCACATTAGAGTAGACTAATATCTTAAATTAAATATCCCAAAAGAGACAAAAAGAGACACAAACAAAACCTGTGTTGTTACAAACAAAATTTGGAGTTCAGAAATTTAGTGAGCCTGTTCACTAAGTTTGGGGCTTAGCAACAGTGCAAAAAAAAAAAAAAAAAATCCCTATCGGCACCTAATTCAGGAGCTGAAAAGTAACATTTTCGATTTTCATATTTCAGGGTGCGACATACTTCGGCCTAAGATAACTATATTTGTGACAAAATTTATAACCCTTAAGAGTTTGTACCAGCGTTGGGGAGAGTTAAGAGAGATGTTTACTTCCCATGCATGGCTCAACACAAAACATGGGCAGAAAACATAGGGGACGTCAGGTTAAGGTTGCGACAACCATCAGGGAGAATAAATAATGGAAGAATTCAAAAATATCCTCAAGTTGATGGAACTACTAATGAAGGTACTCCGTCTTGTTGAATCCAACGAGACACCTACCTACCTCTACTATGCCATGGTAAAGCAAAGCTGACCATTTTTCATGTTGTAAACATTACACTGATCACTGGAAGATGATCGACAGGTGTTGGACGAAACAACTTCACCACGATCTGCATGCGATGGGTAAACTCTTTATTATTATGCATTTGTTTCTCAGTTGGTCATTTTTATATTGCGATCATTAAAGTCTTTGTTTTCATTATTGTAATGTAGGTTACTATCAAAATCTGACATTCAAAACAATTGCAATCAAAGTTTTGAGCCAGACAACTTCCTCTGGCTGTGAGAGGAACTGGTGTAGTTTTGCACTCATTGATTTCAAGGATAGGAATAAATTGTAGATTCGAACATTGAATCGACTCGTCTACATGCACTACAACATGAAGCTAAGATTGCGTAATGCAATGAGCGTGACGAATCTGCTTAATGAAGGCGAATTATGCCCAATAAACTTGGAGAACATTTAGGATGAGGACCCACTTCTGCCTTGGTTGGAATAAAGAAACAGGTAGAAGAGGACAGTGAAAAATTCGAAGTGGATGACTTAGTGATACATGCAGCACAGCAAGAGAATCGTGCAGTTGTCGTCGACCAAAGAGGGGGGTAAATTTGACCCAGTAGATGAGTGTGGGAGCAATAACAGCGAAATCGAGACAAATGATCATGGCAGGTGGTGATGATGATGCACTTGTCGGTCCCACTATTGGTGTTGCTCAGCACACTGTGCATCCTTCCACGTATAGCGTGTTTGATGAGCATCGATCGGGTACGCGAGGTCTTACTTATAAGTATGCTGAGTCACGATACAACTAGTCAAGGGGGGCATCATGGGTAGGCTAGCACCAGTGGCATTGGAGGAGATGGAACACCAGGACATCAAACAGCTTACGGACAATATGGATATGACCCTGGGCAATATACGGAGCGATTAGGCAACTTTCATATTAGACCGATCTTCCTAGTCAAAACATTCCATATGGATATAGATATCCGAATCCAAATTCGAGTCATTCTTCATCACAGTCTCACCATCAATATAGTACAAGAACGAGCAACAATACAACTATGGCAGGCCTAGTGGCTATGACTATGTACTTTACATTGGTCGATATTATTATTCATGGATGGAGTCGACCTAGCAAATGCCCAACGAGGATCAATCATCCTCGAGTTTCATCGACCTAGTCTTTCCCTCCAACCATGGCTTTATCGATATGCATCATTTGTTCTGCAGCTGCAGTTGAATGATGACGAGGAAGTAAAGGTTGAGCAACTACAAGCAAAGAGATTTTCATTTTGATAATGATTGATTGGTGGTGACAGGTAAGTTTTTACTAAGATAAGTATTTCTACATGCATTCACACAAGTCAACACTTCTTCACCCACAAATACCACTCACCAAACATACATTGCCAAACTTGTGCTTAAAATAACTCAATGGACTAACCATCAAGGTAGGTACAATCAAATTACAGGGGAGTTAATCAAATAATACTAATTGCCCCCCCTCCACCCCCCCCCCCCCCCCCCCCCCCCCCCCCCCCGAGGATGACATCACAACAAAGGACAAAAGTCTCCGACTCTCTGAACTAGTTCAACTACGCAAGGTAAGCAATACACTAATACTGTAAATAATAGTAATAATATCCTACAAATGTGAAGTATTTTGGTATTACATTCATGCTAATATATTTATCATTGATCGTTGATATATAGCAAATTAAATATAGGAGTTCTGCAGTCAATTCAAGGTTTTCAAGTTCATAAATTCATCAGACAAGTCGAGACAGCATTCTCAACAAAGAGTAGATTATTACGCCATCATAAACATGGTCAAAGCCAAAGAAGAATACATTTGGATTCCTCTAAATATTTGGGATTTTTTCCAAATTTTTTTGAGAAAAAAAGAAAGACCATTATAAGGGGCATAATGGTCATTATGCCCCCTGTATCGATATAGGTGGTGCTGATACACCCACTGCAACCGATAAAGCACACCTTGATAGTGTGGGGCTCCCATTTGACTGCTCATCTCTCTTGAATCACTCTAATTGGATGATTCTAACCATCTAATTAGTGGTGTAGGAATGGACGATCCATATTGAGTATATTAGAGAGGACTAAGCATTGATGAGAAACATCTATCATGTGAAGCCCACCTTGGATTGTCCATCCCTCTCAAATCACTTTGATCCAATTAGCAGTTAAGGAAATGGATGGTCCATATTAAGTACACTAGAAAGGTCCAAGCATTGATGTGAATCGTCCATCACAGGAGCTAGTTGCACATCATCATCATCTGAGCCTTATAAGTTATACCAACTAAGAAGGATCGGCTAAACGAAACCTATTTTGCCATTCAAA
The DNA here is from genome assembly GCA_003013855.2 of Liriodendron chinense. Taxonomy (NCBI): domain Eukaryota; kingdom Viridiplantae; phylum Streptophyta; class Magnoliopsida; order Magnoliales; family Magnoliaceae; genus Liriodendron; species Liriodendron chinense. Next base: position 3,150,474 of record ML058463.1, on the reverse strand, counting down.
TTTATCGAGGACCATATCCTTAGTTAAACCAAAGGTTATCAAGTCTTTTCTTACTACCTTCACCCACATCCTTTTGGTACTTTGCCTTGCCCTTCTAGAGCCTGTTTGATTACGAGGAATCCACAGGATTTTATTTTTTTAAGATTGTAAATATTATTAAAAGCCAAAACGCAACAAAGAGAAAACAAAAGGACAACAAAATAAAAACAAGGAAAAGAAAAAAGCTTAGACGACTATACAACTTGAAACAGACGAAGAACCCTGAAAAAGGCACTAAGGAGCTAAGACATGCAAATCTGAGGGCGAGATGCTTGAGTCCCAACCCTCGATGTCATGCATGATCTGAGACAAGACATGAGACAGAGAAGAATGAGAGTCTTAAAAGGTACGCAAGTTACACTCCCTCTAAATGGCCCAAAAGATAACAAGGATGAGAAGGCATTAGCGAAATCTCAAGGTCGCACCTCCGCAAGCACCGTGCCAAGAGAACAAAAGGACCGAGGAAGGCATGACCTAAGAAATGTCCAAATAAGATAGAGTGGCCGACCAGATTTTCAAAGCGAAGGTGCAGTGAATAAATAAATGATCAATGGACTAAGTTCTTCATGCAAAACAGGCGGATAATTGGCAAAATCATGCGTCACCTTCGCAAGTTGTTGGTAATGAGGGTACGATGTTTGGCCCAGATGCAAGCAAAAGCCACGATTATGGGAGGAGCTCCATAAGTCCAAAGGAAGGAGAGGAAAGCTAGATCATCTTCAGAGGGAGGGTTGAAGAGGTTGAACAGGGAATGTGCCGAGCACTCGCCGGAGGGATCGGGACGCCAGACAATTGAATCCACAACTTCGGGAGGACAAGAGCCCTGCAGCATCTCCAACAACTTAGCCAGCTACTCCAATTCGACATTAGACAAGGACCTCTTACAAGGGGGGCACAAGCCCCCAACCCAATATCAGAAAAGCAATAAAAAACCAAAATAGAGATAGAGATGGAAATACACCCTAAGTTAGGAAAGACGACGAGAGCAGGGGTCCATCCGATATCCAAGGATCTTGCCAAAAGCAAATATGCGAGCCATTTCCTAATACAAAGGAAAAATTGGGTTGCATGAGGGGCCTTAGACGGCAAATAGCTTCCCAGACAGTGGACAATCTATGAAGGGAAGAAGATTTAGGAAACCATCCCCCCTCTTCAGTCCTATACTTAAAAGGCCAAAATCTCTCTCCACCAGGAACCAGCTTCTGAGCATAAGTGACCCAACCATTTTCCAAGCAAAGCAGAGTTGACAATCGAGGGATCTTGAATGCTAGCACCCCTTTAGAGAGAGATTTGCAAACCTCATACCATTTGAGCAAGTTGAAATTATGGCCTACTGAATCTCCATGCCATAAGTACCTACGAATCTTATCAAGCCAATTAATAACCAAATTAGGGCATTGATAAAGAGATAGGAAACAAGAAGGTTGGAGAGCATAGCTTTGATGAGGGTAATATGGCCAGCAAAGGATAAGTACCTTTGTTACTAAACAAACAACTTATGCTCAAATCTTTCAATAACGACACACCAGAGGTGTTTAGCAAGCTTAACGATGCAAAGGGCGTGAACAAGGTAAGTGGAGGGAAAGGAGCCCATTTTACATCCAAAAATTTCCATCAAACGAGACAGAACCGAAGGATCAACGTTGACTCCCAATATCTCACTTTTACAGAGATTGATTTTCAAGCTAGACACCACCTCAAAACATTGAATGTTTGTACGAAGATTCTCAACCACCTCCTTAGCAGCATCATGAAGAGGAGGGAATCATCTGCAAACTTAGATACGGGAAACCAAAGGCCTCAAGGAGGAGATGCCGAAACCGTTAAAGAGACTAGCCATTCTCCTTTATTAAGCAAACGACTGAGACCTTCCGCAACAATAACAAACAGAAAGAAAGATAGCGGGTCGCCTTGCCTCAAGCCTCGAGAGGAGCTGAAAAAGCCCTTCGGATAACCATTAACAAAGATCGAGGAAATACAGGTCCTGACCCCTCCTCTCCATTTAAGCCTAAAGCCGAGGTGATCGATCCATCATATAATCAAGGTAATCCCAATCGATATGATTTAAGGCCTTTTCAATATCAAGTTTGCAAACAACTCCACTACATTCCTCAACATTCCTGAATCTAAAATCTCATGAACTATGAAAGCATAATCCAGGATCTGGCAATTAGCCACAAAGGCACCTTAGGCTTCAAAACCCATGTTGGATAGCACTGGCCGAAGAGTAGAGGCCAAAACCTTAGCTAGGATCTTGTAAGGGCCACCTATCAAACTAATAGGCTTAAAATCCTTAAGATTTTATGCACCTTGAATCTTTGAAATAAGCGTAATGAAGGAGGCACCCACGATGCGAGGTAAACTACTATGAGAGAAAAGGTCAAACATAAAATTCAACACATCAGGTTTGATAACATCCTAGAAAACATGAAAGAAGGCCAGGGGAAACCTGTCCTGCCCAGGGAAAACTACCTCCTTAACCTCACCTTTAGAGAAGGGAGATTCGAGGGAAGCAGCTTCCTCAGACGAAATTCAAGAGAAAACCAAATTATCCATATTAAGCCTAGACCAGCCTTCAGAGGAAAGAAGGTTACAATAGAAAGAAACAATATGGTCGCAAACTGATCCTTGATCCTCATCCATAGAACCATTGACAAAGGCGTTGTTCTTGTTGTTCTGGGCCCTAGCACTGGCAATAGAATGAAAGAAATGAGTGTTTTTATCGCCCTCTTTGAGCCACAAGGCCCAAGATCTTTACCTCCATTTAGTTTCTTCTTGATTAGTTTTACTAGCAGAATCTTTCAACAAGGCTAATCTGGAGTCTCTTTCTAAGTCCGAAAGAGGACCAAGTTCATCCTTAGCATCCAAACGCTAAATCGCCGAGAGGAGACTACCAAGCTTAGATTCAATGGAGTCAAGGGATTTCGGCCATGAGATCAGCTTGAGCATAAGAGCTTTCAACTTTTGGTTAAGTATGAAGCCTGGATTTTTAGAAACAGAGAACGAAGACCACCAACCACTGATCAAAGAGGAGAATCCTTCCATCCTAAACCAAGATAATCAAAACGGAAGGGCTTCGAGCCCCAACTCACCTCAGCATAGTCCAGGAAAATCGGACAATGGTCAGAGATAGAACGGGGGAGACCCCGTTGGGAGACTTTAGGGAAAACATCCAGCCAGTCCAAGGAAATGATTTATCTGCCAAGGCGAGATAGAATAAAGGGATTTTGACCATTGGACCAGGTAAACTTAGCATCCAAAAGGGGAAGATCAACCAAGGCATGATTGGAGACCTAGTTCAAGAAGGTTTTCATATTGGAAGAGAGACCGCTACCATTCAATTTTTCAAATAGAAACAAATGACATTGAAGTCTCCCTCAAGGCACTAGGGTAGGGGACACTTGGATTGGATATTGTTCAGGTCGTCCCACAATAGGTGTCTAGAGGCAGCCTTACTAGGTCCATAGATCGCCAAAAATAACCATCTAAAACCAGAAGTACTTTTGAAAATAACAAAGAAAACTTCCCTAAGAAGGAAGCCTCTTTGGCCGAAAATCTAGAGTCTCAGGCAACCAAAGTACCACCAGTCGAGCCATCAGCATCGAGGGACAGCCACTCCTTATGGGTAACACCCTAAAGAGTTCATTACCAAGCAACTAATGCTCCAAAGCTTGGTATCCAGCAAAGCAATAATCTGAGCCTTAGATCTACACATTTTTAATTTGGGCATTTTTATCACCTCTCCCTAGCCCTCTAACATTCCAAGAGAGTATCTTCATAGGGGAACCTTGACAACCCTCCTCCCTTTCTTCAAGCTACGAGACCTCAAGCTTGCATCATAGTTGATAGAAGAGCTGAGACTAACTAGCTCCCTCCACCCTTTGGGTGACTTAGGAGTGCCTTTTTTGGCCTCTTGAGCTGCCAAGGCACCCTTAGATTCCACGAACTGGAATAGGGCCACGTAATCATCGTTGAGGTCTCCAAAGCAGACCCCAACAAATTTACCGAACTCAATGAGGGCTTCTTTAAATCCACTTATGGTTTTTACTCCGCTGTAAGATGGGATGGAAAATGCAAAGACATCAAGGATCACCGAGCGATCCAAGAGGGAGGGGTTAGCTAAAAATCATGGTGGGGTAAGAAGGGGACCCACTCCCATCCTTGGAAGAGTGTGTGTGTGTGTGTGTGTGTGTGTGTGTGTGTGTGTGTGTGTGTGTGTGCACGCATGCGTGCGTGTGTTGGGGAGAGAATATTAAGTCATAAGGGAAAAGGGGAACTTGGGAGAGAGGAAATTCACGGGATAGGGAGAAAGAGAGAGGGGATGGGGAATGGTCTATCGGAAAAGCAAGCAGGACCAGGTGTTGGACCAAGGGGGGACGGAGAAGAGGCTTCCATGACACGCAACAAGGAGAGAAGGAGAGGTCTAAAGGACAAGGGGCTCGAGATGACATCATTGATAGCATTGGAAGTCTTAAGGCAAGAAGACTCCCTCTCCACTTGTCATGTGGGGACGTAGCTGTCAAAAGGAGAGGATGGGAAGTAAATGTGGTCAGCGTTGTCAACCATAAAGGACGACTGAGATGGGGTACATGTCAAGTTGAGAGAGCCCCTACAGTTCTCATTGTCTAAATCGTCATCAGCACTGTAGATTAAGAGGACCTTGATCGGGTCAAAAGACTTGTCATTCTTACATGTAGACAAAGAGGAGATCCTCGAGGCGATGGATGAAAAAGAGCACCCCTTGTCATCCGTTAGGGATGGTGACGTCACAAATGAAGTTACAGGGACACATGTTCGCTCAAGAGAAGGGGCAATAATAATCTCTCTCAACTCGCCATCTATCTCTGAGAAACTTACTGTTCTGACCCCAACAATGCATACGTTGCTACTTACGTCAACCAAAATCTCGAAAGCTTGCTGAGATATAGGGCACAAATCAATAAGCATATCAAGAGGAGATGATATGGACAGCGAGAGGTTGTAAGATTGAATCTAGACCATAGCCCCATAGGGGACCCCATGGACTGATAGCATCCACGTGTACCAAGGGAGGATGGGGTGGTCGATGAAGGACGAGTGGTTCTAATGAGGCATAAGAGATGAGAAGACGGGGTGGGACCCAACACGTGTGGGGGGCTATTCGAGATGGAGGGAGTAAGGGAGAAAGGATTCGTGTGTGTGCGCGCGCAAGGGGGGGAGGTATGGAGAGACACGTTTGGAGAGGACTCGGGTATTTGGGGAGAGGCGGTATGGAGAGACACACGCAAGGGATTCGGGCATGTGGGAAGAGGGGGCAGGGGATCCAAATGCTGAGACACGTGGCAGGATTGGCAGGGAGACGTGTCCACACAGGGCACCAAATAGGCAGATAAGACTGTGGTCCTGTAGGAGCACCGGAGCAAATGTGCTCCTTCATCTCTGATGAGCAGATTTCCAATAGGAGCCAGAACTACCACAAAGGGAAGAGCCTGGATGCTACTAACACAACCCGGAACACCAGAATCAGGAGACTTTGACCTCACTTGGATGTCTAATCTGCTTAAGCTGACGAAGACAAGGATGATTGATGGAAAAGGGGGTTAGGCGTTTGGTTCTGATGTAGATACGAGCGGATCTAAACTCCCATCCTGATTCCATCAAATGGTCGAAGAGTACTTCTCCTATAAGGAATCCTAATGCAGCATGAACTCACAGTTCCAAAGCTCAACTAGTACACCTTAGAAGTGAAACCAGAGGTCGATGGTACTGAAAATGGTGGAATTCTCCAGTTAATGAAGGGAGATGACTAATCCATCTTTGTAGATGGACCCAGCCACAAGGACGAAGTCGATATTGATATCCAGCTGGAGGTTAAGGATGAACCCTTGTTCCCCTAGAGGCTTGAGAGCGAAACAGCCCACTTGGAGATTACAGCTCCCACAAGCCATGCAAAGATATTTGCCATGGAGGCTCCTCTCCAACAAGTAATAGCTAGGCTCCATTGAAGGGAAGTTGCCGACTCCTCTACCAGGGAATGATGGATGTGAATCTCCGAGCTCAAGGAGCTTGAGACAATGCGGATTCTAGATACCGAGAAGAGGGAGCTTCGGACGAAGATGGGGGGCATCAGCTTTGGGGGATGCAAGAGCCACAGTGACCACGTCTCTAAAGAAAGACATTGGGCATGATGATTAGTAGTGGCATGGCTTCTCCTCTCAACAAGGCCAAATACAGGAGCTTCCTTAATGATTCTCTTCGAATTCTGGCCCATACCGGGCCATTTGGACGAAGATATATGATTCATTGAAGCCTGTCTGGTGGAGGAGGGAGACGGCTTGGGCCGCCACTATCTCCGAGATCATTTGAACAAACGCGAAGTCACGACTAATGGAAGTACCTTTATGTTTTTGGTATTACCACTTCCTTCACATTGCCCACTCTGCTAAACACTCTAGAGAAACTATAATCGTCCCAACCAACCAAAAAGTTGGTGACGAAGAGGGTGGGGAAGGAGCCGTCTTGAGAGCGATGGTTTGGTGGGAATTAGAACGATGCCAAGAAACAAGAGTCCAACCAACATCTTCCACCGCAGTCACCAAGGCTCTACCAAGGATACCTAGATAATTACTTTGAGGCTTTTCAGGAACTCTGGAACTGGCACCTTTGCTGACATTGGGAGCCTGCTATCCATCTTCCCCAACAGTTGAGGATGGAATCAACCGCCTACTCAGAGCTCCTTTTAGAACTCTGTTATAAGGTGAGGTACTCCAAGCTCTTGAGCAATGCCTAGAAACATGGCATGGGGCATCAATATTCTCTTTTCCTTTCCTGTTGGTTTATTCGCGAGGAGCCGCCTCCCTATCGAGGCATCTTCTCAATGTGATTCCACATATCTCTCTTCCCCCTGATGTACTGTTTTTCCTTGAGAAACTTCGCTTGATTCCTCTTGGTCGATCTCTCTTTTCCTCTCACTTTCTTTCACACCAAGAAGCATCCACAAGGATTCTCTCATTATCGAGAAGAGAATCACTCTGATCTCGATTCCTCACTCGATTAACTAGGACTTTTTTTCGTTTTGTATCCGCTTCTCTCTCGAAAGATCCCTAGAGGGACCTCTCTCTCTCTCTCTCTCTCTCTCTCTCTCTCTCTCTCTCTCTCTCTCTCTCTCGTCGAACAACAAAACTTAGGAATCCACGGGAATAGAAAATGTTTTCCACAGGTGTGACTTTTATGATTTTCGAGTTGCAAGGAAACCGTGGATTTCACAAAGTAATGATTAGCCTTAAGCATCAATGACAATTCTCTGGAGCAAAATATGAGGTGATTATTGTCTAATGAATCTAGGATTTCCGCTTGCAAAACAAATATAACCTTTTATGAAATCCACCAGTGAAATGTTGGAAAAGGTAATCATTACATTAATGTTTTCTTTTCCTTCTTTTCTGTGCAATCAAATAGGGCCTTAAAGCCTTCAACATGAACCGACTCACTCCTAGCCGGTGTAGTTCTTGGCCTCCATTGCACATGACTAAACCATTTAAGTCTTCCTTCCCTCGTCTTGTTACTTATTAGTACTACTACTAAGTTTCTTCAAGCACATTCATTACTAATTCTATCATTCCTCGTCTTGCCACTCATCCACCTTGATATCCTCATTTCACCTATGCTCATCCTATGAACATGTTGTTCCTTAACTGCCCAACAATTTGTAGCACAAAGCATGACTAGTCTTATAGTCATCCTATAAAATTTCCCCTTCAATTTCATTGTTATGCAGTGATCACATAAAACTCCATGGACACATGTCCACTTCATCTACAGAACTCTAATTCTATGAGCAACATCCTTCTCAATCTCTCTTCTCTCATGAATTATCAACCCAAGATATCAAAAAATGGTCATTTAGGTACTTCATGATCAGCTATCTTAATTAATTCCTCATTTCCACTCCTATTGTTACTAAAATTCCATATACTATGTTTTAGTCCGGCTAACTTTAAAACCTTTAGATTCTAAACCATCTCTACATAGTTCTAGCTTTGTGTTTACCCCCTCCCTCATCTCATCAATCAAAGCTATGTCATTTGCAGACTGTAAACAATATAAACCATGTGCTCTCTTCTTGTAAATGCCTCATTAACTCATTCATAACCACCCAAAAAGGTACATGCCTCAATTTTGACCCCTGGTGCAAGCCTCCAATAATTCTCTCCACTGGTAGTCCTCACATATGTTACTACTCCCTCATACATATCCTTAATCGTGTCAACAGATTCTCTTGAGATTACTTTCTTTCCCAACGCCTACCATATTAACTCCGTAGGGACCCGATCATACACTTTCTCTAAATCAAGACATGGTTTTCTTTTATGTTTGCTCTTCCTGCAATGCATGCACTTCAACCATTCCTGGTCTCTAAGAAGAGCGGAACTTTGTTAGCCTCTCCAAACACAAGCACGCACAAACTCCTGATATGATACGGTCCCATATCGTGTATCACAAAAGCAATATTGGAGTACCCCCAACAAATCAAATATAAGTTGTTCTACTGCTCTAAGTATCCGCACAACAAGAAACAATAGGTTGGTAATGATTTAGTTCTTCCTACATCCCTCTAAGAATGGAGCTATAATCACCAATACTCCAATCTCTATGTGCAAATACGGATATTGCTCAACTAATTTGGAGTTCAAGCAAAGCTTCTTTTTTGAGAGTGGGTGTCTCATAATTCCTTAGTTTGATAGATGATATTGCATATAGTGAAGAAGCCATGACATCACCTTCACATTATCTACTTCCCAAAACCATATGCATTATCAGCATACTTGCACCTTAGATCTTACCTAAAACATGCCCAAGCTTCGACCACCCAAAAATATTTTGCAAGTTGTAAGCATTCCGGATAATTTGTTCCATCAAAGTTGATTGCAGTAATCTGCATTCCCTGATTTTCCATAGAACTACTAATATTCAGACCCATCCATGAGTGAGCATAACAATTTAGAATAGTTGTGTTGTCCATTAAGACCACTTTCCTTTGTCAGAATGAACAGTTAAAAACCTGGTACTATAGGCTAAATCTATGGGGCCAAACTCCATTGGCAGGTCCTCTTTACAGCTGAAAAGGGAAATGGATCTAACAGTGCCATCTGCCAAACAACAACAAATGTGATTTATAGAAGCAACACCACATGGTAGAGTTCCAAACTTTTGATCAATTTTTCATTTTTTCTATTATTTTTATCTATAAAAGAAGAAGAAAACAAGAAAAAATAAACGACAAAAGAACCTTTTAAGGCATTTTACAGTAGGCCTATATATAGGCTAAATCTATGGGGCCAAACTCCATTGGCAGGTCCTCTTTACAGCTGAAAAGGGAAATGGATCTAACAGTGCCATCTGCCAAACGACAACAAATGTGATTTATAGAAGCAACACCACATGGTAGAGTTCCAAACTTTTGATCATTTTTTCATTTTTTCTATTATTTCTATCTATAAAAGAAGAAGAAAACAAGAAAAAATAAACGACAAAAGAACCTTTTAAGGCATTTTACAGTAGGCCTATATATAGGCTAAATCTATGGGGCCAAACTCCATTGGCAGGTCCTCTTTACAGCTGAAAAGGGAAATGGATCTAACAGTGCCATCTGCCAAACAACAACAAATGTGATTTATAGAAGCAACACCACATGGTAGAGTTCCAAACTTTTGATCAATTTTTCATTTTTTCTATTATTTCTATCTATAAAAGAAGAAGAAAACAAGAAAAAATAAACGACAGCCGCAAAACACCAAGCATTTTCTAAATGAACCATTCCTTTTGATTCACCTAGTTAACATAAGACAGCCGCAAAACACCAAGCATTTTCTAGTGGTTACTCTAGAAATGTTAAAAGAAGGCACATACTCATACAGTACAATGTGCAAATAAGTGTGTTCTTGTCTAAAAATCAAGAAAGTATTGTTTCATGCAGGCAGAGATTCATTCACCATATATCCAGAAAACATATTGGTAATTTGAATCCATCATACAACATGAGAAAGACAAGCGTTTGGAATCTAAAAAGTTATAATTGAACCATTGTTAAGGGAGTGGCAATACCTTTGTCAGAAATCCATGACCAAACACCATCTTGGGGGGACTCAATCCTGCCGACATTAACATAGCTGGCCAGTAAACTGCATGAAACCGTAAGATATCCTGCAGGAGAACAACAGAAAATCCAACACTTATAGACCAGACAAATCAAAACAACCATTACTAAAATTTCTTGCACAAAGAGTGCGTAAGATGACCTTAGGCCTTGAGACGTCCTTTACTGTAATAACTAATGAATCACAAAAAATATAGTAGAGAATGAGAAGTGAAGCTTCCATGGAAGAAACATGATGCATTTCTTCTTTCCTCTTCCAACAAAAAATCATATTATATAAGAACCCCAGGGAGGACTCATGAAAAAATAATTGCAACTATGTCCAATATTAATAAATTCAAGAGTCTATAAAATAAGTGATGCTAAAAGACTATTCAAGGTCGGATTGCCAACAAGTGCACACTAATCTATCATCGTCGTTGTCATCAACATAGCCTAAACCCTCCCTCCCTCCCTCCCTCATCTACAAACACCACATCATCCACAAACAACATACATCAAGGACTTCATCCTAAAACTATCAGTTAATTCATCCACAATAGGTGCAAAAAGGCAAGCACTTAATGCCAAATCCTGATGAAGAACGGGAACTCAATAGTCTCACCACATGCCCTTCTAACTCTCATAGTGGTATCCACATTTACATATTAATGATGTTGATATATCCTCCCAGGACCCGTTTCTTCAAGACCCACCACTTAATCTCCCTAGCTACTCTTTTGTATACTTTCTCCATATATATAGAAACCATGTGTAGATACTTCCTTTTAACACCATATTTTTTCATCAATTGTCCTAAATGGAAACATAGCTTCAGCTGTTGATCTGCTTAGCATAAAACCATACTAATTTTCTGATATCCTTTTTTCTTGTCTTAATCTTTGTTTCACCACCCACTCCTAGAGCCTCATAGTGTGATTCCAAAGTTTGATGCCACAACAGTCGGTGCAACTTTGTACATTGTCTTGTAAAAAGGGTACTGCAAAGCTTCTCCCATACTCGGCATTTTCTTTGACTGAAAGATCTTATTGAAAAGAACAGTTAACCAAGCAAATCCAATTTTTCCCGGTAAGAAAAAGCAAAAACAAGGGCAAAAAAGGGCAAAAAAAACAGGGCACAGGGATGGTGAGAGATCATTCTACAACCCCGCAACCAATGATCAAAGAAAACCTCCCCAGGAATCCAAAATATCTTCCCTTCTACAGCCCTCACACAAGGTAAGCCCAAAGCCCATGATAGCACCATACCCTAAGTGCTACAAAACACTGCCTCCAAAAATTCAGACTTGTTGAAAATACTATTGTTGTGTCCCTTCCACACTAATTATATTACACAAAAAAGGAGAGACACCGTAGAGCATACTTTCTTTTACCATTCACTCCCCACTTAAAAGCTTGCACCAAATATTCGAATGATCCAGGCATGGTCCAATACATCTTGCACATAGGCAGAAACAGAAACTTCCTTCAAATCCCCAAAATGAAATCAAAGTGAATGAAGAAATGGTCCACAAGTTCCGCTTCCTTAAGATATGTAGCTGTTTGTAATGATCATCATTTTATTCCTTACATGTTCGATGCTTAGAACTCTGTCCTTAGTAAACAGCCAGCCAAAAGCAACCACTGTTGGACCAACATAACACCATATTGATACAAAACAATATTAACTTCCATCAACATGCTCTTGAAAAACTTTGCAACTTAACGAACAACTAGGTCTTAACCTCCCTAGAGTATATTCCATCTGAAAGCTGTATTTTCTCAATTTCGTTCCTCTGCGTTCTAGCCTTTGTTTACCAATGGAAAAACTGAGTGTTGTGATCTCCTTTAACTTTTTCCTTGTACATTAATACCTCCATGATTCTTCCTCCTACTTTAGACTCAGGCAATATGCTTCCTTGGCTTCACTTCGTTTTGTTTCTTTTCTTTTCTGTTTATTTCCTCAAACCATGCTCCAATTATTAAGACATGAAATACAGCAGCATGTTACATAAAGCAACTTTGTTTCTTTTTTTTTTTAGAAGAATGAAACAATAAAAGTAAATGCTGAAAAATCAGCAAGAATACAACCCAACAACTAACATTACAATCAGCCCTGAAGGGACCAGAATCACAAAAAGATTATGAATTCCAAACCCTACAGTCCAAACATAGATGCCACGAAATCCACATCTATATCTTGATTCCCAGCTACCCACACTCGGATCTCCCTATTAGATTCCCTAACAATTTGATCATACAGACTTTGTTTGTTGAGGAAGCATCTCCGATTTCGTTCCCGCCAGGTGCTCCATACTACTGCTAGCAAAACAAGCCGCCATGTAGCTTTCTTTTCTTTCAGTAATATGCTTCCATGCCACGCCCAGAGTAGATCAACCACTGATTGTGGCATCACCCTTGAAACCTCAAAACATGATTAAAAAAATTTTTTAAAAAAAGTCCAAATTTGTCGAATGAACGGGCAATGGATGAGCACATGATCAACCGATTCAGCATCTTCTATGCATAACAGGCATACATTTGGGAGTATCGTTGATCGTTTTTGGAGATTATCCATGGTCAAGATACGGTTGCGTCCGACTAACCAAAGAAAAGAAGCCACCTTAGAAGGTGCCCCATAGAACGAGAATGCATGGAAGAATTTTTGTCTCCTTGTGTCCTCAGGAGCTGAAAGAAGCTTATAGAATGACTTAACTGAGAATGAGTACAAAGGCAAAGCCTTCCACTCCATAACAGTCCTCAAGTGCCAGCATCAGGTGAAAGCTACAAAGCCGATTTAATAATTGAGTGTAATCTGCCACTTCCTCATCTATTAGAGCTCTTCTACAAGGGGGGCACTACAATCCAGATCCACCTTCTAGTGAATAACATGAGGAGACAGAGATATTCTTTGACAGTGAAAGAGATGCTCAGAAAGGGAAATCGAGCTCCAAAGGTCTGTCTCTGCGCCATGCATCCTCCCAAGCAGCTTTGATTAGCATGATCCAACTTTCAAAGGAAAGATATTAACTTTGCCAAGCCAACAACTTCCTTTCTAAGGTCTCGATCACCTTATTCCAAAGATACTTCACCAATCTACCAACACAAAGAGGAAGCCCAAGATCTGAAGAAGGCAAGCTATCTTGCAACAAAAAATTGTGGCCTACTAATGCACCCCATCGGCCAAAGACCCAAAAACCTGCTTTTTTCCAAATTATTATTTTTTTACCAGATACTTCCTCGAAACATCTAATGACCCTACTCAAGTTGGAAACCTGATTGCTCTTTGCATCATATAATAGGAAAGTGTCGCCAGCAAGTTGGAGATGATTGACTTGAAAGCTATCTCTACCAACTTTAAAGCCACCAATGAAACCCTCTCCCACTGCCTTACCAAACATTTAGTTGAGTGTTTCCACAACCACCATAAAAAAGGGGAATAGCAGATCCCCTTGACAAATGCCTCTAGTTCCCTGGAGGAAGTCTATGGTGGAACCTGTTAGTGAGGATCAAATATTGAGTTGAGGAATTGCATTGTTCCATCCACTTCTTCCATCTAAACATGAATCCCAACTTGCACAACACGTACTGAAGAAACCACCAACTCTCAAAATCATACTCAATACCTAATTTGCAAATTAAACCTGCTTATCTTCCGCAAAAAATATGTACTAATGCATAATAAGGGCACTATAATTTCTCTACAAAGAGGAATGCTCCCTTGGACATTGAAATAATGCCACCACGAACTCTCTGAAGTCCTCCTGTATAAACCTTACCCAAGATCTCCTATGGGTTCCCGATAAAGCTGATGGATCTCAACTCTCTAAATCCTCTGCCCCAGTTTTCTTCACTCTTGTTTTCCTTAAAGATGTTTATCGCTCACCCACTCTGAAAGTAAGCATATAAATATATAATAAATAATAAATATCCTCATCATGGTCAACTTGGTTTAAAAAATATATCTTATTGTCCTTGCATTGGTAGCTACCTAATTTCTATGGTTTTGCGAATTTTATAAGAACTTTTTTTTCAGAATGAACGTATAAGAAACATGACAGACCTTATACATAAAGCTCGTCAGACAAAACATGAACACAAACCATTATAGGGGATGTGTATACTTTTGTACCATGATGGCACTTTTTGTGATGATGATGATGATGATTACTTATAAGTATCAATTTTATTAAAGGGGAAAAAATCATGGCTTGGTACTATCATGTACCTTTATGAATGTCCCTTTATGAACAATTGTGAGATTGTCTTAGCAATTTTTCCATAGCCACAATGTTTGGCACGTCATGTCAGTGTCTAACACTGATACACTGGCTATTTCTTAGTCACATAGCTTTAGTAATTGAAGCCACATAAACCATGCCTTCACAACAGCCTTTAACTCTACACCCATCTAGGTGTTACAATCATGACCAATGGACACCAACGGACTAACTTCGAAAACAAAAGACTTCTATCTGATTCAACTTTGACAGTGTAGAGTGTAGAGTATAGAATCTCAGCAATGTGAACTACATTTTCAATGTAAGTGGCAACTTTGACTCCAAAAGATTATCTTTTACAAAACTAATTTAGCACTGACCAAATAGAATGCATCAAGGGGCAAAGATAACCAGATACAAAGAGGAGCAAGCACCTTCCCTGGCAATGCTATTAACTAACATTTTGATAACACATTCCTATGGCAAATCTCAGTATTAGAATTTCTTAGAGGTCTCAAATTTTTGGGGCTTTCCTTGCAGACATTTTAGAAAAATACTCAAAAATAAAAATAAATAAATAAACAACCAAGAAAAAGTAAAATTCAGGTTAGATAATAGGAAAAATGAGAAAAACATACCTTGCCTATTAAGTGCAGTGAAGCAGGCCAACCTGAAGAAACAGCATTTTCTAAAGTTGGTTCCACCTCGTCCTCCAACAATGCTGAGACATACCTACTCCAAAAAAAAAGATAAAGAAAAACAAATAAGGAGACACTAGTAATCTCTTGCAAAGGGGAAGAGGGTTTGTTGCCATAATTAGGTCTCAAACTCAAAGATTCATGTTTTTCCATTAGTGAATGTGAGAAGCTATCTAAAAGACATGACGTAGTGGCATTGGAGTACTTGGAAATGATATGCACTGATTATAGATAACCAATTTCATTAAAAAACAAGGAGGCATTACCTATTAAGGTAAAGAAAAAGTCTAAACCACATCAAAGACATTTGGCTAATACATTGGCCCAAACATCTGTTGAAGACTCAGCCTCTCTCAGGACAAGATTAAAACAAAAAGAAAACAAAGCAACCATTTCTATAATTTTGTTTAAAATAATTTGCCACTTTCAAGGATTAGACTCAGACCCAGATGCCAAAGCAATCATGCTCTTGGAGTCTCCCTCAACAATGATCCCAAAATTAGTTCGTCCTATCCTTTGTTTAGCTAAAATCATATGTTGATCGTTACCAATTCAGCTAGATTTGAATCACCAAGCCCAAGTGGCCCAAAGAAAGGCTAGAAAGATTCTGTCACGATTGTCCCTAACCACCTATAGCATATAGCCCTAGGTTTTCCATTGTGTTACTAGTTATATATAGGTTCCACCAAGGTGTCCCAAATTGATTACGTATCGGCCGTAACGGCCGATATGTAACAGTAACGGCGGTTACCGTTACGCGATACGGGGCTGAATCGGCGAGGCCCAAAAAAAGAGAGTCGTAACGGCCGTTACAGGGGCCGTAACGACCGTTACAGGGCATAACGGCCGTTACAGTCCCCGTAATAGCCGTTACGCACAGTAACCTAAAAGAAAATGAAAAAAAATGAAAAAAAAAACATACCTGTCATTCTTCTGCTTCTTCATCTTCTCCTTCTTTTGCTTCTTCATCTTCTCCTTCTTCTTCTGCTTCTTCATCTTCTTCATCTTCATCTGCTGCGGCGGGGCTGCCGCGGTGGGGTTGCTGCGGCTAGGCTGCCGCGGAGGGGCTGCTACGGCTTCTTCTTCTCCTCCTCCTCCTCCTCCTCCTCCTCCTCCTCCTCTCTCTCTCTCTCTCTCTCTCTCTCTCTCTCTCATTTTCCCTCTCATCTCTCGAAAACGAATGGAAGGCGTGGCTGTGAATCTCTCTCTCATTTTCCCTCTCTTTTTTTCCCTCTCATTCTCCCTCTCATTCTCCCTCTCATTGCGTGCGGAGTAACTCTGCACGCTCTTATCGTGCGGAGTAAACTCAGTTGGGCCCACCTAGAATGTATGTGCTTTATCTGTTCCGTCCATATGTTTTTTTAGCTCATTTTAGTGGTTGAGCCCAAAATTTAAGTATATCCAAATCTCAAGTGGACCATGCCACGGGAAACAGTGGGAATAATGATTTCCACCGTTGAAACCTTCCCAGGCCCTACAGTGATGTTTATTTGTCATCCAACCTGTTCATAAGATCACATTGATATGGATGAAGGGAAAACACAAATATCAGCTTGATCCAAAACTTCTGTGTCCTCCGAGAATTTTTCAATGGTAGACATTCAGTTCACACTTTTCTTGTGGTGTGGTCCACTTTAGATTTTGATATGCTTCATTTTTTGGCACCATACCTAAAATTTCTGTTAAGATGGATGGACGGAGTGGATAAAATACATAAATCACTGTGGGCCCCACAGAGTTTACTCCGCACGTTAGCGTGCGAAGTTACTCAGTATGCAATCCACTTCCAAGGGGCCGACTTGGGTGAGACCCCGGAACCAGCGATGTGGGTGGGACCCCGAACATAGGGCCCACCTGGATGCATTCATTGTATATCCATGCCGTCCATCTATTTCTTTAGATTATTTTAGGACTCGGTCCTAAAATTGAAGCGCATGAAAATTTTAAGTAGACCACACCACTGGAAGCAGTGCTAATTGAACACCTACCATTAAAACTTCCTGGAGTCCACTGTAATGTTTACTGACCATCCAATCTGTTGATAAGGTCACATAGATAGGGATGAAAGGGAAAAAAAAAAATATATCAGTTCGATAGAAAACTTTTGTGGCCCACAAAAGTTTTTAATGGCCATTAACCAGTGTTTCTAATAGTGTGGTCCACAAAAAGTCTTTATCTTCTTTATTTTTGGTTTCATGGCATAAAATAATCCTTAAAAGAAGATGAACGGTATGGATATACAATTCATACATAGAGGTGGGCCCTATGTTCAGGGTCCCACCCACATCGCTGGTTCCGGGGTCTCACCCAAGTGGCGCCATATTTTCTAGTGCTCTGCATTGTACGCTGGTTAATGCGCATGCACATGCGCTGTTTCAATGCATGGGGCCCACCTTGATTTATGTATTGTATATCCATGTCGTCCATCAGTTTTTTCAGATCATTTTAAGCCATTGTCCCTGAAATGAAAAAGATCCAAATCTCAAGTGGGCCGCACGGTAGGGATTGAATGCCCATAGTTAAAAACTTCATACGGCCCATTGTAATGTTTATTTGCCACCATACTTGTTGATAAGGTCACATCACTCACACGAACCTGGATGAATGAAAAACACAGTGAACAGCTCGATCAAAAAAATTTGTTTTGATCTTCAATTTTCAATAAACGTCCACCAACTAAAATTAACTAATTAAATTTTTGGGATTATTATTGCTTAGCCACAATACCAAAATTTATTTGTCTAAACAATTTTCACCGTTAATTTGCAAACACTTGCTTTTCTTTTTTAATAAGACTATTTGATATTTTTCATTCTTCACTGTCCAATAAATGTTCACTAATCCAATAGTAGGATAAGTGTTAATAAATTGCATGAATTTAAGATCTAGGGGCAAATGATATCAAATTATTAGGTATATGAATTACATAGTATAACATAAAAATTTCCAAACCCTGTATATTGAAATGAAATATATGCGAGTCATGAGGTATGTAATGCACCAAATTATAAATAATAGTAAAACCTACAAATATGATATGTTTTGCTATTACATTCATTATAATAAATTTACATCGATATTAAAAGTTTGGAGTCGATTTTAGGTTGTCAGGTTAATAAATTCATCAAACAGCCCGATACAGCTTTCTCACCAAAGAGTGGACCGTTACACCACCATAAACATGTTCAAAATTATAAATGAATGTATACTTGGAATATATACATTTTTTTGGATTTAATGATATTTTTAGCACAAAAAAAAAAAATTGACCGTTACAAGGGGCGTATCGGCCGTTACGCCCCCATATCGGCCGTTACGGACCGTATCCGTATAGGAAACAGTGGGCACCGTTACGCCCACCGTTACCGATACGGAACACCTTGGGTTCCACCATCCCAATGAGGGATCCATTTAACGAACTTCCATGACAAGGACCAAGTCGAAGACGCCGCTTTTGAATCAACACTTAGAGAAGGTTCTTCAACTCAAAGGCGGAGAAGAGGGGCCGAGCAGTAGCACAAGGCCTAATAGAGTCAAGGTCAAGAAGATGAAAATGAGATTGAAAAGGTACAAGAAGAAAATGATCAATCATCGAACGTGGATGAACAACTTGTGCGATCCAATGATGATGAAACAGAAGAAGATGGAAGTATACGTTGAAGGAGA
Source organism: Liriodendron chinense (assembly GCA_003013855.2). Taxonomy (NCBI): domain Eukaryota; kingdom Viridiplantae; phylum Streptophyta; class Magnoliopsida; order Magnoliales; family Magnoliaceae; genus Liriodendron; species Liriodendron chinense. The sequence continues at coordinate 3,131,738 of ML058463.1, read as the reverse complement.
TAACTCTGACAATGATGATGGTGGTGGTGATGTGCCACAATGGGAGATGGATCAATGTATATAGTAGTGTAAGTTGTTAGGTATATAAATTGTAATTTATAAGTTTGAACGTTATATGTTTGTGAGTTGTCACTTGGGAGTAGTTTTTTTCAACTATTTTTTTTTTTAAACTTAGTTTGTTGTTTGTACTTTGTATGGAATTGGTAGTTTGGGGCCATTTATTATATCAAGTGAAGTAACTCATCAGTGTGTGGTTCTACTTCCAGTTTCATTGATGAGGTTGATATGCCAGTTTAAGCATCAATAGTAATCGTTGGAAGCAACACCGGTTGATTGAGTTGGCCGAGCAGTAGAGGGAACAGAGGCTCATTAAGCATAGGCATCGGAGACAGGGGTGGGGGAAGAAGCATAGCTACGAGCTACCCAAAGTGAAGAAGTTTGAAATCCATTGTCTGTTAGTCATCAAGATATCATTTCTCAATAAAAAAATTAAATTTTTAAAAGTTGTCAACTTCTTGTTATTTGTTAATTGTTAATGAATTAGAACTTAGAAGATGACTTAGTGTTGAGTGTGACTTGTTGATTATTAAACTTATGAAACTTAGGCATTGATTACACAAATTATAATGAAATAGATAAAAAGCACAAAAAAAAAAAAAGGCTCAGTTCTGCTAATTACATAAAGTTTATCTTAATTTTGTTGATTTTTTTCAATTTTTCTTTATTTTTCCCTTTTTACCCTTTTTAATTTTTCAAAAAAAAAAATTGTGCGATCACTTACATAAATGCGATTGTGCAATCGCGTAAGTGATAACACAAAGGTGATTGCTCAGGATCGCTTATGCCATTTAACAATATTGGTAATCATATCTCTTTCAACATATCTCGAAGATTTATTGAAAAATTCCATCATTTCCCAATATTTCCCCCAAACAACAATACACGCAATATTTCCCATGCAATACCGATATGTTTCCATATCCCAAGGGTGTGATGAGTGCATCAATACTGATATTTAAGCCACCAGTAGTTAGTTTGGAGTTTGTTGGTCCATAAATATATTGCAATAAGCAATGTAAGGTAGTTTTAGCTTTTTTAATAGAACTGACAAAGAATTGAGAAGAGGGTTGCTTTTGTGAGTTTGAGGGTGTCTAGATGCCAAATCTCGAAATCTTCCCCTCTTCCTCTATCCTTTTCTTATTACAAAGCAAGAATCCTTGGCAACCTGCCAAAGCAAGCGATCCAGGTTACAATTACATTAAACACCCAAAGCACTCAATGGAATCAAAGGAAGCATAATCGAATCTCACTCCCACTTAATTGAACATATTTGGCAACAACATTCCTTAATTTTGGACGAATGTGGGGTTTAAATCCAAGCATGCTCTCTAAGATGTCTATGCTTTCCACAACTAGTATATTGAATTCTATTCTTTATAAAGAGGGAAAAGGTGGGTAACATGTCCTTTTCTCGAACCACTTCCTTTAAATGCTTTAGAGTTGGTGGCATACCAGATCTATCGTGAAGACTAACTATGACCAATAGTGGTAGCTTGTCGACCGACTTCTACTCTAATATAATTATAAACTTTTTTTTTAGAGTAATAGATAATATCAATTTTACGATAGGGAGAGTGAGTACCCAAAATACAAAAGGGAGTGATTAACGCATGTTATAGCTAGAGGCACAACAGAGGAGTCAGCAAAGCCCTGGGAAAACAAAATGATTAACCAAGCAGCAATACCCCTTACTTCCCTAAATACATCAACCACCTTCTCAAGAACTCAACTAACCAGATATGACCACCGGGACTGCCCCTTCTACATTGATTTCAGCTAACCACTCCTCAACATTATAAAATGGATTTCAACAGGCTGAAAATGGTCTAGTCCTTCCCACTTTTGTAGCATTCATGCAAAGTAGTCCTCAACTGACATACGTCCTTGTTGCATGTTCATTATTTCAATCTGCAACTAATGTATGAGCCATACCTTCCCTTTGAGAATACATATTAGCCATGGTGTCCCACATTTCCCATGCAGTCTTTATAAACAATAATCAACAACTAATGTTTGGTTGCTTTGAGTGAAGGAACCAAGACACAAACATCAAGTTATCCCTTTCCCAATCATCATGGTATTGATCAGATGCAACTGGCTCATTTTTTCCTCCCGTGTTATGCAGCCTTATTTCTTCTGCTTCTAATAAACATCTTCATAAGTTGAGACCGCTCAAGGTAGTTCTTTCCATATAGTTTAAATGTAGCAAGTGGCAACCATGAGTCTAGGGTGATCATGTTAGGTGTTTCCCATCAACACCAGGCCTTTTCGTTTTCGTCACCACTAGTAATGATATTCGCCATTTATCAAAAACAAAATAATAATTAGAATAATAAGAATAAGAATAAGGATATTACCAAGATTGCAGAAGACCTTTTTGCACCACAAAAATTTCTAGCTCCTTCAAATGGAACAGGAGATTTTCCAAACAACTTCCTCCCATGGCCCTGATTTGTTATGAAAACATCGGGCATTGTGCTCACCCCAAATGTTCCAAATAAGAGCTAGGAGAGATTGGGGCCAAATTGAACGGATTCCTTTTGCGAGCCAAACATCTTGCCAAGACCATAATAATGATACTATTGAGTATGGCATTACCCAGCTTACAACAAAAGCTTTGAGGATGTACATCCACATCTGATGAATGTATGGATAGTGCAAGAATAAATGGTCTATTGTTTCCCCATTAGCCATACAGAAAAAGCATATATTGGGGAGGACCATAGCACACCTTTGAAGATTGTCCACCGTGAGAATGCGTCGTCTTCCTACCAATCACGCAAAAGAGGCTACTTTTTTTTTTATTGGGGGAGGCACCATACGTCCAAAATGCATGAGAGAAGTCATGATCGCCCGAGGATGCCTCCATCCGAATCATGGTGTATAATGACTTAATAGAGAAGATGCCCGAGGGGGTAGTGGTCCAAATTAGGGAGTTGAATAGATCTAGGGAGGGATAAAAAGGTTTTAACCGATCCAAAAGCCTTATGAATTTTAGTCGTCTCTTCGTCAAAGGGGGCCTTCTGCAAGGTGGATACCATACCCCCGCACCACAATCAAAAGAAAAACATGATGCCACTTGGACATTTCTAGAGGGAGAAAGGCGACCCAATGAAGGAAAATCCGCCCCTAGTGGATTCTCACCATTCCATCTATCTTCCCAAAATCGAATTCTAGTGACATTACCAAGGGAGAATCTCAAACCTGATTTCACGTTAGCAGCGACTGAGGAGATTGCTTCCCAAATGCCAGAAGTTCTATACACCAACAATTTCTTGACCTCCCAACCTCCTTCTTCTAGTCCATACTTAAAGCCTATCATTTCCCTCCATAGGTTCCGCTCTTCAATTCCAAACCTCCATAGCCATTTCCCCAGAAGGGCTATGTTCATGTCTTTTAATTCCCTAATCCCTACAACTTCATCGTCTAGAGGTTTGCATACTTCTTATCATTTAAGTAAGTGGAATTTGAATCTCTCTTCCTCTCCTTGCCATAAAAAAATCCCTTCGTAATTTTTCAAGCTTATCCGATATTGATTTCAGGCATTTGTATAAGGACATGAAGTATATGGGGGGATTTGGTAGTGCTACCTTGATGAGAGTAATTCAGCCCGCCAATGACAGATGTCTACTTTTCCATTTGGATAACTTCCATTGAAATCTTTCAACAACTTTATTTCATAAATGCTTTGGAGGTCTACCAATACAAAGAGGCAACCCCAATTGGTAGATGGGAAAGAGCCCATTCCGCATCCAAATATGCTGGCTAATGAATGAAGATATCTTTTCGAAGGAAAGACCAATACCAAGCATTTCACTCTTCACAATATTGATTTTTAAACCTGACACCACTTCAAAACACTCCCACAATCTTCCGCAGATTATCTATCTTGTCTTCATCAGCATCACAAAATAATAGTGTATCATCGGCAAACTGAAGGTGTGATAATCTTGCCCCATTTGGAGTCCCTCGAAAACCTGAAATGAGGCCTTCCGCTTGGCCTTTGGATAACTTGTTGATGCCGCTGAGCCTCGGCCACCACTATGAATAAATATGGAGACAGAGGGTCCCCTTGCCTTAAACTCTGCATAGCCTTGAAGAACCACTTGGGAGAATCATTCACCAACACTGAAAAGGAAGCCAAAGAGACGCACTCCATCATCCAAGAAATCTATTTTTCACCAAATCACATTCTTCTTTGCATACATTGAAGGAAACTCCACTCAACAGGTCATATGCCTTTTCAATATCTAATTTGCATACCACCCCTTTGCTTCCTTCCTTGTGTTTTGAGTCAGTGCATTCATTTGCTAGTAATGCTATGTCTAGAATCTGCCTGTCTACCACAAATGCTCCTTGATTTTCCAAAATAATTGACGTGAGCACCGATTTGAGTCTATTCGCCAACACCTTCATTAGGATTTTGTATCAACTTCTAATGAGATTAATGGGCCAGAAATCTGTTAGTGACTCTGCTCCTTTTTCTTTTTTTTTTTTGAAATTAGGGCTAGAAAGGTAGCGCCCATCCCTTTAAGTAATCTGCCTTTTGCGAAAAATTCTTGAATAAAGGTCACCAATTCCTTCTTGATTGTATCCTAAAATACTTGGTAGCATGCCATAGGAAATCCGTCAGGCCCCGACGCCTTGTCTCTCCCTAGAGAATTAATGGCACATTTAAATCCCTTCTTCCACCACCGGCTTTTCAAGTTCCTTTCTTCTTCCAATATTCATGAAAAGGGCAAATTATCCAAAGATGGGTGCATTCCACCACCTGAGTAAATTGGAATAGAAATCCCCAATTGTCTTGCATTCTTCATGTTTATTTTCAAGTCTTTGACCCTCCACTAAAATGCTACTTCTGTGATTAGATCTAGCTCGAGCATTAGCGATGCCATGAAAGAATGTAGTATTCATGTCGCTTCTTTAAGCCATACGGCTCTCGATCTCTACCTCCACTTTATTTCATCTTCCTTTAGATACTTCGAAAATTCCGCTAATAAGGTCAGCCTTCTATTCCACTCTTCTTCTGATAAAGTATGCATCTCTTCCTTGATGTCGATCACATTCAGCTCTCTAATAATGTTGTCTACCTTTTCTGCTCCGGCTGATGAGAAACTCTTGCTCCAGCTAGATAGTTTGTTATTAAGAAATTTGAGTTTTTGAGCTAATCGGAAAGCTGTTGTACCTGTTTCACAAGAGTGCCACCAGGATTTAATGAGATCCACAAAATTTTCCGCTTCCAACGAGGCCAACTCAAACCGAAATGGTTTAGGCCCCCAACTATCTGCTTCAGCTTCCAATAGAATGGGCCGAGGATCCGATGTAGTGCGCAGTAGACCCATTGACCTGATGCACAGATACTGTTTTGATCCATCCAAACCGCAAAAGCTTTAATACTTTTAGCAATTCTCCCTCCACTGGATTTTTAAACGGAAATCTGATGACATTGAAATACCCTTTGACACACCATGGAAGGTTGAATGAGGCTTTTACTTGATTTAACTCTCCCAAAGGAGGTGTCTTCGAGTCGGGATACATGGACCATATACTGCTGAAAATAACCACTTGAACTGAGAGGAAACCTCCCTGAATATAACTGATACTGAGAATGAGCCTATATATATGTCCTCTGCACACGAAAGGTTCTTGTTCCATGCAACAAAATCCCACCTGCCAAGCCTTCTGCATTCAGAACTGCCCAATCTGTGTTTTTTATCCTCCAAATCAATCGTATAGAACTGTCATAAAAAGAGTTGAGTTATGTCTCTTGTAGCGAGAGGAATCTACATGTTATACTTTTTAGAGATATCTCCCACTAGAGCACTCTTGCTTTGGCTTCCCAGCCCCCTTATGTTCCAACATTAAATCTTCATTGGTTTCCATGTCGAGTTCCCCTTCCCTTCTTCCCTTCGCTGCAGTTGCTGGCTGTGTCATTTTTCACTGAACATTCCAAGCTTAATAATTGCCTCCAGCCCCTAGGAAATTTCTGTTTGGGCTCTTGCAGTCGAGCCTCTCCGGATCTACAAGTGCTTCTTTCCTTGACGAATTTGATGAAGGTGTCTACATCGTCAACTTCTGCTCCAAAAGACAAACCCACAAATTTCCCTACTTACTCCAGCATATCCCTATACAACTCTCATTCCTCTTCCGAAATCAGATGTGAATTATGAAGAGTCGGCAGTTCTTTTGAAATGGCCAACCCAATAGATGAACCTGGAATTTCCTTCTCTGCTTGCAAGGGAGTTAAGTCGAGTGCATCGTCAAAGCTTTCCGAGCCCCCTGCATCGTCAAGATGATGGAAGAATTCTCCTGCTTCGAAGAATTTCTTGCGGGGTGCCAAAGCACACTCTGGAATCGTCTCATCAGGTTCACTTCTGGGATGAGAGGAGCACGACATGTCCTGAGTAGAGTTTTCGAAATTCGGCCCTCTGGAAGTAGGGCTGAGAAAAGGGCCTTCCGAATTTAAGTTAAGAAGGGGGGCTATGCCTTCTGATGGACAGACGATAGCTCTAAGAGGGCTACTAGTGCTTTTCATTGGCTTTGGTAAGCCACCGGAGGGAAGAGAAGAAAAGAGGGAAATCAAGGGAAAGAAAGAATAGAAAAAGAAGGGAAAGACGGCTAAGATCTATCCATTTCCACGCTCTGAAACCATGTTTAAGCCCATAGTTCCAGGAAAAGACAAAGGAGAGAAAAAGAGAAAAGAGAAAAAGGAAAAGAAAGAAGGGATGATGAGATGAGATCTCACTCCATGTAAAGCTCATGTATATATTAACCTAACCCAAATACATATGGTGCACTGTAGGAGTATAAATAAATGTGATGCAGGTACACATTCTCTTTACTAGGGGTGGTGATGGGCCAGGCAATGGTCTGCCTAATGTTGGCCCTAGCACAGCCCTGGAGCCCTAAGTGACGTAGGATGCCCTAATTATGATGCATGCTCATGAACTCGTATAATCCAGCGGAAATAAAAGACAATAATAATATAAAATCTAGCATCGATCATCATGAACTAAGAAAATCACAAGGAGACACGCAATGGAGCGGGCCATTCATCACAACCATGAAGTATGAGATTCAATTATTGCTATGCTTGGATCCGGCGAGGGATGGAACCTCCCGATCTGCATAGACTTAACCCAATCGATCAATGGAGATCACTAGTCCGAAAAATCAAAGGGTTTCTCGGATTAGGGATTCGAAAATTTGAGGGATTAGGGTTGGGGATTAATTCTCAGATTTTGATCATGGGAAATAAACAAATAAGGATTTGAAGTAATGCGAATAGGAAATAGATTACCTGGAAGAAATTGGAGGGGCACAAGAAGAAAAGAGAAGGAGATTAAGGAAGAAGAAGAAGCACCATGAGAGAGAGAGAGAGAGAGAGAGAGAGAGAGGAAGGAGGCAACCAAAGGTTTGCTTTTTTTCATTAATCAACAACTAATCTCGTTTTTAGGGCTAAGCCCTCTTAAATAACCAATAAGAAAATATGAAAATACCAAAATACTCTTAAAAATTAAGCAAAAACGGAACTTAAAATAAATTGAAGTTCGGGCGCCTGAAGTCATCCAAAAACCTCCTACACATGTCCTCCCAATGTGGGGTCTTCGATGTTTCAAATCACATGTTTAGGGTCTTCAATGCTCCTCAGTAGTCGCCTAGCCACAAGGAAGATGCTTGTGGTGGACACTTTCTTCGTTGGTAGACTTTAAAAGGTCTTGTGTCCTCATCACTAAGCCTTGGCCTTGACAGGCTAAAGAGGCCCAAGTCTTAGCCCTAGACCTGATAGGGACAAGCTGAATCCAGTATGGACCTATAACTTGAAATAAAATTAAAAGGTGAATGCCACTGAATCCAAATGAAAGTATTTGCATGGAAAGGTTTCGATGTAGTTATCGCACCAGATCATTACCCTTCTATAAGTGTGTATATTACTATATAGGGTGCTATTTACACTCCATTTGCCTACGATGCTCGATTCACAGACGTTAAGAAATTGTAAACAAGGGAGAAATTAATTCAAATGAAACCAAGTAAACTATGGACCTATTGTCTCTATGTCATGTTCTAAAAATCAGATTGATCGACGAATTCTAGCCAATGATTTGTGGACACTTGTTTAGGAGAGTTGGATCTTTTCATTTTTAATTGTCCAATAAATATCCACCAATCACCGGTTAAAAGAAATATCCACCAATCATATAGTAAGCTCAACAAATAAGTATAATTTTTCACATCTCTAAATTGTGGTCCATAATTTGGATAGTCAATTTGAATAATGTGATTTCTTATGTGATTTCTAAGTAATTTATAGGTGACTGTGTATCAGCCACAACACTCCACCATAGTATCAATACTAATCCATACACAACATACTATATACCCTAGGGCCTTAGGGGCAGACTAAGCTAGATTGTGCTATTTATCATTGGCCCAAGGCTAGCCCTACCCAAACATCGGGCCTAGATTTTTAGCCTGAGCCTAACCTTTGGGCAAAGTTTAAGAGCCCAAGCACTTACCCTATAGGGCTCGGCCGAGCAGCCCAAACCATTGCCAACCCTACGCTTGAAGACCAATATTAACATATTTTAAACCCAAATTAAAAAAGATTAAACAGTAAACCATTAACCACACAAAATTCCGACAACTTTCGTTAACAAAAGTCCATAGATGAATTTGGGTTATATAGTTATCGTGTGTGGATGCATCCAATCGGCAGTCTATTGCCCTAACAACACGGGATAGTCAAAAGACTCAATATTAATGCGATTGTATGAAACCATCTCTATCTCCATCATATCCCCCCTGCCCATATCTAACGACCATATCGTTGTAGCACTCATCTTCACCTTAAGATTACGAAACTCCTGCTCCATACTACAATTATTTCATATATAGACTTCATATTGGCTCATACTATTGTGTTACTCTTGGCAGAGGCTCAGTAGCCTCCTCCATACCCCTATCAATAAGTAGGATAAACCCCATATGTAATCTGCTCAGCAAACGGCCTTGAGACCTTGGGTTAACATGCCTACCTGAGTTGGGGTACTTATCTTGGTTATCATCATCAGCTACATCTCTTCCCCCAACGACCATGTACCTCACCCAAGTATGTATCATAAATGCGGAAGCCATCTCCACAACCATGACTAGATACATCTTCTGATTCTTCGCCAGCATCAATATCACCAACCTCACCAGTGCCACCACAACCACCCCCAGAATGAACATGGGTAGCACTACTACTACTACTACTACTACTACTACTACTACTAAGCCAATATTATGCATCACCTTTGTCATCTTCAACCATGGTTTAAAATAAAGTCATCTACGACTCAAATTCATTCATGTCCTACTACTTTCAGCCCACAACAAAACAAGTCACCAAACAAAAATAGGATTGAAAAGAACCAAAGCGGACGGAGTCGAAATGAGTTGAGGCAAGTCATACCAATTTTGGTCCTCGGCCAAGTCACACTCTGAAACAGCTATATAAACTAACATAATCAAATGCTTGTAGCTAAGACTGAAGAACTAGTTGTAGTGGCTCTTCATCCTTCTCCATGTGGCCTTTGCCTTTCTTGTGTCGCCTTGGTTACCGTATCTTCCATGTTCACATCCATGCTCTTAAGAAACGCAAATCAGGGAGTAGGATCTTCTTTTCTATGAGCCATTCACCTAGTGAATCACCCACTTCAAATATATAATCCAAATTAATTGCATTATGATATAGCTTTTTTTTCATCTCTTACTCTTACCAAATTTATATTTCGTAATCTCAATTTCCAATGGACAAAAACCAATTTCTCTAGCTTTGCATATGTCAATCAATTTATTTTCTACATAAGTATGACAGCAAATGTGCTCCAATTTCTCTCATAACGTGAGGAAGAGACGATTTGACTTCAACCCTCTTGGCAACCTTCTCATGTATGGAGCATCTTCTCCACAATTTAACCACCAGTAGACTAAAATTTCAAACCATACATTTACACTACCATTTAATACATAAATTTGAAGCAGTTACTATCAATTGTGTCAAGTTTTTTGTGAGACATCCTTTTCGTGTATGTTGGAAAGATTGCCATTGAATTTGTGTGCAATATGGGAAATTGGGAATATGATAACCTTCGTTATAAAATAAGATTAAGACGATTGATGTATGTGTGTTGGTGTGCGTATGTCTCCGCACGCACACGCACGTGTTATTATTTTACATATATGATATAGAGCTGATTAATAGCCAAACTTGTGTATCAATCCTTGGCTTCCTTCCACAAATAACATTCTTTATAAGGTTTAGGCCATTGAAAACTTTTGGATGGGCGGAGAATTTGTTATTGTATTGATCAATGGAATTTAGATTAAAGAGAGAGAAAGAGGAGATGAAAAGAGATAGAAAGGAGGAAGTCGGGAGAAGAGGGAAAAAAAGATTTAGAGTTGGACATCCCCACTCTTCCCCTAAAAAAAGTACAAAAATACCCTCAATAATAATGTTCATATTTAAAAAAGTCTCAAACCAATGTCCTAAATAGACACTAAATATAAAAGAGAAAGAAACTAGGTGGATCTGTACAGCTCACATCCTCATGCATTAACACTCCCCCTCAAGCTAGAGCATAGATGTCATCAATGTCAACCTTAGAGTAAATGTGTTTAGATCGATTGTGAGGAAGGGCCTTGGTGAATACATCAGCAAGTAGATCCTATGTTCGGACATATGATGAAGAGATTTCATCATTGAAGACCTTTCACGTATAAAGTGACAGTCCACTTCAATACGTTTTGTTCTTTCATGATAGACAGGATTGTTTACAGTGTGGAATGCTACCTAATTATCACTAACTAACTAAATAGGTAGATTCACAGGAGACCACAATTCCTGCAACAGTTTCTTGATCCGCATTAATTCACAAGTAATATGAGCCATTACTCTATATTCTACTTCAACGCTTGATCTGGCTACAACACTATACTTCTTACTCTTCCACATGACCAGATTTCCTCCCACAAACATGCAGTACCTTTTTTTTATGGCATGTCAGGGTGTCCCCGCCCCATTTTAAGGCAAGACTTCTCGCTGCGGATGCACGCAATCACCCGCAAACCACATGCATCGGGAGGGGAATCGAACTCTTGTCAGTAAGGAGCACACCCACGACGCTTGTCATTCACCCAAACCCCATGCGAGTAACATGCAATACCCATTAGTAGCCTATCTATTAAAGAATTTGCATAGTCTACATTAGAGTACCTACGATCTGAAGAATATTTTTCCCCTTGTACAAATTTCCCTGTCCTAACGCTCTTTTAAGACCTCACAGAATCCAAACAATTGCATACATGTGAGGTACCCTCAAAAAGCTCGTAGACTAGCTTACCATACTCGCAGCATAAGATTATTAAGATATGTCTAGCCGAGTGATGACTATATCGATAAGTTTCCTAACTAATCTCGTATACCTATCTGGGTCTTTAACCACATCTCCTTGATCACCAACAAACTGGTGATTCAGATCCATTTGTGAATCAACTAGCTTAGTACCAAGAGGAACCAGTCTCCATGAGCAAATCCGAAACATATTTCCTTTGAGACAAATTAATTCCTTCCTTGGATCTCCTAACTTTTATACCAAATATCCAAGATAACCAAGATCTTTTGTGAGAAAATGCCTCTGATGATACTTCTTAAGCTACTCAATCCCCATATTGTCACTTCCCATCACAACAATATCATCAACATATACCACTAATACAAAAAGACCTAAGGTGACTTTCTATAAAAAGATGGAATGATCATGAATTCGAACAAAACCATAATTCAACACAACTTCACTGAATTTGTCAAACAATGCAAGTGGTCTGCTTCAACCCATAAATCGCCTTGCACAGTTTACACTTATTTTCTAACTCCCCATGAGCAACAAATCAGGTTGTTGCTCCATATAGACATCCTCAGTGAGCTCACAATGAAGAAAGGATTTTTTTACGTCAAATTAGAAGAGGGACCCACCAAGATTAATAGCCACGCAAAGGATAACACAGAGTTCAACTTAGCAGCAAGAGAGGTCTCACCATAATTAGTAACAAGGGTCAGGTCACATTCCTTAGCACCAAAGAGAGCCTTTAAACATTCAACCATACCATCAAATAAAGCTTAATTATGTACACCCATCTGTAACTAACAATATGTTTACTGATAGGTAGACTAGTTAGCTCTCAAGTATTATTCCAATAAAGAGAAGCCATATCCTCTTCCATTGCCTGCTTCCACCCCTTATGTAAAACTGCTTCTTGGTATGACTTGGGAATAGAGTGAGAGGACAGGAATAGGGCAAAATCTACACACACACACACACAAAAAAAAAAAAAATATGGGAGATAAACATTGGAAAGAGACATATTTGGAGATGGGATGATCAACACAAGCACACTTAACTTTTCTCAAGGCAATAGGAACATCAAACCTATCTGGAGAACTCACTAGATCACTAGGATCAGAAGAAGATATGGTGACTGGCACATCACGATTGGTTGCACTATCTTCACGTTTTCCTCGTGAGTAGACTTTTAGCTGAGGCACAGCAGGAATGGAGTCAGCAGCATGACGATCTTGGATGATGCTTCTTCAATGGAAATAGGTGAAGGCACAACTTCCACATCAAGAGATTTATTGTCTTTTGAGAAAAAGAAACTAGAGTCAAAAAATGTAATGCATGCACAGACATTGTTTTCAAATTAAAGGACTAACAATGATAACAACTCTGTATCAAGAGTACCTAAGAAAAATACATTTAATATCTTTAGGATCTAACTTATCGTGACTCGACTCCAATTGGTGAACAAAGCATACACATCCTAGAACTTTGGAAGGCAATAAAAATAACAGAGTATCTAGAAGTAAAACATCATAAGATGATTGACCCATTAAAACAGTCAAAGGTATTCAATTTATCAAAAGCCACATCGTGAATACTGCATCATTACAAAAACTTCTAGAAACATTCATGTGAATTAATAGCACACATTCACCTCAAATAGGTGACAAATTTTCCATTCTACAACACCATTTTATTATGAGGTGTGGGCACATGATGTTTGATAGAGGATACCTGTTTAAGGAAAATATTGATTAAAGGATTGAGATATATATAAATATTCATTGGCATTATCGTAACAAAATACAGACATTTTTTAGTTAAATTGATTTTATACTTCCATATGATAAGTCTTAAAACTAAAAAATAATTCAGATATGTCCTTCATTAAATAAATCCCAGTTATTCGTGAAAAATAATCAACAAATGTAACAAAACACTTGTATCCTAACCCATTAGAAATTTTAATCGAACCCCAAATATCTAAATGAACTAAAGAAACAGAACTGAACTACACTTTTTCCACTCATTATGGAAAAATAACACGAATATGTTTACTCAATTCACATGCTTCACACTCTAGAACTGAGACAGGTGAAAAGGATGGGATGACACCTTTGAGAGCCTGCAAGAATGAATGACCAAGACGGCAGTGCGTCTGATAAGGAGAGATGTTCTTTTGTGTAGTTGCACCAACAACTTCACAATTAAAATGTTATAACCCATCATGTTCATGCCCTCCACCATCTTCTTCATCTTTAGATCCTGGAAAACACATTGTACTATAACCCATCCTGTTCACACCCTCCACCATCTTCTTCTTCATATTTAGATCTTGGAAAACACAATGTGAATGATAGAAAGTCACAAAGCAATTAAGAGATTTGATGAGCTTGCTGCTAGACAGAAGACTTAAAGGGATTAGGGTTATGAAGAACGAATGATAATGAAAGGGAAGAACTTGAATGACAATACTCATTCTATATACTTTGGATTGGGTATCATCTGCCAAAGTGACAAACAAAGACGTTAACACGATATTAATAACGGAAAACGCACTGCACTCACCAATCATATGGTAGATGCTCCAGAGTCAATGACCCAAGGAGTAGGGAACTTAGGTCCTAAACAAGCCATACCTGAAGTAAAAAAATGTAGCCGAAGGCGTGGAAGCAACAACAGAAGTAGCAGGAACACAGTGATTTTGATGATTTTTCAACAACTTAGAATACTCTTCTTAAGTGTAATTGTCTCTCCAAACATACGTGGTTGTTGATTTATAGACGCAAAACTAGCCGAATGAGACACACTGCTCTCTCCAACATGAGATGTCTTATTAGCCCACACTAGCTTTCCATGGAGACCCAACATTTTTTAACTAATTCATAAGCCCACAATGAGCACACTTTGTAGGTCCACGACCTCCTCCTACTTCACCTCAACCACCTTGATTATCTTTGTCGCCACAACCACTACCTCAGTCGACCAGTAAAAGATGCTAAAGCAAAGCTATCACTGGCTTCACTTGTAGAGCCAAGAGATACACATTGGAGGCGAGCATACACTTCATTCGAAGATGGGACATCCTCACTATCCAAAAACTGTAAGATTCATATTCACGTTTCAAAAAGGATAAAAACTTAATTGCACGAAACTCCTCCTATTGCTAACATTGCTTCTCTAAATTGGTTGTAAGAGGTTGATACACATTTAGCTCCTCCATGTTGGTGTGTTAAAGTCCCTTGATATTGTTGGAACATTTTTCTCATTATGCAGGGGTTTATTTGTAAATATGCAAAATAAGGGTCTTAGATATAATTTATGTTTATTAGGAAGTTATTTGTAAATCATGGAAACCCTACATATAAAAAGGAAAATAAAGGATTGGGCTTTTACGTTTTAGAGAGCTCCAAGGTTCTCTCTCTCTCTCTCTCTCTCTCTCTCTCTCTACAATATCTCTTTCTACAATTTCTCTCTCTACAATCTCTCTAAAAATCTACATGGTATCAAAGTCATGCTGCTGTTAAGGGTGAAAGAAGACAACAAGGAGCTCAAGGAGAAGTTTTTCCATCCCAGTCACCTGCTGACGTCATTCGTACGGGTGCTGACGTCAGTCGTACGGTCGGATGGGGTCAAATCCACTTACACCTCGTGCGGCTACATGAGAGGAGTCTAATAGTGATTTTTCTAGAATTTTTTGGAATCGTTTGGTATTTTTCCTACATTTTCTAAGTTTTTCTAGAAATCAGCCCATTTATCGTCCATTTTTCAGATTTCTTCTTAATCAGGGGTTTTTTATGTGCAAAACCTATATTGTTTGGGTCGTTTTTGGATGATCTATACATTAGAAGTGATATCAGGCAGATTAGATGCATACACTTGATGATTTGGTCAAAAATAGGGGCCGATTGGGCTATTGTTTCCTCTTTTTGGGCGCTGCACATACACCATCTGTTCGATGTATAATTCTGCGACTATTTTATGATTTGTATCTCTTGTTAGTGCTGGTTTTATCCGTGATTTCATAGATTTATGGATCCCAAAGTTGTTGGACATCATCTTGAGGGACCTCTCTCCATTACTTCCACCAAGTTCAATGGGAGTAACTTTCTTTTATGGTCCCGGGTTGTCCGAATGTATGTTATTGGGAAGGGAAAAGCTTGGGTTTCTCATTGGCACTTCTAAAAGATCTTCTGCTTCACCATCCACTTATTCTGCAACGATAGGTGCGTGGGATTCTTCGAATGCTATCATGATGGGCTGGATCTTCAATTCTATGGAGCCCAGTATTACTTCTGCTTACTTCTTTTATGAGACTGCATCTGATTCTGTGGAAGTCTCTAAATGATACTTATGGAACTGCAATAAACCCCGCATCTTTCAGTTGACTACGGAACTTTACTCTCTTACCCAAAAAAAATATGTCTGCTACTGAGTATTTTGGGGCCTTGAAAGGCCGTTGGGAGGAGTTAAGCCACCTATAACCTCTGAGTGAACTCCCAGACAGTCGTAGCGCAGAAATCGTGAAGACACAGGAAGATGAAGCCAAAACTTATAAGTTCCCGGCAGGCCTGAGTAGTGAGTATGAGGCACTGTGTACTCGGTTGCTACACATTCAGTTCCTTCACTCCAGACAGCCTATTCCATCGTTCATACTAAGGAGGCCCGCAAATAGGTGATGATAACACCAATTGTCACCCAGGAGAGGACTGCTTTTACATCTACCACTATTCCATCTAAGAGTCGCAATGGTGGCTTGGACAATCGAGGGGCCTTCAGCAAAGGACAGGGTCATGGCCACGGGAGATTTCTGTGCACTTATTGTAGTCGATCTGGACACACTCGGAACAGGTGTTTTGAATTACATGGTCTTCTGATGAGATTAGAACCACATCTAATACTCTTGGTGGCCTTTCTCTTCATCCATCTCCTGCTTCAAATCAGACAGATACTGTCACCATGACTTGAGCCGATGCTCTCAATCTTCAGCGACTCCGAACTCTTTAGGCCCAGTCCACATCTTCTGCCTCCTCCTTTATTGCAACGACCACAGGTACTGCACTCCATGCCTCTTCATCTCCTATGACCTGGATTATTGATTCGGGAGCCTCAGATCATATGACCGGTGAGCATAGTTGTTTAATCCCTTCCAGTTCCATTGTTTAACATCGTCTAGTTCATCTTACTGATGGAACCTCCACACCGGTGGAATATATTGGTTCTGTCTCTTTTTCTCCCTCTCTCACCTTATCCAATGTTCTCTATGTTCCTAAATTTAGTGCACATTTGATCTCTATTAGTAATCTCACTAAAGCCTTAAACTATTGTGTGATTTTCTTTCCTTCTTATTGTCTCTCTTAGGACTTGAGTACAAGGAGGACTATTGGCGTGGGCTATGAGCGTGGTGGTCTCTACTTTTTACGTCAAGGGAGCTTTCTACTGATAGTGTTTCTGCTCCATCTTCTTCGTTTGTTTCTGCTTATAGTACTTTGGTGTCTCGAAAGGCTTCTACCGCATTGTGGCATGCATGCCTTGGTCATGTGTCTTTTCAGACGTTACGTTTTTTAGTTCTTGCATTTAATAAGTTGGATGATGTGTCTCTTCGATGTGAAGCATGTCAGTTTAGTAAACATGTTCAAACTACTTTTCCTGCTATTTCACAACGTACTAATAAAATATTTGCTTTAATACATTCTGATGTCTGGGGTCCTAGTCCAGTTATGTCTCTTGATGGTTTTTCTTATTTTGTTACTTTTATTAATGATTTTTACCGTGTTACTTGAGCATATTTGATAAAACGGCATGATGAACTTCCACACTTGTTTCGGTCATTCCATCAAATGATCAAGACACGGTATGATTGTAATATTCAAACAATTTGTTCTGATAATGGGGGTGAGTATGTATCAAAATTCTTTACGTCTTATCTTCAAGAACATGGCATTCTTCATCAGTTCACTTGTGCTTACACACCCCAACAAAATGGGGTGGCTGAGCGCAAGAATCGCCATCTTCTTGAAGTGACTCGCTCACTTTTGATTGGTATGAAGGTTCATAAGTCATACCGGTCTGCTGCTCTTTTGACATCATGCTACTTAATCAATAGTATGCCGTCACGCGTTCTAAATGGTAAAATTTTGTTTCATACACTGAAACCTGATTGTCCTCTCTTTCTTATTCCTCCTAAGGTTTTTTGTTGTATTTATTTTGTTCAGTTACTGGACCCAAAGAGAGACAAGTTTGATAACCAATCAATCAAGTGTGTATTTCTTAGCTACTCTCTTCAGAACAAAAGCTATAGGTGTTATGATCCATGTTCTAAAAAAATTAATGTTTCCATGGATGTCACCTTTTTTAAAGAATGTTCCTTCTTCTCTGTATCTAATTCGGTAGATGTTGCTGACATGCAAGTCTCTTTGCCTATGCCTTTGGTTGATGCTCCACCTGTTACTTCTGCAATGACACCTAAGCAGATACTTACCTATGTCAGTCGGAAGTCGAGAACATCACCTGTACCACTGGTAGTTTCTCCTCCTACCTCAGGTAACTCTCTAAATCTTATTTCTCCATCATCACCTATGGCATCTCACACTCGTAGTCATCATCCAACCTTACATCCTATCTCTAATTATTTGTCTTATGCCACTGTGTTTGTGTCTCCATTGTATCGTGCTTTCCTGTCTACCATTTCTTCTTCTTCTTCTATTCCTAAGTCTATTCTTGAGGCTATTGCAGTCCCTGAGTGGAAGCATGCAATGGGGCTGAAATGGTTGCGTTGGATAAGAATGGCACCTGGGACCTTATCCCCTTACCAGTGGGAAAGCATATTGTTGAACGCAAATGGGTGTACTCTATAAAGTAGCGGGCGGATGGTTCAATTAAAAAGTACAAGGCTCGCCTAGTTGCTAAGGGTTAACTCAGAACTATGGCATGGATTATACCGAGACATTCTCTCCCGTTGCTAAGTTAAATTTTGTTCGTCTGATTATATCTTTGGTGGCAAACCTCTCCTAGCCATTATTTCAACTAGATGTCAAGAATGCCTTTCTTCATGGTGATCTTACTAAAGAGGTGTAAATGGATCTTCCGCTTGGTTTTCAGCTTAAGGGGGAGACAGGGAAAGTGTATAAGCTAAAAAAGGCCCTCTATGGTCTTAAGCAATCTCCAAGAGCGTGGTTTGCACATTTTAGAACTGCAGTTCGCTCATTTTGATTCAAGCAATGTCAATCAGATCACACTATGTTTATTCATACTCGACTAGAGGGTCGCACCATCATATACTTGTGTATGTGGATGATGTTGTCATCACTAGGGATGACATGAAATTTATTGAACATACTAAGTAGATGTTGGGCAAGGAGTTTGACATTAAGGATCTGGGTCCTCTTCGATACTTCTTAGGTATTGTAGTTGCTCGTTCGTCTAAGGGCATCTTCATATCTCAAAGGAAGTATACTCTTGATTTACTGAGTGAAACTGGCAAACTTGGAGCCCATCCTGCTTCATCTCCAATGGATCAAAAGCACTCACTACATACATCTGAAGGTGATATTCTTACTGATCCGGGTATGTACCAGAGGTTGGTTGGCAAGTTGATCTATTTAACCATCACAAGACCAGACATTACTCAAGTAGTTGGCATTGTTAGCAGATTCATGCATTCTCCAAGATCATCTCATCTAGATGCAGTGTATCGCATTCTAAGATATTTGAAGTCATGTCCAAGACACGGCATTCTCTATACTAATCATGGACATGTTGATATTGTTGGGTACTCTGATGCTGACTGGGCAGGTTGCCCAACAGATAGAAAGTCTACCTCTGGCTACTGTACATTTGTTGGAGAGATCCTAGTGACTTGGAGAAGCAAAAAGCAGTCTGTAGTGTTTAGATCAAGTGCAAAAGCAGAATATCGGGCTATGGCCCACGGGGCATGTTAAATTTTGTGCTTGAGGTCCATAATGGGAGAACTTAGATTCTCTATTTCCTCTGCTAGCCCACTTTACTGTGACAATCAAGCTGCTATACACATTGCTTCTGATTCAGTTCTCCATGAGAGGACCAAGTATATTGAAGTCGATATTCACTTCATTCGGGAGAAGATTTCTTCTGGCGTGTTGAGTACATTATTTGTCAAATCAACAAAACAACTAGCAGATATCTTCACAAAGGCTCTCAGTTCACCTATGCTACAAGATGTATCTGGCAAGTTGGGTATGACCAATATTCATACACCAACTTGAGGGGGGGTGTTGGAACATTTTTCTCATGATGCAGGGGTTTATTTGTAAATATGCCAAATAGGAATCTTAGATATAATTTTATGTTTATTAGGAGATTATTTGTAAATAAGGGAAACCCTACATATAAAAAGGAAAATAAAGGATTGGGCTCTTACGTTTTAGAGAGCTCCAAGGTTTTCTATCTCTCTCTCTCTACAATCTCTCTAAAAATCTACAGATATACATTGATACACCATCCTCTGACAGCTCGAGCCTTTTAGAGGAAGTGGTTGTTTAACATGGTATCAGAGCGGAAGGTTAAGTATTCGAATCTCGGAAGAAGCAAATATGCCACCGGAATATATTCTCTCACGAGGGGCCATTTATGGTATGAGTAATGATTGTCCCTCCACTTGGGTGTGAGTTGTGTCCCTCCACCCTTGCCCAATATGTTCCCATGCAGAGTTCCACCCCGCACGTGCGGGGGAGTGTTGAAGTATTAAAGTTCCTTGATATACATTGATATGCCATCCTCTTAACGGCTCGAGTTTTCAAAGAAAGTGATTGTTTGACACTCCACATTCCTTTTGAGTTTTAAATAGTTTTCACCCAATGATTTATCTCCTTGTTAAAGCTCAAATATTTCTTTAAATAACTTATATGTCTGACATATTTTTTTTAGATGAATACATCCCTCGTAATGCATCCCACACCACCTTTGCAGTATCCAAAAACATTACATTCACACTAATGGATGGTTCCATATTATTCCACAACCACATCATAATTTGAGCATTCTCTTAGAACCATTAATCATATGTACCCGCACTCTCATCAGGCTTCCCACTAGTCAAATATGTAAATTTTTCCATGGCATTTAAAAACACTTGACTGAATTTTGACTGATGAAGATAGTTTGTTCCATTTAATTTAATAGAAGCTATGTAGACCCCTAAAAAGTCAAATGGATTTATGAATCCAGTTCCTAAATCACTCTTCATCACCATTAAAATAGGGAATTAGAACAAGTACCGCAACCTTACAAACATGAGCTGACCTTTTGCGATAAATGAATACCTTGGTATGCACACCACACTTGAAGAGAATAACCAGCCCACACGTCCACACGTTCCAACCAATCATGAGGGTCGATGATCATGAACACAAAATCCACCAAAGGCAATCAGCCCACACGTCCATACATCCCGCAGACGAGAGATGGTGATCACGAACACTTCATCCCCCTCTCACACATGGACCATTACAAAGGCCCCATGCAACAAAAAGAAAACAAACCTTAGGTTTCTTAAAAGATTTTCAGCCAAGAGAGATGGGAGACACCGAAAAATAAAAGAAGGAAAAAGAATTATACAACAGAAGGGAGAAAGATCGATTAGATCAGAACAAGGATGCTTTGATACCATGTAGATCATGGATTAAAGAAAGAAGAAGAGAAGAGAAGAAAAATGGGAAAAGCGAAAGTTGGGTGAAGAGAGGAAAAGGAGTTAAGAGTTGGGCATTCCCACTATTACCCTTTATAATAAAAAAAACCAAAAAAGTACAAAAATACCCTCACTAATAATGTTCATATTTCAAATAATTCCCAAACTAATGTCATCCAATATAAACACTAAATATAAAAGAGAAAGAAACTAAGTGGGCCGTACAATGGGACGGTCCACATCCATTAGGTGGGCCATACAGCTCATATAGTTGTATGGCCCACATCCTCATGTGTTAACAAGAACTAAATTCCAAAATGATAAATTAATAAAACTATAACAAATCTTAAATCAGTACAATCAAAATTTCTACAAAAAAAAAAAAAAAAATTAATAACCATTACCTAGGGAATGAATAATTGATGAGATATGCATTACACCTCTTATATCCCCAACTATTTTAATTTTTAATTGCAAAATTTCTCATTATGTCATATAAGAACCCCATTCTTAGATAAATACAATCAAAATTACTATAAAAAAAAAATTACAACCATTACCTACGGCATGAATAATTGATGAAGATATGCATTACACCTCTTATATCCCCAACTGTTTTAATTTATAATTGGAAATTTCTCATTATGTCATTCAAGAACCCCATTTTTAGCTTTGCATCGCCATTTCCAATCTGAGGGATTTAGCAAGATATTTAAATCAACTCTCTCTTTGGCATTCGTCTAGATAGTGTCTAGCATATGATTGCTGCTACCAATGTTTGAAATACCCCATTCTTAGATAAATACAATCAAAATTGCTAAAAAAATAAAAAAAATTAACAACCATTACCTAGGGCATGAATAATTGATGAAGATATGCATTACACCTCTTATACCTCCAACTGTTTTAATTTTAATTGGAAATTTCTCATTATGTCATACAAGAACCCCATTTTTAGCTTTGCATTACCATTTCCAAAATGAGGGATTTAGCAAGATATTTAAATCAACTCTCTCTCTTTCGCATCTGTCTAGATAGTGTCTAGCATATAATTGTTGCTACCAATCTTCAAAATATCGGTATCGCGTTACGTATCACATCCTTGGGACACAAATATGTATCGGTTATCACACAGGATATATCCTTTGCATCGGGTAATTTACGCACTTTTTGGGAAACATGGGGAAACATTTGAAAAATTGTTGAATTTTTCAATGAAACTTCAGGGATTGTGAAAAAGACCTTAATATACACTTTTAAATCATAACATCTTAAAAAAAAAAAAAAAAAAAAAAAAGTGCACATAATAGGTTTCCTTTGTATGAGAGTAGATTAGCTGTTACCCGGAAAACAGCTTAGTGGGTGTTACCCTAACCATGTGGGTGGGGCCATCTTGATGTATTTTTTATATATCTACGACATCCATCTGTTTTTCCATCTCATTTTAGGACGTGATCCCAAACCATAAGAAGATCCAAATCTCAGGTGGACCATACCATTAAAAACTTTTTGTAGGCCACAAAAGTTTTGGATCAAGCTGATAATTATCTTTTCCCTTCATCCAGATCTTCTTGACATTATCAATAGGTTGGATTGCAAATAAACATTACTACCTTATGATGGGCTCTTTGGAATTTTTAATGGTGGAGCACTCAATCACACTATTTCCAGTGGTATCGTCCACCTGAGATTTGGATCTGCATAATTTTTGGAACCCCATCCTAAAATGGGTCGGAGAAGCGGATGGACAGAGTGGGTATACAAAAGATCATCCATGTGGGCCACACGGCAAGGGTAACACCCACTAAGTTGTTCCTCGAGAAACACCTAATTCGCTCCCCTTGTATAGGTTCCTAAGTTTTGCGTTGTTTGACTGAACTAATGCAACTATATTCAAATTGAATGCATACATTTAGAGTGTACGTGATGATCATTTCATCAAACACTCCTAAATACTTCGAAATTAGTTTCAATTGACGGCTAGTTGAAGGGAAATGTCAAAAAAAATTAATATTTTAATAATTTTTAATTAAAAATGATTTTTATTTTCCAAAAATTGACAAGGACTTGTCAAATCAACATATCAGCCCTCAATATACATGCTTGATTTCATGTTTGGTGCACAACATTGCAAGCAATTTGGGAGAAAATGGGAAAATTTTGAATTTTTAAAATTGAATTTTCATGCAAAACATGAAAGAACCAATGGATTTGTAACCAATTGACACTTATTTAAAATAATTTCAACAAAAAAAAAAGAGATCAGAAATTGAAAATGCTCACCGAATCGAACATGTGGGATATGTCGGCGACTCAGCATTGCTTGTGCGTTTTGTATCGCACGGGTGGGATACAAGATATATCATGGGATATGTCAGCCGATATCGTCGATATTTAAAACATTGGTTGCTACTTGCCTTCCTGCAATCCAGCCCTCTGCCAATTTGACTGTAGCAAATCTTTAGATGTAAACATCTCTGTAAGGCCCTATTCAATTCACATATACTCTGCAATCAAGATGTAATTCATTGAAAAATTGGGTAATCCGAGTCGAAGCAACTAATGATTTTCTGCATAAGTCCTCATCAAGTCCACGAGCCAATTATGCTTGCACCTAAGTTCGATGACTCATCCTTGTTGTGTCAACTATTCCTTTTACATTATTCATATTTTAAATATCCTCTCATTCGAAGCAAAGAAAAAATCCAATAGCCTCCAACATGAAGTTGATGCAATGTGTTGCACATGAAGTCCAAAATAAATGTATCCTCTTTGCAATCAATATACTTCATGTCTTTCACATGTTTGGATGCATCAACTGACTCGTGAAACATTGTTCCCTCCACGAAATCCACTCTAAAATGAATTATAGATTTCTTCGTCAGTCCATCCACCCCTCACACATAATTTTCATATCATCTTATTGCCAAGTATTATGGTAGCTTTTTCTTCCTAAGTCCACCTCCATATTCAGATATTTATCACCAATTTCATAAGAAAAGCCTTTAATTACCAGGCCCACGTTAATTATCGCATCAATCAATAGTTGGAATTATTGCATGCATTTGGATAAATATGACCATATATATTACCCCACATCTCCGAGTGACTTCTTCACAGATGCATGAATCGTGGATTGCCTCAAACTTTAAGTTCTGAATAAGAATGGAGTTAGTATCCAAGGACTCCTCCCTTGCAATTGGGAAACTTCTGCTCCCTGCAACCCCAGCCAACCCTTCGACAAACCCCCATACGTCATGAACCAAGCAACAACATGATCTAAAATCCAGCTCTTCATGCATTCCTCTCCAAGTACTCATGTGTCTTTATCTTCACTATGACCATTACCATCCTCATCATCACCATAATCACCAGAATCTATGATGTAGTCTGCATCAAAGCCGGGCTCCATTCTTTCACCCTTGCAAGCTTCTTATCATACTCTTCTTCTTTTATCATAAATATTGCCAATTATATTAAAAGAAAGAAAAGAGAACAGCACAGATATATCAGCTATAAAGAGGCAACAAAAACACAACAATAGCAACCCCAAAACCAATATAAACCTAGCCAATCTCTATAATGAGAATAGATTATCCATTCACATCCTGTCTAGCCAACAAATCCACCTTGTAATTAGCCTCCTGATGAACAAGTGAGAATTGGGCCTCTATATTGACACGTAAATCATATGCCGCCTCAATGACTTTGGCAATCCCTGATGGCATTCTTCTTCTTTTCTTTTTCTCATCTTCGCCAATAACCATATCCCGCATCCCAATTCTTCTGTCAGCAGCCTATCACTTGCAGTAGCAAATAACCAATTCGCAACTATACCTCACCATGAGGTATGGTCGCTAGATATATGTTTCACATCTCTCTTCCTCCCAAACTCCTTTCAAAAAAGAGATACATTTTCGTTAATGTAGAACCGTAATTCCTTCCACAGAATAGCAATGTTCATAAACTCATTGATCGACTATGAACTTGGCCAAGTCAACTCAACAAACATTAAACTCCAAGTTAAGAAATTGGCAGAGTAATTCATCAACACGCCCAAATAGAAATGCCGGACTCCAACACCAGAACCCATTTTACATATCCATAGCAAATTTGAACATTGGAAGGTAATGCACAGTATGAAAAAGAATTATCTAAAATAATAGAGCCCTCACATACAGCAGCAAATAACTAGTTCTCAACTAGACCTCACCATGAAGTGATGAAGTGAACATCTAGCAATATCATGCATAGAACACCAAGACTGCTCATCTGCTCTACAAAATCAAGATGGTCTTGATTGAAGATAGCCATATCATTCAAGAGGAATTTTCGGCTTGTACAGGCTGGACCCATGGTTCAGCTATCCAGAACATTAGTCTGTTGGGCCCCGCCATTGATGGACCATGACCGAAAAGTCTCCCAATGACAATCCTAATAATTCAATTTCTCCCCTGCAAATGGAAGGTTAAGAAGATGAATACAGCAAAAGTCCAAATTCCACTAAGAAAAGGCCCAAACTTGGTAGCTAAGATCTTCGGATATGGGAGATTTTTTTAGGCATGGTGGGGAAATAGTCTGAATTACTGAACCATAGGCTCCAATCATACAAATGAAAAGCTGAGCATACTCTATGTCCTAGCATAGAGAATCATACAAGTCCTCGTAATATAAAACCATTGACAGATAAAAAGAGAAGCTCCGGTTAGAATTCTAAATCCATACCCTACTCTGACGCTCATGCATGTCTAAATGAGGGTTCTGCAAAGATATAATCAAGTATCAAACTTCTGAGGTTATTACCCAGAAGCCATATATTAACACTGTAATGCCACTTAAATTGGAATACTATCAGAGCTTGTTGAGCACGATGCTACCACCAATTTTGTAATTCATTTGTGTCAGCCTTCAGTGGAATAGTTAGTCAAGAACATGCGAGCAATCAGCACATGTGCATGCAAACATGCATTCTCACAGGCACATACATGGCCATGCACCTTCACTCACCCACCCCACACATTAGCGAGTAGACACCAGAGTTCAATGCACATATAAATTGAACTGAAGATAGATGAAGGAAGATGATACCCCAATAAAGCATCAAACCAAACATATATAGTTTGTTTATTGTCGCTTGGCACAGGTATACCCCATTCCACAGATGCGCGGGAGATAGAGAAATCTCTCAGTCCACTCTTAATCCAACCTTGAACCTGAACCGTTTTTCCAACATCAGAAACGGGTTTTTTAATGAAAAGTAGCAATTTCTAAATAAATAAAAAGATGGGACTTCAAAGTTATATTCAATTCACAGCAGAAACTAGGTGAAAATATAAGCACACCACAAAGACATTTTAATAAATTGAGAATATTTTAGTGCAGTCTTCCTGTGAAAAATGGTAAATTAAACAGAAGAACATTATCAGTGAGAAGATTTTCATGGAGCAGAACCTGTCTCTATAGGCCGGAGAATAAAGTGATAGATCCATTATTAAGAATGGGAGAAAGACAAGTCAAAAGATTATTAGCATGAGAAAATCACCAAAGACAGAGCCCATAAACTCAGCTTCGAACAAACAGTAGCAAAGGAAAATGCCAGATGGCCTTGCAAAATATCTAGCACTGAGAAGAAGGATAGATTTTTCCTAGGTCTTTCTTCGGGATGCAGAGACCAATTCGCCAGATTTTAAAGAGGAGTGGAGATGGCGATTTTTCTCTCTTACTTTCAAGGGATCTTGCCCTTTGTCATAATAAGGGGCAGATTCATGTTTATTGAAATTTTCAACCTTTAACTAGTCCTCACCTGCCATTTGACTTGGTTCCTTCTCCCAAGGATCATATCCAGTTGCATTGGAAGGTAGTAGCAGGGGAACTTGCTATGTTTTTACAAGACCCGACAGGGAAGCATGGCTTCATTATGTGGGTGATGAGGACATCAGAGCACCATTCAGGGTCTACTAGAGGAGGAAATTATCACCGGTTTCCCTCTGGATGGCCACTATGTGGGCCCGAGTGGACCGTTTTGAAGACCCCACATGCATATGATGCATCTTCGAAGACCGTACACTACAAAGATACATGTGGGTTGTATTCTTGAGGAGTCTGGACCATTAGATCGAGTGCACGCATCGATCGGGCCTTTTCACCACTTCTGATCGTGGCCCGCCTCGATCGTGGACACTTTAGGACTTGAGTGTCTTAGTTTTTATTTGACTTTATTAGGATTTAGTTTATTTGACAGTTTGAAACTTTTTCTGAGCTTTGCTTTACATTTTGTTCTAGTTTTAGGGGTATTTAAGTAATAAAAAAAAAACATTAAGTATGGTTATTTCAGTAAATTTCTGCACTTGAGACTATAAAAAAAGGAGGGGCATGTGGAGCCCTAATGCCTTATTTTGAAGAAAAAAAATTTGTGTTTTTTTCTCTTCTTCATGTGATTTGAAGAATACTCCATGTGATTTGAAACTTAGGTGTAATGTGATTCCATTCCTATTTAACGGAGGTGCGAGGCTTTCATCTATCATCTTCTCTCTTCCTTTCTATCCAAAAAGATAGTATTTTCTCAAAATTTTCATCTTGCTTCTTCCCTTCCCATCCAAATTATCTTTCTCTTCAACTTTTCATCATCCAATTTCAACCCTAAATGAACACAACTATTGAGGACCCCAAACCCTAGCCAATGACCCACACGTGTGCCCCTACGGCTACACGTGTGAGCCCCTAGGTTAACCATACGAACAGCCCCTCAATCCCTTGATTTCCCATTGCTTCCCCCATCAAAGACCCTTGATTCCCCATTCCTAAACCTACCTTAAACCCTAGATTCTCAATTTCCTATTTTCCCCAATTTCTAAAAACCCTAATTAGAAAATCCTCAATTCCCACAAGCCCTAATTTTCCAAATTTCATATTTTCCCCTTCCTAACCCTAATCCTAGAACCTAAAAGTTGGCCCCTTGAGTGTGGAACGTGCCTATGCTAAATTGGAAGTTTTATCCTTCCATCAGGCCTAGTTTTAATTGATTTATGTGATTTCTTAGCATGTGGGCATTTGATTTAGGTTAAATTAGATTTCATTTTCTGTTGTTTACTCTTAATTACGTGGTGGGTTAACATCTTTTGTAAATTTAATTACTTTATGGACTCTTTCATAATCTCCATGTTGCATGCTAACATTAAATCATGTGTCCTGCATCAGTGGGTACCCTAAGGGAATCGAACATGATCCACGCAAAAGATGAGGCACAATGGCACGGTCTTCATTTTATGTAGTCGGTGCATCCGAGTGACCATAAGCTAACATCAATGGTGAATCTTGAATGTCATTCCATAGGCTTCTAGAAGGTTGGATATTAAGTGGTATCAACATACTACAAAATTATCTAAATTCTTTCCTCCCTTGGCAAGATGACTAGCTCACATATTAAGGAATCCCACTGATCAGCTGATGCAATGGTAAATCAAGGATAGAGCTTCCTCGTATTTTTAAATGGGACAAAAAAAATCCTCTTTAATGGAGGTTTTTTCATTAAATAAAACCTACTTTCCACTCATCTAAAAGAAACCGTTTCATGCAGCCACAACAACATATGAACTTAAGAGAAAGTGTGCAGATGATGGATCAGAAAGGAACCCATTTGTTCGGCTCGTCATAAAGAAAAAAAAAATGGAAGAATTAAATTCAATTAGAGAATAAAAATTAGATAAGTGGAAATACAATATTGAATTCAATGAACAAACAAATAGACTTAGCTACGGCAAATAAGCAACCATGATCTTAACCTTCAAGGAAGCTTCTCAAAAGCTTAGTTGTATCTGATCATATGCTAACAAGTGGCTTCACTTTTATTACCAAATGATTTAGGCAAAGAGAAGTTGAAATGCATACAATTTTCATAGTGGCAAAATGTCAGAAGCTGTCAACTCCCATGACTATCTCGGAAGCTTCTATATACATCAAACTCTATTGCTGAACTATTAAACTGAGCCATTTTCGCCCAACACACTGATGGCTAAAATTTAACACTTTTTTTTCTGGGGTCCTCACTATATTCCAAATCTGTTTAAGAGGGGCAAGAAATTTTAAGCTCAAACACTATTAAGAGCTAAATATGACATGTTAAAACCTTCAAATCAATAGTAACACACTGCTACCCCAATGTAATTCGAACATTATACTACCCTATGGGCAACAAGCTCCTAGTCCAAGCAGATGATCATCCATACAAATAAGGGACCAATGAAACAATAGTCCAGAGATTAGAGAGAAACAGATCTAAAGAACGAAAGTTTTAAGGGCATTAAGAAGACTCGAAGGAAAAAGAAAGAAAAAAAAGTAGGCATTCTTACTAGACCATAGCTCTGAAGTGCACAAGGAGCTACATTGGCTTACACACTCTCTGCCCTTTGACTAGAAGACATGACCCCCTTTATATAGATAGTTGTGACAATGCATTCCCACTACTAACTGATGTGGGGCAAAATAATAGAGACTAAACTATAAGACATAACACACATTGTTGAGTTTCTATTCTCAACAGTCCCCCTCAAACTCATCATGGCGGGATAAGAGATCATCAATCGCAGGCTCGCACATTGTCTTCACATTGAGCCCTAGAGATGCATTGATTCTTCTCTTCAAATAGCGGGGCGTAACCAAACTCAACAACCATCAAGTCAAGAAACAATCAGTCACATGCGAATTCCTCTCAGTGCAATACTAAACAAAAAGTGAGTGAACTACACCTACAATGGTCGAAAGGTGGAAATGAAATGAGACAAGGGTGCAATGCAACAAGACGAGTGAGTGAACTACACTCACAACAAACAGTAAAGATCTAATAAATAAAGATAAGACCAAAAAAGAATGCTACAGTGCTTGTTGAATAGTCCATGTCAGGTTGGATCAAGTATTATGTTGAACAATTTGCATGTGTTGAGCCATACCACTAGAACACTATATGGAACAAGGAGCTCCCTGGAACCATTGGAATACACAAAAAGGACCTATCTCAATCACCCATCAACCAAAGCAATCCAAACCAGCACAGCTTCTTCTGCAGTACATAGAAAATGCTAGAGACATCTACCTACACCTATAGGGATTGTTCGAATCTAAGATTTTCACACAAGTCCAAAACCTCGAAAGACATAACCTGAAACTGGAAGGGGACATTCCTGTAAGCAATGTTCTCAAAATCGTTATCGTATCGCAAATCGTAACAGGGGTTGAATCGTATCGTAAATCGTAAGATTTTTTATAATTTTCTTTAAAATTTGAAAAAAAATGAAAAATATAAATAAATCAGAATTTTTTTTTAACTCATCTATCTTCCTTTGCCATCAATATGCACCAAGTAATACCATGTCGTGGTATTGTTAAAAGATTCTCATTCCCTTATTTTGTCTTTCATGAAATTGCCCTTAAAAAAACATACAAAGGTCCTTTAATAATTTATGATCTTGTTACCTTTCTTGGATGTAGAATCGCGGCGGAAAAGCGGCCTTTGATATTGTATATCGACAAAAAAATATATTTTGATTTCTAAACATCATTCCATCAAAACATTACAGGTAAGTCATATTTCAATTTGGTGTTTCGACCAGTTAAGAAGTAAGAAATCACAAAAAAAAACTACATGATTTAATGTTGAAGAGAATATTTATCATTTAATCTCTTAGAAAGAATAAATAAAAATAATTTATCTTTTCTAAACGATTCTTAAAGCCCCCTCCGATTTAAAAACATTAAATGAAAGGCAAGTGAAGCGTAAAATAGAAGAGAACAAGCATACTTTGAATCGTAAATCGTAGAATTCAAATTATAGAATCGTAGGATTCATATAAAAAGGGATTCAAGGTTGGGATTCAAATCGTTTTGCTTAAGATTTTACTAAAATCGTACATCGTAAATCGTAGGATTTTGACAACACTACCTGTAAACGATCATATCTTCAAAATCTATGAGATTGCTAATGAGCTTGAGATGTTAGGAGCCGCTAAAGAGGAGGTCACTATATTGCATGCAGTTCTAACGCCTTTTGACTCCAACGTTTGTCGATAACTATAACATGAATAAGCTTTCTTATTTAGAGATGAAGTTGCACACCCAATTGGTCATCTTTGAGGCCAATAACAAGACAACGGACCGTGTGTTGCTCACTTGACTAAGGGATCATCTGGCATTAAGACCAAATCCATGGGACTAAAGAAGGACAGGCAGAAGGAAAAGAAAAACCCTAACAACCCAAAGGGAGGTGTCCGTAACCCAGAGAAGAGCAAGCCAAGGAGCAATGGCAGGAAAGAAAGGACCCTGTTGGCACTGTGGGAAACTAGGCTATCTCAAGAGTGAGTGCTTTGCACTCAAGAGACAACTTGCTCGTGAGGCAAAGGGAGGAACATCAAGTACATTGTACATTGTATAAGGTGAGATTGGAGATATCTCATTCAATGGGAGAAAACGAAGACATACCGTGATTACCCATTTATGGATCACCATAAGAGGTCATTCGCGTTGGATAAACCTCAGTAAGAATGTGGCTTTGTGATCCACTCTTGTGGTTGTTGGCTTTCTCCCATTAGATAATATTTAAGATAATGCATTTTCTCATCACTGTTGTGGTATAACTGTCAGGCATTGTGCACATTGATTCCATGATGATCCAGATGCGTGGTTTGTGTAAGTTTCGTTCTCGAGGATCATGAGATTCTTGAGGGAAATTTAGGTTGTCTAGTGATGGTTTAGATCATAAGATTAAATGCACAGTGAATTAGACTGAAAAACACATGCGCGCGCTAGCGCACGAAAGCCCTAGGACTAGTGGGACATCAAACCAACCAGCCCAGCCAGCCAAAATGCAGGCGAGGGTCTTTCTATTTCTTAAGAAAGAACTGCTAGATAGAACAACGATACGGTAAAGAAAAATAGAAAATAGCTGTGACTACTAAATAGTCAGATCGAGGCACTCATCACAGAAGCAGCAAGTGCCTAGTCTAGTAGAATCATTGATGGGAGAGATCCTTCGTAGAAGCCCAATAGGCTACAAGACGTGTTCACGCCCCGGCATTGAGTTCGCTTGTTAGAAGAGCAAAAAGCGTAGTGAGACGAAAAGACTAGTGAGAAGCAAGAGAAGAAACTGTGGTTGTTGCCTTTCACCCCTAAGCTAAAATTTAAGATAATGCATTTTCTCATCACTCTTGTGGTATAACTCAGGTGTTGTGCATATTGATTCCATGATGATCCAGATGCGTGGTTTGCGTAAGTATCATTCTCTAGGATCATGAGATTCTTGAGGGAAATTTAGGCTGTCTAGTGAAGGTTTAGATCATGAGATTAAATGCATAGTGCATTAGACAACGGTGGAATGTGTTGACAATTTATGTGGCTCAATATTCTAATTAATTTGTGCATGCGACAGTGGCAATTACCACTAAAGTGCATGTAGATGCTTTATGGACTTCCATAAGAAGACATGTTTACTCCCAACCTTATCTTATGATCCTCGGTATTATTGTAATTAGATGGAGTCCTATTTGGCATGTGTACTCAAGTTTGAGTGCAATTGGGATTTTGAGCAAGTAGGAGTTTGTTAGTTGTGTGCCTTGCAAAGCCAATGTGTTGATCATAATCAATAAATTGATGATCTTGTTCATAGATCATGATAACAATAGGTTCTGTATAGAGCAGTAGAGTTGAGAGGTTTGGAAGGGAAGGGAAGAAGAAGAGAGAAGAATAGAAGAGTGGAAGAAGAACAGAGAGTTTGAGAGAAAAAGGCTTGTTGTGTCTTAGAGCACCACAAGGCCTAACACAATTACTTTTATTAGATTAGAAGAGAGCGCTTTTACATACTCCAGAGGAACACAAAAGACTATGTACTCACACACTAACGCTAATATAATATGCATACACTGGATTATCTTTCTATATTCCCCCTCAAGTTGGAGCATAAATGTCAATCATGCCCAACTTGCCAGTAATACGAAGAAAAGCATCCCTACTAATACTTGGTTAGGACATCGGCCAATTGAGCCCCAGAGGAAACAAAGGGAGTTGCAATCTCCTTGTTAGCCACTTTCGCCCGAATGAAGTGACAGTCCACCTCAATGTGCTTCGTGTGCTCATGAAACACCGGATTGCTGACAATGTGAATGGTAGCCTAATTATCATGGTGTAAAGGAAAGGGACTGGAAGGAGTATAGCCAAGTTCTTGTAAAAGGGTTCAAAGCCAAACAAGTTTACATGTTGCATGAGTCATCACCCTATACTCAGCTTCGGTGGAAGAGCGAGCAACAACAGATTGTTTCTTACTCTTCCAAGTGACGAGATTACCACCAACGAATGTACAGCATCTAGATGTAGATCATCGATCATGTAGGACTTCCTGCACACTCAGTATCGGAGTAGCCCGAAAGATGAAGATGGTCGTGTTGCTAAAAGAGCAAACCCTTACCCGGGGCAAACTTGAGATATCGAAGGATACGATACACAGCTATTCGATGCGCAATGCGAGGGAAGGGCATGAATAAGAAAAACAAATTGAATAGACAAATTAATAGGATCTAACTTACTACCTACAATACCATGTTAAGAAGACTGAAAGGAAAAAAAAGAAACATAGAAGCTTTAAATTAAAAAAGAAAGGTTGGGCCACTTTTACTAGATTAGAGCTCCTAAGAGCACAACGTGTTACAAAGATTAACACACTCCATCCTTTGACAAGAAGATTTGAGCCCCTTTATACAGATAGTAATGACAACTTGCATTACCACAACTAACTAATGTGGGACAGAACAATAAAGACAATGCCATAAGACACAAACTAGTGAATTTGTAATCTCAAGAAAAAGATAACATTCTTCTTACACTTCTTCTTTTTTTTTTGGATTTTTTTCCCTCTACACACCCAGGATATCATGGGACCCTCAAAATATACCCCCTCTTTAAAAGCTTACTTTTCCACACCTTCATGTGTGGTACTAGGGGGATTATATTTTTTAGGACAAAAATGCCCCTACCATTAAGAATAGAAAACGTTTGGGAGGTTGATCGTCATTTTACACGATTAAAGCGGTTATTCATTTTCTGTGCTCTCCGACAATCTTTCATGATTTTTTACTACTCTCCGGCAATCTTTCATGCTTTCTGACTACTCTCTCTGGCAATCTTACATGCTTTCACATGTGAAAGAGCCTCTCTCAAAAAAGATTCGTTCAGTGGTTAATGCTATGGTAGCCAATGGGTACACTTTGAGTCAAAAGATGATTGACCAGACAGTTCCCAATTGAGGCGGTTTCTGGCTCATTGGAACCCTTATTGAATTAACTTTCAACCAGCCTAACATCACTCGAATCCAAGGTGTAACAACGAAGATTTGGTCTATTTACCGAAATCACACGCCGATGACTGTGCGAGCAATGTAAGTTATGTCATCAAAGACTTTGGGCCCACTTTTCGAAGGTCGAACGGTCTCCAAATGGGATGACTTTGGTGCTATTTGAAAGCTCGTCGAATTATCTTTCCAATAAGCCCAAGATCACACCGATCCAACCTATAATGAGGGTGATATGACCGTTTTTTGTGCAACCTGGATATTGAGTCAATGAGATCTCGATATACAAATTGCAAATAAATTAAAAAAAGAATACTCACAAACAAGAACAATGGCGTAGAGAGGAAGAGAACTTTTATCGATATCAACATTTCCTGTTATAAAAGTTAAAAAAAAAAATAAAAATAAAAATAAAAAAAAAACCACACTTACAAAATATTCGAATCCCTACATCTTATTGGGCCCTACAATGGGCCTATGGGTTAGGCCCTACAGTGGGCCTACATTAGTTTTCATGGGATCTCACGATACTATAAACATTTCACGAACTATACTATTCGCGGTCCCAAATATATACTATTCACTAGCGCTAATTTTTCCAACATCCCACGAAACTCTCTCTCTCTCTCTCTCTCTCTCTCTCTCTCTGGTCTCTCTCTCTCTCTCTCTCTCTCTCTCTCTATGTGAGTGCATGTTTGGGGGTGGGGGGGGTGTACATCTGAGGCTTTTACGGAATAGGATATGTTTATAAGGAGGTGAATTGCAGTTCAGTGGAGCAACTGTTATGGAACTCCGCCACCCAACAAACTTCGATATTATGCCCTATAACACCAAAAGTTTGCCATCCTACCTTTTCCACACACCCAAATAGACCTTGTCCTTCCACTTTACCATGGCATCCAATCCAAACATCTAAATACCAAATATAACTCTAAATTATATTCAAAAGATCTGACCGTTGGATTTCCATCAGGCTTGATAAATTTGGAAATTTTACAAAATAGTAGCTCATTAATATGCTATTTACATCCCCATACCTTTTTAAATTCAATTTTCATTAAACTACCTCATTAATTAATTTATTGTCTAACAAATACCTGCCGTTAGTTTTATCTTACTTCCGTTAGTTTAAATTACGATTTTTTTGCTAAAATGACAAAATTGCCCACCAAGTGCGTCACAAGAATTACATAGATGAGTGGGTGGTGTTATTATAAAAAAATTCCTAAAAATGGAAAAGAGTTTACTCTGGACGCATTGCATTGTAGTAGAATGCGACTACCCCACCATGACGTATGTGTTTTATCTAGGACGTCCATCCATTTTTCCATATCATTTTAGGGCATGAGCCCAAAAGTGAGGCAGATCCAAATCACAGGTGGACGGCACCATAGGAAACAGTGGTGATAGAACACCCACCATTAAAACATTCCTAAGGACTACTATAATGCCTACCATAATGTTTATTTTCCATCCAACCTATTGACTAGGTCACATAGACCTGGATGAAGGAGAAAAAACAAATATCGGCTTGATACAAAACTTTTGTAGCCCACAAAGTCTTTAATGGTGGGCGTTCATCACCACTGCTTTATGTAGTGTGGTCCACCTGATATTTGGATCTGCCTCATTTTTGGGCTCATGGCCTAAAATGATCTGTAACAATTAATGGACGGCATGGATTAAACACATATATCAAGGTGAAGCTCATGCAGCACCTTATGCAATTAGGGTTAAAAGGCATTGGCATCTTTGCCAACGCGGAGGCATAGGAAGTTCTCGTAGTTGAAAATTATGTGAGGCCCACAGATGCCCATCACAAATCCACTCCATCGAGTTTTGCAAGACAATAATAGGATAAGGCACACAACTCATGTGCCACACCACACAAAACAGTGGTAACTGAAACGTCCACCATTGAAACCTTCCAAGAAATCGAAACCGTTCATAGGGTTATTACCACTCAGATAGACTGTAGGCAAAAATATCATCCTAGTATGAAACTTCTATGGCCCCACAAAGTTTCCAATGGTGGGAGTTTAATCCATGCTGTTTCGTATGGTGTGGCCCACATGAGTTTTGGATCCGCATGATTTTTAAAGTGATTTCCTAATGTCGTCTTTCGAAACTGATGAACGTAGTGGATTGGATTTGTTATAGGAATCTCTATGGGCTCCACACATCTTCCAACTACAGGAAGTCAGAAGGCATGGTAGTCCGCCTCCGTCTTTGCCGTTTACTGGATTAAGTGCGGCCCCAGCTTCACCTAACATGGTGCGGCCCTGAATGTGGGGTCCACCTTGATGTATGTGTTGGATATTCATGTCGTCCATCTGTCTTCCCGGCTCCTTTTAGGACATACCCAAAAATTAAGCAGATCCAAATCTCATATGGACAATATCACAGGAAACGGTGTTGATTGAATGCCCACCTACCATTAGAAACTTACTAGGGCCCACCGAGATGCCCACCATAATGTTTATTTTTCATCAACCCATTGATAAAGACAAACTTGGATAGGGGGAAAATAAATATCAACTTGATCCAAAACTCTTGTATCCCACAGAAAGTTTTTAATGGTAGGCATTCATCACCACTGTTTCCTGCAGTATGGTCCACCTGAGATTTGGATCTACCTCGTTTTTAGGCTTAAGCCCTAAAATGATCTGAAAAATTGGATGGACAACGTCAATTAAACATGTACACCATAGTAGGGCTTACAGTGCACCGAGCAGTAATGACCCGCTATTGGCAGGGTCAGTAGGCCACCGCAGGTATTGAACACCCATAGTTGGAAACTTTGTGGTCAGGATGATAGTTGTGACTATAGTTTATCTGAGTGGTAATAACCCAATGAAACGTTTGGATAGCCTATAAACATTATGGTCGGCTTCAGGAAGATTCCAACGGTGGATATTTTCATTCCCACTGTTTCATGTGGTGTGGCCCAGTTCCTGATCTTTAGAATCCTATCCTTTTGTGGTCTTGGAAAACTGATGAAAGGAGTGAATTTGTGACCAGAATCTCCGGGGGGCCCACATAGTTTCCAAGTGCAAGAATTTCATGTGTGCTCGGCAAAGACACCAAAAGGCAAAAGGCAAAAGGCAAAAGGCAAGCATTTCACCCGGATTGGATGTGGTGCACGGTGGACCCATCATGATGTACCTGTTTAAGCCACGCCATTCATCCATTTTTCCGGATATTTTTAGGGCATGAGCTAAAAAATGAGAGAGATCCAAATCTCAGGCGGACCACTCCATAGGAAACAGTGGTGATCGAACAACCACCAATAAAGTTTTTAAGTGGGCATCATCACCACTGTTTCCTGTGGTGGGTCCACCTAAGATTTAGATCTGCCTCATTTTTGGGCTCATGCCCTAAAATGATCTGAAAAAAATCGATGGATGGCCTGGATAAAACACATACATAATGGTGGGTCCAACGGAGCACCAACCACAGGCCACGTCCTTGCAATCAACAATAGGCATCAGAAGACTTTTTGGTGGGTATTTTTGTCATTTTCTGAAAATTTATGAGGTAAGTTATAGAAAACTAACGAAAGATACCTGTTTGAAAATAAGTCAATTAATGAGGTAGGTTAATGAAAACTTATTTTAAAAAGGTATGAGGATGTAAATATATTATTAATTAGGTATTATTTTGTAAAATTCCCTAAAAAAATCTACGGTGAAAACAAACGATCAAATGGTTAAAATCCATCTAAAACCCTTTTAAAAACATATGAAGGTTCTAGCCAGGTATTTAAGCTTGGAGCATCTAGGGGGCAAGTTCTAGCAACTGAATCCCGAGCAACAAGTGGATTCCCTTAGGGGCCGTTTGGATGAGAATAAATGGAGGTAAATTGGGGGGGGGGGGGGGGGGGGGGGGGGGGGGAATTGGGAGTAAATGGAGGTATATGGAAACTGAGGTGTGTTTGGATGATAGTAAATGGATGGAAATAAAATGAAATGGAAGTAAATGAGCCTCTAAATGAAATCCTCTCTTGGAGAGATATTTGGAAGTAAATGGGGTGAAATATGTTTTTAAGCTCCCTTGGATAGTCGCGCGAGAAAAGAAAAAAAAAATGCCGCTACGCACAAGTCCATCATACACGTAGCATACTAATGATACTTTGAAACAATCCAATTATCAGCGACATCACTATAATCACACTAATAGAATGATCCAAACCGTCCAAAGGTTGGCAAGTTGCTTGTTTGTGATCCTTAGGTTTGTGGCCCACCTGAACCTTGAAATTTCATCATTTTTGGCTAAAGTATATATTTTGAGGGGCTTATTACAATCATTCTGTTAAATATCACAAATGTGCACTAATTTAGAATAATAAAGATGATTTGAAATATCACATATGTTTCTCTGAATTTATTGAAAAATTCCAATGCATTCAAACTCCTCCCATTTACTCCCATCCAAACAAAATATTTGAATTTCAAATGCATTTCATTTACACCGATACAAACACAACTGAGTAAGCCATTTACTCCCAATTCATTTACCTCCAATTCCATTTCCCATTTACCTCCATTTACAAGCTCCCAATCAAAGCTCTTATGAAGTACATCCGGCCTTGCCTAAATCTTGACATGAGAACCCAATATCACGTGTGTTAGCCACTAATGTAGCATCAAAAGGTGTATCAAAGCCCCATATTCAAGCACCTAAAGTCCTTTTGCAATCTCGGGTCATCTAAGTTGGCGCATGATAAAATGAATCTAATCCAAGCATGATAGGTACTCTTGGTCAGGAGCCTTAGATCTCAATGAACAAATAAACATCCGTACTCGCATGTTCATGTGTGATGGGCGACAGCAACTAAATACCTAACAACAGAGATAAATCCATCATGACTCATCATTGATTCATACACAAGACCATAAAATTGATCACAAGTTGCCTTCCCCTACTGAGATGGTTATGGAGAATTTTGGGTACTAAAGGATCCAGAACATCAACTCTCCACTAGCCCATCTGGGCCATTACATCCATTGCATTCCTTCCTCAAAGGCAAAAAGAAATTTCAAGAAAAACCCTTATAACCCGTTAATTTTTCCAAGTTTCTTATTGCAATTAATATAAAGCATATAATAAAGTGGGTCACTAATGACCTTGTTCCATTCACCAAAAGAGGTCATGTATGACCAAGTTCCAATCATTAAAACAACAAAATGAATCAAATTGGCTTGAAAGGGCCCACATAACAAATAACAAATCCCACTACCTCGAAGAAGAAATTCCTTTCCTTTGACTGGAGGTCAAAATTCCCCCAAAATCGAACTTCAGGTGGGACAAATCTTAGAGCTCAAAGTGGAGGGCCTTTCCTTCCCCATCTTCATGGCTATGGAGGTTGCTTCAATCATCCATCCCTCTCCAACTCCCAACAAGTGTTGATGTTCCCCCGATGGTCTTGGATCTCTCTTCCGAATGGTTGTTCAGATCAAGAATCGATGATTCAATGCTAGGCTAACCTCCAACGGTACAACAACCCAGTGTGGTCTTCTCATACCCTCCTTCAGCTCTTGAAGATCAATTGGTATCCCTTCAAAACTAGTGAAAAATTTGTCTATCATCACCCCTCTAGTGCATCTATCTCTACAAATCCTAAATCAAAATGGTGGGGAACCTTCACCTTAGGAGCTGGCAAATCCATGGGTATGGTCAAGTTACAAGAAACAGAAGCTCGGGTAACTCAAGTAGCGGTGGAGGAGCCTCCTCAGGGGATTAGCAGGGACATCTCATGATCCTCATCTCTGCTAGTGAAAAAGAAGATTGAAAAAATGGCTAAATCTCTTGGTTTAACATAAAGAAGAAGAAGAGAATAATTTCATAATCATTTTTAGCATAATGGAAGCTAAGAAACTGGAATGTAAAGGAATGGAAATCTGCAAAAGCTCTACAAAGAAGCCAAAGGGTCTTTGAGAACTTAAAAATCTCCAGTCATCTATAAATTACGATGCAAATGCAATGTCGAGCGGTCAGAAAGGGACAGGTTGTCATTGGCTATTGTTCCAATAATGAATTTGACTTTCCTGGAAAATTAGAGGCATGGGTAGTGCTAATAAATGAACAATGATCAAGGAAATCACACGCAAATACATGGCAAATGTCCTCCTCATTTTCCTAAATGAGGAAAGACTTTCTCTCCGGCTTATATCATAAACCTCTAAGGCAACAAAACATCATCCATTATCCGGAGGGAATTTAGCTATCTAGAACACCTTAAAGCATAAAGAAGCCGTGGTTATTGCCCAATGGTTGCTTTCATTCCTGTACAAATATACCTAGAAAAATACAAAGATTAGGTATCAGAGCTATCTACAAGCCAAATTCTCTGGGATAGATCAACTTCCAGTGACGAAGTGGGCAGCATCTTTGGGAGATGGAATGTGTTTTGGTGCATCAAAGAAGACTTCAACACCATCCATTTCTCTCACAAAAGAAGAGGATGTTCCACAATCATGGCCTGTGTGCACAGCTTCACTGACTTTGTTAACTGGTGGAGATGATCAACCTACCTCTATAGGGAGTGGAATTTACCTAGTTGAACAGCAATAGTAAGAGCTAATTACATTGAATTTTAATTTGACAACTATTGCGAAGATCTTTTCCTGAAAGCAAATGTCAAGGCCCTTCCACAGCCATCTTCAAGGCACCATCCCATCTGTTTGTCATCCGCTCTTAAGAGCTGGGGCCCTACTCCACTTAATTTGAACATATATGGCTTGAACACCCACTACAAACGGAGCTTCCTTTAGTCCTAAAATGGCGAGAGAGAACCAAGGTGGCATGAGGATGATGCCCCAGCAGATAATAAAAGAGATGAACGTAAGTTTGGTGCAGGGGCCAACTAAGCTACAAACTAAAATATTTCAAACAAGAGTAGTGATGCATGAAAGGGCAATAAGATGATCACTATGAACTTCGTATGTTAGAAGGTAATTATGAAATTGTCAAAGTTGGGATACATTTCCAAGAGTGAAAAAAATCCAACTTGCCGACACCTTTGAACTTGTTCCTTTGAAGAAAAATACTCGGGGAACGTATGGTGCAATGTCCCTCCCATGAACCATTTCCTTACGAAATTTGGAAGTCCACGGACACATCATCAAAAACCATGATGACAAGAAGAATATTACAAAACATGAAGTATGAAAAAAGGTTCAAAATGATTTGATGCCTACGACCAAAGAGCAAAGCAAATGCAAAACCTTAGGAAGTGACTTCTGGACTCAAAGGGGAAAGCTGCTAAAGAAAGTGACACTATCCACAATTATAAATGCAGAGAACCCACCATTGGATTTTTAGTAAATTCAAAAATGGAAAGATTGAGAAAATTACAGATGAATTGACCAAAGAATTCAAAAGGGAATCAAAATGTGAAACAACAGTTGATCCAAACGTTGGGATGAAAGAAAAGGTGAGTGATAGTTAGACCATGATATCATCGAATTCTACAGAGATTGTTGCTATTAAGGTGAGTGATTGAGTCACGATGATATAGTCGAATTCTACAAAGATTGTTGAAGTGGAGATGAATGCATGGCTATTGTCATGATGATCAAGGCTCACATACCATAAACTTGCCGAGGTGAGAAAGGTGATGCAATGATAACAAGAATTTGATTAAGGGCAACGAAGGAGCCAAGATAGACAATCCTACCATTAAAATTAGTCAATCCACTACCACGGGAGAAGCGGACATAACTTAGAGAACAATAAAGAAGCAAAGGATAAGCGTCGTGTATTGGTGTTAGTGTGTGTTAGTGTGTTAAGTGACACTTTTAGCTCTTTTATTGTAAGTGCATGTGCACCTTTTCCTCCTCCTGCAGTGTACTATATAGTTTATTCTAATAAAGCTTTGTGTGTGAAAGCATGTTGTTCTAACACAACATTCCCCCAAACTCTCGTCTTCTCTCTCACTTCACACACCTCTTCTCCTTATCTCAATCACCAAATCATCTTCTACTTGGTATCGAAGCCAAGATTAGGCCATTCTGCACCAGGAAAGTTGAAAGGCAACACATGAGCTTGCTGACGTCAACGTTGTATGGACACATAAACCCCGTTTGAGCTGAAAGTTTAGAGGTTTGATAGATCTTGATTTTAGAAGATTTGTCATGATTTTTTAACAAGTTTTGGGACCTTTGTTGGTGGTGTTTTGGCCAAAATGAAAAGATTTGAAAATCAGGCCTCTAATCAGATTTTCTTCGATTTTTCTCAAATCAATAAGTTTTTCTCCAGATTCTTTCCTCGAGGTGGATCGAAATCTTCCTCCCAAGCTATTGCCAGAGGAGTTTTGAGCTAGT
This sequence comes from Liriodendron chinense, assembly GCA_003013855.2. NCBI lineage: Eukaryota > Viridiplantae > Streptophyta > Magnoliopsida > Magnoliales > Magnoliaceae > Liriodendron > Liriodendron chinense. Next base: position 3,088,979 of record ML058463.1, on the reverse strand, counting down.
AATGCTTTTCGAGTGGATTTTAAACCAAAATAGACCTGCGGCCTACCGTTTTTTGGGTTCCTTGTGTCAGATCTGACAGATTTTGTGATATTTTTGGAAGATTGCTGGTTGCTTTTCATTCCCTTGAAGGATTGAGCGAACCCCACCCTTCTTATGGAAGACAAAGGACCCTCTTCTCTTGGTATGGGTTCTCTTGAATCCAACCCCCTTCAAATCACCTTCATAAAGTTGAATGGTAACAACTACCTCCAATGGACGCAATCTGTCAAAGTGTTCTTGGAGGCCTGTGAGAAATTATCGTATATTTTGTATGATTATCCAAGCTCTACAGATGTCTCCTACAAGTCTTGGACAAAGGAGAACTATCAAGTAATTGCATGGCTGTTGAATAGTATGGACTCATCGGTTAACCACTTGGTGATGTTTTTATCCTCTGCTAAAGGCATTTGGGATACACTTCATGATATATTCTCCGAGTCTCAAAATTTCTCTTGGGTATTTTAGCTTATTCAAGACATTGGCCTATTCCAACAAGACTCAAGATCATTAAAAGAGTAGTATTCAACACTTCGAGGCATGTGGGGTGAGCTGGATCTATATTAGCCTCTTCCTTCCAAATGCAAAGACGATCGTGAACATACACGTAAGCAGTCATATGATACTTGCATCATGCAGTTCATAGCCGTGTTGAACTCAGATTATCTCCATGTTCGGGATCAGGTTGTTGTACAGGATCCTCTTCCCTCGTTGACGACATTTTATGCCATGTGCCAGCACACTACGGTCTCCACTCGTCCTTCACCTTCATTTGTATCACCCGAGAGTTTGGCACACTTTGTTGCAAATCATTCTTCTCTTCTTTCTGGCTTTCGGGCAACCTCCTTGAGTTCGGGACTCACTTTTAGTTATGGTGGTCGTGGTAGCGGTCGCAAGGGAGATCGTAGTAGAGGCGGTAATAATTTTCATGGTCGTGGTGGACATGGATGAGGACGTGACGATTCTCGCATTTGTTCGCATTGCGGTGGAACCAATCACATTATTGATTATTGCTAGCAGCTCCATGATCGTCCTACGTGTGCAGCCGCCTTTGTTACTGCCACTGCTGGTCCTGAGGGACAGCCTTCCACAGCCATCTTTGTTGCAGTTGAGCAACCTTCTTTAGGGGAGTCTCTTATTATTTCTCGAGCTGCATATGATGCCCTGATGCAACTTCATATTCGTAATGTTCCTGAGCCTTCTCACGCAGCTTCGGCCCAGTCAGGTACTGCTCTTCTTGCATCTTCCTCTCCTACCTCCTGGGTCACAGACTCTAGAGCTTCCTCCCACGTGATTGGTAAGTCACAACTCTTCTCCTCTTATTCCCCTTCCTCTCACTCTCAGTATGTCACTGTCGCAGATAGAACCCAAACACCCATTTCTGGAATTGGTTCCATCTCTCTTTCCCCTTCCTTGCCATTGTCCTCAATCTTTCATGTGCCTTGTTTTTCATTAAACTTATTGTCAGTTAGCTCTCTTACTAAATCGTTGAATTGTTTCATTACCTTCTTTCCTTCTCATTGTCTTTTTCAGGACTTACAAACAAAGAAAGTGATTGGTGGGGGTCATGAGCAAGGAGGCGTTCATCTTCTCAATGATACATCCTGCTATTGCTTCAAGTACACTTTCTCTTTATCGAGACTCCATGACACGGTGGCACTGTCGTTTAGGCCATCTTTCCTTAGCTTGATTGAGACTTTAGTTTCCCTCCTTATCTGTTGTTAGACCCTTACGTTGTGATATTTGTGAATTATCTAAACATCATCGTACTACATTCCCTTTAAGTACTTCCGGGAGGAAACCTCACCCTTTTGAACCGGTTCAGTCGGATGTCTAGAGGCCGGCCCCAATTACCTCCACTTTTGGATTTAAATATTTTGTCACCTTCATTTATGATTATTCTCGCATGACTTGGGTTTATCTTTTGAAATCTAAGAGTGAAGTGTTTGATGTGTTTAAAGTGTTTTATCGTGAAGTGTGCACTTAGTTTCGATGTTCAATCAAAACCCTCCATTCTGATAATGGGGGGGAGTATATGTCCAGTACTTTTGTGTCCTTCTTGTAGGAAAATGGTATTTTGTCTCGAACATCATGTGTTTGCACACCTCAACAAAATAGTATTGCAGAACGAAAGAACCATTATCTTCTGAAGTTGCTCGTCCCCTTCTCCTTGGTATGCATCTACCTAAACATTTTTTGGGTGATGCTCTTCTAACTGCTACATATTAATCGTACTCCCACTCGTATCTTGTCATATAAATCTTTGTTAACTGTGTTGTATCCTCATGACAATCATTTACCCTTACCTCCTAAAGTTTTTAGTTATACATGCTTTGTTCAAATTTTGAAAGGTAGTAATGATAAACTTAGCCCTCGGGTAGCTAAATGTGTCTTCTTAGGGTACACTCAGAGTTAGAAAGGGTATAAGTGTTATGACCCCTCGACTCGCAAAAAATATATCTCTACCAATGTAACCTTTTTTTAGGATGTTCCATTTTTCTCGACTCATAGTCGATCCCTCTGTGATCCTGTTGCAAGTCGAGGGGGAGCACAATGCTTCTCCTCTTCCTCTTGTCACTAGTGATTGTTGATCTCTGAATTGTGCATATTCTAACCCCAATTCATCACACATTATGCATGGTTTTCATAGTTTAAAGACTAATCTAATGCATAGTTTTGTGGTTGTAGGAATGAGAGAGAGACTTCGTCATTATGATGCTTAAGAGGCCCTTCTTACATGCCTTGAAGATCAAAGAAATAAAGGACAAGAGATGGAGGAAAAATGCAATGAAATGGAGGAAGAAAAAATGAAGAAATATCACATTTTTCATGCCGGCCAGCCAAACCCTCCAGAAACAGGAAATTCTCTGGACTAGTTTTATGAAGGCCGACCTGTGGTCCGCCTATGTGTTTTTTAGACTCCAAATTCCTGTGGATTTTGTGCAACCTCCGGCCGGCCGGCCAGGCGTCCTGATTGCATTAGGAGACTTCTAATTCCGGTTTTTGCTGCGCAAGTGCGGTACTTCTTCGCAATTTCTCGGACCTAAGCTATAAAAGGACACCTCCACTCTCTTCTTAGGGCATCTAGCAACGTGGGGAGCAAAGGATTCAAGACCTAGGAGGCTTCCTAGCCTCCTACAACTAGTTTTCTTCTTCTAGTTCTAGTTCTAATTGGTTTTTATACTTTTCATTAGCTAGCCTCTTAGCTAGAGCTAAGAGGTGAAACTTATAGTTTTCTTAGATGCTTTAATTCGTTCTTAAGGTTTCAAGTTTGAGTTTAATGTTGAACAATGGCTTTGCTTAAGTTTGAATGAAGTTCTAAATAGTTTTTCTTAATCTTATGATGACTCATGGATGTTTGGAAGAATTGTCTTAGTTTCTTAATTGTTTTGCAAGTTCTAGACCTATACACTCCAAGGAATCGGATTCAAGACGCTCTAAACTTGGATCTTCATGTGGGAACTTCAAACCAAAGTTTTATCTTCTCTAGAAAAGTCTGAAATATGTATTGTTTGTTTATGTGATTTGAATCAAGTTCAAACCATGATATTAGTCAAGCTTTGTGACAGGGTTTGATGATTCTTATGGTTGTGATCTTAATCTATTGGAACTAGGATTGGCCTATGCAATTGAGTGTGCCCAAGTGCTAACTTGAGTTGAGGAAATCATGCTGATGAACAACACATATGACAGATTGTTTTGTTAATATAGCCGCTCCATATTCCGGCTAAATAGGATTTGATTTCTATTCTAGTTGAGTAATGGAGAAACCTATACGAATTATACATCAAGGAAAGCTATAAGTGGATCCTTGATGCTCTAGTTATCCTTTTATTCTCAGATTTTCCTATTTTATGATTAATCTTTAAAGACTATTTTCCTAAAACTTCCTAGATTATAGTTATTAGAATAGTTCGAATTGTTTACCTCCTTGTGGATCGACCTCGGTCTTACCGAGATTATTACTACATCGCAGCCTTGCACTTGAGGCGAGCGAACAGTGATCATGGGGAGACTCTTCTCTCCCCTACTCCTGATTTTGTTGGTGATTTACGTGACCCTAAGCCTCTGCGAGTGTATCATCGTCGAGATAAATCTTCACACGCTCAGTTGTTCACCCTTTCGCTCACTTTGGATGTTGGTTCAGGTGATTCTCCTACCTCACGTCTAGATCTTCCCATTGCCTTGCGCAAAGGGTCACGATCATGTACTCAACATCCTATTAGCAACTTCGTTTCATATGATCATCTCTCACCATCATTTCAGTCATTTGTAGCTTCCATTTCATCACAAGCTATTCATCGATCTCTCTCACATGCTATTCAAAAGTCCTAACAGGACGAAGGCGATGATGGAAGAAATGCCTGCTCTTGAGAAGAATCATACATGGGAGCTAGTCCCTCTTCCTCCAGGGCACAAACTTGATGGATGTCGATGGGTGTACACAATCAAGTTCCTTCCATATGGCTCCATTGATCGTTACAAAGCCCGGCTTGTTGCTAGGAGATACATGCAGACTCATGGCGTGGATTAATTCGAGCCATTCTCACCGGTGGCTAAGCTTAACTCTATTCGAGTGGTGATCTCCTTGGTCGTCAATTTATCCTGGCCCTTGTTCCAACTTGATATCAAGAATGCATTTCATCATGGGGGTCTTGCAGAGGAGGTCTACATGCATCAACCTCCTGGATTTGTCACTTCCCGCCATCCTACTCTCGTATGTCGTTTGAAGAAGGCCCTTTATGGACTCAAATAGTCCCTGGGTGCTTGGTTCAACAAACTTAGTCGAGCTCTCATGGAGTTTGGCTTTGTTCGTAGCCATACCAATCATTCCCTCTTTATATGTCGTCGATCGACAGGCATCATGATTCTTATTGTGTATGTCAATAATATTGTTTTGTCAGGCAGTGATATGGTTGGAATGGGGGACGTCAAAGAATTTTTGAAGAACAAGTTTGAGATCAAGGACCTTGGTCCTTTTCGCTACTTCCTAGGAATTGAGGTTGCTCGCTCCAAAATCGGGGTGGTCTTGTCCCAATGCAAATATGCTCTTGACTTTCTCACTAAGACTAGCATGTTAGGTTGAAAACCTGCTACCACTCCGATGGATACTTCGTAAAAGCTTCAGCCAGATGATGGTACTCTCCTCTCTGATCCTGGAATGTACCGTTGCCTTGTAGGTCGGCTCATCTACTTGACTATTACTCGCCCAAATCTCTCTTTTGTGGTTGGCGTTATTAGCCAATTCATGCAAGCTCCCCGTTCCTTACATCTCACAGTTGTCTGCCGCACTCTCCGGTATCTTAAATCGACCCCGGGCCTTGGCCTCTGCTTTCAGTCTCATGGACATCTTCATCCTTTGGGTTATTCTGATGCCGATTGTGTGGGTAGTATTTATGATGTCGATCCACGTCCAACCTTTGTACCTTCCTAGGTGGCAATCTTATCACATGGAAAAGCAAGAAGCAACTGGTTATTGCTCGACCCTCGGCTGAAGTAGAATATCGTGCCTAGAGCTCACTGCAATTTGTGAGCTCGTGTGGTTTCACACCCTTCTTGTCGAACTTGGCTGTGCTCCTTCAAGTCTTATTCCTCTGCATTGCAACAACCAGGCGGCCATACATATTGCTCGTAACCCTGTTTTCCATGAGCGCACCAAGCATATTGAAGTGGACTGTCACTTCTTCTTTTTTTGTTAGTCATGCAACGCACCCACCTTGTTAGTTGGGCAACACACCCACACGGTTAGTCACACGATGCACCCACCCACCAGTGGGGTTAGTGCGTCTCCTTAGCACTTGAACCTGAGACCAACTGTTAAAACACCTAGGCGTCTTCTAGCTGGGCTCGCAGGCGAGACCACTTGTATAAAGTCGACTGTCACTTTATACAGGAGAAAGTTTCCTCTAAGGAAATCATCACTCCTTTTGTTCGCTCTAGGGATCAACTTACTGATGTCCTTACAAAGTCTCTAAGTCGAGAAGGTATTCATCATGTTCGTGACAAGTTGGGCATGATCAACATCTATGCTCCAACTTGAGGGGAAGTATTGATGTTAGTGTGTTAAGTGACTCTTTTAGCTCTTTTATTGTAAGTGCATGTGCACCTTTTCTTCTTATCCTACAGTGTACTATATGTTTAATTCTAATAAAGCTTTGTGTGTGAGGGCATGTTGCTCTAACACATCATTCCCCCAAACTCTCTTCTTCTCTCTCACTTCTCACCTTTCTTCTCCTTATCCCAATCACCAAATCATCTTCTACTTCATGATCTATAGTGACATGCCATGCAAGTCCGCAATCCAAAATATAGGTCTTCACCATCAGTCGCCCCCAAAACAGAAGATGCACCACAAAGGTGGATCTTGGCATTTTATCAATGTCGACAACAGAGTCGAGGATGAGTTCATTCCATCTTGGTGGGAAATGATGCAAGATCTTCCACTTATCCAATAGAGGACCACAGAGTGGTAGCGTTGTTGGTCAATTGATGATTGAGCCATCAGCTTACCAATCAGTCCAAATCAAGCCCATCCTTGAGTCCTTAATAACAATTAAATCGACCAGATTGAAGATCTGAACCACATAATGATACAAATTAGTCCAATGAAAGATCAGGACCATGTCAACAGTCCTGATGAATACTTTGGACCAGATCAATAGTAAGATTGGCTGCAGTGTCCACAGGTTCGCACAATTTATTATTTGATTAGTTTGTTAGAGTTAGAGTTGGTCATATGAATCATGACTTGTTGAACAACTTTTCGTATTCTCATTGCTTATTTTGTAGCCTACTTTTTTGGTACCAAACAAATAACATGTCAATTTAAAAGCCCATTGAGTTGGCTTTTTAAACAGCCCAAGATTATGCAATCTTGACTGCGTTCGAGTGACTTGTGGCCATGGAAAGCATGTATAGTTGTCATGGAATTCAGGATATTTTATCGTTTTCCATATTTTATTGAAAAGTATGGTTAGGATTAGTAGCAGAGGGTCATGATTCTATTAGGTTTCTTTTGCTTCAAGGAGAAGTATATAACATGTAAAGACAAGATATGGAATAGTTAATGAGAACTTGATTGAGTAAACTTCTTTCTTCTCCTTCCTCTTGTTCTTCTTTTTCTCATTACAATTTTCAGCATGTGTTGCTTTACTTCTTGTCTAGTTGATTAAGACTAATAGGCTATTGGATGGTTCTCGACATCCCTATTAAATCCCTCTAGTGCAACGCTAAATCTTGGGTGGGAGTTCAGCTCTTGATTAGATTATTTAAGCTCTTAAAATACTTCCCTTGTCTCATATTACCCTAGACCATCCTAAGTCACATGATGGGGTGCTTCTTTTTTTCTTTTTTTTTGCGGCAGGGGGAGGAACATTACACACAATAGGGTGTGATCCTCCATTTCCACCAATGGGCCATCAAATTGGATCTAGCAAATGGTTACATAGCAAATGATGCGTAGAAAAATGAAAATAATAATAATTTGCTCCCCACAGACGCGAATTCGAGTCCCCTCCTTGGGATTACCCAATGCATGTGGTTTGCGGGTGATTACATGCATCCACAGGGATTAGTCTCGCCCCAAAATGGAGCAGGGACACCCTGACGTCATCAAAAAAAAAAATTAATAATAATAATAGTAGTACAATAGAGGAAAAAGAGATTCACACATTCCACACGTACAAATCCACAGAAAATGCAAAGTTCATAAAAATGAAAAGTAGGCTTAACGTCTACAGCTAACATAATATATGCAGTAGCATTACCGTTAAGATGAAGCGCACCAGGGGTGTGCATGACATCCAAGCCTCCTACCATGAAAATGGGACGCCCCAAAAATTATGCCCATCCAAACATCAGGTGGCAGCCACTTTCATGAAGTTTAAGCCCAAATGAAGGGGCCAAAAAGTAGGGAAACAAACAAAAACCAACTGAAAGGAGTGCAGTTTTATATAAGATTATTCTTATCCACTAAAGACCCAAGCAATGAAACATAAAATGCTGAAAGTACAAGATGTTATCCCAAAAAACAGGTGTGTCTGTGTATGTGCGTGTGCAGGAAGGTCTCACCTCATTCAAGCGAAAAGAAGGCTGTACAAATTCTGGATTGTGTGTTAAATACTCTTCCAATGATTTTTGATACTTTGATAAGCCAAAGAAGTAGTTATCCTCCTTCCGTGGAACACAGGGCTTCAAGTGCATGGGGCAACAATTATTTTCAAGCAAGTCTTTCTCATCCTACATGTACTTTCCTGAATTAATGACAGAAAATATATGGAAACCCAACATACATAAAATAACCTAAAACAAAGGCTGCACAGGAAAAAAAAAGATGGCATTATTGTTTGATGAGGATGTCTCCTGAAAGAGAGAATCCAAGTGACGGACCACCGTGAAGCCACAGCACTATCAAAAGCAATGAGCATCAAATGGAGGTGGTCATAGCATAAACCAGCAATGTGCATGTAAAATTCCATGGATCAGCTAGCAGATTATGGAGTCAAAATAGGAAGGCGAATACAATGTTAGTATGGACCCCATATGCTTATCAATAATCATGGCTCTAATTTAGAAAATTGTTAATGGACAGTGATGGTCTCACTTTTGGCTGTATGTGGCCCACTTTCCATGAGCATTGTGGTTTCTACTGTTTCATATTAGCATTGACTAAGATGGTGCATTAGAATAAACTTTTAAGTTCATGGGCTTCGTTTTGTACTTTCAGTGTATTATGAAAGCCCTAACAATAAAATATGAGAGCTACGGGCGCCATAGCCTATTTCTCTCTCTTTCTTTTGCTTCTCATATTTTCTCTCCCACTCAGTCCTACTCAAGAGCACGTTATCAGCGTGGTAAAAGATCGAGTACCTTATTTTTTTTCCCTTTCTTTCTCGTTCTCTCCATTTTCTTCCTCTTTTGTTTCTCTAAGATGAAATAATGAATTGGGGGCTGATTTAGAATCATCTTTATTCTTTGTTCAACCACCGTATGGTGGGTTGTATAGCTGTTTCTCATGGGTGTACTTGAGGCCCATTTCCGTATACAACCCAATCGTGATGATTCAAAGTGAGTCATTGTGCATCTATGACCAGTTTTGAAGATCCAAGTGTGCGTGTGGAAGTCACGAATGAATGTGAACCATTTTTCATATTTGTTACCAATCAGTTCATAAGTGTGTGGCTGTGATCGTTGATATATGCTCTCTTGAAGCAAGTGTTGGCTAAGTTTAATTTCAAGTTCTTTCCCCTGTGTTTGTTTTCTTCTTTCTTAAATATGTATGCCAAGAATGACGCTAAAAATAGTCTTTTGTCTCCATTTGAGTCGATGAATCTTCAAATTACATACACCAAACTTGACAGTGCAAATTATTTTCAATGGGCCATATAGTAGTGCTACTTGTAGGAAAAGGAAAATTAAAGTATCCAACATCTCCTAAGCTTGTTTAAAGTTCAAGAGATTATGAAGATTTGGTAGAGAATCTTAAAAAAAAACAGATTGGTTAGAGAAGATGCTCATATTAGAGCCCTATTATGGAATAGCATGGAACCGCATAGTAATGGCAATGTTATCTTCTTCAAAACAGCAAAAAAAGTTTGATAAAATTTGAAAGCAATGTGTTCAGGTCAAAAGAATTTAACTCGCATATACGAGTTACTTAAAACATTTTTGCGCTTTAGCAAGGAGATGGGAGTGCAAACGAATATTATTCAGGGTTACAGGGTATAAGGGAAGAATTGAACGTATATCAACCCCTGTTGATTGATTATTAGACCATGGGATGGCAACGAGAGGAATTTTGTGTTACCAAATTACTCTGGCCTTCATCGTGAGTTCAAAACTATACGAGCTCATATTCTTGGAGGTAGTGAAATTCAATCTGCTACATAGGCATTTTACCCATGTTCGGCATGCAGATAGAGTTCATCTACATCTGATCATTTAGCATTTATTTCTTCATTTGATAAGGGAGATCAATGAAATCATGGAAGCCGTGGTCATGAGAGACAATTTGGTGGTAGAGATTCAAGAGGACGTTGTTTTGGAGGCAAGAATACTTGGGGAGACTGTGGTACAAATTTTGGTACCAATTGTTGTGGTGATCGTGGTGATCTCATTGTGATCTTTTTAACCACACTATTAATGCATGATGGGACTTAATTAACAGGTTAGCTTGGGCGAATAGGTTCAATTTTCTTATGATAGTTTAGAGGGTTATGTCTCCAAGCCCATCTCAACCCATTCTGAATCAAGTACAGCAGGTAATACAGTTACATTGTCTGATGATGAGTATGCCAAAATTGCTGAAGGATTGTTCCATGCATCCTCTTCCATTGCTACTCTTGTTTAATCAGGTATGAAATGTCTTGCTTCCTCTGAAAGTGTTCTTTGGGTAATTGATTTTGGAGCTTTAGACCATATGACTGGTAAGCAATGTGTTTTGTCTCAATTAGATAAGTCTACTCCTATTTCCTCTGTAAAGTTAGCTAACAGCATTACAACCATGTGTCCGTGTTGGGTACTGCTTATCCTATTCCGTCTCTTCCATTGTCATCGGTGTCACGTATTCCTAAATTTTCTTTGAGTTTGTTGTCAGTAAGTTAACCAAATCCTTAAACTGTATGTTAAATTTTATCCTTACTATTGTGGATTTCAGGATCTAAAGACGGGGAGGATGATTGGTGGAGGACGCGAGTGACAGTCCTTTTCTCTTCAGTACATTTTGATGTTTTGGGTCCAATTCGTGCTACTAGTTTATTTGATTTCAAGTACTTTATTATCTTTGTGGATGATCATTCTCGCATGACTTCGTTACATTTAATGAAAAATTGCTTTGAAGTGTTTTCTTGCTTTAAGGAATTCTATATGGAAATGCAAAACACAATTCAACGTCAATGTGTGCATTCTATGTTCTGACAATGCTAGAAAATTTGTATCTTATGAATATAGTTCATCTGTTTCATCCTATGTCATTTTTTCATTAATCCTCATATGCACACACTCCAAAACAAATAGTGTAGCCGAACATACAAATCGACATTTACTTGAGATTGTTAGGGAGTTGTTATTAAATTTGAAAATCTCACTGCTGATCCATTTGTGATACGTGAGTGGGATAAAAATCCGGATAAAACCCCTTCTTAACTTTGGCGAAAAAGGGGGGGCAAAATTGTCCGAAGCTTTGTTATTTTAGTTAGGTTCAAGTCTGACGAGAATAATATTCTACGACTAGCAACTCATTGATTTTCAAACCGATCCATTTACTATCTATTATTTGATTTACTAATCCTTTATATTGGGATGAGTGAAAAGTCAAATGTTTTGCTAATTCCTCGTGGGGGGATGAATCAATATAATTTTGAATCAGAGCTCTGGATCTTTGTTCACCTCTCGTAGTAATAATATCTCGGGGTTTGCAGCGATAACTTGGGATATCTACTATACGACCATTAACTAAAATATGTCTATGGTTAACTAATTGCCTGGCTTCAGGAATGGTCGAAGCCATACCCCATCGAAAAAGGATGTTATCCAAACGCATCTCAAGTAGTTGTAGTAAAACCTGACCTGTTGACCCTTTGGCTTTTCCAGCGATACGAACATATCTAAGTAATTGTCGCTCTGTCAGACCATAATGAAAATGCAATTTTTGTTTTTCTTCTAGACGAATACGATATTGAGATCTTTTCCCGGAACGTGATTGGTTTCTAAGATCACTTCCAGGTCTAGGTCTTTTACTAGTTAGTCCCGGTAAAGCCCCCAGACGGCGTATTTTTTTGAAACGAGGCAGTAATGCAGTCGTAACTACATGGCATTTGATAAAGTCATTGGTTGTGTATGTTTTTTTACATCAGTTAAATCATGTTTTTTACAAGCTTGAACCAAAGGCCATCAAGTATAGCTTTCTTAGATACTCATGCATCCAACGAGCATACAAATGCTATAATCCAGTCTCCTATAAATGTAATGTATCAATTAATGCCAAATTCTTTGAGCATACTCCTTATTTTTCTGAAGGCGGTAAGTACTTGCAGTTTGGAGAGATTTCAGCTACTCTTTTCATTGTTTCAAACAAAAAACCTTTAATGGATGAAATGCTTCTATAAAGTTTAGCTTCGCCCTTGTAAGTATACTCCAGATGTTCAAAGCATGGTAATAAAGTTCATATAATTGTGGCTCCCACCAAGCCTTCTGCTTTCTTCGAAGATCATTGCCCTCCTGAACCTCCGTCGTTAGTGTCTAATGAAGGCAATTTAACCATATTTACCCATCACTCTTCACAAGGGTATACATTCTTACACTTAATATCATATTTCTCAGTTTGTTTCCTTTGTTGGTTTATCTCCTTCAGAGAATTTGCTTTGTCCTAATCGTCTATGTATGTTCCTCATTCTTTCCAAGAAGCTCTCAATCATGATGGATGAAAACAAACTATGAAGAAGCAACTGATGCGGACATCAGTGGTGCACCCTTTAGAGTATACCAGAGGAGGTGACGTTGCAGATCGAGCGTTGGAGCAGACGAGCTGATGTGGATGGACGTCGAGCCCATTGGACCCATTTTCTGACGCGTTACGAGTATGCGAGCTGCAGGATCACGCAAGAGCATCATGACCGCTGGACCGTGGAGCGGATTTACTTTTAGGCGCTTTTCTATTTATTTTCTTGTTTCTAGGCGTTTTAGTGTCGTTGTTTAGTTTAGGCGTTTTTATGTTATTTTTTTGTTTTCAGGTACTTTAATGCACTTTTTATTTTCGTAGCTTATATATACTTTGTGAGAAACCCTAATTGGTGATTATTGAATGAATAAAAAAATGAGTGCTTCTTCCTCTTTCTTCTAAGAGACTAAGGTTTCAGGATTGGCTCTTGGAGTGTTGAGGATTCCACCCGGAGTTCTTGTTTCCTCTTCTTTTATTCTTCAAGGTGCGAGGAAATGTAAGATTCTTTTAATTCATAATCCGTGTTTCATGTCAACCCATTATTTTTCGACATCCTTCGTCCTTTTTCTGAATTAAAAGGACGATTGAAGAGGATGCTTAGCCATGAGAACCGGATCCAAACTTGACTATGGACTAATCTATGCTAGATCTGGGTATCCTCATATCCTTAGATCCTCCCTATTTTACGGTTTTACGTGGTTTTTATGCTAAGGGGCATGATCCTGGACGGACGGATCTCATCTCTGTGTTGAGATTTGTTAATTTCCCCTGATTGAAAGTACTTAGTTTCGTAATTTTATTATTTGAATATCTTCCAACTGAATATACATGCATCTAGGGTTAGGTCATCGCATGCCCCTACATCAGCAACACTCTCTATTATAATCAAACTTGGCCCCTAGTTGAATTACCTATTAAAACATGTGCAATTTAGTGTCAATGGGTGTATACAATGAAATACCACCCCGTGGTTCAGCTAATCATTTAAAAGCTTGATTGGTTGCTAAATTGTACTCTTAGACTTATGAGTCGACTATTCAGAGACATTCTCCTAAGGCAAAGCTTAACCCTATGCAGGCTGTTGTTTTCATTGTTGCATACTTGGATTAGCCCTATACCAGCTTGATTTGAAAAATGTGTTTCTTAATGAGGATCTTACTAAAGAAGTCTATATGGAGCAACTGTCTGGCTTTGTTGCTCGAGGGAAAGTCAAATAAACTTGCAATCTTATAAAATCAATTTATAGTCCAAAACAATCTCCAAGAGCTTGGTTCAACAAAATTTAGTAAAGTGATGTTTGAATATGGGATGAAACATAGTCAGGCTGGCCAATTTGTCTTCGTGAACTGAAGTGAGGCATGTGTTATTGTGTTGGTCATTTATGTGGATTATATCATTGTCACCAGTGGTAACAGTACAAGTATTAATAAGCTGAAGAGATTTTTACAACAACACTTCCATATAGAGGACATGGGTCATCTTAGATATTTCTTAGGTACTGAGGTAACAAGATCTAAGGTGGTAATTTGCCGCGATGAAAATATGTGATGGATTTATTGGGCGAAACAAGCCTTCTTAAATTATTAAATTCCTCTCAAGTTTATCTAAGATAGTATAAGAACATGTGCTCTTGAATCTCATTTGATTTAAACCTTCATACAACAAACATATTTGGAACATCATTTATGTGAAAACCCACTTGTAATTTTTACATTAATACACGACCCATCAAATAAATGGGTCAAGTCTTGGGTCCTTCTCTACCTAGAACCAAACTATTAAATAAATGGGATGGCTTTTTTTTCTTTACTTATACCTAACACAAACCTAAACTAAATTTTAATGGATTGGGTACTGCATCCAAAACATTTTAACATGTTTGCTTAATTATACCTTCCATAAATACAGTAAAAGTATCAGGAACGATGCTATCTTAAATGCCACCTTGCCTGGCCAAAATAAAACTTCAAAGAGAATACAAAGGTCAGTTTCATGGATGCAAGCATGATGTGAAATACTTAAATCGGTGACCTCATTCACTGATTTCAATTTCACTAGTCCAATACACATCCATCAAGAAACATTTACAAAAGAACTTCAATAATTATATTTATGCATGCTTTTCCTGGAGGAAGTTGTAACGGAAAGCATATCATAACAAAAGATTAACAAGTCAGTTTAATTCTCATATCCAAACGCAAAATTCTACCTTGTACTCCTCACAGTTAACACAATAAAGCCCCTCATAGTCAGCACGGTAAATGTCACCACTGCTAAAAACTCTGGAATAGAATTCCTTCACAAGCGCCTCGTGACATGGATCGGTTGTGCGAATGAACTTGTCGTAAGCTATGTCTAGCTGAAATCAGCGGGCAAGGTAAAAGAGATCCGTTATCCTACCATTATATTGGAAGCAGCAGAAGACAAGTATACATGAACCTAAGCTAATTCCACCATATATATCAAGAGATAGCCATCATAACTCATTAAAGAACGGAAGTGGTGACAGCACTCACTCTAACAGAAAAACACCCATCCTTTCTACTTTCGGGTATGTAATTGTATAACCAAAAGTAGAACAGATGGGTGTCTTCAGCATTTAGAATGGGTAGAAGTGGCTCCTAAGATAAAAATCTTATGATATGGAGAATACCTCTTTCCAGAGTATCCTGTAAGCTTGTGAAATGATGTCGCAATGCTCACTCGGTCTGCGACCATGAGCGGCAGCAGCAGTGGCAATTTTCTCCCCATGCTCATCAGTGCCTGTAATGAATATAACTGTCCTCCCCAACAGCCTCTGACATAAGAAAGTGGCATTGAAAATATCAAAATTCAATCTGCATTTCTAACTTGAGGGTGTGACCGCAGAAAATCTGAATGATTCCATTGCCACTGCAGCCATCTGAATTACTCTACCCATACCATGTATCAAGAAGTTGAACAACTCTGGATTGAAAGCAAATCGATACGAGATCAAGGAATACACCTAAAGCTGCATTGAGAAGTTCAAACAACCCTAGATGAAGAAATCACTGGATTGCAAGGAGTTCTGTGCATGAGCTTGTCGTTTTTTCTCATTTAATTCCTCATTTCATCCTGGCTATAATATATGAAATAACTTTGGATTGGAAGCAAATGCATGCAAAAATATAGTGGCCAAAAACTTCATTTTACAATTTCTAATATGGATGTTTAAAACAGAGACATCTCACCATTTCAAATCCTGTGGTGAGTTACTTGATCATACATGACTGATGATTTTTTGTTTCTTGTTCTAATCAACAAAATGACTGAAGAATCTCTGAAGCCATGATTGTCAGTACATTCATCTATACTACTATATATAACATGAGTGGCTTATGGACGATTTTATCGACGCAATATGCCTTCGGAGATTATTGACCTTCAGGTTTTAAACGGACATTGGAAGGGATTTCCAACATAGAGAAGGCTAATTAGGTAATTTGGATGCTTTGCACCATTTAGAGGGGGCATCTCTGCATTGCAAGAACCTGAATGCACGAAGCCTCAGCCCCTCACCCTTTCACTCCTCTCTCTTTGCGTATAGCCCGCACCCTTTCCCTCACGATCACTTGAACTCTTGATGTTATCTCTCTCCCGTTCACTCTTTGCCTTCCTCTCTCCATGTGCGCTGAACGTGCCATACCCACTAGCTTTAATAACCCATTTAATACCATTCTCTCTTTGCCTTCCTCCCTCCATGTGTGTTGAACGTGCCACACCCACTAGCTTTAATAACCCATTTAATCCCAAATATAATTACACACCATATGCATGTAAGATGCTTTCAGATATGACAGTCAAATCATTGATCTGGGCCACCCAACATGTCTGGCCTGCTCTTCATGGTACACCGTACCAAAGGACAAACGAAGAGATAATCCTAACCATCTGATTACTGACCTGAAATCTTTTTTTTTTTTTTTTGAAAGGTGAGAACACACACACACTCTTACACCCCCCCCAACACACACACACACACACACGGGTTGTTGAACCCATGACCTCAAAGTGGAAACACGCAGTGTTTACCACTGAGCCATGAGTGGAGACCCTCATGGCCTGAAATCCAGATCAATTATGACAAGAATACCATCTGATTATTTGTTTCTACACTATCAGTAGTCCATCAACCCAAATGCCTGCCTCCAATTTCTTTTAGATCACACCTTGTGAAACCCCACTTATAACACCTCTTGTGTTGTCTCCAATATCCTTCCACCTGTCCCACATTTCCTATCACCACATCCCTACAGGAGAGCTCCTTCCTTATTTTGTAAATCCCTCTTTTTTTATGTTTGAGTCTATCCCTGATCCTTAGGTTCCAACTGCATTATTAAGCCCTTAGCCTATTTGGTTTTGGCTCTCTTTCCCTCTCAGTTCCCTTCTGAACCTCCTCAACCTTCAACGGGTGAGCTCCAGACAGTATCTAGCAATGTTAACTCATATTTTTCTTCCTACGTAAATATGGTTTCGAACATTGTTCGAAGTATCCCCGATATTATCAAAATATCCCTGATATGACTCTATCTCCAGCTCGGCGATACCGATAACACTGGCAGCGATATCGATAACACCAGTAGCATTGAAAATTCCAGGCATTGGCGATGTATCACTAAGTATCACCAATGTATCGATATCGCTAATGTATCACCAATATTTTCGACTATGTAAATTCTAGGTGTCGCTTGTATCAATACCTTTGTTGTATCGCTAATATTTTGGACTATGAAAATTCCAGGTGTCGCTTGTATTGCCAGTATATCCACGATATTTCGATAATATTGCCAATGTATCGATATCACCAAAAATTTGTTTATTAAAAAAATTCCATTTCAATTTTTTTTATGGGCACATGGTTGCCTTCGCCGATCAAATTATCAACACTATTATTATTAATGCAACATGAGCAATGTCAAGACCACATTCTTTCATTTCCTTTCTAGTTGTCGACAATTTCTCAGCGAAATATCATGCATTGTCGATATTCTGAAATACTGATGGATAGAAGATTGGATGGTTGGATAGATGGTTGGATGGATAGATGGGATTAATGGGATGGTTGGATTGATTTCTTACAACAACAAATGCTTTTAAGCACCCCCTTTATGTATGTATTCTTTTTGTATTTTTAATTCCTAAATATGCAAATATGTGTATTTTAACATCTCCTAAAGTTTCACTGAAAAATTCCACCATTTTTCCCATGTTTCCCCGCATTTCTAGTTATCAACGATATTATCGGCGATATCAATATTGTTTTAGCATCCCTGGCCAGCGAAACTTGTAGCTATACCGATACTTCGAACACTGGCTTTGTAGGAGATGGAGGGTACAACTAAGATGAAAATCCCCTCTCTGAGTTTTAGGATTTGTGAAAGCCCCATTTCACGCACTATTGTCCTCAACATCCTAAGCAAAGATCTCGAGCTCACTCATGGGAGTCTTCATAGTTGCACACACAAGAGCCAAAGATGAAAAGATGAAAAAGAAGTTAAAAATGAAGTTCCTATCCTCAACTTATGCCCATGACCTCCATCGAAGATGTCACAATCTAAGTAAAGGGAACAAAATGATAAATGATTACACCGAGAAGTTCCATAAATTGACATCACGGGCAGGGTTTCATAAGTATAAAGATCAAAAGATATCAACATATCTTAATAATCTTAACCTAGACATAAAAAAAAAAAAAAAAAAAGAAAGGCTTCCGAGGATGCATTTAAGATGTCCAATGTATACATACTTGCATTAAAAGCTAGGGAGATAATTAATTAGGGCCTTGGGAGATGATTTGGTGCCCCCACGAAGGTCGTCTTCAACAATGGGACAACACGCAAAATTTCCACATAAGGCAACCACAGGGCCTTCCATAGGTTAAGGAACGATGGGCCAACATCTAGCAACAAAGCCAAACCCAACCCGGGAAGATGTAATTATGAATGAGGGGCTAATACACCCAAGACGGGGCAAAACAGCACTCCTTTCACGTACTTTTAAGTGCGGCAAACTGAGACATTAACATCAATCCATAAATTTGACTGAGGAAGGAGAATATGTTGAAGACAACCCTAACCCCATGCAAATGAAAGTCGGAGATGACAAAAAATATGAAGGCTCCAATTCTTTCACTTTGAGACTTAATTAAGTCTTCGAAATGGAAAGTGACGCCTCAAATATTGGCATTTGCAAGGTGTTAAGTTAGGAAGGAAAGCCTATCGCTTGCTGTAGCGAGAAGCTTAATGATGCATAAAAGAACCAGTCCATGCATGTTATCATGTTCTATGTAGTAGTCCAAGCACTATGACATTGGAGGCATTGCTTGATTCACCGGAAATTCATTATGTATTCAGACCATGAGGTGTAAAGATATCTCAACTCCCAAAAGAAGATGAGTGCTCACCATGCAAAGTTTATGGCTTTTCTACAAGAATATACTTTCCTTTTGTCTCACAAAGCTGGAAGTCGGAATAAAGCAGTAGATACTTTGAGTGGGAGGGTAGTTTTACTAAGAACACTAGTCATGCGAGGGCATTAAAAGAACAATATAAGGACTCCATTTTTTGTAAAGTGCTCGATAAACATGTGGATGGCCAAGATCCAAAGTATGAATTCATCTCACATGATGGATATTTATTTAAAGGTTCTCACTGATGCATTTCTAAAGGATCGTTGAGGCAGAAGATCTTATTTAAGCTATGCGAAGGAGGACAGGGTGGACCCTGTAGAAGAGATAAAACATTGGTGTAGGAAAATTTTTCACTAGCCTCATACGCACCGTGATATTGAACGGTTCATAGCATGATATTGTCGATGCCAAATCTCTAAAGGTCATGTGAAAAACATTGGCATGTATACACTGCTTCGTTCCAGTCACCATGGGTGGACATTTCTATGGACTTCATTTTGGGTCCTCCTGAGATTCAAAAAGGTGCATATTCGATTTCCAGTATGATGGACCATTTTTCAAAGATGAACCACTTCATTCCATGCAAAAGGACAATGGACGCAATGCATATCGCCAAGATATTCTTCACAAAAATTGTGCTACTTCATCAAGTACCTAAAAAAAATAAACGCTTCAAAATTGTGCTACTTCTGGAGCACTTTATGGTTCTATTGCATATAATCCTCAAACAGACAGCCAAACCAAGGTAGTCCAACAAGAGCTTTGATAACATCTTGAGGAGTATCGTAGGCGATAACATATCTTAGTGGAATTTTATTTTTTTTTTTTAACGATGAGAAATTGTATTAAGAAAAAGACCAAAGCCAGAATATACAAAAACCAAAAACTATACAACAGCCCAAACAACCCCTTATAGCTCAGCCCAACTATCTGGAAACCGAACTATCACCTTCAAGGCCACTGCCCATACTAAAACATGCCATTTTGCTCTCTTGAACACATCCCCTACTCGCCCCTCAAGATTCCTAACAACTTTAGTATTCCTTTCCCTCTAAAGGAACAAATACCTGCCGACATCGCTAGCCGCCAAACTTTTCGACCTGTCTTCAAGTGCATACCTTCATGCCATGCAAGGAAAAACTCGCCAATGGAACTTGGGGAAACCCACAACACTTCAAAAAGGCTGAAAAACTCTTGCCATAACTGCCTCGCAAAAGCACAGTGTATAAAGAGATGATCCACCGACTCCTCGTCTTGAAAGCACATAACACAAGCATTAGAAAGAATCATCTTCCTTTTCCTAATATTTGTTGAGCTTCCATTTTATACATTTTCTAGCCCATTACATCACATTACATGCATAGTTTACATGCTTAAAAGACCCATCTAATGCTTGTTTTATGTATGTAGGAATGAAAGAGAGAAGTCACGAATTTGTTGTTAAAAGGGTCCCTTGGAACCACATTGAAGACATTGAAAAGAAGCCCTGAAGAATCACGTCAGAAAGACCTGGATCGGCCAGAGGAAAGAAGAGTTTAGCATGCATATCAGAAGGCCGCCGGGCACCCGGCCAAACCATATCCGGGCGCCTGAAATTGGATGATAATATGCTGAAGAAACTGGACAATTCTGGACCTGACCGGGCGCCCGACCACAATTTGGTCGGGCGCCCGATATTCAAAAGAGATTTAACCAGAAAGTTACTGACCGAATTGAAGCACGGTCGGGCGCCCAACCAGCGTCCGACTGCGATACAAGTGCGGAAGTTTTTACGCAATCCGAGGCGGTTCGTGGTTTTTCCTATAAAAGGACACCTTGGCATCCTTGCTAAGGCATCCTAGAAGAGTTTTAAGTTCGTGGGGTGCAAGGGGGATCATCGTGGAGCGATCGCAACTCCTCCACTTAGGGTTTTTTTTTCTAGTTTTTCATGTTTTTGTTTAGTTTTTCTTTGAATTCTAGTTGAAGCATGATAATGCTCGGCTAGAACCTCTTAGCTAAGGCTAAGAGGTGAAACTTGTGAGTAGTTATCATGTTGGATTCGTTCTAATTCAAGTACTTTACTTTGAAGTTGATTTTTAAGTTCTAGTTTGAATAAAAGTGATATTTTTGGATGTTTTATGAGAGTTCATGTGCTTCGGACATGAGTTCCTTGTGATTCTCTGAGATTGTCATGTTTGGATTGATTATATTCGAATTGTAGTAACCCTAGAGCGTACCATAGTCCATTGGCATGGTCGTTACTTCGAAGGCTACATATTCGACTTCTATGGGCTTAATTAGAACTAGAACCTTATTCTTCAACTTGAGTAGAGATTGTTTGTGTTTGAATGTCATATCTTCCAACTAGAAGAGAGAAAGAACTTCAATTCTAGTTGTGTTATACTTGGATGAATGAATTCACACGAGGGCTATCACAAGTGGATCCTCGAAAGCCTTAGTCCCCCTTTAATTACAAATTTTTACAATTATTATTTTAAGTTAGTTCATAAACTTGAATCCCTTACTTCATTGAGTTTGAAGTTGCTGGAACAACTTGAATTGCTTTACCTTATTCCCTGTGGATCGACCTCGGTCTTACCGAGAATTATTACTACATCGCAGCCTTGCACTTGAGGCGAGCGACCAATATTATCAATTGTAAGAACCTTGTTACCCCCTACTAGCCATGCAAAAGCCACCACCTTTGAAGGCGCTCCATACCACCAAACAAAAGTCGATGGACTTATCCCACTTCTCGAATCACCCCCCTCCAAAGACTTATAGAAGGATCTAACCGAAAAAATTTCGGATTTCTCTTTCAGCGACACCACATAATCCGATTCTGACAACACCGGCCTCACCTGAGCAAGGGTCAGCAAATTAACTAACTCCTCCACCTCTTCGTCGACTAAATTCCTTCTGCATTGCGGTGCCCAGATCACCACTTCACCTAAGATTGAAAAACAACTAGTCACCACAATCCACTCCCCTGAAGCCAGCCTAGCTAATCTTGGGAAAACCTCCCCCAATTTTTTATCCCCTACCCAAATATCATCCCAAAACTTGATATCTGTGGATTAGCTTTTGATAAATAATAATTAATAACTTGCTTGAACATGCTTATACTTGAAAACATGAATCATTTGTTGGGCATTTTTATATTTTTTGCTTTTTTCTTACTAATTATCATATTTTTCTTAATTTTAAATTAAAAAAAAAGAAGTATAACATAGCTTACGCTACACGCTACAGAGGATTGAACGCTACGCAACACGCTACCGCTATTTAAAACACTGACTATGAGCAAGCTCAATAGTCTTCTGGTCTTAAACTAGAGATCACTTCCCCCTTCAACAACTACCGTAAAGAAACAACAAAATTTTCATAAAAGAGAATATCATTCAGCTATCTTATTCCATAGGCCTAAGCCTTATTTATAATGAGTCCTTACAATCTGCGATAAAATCTATGGAATCTAAAAATAGAATTCCTAGCTAACCAAGATCTGAAAAATAGGAAACTACATAAATAAGAAACAAGAATGCACTTAAATAAGAAAGTACTTCAATAAGAAAAATCTAACATTACTTCTTACCTAATATAAAGATATGAAAGAAAAGGAAATTCCTAATGTAGAAGTTTGAAAGGAAAGTAAAGATATTTCCTGATGTAGAGAGTTGAAAGAAAAGGAACGTAGGGATTTTTCCTAATGTAGATATTTGAAAGAAAATGAAAGTAGGCATAGGCTAAAAAGTAGAAGTTGGCATTTTCTTGAGCACACATGCAGAGTGTTCACACGTGGGATGCAAGGCGATTGCATCACATTGTGGATGGAGCACACAGCCTGGAAAGTACACAGAGTGAATGATCCTTACCATCCAATTGGTGAATATTAAATGGATGGGTAAAATTAAAATCATAGCCTATCTAAATCCACATGACAAAATCAGATGATTAATATCGTCTCATCAATTCAGTTGACCTCCATCCATAGAGCGGCCTGCCATTTTGATAGTCCAGATTTACATGCATGTACACATTTTTAAAATGACAAGGAACCATCAGCCCAATCTCGCCAGAGATTATTGGTTTACAGAGTGTTAGTAAATAGAAGCCAGGAGAGATCAGAATACCCACAAAGCTCATCTTCTATACAGCTTGAATCCAGCAATTATCATAGAATGCTCAGGCAGAAAGGTTGTACATTACCATTCAGGTTTCAGTTTGAGGTCGATTGGATGCCTGTAAATGGTTTAAGTTGATTTACAGGTATAAATCATTTACAGCCAGTCATGTTTGGCTTTAAGATGTAGATGATTTATAGGTAAATGACTGTTTGTGTTTGGATAGCCTATAAATTGTTTTAGTCCTGTAAATGGAGAGCCAATCTTTCCATTTATAGCCATTAGCCTGTAAATGAAATCCAAACTTTTTCCCTGTAAATGAGATGGGGGTAAATGTTGTAAATCATTGAGCAACTTTAAATGATTTAAAGGTAAAAAAGGTCATCCAAATTCACCCATTTACAGGCATCCAAACGAACCCTTTGTGCAGGAGGGGCCAATGAAGCCCATGATTCAGTGATCCAAACAATCAATATTAGGTACACATTGTGGATGGCCCATGTACAAAACAATGCTCCGGGTTAGAAGAGGCATGTGTAGCCCTTAAGTACGTGGCCAAAGATAGATGGTTAAGAAACAGTATTCAGCAAGAATCCACATTCAACCAACAGAAGGACAAAAACTCCCAGCAAAGGAACTTCCAATCTTTGGGATTTTTGGCTCGTGGGGCATCCACTGTGATGGGCCACCGATTGAAAAATGGAGATTGGACTGTAGAATCCTTGTGCCCAAGGATGGTACACAAATGTATGGGATGAAGAAGAGAATCCAAAAGGCACCTGAAAGCGGGCGATGGCATCAGCAGCGATGGTGGTGTAGGCGCTTCCCATGTGGGGAGGGGCATTTACGTAATAAAGAGGGGTTGTGAGTACGAAAGGATCGGTTTTGATGATGGAATTCTCTTCTGCTCCTCTGTGGAGATGGCTTGTGCAGCTGAAATGGCGGAACAACGATGAAGAAGAGGTTGGTTTACGGCGGAGATGGAGAGAGATGGATAGGTGTTTGGTTTTGGAGTTGAGGGAAGAGAGGTTGGGAAGGGACCAAAGGCCGTTATGTGAGGACGATATCAGTGCTCTTCCCACCATTTTTACTGCCTACTCTACCTTCCTTCCGTTCCCTTCCCTTTCCTTTTCAGCCGCCCTTCGTCTATCCATTATCCTGTTCAAGAATCAAAACCGTAAGAAGGGGGAAGCGGATTAGCTGGTGCACCGCACACCAGCGAGCTCGCTGGTGTATTGACGTCACCAATTTCTGCGGGCCCCCACCATGAGGTTCGTGGTAAATCCAAACTGTCCGTCCATTTGGTGACATCGTTATAAGGGCTTGACCCAAAAATAGGACAGATCCAATCATCAAATAGACCACACTGCAGAATGCAGTGGGAGATTGAACGTCGACCATTGAAACCTTCCTGGAGGTCACGGAAGTTTTGGATCATATTTGTTTTTACCCTTCATCTAGGTCTATGTGACCTTATGAACCGTTTGGATGGCAAATAAACATCATGGTGGGCCCTAGAAATGTTTTAACGGTGAAAATCATTCTCCTCACTGCCTTTTTTGGTGTGGTCCACTTGAGATTTGGATATATCTCATTTGTTGTATCCTGCCCTAAAATGACCTTGTAAACTGGATGGACGGTGTAGATATGTGAAATACATTATCTTGGGGCCCACATGATGTTGATTTTATTTTAACAGGTGGTATGAACACGGAGCTTTGAGGACTGACACAGTTATCTGCAGGACACGTGCTCACACCAACAAATTAGCTGGTGTAGGGTACACCAGGCAATCCGCTTCCTAAGAAAGGTAAGGGCGATTCCCGAGAACATAAATTGAAAACGCTAATAACTGGGCACAAGTGATAAGGGTGGTGTGGTCCAGCTTACATTTGAATCAGCTTAATTTTTCGGACCACGTCTTAAAATGGGGCTTGGAAAAAAAAGATGCAGGCACGTTGATATATAACACATTATCAAGGTGGGCCCCATGGTAAGGGTAACATTCGCGACAAGAATCAGGCCTGTACACCATTGAGTTGGACCCTTGTTGAAGGAGGGAGCGGATTAGCTGTTACACCATGTGGGGCCCACCTTGATAAACTTGTAGCATTCCTACACCGTCTTTCCATTTTCCAATATTAGATTTTGGAGGAGGGAGTGGATTAACTGCCCCCTTACCATGTGGCGCTCAGCTTGATGAACTTGTTGCATATCTACGTCGTCCACCCGTTTCCCAAATCAGATCTAAATCTCAAGTAAACTGTACCATTGGAAAAGGTAGTTGAGCAATTTAGATCTTTTTATGAGTCACAAAAGTTTTGGATCAAGTTAATTTTATTTTTTTAGAGTTTACTGAGACTTTTCTTAGAAGAGCTTGTTGGATCAAGCTGATATTTGTCATTTCCCTTTTCATCTAGTTATAGTTAATCATGTCAACGGGTTGGATGGCAAATAAACTTTATAGATCTACTTGCAATGGGACCTTAAAAGTTTTTAATGGTGGGTGTTCGGTGATCATTGTTTCCTGTAGTGTGGTCCACCTGGGATTTGGATCTGCTTAAAATTTGAGACCATGTTCTGGAATGGCCTTGGAAATGGATGGACGGCGTGGATATACAACCCATCATCAAGGAGGCCCCGCAATAAGGGTAAACACCCACTACGGTGTTGCCAAGTAACACCTAATCCATTGACGGGAGGGATTTTAGTGTGATAGCCCCAACGTCTGCCCCATACAACAAAACAAACAATTTCTCATTGGGCTTATCTTTTCTAGCCCCAAGATGAGATAATAGCAAATTTTCGATCGAAAACACCCCTCTAACCACATGTTGCTGCATACGCCGATGCTTGCAATGGATGCTTTCAAAGCTCTTTTCGAAAGAAGAGTGTGGCCCACTAAAATAATGATCGATCCCATCCCTTAGTTGTTCTGATTCGTTCACATTAATCGGACAGTTGTGAACCCACGGAGAAGTTTTTTTTTAATTTTATGTTGAAGCTTTGTGTGGCCTACAATTGTGTCAACATTATTCCTTAATTTTGAACTCTTTTCTCTGGTGTGGTCCACTCGTAATGAGTTTTGCCCTGAAACTTTGTTAGTGGACGTCAAAGTAAAACCCTTTTGATATGAACGGGTTGGATTTGCTTTACGATGATCCGCGAGGGGGGGGGGAGCACACGGGATCACATATTGTTTCAAAAGGTGGGGTCATTGGCGCAAAAGTACTTCTTATCTATTTCTTCTTTTCACCTTCGTACCTCAAAAGTTGAAGAAGTTGTTTTCGATAGGAGTTTCTGGGTCCCACGAAGCTAATAATTCTGATCCGTTCATCGGATTCTTCTCATTGTAGGACATTGGTGGACTTTCACTTGAAACTATTTCCTCTGGTATGGTTCTGCCCCTGATGTCTTCTTCTCCAAATCTTCATGTCATCAAGTTATTTTCCCGAGCTAATGGTCGAAGTGGATTTTAATGGAGATGGAAGGTGGCCCCTACAATAACGGTCCAAAAATCGAAAAGCTATAGGTAGACCAATAAGGCGTCAATTAAGTTATTGTCGAAGTTATTTTTTAGAAAGAAGGAACCACTACCCTCGAAGGTGGTTACGACTGTTTGTGCCACCTCTGTGGGACCCACTTTCGAAAGTGAATGTTAATGTGAGGAGAGTCCGAGGGAGTTTGGATATCACCTGGGAAGGTGGATCCTCCCCTAGCACTGTGGATAGCACCTGCTTGAGGCACTACAACAAATATGTGACATAACGGCGGTTTATAATGGCGGAAAATAATTTACGCCGCTATAAGTTAACTTTCTGCGGCGGTTAACATAAATCATCATTCTATGTCAATATACAGCGAAATATATATCAATATCCACCGCTAAAAAATACTTTCGCGCTCCCGCCATCCTTCCCACCATATTTTGCGTCGTCATTTACAGACAGAAAAACTAATCCGCCGCAATAAACAAAGTAATTTCTCCACTATAATGCTAATTATCTATGACGACGAAGTATTAATTATGTCGTTATATATGTCAAAATCCGAGTAAATTCATTTCTGCCCACCAAAATTAATTAATATATAGGGGCAGATATATCCGCAGCTATATTAATCTATAGCAGTGAACGTTATATTATACTGCTATAAATATTCTCACCTAACTTTATTCAACCTGCCACTCTGAACTGATCTATAGTGACGGATTATTGGTACTCCACAATGGGTTAAATGGTCCCATAATAATATCCAACGATTGAATTAAGTTAACAATAAACATTTAATGGTTAGATTAAGGTAATATAGAAATCTAGTAGTTGAATTTTATCGATATTGAAAACTAATCGTTAGATTAATTGGTACATATTCAAATTGAATTTAACGGTTGCATTAAGCTGGTATGAAAATTTAACGACTGGATTAAGCTAATATGAAAATTTAATAGTCGAATTAGGCTGATAATCAATCAAATATTGAAATCTAGCGGTTAGATTAAACTGATATTGAAATATAATAGTTGGATTAAACCTATTTTAAAATACAACGGTTGGATTAAACCCAGTTTGAAATATAACAGCTGGATTAAGTCGATATTGAAATCAAATAAATTTTAATTAAGCATATGTTGAAACATAACTAATGAATTTAGTTAATATTGAAATATAGCGTTTGGATTAAACATATATTGAAATATACAGGTATTGTATCCGTCATAGTAAGTGAAATGGTCGAATTAGGCCCACATTAATATCCAACGGTTGAATTTAGCTGATATTGAAATCTAATAACTGGATATAACCGATATAAGTTAGACTAAAGAAATATCATATTGAAATCCAACAGTTAGATTAAGCTGTTATATAAAGACCACATTCATTCATTTCCTTTCTAGTTGTCGACAATTTCTCGGTGAAATATCATGTGTTGTCGATATTCTGAAATACTAATGGATAGAAGATTGGATGGTTGGAAAGATAGTTAAATGGATAGATGGTATTAATGGGATGGTTGGATTGATTTCTTACAACAACAAATGCTTTTAAGCCCCCCCTTTATGTATGTATTCTTTTTAGATTTTTAATTCCTAAGTATGCAAATATGTGTATTTTAACATCTCTTAAAGTTTCACAGAAAAATTCCACCATTTTTCCCATGTTTCCCCGCATTTCTAGTTATTGACGATATTATCGGCGATATCGATATTGTTTCAACATCCCTGGCCAGCGAAACTTGTAGCTATACCGATACTTTGAACACTGGTTTTGAAAGACATGAAGGGTATATCTAAGATGAAAATCCCCTCTCTGAGTTTTAGGATTTGTGAAAGCCCCATTTCATGCACTGTTGTCCTCAACATCCCAAGCAAAAATCTTGAGCTAACTCATGGGAGTCTTCATAATTGCACACACAAGAGCCAAAGATGAAAAGATGAAAAAGAAGTTAAAAAGAAAGTTCTTATCCTCAGCTTATGCCCATGATCTCTATCAAAGATGTCACAATCTAAATAAAGGGAACAAAATGATAAATGATTACACCGAGGAGTTCCGTAAATTGACATCACGAGCAGGGTTTCATAAGTATAAAGATCAAAAGATATCAACATATCTTAATGATCTTAACCTAGACATAAAAAAAAAAAAAGGTTTCCGCAGATTTATTTAAGATGTCCAATGTATACATACTTGCATCAAAAGTTAAGAAGATAATTAATTAGGGACTTGGGAGATGATTTGATGCCCCACGAATGTCGTCTTCAACAATGGGACAACACACAAAATTCCCACATAAGGCAACCACAGGGCCTTCCATAGGTTAAGGAATGATGGGCCAACATCTAGCAACGAAGTCAAACCCAACCCAGGAAGAGGTAATTATAAATGAGGGGCTACTACACCCAAGACGGGGCAAAATAGCACCCTTTCACGTACTTTTAAGTGTGGCAAACTGAGACATCATTCTTTTCGCTGTCCTTAACATCAATCCACAATTAAAGTAAATTTGATCGAGGAAGGAGAATATGTTGAAGACAACCCTAACCCCATGCAAATGAAAGTCGGAGATGATAAAAAAATATGAAAAACATACATATGAGGATGTGACACGCGTTGGGAAAGATGTAACAGATGTGTATGATAATAGGAGTGAGTCATTGGTTATCTAACAGACTATGCTATCGACACCTCAGGTGATTGATCTGGATCGATGGTTGTGATACAATATCTTTCGCACCACTGGCACTTCTTGTAGGGAAGATATGCCCAATTTTGGTAAGAGGTGGGAGTAATCAGAACATTTCCTTACAAAAAATGGTGGATAAATTAAAAAAAAAAAAAAAAAACATAGCCATCCACGTCGATGCCAGATTCGTTAGTTCAAGAACAAAGGAGTTCATTTTAACTCCAGGTGCTTAGTTTCCTTCTCTATTAGATCTAAGTACAAGGATAAAGTGTGGTGTGACATTGTCGCCATGGATACATGTACATTTTTTTAGGAAGACTGATTATGGGAATAAGATATGGTACATTTAACTCAAGCTAGCCTAACACCTATTCATTCATTAACGATAGTGTTAATATCGCATTTCACCCTATGAAACATCTTCCAACACCCAAATTTAATAAAGACAAGGGTAAAATATCGCTTAGTGCAGAAATGTTTAAAGAGGAAAGTAATGACACTGGCATCATTTATATCATAGTTACTATAGAAGACACAAAACAGTCAAACGTTACACCTACCATATAAGAGCTCCTCCATGAATATGGAGACTTGGCGCCAAAAGAACTACTAGCTAGACTTCCTCCTTTGAGGAACATTCAACACCGTATTGATTTAATGTCGAGTTCGAGTCAACCAAATCTTTCACACCACTGAAAAGAGTCTAGCTAAACATGTGGAGCTCCACTAACATGTTACTAAGTTGCTACGGAATGATCTAATTCGTGAAAGTATGTCACCATGTGTTGTTCCTGTATTATTAACCCCTATGAAAGATGGATCTTAGAGGATGTGTATGGACAATTGTGCGACCAACTAGACTACTATCGAGTAACAATTTCATATTCCTTGCTTAAATGATATGTTGGACACGCTACATAGAGTAAAGGTCTTTCCAATGATCACCTTAAGGAGCGAATGTCATCAATACTTATCCAGCCTAGGGAAGAGTAGAAGACCACATTTAAGACTCGACACAGACTCTACGAGTGGCTCATCATGTCATTCAGCCTTTTTAATACATTAAGCACTTTCATAAGGTTGATGACATAGGTACTCCACCCGTTTATGGGAAAGTTCTTTTAGATGGTATTCTTGTCTTTTAGTCCTGATTTATCTATTCACCTTAATCACTTACGATAAATATTTGATGTACTACAGAGAGTCACTATTTATTAACTTAAAAAAGCGCTCATTCCATGTCGATATTGTTGTATTTATTGGGGCATATTATGTCTACAAAAGGTATTAAGGTTAACCAAGAGAAAAGCAAGGCCATAGCGGAGTGGCCCATGCTGCGAACCCTTTTGGAGGTCTTTTCTTTCCATGGCCAAGTAACATTTTTTATCAGATATCAGTGTAATTATTGCACCTATCAATGACTGCATGTGTAGAGGCGAGTTCGAATAGACTAAAGCAGCGGATCAACGCTTCAGTACCATAAAAAAGAAAATAACGAAAGCACCAATTCTTTCACTTTGAGACTAAATTAAGTCTTCGAAATGGAATGCGATGCCTTAAATATTGGCATTTGCACGGTGTTAAGTTAGGAAGGTAAGCCTATCGCTTGCTATAGCGAGAAGCTTAATGATGCATTAAAGAACTAGTCCATGTATGTTATCTTGTTCTATGCAGTGGTCCAAGCACTATGACATTGGAGGCATTGCTTGATTCACCGAAAATTCATTATGTATTCGGACCATGAGGTGTAAAGATATCTCAACTCCCAAAAAAAGATGAGTGCTTGCCATGCGAAGTTTATGGCTTTTTTACAAGAATATACTTTCCTTTTGTCTCACAAAGCTGGAAGTCGGAATAAAGTAGTAGATACTTTGAGTGGGAGGGTAGTTTTACTAAGAACACTAGTTATGCGAGGGCGTTAAAAGAACAATATAAGGACTCTTGCAAGCCAGGGTGGCTAGTTCGTCAAGAAAGATCGAGGCCATTGAAATGGGTAGAGTGAGTATGATTAAATCAAGTGGGTCCTCTAGTTGCTTTTATAGCATTTGTGGGGGACGTAACCATGACCTATAAGGATGTCCAACAATTTCTACTTTTTAAGACATGGTTACTAACCAAGCAAATGTAGTCAATAACTACGAAAGGCCACCTGCTCCACCTCTAGGGAATTCATATAACCCTAATTGGAGAAATCACCCTAACTTTAGCTGGCGAAATAGACCACAAATTAATGCGCCCAATGCACCCCAAGGGCTTCCACAAAATAATTTCTTAGGGGCACACAACAATGCACCATACGTGCCCCCACAAAAAAGATCGTCTATGAAGGATGCATTGAACGCATTCATGAATACTTAGGCTCAAATGAATCCGTCTTTATTCCAAGCGAACCAAGAATTTAAGTCGGCGATGGATAGAATTGAGACTCAACTCAACGCTAGGGAGAAAGGCACTATTCCCTCTCAACCAGTGCCTAACCCTAGAAATGTGCACTTTGTAGGAGAATCAATTTCATCTGAGCCCCACCATAAACAGGTCAAGTCCATTATCACCTTGAGAAATGGAAAAATCATTGAAAATAATATTCTGCAGCCAGTAGAGATACTGGATGATGAGCCCGCTTCTTAAGATAATAGTGAATCGGCTAGTGTTCATGCACCACAACAAGAGGAAGAGACTAAGTCATATGAACCTCCAGTCCCCTTCCCATCTAGGCTTCGAAACCCAACTATCCCCATGAAGTATCAGGATGTTTTGAATGTTCTCCAAAAGGTGACAGTGAAGCATTCCTCTTTTGGATGCGATCAAACAAATTCCATCGTATGCCAAGTATTTGAAAGACATGTGCACTGTGAAACGTAAATTAAATGTGCATAAGAAGGCCTTCCTCACTGAGAAAGTGAGTACAATAATTCAACACAAGGCTATACCCAAGTACAAGGATCCGGGAAGCCCCAATGTCCCTTGCATAATTGAGAATTTCCAGGTTGAGCATACACTACTAGATTTGGGTGCAAGTGTCAATCTAGCGCCATTTTCGATCTACCAACAATTGGGGTTGAGTGAGTTAAAACCAACCACAATCACATTACAGCTCGCCGACCGCTCAATTAAGGTACCAAGGGGAATAATAGAGGACGTGTTAGTCCAAATTGAAAAGTTTTATTTCCCTGTGGACTTTATTGTGCTTAACACCTGAGCCATATGTGAACTCTAGCACTCAAGTTCCCATTATTTTAGGCCAGCCATTCCTAGCCACCTCAAATGCTATTATTAATTGTAGGAATGGAATGATGAAACTATCATTTGGCAACATGACATTGGAATTGAATATTTTCAATCTATGCAAGCAGCCCGTGGGTAAAAATGAAATACATGAGCTGAATTTTATGAACTGCTTGCTAGATGAAGGGTAATGTGAGTCTAGCCTATCTGAGGAGTTAAATGATGTTGTTGGGAAATTGGAAAAATCTGATTTTGAAAATGTTGTTGCTGAATTTTGTGAAACCATTGATAAAAACACCACTCAGGACATTGGTATATACCGATGGAGGCCACATTATGAAGTCCAAACCACTGAGGACTTGCGATCTCTACCGTCACTGACCAATGCTCCTAAACTTGATCTAAAACCATTGCCCAATGAGCTCAAGTATGCTTATTTAGGTCAAAATGAAACATATCCAGTGGTGATCTCCTCTCTCCTAGACAAGGAGCAAGAGATGAAGTTGTTGAATGTTCTAAGGAACCATAAAGGGGTCCCTAGGTTGGACTATATCTGATATAAAGGGTATAAGCCCTTCTATATACACCCACCGCATTCACCTGGATAAGGATGCCAAACCAATTAAACAACTTCAAAGAAGATTAAATCAAAATATGATGGAGGTTGTCAAGAATGAGGTGATCAAGCTGTTGGATGTGGGTATTATCTACCCAATATCTGATAGCCAGTGGGTGAGTCCAACCCAAGTGGTTCCGAAGAAATATGGAATAACCGTTGTGCAAAACTCCAACAATGAACTCATACCAACACATGTCACCACAGGTTGGCGTGTGTGCATTGACTACAGGAAGTTTAATTTGGTCACTAAGAAGGACCACTTCCCTATACCATTTGTTAATCAGATCTTAGAGAGGGTAGAAGGTCATTCCTTCTACTGCTTCCTGGATCGATATTTCAGGTACAACCAGATAGAAATTGCCCTGGAAGACCAAGAGAAAACCATGTTCACATGTCCATTTGGCATGTTTGCCTACAAACGAATGCCATTTGGACTGTGCAACGCCCCAGTCACGTTCCAACAATGTATGATAAGCATTTTCTCTGATATGGTTGGGCATTTTTTGGAGGTTTTCATGGATGATTTTTCTCTATTTGGTTATGATTTTGAAGAATGTTTGAATAACTTATTTCTAGTCTTGTCTAGGTGTGAAGGGAAGCACTTTGTGTTAAATTGGGAGAAATGTTATTTCATGGTCCAAAAGGAAATTGTCTTAGGCCATGTCATCTCTGAAAATGGAATTGAGGTAGATCATTCAAAAGTAGCTATCATTGCCAATATATCTACCCCTAGATCAGTTAGAGACGTGCGATCATTCCTTGGGCACGCTGGCTTTTATAGGAGGTTCATTAAGGATTTTAACGTCATTGCTGGACCCTTAAGTAAACTCCTTCAAAATGATGTCTCATTTGAGTGGACTAATGATTGTGTAAGTGCATTTGATAAATTAAAAATATCTTTTACCACTGCACCCATTATGCGACCACCAGATTGGACACTTCCTTTTGAATTGATGTGTGATGCAAGTGATTTTGCAATAGGGGCTTGTTTTAGGCCAAAGGAAAGATAAACGGCCCTATGTTATTCACTACGCAAGTAAAACCTTAAACTCGGCCCAAGTGAACTACTCAACAATTGAAAAAGAGTTGCTTGCAGTAGTATTCACTTTGGACAAGTTTAAGTTATACTTGTTAGGATTCAAAGTGATCGTGTTCACCGACCACTCGGCTTTGAAATATTTGTTATCTTAAAAAGATACAAAGCCAAGACTTTTGAAATTGATCCTCCTACTCCAAGAATTTGATTTAGAAATTAAAGATAAGAAAGGAGTAGAGAACGTAGTGGCCGATCATCTTTCCCGATTAGTCCTAGATGATTCCATTGAGGAGATACATATCCATGACACATTCCCTGATGAGCAGTTATTTGCAGTCTCCTACCTCTCTTCGTATGCAGATATAGTAAATTATCTTGTGACAGATAGAGTGCCACATCATTGGAAGGCACAAGATAAAAAGAAGTTTGAAACGAGGTAAGGAATTTCTTTTGGGATGACCCGTACTTATATAAGTACGGGGCTGACCAAATCATTCGCAGGTGTATTCTGGAAGATGAGGTCTATAGTGTCATTTTCTTTTGCCACACAGAAGCATGTGGTGGCCACTGTTCTGCTAAGAAAACCACTGCAAAAATTCTACAGTGTAGTTTCTATTGGCCCACCATGTTCAAAGATACCCATGCTTTCTGTATTACCTATGACCGTTGTCAAAGATTGGAGAGTGTGTCCTGGCGCAACATAGTGCCATTAACCCCAATATTACCATTGAAAATATTTGATTGTTGGGGCATTGATTTTATGAGACCATTCCCACCTCCTTTTGGATTTCATTACATATTGGTTGGTGTGGATTATGTCTCCAAGTGGATTGAGGCGGTTTCATGTAGGA
This sequence comes from Liriodendron chinense, assembly GCA_003013855.2. Taxonomy (NCBI): domain Eukaryota; kingdom Viridiplantae; phylum Streptophyta; class Magnoliopsida; order Magnoliales; family Magnoliaceae; genus Liriodendron; species Liriodendron chinense. Next base: position 3,054,060 of record ML058463.1, on the reverse strand, counting down.
CTAATGATAACAAAGTGGTCCTATGATTCTTTAAAGATAATATATTCTCTAGATTTGGAACCTCAAAAGCCATCACTAGTGATGGCGGGTCTCACTTTTGTAATAGGTCATTTGAAACCTTGATGAAGAAATATGGCATAAAGCACAAAGTGAGTACCCCATACCATCCACAAACAAGTGGACAGGCCGAAGTCTCGAATCGGGAGATTAAGCGAATTTTGAAAAAGACTATAAGACCGGATAGGAAGGATTGGTCTCTTAAACTATCTGACGCTCTCTAGGCTTATAGGACTGCTTATAAGACCCCGATTAGAATGTCCCCGTACAGATTAGTGTAAGGGGAGTCATGTCACTTACACGTTGAATTAGAGCATAAGGCATATTGGGTAATTAAGAAATTCAACTTTGATGTGGACCAAGCAAGTTGGCAAAGAAAATTAAAGTTAAATGAGTTGGAGGAGCTGAGAAGAGACTCTTATGAAAACTCTAGAATTTATAAGGACTAAGGCCTTTTATAATAAAAATATTCTGAGGAAGACCTTTGAACCTCAGCAAAAGGTCCTACTTTATAATTTTAGACTCCAATTTTTTCCGGGTAAGTTGAGATCAAGATGAATAGGCCCATTCATAGTGAAAAATGTTCATTCTCATGGGGTCATTGAAATTGAAAATCCACGTAATGGCAACATATACAAAGTGAATGGCCAAAGATTAAAGCCATATGTGGAAAACTTTCATTTAGGAGAGGAGTTCATCACTCTCCATGAGCCAAAATACTCTGATTGACCTCAAACACTTTCATAGAAGAATAATTTCAGGCTAGTTTAGGACTAGTGCTAGTTTCCTTTCGCTTGTGCATTTTAATTCAATTTTATTTTATTTTTTACATTTGTTTTGCTAGTGTTTTGCAGATGGTTCTTCATTTTCAGGTGATACTCATCCCTTTCACTTTGTTTTTATTTTGTTCATTTATTTTGCATTATATGCTTTATCATTTACATTGTGGATAATATAAATTTTAGGATAGGGGTGAGGAGTATGCCATGAATCTACAAATTGAGTCAATTTTTAGATTTCTTTGAGTCATTTTATTTTCACTTTTGTGAGTTTAAGTCATCATACATACCTAAAATGTGTGAAATTTTTTGTTTCAAATATTTTTTCAAAAATTGTATAGTATGACTTGTTAAAAGGATACATGGATTCCAGAATGTAGTTTACAACTAACAAAGCATTTAATGAATTTAGATTCCAAGAATTGAAAATTTTCATTGATAAGTTAAGTAGGTTAATCAATAAGTTAGAATATATTAGAACTTGACACTCATTTTTTACATAACACAATTGAGGCCTAAGTTAATGGAAGTGTAGTTATTTGAATCATAAACTTCACATCCTTAAGTTTATAGGTAAACTAAGGCCAGTAAGCTTAAGCCTAAAAATGTTGCAAAAAAAAAAAAAAAAAAAAAAAACGTTATGAGAAAAAATCAATCAGCTGTAGGAGAATTGGCAATCTGGGGCTGGGACTTGATCATGAGTTGTTACTATTGCTGTGTTTTAGTCAGTCAGAAGTAAGCCTTTTGGATTCTTCAGCTGTCCAATGAAGTAGGGTGAGAGAATACTGTTATATTTATGAGAATTGAAAAAAATAATAATCTAATGCGTGATGTAAAGATTAGGCGAGTGAGCTGGTGTTCGAGGTCACCCTGTGAACATAAGGATGATTGGAGGTGAGTGAATAGACTAACTTACACAACTATTAACTTTAGGTACTCCAGTATCATCATGCATAAGTGACTGTTAAATCATAATTATTCTAAATTTTGAGGAATCTAGGTAACTCAATCTATTGGAATTAATTAAGGAATTAGAATATATTTTCATTATTCTACCTAGGTTATGTGTAACTTATTCTGGAACTCTAATGTATTTGATTGATAGGTTTGGTACATATTTTTTTATATAAATTTTACATATTTTGCTCGAGGACTAGTAAAATGTTGGTTGAGGGGTGTGTTGAGTGATAAATTTTGTATGTTTAACCCCATGTTCATCTTGCATTTACAGTGAATTATGTGGCTAAAGTGATCTAATTACATGTGTTTTCATGTTTAATAGTGATTGTGTGAATTATGATGAATTTGAGCTAAAAAGGTGATTTAAAGTCCAAGAGATGGTGATACGATGCCTGAATGGTGCAGAAAATGTCCTAAAAAGTTCAAATCCATAACTGCAGGGCTGAAAAAGCAATATTCATAAAGTGTAAAAATAGCCCTGGGCTATTAAATTGCGAATTTCGAGATGGTGCAAGTCTATAAAAAGGGAACTGAATTTCACAAATTGTATTCTCATTTTTCCTTTTCTTTTAGATTTCTTTTCTAGGAGTTTCCAGAGAGAGAGAGAGAGAGAGATTTTTTTTTTACTTGATTCTTTATTTTAATTTCAATTCATGAAAGTTTATTAAGATGTTAATTTCTTTAGATTAATTCAAGTTCTTTTTTATTATTGCAATTCTTTTCCTCTTTTCTTTATTCTTTTCTTATCCCTTTTCATTTTTAAACATGTGCTTCTAATTCTCTTCTAGCTATAGCTAGAAGGGAAGCACATTGATTCAATAGATTATCCATCATGATGATTCCTTAATGATTTCATAATGGGATCTTAAGATTGATACATGTTATCATGTATTAGAAAAATCTTTGATCCATCATGTGAGAACCGTATAGTGGATGCTTAGATTTAGCTAATACAGATTTCTTAGATGGGAGAGGCTTTTGACCTTCCACATTGTTTAATTTGTGATCTCATGGATCTCAAATACTTACAATTCCTGGAGCTCGTAAGTATGTTTTAATGATGTGAACTTAAGATTTCTAATCTTTGACCAATTTCTACTCCTTTTTACATGCTTTAATTGTTAAACATTCCGACTAGACAGACCATAGTGCTCTGATCTAGTTGAGTTATTATTAGCAGTCATGATAGATGGTTTGTTAAATTCGTGTGTGGAACTTCGATGCTTTGGTTTGAATTTTCCATATCAATCCAAATGCTTAATCTATTTGGGATAGATCCTTTGATATCTATTTTCATTACCTGTTTAGTTGATCTGTAAGAAGGTTTCTCAGTAGACTGTCTTCGTGGGATCAACCCTGTACTCACAGGAATATTACAATTGAACCTCTGCACTTGGAGGAAATCAAACATTGGGTATGATACAACCGTTGGAGCATCTAAATATCCATTAACTAACCGAAATCAATGAAATACAGCCCACCTGAGTTCCGGATCTGCTTGATTTATGGGCAGGGGATCCTAATCGGGCATGGGGATTGTAACGACCCGAGAAGTTCTTGTCGTGTAAAAATTTTGTAATGATAGAAAATATGGTTAAATGAATTAATTTTTCATTAATAAACAAAAAGAAAAAATTAACTAGTTGGTTAAAGCTCTCTTGAGCAAGAGGGAAGACTAGGGATCAAGTTTTATCACTGACAAGAATATAATTTTTTTTTACTCTAAGTACAAATTTTAAAATTCAAACTCATCTTATCTTATCTCAACCAACCTATCTTATCCCTAACAAAATGGAGGGATCTTGAGGATCCAACCAATGAACGGGTCGGATCGTCCGTTCATTGTACGGATCTAGGGATCCTATTTTTTTATTTTAACCCTTGAATATAAGATCTTGATTGGTGTGGACCATTTGGATGGGCTAGAATCGATTTGGACAAGTTATAATGACCATAAGGCCAAAATGTACATGGGCCACGAAATTCAGATCGATTGGACCTACAGATGGGCCATATCGATTGGATGAATGATAGCCTTTAAAATTCTTTTATTATTTATTTAATTATCAAATTAATTGTGACAAATTTATTTTATTCCAAAATATTATTAGGCCCATAATGAGGTGGCCGACCCAATGGTCAGACCTGATCTCTTGTAAACCACCCCACATATAAACCTAAATAATAATAATAATAACAACAACAATAATAATAATAATAATAATAATAATAATAATAATAATAAAAGAAAAAGAAAAAAGAAAAAAAAGGTTGCTGGACATCCAGCGTTGGAGATGTTTGAAGTTAACGTGGGAGCCCCACTCATGGGACCCACCTTGATGGATTTAGTATATCCACTCCGTACATTTATTTCTCCAATACATTTTAGGACTAGTGTCCAAATTTGGACCCAAATCGAGGTCCGAGTGGGCCACACCACCTGGAATAAATTAATGGTAAAAAAAAATTATAAAATAAAAATGAAAACAAAAAGATAGAAATTCTGAGCGTGGACAAGGTCTACTCGTGGACCCCATTGTGATGAAATCAGTAGATCCAAGCTGACCATATGTTGTATCATGATGTTTTACAGCTTGGGTCCAAAATCAGGTAAATCTGAATCTCAGGTGGCCCACACCACTTAAAACAGTAATGATAACAACACACATGGTTGATGCAGTTTGATTTTGGATTGCTGTCCACTTTTAGGACCCATTTGGAGGCATTTTGATAAATCTAATCCGTCCAATATCTTAATAAACAAGTTTTCTGGTTGATGACAAAAAATGATCCATATAAGATATTCCAGTGGGCTGTACCGAGACAAACAGTGGGGACAACACTTGTCCACTGGTTGGGAACTTGTGAGCCCCACTGTGTAGTCTTTGGAAAATCTGATTCACCCAATCTCTTGAGTAATGGTTTATTAGTTTTGTGACAAAAAATCAGCCCAATCAGAGTTCCAGGTGAGCCATGCCAAGTGAAATAGTGGGGAGGTACGGTATGGATTCTCATAAATGGATCATTTTAGGATATCTCACGACAAGATCTTTGCAAAATGTAATTAACCATCTTTGGTAGTGCACCATTGGGGAACTTGTGACCAAGAATAGGATGATCCACCAGTCAAGTGGGCCGTACCATCAGAAAAAATAGTAAAAGGACTATTCCTTTTGGAAAAGTGGGTCACAATAATTACATCTGGATCGTCCATTAGGGAAGTAAACCTCAATAAAGTATAATTCAAATTGAAAATAAGTATATTTAAGGCTAGATTGGTGATGAATAAATATAAATTACATTTATTGTAGATTAATGACCGATTCTACTCAGGATGTGACAGAATTAACAAAGTAATCGCCACTATCAACAGGTGAGTACATCCCAATACGTTTCCTAGTCATTTTAATGGAGTAAGTTGTGTGATGGACATAATACGTGATATTGATCGATTCATGCTTGTTTAAATATTATTTAAATAAATTTCATTTATAATAGATGTCATGAAATGTTGCCTCTCAAAAGGAGAGATGGAATATACAGATGTGAATTATTGTACGGATGTGAATTATTGCACTCATTCATGAGTTATTGTGCCTAGAGTTCGATTCTGGAAGACCGGTAGGTACTTAAGTACCCAGTTACCCAGGGACCATCTTAGAAGCCCACTAATATGTGGAAGTCTGCCCTACAAGGAAGGGGGAGCCGATTGATGGGATCTAATCGAATGCAAGTAGAAGACTGAATATATACCCACTTGATGCATCATTTCATATTAAACTCATTCTTGCATTGATTATGTATTACATGTATTTGATGGCATGTGTTTATCTTGCTTAGTTGAAATGCATGTGAATTGTATTAGTGTGGACCCTCGCCGTTTTCCGCGCTCCCACACGACGTTCTCGTCCCCTCCCCTTTCGGGTAAAGAAGGAGAGGAGGATGCGTGAGTGCGAAATCGCCATTTGTGCCACTGGCTTGCCTCGTTCTCGAGGGCTTTGTTTGGTTGTCGTGTTAAGCTGGACGTGTTTAAGTGAGTTTATATAAGACCAGAGTCGCCACTAGCCAGTTACTTCGAATCTACAGTCGGCTAGACCCCGTAGAAACGTTAGAGAATGGGATCCGAAAGTTCCTTCCTCTAAAATGACTCCTGTTGATCTGCGGCCAGAGATTCAAGGTAAGGGATCACGGTTACAGGGTGGGAAGAGGTTAAGCACCCCACACACTGCCCGTACCGAAGTACGGTCTCTACTTCACAGAATCGAACTAGTACTTGAAAGTCTGTTTTAATCCTCGTACATTCTCATAGATGACATGATGCATGAATGCGGGTCTGAACAGTAAGAGTTTCTGATGGGCAGGTTCCAACAACGGGCAAGCCCAGAGCATACGCTCGAACTGACAGGTGCTTAATTTAAGACGTATGCAGTGTGCTTGAATAATCAAGGTGCTTTATAGTGAAGCATGAATGCAGGTCTGAACAGTAAGAGTTTCTGATGGGCAGGTTCCAACAACGGGCAAGCCCAGAGCATACGCTCGAACTGACAGGTGCTTAATTTAAGACATATGCAATGTGCTTGAAGAATCAAGGTGCTTGCAGTGAAGCAAGGGGGTTGGAAGAAAAGTAAATGTTGCACTTATACTAGATGCAAATGAGATGATGCTGGAAAAGAGTAGCTGGATGGACGGAGGTGTCGCAAGAGTTGGCTTCGAGTGGCTGGATCAAGACTTGGATGGCTTGGGAGACTTGGACCAGTGGTCAGGTTGGGCTGGACCAGGGCTAGGCACTCCTCACTCGGGCTCTCCTTGGTGGGAAAATGGGCTAAGGGGTGGAGAAGGACTCAGACGGACGGTCGCTGGACTGGGCGGATTGTTGTGTTGAAATGAGAAGGGGAGGGGGGTATTTATAGCAGCGAGCAGTGGCAGAGCTCGTAATTATTTTTGGGCGGCCTGCTATGGGCCGCCCGTACGGCCGTTCCTCGATTTCCAGCGAGGTACGGTCGCACCCTCGGGGCTGCTGTTTGACTCGCTGGGTCGACTCAGTGAGTTGACTCAGCGGGTCGACTCGGTGATTTGACTCGACGGGTTGACTCGACGGGTTGACTCGGTGTTTTGACTTGACGGGTTGACTCAGCGGGTTAACTCAGCGGGTTGACTCAGCGGGTTGACTCAGTGAGTTTGACTTTTTAAGGATTTTTTGACTGGCTTTTCTTATGGGGGTTTTTCAGGCTGATATTTAGGACTGGGTTGATTGGGTTCAGGCTTGAACTGGGCTATGAAATGGGGCTTACAAGGGTGAGTTTGGCTGAGTTTGGACTTGAGATTTGGGGGTATGATCCTCCATTCATCCAGCTATCTCTACCAACAGTGTAGCCGAAGGTGGGGTGTCTACAGATGCCCCTCTTTGGCAGAGGTTGGGTGCAACCGAATGCCAAAGCAAGTGGACACCCCACTTCTGACCCGGTCATTCATGGATCATGTTCTGAAATCTTTGCTTGCCTTCGCATCTATGCCAGTTGATTGTTTGGAGATCGATCACTCGCACATACCGCGGGAGTTTGGAGAAAACGTTGCGATTGTCCCTGCAGTTTGCTGCAACCTGGGTACCCAATCGCAACCCTTCCATTCCCGATCGGTACTAACATCGGAAAGGTATAGCAGAGCCTCTGCGTCGACAGTCTTACGAGGTTACTGACCCTGTGATTGATTGTATGTTCGATGTTCTCCTGGATCACTCCAGGAGTACTTGTTTCGCTTGACTGTCAAAGTGGTTAGACGCCCTGCGTCTGATAGTCTTACGGGATTCTACTACGCCGACTTGGACTCAGTCAAGGTACTTCAGGCATCCACGCCTAGGTATGTGCGGGTGGACTCTTTCCACCCAATCTGCTGGTTTCGTTGCTTGGCTTGCAATTCATTCTTTCCTCGATTGTGGTCTAGGAATCTTTGTTGTCCTTTGTATCTGAGTCAGTTGATTGTCTGAAAATTGATAACTCGCACATACCGCGAGAGTTTGGAGAAAACGTTGCGATTGTCCCTGCAGTTTGCTGCAACCTGGGTACCCAATCGCAACCCTTCCATTCCTGATCGGTACTAACACCGGAAAGGTACAACAGAGCCTCTGCGTCGCCAGTCTTACGAGGTTGCTGACCCTGAGATTGATTGCGATGTTTGATGTTTTCCCGGATCACTCCAGGAGTACTTGTTTCGCTTGACTGTCAAAGTGGTTAGACGCCCTGCGTCCGATAGTCTTACGGGATTCTACTACACCGACTTGGAATCAGTCAAGGTACTTCAGGCATCCACGCCTAGGTATGTGCGGGTGAACTCTTTCCACCCAATCTGCTGATTTTGATACTTGGGTTACAATTCATCGTTTCCACCTGTTCAAATGGTTTCTTTGACCGAGCCTTTTGGCTTTTCATCTTTTCGTATCTTGGCATGTGGTACGACCGCACTGACACTGGAGTTCAGTTCGACCGTACTTTGAGTGCATTGGATCCGATGGTCTCAGGTGAAACCGTGAGACATCGGATCTTATTTGATTTTTGCGTCGGCTTCTACCCAGAGATATGGAAGATCTCCTGGTGTTTTGGAGGCAGAACGCTCTACTGGGAAAATATTTTTGGATTTTTGAAAAGATACCCACTCTGGGGAGTGATACTCCGTGGGGTTTTTATTTGCAAATAGAAATATTTTTTTGTCTTTTTGAAATGGAAATCTGGTTTGCACGTGCCTCCACTAGGGATGCCTGTGGGGCCTTTGGCTAACTGACTTTTATTTTGAAAGCGGGTAAACGTGATGATTAATGCGATGGATGCTGATGCATGGAGATGCAGGATGAATGCATGGTTTGGCTCATTCTCTTTCAGTTCGATGATTTTGCTTTTGCTATGGGTGTGGAGAATTTTGAGCTTATTGCTTCCAGGGTCGTGCTTCCTTGGGGTTTTTCTTTTTGATACGGAGGTTTGGACAGCGGGTTGGTCAAGATCCCGACCCGTGGTCGATCAGGTCCATCGTCCCAAGATGCTGTTTCTTTGCGAATGAGAATGTACGAGGATGCTATCCGACTTCAAGATGTGGCCATAAATGCGATTGAGACGGTGTTGGTCGCCAGTTTTGGTCAAGATTCCAATTTGCGGGCGATCGGATCCGTCATCTCCAAATTGTGAAGTGAGCGGAGTTCAAGACTCCTGAAGTGTAGTGTTGGGGGCTAATTTTTGTGATTTTTGCAGATATTTGGGTCCGAATCTTTACCTGAGATGTCAGGATAGAGATTGGTTTATTGAAAACACAGGAAATATTTTTTTGTGATTTTCGAAATATTTTCTTTGAAAGCAAGGGGAAATATTTTTGTGATTTTTGACAATATTTTGTTGAAAGCAAGGGGAATATTTTTGTGATTTTTGACAATATTTTGTTGAAAGCAAGGGAAATATTTTTGTGATTTTTGACAATATTTTGATTTGAAAGCAAAGGAAATATTTTTGTGATTTTTGAAAAGGTGATTTTGCAATGTTTTGGTATTTTGTGATTTTTCTGAAATGCAGGGAAAAGCATGAAATTTTCATCCACTTCCAGCTTCTACTGCTGGTAAGGCACCCGATCCATTTTACGTCAGCGAGCAAGACGAGTCTCACACAGTTAAGTGCCGTAGTTTTACATCTTCGGATGAGGGGATCTTGAGGGTTTTCAGTCAACACACCCACAAAGTTGCATGTTCCTCATGTGCAATGCACATAGACCACGTATCGTCTGACGGACTCCTTTGGCCACAAAATGAGCCACATCCTCACATTTCCCTTAGTCAATCCAGTTTGGGGCCTTACGTTGCTCACAATTCCGTGAGGGTGCGCTCCACCTCCCAACAGCCTTAATCCCCTTCATGAGTTTTAGGAACAGGGAACATCCGTCAGATTCAACAGCGACTTCCAAATCAAGGTTGTCTATCACGGTGCGTTCAACACGAACAGGATTGCGGAGTTCTGCCCGCCTCAGTCCTTACCTGTTTAAAAGATTCCAGACACCCGTACGATCAAGTGTCAGCCATGTCTGGAACAGGTTAGGAAAGAAAGCCCCCGGGAAGTTAATCCCAGTGTAGTTTCAGGTCTTCGGACCGCTGGAGATGAGTTTGTGCAGTTGAAATTTTTGGTGAATCATTTTTTTTTTTTGTGTTTTTTGAAAAAGTTCCAGATTTCAGCTCGAATGATCGAGATTGATGCTGGTTTTTGTGGAAAGCTTTAAAATATTTTTGATATTTTTGAAATGATCCGGGTTATCGAACCTTGATCAAGGCTGATGCCGGTTTTTGGTTGAAAGCGATAAAGGTCCCCCGAGAAATTAATCCTAGTGTAGTTTAAGGTCTTCGGACCAAAATCTGTACATGCTGAAAATACATTCTTTTTTTGTGATTTTTTCGAAATGATCCAGATCATCAGATCTTGGTCTGAATGGCTATGATCGATGCCGGTTTTTATTAAAAATCTCTCGAGATGTTAATCCTGACGTAGTTTAAGGTCTTCGGACAAAAAAAAAACTTGTACAAAAAGGGGCAGAGAAATACACAAGCATTTTTTTTTAAAATGTCCGGCATCAGCGGGTCTGGATTCGAACGATCGAGACCGCTACCGGTTTTTTTATTAAAAATCCCTCGGGATGTCGATCTCGACGTAGTTTAAGGTCTTCGGACCCAAAACATGTACAAGAGGGGGCAAACACATTTTTTTTTGTTTCTCGAAATGATCCAGATCATCAGATCTTGGCCTGAAAGGCTGGGATCGATGCTGGTTTTTATTAAAAATCTCTCGGGATGTTGATCCCGACGTAGTTTAAGGTCTTCGGACCAAATTTTGTAAAAGAGGGGCTGGTAATATAATTTTTTTTTGTTTTTCGAAATGATCCAGATTATCAGATCTTGGCCTGAAAGGCTGGGATCGATACTGGTTTTTATTAAAAATCTCTCGGGATGTTGATCCCGACGTAGTTTAAGGTCTTCGGACCAAAATCTGTACAAACTGAACATTTTTTTTTTATTTTTAGAAAATGTCTAGAGTCACCAGATCTTGAAGAAGACCGATGCCGGTTTTTATTGAAAATCTCTCGGGGTGTTGATCCCGACGTAGTTTAAGGTCTTCGGACCCAAACATGTACAAGAGAGCAGCAATCCAGGTTGGAGACTACGGGAATTCTTCTTGGAATGGTTCGGATCATCAGGTCATACCCCTGGATGGTTGAGATCACTGTTTGACCAAGTCAATTTTTTTCTTTCTTTTTCTTGAAAATTCCATGGAACTTTTCACATCATCAAGCCAATTTCCCACCAATTTCTCACAAGATGAGATTTTGGTGAGATCTCTTCCTTTTTCTCACCATTCTCTTCCATCACTTCATTCTTACATGGAGGTACAAGATTCACTTGCAACCACCCTTCTCAAGGAGGAGTTCTTCCCAAGGAGAGGGGGTGAGGAGTCGTTTCACCTAGGTAGGGGCTAGGACGGCCTCCTATGGGCCGCCCGGACGGTCTCTGCCCACTGGCTTCTTCGGTGGGCTGGGTAAAAGGGTGCCCTCCCCTTTCTATATAACATGGGGCACCCTTGCCCCCTTCAACGTGCAATCTCTCTCTTCTCTCTCTCATACTCTCTCTTTCTCCAAGTTTCCTTTCTCTTTTTTAGTGGTTCTTTGCCCTTTTCAAGTGGTGGGCCTTAGAGAAGTTTTGGGACAGCAAGGTGGTCTCTCTTTGGTGAGTGGTAAAGGTATGGACCACTCCCTTTCCCTTTCTTGTCCTTTTCCTTCTTCATTATCTCTTCTCATGACTCTTTTCTTTTTCCATGTAGCTGTTCCAAAAAGAGTGAGGGTGGGCCCAAGTGTTTTTGGCCATTTTCTAGATCTCAAGTTTCTTTCAAAGGTGGTGCATGGAGAAGGACATTGCAAGCTTTCCATTTCATTCTTCCTTTTCTTCTTTTCACACTCCCTTCATGTGTATGTAAAGGGTGATTTTGCCATGTCATCAAGTGTACATGGCAAAATACTCTATCTTTGTCATGGGAGTTGGGCCTTTTTTCATATGTATCAAATGGGCTCAAAGTGAAGTCATGGCCCTTGGTGTATTTGGTGGGCTCAATGCTTCATTTTGGGCTCCTTCTTACTTTCTTGCCCTTGTCATTTCCTTTGGAGCTTTCTTTTTTCTTTTCCATCTTCTTTCCAAGACTTGGGCCCATGGGCATGGTAGGGCCCATCTCAAGTTTTGGGCTCATGGGGCTCACTTTGGGTGACTCCATCTTTCTTCACATATGTATGGACCAAGATGACTAGCCCATTCTTCATTTGGATCTCAAGTGGGCTAGATTTTCCTAGTTGGGCCTTTATGGGTAAGTGGCCCAAGTCTTCCACCATCTCTTGATTATGATGTACATCCTTGTACAAGGTGTAGTGGGCTTTTGGGCCTTCATTGAAACTTGGGCACTTCTTTGAACCATGTGTGTCCCACTATACTTTGTTCATGTAGGATTTTTCTTTTCATGCTTTTTCTTTTGATGGATGGAGGACTTGAGTTACTTGATCATCTACAAGTCCCATGAGTGAGTTGTTCCCACAATCTCACTAAGTTCAAATGGTTTTTCCTTGTGGTAGGAATGTGGTTCTCAAGAGTTTCCCTTTAATGTCATCAACCTCAAATGGATGATCCTCCTTCAAGTGAACTATCCATGCAACCATAGCTCCTTGAACTTTTCTTTGGGGGCTTGGTGGGTCATCTACCATCAATCTCAAATATGAGTGATTTTTTCTTCAATTTGTGAGAAAGAATAATACCCATAAGTTGCCCATTTTTGTCCCATGCTTTGGGACATTTTGGATTTTGATCTTCAAGTGGGCTATGGGTACCACTCTTATCCCTTTTCATGATGGTTGGGTGACTCATCAAGCCACGCCCTCTTGTGCTCAAATGGTCTCCCTTTCTTGTAAAGAAATTGGTGCACATAAGTTGCCCAAACTTGCCCTTTCATGGGCATTTCCAACTTTGACTCCTCATGTGGGCTATGTGCATCAAAATTTTTACCATTGGCCTCTTGATCCATATGTTTGTGGGTAGACCTCCTTGTTGTATTCTCATGGTCAAAACTTTCATCAAGATGAGGCACATAAGGTTGCCCATGGTTAACCCATGAATGGGTCCTCATATTCTTCAAAGTGGGCTATGTGCTCTCTCCAATCCATTGAGATGAGGCATTTGGGTTGCTCTTGGGGGCCCACTTCCTTTCTATCCCCCACTTGTCCATGTACATGTGTAAAAAGATGGGCACATCTTAAGTGAGAATCATGGCCTTAGCATAAAAGTGGATCAATCCTTGGTCACATATGGACTTTGAAGAGGAGCTTCTCATGTGAAGTAGGATTCTTATCTTTATTGATCTCATGGCACTTGAGTGCATTTATTGTCCAAAATATGTCCTTAGATGATGAACTTTTCTTGCCCAAGGCATGCCATGCAACCTTCTTTAAGGTGGGCCTTACTTTTTTCCAATGGGCCCAACATATATCCTAGGTGACACATGGAGTTGGACTTTAGATCTTGCATTTAAATGTGAGCCCAATCCCATGGGTTTCCTGGATGATAATTTGGATTTTAACGGGTAAAGGGATAGGGACTTACCTTGCCAAGCTTGTAGGATTCAATGGCGGATGGTACCAGAGGTCGCCGAGTGATTGATGAGGATGATCCTGCCTTCATCGTCCGCCGAGGGGACCACATGTATTCCTTAGCTATGGAGCATCAACCTCTTCCCGCTATCAAGGGTCGAGGTACCAGGGATCGCTGGGACAACTGGGTGAAGGATCCACAACCCTTGCTTGAACGAGTACTGGATGGTACTCCTTTTGCTGGCCTCCTCACCTTACGTTTCCGTAATAACGATGCTAATCGCATGATGCTCGCGGCCCTTTGCGAGAGGTGGCGGGATGAGACCCACACCTTCCAGCTCCCTTGTGGTGAATGGAGAATAACCCCCTTGGACATTTATATGCAAGTAGGCTTTCCGTTTCATGGGACAGTTGTTCCTCCAGTCAGCTCTCTGGCTCCCCTCACTTCCACTGACTGGCTACGGCTCGTCGGTGATGTCCCACCCGAGGGTGAATTCCAAGGCCATCAAGTAAAGATGCGATGGTTCTACAATACTTTTGCTTCCGTCATCCCCACCACCGAGTGAGAGGCCCTCCACAAAGCACGGGCCATGATCACTTATGCATTCGGGTCCTTCCTTCTCTGCCATGCGAATGAGAGGGTTGATCCTAAGTTTCTTCGTTTAGTTGAGGATCTTCATCATCCTTTTAACTGGAACGGGGCTATCTTGACCCATATCTTCCAAGGTCTGGACAAGACCTGTCGGCATAGTCGGTCCTTCACAGGTTTTTGGCCTGTCGTTGAGGTATCTCTTCTTTCACTTTTCTTGAAGGGCTTTCGCCTTCTTTCTTTCTCTATTCATTAGATGCACTTTTGCCCAGACCTGCTTTTATGACCATTTCCCCATCTCGCGCCGAGGATGCGGGATGACATCGAGCCCTTTCTATATCGCCACATGTACTGGCACCAGCAAAACCGTCAGCGGAACTCCCGAGTTTCTGGGGACAATTGGCGTGCTGACATAGACGGGTTGACCGTTGAGGACGTAAGTATCTTGCTTTCCCTACCCCTCGTGCCGTACTAGTAACTGATCGTGGTGACCTTATTTGCTGTAGCTCGCTCGGATGCCGTATGCCAGTTTCCCTCTCTATTATACCCCTCAGCGTGTGGAGGCATACGATGCTTCGTGTCTCCGTATCATGCTTTCCGACGCTGAATCTTTTCAGTGGCATCTGGGGGAGAGGTTGCTTCGGCAAGTCACTAGGGGTGGCTCGGGTCCCCTGTTCTGCACTTCCTCCAGCTGCTCGGATCCCAGCTGATGAGAGAGCTGAGGCTCTCGTGGGCCAGCCCGGATTTCGCTTCACGATCCCGGATCGTGACTATGATGAGTGGTATTTGCTGTTCGGCCAAGGACCTCTGCTTCCTTCGCTTTACGTTCCAGGTGGTCGTCGTAGGTACGCTGGAGGATCGGTGACTGCTCCTTTGATGGATCTTTATCGTCGGGAGCGGGACGAGAGGAGGGATGATGATGACTATGTTGGCGACTTGTAGCTTGCTTTTGTATTCTGCTTTGTATGGCCTTGTTCTTTTTGCTTTTATCCTCTTTTGTATCAAGCTTTTTGAATGAATATACGATTCTTGACTTGTCTCAAATTCCTTGATGATGTCTGGATGCTTTGACCTTTGACTTGTTCCTTAATGATTTGAGACTTCTTAACTGCATGGACGATGACTTGAACGGGTTTAGGCCCTGTGGGCCCACTTGATGATTAGATCTTGGATTCTAGCCCTTCTTTTGATGATTGAACCTTTGATCTTGCTGCTCCATGACTTGTGTAAGCTTTCCAATGGTTTGGATCCTGATGATTTAGCCCTTGAATGGTTCAGATTGATAGATTCGGCCCTGTGGGCCCACTTGAGACCTTGGCTTTACTTTGGGGCACCTCTTTTGATGATTTGTGAGGCTAAGAAGGTTTCTCATGGTGTGGATGATGGCTTGAACGTCTCAGATCGCCTGACTTGGCTTTGTGGGCCCACTTGATGATTAGATCTTGGATTCTGGCCCTTCTTTTGATGATCAAACCCTTGATCTTGCTATTTGGTGGCTCATGTAGGTTCTTCAATGGTTTAGATCATGATGATCTAGTCTTTGAATGACTTGGATTGCTTGTGGCCCCCACTTGATCACCTTTCCTTCTCTTTGACTTGATCAACCACGTTCTGGCCGCATTGCTTCGTGATTGGACCGGTGGGGCACCTTTTGTATGATCTTGATCAACCTCAGTCGAAATCTGGGGCAGGACCGGAGCCTTAGGCGGCCCACGGGGTGCCATCTGCTGACGTGGACTATCAGCTTCACCTACCAAGAACCCTGGAGCCAATCCCGCGAAGAGAGAGGAATCGCGTCCGTACGGGCGGCCCAGAGCAGGCCGCCCAGGGCTCGCCTCTTGAGCGGCCTGTGCTGGCTCAGTGCTCGGACATTCCCTGGTCTCTGTTGCTGCTGTCCCCACCTGCTCTGTACGTCCAGGTTTGATTCCAACAATGAATCTTCCCTTTGTCTCCTCTTTCCTCATCATCTTGTCCTCATCTTGCTTTGTCCCTTCTTGGGGCATGGATGGTGGAGATTTAGGGGTTGTGGGGGCTGTCCATGGTGGGTCCCATGCTTCAGAAAGTGTTGAAGCTTTTAATGATAGAGGGATTTCTTTAATGGATGGTGGAGATGGTGCATTGAATGGGGGCATTGATGAGGGGTTAGGGATGGTGGTTGGTGGAGCTTTGAATAGCTCCATTAATGGTGGGATGGCTGGAATTTCAGATTTGAATGGGCCCCTCATTATGGGAGAAATGGATGGTATGGATGGGATGGGGAGATGGGACATAGGTGAGGCTATGCATCCCTATAGTGTGGGCCACATGGATGATGTGATGGATGGTGGCGATGGGACCATGATGGACATAGATGGGCTGATCTCATGCTTGGATGGGATGGATGGCTCAGATGATACCTTTGACGGTTTGGATGCTCTTGATGAGGGCCGAGATGTGCGGCATACTTGCTTGGGTGGACTTGATGTGATCATTGATGCCCCTTGATGATGGACGGTGTAGATGCTTCGATGATACCTTTGATTGGCCAGGATGATGATTGGGTTCATGATTTCCTGTTGGAGAGGGTCCGCAAGTCCAGATCTGATCGTTGATTCTTCGATTGGGGTTGCCGAGACCCTTTTTAATGGTTCAGATGCATTTTTCGATGGTCAGATTAGCCAGGATGCCACGATGTGTGGTGTGATCTTCGCTGGTAGCCCTTTTGCTGGAGAGTATCATCTTGACCATCGGCCTTTTGCACACTCTGTTCATGAGGTGGGCGAGTCTTCTCATGCGGCTGAGGTTATGACAGTTTCAGATAGTGATGCGACTATATCAGACATAGCCGTTACTGAGGGCAGGTCAGGGGCTGTCGAGTCTGCAGAGGTTCCAGCTTTTCCTTCTCCTTCGCCCGTTGACCTTCCGATCCTCGATGAGCTGTCATTGATTTCTGGGCCTTTTGTTCTGGAGGGGGTACCAGTGAGGACTTGTCAGCTGCTTCCTCGTCCTTCTTGCTCACCACGACTGCTTGCTTGGCTTGACAGCTTGTCAGCTTATGAGATTCGAGATTTGGAGTCCTATGGCTTTGGCAATCTGATTCATATGGCTAGAGTTGACATTGACTGGAGGATGCTTGGAGCTGCCTTGATTGATTGGGTCCCTTCATTGAACTTGTTTGCGTTCAACGATATGGAGATGGGGCCTTCTTTGGAGGAGCTTGCACGCTTGACAGGTCCTGCCCTGGGATTACACTCAGTATTTTTCGCCGAAGACGTCGCCGAAGACTGCTACATCGCAGAACTGGTTCGGGATCCCTATCTTGTTCGGCCTGCAGCTGCCGGCTAGGATGTTGTGGTGTTCTCCTTGGACTTACTGTATGATCTTTTTTCGGGTCCTTGGAGTGTGGCCGATTCTACCTTTGCTCGGAACGCACTGATGTTCTGCTTGATAGCTGAGGTGCTGTTCTTGGGATGGCGCAGGTCCCAGACTCCTCTGCTTTTTGAGGTGATGAGCCGAGCTATTCGACGGCAGGGGATCATTTCTCTCATCTTGGCCGAGCTGTTTAACGGGCTGACTAACTGCGCCCTGGGCCGCACTCGTGTCCTTCGCGGCTGTTGTGCCTTTCTTCAGGTATCTTTTCTGCACCTTTTTCTTCTTGCTTTGTTAGGAATTGCTTTGCTCTAACTGAACTTCTTTTCCTTTTTGTGATCAGGTCTGGCTATGGGAGCGTCTTTCTTTGACCGTTCCTGTACCCCTTCCTGGCATTCCTAGCTCTGACATCATGCGTTATATCATTGAGTTCCTTCCGCATACAGCTAGGATGAGCGAGCCTTTGTATCGCAGGATGTTTGCTGAACTTCGTGACTGGAACGTTCGTTGGGAGTCATCTTGGCTTTCACTTCCTCCAGTGCTTTGCGATGCACACCGCCTTCCTCTGATGTTGGTAGCCTTTCGATCCTACTTTTCTTATCATCCCATTCGGTTCCTGCGGCAGTTTGGGTACGAGCAGGATGTTCCTCTTTTCGCTTTCACGGGTATCGGACGTCGAGCACTTCCATCTAGGTCCTCTGACTTCAGGACCCTGGATTGATTGTTCTTGGGCGAGTTACTTGACTGCTGATTTGCTGGGTTTTGAGCTGCAGACTTTTCCAATGGCGACCGCCCCATATCAGTACTGGGTTGCTGAACAGTCTTTGTATCGACGTATCCCTTGCCTGGCATCAGACTGCTGATGAGGATGAGCAGGATATCCTTGGAGATGAAGGCTCTTCATCTAGTTCATATGAACCTTTTGAGGAGCGCTCATTCATTGATCCTTGCTTCCTTTTGGCCACTCATGGCCATCTGCTGTCTGAGATCTTTGCACTTCGGTATCATTGTGAGATGATGTCGAGGAGATTGGCTGCCGATCAGAGATTGTCTGATGAAGAGATAACGATTCGTACCCTTGAGCGCGATGAGGCGCATTACCTGCGTATGGAGGTGAGCAGGTTGAGAGAGAGGCTATCTTTTTATGAGTCAGAGGACTTACCTGATGTGGCCGAGGAGGAGGGTAGAGATTGATTGTGTTGGCCACCTGCACATTCTTTTTTGCATATATGATTGATAATGATGCGTTTTTTGTATTTTTTGAAAAAGATGACATGATATGTGTAAAAGAAATATGATGTTTTTAATGAAAAAAAGGAAAACTTTTCGAGAATCTATTGTGCCATGAGTTGTCTTGCGAGTGTGTCTGGATTTTGTGTCGGGATATAGGAATCAGAACTGGGGCTCGGCCAATGCTTTGACCGATGTCTCAAGATTTGACTCGTGTGATCCTTTGGTTCCCTAGAGGTGTAGGCAATGGAAACTATTGCCTCTCGAGATTGTCAGAATTTGCAGAGCTCTTCGTTCCTGACTGCACTTCTTCTTGTTCTTGAACTGTAACTGCTTGAACCGTTCTGAACTGTCTGATTTCTTGATACCTGCACTTTTTATTTTCTTTTTCCATTTGAGCCATTTCTGCCTGTAGCGCTCTTTCGAGTTTTCACTACAGCCGGCCTTTTCCCGTCATTTTTGCCCGTGGCGCCCTTTCGGGTTTTCACCACGTCCCGGGTATTTGATCTTGCCTGCCCCTTGGCAGCTATGCTGTTTTTACCCTCAGCGCCCTTTCAGGTTTTCACCGAGTCCGCTGTATGCCCACTGTTTTTACTCGGAGCGCCCTTTCGGGTTTTTGCTCCGCCCTCTTTGTTTAGGCACACATTTTTTTTTTCTGGATCTTTGGATAACTGCGGCGGCTGGAGGTCGGGAATCCGTCGTTGCCGGCCGATGGCAGTCTTTCAGCCCTTATCCTAAGTTACGATGATAGAGCTGTTGGTCTTAGCTAGAGACCCTTCTGAGATGAATGGATGGATGACTGTGTTTCTTCTTGGGTTGATTTTTTTTCTTGGGTGCCTTGCTTTGGCTTCCCCTTTTCTTTCTCTTTTCTTTTTTTTTCTCTTTGTATTCTTTTTCTCTTTTTTTTTGTCTTTTCCTTTTGAATCCCCCTTTTTTTTGTATTTTTTTCTTTTTGAATCCCCTTATTTGAAGCACTTGTTGGTGGACGGAAATGATTTCTCAGAGGTCTTAGCTTCGACCTCTTGACTTCAGCTCTATTAAAGTAACTTTTGATAAGGTCAGAATGGCTTACCCGTGAAAGATCTTCACGTTGTCGGCGTTGGTTGGCTCAGGAAGATCCACCCCTCTCATGCTGGTGAGTTTGAGGGCGCCTCCGGGAAGTACTTCTCTGATGATCAGCGGCCCGTCCCACGAGGGTTTGAACTTTCCTCTGGGATTCGGAAGGTGCGACGGTAGAATCTTCTTCATGACCATGTTGCCTACCTTGAAACATCTTTTTCGGACTCTCTTGTTGTAAGCCCGAGCGATCCTTTTCTGATAGCACTGTGAATGACTTAGTGCACGCATGCGCTTTTCATCTGCTAGCTGCAATTGATCGAATCTGGCCCGTTGCCATTCTCCTTCTTCAACCCCGCTTTCTAGTAACACCCGTAATGATGGTATTTCCACCTCGACTGGTAGGACTGCTTCCATTCCATAAGTAAGTTCGAAAGGAGTAACGCCCGCAGCAGACTGTACAGACGTTCGATAGGCCCAAAGTGCATATGGGAGCATATCTGACCAATCTCGATAGGTCACGACCATCTTCTCGAGTATCCTGACGATTGTCTTGTTTGCGGCTTCTACCCCACCATTCATCTGAGGACGGTAGGGGCTTGATCGATGACGTTGGATCTTGAATTTGCTGAGGAAGTCATCCATCTTCTTGTTGACGAACGGGGTCCCATTATCTGTGATGATAGCATTAGGGATTCCATACCGGCATATGATGTTGTTCTTCATGAATTTGATCACCTGAGATGCTGCAATCGTGGTGTAGGAGGCTGCCTCTACCCACTTGGTGAAGTAGTCGACTGCCACAAGTATGTACTCATGACCATTTGATGCTTTGGGACTGATCTTGCCGATGATGTCGAGTTCCCACATGGAGAAGGGCCAGGGGGTGGTCAGGTTGTATAACTCTGATGAGGGGGCATGGATTTGATTTGCATGCTCCTGACACTTGAAGCATTTTCTGACGTGCTGGCAACAGTCTGTCTCCATGGTGAGCCAATAGTAGCCGAGTCGTAGAATCTTCTTTGCCATCATGTGCCCGTTCATGTGTGGGCCACAGATTCCTTCGTGTATTTCTCCCATGATCTTCGCAGCTTCTGTTTCATCGACGCATCGAAGGAGGATGTGATTATAGGATCGCTTGTAAAGAACTTCGCCACTGATGGTGAATTGGCCGGCCAAACGCTGAATGGTTCGGCGATCTGTTGCTGTTGCTGACTCTGGATACTCCTGGGTTTCGAGATATTGCTTGATGTCGGCATACCAGGGTTTGTCAGGGACAGCTTCGGCTTCTTCTATTTGCAGGCAAAAAGCAGGTTCATCTTGAACTTCGACTGTGAGCTCCCATTCTGAAGCTCCTTTTGGGATCTCGAGCATTGATGCGAGTGTGGCGAGAGCATCTGCGAATTGATTCTTGGCTCTGGGCATGTATGAGAAGGTGACTTCTTTGAATTCCTCGATCAAATTTTCAAGATACACATGATATGGTATCAACTTCTCGTCTTTGGTCTTCCATTCGCCATTGGTCTGATTGATGATAAGCTGTGAGTCTCCAAATACTCGTAGCTTCTTGACGCCCATGATTATGGCTTCCCTTAAGCCAGCGATGCATGCTTTATACTCTGCCATGTTGTTGGTGCACTCGAATGCTATGCGCCTTGAGATAGGAATAGGGACGTCATCTGGAGAGTAGAGGATTGCTCCAATACGACTCCCTTTAGAATTTGCTGCGCCGTCGAAGAATAACGTCCACTCATCTTTCTTCTTTTCTTCTTCTTCAATAAGCAAGAGATCTTCATCAGGGAAGAATGTCTTGAGCGGTTGATAATCCAGGAGGGAGTGGGCCGCAAGATGATCAGCGAGGGCCTGCCCCTTGATTGCCTTCTGAGTGACATAGGTGATGTCGAACTCAGACAGGAGTAGCTGCCTTTTAGCTATCCTTCCAGTAAGTGCCGGCTTCTTGAACAGGTACTTGAGCGGATCCATGTGAGCGAGGAGGAGAATAGGGAATGCAATCATGTATTGACGGAGTCGCTGAGTTGCCCAGACTAGGGCGAGGCAAGTCTTCTCGATCGGGGAATACCTGGTCTCGTAGTCGGTGAGCTTTCGGCTCAAATAGTATATCACTTGTTCCTTCTTCCCGGTCTCATCGTGTTGGCCGAGGACACAGCCAATGGCTTCTGCTGCAACTGAGATGTATAACAATAGTGGTCGTCCGGGAGTGGGCGGCACTAGAACTGGAGGATTTATGAGATATTTCTTGATACGGTCGAAGGCGGCTTGGCAATCATCATTCCATTCTTTTAGAACGTTCTTCCGAAGGAGCTTGAAAATGGGCTCATAAATAGGTGTGAGCTGTGCGATGAAGCGACTGATGTATTGAATTCTGCCGAGGAAGCCACGAATTTCCTTCTCTGTTCTGGGAGGGGGCATCTCGATGATTGCTCTGGTTTTGGTCTCGTCGACCCTGATGCCATCCTCGCTCACCATAAAGCCGAGGAGCTTGCCTCCCATTACGCCAAAGACACATTTCTGAGGGTTGAGACGGAGCTTGTACTTTTCTAATCTGTTGAATAATTTCTTCAGATCTTCAAAGTGTCCTTCAATTGTGCGAGATTTGACGATCATATCGTCCACATATACTTCAAGCTCTTTGTTCATCATGTCATGGAATAATGCTGTCATTGCTCGCTGATATGTTGCTCCTGCGTTCTTCAGACCGAACGGCATTACCCTATAACAGAAGGTTCCCAGGGAGTGATGAATGATGTCTTCTCGCGATCTTCGACGGCCATTTTGATCTGATTATAACCTGAGAACCCGTCCGTGAATGAGAAGATCTTGTATCCAGCAGTGTTGTCGACCAGAGTGTCGATGTGTGGCAAAGGGAAGTCATCTTTAGGACTGGCTTTGTTGAGATCTCGGAAGTCGATGCACATTCGAACCTTGCCATCCTTCTTTGGTACTGGAACGATGTTGGCGAGCCATTCAGGGTAGTTGGAGACTACCAAGAATCCCGCGTTGTACTGCTTGATGACTTCATCTCGGACTTTCAGGGCCCATTCTGGCTTCATTCTTCGAAGTTTCTGTTTCACTGGCTTCATATCTGCCTTGGTTGGCAGATGGTGTACAACGAGCTCTTCATCTAGCCCCGGCATGTCTTCATATGAGAACGCGAAGTTGGACAATCTTGGAGCTAGGAACTCTATCATTTTCTGTTTCATCTCAGGTGGCAACGATTTTCCAATGCGTACTTCCCTAGGGATCTCAGGTGTCCCCAAGTTTACTATCTCGAAATCATCGGCTACAACATTGGCTTTAGATTCGAACTTTTTGAGGAGATCCTCAAGTTCGGGAGCAAGATCATCATCTTCCTCATCCCGAGCTTCGTCCAGACTCATGAGCTCGAAGTTTAATTCGATGTCGAAATCATATAATTCGACTTCAAACCCATGTGACTCTTTAGACGAACTTGGCACACTATTGAATACAGGAAAAGAAATGTTTTTTGGTTTTTGAGATTTTTCTGAAATGGAAATGCTAGATGTTTTTGGCTTTTGAAAATTTTTGATTTTTTTGGGTTTTTGAAATTCATGGGACTTTGAACAAGTGGGCATTACAGACCATGATTGAGCCCAACTTGTTCCAAAGTTCCGGTCGCTGCTTAAACAGGCGTTTTTTTTGGAAGCCAGAGCCTTCAGATGGCTCTTTGGCTGATTCAAAAGTTAGGGGAACGGATGACCATTCAGGACCCCACACTTCCTCCCCTGAAGAGGTGGGGGTTGATGATTCGGGCGAAGAATCATGGTCTGGCCCAATGACCATGATTTCTCGCTGGTCGGGTTCGAGATCTGAGTCGTACTTAGTCCCTCCCGGATCACTTACCTCGCATGGTAGCTCGTCTGGTTCTACGGCTAGACACAAGTTTGGAATCTGGACATCAGACCAATTTAGGGCTGGCCACTTCCCTTTCTTGGTCCAATGGATGGGCCGCTTCTGCCCCTGGCTGATGATTGATGATGTTGACTTCGCAGAGATGGGCAAGTCGTGCCCCTTGCTGATTGATGTTGAGATGGGCAAGTTGTGCCCCTGGTTGAGAGAAGTGGGCAGGTTGTGCCCCTGGTTAGGAGCAGGTGTCAGAGTAACCTGGTCCTGAAGCTGTTGTACTTGACGTTCTTCTTCATCTTCATCTTCATCTTTTTCTTCTTCTTCTGGAGGCTTAGATGGTTCGAGAATCTGATCCCATCGAATGGGGGGCCATGTGGCCCAAACTTGGCTCATCGGGAGGCCTTTGTGTAGTGCAGTCGGTTGATTCCCTCCTGGATCTTTGCAAGGTTCTCCTGGCTTGACGAATTGGATGGGAGAGCACCGAAATTTCTTCCTTCTTTTGTCCATGAAGGTTGTCTTGTATCCGAGTCCCCATTTGCGTTGGTTATATATCAGCGGTACCTTTCTGGACTTGAAGTGATTCTTCATTCGGTATTTGAGGCTTAGACGCTTTGCTGGTGAAAAGACACGGTCCACCTTTATCGGTTCTGGATTGGCGATAGAGTTCACAGTCTCGAATTCGAAACTGTGAAACGGGATGTCTTCTTCAGAGTGCTGGATATCAATGACCGGGATGTCTGGTTCAGTGGCAGCAGCATTGGAAGGAATGATGAGCTCCTTCTCTGCATGGATAGAGATCACTTGATTTCCACAGATGTACTTCACTCGTTGATGCAGGGTTGATGGCACAGCTCCAACCTTGTGCAGCCAAGGTCGTCCGAGCAACATGTTGAAAGAGGCTGATATATCCAGAATTTGGAATGTGATGGTGGAAACTTCTGGACCTATCTGTACCTCTATGTCGACCTCCCCTTCCACTGATCGGCGAGTGTTGTCGAATGCTCTGACACATATGGTGCTGGGTCGGAATGAAGAAGGATTGATTCCCAGACGTTCCGCAGTCTTAAGTGGGCAGACGTTTAAGCTTGAGCCATTATCGATAAGGACCAGCGGGACACAAAGGTCTTTGTATCGTAAGGCTATGTTGAGGGATCGCCCATGATCGCGTCCTTCTGGTGGTAACTCATTATCGGTGAAGGTGATGGCGCGTGGAGCCAGGAGTTGTCCAATCATTAATGCTATCATCTCTGGTGCCGTATCGGAGGAGACGTGAGCATCGTTCAAGGTTTTGGCAAACATTTCTCGGTGTATGCGAGATGTGCAGAGTAGCTCCCATACTGAGATTTGTGCAGGGATTGACTTGAGCTGAGTCGCCACATCGTATGCGGCTTCATTTTTGTTATCGAGGCCTGAAAGAGCGCCTTTGGGGTCTCCTTTGTTTTGATTATCTCTTCGGATGCAGCGCCCATTGGGATTCATGTTCCCTACTTCCGCACATTCTGGATAGTGCCATGGGACTTCTTTATAATTTTCCTCACCTTTACCTTCTAGGACCACCTGATTCTTGCAATGGTGCTGGTGTGGGTACCAGATCTTCCTCGTATGGAGCTTTTGCCTTGAGAACTACATTGTTGCCTGTGCTGAAGGGGTAATATCGAGGCTTATCTTCGTAGACCACATAAGGTCGTGGTCCTGGCTTGACTGTTCCTGGAGCAGGAGGCTCCCATGGAATGTATACTGGTCCTCTTGATATGGCAGGAGGTTTCTCTGTTCGTCCCAACTGTCGTAGTGTGATTGACACGCCTCTAGGATTTGCCCCTTGCAATATGATCGGCTCAACTGGAGGAGCTCCTTCCAAGACAATGGGCTCTTACTGCTGATGAGTATAATCCTTCCCTCGTGGATTGGATTGTTCTTGAATTGGGGTTGCCCCTTGCAAGACGACAGGTTCGTATGTGGGCTCGATGTATGATTGTGCACCTTCCAGGACGATTGGTTCCCAACATGAGGGGCCGTAAGATGCCCCTTGAACAACTGGCACATCATATGGAAGTGCTCCTTCGAGTACTACTGGCTCGGAGACTGAAGGAAGAAAGGGACTTGCCCCTTGCAAGATTGGAGGATGATTTGTCGGCCCGTAAGTGTAAGCATGAATGGACTGGATAGGGGAGAAGAAGCGATCGAGATGGTCCCCTTCTTCTATACTATTGACTGCAGGGCCACGAGACGAACTGGGGTCCGTTGGATGCTGAGGCAGAGGATTCTGAAGGATGTTGGTGGAAGCTGCTGGAGAAGCTCCAGGGACCGAGATGACGATCTTGCGGTCATCAATCAGGTCTTGTATGACATTCTTCAAAGTATAGCATCGATCAGTGGTGTGGCCACCCCCTTGATGATAGGCACAATACTCATTTTCTCGGTAGTTTGGTGGCAGAGGATGAGGCGGAGGCCGAGGTGCCATTAGAGTAAGTAACTGCTTCTGCACCAGCGTAGCCATGACTTGACTGAGTGGTTGAGAGAGGGGAGTAAATTTCCTGAACTCCTTGTAATTTTGCCTATTTTGATATGAGTATTGACCATTTCCACTGAACTGCTGCTGTTGTCGAGGTGGTTGTTGCTGAGGATTCGGTTGTGGCTGATACCGCTGAGGCTGATGCTGAACTTGATTCTGCTGATACTGTTGACGTCCCTGTGGGGGAGCGTATTGATTACCCTGAGCAGTGGTGTTGATGTTGTTTACCTCTGTTGGGCGGGGAGGAGAACCGCTTCGGTTTCCGCTCCCATATCCGATGGGTCTTCCCTCTACTATGTTCCTTTTGATTGGAGTGGCTTGATGAGGCCATAGGGAGATTGTCCCGGCACGGATTCCTGCTTCGAATTGCTCTCCAGCACGGATTAATTGTGCGAAATTCGCATATGGATGCGAGATTAGATACCCGGATATGCCTGGATATGTTGAATGAACAATCATGGAGATTTGTTCTTCGTCGTCGATAGCCGTTCGCATTCGAGCTGCCATAGCTCGCCAACGTCCCACATAAGCTGACAGTGTTTCATCACTCCTTTGCCTGAGAGCCGTGAGATCAACTCTTCTGGGTGCCATGTTGAGATTGTATGCAAATCCGTCGACGAAAGCTTGGGAAAGCTGTTCCTATGTCCTGATGCGGTGGCAGTCCAATGAGGTGTACCAATCTAGGGCATCGCCCTTCAGAGATTTTTGGAACAAGCGAATGAGGGCCCCTTCATTTCCTGAGATTGCACTCAGTTCTCCACAGAAGGCCTTGAGATGTGCTGTGGGACAACCGCTGCCATCGTATCTTTTGAATTTTGGTACCTCAAAGTTTTGAGGTACTTAAGCATCTGGGAAAGGACACAAGTCTCTGAACTTGGTCGAAGGTAGATCGATTCCTTGTTGTCGCTGAAGCTGATTTTGTAAGATCTGGAACTGCTCCCGCAACTCGTCCAGTCCTGAGTGATCGGTTCGAGCGACTGGTGCCTCTTGGAGTAAGGCACGTTCTTCTTCGGCATAGTGGTCGATGTCTTCGACCCTATGTGCTTGCTGAAAAGCAACTGCGGGTTGCTGAAATGGTTTGATGACTGAACTGGATTCTGATGAGCTTGTGCTTGAGAGGATTGTAATTGAATTGGAGACTGTACTGAAGGTTGAACTGGAACTTGCTGAAAATTAACTGGAGTTTGCTGAATTGAAGATTGCTGAAAATTAACTAGAGTTTGCTGAATTGAAGATTGCTGAAAATTACCTGGAGTTTGCTGAATTGAAGATTGCTGAAAGTTGACTGGAATCCCATTGGCGGGGATGTGCTGGAATTGAAAAGTGCTCCTGTTTGCAGGAGGCTGAGATGCTGGGAAGTGACCCCCTTGTTGGGTATTCGCTACTGTCCGCTGATTGATGTGGGCTTAACACTGACCCCCGTTGTGGGCATTCGCCAGTGCTGTCCCTGTTGCTGGAAATTGAATTGAAATCCCATCGGCGGGGATGTGCTGAAATTGAAAAAGTGTCCCATCGGTGGGGACATGCTGAGATCTACTGAGACTGTTGTTTACAAGATTGACCGGAAGCTGGCTGGAAGTCCCTGCGACGGGAGTGCTCTGAGATGGCCCTGTCGTTGCAGGAAGGTATTGAGGAGGATGCCCCATAGCGAAGGGCTGAGACGGCTGCTGTCGGTAGTCTTGGGCAGACTCCGATGGTTGTGCTTGATTTGAACTGGAGGCCGGAGGGACCTGGCATGGCTGCTGAGATTGCTGAACTGGGCCAACCTGATTGTTGGCTGCTGCGATGGCTTGTGCTTGCATGAACTGCAAGAGCATTTCTTGCATTGCTCTCATTCCTTGTGCCAATTCTTGTATGATTGGCGTATTGTCAATGGGCTGTTGCGCTGGAGGTTGTGCTTCGGTCATCTCAAGAGCAGGGAAGAGATGAGTTTCTTCTTCGTGGTCGGACATGGCTTGCTGAGCCCGAGTGCGGATTATGCTGTGGTAGGGAAGTTGTCTCCTCGTACGTTGAGCCCGAGGAGGCGCAATGATGAGGACTGTACTCTACTCTTTTTGGGTTTTGCGATTTTTTTTTTTTTTGGTTTTGGAATTTTCTATTTTTTTTGGTTTTGGGTTTTGGGTAGAATGCTATGCAGATGAGATTGTATGAGGATTAGTGACTTTCAAGTACGGGAAGGATTCTGTTTTTCAAGTCGGATCACGACTAGTGGGACTAGCTCATCCCCAGCGGAGTCGCCATTCTGTGGACCCTGGCCGTTTTTCGCGCTCCCACACGACGTTCTCGTCCCTTCCCCTTTCGGGTAAAGAAGGAGAGGAGTATGCGTGAGTGCGAAATCGCCGTTTGTGCCACTGGCTTGCCTCGTTCTCGAGGGCTTTGTTTGGTTGTCGTGTTAAGCTGGACGTGTTTAAGTGAGTTTATATAAGACCAGAGTCGCCACTAGCCAGTTACTTCGAATCTACAGTCGGCTAGACCCCGTAGAAACGTTAGAGAAGGGGATCCGAAAGTTCCTTCCTCTAAAATGACTCCTGTTGATCTGCGGCCAGAGATTCAAGGTAAGGGATCACGGTTACAGGGTGGGAAGAGGTTAAGCACCCCACACACTGCCCGTACCGAAGTACGGTCTCTACTTCACAGAATCGAACTAGTACTTGAAAGTCTGTTTTAATCCTCGTACATTCTCATAGAT
Organism: Liriodendron chinense; assembly: GCA_003013855.2. NCBI lineage: Eukaryota > Viridiplantae > Streptophyta > Magnoliopsida > Magnoliales > Magnoliaceae > Liriodendron > Liriodendron chinense. Next base: position 3,025,318 of record ML058463.1, on the reverse strand, counting down.
GACATGATGCATGAATGCGGGTCTGAACAGTAAGAGTTTCTGATGGGCAGGTTCCAACAACGGGCAAGCCCAGAGCATACGCTCGAACTGACAGGTGCTTAATTTAAGACGTATGCAGTGTGCTTGAATAATCAAGGTGCTTTATAGTGAAGCATGAATGTAGGTCTGAACAGTAAGAGTTTCTGATGGGCAGGTTCCAACAGCGGGCAAGCCCAGAGCATACGCTCGAACTGACAGGTGCTTAATTTAAGACATATGCAATGTGCTTGAAGAATCAAGGTGCTTGCAGTGAAGCAAGGGGGTTGGAAGAAAAGTAAATGTTGCACTTATACTAGATGCAAATGAGATGATGCTGGAAAAGAGTAACTGGATGGACGGAGGTGTCGCAAGGGTTGGCTTCGAGTGGTTGGATCAAGACTTGGATGGCTTGGGAGACTTGAACCAGTGGTCAGGCTGGGCTAGACCAGGGCTAGGCTCTCCTCACTCGGGCTCTCCTTGGTGGGAAAATGGGCTAAGGGGTGGAGAAGGACTCAGACGGACGGTCGCTGGACTGGGCGGATTGTTGTGTTGAAATGAGAAGGGGAGGGGGGTATTTATAGCAGCGAGCAGTGGCAGAGCTCGTAATTATTTTTGGGCGGCCTGCTATGGGCCGCCCGTACAGCCGTTCCTCGATTTTCAGCGAGATACGGTCGCACCCTTGGGGCTGCTGTTTGACTCGCTGGGTAGACTCAGTGAGTTGACTCAGCGGGTTGACTCGGTGATTTGACTCGACGGGTTGACTCGACGGGTTGACTCGGTGTTTTGACTCGACGGGTTGACTCAGTGGGTTAACTCAGCGAGTTGACTCAGTGGGTTGACTCAGTGAGTTTGACTTTTTAGGATTTTTTGACTGGCTTTTCTTATGGGGGGTTTTTCAGGCTGATATTTAGGACTGGGTTGACTGGGTTCAGGCTTGAACTGGGCTATGAAATGGGGCTTACAAGGGTGAGTTTGGCTGAGTTTGGACTTGAGATTTGGGGTATGGTCCTCCATTCATCCAGCTATCTCTACCAATAGTGTAGCCGAAGGTGGGGTGTCTACAATTAGGTTACTCACTGGACTTCTCCGCTGACGGAAGTAAATATATACAGATGGTATATATGATATACATGAGCAGGAACCTGAACAAGTGGAGGAACCACCAAGAATGAAGGAAGAAGTGATTGCTATGAATCAAGACATTTAGATTATTTCTATCATTTTTCTGTTTTATTTTCGTTTGATGACATTATTAATAAGTCTCAAATGGGTGGACCATCGTGTATGGATTGTATTTTTATTTAATTATGGTCAAATGATAATTTGAACTTAGTATATATATGATCCCATGCCTCTATAACAGTTTGACTTTTGAATTAAGTGCTTTTGTGTACGAGTCATACCCCATAACCTGGGCCTGAGGGTGCACACTTTGTGTCCAAATTTCGGGGTGTGACAGGGATCATGATGGATGGTGTGGACCCCACTATTCAGTGTTGTGAGCCCCACTCCCACGATGCGTGCATGCACAATGCACGCTCACCCACCGTGCATCGAATGGGAGAACCTGATTTGTCGGGCGAGAACCGACTCCCTTCAAAAAATGGAACGACTCTTCCCTCCTTTTTCGACCCAGCGCGAGCGCTGGTTTTGGACGGGGCTCACTGCCCTTTGATCGTGGCACACCTCCAGAACCGGCAGGACTGATCTAAACCGTCCATCGGGTTCGCAAGCTAGCCAACACCAGACCCTAACTACTCTCCCATGCCCATGCACACGCACCAACCCACAATGTACGCCCAAATAGAGCCGTGCGCTGTTGTTTTAACTTAAAACGGGAAATCTGTTTCTTCCTCCATCGTGGCAATCCAATCTGACACCTCCCCTCTCCCCCTGGCCGTCCATTGGAAGCCAATCTCGACCCTTTATCTCCTTCCGTATTTAGGTTGTCCGTAGACACCTTTCCAAAGGCAGAAGGAATTTTCCTCCTTTTGTGATGGCACAATCCTGGCCCTCCATCTGCTTCTAGAACTTCCTTCCCTGTGGTAGGGCGACCGTTTATGGGCAGGGGATCTCGCGAAACAATCGCACCTTGGCGATATTGTCCCGCGGCGAAAAATATCGCAAGGCAAGATATTATAGGGATTGTGATCATCAGTCGGCCCCATTGTTAGATCAGGGCCGTTGGATCAATGACCCACAGTCTGGTAAACACATCCATGGTATTCGATTTGGTCCATGCAAACACAGTCGACCCTGGGACTATAAGATCCATTCAGTGGTTCCGTGGGTTGTTTGGGCTGGTCTAATAAAACACAGCTGTTTGATCGTATCCGGACGAGTCCCAACGGCTACAAATAGGCCTCTTTCTCTTTCTGGAAATAAGTTCTCTGCTCGAAACCCTAGGGAGATTGTGGGAGAGAAAATAGAAGGGGGGGGGGGGGGAAGAGAGAGAGAGAGAGAGAGAGAGAGAGAGAGAGCCTCTATCGAGCAGCCTTCTGCTCGAGCACCTCCAGCCGCTCCCGCAAGAAGAAAAGGGAGGTGAGGGTTTAGAGTAGTAGAAAGAGAGAGAGAGGGAAAGTCAGGTCTATCGAGCGTCATTTTCGGAGGCTGCAATCCTAGCTAACATTTCGAAGAGCGTGAGGAAGAAAGAAACGAGAGAGGAGAGAAAATAGAAAGGGAGAAAGAGATCCGTTGGGGCGCCGTTCGGGCCCCTGTACATAGTTGGTTGCTGGAAACGAGCCAAAATGAAAAGAAAGGAAGAGTAGGGGAGAGAGAGAGAGAGAGGGAGAGAGAGAGAGAGAGAGAGAGAGAGAGAGGGTGTGGGTTGTCCAGTCACCAGTCGACAAGGAAGGACCCTCCGTCCGCCTTTCTAACTCCCTTCAGGCTTTGCGCCAACCGTTGGGGGCCCGTTATTGGGTTGTTCCGGCCCAACCAAGCCTCAATAGGAAGCAACCCGAGAGGGTGCTATTCATGTCTCCAAAACTGAGCTGTGCCAGCCATCTTGCCATTGGGCGGTTTGGGGAAGCAATCCCAGCCGTGGGATCAATCGGCCGCCGTCAGTTCCCCCCAAATCCGACTTCTACTTGATGTAATGAACCTTCTCCAGTCAGGTTATAGCATCCAAATCCGGCTAGTAGATTGGATCTGGATTGAATCTCGCAACTGTAAGATGAATTGCTCCATGAGGCCCGATTTAGGATTCAAGCTAAGAGGGTCTTTGTGCCAGAAGGATTTGATCTCTCATTTCCCACACTTGAACACTCGCATATCAAGGGACTTCTACCGGTGAGGTGATGAATTCCTCCCCTTGATCTTTCCACTTCCATATTAGCTAAGTGATAGTTTTAATTTTTGTTAACATATGATTGATAATTGTTAACTCTATCTCATGTTACATGTATTAGTTATTTGAATAGACCCTAACTCACATGCTCAACTTTCTTTAGTATAAGTGCTTACATGTTATACATGATCTCCTTCTCATAACTTGTGGATTGATTAGGAATCTTGAATCGACATTTTAATTGATGAGAAATATAACTCATGTATGGAATTTGGAATCGGATTGTGAATTTGGATGGTTATGACCACTCATATTAGATGGTACCTTATACTAGTGGCCTTTGAAAGTGATTAAAGGATACGTTGTGCCCTTGCGGCTAATGGAAAGATAATTAATTGTGTCCTTGGATGGACTTGTTGGACTAAATGTCTTATGGGGTTGAGATCTTGGTTGTGTCCCTAGTTGGGCTCGTTTTGGAAAATATATTGTGATTGAGAGTGTTTGGAAGGCCACTAGTTGTAAGAGTATTTTCATAATTGGTTTGGTTGTAAATTGGAATAATAATGGTTTGTTTAATCATGCATATCATGGCACAGACGGGACGTGTGGTGACGAGCCATATTACTGTCGGGTGGTCTGGTTGCTGAGAGCACGTACCCTTGAGGTATTTTCGCTGGCTCCAAACCACCATAGAGTGCGTCATTCATTGAGAGCACGTACCTTTGGTATTTTCGCTGGTGATGGCCACTCGTGATGAAAATGAATTGTGGGGCTAATGTGTGTCCTTAGTGACTTCCAGGCCACTAGGTGAGGCCGATGTGTGTCCCTAGTGACTTCCGGATCACCAATTGATGGATTTGCATTGTGGGGATGATGTGTGTCCTTAGTGACTTCCAGACCACATTTTCCAATTGGATGAGCATCCCCAGGCTGAGGGACATGTGCATGCATTCATGCACTTAAGAAAGATTGCACTATGAATGTTTTGTATATATGTTATATTTTCAAACTATGCTTGGCTAACAATGTTGGTGTGTAATCTTAAGGGGACATCAGACCGAGCTAGCCACTCATGCTGTTTAAATTTCAACCGTATAGGTGATGCAGGTGATTTAAATGATGCGCCGGATATACTGATGTCATGAACTAAAGGGTCGTGGCTGATGATTGTTTCTTTAAATTTTTATATGTTTGTAGTTGTTCATTACTGTACTTTGAATTAAATTCGGGATATTTGGTTTGTATAAGCCATATGGGCACTATTTTGAAATGTATATCGCATCTTTCCTATATGCACGATTTGTTTTTCTTTTGCTGTGGTTACCCTTTTTGGAAGGATACTTGGCAATGGAATGAAATATGGACTTTCTTCATAGGTCTGGGTTTAGAATGCTTGGGTTTTTGGAACATGGGTTTAGAACTCGAGTTGTCAAAACTGGAGCGTTACAATGACCTTCTTGGACTAGTCGAAGGTCGAAGCGAGGGGTGCTGATGTCACACATCCTGTATAGCCAAGAAAAGTCTCGCCCCACCAACATCAAACATTCGCTGATTGAGGGGTTCAAAGTGCGTGGTCCAAAATGGTTATCCTGCAGTCCCCATCTCTACGAAGGAAGCAGGCTCAATGTCACACCATTCGGCCACCACTCAAACAATCTCTCAATCCGGAATCGACGCCACATAGAGTGCGAGCTTCGATACTAAAAGATGGATAACTGAAATCCCACACCTCCTGGCCCTGCTTCTTACAAACAACCTGGACCTATCAAGCTCACAATCCGAGTCAGGTGTTACATCGGCACATCACTCTACTGTCACCTGATGACTTCCAGTATAAATTTAAAACACGCAAGCTAAGGACCCTTGACCAAACCAGGAAGCTCTCCGAAATTTCCAAAGGCTTTCGCCAATCCTCTGAGTATAATTGTGAGAAAATATATTCTCCAGTTTAGACACTGTCTTTTAATCAAGGGTCATCGATCATTTTGACATAATTAAAGGCTTGTGCCAGATTACGGCCTGGAATGTAAAAGATCTCAGAATCTATGAAATAAAACGTTCTTTTTTGCGTCTTTGCTATTGTATGATAATTTATGTTATTTATGAATGCCTATAAATTCCTTGATTCCCCTTAATCAAACAAACACAAACGAATTTCGCATGCCTTGGTCGAAATTCATTTTGAACATTTACCTATGGGTTAAGTCATCAAGAGTATGGTTTTTGTTTAGGTTCAAGGGTTTTGGCCCACCAAGGCATCTCATTTACTTGTTTCTTCTTCCTTGATGCAACTGGTCCACTTGTATCTTCGGTCTCTTTTTCTTTGGGCTCATGCAACACCTAAACATACTAACCTATATAATTGACAAATAAGGTACACTAGTATGCCATAGAAAAGTGCATCAACACCCTGTCAGTCGGTTGACAATGGGCGTTGGCCGATTACATCCTTCATGAAACCAAACTTTAACAGATTTTCAAAGTATCTTCAAGCTTCGTCAGCCGGCTGAAATCGGTAGAAACAGTCCAACGAGTTCTGCCTTCAATTCTTCATATTCTGAGAAAATTCGTTCGGTCGATAACCTTCAATACTGTCTTGCAGCTAAAGCTTCAAAAACTTTGATTTTTCTTGCTAAATAGGCCAGTCGACCCTTGCCATCGGCCGACCGAGCTTGTCTGTTGACCGACCGATGAGACCAGTCAACTTGTCGATTTTGACTATTTCTTTTGAACTTTAGTTTTTGAAATTTGTTTTTCTTCAATAGCTTCTTTCTTCCACTCTTTAGCATGTCAGGGGCTAGTCTTCTCAGCATCCTAGATCATCATTTTTATATTTAAATTCATGAGTTCTCTTTATATTACCTGGAAATATAGAAACATAAACAAGTCTGTGACTCTGAGCACATAATTCATTTAACTATGCTATGAATTTGGGATAAATACATATAATTCAGAGCTCAACAGATGGGTAAACACACTTAATTTGAACTTCGTATTCCTCAGGTGTAGCCTTCATAATATTATGAATGTTAGATACGAGCTCCTCGTATCTAATTTCATTACTCACCATGACAAATTGAGAATCGCTACTGTTGTACCCCCATCTGTCTTGTTCGTTTACTGCTCCCCATCATAATGGCATCATATGGGTCGCATAGCTATCATGTTCAAATATTGTTGTACTTGAAATGAAAAAAGCTTGGCCTAGTAGCCTTAGAATTACAGTATTTGGAAGATGTGAATGGGTATGGACAAAGACGTGTGATAAGTGCTTGATATTGTATAATTTAACCTGTTTAGGAGCATTATCATTAATTTTGTGGTTAATTATTGCTCATTGGGTGAATTTTTGTTGTTTAGAAGGTTAATGGAGGCTGAGGACAATCCTCCAAGCCAAGTAGGACGTTTCAAAGTCCAAAAGAGAGCAAGATTAAGTGCGTAGGCGATTTAGAAGAAAATCAGACCACAAATATTGAAAGTTGGATCATATTCCACGGTGGAGATAAAGATATGAAGAAGGTTGGATTATATTCCACGGTGGAGATAAAGATCTGAAGCGTGAAAGACCACATCACGACTGCTCATTTGGAAATCCTGGTTCTGCCAGGATGGTTGTGATTATGCAAGCACGCCAATTTAAATGATCAAGATTGGATGGCATGTGGATCAACCTGCATCAACCGACAAGTGAAGGACATCTCCACCATCAATCATGCGTGATCAACAATCTCAACCGTAGATTATCCATTCAAGCTTGCCCAGATTCATCGTCCAAGCTCGCACGTGCGTGCTCAGTTGAGGCATCTCCATCGAGACCATCTTGACAATCTGTACCTGAAAACAGAGGGAACTGGATCGGTTTCAAATCAATCCAGTGTTCAACGTACAGTCAGCAAGGTGGGCCACATTTTCATCTTCCACCTCCACCATCGGCCAGGACTTCATCATGGTGGACCCCAACTGATCATCAACCATCAGCCGTCCACCCATCTCCACCAACGAGCAGCTCCATGATCTCCACCGTCCAGCAAAGCTGGACGTCTTCCAGCTCACATCCACGGTCTACCTACAGCCCCATCGTTGGCATCATCTCCAGCAAGCTGTCCCAACCGTCCATCCAGCCATCACATGGACGTCCATTTCATCTCAGCCGCCCAAGGAAGCTGCAACACATCATCCATCCATATCAGCCACCGACCGAACCAAACCATCCAGCCATCCAACGGTTATTCAGCTCCACACATGTGCATCACCAAGGCCTGGGCATCCTTCCTCATCACACGTGCATCACCATGGCCAGCTGATGGACGTCCATGCCTCTAGTCCTGTAGTAACAAGCAACCTCAGCCATGAATCAAAGCTCCAGCGTTCAGTGGGCCCCACACCGTCCATCACTGCAGACCCCACCTGTTGAACGTGACCAGCAGTTAGTCACCCTGCTCGTGCAAACAGTGGCTGGCGGATCATCTCCAGCGTCCAGCAAGGGTTGTGCATCCACGCTCCACACATGCCAGACATCTTCAACATCTGCGCATCAACTCCCAGCCGTCCATCTTTTTCAAGGGCTGGACGTCTTCCACATGATCTCAGCCATTGATTGGAGTTCTCCATCATCAAGCTCTTCATCCAACAGACGTCCAAGGACCCCACACAACAGCCGACCAGCAAAGGGTCTGTCTGCCGGTCCACACGAACAATGAAGCAGGCCCACCTTCATCTTCATCTGCATCCATCCATCAGATCAGATGGAGATCCAAGCCCCAGTCAAACTCAGTCGTCCATCTCAGCCGCCATTCATCAAGGTGGACGCCACTTCCTCCCTAACGTGCAGCAACAGCAGGTGATGTCCTCTTCAGCAACACGTGCAGATCCACAAGTCCCAGCTACAGCCGTCCAAACCAGATAGTCCAGCAGCTGGAGTCTTCATCATCAACCGTCCAAGGTGGATCCCACCTCTTGACCGTCCATCATGCGTGGCTATCACCTGTGAAACAGCAGCAACTGGTGGAGGTTTCTCCTCATCTCACACGTGCTGAGCACTTCACCCCGATCCATCCCAGCATGCTGACCGTCCGTCCATCCTACCATTCTTCACAACTGCCGTTGGAAGACCATCATCCTCAACTGCTCCATCACGTCCAGGCATTGAAGACATCTCCAACACAAGCCAGCAACTCTCGACCCTTGCGCAATTCAGGAACAATGACGGACAATGGAGGACACACTCTCTCTCTCTCTCTCTCTCTCTCTCATGTGTAAGGCTAACTTGCCACCTCACCAATCCAAGCCTAACTCCAAGCCCAAACCTAGAGAAAAATCACTTCTAGGCTTAGAGTACTTTCCATGCCATATAGGTTTGGAGTGCCACCTGTCATCCCAAGCCTAACTCTAAGTCCGAATCTAAAGAAATGTTGCTCCCTAGACTTGGTGATGCGGACATCAAACCTTATAGGGTTTATCATCATAGGAGGCAAGCAACACCTACATCTCTTTGGCTCGATGATGGGCTTGGATCGTTTGTGACGACTTAAGGAGTATCGAAGACCTTACACATGTAGTCCGAGACATTTGAGAAGACCTGACATTGGGAAGACATGTTTAAGTTGCTTGGAGGAAATGATTTGATCGTTGGATCGCGAGGATGGTGTGATCGAACCGTTGGTTTATTGTGGCCCACTTTTATTACACCATCATCGAAGCCCATCGGGCATTTTAGATTTGATTTGATTTTATGTCATTTTACTTATTTGAGTTTTGGGTTAGTGTGTACATGTTTTTTCGCGCGAATGTCTTTTTTTTTAAAATTTTGTTAATAGGGGTATTTTGGTAATTATGTTAATTCTAAATTTTATAAGGGTATTGCCCTAACCATAGTTCTCATTATGCTATTGATTTTATGAAAAAAGAAGCTGTGGTTATCTCTCTCTCCTCTCTTTGGTGATCTCTCTCTTCTCTTATCTTCCTTCTTCTTCCTTTATCATCCACTATTCTTTCTTATTTCCTCTTTCTTCTTCTTCTCATTTTGTTCAAGTCTTATTTTTCATAATATCCATTGTCTCAAATATGAAATTTGATTCCAAAACCTTTGTTTCTCAGATATTTGTTTTTCTATTTCGAGAAATTCATGATTCCCCAGACTAGTGAATCTTATTGAGCGTTTGGATCATAACCATGCAAGATCCGGAGGTTTCAACCCTCGCCGGATCCAATCCACGCATGATTTGAAACCCTCACTGTGAGATTGTGATGATGGCCCCTTTTATTGCATGTCTCCCTTATATTTTTCTTGATTATGATGATTATTGTTGAATGTTTAATTTAGATTGCTTGATTTATTCCGCTGAATTTTATGTCTCATACATACATGAAAGTTTAGGTCGTCTTACATCACTTAGAGTGTCACCTAGGCTTGGAGTGCCACATAAGCCTCTCAAAAAGCTATAAAAGGGGCACTCATCTCCCTCATTCAAATCATCCCTCAACCAATTCCTCTCTTCTCTTACTTTCTTTTCCTTTTCTTTCTTGAGTAGAGTAGTGTAGAATTTTTCCTTTGTAGAGAATTTAGTTTTTCAATGTAACATGATTGGCTAAACCTCCTTTGAAGAAGTTTATAAGTTTTGATTTGTTTGGTTCAACATAGTGATGTGAATGTTGGAGTTCTCTTTGGTTGATTGGTTCAGTTATCAATTTCGGCGGAAGCTATTGTTGTGCACGCCCCTTGATCCATCGTCGACTCCGAGTACGATGGATGCTTGAGATTCCTTACACACCAATTAGGTAGTTCATGATTGATAAAGTCATTTGATCCATTGTCGACTACAGGCACGAGGGATACTTAAGATTCCCTACGGTCATCGAGCTAAAGCAGGTGAAGTCATCGATCTGTAAAATTTCTTGATCCACTGCAGACTCCGGGCACAGTGGATGCTTTAGATTTCCTGCGATCGATGGACGAGATCTTAACGGTTGGATCGATCAATCAAAGCCTCCTATCTTGTAAGTATGCATTTGATCGTATAATTTGTGATCTTATCAATTGACTTTTTTGGCAAAGTTGTTGATCTGTATAATTCCTTGAGTTATTATCGACTCCGGGTACAGTGGATGCTTGAAATTCCCTGCGATCAACTAACGAGTGCTTCATGGTCAAATCAATTTGGTTATATCACCATCTTTTATAAAGTATGTAAGTGGTTTAATCGTTTCATCTTCCGATTGGAACGGATCTTTATTCAATTCCAGTTGAGTTATAGTTGGACCAATGAATCAAACCTTGTGGATTAATCAAATGTGGATCCCTAATGCCTTAGCCCCTTTTTATTCTTATTTTTCATCACATACATTTTACTCCACTCTCGTGGATAAATCTGATTGCATCTCTCCCACCTAAATTAAATCCTCTAAGTGTTCTTAACCCCAATCCCTGTGATTCGACCTCGGTCTCACCTATTTTACTACTTCGTTACCTGCACTTGGGTGTCCAATCTTCGGATTGTAGTAACATGCATGTGGATGTGGATTTGGACTTTTACATTTGCACATGCATTTTCACATCCACTTCCACACGCACGTGCACTTTTACAACACACTTGCACTGCCACATTTGCATTCATACAATTTGATACCCACACCGACATAGACTTCCAAATGAGTGTGGGTGGATCTCCTTGAGCATTGTGAGTCTCACCTAGGGCAGTGGATCCCCCCTTAGCACTATAAATCTCACCTAGGATCTACCTGAGCAGCGTGGATCTCACCTGGGGCGGTGGATCCCCCCTTAACACTATGGATCTCATATGGGAGTCTCATGTGAGATCCATAGTGCTAAGGGGGGATTCACCGCCCCAGGTGAGATCCACACTACTTAGAGGGGATCCAAACCAGGTGAGATCCACAATGCAAAGGGGGGATCCACCGCCCTAAGTGAGATCCACACTGCTCAGAGGGGATCCAACCCCCCATGTGAGATCCACAATGCTCAAGGGGGTTCTAAACCCCATTTATGTCCACGTTAATACATCCATGTCGACATCCACACCTCCACGCGCACCTCCACATCCATCTTCACATCCACATTCACTTTCACATTTTACACTTGTAAGACCCGTACCCTTATTTGCCCTCCGTACGCTTAATTTCCGGTGTCGGTACGTCCCGGACGGATCAGATTAGCGAGCCTTGACCGCGACCCTATTTTAGTACCGCATCAACCCGAGACCTATACCCCGGCGATCGCGTAGGCGCTGCGATTCCAACGCCGCGCGGCACGCCCCATTGCGATACCCGGTGTGAAAGTTATGATCTATCGCGTAATCTGAGGTGGGCCGCGCAACGTGCGTGTGTGGTGGGCCCCACTTGCACAAACTCCAAGACCATATCCCATCAATCAATCAACATCCCATCAATCCATCACCATCATTCTCACCTACACCTATCCCATACCCCTACCCTACACACCCCATACCCCATCCCTCTCTCTCCTCCCAAAGTCAACTCTCACACCATACCCCCCATCCCTCTCTCCCATGCTACCCATCATCACCCATGATTGCTTCTCTCTCTCTCCCCCCATACAATACCATACGTAGGGGGAGAGGAGGCTTCCTCACTTCCCATTTTGCAAGAGAGAGAGAGGAGAGAAAGAGATTTGAGAAAGGAGAGAGAAAGAGGAAGAATTGAGAGAAGAGAGAGATTTGGAGGGAGATCTAGGATTTGAGGGTGGAGATCCTTGCTTGGAGGGCCCCAACCATCATCCGGACCGTCCGGATCGTCCGATCATCAACTCGATTCAATCCAACCGTCCATTATTTGAGGTGAGTGCAAGGGGTACATAAATCCCCCATTTTCTTCTTTCCCTTCATTTTTTTTCCTTTTCTTTTGGGCCCACCTGATGGTGGACAACCTGATGGATGGATTGGATCATCCATGAACGGGCCCCACTTTGTAAAAATAATTATAATAATAATAATAATAATAATAATAATAATAATAATAATAAAATAAAAAAAAAAAAAGAAAGAGAGAGAGGACTGCCGCTGGACAGCCAGCGTCCAGGGGACGCTGCTGCCCAGCAAGGGCAGCCGGTCGGCCAGGAACAGGGCCCCCACACGTGGGACCCACCTTGATGAATGTATTAGATCCATGCCGTCCGTCTGTTTCTCCAGCCCATTTTAGGGCTGGGCGCCAAAAATGAAGAAGATCCAGATCTCAGGTGGACCACACCATTGAAAACAGTGGAGATGGTGAAGCCTACTGTCGAGGTTTCTTGGACCCACCGTGATGTTTGTGGACCACATCACCTGCCCAATATTGGGCTTGTTGGGTCCCTAATGATATGGGGAATCTAATGGACGGATCGGATCTTCACTAAGTGGGCCCCACATGAAATGATAGCAGGAAAATAAAAAAAAAAGAAGAAAAAAAGATATATATATACATGTGCTGGACGTCCAGCGTCTGGACGTCCTGACGCTAGAACGTCCAGCGTCACTTGAACGCTGCTATGGGGTCCCCACTCGTGGGACCCACCTTGATGTTTGTGTTCCATCCACGCCGTCCATCGGTTTTCCCAGATCATTTTAGGGCCAGGGCCCAAAGATGAGCCTGATCCAAATCTTCAGTGGACCGCACCGCTTGAAACAGTGGGAACAATGATTCCTACTGTCAGAATCTTTTGGCCCACCTTAACGTTTCTAGATGGATTTGTATATCCAATATGGGGCTTGCTGGGTCCCCCATGAGATGGGGAACCTGATGAACGGAGTGGATCAGTCCCATGTGGACCCCACTTGATATAAGCATAGAAAAAAAAAAAAAAATAAATAAAAGAAAGAGAAGAAGAAGAGTCAGGGTCGCTGACGCTGGGCGTACCAGCGTCCTTGCACGCTGGCTCGGCCAGCTGGTGGCCCACTCGTGGGCCCCACCATGATGTATGTGTTGTATCCACACCGTCCATCCAGTTGGGGAGATCATTTTAGGGCACGACCCCAAGAATGAGCCAGATCCAAGTCTCGAGGGGGCCCCACCACAGAAAACAGTAGGGACAGTGCCCCACCATTGAAACCTTCTTATGGGCCACCGTGATGTTTATTTGAGATCCAACCTGTTCGTAAGTTCACACATACATGGTGGAAGGGACATCAAAAATATCAGCTTGATCAGGAACTCCTGTGGGCCCCACTTATTAAATAAATAAAAAAAAATATATATATATATTAAAAAAAATAATAATAAAAATATATATATATATATATATATATATATATATATATATATATATATATATATATATATGCTGCTGCTGGACAGACAGCGTCCAGGGGACGCTGCTGCCCAGCAGCCTGTCTGTATGGGCTTTGGCAATGGGCCCCACTCGTTGGGCCCACCTAGAATGTATGTGCTGTACCTATCTCGTCCATATGTTTTTCCAGGTCATTTTAGTGGGCTATGCCACGGGTCAACGGTGGGAATAATGATCTCTACCGTTGAAACCTTCCCAGCCCTACAGTGATGTTTAATTGTCATCCAACCTATTTTATAAGTGGCCGAGCCCAAAAATCTTAGCATATCCAAATGACAAGTGGGCCATGCCATGGGACAACAGTGGGAATAATAATCTCCACCATTGAAACCTTCCTAGACCCAAAATGATGTTTATTTGTCACCCAACCTATCCATAAGTGGCTGGTCCCAAAATTTAAGCATATCTTAATGTCAAGTGGACCATGCTTCAGTGGAAATAATGATTTCCAACATTGAAACCTTTCTAGGTTCTACAGTGATGTTTATTTGCCATCCAATCGGTTCATAAGATCACATGGATATGTATGAAGGAGAAAACACAAATATCTGCTTGATTCAAACTTATTGGGATCAGTTGGGTACCACGCTGCCCAGCAGGTGGCCCACCCTATGGGTCCCAACGTGATGTATCTATTAGCTCCACCATGATGTATCTGTTTTATTCATGCTGCCTATCTTGTATGTGCAGGCCCAAGTATGGGGCCGATGTAGTCTCAAGTGGGCTATACCACGAAGACCTTTACATTTCCAATGGGGCCCACGGTTCGGGTCCCACTCTCTGTATATATATTGGGCCATTCAAGGCCAACAGTACATGATATGTCTGGTAATATGCTAGTATACTTAGCTGGATAGGTCACACTGATAATATGCTTAGTGTAATGAATATCATACCCATTCATTTGTACATACGCATCATATGTATGCCTGACTGTGGGCGATGTCGATCATAGCATATGCCTTACAGCTTGAGATACTTAGGGGACCCGTATGAGATAGGGTCACCCTACATGATCGCGCGGTATGCGCAGGTTTGGTGCATGGCTTTAATAGTGTGACTCATGCATCTCGCATTATACATGTCATGATCAGATTCTCACCCCAGCGGCATCGGGGTTTTGACCACCACAGTCACATCGTGGATGGTAGGAATGGACACCGGAAATATGTTCTAGCACTTGGGCGCCAAAGATGTCCTTGGGTGAAAGTCCCTAAACCCTGTGGTACCAGTAGGATGCTCCAATGTCTAGACCGAGTGGATTTATGAGCGCATGAGGGCCAAATACCAGTAGGCCGCGTCTCCCACTGTGTCGGGGTCGGTTGGAAGGGGGTGTGACCTTACCCGCCCGGGTGCAGAGGGCTATATACTAGGTTGAGTTTGACCAGCTCGTGAATGGGTTCGCTATCGACGAGCCGGGTGAATTATCTTATATGTCATTGACGAGGCGGATAGTGAGGTCTCTTCCACTCGCTTGGTTATGCGCGCGATGGGCGGCAACCAATGTCTGGAGTGTACTAGACCCCGGTGATGTCCCAGTTGTAAACCGTATGATATATGAAAGTTGAGGATTGACATGCGCACATGGCATCATTAGCATATGACACTCGGCCATATAGGCCCATTGCATTGCATAGCCTCGAGATGGCTAATGGCATTCATAGACTTGGTAGTGTAGCCTGCCATCATTTCCGCTTACTCTGATATCTGTATACCTGTCATATGCATTGCGCACACACCACGCACTCTCTAAGCTTCATAGTAAGCTTATGCACGTTGTTTACGTGCAGGTCATACTATAGCACGACAGCAGTGAGACAGGGGCGCGCATTTGATTTTCAGCTTTCAGTTATACCTTGTATTTCCTTTTCTACAGCATTGTACTCAAAAGACTATCTTAGTGGATATGTGATGTGATGCTTTTTGGCTTGGTATACTTATGTTTATGCTCATCTAAAAAAAAAATTTTTTACCTTGAAAATCCTCCTTGTGGGATCCCAGGATCGGAACCTGGCGTATGGGAGCTAGGGGCCGAGAATGGGGTACTACGGAGGCTGTTGGCACCGGATTCGGCGGCCGGGAATTTAGTAAGCCCGGTCCCCGAGTTTGGGGCGTGACAACACTTGCACATACACATACACATTCACTTTCTGTAGCACCCCATATTTGATAGACTCTTGGGATGTTGTAAATTTTTAATATATATAAATAATAATAATATCGATAAATAATTAGTATGGTTTTAATTTCTTTTGAAATTATAATTTAATATAGTAATAATAAAATTTTAAACTAATTAACATGATAATATTATTATTATTATACTATGATTGGGAGCATAAAACGTTAACTATAGAGATTGTATTGTATAGTATAGATAATACAAATGGGCTGGATATTTTTAACTGTCCAAATCTAGGTTGGAATGAACCTAACTATTAAATGGTGTAAGGTACCTTAATTATAGATTATTTAGTATATGGGGTCACCTGATTGATGGAATGGTTCAATTGTGGGTCATCAACCATAAACACATCCACAGTCATGATTGGATGGTGTGGATTTCATCATAGATTACAACAAACTCAGGTTTGTGGTAGGGTGGTGCATCAATGCACGTACACTTGAGGTGCACCGACTAACCACCAAAGAGTTTTGGTGAGAGGAAAATTCCCTCTCTCGTTATTTCACTTGCCGCCCAAATTAGGCTATCTTATTCAACGGACCGCTGCCCGTTTTAAGTGTAGCTGTTCGGTCCACCTAGAATTTCTGTTTAGGAAATCTGAACCGTCCAGAAGGTTTGTGGGTGATGGTTTGACAAAACCTCGGTGGCGATGTTAGTTTTCATTCGTTAGGTGTTGTGTGTTGGGTGGCTAAAGTGTGACCGTTCATTTGAAGTTTGTGTTTCCAGCAAAGCTTTTACCTTCAAATCATGATCAATATGAGCCCCCTTTTGGCGATCCAAACCGTCCATTCTGTCGAGCACCATGTGCTCTGCCTAACCATGGTCGCCTACACAGATGGAAGCCATCAAGTATTGGCCAGTTTGCAACTCAAGGCAAGATATGCATGTATTATTTATGAAAATAGGATGCCAGGTCATCGATCCATGTCTGTTCATTTCAAATCATCCTAACCACTCATAGTTGAGTTGAATGGCTTCTAAAGAGGACTCTCAGCCGTTGATAGCCCTATCACATGGATTGCAGTTAAATATAAAAGGAAAAAAGAGAGAATTCCATTTCTTCTTTTGTCTTTCATTTCATCAAATCGTAGCTCTGCTCTCCAGTGTCTCAAACCTCCAATTCCTTCATTGTTTTCAAGCTATCTGGTGTGAGATTACACCACTGTCATCTACTCAATGGAAGAAAACTCTAGCTTAGATTGAACTTGTTCTTCTGATTTATTCAAGCCAATCAGAGGATCAGTTTAGAGCTGAAGATGGTGGCGGGTTGCAGCTTTTGGTCTAAATTCGGAGATCGAGTCTTTTCTGAACAACTGACGTTGTGATGTGGGTTGGATCTGGTGTAATGATTTGAATTCGAGGAGCTTTCTTTTCTGATTGTGATTCAGGTATGAATTCAACGGTCATCTAGTTTATTATAAATCTGTAGCTGGTTTGTTTGAGGATGAGTTGTGGATCGAGTCAATCTCAGTCTGTGATTGTTTCTCTCTAGTTGAAAGGAATTACTTAGATGATGATCTGATCCAGATGAATATTTGATTCAGAACAATTATTTAAGTAAGGCTAGATGATTGGATAATAATTCTTTAGATGAGTTGAAATCTGAAATTTCTAATTAATTTTGGGGCTAAATCATTTTCAATCCGAATCTATTGTGTTGGACTGATTTGAGGCCTAATCTATAATGGCTATTTCAGATTGTGTGTACCTTGTTGGCCCAGTATTGTCCATTGGCTGGCCCAAGTTTATTTGGAAGAGAATTCCATTCTTATTGCTGGGCTGGTATAAATTCTCTAATAGATATGTGTATTCTCTTCAGATTCTAGTAATTGCCTCCATTTGGGCTTTGAGTTGGGACCTAACTTCTCCTTAAGTTGGATACGATTGCTGGGTTGTCTCTGTTCCATCAGGGATCCTCCTTTTCTGTTAGTCGAATCAGAAACTGGGTGTCAGTTAGATCTTCCTCCTCCACACATGGTAGAGTCATGCTATTTGGTGTGATTTGAGCTACTTCTTTGAGGTGAGTTCACCTCTTAGCCTCAATGGTTATTATTCTCTACGATATTATTAATATTCATAATTGAAACTATTATCCATTGTAGGAGTTGGAGAGATTATTTTAAGCTTTCCTTTTGTGATTGCCTTCCTACGTTTGGAAGACCAATTGGGGTGAGGTCCCTCACCCTTCAAGCTTTCCCCAATTTTTATTGATTATTGAATATTAATTCTTAATTGTTTTGTGGTAAAGCATGTTATTAGATTGATAGCACCACATTTGGAAAATATATAAATAATTTGAAGGAAATTAAGTAGTGTTCAAATGTTTGATTCAAAAAGCTTATTTGGATGAAATTTAATTTTTAACAATGGAAAATGTTAAATGCTTCACATGTGTGTTAATTTTATGAAGTGAATGCTATAAAATCTTATGACGTATGTTGAAAATTAAAGTAAATTTAGTTTGAATGATGTTTGCTGGAATATATGAGCATTATGATAAATAATGATACTAGCTTACAAATTATATTGATGTTGGGTTGTGGTATATTACCTAGAAAGGAATGGGAGTTAAGCCTATGATCATTCCTCTCGTGGGCCGGGGATGGTGTTCTGGGATGCTATGCCCGAGCCGTCGGCCTATGCTGGATTGTGCACGTCCCCCATAGTGTCTGCGAGTATATTTTATTAAATTACCAAATGGACTAATAACGGCTGGGTAATCATCCATCGCATGGCATTTGTGAATGTGTTGACGACGAGTCACACTATTCTTGGTTTGATAAGCATTACATTGCGGGTAACTTTGGTGATTAACCGAGTTACTGTCGGCTCGACCCTCACCAGCTGGATACATCCCCAAGCTGAAGAACATGTGCATGCATTCATGCACTAACAAGATTTAAAAGTAACATGATAATCATAATAAGTGTTGGATTCTTGTTACCTGTTTCCTATGATTATTTACATCTGCTTTTAGGATAATTGTCTTGTATTATGTACATGGAAATCTTGGAGGGTGTTGCCTCACTATGACAACGAGTGACGTTGTCGAAATATATCAGATGGTGCAGATGATGGAGAGGATGTCCCTGTTCCAGTTGTAGATGAGCCTAAGGCGGACATTCGAGACACTTGGCCGTACCTGTCCCAGGAGGAGCTGGACCAGATGGCGGCCCTTGACGAATAGTTTTACTTTCCTTTTTGTGCGTTACTTTTGGAACATTGGATTTGTATAAGCCTTATGGGCATTACTTACTTCCGTTCTGATATGATGATTTTGCATTGTGGGATTCTTAGATCTATCTCTCATATTTGGATTACAAAGATATTGTTAAATGATGATTATTAGTCTTTACACTCGGGTTTTTCAGAGCATGGGCTTCGTACTCGAGCCCTGAAAAATCGGGGCGTTACACTTTCACATTTACATTCATACAATTTAACTTTCACATCCATAAACACAACCACATGCACATTTACTTTCACATTTTCGTTCACACAAGTTGAATTTCACATCCACAACCACATGCACATTCACCTTCACATTTACATCCATACAATTCAAAATTCGCATCCATATCCATAACCACATGCACTTTTATATTTTCATTCACACAAATCCCACATCCTCTTCCACATGAATATGCACTTTCACAGTTGCATTCAAGCAATTGAACATTCACATCCACCTCCATAGTTTCATTCATACAAACCATATGCATTTTTCACTTCTACATGCACATTCACTTTCACATTTGCATTCATACAATTCAACATTCACAACCACTTGCATTATCACACTTGCATTCATACAATTCAAGACCCACACCCTCATACATTACCAATGGATTAATAATTCAATGAATGAAAATGCGAGCGTGGATGTTGATGTGAATGTGGATATAGAGGTAGATGTGAAAGTTGGATTGAAGACATGAATGCATATGTGGATGTAAATGAAGATGCGAGTGTGGGTGGAATCCCCTAAGCAGTGTGGATCTCACCTGGTGGGTGGATCCCCCTAAGCACTGTGGATCGCACCTAAGGGGGATCCACCCCTCGAGCTGAGATCCATTTGCTCAGGGGGGATCCAACCACCGATGTGAGATCCATAATGCTTGGGGGTGGGGTCCAACCCCCTTTACGTCCAAGTTAACACATCCTTGTCCATATTCACACCTTCACGTGCACCTCCACATCTTCACGTCCACATTCACTTTCACATTTTTCACTTCCACATGCATGTTTACTTTCACATTCGCATTCATACAATTCAATTTTCACATGCACATTTACTTTCACATTTCATACAATTCCACATACACAACCAGGTGGATCTCACCTGGGAATGTGGATCTTCCCACTACAACAGTTAACACCTATAGCAGCGGATTTATCCGCTGCTATAAGTTCTATATCCGCTGTTATAAGAGATAGCGGCGGTGCAGCGGCGGATATAGAATCTGCCGCTATGTGTGTCGTCGGTGTAGATCCAGTGGCGGATAAACAGACCACCGCGGTATCTAGTAGGAGAATATTGTATCCATCGTTATAATAAAATATCGTGGGGAATTTAACGGAGAGAAATTTTATGACGGATAATAAAATCTGCCGCTATATATTTCTTTAGAGACGGATAGTTTCACCGCTAAATGGTATATTAGCTACGATTATGTTCGCCGGTAAATTGACTTATAACGGCGGAGTAAATCCATCATTAAATTTGTTTACACCGATGGATGTATTCTCTGCAGTAATGATGTATGAAGCTGACACAACTATTGTTACTATATTTACAATGATGAATAGTTCTGCTGCTGTAAAGTTTTAGAGAGGCGAAAATATCCGCCGCTATTAAAATTTTAAATTATTATAGCGACAATATATCCACCGTATGAAATCTTTCATTTTATATAGCTATATCCGCCGCTTTATAGTATATTTTTTGTCATGTATTTTTTTTTTTTGGCTCTAGAAAACCTGATAATCGCAATTAATATATACTTAAAAATCTAAAATAGAGGAAATTTTAAAAAAACACAATCACACATAATAAAAAAATACATAAAAAATCTACAGTTAAATAAAATAAAAAAACAGAAATGTCAATACAACATCCATAAAAAATAAAAAAAAGATAGCAGGATGGCTAATCAGTCTGAGGAGCGTATGTATGATCAGGCGGAGGTGCGTCGATATGATCAGGTGGAGGAATGCCGGTGCTACTCGCTCGCAGTAGCTCCTCCATGTCGACTAGACCTCCCAAATGCTGGGCCATGTACTGCAACATCGCCTGAAACTGTGCCTCAACGGAGGTCTGTAAATCGGTGATCCTCTGGTTCGCCTGATTGACTCTCTTATTCGCCTCAGTGGCCTCTGGCGTGCCTCAGTGACTTGATCCATGTACTGTGCACAAGAGGGTGGGGGACCTCACAAGGTGAAGGAAGTAACTCTTGCCCCCATCATCCTCACACGTCTATGACCATCTTCCCCCATGACTTGGGAGAATACGTCATTCCTGGCCGTTAGGGCTTTTCTATGCCGGGGTAGCTTACTTCCACTGGTGATGGGCGGGCGTATTTGCCCGATTTTTTTCATGATTGATAATGTCTGCTGCTCTAGGAGCCCTCCGGCAACTAGGACTCCCTCACTATCATCTCAGCCTACAACAAATTAAGTACATTAAATACTAACATGATTCGAAAAAAAATAAAAACAATAAATGAAGATAAAAGTAATTTTAAGTTTGACACGTATACTTATAATCATATCTGCCAAAGCCAGATCTACAACTGTCCCATCCCTACGTGTGTGTGTGTAATCGTAAACATCTGCACAGTGGGACGGCTCCGCTCCAAACTCCTTCTCGACCTGTTAACAAGCATAAAATATTAAATTGTTAATAAATGAAGAAAAAAACTATGAGTTTGTTGGTTATCTAAATTTACCTCAACGCATTTTTTCGAGAAGCTCTTCGTTCCAGTGTGGGGAAGACCTCGCTTTGTACGGTTTGCTTTATTTTTTCTGAGCACATTTACATTAAATAAAAAACTTTAGTGAATAATATAATATAATATATCATTCATATATATATTTAAATGAAATTATATACGATTATCACTCTTACTTTTCCCACCTCACTGGCGCAAAAGTCAACCAACCAATCCCACTCTACCTGATCCACATTGGGTAGGCAGTTCCTCTTCGCCAATCGGATCATGCTCATGAGGTGTGAAGTGGGTTCCCTTTAGTTCAGATTTATAGTCCCTCCATCTCTTATTCAATGATTCCATAACCCATGACTTACCTCCAGGAGGGACATCAAACTTTTCCTACACCGTATTTAAAAAGTAATTGTTAAGACATGTATTCTTTAATGAAATAGAAAAAAATTGACCGAATATAATTTTTTAAACTAATATACTTGAATTGTCTGCCAAACTACCTCTTTGTGCTTGCGAGGCAGCCTCCTCCAATCATTATAGGGGAAGGGAAAGAACCGTATAGTCGTCTCCAAGAATTGGCCAAGTTTTTGGGCCCCTTTGTCAATTGGCTGCCCACTTTTGTTCAGGGGGACTATCATCGGAGGGGCCCCTGGGGCCCTGTTTCAGAGGCCCTTGAGACGTGTGCTTCCACGTGCACGTCTCGATGCTGTATCTGCTGACCCTGTAAAAGATGTTTATAAGTGATTAATTAAATTTCATTATTTCAATATCATTTACACATAAATATATGTCATTTATTACCTGCAGTGGGTACAGATCCTTGATCAGAAGAGATACTCAGGCCTCCCTGCTGCAACCGAGGTCTATAGCCTCATCACGATGTGATGGCTGTGGATCCATAGTAGGAATGTCGTCGCTAGATTATGCCCAGTTTATGAGCAATCCTGCAATGAAATTCATGGATAATACATACAACAAGCAATACAAAAATTGGCTCAGCTTATGTATAAGTTTAGCCAAACACGAACAGAATTCAACAAATCCAAGCTTTCATTCATTTCATTGCACAAGTTCATTTCAAGTTCATTTATTTCATTTCAAGCACAAGTTCATTCATCTCATTTGTAGTGTATTTTACCTGTTTAGGAGGCATTCCACAAGTTCATTCATTCATTCTAAGTTCGAGTTTGGCCCAACCCGAACCGCAAGCAATAAGTTTATGCATTCAACCAAACAAACTCAAAATTAGATAGCTAACTACGTTCGAGTTCGGCACAACCCGAACCGCATTTGACAAGTTGACATAATTAACCAAACCAAACTCGAAATCAGATAGCTAGCAACGTTTGATTTCAGCCCAACCCGAACCCCATTCAACAAGTTCATGTATTCAACCAACCCGATAAAGCTTAGGGTCGAGCTTGTGTTGAGGTCTCAGGTTGCTCAACCCAACCCGAACCTGATCTATATAAAGTTACTTAAAATTTTATTATGCTTTAGACAAGTAAACTTATTAGTTTATATTACTTTCGTAAGTAAACTTATAGTGTTTGAAATTTGATCTACTTGAATTTGATATACTTGTGTATTGAAGGAGTAGTTGTCCTATATTTTAGCTTTTCTTAGAAAAAGTGAAGTTCTTTACAATAAATAACCACATACACATTTAATAAAGTCATAGGTACAAAAATTAAGACGTGTATTAAAACAGTAGTAAGTCTCGTTACTGAAGTGACGTCACCTAGTTTTGTTGGCCCCACCATGATGTATGTGTTGTATGTATACCATACATTCATTTTAGAGCTCATTTTAGGGCATGAGTTGAATGAGATAGTTCCAAATCTCAAGTGGACCCCACCACAGAAAACAGTAGGTATTGAATGCCTACCATTAAAAAATTCTTTAAGCCATAAAAGTTTTTTATCAAGCTGATAATTGGGTGCAGCTGTACATTTGTTTTCGCTTTCATCAAAGTCTGTGTGACCTAATCAACATGTTGAATGGAAAATGGCTAGCTTTGTGCAGGCCTGGCAACGGGTCATGTTAAATCGTGTTCATATCGTGTCACGTCGTGTTCATGTCATGTTAAACCGTGTTTGTGTGGTGTCGGGTCGTGTTAAACCGGCTAAATAGTTTGAAAGTTATTTGTTGGGCGGACTGTAACTTGTAGTCCTATCCGTTGTACTTGACATCTCTCTCCCGTGCGTATGTATGTAAGAGTAATGCTCACATCCAACTGATTGGACCATTAGTTACTCTCCTCTCATTGGATAACTTCAACAAGTCAATTGCCTGCAACATCCAACTTGTTTAATAGGTGGTCCAATTGAGTGGATAGTAACTTATCATTCGATGGATTAGGCATGAGAGAGAGAGAGAGTCCCTGCATGTATATATACATGCATGTGTGTGTGTGGCACATACATATGAGGTCGAGCTCTAAAAATCAGGCCATTTGATGACTTGGGTGGGCCACACTAGTATGGTTGTCTACCCATTGAAAACTTCCTCATTGTATATAAGGCCCACAAAGATGTGGATGTGTCCCCCACTTGGATGAGAACTCACACCAAAGTTTAGGCCATTCCGAAAAATTGGGTGGGCCCCACCAAGTGCCTTTAGATGTTTTAGGCGTGATTTTCATGATTTCAGATGGCATGGTCCACCTGAGTTCCAGATATGGTTGATTTTTTACACATCCCATAATTAACCTAGAGGTGACTCACAAATGAACAATATGGATGTCCATCACACATCACTGTGGAGCCCATAAAACTCACCAAACTTATACAGTAGTAAGTGTCACTATTGAAGTGACGTCACCTAGTTTTGTGGGCCCCACCATGATGTATGTGTTGTATGTACACCATACATCCTTTTTAGTGCTCATTTTACAGCATGAGTTAAAGGAATGGAACAATTTTAAACCTCAAGTGGACCCCACCACAGAAAACAACAGGTATTGAATGCCTACCATGAAAAAATTCTTTGAGCCACAAAAGTTTTTCATCAAGCTGATAATTGTGTGCAGTTGTACATTTGTTTTCCCTTCATTGAAGTCTGTGTGACCTAATCAACATGTTAGATGGAAAACGGCTAGCTTTGTGCAGGCCTGGCAACGGGTCGTATTAAACTGTGTTCGTGTCGTGTCGCGTCATGTAAAAAATTTGCTCACCCAAACCCGGTCCGTTAACTAATGGGTCGAAATTTAGAAGTCCAAACTCATTCATTAATTTAACGGGTTACCCGTAACCCGACCCTTTTAACTAGTTAAATAAATGGGTTGTGCTTTCATGGGTAGATAGATGGAGAAGGGGCTCGATCCGACATAGATTTTGGAGTGTGGCCATGTGGGGCCATGGGCAGAAATATTGAGAAAACTCTTGAGAGTGTGTGTGTGTGTGTGTGTGTGTGTGAGAGAGAGAGAGAGAGAGAGAGAGAGAGAGAGAGAGTGTGTGTGTCTTATTGGTTGTCTTAGTATCTTAGAGAAAACTCTAAAAAACGGCTAGCTTTGTGCGTTCGAGTTTGGCCCAACATGAGTCGCATTCAACATGTTCGTGCATTCAAACCAAAACAAACTAAAAAATGGCTAGCTAGGTATGTTCGGGTTTATCCCAACCAGCACCGCATTCGACAAGTTGACGCATTCAACCAAACCAAACTCGAATCATATAGCTAGTTACGTTCGAGTTCAGCCCAACACAGACTCGATTTAGCAAGTTCATGCATTCAATTAAACCAAAATCAAAATCAGGAGTGCTAGGTACGTTCAAATTCGGCCCCACTCGTTCAAATTCGGCAAAAAAAAAACATAGTAGGTTCATTCATTCATTCATTACACAAGGTCATTCGTTCTATTTCAAGTCTATTTTATACGTTGATTCATTTACAAGTTTTGCTTCATCAACAACAATATAAAAAGTCTAATACTTCAAATGTGTTGTTGTCATAATTCATCATAATCCTCACAAACGCAGGTTACGCGCCAAGAAGTCCCACCCAGCTGCACGCTCAATGAGACAGTTTCTGTTAGGGGTAATGGACCCTTATTGAGTTCGGCAAGAAAGAAGGTCGTCATATCAAGAATCCTTTTTGCAACCTCATATTCCACTACCATACTTGGAATTCGGAAAAGAGCATGCATTCGTTCAACTTCATCATCAGAATAATCAACTGAATTATCATCAATTACAATTTTTACCAAACCAGGCAAATCTTTAATCCGACCGGAAGCAGACAGGCTGGGTAAATCCTGACTGCAATAGCTGACGAAGGGTCGAGCGTGCTTCGGTTATGGATGATATGATCAAGACAGCTAGCTAGCTACACATAGTAAATTATGAAAATATAAAGACATAAATTCAATCACCTAGACTTGAAAATGCAAAGCTATTCGAACTTGGTAATTGTTCGACCGACCAAGGTATCTACTGTCACCTCCAATAAATGATTAGTTCCCTTGGTTTTACATGCAAGGCGACATGCTAGTTTATTCTTAGGGTCTTACACATAAAATGCCCGTGTGGCTTGAGATGCTAGCATAAATAGTTCGTCGTTGTCATTTGTTTCAGTATTTGACAAGTGTGTGAAGTTCACAAGTGTGAACCCAAACTCATCCTTATTTGCTCCTATTGAGACATCTACGCATTGTATAAACTCTGTGGGTTACACCATAATTTACATATTTTATCCAAGGTCGTATAAACATTTTGGCAGCTCATTTTAGGCTCATTTGAAACATGTCCA
Organism: Liriodendron chinense; assembly: GCA_003013855.2. Classification (NCBI taxonomy): domain Eukaryota; kingdom Viridiplantae; phylum Streptophyta; class Magnoliopsida; order Magnoliales; family Magnoliaceae; genus Liriodendron; species Liriodendron chinense. Next base: position 2,998,838 of record ML058463.1, on the reverse strand, counting down.
TTCATTGCATTACAATATCAAGATTTGAGTTTTTCTTTTTCTTTATTTCTTTTTTGTTTTTGACCGGACTCTCTATAATCAATTTGAGAGCTGCATACATACTTATCATATGATGAAATCGTGACAAATGTACCTTAATTGAGTTTCATTACAAAATGAACACAAAAGCATCGTGAATTTGATGTTGTCTCAGATTAAAATCAACCGGAATTCAAGTGGATACAAAATATGCATTTTAGTATAGATGTATTTGCTTAAGATGTCCAAATCTTAAGCAAACTCAACCCGAATTCAAGTTTCAGCTTTATCGTCATGATAAGATCAAGTCACTATAGTTCTCTTTTATTTTTTACAAGTTATAAATTATCGAAGGGTACCCTCGTTCGCCCGTTGCCTTGCAGACTTAAAGATGCTTCACGCAATAATCCTTCACCGACTGCTTGGGCGAAACCTGTACCTTCGATTTATTTCAACACCACTCATTTCAAATATTTACCTGAAATGTAAATAGTGCTATACAAGGTATAATTGTTGAAACTAATTCAAAGTTGATAATAGTTTAAACTGATTAATTAATTTGCTAATTATAATGATTTCTACAAGTTCATCACAACAACATGTATCAAATGTTTTAAATGTCACTATCATTGCTACTGTAACCAGACTTGTCTATGTCATCTGTGGCTGGCAAAGGTTCAACAACCGTTATTCCAGGCACATCTAACTTATTCCAAATCATGTTGTCTTCACTAGCGACCAAGGTATCCACCACTCTCCGAACATCGTAAGGCGATCTTTACAAGTAATCTTCTACATCCTTTGTCAAACCGTCCCCTCCAGTATCATATAGATTCATTGGTTTTACATGTAAGGCGACATGTCAGTTATCCTTGGGGTCTTTCACACAGAATGCCTGTGTGGCTTGAGATGCTAGCACAAACAGTTTGTCATTGTCATTTGTTCCAGTATTTGACAAGTGTGTGAAGTTCACAGGTGTAAACCCAAATTCATCCTTCTTTATTCCTCTTGCGACATCTACCCACTGACACTTAAATAGAACGTTGCGTTGCCGCCCATAGTAATTAAGCTCTATAATATCAGTCAGTACACCATAGTAAGTAACGTCTCCTCTGTTTGAGTTTCTATCATTCACAGATGCAAAGCTTGATATATTTGCAACCACGACGACTCCACTGTTCTGAGTCTTCCTCTTAAGCTCACAATCTTTCGTGTGAAACCTAAATCCGTTTATAATGTACGTGCTAAATCTTCTTGTGACCCTGTCAGGGCCCCTAGCTAATCCTGACTTCTTCTGGAAGTGCAACACCCTCTAGAAGTCGGGACTTGCTAAAAAGTTATGTATCAACCCGTTGGTCATGCATTTTATCAATGTCATAAAGAGTGGCTCGACGATTCCCCCGTCTAAGTATTCGCTTATGTTCTCTGGATATTTTTCATACATATGATTAGCTTTTAAGCGCATGAGTTTCAATCATACTATGCATGAGAGACATTAATTGTAGTTTGCATTCTTACTCAAAGAATGGAACAAGTGATTCGAAGTTGAAGAGCATGTATCGGTGCGCCTGTCTACATGATTTATCATTGAGAATAAACTATTTGTCCAGCCCCCATTAGTCGACCCGAGACACTGTTGCCCAAGTCATCATTTCATATCGGTCGGTTGAACTTAGTCTCCACACCATTGAAGTATCTAAAAAAAAATGTCAGGCATTCCTCGGCGAGGTACCCTTCCGCGATGGATTCCTATGGATGACTTTGATTGTAAACGTAGGACTTAAGTGTTAGGAGGTACCTATTCAAATTACGCACAAAATGTGTTTGATTTATATGAATGTATAGTGTACATGAAAATAGATTGAGGTACATGACTTATGGGACAAGTAACACACCTTTTTTTAGAGCCGGATGAAAGACAGAGCCTATAAAAAGGCGGATGAAGATAGAGCCTTCGCAGCCATAAGTCGGATGAAGATAGAGCCTATAAAAAGGTGTGTTACTTCGCAGGCATCGCACAAAGGAGGTTGTCTTCGATGACATGAACAACCTTTGAAGTTTGGGAACTAATGGGAAATGATGTAGTATCTTTATAGAAATTTTTCGACCAGTTATCGGTAAGGAAGTTTCATCGTCATCTGAATTATGACCAATCTCCTTCCATCTGGAGGTACTGCATTTCTTGTATAACTGGTCATTGGCTGTCTCCTTCCAATACAACATACAGTCGTTAGGGCACACATTAATCTTATTATAATTTAGTCCAAGGTCCTTTATGATCTTCTTCGTGTCGTAGAAGGACTTCGGTAACGTCTCTCCAGCTGGTAGTGCCTCTTTAAGAAGCGTAAGCAATAAGTTGAAGGAATTGTTGCTCCACCAGGACAAACACTTTATGTGATAAAGCCGGACAATAAAAGATAACTTCATGAATTTTGTACAACTAGGCTACAGGTTCTGATCTGCATCCTCAAGCAACATGGAGAAGCGATTTGCATCGGCATTATGCCCTTGTGTAGACTCACGTGAAGCATTGGGTGCCTCATTGTCCTCTCTCGACATACCAAAAGCATCGTGTATCATACCTGCATATCAAATCCTCTAGGAGCATCTTCACATTCAATACTAGGTGCACACGAAGATGATGTTTCCCCATGATCGGTCCAAGTGGTGTACTTGTCCAGAATTTCATTTATGATCAAATGCTCATAGACAACATCTCGACTAAGGAGTTTAAAGTTGACACAATTCCTACATGGACATGGTATAAGGTCGGTTGTGGTATGGGCAAATGTGAAGTCGAGAAATTTCTCAACACTATTCTTATACTCGACGCTCACCCTCAATTGTTTCATCCAATTCTTCTCCATTACTATCTTCTGCAGTAAAATTTGTATAATATGCTGTGAAGTAAAACAATAAATGGCAAAATGTCAGTGTTCGATGGTCGGTATTAAGTGTTGTTTGTTAACTCTGAATGGATGAAATTTCTCTGTGATTTTACATGGGATTGCACTTGAGACAGATCCAAATCTCAAGTAGACCACAACATAAGAAAACACAAATATCAGCTTAATTCATAACTTTTGAGGTTCCTGAGAAGCTTTTAATGGTGGGCATTCAATCACATTGTTTCATGTGTTGTGGCCCATGGGATTTTGATCTTCCTAATTTTTAGATCATTCCCTGAAATGAGAGGCAAAAATAAATGGACAGCGTGGATTTATTCCACACTAGTAAAAAATTCCACATTACCTAGCAATCAGGACGAAAATACTTAGGCAAAGGCCCAACCATAACACTAACTATGGTAACACTCTTCTTGTTCCTGACTCATCCCTTGAACACTTGTTCCTGACTCATCCCTTGAACAACCTCAACAAAGAGGTTTCAGGCTTTAGGTTTTCTAAAAGCCTGATGGGCTAGCCTATTTAAGGGTTGGATTAAGTGTGGTCGTGACCATACTCAACACTGTGTGGCCATCACTGTATGGGTGGGATCACTATAGGTGGGATCATTGTATGGCCCACCCGACCAGACACGAATAAGATAGGGTTTAAGTAGACTATTATATATTGATTTTCTTATTTGTTAAATAATATGCAGTTTTTATCTCACACAATTTGCTGGGAACAGTCCACATGTCTGTCAATTTAATAAACATGTGCATAACAATGATCACATCTTATGACATGTATAACTAAAATATCATTAAATTTTATTCATTTCAGGTGCTCATTAATTGGAGGTGGAAATGACCCGACCCGAACCCGACACGACCTAATTGTTTGCTACGCCTCAAGTGTAAGGCTGCAATGTAGTAATAATTTTCGATAAGACTGAGGTTGATCCTCAGGGATTGTCGTAACAATTCTAAATTACATAACTAGGATGAGCTAAATTCGAATTTGTATCAAATGATGGATTTTAAGAACATAAAACTATTTACTTTTAAACTAAATTAGAAAAATAAACACTAGAGCGCCCAAGATCCACTTATAATCATTCACAATGCCAATTCAAATTATTCAAGCCAATAACTTAATTGGAATCGGAGTTTTATCCATGTCAAATCAAAATATAGAGCAATTAAATCATCATAATACATCTAACATGGATGAATAATCTACTGATATGGTTCTCTCATAACAACTAAGGCACTGGGCGTATCCAATCATACAGCCCAATCCTTTACAAAATAAGCAAGATCACATTCATGATTCTTCCTCAAGTCTTGTCACTAGACTTAAATTAGAAGCATAAATTGAACTTTAATGGAACCAAAATCAATACACAAACATCTATCTCATATTAAAACCAAAGATAAGAACTTCTTCTACTTTAGTTTTAGATTAGCATTTAGGAAACTTGGTTTGTAAGATCTTTTAGCATCGAACATATCATGATGGATCTAAGATCTCTACAACCCAAAATCCTATCAACAACACACCATTAAACAATCCCAGTAAATCAAAACATCCAATGTAAACAAAATCACAAGAGATAGAAGATTAAAATAAAAACACTAACTTTATTTCAAACTAGAATTAGAAGTGTTCTTCATTAAATCTAAAAGTATTTGAATTAATTCAAACTAAGCATTGCAAACAACTATAAGCTTAACCTCTTAGCCCTAGCTAAGAGGTGTAGCCAACCATTAAGAAGTTAAACTAAAACTCAAAAGAAAACAACTGTTAAACATAAAAAAACCTGATTTGGAGGGGTTGTAGACGCTCTACAACGATCCTCTTCACTTCCCACGGCTTTCCAGCCTTCTATGATGGCTTAAGATCCACCCCTAGGTGTCCTTTTATAGCTTTGAAGCTCACCGACTCAGAAACTTTGAGAATCAACGCAATACTTACACACTTGCGTAAGGAAATTTAAAACTTCATGAAGAAGCTTTAGAGTCTGCAGGTAGCCGACCAGTCAGGACTGGTCGAATGGGTCTGGACTTGGTCCAGCAAGCAGAGAGGGGGCCTTTCATATGGCCGACCAGTCATGACTGGTCGTGGCCTGTTTGGCGCTGACCAATCATGACTAGTCAGACCTATTTTTTCTGTCTTTCCTCTCTTTCTTTCTCTTTCTCCTCCCTTTGCTTCTTTCTTCTTCTCTTGGCCTATCTTCCATCATCATCAAATAGCTTCTAAGGTGGTCTTTTAACATCAAATAAGTGAAATCTCTCTCTCATTCTTACAATCACAAAACATGTATTAGTTAGGTCTTTTAAGCATATAAATCATGCATAAATTGTGATGAAATGAGGTTAAAATATGTAAAGTATCTGGCGCATGTGGAGCTGGCAGTCGAGGCTGTGGGCACAGGTGGAGGTGGGCTGAGGGAGGTGGGGGAGCCGAGAGAGAGAGAGAGAGAGAGAGAGAGAGAGAGAGAGAGAGAGAGGAGGGCGTGATGGTTTCGATTTGGGGAAATAGAGTATATATAACGGCGAATTTTAGAATCTGCCACTATATATCGGCGGATTATAAAATCCGTCACTATATTAATCTTTATATATTTTAAATATAATATATATTGAATTATAATACAATATAGTAATATATATTGTATTATTTTATAATAGTACATAATGTATTATTATATAATATATTATTATAATATATATTATTACATATATTATGTATTATTTAATATATTTAAATAATATATTATATAATAAATATTAATTATATAGATATTATTATATATATATATATATATAATATTAAATAAGGAACAGCTACTATGCGCTCAACCTATGGGGTTGAGCTACGTGGACCCCACTGTGATGTGTGATGGGCATCCACACCATCAGTCAGATGCACCATTCTGTGGTGGGCAATGGACCTAAAACTCAAACTAATCCATGACTTGGGTGGGACACACCATAGACAACATCTAGGAGTGGATATCCTCCACTGAAACCTTTATGATCATTTATAGGATTGACTGATTGGCAGTTAAGAAATCCGGCCCAGCCATTATGCATGTCCCACTTAAATAAGAGGTCATGCCAAGTTTTAACCGTATCTAAAACTCAGGTGGGCCCTAAGTTTATAATTTCAGATGTTGTAGGCATGATTTTACACTTTTTTAGTTGGTATATATAGCACACTTGAGTTCCAGATATAATTAATTTTTAGGGTGTCCTGTAACCAATAGGGTATCCATCAAATGGATAGTGTGGATGCCCATCACAAATCACAATGAGAACTTCCCACGAGGTTGAGCGCATATAGTACCATTTTAGTATTAAATATATATTATATATAAATCTAACCGTTCGATTCCATTATCATATTAATTCGACTAGTGAATTTCATATCGAATTAATTTAACCATTGGATTTAATTAATAGGTTGATCCAACCGTTGGATTTAATTAACAGGTTTATCTAACTATTAGAATTCAGTATCAGCTTAATCTAACCATTGGATTTCAATATGGGCTTGCTTTAATCCAATTGTTAAAGCTAGGCTAGGTATCAACGTAATCCAATGTTCAGATTTCTATATCAGCTTAGGCCGATCTAACAATCCAACTATTACATTTCATTATTGGCTTAATTCAATGGTTGCATTTTAATATCAGGTCAATCCATTAGGATCGAATTTCAAACTCAAATTAATCCAACTATTATATATTTTAATAATCAGCTTAATCCAACTGGTGGATTTCAATATTGGCTTCCTTTAATCCAATAGTTTGATTTTAGTATCAGCGTCATTCCATATTTGGATTTCTATACTATATTAAACCGATCTAACATTCTAAATGTTATATTTGATTATCAACTTAATCTAATGCTCGAATTTTAATATCAGGTTAATCTATAACTTTGGATTTTAAGATTAACTTATCCAACCATTAGATTTCAATATCGAATTAATCCAGCCATTGGATTTGAATATGGGCTTACTTTAATCTAATAGTTACATTTCAATATAAGCGTAATACAATAGAACCGATTTCTTTATTGACAATGTTTAATCTAACAATCCAACCAGTAGATTTTATTATCAGCTTAATTTGATAATTGGATTTTAATATCTGGTTAATTTAATCCCATTAGATTTTCAATATCAGCTTAATACAATCCCATTAGATATCAATAGCAGCTTAATCCAACCATAGGATTTCAATATGATATTTCTTTAGTCTAACTTATATCGGTTATATCGAGCTATTAGATTTCAATATCAGCTAAATTTAACTGTTGGATATTAATGTAAGCCTAATTCGACCATTTCACCTACTATGACGGATATAATAACCGTATATTTCAATATATGCTTAATTCAAATGCTATATTTCAATATTAACTAAATTCATCAGTTATATTTCAACATATGCTTAATTAAAATTTATTCGATTTCAATATCCACTTAATCCAGCTGTTATATTTCAAACTGGGTTTAATCCACCTGTTAGATTTCAAAATAAGTTTAATCCAACTGTTATATTTCAATATCAGTTTAATCTAACCGTTATATTTCAATATCTGCTTGATTACCAGCCTAATCTGACTATTAAATTTCCATATTAGCTTAATCCAATCGTTAAATTTTCATACCAGCTTAATGCAACCGTTAAATTCAATTTGAATATGTACTAATTAATCCAACCTATTAGTTTTCAATATTGATAAAATTCAACTACTAGATGTCTATATCACCTTAATCTAACCATTAAAATTTTATTATTAGCTTAATTCAATCGTTGGATATTATTATGGGACCATTTAACCCATTATGGAGTACCAATAATTCGCCATTATAGATCAGTTCAAAGTGGTAGGTTGAATAAAGTTAGGTGGGAATATCTATAGCGGTATAATATAACGTTCCCTGCTATAGATTATTAAAGCTGCGGATATATCCACCCCTATATATTAATTCATTTTGGTGGGTAGAAACGAATTTACTCGGATTTTGAAATATATAACGGCAGAATTAATACTCTGCTGTCATAGATAGTTAGCACTATAGTGGCGAAATTACTTTGTTTATTGTGGCGGATTAGTTTTTTCGTCTGCAAATGATGACGCACAATGTGGCAGGAAGGATAGCGGGAGCGTAAAAGTATTTTTTAGCGGCGGATATTGGCATATGTCACTGTATATTGACATAGAATGACAGTTTATGTTAACTGCGCAGAAAGTTAACTTATAGCGGCGTAAATTATTTTCTGCCATTATAAACCGTCGCTATATCGCATATTTGTTGTAGTACCCCAAGCAGGTGCGATCCACAGTGCTCGGGGGGGATCCACCTTCCCAGGTGATATCCTAAACTCCCTTGGACCCTCCTCATATTAACATTCACTTTCGAAAGTGGGTCCCACAGAGGTGGCACAGACAGTCGTAACCACCTTCTAGGGTAGTGGTCCGCTCTTTCCAAAAAATAACTTCGACAATAACTCGACTGACGCCTTCTTGGTCTACCTATAGCTTTTTGATTTTTGGACCGTTATTGTGGGGGCCACCTTTCATCTCCATTAAAATCCATTTCGACCATTAGCTTGGGAATATAATTTAAGGATATTACATGAAGATTGGGAGAAGAAGACATCAAGGGCAGAACCACACCAGAGGAAATAGTTTCTACTGGAAGTCCACCAATGTCCTACGATGAGAAGAATCAGATGAACGGATTAGAACTATTGGCTTTGTGGGACCAAGAAACCCCTATCGAAAACAACTTCTTCAACTTTCAAGGTACAAAGGTGAAAAGAAGAAATAGATAAGAAGGACTTTTGTGCCATGACCCCACCTTTTGAAACAATATGTGACCCCGTATGCCCCCCCCGTGGATCATCATAAAGCAAATCCAACCCATTCATATCAAAGGGGTTTTACTTTGACGTCCACTGACAAAGTTTTAGTGCAAAACTCATTACGAGTGGTCCAGAGAAAAGAGTTCAGAATTAAGGAATAATGTTGACATGGTTGTGGGCCACAAAGAGCTTCAACATAAAATTTTAAAAAAAAGTTATCCATGGGTTCACAACTGTCCGATTAATGTGAACGAATCAGAACAACCAAGGGATGGGATCAATCATTATTTTAGGGGGCCACACTCTTATTTGGAAAAGAGCTTTGAAAGCATCCGTTGCAAGCATTGGCGTATGCAGCAACATGTGGTTAGAGGGGTGTTTTCGATCGAAAATTCGCTATTATCTCATCTTGGGGCTAGAAAAGATAAGCCCCATGAGAAAATGTTTGTTTTGTTGTATGGGGCAAACATAGGGGCTGTCACACTAAAAATCCCTCCCTTCAAATGATTAGGTGTTACCCAGCAACACCATAGTGGATGTTTACCCTTATCGTGGGGCTTCCTTGATGATAGGTTGTATATCCATGCCGTCCATCCATTTTCCTAGGCCATTTCAGAACATGGTCTCAAAATTTAAGCAGATCCAAATACCAGGTGGAGCATACTATAAGAACAATGGTCACTGAACACCCACCATTAAAAACTTTTAAGGTCCCATTGCAAGTAGATCCATAAAGTTGATTAGCCATCCAACCCATTGACATGGTTAACTATAACTAGATGAAAAGGGAAATGACAAATATCAACTTGATCTAACAAGCTCTTCTAAGTAAACTCTAAAAAAAAAAAAAAAAATACCTTGATCCAAAACTTTTGTGACTTATAAAAAAATTTAAATTGTTCCACTACCTTTTCCAATGGTGCAGTTAAAAAAAAACTTACCTTGATCCAAAACTTTTGTGACTTATAAAAAGATTTAAACTGTTCCACTACCTTTTCCAATGATGCAGTTCACTTGAGATTTGGATCTGATCTGGGAAATGGATGGATGACGAAGATATGCAACAAGTTCATCAAGCTGAGTCCCCACACGGTAAGGGGGCCGTTAATCCGCTCCCTCCTTGAAAATCTGATATGGGAAAACTGGAAGGACGGTGTAGGAATGCAACAAGTTCATCAAGGTAGGCCCCACACAGTGTAACAGCTAATCCACTCCGTCCTTCAACAAGGGTCCAACTCAATGGTGTACAGGCCTGATTATTATCGCGAATGTTACCCTTACCGTGGGGCCCACCTTGATAAAGTGTTATATATCAACGCTATCCATCATTTTTTTTCCAAGCCCTATTTTAAGACGTCGTCCGAAAAATTAAGCAGATTTAAATGTAAGGTGGACCACACCACCCTAATCACTTGCGCCTAGTGATTAGCGTTTTAAATTAATGTTCGCGCGAATCGCCCTAACCCTCCTTACGATTTTGATTCTTGAACAGGATAAATGTATAAACGAAGGGAGGGTAGGCTGAGAAAGAAAGGGAAGGGAACGGAAGATAGAAAAGGTAGTAAAAATGGCGGAAAGAGCACTGATATTGTCCCCACAGAACGGCCTTTAGTCCCTTCCTAACCTCTCTTCCCTCAACTCCAAAACCAAACACCTATCCATCTCTCTCCATCTCCGCCATAAACCAACCTCTTCTTCATCGTTGTTCCGCCATTTCAGCTATACAAGCCATCTCCATAGAGGAGCGGAAGAGAATTCAATCATCAAAACCGATCCTTTCGTACTCACAACCCCTCTTTATTACGTAAATGCCCCTCCCCACATGGGAAGGGCCTACACCACCATCGCTGCTGATGCCATCGCCCGCTTTCAGGTGCCTTTTGATTCTCTTCTTCATACCATACATTTGTGTACCATCCTTGGGCACAAGGATTCTACAATCCAAGCTCCATTTTTCAATCGGTGGCCCATCACAGTTGATGCCCCACGAGCCAAAAATCCCAAAGAATGGAAGTTCCTTTGCTGGGTAGTTTTTGTCCTTCTATTGGTTGAATGTGGACTCTTGCTCAATACTGTTTCTTAACCGTCTATCTTTGGCCACGTACTGAAGGGCTACACATGCCTCTTCTAACCCGGAGCATTGTTTTGTACATGGGCCATCCACAATGTGTACCTAATATTGATTGTTTGGATCACTGAATCATGGGCTCCATTGGCCCCTCCTACACAAAGGGTTCGTTTGGATGCCTGCAAATGGGTGCATTTGGATGACCTTTTTTACCTTTAAATCATTTAAAGTTGCTTAATGATTTACAGCATTTACCCCCATCTCATTTACAGGGAAAAAGTTTGGATTTCATTTACAGGCTAATGGCTATAAATGGAAAGATTGGCTCTCCATTTACAAGACTAAAACAATTTATAGGCTATCCAAACACAAACAGTCATTTACCTATAAATCATTTACATCTTAAAGCCAGACATGACAGACTATAAATGATTTACACCTGTAAATCAACTTAAACCATTTACAAGCATCCAATCGACCTCAAACAGAAACTTGAATGGTAATGTACAACCTTTCTGCGTGAGCATTCTATGATAATTGCTGGATTCACGCTATATAGAAGATGAGCTTTGTGGATACTCTCATCTCTCTGGGCTTCTATTTACTAACACTCTGTAAACCAATAATCTCTGGCGTGATTGGGATGATGGTTCCCTGTCATTTTTAAAATGTGTACATGCATGTAAATCTGGACTATCAAAATGGCAGGCTGCTCTATGGATGGAGGTCAGCTGAATTGATGAGACGATCTTAATCATCAGATTTTGTCATGTGGATTCAGATAGGCTGTCATTTTATTTTTACCCATCCATTTAATATTCACCAATTGGATGGTAAGGATCATTCACTCTGTGTACTTTCCAGGCTGTGCTCCATCCACAATGTGATGCAATCGCCCTGCATCCCACGTGTGAACACTCTGCATGTGTGCTCAAGAAAATTCCCACTTCTACTTTTTAGCCTATCCCTACTTTCATTTTCTTTCAAATATCTACATTAGAAAAAATCCCTTCGTTCCTTGTCTTTCAACTCTCTACATCAGGAAGTATCTTTACTTTCCTTTCAAGCTTCTACAGTAGGAATTTCCTTTTCTTTCATATCTTTATATTAGGTAAGAAGTAATCTTAGATTTTTCTTATTGAAGTACTTTCTTATTTAAGTGCATACTGGTTTTTATTTATTTAGTTTTCTATTTTTCAGATCTTGGTTAGCTAGGAATTCTATTTTTAGATTCCATAGATTTTATTAAAGATTGTAAGGACTCATTATAAATAAGGCTTAGGCCTATGGAATAAGATAGATGAATGATATTCTCTTTTATGAAAATTTTGTTGTTTCTTTACGGTAGTTGTTGAAGGGGGAAGTGATCTCTAGTTTAAGACTAGAAGTCTATTGAGCTTGCTCATAGTCAGTGTTTTAAATAGCTGTAGTGTGTTGCATAGCATTTAATCCTTTGTAGCGTGTAGCGTAAGCTATGTTATACTTCTATTTTTAATTCAAAATTAAGAAAAATATGATAATTAGTAAGAAAAAAGAAAAAAATATAAAAATGCCCAACAAATGATTCATGTCTTCAAGTATAAGCATGTTCAAGCAAGTTATTAATTATTATTTATCAAAAGTTAATTCATAGATATCAAGTTTTGGGATGATAATTTGGGTAGGGGATAAAAAATTGGGGGAGATTTTCTCGAGATTAGCTAGGCTGGCTTTAGGGGAGGGGATTGTGGTGGCTAGTTGTTTTTCAATCCTAGGTGAAGTGGTGATCTGGGCACTGCCATGTAGAAGGAGTTTAGTCGACGAAGAAGTGGAGGAGTTAGTTAGTTTGCTAACCCTTGCTCAGGTGAGGTTAGTGCTGTCAAAATCGGATTATATGGTGTGGGTGAAAGAGAGATCTGAAATTTTTTCGGTTAAATCCTTCTATAAGGCTTTAGAGTGGGGTGATTCGAGAAGTGCAGTAAGTCCATCGACTTTTGTTTGGCGGTATGGAGCGCCTTCAAAGGTGGTGGCTCTTGCATGGCTAGTAGGGGGTAACAAGGTTCTTACAATTGATAATATTAGGAAATGGAAGATGATTCTTTCTAATGCTTGTGTTATGTGCTTTCAAGTCGAGGAGTCGGTGGATCATCTCTTTATACATTGTGCTTTTGCGAGGCAGTTATGGCAAGAGTTTTTCAGCCTTTTCGAATTGTTGTCAGTTTCCCCAAGTTCCATTAGTGAGTTTTTCCTTGCGTGGCATGAAGGCATGCACTTGAATACAGGTCGAAAAGTTTAGCGGCTAGCGATGTTGGTAGGTATTTGGTTCCTTCGGAGGGAGAAGGAATAATAGAGTTGTTAGGAATCTTGAGGGGTGAGTAGGGGATGTGTTCAAGAGAGCAAAATGACATGTTTTGGTATGAGCAGTGGCCTTGATGGTGATAGTTCGATTTCCAGATGGTTGGGCTGAGCTATAAGGGGTTGTTTGGGCTGTTGTATAGTTTTTGGTTTTTGTATATTCTGGCTTTGGTCTTTTTCTTAATACAATTTCTCATCGTTTAAAAAAAAAATCAGCTTGGGTAGAGCTATGTTCCACTAAGATATGTTATCGCCTACGATACTCCTCAAGATGTTATCGAAGCTCTTGTTGGACTACCTTGGTTTGGCTTTCTGTTTGAGGATTATATGCAATAGAATCATAAAGTGCTCCAGAAGTGTCCTACACATATCGAAGCATTTATTTTTTTTAGGTACTTAATGAAGTAACACAATTTTCGTGAAGAATATGTTGGCAATATGCATTGCGTCCATCGTCCTTTTGCATGGAATGAAGTGGTCCATCTTTGAAAAATGGTCCACCATACTGGAAATTGAATATGCACCTTTTTGAATCTCAGGAGGACTCAAAATGAAGTTTATAGAAATGTCCACCCATGGTGACTGGAACGAAGCAGTGTATACATGCCAATGTTTTTCACATGACCTTTAAAGATTTCACATCAACAATATCGTGCTATGAACTGTTCAATATCACGGCGCATATGAGGCCAGTGAAAAATTTTCCTACACCAATGTTTTATCTCTTCTACAGTGTCCATGTCCTCCTTCGCATAGCTTAGATAAGATCTTCTGCCTCAACGATCCTTCAGAAATGCATGAGTGAGAACCTTCAAATAAATATCCATCATGTGAGATGAATTCATACTTTGGATCTTGGCCATCCACCCCATTTATAAATGGGTCGGGTTTAAATGGTCTGGGTCTGAATTTTGTATGCAGGCATTTTTACTAGGTTTAAAATCGGGTTTGGACAGGTCCGGGCCTAGATGAGTCTCTTGCAACATAGACCAGACCTGCCCATTTGCTGAATGGGTTCAGGTCGGGCCTAATATAAAGGAAACTGGATCCAGACTCATTTAGCAACTGAGTCTGTTCTTAGACCAAGGCCCGTACCATTTAAAAAAATGGGTAGGGTCTAAATGGGCTTGATCTGGGTACCCCATCGGGTCCACTGACCCATTTCCGCCCTAATATTGTGCATTTGCGACGAATTACTCCACCACCATGTATGATTTTGTGTCTACCACGACTCTATGTTGAATACCGTTCTGACAGTACTTGAAAGACTGATGCAACGTGGAGGAGACCATGTCGCACCTGTGCATCCAAGGTCAACCAAGTAGTAAATTGTAAGTTGTAATTGTGTCAATTACATGACACACAACCTTGTTATAAGATTTTCGATCTCTAGCATTAAACTAATTATCCCTAACACATTCTGCCCGTCTTGGTTGAATCCCTGGATCAGCATTCCACTCGCATGCAAATGTGATCGCCTATACCCCAACTCGGTGAGCATATTTAGTGGCATTAGATTCACCATAGAGCTATCTAACATTATTCGCTTAATTTGTTTTTCATGAATATATCCGGTGATCATAAGCGATCGATTGTGTTCTTTCTCTCCCATCATTAGATCATCATTAGAAAAGCGATAACAATCATACAGTTTGCCGCCTCTATCTTTTCAGACAAGGCATTCCAACTTGCATTGTCATCTTTTCCTTCTCTTGAATTTTCCATTTCGGGGAGCAACGCTTCCCTCACTCCATCATCCGACAAAGCTTGAATCAATGTTTGCCTCCCTTAGATAGACGTAGAGTGTAGTACATGCTTAATCGAGTGAGAATCCTTTTTAACTGGCTAATAACGTTGTAAGTGATCTCCGAGACTAACTATATTTTAGTGCACAATTTCTCATTTGTCTTATTTCTTTCATCGAATACTGGTCCTTTTTCCTGAGGTCTTTCTTCTTGTGACACCGCCGGGCTACAATTTCTCTTAGGACTTACTATTTTCCTTTTTGAGCGCAAATTTACTATAGTCGTTTCTTTAATGCTTTTTTACAGGGAGGACCAAATCTCTTATTAGCTTTACTGTGGCCATATTACAATCCTCATAGAACAGTCTAACGAATACTTTTAGTGGCCTTTGAAGAGTGTCAGGCAATTTTACATCCCTCAAGAACAATTTGTGTTTGAGGACAATCGCTTGGATACATTCTTTCACCATGATTGCTTCTGATATCGATAGCGAAAGATAACAAGAGCATATATTCCATCATTGTCTAATAAAATCCAATATATTCTCATCGGGATATTAGACAGTTCACTTCAGCTGTGCTTCTAGAATTTGAGTATTATATTTGTAAAATCGCAGGATGAAGGCTTCCTTCATTTCTTCCCATGACCAAAAAGCTCCTGTCGGAAAGGCTAAGTACCAAGCCATCGCCTTACTTGAAATCACCAGTGAGTACACAAAATTCCTTAATCAATAATCCTCTGATATGTTTCCTTTGAAATATGCCACATTCTCATAAGATATTCAGATGTTCGAACGAAGACTGTTTTTCTTCTCTGTACAACTTAAACTTCTGGAACTCCGAAACTTGCTCCGCTCTTATGAATTTTATTATCTCAAATGGTCAAGACCAAACTGAAGTTAATAGTTGGTGTACTTGCTATTGTTAAAACTGTGGATTTCGCTTAACAGAATATCCGCGAGTGAAGGTTAACATTCGTATTTCTGTCATTTCATTTTACTTGGGGAATCGAAAAATTTATAAGCATTCACAAACAACATACACAAGTACACAAACAAAGAAAACGTAAAGAGAAAATTTTATTTCAGAAAGTCAAGGTTCTGTATATTCCAAGCCATGATCTGGCACGAGCCCTTAATTACATCTTATAGATAACCCTTGATTAAAAAGCAAAAGACCGTGTTTGCAGAGGACTATTTCTTTTGAAGAATAGGCCAAGCTGGCCGTAATAAAGGTCACCTGGACCATGTCTAGCTAATTGTATGGATTGCACCATCTTTGTGAGTCCATTGTTTGTGTCCCATTATTTTGATTCTGGGCAAAATGACTTATTAGCCTCTGATCACGCACTGGGACCCGCCTCTGGCATGGGTGACCTCGGAAAGACTGGTTATGACTTTGGACGTCTCATGTCATGTTTGTGGATACCATTTTGAAAGGTAGGGCATTATACGACTTTGAATGGTGGAGGTCCTTAGCGTTGACTTGTTCGCTCGCCTCAGTGCAAGGCTGCTGATGTAGTAATAATTCTCGATAAGACCGAGGTCGATCCTTAGGGATTGTCATAACAATTCTGAACTACGTAACTAGGATGAACTAAATTTGGATCTTTATTAATGGATGGAATTTAAGAACATGAAATAATTTATTTTATAACTAAATTAGGGAAATAAAACACTAAAGCGCCAATGATCCACTTATAATCATTCACAATGCTAATTCAAATCATTCAAGCCAATAACTTAATTAGAATCGGAGTTTCATCCCTATCCAATCGAAATATAGAGCAATCAAATCATCATAACATATCTAACATAGATGGATCATCCACTGATTTGGGTTTCTCATAACAACTAAGGCATTAGACATATCCAATCACACAACTCAATCCTTCACAAAATAATTGAGATCACATTTATGATTCTTCCTCAAGTCTTTTCACTAGATTTGATTTAGAATCATGATTGAACTTCTATTAAACCAAAATCAATACATAAACATCTATCTCAGATTAATCCCAAAGATAAGAACTTATAGTTTAGTTCTAGATAAGAACTTAAGAAACTTGGTTTGTAAGATCTCCTACCATCCAACAAATCATGATGGATCTAAGATCTCTACAACCCAAAATCCTATCAACAACACCCCATTGATCAATTTCAGTAAATCAAAACATCTCATGTAAGCAAAATTACAAGAGATAGAAGATTAAACTAAAAATACTAACTTTATTTCAAACTCATACTAGAAGTGTTCTTCACTAAACCAGAAAGTACTTGAATTAATTCGAAATGAACATTGCAAACAACCATAAGCTTCACCTCTTAGCCCTAGCTAAGAGGTTTAGCCAATCATTAACAGGTTAAACTAAAACTCAAAAGAAAACTACTATAAAAGAATAGAAAAACTATAAAAACCCTAGTTGGAGGAGTTGCGAACGCTCTACGTCGATCCTCTCCACCTCCCATGAACTTTTCAGCCTTTTATGATGCCTTAGGAACAATATAGAAGTGTCCTTTTATAGCAAAAATCCACCACCGACTTGGAATCTTCTGGAATTGTGTAAGTGTTTAAGTAGTTTGAGGTGGTGGTCGACTAGTCGAAGCTTATGGTCGACCACTCGGAGCTAAAAAACCCAACAAACTTAACAATATTTCAACTCTGGAAGTCTTGTAGACTCGTTTTCTGACCTGTCTGAGCCTCCTGCAGACTGGTCGAAGATAGGACTTTTTAGTCCAGCGAGTTCAGCAGGAAATTTGCCCTTTGCAGTGAATTTCCGACCGGTCAGCCAATCGGTTGACAGTGTAATATTTTTACACTTTTCCTTCCTTCTTCTCTATCTTCCGTGCTTCTTTCTTCCACCTCTTGGCACTTGTTCTATTGGTCTTCAGTGCATACAAAGTGTCTCTTTTGACATCATATAGGTGAAGTCTCTCTCTCATTTCTACAAACACAAACACTTGTATTAGATTAGTCTTTAAACATGTAAACCATGCATAATGTGTGATGAATTGGGGTTATAATATGCACAATTCAGAGCTCAACACACCCTCCAACTAGCATTTTGCTAGTCTCGAGCAAAACATGCATGAAATAGTTTCAACTTTTCAAAACCCAAATCTCTTTCAGAAACCATGCTTCTACAAACTCTAAGACATACAAGTGTAAAATTCAGAAAAACTAAGTGATAGAAGTTAAAATCTTAAACTCCCTAAACATAATGAGTGTTCACATAGAATTCCCACCAATTGATTAACAAATAGAAGAATCCGAACACATACGATCTAGTGTGCATCGTGAATGTTCATCTCAAGAATTTTTAGGATTACCTTCTTCATAATCAGCTAAACTAAGGATCTAAAAGTGTACAGATTAACCAAATCTCTAATGCACGCATTGAAATCCCTAACGCATGCCTTGAAAATTTTTAACGCACGCCTTGGAACTCCCAATGCACGCCCTAAAACCCTCAATGCATGCCTCATATTATGTAGAATCGTGAAATACCACTTACGCACACCCTAAATGCTGACGACGAAGCCAACACATACCTAGATGTACTTAATCATGAAAAGAAGAATGAAGAATAGTCAACGCACGCTGGAGTCTAGCCAACACATACACTAAAGGTATGCGTCCACAGGTAGAAGGTATGCACAGGGGAGAGAAAGGCATGCACCACCCTCGCAAAGCATGCATAAGATCACTCTCGACCTCCGTTTTATGAAATCACACTACCTCTCTGTTAAAACTGGAAAATGTGTAAGGCAGTTTTCTTGTGTTTCCTTATTCTGGGGGGGGGGGGGGGGGGGGGGTTCTGAGTAATAGAGACATTCATAGACAATAACAAGCATTCACAAAGTACACACAAGAAGCATCACAAGAAAGTTTTTATTATAGAGATTCCAAGATATTTTACATTCCAGGTTGTGATACTGGTCACGAGCCCTTAATTACATCAATGGTTGATCACACTTGATTAAAAGGCAAAAGTAAATGTATGTATGCATCATAGAAGAATTAAATAAAGCGTTTAGAGAGCAAAAACATAAGTAAAGCACATCACAAACAACATGGGGATTTTTACATGGAAACCTTTACGGGAGAGCCACGGCATAAAGCGACAAGATTCCACTATGAATATATGTTGTACAATAGATGAAATATGTGAAAGGAGGCTCGGATAGGTTGAGCAGATGACTAAGTCATCAGGGATTATGGTCTTTGAGTTTACTATCGTAGAGAACAAGTTTCGGGTTTCTTATGTACTGAGCCATCGTTTAGACAAGTTAAATGCCTGTCCCATGTTCTTTCGGGCATTCCTAGTTGAGAAACAGTCAAGATTTTAACTGTATCATGTATCACAGTGCCAATGATCCTCACTGAGGACGGGTGACCGCAGGAAGACATGTCACAATTCGCATGTAGTGCAACATAATGCCAATGACCATCGCTACGGACGGATGACCTACCAGAAGACACGCCATGGTTGCCATGCTCAACATAGTGCCAGTAACCGTCGCCTGTGAACTGGTGACCACCAGAAAGCATATTACGACTGTCATATGATGCAATACAATGTCATTGACCGTCGTTGCGGACGGGTGACCACAGGAAGAGACATCATGACCACTAAATGGTACAACATAGTGCCATTGATCGTCGCTGCGGACGGCTGACCACATGAAGACACATCATAGCTACCAAATGGTATGACATAGTGTTGTTGAGCCTCCAATTTATACATGATCTAGCCCATTACATCACATTATACGCATGGTTTGCATGTTTAAAAGACCCATCTAATGCTTGTTTTGTGATTGTAGGAATGAGAGCGACTTCACCCAACTGGTGACCAAAACGATCCATTTAGAGCCCTTGGATGAAGACCTAAGGAAGGCCAAAGAACAAAGAAGTAAGCAAGGAAAGAAGTAAAGAGAGGAGAGAAGAAGAAAAAGAAGAGAAACAAGGTCCGACCAATCTTGACCGGTTGGCCAAACTTCTGGATCACTCCAGCAACTGCTGGAGGATGCTGCCAACAGGTCCGACCGGTCTTGACTGGTAGGCCATAGCCCCCAGGACCTCTCTACACTCTTTGGACCATTTAAAAACCAGTCTGATCAGTCGGCTAGCCCAGTCCGACCGGTCATGACCGGTCGGCCATGTGTAAATAGCAACCTTCTATTTGAAGTTCCAATTTTTTTTTTTGCGTAAGTGCGTAAGGGCTACGCACTTCTGAAAGTTTCTGAGGCGGTAGAGCTTCCCCACTATAAAAGGACACCCTAAGGTCTCTTCCTAGGGCATCATAGAAGCTGAGGAACTTTGTGGGAGGTGAAGAGAGCCATCGCGGAGAGTCTGCAACTCTCCCGCATCCGGGTTTTTATGCTTTTTAGTCTTTTTTTATTGAGTTCTAGTTGTAGTATGACAATGCTCGGCTAGAATCTCTCAGCTAGGGCTGAGAGGTGAAGCTTGTAGCTAATTTCATGTTTAATTCAGTTTGATTCAAGTAGTTTCACTTTAAGTTTGAATTTTGAATGTTCTAGTTCATATAAAGTTGATATTTTTAGAAGTTTTATTAGAGTTCATGTGCTCCGGACCTGGATTCCTTGCAATTCTCTGAGATTATCATATTTTGCTTGATTAGATTCGAATTATGGTAACCCTTGAGCATATCATAGTCCATAGGCATGGTTGTTACTCCGAAGGCTATGATTTTGAATGCTATGTGTTCACTTCCCCAAGTGCAGGGCTGCGATGTAGTAATAATCTCGGTAAGACCGAGGTCGATCCATAGGGAAGGAGGTAAAAAATTCCAACTATCCTAATAACTAGAATTAAAGAGGTTTGTGAAATTGGTTTTGAACATAAAATAAAAAATCTGATAATGGAAAGATAACTAGAGCATCAATGATCCACTTATAGCTCTCCTTAGATGCATAATTCGCTGTGGTTTCTCAATACTCAACTAGAATCGAAATTAAGTCCTATCTAGCCGGATGATAGAGCGGTTGTATTATCAAAGCAATCCAACACATGTGTTGTTCATCAACATGATTCCCTCAATTCAAGTTAGGACTTGAGCACACTCAATTACATAGGTCAATCCTAATTCCAATCGATGAAGATCATAACCATAATAATCATCAAACCTTGTCACAAGACTTGACTATATTATGATTTGAACTTCATTCAAATCATATGAACAATCAACACAATATCCAGATTTTAGAACAAAAAGGTAGAACTTTGGTTTGAAGCTCCCACATGAGTATCAAAGGTCTAAAGCGTATTGAACCCAATTCCTCAGAGCATACATGTCTAGAATCATTCAAGAATAATTAAGAACTCAAGCAATTCTTCTAAACATCCATGAGCCATCATAAGATTAAGAGAAAAACTACTTAAAACTTTATTCAAACTCCAAACAATTGTTTTTCACTAGAAATCCAACTTGAAATCAATAAAACGAATTAAACAATCTAAGAAAACTATAAGGTTCACCTCTTAGCTCTAGCTAAGAGATTAGCTAATGAAAAGCATATTAAAAATAAAACTAGAACTAGAACTAGAAGAAGAAGAAAACTAGTTGTAGGAGGCTAGGAAGCCTCCTAGGTCTTGAATCCTTTTCTTCCCACGTTGCTAGATGCCCTAGGAAGAGAGTGGAGGTGGCCTTTTATAAGTTGGAGCGGAAGATTCCAGATTGCGCAAGAAATCACGCAATTGCGCAGAGAAAATCGGGGCTTCACGGACAAGCTCTGTTACGCTGTCGACCGGTTGGACGACCGGTCTGAGCCCATGGACGACTGGTCGCACGACCGGTCTCAAAACATCAAAAATAGTACAGTGAGTTATGTTTTTCTAGACTCATCTCGACCTGTCTGGTGACCGGTCGGGCGACTGGTCTGGCGACCGGTCTAGCTGTGTAGACCTGTCTGGCGACAGGTCTTGGGATAACTTTTCCATATTTTCTTCTCTTTCTTTCTTCTTCTTTCCTCTACCTTTTGTCACTTGTTATATTGATCTTCAATGCATATAAAGTGACTCTTTAAACCATGAATTGGTGAAGTCTCCTTCTCATTCCTACAATCACAAATCCATGCATTAGATTAGTCTTTAAATCATGAAAAGCATGCATAATGAGTGATGAATTGGGTTAGAATATGCACAATTAAGAGCTCAACACTATGTGATTGAATAGGACTAGAACTTGGAAGTTCAACTTAAGTGGGATCGAATGTGTTTCAATGCTTTATCTTCCAACTAGATGAGTGATAGAACTTCAAATCTAGTTGTGTTTTTTGCTTGGATTGATTGGATTGACATGGGATTGCTACAAGTGAATCCTTGAAAGCCTTAGTTCCTTTAATTACTGATTTTTCCAAATTACTGTTTAAGTTAGTTCTCTTAAATCATAATTCCAAACTTTTTCAATTAAGTTGCTGGAATAGTTTAGAATTGGTTTTCTAATTCCCTGTGGATCGACCTCTGTCTTACCGAGATTTATTACTACATCGCAGCCTTACACTTGAGGCGAGCGAACAAGTGTCAGTGACCGTCTCTGCAGACAGGTGACCACATGAAGACACATTATGGTTGTCGGGTGGTACAACACAGTGCCATTGATCGTCAGTTGCGGACGAGTGACTATAGGAAGACACACCACAACTACTTAAACTGATCAACTGACGGACCCCACTTTGGATGGGCAGTAAATCAACTATTTTTAGCGATAGTAGTTCATAATAAGTTTTTCAGATATTTCAAAACTCTTTAATTACAGTTTTCAATGATAACCATAGTCCCTTTGATTTATTTCAAACCTTAATTCGGGATTAATAGAGTTCATATAATGGATACGAGGAGCACAAAGTAAATATACTTGATCTTTATTGCATGCTCGATAGAGGATTGCATTTATACTTGATGTTTAGTGCATCGGGTGAATTATGCACTTGATTTGGTTAATCTGCTTTATGCATGTATTTAATTCAACCACATTATTATTGCTGACCGATGCTTCAAGAGATTAGATCACTCGGATAGGCTGTGTCGAGCTATATTTCTTTGAGAGTTCAAGCTCGATGAGCTAGATTATGCATCTCGGAGTTTGATAATGGCTAAATATCGAGACTGATATAAACCCGTTTATGCTGATAATTGATAAATGGTGGGATTAGTGTCCCACAAGTGCTTGATTTAGTTGCCTTATGATAGGAGGATGTTAAATTCGGCTTGGTGTCAGTGAAATTGTGCCTAATTTTACTTAGCGTCAGTCGATCTTCAAGCCAACAGAGCACTTCTCAGGGCCGAAAATGACCAAGTACTGGGCCTGTTTAATGCTTAATTAGCGTATTTAGCGATTAGGATGGTGATTAATGTCGATGTAATGCATTATTATGTTGCTTCGGATCATGGAGAAACTAAGTCTCCCTCTTGACGTCGGTTAAATTCCTCTTAGTTTTACTTGGTTTCGATCGATTTGTGCTCTTTCAGGGGGGTTTTCAGACTTGTAAATTTTGCTAAGTGTTGGTCATTTTTTTTATTAAATCACTGATTCGGGCCATTTAATGTCAATCGTTGGAAGATCTGATCCGGGAGATGGATAAAGCTTGGCAACGTGTGTCTAGGAACGATAGTGCGATGGAGATGCAGGCCACATCGAAGGCGGACCACACTATGGAGTCCCCGGGTCTAGTAAGACCGTCTGGGCACATGTGGCTTAGATGGTGGGTGCATGTCTCCAAGGATGAGGAAGAGAGAGAGAGAGAGAGAGAGAGAGAGAGAGAGTCCCTCTCCCGGGCGCATGTGGCATAGCACATGCGCCTGGGGTGAGGTGGTGGGCGCATGTCCATTTGGAACTTAGCATATTCGTCCATCCCATGAGGTGGGTGCATTTGGCAGGAGTGGTGGGTGCATGTCCCCTCCCTTAGCCATTTTCTTCTCATTTATTTCTCCCCTCTCTTTTCATACTTTACTCTGGTGGGAAAAATTCCTTTCCAGCGAGGGAATTTAGAGCTGGCGCATGTTACCTTGCATCGCTCTGTCGTCTCTTTGCAGATGAATTCTCTATCTGTTATTAGGTGAGTGCACTATTTATAGTAAGCTAATCAGGTCCCGGGTCCAAGCGAATGGAAAATGGCGAGCGCATGTATTTAGAGGAGAGTTTTCGAGCGTATGTTGTTAGAGCGTGGGCGCATGTGCCCTGGTGTGGGCGCATGTTCCCCTTGTGGTGGGCATATGTGCCTATACTTAGTGTTTTTTTTTTAGTTTTGGTATTTGGAAGAAGGTGAGTTAAGCTCCCAAGTGCATGTGATGAGGATGTGAGCACATGTCTCCTTGTGGTGTACGCATGTAGTCATATACTTAGAATATTTTTCAAACTTTAGGCTTTGACTTATCCGATCCAGAGGACAGGTACCTTTTTAGGGGCGAAGTCACTGACGCCAAAGCACTTTAAGCCTCTCTTAAGGCTGTTGAATGAACGTGTTGGGGTATGGATGATTAACTGCTGTGAATTTTGGTAGTTCCTTACCAATTTGGACCCTCTCGATCAGCTCCAGACAAGGGCAGAATATGCTTCGAGGTGCGTATGTGGAAATATGCATCGTACGACATTCAAATTCGGAGGTTAAGAGTTTTTGGGCATTTTAGATCATTTGGCATCAACATGCATGTCCAGTTCATCTCCGAAATAACATTTGTGGGTTTCAAACCCTCTCAGTTAGCTCCAAACAGGGGTAAAACACACTTCGGAGTGCACAGGTAAAAGTATGTATCACGCGACATTCAAATTCAGGTGTTAGGGGTTTTTGGGCATTCTGGATCATTTGGAGGTAATACGCATGTCCATTTCCACTCTTAAATAACATTTGTCAGGTTTTGGTCACGACTGCGTAGGTCGCTTAGGGTTAGGGTTGCGCAAGTGTTTGATCGCATTTTTTGGGTGTTTCTTGGGTCTGAAATCGATCCAGAATCGTAGCAGATGAACCAACATGCGTCATTTTATCGTGGGTGAGATTTTGAGCCCCAACACTCTCATACCCTCTCATATGCTATAATGTTATTTCATTAATCTTGCACCCGCATGTGCACTCATAAGCAGCTTTAAGCACCTAAAACAGCACTAAATGAAAGGATGAAGCACAGAATGTTCCCAAGGGTTTATATTCAGGCTCTGTAGGATGTAACAAACACTTAAAATTGTTATGTGCTAATTCATTTATAATAACTTGGATTAAGGCTTTGACTGGTCAAGAGGGGGGGTGGTTACCACTAGAAACCATAATTAATGAGTTCAAGTCACTACCAAATACATTTACTATGAACTGTTATCTCAAAGCTAGTCGATGTACTACCCATCTAAAGTGGGATCCGCTGCTTGAGCTGATTAGATGGTCATTGTGTATCTTCCTGCGATCACCCATCCATAACGACATTCGCCGGCTCTTTGTTACATCACTAGGTGGTTGTAGTACGTGTCTTCCTGCGGTCACCCGTCCACAACGACGATCACTGGCTCTACATTGCATGACTCGATTAAAACCCTGATTGTCTCTCAACTCAAACAACCCAAAAGAACGTGGGATAGGCATCTGACCTGTCCAAATAATGACTTAGTTCATAACAAAAACTACAATCAGTCTCTACGACTACGAACTTGAAGACTGTAAGTCCCTGATGACTTAGTCTTTTGCCTTTTAATCAAGGGTTATTGTTAAGCTCTTAAATGTATATATTCTAACCCCATTTCATCACTAACTATACTTGAAATACATGATTAAAGACCCAACTAATGCATGATTTTGTGGTTATAGGAATGAAATAGAGAATTCATCAATTGAAGGCTTAGAGACGCTGTTTACAAGCATTGAAGATCAAAAGACCAAGCGTCAATGGGTGAAAGAAAGAAAGCACAGAAGAGAAGAGAGAGGGTAGCAAAAATGCACTAGTAGACCAATCGTCTGACTGGTCGTCCATAGCCAGGACCAGTCGTCTGACAGGTCTGAACACTCAACAGGAGGATCCCTGTTGCTAACATTGCTGGACCAATCACGACCGGTCGTCCAACTGGTCATCCACTACTCAGACCGGTCGTCAGACCGGTCGTTGAATTAAAAAGTTGGGTTCGAATTTTCAGAAAACTCACTGGACGATTTTTAGGTCTTTTACGACCAGTCGTCCATGGGCTAAGACAGGTCGTCTGTGTAACATAGCTTCTTCTACAAGCTCTAAAATTTGTTGTGCAAAGCACAGTTTTTGCAGGATTTCTTGAAGTTTCTTTGCACCAAGGGCTCCAAACCTATAAAAAGACTCCTCTAGCTCGTTCCTAAGGCATCCTAGAAGAGAATTACCACGGTGGGAGGCGGTAGAAGTCGGATCCTGGAGTTCTACAACTCCTCCTAGTTTGTTCTTCTAGTTTTATGTTTTTCTTAGTTGCTTTCATGTTTCCTTGGTTCATGAACGGCTAAACCTCTTAGCTAGGGCTAAGAGGTGAAGCTTGCAGTGAATCTAAGATGTTTTAATTCGTTTGTTTTGGTTTCAAGTTGGATTATTAGTGAAGAATAATGGTTTGAAGTTTGAATAAAGTTCTAAGTAGTTTTTCTTAATCTTATGATGACTCATGGATGTTTAGAAGAATTGCTTGAGTTCTTAATTATTTTTGAATGGTTCTAGACCTATACGCTCCGAAGAATCGGATTTAATACGCTTTAGACCTTGGATTCTTATGTGGGAATTTCATGCCAAGAGTTTTACTTTTCTGAAATTTATGCTTATGTGTGATTTTGTAAGTGATTTGAATGAAGTTCAAATCATGATCTAGTTATGCTTTGTGATAGAATTTAATGATGATTATGATTGTGATCTTAATCTATTGGAACTAGGATTGACATATGCAATTGAGTGTGCTCAAGTCCTAACTTGAATTGAGGGAATCACGTACTTGAATCACACATATGCCAGATTTTTTATTTTAACCGCTCTATCATCCAGCTAGATAGGCTTTAATTTCGATTCTAGTTGAGTAAATGAGAAACCACAGCGAATTAAGCATCAAGGATTCCTACAAGTGGATCCTTGAACCCCTAGTGTTCTTTTACATTGTTTACATTCTCTTTTAGTTTGAAATTGATATCTACATTTAATTCTAGAAATCTTGTTTAGTTAGTTCTTAATTAGAAACCATTGGAAGTGTTTTGTGAGTTCCTACACAAGTCCCTGTGGATCAACCTCGGTCTTACCGAGATTATTACTACATCGCAACCTTACACTTGGGGAAGTGAATAGTTATCGATCCATTTGATGTAATTAAGGGCTTGTGCCAGATCACGACCTAGAATGTACAATATCTCAGAATCTTTGAAATAAAATTTGCCTTGCTTAACTGATGTCTTCTGTGAGATCCAATGAAGGTAGGAATCTTCGTTCCTCGATTGTCACTTGAAGCGAACATCTGACAATGCATGAAAGTGCGGCAAGCTAAACTTGTTAGTGCATCAACACTTTCAATTTCTTTTCTTGACACATGCTATATGGAAATGTCATGAAAGCTTTCAAACAATTTTCTAGCCTTCTAGCAATATGGTAGCAATTCAGGCCTTCTGATCTCGTATTCCATGGTCAGCTGATTTATGATTAATTGGGAATCCCCAACGATTCAAATTGCTTGAATTCACATTTCTTAAGCTATTTCTATCCCAATGATGAGAATGTTGTATTCTGCTTTATTGTTTATGCATGTCGTTCCCAACGTGAAGGAATAGGGTAGTAGGTCACCATATTGGTTGATGAGAGTTACTGCAATGCCTGTGCATGTCTTTCACGCAACTCTGTCAAAATACATTTGTCATGGTCTTGTTGGCTCTACCACGAATGCGTGCTCATCAGGAAACTCCTCTGGCATTTATTTTTCTTCAATGGCCAGATGCGTGGCTAGAAAATTAGCCACCGCTTGCCCCTTTACACACTACGTGAAAAGGGGCAAAAAACGACGATCTTGGATGGTCGTTTTTATTATTTGACGGCTTGTGGTGACGTTTTTGCACGCCGAATTTTTTGTCAGTCGAAAATCTTTTTAGCGGACTAAGCTCGAAGAAATTTATTCGACGAAAGATATAAGTTGCCGAATAATCTCTGTCATTTTTCAAGTTGGCTCCCCTTGATTCGGCAGCTCAAGCCATCGATTTTATAAAATAAATGATGGCTAAGAGACATCATTTTTGTAACATACGACGGTTATAATTTACCCCCCATTGATAGTTTAGCATTGCTTTCGATTGGTATATCTCATTGCTAGAATATCACCCTACTTATATTAGTTAATCTTGCTGAAGTTCATGCTTTATTATATGCTAATCTTTACCTTGGCCATGATGTACATAATTGTAGGGTTATAAGCCTTTTGAGCTTTCATTGCTTAATGTAGTCTTAAAAATGACCAATTATGCATGATTAACTATGCTTAGATAAATACATTTTCTCGTTAATCATATTCCCATGAATGCTCCATGTTTTAATGATCATGCACCCTATACTCTCCTTGTTAGCATGCTTTTAAAGTTATAACTGCGACATACTAACCCCTCTTACCTTAACCTTAATTGATGTATTATTAAGGGGGAGAGATTAATTTATTAATTGTTGATAAAAAGGGGGAGAAAGATCATGTCCCACTAAAATAAAAAAAAATTTGTGTTGTAGGGGTTGACAGGTTATGGGGGAGCAATCAAGAGGAGCATTACTGATTTACATGTCTTAGTGTAATTTGAGTTGTAATGTTTATTTTTCTTTGACATGTAATTTATTTTTGTTTTGGTAGTGTCATTGGTATAGACCATGACATGGTCTCAGGTAAAGTTTTTGTCACGTAATTAACAAATGGGGAGATTGTTAGTCCACTTTTCTGTGGCATACTAGTGTACCTTATTTGTTAATAATGTGTGTCTACATGTTGTAATGTCGGTTGAGCCTTGACAAGCTGAAGATCGAAGATTCAAGTGGACCGGAAGCATCAAGGAATAAGAATATGTAAATGAGATGCCTTGGTGACCCTAACCCTTTGAACCAAAACACCCAAAACCTCCTAGATGACTTGGACTAATTAGGAATACCCTTAGTCATCTTCATTAGTCTTAGAACACCATGAAAACATGATAAGTTAAGCTAATTAAAGAGGTAAAAGCTGCTGTAAAAAAATCAGCCCACACAACAGTTTTCGATTAATCTCTGATCAATTGGACAATGGTTTCAATAGGACTCTGATCAATCGGACACTAGGTTCCGATTAATCAAAATTTGTTCCATAGAATTTAAAAAATTCACTGGACAGATTTCTGATCAATCGGACAGTGCCTCCGATCAATCGGATGAGGTCCTTCCGATCAATCAGAATTTATTTCGTATAATTCTCTGGACAGATTTTTGATTAATCAGACAGGTCTTCAATCAATCGGAAGTGACCTCCAATCAATCAGACCTTTTTTCCGATCAATTAGAGATACGCGAATTTGTCTGTTTTCTAACTGTTGGAAGAAAATCTATAAAGGCAAGGGGATTCATTTTTATGCAAAAAGAGGAAGATTTTGAGGAGATAGAAGCTACCATTGTTGGAGACCACTAAAGGACTCTATTCCTAATCCATTGAAAGTCATTCTCCTTGTGATTTATCACAAGCTTAGGGCATTGAATGCTAAAATGAGAATGGACTTGTTCCCTCTTGATTCCTAGGAGTTTAGACACCTTGATCATTAGTATATCCTTTGTTTAAATACCACCTAGAAGTCCTAATAGGTGTATCCCTCTAGGAAACCCATTTCCTATCATTTGTAGAGGATTCATCACCTCCTAGCACCTTAGGCATCTTCGTCAGAGCATCATATGCAAGGTGGCTGATCTTGGAGCTGGAGCATTGGCGACGCAATAACATCAAAGATCGGGGGAGCACAAGAGTAGCTGATTCGAGCATGAGAGAGCGAGAAGGAGCAACCCGAAGCGGCACACAACGGGGCTTAAATTCGACAAGTAAGCTTGTCATTTTTCAGAGTCCATCCACTCTATTCCATGTGGGAATTGAGTGTAGAGTTTGTCTTCAAACTCGATAAGTTCGATTGTAGGACCTAAACCCAGTTATAGGGTCAAATTTAGTCTCTAAGTGGGGAGCCTCCGACGGGAGTGAACTCTAGGTTCGCTTGTAAGACCTTGGCTCAATTGTAGAGCCTAAAACTATTGAGGTTTGGTTGTAAGACCTTGACTAATGAGTGGATTCTAAATTAAGGTTCGGTTGTAGGACCTTGGGTAAGCCAAATCAAAGTCTCCAAGGGGTGCCACCAACACGGGTCTGAATGTGTAGGTTGGGAGGAACCTGTAAACTCCCTGGTTGGGTGGATCCGATTTAAAACACATTGGTTGGGAGGAACCAGATTTAAACTCCCTAGTGAATGCCAGTGTGCTCAAAGGGGTTGAGTACTTGAACCGGGAGTGGAGTAAACCCAAAGTCGAACCACTATACATGCTTGTGTTTATGATTGAATTGATCACATTGATATCTTAGCATTGTATGTTTAATTGTTTTATTATGAATGCTTGATTAAGATGTATGCTAGGCACTAGATAGGCACATCCACACATAAGATGTTCTTTCACTAAGTTGTGTAGACTTAAGCTCATTGATCCATTCTCGTAGTCTACATAGGTTGCATAGATTAGGAGCTTATTTTTTTAATCATTTTATTATCTATGCATGCTTAGACTAGGTAGCTTATTGCTTAAACCATATACTAGTCTTGTGATTGGACCCACTTAAGCTTGGAAGCTGAAGTGTTCTTGCTTAGTTTAATTTGTTAAATTGTGTAAGTAGGCGAAAAGAATTTCAAAAGGTTCTAATCACCCCCCTCTAGGACTTAGCCATAATTCAAGTTGCTCCGCTCATAGCTTCCGCACGTATACGTAGGTGTTGTATTAGACTACCGACGTAATTTCAGTTTAGTTTCTCACCTCTAGGATTGAGAGAGGAATCAAGTAATCTCTAAGTTCGCATTTGAATGCCCTCACTTGTGATTAAACACAAGGGGTATGACTTGAATCTCCTCCTCTTTGACGCCCCATATGTGTGCAAATGATGTGGGTAATGGGCTCTCAAATCCCTCTCATAATGCCAAAAAAATGAGCTTTATATATATAAATTTCGTGCTCAAACGATCATAAAAGGGGCATAAACGGCTATTTGCTGACCTGTCCTGACCGGTCACAACCTGTCAGATCAAGGCCAGGGAGTCCAGCAATGTTGCTGTCTCAAAATGTGGTCTGACGACCGATCGACTAAGGGTCATGACCGATCGACAGCCTTGTTCTACATGCTGTTTCACTTCCATTTTTACAGCAGTAGAAGAAATCTCTTTGGCCATTCTTTGGGTGGTCTTTTGGGACACCTAAGGCCAATCTAAGATGACTATAAGTTTGCCTAAGCGGGTCAAGGTCATCTAGAGGTTTGGGTTTAAGGTTAAAGGCTTCACCAAGGCATCTCTTTTACCGGTTTCTTCTTCCTTGATGTAGCAGGTCCGCTTGAGTCTTTGGTCTTCGTCTTCTTTACGCTCAACCGACACTAGACTCAATTACCTACGTAATTCACAAACAAGGGCACTAGTATGCCACAAAAAAGTGCACTAACAGAGAATGTGTTGGTTGTTTACTCTTATCGAGTCTTTCCTATTAATAACAAACAATTAATTATTAGAATTCAAATTTACGTATGAATGGACCCTAATATATATTGAAATTAAATATATATACCTGAGATGACCGTGTAGTCAGCTGTGAGGTAGACTCAGGCCACTGCTGTTGCTGCTAGCTCATGTTTGCCATCTGCTCCATCATCGTTTTTATATGTTGGGACATCTAATACATTTGTCCGTTTATCTCATCTATACAAAAACGATATGGACCTGTTGTACACAAACTAGTCTTGCTTATTTCCCCTCCCATGTCGCGTATCTTTCCCTTTCTATCTTTTCCACATACCTATTATATAAATTAAAATTTTATTACAATAAACTATAATATAAAATGAAAATGTAATTATATATATATATATATATATATATATATATATATATATATATATATATATATATATATATATATATATCAAAGATAACATATTTACCATTGCGACAGGATGACTATCAAAATTCCTCTGTCCAAGTGTGGGATCCATCACAATAATGTTCCTAATTTGGGACTAAAAAATAGAACGATAATCAGTACAATAGAATTATAATAAAAATAAACTAAATAAGCAAATTTATGATTACTCACAATGTATTGGTTCGCTTCAACGGTTAAGGCGGAACCATCAGCCTTAGTATGGACTGCCAAGAAATAGTTCTATCCTCATAACCGTACGACCATCTTTTGTTTATTTTTTTCTGAAATAAAAAAACTAAATAAGTAATCATTTTTTATCAAATATATTTTAATGAAAATAACAAATGTAGATATTATCAATTCCTCGACTATATTAGTCACGCCCTTCCTGCCTGTTGTGTGTTGGATCTTCATTTTTGTACGAAGTTTCTTAAACTTAATACTTTTATCCTGTT
The DNA here is from genome assembly GCA_003013855.2 of Liriodendron chinense. Classification (NCBI taxonomy): domain Eukaryota; kingdom Viridiplantae; phylum Streptophyta; class Magnoliopsida; order Magnoliales; family Magnoliaceae; genus Liriodendron; species Liriodendron chinense. The sequence continues at coordinate 2,966,311 of ML058463.1, read as the reverse complement.
GTTCCTTTGTCGACTCGACGACCTTCTCCCAATCTTCCTATTTGACCCATTTATTCAATTTATTCTCCTTCCTCGTTGCATCCGTCTCACCGAATTCCTTTTAATTCTTTCCCAATCTGTATTTTCAATCTCTCCAAGATTTACTCATCTTTTTCAAGGTGTAATCTTTATGATCCTCTGACAAATTAAATTGCGCCTGTGAAGGAGATTATTCTAGCAGCCGAAATAAAAAATCGTAACATGATTTAAGATATTAACACTAATTACTATAAAAATTATAATATTTGCACATTACCTGACTAAGAGTCCGAACCATCTGCAGCAACACTGCTGGAACTTTATCCTAAGAAGGATATAGATGTGACATATTGTTCGCTTCCCCAAGTGTAGGGTTGCGATGTAGTAATAAACTCGGTAAGACCGAGGTCGATCCACAGGGACTTGTGTAGGAATTCACAAACACATCCAATAGTGTCTATTGAGAGCTAACAACCAGATTTTGTATGAGATTGATGTAAGTAACAACTTTAAACTAATTTGAAGGTAAACAATTATAAAAAGGCACTAGGGGTTCAAGGATCCACTTGTAGCAATCCTTGATGTTCAATCCGCTGTGGTTTTTTAATTTCTCAACTAGAATCGATATTAAGATCTATCTAGCCGGATGGTAGAGCTGTTAAACCAAACAATCTGTCATATGTAAGGCCAATGTATATGATTCACTCAATGCAAGCTAGGATGAGCATGCTCAATTGCATAGGTCAGTCCCAATTCCAATAGGATAAGATCACAATCATAACCATCCTCAAGTCCAGTCACAAGACAAGTTTAGATTATGATTTGAACTTGATTCAAATCACATGCACAGTCCCATACATAATTCAGAAAACCAGAAAAGTAGAACTTTGGTAGGAAGTCCCCACATGAAGATCATAGTACTAGAGCGTACTCCAATTCCTCGGATCATATAGGTCTAGACTAGCACACAACAATTAAGAACTTAAGTAATTCTCCCAAAACATCCATGAGTCATCATAAGACTAAAAAAAACTACTTAGAACTTGTATTAACTTCAAACCATTGTTCATAATCATGAAAACCAATCTTAAAACCAACTAAAAATGAATTGAAACATCTTAGATCCACTACAAGCTTCACCTCTTAGCCCTAGCTAAGAGGTTTAGCTGCTCATGATCCAAGGAAACATGAAACAACTAGAACAATCATAAAAATAGCAAAACAAACTAGAAGGAGTTGTGAAACTCCGAAATCCACTTCCGCCGCCTGCAACCTTCCTTAAACTCTTCTTAGATACCCTAGGAATGATCCCTAGGTGTTCTTTTATAGTGGGAAGGCTCCGCAACGTCAGAATATTCCAGAATCTGCGTAAGCTTACGCAGTGCGCAGAGATTTTCGGCGCAAAAAAAGGAAAGTTCGCAACTTTACACATGGCCGACCGGTCGCACAACCGATCTGAGTGGCTGGCCGACCGGTCGGACTGGTAATCCCATCAGTCCAACAAGCTTTTGGGCCATAAAATTCTCTGGCCGACCGGTCAAGACCGGTCGGACTGGTTTGGTCCTTCTTCCAGCATGTGCATAGGGTTGGTCGACCGATCTGGCTCCCTTGGCCGACCGGTCACGACCGGTCTTGGCTCTATTCTTCTTCAGTTTCTTCTTTCTTTCTTCTTTTTGATTTCTTCTTTCTTTGGTCCTTCTTCAACCTTCATCCAAAGGCTTCAAAATGGCTCTTTTTAGTCTCCTATTGGATGAAGTCTACTCTCATTCCTGTAATCACAAAACATACATTAGGTTAGTCTTTAGATCATGAAAACCATGCATAATGAGTGATGAATTGGGGTTAGAATATGCACAATTAAGAGCTCAACACATATGGCTCATAACTATGTGACCAGCCTTTGTCGCAAATTTGGACAAGTGATCACCAATTGATTGCCCCGACGAGTTGAATTGAAGAGAGATGCACGACTGCTCCGATGAATCTGGAGCATGGTCTAACGCCGAATATGATACTTTGCGTCCTCAATGGGTATTATCAATCGTAGGCGGTGGCGTAAATTGGGGAGTCGATGACAAGCCATCGAGTCCTCAGTCAGAGTGTCACTATCTGAAGATGTTTCCTCTGACATATTGTCTATATTCATAGTACAAAAGATGACCATTAATAAAATATCATTCGACAATATAACCATAATGAATAATAACATTCAACATCCATCAAGATACGAAACATCATCCATTGCATTCAATAGTATCACGATTTTAGTCTTGTTTTACCGGACTCTCTGTAATAAATGTGAGAGCTGCCTACATACTTATGATGATGATAAAATCATGACACATGTATCCCATTTGAGTTTCATTACAAAATAGACATTTTAGCGTACGTAGATGCATTTGATAGAGTTTCAGATTAACTCAATTGGAATTCAAGTGGATGAAAAATATTAGTATAGATGTATTTGCTTAAGATGTCTAAATCTTAATTAAATTCAATTGGAATTCAAGTTTCAGATTTATTATCATGATAAGATCAGGTCACTATAGTTCTCATTTATTTTTTATAAGTTATAAATGATTGAAGAGTTCCCTCGTTTGTCTGTTACCTTGCAAACTTAGAGATTCTTCATGCAAAAATCCTTGACCGATTGCTCATATGAAACTAATGCCTTTGATTTTTTCTAACACCACCCATTCCAAATGTTTACCTGAAATGTAAATAATATTATACAAGATAATGCGAAATCTGCTAGTTTTATATTTATAAAAGATAAAGATAAAAATATGATTTTTAAAGCATATATGATTAGTCGTTATCGCTTTCTATGATGTTTTTTTTGCAGGGCTGATGTTAAAGCATTTTCATTTATCCATACTGTAAAAACTAAAGGATCTTCAAAAGCGTCTACATTCCGATTCAATCTTTTTGGAGCTTCTAACACAGTATGTCAAACATCATTAGGCCTACTATGATTCTTGCAGTAAAACACTTGAGTCACTTGTGATGCAAGTATAAACGGCTCGTCATCTTCTTTTATATTTCACATTAACCTTCCGATGTTAACATATCAGATTCAGATTCATTTGTGGATCAACTACATAACCATTCGAATCTTTTATACGCACTTAATCACACAAAAAAACTGTCTTAGTAAACTCAATGTAGTCTAGCTCAATTTTTTTTTTTGACAATGTCGTAATAAGTGATTTCACCATCCACTGGGTTAGTATCCCCAACATTAGACCTGAAGCTAGTTATAGCTTTCATTAATACCCTAAAATTCTGTGTTGACAGATTTATTTCATATTCTGATGTATAAAAAAATATAACCGTTAATTGCATATGAATTGTATGAATGGCATGAACATTTGGCCGTTGGCAAGCCTATTCATTTCGCAAGAATTGAATTCATCCCATAATTGTTCTTTAATCCAAGGGAGGTAAGCGTTCACATTTTTTACTCGTGAATAAGCTTTCCGATTTTAAACTCTTGAAGTATGGCTTTGAATGTATTCTTGATACTTCTTGTGAAATATAATGTAAATACGCAGATAGGTACTTATGTAAATTTAAAGCATATATCGAAAATAATAGATATTACATACCTTTCCTATTCGAAATTCTCAGAGGATTGTTGGAGTACCCATTTGCGCACTTGCTGGTACTCTGCATTGGTAAGAAGGCATGACTTCTTATTATTCTTTCCTAAAGGGTAGACTCATTTATCATTACCATCATCATCCATGTACTTTCCATATCCTCGCTTATGACTTCTTAACTTACTTAAATTATCCGGTATGAAAACATGCATAGAGTACAACATTGCTTCTTCTATGAGGTAACATTATGAGATAGAACCCTTTGAAAATGTTTGATTCACTACGTATCATTTGTATTCTTCATTAGTTTGAAATAAGAATTAGTAATCATATTGTGTTCTTGATAATACGAAGTAGGGCTGTCAACGGGTCGGATATGGGTCGGATTAGTGATGATCCGTATCCAATCCGATTAAGGATATATCCAACCAAATCCGACCCGAATTCGATTCGGATCACAAGTATATGATCTGAAACCGACCCGTTTAAATATTTTGAAATTCGTTTTTGATCCGAATATAATCCGACCCGATATCCGAATTTGATACAGCTCATGCGTGGAGAGTGGAGACGAAGGAGACGACTGGTTTTTTTTAATCAGTTAATCGGGCCGTTAACGGGCCGGATCAAGGTTGATCCGAATCTGACCCGAATATTAAACGGATCGTCTTTGGGTATCCGTATCCGACCCAATGATCCGATTATTTATCCGAATCCGATTAAATCGGAGCAGATCTGGATCGGATACGGATCATGATCTGTGCTGTTGACAGCCCTAATATGAAGTTATGTAATTTATTAACATATTAATGATTTTCGAATGGAAATTGCTGCTCAAAGGGATACATCCACCTATATCTGACAGGTCCACAGATCAGTGCCTCATCTACCAAGTCACGAGAACGTGTATCATTGAAATAAAGAATGTTGGAGGGAAGTGCTTTTTGAAAACACATACTGTATTCATTGAAATTGTGTCGGTAGTCTAACACCCTAAGCTTTACGTGTAGAAGCTTGCGAAGCTACTAGAACTATGGCTAAGTCTTATAGGAGAGTGATTATGACCGTTTAAAATTCATTTTGAAAACATCTTTCCTAATTAAACTAAATAACAATTATAAACTAATTAAGCAAGAACACTTAGCTTTCAAGAACACATAAGGCTTGCATATGATAAGCATATAAACAACCTAGCCTAAGCATGTATAGATAAATGATTTAACTAATTGAGAACCTAATCTATGCACCCTATGTAGATTATATGAGAATGGACATCTTGTGAAAGTACATCTTGTGTGTGAATGTGACTAACTCGTGCCTAGCATACATTTCAATCAAGTATTCATAATTAAGTAATTAAGCATACAATGCTAAGATAACAATCTACTCAAATCATCACAAACACAAGCATGTATAGTGGTTCGACTTTGGGTCTACTCCACTCCTGGTTCAAGTACTCATCCCTTGAGCACATGTGCATTCATTAAGGAGTTTAAATCAGGTCCTCCCAACCTAGGTGTTTCAAATTAGTTTCACTATACTGAGAAGTTTGACAAGGTTCCTCCCAACCTATGACGAAGATTTTACTGGTTCATCTCTCAACCAAGATGTTTACTGGTTCCATCAAACCCAGGAGTTTGACTAAGATCTTCCCTACCCTTTGGTTCCAATCCAAGAACCTAGCATATACTCCTATCGGAGGCTCCCATTGGAGACTTGTTCGAGTTTGTAGATCCAAACTCTCACACTTAATCCTCCATATGGAAGGAGTGCAACTGAACTCTCTACTATGACAACTTACTTGTCGGATTGAACCCCTTATTCAGCGCCATGTTGGGTTGATTGATTTTCGCTCTCCCGTGCTTCAATCAGCTCCCCTTTGCTCCCTCGATCGTGTTGTTACCATGTTGCCAATGCTTCAGCTCCACTGATTAATCATCTCACATGTGATGCTCTTGAGATGCTCTTGAGATGATGTTAATTCTCTACAACTAGTAAGAGTTGATTGCTTAGATAAATTCAACCTAATAAGATCTTTAGAGAGGTTTAGACAATGGATCTACCTATCGTTAGTGTGTCTAAAATATCTAACGATCAAGAGAGAGAAAGTCCATCTTCACATGAACTTTGAATGCTCCATCTTGTGATCAAACACAAGGAAGATGACTTGAAATGCTTAAGATTAGAACCTAATGGTATGAGCAATTAAGGTGGCTTCTAATGCACTAAAACTTCTCTCCTTATCCAAAAAATCGAGCCAAACCATTTTATAGACAAAGCTTCAACGGATAGAAAATGGCTACCAACGGCTCTTAGTTGACTGGTCGGGACCGGTCGGCTAGGGGACCACGATCGGTCTAATATTATAGCCTGACCAGTCATATTTGGCCTGGACAGTAGATGTGGCTACTATCCTCACTGGGTCGGTCATGATCGGTAGGACGACCAATCTGACTGCCCAACCGACCGGTCTTGACCGATTTAGACCTGGGATCAGACAATGCTTGTTATCCCTTTCTCCTCACTAGCCAACCGGTCGTCCATGGGATGACCGATCGGTCAGTGCATGATTTTTGTTGTTGGTCTGGCTTGTTTTACAACAACTCATGCAACCTCTATGGCCATTCTTAGGGTAGTCTTTTGGGACACCTAAGGCCAATCAAGATGACTACAAGTATGCCTAATGGGTCAAGGTCATTTAGAGGTTTGGGTTTTGGTTTTTGTTCAAGGTTCAAGGCTCACCAAGGAATCTCTTTTACATGTTTCTTCTTCCTTGATGCAACAGGTCCGCTTGAGTTTTCGGTCTTCATCTTTTTTAAGCTCAATCGACACGAAACTCACTGACCTACGTAATTGACAAATAAGGTGCACTAGTATGCCATAGAAAAGTGCATTAACATTCACAATATATCATTTCATTCTCTACAGCACCATACGGTCGATAGTCTTTGAGCATAAGACATTAAAAAAGATCGAGAGCTGTCTGATAATAGTCCGTAATTATCTTTGATTATGATCCTTGAATGCATGAATTCATAATACTGGTAGTAGTCGTTGCCTTGGAATGTGGTAATCATGAAACTTTAGGTTTTTCAGTTGGAGATCTTGTAAGTGTTGAGCTCTGAATTGTGCATATTCTAACCCCAATTCATCACTCTCTACGCATGATTTAGAGTGTTAAAGACTCATCTTATATATGTGTTTGTGTTCGCAGGAATGAGAGAGAGACCTTGTGAATTCAATGCTAAAAGACCGCTTTAGGACACCTTGAGAATCAAAGGAAGAAAGGCCAAGAATGAAAGAAAGAAGCCTTGGAAGATGAAATTGAAAGATAAAGAAAAACACTGAAGAAATCACGTTAAAAGACCTAGAAGGGCCAGAAAAACCAAAGTACAGAAACTGTAGAAAACAACCCTGCTGTTTCATGTACGATCGGTCGCGGCCAGAACCGACCGGTTGGCCCCAAGGTCGGGACAGGTCGAATTCTGCCTTTTTTGGGTTAAAACTTGCTGGAATGAAAAAGTAGGTTGACGACCGGTAGAGACCGATCGCCAGACTGGTCGACCATGTAAAAAAGTTACAGAAACTTATTTTTCAAGCTCCGAAAAATCATGCGCTGCGTAACCTTTTGCACAATTCTGAAACTTTTTGAGGCGGTGGAGCTTCCAATCTATAAAAGGACACTTAGGGGCTTGTCTAAACTCATCATAGAAGGCTAGGAAGTTTATGGGAGGTGGAGAGGAGCGTCGTGAAGCGTTCTAACTGTTCCAACTAGGGTTTTTATGATTTTCTATGCTTTTATAGTAGTTTTCTTTTGAGTTTTAGTTTAACCAGTTAATGGTTGGCTAAACCTCTTAGCTGGGGCTAAGAGGTGAAGCTTAGGGTTATTTGCAATGTTTAATTCAGTTCAATTCAAGTACTTTTGAGTTTAATGAAGAACACTTCTAGTTCAAGTTTGAAATAAAGTTAGTATTTTTAGTTAATCTTCTATCTCTTGTGATTTCTCTTATATGGGATGTTTTGATTACTGAGATTGCTTAATGGGGTGTTAATTGATAGGATTTTAGGTTGTAGAGATCTTAGATCCATCATGATATGTTGGATGCTAGGAGATCTTACAAACCAAGTTTCCTAAGTGCTTATCTAGAACTAAACTAGAAGAAGTTCTTATCTTTGGGATTGATTTGAGATAGATATTTATGTATTGATATTGGTTTAATAGAAGTTCAATTCATGCTTCTAAATTAAGTCTAGTGACAAGACTTGAGGAAGAATCATGATTATGATCTCAATTGTTTTGTGAAGGATTGGGCTGTGTGATTGGATACGCCCAATGCCTTAGTTAATTATGAGAGAACCATATCAGTGGATGATCCATCTATGTTAGATATGTTATAATGACTTGATTGCTCTATATTCTTATTGGATAGGGATAGAACTCCGATTCTGATTGATTCATTGGCTTGAATGGTTTATTGACATTGTGAATGATTATAAGTGGATCTTTGGCGCTCTAGTGTTTTATTTCCTTGATTTAGTTCTAAAATAGATAGTTTTATGTTCTTAAATTTCATCCATCAATAAAAATTTGAATTTAGTCCATCCTAGTTAAGTAGTTTAGAATTGTTACAACAATCCTTGAGGATAGACATCAGTTTTACCGAGAATTATTATTACATCGCAACCTTGCACTTGAGGCAAGCGAATAAGTTTTTGGCGCCGTTGCCGAGAATTAGGTTAACGGTTTTAAATTTTGTAATTAGGATATAGTTATGTTAGATATGTTAGGATCTATTGTTTTAGTAGGTTTTTCTCAGAATTTTTCTACTAACAGATTTTATTTGTTTAATAGGATTTTCTTCACTAACTTAGTTCTTCAAACCGGTAACACCGTTCTAACTTAGACTCTTTTATTTTTTATTTTTTATCTTTATTTTTAGATTCTTAGATTTTAGGTTTAGGTTTAGTTTTTGTGTGGTTTCTGCCCCATTGGGAGCATGATCATACATTGTGACTTTTAAGTGAGGGAGGTTTAGTTGAAGGTCCAGTTAATTACAGACAAGTTAGAAAACGTTTAGGAAATCTTGAATCGTTTGAAATCATGGCTGAGAATGAACCGCACAATGTTGAAAATGTTGAGCATGATCCACCACCAACAAGGACGGAACATAATGAGAATAATGAGGTACGCTATGTTCCTCCGATTAAAACATTGCGAGATTATCTACAACCAGAGAGAACAACCACGTCTTCTTGCATTATTTTTCCACTTAATACAGGAAACGTGAACCTTAAACAAGGAAATATCAAGTTACTTCCAAAATTTTATGGACTCAATTCTGAAAGTCCATATGAGTACCTAAGTGAATTTGAGGAGATAGTCAATACCTTTCAATTTAATGATGTCTCTCAATATGTAATCAAATTGAAATTGTTCACCTTCTCTCTAAAGAACAAAGCCAAAGCATGGTTTCAATCACTTAAACCTAGAAGCATCGGGACATGGGTTGAGATGACCCGAGAGTTCATTAAAAAGTACTTTTCGGTTCATAAAACTAATGCACTAAGGCGGATTATCATGAACATCTTTAAAAAGGAGATGAAATATTTTTTCAATGTTGAGAGAGGTTCAAAGATCTTTTATTAGAGTGCCCACATCATGGTTATGAAAAGTGGCGCTTGATTGACCTCTTCTATGACGGATTGAGTTCAAACATGTGCCAATTTGTCCAAATGATGTGTCAGATTCTGGTAACAGGTCCCTCCCAAGTATACTCCCTTCTCGAAGTGAGCTCTCCTCCAAACCTGAAAGCCAAAGAAGAAAACTAAGGGTGGCCGACTGTTGAGCTCCTAAATGTGCATATTTTAACCCCATTTCATTACTAAATATGCTTGAAATAAGTGATTAAAGACCCAACTAATGCATGGTTTTGTGGTTGTAGGAGTGAGAGAGAATTCATCAAATGAGAGTTACGAGATGCTATTTACACACCTTGAAGATCAAAGAATGAAGGACCAAAGGTGGAGCAAAAGTGCATTGAAGATGAAGGAGGAGAAGCTGAGAAGTTCAGCTAATTTCATGACCACCGGCCAGCCGGCCAAACCCTCCAGAAATAGCGAAATCGCTCGACAAGTTTTATGAAGGCCGACCCCCTAACCGACCGGCCAGACAGACTGACCGACTGGTCGGCTGAAGGGTCGGCCTATGCATTGTAGTGTCCGGTGAATTTAGCAGATTGAAGCAAGTTCACCGGCCGGCCGGCCGACCGGTTGGCTGGTAGGTCGGACTGTGTAAGAAACACTCCAGTGAAAATTGTAATTGCAAGCACTTTGTTCGACCGGCCGGACAACACTCAGAAACATCCAGAGCTCCTAAAATCTCTGTGCAAAACGCTAATCTTGCGGGATTTCTCGAAGCTTCTTCCCACCTAGGGCTTCAAAGCTATAGAAGGACTTCCTAGCTTGTTCCTCAGGCATCCTAGAAGAGATTTAGAACGGTGGGAGGCGGCAGAAGTCAGATCCGGAGTTCTACAACTCCTCCTAGTTTGTTCTTCTAGTTTTATGTTTTTCTTAATTGTTTTCATGTTTCCTTGGATCATGAACGTCTAAACCTCTTAGCTAGGGCTAAGAGGTGAAGCTTGTAGTGAATCTAAGATGATTCAATTCGTTTGATTTGGTTTCAATTTGGATTATTAGTGAAGAACAATGGTTGAAGTTTGAATAAAGTTCTAAGTAGTTTTTCTTAATCTTATGATGGCTCATGGATGTTAGATGAATTGCTTGAGTTCTTAATTGTTTTGAATTATTCTAGACTTGTACGATCCGAGGAATTGGATTCAATGCGCTCTAGATTCATGATCCTTATTTACGTCTAATTTAGTAACAGGATAACAGGATCCTTCAGATGTTCACCTTCCTTCGAGCAAGCTTCCTTCCAAACCTGAAAGAGTAAAGGAAAAACTAAGGGTGGCCGGCTTTCAACCGTAGGCCCTCCGAAGCTTAAGTTAGATGAGATATGATAGTAGAGTAAGAGGTAGGAAATGAGCTTAGAGGTTGTGTACCTGGTAGGAATTTCCCACATGAAGATCATAGTACCAGAGCGTACTCCAATTCCTCGGATCATACAGGTCTAGACTAGCACAAAACAATTAAGAACTCAAGTACTTCTTCCAAACATCCATGAGTCATCATAAGACTAAGAAAAAATTACTTAGAACTTGAATTAAACTTCAAACCATTGTTCATTGTTCGCTTCCCCAAGTGTAGGGTTGCGATGTAGTAATAATCTCGGTAAGACCGAGGTCGATCCACAGGGACTTATGTAGAATTTCACAAACACATCCAAAAATATCTATTGAAAGCTAATAATCAGAATTTGAATAAGATTGATGTGAGTAACAATTTTAAACTAATTTGAATGTAAACAATTATAAAAAGGCACTAGGGGTTCAAGGATCCACTTGTAGCAATCCTTGATGTTCAATCCGCCGTGGTTTCTCACTTTCTCAACTAGAATCGATATTAAGATCTATCTAGTCGGATGATAGAGCTGTTAAACCAAACAATCTGTCATATGTAAATTCAATGCATAAGATTCACTCAATGTAGGCCTGAGCTGAGCATGCTCAATTGCATAGGTCAGTCCCCATTCCAAAAGGTTCAGTTCACAATCATAACCATTCTCAAGTCCTATCACAAGACAAGGCTAGATTACAATCTGAACTTGATTCAAATCACATGCATAGTCCATACACATTACAGAAATTCAGAAAAGTAGAACTTTGGTAGGAAGTCCCCACATGAAGATCATAGTACTAGAGCACACTCCAATTCCTCGGATCGTACAGGTCTAGACTAATGCAAACCAATTAAGAATTTAAGTAATTCTCCCAAACATCCATGAGTCATCATAAGACTAAGAAAAAGTACTTAAAACTTGTATAAACTTCAAACCATAGTCCATAAACATGAATTCCAACTTAAAACCAACTGAATACGAATTGAAACATCTTGAATCCACTACAAGCTTCACCTCTTAGCCCTAGCTAAGAGGTTTAGCTGCTCATGATCCAAGGAAACATGAAATAACAAAAAAAACTCATAAAAACAGTAAAATAAACTAGAAGGAGTTGTGGAACTCCGAAATCCACTTCTGCCGCCTCCAAGCTTGCTTCAACCCTCCTTCGATACCCTAGGAACGATCCCTAGGTGTCCTTTTATAGTGGGGAGGCTCCGCAACTTCAGAAGAATCGAGAATCTGCGTAATACTTACGCAGTGCGCAGAGAAAATCGACGCTAGAAATAGCAAGTTTAAATCTTACGCAGACGACCGGTCGTACGAAGGTCGCAGTGGCTGGACGACCGGTCGCAGTGGTTGGACGACCGGTCTCAAAACAGCCTAAAAGTGTCCAGAGAGTTTTGTCCCGAAAAATTAATTTAAGGACCGGTCGCACGACCGGTCGCAGAAGTGGACGACCGATCGCACGACCGGTCGTGAATGGTCCAGAGAGTAATGGCTTCTGGGTCTTCCTCTATGCATGTGCGGACCGGTCAAACGACCGGTCTTTGGCTTTGGACGACTGGTCGGACGACAGGTCGTGGGCACCTTCTTCTGCATTCTTTTCTTCTTTTCTCTGACTTCTTTCTTTCATTCTTCGACACTAGCTCCTTTGATCTTCTTTGCTTCTAACTAGCACCTTTAGGTCTTCAATTGATGCTTCTCTCTCTCATCCCTACAATCATGAATCCATGCATTAGATTAGTCTATAAATCATAACAACTAGCATAATGAGTGATGAATTGGGATTAGAATATGCACAATTAAGAACTCAACACACCCCCCAACCAGCATTTTGCTAGTCCTGAGCAAAACATGCGTGAATCTAATTTCATTCTTCAAAACTCAACTCTCTTTTAGAAACCATTCTTCTCTACATCCCGAGATACATAAGAGTAAGAGTTAGAGAAATTAGGTGATAGAGGTTGAAATCATAAACTCTCAAATCATAATAAGTACCCATATGAAATTCCCGCTGATTGGTTGACAAATAGAAGAACTTGAACAATTTCAATCTAGTGTGCTTAGTGAAAATTCTTTTCATGAGCTTCCAGGGTTATCTTCTTCATAAATCAACGAGACTATGGATCTCAAGGTATATAGAGCAACAACAAGCCAATAACAGGAATTTGCCTTACCGTCCTTCCGACGACTTTCACACTATGTCCCATTTCCGGCTTTGGTTACGGGTAGACCATCCCCCGGTTGGTAGTAGGTAGCCCTAATCGAAATTTTCCACCATTTTTCCATCATTCCCAATTTCATCCTTCCTTTTCCTTTTTCTTTTTATTTAGATAGGATTTTTAGAAATCCATATCTTTCGTTGTTTTCCCATGGACAAGGATGGACAAAGTACCCCGGCTTGATTTCTCAACACCTTAATTGAAAGTCTAGCTAATCCATAAATCACATAATCCCTTCAACCCATAAAAATCGTGTAATGTGGACTAGGTGTAAAAGTGTTTAGGTTTTCTATCAATCACAGAAATAGGGGAATTCACATATAAAACCATTATGCTACGAGAAGATTCCAGACATATAGCCCCATACACTTCATATCTCCTCCTCTTATGCTCATATCATCTTGAATGCAAAAAAAAAAAAATAATAAATAAATAAATAATGTTTTCCAAAAGAGTTTCGAATTTTAGATAAATAGAAAAATTTCCACATAATTGCTTGAAATGTTACAAAATGCTGGATTCATCCAAGTGATCCTACACCCCCAACCAAATCTTGCATTGTCCTCAATGTAATAAGATATGCACTATGCAAAACATGAGAGCAATTTGAAAATAAAAGGGAGTGAGGGATGAGAGTACCTGAAAAAGTGAAAAGTGGAATTCTTCCTCCTTCTAACAAACCTAAGTAAAAGCAAATAAGAGCAACAAAATCCTAATCCTAACTAATCTATACCTCCATCAGACTAGGAGATCAATCATCCTGATACACAGGATCATTCAGAGGTATGGACATACCTTCTGAAGGAAATTTCTCAAAGAACGGCTTTAATCGCTGCCCATTCGCCTTAAAAATGTTGCCGTTCCTTGGATTTAACAGCTCGACAGTCCCATATGGATAGACATTTTTCACAATGTAGGGACTGGTCCATCGAGATCTCAACTTTCCTGGAAATAGATGTAGGCGAGAATTATACATGAGGACTTTTTGATTGATCGTGAATGTCTTGCGAAGAATATTCTTATCATGGAATATCTTCGTCTTGTCCTTGTAAATTCTCGCATTCTCATATGCTTCGTTCCGGATTTCTGCAAGTTCATTCAATTGTAGTTTGCGCAACAAGCTCGCCTTGTCAGAATTGAAATTCATCTTCTTAATAGCCCAATATGCCCTATGTTCCAACTCCACAGGCAAGTGACAAGCCTTCCCATATACAAGTCTATAGGGAGACATTCCAATAGGGGTCTTAAAAGCAGTACGGTAGGCCCAAAGCGCATCGGTAAGACGAAGTGACCAATCCTTGCGATTGGGGTTCACTGTTTTCTCCAAAATGTGTTTAATCTCCCTATTGGATATCTCAGCTTGCCCACTCGTTTGTGGGTGATAGGGAGTGCTCACTTTGTGTGTGACGCCATATTTCTTCATTAAAGTTTCAAAAGGGCGATTACAAAAGTGAGACCCTCCATCACTTATGATGACTCAAGGTGTTCCAAACCAGGAGAGAATATTCTCTTTTAAGAAGCGAATGACCGTTTTATGGTCATTATTCCGGCAAGGGATGGCCTCGACCCATTTGGAAACATAATCAACGGCAAGCAAGATGTATATGTTTCCAAAAGAAGATGGGAATGGGCCCATGAAATCGATGCCCCAACAATAAAAAATTTTGATTATTAAGATGGGATTGAGTGGCATCATATTTCTACGGGAAATTCCTCCTAATTTCTGACAAGGTTCACATGTTTTGCAAAACTCATGTGTGTCTTTGAACATGGTGAGCCAATAAAACCCACATTGCAGAATTTTTGCTGTGGTCTTTTTAGCCGAAAAGTGGTCACCACATGCTTGAGAGTGACAGAAGGAGATGATACTTTGTTGCTCATCATCTGGCACACATCTCCTTATGATTTGATCAAGACAATACTTGAATAAGTATGGGTCGTCCCATAGGAATTTTCGCACCTCCGTGAAGAATTTATCCTAGAAAATTAATTCAAGGAAAATTAATTGTTTTAAGGGAAAATTCAAGGGAATTTTCAACCTAGAAAATTAATTCAAGGACCGGTCCCACGACCGGTCTGAGCCATGGACGACCGGTCTCACGATCGGTCGTGGACAGTCCAGTGAGATTTGCCCTGTGGCCCTTCCTGTTGAGTGATCGGACTGGTCGGATGCCGATCCTAGGCTTTGGACGACCGGTCGGACGACCGGTCTTAGAAATAAATCTTCTGCTTTCTTTTTTCTTTTCTCTGACTTCTTTTTTTCATCCTTCGACACTTGGTCCTTTGATCTTCTTTGCTTCTAAATAGTGTCTTTAAGTCTTCAATTGATGATTCCTCTCTCTCATCCCTACAATCATAATTCCATGCATTAGATTAGTCTATAAATCATGAAAACCTTACATAATGAGTGATGAATTAGGGTTAGAATATGCACAATTAAGAGCTCAACAGTACCTTTATCATCTGTGGAGCCATCTATTTATATAGATCCAGGTGATCCAGTCTATTACGCAAGCCGTTAAGATCACTGCTGATTTCAGGGGATAAGGTGATTATCTTGTTAATGCTTAGGTAAGGGGATAACCTAAATACTCTAGACGTCTAACTGATTATGTATCTGGATGGAGATATTTGGAGCTATAATCTCTGGATGGAGATGTTCGGAGCTATGAATAGAAATAAGCCCAAAACTGGCCTATACGGACTGCTGGTACTAAAAAGGCGAAGGATGCTTGGACTCGAGGATAACCTCTTTCGACGACCACGAGTCATGCTGTTCGCATGCGGAACCTTTGTTTTATAACTAAGGAGTAAAGGCAACCGAATTATGAAGATGCCCTCATCCGATGACCAGCGACCAAGCCTACTCGCAGTTTCAGGAGTGTATACCGTACTTTTATGATATTCGAGCTTCGACCATAAGGGATCGCGGTTGAACACTAAAGCTAACAAGGTGCTCGCAGGTCTTGAGTCTTCGATATCTTTGGCCACCGATTTTATGCTATAACAATCCTCATGTGGGAACTTCATACCAAAAGTTCTATTTTTCTGAAATTTCTGCCTATGTGTGGTTGTTTATGTGATTTGAATTGAGTTCAAATCATGATCTAGTTATACTTTGTGTCAAAATTTAATGATGATTATGATTGTGATCTTAGCCTATTGGAACTAGGATTGATCTATGCAATTGAGTATGCTCAAATTCTAACTTGAATTGAGAGAACTATGTATCATACATATTGTAGATTATTTGTTTTAACTGCTCTATCATCCGGCTAGATAGAACTTAAGTTCGATTATAGTTGAGAAAGTGAGAAACCACAGCGAATTAAGCATCAAGGATTGCTACAAGTGGATCCTTGAACCCCTAGTGCTTTTTATTATTGATTACATTCAATTTAATTCAAAATATCTATCTACACCAATTTCCTAAAATCCTGTTTAGTTAACTCTTAAGTAGAAACCATTGGAAGTGTTTTGTGAATTCCTACATAAGTCCTGTGGATCGACCTCGGTCTTACTAAGATTATTACTACATCGTAACCCTACACGTGGGGAAGCGAACAATTTTTTGGCGCCATTGCCGGGGACTTTGACGGTTTTTCACAAAATTTCGGAAAATAGTCTTTATTTAAGATTTTTAGGACTCCTTTACTAACTTAGTTTGTATGCTTTATTTTATTTTTCTAGGAATTCTAGGAGTCGAAGTAGTCACTTCAAATCAGGTTTTTTTAACCCTTTTTCTTTTTATTTTTCTGAGATTTGCATGCCACATTGGGTTCGGGATTCTAATAACCGATTCATTAGTGAAGGGGGAATTGCTGAAGGGATTGATAGGGAGCCACGTGCTAAGAAACGTTTAGATTTTTCAATTTTTCTGAAAGTATGACTAAAAATCAACCCAACCCTATGGCTAATCAAAATCTGGGCCTGACTCCTTTATATAGAGGAGCAGCCAAGTGCAAAAGTTATTCACAACCGATGTGGGACTAAACTGACATAACAAAAAAACACAACGACGGAACGAAGGTGACTGACAGGACGTATCACATCTATACTCGACTAGTAGTTCCTATGTTCAGCCTTCCTTGACGGAACGAAGGTGACTGACAGGAGGTATCACATCTACCCTCGACTTCAAGCCAAGGGAATAAGGAAAAGACAAATAAAGCCAATAGCGTATGGGAGAACAGCAAGCTGAAAAACGTGACGCGCCCCCTTATATAAGGCCCTAACGAGTCCGTCAGTTTGCTTCAAAACGATTATTACGTAAAAGGCGCTAGCGCGTTTGACGTAATAAGCGTTTTGAAGCTCCTTGATCGCCTTTCGTTCTCGTTTGAGAAATTTTTCTTTTTTCTCTGGCATCTTCTTCCGAAACTTTTGAAGGTTACTGATCATCTCCTTTTTGTGGATGTTCTCTGTGTTCCCCTTTGGGATCCTTATCTTCTGCTTTTTGAGAGAATATGGTTGAGAATGTTCCCCGACCTAGAACATTACGTGATTACTTGCAACCTGTAAGAACAAGCACTCCCTCATGCATAGTTTTTCCAATTAACGCAGGGAACATAGATTTGAAACCGGGAGTGATCCAACTCATTCCAAAATTCCATGGACTAGACAGTGAAAGTGCATATCAACATCTTAAGGAATTTGATGAGGTGATAACCACAATGCACTTTGCTAATGTAACCGATGATGTGGTGAGACTCAAATTGTTTCCTTTTTCCCTTAAAGAGAAAGCTAAGGCTTGACTTCATGCATTAAGGCCAAGATCAATTGGCACATGGACTGAGATGACTAGGGAGTTCATTAAAAAGTTCTTCCTTACTCATAAAACGATCATGTTGAGGCGCCTTATCATGAATTTTTCCCAAAAGGAGTATGAGACCTTCCAATGTTGGGAGAGGTTCAAGGACTTGTTAAATGCATGCCCCCATCATGGCTATGAAATTTGACGGGTAATAGGCTTTTTCTATGAAGGATTAACTTCACCCATGCGCCAATTCGTAGAGATGATGTGCAATAGAGAATTCATGAATAAGGAAGCTGAGGAAGCATGGGACTATTTTGACGAATTGGCCGAGAATGCACAGTCTTGGGATACATCTAGACCAACAAATTCCAAGACAAGCCAACAAAAGGAAAAAGGAGGAATTTATGTCCTCTCAGAAGAAGATAACATAAGTGCACGTGTGGTTAGCCTCACAAGAAAAGTCGAGGCCATGGAATTGAAGAAAGGAGAGACGCTCAACTCAAAAGACATTGAAACTGTTTATGGAATTTGTGTCGGGAATCAACATGCAACACAGCATTGTCCCATAATTTCTGCATTCCAAGATATCTTACAAGAACAATCAAATGCTATAAATAGTTATCAACGGCCATTTAATGCTCCAAACTCAAACACGTATAATTCTAGTTAGAAGAATCATCCCAAATTCAGTTGGAGGAATGGACCCACTGCGAATGCAAACAATACCCCTCAAGTTTAACCTTTACTAGGTCCATCCCTAGTGATTACACCAAAAGCTACGCTAGAGGAGATGTTGGGTGCATTCGTATCGGTTCAAGCTGAATACAACAAGACTAATTCTTTGAAAATTGATGGGTTCATGCAAGAGCAACTGAAATTCAATCAAAATTCATCTCAAGCCATTAATGACTTGAAAACCTCAATGGCTAGAGTTGAATCTCATCTCAGTGTTAGGGAGAAAGGCACACTTCCTGCCCAACCTCTTCCTAACCCAAGAACCCAATTTGAGATACAAGACGCAAGCTCATCCTCCTAACATACAGAGCATGTTTAAGCTATCACCACCTTGAGAAGTGAAAAAATAATAGATAAATCTAACCGGTGAAGGCCCCAAAGCCTAATGATCCAAAAATTTCCAAAGAGGATGATAGCCCGAACAACACTCTACATGAGAAAGAACCGGAAAGGCAACACAAGCCGGTTGCCTCGTTTCCCCAAAGGTTGATTTCACCCAAACCTTTAGATAAAAATCTGAAAATTTTAGAGGTTTTTAAGCAAGTGAAGATCAACATCCCATTATTGGATGCTATAAAACAAATACCATCCTATGCCAAATTTTTAAAGGAATTGTGTATAGTCAAAAGGAAAAACAATGTTCACAACAAAGTACTTTTGACCGAGAATTTGAGTGCTATTATCAGACAAGAGGTGCCCCAAAAATACAAGGATCCGAGTAGTCCAACCATCTCATGCATCATAGGAGACTACCGGATTAAACAAGCCTTACTTGATTTAGGGGCAAGTGTTGACTTCATTCCATACTCGGTTTATGAACAACTTGGGTTAGGTGAATTGAAACCCACCAAAACCACACTCCAACTTGCTGATAGATCTATTTGTATACCGAGAGGAGTGATTGAGGATGTCTTAGTCCAAGTTGATAAATTCTACTACCCAGTAGAATTTATTGTCATGGATACACATCTCGTGATAGGTACCGATGCTCAAATTCCCATCATACTTGGCCGCCATTTTCTAGCTACTTCAAATGCAATTATCAATTGTAGAAATGGACTTGTACAAATGTCCTTTGGAAATATGACACTCGAGCTGAATATATTTGATATATACAAACAACCACGGGAAGTTGATGACGAGATAAACTTGATTGAATCATTCGTGGAGGAGACATTCCCCTCGACATTATATTTCGACCCTTTGGAGGCATGTTTAGCCCACTCTCATGAGATGAATGATGACACAATACGAGAGATGGATGCCATTTTGGATATTATGCCGGTACTTGAAAATAAAAGATGGAAGGCACTATTTGAACCTTTACCCTTAAGCGAGAACAGGCCTCTTCCATCCAATATCAAGGCACCGAATCTCGACCTAAAACCATTACCAAGTGATTTGAAATATGTATATTTAGGTCGAGATGAGACATATCCGGTGGTGATTTCTTCCCACTTGGATGAGGAACAAGAGAGTAGGCTAAAAGCCACTCTAATAGAGCATAAGAGCGCCATTGGATGGTTGATTGCGGATCTCAAAGGCATAGACCCCCTGATTTGTATTCATTGCATACACCTTGAGGAGAATACGAAAACATCTAGGCAACCACAAAGATGCCTCAATCCAAACATGAAGGAGGTGGTTAAGGCCGAGGTATTGAAACTATTGGATGTAGGTATCATTTACCTAATATCAGATAGTCAATGGGTGAGTCCAACTCAAGTGGTACCTAAGAAATCCGGAATAACCATTGTAGCCAATGTCAATAATGCACTCGTGCCAACCAGAGTCATTATTGGTTGGAGAATGTGCATTGATTACAGGAAGCTAAACGCAGTCACGAGGGTAGACCACTTCCCCCTACCGTTTGTTGATCAAATTTTAGAAAGGTTGGCGGGTCATTCCCATTTTTGCTTCCTTGATGGATATTCAGGGTATAACCAGATAGAGATCGCCCTAGAGGCCAAGAGAAGACAACATTCACATGTCCATTCGGCACTTTCGCCTATCGAAGGATGCCGTTTAGACTATGCAATGCCCCTGCCACATTTCAGCGATGTATGTTGAGTATTTTTCTGATATGGTGGGAACGATTCTCGAAGTCTTCATGGAAGATTTCTCTGTATTTGGTTGTAACTTGATGAGTGCCTTATGCACTTAAAAACTGTGTTGAAAAGATGTGAAGAAAAGAACCTCGTGTTAAATTGGGAGAAATGTCACTTCACGGTTCAAAAGGGAATAGTACTTGGTCACATCATCTCACAAAATGGAATCGAGGTGGACAAAGCTAAAATCGATCTTATCTCCAACCTTCCACCACCCAAGAGCATACGAGATGTGCGGTCCTTTTTGGGACATGCCGAATTTTATAGACAGTTCATAAAGGACTTTAGTTCACTCTCTCGTCCTTTATGTAACCTACTTCAAAAGGAAAACTCATTCGAGTGGACTAAAGATTGTCAAAATGCCTTTAACAAGCTAAAAGGTATGTTAACATGTTCCCCCATAATGCAACCACCTAATTGGAGCCTTCCTTTTGAAATTATGTGCAATGCGAGCGACTACGCTATTGGGGCTATGTTAGGCCAGAGAAAAGAGAAAAAGCCATGCGTCATCTATTATACAAGTATAACTCTAAACTCGGCTCAGGAAAACTACACGACTATAGAAAAAGAACTTTTAGCCGTAGTTTTTGCTTTAGACAAGTTTAAGTCTTACTTGATCGGATCCAAGACCATCATATTCACTGACCATGCTGCGCATAAGTACCTTCTCTCTAAGAAGGATGCTAAGCCATGCTTGTTAAGATGGATCCTCCTACTCCAGGAATTTGACATAGACATACGTGCTGAGAAAGGAGTAGAAAACGTCGTGGCTGACCATCTCTCTAGACTTGTCCTCACCAATTCCCCTAAGACGACCGCGATCAATGACATGTTCCCTGATGAACAACTTTTTAAAGTCTCCCAATTACCATGGTATGCGGACATTGCTAACTATCTTGCTATAGGTACAATTCTGACACAGTGGAAAAAGTAAGATAAAGATAAGTTCTTCAACGAGGTGAGAAAATTCCTATGGGACAACCCATACTTATTCAAGTATTGTCCCGATCAAATCATAAGGAGATGTGTGCCGGATGATGAACAACACAGTATCATCTCCTTTCATCATTCTCAAGCGTGTGGTGGCCACTTTTCGGCTAAGAAGACCACAACCAAGATTCTACAATGTGGGTTTTATTGGCCCACCATGTTCAAAGATACCCATGAGTTTTGTAAAACGTGTGAGCCTTGTCAGAAATTGGGAGGAATATCCCGTAAAAATATGATGCCACTCAATCCCATCTTACCAATTGAAATTTTTTATTGTTGGGGCATCGATTTCATGGGTCCATTCCCATCTTCTTTCGGAAATTTATATATATTGCTAGTCATCGATTATGTTTCAAAATAGGTCGAGGCGATTCCATGCCGGAATAATGACCATAAAACATTTATTCATTTTTTAAAAGAAAATATCCTTTCCTGGTCTGTGTATTAGGATGATTGATCTCCTAGTCTGTTGGAGGTATAGAGTAGTTAGGATTAGGATTTTGTCGCTTTTAGTTTGCTTGTTCATAGGTTTGATAGAAGGAGGTAGAATTTTAGTTTTTGTTATCTTAGGTACTCTCATCCCTCATCCCCTTTATTTTATATTTGCTCTCATGTTTTGCTCATTGCATATCTTTTACATTGAGGACAATGCAAGATTTGGTTAGGGGGTGTGGGATCACTAAGATATATCCAGTGTTTTGTAACATCTCAAGCAATTATGTAGAAACTTTTTTCATTTTTTCTACAAATTCGAAACTCCATTGGAAAACTTTGTTTCTATGCATTTGGGATGGTGTGAGTATAAGAAAAAGGAGAAGTAAAGTGAGTGAAGTTGAATATCTTGAACAATCTCTAAGCTACTAGTTTTATATGCGAATCCCCCTATTTTCTAAACACTTTTACACCTAGTTCACATTACACGATTCTCACGCTTTGAAAGGATTATGTAAAATTGTGAATTGGTTAAGTTTGGATTTGAGGTGTTGAGAAACCAAGCCGGGGTACTTTGTCCATCCTTGTCCATGGAAAAATAATGAAAGATATGAATTTCTAAAAATCCTATCTAATGAAAAAGAAAGTGGAAAGGAAGGATGAAAATATGGGAATGATGGAGAATATGGTGGAAAATTCCGAAAAGGGCTACCTATTTTACCAATCGGGGGATGGTGTACCCGTAACCAAAGTCGAAAATGGGACGTAGTGTGAAAGCCATCGGAAGGACGGTAAGGTAAATTCTTGTCATAGGCTTGTTGTTGATCTCTACACCGTTGAATCTATACCTTAGTTAATTCACGAAGAAGGTAACCCCAGAAATCCATGAGATGAACATTCACCGTGCACACTAAGTTAAATTGTTTGGATTCTTCTATTTTATCAATCAATCGACGGGAATTTCATATGAGTACTTGTTATGTTTTGAGAAGGTTAAGGTCTCAACTTCTATCACTAAGTTTTCTTGATTCTTGCACTTGCATATCATTAAGTATATAGAAACATGGTTTCTGAAGGAGAGTTGGGTTTTGAAGAATGAAATTTGTTTCACGCATGTTTTGCTCGGGACTAGCAAAATGCTAGTTGGGGTGTGTGTTGAGCTCCTAAATGTGCATATTCTAACCCCATTTCATTACTAACTATGCTTGAAATAAGTGATTAAAGAAGACCCAACTAATGCATGGTTTTGTGGTTGTAGGAGTGAGAGAGAGAATTCATCAAATGAGGGTTACGAGATGCTATTTACACACCTTGAAGATCAAAGGAATGAAGGACCAAAGGTAGAGCAAAAGTGCTTTGAAGATGAAGGAGGAGAAGCTGAGAAGTTCAGCCAATTTCATGACCACCAGTGTTCGCTTCCCCAAGTGTAGGGTTGCAATGTAGTAATAAACTCGGTAAGACTGAGGTCGATCCACAGGGACTTGTGTAGGAATTCACAAATACATCCAATAATATCTATTGAAAGCTAACAACCAAATTTTGTATGAATTTGATGTGAGTAACAAAATTGAATTAAGTTGAAGGTAAATAATGATAAAAAGGCACTAGGAATTCAAGGATCCACTTGTAGCAATCCTTGATGTTCAATCCGCGCTGGTTTCTTACTTTCTCAACTAGAATCGATATTAAGATCTATCTAGCCGGATGATAGAGCTGTTAAACTAAACAATCTGTTATATGTAAGTCCAATGCATAAGATTCACTCAATGTAAGATAGGCTGAGCATGCTCAATTGCATAGGTCAGTCCTAATTCCAAAAGGTTCAGTTCACAATCATAACCATCCTCAAGTCCTGTCACAAGACAAGGCTAGATTACAATTTGAACTTGATTCAAATCACATGCACAGTCCATACACATTACAGAAATTCAGAAAAGTAGAACTTTGGTAGGAAGTCCCCACATGAAGATCATAGTACTAGAGCGTACTCCAATTCCTCGGATCATACAGGTCTAGACTAATGCAAACCAATTAAGAATTTAAGTAATTCTCCCAAACATCCATGAGTCATCATAAGACTAAGAAAAACTACTTAAAGCTTGTATAAACTTCAAACCATAGTTCATAAACATGAATTCCAAACTTAAAACCAACTTAGAACGAATTGAAACATCTTAGATCCACTACAAGCTTCACCTCTTAGCCCTAGCTAAGAGGTTTAGCTGCTCATGATCCAAGGAAACATGAAACAACCAGAAAACTCATAAAAACAGTAAAACAAACTAAGAGTTGTGGAACTCCGAAATCCACTTCCGCTGCCTCCAACCTTGCTTAAACCCTTCTAAGATACCCTAGGAACGATCCCTAGGTGTCCTTTTATAGTAGGGAGGCTCCGCAACTTCAGAAGAATAGAGAATCTGCGTAAGAGTTACGCAGTGCGCAGAGAAAATCGGACCGAAATTAGAAAGTACTGATTCTTCACGTTGTCGACCAGTCGGACGACCGGTCAGGGCTGGCTGGCAGACCGGTCACGACCGGTCGTGCCTCAATGGGGAAACAGTCCAGCGAGCTCTGGAAGAAGAAAACTCTATGGCCGACCGGTTAAGACCGGTCGGACTGAGCTGGCCAACCGGTCACGACCGGTCGTGCCTGTGTTCGGCCGAAGTCCAGTGTATGCAACCTGTGTGGGAAGTTGGCCGACCGGTCTTGACTGGTTTGGCTCCTTTGGCCGACCGGTCGGACGACCGGTTTTGGCCTTGTTTTTCTTCAGTTTCTTCTTTCTTTCTTCTTTTCTTCTTTCCTTGCTTCCTTCTTTCTTTGGTCCTCCTTCGATCTTCATCCAAATGATTCTAAATAAGCTCTTTTCATCTTCAATTAAGTGGAGTCCACTCTCAATCCTGCGATCACAAAACATGCATTCCATCAGTCTTTAAATCATAAAAATCTCGCACAATGAGTGATGAATTGGGGTTAGAATATGCACAATTAAGAGCTCAACAACCAGTCGGCCGGGCACAGCCACCAACCGGCCGTCCAAACCCTCCAGAAATAGCGAAATCTCTAGACAAGTTTTATGAAGGCTAACCCCTTGACCGATCGGCCGGATAGACTGACCGACCAGTTGGCCAACCGGTCGGTTGAAGGGTCGGCCTATGCATTGTAGTGTCCAGTGAATTTAGCAGATTGAAGCAAGTCCACCGGCCGGCCCGCCGACCGTTCGGCTGGTAGGTTGGATAGTGTAAGAAACACTCCAGTGAAAATTGCAATTGCAGGCACTTTGTCCGACCGGTCTGACAGGGGGTCCGACCTGCCGGACAACAGTCAGAAACATCCGGAGCTCCGAAAATCTCTGTGCAAAACGCTAATCTTGCAGGATTTCTTGAAGCTTCTTCGCACCTAGGGCTTCAAACCTATAAAAGGACTTCCCTAGCTTGTTCCTCAGGCATCATAGAAGAGATTTAGCACGGTGGGAGGCGGCGGAAGTCAGATCCGGTGTTCTCCAACTCCTCCTAGTTTGTTCTTCTAGTTTTATATTTTTCTTATTGTTTTCATGTTTTCTTGGATCATGAATGGCTAAACCTCTTAGCTAGGGCTATGAGGTGAAGCTTGTAGTGAATTTAAGATGTTTCAACTCGTTTGATTTGGTTTCAATTTGGATTATTAGTGAAGAACAATGGTTGAAGTTTGAATAAAGTTCTAAGTAGTTTTTCTTAATCTTATGATGGCTTATGGATGTTCAGATGAATTGCTTGAGTTCTTAATTGTTTTGAATTATTCTAGACCTGTACGATCCGAGGAATTGGATTCAATACGCTCTAGATCCATGATCCTCATGTGGGAACTTCATACCAAAAGTTATATTTTTCTAGAATTTCTGCCTATGTGTGGTTGTTTATGTGATTTGAATTGAGTTCAAATCATGATCTAGTTATACTTTGTGTCAGAATTTAATGATGATTATGATTGTGATCTTAACGTATTGGAACTAGGATTGATCTATGCAATTGAGTATGCTCAAGTCCTAACTTGAATTGAGAGAATCATGTATCACACATATAGCAGATTGTTTGTTTTAACTGCTCTATCATCCGGCTAGATAGAACTTAATTTCGATTCTAGTTGAGAAAGTGAGAAACCACAGTGAATTAAGCATCAAGGATTACTACAAGTGGATCTTTGAACCCCTAGTGCTTTTTATTATTGATTACATTCAATTTAATTCAAAATATTTATCTACACCAATTTCTTAAAATCCTGTTTAGTTAACTCTTAAGTAGAAACCATTGGAAGTGTTTTGTGAATTCCTACACAAGTCCCTGTGGATCGACCTTGGTCTTACCGAGATTATTACTACATTGCAACCCTCCACTTAGGGAAGCGAACACCGACGTTTGGCCGTTGGCCCTCCGAAGCTTAAGTCAGAGGTGACTTGATAGTAAAATGAAGTGTGAAACGTAGGCTTAGAGATTGTGTACCTTTATCATCCATGGAACCATCTATTTATACAGATCTGGATGATCCAGTCTGTCACGCAAGCTGTTTAAGATTGCCGCTGATTTAGGGGATAAGGGGAAGACCTAACTACTCTAGATGTCCACTTGATTACATCTCTTGATAGATATCTGTAATGACCCGAGATTTTAGGAGCGTGTATACCTACATGAGAGTACAAATGGCTACATATACCTAATACAAATGTGTAAACCATAAATCTTGCCATTGCAATTGTCTATTTACACTAAGTGCTTAATTACCGATCATAAACTTATATATTATAATGAACTGGGTCCTTAGAATAATTTAAATATTTGTTTAATGAATTACATGACTTGTAGTATTGATAAATTCATAATAAATGCCCTGCAAATTTTTAGAGTAGGTTAAATAATAATGTAATTGAATATTTAGCGAATTACATGACTTAATACATTAATAAATTAATAATAAATCATCTATAGGGAATTCATGTAGGACCCCTTTATTAAAGTTGCTCAACATGAACTCTAGAACAGGGAAGAAGTGCCAGACTTCTCAAAAACTCACAATAATTACGAAAATTTCTATTGGTTAAAACTTAAGTTATATTGACGATTTTTAAGTATACCAGTTTCTGATGATCAGTTTCATGCAAAACTTCATATAATAGTTTAGAGACCTAATCTAACCATACACGTCAAATTTCAGCCCTCCGATCATCCTACAAGTACCCTAATCAGAAATCGGGCCATAAGTGGGCCATCTGAACTCGGAACTACCTCAATTTTTTGTGTCATGCCTTAAAATCATGTGGTCTACATGATGGTCGGTATAGATTTTTCACATACATCATGGTCGGACCCACGTGCACTGCGTGCACGTCACGCACCCGGTCAACACGCGTTGACCGCGTGTTATGAGAAGACGGGCGTCTTCTTCGCCCGGACGCTGCCGCTGTTCGTGGGATGGGTCACACCGTCCATCACTGTGGGCCCCATCCATAGATCCAATCCGCTCATTGAGTAGCCCTCTCTTGGGTCTACTAAGGGAAGGTGTTATCCTAGTGATCAGTGGTTAGAGTGGGCCGCAAAATCTGTCAGAACCTAGAACTAAACGAGGTAGAACGTGCAAGATCGGAACCGATTCTTCGCATGGGTTCCCGAAATTCGAAGGGACTATTTGCGTGGGCCCCACCTAGATTTCTAACGTTTCACTTATGATTTATCATGAAAGAATCGGAGTTCGAATCCAACTTGGATTCGAAAACCGTCGAACGTCCGTATAATACGCTGGTGTTCGTCATTGGCTATAAGAGCCGACTCTCGGCAGCGTTTTCTCAAAAAGAAACTTCTGAGAGAGAGAGAGAGAGAAGAGAGAGAGAGAGAGAGAGAGAGAGAGAGAGAGAGAGAGAGAGAGAGCCGTGAAAGAGAGGGAAGAGAGAGAGAGAGACGTTAGAGAGAGAGAGAGAAAGAGAGAGATTAACGTAGGGGGGGGCTTCCTATTGCTGTTTGCGGTTCCGGTTGCTGGAACAAGATTCCAGAAAAGTAAGGAGAATACGAAGAAGAAGAAGAAAGAGAAAGAAAAGGGAAAGAAAGAAAAAGAAGAAGGAAAGAAGAAGAAAAAGAAAAAAAGAAAAAAGAAAAAGAAAAAAAGGAATGTGAGTTGTCCTCGTACCTTTTCTTACATTAATCTCAATTTATATTGTTTTAATTTCATAAGATTATTTTGTGTTAAATCGGGCTTTGATCTGTTTTTGAAGATGTCAACTTTTTAGTTTGGGAATTACGTGATATCATGAACTCGGTAGTTTTCTAAAATTGAAATTGTTGCCTTGAAGGGCTGGACTTTTGTTACGTTACGTTCGATTTCAAATTGAACTTGAAGGTTTAGTTTCTATAGTGATTTTGGTAATCATGTAAATCTTGGTTGGTTAACATTGCATATTGTGAAATCATGTGATTACATAAGTTTATACATGGTTGTATTTTGGTACCTTGGAAAGTTGGAAAGATGTATGAATTGTTTGAATTATTTGGGGAAAAGGAGTGACATAAACCATGCATTCCATGAGATTGAGGACTCCAGTATATGGTTGATCACTTGAGTTGATTTGGGTTGAGCACACGTGAGTGTTGCAATAGACCGTTGCTCCATTGATCGAGGCCGGTTGGTGAGTACCCAAGTGTGTGCAACAGACCAGCTACGCAGGCCAGATGGAGGCTCCGTTGATCGAGGCCGGTTGGGTGAGCACCCAAGTGTGTGCAACAGACCAGCTACGCAGGCCAGGCAGAGGTGTGGGACAGTTCGTGATCCGAGTTGGCTATGCCGCTAGGGACCGATGTTCCAGATGATAGTGTTAACCAACTGGAGGTTCTACTGATAACCGTACAGAGATAGTTGATGTGTGTTGGCTTGCATTGCATTACGTGCACATTATTTTTTTTGGCTTGATTAATATATTTGGGATTTGGATACTTGATGCCTTGTGGTTGAGAAAATTTATTTATGTGATTATATATATCTGATTACATGTGATAAACTGTACGAGATTTCTCACCGGCTTTTATAGCTGACGCAGTGTTATGCGATTAACCGTAGTGACAGGTGATGATTTAGAGGACTTCGAGGAAGCGGTTCCAGATGAGGAAATACTCTAGAAGATTTTTATTTGAATTAGTTATTTGATTTTTGGTTTGAAAGTATTGATGTAATAAGGCCCATTAGATGGCCATTAGTTTAGATAGTTTGGATCAATTTCATAGACCCATTAATTAATAGTTTAATTTTCAAAGCTTGGTTTAATTCAATTCTATATATTTGGTACCTTGTGAATGGAAAGGATAAAAGTTTCAGTTGTGATTGTGAAGGATTCGTCCATAACACCCTTGATTTCGAGATTTGAGCTATATACTCGAGTGTCGAATTTTGGGGGCGTTACAGTTGGTATCAGAGAATAGGAATGAGATAAACTGTGCCTTGGGAAAAAGGTCCACTAAAGTTTTAGGATATATAGTAGCTTCATGAATGTAGGAACTCTAAACATAGGCTCCCAAATACTTTTAGGATAGCCATGGAACTTAGACACATGTACCTAGGTACCATGAGAAGTGGATTCCCACCTTAGTGAGCCTGTTGCTAAATCATAAGTAATCGAAATTAAAATTTTTTAAACCTCTGTGACCTTTCTTAGGGTTATAAGGACATTCCCACGAAATCACAACAAGTGGATTAACTAGGAATCGATATTTTTGAATTTTTTCCTTAATTTTCACTTGTAGGATTGAAATTATGGACCATATTCATACCTATGATCACACCTGACATAATACAATCATAAATTTTTTTTAAATTTTTTTAAAGGTTAAAAACATAACCATTGATATCCCTGTAAAATTTCAGAACAAACGGAATTGTAGAAAAATTCTAAATATTCTAGTAGTAGACTAAGAAACATGAAATCTGCTGTTGGACAGCAACATATTACTACATTTACTAGGGAGAAAATCTAAGAATTATTAGGTATTTTGAGCTGAAAATTTTTCTGGTGATACATATTGAAGTCAGTAACATCTGTTCTAAATTTCAAGTTGATTGGATATATGGTTTGGTAGAAATAAATCGTAGAGTAACAACCTGTCTAGCCACCCGATTTTTTTTTCTTGCACCTCCATCAAACAATATATGGAGTGACATAACCTATCTAGATCAACGATGAATAACTTCGCTATTAATACTGGAATAATTCATGCGTGTATACTTGGACAAGTTAATACATTAAGGAGTACTAAAGTTGTTTTCTACTAAATGTAGATCATGCCGCCTAAAAGGAAAAGTCAAACTACTCCACCGACGCCCGACGTAGCAGGTGACGGACAATCAATAGAGGGGCTATACAACATTTTAGGAGACATAGCATCTCTCCTCCGTCAACAAGTACAGACAACGAATAATATTATAAATCAACGCCCAATGCCGGCTCCACAAGGTGATAGAGGGGGAGATGTATTAGAACGATTCAAGAGGCTTCGACCACCCGTCTTTAAAGAACAAACTGACCAGCTAGAGGCTGACAATTGGAAGAATCAAATGGAAAAACTTTTTGATGGAATGAGGTGTACAGATGAAGAAAAAGTGGTCTTAGCCGTATATATGTTGGAAGGAGAAGCTGATCACTGGTGGAGGGCAACCAAAAGAGAAGCCGCTACAAACACAATTTGGACATGGGAAAAGTTCTACGAGAAATTTGATCAAAAATACTTTCCTGAGAGTGTCAAGGATAGGAAGGCGGCTGAATTTATGAATTTAGAACAAGGGGACCTTACTGTCAGTCAATATGAAGCTAAGTTCACGGAATTATCACGCTTTGCCCCTCATCTCATCCCCAATGATAAGCAAAAAGCTAAAAAGTTTGTGCAAGGGTTGAAGACTTCCCTTCGCACTAGAGTGGTCCCTTTCGAACTTCGAAAATATGCCAAAGTAGTGAACAAAGCCTTAGTCATCGAACAAGACTTAGAAGACTTATGGAAAAATCGAGAACAAAGGAGGGGTGGTGGGTAATAAACATAGAGCTACTCCAGAAGTACTACAGGGACAAGATAAGAAACTCAGGACCACGCCTTCGACTCCCTCCACACCCTCTCAACAACGTTCAAATTTCGCCGGAAGGTGTTACAATTGTAGCTCAGAAGGGCATATGTAGCGAGCTTGCCCCCTACCTCGTCGCCAATTACCAGACCAGAGGCAATCGCAGGTTTACTCGAGACCACCTCAATCGGAATCAAGTCAAGGCAGACGAATCCCACGACAGGCGTCCCAAGGACAGGCCTTTGCCCTAGCACCACCTGAGGAAGAGGAAATGAGAAATATGGATGCAGATGATAACGCAAACCATAACGTTGAAGGTATATGAAATATCTGGATTTCAACCGAACTGTTATTTAAACAATGGTACTATACATTTGACTTACCGGGATGTTAGGCAGTCTTTAAATTTCGGGACGAAATTCCTTTAAGGGGGGAAGAATGTAATGACCCGAGATTTTAGGAGCGTGTATACCTACATGAGAGTACAAATGGCTACATATACCTAATACAAATGTGTAAACCATAAATCTTGCCATTGCAATTGTCTATTTACACTAAGTGCTTAATTACCGATCATAAACTTATATATTATAATGAACTGGGTCCTTAGAATAATTTAAATATTTGTTTAATGAATTACATGACTTGTAGTATTGATAAATTCATAATAAATGCCCTGCAAATTTTTAGAGTAGGTTAAATAATAATGTAATTGAATATTTAGCGAATTACATGACTTAATACATTAATAAATTAATAATAAATCATCTATAGGGAATTCATGTAGGACCCCTTTATTAAAGTTGCTCAACATGAACTCTAAAACAGGGTAGAAGTGCCAGATTTCTCAAAAACTCACAATAATTACGAAAATTTCTATTGGTTAAAACTTAAGTTATATTGACGATTTTTAAGTATACCAGTTTTTGACGATCAGTTTCATGCAAAACTTCATATAATAGTTTAGAGACCTAATCTAACCATACATATCAAATTTCAGCCCTCCGATCATCCTACAAGTATCCTAATCAGAAATCGGGCCATAAGTGGGCCATCTGAACTCGAAACTACCTCAATTTTTGTGTCATGCCTTAAAATCATGTGGTCTACATGATGGTCGGTATATATTTTTCACATACATCATGGTCGGACCCACGTGCACTGCGTGCACGTCACGCACCCGGTCAACACGCGTTGACCGCGTGTTATGAGAAGACGGGCGTCTTCTTCGCCCGGACGCTGCCGCTGTTCGTGGGACGGGTCACACCGTCCATCGCTGTGGGCCCCATCCATAGATCCAGTCCGCTCATTGAGTAGCCCTCTCTTGGGTCTACTAAGGGAAAGTGTTATCCTAGTGATCAGTGGTTAGAGTGGGCCGCAAAATCTGTCAGAAACTAGAACTAAACGAGGTAGAACGCGCAAGATCGGAGCCGATTCTTCGCATGGGTTCCCGAAATTCGAAGGGACTGTTTGCGTGGGCCCCACCTAGATTTCTAACGTTTCATTGTGATTTATCATGAAAGAATCGGAGTTCGAATCCAACTTGGATTCGAATACCGTCGAACGTCCGTATAATATGCTGGTGTTCGTCATTGGCTATAAGAGCCGACTCTCGGCAGCGTTTTCTCAAAAAGAAACTTCTGAGAGAGAGAGAGAAAGAGAGAGAGAGAGAGAGAGAGAGCCGTGAAAGAGAGGGAAGAGAGAGAGAGAGAGAGACGTTAGAGAGAGAGAGAGAAAGAGAGAGATTAACGTAGGGGGGGGCTTCCTATTGCTGTTTGCGGTTCCGGTTGCTGGAACAAGATTCCAGAAAAGTAAGGAGAAAAAGAAGAAGAAGAAGAAAGAGAAAGAAAAGGGAAAGAAAGAAAAAGAAGAAGGAAAGAAGGAAAGAAGAAGAAAAAGAAAAAAAGAAAAAAGAAAAAGAAAAAAAAGGAATGTGAGTTGTCCTCGTACCTTTTCTTACATTAATCTCAATTTATACTATTTTAATTTCATAAGATTATTTTGTGTTAAATCGGGCTTTGATCTGTTTTTGAAGATGTCAACTTTTTAGTTTGGGAATTACGTGATATCATGAACTCGGTAGTTTTCTAAAATTGAAATTGTTGCCTTGAAGGGCTGGACTTTTGTTACGTTACATTCGATTTCAAATTGAACTTGAAGGTTTAGTTTCTATAGTGATTTTGGTAATCATGTAAATCTTGGTTGGTTAACATTGCATATTGTGAAATCATGTGATTACATAAGTTTATACATGGTTGTATTTTGGTACCTTGGCAAGTTGGAAAGATGTATGAATTGTTTGAATTATTTGGGGAAAAGGAGTGACATAAACCATGCATTCCATGAGATTGAGGACTCCAGTATATGGTTGATCACTTGAGTTGATTTGGGTTGAGCACACGTGAGTGTTGCAATAGACCGTTGCTCCATTGATCGAGGCCGGTTGGTGAGTACCCAAGTGTGTGCAACAGACCAGCTACGCAGGCCAGGTGGAGGCTCCGTTGATCGAGGCCGGTTGGGTGAGCACCCAAGTGTGTGCAACAGACCAGCTACGCAGGCCAGGCGGAGGTGTGGGACAGTTCGTGATCCGAGTTGGCTATGCCGCTAGGGACCGATGTTCCAGATGATAGTGTTAACCAACTGGAGGTTCTACTGATAACCGTACAGAGATAGTTGATGTGTGTTGGCTTGCATTGCATTACGTGCACATTATTTTTTTTGGCTTGATTGATATATTTGGGATTTGGATACTTGATGCCTTGTGGTTGAGAAAATTTATTTATGTGATTATATATATCTGATTACATGTGATAAACTGTACGAGATTTCTCACTGGCTTTTATAGCTGACGCGGTGTTATGCGATTAACCGTAGTGACAGGTGATGATTTAGAGGACTTCGAGGAAGCGGTTCTAGATGAGGAAATACTCTAGAAGATTTTTATTTGAATTAGTTATTTGATTTTTGGTTTGAAAGTATTGATGTAATAAGGCCCCATTAGATGGCCATTAGTTTAGATAGTTTGGATCAATTTCATAGACCCATTAATTAATAGTTTAATTTTCAAAGCTTGGTTTAATTCAATTCTATATATTTGGTACCTTGTGAATGGAAAGGATAAAAGTTTCAGTTGTGATTGTGAAGGATTCATCCATAACACCCTTGATTTCGAAATTTGAGCTATATACTCGAGTGTCGAATTTTGGGGGCGTTACAATATCCCCCATGGTTCGGAGCTATGAATAGAGAGAAGCCGAAATCGATCTATACGGGCTGCTGGCACTATAAAACAACGAATATTTGGGCCTTAAGGTAGCTCCATTTAACGACCACGAGCCGAGCTGCTCGCATGCGGAATGGCCTTATTTAACGACCACGAGCCGAGCTGCTCGCATGCAGAGATGGCCTTGTTTAATGACCACGAGCTGAGCTGCTCGCATGCGTTTAGGGGTATGGTAGGAAGTTTGAGGTGACATACGAAGTATGAGCAGGGAAGACTCGTAATCAAGTATTCTAGTCGCGACTTTTATAGAAAGGCATTTGCTGATCGCATATTGCTCATACTCCTTCGACGACCAACTTTATTCTACAACAGATGCCCCCCAAATCCTTAGCGTTGAGGAACTGCGCCAAAGGATTTGTCTGTATGTGTAACCGCCTAGTGGAGGAGAAGCCATACATGACTGCCCTGCATTTATGAGTGCCAACTTTTCGTAACCTTTCGGCTAAGAGAGATGAAGCGACGCTCGCCACGTGTCTCGAAATTTAATCCTATGCCCGTTCGACTATTGTGCCAAATGGAGGGCCGCCACATGTCACCCAAATCCAAACGAAATGATTGTGAAGATTACTTCATTTTCGAAATTCTACTGGAGAATATCGGAAACCCTCCTTCTCTTCTTCCTGTATTTGGCTAACCTCTTCGTAGAGGTATTTCTTCTTCTTTTCTCTCTTTTCTTTTCTCTCTCTCTCTTTTTTTCTTTGCTATGGCGGAGAACTCCGACGAGGATGCCGTTCCTTTGGGAGATGTACTCCTGATTCATCTGAATCAAATAACGCTAGAGTGCCGGCGGGAACGTATTCTGCCGCTGGTTACCCATTAGTAATGACGGAGGAACAGCTACCAAGCTTACGAAAAAGGTACTAAATTCCTGACTCCGTCATTCTTAGGCTGCCGGGGAGAGGAGAAACCGTCGATTCTCCACCATCGGGCTGTGTTGCTATGTATGAGTATTTCTTCTAGCTCGGTGTATGCCTTCCCATCCATCCCTTCATCCGAAACGTTCTCCATGTCTATAAAATTGCCCCCAGCCAACTCATAGTAAATGGCTGGAGAGTGATCATGAGTGCGTTCGTCCTTTAGAAGTAGGTAGGAAATGGGGACCTGACTGTTGATGAATTTTTTAGAATGTACCAATTGAAAAAAGCCCCATCCAGTGAGGGTTGGTATTATCTCTATTTTTGGCACCGGGATAACTTTATCTTGGGGAATCCTACTTCAAATTATCCCGTGTTGATGAGAAAATGGTTTTATGCCTCCGGTAACTGGGATTCCGATGTGGGACCCGACCCTAGAGGCCACAATGTCAGTCGTTTCTTTTGCGAAGGTGGGTTGAGTTTTACCCTTTTGTTCGAGGATAAAGTAGAATTTGATCTTTGTTACTGACTAGCTTGCTCTTCTATGTCTCGCAGGCATTCCCATTGGGAAGAAGTCATCCTTGCAAGGAGAACTTAAAGAAAAGCTCGTTAAAGTCTACAAACTTTCAGAAGAAGCCCGCGACGTCAACATCACCCTAACTCTTCCCTGTCTTTCTGCTGCTGGCCTTATCCCTCTGGAGGGAACGATGACAAACGTAGGAGATAAGAGGGGAGTGATGGGAGTACTGCCCCATCTGAAGGGCACTGCCTCAAAGAGGCAAAAGAAAACAGTGGCTGGTCCTTCCACCACGCCTGCGCTAACAAAGGAGCCTGCTCGCAGCTCGCAGCCACATAGTGCTCCGCAAGCGGAAGCGGTTGCGACTCCTCCGGCTGGTCCCCGTGTCCAGCTAATAATTGATATTGTTGATAACTCGCCGAGGGGCGATGAAGCAGGGCCAAGTCACCCTTCGAATGAGAGGGGATGCGAGCCCAATACAGCTCACGAGTCGGCTGCTCCTACTCTGGGGCCTTCTGCTGCTCGCGAGACGAGTTCTTCTGAGATGGTTGTAGCTCAACCTTCGGGAACTGGAGTCTATGCCATTCCAATTTGCAAGTTTATTTTTTAGAACATTACCCCCAACTCCTTCGGGGCTCTCCTAGAGCCCAGTCCAAAGAGTCTCTCCACGGACATCGGAGTAAGACTAATCCAGGTAACGAGATTCCCCCTTCTCCCCCCTTCTTTCTCTCTTTTTTTTGAAGATCTCATATCTTGAATAACAATACCCCTGGTTCTTCAAGCAGGGTCTGGATCTCACTCTGCGGATGAGGCGTGACATCGATGCTGCCTGCCGTATCATCGATGAAGGGGAGAAGAAAAAATTGGCGATGGAGGGCGAGATCCAAGGGAGGGATTGTCTAATAAAGTCCCATGAAGCCCTGATAGCCAAGTTAAATGAGGAGAAGAAAACCCTTATTGCCAAGATCCAAGCTCTAACTGATCGATATCAGTCATTAGATCTTAATTTTGCGATGCTCTCAGAGATACATACGAAGAGTGAGAAGGAGAAGGAGGTCTTCCGCCAAGACAAGATCTCCATCAAGGAGCAGCTCGGGGATTATAAAGCTCGCCTCGAAGATGACGAGAAGACCCTTACCCAACTGCAGGATGATTCCATTCATTGGGATGGGGAGAGGATGGCCTACGTCAAAATGGTAGCCGAAGAAGGTCCTCGCACTATTCTAGAGTTCCAGACTTCTCAACTCTACGAGGACAAACGATATGAAGCATACGTTGCTGGTCACAATTTTGCGGTCAAAGTTATCCAACGAATTTCTCCATCCTTTAACGTGGAGGAATTTGATAGAGTTGCTTTCGAATTCGCTGCTAGAGAGCGAGCCGGGGCCGAGAACGAAGTCACGGAGGCTACGAACGCTATGCGAGCCCCTAAAGCAGGACTTGAGGTAGAGAGCCAAGAAGCTCCTCCGGATGAAGAATGAATGATTTTTGAGTTGCCTCCCTTCTCCTCCTTTGACTTAAAACAAATGTATCTTCCCTCCTTTTTGTAATTCGAAGGATCATTAATGAAGAAACATGTTTTGTTTACCTCTTTTGTCGATGCGCAAGACTTAATAACTGTTTAGATGTTTCACTTAATTCATGAAAATGAATTAGACTCAATTAGGGGGGTCTAAGTGACCGCATCTGCTTAGAGATAGGTTGACCTATAAATTGAGTCTTTCGCTCTGCCGAGAGCAAAAGATTTGGTCAAGAGAATGTTCATATTCTCTTCAGGGAATAAATGGAGTAGCGACCAAATTTGTGTGTCAGTCGGCCATTCGAAAGAAAGAGGATCCATCCTTATTCGAATATTATTTGAATTTACATCGGGTTATGGGAAGTATCGAAGTAGATGCTCTACGTGCCAAGGGCGACGTAGGAGTCTTCCTTACATATCTTCGAGGTAATAAGTACTTGGTCGAACAATCTTGATAATCCGATATGGGCCTTCCCAGTTGGGATCAAGCGACCGAATAGTCATCCCGATGTTCTGCCTAAGCACCAAATCACCGAGCTGAAAAGCTCGGGTTTTTACTTTCGAATTATGATAGCGAGCTATTCGTTGCTGGCAAGCTGCTGCTCGAATGTGAGCTGCGTCTCTCTTTTCTTCTAGAAGATCGAGGTGAAGTTTTAAACCTTCCTCATTGCGAGCTGCTTCATAGTTTTGTATTCGATGAGTTGGTATCTCGGTTTCTACAGGGACCACTGCTTCGGCTCCAAATGCTAATGAGAAAGGTGTTTCTCTTGTTGAATTGCGAGTTGTAGTCCGATAAGCCCATAGAATTTTTGGTAGGAGATCTGGCCACATACCCTTACACTCATCGAGTTTGGTCTTCAAATGATGTTTGATGATTTTGTTAACCGCCTCTACTTGACCATTAGCTTGGGGATGATACGGCGAAGTTTGAATATTACATATTTTCCATTTTTCTCAAAACTCAGAGAATGCAGAATTAGCGAACTGTCTACCATTGTCAGAAATTATGGTATAGGGAAGTCCGTAACGACATATAATGTTTCTCCACATGAATCTGGTAGTTTGTTTTTCGGTGATGGTAGTTAAAGGCTCTGCTTCCACCCATTTAGTGAAATAATCAACAGCTATGATTGCAAACCTGTTCTGACCTTTTCCAGTGGGAAGTGGTCCAATTATATCGACTCCCCACTGAGAAAAAGGGAAGGGACCATCTATCGGTGTCACTCGTTCGGATGGTAAATGAGGGATTGGAGAGTAAAGCTGACACTTGTCGAATCTCTTGGAAAATTCGATGGCGTCGGCTTTCATAGTGGGACAATAATATCCTTGTCTCATTGCTTCGTATGCTAGAGACCGTTCTTTCGGATGGTTACCGCATGCCCTCTGGTGATTTCATTTAGAACATGACGTGCTTCTTCTGGGTGAAGACACCTTAAATAGGGTAAAGTGAAACTCTTACGCAACAATATATCGTTTTGCAGAATATACCTGGCAGCGTGGTAACAAACTTGTCGCGCAGATTTCTTATCTTCAGGGAGTTGCCCTCTTTTAAGGTAAAGGATAATTGGATCCATCCAACACGGAGAAAGCTACAACACAGCGATTAGCCCCGGTGTAGTTTGATTGATGCTCGGAGTAGGAAGGTGCTCGATTGGCACTGCTCACGTTAAATCAGACTCAGGGGCGGAGGCTAATTTAGCGAGGGAGTCAGCAAGCTTGTTTTCCTCGCGAGTGATGTGAATTATCTCGTGTTTACTTAGTTTAGCAAGCAGAATGAGTACCCGTGACTTGTATAGAGCCATTCACTCTTCTTTCACTTTGAATTCATTGAGTACTTGATTAACAATCAGCTGGGAATCGCTATGAATGAGCAGATGTGTTATCGCAAGTATATTAGCTATTTCGAGGCTGACGATTAAAGCCTCATATTCTGCTTCGTTATTGGAGGCTTGAAAGTCGAAACGTAATGCATACTGGAATTGTGACATATTGGGAACTATCAGGATCAAACCGGCTCCGTTTCCTATGGAGCATGACGACCCATCTATGTATAATGACTAGGTTAGCTGCTCGCTGGTCGTTGAATCATTGCTGGAGATAGGAGCAGTGGAGGTCGAATATGTAAATTCGGCGATGAAATCAGCCATGGCTTGTGCTTTTACTACGGTTCGCGAGCAAAAGGTGATATCATGCTCCCTAAGCTCGATCGCCCATTTAGTCAACCATCCAGATACTTCGGGCCTTTGAAGGAACTGCTTTAAAGGATGATTTGTAGGAATCATTATAGGATGAGATTGAAAATAAGGCCGTAATTTTCGAGCCGCAGTAAGGCTAGAGCCAGTTTCTCCATGTCGGAGTATCGGGTTTCAGCATCCACCATTGCTCGGCTAATATAATAAACGGGCCTCTATATCCTGGAATCTTATCTTATTAAGGCGGCACTAACGGCAGTTGAAGATACAGATAAATAAAGAAAAAGCTGCTCATGAAGTACAGGTTTAGATAACATAAGAGGGGTGCTCAGATATCGCTTCAGTTGTTGGAATGCCTCCTCACATTGTGGAGTCCATACCCAGTTGGCTTGGTAGTCGTTCGTAGGAGCTTAAAAAAGGGGAGGCACTTGTCAGAAGCACGCGAGATAAATATGTTTAATGATGCGATTCGACTAGCTAACCATTGAACCTCTTTAAGAGTGGACGAAGTTTGCATTTCAATCAAGGCCCTAATCTTCTCAGGATTTGCTTCAATCCCTCGCTGACCAACCATGAACCCAAGAAATTTTCTAGCTGAAACTCCAAAGGCGCACTTTTCTGGATTTAACTTCATTTGATATTTTCTTATTAGATCGAAGGCTTCTCGAAGATTGTTGAGCCTCCAATTTATACATTGCACAGCCCATTACATCACATTATATGCATGGTTTGCATGTTTAAAAGACCCATCTAACACATGTTTTGTGATTGTAGGAGTGAGAGCGGACTTCGCCCAAATAATGACCAAAAGGGGGCCATTTAGAGCCATTGGATGAAGGTTGAAGGAGGATCAAAGAAAGAAGAAAGAAGGAAGAAGAAAAGAGAAGAAAGAAAGGAAGAAAAAGAAGAAGAATACATGTCCGACCGGTCGTGACCGGTCGGCCAAAGGAGCCAGACCGGTCAAGAACGGTCGACCACCTTGTTTCTCCTCTTGAAGACACGTTGGACCAATGCCCAGTTTGATCCGACCGGTCGTGATCGGTCGGTCAACCGGTCGGCCCTCTCTGTGTACCCCCTGGACTGTCAAAATACAGGTCCAACCGGTCGTGACCGGTCGGCCAGCCCAATCCGACCGGTCGGCCACATACAAAACAGGCAGTTGCTATTCTGGGCTCCTAAAATTGCTGCGCACTGCGTAACCTTACGCAGTTTCTGGATGTTTCCGACGCAACCGAGCGTCTTCACTATAAAAGGACACCTAGGGGCTCTTCCTAGGGTATCATAGAAGCCAAGGGACGTCGTGGGAAGGAAGCCATCGTGGAGCGTTTGCAACCCTCCAAACTCCGATTTTTCTATGTTTTCTAGCTTTTTCATGAGTTTTAGTTGTAGTATGACAATGCTCGGCTAGAATCTCTCAGCTAAGGCTAAGAGGTGAAGCTTGTAGCTAATTTCATGTTTGATTCAGTTTAGTTCAAGTAATTTTACTTCAAGTTTGGATTTTTGCATCTTTTAGTTCCCAAAGTTAATAGTTTTTAATGTTTTATGAGAGTTCATGTGCTCCGGACATGGATTCCTTGCAATTCTCTAAGATTATCATGTTTGTTTGTTTAGATTCGAATTATAGTAATCCTTGAGCAGGCCATAGTCCATACGCATGGCTGTTACTCCGAAGGCTATGGTTTCGAATTCTACATGGTTGAATGGGACTAGAACTTGGAAGTTCAACTTGAGTGGGATTGAATGCGTTTAATGCTAAATTTTCCAACTAGATGAGAGATAGGACTTCACATCTAGTTGTGTATCTTGCTTGGATTGATTGGATTGACATGGGATCGCTACAAGTGGATCCTTGAATGCCTTAGTGCCTTTAAACTACTGTTTTCATTAAAGTTACTGTTTTAGTATAATTGCTTCAATTGAATCTCCTATTTATTGCAAAATTGAGTTGCTGGAATAGTTTGGAACCTGTTTTTCTAATTCCCTGTGGATCGACCTCGGTCTTACCGAGTTTTATTACTACATCGCAGCCTTACACTTGAGGTGAGCGAACAAAGATCTGTGAGGTGGTTATTAGCCTCGACAATTTTTATGAGCATATCATCGACGTAGACTTCCATGTTCCTACCGATCTGTGCCGCAAACATCTTATTGACTAGGCGTTGGTAGGTGGCTCCGGCATTCTTCAGACTGAAAGGCATTACCTTATAACAATATAGACCACGGTCAGTAATAAAAACAGTATTTTGATGATCAGATGAATGCATCATTATCTGATTATAACCAGAATAAGCGTTCATAAAGTTGAGCAAAGCATGTCCCGTAGTCGAATCAACTAGTTGGTCAATACGTGAAGTAGGGAAACTATCCTTCGGACACGCCTTGTTTTAGTCAAAGTAATCCACCACATCCTCCACTTGCCGTTTGCTTTGCGC
Organism: Liriodendron chinense; assembly: GCA_003013855.2. Classification (NCBI taxonomy): domain Eukaryota; kingdom Viridiplantae; phylum Streptophyta; class Magnoliopsida; order Magnoliales; family Magnoliaceae; genus Liriodendron; species Liriodendron chinense. Next base: position 2,924,576 of record ML058463.1, on the reverse strand, counting down.
ACAAGGACGACGTTCGCGACCCAGTCCGGGTGGTCAACCTCTTCGACAAAATTTACGGCCAGTAATTTCTCGATCTCAGCCTTGATCACCATCTGCCTTTCAGCTGTGAATGCTGGTCGGCACTGATGGACGGGCTTAAACTTTGGATCTACGTTCAGGCGATGCACCGCCACGCTGGGGTCCATGCTTGGCATATCTTGATGAGACCAGGCAAATACATCTTGAAATTCGACCAAGAAGTTGGTCAGATGGACTCGGAAAACGGGGTCCAGAGATGATCCGATATAAACCTTTTTGGAAGAGTCGCTATCAGATAATTGAATTTCGATTGTTTCTTCCCCGGGTGCTCCGGCCTAGTATGTATTTTCTCTTGGGTCCAAATTTATTGTCGTAGGAGAGTTTTCTGTATCTCTTGAAACCATCATTATGGGAGCTGCCTGGATACCTTTCCCTTCTTGTACTACGATTTCATAACATGCACGAGCTTCCTTTTGATTTCCTCAAACTACTCCTACTCCACCTGGGGTAGGAAACTTAATGCACAAGAAAAGGGGGTGCATAGCTGCTCCAATCTTGGTGAGAAAAGGTCGCCCCAAAATTGCGTTGTAAGCCGACTTTCAATCGACCACAAGGAAATTAATGAAAAAAGTTACCTTGACTGGAGATTCCCCGAATGTGACTAGAAGGCTGATACTGCCCTCAGGCATTACTACTTCACCCCTAAAACCGACAAGGGGAGTGGAGACGGGCTTGAGCAAGTTTCTGGCGAGGGCCATCTTGCTAAAAGCTTCAAGGTATAAGATATCTGTAGAACTGCCTGTATCCAATATAATGCGATGAGTTAAATAATTTGATACCTTTAATGCAACAACGATAGAATCCTCATGGGGGAAATGGAGTCCCTCAGCATCTGCTTGAGAAAAAGAAATTTGTTGATGGCTCAAGTTTGTTGGGTTAGAGGAGTTCTCTGCCTAGTAAACATATTGAGGCTTCTGACTCGCCTTCCGTGTATATGCTTTCCTTAAGGCCAGTGAATCTCCTCCACATGCCAGGAAACCTGCGATAGTTCGAATTTAGCCTGCTGGTTCAGTATCCTCTTGCGAAGGACGATGTTGTGGTGACTTCCTTTTCTGATTTTGGTGGTCGCTAAGTGTTGACGCATCTGATCTTTTGGGTGAACGATCCTGTCGCGCGACATAATCGCGGAGATGTCCCTCTCAAATGAGGGCTTCAATCTGATCCTTGAGAGATATACAATCTTGGGTGTTATGCCCATGGTCTTTGTGAAAATAGCAGAACTTTCTCTTGTCTCTTTTTTCAGGATCTGATTTGATCCTTGGAGGCCATTTTACATAAGATTTATGCTTTATCTCCATTAATACTTTCTCAGGAGATTGATTAAGAGGTGTATAGTTGCAGTATTTACCGGAGTAAAGCTTCCTAGGGGAACGATCCCACTGATCACGCCGATATTTCCTATCGGAGAAAGAGATCTCTTCAGACTTACGTTTCTTCCCTTGCATACCGTGATGAGCCAAAGTAACTTCTTCTGCATTAATGCATTTTTTAGCCTTAGCCTGGAATTCAGTCATGGTTTAGGAGGGTTTTTATCCAGGGCGAATCGAATTTTTTCACTTGTGGTTCCTGCTATAAGGGCAGTGAGGCCTTTGTCTTCAGTATAACCTTCAGTCTGTACGGCTTCTACTGTGAACCGAACTGTGAACTCCTTAATTGTTTCTCCATGTTGCTGCTTTAGATCCGATAGAAGAGACGTAGGCTTTTTGGTACGGATACTTCCCATGAACTGAGAGAGGAAAATATCTGATAATTGGGAGACACATTCTATAGATCGAGGTTTTAGGCCTTGAAACCACGTACGCGCTACATCTTTTAGAGTTAAGGAGAAAGCCCTGCACATAATTTCTGAACTATATCCCTTTAACTCCATGAGAGACCTATACGTCTCCAAATGTTCGAGAGGATCGCCGATACCAGTATATGGGATGATACTAGGCGTTCGATATTTTCTAGTTAAAGGGGCCTCCATTACTTCGCGGGTGAAGTGGGGTTCAGATCGATGGACTGATGCAAAAGCAGCAGGCGGGAGGTTGGATCGATACCGTTGCTCGATATCGGCGAAATGATTTTCTATTCTCCTGAGATCTCCTTCCCAAGATAAAGTATAACTCGACATTTCGACACCAGATCCCTGAGATCGTTGTTGCCGAGAGGTACTAGAGTGGATAGACTGTGGACGGGGTGCTGGAGTTTGATTGCCGAGTGGCATGCGATTCGAAGGAGGATTTTGCTGAGCTCGTGGTTGATCCAGAGAGTGTCTAGAAGCTGCAGGTACTGGTTGTGGTGGCAATCCTTCTGGAAGTTGCTGTGATTCAGAGAAATGTTGATCAAATTGATTTGATTGGGTTTGAAGCTCAGCTTTAAGAGTAAGGAGTGTTTCCCCGACGAAGCGCATTATTCCATCTTCACCACCAGAGATTTCTTGGAATGGATTTTGGACAAGTTGGCTAAACTCTTCCGAAGGAATCCCTGTCAAAAAAGCCTAAAGAAGGTTAGGAGCTGACTCAGGAATGTCTGGCGGGGGTAACGTCTGCCTTGAAGTAGAGGGATGAGCAGTCTTCTTAGGAGGCATGGTGGGAGGTGACAATCGGTAATGAGAACGAATTAAATACTCGTTCCCACAGACGGCGCCAATCTGTTAATGTTAGATTCTGGTAATAGGTCCCTCCCAAATATACTCTCTTCTCGAAATGAGCTCTCCTCCAAACCTAAAAGACAAAGAAGAAAACTAAGGGCGGTTGGCGTTTGGCCGTTGGCCCTCCGAAGCTTAAGTTAGAAGTGACTTGATAGTAAGATGAAGTGTGAAACGTAGGCTTAGAGATTGTGTACCTTTATCATCCGTGGAACCATCTATTTATACAAATCCGGATGATCCAGTTTGTCACGCAAGCTATTTAAGATTGTCGCTGATTTAGGGAATAAGGGGAAGACCTGACTACTCTAGATGTCCACTTGATTACGTCTCTTGATAGATATCCCCCATGGTTCGGAGCTATGAATAGAGAGAAGCCGAAATTGATTTATACGGGCTGCTGGCACTATAAAACGACGAATATTTGGGCCCTAAGGTAGCTCCATTTAACGACCACGAGCCGAGCTGCTCGCATACGGAGATGGCCTCGTTTAATGACCACGAGTCGAGCTGCTCACATGCAGAGATGGCCTTATTTAACGACCACGAGCCGAGCTGCTCGCATGCGGAGATGGCCTCGTTTAACGACTACGAGCTGAGCTGCTCGCATGCGTTTATGGGTATGGTCGGAAGTTTGAGGTGACATACGAAGTATGGCAGGGAAGACTCATAATCAAGTATTCTGGTCGTGACTTTTATAGAAAGGCGTTTGCTGATCGCATATTGCTCATACTCCTTCGACAACCAACTTTATTCTACAACAATGTGTAATGGTAAAAATTTTAACAAGTACCTGATGATGCTCGGGATTACTTTGACATGCTAGCCGAGAATGCCCAATCTTGGGACATCTCCACTCCAACTAGTAATCCCAAGTCAACCCCAAGAGAGAAAGGTGTACATGTATTAGATGAGAAGGACGATTTAAATATAAAGGTGGCGGGACTTACAAAGAAGGTTGATGTAATGACCCAAGTTTTTTGAATAATTTAATTAATTATTTAATAAATTAAGTAACTTATTGTATTGACAAATTAATAATAAATAATTCGTAAGAAATTAAGGTAGGATCCGTTTACTAAAGTTGCTCAAAATGAACCCTATAACAATGTAGAAGTGTCAGATCTTACAAAACTAGCAAATTTATAATAATTACAAAAATGCCATTAGTTAAACTGACACTTTTAGGTATTCTAATTATAACAATCAGTTTCATGCAAAACTTCATATAATAGTTAATGGGCACATTTTAGCCGTATACGTTAAATTTTAACCGTTCAATCAACCTACAAATGCCCTAATCAGAAATTGGGCTATAAGTGGGCCACCTTATCTCAGATCTGCCTCATTTTTTGTGTTATGCCCTAAAATTGTGTGGCCGAGCTAATTAATGGGCTAGATTTGTCACATGCATCAAGTGGACCCATTTGCACTGACCAGTTGGTCACCCACTATTCTGTGTGACGTACACACGGAGAAGTTCTTCTCGAATTGTTTCACAGCAGCGGACGTTGCCATTTTCGTGACTTCCAAGCCGTTCACTAGTGTGACCCCACACCCAATCTAGTCCGTCCGTTCTGATGGAGCCCCATCTGAACTTAATCCTCCCAAATCTTGCTACCAATCATGCCCTATACGGCTCACTCCAAACCACCGTTCAAGACTTAAACGATCAAGATCTTTTGATCGGCTGTGCATGGTCTCTCCAAACTTCACTCATATCTTCCTGTGGACCCCACCTACCATCCCTATGAAATTGCGGTTTTACCGCTTGTAGAGATACTCGGAGATATGTCTAAAGACCTAGAGGGGGGTGATATGGACGTTTTTAAAATCTTTTCGCCTACTAACGCAATTCAACAAATTAAGCTATGTAAGCAAGAACACTTTAGCTTCCAAGCCTAGGTGGGTCCAATCACAAGACTAGCAAAAGTATAAGCAATAAATAATCCTAGTCTAAGCATGCATAGGTAAGTAAATGATTCAACGAATTAAGCTTCTAACCTATGCATCTTGTGTAGACTTATGAGAGTGGATCAATGAGCTCAAGTCTACACAAGTAGTGAAGGTACATCTTGTGTGTGGATGAGCCTAATAAGTGCCTAGCATGCATTCCTATCAAGCATTCATAATAAGCAATTAAACTAACAATGCAAAGATATAAATGTGCTCAAGAACAATCACAAACACAAGGATGTATAGTGGTTCGACTACGTGTCTACTCCACTCCCGGTTCAAGTACTCAACCCCTTTGAGCACACCGGCATTCACTATCGGAGGTTTTAAATGAGGTTCACCTCTCAACCTTTACACGGAGGTTTTATCGGTTCACCTCTAACCGTATCCGGAGTTTTAGACATAGGCTAACTCTCAATCCAATCGCACGTTTACTCCCGTGTCGGAGGCTCCCCTTTGGAGACTTAGTTTAGGCCCGGCTGACGGGCCAAGGAACGACTAACGTCCCTAGGTCGAGTTCGAAAAACAAACTCTAAAATGGACTCTCAAATAAGACAACCTACTTGTCAGATGAGCCCCTTGTTTAGCGCCGAATAGGGTTGCTTGATCTCTGCTCTCCCGTGCTTCAATCAGCTTCCCTTGCTCCCTCGATCGTGCCGCCGTTGCGTCGCCAATGCCTCAGCCACATTCGATCAAACACCTTGCATGCGATGCCTTGAAATGCCCAAGGTGCTAGGAGGATGGGTTTGAGAGCTCTACAACTTAGTGGGAATGAGTTGCCTAGAGTCTCTTACCTACAACGATCTCATCTTCGAATTTAGGACAAGGATTTGCCAATCAAGGAGCTTCCTAACTCTAGAGATCAAGAGGGGATGAAGGTCATCTTCTTCATGAGCTTGGAATGCTCTAATCTTGTGTTAAAGTACAAGGAAGATGCCTTGCATAGGTCAAGGATTAAGCCTCAAAAGATCTCCTTCAATGGTGACTTTTCTCCCTCAAAAATCCCTCACACAAAGCCCAAAACCGGAGCTCTATATATAGGGAAATAGAGCCCCAACGGTCAGAAAATGGCTATATGCCGACCTGTCCCGACCGGTCGTGACCGGTCGGACCCCTCTGCTGGAGAACATCAGCTGCATAGGCCAAGTATATGGGCCGACCGGTCATGACCGGTCGGACCCCCTTGCTGGACAGGCTGAGTTCTACAGGCCAACCAGTCATGACCGGTCGGCTATGTTGGCTGCCCTATTCAAAGTCCCCAGGCCGACCGGTCATGACCGGTCGGCAGTGCCTGCTGACTACCCAGATGAGAAGGCCGACCGGTCATGACCGGTCGGCTGACCACTTGCATTCAGCAGCAAGGCTGCTGGCCGACCGGTCATGACCGGTCGGACCAGCCTGGTTCCCCCAAACATTAGCTGAACCTCACTTGTTTCAGCCTGCTCATTTACCTGAATCTTCTTCCTTGATGCGGCTGGACGTCTTGAGTCCTCGGTCTTCGTCTTCATTGGGCTCAACCGACACAAGACTCACTGCTGTAAGTGATTGACAAACAAGGTGCACTAGTATGCCACGGAAAAGTGCACTAACAATCTCCCCCTTTGTCAATTACTTACAGAAACTTAACCTACCAAAACAAATTACATGAACAAGAGATTACATTGATAAAACATAAATAACAGGACTCTTGATATGCCTAAACTAAGCTGCTCCGCTTCAGTTTGCTCCCCCACTACCTGTCAATCCCTGCATCACAAAACATAGCAAACTAGTTTTGGTGGGATTTGAACTTTCTCCCCCTTTTTGTTAGCAATTGACAAACTATTCTCTCCCCCTTAATGATATATCAATAAGGCTAAGGTAAGAGAAGATAGTATGTCGCAGTTATAACTATAAGCACATGCTAGCAAGGAGAGTATAGGGTGCATGAATCATAAATACATGTAGCAAGCTATGAAACATGATTAACAAGAAGATATACTATCTAAGCATAGTTAACCATGAAATTGGTCAAGGATATACATTTGCAATGAAGCACAAAGGGCTTATAGCCCAATCAACCAACCTCCCCTATTGGTATATCAAGACCAATACTAAGCAAAGATTAGCATACATGAAGCATAAAACTCAAGATGGTTAGCTAATCTAAGCAAGATGACAATCTAGCAAGCAAATGTATCAATAAAAGCAAAACTAAATCATCAAAATTTGGGCGAATGAGGCTTCAATCCTCTGATTTGCCCATATACACAGAAATGAGGCTGAAATCCTCAGATTTTCTAATAAAAGCATAACTAGCTACCCTCGCTAACCATGTTGAGATTAAAAAGCCAAAGCGTAGCAGAATTCCACAACACCCTCATAGAATGTAGCATGAGGTGAGGGGTTGGGAACACCTTCTCCTCCTAGAAGGGATAGCGGTTGGGATCCCCTCTTAGATAATCTGGTAGAGGGGTCGTGATGGAGGCCGAGAGAGCAAGATCTTTATGTTGGCTTTCATCATCAGATTGGGATTCCTCCGTATCATCCCAAGTAGCAGCCATAGCCTTTTTACCTTTCGGCTTAGGCCCTTCCGGACATTCCGGGGCAATATGGCCACGACGACCGCAACCGTAACAACGGACGGATGAAGGTATGGATGATTTTCCTGTACGTTTATCACCCTTCTTGTCCTTCTTGTCACGGCTATTCCCTCTATCAAATTTGAGGAATCTCTTGAATTTTTTGTTTAATTTCTCTTCCTCATCATCCTCATCATCGCTATCATCCTCCGACTCACTTTGGATCTTCTTATGTTTGTGAGAGGACTTAAAAGCGATGTTTTTCCTTCTAGAGGGGGCTTTAAAGCCAAGCTCAAAGGTTTGTAAGGAACCTATGAGTTCTTCAACTTTCATTGTATTTAGATCCCTACACTCTTCAATGGTGGTGACTTTAGAAGAGAACCGATCCGGAAGAGATCTCAGAATTTTCCTACAAAGCCTATGTTCCGGAACCGGATCCCCTAAGCCCCACATATCATTTGTGATTTTGTTCAGTTTGGTATAAAATTCAGTAAACGTTTCATCCTCCTCCATAGTAATATTTTCAAAGAGAGTGGAGAGGCGCTGGAGTTTAGAATTTTTAACAACATTTGTTCCTTCATGGGTAACTTCAAGAATATCCCATGCTTGTTTACTGGTAGTGCAGTTTTGGATCCGACCAAATTCTTCTCTCGATACTGAACAAAATATGGCATTCAGGCCCTTGGCATTATTGATACGTTGAGCTTTTTCATGATCAGTCCACAATGCCTTGTCTTTTGGCCTGAGAACATCCGGCTCACCTTCCTTAGAAATAGTGACCATTGGGGGTTCATATCCAAAATCAACCATGTCCCTCACATCCGAATCAATGGATTCCAAGAAGATGCGCATTCGGGCTTTCCAATATGGATAATTTGACCCATCAAAGAAAGGAGGCTTAGTTACGGATGAAGAGTCCTCTCTAGACATATTTTCAAGTTTCTCTTAAGGATCTATCTCTAGGCAATTAAGCCCTTAAAGAGAAACCCTCTCTGATACCAATTGAAATTGCGGTTTTACCGCTTGTAGAGATACTCGGAGATATGTCTAAAGACCTAGAGGGGGGTGATATGGACGTTTTTAAAATCTTTTCGCCTACTAACGCAATTCAACAAATTAAGCTATGTAAGCAAGAACACTTCGGCTTCCAAGCCTAGGTGGGTCCAATCACAAGACTAGCAAAAGTATAAGCAATAAATAATCCTAGTCTAAGCATGCATAGGTAAGTAAATGATTCAACGAATTAAGCTTCTAACCTATGCATCTTGTGTAGACTTATGAGAGTGGATCAATGAGCTCAAGTCTACACAAGTAGTGAAGGTACATCTTGTGTGTGGATGCCTAACAAGTGCCTAGCATGCATTCCTATCAAGCATTCAAAATAAGCAATTAAACTAACAATGCAAAGATATAAATGTGCTCAAGAACAATCACAAACACAAGGATGTATAGTAGTTCGACTACGTGTCTACTCCACTCCCGGTTCAAGTACTCAACCCCTTTGAGCACACCGGCATTCACTATCGGAGGTTTTAAATGAGGTTCACCTCTCAACCTTTACACGGAGGTTTTATCGGTTCACCTCTAACCGTATCCGGAGTTTTAGACATAGGCTAACTCTCAATCCAATCGCACGTTTACTCCCGTGTCGGAGGCTCCCCCTTGGAGACTTAGTTTAGGCCCGGCTGACGGGCCAAGGAACGACTAACGTCCCTAGGTCGAGTTCGAAAAACAAACTCTAAAATGGACTCTCAAATAAGACAACCTACTTGTCAGATGAGCCCCTTGTTTAGCGCCGAATAGGGTTGCTTGATCTCTGCTCTCCCGTGCTTCAATCAGCTTCCCTTGCTCCCTCGATCGTGCCGCCGTTGCGTCGCCAATGCCTCAGCCACATTCGATCAAACACCTTGCATGCGATGCCTTGAAATGCCCAAGGTGCTAGGAGGATGGGTTTGAGAGCTCTACAACTTAGTGGGAATGAGTTGCCTAGAGTCTCTTACCTACAACGATCTCATCTTCGAATTTAGGACAAGGATTTGCCAATCAAGGAGCTTCCTAACTCTAGAGATCAAGAGGGGATGAAGGTCATCTTCTTCATGAGCTTGGAATGCTCTAATCTTGTGTTAAAGTACAAGGAAGATGCCTTGCATAGGTCAAGGATTAAGCCTCAAAAGATCTCCTTCAATGGTGACTTTTCTCCCTCAAAAATCCCTCACACAAAGCCCAAAACCGGAGCTCTATATATAGGGAAATAGAGCCCCAACGGTCAGAAAATGGCTATATGCCGACCTGTCCCGACCGGTCGTGACCGGTCGGACCCCTCTGCTGGAGAACATCAGCTGCATAGGCCAAGTATATGGGCCGACCGGTCATGACCGGTCGGACCCCCTTGCTGGACAGGCTGAGTTCTACAGGCCAACCAGTCATGACCGGTCGGCTATGTTGGCTGCCCTATTCAAAGTCCCCAGGCCGACCGGTCATGACCGGTCGGCAGTGCCTGCTGACTACCCAGATGAGAAGGCCGACCGGTCATGACCGGTCGGCTGACCACTTGCATTCAGCAGCAAGGCTGCTGGCCGACCGGTCATGACCGGTCGGACCAGCCTGGTTCCCCCAAACATTAGCTGAACCTCACTTGTTTCAGCCTGCTCATTTACCTGAATCTTCTTCCTTGATGCGGCTGGACGTCTTGAGTCCTCGGTCTTCGTCTTCATTGGGCTCAACCGACACAAGACTCACTGCTGTAAGTGATTGACAAACAAGGTGCACTAGTATGCCACGGAAAAGTGCACTAACACTCTATAGTTCCTAAGCGACCAAGTGCAAGAAAGTCGGACGGGTTGATTCCCAAGCGGTGCCAAGCCAAAACCGTTCGGATCTGACCTCTTCCGCACCAACCGACCTTGCAACATTATAAAACCCATCCGTCCGCTCATGCCTTTCTCTAGAAACTCGAAGAGAGAGAGAGAGAGAGAGAGAGAGAGAGAGAGAGAGAGAGAGAGAGACCGTGAGAGAGAGAGGGAGAACGTTGTAGAGAGAGGAAGCGTGCTATCCCTGCTCTTGCTGGACCCGTTCCAGGTCTGGAAGAAGAAAGAAGAAGAAGAAAAGAAAGAAGAAGAAAAAAAGAAATGTGAGTTAACCTCGCACTATTTTTCACCTGAAATTCTAGAGTTTGATTTTCTTTTAATTACAATTTAAATTCATGATCAAGTGGAAAACTGATTTTCTATTTACGTTTTGAAGTTGAATTGCTGGATTCTCAATTTTGATTTATGAAATTCAGATTTTGTGTTTTACATAACTGAAAATTTATGTGATTTTATGAGTATGATGAAGGATTGGTTTTATAATGTTTCTGATAAATCACGTGCTTACATGATTTCAAGGTTGTATTTTGGTACCTTGGAAAAGGTTGGAAAGATTTATGAATTGTTTGAATTATTTGGGAAGGGAATAACATAAACCATGCATTCCATGAGATCGAGGACTCCAGTATGTGGTTGATTGCTTGAGTTGATTTGGGTTGAACACACGTGAGTGTTGCAATAGACCGTTCCTTCATTCATCGAGGCCGGTTGGGTGAGCACCCATATGTGTGCAATAGATCAGCTACGCAGGCCAAGTGGATGCTTCGTTGATCGAGGCCGGTTGGGTAAGCACCCAGGTGTGTGCAACAGACCAGCTACGCAGGCCAGGCGGAGGTGTGGGATAGATTGTGATCTGAGATGGCTATGCCGTTAGGGACCGATGTTCCAGATGATAGTGTTGACCAACTGGAGGTTCTACTAATAACCGTACTGAGATCGTTGAGGCATACTTGCATATCTTACATCATGTGCATGTTTAAGAGATTTTGGTTTGGCGAAATTATCATTGGATTTGTAATGATTAGTATTTTAGTGGCTATATGGTTTTTATATTGAATTACATGTGCTAAACCGTATGAGATTACTTGCCGGCTTTTATAGTTGACATAGTGTTATGCGATTAACCGTAGTGGCAGGTAATGATTTAGAAGATTACGAGGAGGTGATTACTAGATAAAGAAGTACTTTAGAAGACCTTTCAGATTTTATTGTTTTCAGTATTAAAAGTTTGTTTAATAAGGCCCATTAGATGGCCATTAGTTTAGACAGTTGGAGAAAATTTAGTGAACTCATTAATTTATGGTTTAATTTTCAAAGTTTGGTTTATTTTGATTCTATATATTTGGAACCATGTGAATGGAAAAGAAAAATATCAGTTGTGATTGTGAAGGATTCATTCATTATTTATATAACACCCTTGATTTTGGGATTTGAGTTTATATACTCGAGTGTCGAATTTTGGGGGCGTTACAGTTGAGGCCATAGAATTAAGGAGTGTTAACATCATAACCATCAGTGAGGCCGTTGAAAGTGTATGTGGTACTTGTGAAAATGATGTTCACTTAACGAAGGATTGTCCAACAATCCATGCGTCTCAAGACATCTTGCAAACTCAATCGAATGTTACAAACGCTTACCAACGCCCTTTTAGTGGACCAAATTCTAACTTGAATAATCCTGATTAGCGTTGTAAACAGAATATTAAAGGGAAGAATGGACCCATGGTAAATACAAAAAATGCTTCCCAATGGCCTCCTCAAAAGAACACTCTTGAGGATACATTGAACGCATTCATGATTGGACAAACTCAGATAAATCAATCCAACATGCAGGCCATGAATGAACTTAAAATCTCGGTTGAAAGAATTGAGACACACCCAGGAGTTAGGTAGCAAGGGACTGTTTTGACAAAATCTCATCCTACCCCAAGTAACAATTGGAAACAAATACCAATTCTTCAACCCATCCTCATGTGGAACATGTTCAAGCCATCACTACTCTTAGAAGTGGTAAAACAATTGAAAAATCTGAACCGGTGAAGGCCACAAAGCCTAATGATCTACTTGATTCTAAGAGTGAAGGTGAATTGAGCAATGCTCCACAAGATGAAGAGTCGGAGCGTGTGTATAAACCTATGGCCCCATTCCCCCAACATCTTGTCTCAACCAAAAGGCCAAGTGAAAATCAGGACATCCTAGAAGTCTTCTAACAAGTTAAAATCAACATTCCCTTGTTGGATGTAATTAATAAAATTCCTTCATACACCAAATTTCTAAATGATTTATGTGCCGTAAAGCGTAAGTAAAACGTGCACAAGGGGGCATTTTTGACAAAATAAGCGAGTGCTATCATATAACAAAACACTTCCCCCAAATTCAAAGATCCCGGAAGCCCTACAATCTCTTGCATGATAGGTAACTTCCAGATCAATAGAGCACTTCTCGATCTAGGGGCTAGTGTTAACTTGATTCCCTACTCGGTATATGAGCAATTTGGACTTGGCGAATTAAAACCCACCAAGATAACTTTACAACTTGCGGATTACTCCGTTAGAATACCGAGAGGAGTAATTGAGGATGTGTTAGTCCAAATCGATAAGTTCTACTACCTGATAGACTTTATCATTTTGGATACACAAGCAGTTACAAATGTATGCACTCAAGTTCCCGTCATTCTAGACCGACCATTCCTATCAACTGCCAATGCTATAATCAATTGAAAGAATGGAGTTATGAAAATATCCTTTAAAAATATGACAATGAAGCTGAATGTGTTTCATTTGCATAAACAACAAGAGGATGATGATGAGGATGAAGATAAGATCCACATGATTAACTTTATCGATACAATTGTAGATGATGATGAGCCACCCTCGGCTAATTTTCCAAAACCTTGGAAGTTTGCTTAGCTCATTCCAGAGAAGAATTTTAGATATTAATGAGGCCTTGGTAGAGCCAAAATCTGAAAATTTGATTGACAAGACACGAATCACTGATTTGAACAATTTTGTTGTGCAAGAATTTGATGGATTGGTGCTTGATTTGCCTAAGGAAAGGCCAAATTCTGAATGTGTAGTGGTTAGGGACTTATTCCAACCTACACAAGTAATCGAGAAGGTCGAAGTTTCCTACACTTTAGAAGAGTGTTTGGCATATTTTGAGGATTAGGATGATCCTATGATCCGTGACATTGTCATTGCCTTAAGGAAAACTTCACCGGTGCCCAAAAAGACTCCTTCCACAAAGTGTAATACCGATTTATCAATTGTGGAAGCACCGGTAGAATTTGATTGTGTGGAGACCATACCTACTTGTGAAGAAGAATTCTAAGTCTCCACATCTCTTTGGTTTGTTCAAACCAAAAAGCACCATCTCTGGGATGATCCTTATTTGAATTATCTTTTCCCAAATAAGTTGGAAAGGAGATTCATGTTTAATGATTTCCAACCAAAGAAATTCTCTTTTACCAACACATGAGGTGATAACTTTGAGAAACCTGCTGAAGTTTTCAACAGAATTTTCAATGGATTAGAACGACAAACATCACTTATATGTATTATGAAGTAGGATGGTGGATAGTATTACTGAAAAATCTTTTAGTCCACCTCATAATCCTGCTAGATTCTATTCCTTTGGATGATCATGTGTATCAAGATTGACCTCCTAGTCTGACGGAGGTATATAATAGTTTTATTAGTTTTTTTAATGGTTTGGAGTTGTAGACTTCCAAATTCGACTCTCTCAGGTACTCCCATTCTCACCCTCTTTGTTTTTATCATTGCTCTTATGTTATTGATTATTGCATATCTTTTTACATTGAGGACAATGCAAGATTTTGGTTGGGAGTAAGATTCCTACATGAATCTAGCAATTTGTGACATTTCGAGCAATGGTTGTAGAAAAATTTCAATTTTTCTGAAAATTCAAAACTCTTTTGGAAACCTTTGTTTCCGTGCACTTGGGATGCTATAAGTATGAAAGGACGAGAGATGAATTGATATACTTTTGAGATTTTTGAATTAGCTTACTTATAATAGTTTTCTATATGAATTCCTCTATTTATATGATCGATAGAAAATTTGAACACTTTTGAGTCTAGTTCACGTTACACGATTCTCATGGTTTCAAGGGATTATGTAGATTTGTAGATTAGCTAGACTGAGATCTAAGGTGATAAGGAACCAAGCTGGTCGGAAAAACTACAGTGCAGAAACTGCAAAAAACAGCTCTAGTGTTTCATGTACAACCAGTCGGCAGCTAGAACCGACCAGTTGGCCCTGGGGTCGGGACAAGTCAAATTTCTGCCTTTTTTAGGCAAAAACTTGCTAGACTGAAAAGGCAGGTCGACGACCAGTCGACCATGTAAAAAAGTTACAGAAACTTGCTTTTCAAGCTCCGAAACATCATGTGCTGCGTAACCTTTTGCACAATTCTGAAACTTTCTGAGGCTGTGGAGCTTCCAATCTATAAAATGACACCTAGGGTCTTGTCTAAACTCATCATAAAAGGTTAAGAAGTTCGTGGAAGGTGGAGAGGAGCGTTCCCAACTCCTCCAACTAAGGTTTTTATGATTTTCTCTGCTTTTATAGTAGTTTTCTTTTAAGTTTTAGTTTAACCTGTTAATGGTTAGCTAAACCTCTTAGCCAGGGCTAAGAGGTGAAGCTTAGGGTTATTTGCAATGTTTAATTCAGTTCAAGTCAAGTACTTTTGAGTTTAATGAAGAACACTTCTTGTTCAAGTTTGAAATAAAGTTAGTATTTTTAGTTAATCTTCTATCTCTTGTGATCTCTTACATGGGATGTTTTGATTACTAAGATTGCTTCATGGGGTGTTGATTGATAGGATTTTGAGTTGTAGAGATCTTAGATCCATCATGATATATTGGATGCTAGGAGATCTTACAAACTAAGTTTCCTAAGTGCTTATCCTAGAACTAAACTAGAAGAAGTTCTTATCTTTGAGATTGATCTAAGATAGATGTTTATGTATTAATATTGGTTTAATAGAAGTTCAATTCATGCTTCTAAATCAAGTTTAATAACAAGACTTAAGGAAGAATCATGAATGTGATCTCAATTGTTTTGTGAAGGATTGGGTTGTGTGATTGGATACGCCCAATGCCTTAGTTGATTATGAGAGAACCATATCAGTGGATGATCCATCTATGTTAAATATGTTATGATGACTTGATTGCTCTATATTCTAATTGGATAGGGATAGAACTCAGATTCTGATTGAGTTATTAGCTTGAATGGTTTAAATTGGCATTGCGAATGATTATAAGTGGATCCTTGGCACTCTAGTATTTTATTTCCTTGATTTAGTTCTAAAATAGATGGTTTCATGTTTTTAAATTTCATCTATTAATACAAATTTGAATTTAGTCCATCCTATTTACATAATTTAGAATTGTTACGATAATCCCTGAGGATCGACCTCGGTCTTACCGAGAATTATTATTACATCGCAACCTTGCACTTGAGGCGAGCGAACAGTAAGCTCACATTATGTTTCCATTTTGAATTATACCTGACAAGAACCTTCAAATCATACAATGTTTTATAAATTAATTCATTTTCTGCCTGGGTCAATTTATAAAGAACTTTAGGGAAAATCTTTATTCCGTTATTTTTATATATCCATAATTTTTTCTTTATCTTCATCTCTCTCAGGTCTAAGCAAGCTTTACAACCATCTTTGGTCTTATCCTTCATGCTCATAATGGTTGTAATGGGGTTTTTTGCAATGTTTTTCTCAACGTGCATAACATCGATGTTGTGGCGAATATGCAATTCCTGTAATGTGATAATGAATGCACTACGTTAGCTTTTAAGATTAAAAAAATATATAATATGTAAAATATTGATCGACTTACATACCTTCTAGTATGGCAAGTCAAAGAAGATTGACTCTTCGTTTATGGTGTTTCGTCATTTGCAGACATCTTCCTCTTCTTACCTGATAATTTTTCAAATTCTTTACGTATAGTTTTTATTTTTTTAGTAACTATGTACCCCTCAAATGGAGATTCGGTTTTCTATGATCTTCTTCCCTATTAAATTGAGATTTCTGAGTTCTGAATGGATGCGTTCGATCTTTTAGGAATTTCCTATGCCTAATGTAAACAAAGTTTCCTCCATGTTTTAGCCAAACTGAATCTATCCTTTCGCTACAAACAGGACAACCAAACTTTTCTATGGTCTTACAACCTAAAAAATGGCCATATGCAAGAAAATCATGTATGGCCCATAACAAAATTGCTTTCATTGTAAACTTACACTTAGTAGTAGAGTCATAAGTTTCAATTCCTTTGGACCACAATTCATTCAGCTCTATAATTAGTGGCTACAAGTATACGTCAATGTCATGTCCTGGACCTTTTTTTCGGAATTAGCAGTGTTAACATTGTAAACTCTTTGCACATGCATAAGGAGGGAGGTAGATTGTACGGAACTATCATAACAGGCCAACAATTGTACGAGTTATTCTTGTTCTCGAAAGGATTTAATCCTTCAGTTGTAAGTCCTAATTAAACATTATGTGGCTCCGCGACAAATTCTTCCCATTTGCGATCCACTCCTCTCCAACACGTCGAATCCATTAGATGACGCATGTGCGTCCTGCTTCCTCTTTGGTCCACACTAACATGCCATTTCATCTTTTCTGCAATCCACGTCACACTGTACATTTGTTTCAACCTTGGTGCTATGAGAAAATATCTTAAAACTTTCTGTGGTGAACGTTTGCTCATCAGCCTCCTTTTGTTAACTTATTGCCATCTGCTCTCACCACATTTAGGATAACTCTCCTCGTGTTCATGCTCCCTCTAGTATAATATGCAGTCATTAGAGTATGAATGAATAATCCGACACTCCATTTGTAAACCCTTAATTATCTTCTTCGCATTATAAGTATTATCTGATAAAGTATTCCTATTTGGCAATATCCTTTTTAGAAATTGCAACAACTCATCGAAGCTCTTGTGCGACCATTGACGTCTTGTCTTCATACTTAACAACCCAACTATAACCGATAATTTTGTATCCTCTACTCGACACTGTTAATGCAAAGATTTGTCAATTACCATGGTTAGTGTGTCGTCGAGTCTCCTTGCGGCTGAAGACAGGTTCCGTGCAGCTGAAGACAGAAGCTTCTCAAAGAAGATCGCTCATCAAGACAGCTTCAAGCCTCTCCATCCAAACCTTTGATCCCAAAACCTTCTATAGATGGCCCAAATCCTTCCTAGGCACACCCTTAGCACCATCTATAGCCCACTTCCATTTAGATTAGCTTTGGAAGGGTTAATGTTAGCAGAAGTTGCTTAAAATTTTGAAAAACTATAAGTCTGCTCTCTCCGATACATACCCGATCCATCGGAGAATAGTCCAATAGATGTCCGATCAATCGGACAATGTGTTCGATCCATCGGAAGATAGTCCAGTAACATTGAAAACCTCTCTGGACACTTTTCGGAGCCATCGGAGGACTGTCCGATCCATCGGACAGTGTGTTCCGATCAATCGGACAGTATGTCCGATCAATCGGATAATTGTCCAGCAAATATTGAAAAACTCTCTGGACTCTTTTACGATCACTCGGAGGTCTGTTCAATCCATCGGACAGGGTGCTCCGATCCATCGGACATACATACGATCCATCAGAGGAATTTTCAGAAAAATTACATAATCTCTCTGGAAAGAATTCCGATCCATCGGACTATATGTCCGATCAATCGGACAGGGTATTCCGATCAATCGGAACTAAGTCCGATCAATCGGAGAACCTGTTTTTAAGCAAAATTCAAATTTGGCTAAAACTTATGACCGATCGATCGGAACCTATCGAGCTGACCGTTTTCTGACCGTTGAATGTCATATCTATTTATAGAACTCGGTTGGATCTTGCCCAATACATCTTGAGCATCTTTTAGGGTTTGTGTGAGCCTTCTTCTTGAGATCCCCTTCTTCCAAACCCTTAGATTTGTTGAGTTCATACTTCAATCCATGTTGATCTGACCAACATTGATTAAGCATTCAAAGCTTGGATTGAATCATGAACTCAACCCCTCTTTAATGGCATCTTGACCTACCTCTCATAGACATTCTCTTGTCATCAATGCCATTAACGGTGGTTTAGGTAGAAGCTTTCCTCATATAAAAGCCATATCCTAAAATAGCCTCAACCTAACCTCAATCCCTCACCTTGGAATCTACAATGGGTCATCCGGAGCAAGGTTGCTGATCGAGGGAGCTGAAGAAGACGTCTTCCGTACAAGCCGAAGCTTCTTCAACAAAGGCATCATCAAGGGACTCAATCAGCTAAGTATATTTAGTCTTTCGAGTCCAAGAAACCTCCTCAAGTTGAGATTTGGGTTTCAGAGTTTGAAGACCCAAACTCGGTAGAGTCCTTGCGTAGGACAAGTCCTTGAGTAGGACAAGCCCTTGTGTAGGACTAAGTGGTCATGGATTAGTCCTATGGAAGGATGAATCCATGTGTTGAGTCGTAAGTCCTTTTGTAGGCTGTTAAGGTTTATGGTTAACCTCATTTAAAACCATAGTGATAGTGAAATCCGGCCACTCAAGGAGTGAGTGGATCAGCCGGGAGTGGAGTAGGTACATAACCGAACCACTATAAAAATCTCTTGTTGTGTGGTGAATGGATGAACTGATTTACTTCTTTTCACATGTGCTTTTATTGATTTATATTCTGCATATCTTGTGTTTGATGAAAGTGCTCTAAGAATACTTTGCATTGAGAAATTTAAAAAGTGTCCTATTCACCCCCCTCTAGGACAAGGTAACTTGTTTCTTGCTTCTACAACAGCGGTAATCAAACTTATACCGCATTTTCAATTGGTATCAGAGCGGGTTCCTCGTTAAAGGCGTAACCGCCCGGAGTGTGATCCGTCTCTAGAAGCTTGAAATCATGTCAAAAGGGGATTCTAGTATGGTTTCCAAACCTCCATATTTTGATGGATCAAACTATGCTTATTGAAAAGCAAGAATGAGAGTCTTCTTGCAATCATTGGATCATGCAACATGGAGATCTGTGGAAATCAAATATGAAATACCCCTCTTGAGCACTGTCATAGATGGGGTCACCACTATCACAGTCAAGCCTGATGATTTATGGACTGATCTTGAACAACTGAGATACATTAGCAATGCCAAGGCACTCAATGCTATCTTTTGTGCCGTTTCAGCTGATGAGTTTAAAAGAATTTGTAATTGCACAACTGCTAAGGAAGCATGGGACATCTTTGAAACCACTCATGAAGGAACTAGTACAGTCAAGAGGTCAAAACTTCAGCTCATGACCACTCAATTTGAGAATATGAAAATGGAGGAACATGAGAACTTCATGGACTTTTATACCCGACTGAGTGATGTCACCAATGCTATGTGGGGATTGGGAGAGAGGATATCGGATCTGCGCATTTGTAGGAAAATTCTAAGATCCTTACCCGAACGATTCTCCTCCAAGGTCATAACTATTGAGGAATGTAGAGATATTGATACTATGAAAATAGAAGACTTACTTGGATCTCTACAGACCCATGAACTTCATTTCAAGAAATCCCCAAAAAGTAGAAACACAGTGCTGAAAACTTCACACACTACACAAGAATCTGTAGTTAATAGTGATGAAGAAATGGATATGAATGAAATGGCTCTTATGGCCAAAAAGTTTAGAAAATTCTTCAAAAACGAAGGAAAGAGGGTTGACAAAAATAGCAAATCTTTTGACAAAAAGCGCTATACAGGAAAATCTTACAACAAGCCAAAAGATCCTAAGTGCTACAACTGTGGACGCTATGGTCATATTGCCTCTGACTGCCAAGCTCCTGCCAAAGAAAAATTCAAAAAGAAAGCAATGGCAGCCACATGGGACAACCTCGAGAGTACAGATTCAGAAACAGAAGAATATCAAAGTGATGAGAGAGGATCAGTTAGAATTCTGATGGCCTCTATCTCGAAGATTGTCCCAGACATACAAGGTGAAAGAGACAAGGATGATCATGAGCTATCAGAAAACAGTCAAACATCCTCCGATGATGACGAGGATGATAATGATGGTTTGCAAGTTGCCTATGATGAGCTATTTCGTCAAAGCATCCTTCTTACCAAGAAGTTGAGCCAAGCAAATATTGACAACAACAAATTGGCTGACGAAATGCAAGTAAAGAGAGAAAACAACGGATTTTACCATCAGATCTGTGAATTAGAAAAGAAAAACAAAGCAGCTCAAGACAAAATTAATACCTTAGAAGATGAGCTGAAAAAGGCCAAATCTACAAATCAGTGTTTAGTCTTGCAACTTAATCAAGAAAGTCAACTAAATGAAAGGTTTGCCCAAAGTCGAGAAAAACTAGATGATATCCTTAAATCAGGTAAGCCTTATAGGAATACAAGAGGGCTAGGGTATGGTGAGCAAACTAAGGTTAGTAACCCAGAACCTAAAAAGATTAGGAATGCATCAGGAAGCACTAAGAGAAATTCACCTATATGCCATGCATGCGGAGATGTTGGACATTTGAAATTTGAATGCTTGATCCTTAAGAATCCGGTTCAGAACTTGAAAGGTAAATTTGTACCTACCGGAAAAAGGATGAATCAGATGTGGAGTCCTCCTAAACAAACACCAAACGTGAGGAAAAATTATCCCACTCCACCGAAGAAAGACAAAAGAATGGAAGAGCTCCTAGAAATGGTAAAACAGTTGAACAAGAGAACCATGGAGCTGATGAAAGAGAAATCAAGTAAAGAGAAAACCTCAACACCTTATGCTCAAACGATGACATCCCTAGAATCAACCAAGAAGCCCAGTTCTCCAAAACGGGTAGTCTCTAAATGGGTAGTAAAAAACAAATGCTTAGTTATCCATACAGCCCTTAGAGCCGGAAGAAACACTAGGTGGCACCTTGATAGTGGATGCTCCTGACACATGACAGGTGACAAGACTCAGTTTTGTGATTATGCTGAATTTGATGGTGGGTCTGTTACCTTTGGAGATGGGAGTGTTGCCAAGATTGTTGGAAAGGGAACCATCACCGGGCCAGGATTGCCCAAAATTGAGGATGTACTATGTGTTGACGGTTTAAAACATAATCTATTAAGCATCTCTCAAATATGTGATGAACAACATTCGGTGAAATTCTCCAAAGAAATGTGCGAAATTATGGATCAATCTGGAAAATTATTATTAAAAGGGTTTCGCATGGGTGATAACTGCTATGTGATTGAAAACAAAGGTGATGAGGGACCATCTGCCGTATGCCACATGGCTATTAATGATGAAACTGAGTTATGGCATCAACGGCTTGGTCATGTCCATTACAGGAACCTTGCTAGGTTGAGTAGAAAGAAATTGGTAAGAGGTTTACCAAAGATTGGGAAGAAACCAAAAGAAGTATGTGCTGAATGCTTGAAAGGTAAACAAATTAAAGTTGCACATAAGAAGACATCCATCATCGCTACATCAAAACCCCTTGATCTACTCCACATGGATCTTGTAGGCCCCACAAGAGTAATGAGTCAAGGTGGTAAGAGGTACTTCTTCGTTATTGTTAACGACTATTCCCGATATACATGGGTTGTATTTTTGAAAGAAAAGTCGGATACATTTGAGGAGTTTGAGAAACTCATGAAACGACTCCACAATGAAAAAGAATGCACAGTAAAACGTATTAGGAGTGATCATGGGGGGGAATTTGAGGATGGGCGCTTTGAACTATTCTGTGAAAATTTAGGCATCAAACATGAATTCTCAGCCCCAAAGACTCCACAACAAAATGGAGTAGCAGAGAGGAAAAACAGAGTGCTACTCGACATGGCCACAGTTATGATGAACAGCAAAAATATAGCAAAAAATCTGTGGGCCGAAGCAGTGAATACAGCGTGTCACATCATTAATCGAGTTTATTTGAGAGCCGGCCTAGATAAGACCCCATATGAGCTGTGGAATGGAAAAGTCCCAAACATCAAGTACTTTAGGGTCTTTGGTAGCAAATGTCACGTCCTTCGAGATAGAGAAAATTTAGGAAAATTTAACTCTAAGAGCGATGAGGGAATATTTCTAGGATATGCTTCTGATAGTCGGGCCTATAGAGTGTACAACACAAGGACTAAAACAACTCAAGAATCCATAAATGTTGTCATTGATGACCAATCCAAAGAAGACACAAGACTGGATGATGATGAAGTGGGAGAACCGTGCCACATAGGTAAAACTGTTGAAAAATCTTCCACTCCCAATGCCTCAATAGCTTCGGGAAATGCTCCACATATCAAGGATCATCCCCTCAATCAAATCATTGGAGATCCGGATGTTGGAGTCAAGACTAGAAGACAACTTGAGGCCATCAACAGTCATGTGTGCTTCACTTCAAAAATTGAACCTAAAAATATAAATGAGGCTCTCAATGATGAGTTTTGGATACTTGCAATGCAAGAGGAACTTCAACAGTTTACCAGAAATGAAGTTTGGCTTCTGGTTGAAAGACCATATGAGAAAAATGTCATTGGAACTAAATGGATCTTCAAAAACAAAACAGATGAATCTGGCAATGTGATTCGAAACAAAGCACGTCTTGTAGCTCAAGGGTACTCTCAAATTGAGGGAATTGATTTTGATGAAACTTTTGCCCCGGTAGCTAGACTCGAATCCATTCGAATTCTCATGTCCATAGCATGTGCTCTAAAATTCAAATTATTTCAAATGGATGTGAAAAGTGCCTTTCTAAATGGTATACTTGATGAGGAGGTTTATGTTGAACAACCAAAAGGGTTTGTGGACCCTAGTTATCCTCAAAGAGTGTACCGATTGAAAAAGGCTCTCTATGGGTTAAACAAGCCCCCCGAGCATGGTATGAACGCCTTACTCAATTTCTAATTGCTCACCAATTTGTTAGGGGGAGTGTTGATAAAACACTATTTGTTAAGAGGACGGCTGATTCCTTTCTCATTGCTCAGATTTATGTGGATGATATTGTATTTGGGTCTAACTGTGAAGAATTTTCTGGCTTATTTGCTGAACTAGTGAAATCTGAATTTGAGATGAGTTTGGTTGGCGAACTGAATTTTTTCCTAGGATTACAAGTTAAACAGCTGAAAAATGGAATCTTTATCAACCAAACTAAGTATGCAAAAGATTTAGTCAAGAGATTTGGGCTAGACTCGGGTCGATCACACACCACGCCTATGGCCACCACCATTAAACTTTCTAAAGACTTATCTGGCAATAGTGTTGATCAACATTTATATAGAAGTATGATTGGGAGTCTTCTCTACCTCACAGCAAGTAGACCCGATATCGCCTTTAGTGTAGGGGCATGTGCTAGATTTCAAGCCGATCTTAAGGAATCTCACCTCATTGCTGTAAAACGAGTGATTAGATATGTGGCCTGCACAACTGAATATGGCTTGTGGTACCCCTTTGACACCTCAACCATCATTGCGGGGTACTCCGATGCCGATTGGGCCGGAAATATGGATGATAGAAAATCCACAAGCGGTGGCTGCTTTTACGTCGGAAACTGCTTAGTTGCTTGGCATAGCAAAAAGCAAAACTCCATCTCATTGTCCACCGCTGAAGCTGAATATATTGCTGCCGGTAGTTGCTGTGCTCAACTACTTTGGATGAAGCAGATGTTGAAGGATTATAGTCTTAATCAGGATGAAATGACGCTTTTTTGTGACAACACAAGCGCCATTAATATCTCAAAAAATCCGGTTCAACATTCTCGAACCAAGCATATCGATATCCGGCACCATTTTATAAGAGAACTAGTTGAAGAAAAACTGATCAATCTTGAATACATTCAAACAGAGCGGCAATTAGCTGACATCCTTACGAAACCGTTAGATTCCACAAGGTTTGAACACCTTCGGAAGTCTATCGGTGTATGCTCACTCTAGCAAATTGGAAAATCATGTGCATATAGGTATATCTGAGGAATTAACCTCATTTTATTGAGTGATCATTGATATCCCAAAGCTTACATTCTCATAAAATCAGCTGGGGAATCATTTGCTGAAGGGAGGAAGGGTTATTACTGCTTAAATGTCACTGGGGGCATTTCCGATTGATCAGACACTTCTCCGATCAATCGAAATATCGTGAGTCCGATACTTATACACGCGTGCCCTGTTCATTTCTGCCCTATTCCTATTTTCTCTCAGCCTCTTCTAGTAGGGCATCCCTGTGCGATCGGACTATAGCTCAGCTGGCTTTCCTTCGGACCGCATTTGCAGCAACAATAGGTCTTCGTGTCTCCTAGGTAAGATCTCACACGCTGTCAGTTCGGTGTCTTGCTGTCCGATCGGTTCCTTCTGTCCCTTTTCTCTATCAGATTATCATTTGTAGGGATTTGAAGTTTTTCCTGTCCATCTTGGTGTCTGCATTGTTCAAATCCATTCTCCAATCTTGATACACCATGCCTAAAGATCCTAAAGGCAAGTCCAAGATGGCTGCTGGGCCATCCACCACCGCCAGGACCAAGAAGCTCCAAACTTCCCGACCTTCTCAGAGCTCTCCACCACCAGCTGCTCCTCCTGCCCAGCCTGAGAGTCCAGCTTCAATCTCCCGATTCCAATCCCGCACCATTATATATGAGCGGGAGGTCACTTTGTCTTGTGTCAAGCCCTTTGGCATTCCCGCTCTTCTTGCACAGATTGGGTGGGATGCTGTGCTTCGCTTTGGAGGTGTAGCCCATCCTGAGGTTGTGTATACATTTTTATCTAAAATCATCAACCCCATTGGAAACCCTCCCTCATGTGAGGTTATTGTCGGAGGCCGGGTCGTCAAGGTCACAGCCCAAACCATAGCCGACCTGATTGGTGTTCCCGTGTCCACAGCCCCACAACCAAATGACAATCTTCTTGATACTTCTCTTAGGGCTGATTGGACTCGATACTTATGTCGGGGTCCCAATTCGAAGTGGATAGATGGTAGTGCACTTCGGGCGTCTGAAATGTCCAATAGGTTTCGAGTGCTCCACCAGATCTTCAGCACAAATGTCTACCCCCGCAATACCAACAAATCCGACCTTACTGCAAATATGGTCAATCTGCTCTATCACGTTGGTCATGGGACGCGCCTGTGTCTCCCATCCATCATTTTGCATCATATTCTGGACGCTCTGCAACACAACCGCAACACCATTCCGTTCGGCTGGATCATTACCAGATTGGGGCACGATTGCGGGTTCACAGATATTGTGGTCCACCCTATTCCTCGCCGCACCTTCAGGGACCTCAATATCAAGAAGATGACCCTCCCAAAAGAGGATAATGTTGAAGACCGGGATTTCTCTCACACTCCCACACAGGTGTCGGCTGACACCCACAGCAGGTCTTCAGCTCCATCACCTGACGCTGGCCCCAGCTCGTCGCTCTGTCAAGAGGCGACTTCAGTCCGACGCCTCTTCGGCACCTCCTCCTCCCAGCACGGAGCAGATCACTGCTCAACTAGATCGAGTGGAGGGTGCCCTTGCACAGAATGGTGAGCGGCTGTCGCGACTCGAGAGCTTGATGCAGACCATTCATGATGCTGTCCAGAGCCTCACATCAGCTTTCTCATGCCGTCGAGATGACGTCGATGGCCCTTCTCCATAGCTGCCTATCTTTTCAGTTAGGGTCCCTAGTGTCTAGTCGTCGTAGATATCTTTTTGGAGCGACGTTGTTAGTTGTATTGATTGATGCATCTTTCCTTTGACACCTTTTGGATAGTCTGATGGTCATCCTTTTTGGATATTTTTGGATATTTTTGGATATTTTGCTATGCTTTGTGTTGGCTCTGGATATTCTGATGATCATTATGTTGTTCTTGCTATGATATTTTGCTATGATCTTATGTTGATTTGTCTGATGATCATTCTTTGTGGCTATCTTGTGCATATATACATATAATTGTGCGAAATTGCTTATCCTTCTTGGGCTTCTTGCCCTCTTTTGGATTTTGTATATATGGTATGTTGGTCATGATATACATTTCAAGAGGGGAGGTTGGTTGCTTGGGCTATAAGCCCACTGTGCTTACTGTCATATACTTGTATATCCTTGCATGACCATGTGTGTGTTGGCTTCCTCTCTCGGCACGATAATGTTTATTTCCTCCTTTAGTCTATGACATATGCGCTGTATTCTCATTTCACTAACCTTTGTCAATCACTGACAAAAAGGGGGAGAATTAATCCCACCAAAAGGTCCAGGTTATCTTTTTGGTTGATCTTTTGTGTGCAGGGACTAAGGGGGAGTTCAAGTGAAGCCTAGTCTGTACATTGAGTCTGTACATTTTGTATGTAATGTCTCATGTCTATGTATAAAGTTTTTATTTTCCTCGACATGATATATTTTGGTTTTGATGTCTAGGAAAAGTCTTTGGTATGGACCAAGACTTTCATAGGTTTGTTTTTGTCTGGTAATTGACAAAGGGGGAGATTGTTAATGCAAAGATTTGTCAATTACCATGGTTAGTGTGTCTCGAGTCTCCTTGCGGCTGAAGACAGGTTCCGTGCGGCTGAAGACAGAAGCTTCTCAAAGAAGATCGCTCATCAAGACAGCTTCAAGCCTCTCAATCCAAACCTATGATCCCAAAACCTTCTATAGATGGCCCAAATCCTTCCTAGGCACACCCTTAGCACCATCTATAGCCCACCTTCCATTTAGATCAGCTTTGGAAGGGTTAATGTTAGCAGAAGTTGCTTAAAAATTGAAAAACTATAAGTCTGCTCTCTCCGATACATACCCGATCCATCGGAGAATAGTCCGATAGATGTCCGATCAATCGGACAATGTGTTCGATCCATCGGAAGATAGTCCAGTAACATTGAAAACCTCTCTAGACACTTTTCCGAGCCATCGGAGGACTGTCCGATCCATTGGACAGTGTGTTCCGATCAATCGGACAGTATGTCCGATCAATCAGATAATTGTCCAGCAAATATTGAAAAACTCTCTGGACTCTTTTACGATCACTCGGAGGTCTGTTCGATCCATCGGACAGGGTGCTCCGATCCATCGGACATACATACGATCCATCGGAGGAATTTCCAGAAAAATTACATAATCTCTCTGGAAAGAATTCCGATCCATCGGACTATATGTCCGATCAATCGGACAGGGTATTCCGATCAATCGGAACTAAGTCCGATCAATCGGAGAACCTGTTTTTAAGCAAAATTCAAATTTGGCTAAAACTTATGACCGATCGATCGAAACCTATCGAGCTGACCGTTTTCTGACCGTTGAATGTCATATCTATTTATAGAACTCGATTGGATCTTGCCCAACACATCTTGAGCATCTTTTAGGGTTTGTGTGAGCCTTCTTCTTGAGATCCCCTTCTTCCAAACCCTTAGATTTGTTGAGTTGATACTTCAATCCATGTTGATCTGACCAACATTGATTAAGCATTCAAAGCTTGGATTGAATCATGAACTCAACCCCTCTTTAATGGCATCTTGACCTACCTCTCATAGACATTCTCTTGTCATCAATGCCATTAATGGTGGTTTAGGTAGAAGCTTTCCTCATATAAAAGCCATATCCTAAAATAGCCTCAACCTAACCTCAATCCCTCACCTTGGAATCTACAATGGGTCATCCGGAGCAAGGTTGCTGATCGAGGGAGCTGAAGAAGACGTCTTCCGTACAAGTCGAAGCTTCTTCAACAAAGGCATCATTCAAGGGACTCAATCAGCTAAGTATATTTAGTCTTTCGAGTCCAAGAAACCTCTTCAAGTCGAGATTTGGGTTTCAAAGTTTGAAGACCCAAACTCGGTAGAGTCCTTGCATAGGACAAGTCCTTGAGTAGGACAAGCCCTTGTGTAGGACTAAGTGGTCATGGATTAGTCCTATGGAAGGATGAATCCATGTGTTGAGTCGTAAGTCCTTTTGTAGGCTGTTAAGGTTTATGGGTAACCTCATTTAAAACCATAGTGATAGTGAAATCCGGCCACTCAAGGAGTGAGTGGATCAGCCGGCAGTGGAGTAGGTACATAACCGAACCACTATAAAAATCTCTTGTTGTGTGGTGAATGGATGAACTGATTTACTTCTTTCCACATGTGCTTTTATTGATTTATATTCTGCATATCTTGTGTTTGATGAAAGTGCTCTAAGAATACTTTGCATTGAGAAATTTAAAAAGTGTCCTATTCACCCCCCTCTAGGACAAGGTAACTTGTTTCTTGCTTCTACAACAGCGGTAATCAAACTTATACCGCATTTTCAGACACAATGGATATAGGGGTTGTATCGTATCATTCATCATCTTTCTATAATGAATATCATCCAGTGAATCATCGGAAACTTGAACGTCGTTTGCATCATTACATCCATTCATGCATGCCGCTTTAATATCTTTGTCATAAAAAAAGTATCCACGAGCTTCATTAACTATATTGGCCATACATGGAAATATATTTTCGTTACAATTGATAGTAGACGTACTAGTCTCAGCGGTACTTACAAGTCATTCACTATGGAAAATTCATACTGTATAAGACGTGTCTATACCGTCACAAATTAAATGAGTAGAAATTGTATCTAATTGTTTCCTCACTCCTGACAAATTCTTGCAATTTACGTAGGGACAAAAATAGTAGTCATCACTCCCTAATCTCTGATTATTTTCTCTCAAGTACTTTATGAATTCCAAAACACCTTTGAGATACTCTGCCGACAACAATGATTCCTTCATCCACTCTTTGCTTAAAATCGCAGGCGTCAAAGACATCATCTATACATTAATACACATATTTATTGAATTTGATACAAGATAGATACAAAAGAAACTACTTAAGGGATACATAAACACAAAATGAATGCATTAACTTAAGTAATACGTATACCCAAACTGTTCTCCATTTAGAAAATTAAACATACGATTCTTTGTCATATGAGATATAAAATACATTTATAAATACAATACAACTAAAAAGAAATTAAACATTTCTCAAATGTCTTGTTGGCATAACTCATTATACTACATAGAAGCATATTCTATATTCCAAGAAGTACCACTCAGGTGCACGCTCAATCCTAAATGATGGTTCTGGATGCTTGGTAAGTTCAGCAAGAGAGAAAATCGCCTCTTCATAAACCCTTTTCGTTGTCTTATATTCTGCTACGATATGTGGAATCGCATATAAAGAGTATAATCGTTCATCAGTCGAATCATCTTGATAATCTTCCTGAAGAATGTTGATAAATTTGGGTATTTCTTTGACCCAACCTGAAGACGATAGGTTGGGTAAGTCCAACTATAACAACTCCCTTAGGGTCGAGCATGCATTGACTATATAGACCGCTGATGGCGAAGACATGATCAAAGTTCAAGGCTACTACGCAAGATGAGTTTCATTATTAACATGCATTCAAAACAACTAGCTAGGTATTTCAACATATTCATCAAAACAACCCATTAGGATTTAGGTTTAGGGTTAAGGTTTAGGGGGCATTTGACATCTCTATAAATAAGAGCTTATTTGACTTATTTATAAATAAAAAAAAGTTTTTAGATCGTTTGGCAAAACTTTACTTAAGTGCTTATTTGTTTAGAAAGTAGCAAATAAGCTTTGATTTAATAAGTTGTGGAGGGGTTACTTTTTGAAATAGAGCTTATTTGGCTAAGTGGATATACATTTTGGATTAATGTTTTGAAAAGTTTGTCCTTATACTTTTAGACCCATATTGAAGGTTGGGTCCCACATGATGGACGATCCATAATAAAGGTGGGACCTACATGATGGCTGGTGGACATAAAAGGTGGGTCCCACATGATGGACTATTCACATTAAGCGAGCCCCACATGATAAATGGCCCACAAAAAGGTGGGACCCACGTGATGGATGGCCGGCAACAAAGGTGGGACCCACATGATGGATGGTGGATATTGAATGTGGGACCACATGATGGAAG
Source organism: Liriodendron chinense (assembly GCA_003013855.2). Lineage (NCBI taxonomy): Eukaryota > Viridiplantae > Streptophyta > Magnoliopsida > Magnoliales > Magnoliaceae > Liriodendron > Liriodendron chinense. Next base: position 2,894,561 of record ML058463.1, on the reverse strand, counting down.
GTTGACATTAAAGGTGGGCCTACATGATGAATGAACCATATTGAAGGTTGGATCCCACATGATGGATGGTCCACAGCCAAGGTGGGACCTACATGATGGATAGTGGACATCAAAGGTGGGTCCACATGATGGACTATCCAGTAGGAACATGTACATCAAGTGGTTCCCATTTGATGGGTGGTCCACGTCAAAGGTGGGACCCACATGATGGATGATGGTCATTAAAGGTGGACCCACATGATGAACGACCCATAATGAAGGTGGGGCCCCATGCAATGAATGGTCCACATTAAGGTGGGCCCACATAATGGACGGAGTGAGCTTCACATGATGATCCACATAAAAGTGTAGCCCTCCATAATGAAGGATCCACATCAAGTGCCCCCCCCAGCCACCCCCCCCCCCCCCCCCCCCCCCCCCCCCCCCCCCCCAATGGATGGTCCACATCCAAGGTCTACCATGATGAATGGACCATATCCAAAGTGGGTCGTATGATGGATAATCCACATTAAAGGTGCACCCCACGCGATGAATGGTGGATGTCAAAAGTGGGCCACACGTGATGGACAATCCACTTCAAAGGTAAGGCCACACTATGGACACATCAAATGTCGAGTCCACAGGATGGGTGATGGGTAGTGGACATTGAGAGGCCCCACATAAGGGACATTAGAAAAGCTCTTATTGAATTAGAGTAGAGATGCCAAATGAGCCCTTAGATTTAGGGATTAGTTTTAGGTTTTAGAGTTGGATGACAAATAAACATTTTGGTCGAATTCATAAAGTTTTTAATGATAGGGGTTCAATTATGACTGTTTCATAGGGGAAATTTTATCACATTAGTTAGTAGACAGGTTATTCTACTATATAATGGTAACATACAACCAATACGAAAACAAATTAACCACGGATAGCTCCGATGCACATCCGGGTACCTGTATTTATTTTCGGGCTTTTATTGTTGTCCATAACAAATGTATAGCTTTATCACTATCTCAACAGTGGTTCCCACCTTCTAGGGACCCCCGCTCAACATCGATTTGGATCCACCATGATGTATGTGTTATCTCCATACCATCTATCTATTTTGCAAGACTAATTTTGAGGGAATGACCTAAAAAATGAGGCAGACCCAAAGTTTAAGTGGACCCCACCCCATCAAAGTGGGCCCTACGACGGCGTGAATAGAACAGATGCAACATAGTGGACCTCAACATTTCTCAAATTAAATAAATTAACAGTTAATTGAACAAGTTAATTAATTAATTAAAAAATTAACAAATTAAAAAATTCACAGATTACCTAGGGCAGGGGTGTTAGTACACTTTATTTTGTCAATTGTCGTGTTGGTTGGTCGCGTCTTGTCGTGTGAGCCCCGGTCAAAGATTTGAAGCTCAAGACTTGAAGATTATGCTTCTTCCATTGCTCAAGCTCAAGCCGAAACAAGATCTCAGGTAAGTTGCATATAGATCGACTTTAGGAAACCCAAAACATCAATGAATGGCGTAATTACCAACCTAACTCATCCCATTCCTTTCTCGACCCTAGCACAAGTTAATCAGACTTGTATGTCCATGGCATGTGCTAATCGTGATTGAAAACATGTCCAAACATTGGACTTCATGCACCATCATCTCATGCTGAATATCCAGCTGAGATGCTATGTTATCAGATTGCCGACCGGTCTGGACTAATCAGACGGTCCATTGAAGTAGTTTGCTGATGTGTTGAAGATCACCTAAGGCAGCCGACCGGTCATGACCGATCGGACTGACCCTTCCATCTTTCCAGCAGCCACTTCTTGATATTGCACGTCTTGCTGTATGGGTAGTGTAAGACCCGTACCCTTATTTGCCCTCCGTACTCTTAATTTTCGGTGCCGGTACGTCCTGGATGGACCATATTAGCGAGCCTTGTTCGCGACCCTGTTTTAGTACAGCATCGACCCGAGACCTCTACCCCGGCGACCGCGTAGGCGCTGCGATTCCAACGCCGCGCGGCACGCCCCATTGCGATACCCGGTGTGTAAGTTGTGTCATTTGCGTAATCCGAGGTGGGCCGCGCAACGCGCGTGTGGCGTGGGCCCCACTTGCACAAATCCCAAGATCATGTCAAATCAATCAAATCCATCACCATCACTCTCACCCATACCCCTACTCTACACACCTCATTCCCCCCATCCCTCTCTCACCTCCCAAAGTCAACTCTACCCATACCCCCATACCCCTCTCCCATGCTAGCCATCATCACCCCCCCACGATTCATTCTCTCTCTCTCTCTCTCTCTCTCTCTCTCTCTCTCTCTCTCTCCCCCCCCCCCCCCCCATACAAGTCCATACGTAGGGGGAGAGGAGAGCTCATTCCAAATTTCAATAGCTAGAGATTTGAGAGGAGAGAGAAAGAGAAAGAGATTTGAGAGGAGAGAGAAAGAGAAAGATTTGAGAGAAGAGAGAGATTTGGGTGAACAAGAGAGAGAGATTAGAGAGATTGAGGGTGGAGATCCAAGCTTGGAGGGCCCCAACCATCATCCGGACCGTCCGGATCGTCCGATCGTCAACTCGATCCAATCCAACCGTCCAACCATCCATCAAGGTGAGTGCAAGGGGGACATAAATCCCCCATTTTCTTATTTCCTTTCACTTTCCTTTTCTTTTGGGCCCATCTGGTGGTGGACAACCTGATGGATGGATTGGATCATCCATGAATGGGCCCCACAGCTTAATAATAATAATAATAGTAATAATATATATATATATATATATATATATATATAAGGGAGTTTACCCGCTGGACAGACAGCGTCCAGAGGACGCTGGGCGTGGAACAGGTCCCCACACGTGGGACCCACCTTGATGTATGCATCCAATCCACGCCGTCCAGCCATTTCTCCATCCCATTTTAGGGCAGGGAGCCAAAAATGAAGTAGATCCAGATCTCAGGTGGACCACACCATTGAAAACAGTGAGGCTAATGAAGCCTACTGTTGAGGCTTCTTGGGCCCACCGTGATGTTTGTGGACCACATCACCTGCCAAATATTGGGCTTGTTAGGACCCCAACGATCTGGGGAACATGATGAATGGAGTGGATCGTCCCTAAGTGGGCCCCACTTGAAATAACCACAGAAAAAAAAAATACGTAATGAACGTCCAGCGTCTGGACGTTCTGACGCTGGAACATCCATCATCACTTGGACGCCGTTAATGGGTCCCCACTCGTGCGACCCACCTTGATGTTTGTGTTCCATCCACGCCGTCCATCTGTTTTCCCAGATCATTTTAGGGCCAGGGCCAAAATATGAAGCCAATCCAAATCTTAAGTGGACCGCTCCGCATAAAACAGTGGAAGTAATGATTTCTACTGTTAGAAATTCTTCGGCCCACTTTGAAGTTTCTAGACCAAATCATATACCCAATATTGGGCTCATTGGGCCCAAAATAAGATGGCCCAGCTAATAAGCGGAGTGGATCACCCTTATGTGGGCCCCACTCGATGAAAAGCATGGATAAAAAAAAAAGAAAAGAAGAAGAAAAAGGAAAGAAATGGCAGATGCCTCTGACGCGGGGAGTACCAGCGTCCAACACGCTGGATCGTGCCAGCTGGTGGCCCACTCGTGGGTCCCACCATGATGCACGTACTGTATCCACACCGTCCATCCATTTGGGGAGATCATTTTAGGGCATGATCCCAAGAATGAGTCAGATCCAAGTCTCAAGGGGGCCCCACCACAAAAAACAGTAGGGACAGCGGCCCTACTGTGGAAACCTTCTTATGGCCCACCATGATATTTATTTGAGATCCAACCTGTTCATAAGTTCACACATGCAGGGGAGAAGGGAAAACAAAAATATCAGCTTGATCGGGAACTTCTGTGGGCCCCGCTTGTAAAGATAAAAAAAAAAAAAAGCACGGCCGCTGGACAGACAGCGTCCAGGGGACGCTGCTGCCCAGCAGCCTTGTGGGCGTGACCATGGGCCCTACTCGTTGGGCCCACCTAGAATGTATGTGCCTTATCTATTCCCTCCATATGTTTTTCCAGCTCATCTTAGTGGCTGAGCCCAAAATTTAAGCATATCCAAATGGCAGGTGGGCCATGCCACGGAACAACAGTGGGAATAATGATCTCCACCATTGAAACCTTCCCAGTCCTACAATGATGTTTATTTGTCACCCAACCTATTCATAAGTGGCTGGGCCCAAAATTTAAGCATATCCTAATGTCAAGTGGACCATGCCACAGTGGGGATAATGATTTCCAACGTTGAAAGCTTTCCAGGTTCTACAGTGATGTTTATTCGCCATCCAATCTGTTCATAAGATCACATGGATATGGATGAAGGAGAAAACACAAATATCTGCTTGATTCAAAACTTATTGGGACCAGATGGGTACCACGCTGCCCAGCAGGTGGCCCACCCTATGGGTCCCAACGTGATGTATCTATTAGCCCCACCATGATGTATCTGTTTTATTCATGCTGCCTATCTATTTTTCCATATTATTTTAGATATGGCCCCAACAATGAGGCAAATTCAAATGTTAGATGGACAACACCCGTAGGGAATAGTGGTCATTGATGCCCACCATGGTTCCTTCTTTGATATATATGTTTTATCCATGCCGTACAAATATTTTGACGGCCTATCTTGTATGTGCAGGCCCAAGTATGGGGCCGATGTGGTCTCAAGTGGGCTATGCCACGAAGACCTTTACATTTCCAATGGGACCCACAGTCCGGGTCCCACTCTATATATATATATATTGGGCCTTTTAAGGCCAATGCTACCTGATACGTTTTGGTAACATGCTAGTATGATTAGCTTGATATGTCACACTAATAACATGCTTGTATAATGAATATCATGCTTATTCATATGCCCATACGCATCATTTGTATGCCTGTTATGGATCATGATTAACTATAGCATATGCTAGTTGGCTTGTTATACTTAGGGGACCCGTGTGAAACAAGGTTGCCCCACATGATTACGCAGTATACGTAAGTTTGGTGCATGATTTGGATTGTATGACTCACGCATTTCGCATTGTGTATGTCACGATCGCTTTCACACCCTAGCAGCATCGGGGTGGTGGCCACCATAGTCACATCATGGTTGGCAGTATTGGACACCGGAAACTTGTTCTAGTACGTGGGCGCTATGGATGTCCTTGGGTGAAAGTCCCTAAACCCTGTGGTTCCAGTAGGATGCTCCAGCGTCGAGACCGAGTGGATAACATGAGCGCCCGTGTGCCAAATACCAGTAGGCCGCGTCTCCCACTGTGTCGAGGTCGGTTGAAAAGGGGTGTGACCTTATCCGCCCTGGTGCAGTGGGCTGTAAGCTAGGTCGAGTCTGACCAGCTCATGGAATGGGTCCGCTATCGGCGAGCCGGGTGGGCATTGGCATACCACTGACGAGGCGGATAGTGAGGTCTTTTCTACTCGCTTGGTTATGCGCGCGATGTGCGGTGGCCAGTATTAGAGTATACTAGACCCCGGTGATGTCCCAGATGAGAACTATTTTGATATGTGGATCAGTTGAGAATTGACGTGTTTGCATTACATCTCTAACATGTAACACTCGGCCATGTAGGCCCTTGCATCGCATAGCCTTGGGATGGCTGATAGCATTCATGAACTTGGTAACTTAGCCCTCTACTACTTTTGCTTACTCTGATATCTGTATACTTGTCATATGCATCACACGCGCACACACGCACTCTACTGAGCTTCGTAGGAAGCTCATGCGCGTTTGTTTACACTGCAGGTACTAGGGCATATCAGCAGCGTTGAGCGCGGTTCATGTACCTGATATTTTGGACTTCTGCTACATGTTGTATTTCCCTTTCCAGCACTGTACTCAACAAACTTATTAGTGGATATTTGATGATGTTTTATGGTTTTGATTATGCTCCTGTACAAAAAAAATTTACCCTGGAAATCCTCCTGGTAGGATCCCAGGATCGGAACCTGACACATGAGAGCTAGGAGCCGAGAATGGGGTACTACGGAGGCTGTTGGCACCAAGGTCGGCGATCGAGAATTTAGTGAGCCCGGTCCCCGGGTTTGGGGCGTGACAGGTAGCAAACCGGTCTTGACCAGTCGGTCCATCAGTACAATTAGAACAACAACCTTGCTATAGTGAATGAGGCAAGACAGCCGACCGGTCTTGACAGATCGGGCAGCTCATCAAACCTGTCCAGCAGCAACTCTGCATGAATACTGGCAAGACGACCGACTGGTCTTGACCGGTCGGTAAGGCACATCAAAATTGGTCAGCAACCTTGCTGTGGTAATATCAACTGGACAGCCAGCCGGTCTTGACCGGTCGGCCAGTAGTTCAAATGTGTCCAGCAACTTGCTGCGTTGTACCAAATAGGCAGCCGACCAGTCTTGACCGGTCGGACAGACCCAAATGATGTCCAAAGTTTTTGAATTACGACCAGTCTGTCCGACCGGTTGAGGCCTCTCTCTGATAGGTCGGACGTGACCGTTTTTTATCTGTTGGGGCCATCATTTGGGGTTTTATATAGCCATATCTTGTGGTCTTTCTTGGCATACATTCAACACCCATCAAGAGCTAAGAGAGAGAGAGTCTTTACTCACATCTTCCTACCCTCCTTGCTCTTAACTCCCTTGAGTTCATCATTCAAACCTAGCCATTAATGGCTTGTCATTGAGTATTCAAAGCTCGGTTTGAAGTATGAACTCAAGATATGCATTCACTGGCTGACCTACCTTCGAAATATCTTTATGAGGCCGTTTATAGCCATTGAATGTTGAAGTTTGGTAGTTCCCTCATAACCATTGCGTTGAATAGGCAAGAGGAACTTGACCATCTCTCTCCCAACTACCCGGCATGATCATACACACATCATTTGCATTGGTAGCTGATCTTAGGAGCACAAAGAGAAGCTGAAGCACGTGGAGCTGAAGCTACTCATCAAAGGCATTGAATCGGGGCTCATCGTCTAGGTATGTCTAGTATTTGAGAGTCAATTTATTGAATCACTATTCCCTGGATTGGGAAACTCCGGCGGGAGTGTACATGGTCGTCCTTGGATTAGGATTGGTGAGAGTTTGAGATCCAAACTCGTCAAGTCCCTGGATTGTGCCATCGGCGGATGGTAAACGCGGTCCTAGATCAAAGAATGTTAAGGTTGATGGTTAACCTGATTTAAAACCACGACTATAGTGAAATCCGGTGGTCTCATAGGTTGAGATCGTGAATCGGGAGTGGAGTATGGAAACTAAACCACTATAAATCGTTGTGCATTGTGAGATTGAATAATTGCTATGTGTTGAATGGTTTAGTCAATCATGAATGCTAACTGTTTGATGAAATGGCAATGATAGTTTTTACTTGCAAATTAATCATATAATTGCCTTGAATGTTATTGTGATAATCTTGGTTGGTAAGATTGACTTGATTTAATTTTAAATTGTAATTGGAAATTCAAAAAGTCCTATTCACCCCCCTCTAGGACATTAGGCATTTCTCTGAGTATCTCTACAAGCGGTAAAATCGTAATTTCAAGGGGAAGATGCGAGGGCGGCTGCGATACAGGCTAGGCGGGGACAGTCCGGTAGGGGGGCCTGGCAGGGGCAGCCTAGTAGGGGAGGTGGAGAGAGAGAGAGAGAGAGAGAGAGAGAGAGAGAGAGAGTTTGATTGATTTGGGGGGTTTTTTAAGCCTAATTTCAAAAATTCAGTGGCCCTATGTCGAAGAAATTTTTTACCCATTTTTTATGTTGACCAGGCCACCAATTTTTAGTGCGTTTTCTACGTCCGCCTGAGCTGCCGAATTTCGCCCTTTTTCACGTAGTGACAGCCTTGGAAGGGGTATACATGATAGTGAATTCCGATAATAGCAACATCTACTTGTCTAGCCTCCTTGACAACATTGGTCGTGTCATAAGATATTTGATTGGGTCATCTCTTAAAATGAGGATTATGTCGTGCAAGAGGCAATAATGTCATAACTTTTGCACAACGAATATTAATGTTAAGCATATCTTTTCGATCAGTGAATAGTGATGCTCTGCCCCTACCATTGTTCTGCTTAAATACAGGGTGCTCTCCTTCCCTTGATCATTCTTTTGAGCCAACAAAGCACCAACTGATCTTTCACAAGCGACTAATATACAGGATGAGTGGTTTTCCCTAAATTGGAGCACTTAAGACCGATGGTTGCTTCCGCAATTGCTTGATGGATTCAAACGCATTTTGACAAGACTGATTCCATTTAAGCTCAATTCTTTTTTTCATAAGGCGGGTAATTGGCTAGCATTGTCTAACTAGATTTGATATAAAGCGCTTGATGTAAGCTAGTTTTCCCTATAAGCTCTTCAACTCTCATAAGATCCGAGGAGGTGTCATTTCTTGAATTTCCTTGATCTTCCCAAGGTTTATTTCTATGCCTCTGTGTCTGATAACAGACCCAAGGAATTTTCCTAAAGATACCCCAAATGTGCATTTTAGAGGGTTTATCTTTAATGGTTTCTTTTAAAGTCTCCTGAACATTGACTGTAAATGGCCTAGATGCTCTTCATGGTTGCTTGATCGCACAACCAAATCGTCGACATAACATTCCACATGTTTATGTATCATGTCATTGAATATATGTTGCATGGCTCGTTGATAGGTGGCTGTCGGCATTCTTTAATCCGAATGGCATAACTTTATAGTAATAAATTCCTATCAATGTCCGAAAGGCAGTTGCTTCCTCATCCTCCGGTGTCATGTGTATCTGGTTATAGCCTGAATAACCATCCATGAAAGACATCATGGTAAATTTTGTGGTGCTATCGATTAATAGCTCTGTGATTAGTAGTGGAAAATCATCCTTAAGAGGCCACGTTCAAATCCCTGAAGTCCACACAGACTCTTATCTGACCATTTTTCTTCCTGACCGGCACTATGTTTGATATCCATCGGGGATACTTTACTTCTCTGATGAATCCAACCTTAATCAGCTTATTCACTTCGTCTTTAAGTTTTGGAACTATGTCCGGATGGAGGCGTCGCTAGGCTTGTTTGATCGACTTCTTTTCTTTAGAGACGTTGAGCCTATCCATCGCTACTGTGGGCTCTAACCCCGGCATTTCTGCGTATGTCCAGGCAAAGACATCTTTATTCTCCCTCAATATCTAATGGTATTGTTCAGCTTCTTCTTTGGTCAGGCTTGTGCTGATATATGTGACCCGAGGCTCCTCTACCATTCCTAGATTTACTTCGTGCAATAGGCATCCACCGAAACTTCATTGTAGGTAATCCCACTATCGCTTTCAGATTTTATGGATTCTTCAGGTTTGTCAACAATCATTGAAATCTCATCATCATTAAGGTCAAAGCATTTAAAAGAGAGTGGATTCACCATACTTAATGATGACATTGGGATCATCGAGATCGATCTCCTCTATAACTTTATTCATTATGTCCATAGAAGGTAGGACTTAGATAGCCCCATTCTCTTCATTAGAGGGGATTGATTCGATGCCCCCAATTTCGGGCTCAACGTCTTCACAAGATGGCGAGTAACTTTGATTTGATTATTCATCTTCATACTCTTTTCATAATTCCTCAAGTATTTTTATGAATTCGTTATCGTTGGAGGAAGACGTTTTAAGATGATTGCTAATAACCACGGTTGGTTCTTCCCTTGAACAAGGTGAATGATAGCTTCCCCAATTAAGATTGTACACATTGTAGGATGAAGAATTGTATGATGGTTAATTGACATATCCATACAAGTGATCACGCATTGTCTTAACCAACTGAACATCCTGCACCCGTCCCTTTTGTTGTTGCACAACTCCTATCATACCCAGTGGAACACTAAAGTTATTTTCAATCCAATAATCACCTAGTGTTTTACCCAGCTGATCATTATTTGATTTTTCTTCGTTCCTTACGCCGTGTCTCAATATGTGTATTGTTTTCATTAATGTAATCATGCAGCATCTTACGTGGGGGATAGTGGAGGTTATTTGAATCTTAGAAAAATATTCATGCTTGGAGGGATTTCAATCATAATAATTTTAGATCCTATAGTCCGGCATCTCATCTTCCATAAGGTATGCATATGCATCACCCATCCAATCAGCCATGATGAAATTATAAGGAATTGAAAACAACCCTAATCTAGGAAAAAAAACAAAAAGAAGGGAGATGGGGAGATGTTACCCAATAGAATGAGATCTATGTAGGCAACATTTAGTCCTATAAAAACAAAAATAGAAAATTGTTAGTAATCTAGAACAATCAGCAAATCTACTTCTAGAAAAACTAAAAATCCTACCTAACTAAGACTACTCTGCAACTACTAGAACAATTAGAACCGTTTAACCTTTTCCTCGGCAATGACACCAAAAACTTGTTCTCTCGCCTTAAGTGCAAGGCTGTGATGTAGTAATAATTCTCGGTGAGACCAAGGTCGATCCATAGGGAAAGAGGTAAATAATTCAAACTATTTTAATAATTAGAATATAAGAAGTTTAGGAAATCAGTTTTAAGAACTAAGTAAAAGTATTAAACGGGAAAATCTGAGAATTGAGAAAGACTAGAGCATCAAGGATCCACTTTTAGTAGTCTAATACCAATTCATTCATTCAAGCACAAACACAATTATAATCAAAGTCCTATCTCTCATCTAATTGGAAGATATAACATTCAACACAAACAGTCGCACTTAAATATGGAAATTGAATTTTTAGTTTTAATGAAGCACATAGAACTTGAACTTGTAGCCTTCGAAGTAAAAGCCATACTAAGAGATAATGGCATGCTCCAAGGTTACTACAAGTCAAATTGAAACAACCCATCATGGAAATCTCAGAGAATTGTAAGGAACTCATGTATGGAGTACACAAACTCTCATAATTCATATAAAATTCAAGCTTTATTAGAACTTCAAAATCCAAAATTAAGAAAAGGGTACTTGCATAAATGATTAAGCATTAAAACTAACTACAAATTTCACCTCTTAGCTCTAGCTAAGAGATTAACTAAAAGAAAGCATCATAAACTAAAACTAGAACTAGAAGAAGAAGAAGTTGTAGGAGGTTAGGAAGCCTCTTAGGTTATGATCCCTTTGCTCCCCACATTGTTAGATGATTTAGGAAGGGAGTGAAGGTGTCCTTTTATAGCTTAGAACCGCCACCATCTTGGAAGAATCGAGAAATCAAAGAGTCCTTCTGCACTTTGGAAACCCAAAAATCTGAAAATAGAAGTTTGGAAATATCTGTAGTTTGTTGTCTTTGAGTGGCCAATCAGTCATGACCGGTCAAACCACATTGTGAATTTTATTTTTCTTCCCTTTTCTTCTCTTCTTTTCTCACTTCTTCACTCATTTTTGTCTTTTCTTCCTTGGTTCTTAAACGATGTTTAAGAGGTGTCTTTAAGCACCAAATCAATGTAAGCTCTCTCTCGTTCGTATAATCACAAAAGCATGTGTTAGATATGTCTTTAGGCTTAGAAACCATGCATATTGTATGATGAAAAGGGGTTAGAATATGTATAATTGAGAGCTCAACGGCCATTGCCTGGACTACATAAACACTTCACAATTTCTGAAAGATTCTGATGCGGTTACACAATTTTGCTATAAAAGGACACACCAGTCTCGTCTAAACACATCTTAGAAGAGTTCTACAATTGCTGGAGGTGGAAGGATCAACGTGGAGAGTCTACAACTCCTTCGAGTAGGGTTTTTCTAGTTTTTCTTATGTTTTTAGTAGTTTTTCTTATGTCTTCGAGTTTAATCATGACAATGGTGGGCTAGAACCTCTTAGCTAGGGCTAAGAGGTGAAGCTTGTAGTTAGTTTAAATGTTTGTTTCATTTATTCAAGTACTCTTTCTTTGATTTTGAATTTTCAAGTTCTAGTTTGAATAAAATTGGTATTTTTAAATGATTTTTTAGAGTTTGTGTACTTCAGACACAAGTTACTTATAAATTTTTTAGAATGATCACATTGGTTTAATGAGATTTAAATTGTAGTAATCCTGGACCATGCCATGATCTCTTGGTATGGCTGTTACTTCGAAGGCTATGAGTTCATCTTCTCCATGCTTCAGTAGAACTAAAAGTTCAGATTTCTAGATTTGAGTTGGTTTGTGTGTTGAATGCAATATCTTTCGACTGGATGAGAGATAGGACTTTTGTGTGTGTGCTTGGTGAATGGATTGGCATTGATCTACTACAAGTGGATCCTTACTACTCTAGTTATTCTTTTAATTCTATGAACTTCTTATTTACTTCTGTGTTTATACTTAGTTCTTAATCTCTGAAATGCTGAATCTCTACTACTTCATGTTATTAGAGACATTAGAATTGGTTTATCCCTAATCCTTGTGGATTGATCTCGATCTCACGATCGAGTTATTACTACTTCACAACCTTGCAATTGGGGCAAACGAACAAGTTTTTGGCGCCATTGTCGGGGATTAGTTGGCTAAAACGGTTCTAATTGTTTTAGTAGCTATAGAGTAGTTTTTAGTTAGGTAGAATATTTAGTTTTTTTTTAATTAGGTTTTCTAATTTTTTTCTAGAAATAACATTGTTTCTCTTGTTTGTTTTGTAGAAACTCTATTAACCTAGCTCAAGCTTTGTGGTAACATCTTTCTAACTTAGACCTCTTTCTAGTTCAGTTTTCAGATTCTATAGTTCAGATTTTTTTTAGATTTAGATTTTAGTTTAGATTGTGATTTTTGTGGTTTATGTCCCATTGGGATCGTGACCACACAAATCGTCTCCAAATCGAGGGAGGAATTGTTGAACCATTATCCATCAAAAGACAAGTAAGGAAATACCTAGAAGTTTGTGAAAGTTTGGGAGGTATGACTTAAAATCAAACACCTATAAGGAATCATCCCCCTCCTACTCCAACCACAAACACAAATTAAGAGGGAGTGGGAGAAAATGAGGTACACGATGCTCCTCCAATGAGAGCTCTACGTGATTATTTATAACCGGCTAGTGCACTACTCCTTCATGTATGGTTTTTTCAACTAATGCCAAGACGATTGATTTTAAGTCGGGAGTAATTCTACTCTTACCAAAGTTTCATGAGCTAGATTCCGAGAGCAAATACTTACATCTTAAAGAATTTGATGAGGTAGTAACAACTTTGCAATACAACAATGTGACCGACGATGTCATTAAATTGAGGCTATTCCTTTTCTCTTTATGTTAAAGCATAGAAAAATGCTAAAGAAAAGAAGATTGAGGCACTTATTGAAGTTTGAAATAAAGTAGAAAAGAAAGAAATAAAGTTCAGAAAAAAAGGAGTAGATATGATGAGGTTTGCAGAAAAAATGATGAGGTTCAGAAGAAATGAGCAGATATGACATGGTTGGCAGAAGAAAGTGATGAGGTTTTTACAGAGACATGAGCTTTACACGACTCGTAGAAAGATCATGAGCTTTACGTGACCTGCGGCAAGCTGATGCCAGATTTGAAGTGTTTTACACAAAAATGACCCATTTTACCTATAAATACCCCCCAAGGGTCCTATGGACCCTCGCCGTTCCGCGCTCCCACGCGACGTTCTCCCTTTCCCTTTCGGAAAAAAGAAAGAAGAGGCGTATGCGTGCGAATCACCGTTTGTGCCACTGGCTTGCCTCGTTCTCGAGGGCTTTGTTTGGTTGTCGTGTTAAGCTGGATGCGTTTAAATGAGTTTATATAAGACCAGAGTCGCCACTAGCCAGTTACTTCGAATCTACAGTCGGCTAGACCCCGTAGAAACGTTAGAGAAGGGGATCCGAAGATTCCTTCCTCTAAAATGACTCCTTTCGATCTGCAGCCAGAAATTCGAGGTAAGGGATCACGGTTACAGGGTGGGAAGAGTTTAAGCACCCCACACACTGCCCATACCGAAGTACGGTCTCTACTTCACAGAATCGAACTAATACTTGAAAGTCTGTTTTAATCCTCGTATATTCTTATAGATGACATGATGCATGAACGCAGGTCTGAACAGTAAGAGTTTCTGATGGGCAGGTTTCCATTAACAGGCAAGCCCAGAGCATACGCTCGAACTGAGAGGTGCTTTATGCGAGATGCATGCTGTGTGTTTGAATAATCAAGGTGCTTATAGTGAGTAAAGTATGAATGCAGGTCTGAACAGTAAGAGTTTTTTATGGGCAGGTTTCCATTAACAGGTAAGCCCAGAGCATACGCTCGAACTGACAGGTGCTTTATGCGGGATGCATGTAGTGTGTTTGAATAATCAAAGTGCTTGTAGTGAAGCAGGGGGGTTGGAAGAAAAGTAACTGTTGCACTTATGCTAGATGCAAATGAGATGATGCTGGAAAAAGCATAGCTAGATGGACGGACGGTGTCGCAAGGGATGGCTTCGAGTGGCTGGATCAAGACTTGGATGGCTTGGGAGACTTGGATCAGTGGTCAGGCTGGGCTGGACCAGGGCTAGGATCTCCTCACTCGGGCTCTCCTTGGTGGAGGAATGGGCTAAGGGGTAGAGGGACAGATCGCACTCGGGCTGGATGGCTTCGGAGGGATGTTGAAATGAGAAGGGGCGGGGGGTATTTATAGCGTTGGAGAGTGGCAGAACCTGAGGGCCGCCCGTACGGACGCTCCTCGGGTTCCAGCGCGTGGTACGGACATGCCTCGGGGCTGCTGTTTGGACTCAGTGGGTTGATTCGGTGGGTTGACTCAGCGGGTCGACTCGATGATTTGACTCGGTGGGTTGACTCGGCAGGTTTACTCGGTGATTTGACTCGACGGGTTGACTCAGCGGGTTGACTCGGTGATTTGACTCAGCGAGTTGACTCAGCGGGTTGACTCAGTGGGTTGACTCAGTGAGTTTGACTTTTTTAGGATTTTTTTACTGGCTTTTCTTATGGGGGGTTTTTCAGGCTGATGTTTAGGGGCGAGTTGACTGGGCTTGGGCTTGCGTTGGGCTATGGATTGGGGCTGTAGATACACCACCTTCGGCTACACTGTTGGTAGAGATAGCTGGATGAATGGAGGACCATACCCCCAAATCCCAAGTCCAAACTCAGCCAAACTCACCCTTGTAAGCCCCAATCCACAGCCCAACTCAAGCCTAAACCCAGTCAACCCAGTCCTAAACATCAGCCTGAAAAACCCCCCATAAGAAAAGCCAGTCAAAAAAATCCTAAAAAGTCAAACTCACTGAGTCAACCCACTGAGTCAACCCGCTGAGTCAACTCGTCGAGTCAAAACACTGAGTCAACCTGTCGAGTTAACCCGCTGAGTCAAATCACCGAGTCGACCCACTGAGTCAACTCACTGAGTCAACCCACCGAGCCAAACAGCAGCCCCGAGGGAGCGACCGTACCTCGCTGAAAATCGAGGAGTGGCCGTACGGGCGGTCCACAGCGTGCCGCCCAAAATTATTTACGAGCTCTGCCACTGCCCGCTGCTATAAATACCCCCCTCCCCTTCCCATTTCAACACAGCAACTAGCCAGAGAGAGCCCGTTCGTTCGAGTTTCCTTCTCCACCCCTTAGCCCATTTTCCCACCAAGGAGAGCCCGAGTGAGGAGAGCCTAGCCCTGGTCCAGCCCAGCCAGACCACTGGTCTAAGTCTCCCAAGCCATCCAAGTCCTGATCCAGCCACTTGAAGACAACCCTTGCGACACCTCCGTCCATCCAGCTACTCTTTTTCCAGGCATCATCTCATTTGCATCTAGCATAAGTGCAACATTTACTTTTCTTCCAACCCCCCTGCTTCACTGCAAGCACTTTGATTATTCAAACACACTGCATACGTCTTATATTAAGCACCTGTCAGTTCGAGCGTATGCTCTGGGCTTGCCCGTTGTTGGAACCTGCCCATCAGAAACTCTTACTGTTTAGACCTGCAATCATGCTTCACTATAAAGCACCTTGATTATCCAAGCACACTGCATACGTCTTATATTAAGCACCTCTCAGTTCGAGCGTATGCTCTGGGCTTGCCCGTTGTTGGAACCTGCCCATCAGAAACTCTTACTGTTCAGACCCGCATTCATGCATCATGTCATCTATGAGAATGTACGAGGATTAAAACAGACTTTTAAGTATTAGTTCGATTCTATGAAGTAGAGACCGTAATTCGGTACGGGCAGTGTGTGGGGTGCTTAACCTCTTCCCACCCTGTAACCGTGATCCCTTACCTTGAATCTCTGCCCGCAGATCAAAAGGAGTCATTTTAGAGGAAGGAATCTTCGGATCCCCTTCTCTAACGTTTCTACGGGGTCTAGCCGACTGTAGATTCGAAGTAACTGGCTAGTGGCGACTCTGGTCTTGTATAAACTCATTTAAACACATCCAGCTTAAACACGACTATCAAACAAAGCCCTCGAGAACGAGGCAAGCCAGTGGCACAAACGGCGATTCACACTCACGCATCCTCCTCTCCCTCTTTTTCCGAAAGGGGAAGGGACGAGAACGTCGTGTGGGAGCGCGGAAACGGCGAGGGTCCACAGAATGGCGACTCTGCTGGGGATGAGCTAGTCCCACTAGTCGTGATCCGACTTGAAAAACAGAATCCTTCCCGTACTTGAAAGTCACTAATGCTCATACAATCTCATCTGCATTGCAT
This sequence comes from Liriodendron chinense, assembly GCA_003013855.2. Taxonomy (NCBI): domain Eukaryota; kingdom Viridiplantae; phylum Streptophyta; class Magnoliopsida; order Magnoliales; family Magnoliaceae; genus Liriodendron; species Liriodendron chinense. Next base: position 2,878,000 of record ML058463.1, on the reverse strand, counting down.
CTACCCAAACCAGAAAAAAATAGAAAATCCCAAAACCCAAAAAGAATAGAGTATAGGCCTCACCATTGCGCCTCCTCAGGCTCAACGTGTTCAGAAACAACTTCCCTTCCGCAGCATAATCCGCACTCAGGCTCAGCAAGCCATGTCCGACCATGAAGAAGAAACTCATCTCTTCCCTGCCCTTGAGATGACCGAGGCGCAACCTCCAGCGCAACAGTCCATTGATAATACGCCAATCATACAAGAATTAGCACAAGGAATGAGAGCAATGCAAGAAATGCTCTTGCAATTCATGCAAGCACAAGCCACCGCAGCAGCCAACAATCAGGTTGGCCTAGTTCAGCAATCTCAGCAACCATGCCGGGTCCTTCCGGCCTCCAGTTCAAATCAAGCACAACCATCGGAGTCTGCCCAAGACTACCGACAGCAGCCATCTCAGCCCTTCGCTATGGGGCATCCTCCTCAGTACCTTCCTGCAACGACAGGGCCATCTCAGAGCGCTCCCGTTGCAGGGGCTTCCAATCAGCTTCCAGTCAATCCTGCAAACAACAGTCTCAGTAGATCTCAGCATGTCCCCGCCGATGGGACACCTTTTCAATTCCAGCACATCCCCGCCAATGGGATTTCAATTCAATTTCCAGCAACAGGGACAGCACTGGCGAATGCCCACAATGGGGGTCAGTGTCAAGCCCACATCAATCAGCGGACAGTGGCGAATACCCAACAAGGGGGTCACTTCCCAGCATCTCAGCCTCCTACAAACAAGAGAACTTTTCAATTCCAACACATCCCCGCCGATGGGATTCCAGTTAACTTTCAGCAATCTTCAATTCAGCAAACTCCAGTTAATTTTCAGCAATCTTCAATTCAGCAATCTCCAGTCAATTTCCAGCAAGTTCCAGTTCAACCTTCAGTACAGTCTCCAGTTCAGTTACAATCCTCTCAAGCAGAAGTTCATCAGAATCCAGTTCAGTCATCAAATCAATTTCAGCAACCCGCGGTTGCTTTTCAGCAAGCACACAGGGTCGAAGACGTCGACCACTATGCTGAAGAAGCACGTGCCTTACTCCAAGAGGCACCAGTCGCTCGAACGGATCACTCAGGACTGGACGAGTTGCGGGAGCAGTTCCAGATCCTGCAAAATTAGCTTCAGCGACAACAAGGAATCGATCTACCTTTGACCAAGTTCAGAGATTTGTATCATTTCCCAAATGCTCAAGTACCTCAAAACTTTGAGGTACCAAAATTCAAAAGATACGATAGCAGCGGTTGTCCCACAGCACATCTCAAGGCCTTCTGTGGAGAGCTGAGTGCAATCTCAGGAAATGAAGGGGCCCTCATTCGTTTGTTCCAAAAATCCCTGAAGGGCGACGCCCTAGATTGGTACACCTCATTGGACTGTCATCGCATCAGGACTTGGGAACAACTCTCCCAAGCTTTCGTCGACAGATTCGCATACAATCTCAACATGGCACCCAGAAGAGCTGACCTCGCGGCTCTCAAGGCAAAGGAGTGATGAAACACTATCTGCCTATGTGGGACGTTGGCGAGCTATGGCAGCCCGAATGCGAATACCGATCGACGACGAAGAACAAACTCCATGATTGTTCATTCAACATATCCTGGCATATCTGGATATCTCATCTCGCGTTCATATGCGAATTTCTCACAGCTGATCCGTGCTGGAGAGCAAGTCGAAGCAGGAATCTGTGCCGGAACGATCTCCCCATGGTCTCATCAAGCCACTCCGGTCAAGAGAAACAGAGTGGAGGGAAGACCCATCGGATATGGGAACGGAAACCGCAGCGGTTCTCCTCCCCGCCCGACAAAGGTAAACAACATCAACACCACTGTTCAGGGTAATCAATGTGCTCCCCCACAGGGACATCAACAGCGTCAGCAGAATCAGGTTCAGCACCAACCTCAGAGGTATCAACCACGACCAAATCCGCAACCACAGCTACAACCACCTCGACAGCAGCAGCAGTTCAGAGGAAATGGTCAGTACCCATACCAGAACAGGCAGAATTACAGGGAGCTCAGGAAGTTCACCCCACTTACTCAGCCACTTAGTCAAGTCATGACTATGCTGGTACAAAAGCAGTTACTCACTCTAATGGCACCCAGGCCTCCTCCTCATCCTTTGCCTCCGAACTACCGAGAAAATGAGTATTGCGCCTACCATCAAGGACGTGGCCATACTACTGATCGATGCTTTACTTTGAAGAATGCCATACAAGATCTGATTGATGACCGCAAGATTGTCATCTCGGTCCCTAGAACTCCTGCAGCAGCTTCCACCAACATCCTTCAGAATCCTCTGCCTCAGCATCAGACGGACCCCAGTTCGTCTCGAGGCCCCACCGTCAACAGCATAGAAGAAGAAGAACGCCTCGATCGCTTCTTCTCCCCCATCCAATCCATTCATGCCTACACTTATGGGCCGACAAATCCTCCTCCGATCATGCAAGGGGCAAGTCCCTTTCCTCCTTCAGTCTCCGAGCCAGTAGTACTCGAAGGAACACTTCCATATGATGTATCGGTTGTGCAAGGAGCACCTTACAGCCACTCACATTGGGAGCCGGTCATTCTGGAAGGAGCACAATCATACATCGAGCCCACATACGAGCCTGTCATCTTGCAAGGGGCCACTCCAGTTCAAGAACAATCCAATCCGCCATGGAGAAACCATACTCATCAGCAGCAAGAGCCTATTGTATTGGAAGGAGCTCCTCTAGTCGAGCCAGTCATATTGCAAGGGGCAAATCCCGGAGGCGTGTCAATCACACTACGTCAGCTGGGACGAACAGAGAAACCTCCTGCCATGTCAAGAGGACCAGTATTCATTCCTTGGGAGCCTCCTGCTCCAGGAACGATCAAGCCAGGACCACGACCTTATGTGGTCTATGAAGACAGGCCTCGATATTTTCCCTTCAGCACAGGCAACAATGTAGTTCTCAAGGCAAAAGCTCCACACGAGGAAGATCTGGTACCCACACCAGCACCATCGCAAGAACCTGTGGTCCTAGAGGGCAAAAGTGAGGAAAATTATAAAAAGGTCCTGTGGCACTATCCATAATATGCGGAAGTAGGGAATATGAATCCCAATGGGCGTTGCATCTGATGAGATAATCAGAACAGAGGAGATCCCAAAGGCGCTCTCTCAGGCCTCGGCAACAAAAATGAAGCCGCATACGATGTGGCGACTCAGCTCAAGTCAATCCCTGCTCAAATCTCAGTATGGGAGCTACTCTGCACATCTCGCATACACCGAGAAATGTTTGCCAAAACCTTGAACGATGCCCACGTCTCCTCCGATACGGCACCAGAGATGATTGCATTGATGATTGGACAGCTCCTGGCTCCGCACGCCATCACCTTCACAGATAATGAGTTGCCACCAGAAGGACGAGATCATGGGCGATCCCTCAACATAGCCTTACGATACAAAGACCTCTGTGTCCCGCTGGTCCTTATCGATAATGGCTCAAGCTTAAACGTCTGCCCACTCGAGACCGCGGAACGTCTGGGAATCAGTCCTTCTTCATTCCGACCCAGCACCATATGCGTCAGAGCATTCGACAACACCCGCCGATCAGTGGAAGGGGAGGTCGACATAGAGGTACAGATAGGTCCAGAAATCTCTACCATCACATTCCAAATCCTGGATATATCAGCCTCTTTCAACATGCTGCTCGGACGGCCTTGGCTGCACAAGGTTGGAGCTGTGCCATCGACCCTGCATCAATAAGTGAAATACATTTGTGGAAATCAAGTGATCTCTATCCATGCAGAGAAGGAGCTCATCATTCCTTCCAATGCTGCTGCCACTGAACCAGACATCCCTGTCATTGATATCCAGCACTCTGAAGAAGACATCCCGTTTCATAGTTTCGAATTCGAGACTGTGAACTCTATCGCCAATCCAGAACCGATAAGGGTGGATCGTGTCTTTTCACCGGCAGAACGTCTGAGTCTCAAATACCGAATGAAGAATCATTTCAAGTCTAGAAAGGTACCGCTGGTATATAACCAACGCAAATGGGGACTTGGATACAGGTCAACCTTCATGGACAAAAGGAGGAAGAAATTTCGGTGCTCACCCATCCAATTCGTCAAGCCAGGAGAATTTTGCAAAGATCCAGGAGGGAATCAACCGACTGCACTACACAAAGGCCTCCCGATGAGCCTAGTTTGGGCCACGTGGCCCCCCATTCAATGGGATCAGATTCTCGAACCATCTAAGCCTCCAGAAGAAGAAGGAAATGATGAAGATGAAGAAGGAAGTCAAATACATCAGCTTCAGGACCAGGCTACTCTGATACCTGCTCCCAACCAGGGGCACAACCTGCCCACTTCAGCATCAATCAACCAGGGGCACAACCTGCCCACTTCAATCATCCAGGGGCACCTCTTGCCCATCTCAACATCAATTAGCAAGGGGCACGACTCGCCCATATCAACATCATCAATCATCAGCCAGGGGCAGAAGCAGCCCATCCATTGGACCAAGAAAGGAAGTGGCCAGCCCTAGATTGGTCTGATGTCCAGATTCCAAACTTGTGTCTAGCCGTAAAACCAGACGAGCTGCAATGCGAGGTAAGTGATCCGGGTGGGACTAAGTATGACTCAGATCTCGAACCCGACCAGCGAGAAATCATGGTCATTGGGCCAGGCTGTGATTCTTTGCCCGAATCATCAACCCCCACCTCTTCAGGGGAGGAAGTGTGGGGTCCTGAATGGTCATCCGTTCCCCTAACTTTTGAATAAGCCAAAGAGCCATCTGAGGGCTCTGGCTTCCAAAAAAATGCCTGTTTAAGCAGCGACCGGAACTTTGGAACAAGTTGGGCTCAATCATGGTCTGCAATGCCCACTTGTTTAAAGTCCCATGAATTTCAAAAATCCAAAAAAATCAAAAATTTTCAGAAGCTAAAAACATCTAGCATTTCCATTTCAGAAAAATCTAAAAAACCAAAAAACATTTCTTTTCCTGCATTCAATAGTGTGCCAAGTTCGTCTAAAGAGTCACATGAGTTTGAAGTCGAATCATATGATTTTGACATCGAATTAGACTTCGAGCTCATAGGTCTGGACGAAGCTCGGGACGAGGGCATTGGAAGATCGTTGCCATCTGAGATGAAACAGAAAATGATAGAGTTCCTAGCTCCAAGATTGTCCAACTTCGCATTCTCATATGAAGACATGCCGGGGCTCGATGAAGAGCTCGTTGTACACCATCTGCCAACCAAGGCAGATATGAAGCCAGTGAAGTAGAAACTTTGAAGAATGAAGCCAGAATGGGCCCTGAAAGTCCGAGATGAAGTCATCAAGCAATACAACGCGGGATTCTTGGTAGTCTCCAACTACCCTGAATGGCTCGCCAACATCGTACCAGTACCAAAGAAGGATGGCAAGGTTCGAATGTGCATCAACTTCCGAGATCTCAACAAGGCCAGTCCTAAAGATGACTTCCCTTTGCCACACATCAACACTCTGGTCGACAACACTGCTGGATACAAGATCTTCTCATTTATGGACGGGTTCTCAGGTTACAATCAGATTAAAATGGCCGTCGAAGATCGCGAGAAGACATCATTTATCACTCCCTGGGGAACCTTCTGTTACAGGGGAATGCCGTTCGGTCTGAAGAACGCAGGAGCAACATATCAGCGAGCAATGACAGCATTATTCCATGACATGATGAACAAAGAGTTTGAAGTATATGTGGACGACATGATCGTCAAATCTCGCACAATTGAAGGACACTTTGAAGATCTGAAGAAGTTATTCAACAGATTAGAAAAGTACAAGCTCCGCCTCAACCCTCAGAAATGTGTCTTCGGTGCAATGGGAGGTAAGCTCCTCGGCTTTATGGTGAGCGAGGATAGCATCAGGGTCGACGAGACCAAAACCAGAGCAATCATCGAGATTCCCCCTCCTAGAACAGAAAAAGAAATTCGTGGCTTCCTTGGCAGAATTCAATACATCAGTCGCTTCATCGCACAGCTCACACCTATTTGCGAGCCCATTTTCAAGCTCCTTCGGAAGAACGTTCCAAAAGAATGGAATGATGATTACCAAGTCGCCTTCGACCGCATCAAGAGATATCTCATGAATCCTCCAGTCCTTGTGCCGCCCACTCCCGGACGACCACTATTGTTATACATCTCGGTAGCAGCAGAAGCCATTGGCTGTGTCCTCGGCCAGCACGACGAGACCGGGAAGAAGGAACAAGCAATATATTATTTGAGCCGAAATTTCACCGACTACGAAACCAGGTATTCCCCGATCGAGAAGACTTGCCTCACCGTAGTCTGGGCGACTCAGCGACTCCGTCAATACATGATTGCATTCCCTATTCTCCTCCTCGCTCACATGGATCCGCTCAAGTACCTATTCGAGAAACCGGCACTCACTGGAAGGATAGCTAAATGCCAGCTACTCCTGTCTGAGTTCGACATCACCTATGTCACTCAGAAGGCAATCAAGGGGCAGGCCCTCGCCGATCATCTTGCGGCCCACTCCCTCCTGGATTATCAACCGCTCAAGACATTCTTCCCTGATGAAGATCTCTTGCTTATTGAAGGGGATGAAAAGAAGAAGAAAGATGAATGGACGTTATTCTTCGACGGCACAGCAAATTCTAAAGGGAGTGGTATTGGAGCGATCCTCTACTCTCCAGATGATGTCCCTATTCCCATCTCAAGGCGCATAGCATTCGAGTGCACCAACAACATGGCAGAGTACAAAGCATGCATCGCTGGCTTAAGGGAAGCCATAATCTTGGGCGTCAAGAAGCTACGAGTATTTGGAGACTCACAGCTTATCATCAATCAGACCAATGGCGAATGGAAAACCAAGGATGACAAGTTGATACCATATCATGTGTATCTTGACAATCTGATCGAGGAGTTCAAAGAAGTCACCTTCTCATACATGCCCAGAGCCAAGAACCAGTTTGCAGATGCTCTCGCCACACTTGCACAATGCTCGAGATTCCGAAAGGAACTTCAGAATGGGAGCTCACAGTCGAAGTTCAAGATGAACCTGCTTTTTGCCTGCAAATAGAAGAAGCCGAAGCTGTCCCTGACAAACCCTGGTATGCCGACATCAAGCAATATCTCGAAACCCAGGAGTATCCAGAGTCAACAACAGCAACAGATCGCCGAACCATTCAGCGTTTGGCCGGCCAGTTCACCATCAGTGGCGAAATTCTTTACAAGCGATCCTATAATCACATCCTCCTTCGATGCGTCGATGAAACAGAAGCTGCAAAGATCATGGAAGAAATACATGAAGGAATCTGTGGCCCACACATGAACGGGCACATGATGGCGAAGAAGATTCTACGACTCGGCTACTATTGGCTCACCATGGAGACAGATTGTTGCCAGCACGTCAGAAAATGCTTCAAGTGTCAGGAGCATGCGAATCAAATCCATGCCCCCTCATCAGAATTATACAACCTGACCACCCCCTGGCCCTTCTCCATGTGGGGACTCAACATTATCGGCAAGATCAGTCCCAAAGCATCAAATGGTCATGAGTACATACTTGTGGCAGTCGACTACTTCACCAAGTAGGTAGAGGCAGCCTCCTACACCACGATTGCAGCATCTCAGGTGATCAAATTCATGAAGAACAATATCATATGCTGGTATGGAATCCCTAATGCTATCATCACAGATAATGGGACCCCGTTCGTCAACAAGAAGATGGATGACTTCATCAGCAAATTCAAGATCCAACGTCATCGATCAAGCCCCTACCGTCCCCAGATGAATGGTGGGGTAGAAGCCGCAAACAAGACGATCGTCAGGATACTCGAGAAGATGGTCGTGACCTATCGAGATTGGTCAGATATGCTTCCATATGCACTTTGGGCCTATCGAAAGTCTGTACGGTCTGCTACAGGCGTTACTCCTTTCGAGCTTACTTACGGAATGGAAGCAGTCCTACCAGTTGAGGTGGAAATACCATCACTACGGGTGTTACTAGAAAGCGGAGTTGAAGAAGGAGAATGGCAACGGGCCAGATTCGACCAGTTGCAGCTAGCAGATGAAAAGCGCATGCATGCACTAAGTCATTCACAGTGCTATCAGAAAAGAATCGCTCGGGCTTACAACAAGAGAGTCCGAAAAAGAAGTTTCAAGGTAGGCGACATGGTCATAAAGAAGATTCTACCGACGCACCTTCCGGATCCCAGAGGAAAGTTCAAACCCTCGTGGGACGGGCCACTGATCATCAGAGAAGTACTTCCCGGAGGCGCCCTCAGACTCACCAGCATGAGAGGAGTGGATCTTCCAGAGCCAACCAATGCCGACAACGTGAAGATCTTTCACGGGTAAGCCATTCTGACCTTATCAAGAGATACTTTAATAGAGCTGAAGTCAAGAGGTCGAAGCTAAGACCTCTGAGAAATCATTTCCGTCCACCAACAAGTGTTTCAAATAAGGGGATTCAAAAAGAGAAAGAAAAAAAAAAAAAAGGGATTCAAAAGGAAAAGACAAAAAAAGAGAGAAAAAGAATACAAAAGAAAAAGAGAAAAAAAAAGAAGAAAAGAGAAAGAAAAAGGGAAGCCAAAGCAAGGCACCCAAGAAAAAAAAAAAAAAATTAGTCCAGGAAGAAACACAGTCATCCATCCATTCATCTCAGAAGGGTCTTTAGCTAAGACCGACAGCTCTATCATCGTAACCTAGGATAAGGGCTAAAAAACTACCATCGGCCGGCAATAACGGATTCCCGACCTCTAGCCGCCACAGATATCCAAAGATCCAAAAAAAAATGTGTGCCTAAACAAAGAGGGCGGAGTGAAAACCCGAAAGGGCGCTCCGAGTAAAAACAGTGGGCATACAGCGGACTTGGTGAAAACCCGAAAGGGCACTGAGGGTAAAAACAGCATAGCTGCCAAGGGGCAGGCAAGATCAAATACCCGGGACGTGGTGAAAACCCGAAAGGGCGCCACGGGCAAAAATGACGAGAAAAGGCCGGCTGCAGCGAAAACTCGAAAGAGCGCTACAGGCAAAAATGGCTCAAATGAAAAAAAAAAGAGAAAAATGAAAAGTGCAGGTACCAAGAAATCAGACAGTTTAGAACGGTTCAAGCAATCACAGTTCAAGAACAAGAAGAAGTGCAGTCAGGAGCGAAGAGCTCCACAAATTCTGACAATCTCAGGAGGCAACAGGTTCCGTTACCTACACCTCTAGGGAACCAAAGGACCACGCAAGTTAATCTCGAGACATCGGTCAAAGCATTGGCCGAGCCCCAGTTCTGATTCCTATATCCCGACACAAAAATCCAGACACTCACTCACAAGACAACTCATGGCACAATAGATTTTCAAACAGTTTTCTTTTTTCAATTAAATGCATCATATTTCTTTTACACATATCATGTCATCTTTTTAAAAAAAAAATACAAAAAAAATGCATCATCATCAATCATATATGCAAAAAGAATGTGTAGGTGGCCAACACCATCAACCTCTACCCTCCTCCTCTGCCACATCAGGTAAGTCCTCTGAGTCATAATGAAGTAGTCTCGCTCTCAACCTGCTCACCTCCATACGCAGGTAATGCGCCTCATCGCGCTCAAGGGTACGGATCGTTGTCTCCTCGTCAGACAACCTCTGATCGGCAGCCAATCTCCTCGACATCATCTCACAATGATACAGGAGTGCAGAGATCTCAGACAGCAGATGGCCATGAGTGGCCAAAAGGAAGCCAGGATCAATGAATGGGCGCTCCTCAAAAGGTTCATATGAACCAGATGAAGAGCCAGCATCTCCAAGGATATCCTGCTCATCCTCATCAACAGTCTGGTGCCAACAAGGGATACGTCGATACAAAGACTGCTCAGCAACCCAGTACTGATATGGGGCGGTCGCCATCAGAAAAGTCCGCAGCTCAAAACCCAGCAAATCAGCAGTCAAGTAACTCGCCCAAGATCCATCAACCTGGGTCCTAAAGTCGGAGGATCTAGATGGAAGTGCTCGACGCCCGATATCCGTGAAAGCAAAAAGAGGAACATCCTGCTCATATCCAAACTGCCGCAGGAACCGAATGGGATGGTAAGAAAAGTAAGATCAAAAGCCTACCAACATCAGAGGAAGGCGGTGTGCATCGCAAAGCACTGGAGGAAGTGAAAGCCAAGATGACTCCCAACGAACGTTCCAGCCACGAAGTTCAGTAAACATCCTGCGATACAAGGGCTCGCTCAGCCTAGCTGTATGAGGAAGGAACTCCATGATATAACGCATGATGTCAGAGCTAGGAATGCTAGGAAGGGGTACAGGAACGGTCAAAGAAAGACGCTCCCATAGCCAGACCTGATCACAAAAAGGAAAAGAAGTTCAGCTAGAGCCAAGCAATTCCTAACAAGGCAAGAAGAAAAAAGGAGGAAAAGATACCTGAAGAAAGGCACAGCAGCCGCGAAGGACACGAGTGCGGCCCAGGGCGCAGTCGGTCAGCCCGTTAAACAGCTCGGCCAAGATAAGAGAAATGATCCCCTGCCGTCGGATAGCTCGGCTCATCACCTCAAAAAGCAGAGGAGTCTGGGACCTGCGCCATCCCGAAAATAGCATCTCAGCTATCAAACAGAACATCAGTGCATTCCGAGCAAGGATAGAATCGGCCACACTCCGAGGACCCGAAAAAAGATCATATAGCAAGTCCAAGGAAAACACTATAACATCCTGGCCGGCAGCTGCAGGCTGAATAAGATAGGGGATCCCGAACCAGTTCTGCGGTGTAGCAGTCTTCGGCGACGTCTTCGGCGAGAAATACTGAGTATAATCCCAAGGAAGGCCTGTCAAGCGTGCAAGCTCCTCCAAAGAGGGTCCCATCTCCATATCGTTGAACGCGAATAAGTTCAACAAAGGGATCCAGTCAATCAAGGCAGCTCCGAGCATCCTCCAATCAATATCAACTCTAGCCATATGGATCAGACTGCCGAAGCCATAGGACTCCAAATCTAGAATCTCATAAGCTGACAAGCTGTCAAGCCAAGCAAGCAGTCGTGGCGAGTAAGAAGGACGAGGAAGCAGCTGACAAGTCCTCACTGGTACCCCCTCCAGAACAAAAGGCTCAGAAATCAATGATAGCTCCTCGAGGATCGGAAGGTCAACGGGCGAAGGAGAAGGAAAAGCTGGAACCCCTGCAGACTCGACAGCCCCTGACCTGCCCTCAGCAACGGCTATGTCTGATATAGTCGCATCACTATCTGAAACTGTCATAACCTCAGCCGCATGAGAAGACTCGCCCACCTCATGAACGGAGTGCGCAAAAGACCGACGATCAGGAGAAGGACGATACTCCCCATCAAAAGGGCTACCAGCGAAGATCACACCACACATCGTGGCATCCTGACTAATCTGACCGTCAAAAAATGCATCTGAACCATGAAAAAGGGTCCCGGCAACCCCGATCGAAGAATCAACGGTCATATCTGGACCTACGGCCCTCTCCAACAGGAAATCATGAATCCAATCATCATCCTAGCCGATCAAAGGGATCATTGAGGCATCCACACCATCCATCATCAAGGGGACATCATCAATGATCACATCAAGTCCACCCAAACAAGTATGCCGCACATCTCGGCCCTCATTAAGAGCATCCAAACCGTCAAAGGTATCATCTGAACCATCCATCCCATCCAAGCATGAGATCAGCCCATCTATGGCCATCATGGTCCCATCAACTCCATCAATCACATCATCCATGTGGCCCACATTCAAGGGATGCGTAGCCTCACCTATGTCCCATCCTCCCATCTCATCCATGCCGTCCATTTCTCCCACAATCAAAGCCCCATTGAAATCTGGAATTTCAGCATGGCTACCATTAATGGGGCCATTCAAAGCTCCACCAACTACCATCTCTAGCCCCTCATCAATGCCCCCAGTCAATGCCCCATCTCCACCATCCATTAAAGAGATTCCACCATCATTAAAGCCTGCACCACCTCCTAAAATGTGGGACCCACCGTGGACAACCCCCACAGCCCCTAAATCTCCACCATCCATTGCTTGAGAAAAGACAAACCAAGAGAAGGACAAAAGGAGGAGGGAAGATGAGACAAGGAGAATATTCATGGCTGCAATCGAACCCGGACGTGCAGGGAATGAGGGGACAAAGACAGTGGACTGTGAAGAATGTCCGAGCACGAGCCAGCCCAGGCTGCACAAGAGGTGAGCCTTGGGCGGCCCGCTCTGGGCCGCCCGTATGGACGCGCTCCCTCTCTCTCCGCAGGATTGGCTCCAGGGTTCTTGGTAGGTGAGGCTGACAGTCCACATCAGCAAATGGCACCCTGAGGGCCGCCCAAGGCTCCGGTCCACTCCAGATTTCGATTGAGGTTGATCAAGATCATATAGAAGGTACCCCACCGGTCCAATCACGAAGCACAACGGCTAGAATTGGTCTGATCAAGTCAAAGAGAGGGAAAGGTGATCAAGTGGGGACCACAAGCAATCCAAGTCATTCAAAGACTAGATCAGCATGATCTAAACCATGGAAAAGCTTACACAAGCCATGAAGCAGCAAGATCAAAGGCTTGATCATCAAGAAAGAAGGGCAAAATTCAAGATCTGATCATCAAAAGGGCCCACAGGGCCAAATCAAGCAATCTGAACCGTTCAAGTCATCATCCATGCAGTTAAGAAGTCTTATCTTCCACAAATCATTGAAGACTGAATTAGAAATCAAAGCATCCAAGCGTCATCAAGTAATCTGAGAAGAATTAAGATTGTGTATTCATTCAGAAGATTTTGATACAAAAGTGGGTAAAAGCAAAAAGAAGAATGCCATCCATCAAGTAAGCTAAATACAAAAGCAAGCTACAAGTCGCCAACATAGTCGTCATCGTCTCTCCTCTCGTCCCGCTCCCGACGATAAAGATCCATCAAATGAGCAATCACCGAGCCTCCAGCATATCTGCGACGGCCCCCTGGAACATAGAGCGAAGGAAGCAAAGGCCCCTGGCCGTACAGCAAATACCACTCATCATAGTCACGATCCGGGATCGTGAAGCGAAATCCGGGCTGGCCCACGAGAGCCTCAGCTCTCTCATCAGCTGGAATCTGAGCAGTTGGAGGAGGCGCAGAACAAGGGACCCGAGCCACCCCAGTGACTTGCCGAAGCAACCTCTCGCCCAGATACCACTGAAAAGATTCAGCGTCGGAAAGCATGATACGGAGACATGAAGCATCATATGCCTCCACGTGCTGAGGGGTGTAATAGAGAGGGAAGCTAGCATACGGCATCCGAGCGAGCTACAGCAAACAAGGTCACCACGATCATTTACAGCGCAGTACGAGGGATAAGGAAAGCAAGATACTTACATCATCAACGGTCAACCCGTCTATGTCAGCGCGCCAATTGTCCCCAGAAACTCGGGAGTTCCGCTGACGGTTTTGCTGGTGCCAGTACATGTGGCAATACAAAGAGGGCTCAATATCATCTCGCATCCTCGGCGCGAGATGGGGAAATGGTCATAAAAGCAGGTCTGGGCAAAAGCACATCTAGTGATCAGAGAGAGAAAGAAGGTAAATGATTCCAAGGAAGGTGAATGAAGAAATACCTCGACGACAGGCCAAAAACCAGTGTAGGACTGGCTGTTCCGACAAGTCTTATCCAGACCCTGGAAAATATGGGTCAGGATAGCCCCGTTCCAATTGTAGGGGTGGTGTAGATCCTCAACCAAGCGAAGAAATTTAGGATCGACCCTCTCATTGGCATGGCAGAGAAGGAAGGACCCGAAGGCGTAAGTGATCATGGCTCGTGCTTTGTGGAGGGCCTCTCGCTCAATAGTGGGGATGACGGAGACAAAAGTATTGTAAAACCATCGCATCTTCACTTGATGGCCTTGGAATTCATCCTCGGGTGGGACATCACCAACAAGCCGTAGCCAGTCAGTGAAAGTGATGGGAGCCAGAGAGCTGACTTGGGGAACAACTGTCCCATGAAACGAAAAGCCTATTTGCATATAAATGTCCAAGGGAGTTATTCCCCATTCACCACAAGGGAGCTGGAAGGTGTGGGTCTCGTCCCGCCACCTCTCGCAAAGGGCCGCGAGCATCATGCGGTTGGCACTATTGTTATGAAAACGTAAGGTGAGGAGGCCAGCAAAAGGAGTACCAGCCAATACTCGTTCAAGCAAGGGCTGTGGATCCTTCACCCAGTTGTCCCAGTGATCCCTGGTGCCTCGACCCTTGATAGCGGGAAGAGGTTGGTGCTCTATAGCCAAGGAACACATGTGGTCCCCTCGGCGGATGATGAAGGCAGGATCATCCTCATCAATCACTCGGCGACCTCTAGTACCATCCACCATTGAATCCTACAAGCTTGGCAAGGTAAGTCCCTATCCCTTACCCGTTAAAATCCAAATTATCATCCAGGAAACCCATGGGATTGGACTCACATTCAAATGCAAAATCTAAAGTCCAACTCCATGTGTCACCTAGGATATGTGTTGGGCCCATTGGAAAAAGCAAGGCCCATCTTAAAGAAGGTTGCATGACATGCCTTAGGCAAGAAAAGTCCATCATCCAAGGACATATTTTGGACAACAAATGCACTCAAGTATCATAAGATCAACAAAGGATAAGAATCCTACTTCACAGGAGAAATCTCTCTTCAAAGTCCATATGTGGCCAAGGATTGATCCACTTTTTATGCCAAGGCCATGATTCTCACTTAAGATACTTCCATCTTTTTACACATGAACATGGACAAGGGGAATAGAAAGGAAGTGGGCCCCGAAGAGCAACCCAAATGCCTCATCTCAATGGATTGGAGAGAGCACATAGCCCACTTGAAGAACATGAGGACCCATTCATGGGTTAACCATGGGCAACCCTATGTGCACCATCTTGATGAAAGTTTTGACCATGAGAGTACAACATGGCGATCTACCCACAAACACATGAATCAAAGAAGCTAATGGTAGAAAGTCGATGCACATAGCCCACATGAAGAATCAAAGTTGGAAATGCCCATGTAAGGGTAAGTTTGGGCAACTTATGTGCACCAATTTCTTTACCAAAAAGGGAGACCATTTGAGCACAAAAGGGCATGGCTTGATGAGTCACCCAACCATCATAAAAATGGATAAGAATGGTACACATAGCCCACTTGAAGATCAAAATCCAAAATGTCCCAAAGCATGGGACAAAAATGGGCAACTTATGGGTATCGTTCTTTCTCACAAATTGAAGGAAAAATCACTCAGATTTGAGAATGATGGTGGATGACCCACCAAGCCCCCAAAGAAAAGATCAAGGAGCTATGGTTGTATGGATAGCTCACTTGAGGATCATCCATTTGAGGTTGATAACATTAAAGGGAAACTCTTGAGAACCACATTCCTACCACAAGGAAAAACCATTTGAACTTAGTGAGATTGTTGGAACAACTCACTCATGGGACTTGTAGATGATCAAGTAACTCAAGTCCTCCATCCATCAAAAGAAAAGGGCATGAAAGGAAAAAAGCCTACATGGACAAAGTGTAGTGGTGCACACATGGTCCAAAGAAATCCAAGCTCCAATGAAGGCCCAAAAGCCCATCCACATGAAAAACTCCAAGGAGCCCACCACACTTTGTACAAGGATGTACATCATAATCAAGAAATAGTGGAAGATTTGGGCTATTTGTCCATAAAGGCCCAACTAGGAAATCTAGCCCACTTGAGATCTAAATGAAGAATGGGCTAGTCATCTTGGTCCATACATATGTGAAGAAAGATGGGGTCACCCAAAGTGAGCCCCATGAGCCCAAACTTGAGATGGGCCCTACCATGCCCATGGGCCCAAATCTTGGAAAGAAGATGTAAAAGAAAAAGAAAGCTCCAAAGGAAATGACAAGAAAGAGAAAGTAAGAGGGAGCCCAAAATGAAGCATTGGGCCCATCAAATACACCAAGGGCCATGACTTCACTTTGAGCCCATTTGATACATATGAAGAGAGGCCCAACTCCCATGAAAAAAATAGAATATTTTGCCATGCACACCTGATGACATGGAAAAATCACCCTTTACATACACATGAAGGGAGTGTGAAAAGAAGAAAAGGAAAAATGAAATGGAAAGCTTGCAATGTCCTTTTCCATGCACCACCTTTGAAATAGAGTGGAGATCTAGAAAAAGGTCAAGAACACTTGGGCCCACCTTCACTCCTTTTGGAATAGCTACATGGAAAAAGAAAAGAACCATGAGAAGAGATAATGAAGAAGGAAAAGGACAAGAAAGAGAAAGGGAGTGGTCCATACCTTTACCACTCACCAAAGAAGGACCACCTTGCTGTTCCAAAACTTCTCTAGGGCCCACCACTTGAGAGAAGCAAAGAACCACCAAGAGGAGAGAGAAAACTTTAAGAAAGAGAGAGTATGAGAGAGAGAGAGAAGAGAGAGATTGCACGTTGGAGGGGGCAAGGGTGCCCCATGTTATATAGAAAAGGGGGGTGCACCCCTTTACCCAACCCACTGAAAAAACCAGTGGGCAGGGGCGGTCCGGGCGGCGCCCAGGGGGCCATCCTACCCCCTACCTAGTTGAAACGACCTCTCCTCCTCTCTCCTTGGGAAGAACTCCTCCTTGGGAAGGGTGGTTGCAAGTGAATCTTGTACCTCCATGTAAGAATGAAGTGATGGAAAAGAAGGGTGAGAAAAAGGAAGAAATCTCACCAAAATCTCATCTTGTGAGAAATGGGTGAGAAATTAGGTTGATGATGTGGAAAGGTTCCATGGAATTTTCAAGAAAAAGAAAGAAAAATTTGACTTGGTCAAACAATGATCTCAACCATCCAAAGGCATGACCAGATGATCCAAACCATTCCAAGAAGAATCCCAAGAATCTCCGCCCTTGATTACTATTTACATGTATATGTTTTTGGTCCGAAGACCTTAAACTACATCGGGATCAATATCCCGAGGGTTTTAATAAAAACCAGCATCGATCATAGCCGTTCAGGCTAAGATCTGATGATCTGGATCATTTCAAAAAAAAATATATGTGTGCTCTGTTTGTACAGTTTTTGGTCCGAAGACCTTAAACTACGTCGGGATCAAGATCCCGAGGGACTTTCAATAAAAACCGGCATCGGTCTTCATCAAGATCTGATGACTCCGGACATTTTCTAAAAAACAAAAAAATGTGGGATTTCCAGCATCGCATGTACATGTTTTTGGTCCGAAGACCTTAAACTACGTCGGGATCAATATCCCGAGGGTTTTAATAAAAACCAGCATCGATCCTAGCCATTCAGGCTAAGATCTGATGATCTGGATCATTTCAAATATATATATATATATATGCTCTGTTTGTACAGTTTTTGGTCCGAAGACCTTAAACTACGTCGGGATCAAGATCCCGAGGGACTTTCAATAAAAACCGGCATCAGTCTTCATCAAGATCTGATGACTCTGGACATTTTCTAAAAAATAAAAAAATGTGGGATTTCCAGCATTGCTTGTACATGTTTTTGGTCCGAAGACCTTAAACTACGTCGGGATCAATATCCCGAGGGTTTTAATAAAAACCAGCATCGATCCTAGCCGTTCAGGCTAAGATCTGATGATCTGGATCATTTCAAAAAAAAATATATATATGCTCTGTTTGTACAGTTTTTGGTCCGAAGACCTTAAACTACATCGGGATCAAGATCCCGAGGGACTTTCAATAAAAATCGGCATCGGTCTTCATCAAGATCTGATGACTCCGAACATTTTCTAAAAAACAAAAAAATGTGGGATTTCCAGCACCGCTTGTACATGTTTTTGGTCTGAAGACCTTAAACTATGTCGGATCAGTATCCCGAGAAATTTTAATAAAAACCAGCATCGGTCCCAGCCGTTCAGGCCAAGATCTGATGACCTGGATCATTTCAAAAAAAAATCACAAAAAAGAATGTATTTTCAGCATGTACAGATTTTGGTCCGAAGACCTTAAACTACACTGGGATTAATTTCTCGGGGGACCTTTCTCGCTTTCAACTAAAAACCGGCATCGGCCTCGACCGTTGGGATCAAGGTCTGATAGCCCGGATCATTTCCAAAAATACCAAAAAGATTTCAAGCTTTCCATAAAAACCAGCATCAACCTCGATTACCCGAGTTAAAATCTGAAACTTTTTCAATAAAAATACAAAAAAAATATAAAAATAAAAAAAATAAAAAAGAAATTTTGCCATCAATTTCAACTGCACAAATTCATCTCCAGCGGTCCGAAGACCTAAAACTACACTAGGATTAACTTCTCGGGGGCTTCCTTTCCTAACCTATCCCGGACATGGCTGACACTTGATCGTACGGGTGTCCGGAATCTTTTAAACAGGTGAAGGCTGAGGCGGGCAGAACCCCGCAATCCTGTTCGTGTTGAACGCACCGTGATAGATAACTTTGATTTGGAAGTCGCTGTTGAACCTGACGGATGTTCCCTGTTCCTAAAACTCATGAAGGGGATTAAGGCTGTTGGGAGGTGGAGCGCACCCTCACGGAATTGTGAGCAACGTAAGGCCCCAAACTGGATTGACTAAGGGAAATGTGAGGATGTGGCTCATTTTGTGGCCGAAGGAGTCCGTCGGACAATACGTGGTCTATGTGCATTGCACATGAGGAACAGGCAACTTTGTGGGTGTGTTGACTGAAAACCCTAAAAAATCCCCTCATCCAAAGATGTAAAACTACGGCACTTAACTGTGTGAGACTCGTCTTGCTCGTCGACGTAAAATGGATCGGGTGCCTTACCAGCAGTAGAAGCTGGAAGTGGATGAAAAGTCCACATCTTTCCTTGCATTTTAGAAAAATCACAAAATACCAAAACATTGCAAAATCACCTTTTCAAAAAATCACAAAAAATATTTCCCTTGCTTTCAAATCAAATATTTGTAAAAATCACAAAAAAATATTTCCTTTGTTTTCAATAACCGATCTCTATCCTGACCACTCAGATAAAGATTTGGATCACATATTCACAAAAATCACAAAAATTGGCACTATCCACAGCACTACACTTTAGGAGTCTTGAACTCCACTCTCTTCACAATTTGGGATGACAGATCCGATCGCTCGCAAATTGGAATCTTGACCAAAACTGCGATCAAGCACCGTCTCAATCGCATTTATGCCCAGAAAAACATTTTGAAGTCGGATAATATCCTCGTACATTTCCATTAGCAAAGAAACAGCATCTTGGGACGATGGACCTGATCGACCACGGGTCGGGATCTTGACCAACCCGCTGACCAAACATCCGCATTAAAAAGAAAATCCCCAGGGAAGCACAACCCTGCAAGCAATAAGCTCAAAATTCTCTGCATCTCCAGCAAAAGCAAAATCATCAAACTGAAAGAGAATGAGCCAAGCCATGCATTCATTATGCATCTCCATGCATCAGCATCCATCGCATCAATCATCATGTTTACCTGCTTTCAAAATAAAGTCGGTTAGCCAAAGACCCCACAGGCATCCCTAGTGGAGGAACATGCAAACCGGACTTTCATTTCAAAAAGACAAAAAATATTTCTATTTGCAAATAAAAACCCCACGGAGTATCACTCCCCAAAGTGGGTATCTTTTCAAAAACCCAAAAAATACTTTCCCAGTAGAGCATTCTGCCTCCAAAACACCAGGAGATCTTCCATATCTCTGGGTAGGAGCCGACACGAAAATCAAATAAGATCCGATGTCTCGCAGTTTCCCCGGGGACCATCGAATCCAATGCACTCAAGGTACGGTCGAACTGAACTCCAGTGTCAGTGCGGTCGTACCACATGCCAAGATACAAAAGATGAAAGCCCAAAAGGCTCGGTCACAGAAACCATTTGAACAGGTGGAAACGATGAATTGTAACCCAAGTATCAAAATCAGCTGATTGGGTGGAAAGAGTTCACCCGCACATACCTAGGCGTGGATGCCTGAAGTACCTTGACTGAGTCCAAGTCGGCGTAGTAGAATCCCGTAAGACTATCTGACGCAGGGCGTCTAACCACTTTGACAGTCAAGCGAAACAAGTACTCCTTGAGTGATCTGGGAAAACATCAAACATCACACAATCAGTCTCAGGGTCAGCAACCTTGTAAGATACGGACGCAGAGGCTCTGCTGTACCTTTCCGATGTTAGTACCGATCAGGAATGGAAGTGTTGTGATTGGGTACCCAGGTTGCAGCAAACTGCAGGGACAATCGCAACGTTTTCTCTAAATTCCCGCGGTATGTGCGAGTTATTAATTTCCAGACAATCAACTGACTCAGATACAAAGGATAACAAAGATTCCAGACCACAATCAAGGAAAGAATGAATTGCAAACTAAGCATCAAAACCAGCAGGTCGGGTGGAAAGAGTCCACCCGCACATACCTAGGCGTGGATGCCTGAAGTACCTTGACTAAGTCCAAGTCGGCGTAATAGAATCCCGTAAGACTATCTGACGCAGGGCGTCTAACCACTTTGACAGTCAAGCGAAACAAGTACTCCTGGAGTGATCTGGGAAAACATCAAACATCACACAATCAGTCTCAGGGTCAGCATCCTCGTAAGACTAGCGACGCAGAGGCTCTACTATACCTTTCCGATGTTAGTACCGATCGGGAATGGAAGGGTTGCGATTGGGTACCTAGGTTGCAGCGCATGCAGGGACAATCGCAACGTTTTCTCCAAACTCCTGCGGTATGTGCAGGTGATCGAGTTCCAGACGATCAACTGGCACAGATGCGAAAGCAAGCAAAGACTTCAGAACATGATCTATGAATGACCGGGTCAGAAGTGGGGTGTCCACTCGCTTTGGCATTCGGTTGCACGCAACCTCTGCCAAAGAGGGGCATCTGTAGACACCCCACCTTCGGCTACACTGTTGGTAGAGATAGCTGGATGAATGGAGACCATACCCCCAAATCCCAAGTCCAAACTCAGCCAAACTCACCCTTGTAAGCCCCAATCCACAGCCCAACTCAAGCCTGAACCCAGTCAACCCAGTCCTAAACATCAGCCTGAAAAACCCCCATAAGAAAAGCCAGTCAAAAAAATCCTAAAAAGTTAAACTCACTGAGTCAACCCACTGAGTCAACCCACTGAGTTAACCCGCTGAGTCAACCCGCTGAGTCAACTCGTCGAGTCAAAACATCGAGTCAACCCGTCGAGTCAACCCGCTGAGTCAAATCACCGAGTCAACCAACTGAGTCAACCCACCGAGCCAAACAGCAGCCCCGAGGGAGCGACCGTACCTCGCTGGAAATCGAGGAGTGGCCGTACGGGCGGTCCACAGCGGGCCGCCCAAAATTATTTACGAGCTCTGCGACTGCCCGCTGCTATAAATACTCCCTTCCCCTTCCCATTTCAACACAGCAACCAGCCAGAGAGAGCCCGTCCGTTCGAGTTTCCTTCTCCACCCCTTAGCCCATTTTCCCACGAAGGAGAGCCCGAGTGAGGAGAGCCTAGCCCTGGTCCAGCCCAGCCAGACCACTGGTCTAAGTCTCCCAAGCCATCCAAGTCCTGATCCAGCCACTCGAAGCTAACCCTTGCAACACCTCCGTCCATCCAGCTATTCTTTTTCCAGCATCATCTCATTTACATCTAGCATAAGTGCAACATTTACTTTTCTTCCAACCCCCCTGCTTCACTGCAAGCACTTTGATTATTCAAACACACTGCATACGTCTTATATTAAGCACCTGTTAGTTCGAGCGTATGCTCTGGGCTTGCCCGTTGTTGGAACCTGCCCATCAGAAACTCTTACTGTTCAGACCTGCATTCATGCTTCACTATAAAGCACCTTGATTATCCAAGCACACTGCATACGTCTTATATTAAGCACCTGTCAGTTCGAGCGTATGCTCTGGGCTTGCCCGTTGTTGGAACCTGCCCATCAGAAACTCTTACTGTTCAGACCCGCATTCATGCATCATGTCATCTATGAGAATGTACGAGGATTAAAACAGACTTTTAAGTATTAGTTCGATTCTGTGAAGTAGAGACTGTAATTCGGTACGGGCAGTGTGTGGGGTGCTTAACCTCTTCCCACCCTATAACCGTGATCCCTTACCTTGAATCTCTGGCCGCAGATCAAAAAGAGTCATTTTACAGGAAGGAATCTTCGGATCCCCTTCTCTAACGTTTCTACGGGGTCTAGCCGACTGTAGATTCGAAGTAACTGGCTAGTGGCGACTCTGGTCTTGTATAAACTCATTTAAACACATCCAGCTTAAACACGACTATCAAACAAAGCCCTAGAGAACGAGGCAAGCCAGTGGCACAAACGGCGATTCGCATTCACGCATCCTCCTCTCCCTCTTTTCCCGAAAGGGGAAGGGACGAGAACGTCGTGTGGGAGCGCGGAAACGGCGAGGGTCCACAGGGGCTTACAAGGGTGAGTTTGGCTGAGTTTGGACTTGGGATTTGGGGGTATGGTTCTCCATTCATTCAGCTATCTCTACCAACAGTGTAGCCGAAGGTGGGGTGTCTACAGGTCCTCATTTGCATTCATTCGCTCTACCAGGATTCAGAGCTTGCTCCAAAGGTTCCAGAGGTGCGAGAAGAAGACTTGTGTATCTTCTCCCTCTTGAGTTGAATGCATTAATTGCAATCCTTGGGAAAGGAAAGAATGACGAGAGAGTTGAAGTTGAGGATCGGGAGGACACTGCAGTTTTTCGACGGTTCGAGTCCGTCGCGCAAAGCAGTGGAGCTTGCCACGGGCTTGCGGCAAGCAGTTTTCCAACGGTTCGAGGCCGTCATGGAAAGCAGTGGAGTTTGCTGCGACCTGCGGCAAGGAATTTTCTGACGGTTCCAGGCCATCGCGGAAAGTAGTGGAGCTTGCCGCGACAAGCAATTTCTCGACAGTTGCAAGCCATCGTTTGAAGCAGTTTCCCGACGGTTTCAGGCCGTCATTTTAAGTAGTTTCCCAACAGCTTTGGGCCATTGCGTAAGGAGACTTCGAAAGCATAAAGTTAGCTTTGAAGGCTTAGGTTGGAGCTTGTAAAGAAGACAGAGAGAGAAATTCAGACTTGAAAGCTTGTTCCTTTGTGTAAAAGACCTATCTTTCTCCCTTTAGGTTGAGCGTACTTTATACAATCCCCATAAGTGGTTGACTGTATAGATGATTCTCTTTAAGCAGAAGACCTATTTTTCTCCCTTCGAATTAAGTATACTTTGTACAATCCCCGTAAGTGGTTGACTGTATAGATGATTCTCTTTAAGCAGAAGACCTATCTTTCTCCCTTCGGTTTGAGCGTACTTTGTACAATCCTCGTAAGTGGTTGACTGTTAGATGATTCTCTTTGAGCAGAAGACCTATCTTTCTCCCTTCGGGTTGAACGTACTTTGTACAATCCTCGTAAGTGGTTGACTGTATAGATGATTCTCTTTGCATAGAAGACCTAGCTTTCTCCCTTCGGGTTGAGCGTACGTATAGATGATTCTCTTTGAGCAGAAGACCTATTTTTCTCCCTTCGAGTTAAGCATACTTTGTACAATCCTCGTAAATGGTTGACTGTATAAATGATTCTCTTTGAGCAGAAGACCTATCTTTCTCCCTACGGTTTGAGCGTACTTTGTACAATCCCCGTAAGTGGTTGACTGTTAGATGATTATCTTTGAGCAGAAGACCTATCTTTCTCCCTACGGGTTGAGCGTACTTTGTACAATCCCCGTAAGTGGTTGACTGTATAGATGATTCTCTTTAAGCAGAAGACCTATCTTTCTCCCTTCGGGTTGAGCGTACTTTGTGCAATCCCCATAAGTGGTTGACTATATATATGAATCTCTTTTAGCAGAAGACCTATCTTTCTCCCTTTGGGTTGAGCGTACTTTGTACAATCCTCATAAGTAGTTGACTATATAGATGATTCCTTTGTGCAGAAGACCTATCTTTCTCCCTTCGGGTTGAGTGTACTCCACACAATCACCGTAAGTGGTTGACTGTATAGATGATGCCAGTGTTAAGATCCTAATTTATACATATTCTATCACACTGTATGGATGATTTGTATGTTAAAAGACCTATCTAATGCATGTTTTGTGGTTATAGGAATGAGAGAGAGAGAGAGAGAGAGAGAGAGAGAGAGACTTCACCTAATTGATGGCTAAAAGAACATTTTTTGAAGCTATTTAATGATGATAGAAGGTGGGCCAAAGGAAGGGAAGAAGAAGAAAGAAATAAAAGAGAGAAAAGAAGAAAAAATGCAAGTTCAATGGGCTAGACCGGTCAAGACCGGTCAGCCAAATAGGCCACGACCGGTCAAGACCAGTCGGCCATGTGCATCTCCCTTCTCTGCACTCGCTGGACCTCTTCCAGAACTAGTTCGACCGGTCGAGACAGGTCGTTACAGTGCTACGACCGGTCAAGACCGGTCGGCCATGTGTAAAAAATCAGGATTTTACATATTTCCAGCAGCTTCTCTTAGAAGCTCCGAAAACCATGTGCTATGCGTAAGTAATGCTCCGATTATAGAACTTTCTAAGTCGGTGGGGCTTCTCCATTATAAAAGGACATCTAGGGTTCATTCCTAAGGTATCATAGAAGGCCTAAGAAGTCGTGGGAAGTGGAGAGGATCACTATGGAGCGTCTGCAACTCCTCTGAATCAGTTTTTTTTATGTTTTTAGTAGTTTTTCCTTTGAGTTTTAGTTTAACCTGTTAATGGTTGGCTAAACCTCTTAGATAGGGCTAAGAGGTGAACCTTATAGTTGTTTATAATGCTTAATTCAAATTAGTTCAAGTACTTTTGTTTTAATGAAGAACAACTCTAGTTCAAGTTTGAAATAAAGTTAGTATTTTTAGTTAATCTTCTATCTGTTGTGATTTCTCTTACATGAGATGTTTAATTTGATTACTGAGATTGCTTAATGGGGTGTTGATTGATCGGATTTTGGGTTGTAGAGGTCTTAGATCTATCATTATATGTTGGATGCTAGGGGATCTTACAAACTAAGTTTCCTAAGAGCTTATCTAGAACTAAATTAGAAAGAGTTCTTATCTTTTAATTGGATCTGAGATAAGTGTTTATGTATTGATTTTGGTTCAATAGAAGTTCAATTCATGCTTTTTAATCAAGTCTAGTGACAAGCCTTGAGAAAGAATCATGAATGTGATCTTGCTTGTTTTATGAAGGATTGGGCTGTGTGATTTGAATACGCCCAATGCCTTAGTTGATTATGAGAGAACCATATCAGTAGATGATCCACCTATGTTAGCTATATTATAATGATTTGATTGCTCTATATTCCGATTGGATCGGGATAGAACTCTGATTCCAATTGAGTGATTGGCTTGAATGGTTTGAATTGGCATTGTGAATGATTATAAGTGGATCTTTGGCGCTCTAGTGCGTATTTTCTTGATTTACTAAGTAGTTTTATATTCTTAATTTTCATCCATCGATACAAATCCAAATTTAGCCTATCCTAGTTATAAAGTTTAGAATTGTTACGATAATCCCTGAGGATCGACCTCGGTCTTACCATGATTATTACTACATCGCAGCCTTGCACTTGAGGCGAGCGAACAAGTTTTTACCGCCATTGCCAAGGATTAGGTTAACGGTTTAAATTTTGTAATTAGGATATAGTTAGGTTAGATAAGTTAGGTTAGGATTTATTGCTTTAATAGTTTTTTTTTCAGAATTTTCTACTACTAATAGATTTTATTTATTTTGTAGGATTTTCTTCACCAACCTAATTCTTCAAATCTGATAACACCATTCTAACTTAAGACTCTTTTACTTTTTATTTTTTATTTTTACTCTTTCAGATTTTTAGAATTTTAGGTTTTAGTTTAGTTTTTGTGTCAATTTATGCCCCATTGGGAGCGTGATCATACACCGCGACTTCTTAGTGAGGGAGGTTTAGTTGGAGGATTAATCAATCATAGACGAGTTAGAAAACGTCTAGGAAATTTTGAACCATCCGAAATCATGGCTGATAATGAACCACATATTGTTGAAAACGTTGAGCATGATGCACCACTAAATAGGACAAAACGTAATGAGAATAAAGAACGCTATGTTCCTTCGGTTAAAACATTGAGAGATTATCTACAATAGGAGAAAACAACCACGTCTTCCTGTATTATTTTTCCACTTAATACAGGAAACGTGAACCTTAAACCGGGAATTATCAAATTACTTCAGAAATTTCATGGACTCAACTCGGAAAGTCCATATGTGCACGTAAGTGAATTTGAGGAGATAGCCAACACCTTTCAATTTAATGATGTCTCCCAAGATGTAATCAAACTGAAATTGTTCCCCTTCTCTCTTAAGGACAAAGCCAAATCATGGCTTCAATCACTTAAACCTAGAAGCATCGGGACACGGGCTGAGATGACCCGTGAGTTCCTTAAAAAGTACTTCCCGATTTATAAAACCAATGTACTAAGGTGGACTATCATGAACTTCTCCCAAAAAGGAGATGAAATATTTTTTTTAATGTTGGGAGAGGTTCAAAGATCTTTTATTAGAGTGCCCACACCATGGTTATGAAAAGTGGCGCTTGATTGACTTCTTCCATGACGGATTAAGTTCAAACATGTGCCAATTTGTCTAGATGATGTGTAATGGTGAGTTTTTGAACAAAGCTCCCGATGATGCTTGGGATTACTTTGATATATTAGCCGAGAATGCCCAATCTTTGGACATCTTCACTCCAAGTAGTAATCCCAAGTTAGCCCTAAGAGAGAAAGGAGTACATGTATTAGATGGGAATGATGATTTAAATACAAAGGTGGCGGGTCTCACAAAGAAGATTGATGCTATAGAATTGAGGAGCGTTAACATAATAACCACCGATGAGGCCATTGAGAGTGTATGTGGTATTTGTGAGAGTGATGTTCACTTGATAAAGGATTTCCCAACAATCCCTGCGTTTCAAGATATCTTACGAACACAATCGAACGCCACAAACGCTTATCAATGCCCGTTTAGCGCACCAAATTTTAACTTGCATAATCCTGATTGGTGGTGTGAACCAAATTTTAATGGGAGAAATGGACCTATGGAAAATACAAACAATGTTTCCCAAGGGCCTCCTCAAAAGGGCACTCTTAAGGAAACATTGAACGCATTCATGGTTAGACAAACTCAGATAAATCAGTCCAATATATAAGTCATGAATGAACTTAAAATTTCGGTGAAAGAATTGAGACACACTTAGGAGTTAGGGAGCAAGGGACCTTTCCAGGCCAATCTCAACCCAACTCCAAAGAACAACTTGAATCAAATCCCAATTCTTCAACCGATTAAGTGGAACATGTTCAAACCATCACCACTCTTAAAAGTGAAAAAATAATTAAAAAATCTGAATTGGTGAAGGCCACAAAGCCTAATGATCCGATTAATTCTAAAAGTGATGGTGAATTGAGCAATTCTCCACAAGATGAAGAGCTGGAGCGTGTATATAAACCTGTGGCCCCATTCCCTCAACGTCTTGTCTCAACCAAAAAACCAAGTGAAAATCATGACATCCTAGAAGTTTTCTAACAAGTCAAAATCAACATTCCCTTATTGGATGCAATTAAGCAAATTCCTTCATACGCCAAATTTCTAAAGGATTTATGTATCATAAAGCGTAAGCAAAACGTACACAAGAGAGCATTTTTTATAGAACAAGTGAGTGTTATCATACAACAAAATACTCCCCCTAAATTCAAATACCCAGGAAGCTCTACAATCTCTTGCATGATAGGTGACTTCCGGATCAATAGAGCACTTCTCGATCTAGGGACTAGTGTTAACTTGATTCCCTACTTGGTATATGAGCAACTTGGACTTGGTGAATTAAAACCCACCAACATAATTTCACAACTTGCGAATCACTCCATTAGAATACTGAGAGGAGTAATTGAGGATGTGTTAGTCCAAATCGATAAGTTCTACTACCCGGTAGACTTTATCATTTTAAATACACAAGCAGTTACAAATGTATGCACTTAAGTTCCCGACATTCTAGGCCGACCATTCCTAGTAACCATTAATGGTATAATCAATTGTAGGAATGGGATTATAAAAATATCTTTTGAAAATATGACAATGAAGCTGAATGTGTTTCATTTACATAACCAATAATATGATGTGGATGAGGATGAAGATGAGATCCACATGATTAATTTCATTGATACAATTGTGGATGATGATGAGCCACCCTCAACTAAGATTTTCAAAACCTTAGAAGTTTGCTTGGCTCATTCCAAGGAAGAAATAAATTTGGATATTGATGAGGCCTTGGAAGAGCCAAATTCTAAAAATTTGATTAACAAGACACCAATCAGTGATTTGGACAATTTTGTTGTGCAGGAATTGGATGGATTGATGTTTGATTTGCCTATAGAGAGGCCAATTTCTGAAAGTGTAGTGGTTGAGGACATATTCCAACCTACATAAGTGACCAAGAAGGTTGAAGTTTCCTACACTCTAGAGGAGTGTTTGGCATATTTTGAGGATTGTGATGATCTTATGATTCGTGACATGGTCAATGCCTTAAGGGAAAAGTTCATCGGTGCTCATGAAGACTCCTTCAACGGAGTGTAAAACTGATTTATCAATAGTGGAGGCACCGGTAGAAGCTGAAAATGTGGAGACCATACCGACTTGTTAAGAAGAATTTCAAGTCTTCACATTTCTTTGGTTTGTTCAAACCGAAGAGTACCATATCTGGGATAATCCTTATTTGATTTTTTTTCCAGAAAAATTGGAAAGGGGATTCATATTTAATAATTTACAAACAAAGAAATTCTCCTTTTCTAACACATGGGGTGATAACTTTGAGAAACCCGTTGAACTTTTTCAGCAGGATTTTCAATTGATTAACACAACAAACATCACCCATGTGCACTATGAAGCAGGATGGTTGATGGTATTACTGAAAAACCTTTTACTCCACCTCATAATCCTGCTAGATTCCATTCCTTTGAATGATTGTGTATCAAGATTGACCTCCTAGTCTGACGGAGGTATAGAGTAGTTTTATTAGTTTGAATTATTTTATTGTCGGAAGTTGTAGATGTTGGAGCTCCAATTTATACATTGTATAGGCCATTCCATCACATTATATGTATGGTTTGCATGTTTAAAAGGCTCATCTAATGCAGGTTTTGTAATTGTAGGAATGAGAGCAGACTTCATCTAATTGGAGACCAAAAGGAGACATTTAGAAGCATTGGATAAAGATCCAAGGTGGGCCAAAGAAAGAAGAAACCAAAGAGAGACCAAGGAGAGAAGAAAAGAAAGAAGAAAGAATGCAGAAAAGTGTTCCGACCGGTTAAGACCGGTCGGCCACATGGGCAACCTTCTACAGAAGCTGCTGGAGCAAGGAAAGATAGGCTAGACCGGTCAAGACCGGTCGGCCACATGGGCAACCTTCTACATAAGCTGCTGGACCAAGGAAAGACAGGCTAGACCGGTCAAGACCGGTCAGCCAGCCCTGTCCGACCGGTCTTGACCGGTCGGCCATGCAAGTTCGCACTTCCAGATTCCAAACAGCAGGCTATTCCCGTGTCTGGTTTTTCGGCCCAGTTTTCTGGGCTCATCTTGATGATATTTGGAAATCCAACACATCCATGTCAAAGAGGAGCTCGACGCCGAAATAATCCAGTAGTTTCGTGTTGATCAGAGCTACGGATTGACCGTGGTGGCCAAAACAATACCAACTGTCCAGAAAGTTCCAGATTTCGCTGTTCAACACTGGAATGGTCCAGGTGACCCATCATTGATGATATGAAGAATCTACTTTGACCATATCTTAGACCACATTCATATATGAATAACCACAAAAGTTTCAGATCAAAAGGATGTGTGGTTTGATCGTACCGGATGAAGAAAGATGGACCATCCAGAAAGATCCAACTGCGCAGACTTTATAAAAGGCCTGAGTGTTCTAATTTTCGCACCTAATTCTGAAATTGTTTTGGACAATCTAATCCATCTATCATGTAGAGGAGGAAGTTTTCTACCAATGTTCAAATTTTGAGATCAATCCAACCTCTATACACTCCGGAGCGTTGAAAGCAAGATGATTGGTTCTGAAGGTACTCGAATTGGGCGATTTTGAGAGGCGGTCGATGATCTGATTGGTGGGCCCATTCAGAAGATAATCTTGAAAATCTAAATCATCTATGAGGAAGATCACATTACAAGGAAGCTACAAATCAAATTTCAAGGCAATCCGACCATTGGTTAAGCCGTACGAAGCGAAACAAAATCTGTTGTGTTGCGGTACTCTTGTTGTATTATAAAAGGAGGTGCTCTCTTCTATTCCAAATCTAGCTACGTGGGGAGCAAAGAGATCAAGACCTAGGAGGCTTTCTAGCCTCCTACAACTAGTTTCTTCTTCTTCTAGTTCTAGTTTTTAGTTTTTAATGTTTTCTTTTAGCCAACCTCTTAGCTAAAGCTAAGAGGTGAAGTTTGTAGTTTGTTTCAATGCTTTAATTCGTTCTCCAAGTACCCTTTACTTTAATTATGGATTTTCAAGTTCTAGTTTGAATAAAGTTTGGTTTTTTAGAAGTTTTGTGAGAGTTTATGTGCTCTAGACATGAGTTCCTTGCAATTCTCTGAGATTACCATGATTGGGTTGTTTGAATTCGAATTGTAGTAACCCTTGAGCATGCCATAGTTCATAGGCATGGCTGTTACTCCGAAGGCTACAAGTTCAAGTTCTATGTGCTTCATTAGAACTAGAAATCTGATTTTCAGATTTAAGTGGGACTGTTTGTGCTTGAATGTTACATCTTCCAATTAGATGAGAGATAGGACTTTGATTCTAATTATGTTGTACTTGGATGAATGGATTGGCATTGGACTACTACAAGTGGATCCTTGATGCTCTAGTTCTTCTTATTTCCAAATTTTCCTATTTCATGTGAAAAACTACTTTCTTAAACTTCTTAAATTCTAGTTATTAGAGTACTTGGAATTGTTTACCTCTTTCCCTGTGGATCGACCTTGGTCTTACGGAGATTTATTACTACATCGCAGCCTTGCACTTGAGGCGAGCGAACAGTAGACTCCCATATTTGACTCTCTCAGGTACTCTCATTCTAACTCTCCTTTATTTATATCATTGCTCTCATGTCATTGACTATTGCATATTTTTTTACATTGAGGACAATGCAAGATTTGGTTAGGGGTGAGATTCCTAGAATCTAGTAATTTGTGATATTTCAAGCAATATGTTATAGAAACTTTTCAATTTTTCTGAAACATCAAAACTCTTTTGGAAAACCTTGTTTCTGTGCACTTGGGATGCCATAAGTATGAAAGGATGAGAGATTAATTGATATGATTTTAAGATTTCTGAATTATCTTCAATGTAATAGTTTTCTATATGAATTCTCCCATTGAGTTGATTGATGCAAAAATTTTAACATCTTTGAGTCTAGTTCATAGTACACGATTCGCATGGTTTGAAGGGATTATGTAGATTTGTAAATTAGTTAGACTGAATATTTGAAGTGTTTAGGAACCAAGCCGGGGAACTTTGTCCATCCTTGTTCATGTGAAATAAAGAGAAAAAAACGAAAGATATGGATTTCTAAAAATTCTATCTAATGTATATGAAAAAGAGAAAGATAGTATGGTTGTCATTGAATATATTTGTGAAATTTTTTGAAAAGGGCTACCTATTACCAACCAAGGGATGGTCTACCCGTAACCAAAGCTGAAAATGGGAAGTAGTATGAAAGTTGTCAAAGGAACGGTAAGGCAAATTCTTGTCATAGGCATTTGGTTGATCTGTACACTTTTAAATCTTTAGTTTCAGTGACTTATGAAGAAGGTGATCCTGGAGAATATGGGATGAACATTCACTATGCACACTAAACCGCACTTATTCAAATTCTTCTATTTCTCAATCAATCGGTGGGGATTCTATGTGAAACACTTATTATGTTTAAGGAGTTTAAGATTTCAGTTTCATATCATTAAGTTTCTCTAAATTTCATGCTTGTACGTCTTTAAGTCTATAGAAGTATAGTTTCTAAGAGAGAGTTGAGTTTTTAGAGAAGTGAATTGTTTCACGTATGTTTTGCTCGGGACTAATAAAATGCTGGTTGGGGGTATGTTGAGCTCCTAATTTATACATATTTTAACCCCATTGCATCACATTGTATGCATGATTTGTATGTTAAAAGACCTATCTAATGCATGTTTTGTGGTTGTAGGAATAAGAGAGAGACTTCACCTAATTGATGACTAAAAAAACACTTTTTGAAGCTATTTGATGATGATAGAAGGTGAGCCAAAGGAAGGGAAGAAGAAGCAAAGAAAGAAGAGAGAGAAAAGAAGAAAAATGCAAGTTCAATGAGCTAAACCAGTCAAGACCGGTTGGCCAAATAGGCTACGACCGGTTAAGACCGATCGGCCATGTGCAGCTCCCTTCTCTGACTTGATGGACCTCTTCCAGAACTAGTTTGACCGGTCAAGACCGATCAAGACAGGTCACTACAGTGCCACGACCAGTCAAGATCGGCAGCCATGTAGACAAAATTAGGATTTTGCATATTTCCAGTAGCTTCTCTTAGAAGCTCCGAAAACCATGCGCTATGCGTAAGTAATGCGCTGATTCTGGAACTTTCTGAGTCGGTGGGGCTTCTCCATTATAAAAGGACACCTAGGGTTCGTTCCTAAGGCATCATAGAAGGCTTGGGAAGTCATAGGAAGTGGAGAGGATCGCTGTGGAGTGTTTGCAACTCCTCTGAATTGGTTTTTTATGTTTTTAATAGTTTTCCTTTGAGTTTTAGTTTAACCTCGTAATGGTTGTCTAAACCTCTTAGATAGGGCTAAGAGATGAAGCCTATAGTTGTTTACAATGCTTAATTCAAATTAGTACAAGTACTTTTGTTTTAATAAAGAACAACTCCAGTTCAAGTTTGAAATAAAGTTAGTATTTTTAGTTAATCTTCTATCTCTTGTGATTTCTCTTACATGAGATGTTTTTATTACTGAGATTACTTAATTAGGTGTTGATTGATAGCATTTTGGGTTGTAGAGATCTTAGATCTATCATGATATATTGGATGCTAAGGGATCTGACAAACTAAGTTTCCTAAGAGCTTATCTAGAATTAAACTAGAAATTCTTATCTTTTTATTGTATCCGAGATAGGTGTTTATGTATTGATTTTGGTTCAATAGAAGTTCAATTCATGCTTTTAAATCAAGTCTAGTGACAAGCCTTGAGGAAAAATCATGAATGTGATCTTGCTTGTTTTGTAAAGGACTGGGCTGTATGATTTGAATACGCCTAATGCCTTAATTGATTATGAGATAACCATATCAGTAGATGATCCATCTATGTTAGATATATTATGATGATTTGATTGCTCTATATTCCGATTGGATATGGATAAAACTCCGATTCCAATTGAATGATTGGCTTGAATGGTTTGAATTGGCACTGTGAATTATTATAAGTGGATCTTTGGTGCTCTAGTGCGTATTTTTCTAATTTAATAAGTAGTTTTATGTTTTTAATTTTCATCCATCGATACAAATCTGAATTTAGCCCATCCTAGTTATAAAGTTTAGAATTGTTACGACAATCCTTGAGGATCGACCTCAGTCTTACAGAGATTATTACTATATCGTAACCTTGCACTTGAGGCGAGCGAACAGCCAACATGGAGCAAAAGGCCCTTCTCTCTCCCTTCAGGTTGAGCGCACTTGGTGCAATCCCTAGAAGTGGTAGATGTGCTGGGTGATACTATCATTTTGGAACGCTGTGGAGTTCTATGAAGATCACAAAGAAACAAAGCCTAGTTTGGTTGACTCGCCTCACTCATGAGCAGAAGAACAGTCCTAAAAGTCTTGGTTTGGCCATTCCCATGTCATTTGGACATGATGAAAGAAGAATAGGGAGAAGCTTTGCCGAAATTAGTTTCCGAATATGTTTCATTTTGTACAATGTACAATCTATTCTAGAATCAAGGGATGTTGTAAATATGGAATATACGAAGAACTCAGTAAATGAATAAAATGAAGTAATGAATGCTTTTCTATCTCTCTTATCTAATATTGGAATGTGACTCTTGTTTTCTCCTATATACACAAAGGCAATTTTTTTGTGTAAACACTTTGAAAGACCTGAGGAAAGATAATGTGCAAAACATGGCTTCACTCTCTAAGACCGAGGTCAATCGGGACATGGACTGAGATGACCCGGGAGTTTTTGAAAAAATTCTTCCTAGCTTATAAAACGAATACCCTTCGACGTGCTATAATGAATTTCCCAGTCAAAGAGAGTGAGACTTTCTTCCAAAGTTGGGAGATACAAGGACCCCCTACTTACTTGTCTACACCATGGCTATGAGATTTGGTGAATCATAAGCTTCTTCTATGAAGGATTGAACTCGAATTTGCGCCAATTCGTAAAGATGATGTGCAACGGTGAGTTCATGAGCAAAGATCCCGAGGATGCATGGAGTTACTTGGACATGTTGGCCGAGAATGCCTAATCTCCTGATACCTCGGACAAATCTAATAACCTCAGGTCTCCTCAACAAAAAGAGAAGCGATGGATTTACATCCTTAAGGAAGAAAATAATGCAAATGTAACGATAGCTAGCCTCACAATGAAGATAGAGGCCATGAAACTTAGTAAGAGTGGAGCCTGAAAATCCACTGAAGCTATTGAGAACGTATGCAAAATTTGTGCCGCTAATGTGCACTCTACTCGGGATTGTCCTACAATTCCTGCATTTCAAAAGGTGTTGCAAGAGTAAGCAAACGCCGCATATGAGTATCAACGGCCTTTCAATAGACCGGTAGGTAATATGTATAACTCAAGTTGGAGGAATGGTCCTACAGCCAATCCTACCAACCCTAAAAAAGGGCCACCTATGTAAAACATAGCACCAAGCATGACCCCACCTCAAATAACTATGGAGGATACCTTAAAGGCGTTTATGCAAGGGCAAACGAAAATAAATCAGACAACTCAGCAAATGTCCCAAGAGATAAAAGGTTCGATTGAAGAAATTAAGCGACGCTTAAATGCTAGGGAAGTGACCTTTCCGGCCTAACCTCAGCCTAACCCAAAATAAACATATGAAGTAAGCACCCCTAATCTCTCCAACCAACATGTGGAGCAAGTAAAAGCGATCACCACCCTCAGAAGAGGTAAACAAATTGATAAATCCATTCCGGTGAAGGCCGACAAGCCTAATGATTCGATAATTTTTTAGAATGAGGATGGATTTAGCTCAGCCCCACAAGAAAGGGAACGAGAATACAAACCCATAGCACCATTCCCTTCAAAATTGGTAGCTTCCAAACCTCTTTCGAACTCTCATGACATTTTAAAGGTTTTCAAACAAGTTAAGATCAACATTCCTCTGCTAGATGTCATCAAACAAATCCCTTCTTATGTCAAGTTTCTTAAGGACTTATGCACAACCAAACGTAAATATAATGTGCAATAAAAGGCCTTTCTAAATGAGCAAGTGAGTGTCGTTCTCACACAAACCCCCCCTAAATATAAGGATCCCGGTAGTCCCACAATGTCATACATCATTTGTTAGTGCACTTTTTCGTGGCATACTAGTGCACCTTGTTTGTCAATCACTTACGTCAGTGAGTCTAGAGTCGGTTGAGCCCAAAGAAGACGAAGACCGAAGACTCAAGACGCTCGGCTGCATCAAGAATGAAGATTCAGGTAAATGAGATGCCTTGATGCCTTAACCTTAACCAAAACCTATCCCCTTTGTATCCTTGATGACCTTGACCATATTTAGAACCCTTTAGGCATCATAGATAGGCCCTAGGTGTCCCATTTGATCAACCAAACCTTGGCCTTAAACGACTAGCTGAAGAAAGTAGAGATTCAGCACATTGTAGAGGGGACCCAGGCTGGTCCGACCGGTCAAGACCGGTCGGCCAGCAGCCCTGCTGGATTTTCAAAGGCCAGCCGACCGGTCGTGACCGGTCGGCCTTCACAAGTGAAGGGGTTCAGCAAGGTGGGCCGACCGGTCATGACCGGTCGACCAGTTTTGGCTCCCATGTCCAGCAAAGGACGCCGACCGGTCATGACCGGTCGGCCTAGTGAGTTGAGGCTATCCAGTGAAGGGGGCCGACCGGTCATGACCGGTCGGCCAGTGTTGTTGGCCTGCATTGTTGAAATCTTCCAGCAGGGGTGTCCGACCGGTCATGACCGGTTGGGACAGGTCGGCTTGTAGCCGTTTTATGCCCGTTTTCTGACTGTTGGGGCTCTATTTCCCTACATATAGAGCTCCGGTTTTGGGCATTTGATTAGGGATTTTTGAGGAAGGAAAGCCACCATTGAAGGAGTTCTTTTGAGGCTTATTCCTTGACCTATGCAAGGCATCTTCCTTGTGCTTTAACACAAGATTAAGAGCATTCCAAGCTCATAAAGAAGATGACCTTCATCCCCTCTTGATCTCTAGAGT
The DNA here is from genome assembly GCA_003013855.2 of Liriodendron chinense. Classification (NCBI taxonomy): domain Eukaryota; kingdom Viridiplantae; phylum Streptophyta; class Magnoliopsida; order Magnoliales; family Magnoliaceae; genus Liriodendron; species Liriodendron chinense. Next base: position 2,841,631 of record ML058463.1, on the reverse strand, counting down.
TAGGAAGCTTCTTGATTGGCATATCCTTGTCCTACACTCGAAGATGAGATCGTTGTAGGTAAGAGACTCTAGGAAACCCATTCCCACTAAGTTGTAGAGTTCTCAAACCCATCCTCCTAGCACCTTGGGCATTTCAAGGCATCGCATGCAAGGTGTTTGATCGAATGTGGCTGAGGCATTGGCGACGCAATGGCGGCACGATCGAGGGAGCAAAGGGAAGCTGATTGAAGCACGGGAGAGCGGAGATCAAGCAACCCAATCTGGCGCTAAACAAGGGGCTCATCCGACAAGTAGGTTGTCTTATTTGAGAGTCCACTTTAGAGTTTGTTTTCGAACTCAACCTAGGGACGTTAGTCGTTCCTTGGCCCGTCAGCCGGGCCTAAACTTAGTCTCCAAGGGGGAGCCTCCGACACGGGAGTAAACGTGCGATTGGGTTGAGAGTTAGCCTATGTCTAAAACTCCGGATACGGTTGAGAGGTGAACCGATAAAACCTCCGTGTAAAGGTTGAGAGGTGAACCTCATTTAAAACCTCCGATAGTGAATGCCGGTGTACTCAAAGGGGTTGAGTACTTGAACCGGGAGTGGAGTAGACACGTAGTCGAACCACTATACATCCTTGTGTTTGCGATTGTTCTTGAGCACATTTATATCTTAGCATTGTTAGTTTAATTGCTTATTTTGAATGCTTGATAGGAATGCATGCTAGGCACTTGTTAGGCATCCACACACAAGATGTACCTTCACTACTTGTGTAGACTTGAGCTCATTGATCCACTCTAATAAGTCTACACAAGATGCATAGGCTAGAAGCTTAATTAGTTGTATCATTTTCTTACTTAGGCATGCTTAGACTAGGATTATTTATTGCTTATACTTTTGCTAGTCTTGTGATTGGACCCACCTAGGCTCGGAAGCCTAAGTGTTCTTTCTTACTTTGTTATATTTGTTGAATTGTGTAAGTAGGCGAAAAGAATTTCAAAAAGGTCCATATCACCCCCTCTAGGTCCTTAGACATATCTCCGAGTATCTCTACAAGCGGTGAAACCGCAATTTCATCATTGACTACCAGATTGAATGTGCATTGTTATACTTGGGGGCAAACGTAAATCTGATTTCATACTCGGTATACGAGCAATTGGGTCTTGGTGAATTAAAACCCACCAAAACCACATTGTAACTCGCTGATCGATTCATCCATGTACTGAGAGGGATGGTTGAAGATGTTTTAGTTCAAGTTGACAAATTTTACAACCTGGTAGACTTTATTGTCTCGGACACACAACCGGTTATGGAATCTAACACTCAAATACTGTTAATCTTAGGCCACCCATTCTTGGCTACATCAAATGAAATTATAAATTGCTGAAATGGAGTCATGCAATTGTCTTTTGGGAACATGACCTTGGAAGTGAATGTGTTTCATATGTGCAAGAGGCAAAGGGATGAGGATGATGACGAGCTCCTCGAGGTAAACATGTTGATTCCTTTGAGGAAGAGGAGCTCCTTCAACTTGAACCACCCGAGACGTTGGAGATATGCTTAGCACATTTCGAGGATTCCGATGATCCCATCATCTGTGAAATTATGCAAGCACTGAGTAATGAGAAGACGGTAGTTGATACTAGCCGGTGGAGGCCTCACTTTGAGAAATTTCCACCAACCACATCAAAGCCTCTACTGTCTAATATCCAACCGCCGAAGCTTGACCTAAAATCATTGTCATCTGAGTTGAAATATGTCTATTTGGGTCAAGAAGAGACATTCCTGGTTGTTATAGCCTCCCGCTTAGGAAAAGACTGAGTGCTCAAGTTAATTGAGTTACTGAAAGAACATAGGGGAGCCATAAGATGGACTATAACGAACCTCAAAAGGATAAACTCTTTGGTATGCACTCACCGCATCCACCTCGAGGAAAATGCAAAAATGACTAGACAACCTTAAAGACGGTTAAATCCAAATATGATGGAGGTTGTCAAAGTCGAGGTGCTTAAGTTATTAGATGTGGGTATTATCTACCCCATCTCGGATAGCCAATGGGTAGTCCTACCCAAATTGTCCCTAAGAAGTCCGGTATTACCATTGTAGAAAATGCCAACAATGAGCTTATACCAACTAGAGTGACTACTGGTTAGCATATGTGTATAGATTACCAGAAGTTAAACACGGTAACTAGGAAAGACTACTTCCCTCTCTCATTCATAGACTAAATTTTGGAGAGGTTAGCGGGCCATTCCTATTATTACTTCCTCAATGGCTTTCCAGTTACAACCAAATTGAGATAGCTCCGGAAGACCAAGAGAAAACAACATTCATATGCCCGTTCGGTACCTTCGCTTATCGTAGGAGGCCATTCAAACTATGTAATGCACCCGCCACATTCCAACGATGCATGTTGAGTATTTTCTCCAACATGGTGGATCAGTTTCTTGAGATTTTTATGGACGACTTCTTAGTTTTTTATTTTACGTTCGATGAGTGTCTTGACCACTTGAGTATGGTCTTGACTAGATGTGAGGAGAAGAACCTTGTTTTGAACTGGGAGAAGTGTCATTTCATGGTACAAAGAGGAATAATCCTTGGACATATCATCTCGTCCAATGGAATTGAGGTAGACTTTGCCAAAATCGATATCATTGTTAATCTACCGCCACCTAAGAGCATATGTGATGTGCGGTCCTTCCTTAGACACGCCAGTTTTTATAGAAGATTTATAATGGATTTCAGCCAAATTTCAAGGCCTTTATGCAATCTTCTCCAAAAGGATAACCAATTCGAGTGGAGTGCCGAATGTGAAGTAGCTTTTTTAAAGCTAAAGGACATATTGACAATCGCTCCTATCATGCAACCATCGGATTGGTCGATTCCTTTTAAGTTGATGTGTGATGCAAGTGACTATGTTATTGGGGCAGTGTTAGGACAAAGAAAGGATAAGATGCCCCACGTCATCTACTATGGGAGTAGGACTTTAAATCCTGCCCAAGTCAATTATTCGATTACAGAGAAAGAGCTCATAGCCGTGGTTTTTGCGTTGGACAAATCCAGACCTTACTTGATAGGGTCTAAGGTCATCATTTACATAGACTATGTGGTGCTAAAACACCTTTTTTTTAAGGAGGATGTCAAGCCTCGTTTGCTTAGATGGATCCTACTCCTTCGGAATTTGACTTAAAGATAAAATATAAGAAAGGAGTAGAAATGTGGTGGCGGATCATCTATCCCGCCTAGTTTTGCCCAATTCCATTGACGAATCACCAATAAAAGACTTATTCTTTGATGAAAAACTCTTTGTTACTACGCACCCACCATAGTACGCTGATATAGCAAACTATCTTTCTACAGATGCGATGTTGCTTCGTCGGACTGCTCAAAATAAACAAAATTTTTTAAGGGAAGTGTGCAGATTTTTCTGGGATGAACCATTACTATTTAAATATTGCCCAGATCAAATTATGAGGAGATGCATCCCTGATGACGAATAAAATTTTGTCATCTCCTTTTGTCATACTTAAGCATGTGGTGGTCATTTTTCCGCCAAGAAAACTACTGCAAAAATTCTGCAGTGTAGTTTTTATTGGCCCACTATGTTTCGAGACACCCACAAGTTTTGCAGAATATGCGAGTATTGTCAAAAGCTAGGAGGATTGTCCCATAGGAATATGATGCCTCTCAACCCAATTCAACATATCGAAGTATTTGATTGTTGGGGCATTGATTTCATGGGACCATTCCCCTCATATTTTGAATATGTCTACATATTGCTTGCCGTAGACTATGTGTCCAAGTGGGTAGAGGCGATTTTATGTAGAACTAATGATCACTAAACAGTTTTAATGTTCTTAAAGGAAAACATAATATCTAAAGTCAAAACGCCTAAAGCCATCATAAGTGATGGTGGCTCTCACTTTTGCAATAGGCCTTTTGAAGCCTTAATGAAGAAATATGGCATATCGTAAAAAGTGAGCACCTCGTACCACACGCAAACAAGTGGGCAAGATGAAATTTCCAATCAGGGAAATTAAACACATTTTGGAGAAGACAGTGAATCCAAACTGTAAAGATTGGTCGCTGAAATTAGTCGACGCACTTTGGGCTTACCGTATGGCTTATAAGACCCCGATTGGAATGTCCCCCTATAGACTTGTCTATGGGAAAGCTTGTCACTTGCCCGTGGAACTTGAACACAAAGCCTAGCTTGCTTCAATATTGACAAGGCTAGCTCGCTTCGCAAACTCCAATTAAACGAGCTTGAAGAAATCTGGAACAATTCTTATGAGAATTCGCGGATTTACAAAAGTAGGATGAAGGCTTTCCATGATAAACTTATACTTCAAAAACCTTTCCATCAAGGCCAAAAAGTACTTTTGTATAACTTGTGATTTCATCTTTTTCCGAAAAAGTTACGATCTCGATCGACCGGCCCATACATTGTAAAAGAATTTTTTCCTCATGGCGCCGTTGAGATAGAGAATATAACGAATGGTAAATGTTTTAAGGTAAATGGACAACACTCAAAGCCATTTGTTGAGAAATTTGATTAAGAGGATACGTCCATCACTCTAAATGATCCTATCTATCAAGATGATTGATCTCCTAGTTTGATTGAGGTATAGATTAGATTAGGAGTAGATTTACTTTTGTTATTTTTGTTTTGTTTTTATTGATCTTATTATGCTTAATTATCGGAGGTAGATTTTCACTTTTGACTCTCTTAGGTACTCTCGTTCTCACTCTCATTTATTTATGTCATTGCTCTCATGTCATCGCATATTGCATGTCTTTCTATTAAGGACAATGTAAGATTTTGGTTGGGGGAGAGATTCCTCGATTAATTTATTAGTTTTTGTTACATTTCGAGTAATTAATGTAGAAAATTTTTAATTTTTCTGAATTCAAGACTCTTTTGGAAGTTTTATTTTTATGTACCTGATATTATATGAGTATAAGAGGAAGATAGATGAAGTGATTTGATTTTAAAAGTCTTGAAATTCCTTTAATATAGTGGCTTTCTACATGAGTTCTCCTATTTATATGATTGATAGAAAATTTGAACACTTTTATATTCTAGTTCACATTACATGATTCTCATGATTAAAGGGATTAGGAAGATTTGTAGATTGACTAGACTAGGATTTAAAGTGTTGAGGAACCAAGCCAGGGATCTTTGTCCATCAGATTCAGGAAAATATTTGAAGATAATATGTAAGGACAAGAAAGAAAAGTTGAAAATCTATTGAAATATACTGAAAATGGCTACCTATCACCAACTAGGGGAGGGCCAATAACCCAAACTGGTAATGGAAATTAATGTGAAAGTCGTCGAAGGAATGGTAAGGCAAATTCCTGTCATAGGCTTGTGTTGATCTGTACACTTTGGATTTATAATCTAGTTATCCATGAAAAAGAGTAATGTAAATTGATGAGTTGAACATCCACTATGCTCACTAGACCACACTTGTTCAAATTTTTCTATTTGGCAATCAATCAGTGGGAACTCTACTTTGAACACATACTATATTTGAGGAGGGTCAAGGTTTCAGCATGTATTACTAACTTTTTTGAACTTTACATTCATATGTCTTGGAGTCTATAGAAGCATAGTTTCTGAAAGAGAATTGAGTTTTGGGGGATTGATTTTATTTCATGAATGTTTTGCTTGGGACTAGCAAAATGCTGGTTGAGGGGTGTGTTGAGCTCTGAATTGTGCATATTCTAACCCAAATTCATCATGCATTATGTATGTTTTTTATTGATAAAAGACCTATCTTGTATGTGTTTTTGTGTTTGTAGGGATGAGAGAGGAATCTTATGAATTCTATGCTAAAAGAACCTTCTTAGCATACATTAAAGACTAGTGGAAGAGGAGCCAAGATGTGAAAAAAGAAGCAAGGAGAAAAGAGAAGAAGAATAATAAAAATTTCAAATCAATAGCCTATCTGACCGGTCGAATTATCTCATATAGGGGTCGACTTATCCCAAACCTTGCTGGACTGAAACAGACAAGTCCGACCGGTCATCTCGGCTGAGCACAAGCATTTTAAAATCCCGTTAAGTCCGTTGTTATTCAAGCCAGACCGGTCGTCCAGGGGCCATGACCAGTCTGCCATCACCTGGACTGCGTAAACACTTCACAATTTTTGGAAGAGTCCAAGGTAGTGGCATAATTTTGCTATGAAAGGACACCTCTAATCTCGTCTCAACACATCCTAGTGAAATTGGGTCGGGTAGTCTAACACGACACCCTACGCATACACGTGCGGAAGCTTGAGGAGCAACTAGAATTATGGCTAAACCTATAGGAGGAGGTGATTAGGACCTTTTCAAATACTTTTCGCCTACTTACCAGGTTTAACAAATTAAGCTACGTAAGCGATAAACACTTCGGCTTCCACGCCTAAGTGGGTCCAATCAAAAGACTAGCATCTGATAAAAGCTATAAACAACCTAGTCTAAACAAGCATAGATCAATTAAATGATTAAGCTAATGAAGAACCTAATCTATGCTACTCAAATAGACTTGAGTGAGGATGGATCAAGAAGTTCAAGTCTACTTGAGGTAGTGAAAGTGCATCTTATGAGTGTGGATGTGCCTATCAAGTGCCTAGCATACATTCCTAACTAAGCATTCATAATTAACAAGTTAAACGCAATGCATAAGGAGAAATGTGCTCAAGAACAATCACAAACATAAGGATGTATAGTGGTTCGACTACGTGTCTACTCCACTCCCGGTTCAAGTACTCAACCCCTTTAAGTACACCGGCATTCACTGGGGAGTTTAAATCTGGTTCCTCCCAACCAAGGTGTTTTAACTCGGATCCACCCAACCAGGGAGTTTACAGGTTCCTCCCAACCTACACGTTTGCACCCGTGTTGGTGGCTCCCCCTTGGAGACTTTGTTTTAGGCCCGACTAACGTGCCAAGGAACGGCTGACGTCCCTAGATTTTAGGCCCAACTAATAGGCCAAGGATCGGCTAACGACCCCGGGGCGAGTTTGTCAAACAAACTCTACACTCAACTCTCACAGGGAATTGAGTGGATGGACTCTTAACAAGACAACCTTACTTGTCGGATTGAGCCCCTTGTTGCGCCGTCTTGGGTTGCTTCTTCTCGCGCTCCCGTGCTTGAATCAGCTCCCCTTGTGCTCCCCCGATCGTTGACGCCGTTGCTTTGCCAAGGCTTCAGCTCCAAGATCAGCTACCTTGCATGTGATGCTCCATTGGAGATGCCCAAGGTGCTAGGGAATGGTGAAACCTCTACAAATGGTAGGAAATGGGTTTCCTAGAGGAATGCACCTAAATGGACTCCTAGGTAGTGTTTAGACAAAGGATTTAACTATTATCAAGGTGTCTAAACCCTAGGAATCAAGAGGGAACAAGTCCATTCTCAAGATGCCATTGAATGGCCCAAGCTTGTGATGAAAACACAAGGAGAATGACTTGCTTTAGGTTCGGGATAGAGCCTCTAATGATCTCTAGCAATGGTGGCTTCTATCTCCTCAAAATCCCCTCTCTTAGTCAAAAAACGAATCCCCCTTTTAAATAGATTTTCTTCCAACGGTCAAAAAACGGGCAGATTCGTGCATCTCCGATTGATCGGAAAAATGGTCCGATTGATCGGAGCCCAGTACGATTGATCGGAGACATGTTCGATTGATCGGAAATCCATCCAGTGAAGTCTCTGGAGGATTTTTCGATTGATTGGAACACAGTCCGATTGATCGGAAGACCCCTTCCGATGGATCGGAGGCATGTCCGATTGATCGGAAATATGTCCAGTGGATTTTCAAACTTTTCTGGAACAATTTCCGATTGATCGGAACTTCTCTCCGATTGATCGGAGTCCTATCGGAGCCAGTGTCCGATTGATCGGAGTCCTATCGAAAACTGTTGTTTGAGCCTTTTTTATTGCAGCAGCTTCCACCTCTTTAATTAGTCTAATTTATCATTTTTTTTCATGGAGTTCTAAGACTAATGATGATGACTAAAGGTATACCTAGGTGGTGCAAGTCATCTAAGAGGTTATGGGTTAGGTTTTGGTCAAGGCAAGGCACACCAAGGCATCACATTTACCTGTTTCTTCTTTCTTGATGCAGCCGGGCACTTGAGTCTTCGGTCTTCATCTTCATTAAGCTCAACCGACACTAGACCTACTGACCTAAGTAATTGACAAACAAGGTGCACTAGTATACAACAGAAAAGTGCACTAACAATCTCCCCCTTTGTCGATTACTTACAAAAACCTAACCTACCAAAACAAATACATGTACAAGAGGTTACATTGATATAGAATGAAATACAGGACTCTTGACATGCCTAATCTAAGCAGCTCCTCTTCAGTTTGCTCCCCCATAACCTGTCAATCCCTGCATCACAAAACATAGCAAACTAGTTTTGGTGGGACTTGATCTTTCTCCCCCTTTTTTGTTAGCAATTGACAAGCTATTCTCTCCCCCTTAATGATGCAACAATTAAGGTCAAGGTAAGAGAAGATAGTATGTCACAATTATAACTATAAACACATGCTAATAAGGAGAGTATAGGGTGCATGATACATAAATACATGGAGCATGCTAAGGAACATGATTAACAAGAAATGTATCTATCTAAGCATAGTTAATCATGCATAATTGGTCATCTATGATATACACTAAGCATTAAAGCTCAAGGGCTTATAGCCCAATCAACCAACCTCCCCTATTGGTATATCAAAACCAATACTAAGTAAAGATTAGCATACAATGAAGCATAAAACTCAAGATGATTAGCTAATCTAAGCATGATGATAATCTAGCAAGCAAATGTATCAAATAAAAGCAAGGCTAAATTATCAAAATTTGGGCTAATGAGGCTTGAATCCTCTGATTTGCCCATACACATAGAAATGAAGCTGAAATCCTCAGATTTTCCTATAGTTCCAAAGAGGCTAAATTCCTCAAGTTCATCAATTTGCTCAAAATGAGGCTTGATCCTCAGATATTTATTTGAGCTCAATATGGTCTCCTAAGGTCACCAAACCTAGATCACAACCCCCTTGGGTATGATAAATAGGACCCAACATGCTTGTTGGGAGGGAATTCATCTATCCTAGATTTTCTCCCTTAGGTTCATTCCAAGTTGGAGAGCAATGTTCGGTAGGGGATATGACAATAGTTCCTACCCTAGTTATTGTTGACCTCAACTAATCATTTTACTTATAGTTCAACATGAGGCAACATAGATTCTTCTTTTTGGTTAGACATGATGCTAGTGCTCCGGTATCGGATCTTACTCTAGACGGTAACGTCCTTGAAGAGCAACCGCTCTGATACCAATTGAAATTGCATCGGGTAGTCTAACACGACACCCTACGCATACGCGTGCGGAAGCTTGAGGAGCAACTAGAATTATGGCTAAACCTATAGGAGGAGGTGATTAGGACCTTTTCAAATACTTTTCGCCTACTTACCAGGTTTAACAAATTAAGCTACGTAAGCGATAAACACTTCGGCTTCCAAGCCTAAGTGGATCCAATCAAAAGACTAGCATCTGATAAAATCTATAAACAACCTAGTCTAAACAAGCATAGATCAATTAAATGATTAAGCTAATGAAGAACCTAATCTATGCTACTCAAATAGACTTGAGTGAGGATGGATCAAGAAATTCAAGTCTACTTGAGGTAGTGAAAGTACATCTTATGAGTGTGGATGTGCCTATCAAGTGCCTAGCATACATTCCTAACTAAGCATTCATAATTAACAAGTTAAACGCAATGCATAAGGAGAAATGTGCTCAAGAACAATCACAAACACAAGGATATATAGTGGTTCGACTACGTGTCTACTCCACTCTCGGTTCAAGTACTCAACCCCTTTGAGTACACCGGCATTCACTGGGGAGTTTAAATCTGGTTCCTCCCAACCAAGGTGTTTTAACTCGGATCCACCCAACCGGGGAGTTTACAGGTTCCTCCCAACCTACACGTTTGCACCCGTGTTGGTGGCTCCCCCTTGGAGACTTTATTTTAGGCCCGACTAACGTGCCAAGGAACGGCTGACGTCCCTAGATTTTAGGCCCAACTAATAGGCCAAGGATCGGCTAACGACCCCGGGGCGAGTTTGTCAAACAAACTCTACACTCAACTCCCACAGGGAATTGAGTGGATGGACTCTTAACAAGACAACCTTACTTGTCGGATTGAGCCCCTTGTTGCGCCGTCTTGGGTTGCTTCTTCTCGCGCTCCCGTGCTTGAATCAGCTCCCCTTGTGCTCCCCCGATCGTTGACGCCATTGCTTTGCCAAGGCTTCAGCTCCAAGATCAGCTACCTTGCATGTGATGCTCCATTGGAGATGCCCAAGGTGCTAGGGAATGGTGAAACCTCTACAAATGGTAGGAAATGAGTTTCCTAGAGGAATGCACCTAAATGGACTCCTAGGTAGTGTTTAGACAAAGGATTTAACTATTATCAAGGTGTCTAAACCCTAGGAATCAAGAGGGAACAAGTCCATTCTCAAGATGCCATTGAATGGCCCAAGCTTGTGATGAAAATACAAGGAGAATGACTTGCTTTAGGTTTGGGATAGAGCCTCTAATGATCTCTAGCAATGGTGGCTTCTATCTCCTCAAAATCCCCTCTCTTAGCTCAAAAAACGAATCCCCGTTTTAAATAGATTTTCTTCCAACGGTCAAAAAACGGGCAGATTCGTGCATCTCCGATTGATCGGAAAAATGGTTCGATTGATCGGAGCCCAGTACGATTGATCGGAGACATGTTCGATTGATCGGAAATCCATCCAGTGAAGTCTCTGGAGGATTTTTCGATTGATCGGAACACAGTCCGATTGATCGGACAACCCCTTCCGATGGATCGGAGGCATGTCCGATTGATCGGAAATATGTCCAGTGGATTTTCAAACTTTTTTGGAACAATTTTCGATTGATCGGAACTTCTCTCCGATTGATCGGAGTCCTATTGGAGCCAGTGTCCGATTGATCGGAGTCCTATCAAAAACTGCTGTTTGAGCCTTTTTTTATTGCAGCAGCTTCCACCTCTTTAATTAGTCTAATTTATCATGTTTTTCATGGAGTTCTAAGACTAATGATGATGACTAAAGGTATACCTAGGTGGTGCAAGTCATCTAAGAGGTTATAGGTTAGGTTTTGGTCAAGGCAAAGCACACCAAGGCATCACATTTACCTGTTTCTTCTTTCTTGATGCAGCCGGGCCACTTGAGTCTTCGGTCTTCGTCTTCATTAAGCTCAACCGACACTAGACCTACTGACCTAAGTAATTGACAAACAAGGTGCACTAGTATACCACAGAAAAGTGCACTAACACCTAGAAGAGTTCTACAATAGCTAGAGGTGGAGATGATCAACGTAAAGAGTCTACAATTCCTCCGACTAGGGTTTTTTTAGTTTTTCTTATGTCTTCTAGTTCAATCATGACAATGGTGGGCTAAAATCTCTTAACTAACGCTAAGAGGTGAAGCTTGTAGTTAATTTTGATGTTCAATTCATTTATTCAAGTACTCTTTCTTTGATTTTGGATTTTCAAGTTCTAGTTTGAATAAAGTTGGTATTTTTAGATGATTTTTTAGAGTTTGTGTAATACGGACACAAGTTACTTACAAATTTCTGAGAATGATCATATTGGTTTAATGAGATTTGAATTGTAGTAATCTTGGAGCATGCCATGATCTCTTGGTATGGCTGTTACTTCGAAGGCTATGAGTTCATCTTCTCCATGCTTAATTAGAAGTAGAGTTCTGATTTCCATATTTGAAATTGTTTGTGTGTTGAATGCAATATCTTCCGATTGGATGAGAGATATGACTTTAATTCCAATTGTGTGTATGCTTGATGAATGGATTAGCATTAATCTACTACAAGTGGATCCTTAGTGCTCTAGTTATTCTTTTAATTGTATGAATTTCTTATTTACTTCTTTGTTTATACTTAGTTCTTAATCTCTGAAATGCTAAATCTCTACTACTTCAAGTGATTAAAGACATTAGAATTGGTTTATCCCTAATCCCTTTGGATCGATCTCAGTCTCACGATCAAGTTATTGCTACTTCACAACCTTGCACTTGGGGTGAGCGAACACCACTTAAGGCATCGGCCCATCCACCTTCTTCACTGTTCATTCCGGCAGCACTTCTGCGTCCCTCGTCATTCTTTTCGAGCCCAGGGAATACATCAAGTGCATCCGACCTAGGACGAAGAAGATGCACGAGTCTTCTCTCTCTACCTCTGAAGGGGTAGCTTTGGAGACCTCTGGAGCTCTGGAGATTAAAATGAATGCCAAATGAAGACCCCAGGGGGAGGGGGTATTTATAGGCCTCTACAAGTGTGGAGGTCGGTGATCCGCGTAACAGACCCCAAAATCTAGAAAACAAGTAATCCGTGTAACACCTTTACCCGTTACGCAATCGTGTGACGACCATAATTTTTGTGTTTTCTCTTTCTCTCTTCTTCATTCTCCCTGCAATCCTTCTTCTTTCTTCCTTGGCTTCTTTTCTTGTCTCAACAAGCATACTGGGTCTTTCCCTAGCCATGCGTGACACCTTGATATGTGTGTTTTACATCGACATTGTCCATAAGTTTTTCCAACTCAATTTAGGTTATGATACAAAAATGGACATACATCCAAATCTCATGTGGACCACAACACATAAAGTTATAAATGGTGAGCATTTAATGTCTACTGTTTCCTGTGGTGTTGTCCACTTGAGATTTAGATCTGCTTCATTTTTAGGACCATACACTAAAATGATCTATAAAAAAACTGATGAATCGAGTGGATATTAGGGTGGGTCCCATGGTCAGGGAAAGTTCCAATAGGGTGCTACAGAGGAAAACCTGATCCACTCCATTATTCTCGGAAAGGTCACGCTTTTGTGGGAACTAACATTAATTGTGGGGAGGCTTGCCCTTTATTTTTTAAGGGGCCCACCATGATGTATACATGAGATCCACTTTTACTAATAGATGTGTAATCCCATATTAGGCTCAAAGCAAAAAAAATCAGACTTATTTTTTGTTCAAGTGGGCCATACCAACGGCAATAGTTGGGAGAGATGTCCACCCTTGAATTTTACATGGCCCACTGTGATGATCATGTGAAATCCACTCCAACCATTAGATGCCACACCAAAACAATGGCCTGAGACCTAAAAAACAGGCCCACACATGATTCAACTGGGCCACACTAAGGGAAACAGTTTGGAGGGTGAGCTTTTTATGTACACTATTTCCAATCGTGTGGTCCACTTGAACCACGGATGTGGCTGATTTTCAGGCCCTTGGTCTATCATGTGGTGGCGCATCTGATGGTTGGGTGGATTTCACATTAACACCACGGAGGGGCCTACCCAAGCCAACAATTCATTTTCTTCCTTAAAATAACATTCTCTGAGAACATTTACTAACAATAATTACTTATTAAATAAGGCATAGTTGGACGTAGTTGAAGGGTCCAACTACTTATATGTGATCATTGTGCATGTCCCACTTAAGAAAGAGGTCACACCAAGTTTCAACCATATCCAAAACTTAAGTGGGCCCCAACAAGTGCTTTTAGATGTTGTAGGCATGATTTTACACTCTTTCAGTTGGTATGGCCCACTTGAGTTTTGGATACAACTGATTTTTGAGATATCCCATAACAAATAGGGGAACCACCAAATGTTAGATGCCCATCATACATCATAGTGGGGCCCACACAGCTCAGCCTCATGGGAACTTCCCATATGTGTGTGTGTGTGTGTGTGTGTGTGTGTGTGTGTGTGTGTGGGCACTCTCAAGTCCAAGTGGTTGGACTGTACCTTAGGTCCAGCAAGCTTCGATGTCGTTCATTCGGAGTTGGATTGTAGCGCATTTAATTTCCAATATAAATGCAATAGAACTGCCTCATGCATGTACTACAGTTAGTTACTTCTAAGAAAGAACGGAATCCCATTATTCAAGGTGGGCGAACACCATGATATTTGTGAGAAATCCCCCCATCCATCCGTTTTCTTAGATCATGTTAGGACATGGCCCAAAAATGAGGCAGATCCAAAACTCAAGTGGGTCTCATGATTGGGAAAAGTGGGTAGGGAAATGCCAACCATTGAAACCCCAAAGTCCACCATGTCGTTTATATGCCATCCATACCGTTGATAAGGTCATTCCTACCAGGATGAACAAAAAAAATACAAAAAACATTGGCCTGATTCAAAACTTCTGTGAACCCATGAATGATTCAAGGGTGGACGTTCAATTCTCACTATTTCCTATAGTGCAGCCCACTTGAGACTTGGATCTGCCTATTTTTTAGCCCATGTCCTTACATGATATGGAAAAATGGATCAATGGGGTGGATTTCTCACAAATATGATGGTGGGCCCACCAAGATTCCTGTAGACGGCTTTGTTGGTAAATCCGGTTACTCTACGATGCAGTTTTAAGATGGAAGAAATGAAAAAGGGGGCATTGATTGGGTGTTTAGTGCTTACCCTCATCATGATGTAGCTAGAGACGGACGGTCCTGTGAAGGGCCTTGAGTGGCCCACCATGATGTATTTATTTTATCCACGCCGTCCATTCATTCTAACAGATCATTTTAGGGCATGATCCTCAAAAGAAGTCAGATAGACTGCCTAAGTGGACCACACCATGGGAAGCACCGGTGATAATGACGTCTACCATTGAAACCTTCTTAGAGCCCACTACTAGAACTGAAAATGTGACGAAGGCATTTTCTTTGTTTCGTTGTTCCGGGGTTCTGAGTTCTTAAGTATCGGAAACATTCATAGCAATCATAAGCATTCACAAAAGTACACAAAGAGAAGATATTGCAAGGCAAATTTTATTCCAGAGATTCTAAAATTACCCCCGTGTAATTTCAGTGTAATATGCAACCGATGCAACACAAACATGTCAATCCTCATATAACCCATATATCGGAACGATTCCTAACTGGAACATCATCGGGGTTTAGTACATAGGCACTGAACCACATCATGCGTACATGTAAGCATAAGAGACCTTACTACTCACCCTATCAGTGGTATACCAATGCTCACCCGACTCGTCAGTAGTGGACCCATTTGCAAGCTAGTCAGACTTGGTCTCAATCGCCACTACACACTTCGAGCAGGTGAGACTGTACCCCATTCCAACTAACCATGACATAGTGAGAGACACAACTTACTGGTATTCGATACACGGGTGCTCATGAATCCACTCAGTCTAAACATTGGAGCATCCTATAATATCGACAAGGGTTTAGGGACTTTCACATGGGGACATCCAAGCATCTAGTAAGTGTTTTGTACTTACCAACTACAATACGGATATGGTAGCTACAACCCTGATGCCGCTAGGGTGTGTATGCAATCGTGACATACATATATAATGCGTAATACATAAGTCAAACTATCCACATTGTGCACCAAACCTGCATGTATTGTGCGATCATGTGGTGCGGCCCTATCTTACACAGGTCTCCTAAGTACCTCAAGCCGCGAGGTGTATAATTGCAAGTTTTCCATGTTAGGCAACTGATATCATGTTATGAGTACCAACCACGACCCCATGGCCGGACATTCACTATGTTTAATCACTACCTATAGTAAGGGACACATATGATGCAGATGAACATATGAATGGGCACGGTATCCATCATACTAAGCATATTATCCATGTTGACCTATTAGGCTAAGTACACTAGCACGTTATCACACATAACACATATTCATGTTTTCATATAAAAGGGAGACATGAGCCTGGGTAGGGTCCCCTTGGATCCAATCCTAATGGGTCCTACATGCTCCTACCTAGGCAGGCTTACAAGCTAAGGGCCCACTCGTAGCGAGTCATATGGACACATCAAGGGTCAATTTAGAACTCTATCCTAACCTATAATCCAATGGCCTAAACATGATCCTAGGCTCGACATGACGGTCTATAACCAAACCAAACATGGCCCATAAATGGGCTTAAATATGGAATCATTAGTGGCCCCACACGTTGGACTGTAAGATGTACATAAGGTGGGCTATAGGAACGCACATGGTGGGAGTCAATCACAACTGCATCCTAAGTGTGTGCTACATGGGAACGGACCTCGTATCGGGTCATAAATGTGTGTACAAGGTAGGGTCTGTAATACATATTCTAAACGACCCTTAATGGGCTCAATATAAAGAGAGCGGACCCGAACGACAGGCCCCACTAGAGATGGAAATGTCCATGTGGCATTGCCCAGTTGAGACTTGAAAGTTGCTTGAAAGGGTCGGGCCTATCCCCTGAAATGATCAAGCAAAATGGATGTATGGCGAGGATCAAATACGTACAACATGGTGTGGCTACAGCGGGCCCTGAATGACACCTCAAAGGGGGCCCACACGCTGGACAGCGTGGGTAGGCCTCATTGTCCAGCGTGGGGTCCACCTGAGCCATGGATCTACCTCACTTTTGAGCCCATGCTCTAAAATGAGATGATAAACAGATGGCCAACGTGAATAAAATACATGCATCAAGAAGGGCTCCATAGCGGGCCCACCGGCTGGGCAGCGTGGATAAGACACATGCATCAGGTGGCGTCCACTTTCGATCTGGATGGAACATATACAACATGGTGGGGTCCACAACGGGCCCCACAGACAGGTTGGTTTGTAAATAAACGTCACAGTGAGTCTTAGGAAGTTTTCAATGATAGGGGTCCACCCAAAACCGAGCCTCACACACATCATGAGCTGCCAAGATGGATGGACAATGTGGGTACCACAAATACATCCAGGTGAGACCCCATAGCGAGAGAAAAACTTAGCTACATCCACGAGAGCCCCATAATGTGGATGTAGTCTACCAGAAATTTGGATCTTTTGCGAAATCGAAAGGCCCACAAGGGCCCGTAGGCCATTTCAATGGTCAAACAGCTCGACGGCTTTAGGGGGTGTCCCTACAACGTGGTGGGAGTCCGTGGTGGGCTCCAAAACCTCCAGAGTTGGCGGGAAACAAAACATAGTGGGTCCAACCCTATGTGAAATTCCTTTGAAATTTAAATCTTCCTTGATTTCAGGTCGGCCCACCAAGGCCCGTAGGCCTTTCCGGTGGCTGGATGGGGCGGGACACCTGGGAGAGACACATACATCATGATGGGACGCCACAGTGGGTCCCACGACCCTGGTTTTACCGAGAAAAAAACACAGTGGGCCCAAGAAGTTTTTCAAAGGTGGACTTCAACTCACTGTTTCCTCTGGTGTGGTCTATCCGAGATTTCGATCTGTCTCATTTTTGGGCTCATGGCCTAAAATGATTTCGTTACGCCTTTCAACCCAGCTCCAGCTCCTTTTTTTTTTTTTTTTTTTATAATATATATATATATATATATATATATATATATATATTATTTCAAAGTAGGTGGGGTCCAACTTGAAGATCCACTCCGTCCATCATCTTGGCTAGGTCATGGTTGGCCCATTGAAGCTTTGAAACAAGCTGATCTTTGTATGGAACCCTCCATCCAAATCTGACCTTATCAACAGCTTGAATGGTAAATAAACATCACAGTGGGCCACCCCAGCGTGTCCACGCTCTTTGGACATTGTGCTTGCTAGCGCTGTCTCAATAGCGCAGGTCGCCTTGGGTGGATCCCACTTGAAGCACAAAACGAAAAAGGAGGGAAGGGCATGTGGATTGGGCCGGGCCCACTTTGACACTACACATACATTAAGGTGGACCACACGCTGTCCACACAGCGTGGACAGGTGGGTCCCACCCCCAACAAAAATTAAGGGATGACATAAGTATACAACATACATCAAGATGGGTCCCACATGATGGATTGAGATGACTCTGGAAACCCTTGGCATTTCAAGATTGATGATCTGTCCGTCAGATGAGGGTTTTAACTGTAGATTTAGTAATCCAACGGTCAATCAATCTTCCATTTAGATGGTCTAGATCAATGATCCATGGTGTGGATTAGTGATCCAATGAATGAACAGATTGTCACAGATTTTGGTTTAAATGGTTGGTTATAAAGGAAATAAAAATAAAATAAAATTGTATTTCTAAATATATTACATAATCACTCATTTAGAGATAAAGCACTCTGCAATCCCTTCTCAAAGGTCTTGAGAAGAAGGATTATTAGGTGGCCCGCTAGCTAATGTGACCATTGACATAGAGATTGATTCATAGGTTTTTCAGACAAGAACAAAATTAGTAACGTGAGGATTGAATGAATTGAGTATCCAATTGATAACACAGGCATTGTTTAGTTTTCCATATTTCTCAGAACCACCAACAATCCCCCATGGGATTTTCATTTGTATGAAAATTCTAAAATGGAATCCATGAAGTAATTCATTCCTTCCATCAAATCGGAAAAGGAAATATCAAAATTGATTTGAGTGAAGAATAGGATAATTGAGCTTGCTCTGCTACCAATGTAAAAGAACAGTGAATGCTATATATTTCTTGACGAATACAATGTAGTCTTTATAAACATGGGATGACTCTGGAAGCGCTTGGAGGATCCTATATTTAGTCTCTCTCATAAGCTCCAAACTGCAAGTTCAAGACCATGTATTGCTGCTGAACACCTGTTCTTTGGCTACACAACAGCATGCAATGTCCTATGAATATGCACATCTGGAGATTAATGCAACTCATCTTTATAAATCCTCTGTCAGTGTATTTGTCACCAATAATCTCCGCAAGAGCAAATTCCATTCTTGAAATGATGGAAACGATTCAAATCTCGCATGATAATTTCCCTGTTTGTGATCTTGGACACAAATTTTATGAAAGAATGGCAGTAGCCACAAACACGAAGGTTCTTCGAGATGCGTAGTGTTGTCCCTGGACTGGTGTTGATGATCCCAAATGCAATTGCTAGCCTCTCACTGTGACTTCTAACATTGTTTTCCTTCATTCCTTCCTCTTTAGAGTTCTTTGAGTCTGAACTGAGCAGAACAGAACCTCTATCTGATATATAACCTTGTCCATGGGCCAACCTTTCAAGATTTTCCAAAATACTATAAATTTCCTTTGTCTGCAGATGGGAAGTATCTCCCACGCAGAATCTATAAATTCTTCTCTTCATTTCGATTGTGCTGTATCCAGGCACCTTTCTCAAACCCATATCTTTCATTTTCACCTTCACATTTCCATAGGCATCCCACCTCCCTCCTTCAGCATAGATGTTCGACAGCAGTGTGTAATATCCAGAGTTACCTGGTTCCAGAGCTAAAATTTTCCTTCCAACATCATCGATCATATCCATCTTTCCATGAATACGACATCCACTGAGAAATGCCCCCCACATGCTAGCATTTGGTGTTACAGGCATTGATTTGATGAAACTGTATGCACTGTCGAGATGACCAGCACGACTTAAAAGGTCAACCATACATGCACAGTGCTCCAACTCAGGCTCAATACCAAAGTCCTGCCCCATTGAATCAAAGTAGAACTGCCCTGCTTCCACAGCCCCAGCATGACTACATGCAGATAACATGTTCATGAAAGTTACCTTGTTTGGTCTTATACCACAACCGATCATTTGAGAGAAAAGCGAAATGGCAACATCGACGTAGCCGTGTATTCCATAGCCAGCAATCATGACACTCCATGAAACCACATTCTTTTTTGTCATGTTATCAAAGACCATCCGAGCCATCTGTAAATCTCCGCACTTCGCATACATGTCAGTGAGAGCTGTATCAACATAAGTATCCTTCTCCAAACCATAGGTTATGAGCTTGTGATGCACCCATCTTCCCTTTTCTAAATAACCCAAATGGGAACATGCTTGAATTGCACTGACAAAGGTCACTGTATCCATTTCGAGACCTTTAGAGTGCATTTGATCAAAGAGAACAATTGCTTCCACTGAATTTCCATTCTGAGCGAGTCCGCCCATCATCGAATTCCATGTTACCACACATTTTCCTTCCATCTTATCAAAGATCTGATAAGCTATATCCACAAACCCACATTTGCAGTACATATCTATGAGAGAGTTTTGAACAAATTCATTATACTGAAAGCCTGTTTTGGCAATATGACCGTGGATTTGACACCCTAGCTGGGAAATTCCAAGGTGTTTGCAGGCTGAGAGTGAACTTGCCAGTGTGAATGAGTCAGGAAACAATCCTTCAATCCGCATTTGAACAAAGAGTTCCAAAGCCTTCTCTGACAACCCGTTCCGACCATAAACTGTAATGAGGGAATTCCATGAGACCACAGTTTTCTGTTTTATGGTCTCAAACACTCTTTCGCAATATCCAAGCTTCCTGCAACAAGCATACATGTCTATTAGCGCCACACCCACAAGATTCAAATCGGGGTCTATACCTGTTCGTATTATGAAACTGTGCACAGACCTTCCCTCCCTTAGGCATCCCAGCTGACCACATGACAACAGAATACTCACCATGGTTATTGAATTCCCTTTCACCCCAGACTCCTGCATCTGAAGATAGATGCCTAATGCTTCTTGGAAGTGGGACATCTGATTGTAGCACGAAATAATTGCAGTCCATGAAACGACACTCATCTGAGATGCCTTCTGGAAAAGCTTCTTCACACTATCCAATCTGTGACATTTACAATAAACAGCTACAAGCAAATTCTTCAGCGACCCATCTATCTCAATATCCCTTCTCAAGATATACCCATGAACCGATTCCGCTAGTCTCAGAAATCCCAAATCAGCACAAGCTTGGGTTACACTCAACAACATCACATAATCAGGTTCAACATTTCTCAAATTCACCATTTCACGGAATAACTCCAGTCCTTCATAAGCTTGACCATTTTGGACATACGTTGAAACCATTGAGCTCCATGAAACGACATCTCTCACTGACATGCAGTCGAACACCTTGCGAGCATTGTCCAAGCTTCCCATCTCTCCATACATATGAAGCAATGCTGCCTCGACAACAACATCGGATTGGAACCCGCTCTTAATGATCCTCCCATGCAGCTTCTTCCCACAAATACCGATATCATGAAGACCTGAAGCAGCCTTTAGAAGAGATGGGAAGATAAAGCTACTGAGGTGAAGTTGGCGGGACAACATTTCATGATAGAGTGAAATGGCTTCTGTGAAGACCAGATTCCAAACATAGCTTTTGATCATCATGGCCCACATGAAGGGATCAGGTGTCAAGAAGGTATCGAAGATAGATCGAGAAGAATAGACAGCGCCCACCTTAGCATAGGATTCTATGAGTTTGGTGGCAGCTAATGGATCATGGGTGCAATGACCAGTGACTAAGAGATGGGCATGGAGCTGGAGGAGGGTTCTTGAAGTGGAAGTGGAGTTGGAAGTGCAGCTTCTTCTGAAGAGTGGCATGTACAATGTCATTGTACTACCATCTGTCATCTGAAGTGTGGGGTGAGAAAATATATGTATCTCTTTGTTTAAATTTAAATTTTTTTTTCCACTGACGCTAGCTTACATCAGCGCTTGTATGACTCGGACCTCAAATAAATAACGCATGGCACATGAATTGCCTATTCCTTTTGACCATCCGCGGATCGGCTACTGACGGCTTCAGTAGCAATCTCGTTCTCGCTGCTGAAGTGATGTCACCTAGTTTGGTAGGCTCATGTGTTCTATCCCCACCGTTTATCCATTTTTGAGATACTATTTTAAGGCATGAGCTAAAAAAAAATGAGGCAGATCCATGTAGACCCCACCATAGGCCTACTATTAAACTCTTATTGGAGGCACAACGGTGTGTCATTTCATCAAGATGGTCCTGGTATGACTTCCTGGTGGGGGTGGCTAACAGAGTGAGGTGTGTGTACTAACCAAAAAAGAAAAAGAAAAAACCTTCCTAGGGGTCACACAAGTTTTGGATCAGTCTGATATTTATGTCTTCCCATCCTCCATGTCTTTGCGAACTTATGAACAGGTTGATCCCAAATATACATCATAGTGGGCCCTAAGAATGTTTCAACGGTGGGTGTCACTGTCCATACCCGTGAACAGGTCCATCCCATGAACAGGTCCATCCCAAATAAATATCATAGTGGGCCCTAAGAATGTTTCACGGTGGGTGTCACTGTCCATACCCGTTTTCCGCAGTGGGGTCTACCGGGGAGCTTTTGATCTGCCTCATTTTTTTGGCACACAAAAATCCTCTCAGAACCTACTTACAAAAATCCTTTTGCCTTCCTTCTCCCTCTCAGCCCAACACATTTCCATTGCCAACCAAGAAGATGGAAGCAGCAGCAACAGCGGAAGAAAAAGCCTTTGACGTTGTAATCCTAGGCGGCTCTGGCTTTACAGGAAAATACGTAGTCAGAGAAGCCCTGAAATTCCTCAACAAGACAACAACATCATCTCCCTTCAAATCCCTCGCTCTTGCTGGCCGCAATTCCTCCAAGCTCTCCCAAACCCTCAAATGGGCCTCTTATCCTGCGCACCCTCCTCCCATCCCCATCCTCTACGCAGACGTCTCTGACCCTCCCTCCCTCCTCTCCCTCTGCCGCCGCACCAAGCTCCTTCTCAACTGCGTTGGCCCCTTCCGCCTCTACGGTCACCCCGTCGTCTCCGCCTGCATCGAGGCAGGCACCGACTACCTCGACGTCTGCGGCGAGCCTGAGTTCATGGAGAAGATGGAGGCCATCTACCACGGGAGGGCTGCTGAGGCTGGTTCCTTGGTTGTCTCGGCGTGCGGGTTCGATTCCGTCCCTGCCGAGATGGGGTTCGTCTTCAATTCGAGGCAGTGGGCCCCACCCACAGTGCCAAATCGGGTTGAGGCATACTTGAGCTTGGAGTCAGAGAGGAGGATTGTTGGGAACTTTGGGACGTTCGAGTCAGCAGTTCTTGGGGTGGCGAATGCGGGGCAGCTGCAGGAGCTGAGGCAGTCCAGACCCAGAAGAGCTAGGCCTATGGTAAGAGAAGATTTTATTTTAGGCACGCTTGGTTGCACCAAATATGGATATTTGGTGCGACCAAACAGGCCCTTTTTTTTTTTTAATATATTTTTCTTAATTTTGTTTCCATTTATATTGGAGCTGTTATTTGCATCCATCCTGATTGATTTATGGATGCGCATTTTCCATATCGGGAATTGAAATTGTACACAATTGTAATGTTTTGGTTCCCAAAATGGATAATGGGTAATAACAATTTCTTCTTATTTTGTCATACCCTTTTGCTTCTTGTTGTTAACGTATGTATGTATTTGGCTATTCGTGTAAATTTAGTGTTTGTATTGTGTTCTTGATTTGGATTCTCTTTTTTTAAGGGTTTTACGTGGATGGCGTTGAATTTTTACAGATTTTTGTGGATTACTTTTTCTAGGACTCTATTTTTTGTTGCCTTTGTTTTGTTTGGCCTGATTTCTAGTTTTCTTTATCTTCATAGCCATTTCTTCTCATTGATTGAGTGAGGTTTCTCAAATCCACATCGTGTATAGTCCACCCATCTACACACTGGCAGATGTGCTAAGATGGTACATGCGCATGGGATCCATGGCTGCTAACTGGTGGGAGTCCTACCATTGTAGATTCCTTGGCCCTGAGGCCACTCCACTCATTAGCTGTGCTACAGTGTGCTAACCAACTGGACGGCTGTAACAATATTCTTTTTATCTGTCCATTTGTTTTGTACTGTATGGCCTGTAAGTGGCCAGCTTTTTTGTCCAAGGGATCTACACAGTGATGACCGCATTTTGAATAGCTGAGATGTTTACCGTGGCATGTCTGCCGGCATATGGATGGGCTGGCTGCACATTCATATGGGAGTATGGAACTTCTTGATTTAATCATTTTTTGTTTCTGTCATTGGGTTGTTTATTTTCGGAAGGAAGTTCATATTGGAGCTTTTCAGTGATTGGGAGAAAAACTGTTTGGAAAGAAAATAGATTACAAATGATTTGTTTTTCCATGGTGAATCATGTGGATGTTGATGAAATTGATTATTTTGTGGCTTTTTGTTCTCTAGCATAACACTTTTATGTTTGGTTTTTTTTTTTTTTTTTTTCTACATTAGACTGCTTTTGGTTTATCTTTATTCAATTTATGGGAAATAATATTATGAGGCTCACTTCACACGTAATGTTGTCCCCACGATGCATGTAGCAACTGTACATGGTGATAGAGACCATTGATCTGCTGGGCCACAGTCCAAAATTTGCAGTATTGGACAATTGTGACCATAGGTTGTAGTGAGTTTTCCTTCTTGAATGTGCGCCATTGCTCATTTTCTGCTCAACTTTGAGTGAACTGCCCTTTTGCTAGTGTTCAGATGGTTACAATTGTTTTTGACATGGGATTTATCTTGGCCCTTAGCTGATCTATCCTTTCTATTGCAAAAAGGATGTATGGAGGTTCTTCAATTTCTGGAAATCGATATTTTGTTTTGTTTGGGGAACTGCATAAATTGGTCCTTTGTGAATAAGGAACATCATAGTAGAAATTTGCCATCTAGAGCCATGGATGCAAGACTTTATCATATTTCTTTCAAGATGGGTGGTATAGTGGGTATCTTTTCTGTGGAAGGAGTTTGATGATATTGTTAATATTAGTTAATAAGGCGCTCCTACAGAAATGGGTTTGGCAGTTTATAACTGAAGAGAGCAGCTTGTGGAAAGATATTGTAGCTGCTAACTATGGGACTACCCAGATGGGTTGGTGGATAAAAAATTCCTCTTTCTATGGACTGTCATTCATTTGGAAAGGTATAAATAGGATGACTCCCTTGGTTTTTGATAGATCAATATTCTCAGCTGGCGATGGGAAAAGAATTAGATTTTGGGTTGATCATTGGATAAATGATCAGCCCTTATCCTCTTCTTTTCCAGTCCCCGCTTCCCTCAGTCTGGATATCAACATTTCGGTGGCAGATTGCTTTAGTAGGAGGGGAGAAGAGGCAATCTGGCTTCCCCAATTTAGAAGGGATTTGAGAGAGGATGAAATTGAAATTGTAGCTTCATTGTTGTCTCTCTTGCAGGGTCACTCTTTTCCTCTTTCCTAGAAGGATTCTATTTGATGGAAGAAATCAGCGTCCAGGTCTTTTTCAGTGCAATCTTTTTATAAGGAGGTAGAGGAGGTCCTTGGTCTAGATCTTCAGCGGAGCCCATGTACTGACATCTGGTCTTATGGGCGGCTTTTGGGAGGCTGGTAGGAAGGAGAAGTGTGTTAACGATTGACAACTTATGCAAACGTGGAATGGTTCTTCCCAATGATTGCCTTCTATGTTATCGTTAGGCGGAGTCAATCGATCACATCTTCCTTTATTGTTCGTTTACGGCTGAAGTCTGGGCAGGAATCCTGCGAATGGCGTCAGTAGATTCGGTCATGCCTAGCTTGATAGACGATCTTTTCCTTGCTTGGCATGCAATGGATGGAGGAAAGCTAGGAAAGAAAAGGTGGAGGATGGCGCTCTTGGCATTACTGTGGGCAGTTTGGGGAGAAAGGAACGACCGTTGTTTTCGTAACAATTGTAATGGGAGTATGGGGGTTCTTAGTATGGTTGTCATGCTGTTTCGGGACTGGGCCCCTGAAGGAGGGTCAGTTAGGGCTTGCAGCCGGGGGCTGTTTTGTTGTTGTACCTTAGATTAGGGCTTCTGTAGTTTTTTGTAAGTTTTTTTTGTCTTCTTTTGTTTTTGTGTTTCTTGTTTGCTTTCCCTTGTTTTTTTTGGTTTAATAAAGTGTCAGCTTTCAAAAAACAGAAAAGAAAAGAAAACACTGTATTTTCCTATGGGCAAGACCTCTTCTAGCTTTCGACTGGCTCTATTAGATTTAATCTTTTTTTTTTTTTTTTTTATTTATTTATTTTTTTTTTTAAGTTTATTAGATTTCATTAAGACTTGATAAAAAGTAGATTGGTCGCGGCTCAGTGAAACTTGACAAAACTTGAGTTGGCTAACCAAGGCCAATCAATATTTGTATGTTTATTAGATTTAAACAATTAGGCATTACTTAAAACTTGGGAAAACTTGACTGAGTTAGTTGACTTGAACTGACCTGACAAACCTTCTTGTTGAATCAAGTTTTTGAGTTTTTAAAACTTTTTTTTTCTTGGTCTTTATTCTTGACCCATTGTACGATGGGGTAACGGGTAACACTAGTCCGCTGTTATGGGGTGTCATAACACCATTTTTAAACCTTAGTGGTTAGCAACTTGGCAAGCCTTTTTTTTGGTTGGCTGGCTAAGTAGTTGTATGTTGCTAAATTTAAAGCATTTTTAGTGGCTTTTAGCAATGTTTGCAGTATTGATAGTCGGTGTTGCAAGGGATAGATACGCAACATGGGGGGAATTGTAAAATTCCTCTGTATCGATTGATATATCGTTGATATCGCACGATACGTCATGGTATCGATGATATATCACAAAATATCATCACAAGGCATTTATAAACCAAATTGCAAAAAAGGCCTTTATATATCTCGCTTGTATCATTGATACGTGCCAGGCCTTTATACGTATTAGTGATACAAGGGAAATGCGTGTCCCCTTCTAAAAAACCTAAAAAAAAAATTGAGAAGAGGAGGAAAGAAACACGGTACCTGTGAAAGCTCCTCTTCTTCTCCTTCTTCTTCTCTTCCTTGTACCTTATCTTTTGAAAATAAAGGAGCTTGCAAGGTTCTACATGTCTTATCCATCATAACACCCAAGCTCTCTAGGGTTCATCATTTTGTATTTGTCAAATCCACTTCGTCCATCAGGTGAGAACCATTATTTGCACTGTATATACAAAATATAAGGCCGATTAAAAACTCATATGGGCCACACCAATAGGGACAATGTAAATTGCTCCCAAAACTGCTACGTTCACACACTGTAGTCTGCTTGAGTTTTGTATCAGGCTGATTTTTGTATGTTCTTTTCATCTTGGCGAGTTACACTTGATTGATGGTGCTGATGAAAGAAAAATGCTATGGTGGCGCCACACAAAAAAACCCTATGTTTGACATCCCACGCCCATTGTTCCCTATTGAATTGCCCACTTGAGTTGTGGATTTAGCTGATTTTTGGCCTTAAGGCCTAACATTGAGGATGGAACCTAATGCACGGACTGGATTTTTCGTATACAACATGGTAAGATACATTCCACACTTGGGTGTTTTACGCATTGTGTAAAACAAGTATCGTAGAGGTTCCTGTTCCTTTAAAAGGGTGAGTTGTATGATACTCTGGCAGCATATGACTCTTGGTACACCTGCGCTTGGAAATTGTGCATGTGGCATACATGAACTAAAATTTAACCAATTGAATTGTGCAACCCACTGTTACTAAGCCAGAGTCCCAAAATCAGATTGTTTGATGATCCTAACCTTCAATTCATGGACACTTGTTTGTGGAAATAGGACATTTCGATATTTTTCATTCTTAACCTTCCAATAAATGTCCACCAGTTTGATAGCGAGATGATGAAATAAGCATAATGTCCACCAGTTTGATATTTTGATAGCGAGATGATGAAATAAGCACAATGTCCACCGGTTTGATATTTTTCACATGTTTTTTTTTTGAAATAAGCGTGATGTTTAGAATAAATATGGTTTATCGAAACTATGAGAGATAATTTGTACAGTTTAATTTGAATTACTTGTATAACACTTTTGCAATTTTTAAGTAATTTGTAAGTGTCTGGTATTGTTAATCCAAAGAGACTACATGGTTAAAACTGTAATGTTCTGTTTATTTCACTGCGAATGACTGACATATATAGTAGACGAGAGAGATGTAGAAATCCTAGTAGATATACAATTTTTTTTTTTTTTGAAAGATAACGATGATTAATAAAAAAGGGAGCAAGACCGCTGAGATAGCGATCAGCTACACTCCAAGAAAAAATTACATCCCTTGAGATTATCATCAATGGAAGCCTACTCAATAATTAGGAATTTAGCCCTTTGAGCTACAACCTCCGCCGACTTGCTTTCACCACGAAAACATCTTCCATTCCTTTCTTCCCACACTGACCACCAGACTGCCAGAAGGGCCATTCTCCATAAAGCTCTCCTTTGATTACCCAACTTAACTCCGTGCCAAGCCTTTAAGAGATCGCCTGCTGAAGAAGGGAAGGTTTATGAAACACAGAAACGAGATAAAATATCTGACCAAATGAAAGTGATGAATTTGCAATGGACGAAAAGGTGGTTCACCGTTTCCTCATCACCCATACAACAAAGGCAGATGTTTGGAATTATCATTCCCCTTTTACGCAGATTGTCCACTGTGAGGGTCTTTTTTCTTCCTACCAACCATCCGAAAGCAGCAAACTTTGGCGGGATTTTATATTTCCAAACATGTTCTGTAACTGCATTTTCTGTTGGAAAGAGCTTCGAACTTAGACTGTCATAGAACGACTTTACCGAAAAGACACTTGATTTGTCAAACCTCCATAATAAACTATCACTAGATGAAGTGTCCGACAAACAAGGTCGAATTCAATTGAGAAGAGCCACGAATTCTTCCACTTCCTTGTCCCGAATAAGTCTCCTATAGGGAGGTTCCCACACAATCTGTCCTCCTAACAAAGAGAAGCAATCGGCCACCATAATAGACGGATCTGTAGCAATATGGTCTATACGTGGGAATTCCTCTTTCAACGGCGCCTCTCCCACCCAAATTGTCTTCCCAAAAACGAGTGTTCTCACCATTCCCAATAGAGAAAACAATACCTTTCAACACCTCCGACTTGATGGCTAACACTCCTTTCCAAAGGGCTAAAGATCTATAGGTCGAAGAATCTCTAGTCCACCATCCTCCTTGCGAGCAACCGTACTTACTTTTAATAATCTTGTTCTAAAGAACCCCATTTTCGGTCCCTAGTCTCCATATCCACTTTCCTAACAAAGCCGAATTCATATTTTTAAGATCTTTAATACCCACTCCAACATGGTAATGCTTACACACCTCTTTCCAATCCAAGGGATGGAACATCTTTTTATCCTCTATCACATGCCATAGGAAGTCACGTCTTAGCTTCTCTAACCTGTCCAATATCGTTGCCGGACATCTGAAAACTGACATGAAATAGACCGGAAGATTCGAGAGAGTTGCCTTTATAAGAGTAATACGCCTGCCAAAAGATAAGTATCTGCACTTCCATCTAGAAAGGTATCTTTAGAACCTATCTATTATCTTATCCCACATCTGCTATGAGGGTTTTCCTATGCATAGGGGGATGCCCACAAAGAATGACGGAAGAGTTCCCACTCCACAACCAAAAGAAATGGCCAACTCCCCCACCTCTTCATCATCCATGTGAATCCCTAACATCTTACTCTTTGCCATGTTCACCTTGAGACCCAAAACTGCTTCAAAGCACCGAACAATCGTTTTCAAATTGCTTACCTTACACGGCTCAGCGTCGTAAAATATAAGCGTATCATCTGCAAACTGAATATGGGATATTGGAGACTCCATTCCTTCTATTTTGAATCCGGAAAATAATCCTTCGTCTTGACCTTTGCTTAGCATTTTGGATAAAGCTTCCGCAACTATAACAAAAAGAAATGGTGACAGCGGATCACCTTGCCGAAGTCCCCTAGAGCTTTTGAAAAAACGTTTTGGTGAACCATTGAGAAGAATAAAAAAGTGTGCCGAGCTCACGCATTCCCCCATCCACTTCCTCCACTTAACTCCAAAACCAAACCGTTGAAGCATATATTGTAAGAACCCCCAATTGACGTGATCATAGGCCTTTTCTAAATCAAGCTTGGAAACAATACCTTTAGATCTTGATCTATGTCTTGAGTCCAGACGTTCATGAGCTATTAGAGCACTATCGATAATCTGTCTTCCCGGAATAAATGCACTTTGATTGTGTGAGATTATTTTTCCTAACACCCCTTTCAAACATGAAGCCAACAGCTTAGATAGGATCTTGTTCGGGCCACCGATCAGGCTAATCGGCCTAAAGTCCTTCAGATTTTCAGCCCCAGACATCTTTGGACTTAACGCCACAAAGGATGCTCCAAGATTTTTTGAGAGACGCCCTCTTTCATAAAATTCATTCATGAATTCCATAATGTCTTCTTTTATAGTATCCCAGAAAATTTGAAAAAATGCTGTTGCAAATCCATCTGGACTAGGGGCTTTGTCTCCTCCTAAAGCTTCAACCGCACTTTTAACTTCCTCTAACAAGAAGGGGGCCTCAAGAGCATTTGCTTCCTCACTAGAAAGCCTCTCGAAGTGCAGGTTGTCTAAATTTGGCCTAATCCATCCTTCTCCCTGAAGGAGATTGCTGAAAAAACTAATAACCTCATCTGATATACTCTGTTTATCTTCAATTCATGTGCTATTCACCATAATGCTACTAATTTTGTTGACCCTAGTCCGCGCACTTGCAAGATTATGAAAAAATTTCGTGTTTTTGTCTCCTTCTTTAATCCACCTACTTCATGATCTTTGCCTCCATTTAATTTTGTCTTCCAGCACCTTCGCTGAGTACTTCTGGATCAGCTCCACTCTTCTTGCTAAATCAACTGTAGACAGTTGGCCTTCCTCCCCTTTAGGTTCAATGGTTTGTAGCTCTGACAAGATAGAGTTTGTCTCTACATCCCTTTTGCTGATTTCTGACGCCTTCCACGATTTTATCATGTCTTTAAGGAGTCTCAGCTTACTGCACAGTCTGTATTCCGCAAAACCCTCAACCCGAAATCCCGCCCACCAATTCTTAATCTTCTGCGGAAAACCATCAATCTTCAACCATGAATTTTCAAATCTAAACGGTTTTCGGACCCCAATCCTTTTCGTCATTTGCAAGCAACAGCAGTCTGTGGTCGGAAGTTGGTTTCGGGAGCACCGTTTGGTGAACAAAAGGGTACTTCTCCACCCAATCCAGCGATACAAGAAATCTGTCCAATCTTGACATAGTTGGTTTCGCACGCCCATTTGACCACGTAAATCTGGCCCCACCCAACGGTAAGTCCACTAGTTCCTGAAGGTCAATCCACTCAGAAAATACGTGCATCCCTGCAGTGACTCTTCCACCTTGAGACTTATCTTCCACATAATATTGAAATCACCCCTGATAAACCACGGTCCTGTAAACCTTTGCCTGCTAGTATTCAGTTCCTCCCAGCAGTCTTTTCTTGAGCTTTCAGAATTTGGACCATAAACTGATGAGATGAGACAGCAAAAACCAGAAGAAACATCTTTGAGAATAATCGAGACTGAGAAGACCCCACTCCATGAATCCACTAAGGACCGCATAGAAGATTTCCATGCTACCAGGATTCCACCCGACAATCCTTGAGCATCAAGCGCTGCCCAATTAGCATCTTTAACCTTCCAGATAGTACCCAAAAGCTTGTTGTTGAAATTATGAACCTTGGTTTCCTGAAAGCATATTACCTCTGCTTTACTTCTCCCGCAAACATCTTTGAAGGTCAATCCACTCAGAAAATACGTGCATCCCTGCAGTGACTCTTCCACCTTGAGACTTATCTTCCACGTAATATTGAAATCACCCCTGATACACCACGGTCCTGTAAACCTTTGCCTGCTAGTATTCGGTTCCTCCCAGCAGTCTTTTCTTGAGCGTTCAGAATTTGGACCATAAACTGATGAGATGAGATAGCAAAAACCAGAAGAAACATCTTTGAGAATAATCGAGACTGAGAAGACCCCACTCCATGAATCCACTAAGGACCACATAGAAGATTTCCATGCTACCAGGATTCCACCCGACAATCCTTGAGCATCAAGCGCTACCCAATTAGCATCTTTAACCTTCCAGATAGTACCCAAAAGCTTGTTGTTAAAATTATGAACCTTGGTTTCCTGAAAGCATATTACCTCTGCTTTACTTCTCCCGCAAACATCTTTGAAGGTCCATCCACTCAGAAAATACGTGCATCCCTGCAGTGACTCTTCCACCTTGAGACTTATCTTCCAAGTAATATTGAAATCACCCCTGATACACCACGGTCCTGTAAACCTTTGCTTGCTAGTATTCAGTTCCTCCCAGCAGTCTTTTCTTGAGCTTTTAGAATTTGGACCATAAACTGATGAGATGAGACAGCAAAAATCAGAAGAAACATCTTTGAGAATAATCGAGACTGAGAAGACCCCACTCCATGAATCCACTAAGGACCACATAGAAGATTTCCATGCTACCAGGATTCCACCCGACAATCCTTGAGCATCAAGCGCTACCCAATTAGCATCTTTAACCTTCCAGATAGTACCCAAAAGCTTGTTGTTAAAATATGAACCTTGGTTTCCTGAAAGCATATTACCTCTGCTTTACTTCTCCCGCAAACATCTTTGATTATCCTTCTTTTATGTTTGGACCCCATTCCCCGTACATTCCATGATAAAATCTTCATTTAGAGACAGATTTTCCTCGATTACCCTTTGGACCTTTCACCGTACTTCTCACATTGTTCAGTTGGGGGCTCGACAAAAGGTTTTGTAGCTCTCTGTTGGTATTCGGATTACTCTTTATCTTCCTTGGTGACCTCGTGCCAATCAGCGGTCGCCCTTGTGCCTCCACGCATTGGAATAATGCCACAAAATCTCCGTATGATAACCAAAGGAGAGTCCAATCGATATGCCCACGTGACCCATCGCGTCCCTGATCCACTTCTTTTGAATTGTCTCGATCAAATTTGCCTTTCGTTCATCAAAATCTACCCATGCCATCTGTCCACCCGAACACTCGTTTGAGCTCCTTCCCATCTAAACCTGAAGGGCCTCAGCAACCATAATTTCTTCGTTGTTATCTTCTTGGAATAGGGACAGAAGGGCTTGGTCTGATGTGTCTGTGCTTCTAATGGAGAGAGGAGGAGACTTACAGTCTGGAGGATCAATTGATTCTTCATCCCAGGATAGAAGATCATCCTCGCTTGGGTAGAGGTCTTCCCCTTGAAAACTATCAGGAAATAGAATCAGAGATAAGGAAGGAGTATTCTTATTCTCCACGTACAATCGTGCTGGACACTATGAAATCGCTGGAACTGGGGTTGGAGATATCTTCATACGCATGAAATTTCCACACGTAGATGGCTTTAGTAACCTTAGAGCACGTGTTTCCAACTTGTAGACCTCCTTGGCACGTGACCTCGATTCCAGCACTACCATCGCATTTGAAAGATCAGGGCCTTCAGCTTCGGATCCGAAGCAGCTTTTGAAATAGACTCAGCATACTCCAAACCTCCTGTTTCAGACGTATCCGAGGCTACAGGCTCCACCCGAGCCTCCCTTAGCGTGCCAATGCATGTGCCAAAGCTGCCACCTGTCCCCACCTCCTTTGCCGATAAAGTAGTCTCGGTGCCTCTTGACCCATCCCCTGGATTAGTGATACGTGGCACCATCTCTACCATCTGCGTGTCTGAAGGAGATGACGTCCCTTCCTCCGTACCTGCAGCGACGTCTATCATTGTATCGACGATGAGTCGATGACACGCGTCGCACCTCCATTTCCTACTTTTTCACCGCCATAATTACCGTGACTGGAAAAGTCTCCCGTGTTTCGGTTTTGTTTCAGTACTCCTACGGAGTTTGACCCCGGTGCACCATCAGCTTCAAACCTTGCTGTCTGCACACTAGATTCTGCCCCTCCTGCTTCCCTTTGCCTCCAAAGATCACCCCAACAGGGGATCTGGACATCCTTGGTCTCCCCCTGAACTGGCAAATAAATCATCCTGTCCTCTGCTAAAACAGGGTTTGAGTCGGTAAAACCTCTCCTTTCCTCCGTCTGATACGGACCTTAATCACACTGATCTCGTCTCCGGACTTTGTTTTTGGATCCAGCTTTATGACTTTGCCTAGCCATGAGGCAGCTGCAAGGAAGAAGTCATCACACCAAAGTTCCATTGGAACGTCCCAGATCAGAACCCAAGTCTCTTCCATCCCAAAAACTGAGAACTCTTTCCATCTTTGAATCGTGAGAACTGGCCCTTCCTTGTACATCTCTCCCGCCTTAACAAGAGAGTCGATGTCTGTCCTGGGGCTCAACCGAATCCAAAGGATGTTAACACCAATGGGCTTGATGATAAACATCTTCGGTGGCATGTTACAACATTCTCGAAGCTAGCTCCGAACTTGCGCAATGGAGAATCCTTGTTTTGTTTCCGCAATCACTGAATCCTGAAGAGAGACCCTACATCGGTTCATCAATAACAAGCTAATACGAATCATCACCTCCTCCCCATCCTTTACTGTTTCCACCCTCATTCCGGACTTCTCCTTTTCACCCATAACATGTGCTCCTGTTTCTGACTCAGCCTTTTGTTTCGAACCAACCAGTGCCTCTTTAAAAGAAGATGAGCCCTGCCCGACGAACGCACTCCTTGATCATGTTGGGTTAAGATCTGTGATCGCTTCTTTCTGCTGGGTTTCGACCATCTTCCTCCTATCTAGAACTTTCTTGGTCTGAACATTGAGCTCTGGTCCGAATCTAGCCCTCTGAACTAAGAGTTTAACTCCCCCGAAGCTTTCTCCATGAAGCATCTCCACCGCCTTGCTGAGCTCCTCCTCCGAACTCATCTGGACAAAAGCGAAACCCCTCGAACCCCCGTTTTGCTTCTTCCTTGGTAGAACCACGTCCATGATAGCCCCTGCCTGTCTGAAGACTCTAGAGAAATTCACAGGCAACTAGCCTTCTGGAAAACCTTTTACAAACAACGTTGGGTATCCAACAACGTCCCTTTTCCATTTCCCTTTTCTTGCTCGCTTCTAATTTCTGTGCACAACCACCTGCCAACATTTGCCATTGTTGTCGTCCATCTTTTTCCTGGATTCTAGAAGGAATTAAGGTAAGTTGTGGGTCACTTGTAAAAATGTGAGACACCGTCCATTTCCCCAGCTGTATCTCTTACAAAGAGGAAGGCTTTGAATACATACTTCTTCTAGGGTCAACAGCCTCCTTTAAACGAGATATGATAGCTTGCTCAAGCAAGCCAAATTCAGAAACATGAGTAGAATGGGTGTGGCCCCCTTCTTTACCTAGTGACTGTGTTGCCAATGAAGGAGGAGCGAAGCTCGGCATCATGCATGTTCCTTCCTTCTTACTACCCATCCACCATCAACACCATCATCACCATCATCACCACCACCACCCCAATCTTCTAGAGAAGGGGAAAAATGATCCCAACAACTAATTCCAAAAATTCTAATAAAACCTAAAACCCTAATCCCTACAAATCCAAGACAAACCCAGATATCAGAAAACCTAATTCCCAAAAAACAACTACAAAAAAGCAATCTTTCCAAACCAAATCACCTCATTACAACAAGATCCTTGTGCCCAAAAGCCCTAATCTCTAAAAGCTTCCATTTTGGCTCGTTTAGAGTGAGGAATGGACCATCATTATCGTTTTCAGGTTTTTGTTTAAACAGGAATTATGGTTCATAAACCTTGTAAACCGAGAGTCAAATACACTTGTAAAGGAAATAGGTAAAGTAAATTGTAATCACTACCATTTTTAGAGTGAGGAATTGGATGGCTTAACCTTTCATTTCTTGTTTGTTGAAATAGGAGTGTTAGATTTTAGGGATTTTTCCATATAGTCGCTTGTCTTTTGGGCTATAGAATAAAAACCGCTTACTTTTGAATTATTTAAATAGAACTGACTACATTTTCAAGACATGGACACCCAACTGCTTGCGTTGACTTTGACCGACGTCGGCGGACTATGAGCAAAAGTGGATGTTAAGTGGGAAAATGAGTTTTTGCCCCTCGCCAAGGCTATCTCAAATACTACCTATTTCAATTCGTATAGCTGCTCAATATAGTTTATTCAAATGTTGAAAACAAACTCAATTAGACACAAAATCAGGACTAGGGCTTTTCCCTTCTCCCTTCTCTATTTATATTAATAAAATAATCCGATATGGTAGTCCGTAAGACCGCCCAAAAATACAATATTCTTTCTTCTCTCTAACACTCCCCCTCAAGCTGGAGCATATATATCAGTCATGCCTAGCTTGGAACTAAGTAAAGAAAATTGAGCACATGGTAAGGTCTTAGTAAAGATATCTGCAATCTGTAGCTTGGACTGAATATAGCCTGTGGTAATATCCTTGGAAGTAATTTTTCTCGGATAAAATGTTAGTAAACCTCTATGTGCATAGTCCTCTCTTCAAAGATTGGATTAGTTGCAATGTGGGCCCTTGCCTGATTATCGCAATAGAGCATCATAGTAGCAAATACATGATGGAACCTGCCCAATCAACATTAGCAAATGCCTATCTAAAGATGACCATTAGCCTGATATAAGATCCCCTGGCCAGGTGCTTTCTTCAGATATTTGAGAATCCCGAGGACTGCTTCCCAATTGGCGTCTTCAATACTCTTTGAATATCTCCTATCTGAAATGCGCGACTTCTGTTTGATCCCTGCCGGTCGATCAGGAATACAAGGTGGAGCGGTAGCGACCCTGGTTTGATAGGGGAGACAGATTGACTCTTAAGTCTCCTCCTTCACTCGGCTGCTGCATATATCTACTCACAATGCTTACTACGAAGGCAATATCTAGTCGAGTGACTGTAAAATAAATTAGCTTTCCAACTATCCTCCTGTATCTACTTGGGTCATCAAACAACTCTCCCTGATCATCCAATAAATTCCCACTAATTTTCATAGGTGTATTAGTCGGTCTACACTCAAGCATGCCAATTTTCTTCATTAAATCAAGAACATACTTTCTTTGAGAAAGGTTAATCCTAGACTTTGATATGGCGACTTTAATTTCCAAGAAGTACCCAGATCCTTAGTTTGAAAATACTTCTAGAGATATTTCTCGAGCTCTAAAATGCTAGATATGTCGACATATACAACCAATGCCATCATACCCTTATCATTGTGTTTCATGAAGACTGAGTGATCAAGCTTACTTCAATAGAAGCCGCGAGCAAGCAACACCTTACTGAATTTGTCGAACCGTGCACTTTGTGACTGTTTTGGGCCATAAGTCGTTTTCCGTAGTCTACATATTCTTCCGGTCTCCCCTTGAGCAACGAATCTGGTAGGTTGTTCCATATTGACTTCTCCAGCCAAATCTCCATGGAGGAATGCATTCTTGACGTCTAGTTGATAAAATGGCCAGGCCCTATTAGCTGCAATAGTCATCAACACTCAAACAGAGTTTCGTTTGGCCACAGGAGAAAACTTCTCCTCATAAAGTCATTAGGTCTGCATGAACTACCAAACTGCTTTGAGTCACTTAATGAAAACATCTGGGCGATACTCTATGGTGTAAACCTGTTGACACCCCACTCCCCTTTTTCAACAGGTAAATCAGCTAATTCCCACATATGGGTGAGGTACATGGCAACCATCTTGTCTTCCATAGCCTTATGCTAGCTAGGATGTGCCAGTGCATCATGGTAATTTATAAGTATAGATACATATGACAAAGACACAACATACACATGGAAAGAAGGGCTCAATCGATGATAAGAAACAAAATTGGATGTACACAGCATATGCATGGAAAGAAAGGCTCCATAGCCTTACATCAACTAGGATGTATGATGCAAGATCGAATACCTTTTCTGAATTCAATTGGTAATTCTAGGCCAACAGGTCCGGAGGATGGATGCATAGGTGCGGGAGAAGGAGGATGAATGTCAGAATTAGGGGGCCCATCCCCTCTCGGGAGATTTTGGTGGTGGGATAGCCAAAGTAGCGGAGTCAGTAGGTCATGAAATATCAACCACTAGACAAGGAACTCAAGCAAGGCATTCCTAGAGGGTAACTGTCCCTCACCACGAGAATGGGTAAAGTAGGAAGCATACTCAAAGAATGTGATATTAGCACTCACATATAGATGATGAGCAATGTGATTGTAACATCAACACCCTTTTTTGGTACAAGAATATCTAAGAAACACACATATGATTGCTTGAGCATCAAGTTTGTCATGTCCACCAGGTCCAAATTTATGGACAAAGGAAGTGCACCCAAATACACGAGCAGGTAATGAAAAATGTGCCAAGTCAGGAAACAGGATAGAGAAAAGGTTTTCACCTTTCAACAATGCAGAGGGCATCCGATTAATGAGGTGTCATGCAGTGAGAATGACATACCCCTAGAACCATTTGGGAACATTCATATGGGTAAGAAGAGATCTGGCTACCTCCAACATATGTCAATTTTTTCTTTCAACCACCCATTCTGTTGTGGGGTGCAGGCACAATAAGTATGGTGTAAAATTCTAGAAGAAGCCAAGTATGGCTGAAAGGAGGTGGACAGATACTCCAACACATTATCAGACCGAAATACTAATATATTGGTATTAAATTGATTTTGAACCTCACAATGAAATATTCGAA
Source organism: Liriodendron chinense (assembly GCA_003013855.2). Classification (NCBI taxonomy): domain Eukaryota; kingdom Viridiplantae; phylum Streptophyta; class Magnoliopsida; order Magnoliales; family Magnoliaceae; genus Liriodendron; species Liriodendron chinense. The sequence continues at coordinate 2,803,391 of ML058463.1, read as the reverse complement.
AAATATTAAAAACTTAAGAGCGGTCTTTTATCTGATACACCTAAGTCATTCATGAGTAATCTCAATAAAGGTAATAAAATATTGAAAATCATTTAATCTTGGGATCTGAATGGGACTCCACACATTAGAATGCATTAAATAAAATGGAATAAAGCATCTAATCTCATGTCCTGGAATAAAAGTGGAATTGTGATGTTTGGCTAACTGACATGCCTTGCAATTAATTAAACTAACTAAAGACAAAAAAGGGAGTAGAAGTTTTAAAGATGCCAAAGAAGGGTGACCTGATTGACTATGCCATTTGCAGATGTGGCATGCGAGCATGGATTGCAACACTTGAAATCTTAGGATCAAAATAATAAAGTCCACGTGATTCACGACCCCCCACCAATCATCTTCCTTGTTTGTAGGTCTTGAAACAAACAATGAGAAGGATAACATGTCACTAAATAATTTAAGTTTTTTGTTAATTGGCTCACAGACACTAGGTTAGGAGGCAAGTTAGGGATATAAAGAACTGAAGATAAGTTTGAAATAAAACTAGGGCGAGCAACACCCTTACCATGGACCCTAGATAAGGATCCATTTGCAAGGGTAACAGAGCAATGTGAATGCAAGATATCTAATTGCGAAATGAGATGGGATGTTCCTGTCACATGATCAGGGGCCCCTGCGTCAATCACCCAAGGGGTTTGGACTAGATGATGCAACAAGGGCATTACTTGTGTTAGCTAAAGTGGCAGTGGAGGTGGATGAAGGGGCCATCATCGTATGTTTGCCAACATCCTCTCATAATCATTGCGAGAGACTGATGGTAACAAAATCACTTAGAGACGTCGAGCTCATAGAAGACTCAAAAGTGTCTACCCTCAGAATGCATTGGCTGATTAGCCAAGAGCAGCTTGGGAGGTCGACCATGAAGTAACCAGCATTTGTTAATGGTGTGATTCAACTTCTTGCAGTAAGTGCATAAGCGTTGTTGTCCAATGTGCTAAGGAGAGAAACCACATCCACGGCTAACTCCACGCCCCCCTTTACCTCTAGAGGCTGTAACAAAGGCCGATGTGTCTCCATTGCGGGGTGACTAACAGTGTGGGTGTGTGTACTAACTGTGGGATGTGTGTACTAACTGTGGTATGTGTGTATGTCTAACTGGGCGGGAAGTATGCGGTGGAGGAGCTACCTGGAGTACACGAGCAAAAGCATCAATCAAGGAGGGGACAACCCCCTAGCATTTGAGGGCGCATTGGCTGAAGATATGGTTGTAAGATAGCAAGAAACAAAGCCACACTGAGCTCCTGTCTATATTGTCGCTGTTGGTTAATATCACTAGCGAACTGATGTCTCATAATCCACTCATCAAACAACCCTTTAAATCGAGCACAATGCTCATGGAGATTATTGCCGTCTCATGGTACAGATCTCCTGAAAAATGTCATAAAAATGATGTATATTTTCTCTGTCAAGTATAACTGCTGGAGATTCTCCCAAACTTCTTTAGCAGTTTCATGACACATCATAGTAGTATACACTGTCTTATCCATACTTGCATGTAACCAATTCATGACTTGCGTGTCGGTCTCACTCCATTGAGGATAGGACCCAGAGTCCTCAGAAGGACCATCATCTGTCAGTCTGGAAGCTTCCTCTTGGATTTAAAAAAAAAGTTTAATAGACCGCGCCCATGGGAGGAAACTGGATGCCCCTTTCAGCCTAACTGAGGTTATTTGTTGAACCTTACTCTGAAATCATATTTCATACTAGTGTTATTGCTAGCCATGGTTGGTAAATCACACTAGCAAATGTAAATTAGCACTCTGATTCGAACGGATCACTCAGGACTGGACGAGTTGCGGGAGCAGTTCCAGATCCTGCAAAATTAGCTTCAGCGACAACAAGGAATCGATCTACCTTTGACCAAGTTCAGAGATTTGTATCATTTCCCAAATGCTCAAGTACCTCAAAACTTTGAGGTACCAAAATTCAAAAGATACGATAGCAGCGGTTGTCCCACAGCACATCTCAAGGCCTTCTGTGGAGAGCTGAGTGCAATCTCAGGAAATGAAGGGGCCCTCATTCGTTTGTTCCAAAAATCCCTGAAGGGCGACGCCCTAGATTGGTACACCTCATTGGACTGTCATCGCATCAGGACTTGGGAACAACTCTCCCAAGCTTTCGTCGACAGATTCGCATACAATCTCAACATGGCACCCAGAAGAGCTGACCTCGCGGCTCTCAGGCAAAGGAGTGATGAAACACTATCTGCCTATGTGGGACGTTGGCGAGCTATGGCAGCCCGAATGCGAATACCGATCGACGACGAAGAACAAACTCCATGATTGTTCATTCAACATATCCTGGCATATCTGGATATCTCATCTCGCGTTCATATGCGAATTTCTCACAGCTGATCCGTGCTGGAGAGCAAGTCGAAGCAGGAATCTGTGCCGGAACGATCTCCCCATGGTCTCATCAAGCCACTCCGGTCAAGAGAAACAGAGTGGAGGGAAGACCCATCGGATATGGGAACGGAAACCGCAGCGGTTCTCCTCCCCGCCCGACAAAGGTAAACAACATCAACACCACTGTTCAGGGTAATCAATGTGCTCCCCCACAGGGACATCACAGCGTCAGCAGAATCAGTTCAGCACCAACCTCAAGGTATCAACCACGACCAAATCCGCAACCATCAAGCTACAAACCACCTCGACAGCAGCAGCAGTTCAGAGGAAATGGTCAGTACCCATACCAGAACAGGCAGAATTACAGGGAGCTCAGGAAGTTCACCCCACTACTCAGCCACTTAGGTCAAGTCATGACTATGCTGGTACAAAAGCAGTTACTCACTCTAATGGCACCCAGGCCTCCTCCTCATCCTTTGCCTCCGAACTACCGAGAAAATGAGTATTGCGCCTACCATCAAGGACGTGGCCATACTACTGATCGATGCTTTACTTTGAAGAATGCCATACAAGATCTGATTGATGACCGCAAGATTGTCATCTCGGTCCCTAGAACTCCTGCAGCAGCTTCCACCAACATCCTTCAGAATCCTCTGCCTCAGCATCAACGGACCCCAGTTCGTCTCGAGGCCCCACCGTCAACAGCATAGAAGAAGAAGAACGCCTCGATCGCTTCTTCTCCCCCATCCAATCCATTCATGCCTACACTTATGGGCCGACAAATCCTCCTCCGATCATGCAAGGGGCAAGTCCCTTTCCTCCTTCAGTCTCCGAGCCAGTAGTACTCGAAGGAACACTTCCATATGATGTATCGGTTGTGCAAGGAGCACCTTACAGCCACTCACATTGGGAGCCGGTCATTCTGGAAGGAGCACAATCATACATCGAGCCCACATACGAGCCTGTCAATCCTTGCAAGGGGGCCACTCCAGTTCAAGAACAATCCAATCCGCCATGGAGAAAGCATACTCATCAGCAGCAAGAGCCTATTGTATTGGAAGGAGCTCCTCTAGTCGAGCCAGTCATATTGCAAGGGGCAAATCCCGGAGGCGTGTCAATCACACTACGTCAGCTGGGACGAACAGAGAAAACCTCTGCCATGTCAAGAGGACCAGTATTCATTCCTTGGAGCCTCCTGCTCCAGGAACGATCAAGGCCAGGACCACGACCTTATGTGGTCTATGAAGACAGGCCTCGATATTTTCCCTTCAGCACAGGCAACAATGTAGTTCTCAAGGCAAAAGCTCCACACGAGGAAGATCTGGTACCCACACACCAGCACCATCGCAAGAACCTGTGGTCCTAGAGGGCAAAAGTGAGGAAAATTATAAAAGGTCCTGTGGCACTATCCATAATATGCGGAAGTAGGGATATGAATCCCATGGGCGTTGCATCTGATGAATAATCAGAACAGAGGAGATCCCAAAGGCGCTCTCTCAGGCCTCGGCAACAAAAATGAAGCCGCATACGATGTGGCGACTCAGCTCAAGTCAATCCCTGCTCAATCTCAGTATGGGAGCTACTCTGCACATCTCGCATACACCGAGAAATGTTTGCCAAACCTTGAACGATGCCCACGTCTCCTCCGATACGGCACCAGAGATGATTGCATTGATGATTGGACAGCTCCTGGCTCCGCACGCCATCACCTTCACAGATAATGAGTTGCCACCAGAAGGACGAGATCATGGCGATCCCCTCAACATAGCCTTACGATACAAAGACCTCTGTGTCCCGCTGGTCCTTATCGATAATGGCTCAAGCTTAAACGTCTGCCCACTCGAGACCGCGGAACGTCTGGGAATCAGTCCTTCTTCATTCCGACCCAGCACCATATGCGTCAGAGCATTCGACAACACCCGCCGATCAGTGGAAGGGGAGGTCGACATAGAGGTACAGATAGGTCCAGAAATCTCTACCATCACATTCCAAATCCTGGATATATCAGCCTCTTTCAACATGCTGCTCGGACGGCCTTGGCTGCACAAGGTTGGAGCTGTGCCGTCGACCCTGCATCAACAAGTGAAATACATTTGTGGAAATCAAGTGATCTCTATCCATGCAGAGAAGGAGCTCATCATTCCTTCCAATGCTGCTGCCACTGAACCAGACATCCCTGTCATTGATATCCAGCACTCTGAAGAAGACATCCCGTTTCATAGTTTCGAATTCGAGACTGTGAACTCTATCGCCAATCCAGAACCGATAAGGGTGGATCGTGTCTTTTCACCGGCAGAACGTCTGAGTCTCAAATACCGAATGAAGAATCATTTCAAGTCTAGAAAGGTACCGCTGGTATATAACCAACGCAAATGGGGACTTGGATACAGGTCAACCTTCATGGACAAAAGGAGGAAGAAATTTCGGTGCTCACCCATCCAATTCATCAAGCCAGGAGAATTTTGCAAAGATCCAGGAGGGAATCAACCGACTGCACTACACAAAGGCCTCCCGATGAGCCTAGTTTGGGCCACGTGGCCCCCCATTCAATGGGATCAGATTCTAGAACCATCTAAGCCTCCAGAAGAAGAAGGAAATGATGAAGATGAAGAAGGAAGTCAAATACATCAGCTTCAGGACCAGGCTACTCTGATACCTGCTCCCAACCAGGGGCACAACCTGCCCACTTCAACATCAATCAACCAGGGGCACAACCTGCCCACTTCAATCAGCCAGGGGCACCTCTTGCCCATCTCAACATCAATTAGCAAGGGGCACAACTCGCCCATATCAACATCATCAATCATCAGCCAGGGGCAGAAGCAGCCCATCCATTGGACCAAGAAAGGAAGTGGCCAGCCCTAGATTGGTCTGATGTCCAGATTCCAAACTTGTGTCTAGCCGTAAAACCAGACGAGCTGCAATGCGAGGTAAGTGATCCGGGTGGGACTAAGTATGACTCAGATCTCGAACCCGACCAGCGAGAAATCATGGTCATTGGGCCAGGCTGTGATTCTTTGCCCGAATCATCAACCCCCACCTCTTCAGGGGAGGAAGTGTGGGGTCCTGAATGGTCATCCGTTCCCCTAACTTTTGAATAAGCCAAAGAGCCATCTGAGGGCTCTGGCTTCCAAAAAAAATGCCTGTTTAAGCAGCGACCGGAACTTTGGAACAAGTTGGGCTCAATCATGGTCTGCAATGCCCACTTGTTTAAAGTCCCATGAATTTCAAAAATCCAAAAAAATCAAAAATTTTCAGAAGCCAAAAACATCTAGCATTTCCATTTCAGAAAAATCTAAAAAACCAAAAAACATTTCTTTTCCTGCATTCAATAGTGTGCCAAGTTCGTCTAAAGAGTCACATGAGTTTGAAGTCGAATCATATGATTTTGACATCGAATTAGACTTCGAGCTCATGGGTCTGGACGAAGCTCGGGACGAGGAAGATGATGATCCAGCTCCCGAACTTGAGGATCTCCTCAAAAAGTTCGAATCTAAAGCGAATGTTGTAGCCGATGATTTCGAGATAGTAAACTTGGGGACACCTGAGATCCCTAGGGAAGTACGCATTGGAAGATCGTTGCCATCTGAGATGAAACAGAAAATGATAGAGTTCCTAGCTCCAAGATTGTCCAACTTTGCGTTCTCATATGAAGACATGCCGGGGCTCGATGAAGAGCTCGTTGTACACCATCTGCCAACCAAGGCAGATATGAAGCCAGTGAAGTAGAAACTTCGAAGAATGAAGCCAGAATGGGCCCTGAAAGTCCGAGATGAAGTCATCAAGCAATATAACGCGGGATTCTTGGTAGTCTCCAACTACCCTGAATGGCTCGCCAACATCGTACCAGTACCAAAGAAGGATGGCAAGGTTCGAATGTGCATCAACTTCCGAGATCTCAACAAGGCCAGTCCTAAAGACGACTTCCCTTTGCCACACATCAACACTCTGGTCGACAACACTGCTGGATACAAGATCTTCTCATTTATGGACGGGTTCTCAGGTTACAATCAGATTAAAATGGCCGTCGAAGATCGCAAGAAGACATCATTTATCACTCCCTGGGGAACCTTCTGTTACAGGGGAATGCCGTTCGGTCTGAAGAACGCAGGAGCAACATATCAGCGAGCAATGACAGCATTATTCCATGACATGATGAACAAAGAGCTTGAAGTATATGTGGACGACATGATCGTCAAATCTCGCACAATTGAAGGACACTTTGAAGATCTGAAGAAGTTATTCAACAGATTAGAAAAGTACAAGCTCCGCCTCAACCCTCAGAAATGTGTCTTCGGTGCAATGGGAGGTAAGCTCCTCGGCTTTATGGTGAGCGAGGATAGCATCAGGGTCGACGAGACCAAAACCAGAGCAATCATCGAGATGCCCCCTCCTAGAACAGAAAAAGAAATTCGTGGCTTCCTTGGCAGAATTCAATACATCAGTCGCTTCATCGCACAGCTCACACCTATTTGCGAGCCCATTTTCAAGCTCCTTCGGAAGAACGTTCCAAAAGAATGGAATGATGATTGCCAAGTCGCCTTCGACCGCATCAAGAGATATCTCATGAATCCTCCAGTCCTTGTGCCGCCCACTCCCGGACGACCACTATTATTATACATCTCGGTAGCAGCAGAAGCCATTGGCTGTGTCCTCGGCCAGCACGACGAGACCGGGAAGAAGGAACAAGCAATATATTATTTAAGCCGAAAGTTCACCGACTACGAAACCAGGTATTCCCCGATCGAGAAGACTTGCCTCGCCGTAGTCTGGGCGACTCAGCGACTCCGTCAATACATGATTGCATTCCCTATTCTCCTCCTCGCTCACATGGATCCGCTCAAGTACCTATTCGAGAAACCGGCACTCACTGGAAGGATAGCTAAATGGCAGCTACTCCTGTCTGAGTTCGACATCACCTATGTCACTCAGAAGGCAATCAAGGGGCAGGCCCTCGCCGATCATCTTGCGGCCCACTCCCTCCTGGATTATCAACCGCTCAAGACATTCTTCCCTGATGAAGATCTCTTGCTTATTGAAGGGGATGAAAAGAAGAAGAAAGATGAATGGACGTTATTCTTCGACGGCACAGCAAATTTTAAAGAGAGTGGTATTGGAGCGATCCTCTACTCTCCAGATGATGTCCCTATTCCCATCTCAAGGCGCATAGCATTCGAGTGCACCAACAACATGGCAGAGTACAAAGCATGCATCGCTGGCTTAAGGGAAGCCATAATCTTGGGCGTCAAGAAGTTACGAGTATTTGGAGACTCACAGCTTATCATCAATCAGACCAATGGCGAATGGAAAACCAAGGACGAGAAGTTGATACCATATCATGTGTATCTTGACAATCTGATCGAGGAGTTCAAAGAAGTCACCTTCTCATACATGCCCAGAGCCAAGAACCAGTTTGTAGATGCTCTCGCCACACTTGCACAATGCTCGAGATCCCGAAAGGAACTTCAGAATGGGAGCTCACAGTAAAAGTTCAAGATGAACCTGCTTTTTGCCTGCAAATAGAAGAAGCCGAAGCTGTCCCTGACAAACCCTGGTATGCCGACATCAAGCAATATCTCGAAACCTAGGAGTATCCAGAGTCAACAACAGCAACAGATCGCCGAACCATTCAGCGTTTGGCCGGCCAATTCACCATCAGTGGCGAAATTCTTTACAAGCGATCCTATAATCACAACCTCCTTCGATGCGTCGATGAAACAGAAGCTGTAAAGATCATGGAAGAAATACATGAAGGAATCTGTGGCCCACACATGAACGGGCACATGATGGCGAAGAAGATTCTACGACTCGGCTACTATTGGCTCACCATGGAGACAGATTGTTGCCAGCACGTCAGAAAATGCTTCAAGTGTCAGGAGCATGCGAATCAAATCCATGCCCCCTCATCAGAATTATACAACCTGACCACCCCCTGGCCCTTCTCCATGTGGGGACTTAACATTATCGGCAAGATCAGTCCCAAAGCATCAAATGGTCATGAGTACATACTTGTGGCAGTCGACTACTTCACCAAGTGGGTAGAGGCAGCCTCCTACACCACGATTGCAGCATCTCAGGTGATCAAATTCATGAAGAACAATATCATATGCCGGTATGGAATCCCTAATGCTATCATCACAGATAATGGGACCCCGTTCGTCAACAAGAGATGGATGACTTCATCAGCAAATTCAAGATCCAACGTCATCGATCAAGCCCCTACCGTCCCCAGATGAATGGTGGGGTAGAAGCCGCAAACAAGACGATCGTCAGGATACTCGAGAAGATGGTCGTGACCTATCGAGATTGGTCAGATATGCTCCCATATGCACTTTGGGCATATCGAAAGTCTGTACGGTCTGCTACAGGCGTTACTCCTTTCGAGCTTACTTACGGAATGGAAGCAGTCCTACCAGTTGAGGTGGAAATACCATCACTACGGGTGTTACTAGAAAGCGGAGTTGAAGAAGGAGAATGGCAACGGGCCAGATTCGACCAGTTGCAGCTAGCAGATGAAAAGCGCATGCATGCACTAAGTCATTCACAGTGTTATCAGAAAAGGATCGCTCGGGCTTACAACAAGAGAGTCCGAAAAAGAAGTTTCAAGGTAGGCGACATGGTCATGAAGAAGATTCTACCGACGCACCTTCCGGATCCCAGAGGAAAGTTCAAACCCTCGTGGGACGGGCCACTGATCATCAGAGAAGTACTTCCCGGAGGCGCCCTCAGACTCACCAGCATGAGAGGAGTGGATCTTCCAGAGCCAACCAATGCCGACAACGTGAAGATCTTTCACGGGTAAGCCATTCTGACCTTATCAAGAGATACTTTAATAGAGCTGAAGTCAAGAGGTCGAAGCTAAGACCTCTGAGAAATCATTTCCGTCCACCAACAAGTGTTTCAAATAAGGGGATTCAAAAAGAGAAAAATAAAAAAAAGGGATTTAAAAGGAAAAGACAAAAAAAAGAGAGAAAAAAAATACAAAAGAAAAAGAGAAAAAAAAAAGAAGAAAAGAGAAAGAAAAAGGGAAGCCAAAGCAAGGCACCCAAGAAAAAAAAAAGAAATCAGTCCAGGAAGAAACACAGTCATCCATCCATTCATCTCAGAAGGGTCTTTAGCTAAGACCGACAGCTCTATCATCGTAACCTAGGATAAGGGCTGAAAAACTACCATCGGCCGGCAACAACGGATTCCCGACCTCTAGCCGCCACAGATATCCAAAGATCCAAAAAAAAAAATGTGTGCCTAAACAAAGAGGGCGGAGTGAAAACCCGAAAGGGCGCTCCGAGTAAAAACAGTGGGCATACAGCGGACTTGGTGAAAACCCGAAAGGGCACTGAGGGTAAAAACAGCATAGCTGCCAAGGGGCAGGCAAGATCAAATACCCGGGACGTGGTGAAAACCCGAAAGGGCGCCACGGGCAAAAATGACGGGAAAAGGCCGGCTGCAGCGAAAACTCGAAAGAGCGCTACAGGCAAAAATGGCTCAAATGAAAAAAAAAAAGAGAAAAATGAAAAGTGCAGGTACCAAGAAATCAGACAGTTTAGAACGGTTCAAGCAATCACAGTTCAAGAACAAGAAGAAGTGCAGTCAGGAGCGAAGAGCTCCACAAATTCTGACAATCTCAGGAGGCAACAGTTTCCGTTACCTACACCTCTAGGGAACCAAAGGACCACGCAAGTTAATCTCGAGACATCGGTCAAAGCATTGGCCGAGCCCCAGTTCTGATTCCTATATCCCGACACAAAAATCCAGACACTCACTCACAAGACAACTCATGGCACAATAGATTTTCAAACAGTTTTCTTTTTTCAATTAAATGCATCATATTTCTTTTACACATATCATGTCATCTTTTTCAAAAAAAAATACAAAAAAAATGCATCATCATCAATCATATATGCAAAAAGAATGTGTAGGTGGCCAACACCATCAACCTCTACCCTCCTCCTCTGCCACATCAGGTAAGTCCTCTGACTCATAATGAAGTAGTCTCGCTCTCAACCTGCTCACCTCCATACGCAGGTAATGCGCCTCATCGCGCTCAAGGGTACGGATCGCTGTCTCCTCGTCAGACAACCTCTGATCGGCAGCCAATCTCCTCGACATCATCTCACAATGATACAGGAGTGCAGAGATCTCAGACAGCAGATGGCCATGAGTGGCCAAAAGGAAGCCAGGATCAATGAATGGGCGCTCCTCAAAAGGTTCATATGAACCAGATGAAGAGCTAGCATCTCCAAGGATATCCTGCTCATCCTCATCAACAGTCTGGTGCCAACAAGGGATACGTCGATACAAAGACTGCTCAGCAACCCAGTACTGATATGGGGCAGTCGCCATCGAAAAAGTCCGCAGCTCAAAACCCAGCAAATCAGCAGTCAAGTAACTCGCCCAAGATCCATCAACCCGGGTCCTAAAGTCGGAGGATCTAGATGGAAGTGCTCGACGCCCGATATCCGTGAAAGCAAAAAGAGGAACATCCTGCTCATATCCAAACTGCCGCAGGAACCGAATGGGATGGTAAGAAAAGTAAGATCGAAAGCCTACCAACATCAGAGGAAGGCGGTGTGCATCGCAAAGCACTGGAGGAAGTGAAAGCCAAGATGACTCCCAACGAACGTTCCAGCCACGAAGTTCAGCAAACATCCTGCGATACAAGGGCTCGCTCATCCTAGCTGTATGAGGAAGGAACTCCATGATATAACGCATGATGTCAGAGCTAGGAATGCTAGGAAGGGGTACAGGAACGGTCAAAGAAAGACGCTCCCATAGCCAGACCTGATCACAAAAAGGAAAAGAAGTTCAGCTAGAGCCAAGCAATTCCTAACAAGGCAAGAAGAAAAAAGGAGGAAAAGATACCTGAAGAAAGGCACAGCAGCCGCGAAGGACACGAGTGCGGCCCAGGGCGCAGTCGGTCAGCCCGTTAAACAACTCGGCCAAGATAAGAGAAATGATCCCCTGCCGTCGGATAGCTCGGCTCATCACCTCAAAAAGCAGAGGAGTCTGGGACCTGCGCCATCCCGAAAATAGCATCTCAGCTATCAAACAGAACATCAGTGCGTTCCGAGCAAGGATAGAATCGGCCACACTCCGAGGACCCGAAAAAAGATCATATAGCAAGTCCAAGGAAAACACTACAACATCCTGGCCGGCAGCTGCAGGCTGAACAAGATAGGGGATCCCGAACCAGTTCTGCGGTGTAGCAGTCTTCGGCGACGTCTTCGGCGAGAAATACTGAGTATAATCCCAAGGAAGGCCTGTCAAGCGTGCAAGCTCCTCCAAAGAGGGTCCCATCTCCATATCGTTGAACGCGAATAAGTTCAACAAAGGAACCAGTCAATCGAGGCAGCTCCGAGCATCCTCCAATCAATATCAACTCTAGCCATATGGATCAGACTGCCGAAGCCATAGGACTCCAAATCTCGAATCTCATAAGCTGACAAGCTGTCAAGCCAAGCAAGCAGTCGTGGCGAGCAAGAAGGACGAGGAAGCAGCTGACAAGTCCTCACTGGTACCCCCTCCAGAACAAAAGGCTCAGAAATCAATGATAGCTCCTCGAGGATCGGAAGGTCAACGGGCGAAGGAGAAGGAAAAGCTGGAACCCCTGCAGACTCGACAGCCCCTGACCTGCCCTCAGCAACGGCTATGTCTGATATAGTCGCATCACTATCTGAAACTGTCATAACCTCAGCCGCATGAGAAGTCTCGCCCACCTCATGAACGGAGTGCGCAAAAGACCGACGATCAGGAGAAGGACGATACTCCCCATCAAAAGGGCTACCAGCGAAGATCACACCACACATCGTGGCATCCTGACTAATCTGACCGTCAAAAAATGCATCTGAACCATGAAAAAGGGTCCCGGCAACCCCGATCGAAGAATCAACGGTCAGATCTGGACCTACGGCCCTCTCCAACAGGAAATCATGAATCCAATCATCATCCTAGCCGATCAAAGGGATCATTGAGGCATCCACACCATCCATCATCAAGGGGACATCATCAATGATCACATCAAGTCCACCCAAACAAGTATGCCGCACATCTCGGCCCTCATTAAGAGCATCCAAACCGTCAAAGGTATCATCTGAACATCCATCCCATCCAAGCATGAGATCAGCCCATCTATGGCCATCATGGTCCCATCAACTCCATCAATCACATCATCCATGTGGCCCACATTCAAGGGATGCATAGCCTCACCTATGTCCCATCCTCCCATCTCATCCATGCCGTCCATTTCTCCCACAATCAAAGCCCCATTCAAATCTGGAATTTCAGCATGGCTACCATTAATGGGGCCATTCAAAGCTCCACCAACTACCATCTCTAGCCCCTCATCAATGCCCCCAGTCAATGCCCCATCTCCACCATCCATTAAAGAGATTCCACCATCATTAAAGCCTGCACCACCTCCTAAAATGTGGGACCCACCGTGGACAACCCCCACAGCCCCTAAATCTCCACCATCCATTGCTTGAGAAAAGACAAACCAAGAAAAGGACAAAAGGAGGAGGGAAGATGAGACAAGGAGAATATTCATGGCTGCAATCGAACCCGGACGTGCAGGGAATGAGGGGACAAAGACAGTGGACTGTGAAGAATGTCCGAGCACGAGCCAGCCCAGGCTGCACAAGAGGTGAGCCTTGGGCGGCCCGCTCTGGGCCGCCCGTACGGACGCGCTCCCTCTCTCTCCGCAGGATTGGCTCCAGGGTTCTTGGTAGGTGAGGCTGACAGTCCACATCAGCAAATGGCACCCTGAGGGCCGCCCAAGGCTCCGGTCCACTCCAGATTTCGATTGAGGTTGATCAAGATCATATAGAAGGTACCCCACCGGTCCAATCACGAAGCACAACAGCTAGAATTGGTCTGATCAAGTCAAAGAGAGGGAAAGGTGATCAAGTGGGGACCACAAGCAATCCAAGTCATTCAAAGACTAGATCAGCATGATCTAAACCATGGAAAAGCTTACACAAGCCATGAAGCAGCAAGATCAAAGGCTTGATCATCAAGAAAGAAGGACAAAATTCAAGATCTGATCATCAAAAGGGCCCACAGGGCCAAATCAAGCAATCTGAACCGTTCAAGTCATCATCCATGCAGTTAAGAAGTCTTATCTTCCACAAATCATTGAAGACTGAATTAGAAATCAAAGCATCCAAGCGTCATCAAGTAATCTAAGAAGAATTAAGATTGTGTATTCATTCAGAAGATTTTGATACAAAAGTGGGTAAAAGCAAAAAGAAGAATGCCATCCATCAAGTAAGCTAAATACAAAAGCAAGCTACAAGTCGCCAACATAGTCGTCATCGTCTCTCCTCTCGTCCCGCTCCCGACGATAAAGATCCATCAAAGGAGCAGTCACCGAGCCTCCAGCATATCTGCGACGGCCCCCTGGAACATAGAGCGAAGGAAGCAGAGGCCCCTGGCCGTACAGCAAATACCACTCATCATAGTCACGATCAGGGATCGTGAAGCGAAATCCGGGCTGGCCCACGAGAGCCTCAGCTCTCTCATCAGCTGAAATCTGAGCAGTTGGAGGAGGCGCAGAACAAGGGACCCGAGCCACCCCAGTGACTTGCCGAAGCAACCTCTCGCCCAGATACCACTGAAAAGATTCAGCGTCGGAAAGCATGATACGGAGACATGAAGCATCATATGCCTCCACGCGCTGAGGGGTGTAATAGAGAGGGAAGCTAGCATACGGCATCCGAGCGAGCTACAGCAAACAAGGTCACCACGATCATTTACAGCGCAGTACGAGGGATAAGGAAAGCAAGATACTTACATCATCAACGGTCAACCCGTCTATGTCAGCGCGCCAATTGTCCCCAGAAACTCGGGAGTTCCGCTGACGGTTTTGCTGGTGCCAGTACATGTGGCAATACAAAGAGGGCTCAATATCATCTCGCATCCTCGGCGCGAGATGGGGAAAGGTCATAAAAGCAGGTCTGGGCAAAAGCACATCTAGTGATCAGAGAGAGAAAGAAGGTAAATGATTCCAAGGAAGGTGAATGAAGAAATACCTCGACGACAGGCCAAAAACCAGTGTAGGACCGGCTGTTTCGACAAGTCTTATCCAGACCCTGGAAAATATGGGTCAGGATAGCCCCGTTCCAATTGTAGGGGTGGTGTAGATCCTCAACCAAGCGAAGAAATTTAGGACCGACCCTCTCATTGGCATGGCAGAGAAGGAAGGACCCGAAGGCGTAAGTGATCATGGCTCGTGCTTTGTGGAGGGCCTCTCGCTCAGTAGTGGGGATGACGGAGGCAAAAGTATTGTAGAACCATCGCATCTTCACTTGATGGCCTTGGAATTCATCCTCGGGTGGGACATCACCAACAAGCCGTAGCCAGTCAGTAAAAGTGATGGGAGCCAGAGAGCTGACTTGGGGAACAACTGTCCCATGAAACGAAAAGCCTATTTGCATATAAATGTCCAAGGGAGTTATTCCCCATTCACCACAAGGGAGCTGGAAGGTGTGGGTCTCGTCCCGCCACCTCTCGCAAAGGGCCGCGAGCATCATGTGGTTGGCACTGTTGTTATGAAAACGTAAGGTGAGGAGGCCAGCAAAAGGAGTACCAGCCAATACTCGTTCAAGCAAGGGTTGTGGATCCTTCACCCAGTTGTCCCAGTGATCCCTGGTGCCTCGACCCTTGATAGCGGGAAGAGGTTGGTGCTCTATAGCCAAGGAACACATGTGGTCCCCTCGGCGGATGATGAAGGCAGGATCATCCTCATCAATCACTCGGCGACCTCTGGTACCATCCACCATTAAATCCTACAAGCTTGGCAAGGTAAGTCCCTATCCCTTACCCGTTAAAATCCAAATTATCATCCAGGAAACCCATGGGATTGGACTCACATTCAAATGCAAAATCTAAAGTCCAACTCCATGTGTCACCTAGGATATGTGTTGGGCCCATTGGAAAAAGCAAGGCCCATCTTAAAGAAGGTTGCATGACATGCCTTAGGCAAGAAAAGTCCATCATCCAAGGACATATTTTGGACAACAAATGCACTCAAGTATCATAAGATCAACAAAGGATAAGAATCCTACTTCACATGAGAAATCTCTCTTCAAAGTCCATATGTGGCCAAGGATTGATCCACTTTTTATGCCAAGGCCATGATTCTCACTTAAGATACTTCCATCTTTTTACACATGAACATGGACAAGGGGAATAGAAAGGAAGTGGGCCCCCAAGAGCAACCCAAATGCCTCATCTCAATGGATTGGAGAGAGCACATAGCCCACTTGAAGAACATGAGGACCCATTCATGGGTTAACCATGGGCAACCCTATGTGCACCATCTTGATGAAAGTTTTGACCATGAGAGTACAACATGGCGATCTACCCACAAACACATGAATCAAAGAAGCTAATGGTAGAAAGTCGATGCACATAGCCCACATGAAGAATCAAAGTTGGAAATGCCCATGTAAGGGCAAGTTTGGGCAACTTATGTGCACCAATTTCTTTACCAAAAAGGGAGACCATTTGAGCACAAGAGGGCATGGCTTGATGAGTCACCCAACCATCATAAAAATGGATAAGAATGGTACACATAGCCCACTTGAAGATCAAAATCCAAAATGTCCCAAAGCATGGGACAAAAATAGGCAACTTATGGGTATCGTTATTTCTCACAAATTGAAGGAAAAATCACTCAGATTTGAGAATGATGGTGGATGACCCACCAAGCCCCCAAAGAAAAGATCAAGGAGGTATGGTTGTATGGATAGCTCACTTGAGGATCATCCATTTGAGGTTGATAACATTAAAGGGAAACTCTTGAGAACCACATTCCTACCACAAGGAAAAACCATTTGAACTTAGTGAGATTGTTGGAACAACTCACTCATGGGACTTGTAGATGATCAAGTAACTCAAGTCCTCCATCCATCAAAAGAAAAGGGCATGAAAGGAAAAAAGCCTACATGGACAAAGTGTAGTGGTGCACACATGGTCCAAAGAAATCCAAGCTCCAATGAAGGCCCAAAAGCCCATCCACATGAAAAACTCCAAGGAGCCCACCACACTTTGTACAAGGATGTACATCATAATCAAGAAATAGTGGAAGATTTGGGCTATTTGTCCATAAAGGCCCAACTAGGAAATCTAGCCCACTTGAGATCTAAATGAAGAATGGGCTAGTCATCTTGGTCCATACATATGTGAAGAAAGATGGGGTCACCCAAAGTGAGCCCCATGAGCCCAAACTTGAGATGGGCCCTACCATGCCCATGGGCCCAAATCTTGGAAAGAAGATGTAAAAGAAAAAGAAAGCTCCAAAGGAAATGACAAGAAAGAGAAAGTAAGAGGGAGCCCAAAATGAAGCATTGGGCCCATCAAATACACCAAGGGCCATGACTTCACTTTGAGCCCATTTGATACATATGAAGAGAGGCCCAACTCCCATGAAAAAAATAGAATATTTTGCCATGCACACCTGATGACATGGAAAAATCACCCTTTACATACACATGAAGGGAGTGTGAAAAGAAGAAAAGGAAAAATGAAATGGAAAGCTTGCAATGTCCTTTTCCATGCACCACCTTTGAAATAGAGTGGAGATCTAGAAAAAGGTCAAGAACACTTGGGCCCACCTTCACTCCTTTTGGAATAGCTACATGGAAAAAGAAAAGAACCATGAGAAGAGATAATGAAGAAGGAAAAGGACAAGAAAGAGAAAGGGAGTGGTCCATACCTTTACCACTCACCAAAGAAGGACCACCTTGCTGTTCCAAAACTTCTCTAGGGCCCACCACTTGAGAGAAGCAAAGAACCACCAAGAGGAGAGAGAAAACTTTGAGAAAGAGAGAGTATGAGAGAGAGAGAGAAGAGAGAGATTGCACGTTGGAGGGGGCAAGGGTGCCCCATGTTATATAGAAAAGGGGGGTGCACCCCTTTACCCAACCCACTGAAAAAACCAGTGGGCAGGGGCGGTCCGGGCGGCGCCCAGGGGGCCGTCCTACCCCCTACCTAGTTGAAACGACCTCTCCTCCTCTCTCCTTGGGAAGAACTCCTCCTTGGGAAGGGTGGTTGCAAGTGAATCTTGTACCTCCATGTAAGAATGAAGTGATGGAAAAGAAGGGTGAGAAAAAGGAAGAAATCTCACCAAAATCTCATCTTGTGAGAAATGGGTGAGAAATTAGGTTGATGATGTGGAAAGGTTCCATGGAATTTTCAAGAAAAAGAAAGAAAAATTTGACTTGGTCAAACAATGATCTCAACCATCCAAAGGCATGACCAGATGATCCAAACCATTCCAAGAAGAATCCCAAGAATCTCCGCCCTTGATTACTGTTTACATGTACATGTTTTTGGTCCGAAGACCTTAAACTACGTCGGGATCAATATCCCGAGGGTTTTAATAAAAACCAGCATCGATCCTAGTCGTTCAAGCTAAGATCTGATGATCTGGATCATTTCAAAAAAAAAAATATATGTGTGCTCTGTTTGTACAGTTTTTGGTCCGAAGACCTTAAACTACGTCGGGATCAAGATCCCGAGGGACTTTCAATAAAAACCGGCATCGGTCTTCATCAAGATCTGATGACTCCGGACATTTTCTAAAAAATAAAAAAATGTGGGATTTCCAGCATCGCATGTACATGTTTCTGGTCCGAAGACCTTAAACTACGTCGGGATCAATATCCCGAGGGTTTTAATAAAAACCAGCATCGATCCTAGCCATTCAGGCTAAGATCTGATGATCTGGATCATTTCAAAAATATATATATATATGCTCTGTTTGTACAGTTTTTTGTCCGAAGACCTTAAACTACATCGGGATCAAGATCCCGAGGGACTTTCAATAAAAACCGGCATCGGTCTTCATCAAGATCTGATGACTCCGGACATTTTCTAAAAAACAAAAAAATGTGGGATTTCCAGCATTGCTTGTACATGTTTTTGGTCCGAAGACCTTAAATTACGTCGGGATCAATATCCCGAGGGTTTTAATAAAAACCAGCATCGATCCTAGCCGTTCAGGCTAAGATCTGATGATCTGGATCATTTCAAATATATATATATATATATATATGCTCTGTTTGTACAGTTTTTGGTCCGAAGACCTTAAACTACATCGGGATCAAGATCCCGAGGGACTTTCAATAAAAACCGGCATCGGTCTTCATCAAGATCTGATGACTCCGGACATTTTCTAAAAAACAAAAAAATGTGGGATTTCCAGCACCGCTTGTACATGTTTTTGGTCTGAAGACCTTAAACTATGTCGGATCAGTATCCCGAGAAATTTTAATAAAAACCAGCATCGGTCCCAGCCGTTCAGGCCAAGATCTGATGACCTGGATCATTTAAAAAAAAAATCACAAAAAAGAATGTATTTTCAGCATGTACAGATTTTGGTCCGAAGACCTTAAACTACACTGGGATTAATTTCTCGGGGGACCTTTCTCGCTTTCAACTAAAAACCGGCATCGGCCTCGACCGTTGGGATCAAGGTCTGATAGCCCGGATCATTTCCAAAAATACCAAAAAGATTTCAAGCTTTCCATAAAAACCAGCATCAACCTCGATTACCCGAGTTAAAATCTGAAACTTTTTCAATAAAAATACAAAAAAATATAAAAATAAAAAAAATAAAAAAGAAATTTTGCCATCAATTTCAACTGCACAAATTCATCTCCAGCGGTCCGAAGACCTAAAACTACACTAGGATTAACTTCTCGGGGGCTTCCTTTCCTAACCTATCCCGGACATGGCTGACACTTGATCGTACGGGTGTCCGGAATCTTTTAAACAGGTGAAGGCTGAGGCGGGCAGAACCCCGCAATCCTGTTCGTGTTGAACGCACCGTGATAGATAACTTTGATTTGGAAGTCGATGTTGAACCTGACGGATGTTCCCTGTTCCTAAAACTCATGAAGGGGATTAAGGCTGTTGGGAGGTGGAGCGCACCCTCACGGAATTGTGAGCAACGTAAGGCCCCAAACTGGATTGACTAAGGGAAATGTGAGGATGTGGCTCATTTTGTGGCCGAAGGAGTCCGTCGGACAATACGTGGTCTATGTGCATTGCACATGAGGAACAGGCAACTTTGTGGGTGTGTTGACTGAAAACCCTAAAAAATCCCCTCATCTGAAGATGTAAAACTACGGCACTTAACTGTGTGAGACTCGTCTTGCTCGCCGACGTAAAATGGATCGGGTGCCTTACCAGCAGTAGAAGCTGGAAGTGGATGAAAAGTCCACATCTTTCCTTGCATTTTAGAAAAATCACAAAATACCAAAACATTGCAAAATCACCTTTTCAAAAAATCACAAAAAATATTTCCCTTGCTTTCAAATCAAATATTTGTAAAAATCACAAAAAAATATTTCCTTTGTTTTCAATAACCGATCTCTATCCTGACCACTCAGATAAAGATTTGGATCACATATTCACAAAAATCACAAAAATTGGCACTATCCCCAGCACTACACTTTAGGAGTCTTGAACTCCACTCTCTTCACAATTTGAGATGACAGATCCGATCGCTCGCAAATTGGAATCTTGACCAAAACTGCGATCAAGCACCGTCTCAATCGCATTTATGCCCAGAAGAACATTTTGAAGTCGGATAATATCCTCGTACATTTCCATTAGCAAAGAAACAGCATCTTGGGACGATGGACCTGATCGACCACGGGTCGGGATCTTGACCAACCCGCTGACCAAACATCCGCATTAAAAAGAAAATCCCCAGGGAAGCACAACCCTGCAAGCAATAAGCTCAAAATTCTCTGCATCTCCAGCAAAAGCAAAATCATCAAACTGAAAGAGAATGAGCCAAGCCATGCATTCATCATGCATCTCCATGCATCAGCATCCATCGCATCAATCATCATGTTTACCTGCTTTCAAAATAAAGTCGGTTAGCCAAAGACCCCACAGGCATCCCTAGTGGAGGCACATGCAAACCGGACTTCCATTTCAAAAAGACAAAAAATATTCCTATTTGCAAATAAAAACCCCATGGAGTATCACTCCCCAAAGTGGGTATCTTTTCAAAAACCCAAAAAATACTTTCCCAGTAGAGCATTCTGCCTCCAAAACACCAGGAGATCTTCCATATCTCTGGGTAGGAGCCGACACGAAAATCAAATAAGATCCGATGTCTCGCGGTTTCCCCGGGGACCATCGAATCCAATGCACTCAAGGTACGATCGAACTGAACTCCAGTGTCAGTGCGGTCGTACCACATGCCAAGATACAAAAGATGAAAGCCCAAAAGGCTCGGTCACAGAAACCATTTGAACAGGTGGAAACGATGAATTGTAACCCAAGTATCAAAATCAGCTGATTGGGTGGAAAGAGTTCACCCGCACATACCTAGGCATGGATGCCTGAAGTACCTTGACTGAGTCCAAGTCGGCGTAGTAAAATCCCGTAAGACTATCTGACGCAGGGCGTCTAACCACTTTGATAGTCAAGCGAAACAAGTACTCCTTGAGTGATCTGGGAAAACATCAAACATCACACAATCAGTCTCAGGGTCAGCAACCTTGTAAGACTACGGACGCAGAGGCTCTGCTGTACCTTTCCGATGTTAGTACCGATCAGGAATGGAAGGGTTGCGATTGGGTACCCAGGTTGCAGCAAACTGCAGGGACAATCGCAACGTTTTCTCCAAACTCCCGCGGTATGTGCGAGTTATTAATTTTCAGACAATCAACTGACTCAGATACAAAGGATAACAAAGATTCCAGACCACAATCAAGGAAAGAATGAATTGCAAACTAAGCATCAAAACCAGCAGGTCAGGTGGAAAGAGTCCACCCGCACATACCTAGGCGTGGATGCCTGAAGTACCTTGACTAAGTCCAAGTCGGCGTAGTAGAATCCCGTAAGACTATCTGACGCAGGGCGTCTAACCACTTTGACAGTCAAGCGAAACAAGTACTCCTGGAGTGATCTGGGAAAACATCAAACATCACACAATTAGTCTCAGGGTCAGCATCCTCGTAAGACTAGCGACGCAGAGGCTCTGCTATACCTTTCCGATGTTAGTACCGATCGAGAATGGAAGGGTTGCGATTGGGTACCTAGGTTGCAGCGCATGCAGGGACAATCGCAACGTTTTCTCCAAACTCCTGCGGTATGTGCAGGTGATCGAGTTCCAGACGATCAACTGGCACAGATGCGAAGCAAGCAAAGACTTCAGAACATGATCTATGAATGACCGGGTCAGAAGTGGGGTGTCCACTCGCTTTGGCATTCGGTTGCACGCAACCTCTGCCAAAGAGGGGCATCTGTAGACACCCCACCTTCGGCTACACTGTTGGTAGAGATAGCTGGATGAATGGAGACCATACCCCCAAATCCCAAGTCCAAACTCAGCCAAACTCACCCTTGTAAGCCCCAATCCACAGCTCAACTCAAGCCTGAACCCAGTCAACCCAGTCCTAAACATCAGCCTGAAAAACCCCCATAAGAAAAGCCAGTCAAAAAAATTCTAAAAAGTCAAACTCACTGAGTCAACCCACTGAGTCAACCCACTGAGTTAACCCGCTGAGTCAACCCGCTGAGTCAACTCGTCGAGTCAAAACATCGAGTCAACCCGTCGAGTCAACCCGCTGAGTCAAATCACCGAGTCAACCCACTGAGTCAACCCACCGAGCCAAACAGCAGCCCCGAGGGAGCGACCGTACCTCGCTGGAAATCGAGGAGTGGCCGTACGGGCGGTCCACAGCGGGCCGCCCAAAATTATTTACGAGCTCTGCCACTGCCCGCTGCTATAAATACTCCCTTCCCCTTCCCATTTCAACACAGCAACCAACCAGAGAGAGCCCATCCGTTCCAGTTTCCTTCTCCACCCCTTAGCCCATTTTCCCACCAAGGAGAGCCCGAGTGAGGAGAGCCTAGCCCTGGTCCAGCCCAGCCAGACCACTGGTCTAAGTCTCCCAAGCCATCCAAGTCCTGATCCAGCCACTCGAAGCCAACCCTTGCGACACCTCCGTCCATCCAGCTATTCTTTTTCCAGCATCATCTCATTTGCATCTAGCATAAGTGCAACATTTACTTTTCTTCCAACCCCCCTGCTTCACTGCAAGCACTTTGATTATTCAAACACACTGCATATGTCTTATATTAAGCACCTGTCAGTTCGAGCGTATGCTCTGGGCTTGCCCGTTGTTGGAACCTGCCCATCAGAAACTCTTACTGTTCAGACCTGCATTCATGCTTCACTATAAAGCACCTTGATTATCCAAGCACACTGCATACGTCTTATATTAAGCACCTGTCAGTTCGAGCGTATGCTCTGGGCTTGCCCGTTGTTGGAACTTGCCCATCAGAAACTCTTACTGTTCAGACCCGCATTCATGCATCATGTCATCTATGAGAATGTACGAGGATTAAAACAGACTTTTAAGTATTAGTTCGATTCTGTGAAGTAGAGACCGTAATTCGGTACGGGCAGTGTGTGGGGTGCTTAACCTCTTCCCACCCTGTAACCGTGATCCCTTACCTTGAATCTCTGGCCGCAAATCAAAAAGAGTCATTTTAGAGGAAGGAATCTTCGGATCCCCTTCTCTAACGTTTCTACGGGGTCTAGCCGACTGTAGATTCGAAGTAACTGGCTAGTGGCGACTCTGGTCTTGTATAAACTCATTTAAACACATCCAGCTTAAACACGACTATCAAACAAAGCCCTCGAGAACGAGGCAAGCCAGTGGCACAAACGGCGATTCGCACTCACGCATCCTCCTCTCCCTCTTTTCCCGAAAGGGGAAGGGACGAGAACGTCGTGTGGGAGCGCGGAAACGGCGAGGGTCCACAGGGGCTTACAAGGGTGAGTTTGGCTGAGTTTGGACTTGGGATTTGGGGGTATGGTTCTCCATTCATTCAGCTATCTCTACCAACAGTGTAGCCGAAGGTGGGGTGTCTACAGGTCCTCATTTGCATTCATTCGCTCTACCAGGATTCAAAGCTTGCTCCAAAGGTTCCAGAGGTGCGAGAAGAAGACTTGTGTATCTTCTCCCTCTTGAGTTGAATGCATTAATTGCAATCCTTGGGAAAGGAAAGAATGACGAGAGAGTTGAAGTTGAGGATCGGGAGGACACTGCAGTTTTCCGACGGTTCGAGTCCGTCGCGCAAAGCAGTGGAGCTTGCCGCGGGCTTGCGGCAAGCAGTTTTCCAACGGTTCGAGGCCGTCATGGAAAGCAGTGGAGTTTGCTGCGACCTGCGGCAAGGAATTTTCTGACGGTTCCAGGCCATCGCGGAAAGTAGTGGAGCTTGCCGCGACAAGCAATTTCTCGACAGTTGCAAGCCATCGTTTGAAGCAGTTTCCCAACGGTTTCAGGCCGTCATTTTAAGCAGTTTCCCAACAGCTTTGGGCCATTGCGTAAGGAGACTTCGAAAGCATAAAGTTAGCTTTGAAGGCTTAGGTTGGAGCTTGTAAAGAAGACAGAGAGAGAAATTCAGACTTGAAAGCTTGTTCCTTTGTGTAAAAGACCTATCTTTCTCCCTTTAGGTTGAGCGTACTTTATACAATCCCCATAAGTGGTTGACTGTATAGATGATTCTCTTTAAGCAGAAGACCTATTTTTCTCCCTTCGAATTAAGTGTACTTTGTACAATCCCCGTAAGTGGTTGACTGTATAGATGATTCTCTTTAAGCAGAAGACCTATCTTTCTCCCTTCGGTTTGAGCGTACTTTGTACAATCCTCGTAAGTGGTTGACTGTTAGATGATTCTCTTTGAGCAGAAGACCTATCTTTCTCCCTTCGGGTTGAACGTACTTTGTACAATCCTCGTAAGTGGTTGACTGTATAGATGATTCTCTTTGCATAGAAGACCTAGCTTTCTCCCTTCGGGTTGAGCGTACGTATAGATGATTCTCTTTGAGCAGAAGACCTATTTTTCTCCCTTCGAGTTAAGCATACTTTGTACAATCCTCGTAAATGGTTGACTGTATAAATGATTCTCTTTGAGCAGAAGACCTATCTTTCTCCCTACGGTTTGAGCGTACTTTGTACAATCCCCGTAAGTGGTTGACTGTTAGATGATTATCTTTGAGCAGAAGACCTATCTTTCTCCCTACGGGTTGAGCGTACTTTGTACAATCCCCGTAAGTGGTTGATTGTATAGATGATTCTCTTTAAGCAGAAGACCTATCTTTCTCCCTTCGGGTTGAGCGTACTTTGTGCAATCCCCATAAGTGGTTGACTATATATATGAATCTCTTTTAGCAGAAGACCTATCTTTCTCCCTTTGGGTTGAGCGTACTTTGTACAATCCTCATAAGTAGTTGACTATATAGATGATTCCTTTGTGCAGAAGACCTATCTTTCTCCCTTCGGGTTGAGTGTACTCCACACAATCACCGTAAGTGGTTGACTGTATAGATGATGCCAGTGTTAAGATCCTAATTTATACATATTCTAACCCTATTCTATCACACTGTATGGATGATTTGTATGTTAAAAGACCTATCTAATGCATGTTTTGTGGTTATAGGAATGAGAGAGAGAGAGAGAGAGAGAGAGAGAGAGAGAGAGAGAGAGAGAGAGACTTCACCTAATTGATGGCTAAAAGAACATTTTTTGAAGCTATTTAATGATGATAGAAGGTGGGCCAAAGGAAGGGAAGAAGAAGAAAGAAATAAAAGAGAGAAAAGAAGAAAAAATGCAAGTTCAATGGGCTAGACCGGTCAAGACCGGTCAGCCAAATAGGCCACGACCGGTCAAGACCAGTCGGCCATGTGCATCTCCCTTCTCTGCACTCGCTGGACCTCTTCCAGAACTAGTTCGATCGGTCGAGACAGGTCGTTACAGTGCTACGACCGGTCAAGACCGGTCGGCCATGTGTAAAAAATCAGGATTTTACATATTTCCAGCAGCTTCTCTTAGAAGCTCCGAAAACCATGTGCTATGCGTAAGTAATGCTCCGATTATAGAACTTTCTAAGTCGGTGGGGCTTCTCCATTATAAAAGGACATCTAGGGTTCATTCCTAAGGTATCATAGAAGGCCTAAGAAGTTGTGGGAAGTGGAGAGGATCACTATGGAGCGTCTGCAACTCCTCTGAATCAGTTTTTTTTTTATGTTTTTAGTAGTTTTTCCTTTGAGTTTTAGTTTAACCTGTTAATGGTTGGCTAAACCTCTTAGATAGGGCTAAGAGGTGAACCTTATAGTTGTTTATAATGCTTAATTCAAATTAGTTCAAGTACTTTTGTTTTAATGAAGAACAACTCTAGTTCAAGTTTGAAATAAAGTTAGTATTTTTAGTTAATCTTCTATCTGTTGTGATTTCTCTTACATGAGATGTTTAATTTGATTACTGAGATTGCTTAATGGGGTGTTGATTGATTGGATTTTGGGTTTTAGAGGTCTTAGATCTATCATTATATGTTGGATGCTAGGGGATCTTACAAACTAAGTTTCCTAAGAGCTTATCTAGAACTAAATTAGAAAGAGTTCTTATCTTTTAATTGGATCTGAGATAAGTGTTTATGTATTGATTTTGGTTCAATAGAAGTTCAATTCATGCTTTTTAATCAAGTCTAGTGACAAGCCTTGAGAAAGAATCATGAATGTGATCTTGCTTGTTTTATGAAGGATTGGGCTGTGTGATTTGAATACGCCCAATGCCTTAGTTGATTATGAGAGAACCATATCAGTAGATGATCCACCTATGTTAGCTATATTATAATGATTTGATTGCTCTATATTTCGATTGGATCGGGATAGAACTCTGATTCCAATTGAGTGATTGGCTTGAATGGTTTGAATTGGCATTGTGAATGATTATAAGTGGATCTTTAGCGCTTTAGTGCGTATTTTCTTGATTTACTAAGTAGTTTTATATTCTTAATTTTCATCCATCGATACAAATCCAAATTTAGCCTATCCTAGTTATAAAGTTTAGAATTGTTACGATAATCCCTGAGGATCGACCTCGGTCTTACCATGATTATTACTACATCGCAGCCTTGCACTTGAGGCGAGCGAACAAGTTTTTACCGCCATTGCCAAGGATTAGGTTAACGGTTTTAAATTTTGTAATTAGGATATAGTTAGGTTAGATAAGTTAGGTTAGGATTTATTGCTTTAATAGTTTTTTTTTCAGAATTTTCTACTACTAATAGATTTTATTTATTTTGTAGGATTTTCTTCACCAACCTAATTCTTCAAATCTGATAACACCATTCTAACTTAAGACTCTTTTACTTTTTATTTTTTATTTTTACTCTTTCAGATTTTTAGAATTTTAGGTTTTAGTTTAGTTTTTGTGTCAATTTATGCCCCATTGGGAGCGTGATCATACACCGCGACTTCTTAGTGAGGGAGGTTTAGTTGGAGGATTAATCAATCATAGACGAGTTAGAAAACGTCTAGGAAATTTTGAACCATCCGAAATCATGGCTGATAATGAACCACATATTGTTGAAAACGTTGAGCATGATGCACCACTAAATAGGACAAAACGTAATGAGAATAAAGAATGCTATGTTCCTTCGGTTAAAACATTGAGAGATTATCTACAATAGGAGAAAACAACCACGTCTTCCTGTATTATTTTTCCACTTAATACAGGAAACGTGAACCTTAAACCGGGAATTATCAAATTACTTCAGAAATTTCATGGACTCAACTCGGAAAGTCCATATGTGCACCTAAGTGAATTTGAGGAGATAGCCAACACCTTTCAATTTAATGATGTCTCCCAAGATGTAATCAAACTGAAATTGTTCCCCTTCTCTCTTAAGGACAAAGCCAAATCATGGCTTCAATCACTTAAACCTAGAAGCATCGGGACACGGGCTGAGATGACCCGTGAGTTCCTTAAAAAGTACTTCCCGATTTATAAAACCAATGTACTAAGGTGGACTATCATGAACTTCTCCCAAAAAGGAGATGAAATATTTTTTTTAATGTTGGGAGAGGTTCAAAGATCTTTTATTAGAGTGCCCACACCATGGTTATGAAAAGTGGCGCTTGATTGACTTCTTCCATGACGGATTAAGTTCAAACATGTGCCAATTTGTCTAGATGATGTGTAATGGTGAGTTTTTGAACAAAGCTCCCGATGATGCTTGGGATTACTTTGATATGTTAGCCGAGAATGCCCAATCTTTGGACATCTTCACTCCAAGTAGTAATCCCAAGTTAGCCCTAAGAGAGAAAGGAGTACATGTATTAGATGGGAATGATGATTTAAATACAAAGGTGGCGGGTCTCACAAAGAAGATCGATGCTATAGAATTGAGGAGCGTTAACATGATAACCACCGATGAGGCCATTGAGAGTGTATGTGGTATTTGTGAGAGTGATGTTCACTTGATAAAGGATTGCCCAACAATCCCTGCGTTTCAAGATATCTTACGAACACAATCGAACGCCACAAACGCTTATCAATGCCCCTTTAGCGCACCAAATTTTAACTTGCATAATCCTGATTGATGGTGTGAACCAAATTTTAATGGGAGAAATGGACCTATGGAAAATACAAACAATATTTCCCAAGGGCCTCCTCAAAAGGGCACTCTTAAGGAAACATTGAACGCATTCATGGTTAGACAAACTCAGATAAATCAGTCCAATATATAAGTCATGAATGAACTTAAAATTTCGGTGAAAGAATTGAGACACACTTAGGAGTTAGGGAGCAAGGGACCTTTCCAGGCCAATCTCAACCCAACTCCAAAGAACAACTTGAATCAAATCCCAATTCTTCAACCGATTAAGTGGAACATGTTCAAACCATCACCACTCTTAAAAGTGAAAAAATAATTAAAAAATCTGAATTGGTGAAGGCCACAAAGCCTAATGATCCGATTAATTCTAAAAGTGATGGTGAATTGAGCAATGCTCCACAAGATGAAGAGCTGGAGCGTGTATATAAACCTGTGGCCCCATTCCCTCAACGTCTTGTCTCAACCAAAAAGCCAAGTGAAAATCATGACATCCTAGAAGTTTTCTAACAAGTCAAAATCAACATTCCCTTATTGGATGCAATTAAGCAAATTCCTTCATACGCCAAATTTCTAAAGGATTTATGTATCATAAAGCGTAAGCAAAACGTACACAAGAGGGCATTTTTTATAGAACAAGTGAGTGTTATCATACAACAAAATACTCCCCCTAAATTCAAATACCCCGGAAGCTCTACAATCTCTTGCATGATAGGTGACTTCCGGATCAATAGAGCACTTCTCGATCTAGGGACTAGTGTTAACTTGATTCCCTACTCGGTATATGAGCAACTTGGACTTGGTGAATTAAAACCCACCAACATAATTTCACAACTTGCGAATCACTCCATTAGAATACCGAGAGGAGTAATTGAGGATGTGTTAGTCCAAATCGATAAGTTCTACTACCCGGTAGACTTTATCATTTTAAATACACAAGCAGTTACAAATGTATGCACTTAAGTTCCCGACATTCTAGGCCGACCATTCCTAGTAACCATTAATGGTATAATCAATTGTAGGAATGGGGTTATAAAAATATCTTTTGAAAATATGACAATGAAGCTGAATGTGTTTCATTTACATAACCAATAATATGATGTGGATGAGGATGAAGATGAGATCCACATGATTAATTTCATTGATACAATTGTGGATGATGATGAGCCACCCTCAACTAAAATTTTCAAAACCTTAGAAGTTTGCTTGGCTCATTCCAAGGAAGAAATAAATTTGGATATTGATGAGGCCTTGGAAGAGCCAAATTCTAAAAATTTGATTAACAAGACACCAATCAGTGATTTGGACAATTTTGTTGTGCAGGAATTGGATGGATTGATGTTTGATTTGCCTATAGAGAGGCCAATTTCTGAAAGTGTAGTGGTTGAGGACATATTCCAACCTACATAAGTGACCAAGAAGGTTGAAGTTTCCTACACTCTAGAGGAGTGTTTGGCATATTTTGAGGATTGTGATGATCCTATGATCCGTGACATGGTCAATGCCTTAAGGGAAAAGTTCATCGGTGCTCATGAAGACTCCTTCAACGGAGTGTAAAATTGATTTATCAATAGTGGAGGCACCGGTAGAAGCTGAAAATGTGGAGACCATACCGACTTGTTAAGAAGAATTTCAAGTCTTCACATTTCTTTGGTTTGTTCAAACCGAAGAGTACCATATCTGGGATAATCCTTATTTGATTTTTTTTCCAGAAAAATTGGAAAGGGGATTCATATTTAATAATTTACAAACAAAGAAATTCTCCTTTTCTAACACATGGGGTGATAACTTTGAGAAACTCGTTGAACTTTTTCAGCAGGATTTTCAATTGATTAACATAACAAACATCACCCATGTGCACTATGAAGCAGGATGGTTGATGGTATTACTGAAAAACCTTTTACTCCACCTCATAATCCTGCTAGATTCCATTCCTTTGAATGATTGTGTATCAAGATTGACCTCCTAGTCTGACGGAGGTATAGAGTAGTTTTATTAGTTTGAATTATTTTATTGTCGGAAGTTGTAGATGTTGGAGCTCCAATTTATACATTGTATAGGCCATTCCATCACATTATATGTATGGTTTGCATGTTTAAAAGGCTCATCTAATGCAGGTTTTGTAATTGTAAGAATGAGAGCAGACTTCATCTAATTGGAGACCAAAAGGAGACATTTAGGAGCATTGGATAAAGATCCAAGGTGGGCCAAAGAAAGAAGAAACCAAAGAGAGACCAAGGAGAGAAGAAAAGAAAGAAGAAAGAATGCAGAAAAGTGTTCCGACCGGTTAAGACCGGTCGGCCACATGGGCAACCTTCTACAGAAGCTGCTGGAGCAAGGAAAGATAGGCTAGACCGGTCAAGACCGGTCGGCCACATGGGAAACCTTCTACAGAAGCTGCTGGACCAAGGAAAGACAGGCTAGACCGGTCAAGACCGGTTAGCCAGCCCTGTCCGACCGGTCTTGACCGGTCGGCCATGCAAGTTCGCACTTCCAGATTCCAAACAGCAGGCTATTCCCGTGTCTGGTTTTTCGGCCCAGTTTTCTGGGCTCATCTTGATGATATTTGGAAATCCAACACATCCATGTCGAAGAGGAGCTCGACGCCGAAATAACCCAGTAGTTTCGTGTTGATCAGAGCTACGGATTGACCGTGGTGGCCAAAACAATACCAACTGTCCAGAAAGTTCCAGATTTCGCTGTTCAACACTGGAATGGTCCAGGTGACCCATCATTGATGATATGAAGAATCTACTTTGACCATATCTTAGACCACATTCATATATGAATAACCACAAAAGTTTCAGATCAAAAGGATGTGTGGTTTGATCGTACCGGTTGAAGAAAGATGGACCATCCAGAAAGATCCAACTGCGCAGACTTTATAAAAGGCCTGAGTGTTCTAATTTTCGCACCTAATTCTGAAATTTTTTTGGACAATCTAATCCATCTATCATGTAGAGGAGGAAGTTTTCTACCAATGTTCAAATTTTGAGATCAATCCAACCTCTATACACTCCGGAGCGTTGAAAGAAAGATGATTGGTTCTGAAGGTACTCGAATTGCGCGATTTTGAGAGGCGGTCGATGATCTGATTGGTGGGCCCATTCAGAAGATAATCTTGAAAATCTAAATCATCTATGAGGAAGATCACATTACAAGGAAGCTACAAATCAAATTTGAAGGCAATCCGACCATTGGTTAAGCCGTACGAAGCGAAACAAAATCTGTTGTGTTGCGGTACTCTTGTTGTATTATAAAAGGAGGTGCTCTCTTCTATTCCAAATCTAGCTACGTGGGGAGCAAAGAGATCAAGACCTAGGAGGCTTTCTAGCCTCCTACAACTAGTTTCTTCTTCTTCTAGTTCTAGTTTTTAGTTTTTAATGTTTTCTTTTAGCCAACCTCTTAGCTAAAGCTAAGAGGTGAAGTTTGTAGTTTGTTTCAATGCTTTAATTCGTTCTCCAAGTACCCTTTACTTTAATTATGGATTTTCAAGTTCTAGTTTGAATAAAGTTTGGTTTTTTAGAAGTTTTGTGAGAGTTTATGTGCTCCGGACATGAGTTCCTTGCAATTCTCTAAGATTACCATGATTGGGTTGTTTGAATTCGAATTGTAGTAACCCTTGAGCATGCCATAGTTCATAGGCATGGCTGTTACTCCGAAGGCTACAGGTTCAAGTTCTATGTGCTTCATTAGAACTAGAAATCTGATTTCCAGATTTAAGTGGGACTGTTTGTGCTTGAATGTTACATCTTCCAATTAGATGAGAGATAGGACTTTGATTCTAATTATGTTGTACTTGGATGAATGGATTGGCATTGGACTACTACAAGTGGATCCTTGATGCTCTAGTTCTTCTTATTTCCAAATTTTCCTATTTCATGTGAAAAACTACTTTCTTAAACTTCTTAAATTCTAGTTATTAGAGTACTTGGAATTGTTTACCTCTTTCCCTGTGGATCGACCTTGGTCTTACGGAGATTTATTACTACATCGCAGCCTTGCACTTGAGGCGAGCGAACAGTAGACTCCCATATTTGACTCTCTCAGGTACTCTCATTCTAACTCTCCTTTATTTATATCATTGCTCTCATGTAATTGACTATTGCATATTTTTTTACATTGAGGATAATGCAAGATTTGGTTAGGGGTGAGATTCCTAGAATCTAGTAATTTGTGATATTTCAAGCAATATGTTATAGAAACTTTTCAATTTTTCTGAAACATCAAAACTCTTTTGGAAAACCTTGTTTCTGTGCACTTGGGATGCCATAAGTATGAAAGGATGAGAGATTAATTGATATGATTTTAAGATTTCTGAATTATCTTCAATGTAATAGTTTTCTATATGAATTCTCCCATTGAGTTGATTGATGCAAAAATTTTAACATCTTTGAGTCTAGTTCATAGTACACGATTCGCATGGTTTGAAGGGATTATGTAGATTTGTAAATTAGTTAGACTGAATATTTGAAATGTTTAGGAACCAAGCCGGGGAACTTTGTCCATCCTTGTTCACGTGAAATAAAGAGAAAAAAACGAAAGATATGGATTTCTAAAAATTCTATCTAATGTATATGAAAAAGAGAAAGATAGTATGGTTGTCATTGAATATATTTGTGAAATTTTTTGAAAAGGGCTACCTATTACCAACCAAGGGATGGTCTACCCGTAACCAAAGCTGAAAATGGGAAGTAGTATGAAAGTTGTCAAAGGAACGGTAAGGCAAATTCTTGTCATAGGCATTTGGTTGATCTGTACACTTTTAAATCTTTAGTTTCAGTGACTTATGAAGAAGGTGATCCTGGAGAATATGGGATGAACATTCACTATGCACACTAAACCGCACTTATTCAAATTCTTCTATTTCTCAATCAATCGGTGGGGATTCTATGTGAAACACTTATTATGTTTAGGGAGTTTAAGATTTCAGTTTCATATCATTAAGTTTCTCTAAATTTCATGCTTGTACGTCTTTAAGTCTATAGAAGTATAGTTTCTAAGAGAGAGTTGAGTTTTTAGAGAAGTGAATTGTTTCACGTATGTTTTGCTCGGGACTAATAAAATGCTGGTTGGGGGTGTGTTGAGCTCCTAATTTATACATATTTTAACCCCATTGCATCACATTGTATGCATGATTTGTATGTTAAAAGACCTATCTAATGCATGTTTTGTGGTTGTAGGAATAAGAGAGAGACTTCACCTAATTGATGACTAAAAAAACACTTTTTGAAGCTATTTGATGATGATAGAAGGTGAGCCAAAGGAAGGGAAGAAGAAGCAAAGAAAGAAGAGAGAGAAAAGAAGAAAAATGCAAGTTCAATGAGCTAAACCAGTCAAGACCGGTTGGCCAAATAGGCCACGACCGGTTAAGACCGATCGGCCATGTGCAGCTCCCTTCTCTGACTTGATGGACCTCTTCCAGAACTAGTTCGACCGGTCAAGACCGATCAAGACAGGTCACTACAGTGCCACGACCGGTCAAGATCGGCAGCCATGTAGACAAAATCAGGATTTTGCATATTTCCAGTAGCTTCTCTTAGAAGCTCCGAAAACCATGCGCTATGCGTAAGTAATGCGCTGATTCTGGAACTTTCTGAGTCGGTGGGGCTTCTCCATTATAAAAGGACACCTAGGGTTCGTTCCTAAGGCATCATAGAAGGCTTGGGAAGTCATAGGAAGTGGAGAGGATCGCTGTGGAGTGTTTGCAACTCCTCTGAATTGGTTTTTTATGTTTTTAATAGTTTTCCTTTGAGTTTTAGTTTAACCTGGTAATGGTTGTCTAAACCTCTTAGATAGGGCTAAGAGGTGAAGCCTATAGTTGTTTACAATGCTTAATTCAAATTAGTACAAGTACTTTTGTTTTAATAAAGAACAACTCCAGTTCAAGTTTGAAATAAAGTTAGTATTTTTAGTTAATCTTCTATCTCTTGTGATTTCTCTTACATGAGATGTTTTTATTACTGAGATTACTTAATTAGGTGTTGATTGATAGCATTTTGGGTTGTAGAGATCTTAGATCCATCATGATATATTGGATGCTAAGGGATCTGACAAACTAAGTTTCCTAAGAGCTTATCTAGAATTAAACTAGAAATTCTTATCTTTTTATTGTATCTGAGATAGGTGTTTATGTATTGATTTTGGTTCAATAGAAGTTCAATTCATGCTTTTAAATCAAGTCTAGTGACAAGCCTTGAGGAAAAATCATGAATGTGATCTTGCTTGTTTTGTAAAGGACTGGGCTATATGATTTGAATACGCCTAATGCCTTAATTGATTATGAGATAACCATATCAGTAGATGATTCATCTATGTTAGATATATTATGATGATTTGATTGCTCTATATTCCGATTGGATATGGATAAAACTCCGATTCCAATTGAATGATTGGCTTGAATGGTTTGAATTGGCACTGTGAATTATTATAAGTGGATCTTTGGTGCTCTAGTGCGTATTTTTCTGATTTAATAAGTAGTTTTATGTTTTTAATTTTCATCCATCGATACAAATCTGAATTTAGCCCATCCTAGTTATAAAGTTTAGAATTGTTACGACAATCCTTGAGGATCGACCTCAGTCTTACAGAGATTATTACTATATCGTAACCTTGCACTTGAGGCGAGCGAACAGCCAGCATGGAGCAAAAGGCCCTTCTCTCTCCCTTCAGGTTGAGCGCACTTGGTGCAATCCCTAGAAGTGGTAGATGTGCTGGGTGATACTATCATTTTGGAACGCTGTGGAGTTCTATGAAGATCACAAAGAAACAAAGCCTAGTTTGGTTGACTCGCCTCACTCATGAGCAGAAGAACAGTCCTGAAAGTCTTGGTTTGGCCATTCCCATGTCATTTGGACATGATGAAAGAAGAATAGGGAGAAGCTTTGCCGAAATTAGTTTCCGAATATGTTTCATTTTGTACAATGTACAATCTATTCTAGAATCAAGGGATGTTGTAAATATGGAATATACGAAGAACTCAGTAAATGAATAAAATGAAGTAATGAATGCTTTTCTATCTCTCTTATCTAATATTGGAATGTGACTCTTGTTTTCTCCTATATACACAAAGGCAATTTTTTTGTGTAAACACTTTGAAAGACCTGAGGAAAGATAATGTGCAAAACATGGCTTCACTCTCTACGACTGAGGTCAATCGGGACATGGACTGAGATGACCCGGGAGTTTTTGAAAAAATTCTTCCTAGCTTATAAAACGAATACCCTTCGACGTGCTATAATGAATTTCCCAGTCAAAGAGAGTGAGACTTTCTTCCAAAGTTGGGAGATACAAGGACCCCCTACTTACTTGTCTACACCATGGCTATGAGATTTGGTGAATCATAAGCTTCTTCTATGAAGGATTGAACTCGAATTTGCGCTAATTCGTAAAGATGATGTACAACGGTGAGTTCATGAGCAAAGATCCCGAGGATGCATGGAGTTACTTGGACATGTTGGCCGAGAATGCCTAATCTCCTGATACCTCGGACAAATCTAATAACCTCAGGTCTCCTCAACAAAAAGAGAAGCGATGGATTTACATCCTTAAGGAAGAAAATAATGCAAATGTAACGATAGCTAGCCTCACAATGAAGATAGAGGCCATGAAATTTAGTAAGAGTGGAGCCTGAAAATCCACTGAAGCTATTGAGAACGTATGCAAAATTTGTGCCGCTAATGTGCACTCTACTCGGGATTGTCCTACAATTCCTGCATTTCAAAAGGTGTTGCAAGAGTAAGCAAACGCCGCATATGAGTATCAACGGCCTTTCAATAGACCGGTAGGTAATATGTATAACTCAAGTTGGAGGAATGGTCCTACAGCCAATCCTACCAACCCTAAAAAAGGGCCACCTATGTAAAACATAGCACCAAGCATGACCCCACCTCAAATAACTATGGAGGATACCTTAAAGGCGTTTATGCAAGGGCAAACGGAAATAAATCAGACAACTCAGCAAATGTCCCAAGAGATAAAAGGTTCGATTGAAGAAATTAAGCGACGCTTAAATGCTAGGGAAGTGACCTTCCCGGCCTAACCTCAGCCTAACCCAAAATAAACATATGAAGTAAGCACCCCTAATCTCTCCAACCAACATGTGGAGCAAGTAAAAGCCATCACCACCCTCAGAAGAGGTAAACAAATTGATAAATCCATTCCGGTGAAGGCCGACAAGCCTAATGATTCGATAATTTTTTAAAATGAGGATGGATTTAGCTCAGCCCCACAAGAAAGGGAACGAGAATACAAACCCATAGCACCATTCCCTTCAAAATTGGTAGCTTCCAAACCTCTTTCGAACTCTCATGACATTTTAAAGGTTTTCAAACAAGTTAAGATCAACATTCCTCTGCTAGATGTCATCAAACAAATCCCTTCTTATGTCAAGTTTCTTAAGGACTTATGCACAACCAAACGTAAATATAATGTGCAATAAAAGGCCTTTTTAAATGAGCAAGTGAGTGTCGTTCTCACACAAACCCCCCCTAAATATAAGGATCCCGGTAGTCCCATAATGTCATACATCATTTGTTAGTGCACTTTTCCGTGGCATACTAGTGCACCTTGTTTGTCAATCACTTACGTCAGTGGGTCTAGAGTCGGTTGAGCCCAAAGAAGACGAAGACCGAAGACTCAAGACGCTCGGCTGCATCAAGAATGAAGATTCAGGTAAATGAGATGCCTTGATGCCTTAACCTTGACCAAAACCTATCCCCTTTGTATCCTTGATGACCTTGACCATATTTAGAACCCTTTAGGCATCATAGATAGGCCCTAGGTGTCCCATTTGATCAACCAAACCTTGGCCTTAAACGACTAGCTGAAGAAAGTAGAGATTCAGCACATTGTAGAGGGGACCCAGGCTGGTCCGACCGGTCAAGACCGGTCGGCCAGCAGCCCTACTGGATTTTCAAAGGCCAGCCGACCGGTCGTGACCGGTCGGCCTTCACAAGTGAAGGGGTTCAGCAAGGTGGGCCGATCGGTCATGACCGGTCGGCCAGTTTTGGCTCCCATGTCCAGCAAAGGACGCCGACCGGTCATGACCGGTCGGCCTAGTGAGTTGAGGCTATCCAGTGAAGGGGGCCGACCGGTCATGACCGGTCGGCCAGTGTTGTTGGCCTGCATTGTTGAAATCTTCCAGCAGGGGTGTCCGACCGGTCATGACCGGTCGGGACAGGTCGGCTTGTAGCCGTTTTATGCCCGTTTTCTGACCGTTGGGGCTCTATTTCCCTACATATAGAGCTCCGGTTTTGGACATTTGATTAGGGATTTTTGAGGAAGGAAAGCCACCATTGAAGGAGTTCTTTTGAGGCTTATTCCTTGACCTATGCAAGGCATCTTCCTTGTGCTTTAACACAAGATTAAGAGCATTCCAAGCTCATAAAGAAGATGACCTTCATCCCCTCTTGATCTCTAGAGTTAGGAAGCTTCTTGATTGGCATATCCTTGTCCTGCACTCGAAGATGAGATCGTTGTAGGTAAGAGACTCTAGGAAACCCATTCCCACTAAGTTGTAGAGTTCTCAAACCCATCCTCCTAGCACCTTGGGCATTTCAAGGCATCGCATGCAAGGTGTTTGATCGAATGTGGCTGAGGCATTGGCGACGCAATGGCGGCACGATCGAGGGAGCAAAGCGAAGCTGATTGAAGCACGGGAGAGCGGAGATCAAGCAACCCAATCTGGCGCTAAACAAGGGGCTCATCCGACAAGTAGGTTGTCTTATTTGAGAGTCCACTTTAGAGTTTGTTTTCGAACTCAACCTAGGGACGTTAGTCGTACCTTGGCCCGTCAGCCGGGCCTAAACTTAGTCTCCAAGGGGGAGCCTCCGACACGGGAGTAAACGTGCGATTGGGTTGAGAGTTAGCCTATGTCTAAAACTCCGGATACGGTTGAGAGGTGAACCGATAAAACCTCCGTGTAAAGGTTGAGAGGTGAACCTCATTTAAAACCTCCGATAGTGAATGCCGGTGTACTCAAAGGGGTTGAGTACTTGAACCGGGAGTGGAGTAGACACGTAGTCGAACCACTATACATCCTTGTGTTTGCGATTGTTCTTGAGCACATTTATATCTTAGCATTGTTAGTTTAATTGCTTATTTTGAATGCTTGATAGGAATGCATGCTAGGCACTTGTTAGGCATCCACACACAAGATGTACCTTCACTACTTGTGTAGACTTGAGCTCATTGATCCACTCTCATAAGTCTACACAAGATGCATAGGCTAGAAGCTTAATTAGTTGTATCATTTTCTTACCTATGCATGCTTAGACTAGGATTATTTATTGCTTATACTTTTGCTAGTCTTGTGATTGGACCCACCTAGGCTCGGAAGCCTAAGTGTTATTGCTTACTTTGTTATATTTGTTGAATTGTGTAAGTAGGCGAAAAGAATTTCAAAAAGGTCCATATCACCCCCTCTAGGTCCTTAGACATATCTCCGAGTATCTCTACAAGTGGTGAAACCGCAATTTCATCATTGACTACCAGATTGAATGTGCATTGTTATACTTGGGGGCAAACGTAAATCTGATTTCATACTCGGTATACGAGCAATTGGGTCTTGGTGAATTAAAACCCACCAAAACCACATTGTAACTCGCTGATAGATTCATCCATGTACTGAGAGGGATGGTTGAAGATGTTTTAGTTCAAGTTGACAAATTTTACAACCTGGTAGACTTTATTGTCTTGGACACACAACCGGTTATGGAATCTAACACTCAAATACTGTTAATCTTAGGCCACCCATTCTTGGCTACATCAAATGAAATTATAAATTGCTGAAATGGAGTCATGCAATTGTCTTTTGGGAACATGACCTTGGAAGTGAATGTGTTTCATATGTGCAAGAGGCAAAGGGATGAGGATGATGACGAGCTCCTCGAGGTAAACATGTTGATTCCTTTGAGGAAGAGGAGCTCCTTCAACTTGAACCACCCGAGACGTTGGAGATATGCTTAGCACATTTCGAGGATTCTGATGATCCCATCATATGTGAAATTATGCAAGCACTGAGTAATGAGAAGACGGTAGTTGATACTAGCCGGTGGAGGCCTCACTTTGAGAAATTTCCACCAACCACATCAAAGCCTCTACTGTCTAATATCCAACCGCCGAAGCTTGACCTAAAATCATTGTCATCTGAGCTGAAATATGTCATTTGGGTCAAGAAGAGACATTCCTGGTTGTTATAGCCTCCCGCTTAGGAAAAGACTGAGTGCTCAAGTTAATTGAGTTACTGAAAGAACATAGGGGAGCCATAGGATGGACTATAACGAACCTCAAAAGGATAAACTCTTCGGTATGCACTCACCGCATCCACCTCGAGGAAAATGCAAAAATGACTAGACAACCTTAAAGACGGTTAAATTCAAATATGATGGAGGTTGTCAAAGTCGAGGTGCTTAAGCTATTAGATGTGGGTATTATCTACCCCATCTCGGATAGCCAATGGGTAGTCCTACCCAAATTGTCCCTAAGAAGTCCGGTATTACCATTGTAGAAAATGCCAACAATGAGCTTATACCAACTAGAGTGACTACTGGTTAGCATATGTGTATAGATTACCAGAAGTTAAACACGGTAACTAGGAAAGACTACTTCCCTCTCTCATTCATAGACTAAATTTTGGAGAGGTTAGCGGGCCATTCCTATTATTACTTCCTCAATGGCTTTCCAGATACAACCAAATTGAGATAGCTCCGGAAGACCAAGAGAAAACAACATTCATATGCCCGTTCGGTACCTTCGCTTATCGTAGGAGGCCATTCGAACTATGTAATGCACCCGCCACATTCCAACGATGCATGTTGAGTATTTTCTCCAACATGGTGGATCAGTTTCTTGAGATTTTTATGGACGACTTCTTAGTTTTTTATTTTACGTTCGATGAGTGTCTTGACCACTTGAGTATGGTCTTGACTAGATGTGAGGAGAAGAACCTTGTTTTGAACTAGGAGAAGTGTCATTTCATGGTACAAAGAGGAATAATCCTTGGACATATCATCTCGTCCAATGGAATTGAGGTAGACTTTGCCAAAATCGATATCATTGTTAATCTACCGCCACCTAAGAGCATCTGTAATGTGCGGTCCTTCCTTGGACACGCCAGTTTTTATAGAAGATTTATAATGGATTTCAGCCAAATTTCAAGGCCTTTATGCAATCTTCTCCAAAAGGATAACCAATTCGAGTGGAGTACCGAATGTGAAGTAGCTTTTTTAAAGCTAAAGGACATATTGACAATCGCTCCTATCATGCAACCATCGGATTGGTCGATTCCTTTTAAGTTGATGTGTGATGCAAGTGACTATGTTATTGGGGCGGTGTTAGGACAAAGGAAGGATAAGAAGCCCCACGTCATCTACTATGGGAGTAGGACTTTAAATCCTGCCCAAGTCAATTATTCGATTACAGAGAAAGAGCTCATAGCCGTGGTTTTTGCGTTGGACAAATCCAGACCTTACTTGATAGGGTCTAAGGTCATCATTTACATAGACTATGTGGTGCTGAAACACCTTTTTTTTAAGGAGGATGTCAAGCCTCGTTTGCTTAGATGGATCCTACTCCTTCGGAATTTGACTTAAAGATAAAATAAAAGAAAGGAGTAGAAAATGTGGTGGCGGATCATCTATCCCGCCTAGTTTTGCCCAATTCCATTGACGAATCACCAATAAAAGACTTATTCTTTGATGAAAAACTCTTTGTTACTACGCACCCACCATAGTACGCTGATATAGCAAACTATCTTTCTACAGATGCGATGTTGCTTCGTCGGACTGCTCAAAATAAACAAATTTTTTTAAGGGAAGTGTGCAGATTTTTTTGGGATGAACCATTACTATTTAAATATTGCCCAGATCAAATTATGAGGAGATGCATCCCTGATGACGAATAAAATTTTGTCATCTCCTTTTGTCATACTTAAGCATGTGGTGGTCATTTTTCCGCCAAGAAAACTACTGCAAAAATTCTGCAGTGTAGTTTTTATTGGCCCACTATGTTTCGAGACACCCACAAGTTTTGCAGAATATGCGAGTATTGTCAAAAGCTAGGAGGATTGTCCCATAGGAATATGATGCCTCTCAACCCAATTCAACATATCGAAGTATTTGATTATTGGGGCATTGATTTCATGGGACCATTCCCCTCATATTTCGGATATGTCTACATATTGCTTGCCGTAGACTATGTGTCCAAGTGGGTAGAGGCGATTTTATGTAGAACTAATGATCACTAAACAGTTTTAATGTTCTTAAAGGAAAACATAATATCTAAAGTCAAAATGCCTAAAGCCATCATAAGTGATGGTGGCTCTCACTTTTGCAATAGGCCTTTTGAAGCCTTAATGAAGAAATATGGCATATCGTAAAAAGTGAGCACCTCGTACCACACGCAAACAAGTGGGCAAGATGAAATTTCCAATCAGGGAATTAAACACATTTTGGAGAAGACAGTGAATCCAAACTGTAAAGATTGGTCGCTGAAATTAGTCGACGCACTTTGGGCTTACCGTATGGCTTATAAGACCCCGATTGGAATGTCCCCCTATAGACTTGTCTATGGGAAAGCTTGTCACTTGCCCGTGGAACTTGAACACAAAGCCTATTAGGCAAATCAGGCATTTAACTTCAATATTGACAAGGCTAGCTCGCTTCGCAAACTCCAATTAAACGAGCTTGAAGAAATCTGGAACAATTCTTATGAGAATTCGCGGATTTACAAAAGTAGGATGAAGGCTTTCCATGATAAACTTATACTTCAAAAACCTTTCCATCAAGGCCAAAAAGTACTTTTGTATAACTTGCGATTTCATCTTTTTCCGAAAAAGTTACGATCTCGATCGACCGGCCCATACATTGTAAAAGAATTTTTTCCTCATGGCGCCGTTGAGATAGAGAATATAACGAATGGTAAATGTTTTAAGGTAAATGGACAACACTCAAAGCCATTTGTTGAGAAATTTGATTAAGAGGATACGTCCATCACTCTAAATGATCCTATCTATCAAGATGATTGATCTCCTAGTTTGATTGAGGTATAGATTAGATTAGGAGTAGGTTTACTTTTGTTATTTTTGTTTTATTTTTATTGATCTTATTATGCTTAATTATCGGAGGTAGATTTTCACTTTTGACTCTCTTAGGTACTCTCGTTCTCACTCTCATTTATTTATGTCATTGCTCTCATGTCATCGCATATTGCATGTTTTTCTATTGAGGACAATGTAAGATTTTGGTTGGGGGAGAGATTCCTCGATTAATTTATTAGTTTTTGTTACATTTCGAGTAATTAATGTAGAAAATTTTTAATTTTTCTGAATTCAAGACTCTTTTGGAAGTTTTATTTTTATGTACCTGATATTATATGAGTATAAGAGGAAGATAGATGAAGTGATTTGATTTTAAAAGTCTTGAAATTCCTTTAATATAGTGGCTTTCTACATGAGTTCTCCTATTTATATGATTGATAGAAAATTTGAACACTTTTATATTCTAGTTCACATTACATGATTCTCATGATTAAAGGGATTAGGAAGATTTGTAGATTGACTAGACTAGGATTTAAAGTGTTGAGGAACCAAGCCAGGGATCTTTGTCCATCACATTTAGGAAAATATTTGAAGATAATATGTAAGGACAAGAAAGAAAAGTTGAAAATCTATTGAAATATACTGAAAATGGCTACCTATCACCAACTAGGGGAGGGCCAATAACCCAAACTGGTAATGGAAATTAATGTGAAAGTCGTCGAAGGAATGGTAAGGCAAATTCCTGTCATAGGCTTGTGTTGATCTGTACACTTTGGATTTATAATCTAGTTATCCATGAAAAAGAGTAATCCTGTAAATTGATGAGTTGAACATCCACTATGCTCACTAGACCACACTTGTTCAAATTTTTCTATTTGGCAATCAATCAGTGGGAACTCTACTTTGAACACATACTATATTTGAGGAGGGTCAAGGTTTCAGCATGTATTACTAACTTTTTTGAACTTTACATTCATATGTCTTGGAGTCTATAGAAGCATAGTTTCTGAAAGAGAATTGAGTTTTGGGGGATTGATTTTATTTCATGAATGTTTTGCTTGGGACTAGCAAAATGCTGGTTGAGGGGTGTGTTGAGCTCTGAATTGTGCATATTCTAACCCAAATTCATCATGCATTATGTATGTTTTTTATTGATAAAAGACCTATCTTGTATGTGTTTTTGTGTTTGTAGGGATGAGAGAGGAATCTTATGAATTCTATGCTAAAAGAACCTTCTTAGCATACATTAAAGACTAGTGGAAGAGGAGCCAAGATGTGAAAAAAGAAGCAAGGAGAAAAGAGAAGAAGAATAATAAAAATTTCAAATCAATAGCCTATCTGACCGGTCGAATTATCTCATATAGGGGTCGACTTATCCCAAACCTTGCTGGACTGAAACAGACAAGTCCGACCGGTCATCTCGGCTGAGCACAAGAATTTTAAAATCCCGTTAAGTCCGTTGTTATTCAAGCCAGACCGGTCGTCCAGGGGCCATGACCGGTCTGCCATCACCTGGACTGCGTAAACACTTCACAATTTTTGGAAGAGTCCAAGGTAGTGGCATAATTTTGCTATGAAAGGACACCTCTAATCTCGTCTCAACACATCCTAGTGAAATTGGGTCGGGTAGTCTAACACGACACCCTACGCATACACGTGCGGAAGCTTGAGGAGCAACTAGAATTATGGCTAAACCTATAGGAGGGGGTGATTAGGACATTTTCAAATACTTTTCGCCTACTTACCAGGTTTAACAAATTAAGCTACGTAAGCGATAAACACTTCGGCTTCCAAGCCTAAGTGGGTCCAATCAAAAGACTAGCATCTGATAAAAGCTATAAACAACCTAGTCTAAACAAGCATAGATCAATTAAATGATTAAGCTAATGAAGAACCTAATCTATGCTACTCAAATAGACTTGAGTGAGGATGGATCAAGAAGTTCAAGTCTACTTGAGGTAGTGAAAGTACATCTTATGAGTGTGGATGTGCCTATCAAGTGCCTAGCATACATTCCTAACTAAGCATTCATAATTAACAAGTTAAACGCAATGCATAAGGAGAAATGTGCTCAAGAACAATCACAAACACAAGGATGTATAGTGGTTCGACTACGTGTCTACTCCACTCCCGGTTCAAGTACTCAACCCCTTTGAGTACACCGGCATTCACTGGGGAGTTTAAATCTGGTTCGTCCCAACCAAGGTGTTTTAACTCGGATCCACCCAACCGGGGAGTTTACAGGTTCCTCCCAACCTACACGTTTGCACCCGTGTTGGTGGCTCCCCCTTGGAGACTTTGTTTTAGGCCCGACTAACGTGCCAAGGAACGGCTGACGTCCCTAGATTTTAGGCCCAACTAATAGGCCAAGGATCGGCTAACGACCCCGGGGCGAGTTTGTCAAACAAACTCTACACTCAACTCCCACAGGGA
Source organism: Liriodendron chinense (assembly GCA_003013855.2). NCBI lineage: Eukaryota > Viridiplantae > Streptophyta > Magnoliopsida > Magnoliales > Magnoliaceae > Liriodendron > Liriodendron chinense. The sequence goes on along the minus strand of ML058463.1, from coordinate 2,759,087 downwards.
ATTGAGTGGATGGACTCTTAACAAGACAACCTTACTTGTCGGATTGAGCCCCTTGTTGCGCCGTCTTGGGTTGCTTCTTCTCGCGCTCCCGTGCTTGAATCAGCTCCCCTTGTGCTCCCCCAATCGTTGACGCCGTTGCTTTGCCAAGGCTTCAGCTCCAAGATCAGCTACCTTTCATGTGATGCTCCATTGGAGATGCCCAAGGTGCTAGGGAATGGTGAAACCTCTACAAATGGTAGGAAATGGGTTTCCTAGAGGAATGCACCTAAATGGACTCCTAGGTAGTGTTTAGACAAAGGATTTAACTATTATCAAGGTGTCTAAACCCTAGGAATCAAGAGGGAACAAGTCCATTCTCAAGATGCCATTGAATGGCCCAAGCTTGTGATGAAAACACAAGGAGAATGACTTGCTTTAGGTTTGGGATAGAGCCTCTAATGATCTCTAGCAATGGTGGCTTCTATCTCCTCAAAATCCCCTCTCTTAGCTCAAAAAATGAATCCCCCTTTTAAATAGATTTTCTTCCAACGGTCAAAAAACGGGCAGATTCGTGCATCTCCGATTGATCGGAAAAATGGTCCGATTGATCGGAGCCCAGTACGATTGATCGGAGACATGTTCGATTGATCGGAAATCCATCCAGTGAAGTCTCTGGAGGATTTTTCGATTGATCGGAACACAGTCCGATTGATCGGACGACCCCTTCCGATGGATCGGAGGCATGTCCGATTGATCGGAAATATGTCCAGTGGATTTTCAAACTTTTCTGGAACAATTTCCGATTGATCGGAACTTCTCTCCGATTGATCGGAGTCCTATCGGAGCCAGTGTCCGATTGATCGGAGTCCTATCGAAAACTGCTGTTTGAGCCTTTTTTTATTGCAGCAGCTTCCACCTCTTTAATTAGTCTAATTTATCATATTTTTCATGGAGTTCTAAGACTAATGATGATGACTAAAGGTATACCGAGGTGGTGCAAGTCATCTAAGAGGTTATGGGTTAGGTTTTGGTCAAGGCAAGGCACACCAAGGCATCACATTTACCTGTTTCTTCTTTCTTGATGCAGCCGGGCCACTTGAGTCTTCGGTCTTCGTCTTCATTAAGCTCAACCGACACTAGACCTACTGACCTAAGTAATTGACAAACAAGGTGCACTAGTATACCACAGAAAAGTGCACTAACACCTAGAAGAGTTCTACAATAGCTAGAGGTGGAGATGATCAACGTAAAGAGTCTACAATTCCTCCGATTAGGGTTTTTTTAGTTTTTCTTATGTCTTCTAGTTCAATCATGACAATGGTGGGCTAGAATCTCTTAACTAAGGCTAAGAGGTGAAGCTTGTAGTTAATTTTGATGTTCAATTCATTTATTCATGTACTCTTTCTTTGATTTTGGATTTTCAAGTTCTAGTTTGAATAAAGTTGGTATTTTTAGATGATTTTTTAGAGTTTGTGTAATACGGACACAAGTTACTTACAAATTTCTGAGAATGATCATATTGGTTTAATGAGATTTGAATTGTAGTAATCTTGGAGCATGCCATGATCTCTTGGTATGGCTATTACTTCGAAGGCTATGAGTTCATCTTCTCCATGCTTAATTAGAAGTAGAGTTCTGATTTCCATATTTGAAATTGTTTGTGTGTTGAATACAATATCTTCCGATTGGATGAGAGATATGACTTTAATTCCAATTGTGTGTATGCTTGATGAATGGATTAGCATTAATCTACTACAAGTGGATCCTTAGTGCTCTAGTTATTCTTTTAATTGTATGAATTTCTTATTTACTTCTTTGTTTATACTTAGTTCTTAATCTCTGAAATGCTAAATCTCTACTACTTCAAGTGATTAAAGACATTAGAATTGGTTTATCCCTAATCCCTTTGGATCGATCTCAGTCTCACGATCGAGTTATTGCTACTTCACAACCTTGCACTTGGGGTGAGCGAACACCACTTAAGGCATCGGCCCATCCACCTTCTTCACTGTTCATTCCGGCAGCACTTCTGCGTCCCTCGTCATTCTTTCCGAGCCCAGGGAATACATCAAGTGCATCCGACCTAGGACGAAGAAGATGCACGAGTCTTCTCTCTCTACCTCTGAAGGGGTAGCTTTGGAGACCTCTGGAGCTCTGGAGATTAAAATGAATGCCAAATGAAGACCCCAGGGGGAGGGGGTATTTATAGGCCTCTACAAGTGTGGAGGTCGGTGATCCGCGTAACAGACCCCAAAATCTAGAAAACAAGTAATCCGTGTAACACCTTTACTCGTTACGCAATCGTGTGACGGCCATAATTTTTGTGTTTTCTCTTTCTCTCTTCTTCATTCTCCCTGCAATCCTTCTTCTTTCTTCCTTGGCTTCTTTTCTTGTCTCAACAAGCATACTGGGTCTTTCCCTAGCCATGCGTGACACCTTGATATGTGTGTTTTACATCGACATTGTCCATAAGTTTTTCCAACTCAATTTAGGTTATGATACAAAAATGGACATACATCCAAATCTCATGTGGACCACAACACATAAAGTTATAAATGGTGAGCATTTAATGTCTACTGTTTCCTGTGGTGTTGTCCACTTGAGATTTAGATCTGCTTCATTTTTAGGACCATACACTAAAATGATCTATAAAAAAACTGATGAATCGAGTGCATATTAGGGTGGGTCCCATGGTCAGGGAAAGTTCCAATAGGGTGCTACAGAGGAAAACCTGATCCACTCCATTATTCTCGGAAAGGTCACGCTTTTGTGGGAACTAACATTAATTGTGGGGAGGCTTGCCCTTTATTTTTTAAGGGGCCCACCATGATGTATACATGAGATCCACTTTTACTAATAGATGTGTAATCCCATATTAGGCTCAAAGCAAAAAAAATCAGACTTATTTTTTGTTCAAGTGGGCCATACCAACGGCAATAGTTGGGAGAGATGTCCACCCTTGAATTTTACATGGCCCACTGTGATGATCATGTGAAATCCACTCCAACCATTAGATGCCACACCAAAACAATGGCCTGAGACCTAAAAAACAGGCCCACACATGATTCAACTGGGCCACACTAAGGGAAACAGTTTGGAGGGTGAGCTTTTTATGTACACTATTTCCAATCATGTGGTCCACTTGAACCACGGATGTGGCTGATTTTCGGGCCCTTGGTCTATCATGTGGTGGCGCATCTGATGGTTGGGTGGATTTCACATTAACACCACGGAGGGGCCTACCCAAGCCAACAATTCATTTTCTTCCTTAAAATAACATTCTCTGAGAACATTTACTAACAATAATTACTTATTAAATAAGGCATAGTTGGACGTAGTTGAAGGGTCCAACTACTTATATGTGATCATTGTGCATGTCCCACTTAAGAAAGAGGTCACACCAAGTTTCAACCATATCCAAAACTTAAGTGGGCCCCAACAAGTGCTTTTAGATGTTGTAGGCATGATTTTACACTCTTTCAGTTGGTATGGCCCACTTGAGTTTTGGATACAACTGATTTTTGAGATATCCCATAACAAATAGGGGAACCACCAAATGTTAGATGCCCATCATACATCATAGTGGGGCCCACACAGCTCGGCCTCATGGGAACTTCCCATATGTGTGTGTGTGTGTGTGTGTGTGTGTGTGTGTGTGTGTGTGTGTGTGTGTGTGGGCACTCTCAAGTCCAAGTGGTTGGACTGTACCTTAGGTCCAGCAAGCTTCGATGTCGTTCATTCGGAGTTGGATTGTAGCGCATTTAATTTCCAATATAAATGCAATAGAACTGCCTCATGCATGTACTACAGTTAGTTACTTCTAAGAAAGAACGGAATCCCATTATTCAAGGTGGGCGAACACCATGATATTTGTGAGAAATCCCCCCATCCATCCGTTTTCTTAGATCATGTTAGGACATGGCCCAAAAATGAGGCAGATCCAAAACTCAAGTGGGTCTCATGATTGGGAAAAGTGGGTAGGGAAATGCCAACCATTGAAACCCCAAAGTCCACCATGTCGTTTATATGCCATCCATACCGTTGATAAGGTCATTCCCACCAGGATGAACAAAAAAAATACAAAAAACATTGGCCTGATTCAAAACTTCTGTGAACCCATGAATGATTCAAGGGTGGACGTTCAATTCTTACTATTTCCTATAGTGCAGCCCACTTGAGACTTGGATCTGCCTATTTTTTAGCCCATGTCCTTACATGATATGGAAAAATGGATCAATGAGGTGGATTTCTCACAAATATGATGGTGGGCCCACCAAGATTCCTGTAGACGGCTTTGTTGGCAAATCCGGTTACTCTACGATGCAGTTTTAAGATGGAAGAAATGAAAAAGGGGGCATTGATTGGGTGTTTAGTGCTTACCCTCATCATGATGTAGCTAGAGACGGACGGTCCTGTGAAGGGCCTTGAGTGGCCCACCATGATGTATTTATTTTATCCACGCTGTCCATTCATTCTAACAGATCATTTTAGGGCATGATCCTCAAAAGAAGTCAGATAGACTGCCTAAGTGGACCACACCATGGGAAGCACCGGTGATAATGACGTCTACCATTGAAACCTTCTTAGAGCCCACTACTAGAACTGAAAATGTGACGAAGGCATTTTCTTTGTTTCGTTGTTCCGGGGTTCTGAGTTCTTAAGTATCGAAAACATTCATAGGCAATCATAAGCATTCACAAAAGTACACAAAGAGAAGATATTGCAAGGCAAATTTTATTCCAGAGATTCTAAAATTACCCCCGTGTAATTTCAGTGCAATATGCAACCGATGCAACACAAACATGTCAATCCTCATATAACCCATATATCGGAACGATTCCTAACTGGAACATCATCGGGGTTTAGTACATAGGCACTGAACCACATCATGCGTACATGTAAGCATAAGAGACCTTACTACTCACCCTATCAGTGGTATACCAATGCTCACCCGACTCGTCAGTAGTGGACCCATTTGCAAGCTAGTCAGACTTGGTCTCAATCGCCACTACACACTTCGAGCAGGTGAGACTGTTCCCCATTCCAACTAACCATGACATAGTGAGAGACACAACTTACTGGTATTCGATACACGGGTGCTCATGAATCCACTCAGTCTAAACATTGGAGCATCCTATGATATCGACAAGGGTTTAGGGACTTTCACATGGGGACATCCAAGCATCTAGTAAGTGTTTTGTACTTACCAACTACAATACGGATATGGTAGCTACAACCCTGATGCCGCTAGGGTGTGTATGCAATCGTGACATACATATATAATGCGTAATACATAAGTCAAACTATCCACATTGTGCACCAAACCTGCATGTATTGTGCGATCATGTGGTGCGGCCCTATCTTACACAGGTCTCCTAAGTACCTCAAGCCGCGAGGTGTATAATTGCAAGTTTTCCATGTTAGGCAACTGATATCATGTTATGAGTACCAACCACGACCCCATGGCCGGACATTCACTATGTTTAATCACTACCTATAGTAAGGGACACATATGATGCAGATGAACATATGAATGGGCACGGTATCCATCATACTAAGCATATTATCCATGTTGACCTATTAGGCTAAGTACACTAGCACGTTATCACACATAACACATATTCATGTTTTCATATAAAAGGGAGACATGAGCCTGGGTAGGGTCCCCTTGGATCCAATCCTAATGGGTCCTACATGCTCCTACCTAGGCAGGCTTACAAGCTAAGGGCCCACTCGTAGCGAGTCATATGGACACATCAAGGGTCAATTTAGAACTCTATCCTAACCTATAATCCAATGGCCTAAACATGATCCTAGGCTCGACATGACGGTCTATAACCAAACCAAACATGGCCCATAAATGGGCTTAAATATGGAATCATTAGTGGCCCCACACGTTGGACTGTAAGATGTACATAAGGTGGGCTATAGGAACGCACATGGTGGGAGTCAATCACAACTGCATCCTAAGTGTGTGCTACATGGGAACGGACCTCGTATCGGGTCATAAATGTGTGTACAAGGTAGGGTCTGTAATACATATTCTAAACGACCCTTAATGGGCTCAATATAAAGAGAGCGGACCCGAACGACAGGCCCCACTAGAGATGGAAATGTCCATGTGGCATTGCCCAGTTGAGACTTGAAAGTTGCTTGAAAGGGTCGGGCCTATCCCCTGAAATGATCAAGCAAAATGGATGTATGGCGAGGATCAAATACGTACAACATGGTGTGGCTACAGCGGGCCCTGAATGACACCTCAAAGGGGGCCCACACGCTGGACAGCGTGGGTAGGCCTCATTGTCCAGCGTGGGGTCCACCTGAGCCATGGATCTACCTCACTTTTGAGCCCATGCTCTAAAATGAGATGATAAACAGATGGCCAACGTGAATAAAATACATGCATCAAGAAGGGCTCCATAGCGGGCCCACCGGCTGGGCAGCGTGGATAAGACACATACATCAGGTGGCGTCCACTTTCGATCTGGATGGAACATATACAACATGGTGGGGTCCACAACGGGCCCCACAGACAGGTTGGTTTGTAAATAAACGTCACAGTGAGTCTTAGGAAGTTTTCAATGATAGGGGTCCACCCAAAACCGAGCCTCACACACATCATGAGCTGCCAAGATGGATGGACAATGTGGGTACCACAAATACATCCAGGTGAGACCCCATAGCGAGAGAAAAACTTAGCTACATCCACGAGAGCCCCATAATGTGGATGTAGTCTACCAGAAATTTGGATCTTTTGCGAAATCGAAAGGCCCACAAGGGCCCGTAGGCCATTTCAATGGTCAAACAGCTCGACGGCTTTAGGGGGTGTCCCTAAAACGTGGTGGGAGTCCGTGGTGGGCTCCAAAACCTCCAGAGTTGGCGGGAAACAAAACATAGTGGGTCCAACCCTATGTGAAATTCCTTTGAAATTTAAATCTTCCTTGATTTCAGGTCGGCCCACCAAGGCCCGTAGGCCTTTCCGGTGGCTGGATGGGGCGGGACACCTGGGAGAGACACATACATCATGATGGGACGCCACAATGGGTCCCACGACCCTGGTTTTACCGAGAAAAAAACACAGTGGGCCCAAGAAGTTTTTCAAAGGTGGACTTCAACTCACTGTTTCCTCTGGTGTGGTCTATCCGAGATTTCGATCTGTCTCATTTTTGGGCTCATGGCCTAAAATGATTTCGTTACGCCTTTCAACCCAGCTCCAGCTCCTTTTTATATATATATATATATATATATATATATATATATATATATATATATATATTATTTCAAAGTAGGTGGGGTCCAACTTGAAGATCCACTCCGTCCATCATCTTGGCTAGGTCATGGTTGGCCCATTGAAGCTTTGAAACAAGCTGATCTTTGTATGGAACCCTCCATCCAAATCTGACCTTATCAACAGCTTGAATGGTAAATAAACATCACAGTGGGCCACCCCAGCGTGTCCACGCTCTTTGGACATTGTGCTTGCTAGCGCTGTCTCAATAGCGCAGGTCGCCTTGGGTGGATCCCACTTGAAGCACAAAACGAAAAAGGAGGGAAGGGCATGTGGATTGGGCCGGGCCCACTTTGACACTACACATACATTAAGGTGGACCACACGCTGTCCACACAGCGTGGACAGGTGGGTCCCACCCCCAACAAAAATTAAGGGATGACATAAGTATACAACATACATCAAGATGGGTCCCACATGATGGATTGAGATGACTCTGGAAACCCTTGGCATTTCAAGATTGATGATCTGTCCGTCAGATGAGGGTTTTAACTGTAGATTTAGTAATCCAACGGTCAATCAATCTTCCATTTAGATGGTCTAGATCAATGATCCATGGTGTGGATTACTGATCCAATGAATGAACAGATTGTCACAGATTTTGGTTTAAATGGTTGGTTATAAAGGAAATAAAAATAAAATAAAATTGTATTTCTAAATATATTACATAATCACTCATTTAGAGATAAAGCACTCTGCAATCCCTTCTCAAAGGTCTTGAGAAGAAGGATTATTAGGTGGCCCGCTAGCTAATGTGACCATTGACATAGAGATTGTTTCATAGGTTTTTCAGACAAGAACAAAATTAGTAACGTGAGGATTGAATGAATTGAGTATCCAATTGATAACACAGGCATTGTTTAGTTTTCCATATTTCTCAGAACCACCAACAATCCCCCATGGGATTTTCATTTGTATGAAAATTCTAAAATGGAATCCATGAAGTAATTCATTCCTTCCATCAAATCGGAAAAGGAAATATCAAAATTGATTTGAGTGAAGAATAGGATAATTGAGCTTGCTCTGCTACCAATGTAAAAGAACAGTGAATGCTATATATTTCTTGACGAATACAATGTAGTCTTTATAAACATGGGATGACTCTGGAAGCGCTTGGAGGATCCTATATTTAGTCTCTCTCATAAGCTCCAAACAGCAAGTTCAAGACCATGTATTGCTGCTGAACACCTGTTCTTTGGCTACACAACAGCATGCAATGTCCTATGAATATGCACATCTGGAGATTAATGCAACTCATCTTTATAAATCCTCTGTCAGTGTATTTGTCACCAATAATCTCCGCAAGAGCAAATTCCATTCTTGAAATGATGGAAACGATTCAAATCTCGCATGATAATTTCCCTGTTTGTGATCTTGGACACAAATTTTATGAAAGAATGGCAGTAGCCACAAACACGAAGGTTCTTCGAGATGCGTAGTGTTGTCCCTGGACTGGTGTTGATGATCCCAAATGCAATTGCTAGCCTCTCACTGTGACTTCTAACATTGTTTTCCTTCATTCCTTCCTCTTTAGAGTTCTTTGAGTCTGAACTGAGCAGAACAGAACCTCTATCTGATATATAACCTTGTCCATGGGCCAACCTTTCAAGATTTTCCAAAATACTATAAATTTCCTTTGTCTGCAGATGGGAAGTATCTCCCACGCAGAATCTATAAATTCTTCTCTTCATTTCGATTGTGCTGTATCCAGGCACCTTTCTCAAACCCATATCTTTCATTTTCACCTTCACATTTCCATAGGCATCCCACCTCCCTCCTTCAGCATAGATGTTCGACAGCAGTGTGTAATATCCAGAGTTACCTGGTTCCAGAGCTAAAATTTTCCTTCCAACATCATCGATCATATCCATCTTTCCATGAATACGACATCCACTGAGAAATGCCCCCCACATGCTAGCATTTGGTGTTACAGGCATTGATTTGATGAAACTGTATGCACTGTCGAGATGACCAGCACGACTTAAAAGGTCAACCATACATGCACAGTGCTCCAACTCAGGCTCAATACCAAAGTCCTGCCCCATTGAATCAAAGTAGAACTGCCCTGCTTCCACAGCCCCAGCATGACTACATGCAGATAACATGTTCATGAAAGTTACCTTGTTTGGTCTTATACCACAACCGATCATTTGAGAGAAAAGCGAAATGGCAACATCGACGTAGCCGTGTATTCCATAGCCAGCAATCATGACACTCCATGAAACCACATTCTTTTTTGTCATGTTATCAAAGACCATCCGAGCCATCTGTAAATCTCCGCACTTCGCATACATGTCAGTGAGAGCTGTATCAACATAAGTATCCTTCTCCAAACCATAGGTTATGAGCTTGTGATGCACCCATCTTCCCTTTTCTAAATAACCCAAATGGGAACATGCTTGAATTGCACTGACAAAGGTCACTGTATCCATTTCGAGACCTTTAGAGTGCATTTGATCAAAGAGAACAATTGCTTCCACTGAATTTCCATTCTGAGCGAGTCCGCCCATCATCGAATTCCATGTTACCACACATTTTCCTTCCATCTTGTCAAAGATCTGATAAGCTATATCCACAAACCCACATTTGCAGTACATATCTATGAGAGAGTTTTGAACAAATTCATTATACTGAAAGCCTGTTTTGGCAATATGACCGTGGATTTGACACCCTAGCTGGGAAATTCCAAGGTGTTTGCAGGCTGAGAGTGAACTTGCCAGTGTGAATGAGTCAGGAAACAATCCTTCAATCCGCATTTGAACAAAGAGTTCCAAAGCCTTCTCTGACAACCCGTTCCGACCATAAACTGTAATGAGGGAATTCCATGAGACCACAGTTTTCTGTTTTATGGTCTCAAACACTCTTTCGCAATATCCAAGCTTCCTGCAACAAGCATACATATCTATTAGCGCCACACCCACAAGATTCAAATCGGGGTCTATACCTGTTCGTATTATGAAACTGTGCACAGACCTTCCCTCCCTTGGGCATCCCAGCTGACCACATGACAACAGAATACTCACCATGGTTATTGAATTCCCTTTCACCCCAGACTCCTGCATCTGAAGATAGATGCCTAATGCTTCTTGGAAGTGGGACATCTGATTGTAGCACGAAATAATTGCAGTCCATGAAACGACACTCATCTGAGATGCCTTCTGGAAAAGCTTCTTCACACTATCCAATCTGTGACATTTACAATAAACAGCTACAAGCAAATTCTTCAGCGACCCATCTATCTCAATATCCCTTCTCAAGATATACCCATGAACCGATTCCGCTAGTCTCAGAAATCCCAAATCAGCACAAGCTTGGGTTACACTCAACAACATCACATAATCAGGTTCAACATTTCTCAAATTCACCATTTCACGGAATAACTCCAGTCCTTCATAAGCTTGACCATTTTGGACATAGGTTGAAACCATTGAGCTCCATGAAACGACATCTCTCACTGACATGCAGTCGAACACCTTGCGAGCATTGTCCAAGCTTCCCATCTCTCCATACATATGAAGCAATGCTGCCTCGACAACAACATCGGATTGGAACCCGCTCTTAACGATCCTCCCATGCAGCTTCTTCCCACAAATACCGATATCATGAAGACCTGAAGCAGCCTTTAGAAGAGATGGGAAGATAAAGCTACTGAGGTGAAGTTGGCGGGACAACATTTCATGATAGAGTGAAATGGCTTCTGTGAAGACCAGATTCCAAACATAGCTTTTGATCATCATGGCCCACATGAAGGGATCAGGTGTCAAGAAGGTATCGAAGATAGATCGAGAAGAATAGACAGCGCCCACCTTAGCATAGGATTCTATGAGTTTGGTGGCAGCTAATGGATCATGGGTGCAATGACCAGTGACTAAGAGATGGGCATGGAGCTGGAGGAGGGTTCTTGAAGTGGAAGTGGAGTTGGAAGTGCAGCTTCTTCTGAAGAGTGGCATGTACAATGTCATTGTACTACCATCTGTCATCTGAAGTGTGGGGTGAGAAAATATATGTATCTCTTTGTTTAAATTTAAATTTTTTTTTCCACTGACGCTAGCTTACATCAGCGCTTGTATGACTCGGACCTCAAATAAATAACGCATGGCACATGAATTGCCTATTCCTTTTGACCATCCGCGGATCGGCTACTGACGGCTTCAGTAGCAATCTCATTCTCGCTGCTGAAGTGATGTCACCTAGTTTGGTAGGCTCATGTGTTCTATCCCCACCGTTCATCCATTTTTGAGATACTATTTTAAGGCATGAGCTAAAAAAAAATGAGGCAGATCCATGTAGACCCCACCATAGGCCTACTATTAAAATCTTATTGGAGGCACAACGGTGTGTCATTTCATCAAGATGGTCCTGGTATGACTTCCTGGTGGGGGTGGCTAACAGAGTGAGGTGTGTGTACTAACCAAAAAAGAAAAAGAAAAAACCTTCCTAGGGGTCACACAAGTTTTGGATCAGTCTGATATTTATGTCTTCCCATCCTCCATGTCTTTGCGGACTTATGAACAGGTTGATCCCAAATAAACATCATAGTGGGCCCTAAGAATGTTTCAACGGTGGGTGTCACTGTCCATACCCGTGAACAGGTCCATCCCATGAACAGGTCCATCCCAAATAAATATCATAGTGGGCCCTAAGAATGTTTCACGGTGGGTGTCACTGTCCATACCCGTTTTCCGCAGTGGGGTCTACCGGAGCTTTTGATCTGCCTCATTTTTTTGGCACACAAAAATCCTCTCAGAACCTACTTACAAAAATCCTTTTGCCTTCCTTCTCCCTCTCAGCCCAACACATTTCCATTGCCAACCAAGAAGATGGAAGCAGCAGCAACAGCGGAAGAAAAAGCCTTTGACGTTGTAATCCTAGGCGGCTCTGGCTTTACAGGAAAATACGTAGTCAGAGAAGCCCTGAAATTCCTCAACAAGACAACAACATCATCTCCCTTCAAATCCCTCGCTCTTGCTGGCCGCAATTCCTCCAAGCTCTCCCAAACCCTCAAATGGGCCTCTTATCCTGCGCACCCTCCTCCCATCCCCATCCTCTACGCAGACGTCTCTGACCCTCCCTCCCTCCTCTCCCTCTGCCGCCGCACCAAGCTCCTTCTCAACTGCGTTGGCCCCTTCCGCCTCTACGGTCACCCCGTCGTCTCCGCCTGCATCGAGGCAGGCACCGACTACCTCGACGTCTGCGGCGAGCCTGAGTTCATGGAGAAGATGGAGGCCATCTACCACGGGAGGGCTGCTGAGGCTGGTTCCTTGGTTGTCTCGGCGTGCGGGTTCGATTCCGTCCCTGCCGAGATGGGGTTCGTCTTCAATTCGAGGCAGTGGGCCCCACCCACAGTGCCAAATCGGGTTGAGGCATACTTGAGCTTGGAGTCAGAGAGGAGGATTGTTGGGAACTTTGGGACGTTTGAGTCAGCAGTTCTTGGGGTGGCGAATGCGGGGCAGCTGCAGGAGCTGAGGCAGTCCAGACCCAGAAGAGCTAGGCCTATGGTAAGAGAAGATTTTATTTTAGGCACGTTTGGTTGCACCAAATATGGATATTTGGTGCGACCAAACAGGCCCTTTTTTTTTTTTTTATATTTTTCTTAATTTTGTTTCCATTTATATTGGAGCTGTTATTTGCATCCATCCTGATTGATTTATGGATGCGCATTTTCCATATCGGGAATTGAAATTGTACACAATTGTAATGTTTTGGTTCCCAAAATGGATAATGGGTAATAACAATTTCTTCTTATTTTGTCATACCCTTTTGCTTCTTGTTGTTAACGTATGTATGTATTTGGCTATTCGTGTAAATTTAGTGTTTGTATTGTGTTCTTGATTTGGATTCTCTTTTTTAAAGGGTTTTACGTGGATGGCGTTGAATTTTTACAGATTTTTGTGGATTACTTTTTCTAGGACTCTATTTTTTGTTGCCTTTGTTTTGTTTGGCCTGATTTCTAGTTTTCTTTATCTTCATAGCCATTTCTTCTCATTGATTGAGTGAGGTTTCTCAAATCCACATCGTGTATAGTCCACCCATCTACACACTGGCAGATGTGCTAAGATGGTACATGCGCATGGGATCCAAGGCTGCTAACTGGTGGGAGTCCTACCATTGTAGATTCCTTGGCCCTGAGGCCACTCCACTCATTAGCTGTGCTACAGTGTGCTGACCAACTGGACGGCTGTAACAATATTCTTTTTATCTGTCCATTTGTTTTGTACTGTATGGCCTGTAAGTGGCCAGCTTTTTTGTCCAAGGGATCTACACAGTGATGACCGCATTTTGAATAGCTGAGATGTTTACCGTGGCATGTCTGCCGGCATATGGATGGGCTGGCTGCACATTCATATGGGAGTATGGAACTTCTTGATTTAATCATTTTTTGTTTCTGTCATTGGGTTGTTTATTTTCGGAAGGAAGTTCATATTGGAGCTTTTCAGTGATTGGGAGAAAAACTGTTTGGAAAGAAAATAGATTACAAATGATTTGTTTTTCCATGGTGAATCATGTGGATGTTGATGAAATTGATTATTTTGTGGCTTTTTGTTCTCTAGCATAACACTTTTATGTTTGGTTTTTTTTTTTTTTTTTTTTTTTTTCTACATTAGACTGCTTTTGGTTTATCTTTATTCAATTTATGGGAAATAATATTATGAGGCGCACTTCACACGTAATGTTGTCCCCACGATGCATGTAGCAACTGTACATGGTCATAGAGACCATTGATGTGCTGGGCCACAGTCCAAAATTTGCAGTATTGGACAATTGTGACCATAGATTGTAGTGAGTTTTCCTTCTTGAATGTGCGCCATTGCTCATTTTCTGCTCAACTTTGAGTGAACTGCCCTTTTGCTAGTGTTCAGATGGTTACAATTGTTTTCGACATGGGATTTATCTTGGCCCTTAGCTGATCTATCCTTTCTATTGCAAAAAGGATGTATGGAGGTTCTTCAATTTCTGGAAATTGATATTTTGTTTTGTTTGGGGAACTGCATAAATTGGTCCTTTGTGAATAAGGAACATCATAGTAGAAATTTGCCATCTAGAGCCATGGATGCAAGACTTTATCATATTTCTTTCAAGATGGGTGGTATAGTGGGTATCTTTTCTGTGGAAGGAGTTTGATGGTATTGTTAATATTAGTTAATAAGGCGCTCCTACAGAAATGGGTTTGGCAGTTTATATCTGAAGAGAGCAGCTTGTGGAAAGATATTGTAGCTGCTAACTATGGGACTACCCAGATGGGTTGGTGGATAAAAAATTCCTCTTTCTATGGACTGTCATTCATTTGGAAAGGTATAAATAGGATGACTCCCTTGGTTTTTGATAGATCAATATTCTCAGCTGGCGATGGGAAAAGAATTAGATTTTTGGTTGATCATTGGATAAATGATCAGCCCTTATTCTCTTCTTTTCCAGTCCCCGCTTCCCTCAGTCTGGATATCAACATTTCGGTGGCAGATTGCTTTAGTAGGAGGGGAGAAGAGGCAATCTGGCTTCCCCAATTTAGAAGGGATTTGAGAGAGGATGAAATTGAAATTGTAGCTTCATTGTTGTCTCTCTTGCAGGGTCACTCTTTTCCTCTTTCCTAGAAGGATTCTATTTGATGGAAGAAATCAGCGTCCAGGTCTTTTTCAGTGCAATCTTTTTATAAGGAGGTAGAGGAGGTCCTTGGTCTAGATCTTCAGCGGAGCCCATGTACTGACATCTGGTCTTATGGGCGGCTTTTGGGAGGCTGGTAGGAAGGAGAAGTGTGTTAACGATTGACAACTTATGCAAACGTGGAATGGTTCTTCCCAATGATTGCCTTCTATGTTATCGTTAGGCGGAGTCAATCGATCACATCTTCCTTTATTGTTCGTTTACGGCTGAAGTCTGGGCAGGAATCCTGCGAATGGCGTCAGTAGATTCGGTCATGCCTAGCTTGATAGACGATCTTTTCCTTGCTTGGCATGCAATGGATGGAGGAAAGCTAGGAAAGAAAAGGTGGAGGATGGCGCTCTTGGCATTACTGTGGGCAGTTTGGGGAGAAAGGAACGACCGTTGTTTTCGTAACAATTGTAATGGGAGTATGGGGGTTCTTAGTATGGTTGTCATGCTGTTTCGGGACTGGGCCCCTGAAGGAGGGTCAGTTAGGGCTTGCAGCCGGGGGCTGTTTTGTTGTTGTACCTTAGATTAGGGCTTCTGTAGTTTTTTGTAAGTTTTTTTTGTCTTCTTTTGTTTTTGTGTTTCTTGTTTGCTTTCCCTTGTTTTTTTTGGTTTAATAAAGTGTCAGCTTTCAAAAAACAGAAAAGAAAAGAAAACACTGTATTTTCCTATGGGCAAGACCTCTTCTAGCTTTCGACTGGCTCTATTAGATTTAATCTTCTTCTTCTTCTTCTTCTTCTTCTTTTTTTTTTTTTTTTTTTTTTTTTTTTTTTTTTTTTTTTTTTTTTTTTTTTAAGTTTATTAGATTTCATTAAGACTTGATAAAAAGTAGATTGGTCGCGGCTCAGTGAAACTTGACAAAACTTGAGTTGGCTAACCAAGGCCAATCAATATTTGTATGTTTATTAGATTTAAACAATTAGGCATTACTTAAAACTTGGGAAAACTTGACTGAGTTAGTTGACTTGAACTGACCTGACAAACCTTCTTGTTGAATCAAGTTTTTGAGTTTTTAAAACTTTTTTTTTCTTGGTCTTTATTCTTGACCCACTGTACGATGGGGTAACGGGCAACACTAGTCCGCTGTTATGGGGTGTCATAACACCATTTTTAAACCTTAGTGGTTAGCAACTTGGCAAGCCTTTTTTTTGGTTGGCTGGCTAAGTAGTTGTATGTTGCTAAATTTAAAGCATTTTTAGTGGCTTTTAGCAATGTTTGCAGTATTGATAGTCGGTGTTGCAAGGGATAGATACGCAACATGGGGGGAATTGTAAAATTCCTCTGTATCGATTGATATATCGTTGATATCGCACGATACGTCATGGTATCGATGATATATCACAAAATATCATCACAAGGCATTTATAAACCAAATTGCAAAAAAGGCCTTTATATATCTCGCTTGTATCATTGATACGTGCCAGGCCTTTATACGTATTAGTGATACAAGGGAAATGCGTGTCCCCTTCTAAAAAACCTAAAAAAAAAATTGAGAAGAGGAGGAAAGAAACACGGTACCTGTGAAAGCTCCTCTTCTTCTCCTTCTTCTTCTCTTCCTTGTACCTTATCTTTTGAAAATAAAGGAGCTTGCAAGGTTCTACATGTCTTATCCATCATAACACCCAAGCTCTCTAGGGTTCATCATGTTGTATTTGTCAAATCCACTTCGTCCATCAGGTGAGAACCATTATTTGCACTGTATATACAAAATATAAGGCCGATTAAAAACTCATATGGGCCACACCAATAGGGACAATGTAAATTGCTCCCAAAACTGCTACGTTCACACACTGTAGTCTGCTTGAGTTTTGTATCAGGCTGATTTTTGTATGTTCTTTTCATCTTGGCGAGTTACACTTGATTGATGGTGCTGATGAAAGAAAAATGCTATGGTGGCGCCACACAAAAAAAACCCTATGTTTGACATCCCACGCCCATTGTTCCCTATTGAATTGTCCACTTGAGTTGTGGATTTAGCTGATTTTTGGCCTTAAGGCCTAACATTGAGGATGGAACCTAATGCACGGACTGGATTTTTCGTATACAACATGGTAAGATACATTCCACACTTGGGTGTTTTACGCATTGTGTAAAACAAGTATCGTAGAGGTTCCTGTTCCTTTAAAAGGGTGAGTTGTATGATACTCTGGCAGCATATGACTCTTGGTACACCTGCGCTTGGAAATTGTGCATGTGGCATACATGAACTAAAATTTAACCAATTGAATTGTGCAACCCACTGTTACTAAGCCAGAGTCCCAAAATCAGATTGTTTGATGATCCTAACCTTCAATTCATGGACACTTGTTTGTGGAAATAGGACATTTCGATATTTTTCATTCTTAACCTTCCAATAAATGTCCACCAGTTTGATAGCGAGATGATGAAATAAGCATAATGTCCACCAGTTTGATATTTTGATAGCGAGATGATGAAATAAGCACAATGTCCACCGGTTTGATATTTTTCACATGTTTTTTTTTTGAAATAAGCGTGATGTTTAGAATAAATATGGTTTATCGAAACTATGAGAGATAATTTGTACAGTTTAATTTGAATTACTTGTATAACACTTTTGCAATTTTTAAGTAATTTGTAAGTGTCTGGTATTGTTAATCCAAAGAGACTACATGGTTAAAACTGTAATGTTCTGTTTATTTCACTGCGAATGACTGACATATATAGTAGACGAGAGAGATGTAGAAATCCTAGTAGATATACAATTTTTTTTTTTTTTTGAAAGATAACGATGATTAATAAAAAAGGGAGCAAGACCGCTGAGATAGCGATCAGCTACACTCCAAGAAAAAATTACATCCCTTGAGATTATCATCAATGGAAGCCTACTCAATAATTAGGAATTTAGCCCTTTGAGCTACAACCTCCGCCGACTTGCTTTCACCACGAAAACATCTTCCATTCCTTTCTTCCCACACTGACCACCAGACTGCCAGAAGGGCCATTCTCCATAAAGCTCTCCTTTGATTACCCAACTTAACTCCGTGCCAAGCCTTTAAGAGATCGCCTGCTGAAGAAGGGAAGGTTTATGAAACACAGAAACGAGATAAAATATCTGACCAAATGAAAGTGATGAATTTGCAATGGACGAAAAGGTGGTTCACCGTTTCCTCATCACCCATACAACAAAGGCAGATGCTTGGAATTATCATTCCCCTTTTACGCAGATTGTCCACTGTGAGGGTCTTTTTTCTTCCTACCAACCATCCGAAAGCAGCAAACTTTGGCGGGATTTTATATTTCCAAACATGTTCTGTAACTGCATTTTCTGTTGGAAAGAGCTTCGAACTTAGACTGTCATAGAACGACTTTACCGAAAAGACACTTGATTTGTCAAACCTCCATAATAAACTATCACTAGATGAAGTGTCCGACAAACAAGGTCGAATTCAATTGAGAAGAGCCACGAATTCTTCCACTTCCTTGTCCCGAATAAATCTCCTGTAGGGAGGTTCCCACACAATCTGTCCTCCTAACAAAGAGAAGCAATCGGCCACCATAATAGACGGATCTGTAGCAATATGGTCTATACGTGGGAATTCCTCCTTCAACGGCGCCTCTCCCACCCAAATTGTCTTCCCAAAAACGAGTGTTCTCACCATTCCCAATAGAGAAAACAATACCTTTCAACACCTCCGACTTGATGGCTAACACTCCTTTCCAAAGGGCTAAAGATCTATAGGTCGAAGAATCTCTAGTCCACCATCCTCCTTGCGAGCAACCGTACTTACTTTTAATAATCTTGTTCTAAAGAACCCCATTTTCGGTCCCTAGTCTCCATATCCACTTTCCTAACAAAGCCGAATTCATATTTTTAAGATCTTTAATACCCACTCCAACATGGTAATGCTTACACACCTCTTTCCAATCCAAGGGATGGAACATCTTTTTATCCTCTATCACATGCCATAGGAAGTCACGTCTTAGCTTCTCTAACCTGTCCAATATCGTTGCCGGACATCTGAAAACTGACATGAAATAGACCGGAAGATTCGAGAGAGTTGCCTTTATAAGAGTAATACGCCCGCCAAAAGATAAGTATCTGCACTTCCATCTAGAAAGGTATCTTTCGAACCTATCTATTATCTTATCCCACATCTGCTATGAGGGTTTTCCTATGCATAGGGGGATGCCCACAAAGAATGACGGAAGAGTTCCCACTCCACAACCAAAAGAAATGGCCAACTCCCCCACCTCTTCATCATCCATGTGAATCCCTAACATCTTACTCTTTGCCATGTTCACCTTGAGACCCAAAACTGCTTCAAAGCACCGAACAATCGTTTTCAAATTGCTTACCTTACACGGCTCAGCGTCGTAAAATATAAGCGTATCATCTGCAAACTGAATATGGGATATTGGAGACTCCATTCCTTCTATTTTGAATCCGGAAAATAATCCTTCGTCTTGACCTTTGCTTAGCATTTTGGATAAAGCTTCCGCAACTATAACAAAAAGAAATGGTGACAGCGGATCACCTTGCCGAAGTCCCCTAGAGCTTTTGAAAAAACGTTTTGGTGAACCATTGAGAAGAATAAAAAAGTGTGCCGAGCTCACGCATTCCCCCATCCACTTCCTCCACTTAACTCCAAAACCAAACCGTTGAAGCATATATTGTAAGAACCCCCAATTGACATGATCATAGGCCTTTTCTAAATCAAGCTTGGAAACAATACCTTTAGATCTTGATCTATGTCTTGAGTCCAGACGTTAATCTGTCTTCCCGGAATAAATGCACTTTGATTGTGTGAGATTATTTTTCCTAACACCCCTTTCAAACGTGAAGCCAACAGCTTAGATAGGATCTTGTACGGGCCACCGATCAGGCTAATCGGCCTAAAGTCCTTCAGATTTTCAGCCCCAGACATCTTTGGACTTAACGCCACAAAGGATGCTCCAAGATTTTTTGAGAGACGCCCTCTTTCATAAAATTCATTCATGAATTCCATAATGTCTTCTTTTATAGTATCCCAGAAAATTTGAAAAAATGCTGTTGCAAATCCATCTGGACTAGGGGCTTTGTCTCCTCCTAAAGCTTCAACCGCACTTTTAACTTCCTCTAACAAGAAGGGGGCCTCAAGAGCATTTGCTTCCTCACTAGAAAGCCTCTCGAACTGCAGGTTGTCTAAATTTGGCCTAATCCATCCTTCTCCCTGAAGGAGATTGCTGAAAAAACTAATAACCTCATCTGATATACTCTGTTTATCTTCAATTCATGTGCTATTCACCATAATGCTACTAATTTTGTTGACCCTAGTCCGCGCACTTGCAAGATTATGAAAAAATTTCGTGTTTTTGTCTCCTTCTTTAATCCACCTACTTCATGATCTTTGCCTCCATTTAATTTTGTCTTCCAGCACCTTCGCTGAGTACTTCTGGATCAGCTCCACTCTTCTTGCTAAATCAACTGTAGACAGTTGGCCTTCCTCCCCTTTAGGTTCAATGGTTTGTAGCTCTGACAAGATAGAGTTTGTCTCTACATCCCTTTTGCTGATTTCTGACGCCTTCCACGATTTTATCATGTCTTTAAGGAGTCTCAGCTTACTGCACAGTCTGTATTCCGCAAAACCCTCAACCCGAAATCCCGCCCACCAATTCTTAATCTTCTGCGGAAAACCATCAATCTTCAACCATGAATTTTCAAATCTAAACGGTTTCGGACCCCAATCCTTTTCGTCATTTGCAAGCAACAGCAGTCTGTGGTCGGAAGTTGGTTTCGGGAGCACCGTTTGGTGAACAAAAGGGTACTTCTCCACCCAATCCAGCGATACAAGAAATCTGTCCAATCTTGACATAGTTGGTTTCGCACGCCCATTTGACCACGTAAATCTGGCCCCACCCAACGGTAAGTCCACTAGTTCCTGAAGGTCAATCCACTCAGAAAATACGTGCATCCCTGCAGTGACTCTTCCACCTTGAGACTTATCTTCCACATAATATTGAAATCACCCCTGATAAACCACGGTCCTGTAAACCTTTGCCTGCTAGTATTCAGTTCCTCCCAGCAGTCTTTTCTTGAGCTTTCAGAATTTGGACCATAAACTGATGAGATGAGACAGCAAAAACCAGAAGAAACATCTTTGAGAATAATCGAGACTGAGAAGACCCCACTCCATGAATCCACTAAGGACCGCATAGAAGATTTCCATGCTACCAGGATTCCACCCGACAATCCTTGAGCATCAAGCGCTACCCAATTAGCATCTTTAACCTTCCAGATAGTACCCAAAAGCTTGTTGTTGAAATTATGAACCTTGGTTTCCTGAAAGCATATTACCTCTGCTTTACTTCTCCCGCAAACATCTTTGAAGGTCAATCCACTCAGAAAATACGTGCATCCCTGCAGTGACTCTTCCACCTTGAGACTTATCTTCCACGTAATATTGAAATCACCCCTGATACACCACGGTCCTGTAAACCTTTGCCTGCTAGTATTCGGTTCCTCCCAGCAGTCTTTTCTTGAGCGTTCAGAATTTGGACCATAAACTGATGAGATGAGATAGCAAAAACCAGAAGAAACATCTTTGAGAATAATCGAGACTGAGAAGACCCCACTCCATGAATCCACTAAGGACCACATAGAAGATTTCCATGCTACCAGGATTCCACCCGACAATCCTTGAGCATCAAGCGCTACCCAATTAGCATCTTTAACCTTCCAGATAGTACCCAAAAGCTTGTTGTTAAAATTATGAACCTTGGTTTCCTGAAAGCATATTACCTCTGCTTTACTTCTCCCGCAAACATCTTTGAAGGTCAATCCACTCAGAAAATACGTGCATCCCTGCAGTGACTCTTCCACCTTGAGACTTATCTTCCAAGTAATATTGAAATCACCCCTGATACACCACGGTCCTGTAAACCTTTGCCTGCTAGTATTCAGTTCCTCCCAGCAGTCTTTTCTTGAGCTTTTAGAATTTGGACCATAAACTGATGAGATGAGACAGCAAAAATCAGAAGAAACATCTTTGAGAATAATCGAGACTGAGAAGACCCCACTCCATGAATCCACTAAGGACCACATAGAAGATTTCCATGCTACCAGGATTCCACCCGACAATCCTTGAGCATCAAGCGCTACCCAATTAGCATCTTTAACCTTCCAGATAGTACCCAAAAGCTTGTTGTTAAAATTATGAACCTTGGTTTCCTGAAAGCATATTACCTCTGCTTTACTTCTCCCGCAAACATCTTTGATTATCCTTCTTTTATGTTTGGACCCCATTCCCCGTACATTCCATGATAAAATCTTCATTTAGAGACAGATTTTCCTCGATTACCCTTTGGACCTTTCACCGTACTTCTCACATTGTTCAGTTGGGGGCTCGACAAAAGGTTTTGTAGCTCTCTGTTGGTATTCGGATTACTCTTTATCTTCCTTGGTGACCTCGTGCCAATCAGCGGTCGCCCTTGTGCCTCCACGCATTGGAATAATGCCACAAAATCTCCGTATGATAACCAAAGGAGAGTCCAATCGATATGCCCACGTGACCCATCGCGTCCCTGATCCACTTCTTTTGAATTGTCTCGATCAAATTTGCCTTTCGTTCATCAAAATCTACCCATGCCATCTGTCCACCCGAACACTCGTTTGAGCTCCTTCCCATCTAAACCTGAAGGGCCTCAGCAACCATAATTTCTTCGTTGTTATCTTCTTGGAATAGGGACAGAAGGGCTTGGTCTGATGTGTCTGTGCTTCTAATGGAGAGAGGAGGAGACTTACAGTCTGGAGGATCAATTGATTCTTCATCCCAGGATAGAAGATCATCCTCGCTTGGGTAGAGGTCTTCCCCTTGAAAACTATCAGGAAATAGAATCAGAGATAAGGAAGGAGTATTCTTATTCTCCACGTACAATCGTGCTGGACACTATGAAATCGCTGGAACTGGGGTTGGAGATATCTTCATACGCATGAAATTTCCACACGTAGATGGCTTTAGTAACCTTAGAGCACGTGTTTCCAACTTGTAGACCTCCTTGGCACGTGACCTCGATTCCAGCACTACCATCGCATTTGAAAGATCAGGGCCTTCAGCTTCGGATCCGAAGCAGCTTTTTGAAATAGACTCAGCATACTCCGAACCTCCTGTTTCAGACGTATCCGAGGCTACAGGCTCCACCCGAGCCTCCCTTAGCGTGCCAATGCATGTGCCAAAGCTGCCACCTGTCCCCACCTCCTTTGCCGATAAAGTAGTCTCGGTGCCTCTTGACCCATCCCCTGGATTAGTGATACGTGGCACCATCTCTACCATCTGCGTGTCTGAAGGAGATGACGTCCCTTCCTCCGTACCTGCAGCGACGTCTATCATTGTATCGACGATGAGTCGATGACACGCATCGCACCTCCATTTCCTACTTTTTCACCGCCATAATTACCGTGACTGGAAAAGTCTCCCGTGTTTCGGTTTTGTTTCAGTACTCCTACGGAGTTTGACCCCGGTGCACCATCAGCTTCAAACCTTGCTGTCTGCACACTAGATTCTGCCCCTCCTGCTTCCCTTTGCCTCCAAAGATCACCCCAACAGGGGATCTGGACATCCTTGGTCTCCCCCTGAACTGGCAAATAAATCATCCTGTCCTCTGCTAAAACAGGGTTTGAGTCGGTAAAACCTCTCCTTTCCTCCGTCTGATACGGACCTTAATCACACTGATCTCGTCTCCGGACTTTGTTTTTGGATCCAGCTTTATGACTTTGCCTAGCCATGAGGCAGCTGCAAGGAAGAAGTCATCACACCAAAGTTCCATTGGAACGTCCCAGATCAGAACCCAAATCTCTTCCATCCCAAAAACTGAGAACTCTTTCCATCTTTGAATCGTGAGAACTGGCCCTTCCTTGTACATCTCTCCCGCCTTAACAAGAGAGTCGATGTCTGTCCTGGGGCTCAACCGAATCCAAAGGATGTTAACACCAATGGGCTTGATGATAAACATCTTCGGTGGCATGTTACAACATTCTCGAAGCTAGCTCCGAACTTGCGCAATGGAGAATCCTTGTTTTGTTTCCTCAATCACTGAATCCTGAAGAGAGACCCTACATCGGTTCATCAATAACAAGCTAATACGAATCATCACCTCCTCCCCATCCTTTACTGTTTCCACCCTCATTCCGGACTTCTCCTTTTCACCCATAACATGTGCTCCTGTTTCTGACTCAGCCTTTTGTTTCGAACCAACCAGTGCCTCTTTAAAAGAAGATGAGCCCTGCCCGACGAACGCACTCCTTGATCATGTTGGGTTAAGATCTGTGATCGCTTCTTTCTGCTGGGTTTCGACCATCTTCCTCCTATCTAGAACTTTCTTGGTCTGAACATTGAGCTCTGGTCCGAATCTAGCCCTCTGAACTAAGAGTTTAACTCCCCCGAAGCTTTCTCCATGAAGCATCTCCACCGCCTTGCTGAGCTCCTCCTCCGAACTCATCTGGACAAAAGCGAAACCCCTCGAACCCCTGTTTTGCTTCTTCCTTGGTAGAACCACGTCCATGATAGCCCCTGCCTGTCTGAAGACTCTAGAGAAATTCACAGGCAACTAGCCTTCTGGAAAACCTTTTACAAACAACGTTGGGTATCCAACAACGTCCCTTTTCCATTTCCCTTTTCTTGCTCGCTCCTAATTTCTGTGCACAACCACCTGCCAACATTTGCCATTGTTGTCGTCCATCTTTTTCCTGGATTCTAGAAGGAATTAAGGTAAGTTGTGGGTCACTTGTAAAAATGTGAGACACCGTCCATTTCCCCAGCTGTATCTCTTACAAAGAGGAAGGCTTTGAATACATACTTCTTCTAGGGTCAACAGCCTCCTTTAAACGAGATATGATAGCTTGCTCAAGCACGCCAAATTCAGAAACATGAGTAGAATGGGTGTGGCCCCCTTCTTTACCTAGTGACTGTGTTGCCAATGAAGGAGGAGCGAAGCTCGGCATCATGCATGTTCCTTCCTTCTTACTACCCATCCACCATCATCACCATCATCACCATCATCACCACCACCACCCCAATCTTCTAGAGAAGGGGAAAAATGATCCCAACAACTAATTCCAAAAATTCTAATAAAACCTAAAACCCTAATCCCTACAAATCCAAGACAAACCCAGATATCAGAAAACCTAATTCCCAAAAAACAACTACAAAAAAGCAATCTTTCCAAACCAAATCACCTCATTACAACAAGATCCTTGTGCCCAAAAGCCCTAATCTCTAAAAGCTTCCATTTTGGCTCGTTTAGAGTGAGGAATGGACCATCATTATCGCTTTCAGGTTTTTGTTTAAACAGGAATTATGGTTCATAAACCTTGTAAACCGAGAGTCAAATACACTTGTAAAGGAAATAGGTAAAGTAAATTGTAATCACTACCATTTTTAGAGTGAGGAATTGGATGGCTTAACCTTTCATTTCTTGTTTGTTGAAATAGGAGTGTTAGATTTTAGGGATTTTTCCATATAGTCGCTTGTCTTTTGGGCTATAGAATAAAAACCGCTTACTTTTGAATTATTTAAATAGAACTGACTACATTTTCAAGACATGGACACCCAACTGCTTGTGTTGACTTTGACCGACGTCGGCGGACTATGAGCAAAAGTGGATGTTAAGTGGGAAAATGAGTTTTTGCCCCTCGCCAAGGCTATCTCAAATACTACCTATTTCAATTCGTATAGCTGCTCAATATAGTTTATTCAAATGTTGAAAACAAACTCAATTAGACACAAAATCAGGACTAGGGCTTTTCCCTTCTCCCTTCTCTATTTATATTAATAAAATAATCCGATATGGTAGTCCGTAAGACCGCCCAAAAATACAATATTCTTTCTTCTCTCTAACACTCCCCCTCAAGCTGGAGCATATATATCAGTCATGCCTAGCTTGGAACTAAGTAAAGAAAATTGAGCACATGGTAAGGTCTTAGTAAAGATATCTGCAATCTGTAGCTTGGACTGAATATAGCCTGTGGTAATATCCTTGGAAGTAATTTTTCTCGGATAAAATGTTAGTAAACCATCTATGTGCATAGTCCTCTCTTCAAAGATTGGATTAGTTGCAATGTGGGCCCTTGCCTGATTATCGCAATAGAGCATCATAGTAGCAAATACATGATGGAACCTGCCCAATCAACATTAGCAAATGCCTATCTAAAGATGACCATTAGCCTGATATAAGATCCCCTGGCCAGGTGCTTTCTTCAGATATTTGAGAATCCCGAGGACTGCTTCCCAATTGGCGTCTTCAATACTCTTTGAATATCTACTATCTGAAATGCGCGACTTTTGTTTAATCCCTGCCGGTCGATCAGGAATACAAGGTGGAGCGGGTAGCGACCCTGGTTTGATAGGGGAGACAGATTGACTCTTAAGTCTCCTCCTTCACTCGGCTGCTGCATATATCTACTCACAATGCTTACTACGAAGGCAATATCTAGTCGAGTGACTGTAAAATAAATTAGCTTTCCAACTATCCTCCTGTATCTGCTTGGGTCATCAAACAACTCTCCCTGATCATCCAATAAATTCCCACTAATTTTCATAGGTGTATTAGTCGGTCTACACTCAAGCATGCCAATTTTCTTCATTAAATCAAGAACATACTTTCTTTGAGAAAGGTTAATCCTAGACTTTGATATGGCGACTTTAATTTCCAAGAAGTACCCAGATCCTTAGTTTGAAAATACTTCTAGAGATATTTCTCGAGCTCTAAAATGCTAGATATGTCGACATATACAACCAATGCCATCATACCCTTATCATTGTGTTTCATGAAGACTGAGTGATCAAGCTTACTTCAATAGAAGCCGCGAGCAAGCAACACCTTACTGAATTTGTCGAACCGTGCACTTTGTGACTGTTTTGGGCCATAAGTCGTTTTCCGTATTCTACATATTCTTCCGGTCTCCCCTTGAGCAACGAATCTGGTAGGTTGTTCCATATTGACTTCTCCAGCCAAATCTCCATGGAGGAATGCATTCTTGACGTCTAGTTGATAAAATGGCCAGGCCCTATTAGCTGCAATAGTCATCAACACTCAAACAGAGTTTCGTTTGGCCACAGGAGAAAACTTCTCCTCATAAAGTCATTAGGTCTGCATGAACTACCAAACTGCTTTGAGTCACTTAATGAAAACATCTGGGCGATACTCTATGGTGTAAACCTGTTGACACCCCACTCCCCTTTTTCAACAGGTAAATCAGCTAATTCCCACAGATGGGTGAGGTACATGGCAACCATCTTGTCTTCCATAGCCTTATGCTAGCTAGGATGTGCCAGTGCATCATGGTAATTTATAAGTATAGATACATATGACAAAGACACAACATACACATGGAAAGAAGGGCTCAATCGATGATAAGAAACAAAATTGGATGTACACAGCATATGCATGGAAAGAAAGGCTCCATAGCCTTACATCAACTAGGATGTATGATGCAAGATCGAATACCTTTTCTGAATTCAATTGGTAATTCTAGGCCAACAGGTCCGGAGGATGGATGCATAGGTGCGGGAGAAGGAGGATGAATGTCAGAATTAGGGGGCCCATCCCCTCTCGGGAGATTTTGGTGGTGGGATAGCCAAAGTAGCGGAGTCAGTAGGTCATGAAATATCAACCACTAGACAAGGAACTCAGGCAAGGCATTCCTAGAGGGTAACTGTCCCTCACCACGAGAATGGGTAAAGTAGGAAGCATACTCAAAGAATGTGATATTAGCACTCACATATAGATGATGAGCAATGTGATTGTAACATCAACACCCTTTTTTGGTACAAGAATATCTAAGAAACACACATATGATTGCTTGAGCATCAAGTTTGTCATGTCCACCAGGTCCAAATTTATGGACAAAGGAAGTGCACCCAAATACACGAGCAGGTAATGAAAAATGTGCCAAGTCAGGAAACAGGATAGAGAAAAGGTTTTCACCTTTCAACAATGCAGAGGGCATCCGATTAATGAGGTGTCATGCAGTGAGAATGACATACCCCTAGAACCATTTGGGAACATTCATATGGGTAAGAAGAGATCTGGCTACCTCCAACATATGTCAATTTTTTCTTTCAACCACCCATTCTGTTGTGGGGTGCAGGCACAATAAGTATGGTGTAAAATTCTAGAAGAAGCCAAGTATGGCTGAAAGGAGGTGGACAGATACTCCAACACATTATCAGACCGAAATACTAATATATTGGTATTAAATTGATTTTGAACCTCACAATGAAATATTCGAAAAATATTAAAAACTTAAGAGCGGTCTTTTATCTGATACACCTAAGTCATTCATGAGTAATCTCAATAAAGGTAATAAAATATTGAAAATCATTTAATCTTGGGATCTGAATGGGACTCCACACATTAGAATGCATTAAATAAAATGGAATAAAGCATCTAATCTCATGTCCTGGAATAAAAGTGGAATTGTGATGTTTGGCTAACTGACATGCCTTGCAATTAATTAAACTAACTAAAGACAAAAAAGGGAGTAGAAGTTTTAAAGATGCCAAAGAAGGGTGACCTGATTGACTATGCCATTTGCAGATGTGGCATGCGAGCATGGATTGCAACACTTGAAATCTTAGGATCAAAATAATAAAGTCCACGTGATTCACGACCCCCCACCAATCATCTTCCTTGTTTGTAGGTCTTGAAACAAACAATGAGAAGGATAACATGTCACTAAATAATTTAAGTTTTTTGTTAATTGGCTCACAGACACTAGGTTAGGAGGCAAGTTAGGGATATAAAGAACTGAAGATAAGGTTGAAATAAAACTAGGGCGAGCAACACCCTTACCATGGACCCTAGATAAGGATCCATTTGCAAGGGTAACAGAGCAATGTGAATGCAAGATATCTAATTGCGAAATGAGATGGGATGTTCCTGTCACATGATCAGGGGCCCCTGCGTCAATCACCCAAGGGGTTTGGACTAGATGATGCAACAAGGGCATTACTTGTGTTAGCTAAAGTGGCAGTGGAGGTGGATGAAGGGGCCATCATCGTATGTTTGCCAACATCCTCTCATAATCATTGCGAGAGACTGATGGTAACAAAATCACTTAGAGACGTCGAGCTCATAGAAGACTCAAAAGTGTCTACCCTCAGAATGCATTGGCTGATTAGCCAAGAGCAGCTTGGGAGGTCGACCATGAAGTAACCAGCATTTGTTAATGGTGTGATTCAACTTCTTGCAGTAAGTGCATAAGCGTTGTTGTCCAATGTGCTAAGGAGAGAAACCACATCCACGGCTAACTCCACGCCCCCCTTTACCTCTAGAGGCTGTAACAAAGGCCGATGTGTCTCCATTGCGGGGTGACTAACAGTGTGGGTGTGTGTACTAACTGTGGGATGTGTGTACTAACTGTGGTATGTGTGTATGTCTAACTGGGCGGGAAGTATGCGGTGGAGGAGCTACCTGGAGTACACGAGCAAAAGCATCAATCAAGGAGGGGACAACCCCCTAGCATTTGAGGGCGCATTGGCTGAAGATATGGTTGTAAGATAGCAAGAAACAAAGCCACACTGAGCTCCTGTCTATATTGTCGCTGTTGGTTAATATCACTAGCGAACTGATGTCTCATAATCCACTCATCAAACAACCCTTTAAATCGAGCACAATGCTCATGGAGATTATTGCCGTCTCATGGTACAGATCTCCTGAAAAATGTCATAAAAATGATGTATATTTTTCTCTGTCAAGTATAACTGCTGGAGATTCTCCCAAACTTCTTTAGCAGTTTCATGACACATCATAGTAGTATACACTGTCTTATCCATACTTGCATGTAACCAATTCATGACTTGCGTGTCGGTCTCACTCCATTGAGGATAGGACCCAGAGTCCTCAGAAGGACCATCATCTGTCAGTCTGGAAGCTTCCTCTTGGATTTAAAAAAAAAGTTTAATAGACCGCGCCCATGGGAGGAAACTGGATGCCCCTTTCAGCCTAACTGAGGTTATTTGTTGAACCTTACTCTTGAAATCATATTTCATACTAGTGTTATTGCTAGCCATGGTTGGTAAATCACACTAGCAAATGTAAATTAGCACTCTGACCATACTATGATCTTAGAGCACAATCGAATGAACTAACCTGTGCAGAGTCTCAAGGCTTAAGAAACCTTGTCACGTGGTACGGTACATCACAATGGCCTTCCACACGACCATACCAAGAGACTTGTCTTTTTTTTTTTTTTTTTATATATATTTTGAAACTAAAAGATGCACAAAGGGATGGAACTGTGGATTGAACCCTAGATAACCTGGCACTCTCTAATCATTGCTGCTATCTACGACGGCGGACGACAGAGGAAGAGGAAGAAGGTGGTGGTCACTATTTGCGGTGGCGGGCGAGCGGTGGTGGTCGATGTTTGTGGCAGCACTGACCGGCTCTGTCGGCTCTATGTGCGACAACAACAGAAGCGAAGAAGAAGGTGATAGGTTTTTGGGTGGTGATGGGTTCCGCGGAGACGGGTTTAGAAGGTGGGTTTCAGTGGGGATGATTCAGGGTTGCGGTGGCTGCGGTAAAGGTGATTCAGGGCTGGGGGGAAGAGGGGTTTTGAACCAAATTTGAAGAGAAGGACATGCCTCAGGAAAAAAAAAAAAGGCAATTGCTGGAAAACGGCAAGAGAGAGGTGGAGATTCGAGCTAGGGTTCCCTTCTCCGATACCATGTAAACAAACTCAATTAGAGACAAAATCAGGATTAGGGATTTACCCTTCTCCTCTCTCTATTTGTATTTAATAAAATAATCTGATATGATTGTCCAAAGGACTATGCAAAAATACAATACTCTCTCTCTCTCTCTCTCTCTCTCTCTCTCTCTCTCTCTCTCTCTAACAAATGTCATTGATGTATTGATTTGAAACTTCAAGTATTGTTGATTTTTCCCTTGGTGCTTTCCATATTTTAAAGTTATTTCTAGATTTTTATTGGTTTTCTACAGAAATTTGGTAAAGCTAATGCATGGCAGAAGAAATTTATTAGTTTTCTTACAATTTTATGATCTGATTGTATATTTAGAACATCGTTTGCAGTATCTTCTCAATGAACTCTTAGTAGACATCCCACTGGCTTGCAGATTCCTGGCCCTCTTCCATCAAAAGGAGCAATGATAGAACACCAGGAGTCAATTGGTCTTTGGGCAGTGAAGCTACCATCTGCAGATGCCACTGTTGTTCGAAGAACACTTGCATCTTTAACTGAGAACCCACACGGCCTTCCTGGCTCTAATGAGAGTGACGAACACATCGAGAAGAGGAAGAATTTCTGGGCAACAGTGAAACCAGCCCATTTCGGCGTGAAGATTGGCTCCAAATCTCTGCTGGGTATCTTCCGATGGATTGTTATCGGAATTTCCTTTGGTCTCCTTGGAACAACTGCATTTGGGAGGTCACTTCTCTTAAAATACCCTGAAATTTTCACCCTCGGGGGATTTCGAAAGACAGGCCCAACAGAAGAAGAGGTGAGGAGTGCTACCTTCAAGATGTGGTTCATAGGACACGGTTACAGTGATGACAGTCTTGCATCAAGGGGAAGTGGAAAACCCAATAGAGAAATAATCACCAGAATCTCCGGGCCTGAAATTGGATATGTTACCACTCCGATAATTCTAGTTCAGTGTGCTCTTATTCTGTTGGGCCAACGCCATAACTTACCAAAAGGAGGTGTTTTCCCACCGGGGATTGTTTTTGGTCCCACCGATCTCCAGGAACGGCTCCAACAGAATGGAATGTCTTTTGAAGTTATCTCAACGAAAACTCTCACTGCCTGATTGATGGAAGGTCTTACGCGGCTTACAATCTTCATGAAATGTTTTAAGTTCTTAGAATAAAGCACCTTCAAAATCTGACAGTTTAACACAACTTTTTTTTTTGTCATGCAACACACCCACCCTGTTAGCTGGACAACGCACCCACACAGATAGTCACACGATGCACCGACCCACCGGTGGGGTGGGGTTAGTGTGTCTCCTTAGCACTCGAACCTGAGACCTGCTGTTGAAACCCCTGGGGGTCTTCCAGCTGGGACAATTTAATAATAAATGTAGTTTTTTCCTCCTCTTCTGTTCTGATCCATAACAACCAATTGTAATAAGCGCAAGTTCACTATCAATTTCTCTGTGGCGTAACTCAAATCTGGACTGTCCAAATAATGAGGGAACATTGTGGATGGAGCTATGCCCAAAAATCACACTGATGGAATGATCCTAACCATCAAATCATGGATATCAAATGGACAGTTAAAATAAAATTGCTAGTGGTTGAAATTCAACTACCAAGATCAGATACTTAGGATGGTATTGTCAGGGAGATTTTCAAGCTCCATCAACGATGGTGATCAGCTTCTGGACACCTCAGATTGCTGAACATAAGTGCCACCTATATGGTAGATGAGTCGTGATACAAACTATCGCTAAATTGTAGCCCTTCAAATCCAGGTGTTTGCTTTCACAGAATGGTTCAAAATAAAGTTCCAGTGTCTGTTATGGTGGACGTGATAATGGGAATATTCAATCTGTGTCTGGCTATGTTTTGACAAAATGCCTTGGTAGTCACTGATATTTAAATTGGAGGATGATTTTAAATACAATGGCATTACATGATGGAATATAAAATACTTTCTAAGAAATGGCCATTATTTATTAAAAGAACAGCTGCTATTTCATTAGGGGAATTACAAATAAATTAAAGGCAATTAAAGTGGATTCTGACAGATGGAGTCCCATGCCTGTTTCACTTCTGGTTTTTACTTATCCTGTCATCTTCATTGATACTTTTAGTCTGTATACATGGTTATATATATATATATATATGGTTGAAAATTATCTCAATTGTCACATTCAAATCTTTCAACGTATGGCGCCAGTGAATTATCTTTTTCTACATTTCTATCTCATCAATTTGTTCATGGGATTCTTCGTTATATCTCATATACCCAGATTCTTCAGTAAATTAGAATCCCCAAGTGAAAATATCCACGTATGACAGGAGTGTTTTAACACTTCCTTTTCACACTAATATCCCATCTTTCCCACTCTTCTCATTAATTGTCTTCTTACACTTTTAATAATGAATGTACCTAAAGCATTCCTTTTTGTCAACTTACTAATTGTTCCCGTTTTAAGGTCTCTGGATGCCTCTGTATACCCAGTCTCACCTTTGCCAAGAATCAAATTGGTCATAACTCTCCTCTGTGTTTTTCTCAAGCAAAAGGGTTATTATGGTTTTCATCAGCAAACTAGGTAAGTATTCTGTCAAATCATGTACTCTTTGACGAGCCCCATTTTCCTTATGCTGATGGTTGCTCTGCTTTTCCATCTTAGGAGCTATGAGTTCAGTTACCTTGTTTTTCTCGGTCTCTAGTTTGTTTGTCTCATCTTCCTCTAATTAGGGAAGAATCTCCTTTTGTTTCTCCCTAATCGACAAAAGATTCTTCTCCTCATCTTAGTCTTCTCCAAGCCATCCTCAGGCATCTCTCTCTCTCTCTCTCTCTCTCTCTCTCTCTCTCTCTCTCTCTCTGCTACAACCCGAAGATTGCACACCCAAGTGCAGGATAGCGAAGTAGTAAAATACTCGGTAAGACCGATGTCGATCCACAGGGATTGGGGTTAAGAACACTTAAAGGAATTAGTTTAGGTGAGTGAGATGAAATTTGGTTTATCCATGAGAGTGGAGCAAGTTGTGTGTGGTGAAAGACAAAAATAGAAAAGGGGCTAAGGCATCAGGGATCCACCTTTGATTCATTCACAAGATTTGATTCATTCACAAGATTTGATTCATTGGTCCAACTATAACTCGACTGGAATCAAATAAAGATTCATTCTAATCGGAAGATAAAACAGTTAAACCACTGCATATTTCATAAAAGATGGTGATCTGAACCGATTGATTTGACCATGAAGCACTCGTTAGTTGATCGCAGGGAATTCCAAGCATCCACTGTGCCCGGAGTCGACAATGGATCAAGGAATTGTACAGATCAACAACTTTGCCAACAAGTCAACTGATAAGATCACAATTCATACGATGAAATGCATACTTATAAGATAGGAGGCTTTGATTGACCGATCCAACCATTAAGATCTCGTCTATCGATCGCAGGGAATCCAAAGCATCCAATGTGCCCGGAGTCTACAATGGATCAAGGGATTTTATAGATCGATGACTTTACCTGCACTAGCTCGATGACCATAGGGAATCCAAAGCATCCAACGTGCCTGGAGTCGACGATGGATCAAGGGACTTTATCGATCATGAACTAGCTAATTGGTGTGCAAGGGATCTCAAGCATCCAACGTTCCCGAAGTCGACGATGGATCAAGGGGCTTGCACAACAATAGCGTCTACCGAGGTGGATAACCGAACCAATCAACCAAAGAGAACTCTAACATTTACACCACACAATGTTGAACCAAAAGAACCATAGCTTGCAAATTTCTTCAAAGGCTTCACCCCTAGCCTTAGCTAGAGGTTTAGCCAACCATGCTATAATGGAAGACTAAAACTCTCTACAAAAGAGAAAATTCTATACTACTCTACACTACAAATGAAAGAAGGAAAGAAAACTAAAGAAGAGAAGAGAGGAGTTGTAGAGAATGGGATAGGATGAGATGATTGAAATGAGGAGAGGCCTCCTTTTATAGACTTTTGAGAAGCTCCCAAGCCTCCTCCCAATCCTAGGTGGCAATCCAAACCCAAAGCAGATTTTTATTTAAGTTCGGGAATGGAGTTAGGCTTGGAGTGCCCAAAGCAAACTTTTGGGTTTGGAGTTAAGCTTGGAATGACATGTGGCAAAAAAGTACTCCAAGCCTAGGTGGCACTCCAAACCCAAAGCAGATTTTTTTGGAGGTTTGGGAATGGAGTGAGGCTTGGATGATGAGGTGGCATTCCAAGCCTTACACATGTGTTGGGAAGAGAGCTAAGAGAGAGAGAGAGAGAGAGAGAGAGAGAGAGAGAGCTTCTCTCTTGCAACCATGGTGGAGATGATGAAGACTTGGCGGATGTCCAGCATCTGGACGATGGAGCTGAGATGGGATTCTTCATCATGCTGATTTGTACAGGGGCGTCCACTGTTTTGGTAACTCGAAGATGGACGGCTGAGGTTGAGCCGGTGGGACACGCTGGAAATGGGAGATGCTCTCCTTCAAGCTGCTGATGATGGGAGTGGGGGCCACAGCGCTGGGACTGACGTCCATTGCTGGACGTTGAAGCTGCTGGATTGCAGATGGGTTGGACGTTGGAGATGGACGGTCCACTTGATGCTGGCCGTCCATTGTTGTGGATTGTCCTACACATGCTGGAGATGGACGGTGGTGAAGAGGTTGCTGCAGATGGATGGACGGCTGGAGAAGGAGCTTGCTGATCATGGACGGTCAGGAGGACTGGACTGTTGGCCGTCTGAAGATGAAGGTGGATCTGCCTTCCTTGTGCAGCACGTGTTGCAGCTTCTACTGGATGGGCGGCTGAGGTTGGCTGCACGTGTGATGCATGTGGACGGCTGAGAACTCCTTCATCTTGCACGTGTGGTACTTGATGACAGTTGTCCATTGATAGGCGGTGGAGATTGGGGCTGATGGAGATGCTGGCCGTCGGTTGTAGTTGATGGATGGTGGTTGATGGAAGAGCAAGGACGGTGGACTTGCTGAACGTGTGGATGAAGTTCCATGGCTGGCTTGCTCATGGACGGTGCTGGAGATCTCCAGCGTTGACGCAGATGGACGTGATGGAAGGTGATGATGGCTGGAGATGGATTGTTGAGGGTGATCACCATCGTCCATTGCTGCTGGATGGTGATGATGGGGTCCACTGAACTGGACAGATGGACGGTGATGAAGGTTGCTGTAGCTTGACATGTGTGCAGCTGGAAGGATGGACGCTGATGGACGTCCAATCCTGCTGGACGGTGGAGCTGCAGCACTGTTGCTGCACGTTGAGCTGTTGCTGGATGTGTGGTTGGAGGACGCTGTAGCTTGGACGGCTGGAGAATCATCTTGATAGATGATCTGATGCTGGTGCTCACTGGACATTGAAGATGGCTGGACTTGCTGGATGTCCGGATCTGAATGGGGTCCACTATTTGGACGCTGGTGGAAGCAGCTTGGACGGCTGAGATGATCAGACGTGGATGGCATGTGGGGTTCACAGCGCTGGCCATTGAGTTGAATGGATGGCTGGAGATGCTATGGGCCAGAGCTGCATGGATGACTGCTGACGCAGGTGAATGGCTCCCATCTGCTGGACGTTGCTGACCATTGATGGACGGTTGGAGATTGGAGCCCATCTTGATGGACGGCTGAGCCGGTTCAGCTGGACGGACGTCCTCTGCTGGTGCTCAGCACGTGTGACTAAAGGTAGTGAAGATGAAGAGGATGTGGGCTCCACATTGATGGACGGAAGAGATCAAGCAACTGTCCTTGATGGACAACTGAGTTGATGCAGATTGCTGCAGCTGGAGTGATGGTCGGTCAGGGATGGACGGCTGGTGGTCTTCATCATCCAACTTTCATGGATGGACGGCCTGGTGGCGTTGGTTGATGGGGAATGAGTGGGATTGATAGTGATGAGGCAAGAGATGGTGCTGGATGGACGGCCGTGGACAATGGTGATGATGGTATGGTCCACAGTGCTGGATGATCAGGGTCATTGATCTGATGCGCAGTTGGTCCCTCACGTGGATACCCAATCTTGACCGTTTAAACTCATGTGATCTCCAAATCACTACCATCAAACATGCACATCCTGGGCTTCCGATAAACAGTTGTGATGCGGTCCATCATAGAACATGGTCCATCCTTTGATCTTTATGATTTAATTTCCTTCAGAATCGTCACACACTTGATCTTGATAATTAACCGGAAAAACAATGATAATGCCCTTAACAACCAGGGTTAATTATACAATATTAGGTACTTATCACTCTCTCTCTCTCTTGCACCCCCCCCCCCTCACTTTCTCATGCTCATCATGTTTTCTTACCTCCCGTCAAGTTGAGTTCGAACATTCTTCATACGTTGTTGCCTCTAAGTCTCCTTATTGGATCAATCTATGATGGACAATGTTATGGGTTAATCTGGGATGACCCCAAAAGCTGCACGGTTATGCAAGTATTACTGACATTCTCTATCTCTGCGCTCGAGTGCTCGTTTGACAGTATTCGTACTTCATTACCCTTGACTAGTTATTGGGCTCGAACGGTCGGTGTTCTCCAGCACCCGACTGATCGCATTAGACTTGAGTGGTCGTTTTTCCCTAACTCCCCCACCACCCACCTCGAAATTGAATAGTCAGCTCTCTTTCTTATTTACAACTGACCCATGATGACCAAGCTCGTCGGTTCCTTACATCCGACCGAGCATTGTTTCCCGATCTCTACTATCCGAACAACTGACACTCAATTGACGTGCTCCGCAAGTCACGGGATTCACCTCTCTGGATTAATATGAGGGATATCCGCTCTGCGCAGATATTCTCGCTTATCTCTCTAAGGCAATCACGTATCTAGCCATGATCATGACCCATCTTACATAGGAGATAAATCTTGACAGAATCAGAATCCTACTCAAATACAGTAATGATATACCTTATAAATACCCCTCCATACTGCGATGAAAGGTACGCACACAAAAATACGAAAATCTATTTCTATTGGGTGATTTCTCTATCATCACTAACTTAGACATCGGAGGGCCATCAGCCGGAACCCCCAGCGGCCATCCTAACTCTTGGTGGTACTTACAGGTTCTTTAGATCTAAAGTCTCCATCTTTGGTCACCAATACGACGACAGATATTCAAGTTGGTCCCTGATCAACATCTGGTGACGTGATTTAGCATCAACAGATTGACGCCCACTGTGGGGCCGACTTGAAGCCCCTTTGCTGTTGTTCAACAGAATAGCTTCGCGAAGCTTCAACAATGCCACCGAGGAAGAAGCACAGATCGAAAAGCCATCGCCCAAGCAGAATCTATCCAAATAAACGGGGATCACAGCATGGCCAAAACCCAAGCTTCTGCAACGCATACTTGATCATGAACAACATGGGGAGATGCTGCTGCTCTTCCCCCACCTCCACCACGTCCAGCAGCAGATGATCCTATGTGGAGGAACGTTATCGAAGCCGACATTCAAAACATGCTGATCGGAGATGCTGCGCTTCGTGGACATTGCGGACCGAATAAAGCGTCCCCTACCACCCCTACCTGCCCCACAGCAGGGAGGGGCCTCTTATCAAAACCAATCGAGTAGCCATGCTCTGTCCATCCAGCGGGCTCAACCATCTGTGGAGCTCATCCCGCCTCTGGTGACTCAAGGCCATCGGCAAATCAACAATGCTGGGGGAAGACTCCCCTTTGGCGACCTGCGTAACTCATTAGACGCTTGACGTCGAAAATAGCAGGCAAAACGACGTACCAGAAGGGAGCGATCACGCGCCTCTGGAACTGACAAAAGTTTCTAGCACCAGTCGCGCTCCAGACTGGGAGAAAGAATTGGAAGATCTGAAGAAGAAGTTCGCCGCGATGGAGCAGCAACGCGCTTCAGGTATACCGACATCACTACATGCCATAATCGATCAGATTGAATCGCCTCGAATCGCCCTTCACAGACAAGATCATACAGGACCCTCGGCCCAAAAACTTCCGGGTGCCCAGTAATACCCTATCCTATAACAGATCCGGAGACCCGATTGAGCACCTCGAGGTTTTCAAAGCCTACATGCAATTGGAGGGGGTCAATCAGGGAATCATATGCAGAGCATTCTTCCTCACTCTAAAGGGTGCAGCCCTTACCTAGTACCGCAACCTAAAGCCAAAATCCATCAGCTCTTTTGCACAACTGTGCACTCTGTTCGAATCACAATTCATTGAAAGCCACACGATGAAGAAGACTACCGCCCATCTGACCACCATGAAGTAGAAAATTGATGAATCCCTTAAAGACTTCATCGTCCGATTTACATCCAAGGCAGTCCAGGTTGAAGGGTACACCGATGAAGCAGGCCTCCCGGCACTTCTTAACGGAGTGCACAACAAGGAATTCAGGTGGGCCCTCGATAAAACCACCCCGAAGATGATGGCCGAGTTCCAGGCTAAGGCCCAGAATTATATCAACGCAGAAGAACTGGCTAAAGCTAGGAGAGAATATGACGTCCGGCCAAGTGAGAAAAAGAAAAGGCCTGAAGAAAGAAAAATGAGGGACGATCAGAGGGATCAGTCCCCCAGGAAAGGTCCTCCCGAAGAACGCTACTCAGAATACACCCGTCTCAACACCATGACTGAAAAGGTCCTAATGCACATCAAGGACCAAAAGTACACTTCTTGGCCACCCAAGATAAAGGCAGATCCCAACATGCGAGATAAACGGAAGTTCTGCGAATTCCACTAGAACCACGATCACTACACCAGTGACTGCATCGATCTGAAGGATGAGATCGAATCTCTTATCCGCTGAGGACATCTCAAGTCCTATGTAGAACGTAACATCGGTCTCCCCGAAAGCGCGACTGATCCCCAAGACAGGCGGACCGTCGGCGACAGGAATCTACAATCAAAAGCAAGGCCATCAGGAAGGAAAGACATAGCCAGAGTCCTCCGAACCCGCAGGAGAAATTCATACCATCTTCGACGGACCAGGAGGAGGAAGAGACTCTAAAAATGCCAGAAAAGCCCACACCAAAAGGCTGCATGAGGCACTCCACACTAAAAGGACAATAAGCCAGTTTGACTGGAAGCGACAGTCGATCACCTTTTCCGAAGAGGATGGTAAGGGAATTCAATTCCCTCACGATGATGCAGTCGTCGTAACACTGAGAATCGTTGATTACAAGATTCACAGGATCATGCTCGACACAAGAAGCTCGACGGACATCCTGTACACCTCAGCTTTCAATACCACGAACATCCCCAGAAACCGTTTAAAGCCTGTTCAAATCGCGTTGGTAGGATTCGGTGGTGAAACAGTCGAGCCAGAGGGATGCATCGATCTCTCGGTCATCTTCGGAGAGGCCCCAAACAGAATCAACATGATGATCAACTTCCTGATCGTGGACAGGCCTTCAACCTACAATGCCATTCTAGGTAAACTATCCATGGCAGAGTTTGAAGCCTCCATTTCCCCACTCTACCTGTGCATAAAATTCCCTACCCCAAAGGGAGTTAGAGTAGTCAAGGGCAGCCAGATGGTCGCCAGAGCGTGCTACTGAAACGGTACTCTGAAAAGAAAAAGGAAAGCTAGTGAGCTCGATTGTGATAACGGCACCTCGAGCTAGAAAAACTAAAGAGAGAAGAATAATAACTCTGGACCCCCAGAGAAAATGACTCCAAAGGCGGCTCACAGGTGGAAGATTTGATCCCAATATCATTATCGACTGAGGACCCTTTGAAACAAGTTTAGATTGGGTCGGCGCTCGACGTCTGGACCCAGGCTCATTTTTCCCAATTCATGAT
This sequence comes from Liriodendron chinense, assembly GCA_003013855.2. Taxonomy (NCBI): domain Eukaryota; kingdom Viridiplantae; phylum Streptophyta; class Magnoliopsida; order Magnoliales; family Magnoliaceae; genus Liriodendron; species Liriodendron chinense. The sequence continues at coordinate 2,718,739 of ML058463.1, read as the reverse complement.
TGAACACCAGGACATCTTCGCCTGGTCACATGAGGATATGCCTGGTATTGATCCAAATATCGCGGTCCACAGACTACAAGTAGACCCGAAGTTCAAACTCGTCCACCAACGACGCTGTGCAATAAATCAAGAAAGGTGGGAAGCAGCAAAGGAAGAAGTGAATAAACTTCTTAAAGCAGGATTCATCATGGAAGCACTGTATCGGGAATGGGTAGCGAACGTGGTATTGGTCAAAAAGTCAAACGGCAAATGGCGATGTGTGTCGATTACACCGACTTGAATAAAGCATGCCCGAAGGATAGTTTTCCAACTCCCCGGATTGACCAACTAGTTGATGCCATGCCAAGACATACACTCCTCAGCTTCATGGGCGCATACTCGGGCTACAACCAAATCACCATGCACCCGCTTGATATGGAGAAGACCTCTTTCATTACATACCGAGGGATTTATAGCTACAAAGTGGTGCCCTTTGGTCTGAAGAATGCGGGTGTCACGTACAGCGTCTCGTCAACAAAATCTTTGCTGGGCAAATCAGAAAAATGATGGAGGTATACGTTGACGATATGCTGGTGAAAAGCTTGCAAGATGAAGGCCATCTGGTCAATCTACTGGAAACCTTCCAGATACTTTGAAAACACCAAACGAAATTGAACCCAGCTAAGTGTGCCTTCGTAGTTTCTTCAGAAAAATTCCTTGGCTTTATGGTCGGGAGGAGGGATTGAAGCTAATCCCGAAAAAATTCAAGCTATCATGGATATGAAGGCACCCAAATCTCTCAGGGACATTCAGCGGCTCGCCGAGGCGAGTGACCTCACTCAGTAGTTTCATCTCCCGAGTGAGCGACAAATGTTTGCCATTCTTCAGACTACTTCAAGGGTCGGCGAAAACAATGCAGTGTATAGAAGAATGTGAGCAAGCGTTTGGACGACTCAAAGAATACATGAGCAATCCCCCTATATTGTCAAAACCAGTTCACGGTGAGACACTGCTCCTATACCTCGCCACCTCCCCGATCGTCGTGAGCTCCACTCTGATTAGTGAGGATAACAAAACTCAAAAGATAGTCTATTATATCAGCGGGGCAAGTGGTCGATGCAGAGACCCGTTACCCAACCATCGAGAAACTTGCCTTAGAGCTGATAACTTCCGCCCGAAGATTAAGGCCCTATTTCCAAGCTCACACGATCATGATCCCCACGGATAAACCATTGAGGCAAGTACTACAAAACCTTGGGGCATCAGGCAGATTGGCCAAGTGGGCCATCGAACTAAGCGAGCATGACATACAGTTCTGCTCAAGGATGTCAATTAAAGGCCAAGCCGCTGCCAACTTCGTCGCCGAATTTACCGACTCAATTTCACCCGAAATCACCGAGCCCGTCCTTCCTCTAGCCCAATCTACCTGACCGACCATTATGGACACTCTATGTTGATGGGTCAGCATCCGGGCAAGGAAGCGGGGCTGGAATCGTTCTAATATCTCCTGACGGCTGCAAACTCGAGTACGTGCTCCGCTTCGGTTTTACCGCATTTAATAACGAAGTCGAATACGAAGCACTCCTCGTTGGACTCCGAATGGTCTAAATCTGTAGGAACATTGAATTTGAAGATCCACAACGACTCTCAGCTCGTTGTTAACCAAATATCTGACGAGTTCGAGGCCAAAGATGAAATGATAATGTTATACAAGGGGCAAGCCTAGGTCCTATTGAAGAAATTTGAAAAGTATGAGCTGTTCCAGATCCTAAGGGAACAAAACCAAATGGCCAACACTCTCGCCCGATTAGGGCCATCCTCGGAAAACGACATCTGTCCATCTATCCCAGCCGAACACCTTCCTGAGCCGAGCGTCACTTAGAAACAGGTCCTAAACACATTTCCAATCGATTGACCCCCCTGTTGGATGGACCTGATTGTTTAATACCTTAAGGACGGACAGCTCCTAGAGGATAAAAAAGCCACCAGAAAGTTGAAGTTCTGTGCCCCGAAGTACTTCTTGGAAGATGGTGTTCTTTACAGGAGAGGATACTCGCTCCCACACTCGCGATGCATCAGGCCAAATGAAGCTGATTACACCCTGAAAGAGATCTATGAAGGCATATGTGGAAACCACCTTGCTGGTCGGTCGATGGCATAAAAGCAATTCATCAAGGGTACTATTGGCCGACAATGAATGCTAATGCCGAAAAATACTCAAAATCTTATGATAAGTGCCAACGATTTGATAAGATACCGCAGAAAGCTCCAGAAGACTTGACGCCAATGGTAGGCCCTTGGCCATTTGCACAATGAGGGATAGATATCATCGGACTTCTCCCTAGGGAGAAATGTCAGCTCTGATTCGCCGTCGTTGCAATGGATTATTTTACCAAGTGGGCTGAAGCAAAACCACTTGTGTCCATCACTGACCAGCAGATCAAGAAATTCATCCTGGAAAATATCATTTGCAGATTTGGGATCCCCACACCATCATTACAGACAACGGTCGGCAATTCGACAGTAAGAAAATCAAGGATCTGTGTGACGAGCTGAAAATTCAGCATATGATGACTGCCCTCGTACCATCCCCAAGCCAATGGCCTGGTCGAAGCCATTAACAAGATCATCAAACACCATCTGAAAAATAAGCTGGAAGATTACAAGGGTGATTAGCCAGAGTATTTGCCTGAAGTTCTATGGGCATACTGAACCACAGTTCGAACCTTAACATGAGAGACCCCATTCTCGCTAACTTTTAGAGCCGAGGCAATGGTTCTCGTGGAGATCGGTATGCCATCATACTGTGCAACACATTACGATCATGAGAGACATGAAAGCGCCATAAGCCTTTAACTTGATCTACTTGAAGAACGGAGGAATGACACACAACTTCGACTAGCAAAATACCAACACAAGGTCGCTCAGTACTACAACTCACGCGTTAGGCACAAGCCCCTCCATGTGGGAGACCTCGTCCTCAGAAGAAAAATTCCGAACAACACTCGGGACCCAGGCTCCCAAGTGTTCGGCCCCAACTGGGAGGGCCCATACAAGATCACGAAGATGATAAAGCTTAGGATGTACAACTTAGAGGACATGGAAGGAAAGGCGCTCCGCCAACCATGGAACACGATAAATATACGCAAGTACTATCAGTAGGAGACCTAAGATTTGTGGATTATGTAATAAAGCTTTTTTTAAAGCTAAGGATTAATAAATGCTAGTGATTTCGCACATGCGAATCTACTTATGACCATTCATTCGGTGGCCGATGCCACTTGAAATATCGATTGCCATATACGCGGCCATACTCAAACTTCAGTTGGTAACCGATGCTACCCAAGCGAGGGACAAGGCCGACCAGAGCGTCCCCTAACTGAATCTTAAACGTACACACACACACACACACACACACACACACACACCAAATATCAATCAAATGATTCCATTCCAAAGTTCGTTAAACTACAATCATTATTTACATTCAAGGGTCAACAGTTACAGAAGGATTAGCGACAGCGTGGCGGCAAGGCTTGGAAGAGGAGAAGGTTGGGCAGTCAGCTCGGTAGGCTCCTGATTCATCGGTTCAGGAACATCAGAAATCTGACCAACACTGGAAACTTCGAGCTCCCCTTCCGGGTTGTCATCGGCAACTTCGGTCATAATTGGGGCCAGGTCCTGTTGGGCGAGCTCCATCTCCAACTCTTTGAACCCAGATAGATTCAAATCAAGATGAAGTTGCCCAATTACCTGCAAAGTTCGACCCCTATCATTATGGTAATCCTTGAACCTTTTTAAGAAATACTCCTGGGACGCTCGGAAGGCATCGACGGCTTGAGCCCGTTCCCCTGGGATACTTGACTTCAGAGCAGTCTTCTCTGCCCTCTCAGCCTCCAAAGCCGATACCACCTTGGCCAACAAGAGTTCAGATGTTGCTTTTTCTTCTTTCCTCTCCACCTTCTCTTTTCTCAACTCCTCCTCCGCCGATATCACTCGAGACTGGACCTACAGGAACTCCGTCTCTAACCCCTCGTACCACTCCTGATAACCCTAGGCGGATTGTGTGGCGTAATTAAGGTTATTCTCCAGCTCCTTGATCTGAGCCTCCTGCACTTCTCTTAGCTTCTCCCTCTCCCTCAGACTTACCTCGGTCGCCCTCAACTTTTTCTCGGCCTTTGCCAATTGAGCAGCGTTTTTTTTCAAGGATTTTCTGGGTCTCGTAAATATCACTATGGGTCTTCAGTACCCCGTCGAGGCCCTGGATGATCCTCATCACCGACCGTTTGACAGCGTCCTCCGGGGATAGTTGGTCGACATGATCCATGATGCTTGACCCGACTTTATCAAAAAGATAAGAGCAGATCCGGAACAAATAGGTCCGGCACTACGTATGGCTCCGTACCACCAGGGGCAGGAGCAATCACGAGCGCGTCCGATTGAGAAGATCCAACAGGAGCACGGACTCCTAATTCGAGCACTGGATCATTAGGCACGACTATAGTGGGAATGACCAAGGACTGCCCGGCATGAGAAGGAGTCGGCAGAGGATGGTTTTTTGGAATAGGAGGGGGTGAGGGTAAAATCCCCAAAGCTTCCACCCTTCGGGGAGTCAGAGCATGCGCATGCGCAGGACCAGATGGAGGAACTGCGGCCGCAGAAGATGGTCACGATTGAGCAACAACAGCAGAAGAGGACTCGCCCCTTTTTCTTTTCTTCTAAGCCTCACCTTTCTGACTCAAAAGGGCCTTCACTTAAGAAAGGCCCGTGGGTCCATCCCTGCATAAAGAAAGGAAAACAAATAATTAGCAACTTCCGAGGAAATTGGAAACAGACCACAACTGCAAGCTAAAGTCTATAGCAATTACCAGGAGGGCAAGGGATAAGTCCTATTCTGAAGAGCTGCAAGGGATGAAGTAAATATTTCACATCCCGAGCTTGTTCAGACGCTTTCCTCGCTGCGATTATCCTTTCCTGAAGGTCGCCCCTCAGATGGGACCTAGCCGTTTCCCTCCCCATACTGAAGGCTCGAGGAACGTGGAACTTAGAGCCCACCTCTGGACAAGTCCAATTTCCAAATACGAAGAATCATCGATCTCGGCGGTCCTTATTGGACGATGGATTCCCGAGTATGAAGTTCTCCCCATGGAGAAATGATAAGTAATACCACCCTGAGGCCTCGCCCCATCTTCTCAGGGAATATAATCTCTGGAATTCTCCTGGGGTCAGTTCACCACTCCCCACTTCTCTCTAGAGGACATACGCTCCAAAGACCACCCGCCACCTGTTCGACGTTAACTGGCCTGGAGCAATGTTGTATAGATTCAAGATACTGGCTTCATAGGGCAGCAGCGGTAAACAAAACCTTAAAGGGAACATGAAATCATAAACAACCACTTCACCTATCCTGGGGTTGTCTGCTGTCTTATCCGACACTGACAACCGGGAAAATGACGTCCTGCGGGACACTGAAATCCCGCCGGATGCGTTCTAGTTCTACCATTATAAGGGTAGAGGGATAGTCCTTAGGGGATCTGCTTGAGGAAGAAGAGGCCTGCCATTTCCCTCTCCTTCGTCTAAGACCATTCAAAGAGGAGGATTCAGGAGGATCCTCCCCGATAGGAACATGAGCAGTACTCGAAGAAAAAGACATGAATGGAGAAAGACTTACAGATAGAAGAATGAGCAAAGGGAGGAGAAGGCGAGTGCAAACAGCTAGCGATTAGGGTTTTCTTTCAAACAGAATGTTGCTGCGGAAGGTAACCTGCAATACTGGGAGCAGGTGTGTGTGTGTGTGTGTGTGTGTGTGTCTATATATATATATATATATATATATATATATATATATATATATATATATATATATATATATATATATAGGTAATCATCATTACCTTACACACATCGTATCTCCATTCCGTTTTGAAATCGAAGAGATACGGCGCATGAAATGTGGGACACACATCAGCCACACATTTTTCCAAAAAAAGCAAACGGCATGTCGCATTAATGATCCGACGCTTTGTATGGAAGGATAAGCGTACGTTATTTGTCTTTTCTTAAACCTTTGTATGGTAGCAACTTTTCGGAAAGAACGCCTCGACGGTTAAGCATTTATTCAAATATTTGCGCTCGGTTTCTACAAATGTACAACACATCAGCTAATCGCCCAAAGGAGAAAAGCACTTGGGTTAGATAGAAAAAGCCATCACAACCCGACCCGATCAGTGTTCAGGACTTAATCATCCGACAAAGTGACTGCAATCATCAGTCGAAGATCTTTACAACATTCAGGACAAAACAAGATAGAGGTTCATATAAAGAAAGAAAAGGAGATATTTCATTTCATATGAAGAAATCCATTATAAAGGACCCTCGTAGGGTAAGTTACATTCCAAAGGATCATTGTCTCCCGAAGAACTTGAAGATGAACGGAAGTCATTCCGATGAAAAGGAAGAGCAAAAGAGGGAAAAAGAGGCTGGACCCTGCCGCCATCGACCTCGTCTTCATCTTCTTGCCCAGGGGAGCCTCTTTCAAAGTTGCTTTCCTTCCTGATGATGGAGATAGGAAGCGACAAAGGCCCCCTTGAGGCAAATAAGTGTCACACCATAGGCAGATAGTGGCCAAGCGTGGACACCACGTTATAAGGCAGTAACTTTCATCCTTCAGATGTTATTTTCTCCGCGAAGGGTAGATTTCTGCCAGGCGTGGGATCCCCAACGTTAAATGTAGGACCCCACACGGATGGCCACCCTTTATGCTTACTAACCATAGCCGAAGCCTTGATCCAAATACAAATCTGGCCAAGGATCAAGGAATCACCATTGCTCCAGGATTTGGGAAGAAACGGGAATAAGTTAGTAAAGGGCATGGATGTTTCTTGCGAAGCTTGAGTCAGAAAGAAAGCTAAGGATTCCCTCTTATAGAACTCACCATGACTGCTTCAACTCCCAAGGATGCCACACATCAGCATATGGTTCATCACCTTGATTCGTCTTCCGAAAGCAATAAATGCGGACAGGAAAACCAAAGCCTGCTTTAACCCAAGTATGAAGAATACCTTGCCACGTAGTGTACTACAGATCTCTGAAGATGGCGCGAGAATCGAAAGTCAGTTCTTTTTGCCTTCTTGCTCTCAAATCAATTGAAATTGAACTTGAGAGCAAGGGGGCTGACTGTTATGGGTTAATTTGGGATGACCCCAAAAGCTGCACGGTCAAAGTTACGCATGAGTATTACTGACATTCTCTATCTCCGCACCCTGAGCGCTTAAACGCTCGGTTGATAGTATTCGTACTTCATTACCCTCGACTAGTTATTGGGCTCGAATGGTCGGTGTTCTCCAATACCCGACCGATCATATTAGACTTGAGTGGTTGGTTTTCTCTAACTCCCCGACCACCCACCTCGAAATTGAATAGTCGACTCTCTCTCTTATTTACAACTAACCCATGATGACCAAACTCATCAGTTCCTTACATCCGACCGAGCATTGTTTCCCTGAGCACTACTATCTGAACAACCGAGACTCAATTGACGTGCTCTGCAAGTCACGGGATTCACCTCTCCAGATTAATATGAGGGATATCCGCACTGCGCAAATATTCTCGCTTACCTCTCCAAGGCAATCACGTATCTAGCCATGATCATGACCCATCTTGCATAGGAGATAAATCTCGACAGAATCAAAATCATACTCAAATATGGTAATGATATACCTTATAAATACCCCTCCATATTGCGATAAAAGGTACGCATACAAAAATACGAAAATCTACTTCTATTGGATGATTACTCTATCATCACTAACTTAGGCATCGGAGGGCCATCAGTCAGAACCCCCGGCGGCCATCTAAACTCTTGGTGGTATTCGCAGGTTCTTTAGATTTAAAGTCTCCATCTTTGGTCACCAATACGATGGCTGAGATTCGAGTTGGTCCCTGATCAACATCTGGTAACGTGATTTAGCGTTAACAGACAAGATGCCCTCTTTTTGTGCCAACAGGACCTGAAATCTTATCCTCTGAATCCCAACAATTGTTTGGGTTTATAAAATTGAATGTCAAAGCTTGTACTGTGGCCAAAGGCTATATAATCAACAGTATGTTGATTTAGATGGAACTTATAATCTTGTTATAAATTTTGCAACTGTCCATGCTGTTTTACTGTTTTTATTTTTTATTTTTTTATTTTAATCTCTCAAGAATGGTCTATTTCAATTATCACAAAGGTTACCAGTATTTTCATACACAAATCTGGGGTGCGTTCCACTCATGTCTTGTTGTATGTCACGAGAATTTCTTTCTTATGTTTGATGTGGTCACCGCACTCTTCAATATCAAGAGTCCATTCTCTTGTTTTTTTCTGTTTGTAACTCTAATTATCTTCTCTCCAATTAAGGAAGAATATGCTTTTGCTTCCTCCCTAATTGGTGTAGATTCTTCTTTGCATCATTCATCTTCTTCGTCTTGTCAGCACAAAACTGCTCTTCCTCACCTTCCATCTTCAATTCACCCCATGACCCTCGTGTGCTCATCATGACAATCCTCTTTTCTTTGTGTTTGTCCAATACCTCCTAAACTTGCTCATTTTGAGGCCCCTTGTGCTCTTCTTACCTCTCTTTTCAAGCTTGAGTGTGAATCCTCTTCACAAACTGCCATCTCTAGGACTCCTCATTGGGGTCAAGCTATGATGTGCAAGATGTGTTTGTTTTTCGTTTTGAAGGACTTGGAACTTTTGTTCCTTGACATTATTACAGTGTGAAAGTTGTGGCCAATTGGTGGGTCTACAAATTAAGTATCCTGCTGATGGTTTGGTAGAAAGCATAGCACATTTTGTGGCTATAAGGCTATAATCAACAGCACGGTGTTGTCCCGATGAAATCTTTATATTAAAACTAACTATTGCTCGCATTGTTCTCAGCATTGTTCTCTCTTAAGATTGGTCCATTCGACAACTTTGATGTTAAATGTCAAGAATGTCTTTTTGTTCATTGCATTTTTCATGAGAGTTCTGAAGGAGCAACTTATGGGCTTTCATGATATCTGATACATTGCTTGTGGGGGACGCCCCGCCATAGTGGCTTGCTGCTGGGGCCCTCGAGCATCATGGCCTGGTGCACCCCTTTACATTTGCTCGAGGTTAATGTCTTCTTAACAGCACACTTTCATACCAATCGTGCTAGATCACTTTTGACAATCAATGGTGCACTACTAGCTACCTTGAATTTCTCTGTCCAAACATTAAGAAATAACCCTCCATTTCTCATTGTAGTGCTGAAGCTGATCATCCATATGCTTATGACATCTACAATTGTTGACTTGGCTATGGTTTTCATATGTCATTGCTTAAGCCCTTGTTTGTTGTGATAATGTTAGTGCTCTGTACTCCGGGAAATTGTCCAGTGCAAACATGTTTTACCATGATTGGTGCAAACAATTTGTTGTAGGCAGCACCGGCACTGTCACGTGTTTGATGAAATTCACTCCGACCATCAGACACACCCCTCCCTCATTTTGAGGGGCCTCCAAAAATCAGATCAATCCATTACTCAGATGGGTCACACCAGCAAAAAATAGTTGAGTGGATGCCTACCCTTGAGATTTTCATAGAGGAACCACTGTGGTGTGTATATATCATCAAATCCAATCCATTGATATGAAACATCTGCCCCAGATGATGGCACCCTTAAAAAAAAAAAAAGGCCATTTTGAGACTTGGGTGGGGCACGCCAGAATCAAGGGTGGCGTCTCATCCCATCTGAGTCATTGATTTCCCTGATTTTTTGGGCCTATGATGAAACTGAGGGAAGGCACGCATGACGGTCGGAGTAGATGTGATCAACACATCAGGATGGGGGCCTACAACAACCGTTTGCACTAATATATGGTGAAAATGTTTACACTGGATAATTTCCCTTTGTGGGGCGGCAAATCTTAGGTCATTTATTCACGCAACAGTTTTGGGGATTGAATATCATTTTGTTTGTAAAAAGGTTTCTTGAGGGTTGTTCAAGATCATCACAGCCCTCACAGTTTCAGTTTTGAAAGCTAATGTTAATTAAAGAAGGGGAAATTCCTATGATAACATTTTCTTTTTGTAATATATATGTTTTCTATGTGATTATTCTCATAAAATTATTTTGAGAAATGCTCCTATGATCTTAAAGAGTTGCATTGGGCCAGTATGTAATAATATCATGCCCATCTGACACATGTTAACCATTGGATCAATAGCTCTTCAACATGGACAATCAAGACCATTTACACAAAAATAAGTCCAATGTTAGGCAATCGTAACCATCCATCCCCATCCAAATCAAGGATGGGGGTGTCATTTTTGTGTGGTAGCCCATGAAATGTGCTGTGAACTTAAATGGACAAGTCAGATGGATGGATTAGGCTCTGAAATAAGACTGTCAAGTAAACTGATGCAACTAGGACCTTCGTAACTTAAAAATAATGAGATTTTTTCAATTATTTTATATCTACATAGATAATTTAGCTATATGCTTTAGAAGGTCTGGATTTGCAGAATCTTTTTTTTTTATTATTATTATTCTTTTACACACACCCACTCCCAACTAACGCGGTAGTAAGATTTCACCACCTATGGGAACTCAACCTCGTGTTGAAACTCTTGAGTGTTTACCACTGAGGCAAGGACATGAGCTCTTGAGAATCTTCTTATTTCATGAGGACTTGAAAAGCCCATAAACACAGCATATTTATATTCATTTCATCCATTGAATTGATAAAAATCAATTTATGTACTTTAAATTTTATTTTATTTTTAATCATATTATCTTCATTTCCATCACAATTGAACGTTTTTGCTGGCCACTGATAGGATAGTTTGATCAACCAATTAAACTGACGTGAAGGGCCTTGTACAATCCAAGGTCAATTGATGATGGGACCCACCTTTTTGATTGTGAATGAGGTCTAAGATCAACGATCTAGATTGGTGATCAGAGAATTGATGTCACACAAATTGCAACCAATGATAAGAATTGGAATGGCCCACTTTGGAATACCCGTTGTAAACAACTATTGACTAGGAAATTTTCATTCATGAATCTGCTACCTATACTTGGTCCATTTTCCGATTAGTGTCCGTCCCATCTTGGGTAGACGAGCAGAACTTAAAAGATATGGACATTCCACACCAAATCATGGTTTACATGTCTGGAATCTCTCGGACGAAAAATGTTAGTCTCTGACAGACTTTACTAATTTATTTATTTATACAGCAAGTACCCTGATATTGGCAGTAAGGGCTTTGTTTGATAGACGCCTAAAAAAATCATAATCATGCACTAGAGATCACGTTACATTTCAGTTGAGGATTAAAAATAATCTTGGTGACTAAAATAATATAACAACTAAGAAAAACATAAAAGCAGTAAACAAACTAGAAGGAGTTGTGGAACTTCGAAATCCACTTCCGCCGCCTCCCACCTTGCTCAAACTCTTCTAAGATACCCTAGGAACGATCCCTAGGTGTCCTTTTATAGTGGGGAGGCTCCGCAGCATCAGAATCTTCCAGAAATTGCGTAAGCTTACGCAGTGCGCAGAGAAAATCGGGACTTGTAAAACATGCCTCATTACGCAGACGACCGGTCGCACGACCGGTCTGAGCTACTGGATGACCGGTCGCACGACCAGTCTCAAAAGCGTCAAAATCGTCCAGAGAGTTTTGGAATTTTTCAGCCCAGAAAATATATTCAAAGACCGGTCGCACGACCGGTCTGAGCCATGGACGACCGGTCGCACGACCGGTCGTGGACAGTCCAGAGAGCTGTGGCCGCAGGGTTACTTCTGTTGAGTGATCGGACCAGTCGGACGACCGGTCCCGGGCCTTGGATGACCGGTCGGACGACCTGTCTTGGGTGTATTTTCTTCATTCTTTTCTTTTCTTCTTTGCTTCTTTCTTCCACCCTTTCCCACTTGGTCCTTTAGTCTTCTTTGCCTCTAATTGGCGTCTTTAAGTCTCCATTTGATGATTCCTCTCTCTCATCCCTACAATCACAAATCCTATGCATTAGTTTAGTCTGTAAGCCATAAAAACAAGCATAATGAGTGATGAATTGGGGTTAGAATATGCACAATTAAGAGCTCAACATCTGACCGACCAGTCACCGACTGGTCGGCGACCATCTGTTTTGAGACAGCAAATAATCCTGTCCAGGCCACTTATTATGACCGGTCGTCCGACTAGTCTGACCGACCGGTCACCGACTGGTTGATGACCGTCTGTTTTGCAACAGCAAATAATCCTGTCCAGGCCATTTGTTACGACCAGTCGAGGACCCCATCCGACCGGTCGGTCGCCGGTCGGAGAGAGCCGTTTTATAGTTGTTGGGGCTTTGTGTATTTAAAAGCTTGGCTCATTTTTAGGGGCAAGTAGAAGGATTTTGAGAGGATTAAAGCCACCATTGTTGGAGATCATTAGAGGCTCAATCTCTAATTATTGCAAGACATCTTCCTTGCGATTTCACACAAGAATGGAGCATTCCAAGCTCATGTAGAAGATGACCTTCATCCCCTCTTGATCTCTAGAGTTTGGATCTTTCTTGATAATTAAAACCTTATTCAAAGCTCTAAGATGAGATCATTATAGGTGAGCAACTCTAGGCAACCCATTCCTATTAGTTGTAGAGTTCTCAAACCTACCCTCTTATCACCTTTGGGAATCTCAAAGGCATTACAAGCAAGGTGAATGATCAAGTGTAGCTGAGGCATTGGCGACACAGCAGCAACACGATCGGGGGAGCAAGGGATGTTGATTGAAGCATGGGAGAGCAGAGATCAATCAACCTGAACCGGCGCTGAACAAGGGGCTCATCCGACAAGTAAGGTTGTCTTTATTGAGAGTCCATCCACTCAATTCCCTATGGGAGTTAAGTGTAGAGTTTGTTTGTCAAACACAAACTAGGGTCGTTTGCCGATTATTGTCTTGTTTGTTGAGCCTAAAACACTAGGGACGTTGGTCGTTCCTTGGCTCGTTTGTCGGCCTAAAGACTAGGGATTGTTTGGTGCTCCTTGGCTCATTTGCAGGGCCTAAACAAAGACTCCAAGGGAGAGCCTCCGACATGGGAGTGAACGTGCATCGGGTTGAGAGTTAACCTTGTCTAAAACTCCGTTTATGGTTGAGAAGGTGAACCGAAAAAACCTTCGTGTAAAGGTTGAGAGGTGAACCTCATTTAAAACCTCCAATAGTGAATGCTGGTGTGCTCAATGGGGTTGAGTACTTGAACCGAGAGTGGAGTAGGCCCAAAGTCGAACCACTATACATGCTTGTGTTTGTGATTGATTTGAGCACATTGTTGTTTTAGCATTGTATGTTTAATTGTTAATTATGAATGCTTGATAGGAGTGTATGCTAGACACTAAATAGACACATCCACACACAATATGTACTTTTAGTAATTGTGTAGACTTGAGCTCATCGATCCATTCTCATAAGTTTACATAGGTTGCATGATTAGGAGCTTGATTTGTTTAATCATTTGAATATCTATGCATGCTTAGACTAGGTAGTTCATTACTTAAACTATATGCTAGTCTTGTGATTAGACCCACTTAGGCTTGAAAGCTAAAATGTTCTTGCTTACTTAGTTTAATTTGTTAAAACTATTAAGTAGGCGAAAAGAATTTTAAAAAAGGTCCTAATCACCCCCCCCTCTAGGACTTAGCCATAGTACTAGTTGCTCTTTAAGCTTCTGCACATACGAAGGTGTTCTGTTAGACTACTGACGTAATTTCAGCAACCACCACTGCCACCAGCAACGACAGCCGCGCCCCTCTTTCTCCAACTCTCTCTCTCTCTCTCTCTCTCTCTCTCTCTCTCGATGAAGCCGGCCGCGGCTATAGCTGTAGTGGCAGCCATGGTCACCACCGCCAATCGTGCCCACATCCCGCCCCTTTTTGTCGCAATCCCTCTCTCTCTCTCTCTCTCTCTCTCTCTCTCTCTCTCTTCCATCTGAGTTGACCGCCCACAATAGCAGTGGCAGCAGCAGCCAAGGCCATTGCCACCAGCAGCAACTGTGGCAGCGACGGCCATGGCTGTCATCGCTAGCCGCAAGTGCGGCAGCCGCATGGACCGTGCCTCTCTCCCTTTCTCTCCCTCTCTCTCTTTCTAGAGGCAGCCATGGCTACCTACAGATGGGTTTCTTTAAACCCTAAACTGTAGAAGAAGAAAGAGAGATGGACTTTGTTGTTGGGCCTGGGTCACGGGCTAATGGTTGGCTTGACTTGCTTTTAGGAAATACAAGTGGATTTCCATCCCATTGTAAAGCCCAAATGATTCTTCTGATGGACCTAGAATGAAGAAGAGAGAAATTGGGGAAGAGAAAAAGGACTTAGACCTAAGTTGTGGCCCTATCCAGATTTGAGACTTAATAAGTTTACTTTATTAATTCATCTATGGCCCAATATTGTTAATAATTAGGGGATACAATCAATGGAATATGAGGACATTTTTTTTACCCATAAGTAGGTGGACAATTAATATGAATCTCACATTAATGTATAAATTCGAATTGGGCCGAATTAGAAGCCTAATTCACTTCCTTTCAAGATTAAGTATATCTTGTTAAAGGGCCTTTAATCAGCTATTTATGTGATGATTTAGGCGAAGTATTGGTAAGTGACTTCGGATTTTTCAGTGAGATCTAACTGATAGTGCGGTCCATTTTTGTGATTAACGGTTAAGATCTCTTGAAATGATGATGATCGATGTATGTATTAAAATGAAAGCACATAAAATGAAATTTTGGATTTTATCATTATTGATTATGATAGATTGTGAATGTAATAATGTTAGGTGGGCCACTTGTTAAGCTCTGAATTATGCATATTCTAACCCCAATTCATCATACATTATGCATGATTAAAGTGTTAAAAGACCTATCTAATATGTGTATTTTTTATTGTAGAAATGAGAGAGAGACCTTGTGAAAATAATGCTAAAAGAACCGTCTTAGTGCACATTGAAGATCATGGAAGAGGAGCCAAGAGGTGGAGAAGAAGATCTGTAAAATTCAGTCTGGCCAATTGATCGGTAGCCCTGACCGATTGATCTTCCAGTTTAGCCGATTGATCGGTCACTTTGGATTTGTGTTGAAGAGTTGCTGGACTGAAAAATGGATTTGCAATTGATCGGTTTTCCTGACCAATTGATCACTCAAATTATAGAAAATTCAGATTTGCTGGACAAAAAAGACCAAAATCAATTGATTGCCTGACCAAAACCAATTGATCGGTTGACCGCCTAGATGTCCAGATTCAGTTTTTACAGTTGGCCCAAAAATCGATTGATCGCCCAGATCATCGATTGATCGACCACCACCCTAACTGCGTAAGTTTTGTGCAAATTCCAGAAGATTCCAAGTAAGTGGTGCAATTTTGCTATAAAAGGACACCTCTATAATCGTTTACAATCATCCTAGAAGGGTTCTACAATCGCTGGAGGTGGAGAGGATCAAAGTGGAGAGTCTACAACTCCTCTGATTAGGGTTTTTCTAGTTTTTCTTATGCTTTTTGTGGTTCTTCTATTTGATTCTAGTTTAATCATGATAATGGTTGGCTAGAACCTCTTAGCCATAGCTAAGAGGTGAAGCTTGCAGTTAGTTTTAATACTTAATTCATTTATGCAAGTACTCTAAGTTTGATTTTGAATTTTAAAGTTCTAGTTTGAATAAAAGTTGAGATTTTTTAAACAACTTTGAGAGCATGTGTACTCTGGACACATGTTGCTTATGAGTTTCTGAGAATTGTCATTATGGTTTGCTAAGATTTAAATTGTATAACCCTGGAGCATGCCATTATCTCTTGGTATGACTGTTACTTCAAAGGCTACAAGTTCATCTTTTCCGTGCTTCATTAGAACTAGAAGTTGTGATTTCCAGATTGAGTTTGGACTATTTATGTTTGAATGCAATATCTTCCAATTAGATGTGAGATAAAACTTTGATTTTAATTGCATTTGTGCTCGGATGAATGAATTGACATTGAGCTACTACAAGTGGATCCTTGGTGCTCTAGTTTTCTATTTAATTATCAATTTTTCCTATTTAATTTACTATTTATACTTAGTTCTAAATTCTGAATTTCCTAAATCTCTATTACTTCCAAGTTATTGGAATAGTTTGAATTGATTTTACCCTAATCCCTGTAGATCGATCTCGATCTCAAAATCGAGTTATTACTACTTTGCAACCTTGCACTTGGGGTGAGCAAACAAGTTTTTGGTGTAATTGCCGGGGATTAGTTGGCTAAACGATTTGAATTGTTCTAGTAGCTATAGAGTAGTCTTAGTTAGGTAGGATTTTCAATTTTTCTAGAATTAGGTTTTCTGTGATTTTCTAGGACTAACATTGTTTCCCTTGTTTTGTAGGAAGTTCATCTAGTTCAAGCTTCATTGGTAACATCTTTCTAACTTAGAACTCTTTCTACTTCAGTTTTTCAGATTTTATAGTTTCATATTTTATTTTAGAATTAGGTTTTAGTCTTGGATTTGAGTTGTGTGGTTTATGGCCTGTTGGGAACGTGACCACACAAATCGTATTCAAACCAAAGGTGGATTAGTTGAACTACGTTTTGTCAGAAAACGAGTTAGAAAATATCTGGAAATTTGTGAAAGTTCGAGAGGTAAGGCAGAAAATCTAACACCAGTAAGGAATCCTCCCCCTCCTACTCCAACCACAAACACAAATCGAGAAGAAGTAGGAGAGAATGAGGTGAACAATGCTCCTCCAATGAGAGCTCTACATGATTATCTATAACTGGCCTGAGCTACTACACTCTCATGCGTGGTTTTTCCAACCAATGGGGGAAACATTGATATTAAAGCCGGGAGTTATTCAACTTCTACCTATGTTTCATGGGATAGACTCTGAGAGTGCATATCTACATCTTAAGGAATTTGATGAGGTGGTGGTTACCTTACAATACGCCAATGTGACTGAAGATGTCATTAAACTTAAATTCTTTCCCTTCTCTTTGAAAGAAAAAGCCAAGGGTTGGCTCTACTCTCTTAGACCACATTCGATAGGGACATGGACTAAGATAACCATGAGAATTCATGAAAAAGTTCTTCCCAACTCATAAAACTAACACTCTTGAAAGATCAATCATGAACTTTTCGGTTAAAGAGGGTGAGTCATTCTTTCAGAGTTGGAAAGATTTAAGGACCTCCTACTTACTTGCCCACACCATGGCTCCAAAATTTGACGAATTATAAATTTCTTCTACAATGGATTGAGTTCTAACATGCGCCAATTCATAGAGATGATGTGCAATGGTGAGTTCATGAGAAAAAAATCCAGAGGAAGCATGGTCTTACTTTGATTTATTGACCGAGAACACCCAATCTTAGGATACCTCAGATAAATCAAGTAATCCTAGGCCTTCTCAACAAAGATAAAGGGGAGGAATGTACATCATCAAGGAAGATGAATATGTAAATGATAAGATAATCAGCCTCACAAGGAAAGTCGAGGCCATGAAACTTAGGAAAGATGGATCCAAAAGTCCAACGAAGCCATTGAGAACGTATAAGGGATTTGTGCCTCTAATGTACACTCTACTCAGGATTGTCTCACAATTCTTGCGTTTCAAGAGGTGTTACAAGAGCAAGCGAATGCCACAAATGCCTATCAAAGGTCCTTCAATGGACCAATGGGTAACACGTAACTCTAGTTGGAGGAACCATCCAAATTTCAGTTTGATGAATGGTCCTCCAATCCCGCCAATTTTCAAAGAGGGCTAACCATGCAAAACATAATATCAAGCATGAACCCACCTCAAATCTCTATAGAGGACACCTTAAAGGCATTTATGCAAGGGTAAATGAAAATTAATCAAACAAATCAGCAAATGTTCCAAGAACTTAAAGTTTTAGTTGACGAGATCAAAGGACGCTTGAATGCTAGGGAAGGAACCTTTCGGGCCCAACCTCAGCCTAATCCTAAACAAGCATATGAAATCAGCGCCCCTAATCTCTCCAACCAACATGTGGAGCAAGCTACATCCATTACCACTCTTAAAAGTGGTAAAAAAATTGACAAATCTATTCCGATGAAGGCCGACAAGCCTAATGATCAGGTAATTTATGAGAATGAGGATGGATCTAGCTCAGCCCTACAAGAAAAGGAATGCGTTTACAAGCCCGTAGCACCATTCCCTTTGAGATTGATTGCTCCCAAACCTCTTCCAAACTCTCATCACATTCTAAAGGTTTTCAAATAAGTTAAAATCAACATTCCTTTACTTGATGTCATCAAACAAATTCCCTCTTATGCTAAGTTTTTAAAGGACTTATACACAACCAAACATAAATAGAGTGTGCAACAAAAGGCCTTTTTGAATGAACAAGTGGGTGCTATCTTCACCCAAAAGACCCCCCCCCAAAATATAAGGATCTCGGTAGTCCCACAATCTCATGCATCATTAGAGACTACCGGATTGAACGTGCATTGTTAGACTTGGGGACAAGCATAAATCTGATCCCATACTCGGTATACGAGCAACAGAGTCTTGGTAAATTAAAACTCGTCAAAACCACATTGCAACTCGCTGATAGATCCATTCGTGTACCGAGAGGGGTGATTGAGGATGTTCTAGTCCAAGTCAACAAATTTTACTACCCAGTAGACTTTATTATTTTGGACACACGACCAGTCATGGATACTAGCACTCAAATATCGGTTATATTAGGCCACCCATTCTTGGCTAATAAATTGTCAAAATTAGGTGATGCAATTGTCTTTCAGGAACATGACCTTGGAGGCGAATGTGTTCCACATGTGCAAAAGGCAAAGGAATGAAGAAGATGATGAGCTCTTTGAGGTAAACATGCTTGAATCCTTTGAAGAAGAGGAACTTCTTCAACTTGAACCACCTGAGACTTTAGAGACGTGCTTGGTACATTTTGAGGATTCCAATGATCCCATCTTATGTGAAATTGTGCAAGCATTGAGTAATGACAAGCCGGTAGTTGATACTAGCTGGTGGAGGCCCCACTTTGAAAAATTGCTACCAACCACATCAAAGCTTCTACCGTCTAATATCCAACCGCTGAAGCTTAACCTAAAACTATTGTCATCCGAGTTGAAATATGTCTATTTGGATCAAGAGTAGACATTCACAGTCGTTATAGCTTCCCACTTAGGAAAAGACCAAGAGCTCAAGCTAATTGAGCTACTCAAAGATCACAGAGGAGCCATAAGATGGACCATAGCGGACCTTAAAGGGATAGGCTCTTCGGTATGTACTCATTGCATCCACCTTGAAGAGAATGCAAAGACGACTAGACAACCTAAAAGGCGGTTAAATCTAAATATGATAGAGGTTGTCAAAGCTGAGATGCTCTAGTGCCTAGCATACATTCCTATCAAGCATTCATAATTGAACAATTAAACATACAATTTTAAGATAACAATGTGCTCAAATGCAATCCAAACACAATGATGTATAGTGGTTTGACTATGTGTCTACTCCACTCCAAGTTTAAGTACTCACCTTTTGAGCAGACCGACATTCATTAGGGGGTTTAAATCAGGTTCCTCCCAACGTAGGTATTTTAACTCGGATCCACCCTACTTGGGAGTTTAGAGGTTCCTCCCAACCAACACGTTGACACCCGTATTGGTGGCTCCCCTTGGAGACTTGTTTTAGGCTTGATAAACTTGTCAAGGATCGCCAAACGAACCTGGAATTTAGGCTTAACAAACGATGCAAGGATCGACAAATGCCCTTAGACTTTTAAGCTTAACTAACAAGCCAAGGATCGACAAACAAACCTAGATTGAGTTTGATAAACAAACTCTACACTCAAATCCCCACGGGAAGAGAGTGGATGGACTCTTACAAATTGACAACTCACTTGTCGGTTTTAAGCCCCGTTGATGCGCTGCTTCAGGTTGCTTGATCTTCGTTCTTCAATGCTTCAATTAGCTCTCCTTGTGTTCCCCCGATGTTGTTGTCGATGCTTTGCCAATGCTACAGCTCTAATGATCAATCATCTTACATTTGATTATCTTGACATGACCAAGGTAATGGGAGGTGGTGAATCCTTTACAAATTGTTAAAAATGAGTTTTCTAGAGGAATACACCTATTTGGATTCGTATGTGGTATTTAGACAAGGGTTTTACCTATGATCAAGGTGTCTAAACTCCTAGAAATCAAGAGAGAGTAAGCTCATTCTCATTTGAGCCTTGAATGCTCTAACCTAACCTGCTTGGATAAGTTAGGATTAGAGATCCTCATGGTATGCAATGGTAGTGGTGTTCGCTTCCCCAAGTGTGGGGTTGCGATGTAGTAATAAACTCGGTAAGACCGAGGTCGATCCACAGGGACTTGTGTAGGAATTCACACATCCAATAGTGTCTATTGAGAGCTAACAACCAGATTTTGTATGAGATTGATGTAAGTAACAACTTTAAACTATGAAGGTAAACAATTATAAAAAGGCACTAGGGGTTCAAGGATCCACTTGTAGCAATCCTTGATGTTCAATTCGTTGTGGTTTTTTAATTTCTCAACTAGAATTGATATTAAGATCTATCTAGCCGGATGGTAGAGCTGTTAAACCAAACAATCTGTCATATTTAAGGCCAATGTATATGATTCACTCAATGCAAGCTAGGATGAGCATGCTCAATTGCATAGGTCAGTCCCAATTCCAATAGGATAAGATCACAATCATAACCATCCTTAAGTCCAGTCACAAGACAAGTCTAGATTATGATTTGAACTTGATTCAAATCACATGCACAGTCCCATACATAATTCAGAAAACCAGAAAAGTAGAACTTTGGTAGGAAGTCCCCAGATGAAGATCATAGTACTAGAGCGTACTCCAATTCCTCGGATCATACAGGTCTAGACTAGCACACAACAGTTAAGAACTTAAGTAATTCTCCCAAACATCCATGAGTCATCATAAGACTAAGAAAAACTACTTAGAACTTGTATTAACTTCAAACCATTGTTCATAATCATGAAAACCAATCTTAAAACCAACTAAAAACGAATTGAAACATCTTAGATCCACTACAAGCTTCACCTCTTAGCCCTAGCTAAGAGGTTTAACTGCTCATGATCCAAGGAAACATGAAACAACTAGAAAAATCATAAAAACAGCAAAACAAACTAGGAGTTGTGGAACTTCAAAATCCACTTCCGCTGCCTCCAACCTTGCGTAAACTCTTCCTAGATACCCTAGGAACGATCCCTAGGTGTCCTTTTATAGTGGGAAGGCTCCGCAACGTCAGAATATTCCAGAATCTGCGTAAGCTTACGCAGTGCTCAGGGATTTTCGGCGCCAGAAACAGAAAGTCCGCAGATTACACATGGCCGACCAGTCGCACGACCGGTCGGACTCGTTATTTGCACTGTCTAGGGAGCTTCTGAAGCTGTCAGACCTGTTGGCCGATCGGTCGGACTGTCTTGGTCCTGCGTCCAGTGTATGCAAGGGGTTGGCCGACCGGTCTTGACCGGTCTGGCTCCCTTGGCCGATCGGTCGGACGACCGGTCGTGGCCATTGCTTCTTCATTTCCTTCTTCTTTTCTTCTCTCTTTGCTTCCTTCTTCCTTCGGTCCACCTTGGTTCTTCATCCAAGGTTCTTAAAGAGGTCCTTTTGTCATCAATTAGGCGGAGTCCACTCTCATTCCTGCAATCACAAAACATGCATTCAATTAATCTTTAAATCATGAAAATCTTGCACAATGAGTGATGAATTGGGGTTAGAATATGCACAATTAAGAGCTCAACAAGTGGCTTTTAAATCCTCAAAATTCCTCTCTGTTGCCTAAAAATCGTCTCTCTTACTTTTATAGAAAAATCTCAAACGGTCACAAAACGGGCAGAAAATGGCCGCTTCGATTGCATTGAAAACATTTTCGATGGCATTGAAAATTCTTCGATGGGGTTGAAACCCTATTTCGATGGCATCAAAATATGTTCAGAGAGTTTTCTGAGTTGCTGGACATCTAGTTTCGATGGCATAAAAAAATCCATTTCAATTGCTCGAAAGGATGTTCGATGGGGTCAAAAACTGTCTAGAGACTTTAAATTTTGTTGGACATGTTCGATGGTTCGAATCTAGTTTCGATGACATCGAAGACTAATCGAAATGTATTTCGATGGCATCAAAGTGCAATTGAAAACTGCTGTTTGGGCTAGATTAATTACAACAGTTTCCACCTCTTTAATTAACCTAATTTACCAATTTTTCTATATGATCTAAGGTTAATGAAGATGACTAAGGGTTTTCTTAGTTGGTCCAAGTCATCTAAGAGGTTTGTGGTGTTTTGGTTCAAAGGGTTAGGGTCAGGTATCTCATTTACCTGTTCTTCTTCCTTGATGCTTTTGGTCCACTTAAATTTTCAGTCTTCAGCTTGCCAAGGCTCAACCGACATTACAACATATGGACACACGTGATTCATAAATAAGGCGCACTAGTATGCCACAGAAAATTGCACTAACATCTTTGAACGTTCTAATCCAAGTAGTGAGATCTATAAAACGGACTCCCCTGCTATAGTCAGCAATGCCTAAAAATCAGGAGAAAGAGCTGAGAGAGAGAGAGAGAGAGAGAGAGAGAGAGAGAGAGAGCGCTGGCTCCAGCATTCTTGCTGGTTTGAAAACAAGAGAAGAAGAAGAAAGGAAGGAAAGAAAAAGAAAAGAAAAGAAGAAATTGATTTCAGTGAGTTAACTCACTGAGTTGATCCACCGAGTTAACTCGCTGATTAGGGAAGAATTCGAGTTCAGATTCAATCAACTAACATCAAGTGATTTTATCTCATACCTTTTCTCATTTGTAGTTTAAGTTTTGTCTTTCAAAATTTGATTACAAATTGTTAACGTCATGTTCTTTTTATTTCTACCGATTTACGAGCTTGTGTTTGGAATCTGAATTTGTGATTTGCATTATGAAAATCCATAATTATGTGCTTGTAGATTGTAAAAGTGGTAATTTGTTGGATTTTAATCGTGGTACTTAGATTTTGATATAGTCCTCCAAAGATGGAGTTTGCGATGATTTTGATAAATCGTGTGAATTTTACTAAGCAACGTTGCATACTTTGGAAATAATGTGATGAATTGTGGCTATGATTTTGTTTTAGTACCTTGGGAAGGCTAGAAAGCTATATGCTTGGTTTTGGAATTGTTGGGAAGGAAAAGGGCATGAATCATGCATTCCATATGATTGAGAACTCTAGTATATGGTTGATCACTTGAGTTGATTTGGGTTGAGCGCATGAGTGTGTTTCTATAGACCGTTGCTCCATTGATTGAGGCCGGTTGGGTGAGCACCCAGGTGTGTGCAATAGAGCAGCTACACAGGCTAGGAGGAGGTATGGGACAGATCGTGATCCGAGTTGGCTATGCCGGTAGAGACTGATATTCCAGATGATAGTGTTGACCAACTGGAGGTTCTATTGAGAAAGTTGATACTTGTTGACATACATTGCATGACATGCATGTTTTTTTAAAGCTTGGTTGATGTATTTTAGATTTGGATAATTGATGCCTCGTGGTTTGAGAAAATTTCTTTATGCGATTTTATATATATGATTACATGTGATAAACTGTACGAGATTACTCGTCGGCTTTTATAGCTGACGCAGTATTATGAGATTAACCGTAGTTGCGGGAGAAGACTTCAAGGAGGCAATTCTAGAGGAAGGGTTCTAGAAGACATCCATAGAGTAGATTTATTTTATTTTAAGTTTGAAAGGCTTTGATGTGATAAGGTCCATTAGATGGCCATTAGTTTAGATGAATGGAGACAATTTAGTAGACTTTATATTTGGAAGTTTGATTTCAAAGTTTGTTTATTTTAGTTCTATGAATACCACGTGAATGTGAATGGAAAAACATATATATATTTTTTAAGCATTCATCATTAACACCCTTGAATTCGGGATTTGAGTCCATGTAATCGAGTGTCGAATTTTGAGAGCGTTACATCAACGAAATAAATTTGATTGACTTATTTGTGGAGGATAAGTCTCTCTTAACTTTCTACTATGATCACTTAGAAGCATGCTTGGCCCACTCCACCGACATAGATGATGACATGGTTAGGGAGATGGACGCCTTATTAGATACAGTGATTGTACTTAAGACTAACCGATGAGGCCACAATTTGAACCATTACCCTTAACCGACTCAAAGCTTCTACCGTCTAATATCAAGGCACCAAAGCTTGAACTAAAAAATTTGCCTGCAGAACTTAAATATGCTTACTTAGGTCAAAATGAGACATATCCAATGGTGATTTCTTCCCACTTGTATGAGGAACAAGAGAGTAAGTTAATTTCTACTCTCAAGGAACATAAAGGTGCCCTTGGATGAACAATTGCGGACCTTAAGGGAATAGACTCCCTGATTTGTACTCACCATATACACCTTGAAGAAAATAGAAAAACTTTAAGACAACCACAACGCCATTTAAATTCAAACATGAAGGATGTGATTAAGGTTGAGTTATTAAAGCTTTTGGATGTGGGTATATGTTAATGCACTTTTATGTGGCATACTAGTGCACCTTATTTGCCAATCACGTGTGTCCATGCGTTGTAATGTCGGTTGAGCTTGCCAAGCTGAAGACTAAGGATTCAAGTGGACAAGCAAGCATCAAGGAATAAGAATAGGTAAATGAGATGCCTTAGTGACCCTAACCCTTTGAACCAAAACACCCTTAACTTCTAGATGACTTGGACCAACTACAAAAACTCGTAGTCATCTTTATTAGCCTTAATCATAAAGAAAAACATGATAAATTAGGTTAATAAAAGAGGTGAAAGCTGTTGTAAACAGACCAGCGCAAATAACAATTTTCGATAGGTCTTCAATACATTGGAGTCCAGTTTCGATAGGACTCCGATTGATCGAAAAGGCCATTTCGATATATCGAAATAGGTCTAGCAACTTACAAACTCTTTGGACGGATTTTTCGATCAATCGAATGGGTCAATTGATACATCAAGATTGATGTTTCGATATATTAAAACTTAATTCGATTAATCGAAAATATGTCCAGCAACTTGTCGAAATCCCTGGATAGATTTTCTTATCAATTGAATTGGTGGTTTCATTATATCAAAAATAACTTTGATAAATTGAATTGCTATTCTGATCAATCGAAGCGGCCATTTTCTGCTTGTTTTATGACTGTTGGAGATTTTTCTATAAAAGCTGGAGAGCCATTTTTTTAGCATTAAGAGAGGAATTTTGAGGAGTTTGAGGCCACTATTAGAGAAGACTATTAGAGACTTAAATACTAACCCTAACAAGGCATCTTCTTATGATGCATCACAAGAATAGAGCATTCCAAGCTCATGAAGAAGATGTACTCATCCCTCTTTGATTTCTAAAGTTTCGACCGATCTAGATAGTTATATTCCTAACTAAACTCTATGATGAGATCATTGTAGGTGAGATTCTCTAGGCAACCCATTCCATTTAGTTGTAGAAATCTCAAACCTACCTCTCATCACCTTGATCATCTCAAGAAGATAAAATGGAAAACGATTGATCATTGGAGCTGGAGCATTGGCAAAGCATCGACAATAACATCGGAGGAGTACAAGGGGAGCTGATTGAAGCACTGGAGAACGGAGATCAAGCAAAGCGAAGTGGCGCATCAACGGAGTTCAAATTCGACAAGTGAGTTGTCAATTTTTGTTGAGTCCATCCACTCTATTTTTGTGGGAAATTGAATGTAGAGTTTGTTTGTCAAACTTGATCTAGGTTCATTTATCGATCCTTGGCTTGTTGGTTGAGACTAAAAGTTTAGGGACGTTTGTCGATCATTGACTCATTTGTTGAACCTAAATTTCAGGTTCGTTAAGCGATCATTGACTCATTTGTGGGCCTAAAACAAGTTTTGGAACCACCAACACGGGTGTAAACATGTAGGTTGGGATGAATCTTTAAACTCCCAGATAAGGTGGATCTGAGTTAAAACACCTAGGTTGGGAGGAACCTGATTTAACCTCCCTAGGGAATGCCGATGTGCTTAAGGAGTGAGTACTTGAACCGGGAGTGGTGTAGACATATAGTCGAACCACTATACTATTATGCATTGTGGTTTAATCGTTTAATTATGTATGTTTAATTGGAATTATATATGTTTAAATAAGCACATTCACACACAACATGGCCACATTCACACACAAAATGTATGTTCACTAATTAGAGTAGACTTGAGCCATATGATCCATACTCATAAGTCTACATAGGTTGCATAAATTAAGTGTTTGATTAGTTTAATCCATTGTTAATCTATGCATGCTTAGACTAGGTAGCTTATTGCTTATCCATATGCTAGTCTTGTGATTGGACCCACTTAGGCTTGGAAGCCGGTGTTCTTGCTTACTTAGCTTGTATTGTTAAATATCATAAGTGGGTGAAAAGAATTTAACTCCCCCCAAGACTAGCCATAATTCTAGTTGCTCTGCACCAATACCTTCCGCATGCATAGCGTCTCAAGTGTTATTAAAGTAACGCAATTTTCAGTATTATATACCCTATATCTCATAGCCAATGGATAAGTCCAACTTAGGTGGTGCACAAGAAGTCCGGAATCACTATTGTAGCTAATGGCCACAACAGACTCATGCCAACTAGAGTCATTGCCGATTGGAGAATGTGCATTGACTATCGAAAACTAAACACTGTTATAAGGAAAGACCACTTCCATTTACCCTTTGTTGATCAAATCTTAAAAAGGCTACTATTGCTTCCTGGATGTATATTTTGGATACAACCAAATAGAGGTAGCTCTTGAGGACTAAGAGAAGACAAATTTTACGTCCCTTTGACCTTCGCTTATTGAAGGATGCCATTCGGGTTATGTAATGCTCTTGCCACTTTTCAGTGGTGTATGTTGAGTATCATTTCTAACATGGTGGGGCAATTTCTACAGGTCTTCATGGATAACTTCTCTGTTTTTTATTGTACCTTTGATGAGTGCCTTGAACACTTAAAATCTGTTTTGAAAAGATGAGAGGAAAAACACTTGCGCTTAATTAGGAAAAATGTCATTTCATGGCTCATAAGGGAAAAATCTTTAGACACATCATATTGTCCAACAGAAATGAGGTAGACAAAGCAAAAATTGATTTAATCTCTAACCTTCCACCCCCACATAGATAATGATGTGTGGTCCTTTTTAGAACACGCGGGATTCTATCAAAGGCTCATAAAGGACTTTAGTCTCATCTCTCATCCTTTGTACAACCTTCTTAAAAAGAAAACTCCTTTCGAGTGGAGCAAGGAATGCCAAAAAGCTTTCACCAAGCTTAAAGGCATATTAACTAGCACTTTCATCATGCAACCACTTGATTGGAGTATACCTTTTAAGATCATATGCGACGCAAGCGACTATGCGGTTGGGAGAGTGTTAGGTCAGAGAAAAGAGAAGAAGCCCTACACCATATATTACTCAAGTAGAACTCTAAGCTCTACCCAGATAAATTACTCCACTACGGAAAAGGAGCTCTTAGTCGTAGTGTTCACCTTGGACAAGTTTAGGTCCTACTTGATCGGATCTAAGATCATTATTTTCACTGACCATGTGACACTTTCTTTCTAAGAAGGATGTGAAGCCCTGCTTGTTAAGATGGATCCTTTTACGTCAAGAATTTGACTTGAAAATCAGAGATAAAAAGAGAGTAGAAAACATGGTGGCTGACCATCTCTCCAGTCTTGTTCTATTTGATGCCACTAAGATGACAACAATCAATGACATGTTTCCTGATGAACAATTCTTCAAAACTTCTTAATTACCTTAGTATGCGGACATTGGTACCTATCTTGCTATAGGTACCATTCCTACTTATTGGACGAAGCAGGATAAGAACAATTTTTTTACCAAGGTACACAAGTTCTTTTAAGATGATCTATACTTATTAAAGTATTGGCCGGATCGTTCCTGACCATGAGTAACAGAGCGTCATCTCCTTTTATCACTATCACGCGTGTGGTGGCCATTTTTCAGCTAAAAAGACTATAACAAAAATTTTGCAGTGTGGCTTCTATTGGCCCATTATATTCAAAGATACACATTAGTTTTGTATGGCTTGTGAGCCTTGTCAGAAATTAGAATATCCCATAGAAATATGATGCCTCTAAACTCCATCTTAATTATCGAAGTATTTGACTGGTGGGGCATCGATTTCATGGGACCATTCCCCTCATCTTTCAGAAATCAATACATATTACTTACCATCGACCGTGTCCAAATGGGTCAAGGATATTCTGTGCTGCAACAATGATCATAAAATGGTCATTAGGTTTTTAAAGGAAAACATCTTTTTTATGTTCGGAATGCCTCGGGCCATCATTAGTGATGGAGGGTCTTACTTTTGTAATAGGCCATTTGAAATATTAATAAAGAAATATAACATTATGCATAAAGTGAGCACCCCCTATCACCCACAGATGAGCGGGCAAGCCAAGATATCCAATTAGGAGATTAAACATATTGTTGGGGCCTAAAAAGTGATATACATGTAGTCCATCTATGGGTCCATTGCTTAGCGATTCTTACACCTACTCAATTCATAAATTGCATCTATTCAACTCAATCATGAATCCACTTAATTGTGCATTTTATCATTTACATAGTAAACATAGTTATGCCACTTTTATCTCACTCTACGTAGTCTTCTATTTCTCATGATTGACAGGAGTACGAGGTATTTCATCTTATTATCACAAGACTGGGCACGAGATCACTTATTAGCAACGTATCAATACAAAAAAGTGTAAGAATAGATATCAGTAAAGAGTTTATTTCAAGTTAGATGGTAACTAGACAACCAATGTTTGTTCAAAGAAAATGATTTATAATTGGAAATCTTATCAAGTCACGATTCCAAAGAGCCCAAGATCATCCCATTCAGAATTGTAATGAAGAAGATGTAAGCCGTTTACCGAAGAACGCATATCGTTGATAGTATCGAACAATTGGGGCCCACTTTCAAAAAGTAAAATGATGTCTAAATGTGACCATGATAGGTCCATTATGTAGAGCATCGAAATAGATTTTCAACGACTATAAGATAGCCTCAATCAGAGTTATATCGAAGAAGTTACAATCAATTCCGTAAGATAGGCATTAAGGCGCACGTGCAGAATGGTACGCGCAAGCAGTTAAGGTATGCGCAAGCATATATAAGGCATGCGCAAGCAATCATGAGGCATGCACAAACAATTTAAAGCATGCATAAGACATTTTCATAAGGAACCCTGGATATTAGACACGTCGCGCATGCCTTGAAGGCGTAATAGGCATGCGTAAGCAATCATAGGCATGCGCAAGTAATCATAAGGCATGCGCAAAACCCTTAGGCATGCGCAAGATAATCTTTTCCTGATATTTCTGCCTATAAATACCCCATTACGCCTCTATAACGGAGAGAGAGTTCTGACTTGAAGTGTGTGTTAGAGCAATTAAGGCATTTGCAAGCCCCACCAAATCCCTTGTCGGAAACTCAAAACCCATCGTCAGAGCTACGTCATTCCGACGTACTTTGTGGAGTCTCTTGCGCATACCCAAATCCCTTGTGCATGCCTAAGTTTGGCTTGCGCATGCTTAAATCTCTTGCGCATACTTAAGTGTGGCTTGCGCATACTCAAATTCCTCGCGCATGCCTAAATTCCTCGCGTATGCCCAAATCCCTCGCGCATACCTTGAAGGCATGCGTTGGCCTCCAATTTATGTAACTTGGCTATTTTCTGCACACTGTCCTGCACTACATTGCACACTTGCTTGCACTGCACTACACTGCACACTTTATTTACATAAAAACGTTTAAGTAAATTTTAAGTTATTTATGTAAATAAAGAAGTACCCCCCATTTGGATTTAATAAAAAATATAAAAAAATTAAATTTCTAACAATGAAGATTTTGATTTCCATCCGAAGTACAAATTGCAACTTTTTGGCACTCTCCAAAAAGTTTTCCTTTTGATTGAAGGGGTTTTCTTCGAATCTAAACCGTCCAAAAAATCTGAAATACCTTAATTATGCTAAAACACCAAAGTCCAGTGAAATATTCACGATATTTTATGATTGATTTGTGGATATATAAAAAATTCAGATTTTTACTTAGAATTTCAGGCAACAATATGACCAAAATATCGTTTTAGTATAAATCTGTATTGAAATGGAGTTGTGACTAGATAATATTGCTTGTTTCATGCATTAACACACATCTTGCTTAATCTAGCATTAATCCATGCTTAATCTAGCATTCATCTTGCTTAATCCAGCACTCATCTCTGCTTAATCCAGCACTTACATTACTTAACTCGACATGTATTCAACCTTATGGGCATACATACTATTGTATTCTCACATACATTCATTCTCACACGACATATCTTCTATTGTATCCATCACATACAATCAATCCATATGATATATATTCTACTGCATTCATCATGCATCCAAGATCCCTTATCTTGTTACAATGTCCTGCACATTTATGCATGTGTGAGCCAGTTCTCTTTTTATCTTTCATTGAATATTAACTATCAACAAAGGTATGAGACTGGGATCACTTTTGAAGATAAGTCAATAGACTCCATCCTTATTTGACAACTGATTATAGGAACTTTGTGTTGATTATGTTCATTGCACGAGACCGTATTGAGGCTCAAGACTTACCAAAAGGGACTATGGTTATTATTAGAAATCATAATCAAAGAGTTCCAACAACACTCAAAACATTTGTTATGAACTGCCATGTCGAAACCAGTTGATGTCCTACCCATCCAAAATGGCATCCGCCGGTTGGGTTGCTCAGGTACAAATAACTGCAAATTGTTCTTCTCGAGGTCACCCGTTCTAGCAACGGGTGCGAGCCCAGAGTTGCACCCATCAGTTAAGAACCCTGACAGTCTCAGCCCGGATTTTCGGCCAAACATGGGACATGGGCATCCGACCAGTCCAAAAGATGGCTCAGTCCATACCAAAATACATCGGTCTCTACGGTCGCGAACTCAAAGACCATAGTCTCTGATGACTTAGTCACTTGCTCGATCTATCTAAGAATTTTCTCGAATACTCCATCTATTGTAAAATTATCATTCATAGTGGAGCTTTGTTGCTTTGTGCCGTTGTTTTCTCCCGCGAGGGTTTTCACGTAAAAATCTTTACGTTCTTTGTGGTGTGCATGATTCATATTTTTGTTTCTTTATTTGCTTTATTTAATTTATCTATGACGTACGTATTCATTTACTTTTGCCTTTTAATCAAGGTTGATCATCCATTGATGTAATTAAGGGCTCGTGTCAGATCATGGCGTGGAATGTACAAAATCTCAAAATCTCTGGAATAAAATTCGCCTAGCGATATCTCTTCTTGTGTGTGCTTTTATAAATGCTTGCAATTGTCTATGAATGTTTCCATTACTCAAAACTCCAGAGTAACAATACACAAAAAAAGTCATTGTAGCATTTTCTAGTTCTAACAAACTGGCGACTCTGTTGGGGATAGAACAATACCAAAATCTCTAGTTAGTTCTCAGTAAAAAAAACCTTCTAAGATCAATCATTTGTAGACACGAATGTATCTTAAATGAGAATGGCCTTGGTATAAAAAGTGGATCAATCCTTGACCACATATGGACTTTGAAGAGGGACTTCTCATGTGAAGTAGGATTCTTATCCCTTGTTTGTCTCATGGCACTTGAGTGCATTTGTTGTCCAAAGTGTGTCCTTAGATGATGGACTTTCCTTGCCTAAGCCATGACATGCAAATTTTTTTAAGGTGGGCCTTGCTTTCTTTAATGGGCCCAACACATATCCTAGGTAACACATGGAGTCGGACTTTGAATTTTGCATTTGAATGCGAGTCCAATCCCATGGGTTTCCTGGATGATAATTTGGATTTTAACGGGTAAAGGATAGGGACTTACCTTGCCAAGCTTGTAGGATTCAATGGTGGACGGTACAAGAGGACGTCGGGTGATTGATGAGGATGATCCAGCCTTCATTATCCGCCAAGTGGCCCATATGTGTTTCTTGGCTAAGGAGCACCAACCTCTTCCCTCCATCAAGGGTCGAGGTACCAGAGATCATTGGGATAACTGGGTGAAACACCCACAGCCTTTGCTTGAACGAGTTCTGGCTAACACTCCTTTTGCTGGCCTCCTTACCTTGCGCTTCCATAACAACAGTGCCAATCGTATGTTGCTTGCGGCTCTTTGCGAGAGGTGGCGGGATGAGACCCACACCTTTCAACTCCCTTGTGGCGAGTGGGGAATAACTCCCCTGGATATATATATATATATATATATATATATATATATATATATATATATATATATATATATATATATATATATATATATATATATATATATGCAAATCGGCTTTCCATTTCATGGGGCAGTTGTTCCCTAAGTTGGCTCTCTTGCTCCCATCACTTCCACTGACTGGCTACGGCTTGTCGGTGACGTCCCACCTGAAGATGAATCCCAGGGCCATCAAGTAAAAATGCGATGGTTCTACAACACCTTTGCTACCGTCACCCCTACTACCGAGCTAGAGGCCCTCCACAAAGTATGAGCCATGATTGCTTACGCCTTCGGGTCCTTCGTTTTCTGTCACGCGAACGAGAGGATCGATTATAAATTTCTTCGTTTGGTTGAGGATCTTCATCATCCCTACAATTGGAACGGGGCTATCTTGACTCATGTTTTCCATGGTTTGGATAAGACCTCTCGGAATAGCCGGTCCTTCACAGGTTTCTGGCCTGTCGTTAAGGTACTCCTCTTTAACCTTCCTTGGAGACATTTGTCTTCTTTCTTTCTCTGATCGTTAGGTGTGCCCTTGCCCAGACTTGCTTTTATAACCATTTTTCCCACCTCGCGCCAGGATACGGGATGACATTGAGCCGCCTTTGTATCGCCACATGTACTGGCATCAACAAAATCGTCAGCAGAACTCTCGTGTTTCTGGGGGACAACTGGCATGCTGACATAGACGGATTGACCGTTGAAGATGTAAGTATCTTGCTTTCCTTACCCCTTGTGCTGCGCTGTAACTGATTGTGATGACCTCATTTGCTGTAGCTTGCTCGGATGCCATACGCCAACTTTCCTCTCTACTACACCCCTCAGCGTGTGGAGGCATATGATTCTTCATGCCTTCGTATCATGCTTTCTGACGCTGAATCATTTCAGTGGTATTTGGGTGAGAGGCTGCTTCGACAGATTACTGGGGCGGCTCGAGTCCCTTGTTTTGCACCTCCTCCGGCTGCTCAGATCCCAGTTGATGAGATAGCTGATGCTCTTGTGGGCCAGCCAGGGTTTCGTTTTACTATCCCGGATCGTGACTATGACAAGTGGTACTTGTTGTACGGCCAGGGGCCTCTGCTTCCTCTGCTCTATGTTCTTGGGGGCTGTCGCAGATACGCTGGAGGCTCAGTGACAGCTCCTTTGATGGATCTTCATCGTCGAGAGCGGGACGAGAGGAGGGATGACGACGACTATGTTGGTGACCTGTAGCCTGCTTTTGTATTCAGCTTACTTGATGTATGACCTTCTTCTTTTTGCTTTTACCCTCTTCTGTATCAAAATCTTCTGAATGAATATACAACATCTGACTTGTCTCAAATTACTTGATGATGCCTACACGTTCTGAATGATTTGTGGAAGACGAGACTTTTTAACTGCATGGATGATGACTTGAACGGCTCAGATTGCTTGATTTGGCCTTGTGGGCCCAATTGGTGATCAGATCTTAGGTTCTGGCCTTCTTTCTTGATGATCAAGCCTTTGATCTTGCTATTCGATGGCTCATGTAAGCTTTTCCATGGTTTAGATCATGATGATCTAGTCTTTGAATGGCTCAGATTGCTTGTGGGCCCCTCTTGGTCAATTTCCCTTTTCCTTGACTTGATCAGGCCCATGTTGGCCGCATGACTTCCTGATTGGATAGGTGGGGTACCTTCCAGATGATTCTGATCAACCTTAAACGAAATCTGGAGAGGATTAGAGCCTTGGGCGGCCCTCAGGGTGCCATCTGCTGATGTGGACTGTCAGCCTCACCTACCAACGACCATGGAGCCAATCCCGCGAGAGAGAGGGAACGCGTCCGTACGGGCGGCCCACAGCGGGCCGCCTAGGACTCGCCTCTTGTGCGGCCTGGGCTGGCTTGTGCTCGGACATTCTTCATAATCCACTGTCCTTGTCCCATATTCCCTGCACGTCCAGGTTCGATTGTAGCCATGAATATTCTCTTTGTCTCATCTTCCCTTCTCCTTTTGTTTTCTTCTTAGTTTGTCTTTTCTCAAGCAATGGACGGTGGAGATTTAGGGGCTGTGAGGGGCTATCCATGGTGTGTCCCACACTTCAAAAAGTGTTGAAGGCTTTAATGATGGAAGGATTTCTTTAATAGATGGTGGAGATGGAGCTTTGAATGGGGGTATTGATGAGGGGCTAGGGATGGTGGTTGGTGGAGCTTTGAATGGCCCCATTAATGGCAGCCATGCTGAAATTTCTGATTTGAATGGGGCTTTCATCATGGGAGAAATGGATGGTATGGATGAGATGGGAAGATGGGACATAGGTGAGGCTATGCATCTCTTGAATGTGGGCCACCTGGATGATGTGATTGATGGAGGTGATGGGAGTATAATGGACATAAATGGGCTGATCTCATGTCTGGATGGTATGGATGGTTCAGATGATACCTTTGATGGTTTGGATGCTCTTGATGATGGCCG
Organism: Liriodendron chinense; assembly: GCA_003013855.2. Taxonomy (NCBI): domain Eukaryota; kingdom Viridiplantae; phylum Streptophyta; class Magnoliopsida; order Magnoliales; family Magnoliaceae; genus Liriodendron; species Liriodendron chinense. Next base: position 2,684,002 of record ML058463.1, on the reverse strand, counting down.
AGCTGTGTGGCATACTTGTTTGGGTGGACTTGATGTGATCATTAATGATGTCCCCCTGATGATGGACGGTGTGGATGCCTCGATGATCCCTTTGATTGGTCAGGATGATGACTGGATTCACGACTTTATGTTGGAGAGGGCCGCAGGTCCAGATCTGATCGTGGATTCTTCGATCAGGGGTTGCCGGGACTCTTCTTGATGGTTCAGATGCATTTTTTGACGGTTAGATTGGTCAGGGTGCCACGATGTGTGGTGTGATCTTCGCTGATAGACCTTTTGATGGAGAGTATCGTCCTTCTCCTAATCGTCGGTCCTTTAGCGCACTCTGTTCATGAGGTGGGCGAGTCTTCTCATGCGGCTGAGGTCATGACAGTTTCAGACAGTGATGTGACTATATCAGACATAGCCGTTACTGGGGACAGGTCAGGGGCTGTTGAGTTTGCAGAGGTTTCAGTTTTTCCTTCTCCTTCACTCGTTGATCTTCCGATCCTTAATGAGCTGTCCTTGATTTCTGGGCCTTTTGTTCTGGAGGGAGTACCCGTGAGGACTTGTCAGTTGCTTCCTCGTCCTTCTTGCTCGCCACGACTGCTTGCTTGGCTTGACAGCTTGTCAGCTTATGAGGTTCAAGATTTGGGTCCTATGGCTTTGGCAGTCTGATCCATATGGCTAAAGTTGACATTGACTGGAGGATGCTCGGAGCTGCACTGATTGACTGGGTCCCCTCGTTGAACTTGTTCTCATTCAACGACATGGAGATGGGACCCTCTTTGGAGGAGCTTGCGCACTTGACAGGCCTACCTTGGGATTATACTTAGTACTTCTCGCCGAAGACATTGCCGAAGACTGCCACACCGCAGAACTGGTTTGGGATCCCCTATCTTGTTCAGCCTACAGCTGCCGGCTAGGATGCTGTAGTGTTCTCCTTGGACTTGCTGTATGATCTTTTTTCGGGTCCTCGGAGTGTGGCCAGATCTATTCTTGCTCGGAACGCACTGATGTTCTGCTTGATAGTTAAGGTGTTATTCTCGGGATGGCGCAGGTCTCAGACCCCTTTACTTTTTGAGGTGATGAGCCGAGTTACCCGACGGCAAGGGATCATTTCTCTCGTCCTGGCCGAGCTGTTTAATGGGCTGACTGACTGTGCCCTGGGCCGCACTCGGGTCCTTCAAGGCTGTTGTGCCTTTCTTCAGGTATCTTTTCTGCACCTTTCTTTTCTTGCTTTTTTAGGAATTGCTTTGCTCTAGCTGAACTTCTTTTCCTTCTTGTGATCAGGTCTGGCTATAGGAGCGTCTTTCGCTTACTGTTCCTGTACCATTTCCTGGCACCCGTCGCCCAGACCTTATGAGACACATCATGGAATTTCTTCCTCATATGGCTAGGATGAGTGAGCCCTTGTATCGCAGGATGTTCGCTGATCTTCATGACTGGAATGTTCATTGGGAGTCATCTTGGCTTTCACTTCCTCCAGTGCTTTGCGACGCGCACCGCCTTCCTCTGATGTTGGTAAGCTTTCGATCTTACTTTTCTTATCATCCTATCCGGTTCCTACGGCAGTTTAGGTACGAGCAGGATTTCCTCTTTTTGCTTTCGCGGGTATCGGGCGTCGAGTACTTCCATCTAGAACCTCTGACTTTAGGACTCGGGTCGATGGATCTTGGGCGAGTTACTTGACTGCCGAATTGCTTGGTTTTGAGCTGCGGGCTTTTCTGATGGTGACCGCCCCATATCAGTACTGGGTTGCTGAGCAGTCTCTGTATCGACGTATCCCTTGCTGGCACCAGACTGCTGATGAGGATGAGCAGGATATCCTTGGAGATGCCGGCTCTTCATCTGGTTCATATGAACCCTTTGAGGAGCGCTCATTCATCGATCCTGGTTTCCTTTTTGCCACTCATGGCCATTTGCTGTCTGAGATTTTCAAACTTCGGTATCATTGTAAAATGATGTCGAGGAGATTGGCTGCCGATCAGAGTTTATCTGATGAGGAGACAGCGATCCGCAGCCTTGAGCGCGATGAGGTACATTACCTGCATATGGAGGTGAGCAGGTTGAGAGCGAGACTATTTCATTATGAGTCAGAGGACTTACCTGATATGGCCGAGGAGGAGGGTAGAGATTGATTGTGTTGGCCACCTGTACATTCCTTTTTGCATAGTATATGATTGATGATGATGCATTTTTTGTATTTTTTGAAAAGATGACATGATATATGTAAAAGAACTATGATGCTTTTAATGAAAAAGAAGAAAACTTTTTTGAGAATCTATTGTGCCATGAGTTGTCTTGTGAGTGGGTCTGGATTTTTTGTCGGGATATAGGAATCAGAACTGGGGTTTGCCAATGCTTTGACCGATGTCTCGAGATTTAACTTGTGTGCTCCTTTGGTTCCCTAGAGGTGTAGGCAATGGAAACTGTTGCTTCCTGAGATTGTCAGAGTTTGTAGAACTCTTCGTTCCTGACTGCACTTCTTTTTGTTCTTGAACTGTGACTGCTTGAACCGATCTGGACTTTCTGATTTCTTGGTACCTGCACTTTTCATTTTTCTTTTTCTATTTAAGCAATTTTTGCTTGCAGCGCTCTTTCGAGTTTTCACTGCAGCCGGCCTTTTCCCATCATTTTTGCCCGTGGCGCCCTTTCGGGTTTTCACCATGTCCCGGGTGTTTGATCTTTCCTGCCACTTGGCAGCTATGCTGTTTTTACCCTCGGCGCCCTTTCGGGTTTTCACCATGTCCGTCGTATGCCCACTGTTTTTACTTGGAGCGCCCTTTCGAGTTTTCACTCCGCCCTCTTTGTTTAGGCACACATTTTCTTTTTCTTTTTTTCTTTTTCTGAATCTTTGGATAACTGCGGCGGCTAGAGGTTGGGAATCCGTCGTTGCCAGCCGATGGTAGTCTTTCAGTCCTTATCCTAGGTTACGATGATAGAGCTGTTGGTCTTAGCTAAAGACCCTTCTGAGATGAATGGATGGATGATTGTGTTTCTTCTTGGGTTAATTTTTCTCGGGTGCCTTGCTTTGGCTTCTCTTTATTCTATCTCTTTTTTTCTTTTCTTTGTTGTATTCTTTTTTTTTTCTCTTCTTTTTTTTTTGTATTCTTTTTTTTGTATTCCTCTTTTTTTTTGTTGAATTTCCTTATTTGAAACACTTGTTGGTGGACGGAAATGATTTCTCAGAGGTCTTAGCTTCGACCTCTTGACTTCAGCTCTATTAAAGTAACTCTTGATAAGGTCAGAATGACTTACCCGTGAAAGATCTTCACTTTGTCAGCGTTGATTGGCTCAGGAAGGTCCACCCCTCTCATGCTGGTGAGTCTGAGGGCGCCTCCGGGAAGTACTTCTCTGATGATTAGCGGCCCGTCCCACGAGGTTTGAACTTTCCTCTGGGATCGAGAAGGTGCGACGGCAGAATCTTCTTCATGACCATGTCGCCTACCTTGAAACTTTTTTTTCGGACTCTCTTGTTGTAAGCCCGAGCGATCCTTTTCTGATAACACTGAGAATGACTTAGCGCACGCGTGCGCTTCTCATCTGCTAGTTGCAACTGATCGAATCTGGCCCGTTGCCATTCTCCTTCTTCAACTCCGCTTTCTAGTAACACTCGTAGTGATGGTATTTCTACCTCGACTGGCAGAACTGCTTCCATTCCATAAGTAAGCTCGAAAGGAGTAACGCCCATAGCAGACCGTACAGACGTTTGATAGGCCCAAAGTGCATATGGGACTATATTTGACCAATCTCGATAGGTCATGACCATCTTCTCGAGTATCCTGACGATTGTCTTGTTTGCGGTTTCTACCCCACCATTCATCTGAGGACGGTAGGGGCTTGATCGATGACGTTGAATCTTGAATTTGCTGAGGAAATCATCCATCTTCTTGTTGACGAACGGGGTCCCATTATCTGTGATGATAGCATTGGGGATTCCATACCGGCATATGATGTTGTTCTTCATGAATTTGATCACTTGGGATGCTGCAATCGTGGTGTAGGAGGCTGCTTCTACCCACTTGGTGAAGTAGTCGACTGCCACAAGTATGTACTCATGATCGTTTGATGCTTTGGGACTAATCTTGCCGATGATGTCGAGTTCCCACATGGAGAAGGGCCAGGGGGTGGTCAGGTTGTATAATTCTGATGAGGGGGCATGGATTTGATTCGCATGCTCCTAACACTTGAAGCATTTTCTGACGTGTTGGCAGCAGTCTGTCTCCATGGTGAGCCAATAGTAGCCGAGTCGTAGAATCTTCTTTGCCATCATGTGCCCGTTCTTGTGTGGGCCACAGATTCCTTCGTGTATTTCTTTCATGATCTTTGCAGCTTCTGTTTCATCGACACATTGAAGGAGGATGTGATTATAGGATCGCTTGTAAAGAACTTCGCCACTGATGGTGAACTGGCCGGCCAAACGCTGGATGGTTCGGTGATTTGTTGTTGTTACTGACTCTGGATACTCCTGGGTTTCGAGATATTGCTTAATGTCAGCATAGCAGGGTTTGTCAGGGACAGCTTCGGCTTCTTCTATTTGCAGGCAGAAAGCAGGTTCATCTTGAATTTCGACTATGAGCTCCCATTCTGAAGCTCCTTTCGGGATCTCAAGCATTGACGCGAGTGTGGTGAGAGCATCTGCAAACTGATTCTTAGGCTCTGGGCATGTATGAGAAGGTGATTTCTTTGAATTCTTCGATCAGATTTTCAAGATACACATGATATGGTATCAACTTCTCGTCCTTGGTTTTCCATTCGCCATTGGTCTGATGGATGATAAGCTGTGAGTCTCCAAATACTCGTAGCCTCTTGACGCCCAAGATTATGGCTTCTCTTAAGCCAACGATGCATGCTTCGTACTCTGCCATGTTGTTGGTGCACTCGAATGCTATGCGCCTTGAGATGAGAATAGGGACATCATTCGGAGAGTAGAGGATCGCTCCAATACCACTCCCTTTAGAATTTGCTGCGCCGTCGAAGAATAACGTCCACTCATCTTTCTACTTCTTTTCTTCCCCTTCGATAAGCAAGAGATCTTCATCAGGGAAGAATGTCTTGAGCGGTTGATAATCCAGGAGGGAGTGGGCCGCAAGATGATTGGCGAGGGCCTGTCCCTTGATTGCCTTCTGAGTGACATAGGTGATGTCAAACTCAGACAGGAGTAGCTGCCATTTAGCCATACTTCCAGTGAGTGCCGGTTTCTCGAACAGGTACTTGAGCGGATCCATGTGAGCGAGTAGGAGAATAGGGAATGCAATCATGTATTGACGGAGTCGCTAAGTTGCCCAGACTATGGCGAGGCAAGTCTTCTCGATCGGGGAATACCTGGTCTCGTAGTCGGTAAACTTTCGGCTCAAATAATATATTGCTTGTTCCTTCTTCCCAGTCTCGTCGTGCTGACCGAGGACACAGCCAATGGCTTTTGCTGCTACCAAGATGTATAACAATAGTGGTTGTCCGGGAGTGGGTGGCACTAGAACTGGAGGGTTCATGAGATATTTCTTGATGTGGTCGAAGGCGACTTGGCAATCATCATTCCATTCTTTTGGAACGTTCTTCCGAAGGAGCTTGAAAATGGGCTCACAAATAGGTGTGAGTTGTACGATGAAGCGACTGATGTATTGGATTCTGCCGAGGAAGCCATGAATTTCTTTCTCTGTTCTAGGAGGGGGCATCTCGGTGATTGCTCTGGTTTTGGTCTCGTCGACCCTGATGCCATCTTCGCTCACCATAAAGCCGAGGAGCTTACCTCCCATTGTACCGAAGACACATTTCTGAGGGTTGAGACGGAGCTTGTACTTTTCTAATCTGTTGAATAACTTCTTCAGATCTTCAAAGTGTCCTTCAATTGTGTGAGATTTGACGATCATATCGTCCACATATACTTCAAGCTCTTTGTTCATCATGTCGTGGAATAGTGTGTTAGTGCACTGATTTGTGCATTGTATTGTCAATTGCATGATCATTGAGTCGTCAAGTCTCATGAGCCCCGATGAAGACTGAAGACTCAAGACTTGAAGACCAAAGCAGCTTTCCGCACTCAAGTTCAAGCCAAATCAAGCTCGGAAGGTAAGTTGCATATAGACAGCCTATAGGATCCCAAAACACCCGTATTTATAGCATTTTAATCATTCCAATCTTAGCCATTTAATCTACGATCTTAAGGTCAAAATGATCAGTCTTGGACCTTCATTAAGTAGGTGCCCAACTATGAAAATCAATAGGAAAATCTCCGTGTTGGGGCACACATATTCAGCTGGAAAACAGCTTGATTTTTGGGCTAGATAAGACCTGCCGACCGACCGGCCACTGCTCCTTAACAAGCAGTTGATAGGCAAAAATCATGCAGTCGACTGGTCTAAAGACCAGTCGGACAGCAGGTCGGATGGGCCATCCGACCGACCGGCCGAACATGGGAAACATGGTCCAGATTGGAGAGTCAAAAAATGCATAATTGGCAGGTCTACCGACCGGCCGGACGCTGCATTTTCCAGAAGAACAGCCGACCGGTCTTGACTGGTCGGTCTGCACATTTTAATCATTCCAGCGAGTACTGGGCAGGTCTGCCGACCGGCCGGACAGCAGGTTGGCTGCCCAATCCGACCGGCCGGACAGCAGGTCGGTTAAGCCAAAAATCTGTCCAGTGAGTTTTTCGTTTCTGGACCATTTACCCGACCCATCTGAGGACAGGTCGGTTGACAGGTCGGAGCTCAAATCCGACCGGCCGGAGGGGGTCCCAGGCAGGTCAGAATATGACCGTTTTATGTCCGTTTGAGCTCATTCTTGGGCCTCTATAAAAGCATATCTTGAGGTCTTTTATGAGGGGACTTGCACACCCATTGAGAACACTGAAGGGGGCAATTAAGAACATCATCTATCCTTCTTTTACTCATCATTGCTTAGAGTTCATCATTCAATCTAAGTGATTCATGGCACTTCAATGAGCATTTAAAGCTCGGTTTGAAGAATGAACTCAAGCAAGGTATTCATGGCTGACCTAACCCATCTTGTTGAATCTCTTGGTCATCAATAGCAATTGAATACTCAAGTTGGTAGTTCCTATCATCACCATTGTATTGAATAGGCAAAAGGAACCCCAACAACTCCTCCCACCTACCCGGCACTAGTCTAGGAGCATCATATGCATTGGTAGCTGATCGTGGGAACTTGGAGAGGAGCTAAGGCATTCGTGAAAGCTGAAGCTACTCATCAACGACGCTGATTCGGGGCTCAATTGTCTAGGTATGTCTAGTTTTTTAGAGTCCATTTATTGAATCTCTATTCCCTGGATTGGGAAACTCCGGCGGGAGTGTACGTGACCATCCTTGGATTAGGATAGGTGAGAGTTTGATATCCAAACTCGTCAAGTCCTTGGATTGGGCCATCGGCGGATGGTAAACGCGGTCCTAGATCAAAGGATGTGAAGGTTGATGGTTAACCTGATTTAAAACCACGACTATAGTGAAATCCGGTGGTCTCATAGGTTGAGATCGGGAACCGGGAGTGGAGTAGGGAAACCGAACCACTATACATCGTGTGCAATGTGGTGAATGCATTTTGTCTATTTTGTTCCTTGTTGATCAATCTTATAAGTGCTTAACTGTATGCCCATCTTATGTTTGACAAAATGCTCATATGCCATCTTTGAATGATTGACACAAGCATGCATATGAACTGTTTGACTAAATGCTTCTCTTAGAAGAGTTGTCAAATTGAGTTGGATCTTGGGTGATCAATTGCTATCATTTACATGTGCTTAATTGGTATATTATAGTATAAATGCAATTGAGCTTTGAATTTGCAAGAAAAATTAAAAAGTCCTATTCACCCCCCCTCTAGGACATAAGCATACCTTCAAGCTTATCTCACTAGCGGTAAAACCGCAATTTCAATTGGTATCAAAGCGGGTTCCTCTTTAAGGGCTTAATTGCCTAGAGGTAGATCCTAAGTAAGCTTGTAAGTATGTCCAACTCCGAGGCAAGTTTGATTTCTAGTCCTCCACACTTTGATGGATCCGATTATACATATTGGAAGGCTAGAATGAGCATATTTTTAATGTCACTAGATCCAGCTATATGTGACATAATTGAGAAAGGTTGGTCGGTCCCTATTGTTCAAACTAAAAGTAAGGGTAAGACCACTTCCACTCCAAAAGATGAATCAAAATGGAGTAAAGAAGAAAGGGCCAATTCTATGAGCAATGTTGAAGCCCTTGATGTAATCCGTTGTGCCCTCTCCCAAGAGGAACAAAATAGAATATCTACTTGCGAATCCGCTAAGCAAGTTTGGGAGAAGTTGGAATCTATTTATGAACATTCTTGCACAACTGATTCATCCATGCCCATCCCTTCTACTGAAAGAGTTGTAAGTATCAATTTAAGGGAGAATATGAGCAATGATGAGACAGCCTCTAGTAGTGAAGAGGAAGATAATGATGAGGATGACCAATTACAAGATGTCTATAATGAGCTCTATTGTGAAAATTTAAAAGTTATGAAAGAGCTCAATAAAGAAAAGATTGAATGGCAAAAGTTGGAAATTGACTGTCTCTCTAACTAAAGAAAAGGAAAATGTTCAAAATGAATTGAGAGAGGCAGTAAAAAGAATTGAAGAGCTTGAGCTTGCACTTAAAATAGTTAAATATGAAAATCAAGCTCTAAAACTTGAGGTCAACCAACTTAAGACTTACACCAATGAGAACAAAGACCAAGAGACCCAAAATGCTCAATAAGTAAATCTTGTATTATGGGTAAAGATTTGGGAGAAAAATGGGGTTACAAATATGTCAAGAAAACCCCTTCTCTGGTATTTGTGGAGGTTGAGTCTTCTTCACTCGAGAGCAAATCCAAGTTGGCTCTCTCATGCCACTTTTGTGGAGAGGCGGGACACTTTAAATTTGAATGCCCAATTGCAAAACGACCGCCATGCACCTCAGTCCGACCTCAAATAGTTAAATCAATTATGACTGAAAGAGTGACTCAAGAAAAGAAGAGCCAACATGGGAAGGCTCAAAAAATTGTGAAGAACTCAACCAAAGTTGAGAATAAAGAAAAATCTCGCAAGGTTGGCAAGAAAAGGAAAATTCCATCCCCTTCTAAAAGATATGATTATGTGGGGGAGATGCCAGAGCAGGTTGCCCATTTGAACCAGAACATTCAGAATATGGTTAAGGGCAAACAACAAACGATTTTTGGGAATCATATTGGCAATTCATATATCCAAAATCAATATTGTGCGCCAACCAAGTCGAGACGGCTAGTTGACATCTTTAGACCTTTGGATTTTAGAAAATTCATGGGTGGCTTTGTTTACTAGTCGGGTAGTTAGCTATATGTGCATATTGGTAAATTTGAGGACTAAGCCTCATTCTCTTTTGATTAGTCCAACTCTTGTGTATCATGCTCAGATCATTTTGATTGTTGAACTAATTGCTTTTGGATTATCTTGGATTGATTGTGTGCTTTGCTAATCCCTATTGTGGTCAATTTTGCTCAATATTTAAAATTCATTTGTGACCATATATATATTGCATGCTTCATTTGTAGTATGTGACATTCTCGGCTAAGTTTGTGTATCTTGAATTGATTGAATATCATTTAAAGCTTAATTGTTTAATCTTGCCGAGAAAATTCTGTTAATTGTGCTTTATAAGTAAACTTGAGGAAATCTAGCCTCTTTAAACATTTTCTATCTATCGAACTTATCCTTGTATGCATAATTAGCATAACTAATCTTGAGTTCTTTAGATAGTCATCTCATATGCTATTATTTGCTTATCTTTATGTCTGAGATGATGTGGTTTGATGAATTTTTTGTGGCATGTGTAATTATATGAAAATCCTTCAATTAAACATCTTTGCCACATTTAGATAGTTATGGTCATGCTTCCTCCTCATGCTTTATTATAACATATTGGGAGTGATCTGGTAGAAAAATGGGACAACTAGATTCTAAATCCCGTGGTGATAAAGGGCGAGAAATCATGCAAACCTTGACAATCTTCATCACCCTTCTCTCCCCACATCTATATATTTGGGAGAAAGCATTTGACCATAACACCTTGAGTTTTAAAGAAACATACTCCAATTATGAAGACAGAGATTATTGCCAAGAGGGTCATGAATGGCAAGTAATCTCATAGCCTTATGCAAGCCCCATGAACTTGATCAATCTGTAATATCATGGAAATTCATTGGTGGCTGTGCATTGGGGATTGGCTAACAAATTATCTGTTTTGCAGGTTGTTAGCCTTTAGATAAATGTGGTTTATCATTTTATAGTAAAATCTGAGGTTCTTAGCCTCATCATTTCTGAGCATATTATGAAAATCTGGTTATAAGATCCGTCATCACATTTTGTGTTCAATCTTAATCATCTTAGGCATCAAAATCTCATGAAATCATATGGTTGACTTAAATTTTTTTTATGTGTAATGCTCATGAACATTTGGCAAACTCAAAAGTGCTTGATTAGGTCGTAGACACATCATTTAAGATCAATAGCGGACCCATCAAAGTGGATTCCAAAAACTGCTCAAGATGAGCATTTTCGTTTAGGTCCGACCGGCCGGTGTCCCCTGTCTGACCGGCCGGCACACGTGCAACTGGTGCCCTAGAGAAAACTTTTATAAAGGGGGAGGTGGTTGAAAATTTGCTGAGGACTGACCGGCTGGTGCCCACGTCCGACCGACTGGCATGCGTCCAGCGTGTGCGGCCCGACCCCGTTTTAAAACGGTCGGACCACTTCAATTCTTCTATCTTTCATCTTTTTTTCTTTCCCTCTTCTCTCCAAAGGTCTCTCCAGCCCTCCTCTAGGTATCCTAGGTCTCCTTTCAAGGATTGAAGCTCCCAAGAGTGTGCATTCCTCTTCCAAATCCGGTTTTTCCTTGTCATCTTCTCCGGTAAGGGTTTCTATTTGTGCATTCATTGTTGCATCCTTTTTCTTTTGAAACCTAGGGAAGGTTTGTGTGTATCATTGGCTGCTATCACGTCCTCTCATGGTGGGAGAGATGAGCCCCTCTCCTCGGCGTGAACGCCGCTCCAAGAAACATCATGATGAGGGGCCCTCCCAACTCAAATCCAAGAAAACCGCTTCCAAGGGAAAAGGGGCAGCTTCAACTTCCAAATCCCCCTCTAAATCCTGAGGTCCTGACACATCTCATCTTGCCAAATGGGCTAAATTCGCTAATCGAGATGTGATTTGTGAGAGATCAGCTTCTACTAGTGGACTTAGAACCCTACAATGTTGTAGGCTTATTGAGAGCAATAGATTGGGAGCCGGTGTTGTATATGGGGGGACCTGTGCAAAGAAATATTGTCCGTAAATTTTATGCCTGCTGTCAAGACGTCATTGAAGAGCCCGTGTCCTTCACTGTCCATTACAACAACACTGTATGGACTTTCGGTCTCGAATCCATAGCTGAGGCTCTTCATGTTCCCATTCTTCATCCATGTGATCTTCCTGATATTGCTGAGGAGGCTCCACCTATGCTTGATATGATTAGGGCACTTTGTGACGGGGAGATCCCTAGGGAGGTTAGCGGTTGTGCTCTTCGGTCTTCATATATGTCGTGGGACTTTCGGATTCTCCACAACTTATTCTTCAAGAACGTCTATGCCCGTAAGAGTAACAAAGTTGACTTAACTGAGACCATGATGACCATTCTGTATCGAGTCAGTCAGGGTGAGAAGATGTGTCTCCCCTCTATGATCATGAGCACCATTCATTCCGTCATTTTGGGGACTGACGGTCAGTCAGCAGGCCTTCCATTTGGGTGCCTTATAGGGAAATTAGCCAGCTCTATAGGTCTTAAAGATCCAACTGAAAAACCTGTCAGGCCTATCCTCCTCAACAAATCCATTATCGCCAGAATGGAGATCACTCAAGCAGAGCTTCAACGAAGAAGGGATCAGCAGCAGCAGAGGCAGCAGCAGGAGGTCCCGCACCATACTGAGTATGAGTCTGATCCTGCTCTACGATCATCTGAGGATCCTCGTCAGCATCCAGGGCGTTTCAGCACTCCAGTTCGCGCATTTTCACGTCACGGCATGTCTTCGCCCTCTGATCATCCATCCTCATCTTTAGTTCCTCCTGCATGGCTCACTGAGATTCGCCAGCATCAGGAACGTCTATTTCAAAAACTTGACCAGATTGAGTAGAGGATGGATCAGACCGAGTCTCAGCTGTTTCAGGGGCAGGCCACTCTCCTCGTACAGCACGAGACTATTATGGCTCGCCTTGCCCAGATTGACAGGCGTTTGGAGGATTGGGAGCGAGCTACTCGTGGCGATGCACCGCCACCAGATTTGAGCGACGGGACTGATTTCTAGCATCATTATCTGTTGTATCATGTGTCTTGGTTAGGAGTGTCTTTTTGGGTGACCAAGTACACTTGTCGCTCGTCATGTTTTGTATTTATACATTTTAGATGACTGTTAGACCCTTGGATGATTGCGCTTTATAGTTATATCTATTGATGTCATCACTTGTTTGGATCTTCTTTTTTGAGCTTTATTGATTCATCTTTTGAAGATAGTAGTATTCTCTATGCTTTGTAGTGCTATATTTATGAGTCTATTGCTTCTTCTTGGTATATTGATAGGGGGAGGTTGGATGGTTTGGGCATTAAGCCCTTATGGCTCACGGTTCTGTTTAATATAGCTTAAATGTGTTTCATTGCTCTTGATATACATGCCAGTTGGGGTGGTTGGTTGATTGGGCGAAAGGCCCTCTTGTGCGTAATGATTATTGTATATCAGGTTTCTATGTATTGCTTCTATTCTCCCATATGTTTCATGATCTATCTCTCCTAATTCATGGTTTAGCTTCGCTACTCTTATAGGCAAATCTTTTTTAAGCTAACCCTTGTCAATGACTGACAATAAGGGGGAGAACTATATCCCACCAAGAAGCCAATTTGTTTTGTAGGCCTTCTTAGGTGCAGATGTTGAGGGGGAGAAATTGAAGATGTTTCGTGTCATTATATGTCACTTTGTAAAGTTTTTATTATAAATTATGTTCTGACATGTAATTGGGTGTAAGTGTTTTTTCTGTTTTGGGATGTTCATGATACGGAGTAAAAAAGGGAATTTATGTTGCCTCATGTTGAACTATAAGTAAAATGATTAGTTGAGGTCAACAATAACTAGGGTAGGAACTATTGTCATATCCCCTACCAATCATTGCTCTCCAACTTGGAATGAACCTAAGAGAGAAAAATCTAGGATAGATGAATTCCCTCCCAAACAAGCATGTTGGGTCCTATTAATCATACCCAAGGGGTTGTGATCTAGGTTAAGTGACCTTAGGAGACCATATTGAGCTCTAATAAATATCTGAGGATTAAGACTCATTTTGAGCATATTGATGAACTTGAGGAATTTAGCCTCTTTGGAACAATTGGAAAATTTGAGGTTTTCAGCCTCATGTTTGTTCTTATGGGCAAATCAGAGGATTCAAGCCTCATTAGTCCAAATTCGGTAGTTTAGCCTTGCTTAAATTTGTATATTTGCTTGCTAGCTATCATCCAGGTTAGATTAGCTAATCATCTTGAGTTATATGCTTCATTGAATGCTAATCTTTGTTTAGTTTTGGTCTTGATATACCAATAGGGGAGGTTGGTTGATTGGGCTATAAGCCCTTTGTGCTTTCATTGCAAATGTATATCCTTGACCAATTTTGCATGATTAACCTTGTCTAGATAGTTACATTTTCTTGTTAATCATGTACCTTAGCATGCTTCATGGTTTTATGAGTCATGCACCCTATACTCTCCTTGTTAGCATGAGCTTATAGTTATAACTGTGACATACTATCTTCTCTTACCTTAGCCTTATTGATATATCATAAAGGGGGAGAGAATAGTTTGTCAATTGCTAACAAAAAGGGGGAGAAAGATCAAGTCCCACCAAAACTAGTTTGCTATGTTTTGTGATGCAGGGATTGACAGGTTATGGGGAGCAAACTGAACAGGAGCAGCTTAGACTAGGCATGTTAAGAGTCCTGTATTTAATGCTTTATCAATGTAATATCTTGAACATGTATTTGGTTTTGGTAGGATAGGTTTTGTCACGTAATTGACAAAGGGGGAGATTGTTAATGCACTGATTTGTGCATTGTATTGTCAATTGCGTGATCATTGAGTCAGTCAAGTCTCGTGAGCCCCGATGAAGATTGAAGACTCAAGACTTGAAGACCAAAGCAGCTTTCCGCACTCAAGTTCAAGCCAAATCAAGCTCGGAAGGTAAGTTGCATATAGACAGCCTATAGGATCCCAAAACACCCGTATTTATGGCATTTTAATCATTCCAATCTTAGCCATTTAATCCACGATCTTAAGGTTAAAATGATCAGTCTTGGACCTTCATTAAGTAGGTGCCCAACTATGAAAATCAATAGGAAAATCTCCGTGTTGGGGCACACATATTCAGCTGGAAAACAGCTTGATTTTTGGGCTAGATTAGACTTGCCGACCGGCCGGCCACTGCTCCTTAACAAGCAGTTGATAGGCAAAAATCATGCAGCCGATCGGTCTAAAGACCAGTCGGACAGCAGGTTGGATGGGCCATCCGACCGGCCGACCGGCCGGACATGGGAAAAATGGTCCAGATTGGAGAGTCCAAAAATGCATAATAGGCAGGTCTACCGACCGTCCGGACGCTGCATTTTCCAGAAGAACAGCCGACCGGTCTTGACCGGTCGGCCTGCACATTTTAATCATTCCAGCGAGTACTGGGCAGGTCTGCCGACCGGCCGGACAGCAGGTCGGTTAAGCCAAAAATCTGTCCAGCGAGTTTTTCGTTTCTAGACCATTTACCCGACCCATCTGAGGACAGGTCGGAGCTCAAATCCGACCGGCCGGAGGGGGTCCCAGGAAGGTTGGAATATGACCGTTTTATGTCCGTTTGAGCTCATTCTTGGACCTTTATAAAAGCATATCTTGAGGTCTTTTATGAGGGGACTTGCACACCCATTGAGAGCACTGAAGGGGGCAATTAAGAACATCATTTATCCTTCTTTTGCTCATCATTACTTAGAGTTCATCATTTAATCCAAGTGATTCATGGCACTTCAATGAGCATTCAAAGCTCGGTTTGAAGAATGAACTCAAGCAAGGTATTCATGGCTGACCTAACCCATCTTGTTAAATCTCTTGGTCATCAATAGCCATTGAATACTCAAGTTGGTAGTTCCTATCATCACCATTGTATTGAATAGGCAAAAGGAACCCCAACAACTCCTCCCACCTACCCGACACTAGTCTAGGAACATCATATGCATTGGTAGATGATCGTGGGAGCTTGGAGAGGAGCTAAGGCATTCGTGGAAGCTGAAGCTACTCATCAACGGCGCTGAATCGGGGCTCAATCGTCTAGGTATGTCTAGTTTTTGAGAGTCCATTTATTGAATCTCTATTCCCTGGATTGGGAAACTCCAGCGGGAGTGTACGTGACCGTCCTTGGATTAGGATAGGTGAGAGTTTGAGATCCAAACTCGTCAAGTCCCCGGATTGGGCCATCGGCGGATGGTAAACGCGGTCCTAGATCAAAGGATGTGAAGGTTGATGGTTAACTTGATTTAAAACCACGACTATAGTGAAATCCGGTGGTCTCATAAGTTGAGATCGGGAACCGGGAGTGGAGTAGGGAAACCGAACCACTATACATCGTGTGCAATGTGGTGAATGCATTTTGTCTATTTTTTTCCTTGTTGATCAATCTTATAAGTGCTTAACTGTATGCCCATCTTATGTTTGACAAAATGCTCATATGCCATCTTTGAATGATTGACACAAGCATGCATATGAACTGTTTGACTAAATGCTTCTCTTAGAAGAGTTGTCAAATTGAGTTGGATCTTGGGTGATCAATTGCTATCATTTACATGTGCTTAATTGGTATATTATAGTATAAATGCAATTGAGCTTTTGAATTTGCAAGAAAAATTAAAAAGTCCTATTCACCCTCTAGGACATAAGCATACCTTCCAGCTTAGCTCACTAGCGGTAAAACCGCAATTTCATAGTGCTGTCATTGCTCGCTGATATGTTGCTCCGGCGTTCTTCAGACCGAACGGCATTACCCTGTAACAGAAAGTTCCCCAGGGAGTGATAAACGATGTCTTCTCACGATCTTCGATGGCCATCTTGATCTGATTGTAACCCGAGAACCCGTCCATGAATGAGAAAACCTTGTACCCAGCAGTGTTGTCGACCAGAGTGTCGATGTGTGGTAAAGGGAAGTCGTCCTTAGGACTGGCTTTGTTGAGATCTCGGAAGTCGATGCACATTCGAACCTTGCCATCCTTCTTTGGTACTGGTACAATGTTGGCGAGCCATTCAGGGTAGTTGGAGACTACCAAGAATCCCGCATTGTATTGCTTGATGACTTCATCTCGGACTTTCAGAGCTCATTCTGGCTTCATTCTTCGAAGTTTCTGCTTCACAGGCTTCATATCCGCCTTGGTTGGCAAATGGTGTACAACGAGCTCTTCATCGAGCTCCGGCATGTCTTCATATGAGAACGTGAAGTTGGACAATCTTGGAGCTAGGAACTCTATCATTCTCTTCTTCATCTCTGGTGGTAACGATTTTCCAATGCGTACTTCCCTAGGGATCTCAGGTGTCCCCAAGTTTACTATCTCGAAATCATCGGCTACAACATTGGCTTTGGATTTGAACTTTTTGAGGAGATCCTCTAGTTCGGGAGCCGGATCATCATCTTCTTCATCCTGAGCTTCGTCCAGACCCATGAGCTCAAAGTCTAATTCGATGTCAAAATCATATGATTCGACTTCAAACTCATGCGACTCTTTAGATGAACTTGGCACACTATTGAATGCAGGAAAAGAAATGTTTTTTGGTTTTTGAGAATTTTCTGGAATTGAAATGCTAGATATTTTTTTCTTTTGAAATTTTTTTATTTTTTTAGATTTTTGGAATTCACAGGACTTTGAACAAGTGGGCATTGCAGACCATGATTGATCCCAGCTTGTCCCAAAGTTCCGATCGCTGCTTAAACATGCATTTTTTTTTTTTGGAAGCTAGAGCCCTTAAATGACTCTCTAGCTTATTCAGAAGTTAGGGGAACAGATGACCATTCAGGACCCCACACTTCCTCCCCTGAAGAGGTGGGGGTTGATGATTTGGGCGAAGAGTTACAGTCTGGCCCAATAACCATGATTTCTTGCTGGTTGGGTTCGAGATTTGAGTCGTACTCACTCCCTCCTGGATCACTTACCTCGCATTGCAGTTCTTCTGGTTCCATAGTGAGACACATGTTTGGGATCTGGACATCGGACCAATACAGGGCTGGCCATTTCTCTTTCTTGGTCCAATGGATGGGCTGCTTCTGCCCCTGGCTGGTGATTGATGATGTTGATTCTGCAGAGATGGGTGAGTTGTGCCCCTTGTTGATTGATGCTGAAGTGGGCAGGTTGTGCCCCTGGTTGGCTGGAATTGAAGTGGGCAGGTTGTGCCCTTGGTTGGGAGCAGGTGTCAGAGTACCCTGGTCCTGAAGCTGCTGTATTTGACTCTCTTCTTCATCTTCATCCCTTTCTTCTTCTTCCGGAGGCTTGGATGGTTCGAGAATCTGGTCCCATCGAAGGGGGGCCACGTGGCCCAAGCTAGGCTCATCGGGAGGCCTTTGTGTAGTGCAGTCGGTTGATTCCCTCCTGGATCTTTGCAAGGTTCTCCTGGCTTGACGAATTGGATGGGTGAGCACCGAAATTTTTTCCTTCTTTTGTCCATGAAAATTACCCTGTATCCGAGTCCCCATTTGCGTTGGTTATATACCAGCGATACCTTTCTGGACTTGAAATGATTATTCATCCGATACTTGAGGCTCAGACGTTCCGCTGGTGAAAAGACACGGTCCACCCTTATCGATTTCGGGTTGGCGATGGCGTTCACAGTCTCGAATTCGAAACTATGAAACGGGACGTCTTCTTCAGAGTGCTGGATATCGATGACTAGGATGTCTGGTTCAGTGGTGGCAGCATTGGAAGGAATGATGAGCTCCTTCTCTGCATGGATAGAGATCACTTGATTTCCATAGATGTATTTCACTCGTTGATGCAGGGTTGATGGCACAGCTCCCACTTTGTGCAGCCAAGGTCGTCCGAGCAACATGTTGAAAGAGGCTGATATATCCAGGATTTGGAATGTGATAGTGGAGACTTTTGGACCATCTTACCTCTATGTCGACTTCCCCTTCCACTGATCGGCGGGTGTTGTCGAACGCTCTGATGCATATGGTCCTGGGTCGAAATGAAGAGGGACTGATTCCCAGACGTTCTACAATCTTGAGTGGGCAGACGTTTAAGCTTGAGCCGTTATCAATAAGGACCAGCGGGACACATAGGTCCTTGTATCGTAAGGCTATGTTGAGGGATCGCCCATGATCGTGTCCTTCTGGTGGCAACTCATTATCGGTGAAGGTGATGGCGCGTGGAGCCAGGCGCTGTTCTGACCATCAATGCTATCATTTCAGGTGCCGTATCGGAGGAGATGTGGGCATCACTCAGGGTTTTGGCAAACATTTCTCTATGCATGCGCGATGTGCAGAGTAGCTCCCATATTGAGATTTGAGCGGGGATTGACTTGAGCTGAGTTGCCACATCGTATGCGGCTTCATTTTTGTTGCCGAGGCCTGAGAGAGCGCCTTTGGAATCTCCTCTATTCTGATTATCTCTTCGGATGCAGCGTCCATTGGGATTCATGTTTCCCACTTCCGCACATTTTGGATAATGCCATGGGACCTCTTTATAATTTTCCTCACCTTTGCCTTCTAGGACCACCGGTTCTTGCAACTGGTGCTGGTGTGGGTACCCGATCTTCCTCGTATGGAGCTTTTGCCTTGAGGAGTACATTGTTGCCTGTGCTGAAGGGAAAATATCGAGGCTTGTCTTCATAGATCACATAAGGTCGCGGTCCTGGCTTGACCTGTTCCTAGAGCAAGAGGCTCTCATGGAATGAATACTGGTCCTCTTGATATGGCAGGGGGTTTCTCAGTTCATCCCAGCTGTCTTAGTGTGATTGACACGCCTCCAGGATTTGCCCTTTGCAATATGACTGGCTTGATTGGAGGAGCTCCTTCCAAGACAATGGGCTCTTGCTGCTGATGAGTATAATCCTTCCATTGTGGATTGTATTGTTCCTGTGCTGAAATTGTCTCTTGCAAGATGACAGGTTCGTATGTGGGCTCGATGTATGACTGTGCTCCTTCTAGGACGACTGGTTCCCAACATGAATGGCTGTAAGATGCTCTTTGAACAACTGGTATATCATATGGAGGTGCTCCTTCGAGTACTAATGGCTCGGAGACTGAAGGAGGAAGGGGACCTGCCCCTTGCAGGATCGGAGGAGAATTTGCTGGCCTATAAGTGTAGGCATGAATGGACTGGATAGGGGAGAAGAAGCGGTCGAGGCGCTCTCCTTCTTCTATGCTCTTGACGGCCGGGCCACGAGACGAACTGGGGTCCGTTGGGTGCTGAGGCAGAGGATTCTGAAGAATGTTGGTGGAAAGCTGCTGCAGGAGTTCCAGGGACCGAGATGACGATCTTTCGGTCGTCGATAAGATCTTGTATTGCATTTTTCAAAGTAAAGCATCGATCAGTGGTGTGGCCACGTCCTTGATGGTAGGCACAATACTCATTTTCTCGGTAGTTTAGAGGTAGAGGATTTGGAGGAGGGCTGGGTGTCATCAGAGTGAGTAACTGCTTTTGTACCAGCATAGTCATGACTTGATTAAGTGGTTGAGTGAGTGGAGTGAATTTCCTAAGCTCCCTGTAATTCTGCCTATTCTGGTATGAGTATTGACCGTTCCCTCTGAACTGCTGCTATTGTCGAGGTGGTTGTGGCTGTGGTTGAGGATTCGGTTGCAGCTGATACCGTTGAGGTTGGTACTGAGCCTGATTCTGCTGATACTGTTGACGTCCCTATGGGGGAGCATATTGATTACCCTGAGCAGTGGTGCTGATGTTGTTTACCTCTGTCGGGCGGGGAGGAGAACCGCTGCGGTTTTCGTTCCCATATCCGATCGGTCTTCCTTCCACTCTGTTCCTCTTAACTGGAGTGGCTTGATGAGGCCATGGGGAGATTGTCCGGGCATGGATTCCTGCTTCGACTTGCTCTCCAGGACGGATCAACTGTGAGAAATTCGCATATGGATGTGAGATGAGATATCCAGATATGCCAGGATATGTTGAATGAACAATCATGGAAATTTGTTCTTCGTCGTCGATAGGTGTCCGCATTCTGGCTGCCATAGCTCGCCAACGTCCCACATAAGTTGATAGTGTTTCATCAATCCTTTGCTTGAGAGTCGCGAGGTCAGCTCTTCTGGGTGCCATGTAGAGTTGTATGCGAATCTGTCGACGAAAGCCTGGGAGAGTTGTTCCCAAGTCCTGATGCGATGACAATCCAATGATGTGTACCAATCTAAGGCATCGCCTTTCAGGGATTTTTGGAACAAGCGAATGAGGACCCCTTCATTTCCTGAGATTGCACTCAGCTCTTCACAAAAAGCCTTGAGATGTGCTGTGGGACAACCGCTGCCATCGTATCTTTTGAATTTTGGTACCTCAAAGTTTTGAGGTACTTGAGTATTTGGGAAAGGACACAAGTCTCTGAACTTGGTCGAAGGTAAATCTATTCCTTGTTGCTGCTAAAGCTGATTTTGCAAGATCTATAACTGCTCCAGCAACTCGTCCAGTCCTGAGTGATCCGTTCGAGCGACTGGTGCCTCTTGGAGTAAGGCACGTTCTTCTTCGGCATAGTGGTCGATGTCTTCGACCCTATGGGCTTGCTGAAAAGCAACCATGGGTTGCTGAAATTGATTTGATGACTGAACTGGATTCTGATGAACTTGTGCTTGAAAGGATTGTAACTGAACTGGGGATTGTACTGAAGGTTGAACTGGAACTTGCTGGAAATTGACTGGAGACTGCTGAATTGAAGATTGCTGGAAATTAACTGAAGTTTGCTGAATTGAAGATTACTGAAAATTAACTGGGATCCCATCGGCGAGGATTTGCTGGAATTGGAAAGTGCTCCTGTTTGCAGGAGGCTGAGATGCTGGTAAGTGAACCCCTTGTTGGGTATTCGCCACTATCCACTGATTGTGGGCTTGACACTGACCCCCATTGTGGGCATTCGCCAGTGCTGTCCCTGTTGCTGGAAATTGAATTGAAATCCCATCGGCGGGGATGTGCTGAAATTGAAAAGGGGTCCCATCGGCGGGGACATGCTGAGAAAGGAAAGGAGTCCCATCGACGGGGACATGCTGAGATCTACTGAGACTGTTGTTTGCAAGATTGACTGGAAGCTGACCGGAAGTTCCTGTGACAGGAGTGCTCTGAAGCGGCCTTGTCGTCGCGGGAAGGAACTGAGGAGGATGCCCCATAGCGAAGGGCTGAGATGGTTACTGTCGGTAGTCTTGGGCAGACTCCGATGGTTGTGCTTGATTTGAACTGGAGGCCGGAGGGACCGGGCATGGCTGCTGAGATTGCTGAACCGGGCCAACCTGATTGTTGGCTGCTGCGATAGCTTGTGCTTGTATGAATTGCAAGAGCATTTCTTGCATTGCTCTCATTCCTTGTGCCAATTCTTGTATGATTGGCGTATTCTCAATTGGCTGTTGCGCTGGAGGTTGCGCTTAGGTCATTTCAAGAGCGGGGAAGAGATGAGTTTCTTCTTCGTGGTCGGACATGGCTTGCTGAGCCCGAGTGCGGATTATGCTGCGAAAGGGAAGTTGTTTCGAAGACATTGAGCCCGAGGAGGCGCAATGGTGAGGACTATACTCTACTTTTTTTTTTGGGTTTTGGGATTTTCTATTTTTTTGGTTTTGGGTAGAATGCTATGCGGATGAGATTGTATGAGGACTAATGACTTTCAAGTATAGGAATGATTCTGTTTTTCATGTTGGATCACGATTAGTGGGACTAGCATATCCTCAGCAGAGTCGCCATTCTATGGACCGTCGCCAGTTCCGCGCTCCCAACAACGTTCTCCCTTTCCTTTCGAAAAAAGAAGAAGAGGTGCGTGCGTGCGAATCGCCGTTTGTGCCACTGGCTTGCCTCGTTCTCGAGAGCTTTGTTTGGTTGTCGTGTTAAGGTGGATGTGTTTAGATGAGTTTATGTAAGACCAGAGTCTCCACTAGCCAGTTACTTCGAATCTACAGTCGGCTAGACCTCGTAGAAACGTTAGAGAAGGGGATCCGAAGATTCCTTCCTCTAAATGACTCCTTTTGATCTGTGGCCAAAGATTCGAGGTAAGGGATCACTGGTTAGAGGGTGGGAAGAGGTTAAGCACCCCACACACTGTCCATACCGAACTACGGTCTCTACTTCACAGAATCGAACTAATACTTGAAAGTCTATTTTAATCCTCATGCATTCTCATAGATGACATGATGCATGGATGCAGGTCTGAACAGTAAGAGTTTCCGATAGGCAGGTTTCCATTAACAGGCAAGCCCAGAGCATACGCTCGAACTGACAGGTGCTTTATGCGGAATGCATGCTGTGTGTTTGAATGATCAAAGTGCTTGTAGTGATATGTATATGAATGCAGGTCTGAACAGTAAGAGTTTCTGATGGGCAGGTTTCCATTAACAGGCAAGCCCAGAGCATATGCTCGAACTGACAGGTGCTTTATGCGAGATGCATGTTGTGTGCTTGAATGATCAAAGTGCTTGTAGTGAAGCAGGGGGGTTGGAAGAAAAGTAAATGTTGCACTTATGCTAGATGCGAATGAGATGATGCTAGTAAAGAACGGCTAGATGGACGGAGGTGTCGCAAGGGTTGGCTTCGAGTGGCTGGATCAAGACTTGGGTGGCTTGGGAGACTTAGACCAGTGGTCAGGCTGGGTTGGACCAGGGCTAGGCTCTCCTCACTCGGGCTTTCCTTGGTGGAAAAGTGGACTAAAAGGGTGGAGAAGGACTCGGAACGGACGGGATCTCCCTAGGCTCAGGAGGCTTGTTGAAATGAGAAGGGAAGGGGGGTATTTATTGCAGCGGGCAATGGCAGTTCCCGTAAATAAATTTGGGCGGCACCTAGGGGGCCACCCGTACGGATGCTCTCGGGATCCCGCGGGCAGTACGGACATGCCTCGGGGCTACTGCTTGGAACTCAGTGAGTTGACTCGGTGGGTTGACTCAGCAGGTTGACTCGGTGATTTGACTCAGTGGGTCGACTCGGTGATTTGACTCGGTGTTTTGACTCGGCGGGTTGACTCAGTGATTTCACTCAGCGGTTTGACTCAGTGAGTTTGACTTTTTAAGGATTTTTTGACTGGTTTTTCTTATAGGGGGTTTTTCAGGCTGATGTTTAGGGGTGAGTTGGGCTATGAATTGGGGCTTACAAGGGTGAGTTTGGCTGAGTTTGGACATGGGATTTGGGGTTATGGTCCTCCATTCATCCAACTATCTTCACCAATAAGTGTAGCCGAAGGTGGGGTGTCTACACCCACGGATCACAAGCCTTGATCGAGGCCAAAGCTTACCACATCTACTAAAAACAGCCCCAAAGCGGTGAATCTGGACGATTATCGTATTTCTGGCATAAGGAAACTGGCAAAGTTGGTTTGGTCACCTATACTAGCTCGAGCTACCCCAATTTCATATATTATACACCCCGTAACTTATCCCGAATTTCGAGTTGTTTCCATCTCATGGTTTCGATGGCCTGGATCGCCTCCGTCACTGATCGAGCATCGTCTAGTCCGATTGGGCCATGAAATAATCCGTGGCCTGCCCTACACGGGTTCTACTAAATTTTTTTGGCCCTTTCCATGTTAGGCGCGACATCCATTACAAGCCATGATCGAGGCCAAAGCTTACCACGTCTACGAAAAATAGCCCCAGGGAAGCGAATCTCTTCGATTATCGCATTTCTGGCAGAAGGAAAACGGCGAAGTGGGTTTGGTCGCCTATAATAACTCGTGCTACCCCAAATTCATATATTGTACACCCAGTAACACATCCCGAATTTTGAGTTGCGATCGTTTCACGGTTTCAACGGCCCGGATGGCCTCCATCCACGACCAAGCATCGTCACGAGTGATTGGACCAAGAAATAGTCCGCGGCCCACCCTACGTGGGTTACACTAAATTTTCTAAGCCATTTCCATGTTAGGCACAACGTCAAAACCCCACGGATCACAAGCCATGATCGAGGCCAAAGCTTACCACTTCTACTAAAAACAGCCCCAAAGCGTTGAATCTGGTCGATTATCGAATTTCTGGCAGTAGGAAATAGGCGAAGCGGGTTTGGTCGCCTATACTAGCTCTAGCTACCCAAAATTCATATAAAAAACGCCCCATAACTCTTCCTGAATTTTTAATTGCTGCCATTTCATGGTTTTGATGGCCATGATCGCCTCGTCGTCGACCGAGCCTTGTCACGAGCAATTGGGCCAAGAAATAGTCTGCTGACGGTCCTAAATGGGTTCCACTAAATTTTCTAAGCCCTTTCCATGTTGGGCACGACGTCCAAAACTCACAGATCAGAAGCCGTGATCGAGGCCAAAGCTTACAACTTCTACAAAAAAATAGCCCAAAGGCAATGAATCTGGTCGATTATCAAATTTCCGACATAAGGAAATAGGCGAAGTGGGTTTGGTCCTCTATACTTGCTCGAGTACCCCAATTTCATATATTATACGCCCCGTAACTCATTCCAGATTTTGAGTTGCGGCCGTTTCATGGTTTTGACGGCCCGGATTGCATCTGTCCCCGCCTGAGCATCGTCAGGTCCGATTGGGGCATGAAACAATTCGTGGCCTGCCCTACTTGAGTTCTATTAATTTTTTGTAGCCCTTTCCATGTTGGGCACGGCATCCAAAACCCCGTCTATTACAAGCCATGATCGAGGCCAAAGCTTACCACGTCTACTAAAAATAGCCCCAAGGCGGTGAATCTGGTCGATTATCACATTTCTGACAGAAGAAAACTGGTGAAGCAGGTTTGGTCGCCTATACTAGCTCGAGCTACCCCAAATTCATATATAATACACCCTTAACTCATCCCGAATTTTGAGTTGCGTCCGTTTCATAGTTTCTCCGGCCCGGATCGCCTCCATCGCCTCCATCCCCGTTTCGATGGTTCATGTTCGCACGTCGTCCAAAACCCCACGGATCATAAGCCGTGATCGAGGCCAAAGCTTACCACTTCTACTAAAAATAGCCCCGAGGCTATGAATCTTGTTGATTATCGCATTTCTGGTAGAAGGAAACTGACAAAGTGTGTTTGGTCGCCTATAGTAGCTCTAGCTACCCCAAATTCATATATTACACAGCCCATAACTCATCCTGAATTTTGAGTTGCGGCTGTTTCACGGTTCCAACGGCCTGTATTGCCTCCGTCCCCGACCGATCATTGTCCACGGCCCACCCTATGTGGGTTGCACTAAATTTTCTAAGCCATTTCCACGACGTCCAAAACTCCACGGATCCCAAGTCGTGATCGAGGCCAAAGCTCACCATGTCTACGAAAACTAGCCCCAAGGTGGTGAATCTGGTCGATTATCGCATTTATGGCCGAAGGAAACTAGCGAAGCTGGTTTGGTTGCATATACTAGCTCTAGGTACCCCAAATTCATATATTATATGCCCCTTAACTCATTCGGATTTCTGCTTATGACCGTTTCACGGTTTCGACGGCCCGGATTGCCTCCTTACCCGACCGAAATCGTCCGCGGCCTATCCTACATGGGTTACACTAAATATTCTAAGCCCTTTCCAACTTGGGCACGACGTCCAAAACCCCACAGATTACAACCCGTGATCGAGGCCAAAGCTTACCAGTTCTACTGAAAACATCCCCAAAGCGGTGAATCTAGTTGATTATCATATTTTTGTAAGAAGGAAACCGACTAAGCCAGTTTAGTCGCCTATACTAGCTCTAGCTACCCCAAATTCATATATCATACGCACCGTAACTCATCCCGAATTTTGAGTTGCGGTCGTTTCACGGTTTCGATGGCCCGAATCGCCTTCGTTGCCGACTGAGCCTCGTCATGAGCGATTGGGCCAAGAAATAGTCTACTGACCATCCTACGTGGGTTCCACTAAATTTTCTACGCCCTTTCCATGTTGGGCACGACCTTCGAAACTTGCAAATCAGAAGCCGTGATCGAGGCCAAAGCTTACCACTTCTATAAAAAATAGCCCCAAGGTGGTGAATCAGGGCGATTATCGCATTTTGGGCAAAAGGAAACTGGCGAAGTGGGTTTAGTCGCCTATACTAGCTCGAGCTACCCCATTTTCATATATTATACGCCCTGTAACTCATCCCGGATTTTGAGTTGTGGCCGTTTCATGGTTTAGACGGCCCAGATCGCCTCCGTCCCCGACCGAGAATCGTCAGGTCCGATTGGGCCATGAAATATTCCGTGGCCTGCCCTACGTGAATTCTACTAAATTTTTTTTTTGGCCCTTTCCATGTTGGGCATGACATACAAAACCCCACGTATCACAAGCCATGATCGAGGCCAATGCTTACCACGTCTACTAAAAATAGCCCCAAGGCGGTGAATCTAATCGATTATCGCATTTCTGGGAGAAGGAAACCGGCGAAGCGGGTTTAGTTGCCAATACTAGCTCGAGTTACCCCAAATTCATATATAATACGCCTTATAACTCATCCCCGATTTTGAGTTGCGGCCGTTTCATAGTTTCGACGGCCCGTATCGCCTCTGTCTCCGATCGGGCATCTTCCTTCGATTGGGCCTTGAAATAGTTCGCGGCCTCCCTACGTGGGTTCTAATAAATTTTTTAAGCCGTTTCTATGTTCGGCACGACGTCTAAAACCCCGCGGATCACAAGCCGTGATTGAGGACAAAGCTTACCACGTCTACTAAAAATAGCCCCAAGGCGGTGAATCTAGTTGATTATTGCATTTCTGATAGAAGGAAATTGGCGAAGCGAGTTTGGTTGCCTATAATAGCTCGAGCTACCCCAAATTCATATATAATACGCCCCGTACTTCATCCAGGATTTTGAGTTACGGTCGTTTCATAGTTTCGACGGCCCAGATCGCCTCCATCGCCTCCATCCCTGTTTCGACGGACGATGTTCAGCACGGAGTCCAAAACCCCACGGATCGCAAGTCGTGATCGAGGCCAAAGCTTACCACGTCTACTAAAAATAGCCCCAAGGGGGTGAATCTGGTTGATTATCGCATTTCTATAAGAAGGAAACTGGCGAAACGGTTTTGGTCGCTTGTACTAGCTCGAGCTACCCCAAATTCATATATAATACGCCCCGCAACTCATTCCGGATTTTGAGTTGCGGCCGTTTCATAGTTTCGACGGCTTGGATCACCTCCATCCTTGTTTCAACGGGCGATGTTCGACACGACGTCCAAAACGCCACGGATCATAAGCCGTGATAGAAGCGAAAGCTCACCACATCTACGAAAAATAGCCCCAAGGCGGTGAATCAGGTCGATTATCGCATTTCTGGCAGAAGGAAACCTGGCGAAGTGGGTTTGGTTGCCTATACTAGCTTGTGCTACCCTAAATTCATATATTATAAACCTTGTAACTCATCCCGAATTTCGAGTTGTGGCCGTTTCACGGTTTCGACGGCCCAGATGGCCTCCGTCCACGACCGAGCATCGTTCCGTCCGATTAGGCCATGAAATAGTCTGCGGAACTGCCCTTCGTGGGTTCGACTAATTTTTTCTATCCCTTTCCATGTTAGGCACGACGTCCAAAACCCCATAGATTAGAAGCCGTGATCGAGGCTAAAGCTTACCACTTCTACAAAAAAAAAATAGCCCTAAGGCGGTGAATTTGGGCGATTATCGCATTTTTAGCAGAAGGAGACCGGCGAAGTGGGTTTGGTCGCCTATACTAGCTCGAGCTACCCCAATTTCATATATTATACGCCCCATAACCCATCTGGGATTTCGAGTCCCGGCCGTTTCATTGTTTCGATGGCCCGGATCGCCTCCGTCCCCGACCGAGCATCGTCAAGTCCGAATGGGCCATGAAATAATCCGTGGCCTGCCCTACGTGGGTTCTACTAAATTTTTTTAGCCCTTTCAATGTTGGGCATGACATCCAAAACCCCACAGATCGCAAGCCATGATCGAGGCTAAAGCTTACCATGTCTACAAAAAATAGCCCCAAGGCAGTGAATCTGGTTGATTATCACATTTATGGTAGAAGGAAACTGGCAAAGTGGGTTTGGTTGCCTATACTAGCTCTAGCTACACCAAATTCATATATTATACGCCCCGTAACTCATCCCGAATTTTGAGTTGCGGCCATTTCACGTTTCGACGGCCCGAATGGCCTCCGTCCATGAATGAGCATCGTCCCGTCCAATTAGGCCATGAAATAGTCTCCTGCCAGCCCAATGTGGGTTCTACTAAAAATTTTAAACCCTTTCCATGTTGGGCACGACGTCCAAAACCCCACGGATCACAAGCCGTGATCGAGGCCAAAGCGTACCACTTCTACTAAAAATAGCCCCAAGGCAGTGAATCTGGTCGATTATGACATTTCTGGGAGAAGGAAACCGGTGAAGCAATATTAATCGCCTATATTAGTTCTAGCTACCCGAAATTCATATATTATACACCCCGTAACTCATCCAGGATTTCGAGTTGCGTCCGTTTCACGGTTTTGATGGCCCGGATCGCCTCTATCCCCGACCGAGAATCGTCACGAGCGATTGGGCTAAGAAATAGTCCGCGGCCCGCACTACGTGGGTTGTGCAAAATTTTTTGAGCCCTTTCCATGTTAGGCACGACGTCGAAAACCCCACGGATCACAAGCCGTGATCGAGGCCAAAGCTTACCGCTTCAACAAAAAATAGCCCCAAGGCGGTGAATCTAGGCGATTATCACATTTATGGCTGAATGAAACTGGTTAAGTGGGTTTGGTCGCCTATACTAGCTAGACCTACCCCAAATTAATATATTATACGCCCCATAACTCATCCCGGATATGAGTTGCGGCCGTTTCATAGTTTCGACGGCTCGGATCGCCTCCATCCCCGATCGAGCATCCTCCCATCCGATTGGGCCAAGAAATAGTCCGCGGTCTACCTACGTGGGTTCTACGAAATTTTTTAAGCCCTTTCCATGTTCGACACGACGTCGAAAACCCCACGGATAACAAGCCGTGATCTGGGCCAAACCTTACCACTTATACTAAAAATAGCCCCAAGGCAATGAATCTTGTCAATTAATGCATTTCTGGAAGAAGGAAATCGGCGAAGCTGGTTTGGTCACTTATACTAGGTCGAGCTACCACAAATTCATATATTATTCGCCCCGTAACTCATCCCGGATTTCGAGTTGCAGCCGTTTCAAGGTTTCAAGGGCCCGGATGGCCTCCATCCACGACCGAGCATCGTCCCGTCCGATTAGACCATGAAATAGTGTGCGGCTCGCCCTACATGGGTTCTACTAAATTTTTTAAGTCCTTTCCATGTTGGGCACGATGTGCAAAACCCCATGGATCACAAGCCGTGATCGAGGCCAAAGCTTACCACTTCTACTAACAATAGCCCTAAGGTAGTGAATCTTGTCGATTCTCACATTTCTGGAAGAAGGAAACCGGCTAAGTGGGATAGGTCACCTATACTAGCTCAAGATACCCCAAATTCATATATTATATGCCTTGTAACTCATCCCGATTTTCGAGTTGATGCTTGTTTCCTGGTTTCGTTGGCCCTGATCGCCTCCATCCACAACCGAGAATCAACCCATCCGATTAGGCCATGAAATAGTCTACAGGCCCGCCCAACGTGGGTTCTACTAAAATTTTTAAGCCCTTTTCATGTTGGGCACGACGTACAAAACCCCATGGATCACAAGCTGTGATCGAGGTCAAAGCTTACCACTTCTACTAAAAATAGCCCTAAGGCTGTGAATCTTGTCGATTATCCTATTTTTGGTAGAAGGAAACCGGCTAACTGGGTATCGTCGCCTATACTAGCTCTAGTTACCCCAAATTTATATATTATACGCCCCGTAACTCATCCCAAATTTTGAGTTGTGGCTGTTTCTCAGTTTTGCCAGCCCGGATTGCCTCCGTACCCGACCGAGCATCGTCACGAGCGATTGGGAAAAGAAATCATCCATGGCCCGCCCTACATGGGTTACACTAAATTTTCTAAGCCCTTTCCATGTTGGGCACGACTGTCCAAAACCCCACGGATCATAAGCAGTGATCGAGGCCAAAGCTTATCACTTCTACTAAAAACAACCCCAAAGCGGTGAATCTGGTTGATTATCGCATTTCTGGCAGAAGGAAACCGCATTTCTACTAAATTTTCTATGCCCTTTCCATGTTGGGCACGACATCAAAAACCCAGCAGATCACAAGCCGTGATAGAAAACAAAGCTTACAATTTTTAATAAAAATAGCCCTGAGGTGGTCAATAGGGCGATTCTTGCATTTTTTACATAAGAATAGCCTCGAGGTGGTCAATAGGTCGATTCTTGCATTTTCAGCATAAGATAACCCATGGAGCATGTTTGGTCACCTATACCAACTGGAGCTACTCCAAATTGATATATTATACGCCCCGTAACTCATTCAGAATTTTGAGGTACGGCCATTTCACGGTTTCGACGGCCCACATCACTTCTGTCCCCGACCGAGCATCGTACTGGTCCGCATGGGCCATGAAATAGTCCGCTGCCACCATACGTGGGTTCTACTAAATTTTGTATGCCCTTTCCACGTCGGGCACGACGTCCAAAACCTTGCGAATCACTAGCTGTAATAGAAACCAATGCTTACCATTTATGCTAAAAATAGCCCCAGGGAGCTCGAATTGGTGGATTCATGCATATCCAGCATATGGAAACTCACGGAGCAGGTTGGTCGCCTATATTAGCTCGAGCTACCACATATTCATATATTATACGCCCTGTAACTCATCCAAGATTTTAAGATACGACCTTTTCATGGTTTTAACGACCCGCATCACTTATGTTCCCTATCGAGCATCGTACGGTCCGTGTGGGCCATGAAATAGTCTACGGGTGCCCTATGTGGGTTCTACTCAATTTTTTTATGCCCTTTCCATGTTGGGTACGACGTCAAAAACCCTACGAAAAACAAGCCGTGATAGAAACCAGAGCTTATCATTTCTACAAAAAATAGCCCTAAGGTGGTCGATCTGGTCGATTCTCACATTTTCAGAATAAGGAAACCCATGAAGCATGTTTGGTCGCCTATACTAGCTCGAGCTACTCGAAATTCATATATTATACGCCTCGTAACTTGTTTACACAACAAAATTGCCTTGTTGTAGTATGAGGGAAGCAAGAGTCATATTCCAATATTAGACAAGAGAGACAGAAAAGCATTCATCACTTCATTTTATTCATTTACTGAGTTCTTCGTACATTCCATATTTACATCATCCCTTGATTCTAGAATAGATTGTACATTGTACAATAAATGAAGTATATTCATAAAGTAATTTCGGTAGAGTTTCACCATATTCTTTCATCCTGTCCAAATAACATGGAATGATTGGACCAAGGTTTCCAAGACTGCCCTTCTGCTCATGTGTGAGGTGAATCAACTAGACTAGACTTCGTTCCTTTGCAATCTTCATAGAACTCCATAACATGGTAATGTCACCCGGCACATCTACCACCTCTAGGGATTGTATCGAATATATTCAACCTGAAGGGAGAGAGAAGGGGCTTCTGCTCCAAGAACATCATCTATACAAATCATCCACTTGCGGGGTACGAAATACTCTGTATATTCAACCTGAAGGGAGAAGATAGGTCTTCTGCTCCAAAAACATCATCTATACAAATCGTCCACTTGCAGGGTACGGAATTCTCTGTATATTCAACCTGAAGGGATAAAGATAGGCCTTCTATACAAAGGAACAAACTCTCTAGTCTGGATTGCTTTCTCTGCATCATTTATCTTTGCTGTAGTCTCAGCTTTCGATGCTCTTTCACAATTAGAAGGGAAACAAAAGTTCAAAAGCCTTTGTACATCCTTCACAAAATGAAGAACAAACGTCTTCTGGAGAGCTTTACGCGACCCGCGGCAAGCTCCCTTCTGGTCGCTTCTTCAAAGCAACTTCCTTGTTCTTCTTCAATCTGGCAGCATCTCCCCCTCGTTCATCTTTTATTCTCGGGGTCCGCACTTCCTGCACTAGACCCGAGAAGAAGAGAACTCGAGGTCCGCCCCATACCTCTGAGAACCTCTGGAGCTCTGAACTTTAGAATCAAGTACCAAATGAGGATCGAGGGGGGGGTATTTCCGCGGCAAGCACATGTTTTTTTGCATTTTTTTTCTTTTCTTTTCTTCCTTTCTGAGTCTTTCTTGATTCTTTTATTTTTCTTGTTTCTTCATTTCTCATGCCTCAACATAACTCCTCTAGCATTTTCAGGTACGACCATTTCACGGTTTTGACGGCCTGCATCACTTCTATCCCCGACCGAGCATCGTACTGGTCCGCGTGGGCAATGAAATAGTCCGCTGCCGCCTTACGTGGGTTCTACTAAATTTTGTATGCCCTTTCCATGTCGGGCACGACGTCTAAAACCCCGCGGATTACTAGCCATAATAGAAACCAAAGCTTACCATTTATACTAAAAATAGCCCTAATGAGGTCAAACTGGTCAATTCAAGCATATCCAGCATAATGAAACTCGCGGAGCAGGTTTGGTCACCTATACCAGCTCGAGATACCACAAATTCATATATTATACTCCTTGTAAGTCATCCCGGATTTTAAGGTATGGCCTTTTCATGGTTTTGATGGCCTACAACACTTCCTTCCTCGACCGAGCATCGTGCCATGAAATAGTCCACGGCCACCCCACATGGATTATACTAGTTTTCTAAGCCCTTTCCATGTTGGGCGCGACATCCAAAACCCCGTGGATCACAAGCCATGATAGAAACAAAAGCTTACAGATTCTAATAAAAATAGCCCCAAGGCGGTTGATCTAGTCGATTCTCACATTTTCGGTATAAGGAAACCCTCGGAGCATGTTTGGTCGCCTACACCAGCTCGAGCTACCATAAATTCATATATTATATGCCCTGTAACTCATCTCGAATTTTGAGGTACGGCCGTTTCACGATTTTGACTGCCTGCATCACTTCTGTTCCCGACCGAGCATTGTACGGTCCACGTGGGCCATGAAATAGTCCGCGAGCGCCCTATGTGGGTTCTACTAAATTTTTTATGCCTTTTCCATGTTAGGCATGACGTCCAAAACCCTATAGAAAATAAGCCGTGATAAAAACCAAAGCTGACCATTTCTACAAAAAATAGCCCCAAGGCTGTCGATCTGGTCGATTCTTTCCTTTTCGGAATAAGGAAACCCGCGAAGCATGTTTGGTTGCCTATACCAGCTCGAGCTACCCCAAATTCATATATTATATGCCCTGTAACTTGTTTACACAACAAAATTGCCTTTGTGTAATATGGGGGAAACATGAGTCATATTCCAATATTAGACAAGAGAGATAGAAAAGCATTCATCACTTCAGTTTATTCATTTACTGAGTTCTTCATACATTCCATATTTACATCATACCTTGATTCTAGAATAGATTGTACATTGTACAAAAATGAAATATATTTGTAAAGTAATTTCGGCAGGGCTTCGCCATTTTCTTCTTTCATCTTGTCCGTCCAAATGACAAGGAATGACTGGACCAAGGCTTCCAAGACTGTTCTTCTGCTGATGAGTGAGGCGAATCAACCAGACTAGACTTCGTTCCTTTGCAATCTTCATAGAACTCCATAACATGGTAATGTCACCCAGCACATCTACCTCTTCTAGGGATTGTATCAAATACACTCAACCTAAAGGGAGAGAGAAGGGGCTTCTGCTCCAAAAACATCATTTATGCAAATCATCCACTTGCGGAGTACGGAATACTCTGTATATTCAACCTGAAGGGAGAAGGATAGGTCTTCTACTCCAAAAACATCATCTATACAAATCATCCACTTGCGGGGTACAGAATACTCCGTTTATTCAACCCGAAGGGAGAAGGTTAGGTCTTCTGCTCCAAAAACGTCATCTATATAAATCATCCACTTGCAGGGTACAGAATACTCCATATTCAACCCGAAGGGAGAAAGATAGGTCTTCTGTGTAAAGGAACAAACTCTCTAGTCTGGATTGCTTTCTCTACATCATTTATCTTTGCTGCAGTCCCAGCTTTCAATGTTCTTTCACATTTGAAAGGGAAACAAAAGTTCAGAAGACTTCATACATCCTTCACAATAGTGAAGACTATTGTCTTCTGAGAAGCTTTACGCTACCCGCGGCAAGCTCCCTCTTGGCCAATTCTTCAAATCTTCATCTCTTTCTTCTTTAATCCTGTAGCATCTCCCCCTCGTTCATCTTTTACCCTCGGAGTCCGCACTTTGTGCGTTCAACCTGAGAAGAAGAGAAGTCGAGGTCCACCCCGTACCTCTGAGAACCTCTGGAGCTTTGAACTTCAGAATCAAGTCACAAATGAGGACCCCTAGGGGGGTATTTATAGGCTTGTGCGGCTATTTTCGCTACAAGAATGGAGCCACCCAACATATGCTTTCCGCGGCCCGCGGCAAGTGCATGTTTTCTGCACTTTTCTTCTTTTCTTCTTTATTTCTTCTAGATTTTCTTGATTCCTTTTCTTCCTCTTACTTTTGCATTTTTCATGTCTCAAAAGATGCCCCCTTTTAAGCTTGATCTGAGGGAAACACCTCTTTTGAAGATCCAGTTTGAAAACAGCCCAATTCTTGCATTCTTTCAGACCTTTCCGCGACTCGCGGCAAGTGCCTCATCTTTCCATGACCCATGACAAGTACCCCCAGTGCTTTATAAATACTCCATCATTACTTCATTTCTTCATTTTCTTTCTCGCAACGGAGCCCTGTCTGACCTTTCTGCGACCCGCGGCAAGCAACTTCCAATTGCAGAAATTCCTAAGTACTGGAACTCTGCGAAGATTTCTCTAAGTCTGGGACTTTCCTTTTTTAAAATATTCACACCTCTTTCTTCTTTGCCTGTATACTTAAAAATACTTCTTTTTTCTTTTCATTATTTCCTTTAACCCTTTGATATTTCCTTTATTATCCAGGAAATGACTTCGAAAAGAAAGGACCTCGAGAGTTGGTTCTTCATCATCCCAACGCTCTCACAGTAATACTCCTCCGGCTACTCCTACCAAGTGTACGAGAAGTCAAACTTCACCTGCTCTGACCCCATTGAGACAAACAAGGAGTTGTACCGCTGCTAATCCAGCTCCTTCAGAATCCATTTCTCTTCAACCATTTATTCCTAAGAAGAAGTCTAAGGTTGCTGTTAGCCGATCAAAACTCTTTAAACGCGCGGCTTCTCCTGAATTGGATTTCGAAGAAATGATAAGTCGACTTTCTTCTCATATTAAAGATGCCATTGCTACATACAGAGTAGATCGTCCTCCATTAAAAGGGTGTTCGCTTCCCAAGTGTAGGGTTGCGATGTAGTAATAATCTCGGTAAGACCTAGGTCGATCCACAAGGACTTGTGTAGGAATTCACAGAACACTTCTAATGGTTTCTAATGAAGAGCTTAACTAAACAGATTTTAGTAGATTGATGTAGATAGATGCTATTGAACTAAACTGAAGGTAATCAATTAATAAAAAGGCACTAGGGGTTCAAGGATTCACTTGTAGCAATATCCTTGATGCTCACTTCACTGTGGTTTCTCAATTTCTCAACTAGAATCGAAATTAAGTTCTATCTAGCCGGATGATAGAGCAGCTAAACCAAACAATCTGTCATATGCATGATTCACGTACATGATTCTCTCAATGCAAGCTAGGACATGAACACACTCAATTGCATAGGTCACTCCCAATTCCAATAGGCTAAGATCACAACCGTAATCATCATTAAATCCTGTCACAAGATATAACTAGATCATGTTTTGAACTTGATTCAAATCACATACACAGTCTCACATAATTCAGAATTTTCAGAAAAATAGAACTTTTGGTAAGAAGCTCCCACATGAAGATCATAGATCTAGAGCGTATTGAATCCAATTCCTCAAATCATACAGGTCTAGACTAGCTCAAAACAATTAAGAACTCAAGCAATTCTTCTAAACATCCATGAGCCACCATAAGATTAAGAAAAACTACTTAGAACTTTATTTAAACTTCAAACCATCGTTTTTCACTAAGAATCCAACTTAAAACCAAATCAAATGAATTGAAACATCTTAGATTCACTACAAGCTTCACCTCTTAGCCTTAGCTAAGAGGTTTAGCCGTTCATGATCCAACGAAACATGAAACAAACTAAACAAAACATAAAACTAGAAAAACAAACTAGGAGGAGTTGTAGAACTCCGAATCTAACTTCCGCCATCTCCCACCATACTCAATCACTTCTAGGATGCCTTAGGAAGAAGCCCTACGTCCCCTTTTATAGAATAGCGCAGAAAGTTTCGGATTGCGCAAGAAATCCCGGACTGCGCAGAGAAAATCGGAGCTTGTGGGACACGCTTTGTTATGCAGACGACCGGTCTAAAAAACACAAAAAACGTCCACTGAGTTTTTCAGAAATTTAAACTCGGACGACCGGTCTGAGCAGTGGACGACCGGTCCTGATAAGTCCAGTGAGATTTGCAAAGGGTCCCTTTCTGTTGAGTGTTTGGACCGGTCGGACGACCGATCGGATGACCGATCGGACGACCGGTCTTCAGTGTATTCTATGCTTTCTTCCTTCTCTCCTTTGCTTCTTTCTTCCATCCTTCGACGCTTGATCTTGTGATCTTCAATGTTTGTAAATAGCGTCTTTAAGACTTCTATTGATGAATCTTCACTCTCATTCCTATAACCACAAAACCATGCATTAGTTGGGTTTTTAATCATGTATTTCAAGCATCGTTAGTGATAAAATAGGGTTAGAATATTTACATTTAAGAGCTCAACACATCCCCCAACCAGCATTTTGCTAGTCCTGAGCAAAACATGCGTGAAACCAATTTCATCCTTCAAAAACCGAACCATGTTCCTATATTCTTAATGATATGCGAGTGCAAGAATCAGGAAAACTTAGTGATAGAAGTTGAGACCTTAACCTTCTCATAACATAACAAGCACTCATATGAAATTCCCGCTGATTGATTGATAAATAGAAGAATCCAAACAATTTAACCTAGTGTGCTCGGTGAATGTTCATCTCATGGATTTCCTGGATTACCTTCCTTGTTAATTACTTAAGGTATGGATTCAACGGTGTATAAATCAACAACAAGCCTATGACAGGAACTTGCCTTACCATCCTTCCGACGTCTTTCACTCTACGTCCCATTTCCGGATTTGGTTATGGGTAGACCATCCCCCGGTTGGTAATAGGTAGCCCTTTTTGGAATTTTCCACCATATTCTCCATCATTCCTATATTTTCATCCTTCCTTTCCGTTTTCTTTTTCATTAGATAGGATTTTTAGAAATCCATATCTTTCGTTATTTTCCCATGGACAAGGATGGAGAAAGTACCCCGGCTTGGTTTATCAACACCTCAAATCCAAACTTAACCAATCCACAATTCTACATAATCCTTTCAAAGCGTGAGAATCGTGTAATATGAGCTAAGTGTAAAAGTGTTTAGAAATTCTATCAATCATAAAAATAGGGGAATTCACATATAAAACTAGTATCTTAGAGATTGCTCAAGGTATTCAACTTCACTCACTTTACTTTTCCTTTTTCTTATACTCACACCATCCCAAATGCATAGAAACAAAGTTTTCCAACGAAATTTTGAATTTTTGAAAAATTGAACAAGTTCCTAGATAATTGCTCAAGTTGTTACAAAACACTGGATTCATCCTAGTGATCCTACACCCCCCAACCAAATCTTGCATTGTCCTCAATGTAGAAGATATGCAATGAGCAAAATATGAGAGCAATTCGAAAATAAAAGGGAGTGAGGAGTGAAAGTACTTAGGAGAAGAGTGAAATTCTACCTCCTTCTAACAAGCCTATGAAACAGTAAACAAAAGCAACAAAATCCTAATCCTTAGCTACTCTATAGTTCCATCATACTAGGAGATCAAACATCCTGATACCCAGGATCAGTCAGAGGTATGGACATACCTTCTGAAGGAAACTTCTTAAAGAACGGCTTTAATCGCTGACCATTCGCCTTAAAGGTGTTGCCATTC
Organism: Liriodendron chinense; assembly: GCA_003013855.2. Taxonomy (NCBI): domain Eukaryota; kingdom Viridiplantae; phylum Streptophyta; class Magnoliopsida; order Magnoliales; family Magnoliaceae; genus Liriodendron; species Liriodendron chinense. Next base: position 2,645,856 of record ML058463.1, on the reverse strand, counting down.
CTTGGATTCAATAACTCGACGGTCCCATATGGGTAGATAGATTTTACAATGTAGGGACCGGTCCATCGAGATCTCAATTTCCCCGGAAATAAGTGTAAGCGAGAATTATACATAAGGACTGTTTGGTTAATTGTGAATGTCTTACGAAGAATGTTCTTATTATGGAACACATTCGTCTTGTCCTTGTAAATTTTTGAATTTTCATATGCTTTGTTTCGGAGTTCCGCAAGTTCATTCAATTGAAGTTTGCGCAAAGAGCTTGCTTTGTCAGAATCAAAATTCATCTTCTTTATTGCCCAATACGCCCTATGTTCCAACTCCACAGGTAAGTGACAAGCCTTCCCATAAACAAGTCTATAGGGAGACATTCCAATAGGGGTCTTGAAAGCGGTACAGTAAGCCCAGAGTGCATCGGTAAGTCGAAGCGACTAATCCTTGCGATCGGGGTTCACCGTTTTCTCCAAAATATGTTTAATCTCTCTATTGGATATCTCAGTTTGTCCACTTGTTTGTGGGTGATAGGGAGTGCTCACTCTGTGATTAATGCCATATTTCTTCATTAAGGCTTCAAATGGGCGATTACAAAAGTGAGACCCTCCATCACTTATGACGACTCAAGGTGTTCCAAACCGAGAAAGAATATTCTCTTTTAAGAAACAAATGACTATTTTATGGTCATTATTCCGGCATGTAATTGCCTCAACCCATTTGGATACATAGTCGACGGCAAGCAAGATATATAAGTTTCCAAAAGAAGATGGGAATGGACCCATGAAATCGATACCCCAACAATAAAAAATTTCGATTGGTAAGATGGGATTGAGTGGCATCATATTTCGACAGGAGATTCCTCCCACTTTCTGACAAGGCTCACATGTTTTACAAAACTCATGGGTGTCCTTGAACATGGTGGGCCAATAAAACCCACATTGCAGAATTTTGGCTGTGGTCTTCTTAGCTGAGAAGTGGCCACTACACTCCTGAGAATGACAAAAGGAGATGATACCATGTTGCTCATCATCCAGCACACATCTCCTTATGATTTGATCGGGACAATACTTGAATAAGTATGAGTCGTCCCATAGGAATTTTTGCACCTCATTGAAGAACTTATCCTTATCTTGCTTTTTCCAATGTGTTGGAGTTGTACCTGTAGCAAGATAGTTAGCAATGTCCACATACCAAGGCAATTGGGAGACTTTAAAAAGTTGTTCATTAGGGAACATGTCATTGATTGCGGTCGTCTCAGGGGAATCTGTGAGAACAAGTCGAGAGAAATAGTCAGCCACTACGTTTTCTACTCCTTTCTTATCACGTATTTCTATATCAAATTCGTAGAGTAGGAGGATCTATCGTAGCAAACGTGGCTTAGCATCCTTCTTAGAGAGAAGGTACTTAAGCGCGGCATGGTCTGTGAAAATGATGATCTTGGATCCAATCAAGTAGGACCTAAATTTGTCCAAGGCAAAAACTACGGCTAAGAGTTCTTTTTCTGTAGTAGTGTAGTTTGCTTGGGATGAGTTTAAGGTTCTACTTGCATAGTAGATAACACATGGCTTCTTCTCTTTTCTTTGGCCTAGCACAGCCCCAATAGCATAGTCGCTCGCATAGCACATAATTTCAAAAGGAAGGCTCCAATCAGGTGGTTGCATTATGGGAGCACATGTCAACATACCTTTGAGTTTGGTAAAGGCATTTTGACAATATTTATTCCACTCGAATGAGTTCTCCTTTTGAAGTAGGTTACATAAAGGACGAGAGAGTGAACTGAAGTCCTTTATGAACCGTCTATAAAATCTGGCGTGTCCCAAAAAGGACCGCACATCTCGTATGCTCTTGGGTGGTGGAAGGTTAGAGATAAGATCGATTTTCGCTTTGTCCACCTCGATTCTGTTTTGTGAGACGATGTGACCAGGTACAATTCCCTTTTGAACCATGAAGTGACATTTCTCCCAATTCAACACAAGGTTCTTCTCTTCACATCTTTTCAACATAGATTTCAAGTGCATAAGGCACTCATCAAAGCTAAAACCAAATACAGAGAAATCATCCATGAAAACTTCAAGAATTGTCCTCACCATGTCAGAAAAAATACTCAGCATACAACGCTGAAAAGTGGCAGGGGAATTACATAGTCCAAATGGCATCCTTCGATAGGCGAAAGTACCAAATGGACATGTGAATTTTGTTTTCTCTTGGTCCTCTAGGGCGATCTGTATTTGGTTGTACCCTGAATAGCCATCAAGGAAGCAAAAATGAGAATGACCCGCCTACCTTTCTAAAATTTGATCAACAAACGGTAGGGGGAAGTGGTCTTTCCTCGTAGCTGTGTTTAGCTTCCTATAGTCAATGCACATTCTCCAACTGGTAGTGACTCTGGTTGGTACGAATTCATTATTGGCATTGGCTACGATGGTTATTCCAGATTTTTTAGGCACCACTTGAGTTGGGCTCACCCATTGACTATCGGATATTGGGTAAATGATACCCACATCCAATAGTTTCACCACTTCGGCCTTAACCACATCCTTCATGTTTGGATTGAGTCGTCTTTGTGGTTGCCTAGATGTCTACACATTCTCCTCAAGGTGTATGCGATGAGTACAAATCAGTGGGTCTCTACCTTTGAGATCCGCAATCGACCATTCAATGGCACTCTTATGCTCTATTAGAGTGGCTTTTAGCCTACTCTCTTGTTCCTCATCCAAGTGGGAAGAAATCACCATTGGATATGTCTCATCTCGACCTAAATATACATATTTCAACTCACTTGGTAATGATTTTAGGTCGAGTGTTGGTGCCTTGATATTGGATGGGAGGGGCTTGTTCTCATTTAAGGGTAACAGTTCAAATAGTGCCCTCCATCTTTTGTTATCAAGTACCGGCATCACATCTAACATGGCATCCATCTCTCGTATTGTGTAATCATTTGTCTCATGAGAGTGGGCCACACATGCCTTCAAAGGGTCGGAATATAATGTCAGGGGGAATGTATCCTCCACGAATGATTCAATCAAATTTATCTCATAGATCTCATCATCAACTTCTCGTGGTTGTTTGCATAAATCAAATATATTCAACTCAAGAGTCATATTTCCAAAGGACATTTGTACAAGTCCGTTTCTACAGTTGATAATCGCATTTGAAGTAGCTAGAAAAGGGCGGCCAAGTATGACGGGAATTTGAGCACCGGTGCCTATCACGGGATGTGCATCCAAGACAATAAAGTCTACTGGGTAGTAGAATTTATCCACTTGGACTAAGACATCCTCAATCACTCCTCTCGGTATACGAATGGATCTATCAGTAAGTTGGAGTGTGGTTTTGGTGGGTTTCAATTCACCTAACCCAAGTTGTTCATAAACCGAGTATGGAATGAGGTTAACACTTGTCCATAAGTCAAGTAAGGCCTGTTTAATCCGGTAGTCTCCTATGATGCATGAGATGGTTGGACTACCCAGATCCTTGTATTTTTGGGGCACCTCTTGTTTGATAATAGCACTCAAATTCTCAGTCAAAAGTACTCTGTTGTGAACATTGTGTTTCCTTTTGACTGTACACAACTCCTTTAGAAATTTGGCATAGGATGGTATTTGCTTTATGGCATCCAACAACGGGATGTTAATCTTCACTTGCTTAAAAACCTCTAAAATTTCTAGGTTTTTGTCTAAAGGTTTGGGTGAAATCAACCTTTGGGGAAACAGGGCAACCGGCTTGTATTGCCTTTCCGGTTCTTTCTCTTGTGGAGTATTGTTCGAGTTATCATCCTCTTTGAAATTTTCTGGATCATTAGGCTTTAGGGCCTTCACCGGATTAGATTTATCGATTATTTTCCCACTTCTCAAAGTGGTGATAGCTTGAACATGCTCTGTATGTTGGGAGGATGAGCTTGCGTCTTGTATATCAAATTGGGTCCTTAGGTTAGGAAGAGGTTGGGCAGGAAGTGTGCCTTTCTCCCTAACACCGAGGTGAGATTCAACTCTAGCCATTGAGGTTTTCAATCATTGATGGCTTGAGTTGAATTTTGATTAAATTTCTATTGCTCTTGCATGAACCCATCTATTTTCAGAGAATTAGTCTTGTTATATTCAGCTTGAACCGATACGAATGCACCCAACATCTCTTCTAACGTAGCTTTTTGTGTAATGACTAGGGATTGACCTAGTAAAGGTTGAGCTTGAGGGGTATTGTTTGCATTCGCAGTGGGTCCATTCCTCCAACTGAAGTTGGGATGGTTCTTCCAACTAGAATTATACGTGTTTGAGTTTGGAGCACTAAATTGCCGTTGATAACTATTTATGGCATTTGATTGTTCTTGTAAAATATCTTGGACTACTAAAATTGTGGGACAATCTTGTGTTGCATGTTGATTTCCAGCACAAATTCCACAAACGGTTTCAACATCTTTTGAGTTGATCTTCTCTCCTTTCTTTAATTCCATGGTCTCAACTTTTCTTGTGAGGCTAGCCACACGTGCGCTTATGTTATCTTTTTCTGAGAGGACATAAATTCCTCCCTTTTTCTTTTGTTGGCTAGTCTTGGAATTTGTTGGTCTAGATGTATCCCAAGACTGTGCATTCTCGGCCAATTCATCAAGATAATCCCATGCTTCTTCGGCTTCCTTATTCATGAATTCCTCATTACACATCATCTCTACCAATTGGCGCATGGGTGAAGTCAGTCCTTCATAGAAAAAGCTTATAACCCACCAAATTTCATAGCCATGATGTGGGCATGCATTTAATAAGTCCTTAAACCTCTCCCAACATTGGAAGAAGGTCTCATCTTCCTTTTGGGCAAAATTCATGATAAGGCGCCTCAACATGTTTGTTTTGTGAGTAGCGAAGAACTTTTTAATGAACTCCCTAGACATCTCAGTCCATGTGCCAATTGATCTTGGCCTTAATGTATGAAGCCAACCTTTAGCTTTATCTTTAAGGGTAAAAGGAAATAATTTAAGTCTCACCACATCATCGGTCACATTTGCAAAGTGCATTGTGGCTATCACCTCATCAAACTCCTTAAGATGTTGGTAGGCACTTTCACTGTCTAGTCCATGGAATCTCGGGAGGAGTTGGATTACTCCCAGTTTTAAATCTACATTCCCTGCATTTTGTGGAAAAACTATGCATGAGGGAGTGCTCGCCCTTGCTGGTTGCAAGTAATCACGTAATGTTCTGGGTCGTGGAATATTCTCAACCACATTCTCTCCTGTTTCGGTTTGGTTTTAGCCCAGATTTTGATTGGCCATAGGGTTGGGTTGATTTGCAGCCATACTTTCAGACAAAATTCGAGAATTTAAATGTCTCTTAGCACGTGGCTCTCTATCAATTCCTTCAACTATCCCCCCTTCACTAATGAGTCGGTTATTAGAATGACGAGCCCAATGTGGCATGCAAATCCTAAAAGAATGAAACAAAAAAAAGAATTCTTTATTCCTTCCTTTTACTTTTCTCTAAGAGCAAAGCACAAGGTGTCTTGTAATGGCTAAGCCAGAAGTAAGGATAGAGACCGATTTCTCCTGGTTAATAGGGGTTCAGAGAACTCCCCACCCACTCTTTGGGTCTTTTGAGAAAAAGTGCAGAAAAAGAAGAAAGAGGAATAGGATTGAGAAGAGAAATCTCTGAGCACAAGGTGATCCAAGACGGCAGTGCTGACCAATAGGAATCAAGGTGGCACAAGGCCAACCTATTAGAGATCCAAAAAGGAGTCTCCACCCACTCTACAAGAGATGAATATGATGGGAATGAATAGGGGAGAAGAAGAGTAAGGTTAGAAAGATAAAACCTGATTTGAGAACTCTAGATCCCTAACTGCTTCTTCAACTTCCCAAAATCCCTGCAAAAGAAAAAAATCAAAATAAAACAAACTAAGTTAGTACTATTCCTAAAAAATTCAATAGAAACTATCTTCAGAAATTCTGTAAAAACCATCAAAGTCCCTGGCAACGGCGCCAAAAACTTGTTCGCTTCCCCAAGTGTAGAGTTGCGATGTAGTAATAATCTCGGTAAGACAGAGGTAGATCCACAGGGACTTGTGTAGGAATTCACAAAACACTTCTAATGGTTTCTACTGAAGAGCTTAATTAAACAGATTTTAGTAGATTGATGTAGATAGATGCTATTGAACTAAACTGAAGATAATCAACTAATAAAAAGGCACTAAGGGTTCAAGGATTCACTTGTATCAATCCTTGATGCTCAATTCACCGTGGTTTCTCAATTTCTCAACTAGAATCGAAATTAAGTTCTATCTAGCCGGGTGATAGAGCAGCTAAACCAAACAATCTGTCATATGCATGATTCACATACATGATTCTCTCAATGCAAGCTAGGACATGAGCTCACTCAATTGCATAGGTCCGTCCTAATTCCAATAGGCTAAGATCACAACCATAATCATCATTAAATCCTGTCATAAGATATAACTAGATCATGTTTTGAACTTGATTCAAATCACATACACAATCTCACATAATTCAGAATTTCCAGAAAAATAGAACTTTTGGTAAGAAGCTCCCACATGAAAATCATAGATCTAGAGCGTATTGAATCCAATTCCTCGGATCATACAGGTCTAGACTAGCTCAAAACAATTAAGAACTCAAGCAATTCTTCTAAACATCCATGAGCCATCATAAGATTAAGAAAAACTACTTAGAACTTTATTTAAACTTCAAACCATCGTTCTTCACTAAGAATCCAACTTAAAACCAAATCAAATGAATTGAAACATCTTAGATTCACTACAAGCTTCACCTCTTAGCCCTAGCTAAGAGGTTTAGCCGTTCATGATCCAACGAAACATGAAACAAACTAAACAAAACATAAAACTAGAAAAACAAACTAGGAGGAGTTGTAGAACTCCGAATCTAACTTCCGCCATCTCCCACCGTGCTCAATCATTTCTAGGATGCCTTAGGAAGAAGCCCTAGGTCCCATTTTATAGAATAGCGCAAAAGGTTTCAAATTGTGCAAGAAATCTCGGACTGCGCAGAGAAAATCGGAACTTTTGGGACACGCTCTGTTATGCAGACGACCGGTCTCAAAAACGCAAAAAATGTCCAATGAGTTTTTCAGAAATTTAAACTCAGAATTTTAATTCAAGGACCGGTCAGACGACCGGTCTGATAGGTCTAGTGAGATTTGCAAAGGGCCCCTTTCTGTTGAGTGTTTGGACCGGTCGGACGACCGTTCGGACGACCGGTCTTCAGTGTATTCTTCTGCTTTCTTCCTTCTCTCCTTTGCTTCTTTCTTCCATCCTTCGATGCTTGATCTTGTGATCTTCAATGTTTGTAAATAGCATCTTTAAGACTTCTATTGATGAATCTTCACTCTCATTCCTATAACCACAAAACCATGCATTAGTTGAGTTTTTAATCATGTATTTCAAGCATAGTTAGTGATAAAATGGGGTTAGAATATGCACATTTAAGAGCTCAACAAAGGGACACAGTCATCTTGGGAAGCATGGCTTAAAACGACAGAAGGAATTCGTTCTGACGAAACAGAGTCCCCTGTCCGTGAAGTAACTCCTCCACCTTCTCACCTTAAATAAAAAGAGAAGACAAAGGAAGAAAGAACAACTTCAAGAGAAGTCACCAAGCACAAGCAACCACGCTTGCAGAATACATGGACTACTGTCCGATCTACCGATCAATAAAATATGCGCTTCTACAATCCATACAAGGATGAGTTAACCATGATGGCCTTATCCTTATATCGCAATTAGTCAATGCTTCATCTGGAACCGACTGATGTATGTTCTCGTATTCTCGTAACATCTGATTTGGTATGCAAGGAATCTCATATTTTATCCGGCTGGCTGGTAAAGAATGGTTCTCGTCAACAAGTTGGCAATATCACTCCCATGAGATTTCTAATGCCAACCTACAACCCTCACACTATATTTTCGACGAGGTATTATGAGATACTACAGCAGAGATTTAGTGCCATGCCTTTTGAAGAAGGTACTTTTTGGGGAAAAGAGGAATTTCGTCCCCGTGGTTTCTTGAGCAAAAGAGACTATTATGAAAATTGGATTTCGGCCATCCTCAAGAAGTACCGTAAGTCCTTGATTGATTCAGGCCTTTATTCCATCATAGAGGCCACTTCCAGTTATTTTTGCCGGGACAACACCATATATAGAGGTTTCTTAAATTTCTAGTGTCCGACAACTAATTCCTTCCATCTTGCTATAGAAGTAAATATAAACACTATAGGATCTGTACAAAATGGCTGGACTCCTTATCTCTGGAGCTTATTATGATGAGTTTATCGCCACGAATGAAGAATTCGCTTATTATCATCCTGTTACTTGAGAGCTTTCTATCTCCAAGACCACTATCGAACTATTTGAGGAGTTTGCTAAGTTTAAGAACTTTGGCAGAGTACTCTTCAATGATTGGATGGGTCACTTTACTCGAGAACTGAGGTACATCCCTTTCTCTTATTCTTCCCTTGTCTAATTCTGTTGATTCTTTCGTCGTTATTCATTTATTTTATAGTCTTTTTCCTTCTTTCAGGTTCTCGACATGTGATGACGCTGATTTACTGAAGTCTAGGATCCAAGTTCGGAACCCTATCAAGTTTTCAGACGCTTGAGAGTTGGGCGGATTTCTCACTTTTTGGCTAAATACAGTGCTCCTCCCAAGCTCTAAATGTGCTGATAGAATCCGGGTTTCAAGCCTAGTCGTCGCAGGAGCCATGGCTGAGGGTAAGAAGTATTCGTTGGCTCTGCTAGTACTATGTTCTCTATATCGTGCCCTGGGTGATGCAGCAACTCATTGCAAATCTCCAATTATAGGGGTCTCCTCTGCCTATGCTCCATGACACTTTCTATCAGGATGGCTAGGAGTATATTTCCCTTGGGTTTATAATGTAAATGACAAAGCATATGTCCATCCAGAACATCTCCCTCTATGGTTCTTCTAACATCGGAAGATGATCAAGCCAACCTACCGATGGGTAATGGAGAAAATCAAGTCTACTCAAGCTTTCATATTCAACCATTTCTCCATCTCTTTAGGGGTTAATGACAATGATGTTGTAGACGATGATTCATTGTCCCCTACGGAGAAAAGTTTCCCTATCTCCATTCGGTCAAGCACACTCCCTTTGAGAGAGAGTAATGAGTTCCGGAGGGAGCCGTATTATCCTAGCAGGTTTGCTCGGCAATTCGATTTCGATCAAACGATGCCTATGTCTTTTGAACCAGTGACCCAATGAGAAGTTATGGCGTAAGTCCTTATAAATGGGTATTCATTTGGAAACAGCTCCTAACCACTAGTACTCAAGCGCGTTTTATAATTCCTGGTTTTAGGCGTAGTGTCCATGGTTCCTATGCATGGATGAGGTGGTGGGCACACCAATATCATTTAATTCGCAGTAACCACCCCATCAACTGTCCGATCTGGGTACCTCCTCCACAGGTGCCGGATAACTTGAAGATCGATCACATCAGATATTCTCAAGTAGCAGAGAGAGCTTCGTCAGAGGGGAGATATTGTCATTTCATCTCTTGTGACGAACCAATAAGGGAGACTAAGTCATTTGGCACATTAGAAGGATGGATTGCCAGTGGCAAGGCAAAGAATGTTCAATCAACTTAGAGAAGAAAACAAAAGGAAGGATCTACAGCTGCTGGCACATCTGCCTCTATCCCAGAGAATCAGCCTTCTATGGATCTTCCTTCGTCTAATCTTGCTTCAGAGACACAGGGTCAATCAGAATCCCCTGTTACTCCTCCAGCTCAGGCGAGACATTTGGAAGTGCCAGATACTCCAGGTGGCAACTTTCCGCTGGAAGAGTTCGATCATCCCACTGAAGATCTCCCTATGACAAGACCGACCTCTTTACACATATCCTCTTCTCCTCCACAGAAGAAGACTGCTACTACTGATGTTAATATCCGGGGGAAACAAAAGCAAGTATCTAGTACATCTTCTTCTTCGACCAATAACGATTCTAATGATAAGTACAATCGCAGCACCAGTAACTCTGGCAGTTCTGCCGGTGGAGAAGAAGGTAATGATGACACTTCATCCTCAACTGGTCAAGGGACTCCTCCAGCCAAGGATTTCGACGAAGTGAACAGAGGACCTGATAAGGATGTACAAATTACTGATGACTGTCCTTACCGTTCTGGCCAATTTCCATCCACTCTCATGGATTTAACAATTGAAGGGTCTGACCCTGTATATGAGTCATTTTAGTATTCCCCCGATCCTGCCCATCAGTAATAACATCCCTCGTCACCTATGTTCACAATCAGTGAACTTCTTCGAACTCCTCATGAATCAGACCATTTATCCACAATTGCAGAAGTGTTCTCTTCTAAAGAGCTGGGATTCCTTCTGTTCAGGCAGAAGAGGTGATTCCCCCTTCTCATCCAGGTACGAAATAGTCTTTTAGGATAAATAATAGTCTTTTGTCTCTCTGAGAGAAATCTTTAACTTTATCATTTTCCTTTTTTTGAACAGTAATTCCACCTTCTGCCCCCGTGGCAGATATTACTATTGCGGAGACATCTGTAGTTCCTCCTTCTACAGGTTTTGATCCTGTGGGCAAAGAACCTACTCTGAATATTAACATTCAAGCAGATATCATTGCAGAATCTTCATTAGTGTCGATTCAGAACCCCCGTCTTGCTCCTACTCTTGGTATATATGTATTTCTTTTACACTACTTGCCGTTTCTTTTCTTATGTATCATATTCCTTATTCTTTCATATACGGTACAGACTCTGGGCCTAACAGTTCAACCTAAAGACCATCGCTCACTCTTCCTTTGGATTTCGAGGCTATCAAGAACCTTTCTTCTTTTAAGATTGAAGTGATAAGGACTGGCCTAAATGGGATAGCCTCTACCATAGAGAATTGTAGCTTATGGAGTCATTTGCCAAAATCTTGGTCCCTCCTAAAGTTTTATGTTGGCTTGGCGAAGATCAATATATCTTTCTTAGAGTGGTCTACTAACGAGTTTGCTGAAGCTGTCAATTCTTTGGACGACAGTCGGAATGCAGAGATGAATCCTTTATTGGAGTGTAAGCGAGCAAAACTTTCTCATCTTGCTATTAAAGTTACAGAGAATTCCTCTTTGGTTTCTTGCTACCAAACAGAATATGAATCTTTGACGGCACAAGCGCAGAAGCATATTGAGCGAATTAATTCTATTGATGCTTAAATGGCATCTCTTGCTGCTAAAAAATAGAAGAAGGAAGATGCTTTTGAAAGTTGTATGGACTCGCATTCGTGCCAACAAAGGTTTGCTGGATTCTCAAGTAAAAGAGCTATCTGAGAAGCAAGCTGTTATGGATTCACTGCAATAGGAACTCTCCAATGTTCCTGACTGTCAAAGAATGATAGCAGATGCAGAATTAGTTTTATCACAGAGTCATGCCCGATTTAGTCAGGAAATTCAAGTATGCATTGCAGCATTTAATTTTTTATAATTCTTTTGTATGGAATTATGAAATATGAAATGAATGAACAATCATGAATATTAGTCATTCTATTGGTGTGCATATGATCATATACTGAATGTTAGTATCTATCAAAGTAATTGGTCTTCATCTATCATGTTTTTCATGCCTTGTACAACTTTGTCTTCTTAGCTCATGGCTAGATGTATAGTTTCACATTATTTCGAAGATTATTTTCTTTGGCGGTACTATCCTAGGATATTATTAGTAGGCGCCTCTAATAGAAACACAGTTTAAGCTCATGAGTAGTTGGAGTGTTGGTCTTATGCGTGGTTGACCCTCATGGGGTACTCATCGCTGCCATGGAAGTGGCCCTTAGGGAGCACACTCCTCTACGGGGGAGTTCCCATGCCACCAATCCATCAAAGGGGCCCAATGACACTACCGGGATGGTGAACTCAGAGGTTTTTACGCTTTTGGTTGGCCACTTCGACTCTCTTAGCTACCTTAGGTACCAAATTCATGGCCGTTGGTTCAACAATAGTGGGAGAATCTCAACCTTCCTATGTGTTACTACCGAAAACGGTCCCATAAACCTGGGGGGAATTATGCACGGTTGGCCATGATCAGCGGTGCACAATGCAACCCTCTTTTTCTTTACTTCTATACCACTAAGTCCATACACAAGGAACCAAATTATATACTTGTTCATGTTCCTTGTGGCACTACCATAGTAATGGGAGCGGTAGGTCCACGCATGAGGTTGGCCCATAGGACTTCTTTTCTGTCCTTAGGGTTATTCTCTCTACTGCCTGTAAAGTATCTGCCCATAAAGTCTTCATTTGACTTGTAAGGGAATTCTTGTTCGGGGAGCTCTTTAATTGGCTCTTAGCACTTTGGCTTCATCATGTTGGAGCATTTATCAGTAATCATCTTTTTCGTGATTCTGACATTTCTCTTTCCGACCTTCCATTTTTTTATATATGTGTAATTACTTTGCCTATTTGCAGCTTGTTTCGAGAACGACTGCTGTATTTGAAGGCAATAAAGGTCTTTCGGAAGGAGAGGTTTATTTTATTTCACTTTTTTTGACAATCTCTGTAACTGCTTCTTCAAATCGACTTCGTTAGGACCTTGAACAGAAGAAGAGCATGCTTCGTGAGCTTTTTCATTATTCTTTTTCAGCAATACATTGATATCTGCATCATAGATTATATGTCTTGACTCTTCATGCCCCCTTTTGATCGAGAGAATACTCGTTTATATTCAGGGATTCTCGCGATCAAAATATTCCATATTTGTCTTTACGGATAATATTTCTTGATGTATCGGCCATTGACTGAGATGCCGATTCCTTTTCCGTCGTAGCCTACAATTTTGTATGCCCCATTTGAGAAAACTTCAGTGACGGCATACGAGCCTTTTCATTTGGGTTCGAATTTGCCCTCTGTTTTGCGTATCATTACAATGGGCTTCTTTAGCATTACTACGAGGTCTCCTTTTTTGAAAGATCGATATTTTACCGTCTTATCAAATGAAGCGGATATTTGAGCTTGATATGATTGTAAGTGTTGTTGTGCGGCAAGTCTCCATTCATTCAGCATATCTAACTCTTATAGTCAGAGTTTAGCATTTTCATCTTCAGTGATACCTTAATGCACCGCCACCCTTAAAGAGGCGACTTGTATTTCGATTAGGAGTACAACTTCTACTCCGTACATTAAGGAATATGGCGTTACTTTCGTAGCTGTGCGATGCGTCATTCTGTAAGCCCATAATGCTTCTTGCAATTTTTCATCCCAATCTTTTTTATTTCTCTCACCGTCTTCTTAATATTCTGACGATCATTTTGTTGAATGCTTCTGCTAACCCGTTTGCCACTAAATAATACGGTGTGGAATAAGAGTGCTTAATGCTAAATTTCTGGCATAGCTTGTCCATGTTCTTGTTTCTGAAAGGAGTATCATTATCTGTGATAATTTTCTGAGGTACTCTATGCTTGTAAATAATAGCATGTCTGATGAAATCTACCACATCTCTCTCTTTCACAATTCCTAATGTGACCGCCTCTGTCCATTTGGAGAAATAATCTGTAGCCGCCAGAATATACTGTCGCCCTCGTGATGATGGTGGATTAATTGGACCAATCACGTCCAGTCCCCAACTAGTAAATGGCCACGAAGAGATTGTATGATGAAGTTCTTCGGGTGATATATGAATGACATCACCGTGAATTTGACACTGGTAATCTTTTTGCAAAATCTGTAGCATCCTGAAACATCTTTGGCCAATAATATCCCATGCGATGCACACGATTGAAGAGATTTCTACCTGCCTGATGAGCCCCACATTCTCCTGAGTGGGCCTCTCGCAGCATGTACCTTCGTCTGTATCTAAACACCTTAGTAGCATCTCATTATACGATTTTTTGTATAACGTATAATGAAGTAGTACAAACTTCATTGCCCTTTGCCTTGTTTGTGCTTTTACAGAAAAATTCTATGGTAAAATTTCATATTTCAAGTAGTCGAATATTGGCTGTCACCAGTCTTCCATTGTTATTTCATAACAAGAGACAGGCTTAGCCTCATCAACGTAATTGTTTGCTTTTGTCGGAGGTATGAATCTTCTTTCTTTGATCGTTACTTGGGGAGGACTTTTGATGGTACATGTTAGGGCTTCTACTAGGCTTACAAGTGCGTATGCCTTTTCATTTTCTTTGCGAGGTACAATGGAGATATCTAGAAAACTTTCAAATAGTTTCCTTGCTTTTTTATAATATGGCAGTAAATCTGGTTTTCTTATTTCATATTTTGTTGTCAGCTGATTCATTATCAATTGAGAATCCCCAAATATTCTGATTGTCTGTATCTACATTTCTTGAGCAATTTCTAGTCCGATGATGAAAGCATTGTATTCTGCTTAATTGTTCGTATAGGTCGTCCCCATCGTGAAAGAATATGGCAGAAGATCACCTTGTGGGCTAATAAAAATCACACCTGTGCCTGCTCCCGTAGCTCTTGCAGCACCGTCGAAATAAATCTGCCATGGCTCTGTGATTTCTACTTGAAATACATATTCATATAGCAAATCATCTGATATTCCGTTCTCTTCATGAATGGGATGTGCAGCCAAAAAATCAGCTATCGTTTGACCTTTAATTGCTTTTGAAGGTACAGATGTGATTGTGTATTCTGATAGTAGAAGCATCCATTTAGCCAATCTTCCAGACAACATCGGTCGTGTTATCAAATATTTAATGGGGTCGGCTCTTGAATTCAATGCTATGTCGTGTGAAAGGCAATCATGTCGTAACTTCTGCACAGTGAATATAAGGGCTAGACAAATATTCTCAATTAGTGAATAGTGATGTTCAGCTCCTACCAACATTCTGCTTAAATAATACAAGGCCGCTTCTTTTCTTGATTCATTCTTCTGCGCCAAGAGTGCTCCGAGTGAATTCTCACAAGCAACGATATACAAAATGAGTGGTTTTCCCGATATAGGTGCTGTTAACACAGGCGGCTGTTTTAGCAACTGTTTGATAGAATCAAACGCATTTTGACATGCTACATTCGCACCACAAATCCCAGGAACTTATCAGAAGAGACACCAAAGGAGCATTTTAAAGGATTCATTTTTAGCTGTTTCTTCTGAAGTCTTTGGAAGACAGACTGCAGATGTTTTAGGTTTTCTTCTTGATCATCAGATCTTATGACCAAATCATCAACGAAGCACTCTATGTGCTTGTGCATCATATCGCTAAAAATACACTGCATAGCCCATTGATATGTTGCCCCTTTTTTCTTTAATCCAAATGGCATGACTTTATAGTAATATATTCCCAGGAAAGTATGGAAAGCAGTTGATTCTTCATCTTCTGGTACCATACGTATTTGGTTGTAACCTGAAGTAGATGTCCTTAAAGGACATGATGACGTATCTCGTGGTGCTGTTTATCAACAATTCCGTAATTGGCAAAGGAAAATCATCCTTAGAACAGGCTTCGTCTAGATCCCTTAAGTCGACGCATACCCGTATTTGCCTGTTTTTCTTCTTGACCGGAACAATATTTGATATCCATTTAGGACATTGGACGTCTCTGACGAATCCTACCTTAATGAGTTTATTCACTTCTTCTTCTATTCGAAGCAAAATGTCTGGATGGAAGCATCGTTGAGCTTGCTTGATCGGTTTTTTTTCTTTGGCAATATTAAGCTTGTGCATTGCTACTATCGGTTCCAACCTTAGCATTTCAGCATATGTCCATGCAAACACATCTTTGTTGTCTTTTAGCACTTGACAATATCTTTTGGTTTCCTCTTCTGTCAGACCTGTGCTGATATATGTAACTCGTCTTTCCTCTTCTGTCCCTAGATTTATTTTGCATAACTGGTTAATTGTTGGTTGACCTCTGTCTTCCAACTGTACTGGAGCTTTTTCAAGCTCGGATATTTCCTTCTCTATCAATGGGTCTGTCTGCTGTTCTGTAAGGTGATTTGGGTCATTTCACTGACCATATTTACTTGTGCAGACTCCAAGGATGCCCCCAATCCCAATAATTTTTCGTGCCTTTGGATATAATGGGCACTGATATTCCTTTACCTTTGTTTAGGCCGATCGGATCTTCACAATCTTAACCCATTAATTTTCATATTTTTCTTTTACTTACTGGACTGTATCGGTCCAGCTCTTTTGGGTCCAGTTTTGCGGGTTCTCTCATCTGTATTGGTACCTCATTCTGTTCTTCAGTATTTTTACCCCTACAGAGTAAAATAATATTGGAGCTTGTTCCGTTTTTCCTGACACTCGAAATTCTAGAGGTCCTTTGGGAAAAGCCTACTTTTTTCTAATTTCGGTGCCGGCATAGCAAATTTGCTTGAAGGGTTTCTGCTTGTTTTGCTGAAAATATGACCAATGGTAGCTGTCCTGGCTATCGCATGTTTTTCGGCACAAAGTAAAATCTTTTTGTTTTAGGCCTTTTTCAGTTCTTCTTGCTGAATTTTTTCTTTCTGCGAGTTCCTTACACCTTCATGTTCTTCGCTAGTGAATGATTCATAATATCGCGCATCTGCAAAAAATGATTCTACAATTGTGTATGGTTTCTCATCTGCTGAAATTCTGTACTGTACACTTTTCTAACAATATTTGAAACATTGATGCAAGGTGGAAGGAATAATTCCGTATCTGTGTATCCACGGCCTCCCGAACAACATATTGTATGTTGTTAATGTATTAATCATATGACAAGTTACCTTAGTGATTAAATCCTCGATCTCTAACAGCATGGTAATTGTGCCCAGTGCTTTCTGCCATCTTAATTGAATCCCTATATCATCATATTGCTTGTCCACAAATGTTGTCGTTTATATCTCAGCTTGGAGAGCATACTTAATGGCATCAAATTCACAGCAGACCCATTATTGATCATGATGCGCTTTATCTATATGCCATTGATATATCCTGTAACCATAAGCGGTCGATTATGCTCCTTTTCGACTAACATCATATCGTCCTCTGTGAAGGTTATTGTCGACATACAATAAGTTGCTTCGACTTTTTCTGTCATTGCATTCCAGCTCTTATCCTCATTTTTATCTATGTTCGCTACTTTCATTTCTGTTATCAAAGCCTCTCACACATTATCATTGAGTAAAGCTTGTATCAGGTCCTGCCGAAAACTTTTGGATAATTTTAGGGCATCATAAATGCTTAGTCTTGCTGGGATTCTTTTCAGATGACTAATGACGTCGTATATAACACTTGCCGTCGATGATTCTTCTGGTCATGACGATTTATCAATCCTTTCACCAGCCTTCTCTTGGCTAAAGGATTGATCGAGGATATCCTTTCGCGATTCTTTCTAAGGTTCGTGTCGTAGCTGTTTTCCCAATTATGTTACTTTTCATTCCTTTATCATTAAATGAGCTATTTGCATTCTCTAATTCTTCTGTAGCTTGAATCGTTGTGACATTGCACAATTCATGAAACTGAAGCACCAATATTTTCAACAACTATTGGAAGCTTCATGGGATTCCTTGGTTTTTTGGTATCAGCTGTTCTTTGAGCACAGTTGCTCGAATGCATTTTTTCATCATAATATCTTCAGTCAAGGGCAATGTGGAACTGCAAACCCTTTCATTCCACCATCGGCGTATAAAGTCCAATACGTCCTCGTTTGAAAGTTGCAATGTCTTTTGGAGTAATTCTTTTGATATTCTTGCGTCATATCTATAGAACCGTATCACGAACTTTTCTTTTATATTAACCGGGTCCCTCCTTTGAAGAGTGTAAATTTAGGAAAACCTAGCATCCACTCTTCCTTACGGGAAGTTGTGCATTGCAACGGATTGGTCTAGGCAACATCGAGCATTTGTCTGACTTTATTGGCATGTGAGTAAGAAATGTATTGCTTCTCATTCTTTGTTTATTTCGGGCCTCATTATTGCGACTTCTTTCATCAGACTGAACACAGTATATGGTTTGTATCTATCTGCAGCCTTCATTTCCATACTTTCGGTACATGACCCAGCTATCTCTATCTCTGTATGTTCAAGCGACTTGTACGAGCTTGTTATTGTGTTTCTCCACTTCATAGTATACTGGTATGGACATTCTCTTGGAATCATTTCCCATCTTATTAGCTCTGTCAGAGGAACTACCCTTCGTGGTACCCAAAATCTTAACATGAACAATTCACGAAATTGTTCCCATGTTGATATTTCTCGTAGGATTCCTGATTCATACCATTTTTCAACTGGCCCTATCAATGTAGCCTTGAACTGCCTTATCCTCAATCCTTTGCTGACCTTTTGGCGATCACAATATCTCTCATACCAGAGTAAATAATCGAGAGGCGAGTCGTGTATCAAAAATAACATAGTCTCATCGTTTAAGGCCTTGAGTGGCCTACTGATGTCTTGGTAATCGACGGGCTTTTGCCTTCAACACAGCACTGATCTTTTTCTGCATTTGATTTTCTTCTGATGCTGCAGTTGCAGTCATGCATTGTGAAAACTGTGTTTCTCTTTCCTTAACTTCCAGACTGAACTGTCCTGAAAGGAGTACTGAAGATGATTCCTGCCGTTGTTTCATGCTTACCACAGACACGTGTTGAACCTCCAATTTATACATTGCATTGCCTATTACAGGACATGGTTTGCATATTTTCATAATTTAAAGGGCCATCTAACACATGTTTTGTGATTATAGGAATGAGAGCGGACTTCATCCAATTGGGGACCAAAAGCACTCTTTTAGAGCTTTTGGATGAAGAATGAAAGAAGATCAAAGAAAGAAGAAAGCAAGGAAAAGAGAAGAAGAAAAAGGAGAAAAAGAAAGGAAGAATGAAGCAAATGGAAGAAGGCCGACCGGTCTTGACCGGTCGGCCATGAAGGCTGATCACATAGAAGAACAGGCCGACCGGTCTTGACCGGTCGGCCATGCACACTGGAAGCTGGAAAGAGGAGCCCGACCGGTCACGACCGGTCGGCTGTATACGCTGGAACAAATCTCCTTTGGTCCGACCGGTCATGACCGGTCGGCCACACTTGCTGGATGAATAGGAGGTCTGTCCGACCGGTCTTGACCGGTCGGCAGCACTCCCTAGACTGTTTGAAAAGCTAGTCCTGACCGGTCACGACCGGTCGGCTCTGCGTATGGAGAATCCTTTCTAAATCTGGACTCCGGAAAACGCTGCGCAATGCGTAGTCTTTCGCAGAATCCGACGCAAGGGAGGTTGCTTGCTATAAAAGGATACCTAGGGGTTCTTCCTAGGTCATCAGAGAAGCTGAGGAACGTGAGTTTGGAGAGTGAAGGCGATTGTGGAGTGGCTGCAACTCTCCTATTCGGGTTTTTCTGTTTTTATGCTTTATTTCAGAGTTTTTAGTTGTAGCATGACAATGCTCAGCTAAAACCTCTCAGCTAAGGCTGAGAGGTGAAGCTTGTAGCTAATTCCATGTTGATTTCAGTTTAATTCAAGTAATTTACATTCAAGTTTGGATTT
This sequence comes from Liriodendron chinense, assembly GCA_003013855.2. Lineage (NCBI taxonomy): Eukaryota > Viridiplantae > Streptophyta > Magnoliopsida > Magnoliales > Magnoliaceae > Liriodendron > Liriodendron chinense. The sequence goes on along the minus strand of ML058463.1, from coordinate 2,626,430 downwards.
TTGCATGCTTTAGTTCCAAAAAGTGGTAGTTTGAGACGTTTTATCTGAGTTTATGTGCTCCGGACATGAATTCCTTTTAATTCTCTGAGATTATCATATTTGTATGTTTAAATTCGGATTATAGTAATCCTTGAGCAGGCCATAGTCCAGAGGCATGGCTGTTACTCCGCAGGCTATGGTTTCGAGTTTGTATTGATTGAATGGAACTAGAACTTGGAAGTTCAACTTGAATGTGATGGAATGTGTGTGAATGCTTTATTTTCCAACTAAATGAGAAATAGGACTTCAAATCTAGTTGTGTTCTCTACTTGGATTGACTGAATTGACATGGGATTGCTACAAGTGGATCCTTGAAAGCCTTAGTACTTTATATCTTTGATTTTTTCATTAAGTTCCTGTTTTAAGTAAACATTCAGTTGAAATTGATTTCTTTCAAAAACTGAGTTACTGGAGTGATTTGGGAGTTGTTACTATTTCCTTGTGGATCGACCTCGGTCTTACCGAGATTTATTACTACATCGCAGCATTACACTTGAGGCGAGCGAACAAGTTTTTGGCGCCGCTGCCGGGGAATTAGATAACGGTTTTCAAATAGTTCAGTGGCTGTAGAAGTAGATAGGTTTTCTGATTTTCTTAGAACTAAAAAAGTTTTCTGTTTTGTAGGAATTCTTCTCTAAGTTCAAGCGCATCAGGTGATACCTTTCTAACTTAGTTTCTTTTAGATTAGTTTCAGATTTCAGTTTTCTAGGATAGGATTAGCTTTGATTTAGTGGTTTATGTCCCGTTGGGAACGTAATCACTCAAATCGTCTCCAATCTGAAGGTGGTTTAGTTGGACCATTGTCAGTTCATAGACGAGTTCGGAATTATCAAAAGCATTGTGAAAGTTTGGGGAGTATGGATCAAACACCTGTAAGGAATCCTCCCCCCCCACTCCAACTACAAACGCAAATCAGGAAGGAGTAGGAGAGAATGAGGTACATAATGTTCCTCCAATGAGATCACTACGGGACTACCTACAACCTACAACCTACAACTACAAACACCTTCTTGCATAGTTCTACCAGCTAACGGTGGAACCCTTGACATAAAACCGGGTGTAATTCAACTTTTACCTAAGTTCCATGGGCTAGACTCTGACTGCCCATACTTATACTTGCAAGAATTCGAAGAAGTGTTGGCCACCTTGCATTATCCCAATGTTTCTAAGGATACAATCAGACTTAAACTTTTTCCCTTCACTTTGAAAGAAAGAGCCAAAGATTGGTTTCACTCTCTTAGACCACATTCGATTGGGTCATGGGTTGAGATGAACCGGGAATTCCTGAAAAACTTCTTCCCGGCTCATAAAACAAACACTCTTTGAAGGGCCATAATGAATTTCTCAGCTAAAGAGGGTGAATCATTTTTTCAATGTTGGGAAAGATTTAAGGATCTCCTACTTGCTTGCCCACATCATGGCTATGAGAGTTGGCGAGTTATAAATTTTTTCAATGATGGATTAAGTTCCAATATGCGCCAATTTGTGGAAATGATGTGCAATGGCGAGTTTATGAGTAAAAATCCAGATGAGGCTTGGAATTACTTAGACATGTTGGCTGAAAACGCCCAATCTTGGGATACATCGGATAAACCCAATAACTCCAAGCCCACTCAAGAGAAAAGTGGGATCTATATCCTTAAGGAGGAAGACGATGTGAATGCAAGGATAGCCAACCTCACAAGGAAGGTTGAGGCCATGGAACTTAGCAAAAGTGGAGTTCCCAAGTCCAAGGAAGCTGTTGAAACCACATGTGGGATTTACCTCACCGACTTACACGCTACGCAAGATTGTCCCACAATTCCTGCGTTTCAGGAAGTACTACATGAGACAGCCAATGCCACATATGGTTATCAACGGCCCTTCAATGGACCGGTAGGTAATACGTACAATGAGAGTTGGAAGAACCACCCGAATTTCAGTTGGAAGAATGCTCCTACGGGCAATCCTACCAACTCCCAAAGAGGGCCACCCATGCAAAATATGGCCCCACCTCAATTCTCATTGAAGGATACCTTGAGAGCGTTTATGCAAGGGCAAGCGCAAATAAATGAATCGAATCAGCAAATGTTCCAAGAGCTTAAAGTCTTGGTTGATGAGATTAAGGGACGCTTGAATGCTAGGGAAGGGACCTTTCCGGCCCAACCTCAGCCCAATCCAAAGCAAGTACATGAAGTAAGCATCCCTAATTCTTCCAACCAAAACATGGAGCAAGCTAAATCCATTACCACCCTTAGAAGTGGTAAACAAATTGACAAAACTATTCCGGTGAAGGCCGATGAGCCTAATGATCCGGTAAATTCTGAGGATGAAGATGGATCAAACTTAGCCCCACAACAACCGGAACGCATTTACAAGCTCGTAGCACCATTCCCTTCGAGATTGGTTGCCCCAAAATCTCTCCCAAATTCTCAAGATATTCTAGAGATTTTCAGACAAGTCAAGATCAATATCCCTTTGCTTGATGCCATCAAACAAATTCCCTCTTATGCCAAGTTCCTAAAAGACTTATGCACAACAAAACGCAAATATAATGTGCAGCAAAAGGCCTTCTTAACTGAGCAAGTGAGTGCCATCCTCACTCAAAAGACCCCCCCAAAATTCAAAGATCCCGGTAGTCCCACCGTCTCATGTATCATTGGAGACTACCGGATTGAACGTGCCTTATTAGATTTGGGGGCGAGTGTGAACTTGATCCCATACTCGGTATATGAGCAATTGGGTCTTGGTGAATTAAAACCCACCAAAACCACGTTGCAACTCGCTGATAGATCTATCCGTGTACCGAGGGGGATAGTTGAAGATGTTCTAGTCCAAGTTGACAAATTCTACTACCCAGTAGATTTTATAGTCTTGGACACACAACCGGTTGTGGATGCTAGCACCCAAATACCGGTAATACTAGGCCACCCATTCCTTGCCACATCAAACGCAATCATCAATTGCCGAAATGGGGTGATGCAACTATCTTTTGGAAACATGACACTAGAGGTGAATGTGTTTCACTTGGGCAAAAGACATAGGGATATAGATGATGATGAGTTCTTCGAAGTAAACATGCTTGAAACTTTTGAAGAAGAAGAACTCCTCCAACTTGAACCATTAGAAAGCTTGGAGACATGCTTAGCACATTTCATGGATTCTGAAGACCCCATCATTAGTGAGATTGTGTAGGCATTAAATATAGAAAGACCGGTGGTAGATATTAGCCGGTGGAGGCCCCATTTTGAGAAATTACCACCAACCACATCAAGGCCTCTACCGTCTAACATCAAACCACCAAAGCTTGACCTCAAACCATTGCCATCCGAGCTTAAATACGTATATTTGGGTCAAGAGGAAACGTTCCCAGTTGTCATTGCCTCCCACCTTGAGAAGGACCAAGAGCTCAAGTTGATTGAGTTACTCAAAGAACATAGGGAAGCCATAGGTTGGACAATAGCGGATCTCAAAGGGATAGATCCTTCGGTTTGCACACACCGAATACACCTTGAAGAAAATGCAAAAACGACTAGACAACCTCAAAGACGGCTAAATCTAAACATGATGGAGGTTGTCAAAGCCGAGGTGTTGAAGCTATTGGATGTGGGTATTATCTACCCCATCTCAGATAGCCCCTACCCAAGTTGTTCCCAAGAAATCCGGTATTACCATCATTGAGAACGCCAACAACGAGCTTATACCGACGAGGGTGACCACCGGTTGGCATATGTGCATTGATTATAGGAAGCTCAACACGGTTACTAGGAAAGACCACTTCCCTCTCCCATTTATGGATCAAATTTTGGAGAGGTTGGCAGGTCATTCCTATTATTGCTTCCTAGATGGCTATTCCGGATACAACCAAATTGAGATAGCTCCGGAAGACCAAGAGAAAACAACATTTACATGCCCGTTTGGTACCTTCACTTACCGAAGGATGCCATTCGGGTTATGCAATGCACCTGCCACATTCCAACGATGCATGTTGAGTATTTTCTCGAATATGGTGGGTGAGTTTCTTGAGGTATTCATGGATGACTTTTCTGTTTTTGGTTGTTCATTTGATGAGTGTCTCAAGCACTTGAAGTTGGTCTTGATGAGGTGTGAGGAGAAGCAACTTGTATTAAACTGGGAAAAGTGCCATTTCATGGTATAAAGAGGAATAGTCCTTGGACATATCATCTCGTCCAATGGAATAGGGGTAGACCGGGCAAAAATCGACATAATTTCCAATCTACCACCACCCAAAAGCATACGCGATGTGCGGTCCTTCCTTGGACACGCCGGTTTCTATAGAAGGTTCATAAAGGATTTTAGTCATATCTCAAGACCTTTATGCAACCTTCTACAAAAGGAGAACCAATTTGAGTGGAGTGCCGAATGTCAATTCGCTTTTTCAAAGCTAAAGGACATGTTGACAACTGCTCCTATCATGCAACCACCAGATTGGTCCATTCCTTTTGAGTTGATGTGCGATGCGAGCGATTTTGCTATTGGGGCGGTGTTAGGCCAAAAGAAGGATAAAAAGCCCCATGTCATCTACTACGCAAGTAGGACCTTGAATCCTGCCCAAGTTAATTATTCGACTACGGAGAAAGAGCTCCTAGCTGTCATTTTCGCCTTGGACAAATTCAGGCCATACTTAATAGGATCCAAAGTCATTGTTTATACGGATCATGCGGCGCTGAAATACCTTCTTTCTAAGAAGGATGCTAAGCCCCGTTTGCTTTTTAGATGGATCCTACTCCTTCAAGAATTTGACTTGGAGATCAAAGACAAGAAGGGGGTAGAAAATGTGGTGGCGGATCATCTATCCCGCCTAGTCCTACCAAATTCCATTGACGAGTCACCTATTGAGGACTCATTCCCTAATGAGCAACTCTTTGTTGCTGTGCATCCACCATGGTACGCTGATATAGCCAATTATCTTTCCACAGGTGCGATGCCGATTCATTGGACTGCGCAAGACAAACGTAAATTTCTAAGGGAAGTGCGCAGATTTTTCTGGGATGAACCTCTATTGTTTAAATATTGCCCAGACCAAATTATAAGGAGATGCGTCCCCGATGATGAACATAATTCAGTCATCTCTTTTTGTCATGATCAAGCATGTTGGGGTCATTTTTCAGCCAAGAAAACAACTGCGAAAATTCTGCAGTGTGGTTTTTATTGGCCCACGCTATTCAAGGACACCCACGAGTTTTGCAAAGCGTGTGAGCGCTGCCAGAAGTTAGGAGGATTATCCCGTCGAAATATGATGCCTCTCAACCCAATTCAACATCTTGAAGTCTTTGACTGTTGGGGCATTGATTTCATGGGACCATTCCCCCTCTTCTTTTAGACATGTCTATATCTTGCTTGCCGTAGACTATGTGTCTAAATGGATAGAGGCTATCCCATGTAGAACCAACGATCATCGTACGGTTCTCAAGTTCCTCAAAGAAAACATACTTTCTAGATTTGGGACGCCTCGAGCCATCATTAGTGATGGTGGTTCTCACTTTTGCAATAGACCTTTCGAAACTTTAATGAAGAAATATGGTATTAGGCACAAAGTGAGTACCCCATACCACCCACAAACAAGTGGGCAAGCTGAAATTTCCAATAGGGAAATCAAACAGATTTTGGAAAAGACGGTGAGATCGGATCGCAAGGATTGGTCCCTAAGATTAGATGATGCACTTTGGGATCACCGTACCGCCTACAAGACACCCATTGGAATGTCTCCTTATAGACTTGTCTATGGGAAAGCTTGCCACTTGCCTGTGGAGCTAGAACACAAAGCCTATTGGGCAATTCGGGCTTTAAATTTTGACATGGACAAGGCTAGCTCGCTTCGCAAACTCCAATTAAATGAGCTTGATGAAATCCGGAACGATGCATATGAGAACTCGAGAATTTACAAGAGTAAGATGAAGGCCTTCCATGACAAGCACATCTTCAGAAAAATCTTTCCATGAAGGACAGAAAGTACTCTTGTATAATTCCCGACTTCACCTTTTTCCGGGCAAATTACGATCTCGATGGACCGGCCCATATATTATCAAAGAAATTTTTCCTCATGGGGCTGTTGAGATTGAGAATGCAGCGAATGGTAACCGTTTTAAAGTTAATGGACAACGCCTGAAACCATTTGTTGAGAAATTCGATTCAGAGGACACGTCCATCACTCTGATTGATCCTGTCTATCAGGATGATTGATCTCCTAGTCTGATGGAGGTATAGGTAGGTTTTTCTTTCGTTTTACTGTTTTAGTAGGTTTAGTTGTTGGGTTGCAGACTGCCATGATCATTCTCTCAGGTACTATTGTTTTCACTCTCTCATATTTTACCATTGCTCTCATGTTCAGCTCATTACATATCTTTTACATTGAGGACAATGCAAGATTTGGTTGGGGGGTGAGATGAGATTTTTCATCTAGCATATTGCAATATTTCGAGCCTCATATGCGCAAATTCTTTCGAATTTTTTCTTAACTTTCAAAACTCTTTTAGAAAATCTTGTTTCTATACATTTGAGATGCTGGGAGTATAAGAAGAGGAGATACAAAGTGTGTGATGTTATAAGTTTTGGAATTCTCCCAACATAATTGTTTTAAATGTTAGTTCCCCTATTGTTGTGATTGATAGAAAATTTGAACACCTTTGCACCAAGTTCACATTACACGATTTTCATGAGTTGACAGGTTTATGTGATTTGTGGATTAGTAGACTTTGATTTAAAGGTGTTGAGCAGCCAAGCCGGGGTATTTTGTCCATCCTTGTCCATGGGAAAATAACAAAAGATATGGATTTCTAAAAATCCTATCTAATTTAAAACAAAAAGGAAAGAAATGATGAAATCGGGAAGGAAAGAAAAATGGTGGAAAATTCCAAAAAGGGCTACCTATTACCAACCGGGGGATGGTCGAACCGTAACCAAAGTCGGAAATGGGACGTAGTGTGAAAGCCGTCGGAAGGACGGTAAGGCAAATTCCTGTCATAGGCTTGCTGTTGCTCTGTGCACCTTAAAATCCATGGTTTACTTAATCTATGAAGAAGACGATCCCAGGAACTTATGAGATGAACTTTCACTATGCACACTAGGTTGAATTTGTTCGAGTCCTTCTATTTATCAATCAGTCAGCGGGAACTTCATGTAAACACTTCTTATGTTTTGAGAATCCAAGGTTCAGTTTCTATCACCTAATTTCTCCAAATTTTATACTTATACATCTTGGAATGGATAAAATCATGATTTCTGGAAGAGAGTTGGAATTGGAGGTTTGAAATTGTTTCACGCATGTTTTGCTCGGGACTAGCAAAAAGCTGGTTGGGGGGTGTGTTGAACCTCCAATTTATACATTGCATTGCCTATTACAGGACATGGTTTGCATAATTTTCATGATTTAAAGGGCCATCTAACACATGTTTTTTTATTATAGGAATGAGAGCGGACTTCATCCAATTGGGGACCAAAAGCACTCTTTTAGAGCTTTTGGATGAAGAATGAAAGAAGATCAAAGAAAGAAGAAAGCAAGGAAAAGAGAGAGAAGAAGAAAAAGGAGAAAAAGAAAGGAAGAATGAAGCAAATGGAAGAAGGCCGATCGGTCTTGACCTGTCGGCCATGAAGGCTGATCACATAGAAGAACAGGCCGACAAGACCGGTCGGCCATGCACACTGGAAGCTGGAAAGAGGAGCCCGACCGGTCACGACCGGTCGGCTGTATACGCTGGAACAAATCTCCTTTGGTCCGACCGATCATGACCGGTCGGCCACACTTGCTGTATGAATGGGAGGTCTGTCCGACCGGTCTTGACCGGTCGGCAGCACTCCCTGGACTGTTTGAAAAGCTAGTACGACCAGTCACGACCGGTCAGCTCTGCGTATGGAGAATCCTTTCTAAATCTGGACTCCGGAAAACGCTGCGCAATGCGTAGTCTTTCGTAGAATCCGACGCAAGGGAGGTTGCTTGCTATAAAAGGACACCTAGGGGTTCTTCCTAGGTCATCAGAGAAGCTGAGGAGCGTGAGTTTGGAGAGTGAAGGCGATTGTGGAGCTGCTGCAACTCTCCTATTCGGGTTTTTCTGTTTTTATGCTTTATTTCAGAGTTTTTAGTTGTAGCATAACAATGCTCGGCTAAAACCTCTCAGCCTTAAGGCTGAGAGGTGAAGCTTGTAGCTAATTCCATGTTGATTTCAATTTAATTCAAGTAATTTACATTCAAGTTTGGATTTTTGCATGCTTTAGTTCCAAAAAGTGGTAGTTTGAGACGTTTTATCTGAGTTTATGTGCTCCGGACATGAATTCCTTTTAATTCTCTGAGATTATCATATTTGTTTGTTTAAATTCGGATTATAGTAATCCTTGAGAAGGCCATAGTCCAGAGGCATGGCTGTTACTCCGCAGGCTATGGTTTCGAGTTTGTATTGATTGAATGGAACTAGAATTGGAAGTTCAACTTGAATGTGATGGAATGTGTGTGAATGCTTTATGTTCCAACTAGATGAGAGATAGGACTTGAAATCTAGTTGTGTTCTCTAGTTGGATTGACTGAATTGACATGGGATTGCTACAAGTGGATCCTTGAAAGCCTTAGTACTTTATATCTCTGATTTTTTCATTAAGTTTCTGTTTTAAGTAAACATTCAGTTGAAATTGATTTCTTTCAAAAACTGAGTTACTGGAGTGATTTGGGAGTTGTTACTATTTCCCTGTGGATCGACCTTGGTCTTACCGAGATTTATTACTACATCGCAGCCTTACACTTGAGGCGAGCGAACAACACGGCATTTGTAATTGCTTTCTTTCCTTTGTCCCTTTCCTTTCCAATGACTATTTCTCATCCTTTAATCATTTTTTGGAGAATAGCTTGATAGAGTAACATCTATGAGAAGGATGTCCTATCATGCGATGATAGTGGCAATAGTATCTGTCTTCTATTTTATCTGCTTCTTCCGACCGTTTTAATGGCAGTAATTCTATGGTTCCTGCTGCGATCAATTGATTCATCATAGGTATGATGTCTTCATTTGAGAAGTAATAATCTTCTCGATGGTTATACCGTCGATATCTCTTGTCAGTCGGTTCATTGGCAGAATAGCTTTGCCTTTCTCTTCTGTTGTCTCTTAGTTTACTTCAAAATTCTTCTTTGTTCTTGCCCTTATCTATGACGTTTGCCGAAGACTTGTTGGTGATTCGTCTTCTTAATTCTGTATAGAATACGGGTGCCTTTTTAATCGTATTTTCTCAAGCGTGAGCTCTTATAACCAATTCTCGGATGTGTGTATTTTCGCTCTTGTGAGTACGAATGCAATTTCTGGTTTCATACATTCGATACACAGTTTTTACCTGTTTAGCTTCCCTGGAGAGATGTTTGCATAATGTGCTTAGGGCTCTCCAACGTGTAATAAATTTGTCAACAGATTTCAATTTCCTTTGTCGTATAACTGCCAGTTCTGTCAGACTCACTTCTCTTTCAGTTGAAAAGAAGCTCATCAAAAAAGCTTCCTGCATTTGTTCCCAGGTACGTATAGTTCCTGGGGCTAAGGCTAAGTACCATTTGAATGCTTTCTCAGTCAGAGTTACACCAAATAATCGTAAATAGTATTGTGGCACAACAACATAACTTCTCAATGCAGTGATGAAATGCATCATATGTTCTTTCAGTGAACCTTCTCCATTAAACTTCTGAAATTCTTGGCATTTAAAGCCTACTGAGAAAGGAATATAATTGACTTCTCTTGGATTGGCATTTTATACTGAAAACATTCTTTATACATCCTTTATCCTTCTAATTGGACAGTCTCAACAATAATCCATCATATTTCCTCTATTGCCATTCCGGTGTTTGTCATTGGAATGGACCCGTGTGACATGGCCTAAGGTGGTTGTGACCCTTCAGCTGGATGTTCCACATTTTCTATGGGGGTCGCATTTTGAGTAGCGGCTTTCTAAGATACGGTGTGGGCTATCATAAATAAAGCCTCTCGCATATTCCTGTATTCTTCCATTAGGATTGCTTGTGTTCGTGCCATTCCTTCGAAATGCATTTCCATTGATTATTTGGCCTGGCTTATTTCAGCTACCAAGAAGGAAGCTTTCCTTCTAGATGTTTCTGTCCCTGAGGATGTGAATGAAGCGGTAGTTGAAGGAGTGGGTGATACTGAACTTCTTCTCAACTCTTGACTATTACGTCGCGAGGAGTCGATAGACTCAGTATGTTCGGTTTGTTTCAATGTAGTTTCGATTGAGCTTCCTTTTGAATTTTCTATCGGGAAAAGCTGATATGGTACAAGGGTTTGATTCACTTGTCTTCGCATGGTAAGGGGTACAGGGAGTGCAGGAAAGTTTTTTTTGACAAAATACGTTTCTTCTTCTCCTGGATATAAAGGAGGGGCTATAGCCGAAATTTGTCTGGCCATGCTTCATGTAATAGGTCTTTGGTAAGTTTGAGAGTAAGGCCCCTTGATTATGCTTTTAGTGGGGGCTTTGGATGACCTTTGTTTTCTTTTCAAGCGTACCATTACTCATCCGCTTTCGTCCTCTGTAGCGACAGGTGAAGCGGAAATCACAATAGCATTTGTCTTAGTTGGTATGCTCTGGGCTGTCTTCGTCCGGCATTTCCTTCTCAAGTTTTGATTGTTGTAGGATACAATAAATCCTCCTCCCAGCATGAAATTGAAAACGATTTGGTGAGTTGGAAAAGCCATTGAGAGAGTTTGATTGTTGTATGGTTGAAGTTTGGTTGTAATCTATAATATACTTGACATTTGAAAAGAATAATAATTAGTCATTTATAAGATATACACAATCTATTCTAGAGATGAAGGGCGAAATGTTCCCGTTGAGAGTCGCCATTTTGGCGCTATAAAGCGCCAAAAGGTGACGAATGCTCTTCTTATATTTTCTTATCAATGTTAGAACATAACTCTTATAATCCATTCCCCAATAGAGTCGCCATTTTGTTTACACAACAAAATTTCCTTTGTGTAATATGGGGGAAACAAGAGTCATATTCCAATATTAGACAAGAGAGATAGAAAAGCATTCATTACTTCAGTTTATTCATTTACTGAGTTCTTCATACATTTTATATTTACATCATCCCTTGATTCTAGAATAGATTGTACATTGTACAAAAATGAAATATATTCATAAAGTAATTTCGGCAGGGCTTCACCATTTTCTTCTTTCATCTTGTCCAAATGACAAGGAATGACTGGAACAAGGCTTCTAAGACTATTCTTCTACTCATGAGCGAGGCGAATCAACCAGACTAGACTTCGTTCCTTCGCAATCTTCATAAAACGCCATAACATGGTAATGTCACCCAGCACATCTACCACTTCTAGGGATTGCATTGAATACAATCAACCTGAAGGGAGAGAGGAGCCTCTGCTACAAAACATCATCTATGCAAATCATCCACTTGCGGGGTACGGAATACTCTATATATTCAACTCGAAGGGAGAAGGATAGGTCTTCTGCTAAAAAAATGTCATCTATACAAATCATCCACTTGCGGGGTACGGAATACTACGTATATTCAACCCGAAGGGAGAAAGATAGGTCTTCTGTGCAAAGGAACAAACTCTCAAGTCTGGATTACTTTCTCTGCATCATTTATCTTTGCTGCAGTCCCAGCTTTCAATGTTCTTTTACAATTGAAAGGGAAACAAAAGTTCAGAAGCCTTTGTACATCCTTCACAATTGTGAACACTATTGTCTTCTAAGGAGCTTTACGCGACCCGCGGCAAGCTCCCTCTTGGCCAATTCTTCAAATCTTCGTCTCTTTCTTCTTTAATCCGGTAGCATCTCCCCCTCGTTCATCTTTTATCCTCGGAGTCCGTACTTCGTGCGTTCAACTCGAGAAGAAGAGAACTTAAGGTCCACCCCATACCTCTGAGAACCTCTGGAGCTCTGAACTTTAGAATCAAGTCACAAATGAGGACCCCTGGGAGGGTATTTATAGGCTTTTGCGGCTATTTTCACGGCAAGAATGGAGTCACCTAACATATGCTTTCTGCGGCCCGCGAAAAGCTCAAGAGCTTGCCGCGGTCCGCGACAAGTGCATGTTTTCCACACTTTTCTTCTTTTCTTCCTTATTTCTTCTAGATTTTCTTGATTCCTTTTCCTTCCTCTTATTTATGCATTTTTCATGTCTCAACATAACTCATCCTGAATTTTGAGGTACAGCCATTGCAAAGTTTTGATGGCTCGCATCACCTCCGTCCCTGACCAAGCATCATATGGTCCGTGTGGGCAATGAAATAATCTATAGCTGATCTATGTGGGTTCTACTAAATTTTGTAAGCCCTTTTCATGTTGTGTACGATGTCCAAATTCCTGCGAATCACAAGCCGTGATAGAAACCAAAGCTTATGATTTCTACTAAAAATAGCCTCAAGGAGGTCGAACTGGTCGATTCACGCATTTTTGGCAATATAAAACCCGTGGAACAAGTCTGGTCACCTATACCAGCTCGAGCTACCACTAATTTATATATTATACGCCCTGTAACTCATCCGGGATTTTAAGGTACGACCTTTTCATGATTTTGACAGTCCACATCATTTCTATCCCCGACCGAGCAACGTACGGTTCGCGTGGGCCATGAAATAGTCTGCGGTCATCTTACATGGGTTTTACTAAATTTTGTAAGCCCTTTCCATGTTGGGCACGACATCCAAAACCACGCGGATCATAAGTCATGATAGAAACTAAAGCTTACCATTTCTACTAAAATATAGCCCCAAGGAGGTCGAATTGGTCGATTCACGCATTTTCGGTATAAGGAAACCCACGGAGCATGTTTGGTCGCCTATACCAGCTCGAGCTACCGCAAATTCATATAATATACACCACGTAACTCATCCCGGATTTTGAGGTATGACCTTTTCACGCTTTTGACGGCCCGCATCATTTTTGTCTCCGACTGAGCATCGTATGGTCCGCATGGGCAATGAAATAGTCTGCGGCTGCCCTATGTGGGTTCTACTAAATTTTCTAAGGCCTTTCCATGTTGGGCATGACATCCATAACCTCGCATATCACAATCCGTGATAGAAAACAAAGCTTACCATTTCTAATAAAAATAGTGTAATGCCCCAGTTTTCATTACTCGAGTGCTGAGCTCGAGTTCTAAAAACCCTAATGTAAACATTCAAAGAACCACTTTACAGTATAAATTTTTTTTAAATCGCAATGGAAGCAGATTAAGACATGCAATGTCCAACATATATTAAACTGTACAAGTGGCGCCCATAGGGATTATACAAATCAAATGTCTCAATTTTACATTAGTTGAAAGAAAGCAAAAAACAAATGAATCTAAATTACACTAGGGTTGTACGGTCCAACCAGCTCCCATCCAACGTCCCTGCACTACCTGATATAGTTCGATAGCGTTAAAACAATATCATAGTGAGGTAAAAACCTCCTAAGATTACCAGGCATGATAACAATTAAGTAAAAATCAATTAAAGGTAATGTATTGCACAATAAGCAATTTATACAATTCCAAAAGAAATGACATTTAAAATAATCAAATGTAACATTTCACCTATATTACAAATACTAAAAATTACCCATTCAAACCATACATTCCAACTTTAATCTTGTTTACATGAATGTATGCATGCACATGTTCTTCAGCCTGGTGATGTCCAGATGGCGAGTTTCAAACCAACAGTAACATAGCTCATCACCAATGTTACCCGCAATGCAATGCACATCAAACCGACAGTAATGTGGCTCGTCACCAACATTATCTGTAAATGCCATGTATGCATCATTAATTAGATTTTATTAGTCCGATTTACAAAACAAACAAATTAAAGCTCACGGTCACTATGGGGGGTGCGTGCAACCCAGTATAGGCTGACGGCTCAGGCATAGCATCCTAGAATACCATCCCCAGCCCATGAGACGTCAAACAAAAGAATTCCATTTTACACTAATCAGAAATCTCTACACTAATAGTCATTCAATCCATAAGTACACATTACCATCTTAAGTTCATACCAAGTTTCCAACAAAAGATTTTCTTCCCAATCAAAGCCACTTGGGCACAAGTCAGTTTATGGACACCAACAAAACGGAACTCCCGGACCAAAAGCCACATGGGCTAGTCTAATAAAGGACACCACAAGATAATTTCCACTTTATGACTTTCAATGGCAAACAAGCCAACGTCTAAATTACATTAAATATCATTTCCTACACAAATCTCCAAATGGCATTCAAGTCGTAAGAAAACAATTCCATTCTAAGAATTACATCAACATTAATCAATTTAGAGATAAACAATTCTATAAGCAATAACTAGCATGAGACAATTATCATAAGCTGAATATTATGAGACAATTATTATAAGACGATTATAATAAAACAACTATGGAAGTAAGTAATTTTATAAACAAAATAATTATCATAAGCATGTAATGAAAATTAAGAAATTGCAAATAAAATCATGAGAAGCTTGAAGGGTGAGAACCTCAGCTCAACTCAACTTGAATAGATCTAGGAGTGGAATTTAGGAGAAATGTATTTTCCCTACACTTTAATTGAGATTTTAGGATTAATTAGTCCAACTTAAGTAATTTTAATTAGAATTCAAATGAAAGCAAAAGAGATTGACTCAACTTAATTATAATATGCCTAACTCAAACATCAATAGGGTGGATTGTTTGGGCATTCAAATTCCCAGCACTCAATTAGAAAAGTTAGAACTAACTTCAGTTTCGATAAACCTCAATAGCACCTTACAAAATCAAGACTACATCTTAAACTCGAACTCAATTCAGTAAACTCAAAGGAATACTCACACAGCTCCTCCAGCAAGATCTCTACATGTAGCTGGCTGGAGAAAGCTTGATCCAGACCCTCTCGACACAAAACTCGTTGGAGCTCATTGAGTCAACCCGACGACATGAGACATGTACCCAATCGGACTCGGGATGGAACCCAAACTAAAACCGCAACTAGGAAAAACACCTCCTGATATGGTTGAACTGACTGATCCCAACCACTAGTAATCGATCTCTCTACACAACTCAGTGATTACCAATTAATTCAATTACAACTACTGCAATCTAACTCGGTTTGGAAATCAATTGAGAATCCAATCACCACAACTTCTCATGAGTTTACTTGAATTACTAGACAGATTCAAATGTACCTCAAATCAGATTCAGATCCTCAATCGATTTCCATGAATGAGATGAACCCAGCACAGGGCCGAGTCGACACGATTTGCAACTGATCAAAACCAGACCGAGCCAAACCAATCTAATGAATCAAAACTAATTGTAGGAAGTACTAACCTGAATTTTCAGTACCAGGGAGATCCAAAGATTGTAAACAAACACCAGCCACGACTCGAGCTTGAATAACGCCGATTTGACCAGAGAAGAAAGGTCTAGCAACAATGGCGAATTTGTAATGAAGGGGAATTTCTTCAATCACACACTACTGGATGACGTTAGTCAGTTGTAGGAAGCTCGAGAAAGGGAGAAAATGAAGCTTCAGAGTCCAACAGATGGTAGGTTGGAATTGCGAAGATCTAGTCCGATTTCAAAACATCATCGTCGGAGTTGAAGCAACGTCTCGATTTGATGGCTGAGATGAGCTCTTGACCTTCTGGAATGAAGAAGGAGATGAGAGGGGAGGTGAGAAGGTCCTAGATCTAGGGTTTTGGTAGTTTGCTTGGAAGATGAAAAGGGAGGAAGAGATTTCTGTTTTAGCTTTATAGGAGGCTATGAATCCGTGTGAAGCATAATGGATGGCTAAGATTCCTCTAGAAGAGGGGTTTCTACAGTTGCTATGGACAGTTGGGTTAAAAGAAAGCAAATGCATGTAGATTACCAGCTTGCCAGCTTCCGTTTTTGGAAAGGCAAGGTGAAAAACGTGACTTTAGCCGAAGATTTAATTGTAACTGGTGGCCCCTAACAGAAAAATCTCACATTGTTAGATAGACCGCTATGCCATCTACAAGATAGACGGTTTGGATTTCCCAAGGGTAGGCCACAACGATTGCAGTTCAACGACTTTGGAGTTGCTGAAAACACGACTTCTGTTTGGACAGTCTAACTTTTGCCCTGAACTACACACGCTACAAGTTCTATAAGTGGAATGTACCACTTAGGGTTTGATATTGACCATGTCCTAAACAATATGGACGGTTTGGATCATCTAAATGGATGATGATGGTAGGCCATGTAAGACCTATAACCTAATTAACCAACCGTACGTTTAGTTTTCGGTTCCTACGTCCTCCGAATGCATCAGATCAGCGATCTTTGATCGCAAATTTGTTTTAGTACCGTAACGACCCGAGACTTGTACCCTAGCGACCGCGTAGGTGTTGTGTTTCCAACGCCTCAAGGCATGCTCCATTGCGATACTGAGTTTGAAAGTTATATGCATATGAGCAAATTGAGGTGGGCGTGCATTATAGTGCATGTAAACATGGCAAGTAGGGCCCACATGTAAGGAATCTAGAAAGAATCTCATAAAGTGACATTTTGTAATTCTTAAACTACCCCTCACCCTCACCCTCACCCATACCCCTCTCATCACCCTAGTCAACATAAGCTATACTCACCCCATCCCTCTCTCACCACAAAGTCAAGAGAGCTCATACCTTCCATGCCCCCTCCCATACCATCCTACTCCCCCCTCCGTGCTAGCCATTCTCATCTCATTTTCCCTCTCTATCCAACTTATTTCTATAAAACCCCAAGCATCCCAAGCACCACACGTCCAAGTCAGCTATAAAGAGAGAATCATAGAGAAAGTATGAGAAAAGAGAGAAGATCAAGAGAGATTAGGACAACGAGAGGGAGAACTTGAAAGAGAAGGGATTAGAAGGTGGAGATTAAAGCTTGGAGAGCCCCAACCATCATCAGAACCGTTCGATTAACTATCCGATTCAATTCAACCATGCATCTTTCATTGTGAGTGCACTCGCCCACTCTTACTCTTTTGATTCCTTGATTTTTTTATTCTCCTTATGATGTAGGTGTGGGACCCACTGATGTGGGCCTTGCTGTGAAAATAATGTTCCATTAGGACTGTCCAAGGAGACCCCAATGTTTGAAAGGAAAGGAAGCGCAAGGGTTGGCTTGAACCGAACCATCTGTTGGACACACTGACCGTGGGACAGGCTGTGACTTTTATAGTCATCCAACCTGTTGTAGGGTCACAAAGATCTGGATGACATGGCCACATAAAAATCAGGCCAATCCCGGTAGCATGGGACCCATCGTGGGCCCATTGTGATGCATGTGTTTCAACCATGCTGTCCCCATTCGTTTTCCAATCATTTGAGAGTAGCCACCGCACGTGGGACCCACCTTAATATATGTATTTTACATCCACTCCATCCCATGTGGGTTCCACCATGATATACGTGACTTGTCCCAGCCGTCCAGGCCCAGCCCAGTCCAGCGCTGGACTATCCAGGGTGCTAGACCCTGGTCGTCCCTGGACTAGCGGCTCTTGGAGGCTGAGGACCCACCTTCGTAAAATAATAATAATAATAATAATAATAAAATAATAATTTTTATATTGAAATGGTGGCTGGAATTCCATGCCCTTTAACCCTCATTAGGTCCCACCATGATGTCCATGTTAGATCGAAGCCTTCCATCCACTTTCACTGTTCATTTTAGTACGGGGTCCTGAAAACCAGACTAATCCAAGATTGGGTGGGCCACATTGAAGAAACAGTTGGGATTGAATATCTACAATTGGAATACAATGGGGATAATGTCATCAGGTAGAGTTTAAGAGAGAGAGAGAGGGAGATTACATATATAGAAAGTATAGCAGAGACGTACTGTCCCTGCTATGAAAACCAACTTGATACATGGGTTGAGACACCATCCAGATCTGCTGGATGGGTGGACCCCACGATGGTGTATATATTAGATCCACACCAGTCCATCCATTTCACTAGATCATTTTAGTCATGGGCCGAAATTGAGGAAGATCCATATCTTAGGTGGGCCACATCACCAAAAATAGTAAGGACAAAGATGTCCACCGTTGACACTGTCCTAAGGCCCTACCATGATGTTTAATTAGCATCCAATCCTTTAATATGGTCACGATGACCTGGTGAAAGGAAAACACATATATCAGCTTAAATCCAAAACTCGTTGGTGCCCACGTGGACTAAGCCGCTAGTAACGTGCGTTTGCATCCTGCCCAGCTATGGCCTATTTAGTGGGACTCACCCCGAGGTATTTGTTTCATCCACTTTACCCGATCATTTTAGGCCATGGGTCCAAAAATGAGAAGGATACAAATCTTGAGTAAACCACACTTAAGTAAATAGTGGGTATTGGTCACCTACCATTGGAACCTCCATGAGCCCATTGTGATATTTATTTAGAATCCATCCAGGGACCGGGGGCCCACCGTGAACTCCCACCATTATATAGGTACGTGTCCCAGGTGGCCCACACGTTTTGACCATGGCAGTGGGCCGATCGAAAATGAAGCATTTCCAAATCTCAGGTAGTGTACATGGCTGGATAGGCCTGTTGTCCCAGCGAATTTCTCAGGCCGTGGAGCCCACCGTAGAGTTCTACCTTGATATAGGTTTCGCATACATGCTGCCTCCTATTTTGTCAGATTTTGTAGAGTGTGAGGCTGGTGTCAAGTGGACCACACAAGGAACAATGAGATGGACCACCAAAGCTTAACATTTATTCTAAAAATAGCCTCATATCCAGCATAAGGAAACTCACTGAGCAGGTTTGGTCGCCTATACTAGCTCAAGCTACCACATATTCATATATTATATTCCCTGTAACTCATTCTGGATTTTAAGGTACGGCCTTTACACGATTTTGACGGCCCGCATCACTTATGTTCCTGATCGAGCATCGTACGGTCTGCGTGGGCCATGAAATAGTCTGCGGGCGCCATATGTGAGTTCTACTAAATTTTCTATGCCCTTTCCATGTTGGGTATGACGTCCAAAACCCCGCGGAAACCAAGCCGTGATAGAAACCAGAGCTTACCATTTCTACAAAAAAAAAAAATAGCCCCAAGGCAGTCGATCTGGTCGATTCTTACATTTTTTAAATAAGGAAACCCGCGAAGGATGTTTGGTCACCAATACCAGCTCGAGCTACCCCAAATTCATATATTATATGCCCCGTAACTCTTCCATAATTTTGAGGTACGATCATTTCACGGTTTTAACAGCCCGCATCACTTCCATCGCCGACCGAGCATTGTATTGGTCCACGTAGGTCATGAAACAGTCCGCTGCCACCTTACATGGGTTCTACTAAATTTTTTATGCCCTTTCCACGTCGGGCACGACGTCCAAAACCCCACGGATCACTAGCCGTGATAGAAACCAAAGCTTACCATTTATACTAAAAATAGCCCCAAGGAGGTTGAACTGGTTGATTCACGCATATCGAGAATAAGGAAACTTACGGAGCAGGTTTGATCGCCTATACCAGCTCGAGATACCACAAATTCATATATTATATGCCTTGTAACTCATCTCAAATTTTAAGGTACGGCCTTTTCACATTTTTTACTGCCCGCATCACTTCCTTCCCTGACTGAGCATCGTATGGTCCGCGAGGGCTATGAAATGGTCCGCAGCCGCCCCACATGGGTTCTACTAAATTTTCTAAACCCTTTCCATGTTGGGCACAACATCCAAAACCCCGTGGATCTCAAGCCGTGATAGAAACCAAATCCTACAGATTCTAATAAAAATAACCCCAAGGCGGTCGATCTAGTCGATTATCGTATTTTCGGCATAAGAAAATCCGCGGAGCATGTTTGGTCGCTTATAACAGCTCGAGCTACCATAAATTCATATATATACTCCCCGTAACTCATCTTGGATTTTGAGGTATGGCCGTTTCACAGTTTTGACGGCCCGCATCACTTTTGTTCCCAATCGAGCATCGTACGGTCCGCGCGGGCCATGAAATAGTCCGCGAGTGCCCTATATGGATTCTACTAAATTTTCTATGCCCTTTCCATGTTGGACACGATGTACAAAACCCCGTGGAAAACAAGCCGTGATAGAAACCAAAGCTTACCATTTCTACAAAAAATAGCCCCAAGGTGGTTGATCTTGTCGATTCTCGTATTTTCGGAACAAGGAAACCTACGAAGCATGTTTAGTCGCCTATACCTACTCGAGGTACCCCAAATTCATATATTATAGGCCTTGTAACTCATCTTAGATTTTGAGGTACGGCCATTACACAGTTTTGACGGCCCGCATCACTTCCGTCCCTGATTGAGCATCGTACGGTCCGCGTGGGCCATGAAATAGGCCGCGGCCATCCTACATGGGTTCTACTAAATTTTGTAAGCCCTTTCCATGTTGAGCACGACGTCCAAATTCCTGCGGATCATGAGCCGTGATAGAAACTAAAGCTTACGATTTGTACTAAAAATAGCCCCAAGGAGGTCGAACTGGTCGATTCATGCATTTCGGCAATACGAAACCCGCAGAATAGTTTGATCACGTATACCAGCTCGAGCTACTACTAATTCATATACCATACGCCTCGTAACTCATCCCAAATTGTAAGGTACGACCTTTTCACAATTTTGACAGCCCGCATAATTTTTGTACTCGACCAAGCATCATACGTGGGTTCTACGTGGCCATGAAATAGTCCATTGCCACCTTACGTGGGTTCTACTAAATTTTATATGCCATTTCCATGTCGGGCATGACGTCCAAAACCCTGCGGATCACTAGCCACGACAGAAACCAAAGCTTAACATTTATATTAAAAATAGCCCCAGGGAGGTCGAACTAGTCGATTCACGCATATCCAGCATAAGGAAACTCGTGAAGCTAGTTTGGTCACCTATACCAGCTCGAGCTACCACATATTCATATATTATATGCCCTTTAACTCATCCCGGATTTTAAGGTATGGCCTTTTCACGGTTTTGACGGCTCGCATCACTTATGTTCCCAATCGAGCATCGCACAGTCCGTGTGGGCCATTAAATAGTCCGCGGGCGCCCTATGTTGGTTCTGCTAAATTTTTTTATACCCTTTCCGTGTTGGGTATGACGTCCAAAACCCCACAGAAAACAAGCCGTGATAGAAACCAAAGCTTACCATTTCTACAAAAAAATAGCCCCAAGGCGGTCGATATGGTCAATTCTCGCATTTTCGAAATAAGGAAACCCACGAAGCATATTTGGTCGCCTATACCAGATCGAGCTACCCCAAATTCATATATTATACGCCCTGTAACTCATTCCGAATTTTAAGGTATGACCATTTCACGGTTTTGACAGCCCGCATCACTTCCTTCCCCGACCGGTCCGTGTGGGCCATGAAATAGTCCGCGGCCGCCCAACGTGGGTTCTACTAAATTTTCTAAGCCCTTTCCATGTTGGGCATGACATCCAAAACCCCGCGGATAACAAGCCGTGATAGAAACAAAAGCTTACCATTTCTAATAAAAATAGCCCCGAGGCGTTCAATATGGTAGATTCTCACATTTTCCACATAAGGAAACCGACGGAGCATGTTTGATTGCCTATACCAACTTGAGCTACCCCAAATTCATATATTATACGCCTCGTAACTTATCAAGGATTTTGAGGTTCGACCGTTTCACGGTTTTGACGCCCCCCATCACTTCCGTCCCCAAACGAGAATCGTACGGTCCACGTGGACCATGAAATAGTCCGGTGTAGCCCTACGTGAGTTTTACTATCATTTTTAAGCCCTTTCCATGTTGGGCACAACGTCCAAAACCCCGCGGATCACAAGCCGTGATAGAAACCAAAGCTTATCATTTCTATTAAAAATAGCCCCAGGGAGGTTGAACTGGTCGATTCTCGCATTTTTGTAATAAGGAAACCCATGGAACAAGTTCGGTCGCCTATACCAGCTCATATATTTTATGCCTCGTAACTCATCACAGATTTTAAGGTATGACATTTTCGCAATTTTGACAGCCCACATTATTTCTATTCCCGACCAAGCATCGTACGGTCCACATGGGTCATGAAATAGTCTGCGGCCGCCCTACGTGGGTTTTGTTCGCTCGCCTCAAGTGCAAGACTACGATGTAGTAATAATTCTTGGTAAGACCGAGGTCGATCATCAGGGATTGTCATAACAATTCTAAGTTTTAGAATTAGGATGGGCTAAATTCGGATTTGTATCGATGGGTGGAAATTAATAACATAAAACTATCTATTTTATACTCAAATCAGGGAAATAAACATTAGAGCGCCAAGGATCCACTAATAATTATTCACAATGCCAATTCAAACCATTCAAGCCAATAACACAATTGGAATTGGAGTTCTATCCCTATCTATTCTGAATATAGCGCAATCAAATCATTATAATGCATCTAACATAGATGGATCATCCACTGATATGGTCCTCTAAGAAACAACTAAGGCATTGGGTGTATTCAATCACACAACCCAATCCTTCACAAAACAAGCAAGATCACATTCATGATTCTTCCTCAAGAGTTGTCACTAGACTTGATTTAAAAGCATGAATTGAACTTCTATTGAACTAAAATCAATACATAAACACCTATCTTAGATTAAATCAAAAGATAAGAATCCCTTCTAGTTTAGTTCTAGATAAGCCTTTAGGAAACTTAGTTTGTAAGATCCCCTAGCATTCAACATATTATGATCAATCTAGGATCTCTACAACCCAAATCCTATCAATCAACACCCCATTAAGCAATCTCAGTAATCAAAACATCCCATGTAAGAGAAATCACAAGAGATAGAAGATTAACTAAAAATACTAATTTTATTTCAAACTAGAACTAGAAGTGTTCTTCATAAAACCCAGAAACTATTTGAACGAATTCGAATTCAACATTGCAAACAATTAAAAGCTTCACCTCTTAGCCCTAGCTAAGAGGTTTAGCCAACCATTAATAGGTTAAACTAAAACTCAAAGGAAACTAATGAAAAACATAGAAAAATCGAGTTTGGAGGAGTTGCAGACGCTCCACAGCGATTTCCTTCACCTCCCACGACTTTTCAAGCCTTCCATGATGTCTTTAGATCCACTCCTAGGTGTCCTTTTATAATAGAGAGGCCCTACCGCCTTAAAATCTTCCAGAATTGTGCAATACTTACACACTTGAGCCTCAAAAATCGGAAGCTTGCTACGAAGTTGCTGAATTTCAGCAAATTACACTGACTACCTGTTGGCCGATCGGTCTTGACTGGTCGAGATGGCTGGCTGATCGGTCTAGCAGAGGTCCAGAGAGTCCAGAAGGGTGCCTGACCTGTTGGCCGACCGATCTAAACCAGTCTAGCTTCTCTTCTTAGATTTTCTTTCTTCCTTCCTTCCTCTCTCTTCTTTCCTTGCTTTCTTCTTTCTTTGGCCCACCTTGGGTCTTCATCCAAGGCTCCTAAATATACTCTTATAGTCATCAATTGATTGAACTCTCTCTCATTCCTCTAACCACCAAAACCATGTATTAGAATAGTCTTTAAGCTTGAAAACCATGCATAGTTAGTAATGAAATGGGGTTAGAATATACACATTTAAGCGCTCAACACACCCCCCAACCAGCATTTTGCTAGTCCTGAGCAAAACATGCATAAAACAATTCATTTCTCCAAAATCCAACTCTCCTTCAGAAACTATGCTTCTATACACTCTAAGACATGCAACTGCAAAAATCAGAAAAACTAAGTGATAAAGGTTGAAACCTTAAACTTTCAAGAACATAACAAGTACTCATATGGATTTCCCTACTGATTGATAGATAAATAGAAGAATTTGAACAATTTAACCTAGTGTGCTCAGTGAATTCTCATCTCATGGAATTTCGGGATTATCTCCTTCATAAATCAGCTAAGGTATTGATCTAAAGGTGTACAAATCAACAACAAGCCTATGACAGGAATTTGCCTTACCGCCCTTCCGACCGCTTTCACACTACTTCCCATTTCTTGCTTTGGTTACGGGTAAACCATCCCCCGGTTGGTAATAGGTAGCCCTTTTTGGAATTTTCCACCATATTTCCCATCATTCCCATATTTTCATCATTCCTTTCCTTTTTATATATATTAGATAAGATTTTTAGAAATCCATATCTTTCGTTATTTTTCCATAGACAAGGATGGACAAAGTACCCCGGCTTGGTTCCTCAACACCTCAAATCCAAACCTAGCTAATCCACAATTCTAATAATCCTTTCAAAGCATGAAAATCGTGTAATGTGAACTAGGTGTAAAAGTGTTCAAATGTTCTATCAATCATAAAATAGGGGAACTCACATAGAAAACTATCATGTTTAAGTTAATTTAGAGATTTCAAAATCATATCATTTCATCTTTCATCTTTTCATATTCATGACATCTCAAGTGCATAGAAACGAAGTTTTCCAAAAGAGTTTTGATGTTTCAGAAAAATTGAAAAAATTTCTACAAAAACCTTGATCGAAATGTCACAAATTACTAGATTCAAGGAATCTCACCCCCCAACCAAATCCTGCATTGTCCTCAATGTAAAAAGATATGCAATGAGCATGAATCATGAGAGCAATGATAAAATAAAGGAGAGTGAGAACGAGAGTACCTGAGAGTCGATCATGAAAGTTTGCAACTCTAAACAACTAAACAATTAAAATAAATGAAACTACTCTATACCTCCGTCAGACTAGGAGGTCAATCTTGATACACAAGATCATCCAAAGGAATGGAATTTACCAAAATTATAAGGTGGAGTAAAAGATTTTTTGGTAAAACCATCCACCATCCTGCTGCATAGTACACATGAGTGATGTTTGTTATTCTAATCCATTAAAAATTCTGCTGAAAAAATTCAGTAGGTTTCTCAAAGTTATCACTCCATGTGTTAAGAAAGGAAGATTTCTTCGGTTGGAATTCATAAAATATGAATCTCCTTTCCAACTTATCTGGAAAAAAAATTATTCAAATAAGGATCATCCTAGAGATGGTGCTCTTCGGTTTGTATAAACCAAAGAGATGTGGAGACTTGGAATTCTTCCTCACAAGTCGTTATGGTCTCCACATTTTCAGATTATACGGGGCCTCCACTATTGATAAATCGATTTTACACTCTGTTGAAGGAGTCTTTGTGGGCACCGATGAAGTTTCTCTTAAGGCATTGACAATGTCACCGATCATAAGATCATCCCAATCCTCAAAATATGACAAACACTCTTTTAGAGTGTAGGAAACTTCGACCTTCTTGGTCACTTGTGTAGGTTGGAATAAGTCCTCAACCACTACACATTCAGAAATTGGCCTCTCCATAGGCAAATCAAGCACCAATCCATCAACTTCCTGCATGACAAAATTGTTCAAGTCAGCGGTTGGTGTCTTGTCAATCAAATTGTCTGATTTTGGCTCTTCCAAGGCCTCATTAATATCCAATTTTATTTCTTCCTTAGAATGAGCCAAGCAAACTTCGAAAGTTTTAGAAAATTTAGTTGAGGGTGGCTCATCATCATCCACAATTGTATATATGAAATTAATCATGTGGATCTCATCTTCATCCTCATCCTTATGTTCTTTGTGTAAGTGAAACACATTCAGCTTCATAGTCATATTTCCAAAGGATATTTTCATAACCCCATTTCTACAATTGATTATAGCATTGGCGGTTGCTAGGAATGGTCGGCTTAGAATGACAGGAACTTGAGTGCATGCATTTGTAACTGCTTATGTATCCAGAACGATAAAGTCTACCGGGTAGTAGAACTTATCGATTTGGACTAACACATCCTCAATTACTCCTCTTGGTATTCTAACGGAGTGATCCGCAAGTTGTAAAGTTATCTTGGTGGGTTTTAATTCACTAAGTCCAAGTTGCTCATATACCAAATAGGGAATCAAGTTAACACTAGCCCCTAGATCGAGAAGTGCTCTATTGATCCGGAAGTTACCTATCATGCAAGAGATGTAGGGCTTCCAGGATCTTTGAATTTGGGGGGAGTGTTATGTTGTATGATAGCACTCACTTGTTCAGTAAAAAAATGATCTCTTGTGCATGTTTTGCTTATGCTTTACAACACATAGATCCTTTAGAAATTTGGCGTATGAAGGAATTTGCTTAATTGCATCCAACAAGGGAATGTTGATTTTAACTTGTTGGAAGACTTCTAGGATGTCCTAATTTTCACTTTTTTGTTGAGACAAGACGTTGGGGGAATGGGGCCACAGGTTTATACACACACTTCGGCTCTTCATCTTGTTGAGCATTGTTCAATTCACCTTCACTCTTAGAATCAACCGGGTCTAGGCTTTGTGGCCTTCACCGGTTCAGATTTTTTCAATTATTTTTCCACTTCTAAGAGTGGTGATGGCTTGAACATGTTCCACATGAGGATGGGTTGAAGAATTGGTGTTTGTTTCCAATTGTTCCTTTGGGTTAGGATGAGATTGGGTCAAAACAGTCCCTTTCTCCCTAACTCCTAGGTGTATCTCAATTCTTTCAACCGAAATTTTAAGTTCGTTCATGACTTGCATGTTGGACTGATTTATCTGAGTTTGTCCAATCATGAATGTGTACAACGTATCCTCAAGAGTGCTCTTTTGAGGAGGCCCTTGGGACGCATTGTTCGTATTTACCATGGGTCTATTTCTCCCATTAAAATTTAGTTTACACTGCCACTCAAGATTAGTCAAGTTAGAATTTGGTCCACTAAAGGGGCGTTGGTAAGCATTTGTAGCATTCGATTGAGTTTGCAAGATATCTTGAAACGCAGGGATTGTTAGGCAATCCTTTGTTAAGTGAACATCACTCTCACAAATACCACATACACTCTCAACGGCCTCACCGGTGGTTGTAATGTTAACACTCCTCATTTCTATGGCCTCAACCTTCTTTGTGAGACCCGCCACCTTTGAATTTAAATCATCCTCCCCATCCAATACATGTATTCCTTTCTCTCTTGGAGTTGACTTGGGATTACTAGTCAAATTAGAGATGTCCCAAGATTGGGCATTCTCGGCTAGCATATCAAAGTAATCCCAAGCATCATCAGGTGCTTTGCTCAAAAACTCACCATTACACATCATTTGGACAAATTGACGCATGTTTGAGCTCAATCCGGCATGGACAAAGTCAATCAAGCGCCACTTTCATAACCATGGTGTAAACACTCTAATAAAAGATCCTTGAACCTCTCCCACCATTGAAAAAATGTTTCATCTAATTTTTGGGAGAAATTCATGATGGTCCGCCTTAGTGCATTGGTTTTATGAACCGAGAAGTACTTTTTAAGAAACTCCCGGGTCATCTCAGCCCATGTCCCGATGCTTCTAGGTTTAAGTGATTGAAACCATGCTTTGCCTTTGTCCTTTAGAAAGAAGGGAAACAATTTCAGTTTGATTAAATCTTGAGAGACATCATTAAATTGAAAGGTATTGGCTATCTCCTCAATTTCACTAAGGTGCGCATATGGACTTTTAGAGTTGAGTCCATGGAATTTCGGGAGTAACTTGATAATTCTCGGTTTAAGGTCCACATTTCTTACATTAGTTTGAAAAACAATGTATGAAGATGTAGTTGTTCTCTCCGATTGTAGATACTCTCTCAATGTTTTAACTGGAGGAACATAGCGTTTCTCATTCTCATTACGTTTCGTCCCAATTGGTGGTGCATCATACTCAACATCTTTAACATTATGTGGTTCATTCTCAGCCATGATTTCAGACGATTCAAGATTTCCTAGACGTTTTCTAACTCGTCTGTGATAGACTAGGCCTTCAACTAAATCTCCCTCTCTTAGAAGTCGCGATGTATGATCACACCCCCAATGAGGCATAAAACACACAAAAACTAAACTAAACCTAAAAATCAGAAAAATAAAAGTGTTTAAGTTAGAATGATGTTACCGGATGGAAGAACTATATTAGAGAAGAAAAATCCTACAAAACAAACAAAATCTGTTAGTAGAAAAATTCTGATAAAAACCTATTAAAACAGTAAATCCTAACCTAACCTATCTAACCTAACTATATCCTAATTATAAAAATTAGAACTGTTAACCTAATCCCCGGCAGCGGCGCCAAAAACTTGTTCGCTCGCCTTAAGTGCAAGGCTGCGATGTAGTAATAATTCTCGGTAAGACCAAGGTTGATCCCCAGGGATTGTCGTAATAATTCTAAGTTTTAGAACTAGGATGGGCTAAATTCTGATTTGTATCGATTGGTGGAAATTAAGAACATAAAACTATCTATTTTATACTTAAATCAGGGAAATAAACACTAGAGCGCCAAGGATCCACTAATAATCATTCACAATGTCAATTCAAACCATTCAAGCCAATAACACAGTTGGAATCAGAGTTCTATCCCTATCCAATCGGAATATAGAGTAATCAAATCATCATAATGCATCTAACATAGATGGATTATCCATTGATATGGCCCTCTCATAAATATCTAAGGCATTGGGTGTATTTAATCACACGAACCAATCATTCACAAAACAAGCAAGATCACATTGATGATTCTTCCTCAAGCCTTATTACTTAGACTTGATTTAGAAGCATGAATTGAACTTCTATTGAACCAAAATCAATACATAAACACCTATCTTAGATTAAATTAAAAGATAAGAACCCCTTCTACTTTAGTTCTAGATAAGCCTTTAGGAAACTTAGTTTGTAAGATTCCCTAGCATCTAACATATCATGATGAATCTAGGATCTCTACAACCCAAAATCTACCAATCAACACCTCATTAAGCAATCTCAGTAATCAAAACATCCCATGTAAGAGAAATCACAATTTTATTTTAAGATTAACTAAAAATACTAATTTTATTTCAAACTAGAACTAGAAGTGTTCTTCATAAAACCCAAAACTACTTGAACGAATTCGAATTGAACATTGCAAACAACTAAAAGCTTCACCTCTTAGCCCTAGCTAAGAGGTTTAACCAATCATTAATAGGTTAAAATAAAACTCAAAAGAAACTTATGAAAAACATAGAAAAATCGAGTTTGGAGGAGTTATAGACGCTCCACAGCGATCTCCTTCACCTCCTACGACTTCCTAAGCCTTCTATGATGTCTTGAGATCCACCCCTAGGTGTCCTTTTATAGTAGAGAGGCCCTACCGCCTTAGAATCTTCTAGAATTGCGCAATACTTACGCACTTGCGCCTAAAAAATTGGAGCTTGCTGAAGAAGTTGCTGAATTTCAACAAATTACACTGGCTACCTGTTGGCCGACCGGTCT
Source organism: Liriodendron chinense (assembly GCA_003013855.2). Taxonomy (NCBI): domain Eukaryota; kingdom Viridiplantae; phylum Streptophyta; class Magnoliopsida; order Magnoliales; family Magnoliaceae; genus Liriodendron; species Liriodendron chinense. The sequence goes on along the minus strand of ML058463.1, from coordinate 2,597,199 downwards.
AGACCGGTCTAGCAGAGGTCCAGAGAGTCCAGAAGGGTGCCTGACCCGTTGGCCGACCGGTCTTGACCTGTCTAGGTTGTTTGGCCGACCGGTCTAGCTTCTCTTCTTAGATTTTCTTTCTTTCTTCCTTCCTCTCTCTTCTCTCCTTACTTTTTTCTTTCTTTGGCTCTCCTTACTCCAAGGCTCATAAATATTCTCTTGTAGTCATCAATTGATTGAACTCTCTCTCATTCCTATAACCACCAAAACCATGCATTAGAATAGTCTTTAAGCTTGAAAACCATGCATAGTTAGTGATGAAATGGGGTTAGAATATACACATTAAGCGCTCAACAGGTTCTACTAAATTTTGTAAGCCCTTTCCATGTTGGGCACGATGTCCAAATTCTTGCAGATTAGAAGCCGTGATAGAAACCAATGCTTACAATTTCTACTAAAAATAGCCCCAGGGAGGTCGAACTGGTGATTCACGCATTTTCGGCAATATGAAACCCATGGAATAGGATTGGTCGCCTATACCAGCTTTAGCTACCACTAATTCATATCATATGCTCCGTAACTCATCCCAAATTGTAAGGTACGACCTTTTCACGATTTTAATAGCCTCCTTAATTTTTGTCCCCGACCGAGCATCGTATGTTCACTTCCCCAAGTGTAGGGTTGCGATGTAAGACCCGTACCCTGAATTGCCCTCCGTACGTTTAGTTTTCGGTACCGGTACGTCCCGAATGGACCAGATTAGCGAGCCTTGATCGCGACCGTATTTTTGTACGCATCGACCCAAGACCTATACCCCGGTGACCGCGTAGGCGCTGCTATTCCAACGCCGCGTGGCACGCCCCATTGCGATACCTGGTGTGAAAGTTGTGATCATTTGCGCAATCCGAGGTGGGCCGCGCAACGCACGTGTGGCGTGGGCCCCACTTGCACAAATCCCAACAATGTGTCAAATCAATCACCATCACCCTCACCCATACCCCTCTCATTACCCTAGTCTACACACACCATACCCACCCCATCACTCTCGCACCCCCAAAGTCAACTCTAATCATGCCTCCCATACCTCTCATGCCCTCTCCCATCTCATCATCATGAAACCATGCATCCCCCTCTCTACCCATACAAGTGCATACGTAGGGTAGAGGAGGCCTTCTCATTTCCATTGCAAAGAAAGGAGAGAGAAAGAGAAAGAGATTTGAGAGAGAGAGAGAGAAGAGTGAGAAGTAGAGAGATTTAGAGGGAGATCAAGGAGAGAGAAAGAGAGAGTTAGAGAGATTGAAGGAGGAGATCAAGCTGGAGGACCCTATCATCATCCGGACCGTCCGATTGGCAATCCAACCGTCCAACCATCATTGTGAGTGCAAACTTCCCCCCGTTTTTCTCGTTTACCTTTCATTTTATTTCCTTGGGCCCACCTTGTGATGGGCAATGAGATGGATGGGCTGGATCATCCATGAATGGGCCCCACTTGCTAATAAAATAAATAAAAAATAAAAAAAGGGGAGAGAGTGCCGCTAGACAGACAGCGTCCAGAGGACGCTGCTGCCCAGCAGCGCGTGGGCTAAGCCCCTTTTGGGCGTTGAGCAGGGTCCCCACTCATGGGACCCACCTTGCTGCATGTATTTGATCCACGCTGTCCATCTATTTTTCTAGCCCATGTTAGGACTAGGACGCCAAAAATGAAGAAGATCCAGATCTCAGGTGGACCACACCATAGTAAACAGTGGAGATAATGATGTCCACTACTGAAACTTCCTTGGCCCACTGTGAAGTTTCTGGACCAAATCACCTGCCCAATATTGGGCTTATTGGGTCCCCCATGAGACGGGGAACCTGATGAACGGAGTGGATCAGACCCATGTGGGCCCCACTTGATATAAGCACAAAAAAAAGGTATGAACGTCCAGACGCTGGACGTTCACAGCGTCAGAGACGCTGGAACAGTCCAGCGTCACATGGAAGCCGTGATTGGGTTCCCACTTGTGGGACCCACCTTGATGTTCATGTGGTATCCACACCGTCCATCCGTTTTCCCAGATCATTTTAGGGCCAGGGCCCAAATATGAACCCGATCCAAATCTTAAGCGGACCGCACCACATGAAAATAGTGGAAATAATGATTTATACTGTCAGAATTTCTTTGGCCCACATTGATGTTTAAGGCCTCGTAACCCATCCAATATTGGGCTTGTTGGGTCCCCCATGAGCCGGTGAGCACGATAGACGGACTGGATCGTCCTCATGTGGGCCCCACTCGATCAAAACCACATAAAAAAAGGAGAAGAAAGAAAGAAGCAGGAGAGCCTCTCTGACGCACTGGGAGTACCCAGCGTCCGCTCCTCGGCCCGCCCAGTCAGTAGGCCCACTCGTCGGTCCCACCATGATGCATGTGCTATATCCTCACCGTCCATCCATTTGGGGAGATCATTTTAGGGCATGATCTCAAGAATGAGTCAGATCCAAGTCTCAAGGGGGCCTCACCACAGAAAACAGTAGGGATAGTGACCCTACCGTTAAAACCCTCCCATGGCCCACCATGATGTTTATTTGAGATCCAACCTGTTCATAAGTTCACACATGCATGGGAGAAGGGAGAGCAAAAATATTAGCTTGATCAAAAACCTCTGTGGGCCCCACTTGATGAGAACATAACAAAAAAAAAAGGACATGGCCGCTGGACAGACAGCGTCCAGGGGACGCTGCTGTCCAGCAGCGCAGCCCTCTTTGGGTGTTGGCAATGGGCCCCACTCGTTGGGCCCACCTAGAATGTATGTGCCTTATCTATTCCGTCCATATGTTTTTCCAGCTCATTTTAGTGGCTGAACCCAAAATTTAAGCATATCCAAATGACAAGTGGACCATACCACGGGACAACAATAGTGGGAATAATGATCTCTACCGTTCAAACCTTCCCAAGCTCCACAGTGATGTTTATTTGTCATCCAACCTGTTCATAAGATCACATGGATATGGATGAAGGAGAAAACAAAATATCACTTTGATTCAAAACTCTTGGGGCCCGTCTGGGTGCCACACTCCAAGCAGTGTGCTTTGGCACGCTGCCCAGCAGGTGGCCTACCCTGGGGGTTCCACCACGATGCATCTGTTTTATCTATGCCGACCATCTATTTTTCTATATTATTTTAGGGCCGTGGGCCAGCATAATGATGTAAATACAAACCTCAAGTGGACCACACCGTAGGAAACAATGGTCATTGATGCCCACCTTTGAAACCTTCCTTGGGGCCATTGTAATGTTTATTTATCCATCTAACCAAAGGTGATGGGGCCCAACTTTGGGTCCCACCTTGATGAATGTTGGGTATACCTTGTCGTTCTTCTTGGTAGGGGTGTGGGCCCAGTTTTGGGTGGGCCCCACATGGTGTTTGGTTGTCATCTCACTTGATTAGTGGGAAAGCACAAATATCGGGTTGATCCCAAACTGTTGGGGCCCATTGATGTATGTGGCTTCCCCACTCCTTTGTGCGGTTATACCCAACCATGGGTCCACCTTGTTATGCATGTGTTCTATCCACGTCAGCCATTGGCCACTATGGTGCGATATGTATGTTGCCCATCGATTAAGACCGCCTTAATTTGTGCTTGATCCAAACTATCCGAATGAATGGACCCTAGCATGTTATGTACAGGATGGCCCTTGGGACCACCTTAGTGTGCGTGTTCGAATGACCGCATTGTCCATCCTGTGGATCCACCTTGATGATTAGTTGTGTAAACCCTTATTGAAAGGTCATCCCTAAAGTTCGCTCGATCCAAGTCATAGGGCTATTTTCTTTAACTCACCCTGTTGAACCGTCTTGTCAATTCGCTTTGTTAACTCACCATGTTGACCCGCCTTGTCAACCTGCCTTGTTGACTCACCATGTTGATTGATCCTGGTAACTCAGCTTGTTGTATACTCATATGACTCACCCCTCCTACCCTTGTACCCAACTATTAAAGACTACCATATCGCGTATATCTCATCCACACTGTCCGTTTACCTTTAGGACGAGTGTGGGGCTCATCCTCGACATTAGTATGTCATCTAGGCCATCCATTATATGGAGCCTATCTTGTAGTATGAGGTTAGACCTGTCGTCCCTTTTTGGACCTCATTGTATTGACCATCTATCTGAGATTACCCTACCATTTATGATCCTCTGTCATGAACTGTCTATCTTGCAACCCCTTCTATGACATTCCTTTTACGGTCCATTATGGTGTTTATCTCCACTGTACTAGAGGATTTTGGGTCTCGGCATGATTTTGGGTATTCCACTCTTGCCGCTCAAGTAGGTTCTACCTTTGATGTGTCGGTAGTGTATTCGATCATTTTCTTTCCATTTGAGTTATCTGAATGTTGAAGGTTAATCCACACCGTTCAATTGTTGGACCATCTGTGTTGTTGTATACCATCTATTTAGGGTCCTATCTCTTTGTGTTTGTTTGTGTTATAAGTGAATTATCTTTTTATGATGTTTTAGTATGTCTGTTGCCACACGTAGTGTTGTTTGGAATACTCATATGTGATCTTTATACTATATGCTTTGACGACCACCATGCATGTGTAATGAGTATGCATCCCGAATCACCATTGTTAGTTGGGGACCACTAGGGCATAAACGCATTCATAAAGCATTCGAGATGTAGTCGATCAAATGTAATTCACGTGCTCTCTACGCAAACCTCTCCAATAGGTATGGGACTATTCGAGGAAAGGAGTCTATCATCTTGACTTACACTGTATGGTAGGAATAGCTTAGCATACCTTGTAGCCCTTGGTGCGAGATTCCTTAGTTAGCGACATCCCGCACTATGACTCGATCATTCATATGTGTCTCCTCATTTTAATCATATCTCAAATAGGTTGGACTAGATTGCTTTATTGCCATCGTGGTAGATTGACTACTTATTAGCACTCATACTGTATGCTTGGCTCATGCATCATGAATGCTTGACTCATATGATTGTCTTGTATCAACCGGCCATATCGGCCGCGATTGTCGTGCAGTTCATTACCAGTTGACGGTGACATTGTATTTGAGACCCTACAGTTTTATGGTGCTATTTGGAGACTTGCACGGGCATGTCGTCCCACGTTTGTATGCATGGTTTCATTTCGCACCGTCTGCTTGTGCCGCATATAGCATGGTTACTACGTTGTAACCACAGCTCCATCGTGGTTTGCAGAACACCGAAAATATGTGATCTTTAAACTGGATGCCAAAGATGTCCCTGGGTGAAAGTCCCTGATCCCGTTGGTACCAAGGTGGGTGCTTCATTCAAGAGGCCGGGTGGTTTAATCATACACCAGTATGCCGAATACCAAACGGCGGTGTTTTTCACTGCACGTGATCAGTTTGGAAGGAGGTCTGATCTAACCTGCCGGAAGAGTGTTGGCAAAGTGGGTTGAGTTTGACCAGCTGTGAGTAGGTCTGCTATTGCACCAGATAGGCTTTGGCATTCTACTGGTGAGTAGTGAGGTCTGTGAGACGCCGGTGATGTTCCGTTTCAGAGATGGTATTGGTATCAGTGATGTGACTGATGTTCTGTATGGTGTGGGATGGTCCTGATGTGGGCGGGTGTGATGTGGGCGAGGCTGTAAGCCTGGGCGAGCTACCACACTGGGCGAGCTACCAGTTCCGAGTCCTGCATTGCTTGGACGATCGTGATATGACTGTTCGTATCTGGACCACTGTATTGAGAGGTGGTGATTTGCATGCATGCATTGGATCATTGCATGTGACATTAGGCCCTGTAGGCCATTGTATAGTATGAGTATATAGCCTTGGTAGGCTGGTTGCCTGTATTACATGCTTGCATAGCCATGGCAGGCTAGTTATCTGTATTGCATGCTTGCATAGCCGTGGTAGGTTAGTTATTCATATCACATGATCGTGTAGCCTAATTAGGCTAAGTTTTGGTTTAGATTTCTCATCAAGCTTTACTGCTTACTCTGATATTTATCATGCTTGTCATACACATTGCGCATGCACACACGCACTCACAAAGCTTCGTTCGAAGCTTATGCGTGTTTGTTACACTGCAGGTTATACCAGAGTGTATCGGCAACGTTGAGTTGGAGTTGGGAGTGCAGTAGCAGGAGGTGCTGGATTGTGCACAGTTTTTATATTTACGCATTGTGTATTTACTTTTTAGTACTGTATGTAAACGAAATGACTTAGTGGAAATATTGTGTTTATCTTTTATGGTACTCATATGGTGATACTCATGTTCAAAAAAAAATTCAGACCCTAAAATACTCCTTGTGGTATCCTAGGATCGGAACCTGACATGTGGGGTTAGGATCCGAAATCGGAGTACTACGGACGCTGCCTACCTCTGGATTCGGGTTACGGCGAATGGATGTCGAGAATCGAATTTGGGGCGTGACATGCGATGTAGTAACAAACTCGGTAAGACCGAGGTCGATCCACAGGGACTTATGTAGGAATTCACAAAATACTTCCAATAGTTTCTATTGAAAATCTAACAACCAGAATTATAGTAGATTGATGTAAGTAGCAATGTTGAACTAAACTGAAGTAATCAATTAATAAAAGGCACTAGGGGTTCAAGAATCCACTTGTAGCAATCCTTGATGCTCAATCCACTGTGGTTTCTCACTTTCTCAACTAAAATCGAAATTAAGATCTATCTAGTCGGATGATAGAGCTGTTAAAACCAATAATCTGCCATATGTAAGATCAATGTACATGATTCACTCAATGCAAGCTAGGACGAGCATGCTCAATTGCATAGGTCAGTCCCAATTCCAATAGACTAAGTTCATAATCATAACCATCACTAAGGCCTGTAACAAGACAAAGCTAGATCCTGACTTGAACTTAATTCAAATCATATACACAGTCCACATACAACAAAATCTCAGAAAAGTAAAACTTTGGTAGGAAGTTCCCACATGAAGATCATAGTACTAGAGCGTACTCCGATTCCTCGAATCATACAGGTCTAGACTAGCACACAACCATTAAGAACTCAAGCAATTCTCCCAAACATCCATGAGTCATCATAAGACTAAGAAAAACTACTTGGAACTTGTATTAACTTCAAACTATTGTTCATAAACATGAAATCCAACTTTAAAACCAACTTAAACGAATTGAAAACATCTTAGATTCACTACAAGCTTCACCTCTTAGCCCTAGCTAAGAGGTTTAGCCGTTCATGATCCAAGAAAACATGAAACAACTAAGAAAAGCATAAAAACGAGAAACAAACTAGAAGGAGTTGTGGAACTCCGAAATCCACTTCCGCCGCCTCCCACCTTGATCCAACTCTTCTAAGATACCCTAGGAATGATCCCTAGGTGTCCTTTTATAGTGGGGAGGCTCCGTAACATCGGAATCTTCTCGAATTTGCGTAAGCTTACGCAGTGCGCAGAGAAATTCGACGCCAAAAATAGAACTTTCCGTTTTAAACACATGGCCGACCGGTCGGAGTGGCTTGGCCAACGGTCACGACCGGTCGGAACTCACTATTTGCATCAGTCTAGCGTGCACAGGAGCCATCAGACTTGTTGGTCGACCGGTCTGGACTGTTTATGTAAACTATCCAGCGTGCTCAGTAGGATCTGGGAGAGCTGGCCGACCGGTCTAGACCGGTCGTGGCCCTCTTGGCCGACGGGTCACGACCGGTCTTGACCTCTTTTCTTCTTCATTTCTTTCTTTCTTTCTTCTCTCTGCTTTCTTCTTTCTTTGGCCCACCTTGGGTCTTCATCCAAAGCTCCTAAGTGGACCCTTTTGGTCTCCTATTGGATTAAATCCATTCTCATTCCTACAATCACAAAACATTCATTCGATTCGTGCTTTAAATCATGAAAACCTTGCATAATGAGTGATGAATTGAGGTTAGAATATGCACAATTAAGAGCTCAACACACCCCCCAACCAGCATTTTGCTAGTCCCGAGCAAAACATGCGTGAAATCAATTCCATTCTCCAAAACTCAACTCTCCTCTAGAAACCATTCTTCTATACATCCCAAGACATACAAGTGTAAGATTCAGAAATATTAGATGATAGAGTTTGAAACCGTAAACCCTCAAAACATGATAAGCATTCATGTGAAATTCCCACTGATTGGTTGATAAATAGAAGAACTTGAACAATTTCAACCTAGTGTGCATAGTGAAAATTCATCTCGTGAGTTTCTAGGATTATCTTCTTCATAGATCAACCAGACTAGATATCAAGGTATATAGAGTAACAACAAGCCAATGACAGGAATTTGCCTTACTGTCCTTCTGACGGCTTTCACACTACGTCCCATTTCCGGCTTTGGTTACGGGTAGACCATCCCCCGGTTGGTAATAGGTAGCCCTAATCGAAAATTTCCACCATTTTTCCATCATTCCCAATTTCATCCTTCCTTTTCTTTTTTCTTTTAAATTAGATAGGATTTTTAGAAATCCATATCTTTCATTATTTTCCCATGGACAAGGATAGACAAAGTACCCCGGCTTGATTTCTCAACACCTTGAATCAAAATCTAACTAATCCATAAATCACATAATCCCTTCAACCCGTGAAAATCGTGTAATGTGAACTAAGTGTAAGAGTGTTCAAATTTTCTATTAATCACAAAAATAGGGGAATGCACATATAAAACCATTATGCTATGAGAAATTCAAAACTTACAACCTCATACACTTCATATCTCCTCCTCTTAAACTCATATTATCTTGAATGCATAGAAACGAAGTTTTCCAAAAGAGTTTTAAATTTTAGGAAAAATGAAATTTTTTTACATAATTGCTCGAAATGTTACAAAACGCTGGATTTATCCAAGTGATCCTACACCCCCCAACCAAATCGTGCATTGTCCTCAATGTAAAAGATGTGCAATAAGCAAAACATGAGATCAATTCTAAAATAAAAGGGAGTGAGGAATGGTAGTACCTGAGAGAGTGAAAAGTGGAATTCTTCCTCCTTCTAACAAACCTATGAAAAATAAACAAAAACAACAAAATCCTAATCCTAACTACTCTATACCTCCATCAGACTAGGAGATCAATCATCCTGATACACAGGATCAGTCAGAGGTATGGACATACCTTCTGAAGGAAACTTCTCAAAGAACGGTTTTAATCGCTGACCATTCGCCTTAAAAATGTTGCCGTTCCTGGGATTTAACAACTCGACGGTACCATATGGATAGACAGTTTGCACAATGTAGGGACCGGTCCATCGAGATCTCAATTTTTCTGGAAATAAATGTAGGCGGGAATTATTCAGATGGACTTTTTGATTGATCGTGAAAATCTTACGAAGAATGTTTTTATCATGGAATATCTTCGTCTTGTCCTTGTAAATTCTCGCATTCTCATATGCTTCTTTCCGGATTTCTGCAAGTTCATTCAATTGTAGTTTGTGTAACGAGCTCGCCTTGTCAGAATCAAAATTCATCTTCTTAATTGCCCAATATGCCCTATGTTCCAACTCCACAGGCAAGTGATAAGCCTTCCCATAGACAAGTCTATAGGGAAACATTCCAATAGGGGTCTTAAAAGCAGTACGGTAGGCCCAAAGCGCATCAGTAAGCCGAAGCGACCAATCCTTGCGATCGGGGTTCACCGTTTTCTCTAAAATGTGTTTAATCTCCCTATTGGATATCTCAGCTTACCCACTAGTTTGTGGGTGATAGGGAGTGCTTACTTTGTGTGTTACGCCATATTTCTTCATCAAGGTTTCAAATGGGCAATTACAAAAGTGAGACCCTTCATCACTGATGATGACTTGAGGTGTACCAAACCGGGAAAGAATATTCTCTTTTAAGAAGCGAATGACTGTTTTATGGTCATTATTCCGACAAGGGATGGCCTCGACCCATTTGGATACATAGTCAACGGCAAGCAAGATGTATGTGTTTCCAAAAGAAGATGGGAATGGACCCTATGAAATTGATGCCCCAACAATAAAAAATTTTGATTATTAAGATGGGATTGAGTGGCATCATATTTCTACGGGAGATTCCTCTCAATTTCTGACAAGGTTCACATGTTTTGCAAAACTCATGTGTCTTTGAACATAGTGGGCTAATAAAACCCACATTGCAGAATTTTTGCTGTGGTTGTTTTAGTCGAAAAGTGGCCACCACATGCCTGAGAATGACAGAAGGAGATGATACTTTGTTGTTCATCATTTGGGACACATCTCCTTATGATTTGATCGGGACAATACTTGAATAAGTATGAGTCGTCCCATACGAATTTTTGCACCTCAGTGAAGAATTTATCCTTATCTTGCTTTTTGTAATGTGTAGGAATTGTACCCGTAGCAAGATAGTTAACAATGTCCGCATACCATGGCAATTGGGAAACAGCAAAAAGTTGTTCATCAGGGAACATGTCATTGATTGTGGTCGCTTCAGGGGAATCGGTGAGGACAAGTTGAGAGAGATGGTCAACCACTACATTTTCTACTCCTTTCTTATCACGTATCTCTATGTCAAATTCCTGGAGTAAAAGGATCCATCTTAACAACCGAGATTTATCATCCTTCTTAGAGAGAAGGTACTTAAGCGCGGCATTGTCAGTGAATATGATGATCTTGGATCCAATCAAGTAGGACCTAAACTTGTCCAAGGCAAAAACTACGGCTAAAAGTTCTTTTTCGGTAGTAGTGTAGTTTGCTTGGGCTGAGTTTAAGGTTCTACTTGCATAGTAGATAACAGATGGCTTCTTTTCTTTTCTTTGGCCTAGCACGGCCCCAATAGCATAGTCGCTTGCATCGCACATAATTTCAAAAGGAAGGCTCCAATCCGGTGGTTGCATTATGGGAGCACATGTCAACATACCCTTAAGTGTGGTAAAGGCCTTTTGACATTCTTCATTCCACTTGAATGAGTTTTCCTTTTGAAGTAGGTTACATAAAGGATGAGAGAGTGAACTGAAGTCCTTTATGAACCTTCTATAAAATCCTGCGTGTCCCAAAAAGGACCGCACATCTCGTATGCTCTTGGGTGGTGGAAGGTTAGCGATAAGATCAATTTTCACTTTGTCCACCTCGATTCCATTTTGTGAAACGATGTGACCAAGTACAATTCCCTTTTGAACCATAAAGTGACACTTTTCCCAATTCAGCACAAGGTTCTTCTCTTCACATCTTTTCAGCACAGATTTTAAGTGCACAAGGCACTCATCAAAGCTACAACCAAATACTGAGAAATCATCCATGAAGACTTCGAGAATTGTCCCCACCATATCAGAAAATATACTCATCATACAACACTGAAAGGTGGCAAGGGCATTACATAGTCCAAACGGCATCCGTCGATAGGCGAAAGTGCCGAATGGACATGTGAATGTAGTCTTTTCTTGGTCTTCACGGGTAATCTCTATTTGGTTGTACCCTGAATAGCCATCACGGAAGCAAAAATGGGAATGACCCACCAACCGTTCTAAAATTTGATCAACAAACGGTAGGGGGAAGTGGTCTTTCCTCGTGACAGTGTTTAGCTTCCGGTAGTCAATGCAATTCTCCAACCGGTAGTGACTCTAGTTGGTACGAGTTCATATTGGCATTGACTACGATGGTGATCCCGGATTTCTTAGGCACCACTTGAGTTGGACTCACCCATTGACTATCGGATATTGGGTAGATAATACCAACATCCAATAGTTTTACCACTTCGGCCTTAACCACATCCTTCATGTTTGGATTGAGTCGTCTTTGTGGTTGCCTAGATGTCTTCGCATTCTCCTCAAGTTAGTATGCGATGAGTACAAATCAGTGGGTCTATGCCTTTGAGATTCGTAATCGACCACCCAATCGCACTCTTGTGCTCTAATAGAGTGGCCATTAGCCTACTCTCCTGTTCCTCATCCAAGTGGGAAGAAATCACCATCGGATATGTCTCATCTTGACCTAAATAGACATATTTCAGCTCACGTGGTAATGGTTTTAGGTCGAGTGTTGGTGCCTTGATATTGGATGGGAGGGCCTTGTTCTCGTTTACGGGCCAAGGCTTAAATAGGGCCCTCTATCTTTTGTTATCAAGCACCGAACATCGCATCTAAAATGGCATCCATCTCTCGTATTGTGTCATCATTTATCTCATGAGAGTGGGCCACACATGCCTCCAAAGGGTCAGAATATAATGTTGAGGGGAAAGTTTCCTCCACGAATGATTCAATCAAGTTTATCTTGTGGATCTCCTCATCAACCTCCCGTGGTTGTTTTCATAAATCAATTATATTAAGATCAAGAGTCATATTTCCAAAGGACATTTGTACAAGCCCGTTTCTACAAGTGATAATTGCGTTGGAAGTAGCTAGAAAAGGGCGGCCAAGTATGATGGGAATTTGAGCACCTGGTACCTATCATGGGATGTGTATCTAAGACAATAAAGTCTACTGGATAGTAGAATTTATCAACTTGGACTAGAACATCCTCAATCATTCCTCTCGGTATACTGAATGGATCTATCAGCAAGTTGGAGTGTGGTTTTGGTGGGTTTCAATTCACCTAACCCAAGTTGTTCGTAAACCGAGTATGGAATGAGGTTCACACTTGCACCTAAGTCGAGTAAGGCTTGTTTAATCCAGTAGTCTCCTATGAGGTTCACATGAGATGGTTGGACTACCCGGATCCTTGTATTTTTGGGGCACCTCTTGTTTGATGATAGCGCTCAAATTCTCAGTCAAAAGTACTTTGTTGTGAACATTGTGTTTCATTTTGACCGTACACAATTCCTTTAGAAATTTGGCATAGGATGGTATTTGTTTTATGGCATCCAACAACAGAATGTTGATCTTCACCTGCTTGAAAACCTCTAATATTATCAGATTTTTGTCTAAAGGTTTAGGTGAAATCAACCTTTGGGGAAACGGGGCAAACGACTTATATTGCCGTTTCCGGTTCTCTCTTGTGAAGTGTTGTTTGGGCTATCATCTGCTTTGGAATTTTCTGGATCCTTAGGCTTTGGGGCCTTTACCGGATTAGATTTGTCAATTACCTTTTCCACTTCTCAAAGTGGTGATAGCTTGAACATGCTCCGTATGTTGGGAGGATGAGCTTGCATCTTGTATCTCAAATTGGGTTCTTAGGTTAGGAAGAGGTTGGGCAGGAAGTGTGCCTTTCTCTCTAACATTGAGATGAGATTCGACTCTAGCCATTGAGGTTTTCAATTCATTGATGGCTTGAGTTGAATTTTGATTGAATTTCAATTGCTCTTGCATGAACCCATCTATTTTCAGAGAATTTGTCTTGTCATACTCAGCTTGAACCGATACAAATGCACCCAACATCTCCTCTAGCGTAACTTTTGGAGTAATGACTAGAGATGGACCTAGTATAGGTTGGGCTTGAGGGATATTGGTTGCATTCGCAGTGGGTCCATTCCTCCAACTGAAGTTGGGATGGTTCTTCCAACTAGCATTAAACGTGTTTGAGTTTGGAGCACCAAATTGCCGTTGATAACTGTTTATGGCATTTGATTGTTCTTGTAAGATGTCCTAAACCGCTAAAATTGTGGGACAATCTTGTGTTGCATGTTGATTTCCGGCACAAATTCCACAAACAGTTTCAACGTCATTGGAGTTAATCGTCTCTCCTTTCCTCAATTCTATGGCGTCGACTTTTCTTGTGAGGCTAGCCACACGTGCACTTATACTATCCTCTTCTGATAGGACATAAATTCCTCCTTTCTCCTTTTGTTGGCCAATCTTGGAATTTGTTGGTTTTGATGTATCCCAAGACTGTGCATTCTCAGCCACTTCCTCCAAGTAGTCCCATGCTTCATCGGCTTCCTTATTCATGAACTCCCCATTACACATCATCTCTACAAATTGGCGAATGGGTGAAGTCAGTCCATCATAGAAAAAACTTATAACCCTCCAAATTTCATAGCCATGATGTGGGCATGCATTTAACAAGTCCTTAAACCTCTTCATCATCTCTACAAATTGGCGAATGGGTGAAGTCAGTCCATCATAGAAAAAACTTATAACCCTCCAAATTTCATAGCCATGATGTGGGCATGCATTTAACAAGTCCTTAAACCTCTTCCAACATGGGAAGAAGGTCTCATCTTCCTTTTGGGCGAAGTTCATGATAAGACGCCTCAACATGTTCATTTTATGAGTAGGGAAGAATTTTCTAATGAATTCCCTATGCATATCAGTCCATGCACCAATTGATATTGGCCTTAATGCATGAAGCCAACCTTTAGCTTTATCTTTAAGAGTGAAAGGAAATAATTTAAGTCTTACCATACAATCTGTAACATTCGCAAAGTGCATGGTGGTTATTACCTCATCAAACTCCTTAAGGTGTTGATAGGCACTTTCACTGTCTAATCCATGGATTTTGGTAAGAGTTGGATCACTCCCGGTTTCAAATCTACATTCCCTGCATTTTGTGGAAATATTATGCATGAGGGAGTGCTCGCTCTTGCTGGTTGCAAGTAATCACGTAATGTTCTTGGTCGGGGAACATTCTCAACCACATTCTCTCCCGTTTCGGTTTGGTTTTGGCCCAGATTAGGATTGGCCATCGGATTAGGTTGATTCACAGCCATACTTTCAGACAAAATTGGAGAAGTTAGATGTCTCCTAGCACGTGGTTCTCTGTCTATTCCTTCTACTATTCCCCCTTCACTTATGAGTCGATTATTGGAATCCCGAGCCCAATGTGGCATGCAAAACCAAAAAAAATATGAAACAAAGAGAAAGAAGAATTCTTCCTTCCTTTCTTTACTCTTCTCTAAGACCGAAGCACAAGGTATTTTGCAATGGCTAAGCCAGAAGCAAGGATAGAGACCAATTTCTCCTGGTCAATAGGGGTTCAGAGAACTCCCCACCCACTCTTTGAATCTTTTGAGAAAAGTGCAGAAAAAGAAGAAAGAGGAGTAGAGGTGAGAAGAGAAATCTCTGAGCACAAGGTTATCCAAGACGGCAGAGCCGACCAATAGGAATCCAGGTGGCACAAGGCCTACCTTTCAGAGATCCAAAAAGGAGTCTCCACCCACTCTACAAGAGATGAATGCGATAGGAACGAATAGGAGAAGAAGAAGAGTGAGGTTTAGAAAGATAGAACCTGATTCAAGCACTTGAGATCCTTATGTCTTCTTCAACTTCCTAGAAATCCCTGAAAAAGAAAACAAATGAAACAAAACAAACTAAGTTAGTACTATTCCTAAAAATCCTAAATAGATACTATTTTCAGAAATTTATGAAAAAAAAACGTCAAAGTCCCCGGCAGCGGCGCCAAAAACTTGTTCGCTTCCCCAAGTGTAGGGTTGCGATGTAGTAATAAACTCGGTAAGACCGAGGTCGATCCACAGGGACTTATGTAGGAATTCACAAAATACTTCCAATAGTTTCTATTGAAAATCTAATAACCAGAATTGTAGTAGATTGATGTAAGTAGCAATGTTGAACCAAACTGAAGTAATCAATTAATAAAAGGCACTAAGGGTTCAAGGATCCACTTGTAGCAATCCTTGATGCTCAATCCACTGTGGTTTCTCACTTTCTCAACTAGAATCGAAATTAAGATCTATCTAGTCGGATGATAGAGCTGTTAAAACCAATAATCTGCCATATGTAAGATCAATGTACATGATTCACTCAATGCAAGCTGGGACGAGCATACTCAATTGCATAGGTCAGTCCCAATTCCAATAGACTAAGTTCATAATCATAACCATCACTAAGGCCTGTAACAAGACAACGCTAGATCCTGACTTGAACTTGATTCAAATCATATACACAGTCCACATACAACAAAATCTCAGAAAAGTAGAACTTTGGTAAGAATTTCCCACATGAAGATCATAGTACTAGAGCGTACTCCGATTCCTCGATCATACAGGTCTAGACTAGCACACAACCATTAAGAACTCAAGCAATTCTCCCAAACATCCATGAGTCATCATAAGACTAAGAAAAACTACTTGGAACTTGTATTAACTTCAAACCATTGTTCATAAACATGAAATCCAACTTTAAAACCAACTTAAACGAATTAAAAACATCTTAGATTCACTACAAGCTTCACCTCTTAGCCCTAGGGCTAAGAGGTTTAGCCGTTCATGATCCAAGGAAACATGAAACAACTAAGAAAAGTATAAAAACGAGAAACAAACTAGAAGGAGTTGTGGAACTCCGAAATCCACTTCCGCCGCCTCCCACCTTGCTCCAACTCTTCTAATGATACCCTAGGAACGATCCCTAGGTGTCCTTTTATAGTGGGGAGGCTCCGCAACATCGGAATCTTCTCGAATTTGCGTAAGCTTACACAGTGCGCAAAGAAATTCGGCGCCAAAAACAGAAGTTTCTGTTTTAAACACATGGCCGACCGATCGGACGACCAGTCGGAGTGGCTTGGCCGACCGGTCACGATCGGTCGGATCTATTTGCATCAGTCCAGCGTGTACAGAAGCCATCAGACCTGTTGGTCGACCGGTCTGGACCGGTCGGATTGTTTATGTAAACTGTCTAGCGTGCTCAGCAGGATCTAGGAGAGCTGGCCGACCAGTCTAGACCGGTCGTGGCCCTCTTGGCCGACCGGTCACGACCGGTCTTGACCTCTTTTCTTCTTCATTTCTTTCTTTCTTTCTTCTCTCTGCTTTCTTCTTTCTTTGGCCCACCTTGGGTCTTCATCCAAAGCTCCTAAGTGGACCCTTTTGGTCTCCTATTGGATTAAATCCATTCTCATTCCTGCAATCACTAAACATGCATTCGATTAGTCTTTAAATCATGAAAACCTTGCATAATGAGTGATGAATTGGGGTTAGAATATGCACAATTAAGAGCTCAACATCGTACGGTCTGCATGAACCATGAAATAGTCTGCGGCTGCCTTACGTGGGTGCTACTAAATTTTCTAGGCCCTTTCTAAAATGGACACAACGTCCAAAACCCTGCGGATCACTAGCCGTGAGAGAAACGAAAGCTTACCATTTATACTAAAAATAGTCTTAAGGAGGTCGAGCTGGTCGATTCACACATATCCAGCATAAGGAAACTAGCGGAGCTAGTTTGGTCGCTTATACCAGCTTGAGCTACCACGTATTCAAATATTATATGCCTTGCAACTCATCTCGAATTTTAAGGTATAGCCTTTTCATGGTTTTTACGACCTCCATCACTTATGTTCCCGATCGAGCATCGTACTGTCCGCATGGGCCATAAAATAGTACGCGGGCGCCCTATGCGGGTTCTACTAAATTTTCTATGCCCTTTCTATGTTGGGTACAATGTCCAAAACCGAGCGAAAAACAAGCCGTGATAGAAACCAAAGCATACCATTTCTCCAAAAAAGAGCCCCAAGGCGGTCAATTTGGTCGATTCTCGCATTTTCGGAATAAGGAAACCCATGAAGCATGTTTGATCGCCTATACCAGCTCGAGCTACCTCAAATTCATATATTATACGCTCTGTAACTCATCTAAGATTTTGAGGTACGGCCATTTCCCGATTTTGACGGGCCCGCATCACTTCCTTCCTTGACTGAGCAAGGTAAGGTCCGCGTGGGCCATGAAATAGTCTGCAATTGCCCAATGTGGGTTCTACTAAAATTTCCAAGCCCTTTCCATGTTGGGCACTACATTCAAAATCCCACGGATAACAAGCCGTGATAGAAACAAAAGCTTACCATTTCTAATAAAAATAGCCCCGAGGCGTTCGATATGGTCGATTCTCACATTTTCAGTATAAGGAAACCGACGGAGCATGTTTGGTTGCCTATACCAGCTTGAGCTACCCCAAATTCATATATTATACGCCCCATAACTCATCCAGGATTTTGAGGTATGATCGTTTCACGGTTTTGACAGCCCCCATCACTTTCGTCCCCGACCGAGAATCATACGGTCTGCGTGGGCCATGAAATAGTCCGTTGTAGCCCTACGTGGGTTCTACTATCATTTGTAAGCCCTTTCCATGTTGGTCATGATGTCCAAAACCCCGCGGATCATTGATCGCTTCCCCAAGTGTAGGGTTGCGATGTAGTAATAAACTCGGTAAGACCGAGGTCGATCCACAGGGACTTGTGTAGGAATTCACAAACACATCCAATAGTATCTATTGAAAGCTAAGAACTAGATTTTGTATGAAATTGATGTAGTTAACAACTTCGAATTAAATTGAAGGTAAACAATTATAAAAAGGCACTAGGGGTTCAAGGATCCACTCGTAGCAATCCTTGATGTTCAATCCGCTGTGGTCTCTCATTCTCTCAACTAGAATCGATATTAAGATCTATCTAGTCGGATGATAGAGCTGTTAAACCAAACAAGCTGTCATATGTAAGTCCAATGCATAGGATTCACTCAATGTAAGCTAGGCTGAGCATGCTCAATTGCATAGGTCAGTCCCAATTCCAAAAGGCTCAGTTCACAATCATAACCATCCTCAAGTCCTGTCACAAGACAAGGCTAGATCATGATTTGAACTTGATTCAAATCACATGCACAGTCCCACATAACACAGAAATTCAGAAAAGTAGAACTTTGGTAGGAAGTTCCCATATGAAGATCATAGTACTAGAGCGTACTCCAATTCCTCGGATCATACAGGTCTAGACTAATACAAAGCAGTTAAGAACTTAAGTAATTCTCCCAAAGATCCATGAGTCATCATAAGACTAAGAAAAACTACTTAGAACTTGTATAAACTTCAAACCATTGTTCATAAACATGAATTCCAAACTTAAAACCAACTAAATACGAATTGAAACATCTTAGATTCACTACAAGCTTCACCTCTTAGCCCTAGCTAAGAGGTTTAGCTGCTCATGATCCAAGGAAACATGAAACAACTTAAGAAAAGCATAAAACAGTAAAACAAACTAGAAGGAGTTGTGGAACTCCGAAATCCACTTCCGCCGCCTCCAACCTTGCTTAAACCCTTCTAAGATACCCTAGGAACGATCCTTAGGTGTCCTTTTATAATGGGGAGGCTCCGCAACTTCAGAAGATTCGAGAATCTACGTACCACTTACGCACTGCGCAGAGCAAATCGGCGCCAGAATTAGAAGTTTAAAACTTACGCAGACGACCGGTCGCAGTGGCTGGACGACCGGTCGTGGATGCTGGACGACCGGTCTCAAAACGACCAAAAACAGTCCAGAGAGTTTCAGCTTGGAAAATTAATTTAAGGACCGGTCGCACGACCGGCAGAAGTGGACGACCGGTCGCACGACCGGTCGTGAACAGTCCAGAGAGCTATGGCCTCTGTGCCTCCTCTGTGCATGTGCGGACCGGTCGGACGACCGGTCTTTGGCCTTGGACTACCGGTCGTGGACACCTTCTTCTGCATTCTTTCTTTCATTTCTCTGGCTTCTTTCTTCTATTCTTTTCTTCTTTCCTTGCTTCCTTCTTTCTTTGGTCCTCCTTCGATCTTCATCCAAATAGTTCCAAATAAGCTCTTTTCATCTTCAATTAGGCGGAGTCCACTCTCAATCCTGCAATCACAAAACATGCATTCGATTAGTCTTTAAATCATAAAAATCTCGCACAATGAGCGATGAATTGGGGTTAAAATATGCACAATTAAGAGCTCAACAATCACAAGCCGTGTGATAGAAACCAAAGCTTACCATTTTTACTAAAAATAGCCCTAGGGAGGTCGAATTGGTCGATTCTCACATTTTTTAATAAGGAAACCCACGGAACAAGTTTGGTCGCCCGCACCAGCTCATATATTATATGCCCCGTAACTCATCCCAGACTTTAAGGTATGACCTTATCACAATTTTGACAGCCTACATCATTTTTTACCCTGATCGAACATCGTATGGTCCGCATGGAACATGAAATAGTCTGCGGCTGTCCTACATGGGTTCTACTAAATTTTGTAAGCCCTTTCCATGTTGGGCACGATGTCCAAATTCCTGCAGATCACAAGCCGTGATAGAAACTAAAGCTTACGATTTGTACTAAAAATAGCCTCAGGGAAGTCGAACTAGTCAATTCACGCATTTTCGGCAATATGAACCCCGCAGAATAGGTTTGGCCGTACCAGCTCGAGATACAACTAATTCATGTATTATGTGCCCTGTAACTCATCCCAAATTGTAAAGTACATCCTTTTCACGATTTTGACAGCCTGCATAATTTATGTCCATGACCGAGCATCGTACAGTCCACGTGGGCCATAAAATAGTCCTGCGGCTACCCTACGTGGGTTCTACTAAATTTTCTAAGCCCTTTCCAAAAAGGGCACAACATCCAAAACTCCACGGATCACAAGCTGTGATAGAAACCAAAGCTTACCATTTCTACTAAAAGTAGCCCCAGGGAGGTTGAACTGGTCGAGTCATCCATTTCCGGCATAAGGAAACCCACAGAGCATGTTTGGGTGCCTATACCTGCTCAAGCTACCGCAAATTCATATATCATACACCCCTTAACTCATCCCTAATTTTGATGGTACGACTGTTTCACACTTTTAACGGCTCGCATCATTTTCGTCCCCGATTGAGCATCGTATGGTCCACGTGGGCCATGAAATAGTCCGTAGCAACCCTATGTGGGTTCTACTAAATTTTCTAAGCCCTTTCCATGTTGGACACGATATCCAAAACCTCGCGGATCACAAGTCGTGATCGATAACAAAGCTTACTATTTCTAATAAAAATAGGTCCGAGGTGGTCAATCTGGTCGATTCTCACATTTTCGGCATAAGAAAACCACAGAGCATGTTTGGTCTCCTATTCCAGCTCGAGATACTCCAAATTCATATATTATACACCTCATAACTCATCCAAGATTTTAAGGTACGGCCATTTCACGGTTTTAAAGGCCCGCATTACTTCTATCCCCGACCGAGCATTATACTGGTCCATGTGGGCCATGAAATAGTCCACTGCCACCTTACGTGGGTTCTACTAAATTTTGTATGCCCATTCCACGTCGGGCATGACGTCGAAAACCCCGCGGATCACTACCCGTGATAGTAACCAAAGATTACCATTTATACTAAAAATTGAAATTGCGGTTTTACTGCTAGTGAGATAAGCTTGACTGAGAAGGGAGGGGGGTGAATAGGACTTTTTAAAATTTCTTGCAAATTTAAAAACTCAATTGCATTTATACTATAATTAAACAATTAAGTACATGTAAATGAAAGCAATTGATCACACACGATCTAACTCGATTGACAACTATACTAAGCGAAGCATTTAATTAAGCAGTTCATATGCATGCTTGTATTAATCATTCAAAGATGGCATATGAGCATTTTGTCAAATATAAGAAATGGGCATTCAGTTAAGCACTTATATGATTGATCAACAAGGGACAATAATAGACAAAATGCATTCACCACATTGCACACGATGTATAGTGGTTTGACAATGAGTCTACTCCACTCCCGGTTCAAATACTCAACTCCTTTGAGTACACTGGCATTCACTATCAGAGGTTTTAAATGAGGTTCACCTCTCAACCTTTACAACCTACACAAGGTCTATTCCTACACAAGGACTCCTCTAATCCTACATAAGGACAACGCACGTATTCTCCCGTGTCGGAGGCCTACGCAAGGACACACACGTCGTACTCAAGGACAACTCCGAGATTGGGTCACAATCTCTAGACCCCAATCTCAACAAGAAAGGGGAATCAAACAATGGACCCTATAAGCTTAAACACTTACAAGAGATGAGCCCCGATTCAGCGCCGTTGAGTAGCTTCAGCTTCCACGAATGCTTTAGCTCCTCTCCAAGCTCCCACGATCAACTATCAATGCATATAATGATCCTAGACTAGTGTCGGGTAGGTCGGAGGAGGTATTGGTGTTCCATTTGCCTATTACAATGCAATGGTTAATGAAGGAACAATCAATCTGATCATTTAATGGCTATAAAAGACTTCAAGTTGAAGTTTCAATGATAGGGACAGCCATGAATGTTATGCTTGAGTTCATTGTTCAAACCGAGCTTTGAATACTCAATGTAGTGCCATTAATGGCTAGGTTTGAAAGATGAACTCAAGACAATGATGGGCAAAAGAGATTAGGTGAAGGTCTTGATTGCCTCTATTAATGCTCTAAATGGGTGTGCCAAAGCTGCCATTAAAATCCTCGAAATATGCCTTTATAAGCTCCAAGAATCGGGCTCCAACGGATATAAAACGGTAACGTACAACCTGTCTAAGACCCCTGAGGACTAGTCTTGATTGAGCGTCCGACCGGTATGTCGATCGGTCCGACAACCGGTCTTGGGATCGGTCTTCCTTTAACAGTTTTAGCATTGACGTCACTGGACATTTTTAGTCGATTTACAACCAGTCGTGCAACCGGTCTTGGGAGGCCAACGACTGGTCCTCAGACCGGTCTCCCTTTTATCAATTTCACCCAAATGGTTGCTGGATGTTTTTCGTCCATTTACAACCGGTCGTGCGACCTGTCCTAGGAGGTCAACGACCAGTCCTTAGACTGGTCTTCAGGCAGACAGAGATGAGGTTTGTATCTTTAAAAGACTTGCTATCTAAATACCTCCATCAGCCGACCGGTCGCTCGATCGGTTGTCAGGCTTATTTCATGGCCTGAATTAGGGTGAACTCCATCATCGTTTAAGGTGCACACAGAGATGGTTTTCCTAGTTTTTCAACTTATTGACACCTACATAATGGAGGTCTAAGACTGATCATCTTGACCTTAAGTCCATGGATCAACTGGCAAACATAAAGTATGATTCGAATGCCATAGACTTGGGTGTTTTGAGATCCTATAGGCTGTCTATATGCAACTTACCTTCCGAGCTTGGTTTGGCTTGAACTTAAGTGCGGAGAGCTGCTACGATCTTCAAGTCTTGAGTCTTCGATCTTCGTTGGGGCTCATAAAACTCGACTGACTTAAACAATCACGAAATTGACAATACGATGCACTAATCAGTGCACTAACAATCTCCCCCTTTGTTAATTGCGTGACAAAACACAACTTAAGATCGTTCATGATCTCCATATCATGAATATCCCAAAACCAAGAAATACTATTACGCCCAATTACATGTCAGAACAAAATTTACAAATTAAACTTTACAAAATGACATGTACAGACTTAAAATGTCTTCGATTTCTCCCCTCAACAACTACACCTAAGAAAGCCTGCAAAACTATATAATTCGGCTTCTTGGTGGGATATAGTTCTTCCCCTTTTTGTCAGTAATTGACAAAAGTTAGCTCACAAAAGAATATGCCTATAAGAGCAGCAAAGCTAAACCATGAATAATAAGCAATAAAGCACAGAAAATATGTCAATCATACGATTTAAGGGAAGAGATAGATCATGAAAGACATGAGAGATAAGAAGCGACACATAGCAACATGATATACAATTAATCAATACGCACAAAGGGCCTTTCGCCCAATCAACCAACCACCCTAAATGGCATGTATATCAAGATCAATTTATCAAAATAAGCGATATTTAAACAGAGCAATGAGTCAAAAAGGGCTTAATGCTCAAACCATCCAACCTCCCCCGATTAATATACCAAGAAAAACCGATAGACCCATCACTATAGCAATAATGGATCAGAAAGGGGCATTATGCCCTAGCCATCCATCCTTCCAATAATCAGATTTTCATTTAAAAATTGCATGCTCATATGATTTATGATGATGAGAGCAGATGATAGGCCAAACGATATGGACCTATAACAAAAGTCAAAGTGTATATAGCCCAATCAGCTAGTCTCACCTAATCAATATTCAACAAGGCAAAAGACTCGAAATGGATATAAGTATAAAACACAAGTATATATCAAAGAAAATACCAGAAATTGGTGAGTCACCCAAGCACAACGATATATAGATGCAATAGATGGACTCTATCTCAAAAAGATGTAAAAATATAGCTCAAAGAGAAGAAATCCAAACATGTGATGTCATAAACAGATATAACTGTAAAGCTCAATCAACAAAGGTCTAATAGTCATCCAAAATATATAAATATATAACATGACGGGCGACTAGTCTTGGTCACCCAAAAAGATACTCCTGACTAAGACACATAATACAACATATAACAATGCTAAAAATCAGTCCCGTTGACCAGATCTAGTGGTGGCTCATCACCATGAGCAGCTCGCTCCCATGCCTTCAGACGCCTGTCAATTTGAGCAAGGCGAGCCACAATAGCTTCCTGCTGAACGAGGAGAGTGGCCTATCCCTGAAGCAGCTGAGAATGGTCTGTTCTATCTGATCCAATCTCTGTGTAAGATGATCCTGAAGCTAGTGCAGCTCAACGGTATAGGCTGAAGAGTCCGCTACAGGTAAGCCATGATGGGTGAACGCCCGTGGGGGCGTACGGAATCGTCCAGGAGCAAATCGTGGATCAAAGGTGGGATCGGATTATGGTGTTGCTGCTACAAGCTGAGATGGTTCAGAGGAACCTGGAGGAGCCTCATGCTGCTGCTGGTCCTGTTGAAGTCGGCGCTGAAGTTCGTCTTATGTCTTGTGCATTTTAGTGATAATAGATCGATTGAGGATGGTAGGTTTCACATACACATCGGAGGGATCAACAAGTCCTATCGTTTTAGCCAACCTAAAAATGAGATAACTAAATGGAAGACCCGCCGACAGACCATCGGACACCAAGATAGCTGACCGAATCACTTTCATGATACATGATGGAAAACACATACGACGGCCTTGACTGACATTGTAAAGAACGGTGACCATGTCTTCTGGAAGATCATCCTTGTTGCTCTTCCTAGGGAATACATTTTTGAAGAATATGTTATGTATAAGACGATAATCCCAGGACATGAAAGAGGCATGAAGAGCATTGCCATTAACCCATCTAGGGCACTCTCCATTGCATAGTGCTCGGGTCATAATGTCTCAAGAGGCATGATCGGTCTCCTCATCATCTAAGAGCTCATCCTCATCAACAATAGAAGAAACACCAGTAGCCTCAGCTATAACAGCAAGACCGAATGTCCAAATCTTGTCGGCGAAATGAACTTCGAAGGAAGATGAGTCATCGGGAATAATGCGACAACATGAATAGAATTTTCTGACTACTTCTTTCTACACAGGTCCACCCATATGGAGCTCAGGCTCCCAACCTATTGCCTCCAAAAGCTGGACCACCCGATGGGGTGCCAAGTCCTCAATTTTGGCAGATTTTTCACATAGGACATCATGATTTTTGAAGTTGTGCCAATTGGCAAGATGTGATGTATCTGACCCTGTAGAATGAGGTTTGGAAGGGAATTTGGATGATGAAGCAACCCCTTTTCCTTTGGAAACCGTTTTCTCGGATGTGGGTTGTGGGGGCCCCTCATCGTGTTGGATCTTCGAACGGCGTTCACGCCAAGGAGGGGACACATCTTTCCTCCAACGAGAAGACATAATAGAGCCCTACAATCCTTACAAGTATGCCCTAGGGATTCAAAAGAGGAAGATGCAACAAAGAAGAACAAATTCAAAGCCCTTAGCAATGAAGAAGATGATGAAAACTTCTATTTGAAAGACAATGTACCACTTTGGAGAGTTTTAATCTTCGATTGGAGACCTAGGGAAGCTTTAGGAGTGATGGAGAGACCTCTAGGATGAAAGAAGAGGAGAGAAAAATGAGATTGGAATGATTTGGAGCAAGCTCGTTTGCCTTTAAAACCCCCTTTTTACGCCCGCTGTACAGTCCACGACCGGTCATCCAACCAGTCGCCAGACCGGTCATACGACCTAATTTGCACAATCTATGCAATTTTGAAAGTTTGCACAACTGGTTTTACTTTTGTTTCTTTAAACATGGTTTGTTTATGACTTAATTATGCAATTTAGGTTGGCCAAAGGTACATCATCATTTCACATCAAAAGTATAGGTTTGACTATATGATTTTAAGAAATTTTGATGCCTAAGATGCTGAATTTTAAGACAAACTGAGATAATGGATCTTATATCCAGATTTTCCTATTATGCTCATGAATGATGAGGCTTAATCCTCTGATATGGATTTAGGCTAATAGTGAGACTTCTTAGATCAAGTTTTGTCTATATTATGATGTAGACAACATTTTCTCAATATTCAATGCCTTGTTTAAAATTAATTGAGAATGACACCTACTGTATAATAATCATCCGACAATTGTAAGATTACATATGAAGGTTAATTATTGAGTAAGGTACATCATAACAGAGATTAGCAAGGCAGGAAAGTATAGTTTTAACAATCAAGATGATATAAGAATGATATACATGAGTTAAACTAATCACAAGAAAATGAGGCTTAGGTCCTCAGATTTTACTGTAAAGTCCAAGGACCTTGAGGCTAACACTTGAAATATCCAATCCTGCAAAACACAAAGCTTGTTAACCATCCAAAGCACAGCTTCCCATGAATTCTCTAAGATAAATAGACTAAACACAATCCAAGGAAGCTGGCAAGGGACACGGAGGGTCACTTCTCCTTCACAACCCATTTGGCAACAACTTTCATTGTGCCTAGGTCATGTGAGGATCTGTTTATAGTTCTCCTTTTTCCAGGAGAGCTGTTTTTTTTATATGATTGCTCATAGCCCATCCTCATTGCATCAATCATTTTATTTGTCTTATCATTAATTAGGGCTACTTGTTTGAGCAAGGTTTCCATTCGAGCATTGTTCCTTGGTCTAGTCGGAAAGTTTCTCCCCATATTCTTTTGATTCTTAGGGGGACTCCAAGTGTGGTGCGTTTCTCTCCTTTTTGGAATAGATTTACCTATCTTACACTGGGAGGGAGAGAGCTGTGGGCGTTTAAAGGCTAAACATTCAGTTTTTAGGTGACCCACATCACCACAAGCATTACAAATAGGGGATGCTTTGGTTTTACTTCCCGATGCACCATAGTTCTTTCTCACCCTAGGAGAGACAGAAGTAAGTCTTAGAGATATGACTGTTAAAACCAATTCCTCTTTTGTCCATAGGTGATCTCCCTACGCCCAAGAGCTTTTTAAGATTTTCTTCTCCCTGGGCGAAACGTCTTCTAGAGTCAACAACTTGACATTTAAGACGATTAATTTCAGCATTTGCCTCTTTGAGTTCTTTTTCAAGGCTCACATGTTTATCAAGGTTCTCATCATTCATGAATTTTTCTTTTTCATGTTCAAGAGCTTCGTTCTTCTTTTATAACTCTTCTAAATCTTAACATAGCCTTTGATTTTCAATTTTCAAACCATCAAGATTTTTAGATAGTTTATCATTTTCATCCTTCATTTGTCCCAACTCTTTATGGTATTCGTATTTTTAATAAACAGTTGGTTGTACACTTCTTGAAGTTCATCATCCTTACTCTCATCATCACTTGAGGAGGTATGGTTAACATTGTCTCCATCTTTCTCATTTTCAGGGAGAATTGTGATGGTGGAGATCATAAGAGCTTTGATCGATCTTTGTCCACCATCACTATGGGAATCATAGGAATCGAATTTCGAGCTAGTATCATCCCAAGTGGCAACCATGGCCTTTCTCCCTTTATGTTTCTTTTCATTGTTTTCTGAGCAATTGGGAGCAATGTGACCGTACTTCCCACAATTATAGCATTTTGGCTCTTTTAATCTTCTGAAGGATTTACCTGTATGGTTCTTATGATAAAAATGCCTTCCTTGTAGTGGCTTTTGCTTTTAAAGAGTT
Source organism: Liriodendron chinense (assembly GCA_003013855.2). Lineage (NCBI taxonomy): Eukaryota > Viridiplantae > Streptophyta > Magnoliopsida > Magnoliales > Magnoliaceae > Liriodendron > Liriodendron chinense. The sequence goes on along the minus strand of ML058463.1, from coordinate 2,569,608 downwards.
TCTGGAATCTCTTAGCCATAAGAGTCATTTCTTCTATGTCCATTTTCTCATCATCATTTTCTTTAGACGTATGTGCCTTGTGAGAGGAGTTCAAGACTGAATATTTGAATTTTGTGGGAGGTTTAAAATGAAACTCATGAGTTTGAAGGGATCTTAGTAGTTCTTCAACTTTCATAGTGTCTAGGTTCTTATACTCTTCTAGAGCAACGACTTTAGATGAGAAGTGTTCCGGTAGAGATCTTAAGATTTTCCTACAAATTTTGCTATCCGGAACCTTCTCTCCTAGTCTACACATGTCATTGGTGATGCTATTTAGATGTGTGAAATATGGCATGAAGGTTTCATCCTCCTCCATTTTGATATTCTCAAATTGTGTTGTAAGGAGTTGGAGTTTAGATCTTTTGACTATGCTTGTTCCTTCATGAGTTACTTCTAAAAAGTCCCATACTTCCTTACTAGTTTGATAATTTTGGACGTGACCAAATTCATTTCTAGAGACTAAACAGAAAATGACATTTAAGCCTTTAGCATTAAAACACGTTGAGCTTTATCAAAATCAGTCCACATGACCTTCTCGCTTGGTCTAAGGACATCCGGTTCACCTTCCTTTCTTATGGTATCCATTGCGCTCTTTGTACCATGAAATGACACTTTTCCCAGTTTAAAACGAGGTTCTTCTCCTCGTACCTTGTCAAGACTAACTTCAAGTGATTTAGGTACTCCTCGAAAGTACAATAAAAAACAGAGAAATCGTCCATGAATACCTCAAGAAACTCACCCACCATGTCTGAGAAAATACTTAACATGCATCATTGAAATGTGGCGGGTGCATTACATAGTCCGAATAACATCCTTTGATATGCGAAGGTGCCAAACGGGCATGTAAAGGTCTTCTCTTAGTCTTCCGGGGCTATCTTAATTTGGTTGTAGCCGGAATAGCCATCTAGGAAGCAATAATAGGAGTGACCCGCTAACCTCTCAAAAATTTGATCCATGAATGGGAGAGGGAAGTGGTCCTTCCTAGTGATCGTGTTTAACTTCCGATAATCTATGCACATTCACCAACCAGTGGTCAATCTAGTCGGTATAAGCTCCTTGTTGGTGTTTTCTATGATGGTAATACCAGACTTCTTAGGGACAACTTGGGTAGGACTCACCCATTGGCTATCTGAGATGGGGTAGATGATTCCCACATCTAGTAGCTTTAACACTTCGGCTTTGACAACCTCCATCATGTTTGGATTTAACCTTCTTTGAGGTTGTCTAGTTGTTTTTGCATTCTCTTTGAGGTGTATACCGTGAGTACAGACTGAAGAGTCTATCCCATTGAGGTCTGCTATTGTCCAATCTATGGCTCCCCTATGTTCTTTGAGTAGCTCAATCTGTTAGTGCACTTTTCTGTGGCATACTAGTGCACCTTGTTTGTCAGTTACTTTGGTCAGTGAGTCTAGGGTCGGTTGAGCTTAATGAAGACGAAGACTCGATATGGACTGGCTGCATCAAGAAAGAAGAAACAAGTAAAAGTGATGCCTTGGTGAGCCTTAACCTAGTACCTACCCAAAACCATTAGCCTCTAGATGACCATGACCTAATAGGCATACCCTTAGTCATCTTAGATTGGCCCTAGGTGTCCCAAAAGACCACCAAAAGAATGGCCAAAGAGGTTGCATGTTCTGTTGAAAAACAGAAACATACACTACAAATTCATGGGGTCACCGGGCGCCCGACCAGAACCTGTCCGGGGGCCCGACCAGTGCAAAAACCGTCCAGCAGCACAAAGACCCAGTCTGGATCAATTCTGGGCGCCCGACCAAAGTGTGCACCGGACGCCCGACTAGTGAAAGAAAGGCCAATGGGCGCCTGACCAAAACTTGTCCGGGCGCCCGACCAGCTCAAAATACGTCCATCGTTTAAATCCTTTTATGGACCGGATTCCGGGCGCCCGACCCAATCTGACATGGTGCCCGACCCTACGCGAATCTGCCCGTTATTTGACTGTTGGAGGAAACTTTATAAAAGCGGGGGATTCGATTTTAGGGCGAAGAGAGGGGATTTTGAGGAGATAGAAGCCATCATTGCTAGAGACCATCAGAGGCTCTATCCCAAACCCAAAGCAAGTCATTCTCCTTGTATTTTCATCACAAGCTTGGGCCATTCAATGACATCTTGAGAATGGACTTGTTTCCTCTTGATTCCTAGGGTTTAGACACCTTAATGATGATTAAATCCCTTGTCTAAACACTACCTAGGAGTCCAAATAGGTGTATTCCTCTAGGAAACCTATTTCCTACCATTCGTAGAGGATTCACCATTCCCTAGCATCTTAGGCATCTCCAATGGAGCATCACATGCAAGGTAGCTGATCTTGGAGCTGAAGCCTTGGCAAAGCAGCGGCGTTAAAGATCGAGGGAGCACAAGGGGAGCTGATTCAAGTGCGGGAGAGCAAGAAGAAGCAACCCAAAGCGGCGCTACAAAGGGGCTCAATCCGACAAGTAAGGTTGTCTTGTTAGGAGTCCATCCACTCAATTCCCTGTGGGAGTTGAGTGTAGAGTTTGTTTGACAAACTCGAACTAGGGTCGTTTGCCGATCCTTGGCCTGTTAGTCGGCCTAAAATTTAGGGACGTTAGCCCTTTCTTGGCCTGTTTGTCGGCCTAAAGACTAGGGGCTGTTCAGCACTCCTTGGCTCGTTTGTCAGGCCTAAATTCAGGGACGTTAGCTATTCCTTGGCTTGTTAGTCAACCTAAACAAAGTCTCCAAGGGGGAGTCACTAACACGGGTGTAAACATGTAGGTTGGGAGGAACCTGTAAACTCCCCGGTTGGGTGGATCCGAGTTAAAACACCTTGGTTGGGAGGAACCAGATTTAAACTCTCCAGTGAATGCTGGTGTGCTCAAAGGGGTTGAGTACTTGAACCGGGAGTGGAGTAGACAAGTAGTCGAACCACTATACATGCTTGTGTTTGTGATTGTTCTTGAGCACATTTCTCTTTATGCATTGTGTTTAATTTGTTAATTATGAATGCTTAGTTAGGAAGGTACACACAAGATGTACCTTCACTTCTCATGTAGACTTGAGCTTAATTAATCCATCCTCATTTAAGTCTACTTGAATTACATAGATTAGATTCTTCATTAGTTTAATCATTCATTGATTTATGCTTACTTAAACTAGGATTGTTATTGCTTTCATCATATGCTAGTCTTTTGATTAGACCCACTTAGGCTTGGAAGCCAAAGTGTTAATAGCTTACTTAGCTTAATTTGCTAAATTTGTTAAGTAGGCGAAAAGATTTTGAAAAAAGGTCAAGCTTCGGCGGTTTGACGTTAGACGATAGAGGCCTTGATGTGGTTGGTGGCAATCTTTCAAATTGGGGCCTCCACCGGCTAGTACCAACTACCGGTTTCTCAATATTCAACGTTTGCACAATTTCGCTAATGATGGGGTCTGTGGAATCCTCGAAATGTGTCAAGCATGTCTCCAAGCTTTCTAGTGGTTCAAGTTGGAGGAGCTCTTCTTCTTCAAAAGATTCGAGCATATTTACCTCGAAGAACTCATTGTTATCAACATCCCTATGCCTTTTGTCCAGGTGGAACACATTCACCTTTAATATCATGTTCCCAAAAGACAATTGCATCACCATGATTAGGCAATTTATGATTGTATTTGATGTAGCAAGGAACCAGGCGGCCTAAAATCACCGGTATTTGAGTGCTAACATCTATAATCGGTTGCGTGTCCAAGACGATAAAATCCACCGGGTATTAGAATTTGTCAACTTGGACTAAAACATCCTCAACTATCCGTCTTGGTACACGGATCGATCTATCAACGAGTTGTAATGTGGTTTTGGTGGGTTTTAATTCAATCGGACAGAAGTTCTCTCTCTCTTTCTCAGCTTTCTCTATTCTCCATACTGAGGGGTTGGGGTATTTATAGTCGAAGGTTGCATGTACGGAGCTAATCAAAATCGAGCAAGGGGAGTTTCGGGCACATGTAGGTATACCCCATGCGCATGTCCCTCTTGGTAGCTTCTAGACTTAGAATTTTTTTAGCATTTCGGGCCGAGCTCATGTTTTTTTTGCACTTGCGCGCCTCCACGAAAATGGCCATAACTCCTTCGTTACAGATTCATTCTAAACGCTCTTATACTCATCAGAAACCAATTTTGGCGATCTACGTAATAGAACTATAATGATTGTTCGCTTCCCCAAGTGTAGGGTTGCGATGTAGTAATAATTCGGTAGAGACCGAGATCGTTCTCGGGGATTATTTAGAAATTCACAAAACTACTTCTAATATTCTCTAATTGAGATCAAATTAAACAGATTTTAGTAATTTCGTATAGATGAGAGTCTAAAATTAAAAGTGAGTGTAATTAATATAAAGGAAACAGTAGGGTGTCAAGGATCCACTTGTAGCGATCCTTGATGCATTATTCGATGTGGTTTCTCAAATACACAACTAGAATCGAAATCAAATCCTATCTAGCTAGATGATAGAGCGGTTAATTCAGCAAAACGGTCCAATTTATTTGTTGTTCATAAACATGATTTCCTCAATTCACGTTAGGACTTGAGCACACTCAATTACATAGGTCAATCCTAGTTCCAATGGTTAAGATCACAACCATAATAATCATCAAACGCTGTCACAAAGTTTAACTATATCATGATTTGAATTTCATTCAAATCACATGCATAAGCAACACCTAAATCAGACTTTAGAACAAAAGGTAGAACTTTAGTTTGAAGTTCCTACATGAGGATCCAACTCTAGAGCGTCTTGAATCCGATTCCTCGGAGTGTACAAGTCTAGATCCATGCAAAACAACGAAGAACTAAAGCAATTCTTCCAAACATCCATGATGTTAGTGCACTTTTCTGTGGCATACTAGTGCACCTTGTTTGTCAATCACTTAGGTCAATGAGTCTAGTGTCGGTTGAGCTTAATGAAGACGAACACCTGAAGACTCAAGACGGACCGGCTGCATCAAGGAAGAAGAAACAGGTAAAAGTGATGCCTTAGTGTGCCTTGCCTTGACCAAAACCTAACCCATAACTTCTTAGATGACTTGGACCAACTAGGTATACCTTTAGTCATCATCATTAGTCTTAGAACTCCGTGAAAAACATGATAAGTTAGACTAATTAAAGAGGTGGAAGCTGCTGTAATTAAAACAGCTCAAACAACAGTTTCCGATTGATCGGAACGTTGGCTCCGATAGGACTTCGATCAATCGGACAGAAGTTCCGATCAATCAGAAATTGTTCCAGGAACCTTGAAAATCCACTGGACATATTTTCGATCAATCGGACAGTCTTCCGATCCATCGGAAGGGGTCAGTCCGATCAATCGGACCATGTTCCGATCAATCGAAATATCCTCTAAAGAATTCTCTGGACTAAATTCCGATCAATCGAACATGTCTCCGTTCAATCGGACTGGTCTCCGATCAATCGGACCTCCTTCCGATCAATCGGAGATGCGCGAATCTACCCGTTTTTCAACCGTTGGAAGAAAATCTATTTAAAGATGGGGATTCGTTTTTGAGCCAAGAGAGGGGATTTTGAGGAGATAGAAGCCACCATTGCTAGAGATCATTAGAGGCTCTATTCCAAACCCAAAGCAAGTCATTCTCCTTGTGTTGTCATCATAAGCTTGGGCCATTCAATGGCATCTTGAGAATGGACTTGTTCCCTCTTGATTTCTAAGGTTTAGACACCTTGATGATAGTTAAATCTCTTGTCTAAACACTACCTAAGAGTCCAAATAGGTGTATTCCTCTAGAAAACCCATTTCCTACAATTTGTAGAGGATTCACTATTCCCTAACACCTTGGGCATCTCCAATGGAGCATCACATGCAAGGTAGCTGATCTTGGAGCTGAAGCCTTGGCAAAGCGGCGGTGTCAAAGATAGAGGGAGCACAAGGGGAGCTGATTCAAGCACGGGAGAACGAGAAGAAGCAACCCAAAGCGGCGCTACAAAGGGGCTCAATCCGACAAGTAAGGTTGTCTTGTTAGGAGTCAATCCACTCAATTCCCTGTGGGAGTTGAGTGTAGAGTTTGTTTGACAAACTCGAACTAGGGTCGTTAGCCGATCCTTAGCCTATTAGTTGGGCCTAAAATCTAGGGACGTTAGCCGTTCCTTGGCACGTTTATCGGGCCTAAACAAAGTCTCCAAAGGGGAGCCACCAACACCGGTGCAAACGTGTAGGTTGGGAGGAACCTATAAACTCACCAGTTGGGTGGATCCGAGTTAAAACACCTTGGTTGGGAGGAATCAGATTTAAACTCCCCAGTGAATGCCGGTGTGCTCAAAGGGGCTGAGTACTTGAACCGGGAGTGGAGTAGACAAGTAGTCGAACCACTATACATCCTTGTGTTTGTGATTGTTATTGAGCACATTTCTCTTTATGCATTGCGTTTAACTTGTTAATTATGAATGCTTAGTTAGGAATGTATGCTTGGCACTTGATAGGCACATACACACACACACATGATGTACTTTCACTACCTCATGTTGACTTGAGCATTTCTTGATCCATCCTCTATAGTCCACATGAGTTGTTTAGACTAGGTTGCTGTTTGCACTTATCATTTGCTAGTCTTTTGATTGGACCCACTTAGGCTTGGAAGCCGAAGTGTTAATCGCTTACGTAGTTTAATTTGCTAAATTTGTTAAGTAGGCGAAATTTTTTAGAAGGTCCTAATCACCCCCTCCTATAGGTTTAGCCATAATTCTAGTTGCTCTTTAAGCTTCCGCACATGTATGCATAGGGTGTCGTGTTAAACTATCCGACACAATTTCAATTGGTATCAGAGCGGGTTGCTCTTCAAGGACGTAACCGTCTAGAGTAAGATCCGGTACCGGAGCACTAGCATAATGTCTAACCGAGATGGGAGTACCACCAACCGTCCACCTTTCTTTGACGGGTCCCAACTATGCTTATTGGAAGGCTAAAATGAGAATTTCTCTCCAATCCATGGACCGTCCGGTGTGGCTTAGCACACAAACTGGATATACCTTGCTCACCGAGCAAGTGGAGGTCGATGAGAAATACATTGTCATTCCAAAGATGATTCCAAATGGGATGACATAGAGAGAGCTCAATACATGGCAAATGCCAAAGGTCTCAATGCGATTTGTTGTGCGGTATCTCCGAATGAATTTCAACGCATTCTCACATGCGCAACTGCAAAAGAAGCGTGGGATATACTTGAGGTTACCCACGAGGGAACTAGCACAGTGAGACGCTCGAAGCTTCAACTCTTAACCACCAAATTTGAAAACATTAGGATGGAAGAGACTGAAACCTTCATGGAGTTTTATACTAAATTATCAGATATTTGCAACTTCATGTTTGTCTTGGGTGATCGGGTTCCGAAAGGAAGGATTTGTAGAAAAATACTTAGGTCCCTCTCCGGAAAGATTTGACTCTAAGATAGTTGCCTTAGAGGAGTATAGAGACATAGATAACATGAAAGTAGAAGAACTCATAAGTTCCCTACAAACTCATGAACTACACTTTAAGGCCCCCTCTAGAAAGAAAAACATCGCTCTAAAGTCCTCTCACAAACATAAGAAAATTAAGAGTGAGTCGGAGGAAGATAATGATGATGAGGATGATGAGGAAGAAAAATTGAACAAAAAATTCAAGAGATTCCTCAAATTTGATAGAGGGAATAGCTGTGACAAGAAGGACAAGAAGGGTGAAAAACATAAAGGAAAATCATCTAAATCTTCATCCGTCCGTTGTTACGGTTGCGGTCGTCATGGCCATATCGCCCCGGAATGTCCTGAAGGGCCTAAACCGAAAGGCAAAAAGGCAATGACTGCCACTTGGGATGAAACGGAGGAGTCCGAATCCAAATCTGATGACTTCGCCAGTGATGAGAGCCAACATAAAGATCTAGCTCTCCCGGCTTTCACCACTACCTCTCTTCCCGCTTATCTAAGAGGGGATCCCGACCGCTATCCCTTCTAGGAGTAGAAGGAGTTCCCAACCCCTCACCTCATGCTACATTTTATGAGGGTGTTGAGGAAATTAGTTACCCTTAGGCATATCAAACTAAACATAGTTAGTGAGGGTAGCTAGAAATGCTTAAATAGGAAAATCTGAGGATTTCAGCATCATTTCTGTGTGTATGGGCAAATCAGAGGATTCAAGCCTTATTAGCCCAAATTTTGGTAATTTAGCCTTGCTTTCATTTGATACATTTGCTTGCTAGATTATCATCATGCTTAGATTAGCTAATCATCTTGAGTTTTATGCTTCATTGTATATTAATCTGTGCTTAGTATTGGTCTTGATATACCAATAGGGGAGGTTGGTTGATTGTGCTATAAGCCCTTGAGCTTTAATGCTTAATGTATATCATAGATGACCAATTATGCATAATTAACTATGCTTAGATAGTTACATTCTCTTGTTAATCATGTTCCTTAGCATGCTCCATGTTTTAAAGTTCATGCACCCTATACTCTCCTTGTTAGTATGTGCTTATAGTTATAACTGCGACATACTATCTACTCCTACCTTAACCTTATTGATATATCATTAAGGGGGAGAGAATAGTTTGTCAATTGCTAACAAAAAGGGGGAGAAAGATCAAGTCCCACCAAAACTAGTTTGCTATGTTTTGTGATGCAGGGATTGACAGGTTATGGGGTAGCAAACTGAAGAGGAGCTGCTTAGTTAAGCATGTCAAGAGTCCTGTATTTAATTTTATATCAATATAATCTCTTGTACATGTATTTTGTTTTGGTAGGTTAGGTTTTTGTAAGTAATTGACAAATGCGGAGATTGCTAGTGCACTTTTCTGTGGCATACTAGTGCACCTTATTTGTCAATTACTTAGGTCAGTGAGTCTAGTGTCGGTTGAGCTTAATGAGGACGAACACCGAAGACTCAAGATGGACCGGCTGCATCAAAGAAGAAGAAACAGGTAAAAGTGATGCCTTAGTGTGCCTTGCCTTGACCAAAACCTAACCCATAACCTCTTAGATGACTTGGACCAACTAGGTATACCTTTAGTCATCATCATTAGTCTTAGAACTCCGTGAAAAACATGATAAGTTAGACTAATTAAAGAGGTGGAAGCTGCTGTAATTAAAACAGCTCAAACAACAGTTTTCGGACGTTGGCTCCGATAGGACTCGATCAATCGGACAGAAGTTCCGATCAATCGGAAATTGTTCCAGGAACCTTGAAAATCCACTGGACATATTTTCGATCAATCAGACAGTCTTCCGATCCATCGGAAGGGGTCAGTCCGATCAATCGGACCATGTTCCGATCAATCGGAATATCCTCCAAAGAATTCTCTGGACTAAATTCCGATCAATCGGACATGTCTCCGATCAATCGGACCTTCTTCCGATCAATCGGAGATGAGTGAATTTGCCCATTTTTTTACCGTTGGAAGAAAATCTATTTAAAGATGGGGATTCGTTTTTGAGCCAAGAGAGGGGATTCTGAGGAGATAGAAGCCACCATTGCTAGAGATCATTAGAGGCTTTATTCCAAACCCAAAGCAAGTCATTCTCCTTGTGTTTTCATCACAAGCTTGGGCCATTCAATGGCATCTTGAGAATGGACTTGTTCCCTCTTGATTTCTAGGGTTTAGACACCTTGATGATAGTTAAATCCCTTGTCTAAACACTACCTAGGAGTCCAAATAGGTGTATTCCTCTAGGAAACCCATTTCCTACCATTTGTAGAGGATTCACTATTCCCTAGTACCTTGGGCATCTCCAATGGAGCATCACATGCAAGGTAGCTGATCTTGGAGCTGAAGCCTTGGCAAAGCGGCGGCGTCAAAGATCGGGGGAGCACAAGGGGAACTGATTCAAGCACGGGAGAGCGAGAAGAAGCAACCCAAAGCGGCGCTACAAAGGGGCTCAATCCGAAAAGTAAGGTTGTCTTGTTAGGAGTCCATCCACTTCCCTGTGGGAGTTGAGTGTAGAGTTTGTTTGACAAACTTGAACTAGGGTCGTTAGCCGATCCTTGTCCTATTAGTTGGGCCTAAAATCTAGGGACCTTAGCCGTTCCTTGGCACGTTTGTCGGGCCTAAACAAAGTCTCCAAGGGGGAGCCACCAACACGGGTGCAAACGTGTAGGTTGGGAGGAACCTATAAACTCCCCGGTTGGGTGGATCCGAGTTAAAATACCTTGGTTGGGAGGAATCAGATTTGAACTCCCCAGTGAATGCTGGTGTGCTCAAAGGGGTTGAGTACTTGAACCGGGAGTGGAGTAGACAAGTAGTCGAACCACTATACATCCTTGTGTTTGTGATTGTTATTGAGCACATTTCTCTTTATGCATTGCGTTTAACTTGTTAATTATGAATGCTTAGTTAGGAATGTATGCTAGGCACTTGATAGGCACATACACACACACATGATGTACTTTCACTACCTCATGTTGACTTGAGCATTTCTTGATCCATCCTCTATAGTGCACATGAGTTGTTTAGACTAGGTTGCTGTTTGCACTTATCATTTGCTAGTCTTTTGATTAGACCCACTTAGGCTTGGAAGCCGAAGTGTTAATCGCTTACGTAGTTTAATTTGCTAAATTTTTTAAGTAGGCGAAATTTTTTAAAAGGTCCTAATCACCCCCTCCTATAGGTTTAGCCATAATTCTAGTTGCTCTTTAAGCTTCTGCACATGTATGCATAGGGTGTCGTGTTAAACTACCCGACGCAATTTCACATGAGTCATTATAAGATTGAGAAAAACTACTTAGAACTTTATTCAAACTTTAATAAACCATTGTTCATTTAACAAACCAACTTGAAACCATATAAAATGAATTAAAGCATCTTAGTTCCACTACAAGCTTCACCTATTAGCCCTAGCTAAGAAGCTTAGCCGGTCATGATCAAAGGAAACATGAAATTAACTAAAAAAATGAAAACTGGAAAGCAAACTAGAGAAGGTAGTTGTAGAACTCCGAATCCATCTTTCGCCACCTCCCACCGTAGTAGATCTCTTTTAAGATCCTTAGGAACAAGGTAGAGGAGTCCTTTTATAGATTTCAGCTTCTAGTAGCGTAAAATCTTCGAGAAAATGCAAAAATAGTGTTTTGCGCAGCAAATTTTGGAGCTTCCCACACAAGCTCTGTTACGCAAACGATTGGTCAGACGACCGGTCTGAGCTCATGGTCGACTGGTCTAATGACTGGTCGTAAAAATCCAAAAATAGTGCAGTGAGTTTTTGAAAAATCATCCTAGCTTTTGAATTAATCGACTGGTCTGACAACCAATTTGAGTGGTGGGCGACCGATTGGACGACCGGTCGTGATTGGTCTAGCAAAGTTTGGCAGCAGGGGTCTTCCTGTTGAGTGTTCAGACCGGTCAGGACGACCGGTCCTGGGTTATGGCTGATCGGTCGGATGACCTATCGACAGTGCAGTTTTCTGCACTTCTTCCTTCTCTCATTCTCTTTCTCCCTTGCTTCTTTCTTCCACCCTTTGGCACTTGGTCTTTTGATCTTTAATGTGTACAGAGTGATCTTTTAAGCATTGAATTGGTGAATGACCCTTCTTGTTCCTACAATCATAAAACATACATTAGAATAGTCTTTAAACATGAAAACCATGCATAGTTAGTGATGAAATGGGGTTTGAATGTATACATTTAAGAGCTCAACAATGATTACCTTTAGAATCCTCTTTTGTCTTCAAAAGTAGGCCATAAGTAATCAATGTCATCAATAATGCACAGTCTTCAGGTGAACGACACATATCTTCTTTGTTACAACTTGAATTAGATGATCTTGGACTTACCAAAATCGTGACTTGGTATGAATTCGTATAACGTAGGAAGTGATCTCTTCACTGATATCTATTCTCATACTTAGAAAATTCAGGCTTCAGGTTCCAACTGTTCACTCCAATGGACATGTACCTTTTCGGAGATCAAAGTCACTGACGCCAAAGCACTTCAAGCATTTAATTATGTTACTAAATGAACAGGTCGGCTAACGAATGGTCAAATGCTGTTAATTTCGATAGTTTCTTCCCAATTTGGATCCTTCGGTTGGCTCCTAGCAGGGGGAAAACATACTTCGAGGTGCGCTAGTGGAAATATGGATCTCACGGCATCTAAATTCGGAGGTTGGGGGTTTTGGGCCATTCTGAATCATTTGGCGACAATAAGCATGTCTAGATCATCTCTGGAATGACATATTTCAGTTCTAGGTGTGATTGCGCGAGTTGCTCAAGCTAGGATTGCACCGATGCTCTACTACTTTTCTGACTATTTCTAGATCTGTTGCTGATGTTGAGCGCTTAAATGTGTATATTCTAACCTCATTTCATCACTAACTATGGATGGTTTTCAAGCTTAAAGACTATTTTAATGCATGGTTTTGGTGGTTATAGGAATGAGAGAGAGTTCACTCAATTGATGACTACAAGAGCATATTTAGGAGCCTTGGATGAAGACCCAAAGTTGGCCAAAGAAAGAAGAAAGCTAGGAGAGAAGAGAGAGGAAGGAAGGAAGAAAGAAAATCTAAGAAAAGAGAAGCTAGACCGGTCTAGACCGGTCGACCAAACAAGCTAGACAGGTCAAGATCGGTTGGACAACAGGTTGGGCATCCTTCTGGACTCTCTGGACCTCTGCTCGGCCTGTCTAGACCGATCGTCCAGCCATCTCGACCGGTCAAGACCGGTCTACCAACAGGTAACTAGTGTAATTTGCTGAAATTCAGCAACTTCTTCAGAAAGCTCTGATTTTTAAGGCTTAAGTGCGTAAGTATTGCGCAATTCTGGAAGATTCTGAGGAAGAAAGGCCTCTCTACTATAAAAAGAACACCTAGGGATCATTCCTAGGGCATCCTAGAAGAGATCTACGAAGGTGGGAGGTGGCAGAAGTCGGATTCGGAGTTCCACAACTCCCTCTAGTTTGTGTTTTCTAGTTTTATATTTTTAGTTGTTTTCATGCTTCCTTGGATCATGAATGGCTAAACCTCTTAGCTAGGGCTAAGAGGTGAAGCTTGTAGTGAATCTGAGATGCTTTAATTTGTTTTGTTTTGGTTTCAAGTTGGATTTATTAAAGAACGATGGTTTATAGAAGTTTGAATAAAGTTCTAAGTCGTTTTTCTTAATCTTATGATGGCTCATGGATTTTTGGAAGAATTACTTTAGTTCTTAATTGTTTTGCATAGTTCTAGACCTATACGCTCCGAGGAATCGGATTCAATACGCTCTAGACTTGGATTTCCATGTGGGAACTTAAACCAAAGTTCTATCTTTTTGTTCTCATTCTGAATTATGTGTTGATTGTGTATATGATTTGAATGAAGTTCAAGTCATGATCTAATTATGCTTTGTGACAGAGTTTAATGATGATTATGATTGTGATCTTAATCTTTTGGAACTAGGATTGACCTATGCAATTGAGTGTGCTAAAGTTCTAACTTGAATTGAGGGAATCATGTATATAAATCACATATATGACAGATTGTATGTTACAACCGCTCTATCATCCGACTAGATAGGATTTGATTTCGATTCTAGTTGTGTAGTTGGGAAAACACAGTGAATTATACATCGAATGAGAGCTATAAGTGGATCCTTGATGCTCTAGTTACTTTTATTCTTAGAATTTTCCTGTTTCATGTTCAAAACCAATTTCACAAACCTCTTAAGATTCTAGTTATTAGGATAGTTGGAATTGTTTACTTCCTTCCCTGTGGATCGACCTCTTACCGAGATTAATACTACATCGCAACCCTACACTTAGGGAAGTGAACAAGTTTTTGGTGCCATTGCCGGGGAAGAGGTTTAACAGTTCTAATTGTTCTGGTAGCTATAGAGTAGTCTTAGTTAGGTAGGATTTTCAGTTTTTTTTTTTTTGGAAGTAGTTTTATAATTTTTCTTAATTTCTAATAATTTTCTATTTTTTGTGCTTTGTAGAAACTTAATTGCTAACATAGTTCTCACCTTCACGGGTAACATCTCCCCATCTCTCTTTCTTCTTTTTGTTCTTCTTCTTAGATTAGGGTAGTTTCAACTTCTTAAAATCTCATTATGGTTGATTGAAAGGGTGGTGCTTATGCATACCTTTTGGAAGATAAGATGTTGGACCATGGAATCCAAACTCATTATGATTGGAACAATTATAAGCATGATTATCTTCCTAAGACTCAATCTACTTCTAATACTCCCCCACGTAAGACATAGCGAGATTACCGGTATGAGAACAATGTGTATAACTTTTCACTGGGTAAGATGATAGGAGAGTATCGGAAAGAGATGAATAATGTTCCATAGGTTAGGACAATGCATGATCATTTGTATGGCTACGCATATCAACAACCATCTAAAAGCCTAACATATGACATGCATAATCTAAATTGGTGGGAGCATCAAAATTTCAACTTTGAAGATGAGCTAACCATGGATGTCAATAATTATCCTCAAGAGTTTCTTTCTCATGAGCCGCAACCGACACAAACTCTTGAGGATACGCTGCAAGAATTTATGAAAATAACTGAGCAATACATACAAAACCTCTCACCAACCTCTCAAAATCCTGAACTTGACATTGGGAACACCGAATCAATCCCCAACAATGAGGATGAGGTTATCCAAGCCAACCCTCTTCCGAATTAATGACTAAACTTTTAGAGGATGTCTATTTCAGTGATCTCAACATTACCATCGATTATGGTGAATCGACTATCTCTTTTACCTATTCCGATTTGAACGATGAAGAGGTTTCAAGGACGGTTGACGAACCCGTGGAATCTACAAAATCTGAAAGTGATAGTTTGATTGCCTACAATGACGATTTGAAGGACGATTATGAGTCCATGATTTCTTCTTCCAAAGGGCCTAATGTTTATGAGTCGCCAGAAGATATTCTTGCTAGAGAGATGGCTAAAGTGGATCTTTTTTAGTCCTTCCACCAACAACACATGCCCAATTCTATTGTGGAAGAATTCTCTTGGGTTGAAAATTCTGTTTCTTTGGATGATGTGGTAGCACAATATGAAATTTTAGATCAACTAATGTTAGATGATGTGCTTACCACTGAATTTGAAAATTTTTCTTTGGAAGACCTCCCCTCTATAGAGGAGGAATTCCTTGCCATTGAAACAGAATTTCCTCAATCACTTAGGGAGAACGAGGACCCTTTATCCGACTCTCTCGAATTCCTAGAGGAATGCATGGCCCACCCTTACAATTTCGATGATGAGATGATAACGGAGTTGGATAGTTTGTTAGACACAGTGTCAGTGCTTGAAGAACACCATTCTACTAATTTACACTCCCTACCATTGTTTGTGGAACCAATGTGCAATTCTGAATTTGTGGAGGAGACAACCCAAACTAAAGAATACTTGATGAATGTCTCTCCACCATCATGGGTTCTTCAACCCATTGACAGTTCTGATTGGGAGGACCCGTTTTTAATCAATCACGACCCAAATCAGAATTTTGAGGAGATATCTTTTTGCTGCTCTTATCTTCTCCTTACATGCATGTGGTGCAAACTATGATTGGACGTTAAAGAAAAAAAGCACCCATGTGTACTGTCGAGCGGGACTTTGGATGGTCCTAATGAGAAACTTATTGAAGTTCATGAAGATCCTGCTCAAAGTTGATCATGTAGTCGATTGGACTAATCAAAGGTAGGTAGGTAGGCTAGGATTTCTTTTCTGCATTTAAGATTGAATAAGTCTCATCGAGACAATGGAAGATGCTATAATTGACAACTTGCTAACTCAGGTACTCTCGTCCTCACCCTCCTTTGTTTTATGTCATTGCTCTCATGTCATGCATATTGCATATCTTATTACATTGAGGACAATGTAAGGTTTTGGTTGGGGGGTGAGATTCCTTGGATGAATCTATTAGCTTTTGTGACATTTCGAGTAATTATGTAGAAATTTTTCGATTTTTCTGAAAATTCAAAACTCCTTTGAAAAATCATGTTTATATGCACTCGGGATGTCGTAAGTATGAAAGGAAGAAAGATGTAGTGAGATGATTTTGAAACTCTTAAAGGACTTGTAACATGATAGTTTTCTATGTGAGTTCCCCTATTTTTATGATTGATAGAAATTTTAAACACTTTTACACGTAGTTCACTTCACACGATTCTCATGTTTTGAAAGGATTATTAGATTTGTGGATTAGCTATGTTTGGATTTGAAGGTGTTGAGAAACCAAGCCAGGGTACTTTGTCCATCCTTGTCCAAGGGAAAATAACGAAAGATATGGATTTCTAAAAATCCTATTTAATGAAAAAGAAAACGGGAAAGGAAGGATGAAAATATGGGAATGATGGAGAATATGGTGGAAAATTCCGAAAGGGCTACCTATTACCAACCAGGGGATGGTCTACTCGTTACCAAAGCCGAAAATGGGAAGTAGTGTGAAAGCCGTCGGAAGGACGGTAAGGCAAATTCCTGTCAAAGGCTTGTTGTTGATTTGTACACCTTGAATTCCATACCTTAGTTGAATTATGAAGAAGATAATCCCGAATCTCCATGAGATGAACATTCGCTGAGCACACTAGGTTAAATTGTTCAAATTCTTCTATTTATCTATCAATCAGCGGGAAATCCATATGAGTACTTGTTATGTTCTTGAAAGTTTAATGTTTCAACCTCTATCATTTAGTTTTTTCGATTTTTGTACTTGCAAGTCTTGGAGTGTATAGAAGCATAGTTTCTGAAGGAGAGTTGGGTTTTGGAGAAATGAATTGTTTTATGCATGTTTTGCTCGGGACTAGCAAAATGCTGGTTGGGGGTGTGTTGATCGCTTAAATGTGTATATTCTAACCCCATTTAATCACTAACTATGCATGGTTTTCAAGCTTAAAGACTATTCTAATGCATGGTTTTGGTGGTTATAAGAATGAGAGAGAGAGTTCACTCAATTGATGACTACAAGAGCATATTTAGGAGCCTTGGATGAAGACCCAAAGTGGGCCAAAGAAAGAAGAAAGCAAGGAGAGAAGAGAGAGGAAGGAAGAAAGAAAATCTAAGAAAAGAGAAGCTAGACCGGTCTAGACCGGTCGGCCAACAAGTCAGGCATCCTTCTGGACTCTCTAGACCTCTTCTAGACCGGTCTAGACTGGTCGGCCAGCCATCTCGACCGGTCTACCAATAGGTAGCCGTGTAATTTGCTGAAATTCAGAAACGTCTTCAGCAAGCTTCTATTTTTGAGGCGCAAGTGCATAAGTTTTGCATAATTCTGGAAGATTCTGAGGCGGTAGGGCCTCTCTGCTATAAAAAGGACACCTAGGGATCATTCCTAGGGCATTCTAGAAGAGATCTACGAAGGTGGGAGGTGGCAGAAGTCGGATTCGGAGTTCCACAACTCCCTCTAGTTTGTGTTTTCTAGTTTTATATCTTTTAGTTGTTTTCATGCTTCCTTGGATCATGAACGGCTAAACCTCTTAGCTAGGGCTAAGAGGTGAAGCTTGTAGTGAATCTGAGATGCTTTAATTCGTTTTGTTTTGGTTTCAAATTGGATTTATTGAAAAACAATGGTTTATAGAAGTTTGAATAAAGTTCTAAGTAGTTTTTCTTAATCTTATGATGGCTCATGGATTTTTAGAAGAATTGCTTTCGTTCTTAATTATTTTACATAGTTCTAGACCTGTACGCTCCGAGGAATTGGATTCAATACGCTCTAGACTTGGATTTCCATGTGGGAACTTAAACCAAAGTTCTATCTTTTTGTTCTCATTCTGAATTATGTGTTGATTGTGTATGTGATTTTAATGAAGTTCAAGTCATGATCTAATTATGCTTTGTGACAGAGTTTAATGATGATTATGATTATGATCTTAATCTATTGGAACTAGGATTGACCTATGCAATTGAGTGTGCTCAAGTCCTAACTTGAATTGAGGGAATCATGTATATAAATCACACATATGACAGATTGTATGTTACAACCGCTCTATCATCCGACTATATAGGATTTGATTTCGATTCTAGTTATGTAGTTGGGAAACCACAACGAATTATGCATCGAATGAGAGTTATAAGTGGATCCTTGATGTTCAAAACTAATTTTATAAACCTCTTAAGATTATAGTTATTAGGATAGTTTGAATTGTTTACTTCCTTCCCTGTGGATCGGCCTCGGTCTTACCGAGATTAATACTACATCGCAACCCTACACTTGGGGAAGCGAACAGCTGACTTTGACTAGTGTATTCGAATCATCACTTCTTTTATCATTGGTGATATTTTGAGTCCCAACAATGGGTCTTTAAACATACAAACCATGCATAATGTGTGATGAATTGGGGTTAAAATATGCACAATTCAGAGCTCAACACACACCCCAACCAGCATTTTGCTAGTCCCAAGCAAACATGCGTGAAACAAATTCAATTTCCATAACTCTCTTGTAGAAACTATACTTCTATAAACTTCAAGACATACAAGTACAAAATTCAGAGAAACTTAGTGATAGAAGTTGAAATCTTAAACTTTCTAAACATAATGAGCATTTCAAATAGAATCCCCACTGATTGATTGATGAAGAGAAGAATCCAAACAAGTATAGTCTAATGTGCATAGTGAATGTTCATCTCATTAATTTTCAGGATTACCTTCTTCATGGTTCAACTAGACTAATATCTAAAAGTGTACAAATCAACAACAAGCCTAAGGACAGGAATTTACTTTACCATTCCTTTGACGACTTTCACTCTACTTTCCATTACCAGCTTGAGTTATTGGCCCTCCCTTGGTTGGTGATGTTAGCACAAATATTTATCAATATGTGTGATCCATGTGTTGTCGAGTCTATGAGTTCAGCTGAAGCCATATCTTGAAGATTTGAAGATCGTCATCGACCACTACCTTGAAAGATCAAGAATATTAGTCTGTGCCTTGGTGAAAACATGCAACCTATAGCCCTTTTTTCTTTCTCTAGTTTGGCCCATCCAAATAGGAATAGCCTTTAGCCCATATTGCTAAAGTTGTGTCCATGAGATCAGCCTTGGACTTTGTCCATGTGTTGCATAAAGAATCCAATTGAAAAAATACATTTCTATGCATTTTTGGGCCCCATATCGAGCGCCTGAACAGACCATCGGGCCCCATAGTTGGGCGCCTAAACTTGGCCTAAATTGGCCAATGAACCTCTGGACGTTTTGGAGGGTTTTCGAGCTTCACTGTCGGGCGCCCGAACTTGCTGATTTTTGTACAACAAGATTTGTACTGAAAATTTGTTTTGTAGGGAGTCCAACCTTCTTTTAGGGGGCCCAACAATAACCGTTTTCTGACCATTTTCAGCCCTCTATGTAACTAATGAAGTCCATTTATGAGGCACTAAATGAGAAAACACTAAGTGCTTTGAGAGAGTGAGTTCCCAAGCAATTCCCTTCTTCTCAAGCCCTATCTCTTGAGTTCATTGTTCAATCCTTGTTGTTGGAAAACATTAATGAGCATTCAAAAGCTCGGATTGAAACGTCAACTCAAGTCCTCATTAATGGCCCTTGACCTAATCCACAATAGACACATCCTTAGTCATTAAAGCCATTAATGCAACCCTAGGTGAAACCTTTCGTCTCCATCACAAGCCTTACCCTATAAAAGGTTCACCCAACCTATTCTCCCTCACCTTGGCACTACCAATCTTCATCGAAAGCAAGGTTGCTGATCGTGGGAGCTTGAAGAGGAGTTGAAGCATTATTGGGCTGAAACAACTCTACAACGACGTTGAATCAGAGCTCATTAATTGTAAGTGTTTAAGCTTATAAAGTCTATTACTTCCCCCTTCTTGTTGAGATTGAGGTCTAGAGATTGTGACCCAATCTTGAGCTTGTCCTTGAGTAGGATGTGTGCAGTGTCCATGTGTAGGATAGGGGTTGTCCTTGTGTAGGGTTGGAGTAGACCTTGTGTAGGTTGAAAAGGTTGAAATTGCGGTTTTACCACTTGTAGAGATACTTGGAGATGTGCCTAATGTCCTAGAGGGGGGTGAATAGGACTTTTTGAATTACCAATTACAATTTAAAACTAATCAAGTCAATATTATCAACCAAGATTATCACAATAACATTCAAGGCAATTATATGATGAATTTGTAAGTAAAGACTATCATAGGCATTTCATCAAACAGTTAGCATTCATGATTGACTAAACCATTCAACACATAGCAATCATTCAATCTCACAATGCACAACGATTTATAGTGGTTTGGTTTCCTACTCCACTCCCGGTTCACGATCTCAACCTATGAGACCACCAGATTTCACTATAGTCGTGGTTTTAAATTAGGTTAACCATCAACCTTAACATCCTTTGATCTAGGACCGCGTTTACCATCCGCCGATGGCCCAATCCAGGAACTTGACGAGTTTGGATCTCAAACTCTCACCAATCCTAATCCAAGGACGGTCACGTACACTCCCGCCGGAGTTTTCCAATCCAAGGAATAGTGATTCAATAAATGGACACTCAAATACTAGACATACCTAGACGATTGAGCCCCGATTCAATGCCTTTGAATGAGTAGCTTCAGCTTCTCTTTGTGCTCCCAAGATCAGCTACTGATGCAAATGATGTGATTATGATTATGCCGGGTAGTTGGGAGAGAGATGATCAAGTTCCTCTTGCCTATTCAATGCAATGGTTATGAGGGAACTACCAAACTTCAGCATTTAATGGCTATAAACTACCTCATAAAGATATTTTGAAGGTAGGTCAGTCCATGATTGTAGATCTTGAGTTCATACTTCAAACCGAGCTTTGAATACTCAATGACAAGCCATTAATGGCTACGTTTGAATGATGAACTCAAGGGAGTTAAGAGCAAGGAGGGTAGGAAGATGTGAGTAAAGACTCTCTCTCTTAGCTCTTGATGGGTGTTAAATGCATACCAAGAAAGACCACAAGATATGGCTATATAGAGCCCCTAATGATGGCCCCAACGGATAAAAAACGATCACGTCCGACCTGTCAGAGAGAGGCCTCAACCGGTCGGACTAGACCGGTCGTAATTCAAACTACTGCAGAACATTTGGGTCCTATCCGACCGGTCAAGACCGATCGGATGAGTTCTCTGGATAGCAATACGGAAAGCAGTCTGATCGGTCAAGACCTGGTCGACTGACCTTGCTGGACTCATATGAATTGCTGGTCGACCGGTCAAGACCGGTCGGCATTCCAGCTTGAAAATCTCACAGCAAGGTCACTGACCTCTTTTGATGTTCCTGGCCGACCGGTCAAGACCGGTCGGCTGTCTTGGCAGCCCTACATGCAGCACTGCTGCTGGACAGGTCTAGAACTACTGGCCAACCGGTCAAGAACGGTCGGCTTTCTAGCTGAAGTTATCACTAGCAAGTTTGCTGTCTGTGTTGATGAGCCTGGCCGACCGGTCAAGACCGGTCGGCTGTCTAGACGTTTTCATTACAGCAATGTTGTTGGACATATCTTGTAGTTCTGGTCGACCGGTTAAGACCGGTCGGCTGTTTAGATGATCTTGTCACAGTAAGCTTGCTGGACTAAGTCTTTCAACACAGCAGCGGATCACTTCAATGATGAAGTATGAAGTGATTAGGTGCATTGAGTCCAAAGTTTGGACATGTTTTCAATCACGATTAGCACCTGCTATGGTCATACAAGTCTGATCAACTTGAGCTAGGGTTGAGAAGGAATGGGATAAGTTAGGTAGGTAATTACGCCATTCATTGATGTTTTGGGTTTCCTAAGGTCGATCTATATGCAACTTACCTGAGATCTTGTTTCGGCTTGAGCTTGAGCAATGGAAGAAGCATAGTCTTCAAGTCTTAAGCTTCAAATCTTCGACCGGGGCTCACATGACAAGACGCGACCAACCAACACGTCAATTGACAAAATAAAGTGTACTAACAAAGGTTGATGGTGAACCTCATTTAAAACTATTGTGATAGTGAAATCCGGCCACTTAAGGAGTGGTGGATCAGTAGGGAGTAGAGTAGACTCATCGTCGAACCACTATACATCTTGTGCAATGTGGTTAATGCTTATGTGGTTCATTATTTCTGTTTATTGCTTATGATCATGATGAATGTTTCTCTACATGTTTGATGAAATGCATGCATGACATTCTCTACTATCATCTTAGTTGCATCATTGTAAACTTACACGCATATCAACTGTTTGATCAAATACCATTCTTAGTATACATGCAATCTAAAGAAATATTTTGAGATTGATTCTCTACTTTGCATGTGCTTAATTGATAGATTGGATTGTGAATGCAATTAATTTTTAATTGACAAAGAAGTTATTAAAAGTCCTATTGACCCCCCTCTAGGGCATAAGCATACCTTCAAGCTTATCTCAATAGCGGTGTAAACCGCAATTTTAGGTGATAGGTATCCCTTTTCGGCATTCAGCATATTTTCAACATAATCTCCTTCTTTCTTTTCATATTAAACACGAGATAGGATTTTTAGAAATCCATATCTTTACATTCTTTTCTCTTTTAATTTTTTCCTGAACATGTTAGACAAAGGTCCTGGCTTGGTTCCTCAACACTTTAGATCAAATTCTAATCAACCTACAAATCAATCTAATCCTTTAAATTTTGAGAATCGTGTAATGTGAGCTAGAATAAAAAAGTGTTCAAATTTTTTTTATCAATCATATAAATAGGGGAATTCATATAGAAAACTACTATGTTATAGGACTTTTAAGAGTTTTAAAATCATATCACTTCATCTATCTTCCTCTCATAATCATATCATCTCAAGTGCATAGAAACAAAGTTTTTCAAATGAGTTTTGGAATCAGAAAAATAAAAAAATCTCTACATTAATTGCTCGAAATGTCACAAAACACTAGATTCATCTAGGAATCTCACCCCTAACCACAATCTTACATTATCCGCAATATAAAAAGATAAGTAATAAGCAATGACATGAGAGTAATGATATAAATAAAGGAGAGTGAGAACGAGAGTATCTGATAGAGTAAAAATGAAAATCTACCTCCAACAACTAATCCTACTGAAAGCAATAAACTAAAACAGAAAACAACCTAATCCTAATCTCCTCAAATCAATAAAAGAAACATAATCCTACTTTTATAAAGAGAATCTCTATCAAACTAGATAATCGATTATCATGATAACCAGGATCATCCAAAAGTATAAAGTTGAGCAGGATTATCAATTGTTGTAACATATTTTTCAGTAGAACCATCCACCATCCCACTATATAATGTTCATTGGTGATATTCATCATTCTAGCCCATTGAAAATCCTGCTGAAAAATTTCAGTGGGTTTTTCAATAATGTCACCACATGTAATAGGAAAAGAGAATTTCATTGGTTGGAAAGCATTGAGTATGGATCTCCTTTCCAACTTGTCTGGGCAAAAAATTGTTAGATATGGGTCATCCATGTTTACACAACAAAATTGCCTTTGTATTTATAGGGGAAAGAAGAGCAATATTCTAACATTCAATAAGACAAAAAGAGTGACATTCATCATTCCATTCGTTTTATTCATTGTAATCGAGTTCTTTTACATTCCATTAATACATCCCTTGATTCTAGAATAGAATGCCTTAAATATGAATACAATACAAATACATCTTTGCTTATTGATTTTGGCAGAGCTTCGCCCCTTCTTTCTTTTTTCATTATGTCGAAATGACAGAAGAATAGGTTCGGGGAATCAGATTGGAACTGTTTTTTTTAATCATTGCTTTGATCCAGCTTCAATCTTCAAGAGTCTTAGCTTTTTGAAAGGGGAATGGGAGCAAAATCATAAAGACACACACCCGACATCTTTCACAAAAGATCAAAACTTCATGCTGAAATTGCCTTCAGGAGGCTTTTACGCGACCTTTGTAAAAGCTATAGTATTTACGCAGGTCGCTTAAACACTATACTCTGCATGATCTTCGTCTTTCACCTTTTAATCTTCATTTCGATAGAGTTTCCTTGTCGTTCTTCTTCGATTCTTGGGATCTGCAACCTGTGCATTCAACCCAAGAAGAAGGAAATGCACAAGGAAACTCTCCATATCTCTAAAGTTGTTGAAGGAGCTTTGAAATTCTAAACTTTGGAAGTGAATGCCCAAATGAGGACCCAAAGGGGGTATTTATAGGCTTCTGGGGTAAATCTCGCGGGATTCATTGTCCGCGGGATGAACCTTTTACGCGAGACACCAACTTTTCCTCTTTCTTCCTTTTCTTTCCAAACTTTCTTTTTTTCCCTTTTCTTTCTTATTTTATGCCTCAACAAATGCCCCCATTCGATCTGTTTTGGAGCAGTATTCTGAATCGGAGCTGATCGAATCTTTCTCAAACAATTTTCCTCAAGAAGCTTTTACACGGCCTACATAAAAGCCCTAGTTGTTACGCGGGTTGGCGGGCGCGTGGCTATATAAAGGGGTCCCGCTCTTCATTCTTCACTTCTCATTTCTGCTGCGAAGCCCTGTTAGGCCTGACACCTTTTACGCGACCCGCGTAAAAGCCCTTGCCTCCACGCGGTCCACGTAAACAGACTTTTTGACATAAGATTTTTCAAAGTCCGGAAACTCTGCCAAAATTCTTCTGATTTCTTTGAACTTTCATACTTCTCTTCCAAAAGTATTTCATGAAAAGTTTGCACCCTTTTTAAACTCTTTTTCTATGACCTTGACTCATAATTTGTTCTAAGTCTCCCCTGCTTAAAAAATTTCTAACTCTTTCATTTTTCTTAAACAAATGGGTCCACTTCGAAATCTTGTCAAGACTTTCTCCTCATCCAACTAGTCCAGTAACTCTCCTTCTCCTTCTCCTTCTCTAAAGAAGAAAAGGAGTAAAACACCTCCGAAAAGATCCCATAGTCAACCATCTCCCACTCCATCTCCTCAACGGTAAACTTGGAGCCAAACTCCTGCCAACCCAACCCCTGCTGGCCCTTCTCAGCCTCTTCCTCTTGTTACCAATCCTCCAGCTAGGAGGCCCAAAATAGTTGTAAGCTGCCTGGGCTTGTTTCATCAACCTCACTCTTAGATTTAGATTTTCAAGAAAAGATTAGCAAACTTTCATCAGATGTGATGCTGGCAATAACTACGGCTAGAGCTGCACACGAGCCGAGCTCAAGTCGAGCTATACAAAGCTTGAGCTTGGCTTGATCAGTGGCCCACTTAGCTTGAGCTTGGCTTGGCTTGAGCATTGTGCTCAAAACAGCCGCTCGAGCTTGGCTTGCTGGTCGAGCCGATCGAGCTTTGTTTAAGCCAAGCTGATCGAGCTCATGAGCCGAGCTAAGCCAAGTCGAGCTTTGTCTTTTTTTTTTATACGAGTGTATAAAAAACCCTACCGCCTCCCCAATTCAACCCAACCCCCCCCCCCCCCCCCCCAAAAAAAAAAAAAAAAAACCCAACAAAACCCCATTGGCATTCTCTATTTTAAAAAAAATAAGAAAAAAAAATAAGCCTACTTTGTTAACGATGGGGGCCTGGGGCGTTTCGTTCACGTTTGCTGCTGGGTTGGGAGTCGGGACTCGAGCATTCGCTGCAGTGCTGGGTGTGGTGTGGCCATGCGAGTTGTGACTCGGGCGTTCACTGCCCGTTGGATCGTGGAGGAAGTCGGAGAGAGAGAGAGAGAGAGAGAGAGAGAGAGAGAGAGAGAGAGAGAGAGAGGCAAGCCGGGTAGGGGGCGCAGTGGACTGGGGTCAGGTACTTTTTTGAGAGTGAGAAGGAAATGAGTGGGCATAGTGGGGTTGGGTAGGGTTTTAATTGTTTAATTTTATTTTATAACTTCATATATATATATATATATATATATATATATATATATATATATATATATATATATATATATATATATATATATATATATATATATATATATATATATATATATATATATATATACACGAGCTCAAACCGAGCCGAGCTGAGCTCAAGCTGATAGAGATTTTTTCGAGCTACAGGCTTTGAGCCAATGCCGATCCAAGCTCACTCGTGCTCGAGCTTGGCTCATTTTCAAACAAGCTTCCTAAATCGAGCTTGAGCTTGAGCTTGGTCGAACTAGCCTACGAGCTAAGCCAAGCCGAGCTTAAACGAGCCAAGCTGAGCGGGCTTTTTGAGCTAGCTTGGCTCGTGTGCAGCTCTAGCTGTGGGTGAGATCGAAAGACTGCCCTGAATGGGTAACCAATCTTAATGGGATAACTGGGCAAAGACCACTCACCACATCTGCTCCGATAATCCCCAAGTCCCTTCCCAAGAAGTCAGTCCACCTCTCTCCCGTTCCAAGAAGAGGAGAAGAAAGAGCAAGAACGAACAATTGCAAGATAAAATTTGAGAACATAAGAAGCTAAGTTGCCAAATTACTGGACCACAGTCAGATCTGTGCAGCAGTAGGGTATTGCTTTTCGCAATCCATACAAGGACAAGCTGAAGATCATCGGTCTGACAGTCCATTGTAATCAATCAATGCTTCACCTTGGAACCCATAGATGTTGCCATTCAGAATCGCATTCTTTGTTATTGTAACGCCTTGAGATTTCGGCTCTCGTGTATAACACGACGACTGAATTTCCTAGGTTACTTAAAATGTGTGAAGGTTATACCCCCTACATATTTACTCAGAAATATACACATTTCACACAATTTGGTAACTATGACTAAGATGGCAGAAACATACTTCTTATTTTATTAACTAAACTAATTCATTGAATACAATTACCATTTAAATAAATTAAATATTAACTAGGTTCATAACTATGTCCCCCCTACTAGGACTTATTATAAATTCAAAACTTTTAATAAATGATAATTCAAAACTAATATCTATGTAGCCTTTGTTAGTGCACTTTTCTGTGGCATACTAGTGCACCTTATTTGTCAATCACATGTGTCCATGTGTTGTAATGTCGGTTAAGCCTTAGCAAGCTGAAGATCGAAAATTCAAGTAGACAAGAAGCATCAAGGAAAAAGAACAGGTAAATGAAATGCCTTTGTGACCCTAACCCTTTGAACCAAAACACCCAAACTCTCTTAGATGAATTGGACCAACTAGGAAAACCGTCATCTTCATTAGCCTTAGATCACATAGAAAAACATGATAAATTAGGCTAATTAAAGAGGCGAAAGTTGCTGTAATTAATTAGGCCCAAACAACAATTTTCGATAGACGTTTGATATATCGGAGACCAGTTCGATAGGTCTTCGATATATCGAAATGACCAATTCGATATATCGAAAAGTTTGTCCAGCAAACTTATAAACTCTCTGGACAGTTTCTTCTATTAATCGAATTGCTCATTCGATATATCGAAATATGTGTAATTGATATATCGAAACCTCTTTTCGATATATCGGGAATTTTGTCCAACAGCTTGCTGATTCTCTAGACAAATTCTCCGATATATCGAACAGGCATTTCGATATATCGAAGATCACCCTGATCTATCGAAACATTAATTCGATATATTGAAGTGGCCATTTTTCTGCCCGTTTTATGACTATTGGAGATTTTTTTAAAATACGGGAGAAATGATCTTTGGGTTTTAAGAGAGGGATTTTGAAGAGATAGAAGCTACCACCTAGCATACTATTAGAAGTCATATTCCTAACCGTAGCAAGTAAGCTTTCTTATGATTCATCACAAGAATGAAGCATCCCAAGCTCATGATGAAGATGCACTTGTCCCTCTTTTAATCTCTAGAGTTTGGACCGATCTAGATAATCATATTCTTGTATAAACTCTATGATGAGATCATTGTAGGTGAGATTCTCTAGGCAACCTACTTCCATTAGTTGTAGAGATCTCAAACCTACCTCCTAGCATCTTGGGCATCTCCGTGGGAGCATCATATGAAGGTAGGTGATCTTGGAGCTAAAGCATTGGTGATGCGACGACATCAAAGATCGGGGGAGCAGAAGGGTAGCTGATTGTACGCACGGGAGAGTGGAGATCAAGTAACCCGAAGCAGCATGTGTAACGAAGGGGCTTAATCCGATAAGTAAGTTGCCATTTGTAAGAGTCCAGTTCCACTCTTTTCCCTGTGGAAGTTGAAGTGTAGAGTTTGTTTTCAAACTCGATAGGTTCGGTTGTAAGACTTAGACTCGGTTGTAGGGATGAATTGAGTCTCCAAGGAGGAGTCTCCAGCAGGAATGAATGCTAGGTTCGGTTGTAAGACCTTGGCTTGGTTGTAGAGCTTAAAACCATTGAGGTTCGGTTGTAGGACCTTGACTCATGAGTGGAGTTTAAATTGAGGTTCTGTTGTAGGACATTGTCTTGGTTGTAGAACCTAAACAAGTCTCCAAGGGGAGCCACCAATACGGGTAGGTTAGAAGGAACCTGTAAACTTTTTGGTTGGGTGGATCCAATTTAAAACACCTTGGCTAGGAGGAACCAGATTTAAACTCCCTAGTGAATGCCGGTGTGCTTAAAGGGGTTGAGTACTTGAACTGGGAGTGGAGTAGACCCAAATTCGAACCACTATACATGCTTGTGTTTGTGATTGATTTAAGCACATTGATATCTTAGCATTACATGTTTAATTGTTTAATTATGAATGCTTGATAGGAATGTATGCTAGACACTAAATAGGCACATCCACACACAAGATGTACTTTCACTAAATTGTGTAGACTTGAGCTTATATGATCCACTCTCATATAGTCTACTTGAATTGCATAGATTAGTTGCTTCATTAGTTTAATCTTATGTTAATTTATGTATGTTTAGACTATGTTGTTAATTGCTTAACCATATGCTAGTCTTATGATTGGACCCACTTAGGCTTGGAAGTTGAAGTGTTCTTACTTAGTTTGAATTGATAAAACTGTTAAGTAGGCGAAAAGATTTCAAAATGTCTTAGCCATAATTCTAGTTGCTCCACTCTTTAGCTTCCGCACATTTATACAAATGTGTCATGTTAGACTACCGACATAATTTCCATTAGTATCAAAGCGGGTTACTCTTCAAAGACTTAACTGTCTAGAGTGAGATCCGATACCGGAGCACTAGCATCATATCTACCCAAGATAGGAGTACTGTCAACTGTCTACCATACTTTAACGGGTCCAAATACGCCTATTGGAAAGCTAGGATGAGGATTTTCTTCAATCCATGGACCGATCCATTTGGGCAAGTATACTAAATGGATATTCCATGCCCATGGAACAAGTAGACGTTGATGGTAAGATCATTGTCATTCTAAAAGATGATGAGAAATGGAATGACAATGAGAGAGCTCAATATGTGGCAAATACCAAAGCTCTCAATTTGATTTGTTGTGCGGTTTTTCCTGAAAGAATTTCAACACATTCTCACATGCGTAATGTAAAAGAAGCATGGGATACATTAGAGGTAACCCACGAGGGAACTAGCACAGTAAGACGCTCAAAGCTTCAGCTTTTAACTACTAAACTTGGAAACATTAGGATGGAAGAGACTAAAACTTTCATGAAGTTTTATACTAAACTTTATAACATTTGCAACTCCATGTTTGCCTTGGAGGAAAGGGTTTCGGAAAGAAGTATTTGTAGAAAAATATTTAGGTCACTCCCGGATAGATTTAGCACCAAGATAGTGGCCTTAGAAGAGCGTAGAGACATGGATAACTTGAAAGTAGAAGAACTTATAGGTTTCCTACAAACTCATGAACTACACTTTAAGGCCCCCTCTAAGAAGAAGGATATCGCCTTAAGGACGTCCCACAAACACTCCTATAGGCAAATTAAGAGTGAGTCATTCGAGGATAGCGATGATGAGGATGCTGAAGAAGAAAAGATAAATAAAAAATTCAAACGATTCCTCAAATTTGAAAGAGGAAAAAGTTGTGACAAGAAAGACAAGAAAGTTGATAAATATAAAGGGAAATCCACTAAAAAGAATGTTCAATATTACAACTATGATAATATGGTCATGTTGTCAATGATTGTCCAAAAAAGTCTAAAAGAAAAGGTAAAAAGGCTATGATAGCAACATGAGATGATACAGAGAAGTCAAAATATGAATCTAGTGACTCCACTAGTGATGAGAGCCCTGAACCAGTAAAAATTCTCATGGTTTCCACCACTACCTCTCTTCCCCCTAATTTAAGAGAGGATCTTGACCATTTTTCCTTCTAGGTGAAGAAGTAGTTCCCAACACCTCACCTCATGCTACATCTATGAGAGTGTTGTAGAAATTAGTTATCCTTAGGCTAATCAAACTAAACATAGTAAGGGTATCTAGAAAATGGAACTATAGGTAAATCTAAGGATTTCAACCTCATTTTTATGCATGGACAAATAAGAGGATTCAAGCATCACTAGCTCAAATTTAGTAGTTTAGCATTACTTTATTTTAGTATATTTGCTTGTTAGACTATCTCTTGCTAATCTTGTTGAATTTCATGCTTAATTGTATGTTAATCTTTACTTAGGTTTGGTCATGATATACTCTTTGAGAAGGTTGGTTGTTTGGGCTATTATCCCTTGAGCTTTCATTGCTTAATGTATATCATAGATGACTAATTGTGCATGATTAACTATGCTTACATAAATAAATTTTTTTGTTAATCATATTCCCATGCATGCTCCATGTTTTATATGTTCATGCACCCTATACTCTCTCTAGTTAGAATGCTTTATAGTTATAACTGCGACATTCTAACATCTCTTACCTTGACCTTAATTGATGTATCATTAAGGGGGAGAGATTGGTTTGTTAATTGCTGACAAAAAGGGAGAGAAAGGTCAAGTCTCAGCAAAATAAGTTCTCTGTTTTGTGTTTCAGGGGTTGACAAATTATGGGGGAGCAATCAAGAGGAGCTTGGTTTATTTTCATGTCTTAGTGTAATTGAGTTGTAATGTTTATTTTCCTTTGACATGTAATATATTTGTGTTTTGGTTGTGTCATTGGAATGGACCATGACACAGTCTTAGGTTAGGTTTTTGTCACGTAATTGACAAAGGGAGAGATTATTAGTGCACTTTTCTGTGACATAATAGTGCACCTTATTTTTCAATCATGTGTGTTCATGTGTTGTAATGTCGGTTGATCCTTGGTAAGCTGAAAACCGAAGATTCAAGTGGACAAAAAGCATCAAGGAAAAAGAACAGGTAAATGAGATGCCTTTGTGACTTTAAACCTTTGAACCAAAACACATATACCCTCTTAGATGACTTGGACCAACTAAGAAAACCCTTAGTCATCTTCATTAGCCTTAGATCACATAAAAAAATGATAAATTAGGCTAATTAAAGAGGTGGAAGTTGCTGTAATTAATTAGGCCCAAACAATAATTTTTTATAAACCTTCGATATACGGAGACCAATTCGATAGGTCTTCGATATATCGAAATGACCAATTCGATATATCAAAAAGTCTGTCCAACAAACTTATAAACTCTCTAGACAATTTCTTTGATTAATCGAATTGCTCATTCGATATATCGAAATATGTGTAATCGATATATTGAAATCATTTTCGATATATCGAAAATTTTATCCAGCAGCTTACTAATTCTCTGGACAAATTCTCTGATATATCGAATAGGCATTTCAATATATCGAAGATCACTCTGATCTATCGAAATACCAATTTGATATATCGAAGTGGCTATTTTTTGCTCGTTAGAGATTTTCTTTATATACCGGAGAGATGATCTTTGGGCTTTAAGAGAGGGATTTTGATGAGATAGAAGCTACCACCATTGCATACCATTAGAAGCTCTATTCCTAACCTTAACAAGTGATTTTCCTTGTGATTCATCACAAGAATGGAGCATTCCAAGCTCATGATGAAGATGCACTTGTCCCTCTTTTGATCTTTAGAGTTTGGACCGATTTAGATACTTATATTCATATCTAAACTCTATGATGAGATCATTGTAGGTGAGATTCTCTAGGCAACCCACTTTAATTAGTTGTAGAGATCTCAAACCTACCTCTTAGCACCTTGGGCATCTCTATTGGAGCATCATATGCAAGGTGGCTAATCTTGGAGCTAGAGCATTGGGGACACGACAACATCAAAGATCGAGAGAGCACAAGGGTAGCTGATTGAAGTATGGGAGAGCGAAGATCAAGCAACCCAAAGCGGCGCAACAAAGGAGCTCAATCCGACAAGTAAGTTGTTATTTGTAAGAGTCCAGTTCCACTCTTTTTTCTGTGAGAATTGAGTGTAGAGTTTGTCTCAAACTCAATAGGTTCTGTTGTATGACTTACACCCGGTTGTAGGGTCAAATCGAGTCTCCAAGTGGGGAGCCTCCGGCGGAGTAAATGCAAAGTTCTGTTATAGGACCTTGGCTTGGTTGTAGAGCCCAAAATCATTGAGGTTCAGTTGTAGGACCTTGGCTTAGTTGTAGAGCCTAAACAAGTCTTCAAGTGGAGTCACCAATACGGGTGTGTACGTGTAGGTTGGAAGGAGCCTGTAAACTTCCCGGTTGGGTGGATCTAATGTAAAACACCTTGGCTGGGAGGAACCATATTTAAACTCTCTAGTGAATGCCGGTGTGCTCAAAGGGGTTGAGTACTTGAACCGGGAGTAGAGCTGACCCAAAGTTGAACTACTATACATGCTTGTGTTTGTGATTGATATTGTTAAAACTAGAAAAATGCTCATTGACAGTTTTTCCACTGTTTCGTTATTATGGAGAATTCTTAGTATAGAGACATTCATAGACAATCATAAGCAATCACAAAGTGTATACAAGAAGAGATATCGCAATGCAAATTTTATTCTAAAGATTTTGAGATCTTTTACATTCCAGGCTGTGATACTTGTTAAGAGCCCTTAATTACATCAATGGTTGAATACCCTTGATTAGAAGGCAAAAGACTAACCCGCCGGCGATTATGGTCTTGAGTTCATGGTCGTAGAGACCTATCTGTTTTTTTTGTTATGGACTGAGCAACGTTTTTAGACAAGTCGGATGTCTATGTCCCATTTTCTTTCAGATTGTCCGGGTTGAAGAACTATCAAGATTTTATCGAGTGGTGTAACTCTGGGCCACTGGCCGCTAGAATACATGAGCATCGAATGTTGGTCGGCACGACCTAAGGCCTGCACCCGTATTTTATGATGGGTGACCTTAGGAAGGTACTCCGCAACTTCCTGAGCGAGGATTTAATCGAGTGGTGCAACTCTGGGCCATTGGCTGCTAGAATACACGAGCATCAAATGTTGGTCGGCAAGACCCAAGGCCCACGCCTGTATTTTTTATGATGGGTGACCTTGAGAAGGCACTCCGCAACCGCCTCATCAAATCAACCGACGGACCTGTTGTCGATGGGTAGGGCATCGACTATCTTTTCATAATGACAGTCCATAGTAGGATATTTCGAGTGTTATTAGAACTCTTTTGATTGTGATTTCTCGTGGTAACCATAATCCCTTAGGTTTAGCCCGGACCTTTATTCGAGATGAATAGAGCTTTGTATAGTAAAATAAATGCATTCAATCTCGGAGTCCGGTGACTCATCTTCGAGAACATTCTTTCTTTTGAGTATTTTCCAGTGATTGATTCGAGATCGGCTAGGCTATATCGAGCCGGATCCCTTTGAGGATTCAAGTCTAATGGACTGGATCGACCATTTCTGATGTCTGCAAATGGCTAAGTATCAGGTCTGATAGACGTCCGTTTATGCAAAATTTTTATAAACGCTAGGGATCGATGTCCTATAAATACTTGACTCAGTTGTTTTGTAGCATGAGAGTGTTAAGTATTCTTTTGCGTCAATGAGATCGTGTAGCATTAGTCAATTTTTGAGCCAACAGGGCACTTCCCAGGGCTGGAAATGACTAAGTAATAGACCTGTTTACGATCTAATCAGGGTATTCAGTGAATACCGGTAATGATCATCCTCGAGCAGTGATAGATCATGTCCAATAAGATCGCAATAATGCTGGATCCACTCAGTGTGATCGCATTTGATTTCGCTTCGGTCGATTTCCGAGCCAACAGGGCACTTCCCAGAGCTAAAAATGACTAAGTGTTGGGCCTGTTTACTGCTTAATTAGGATATTCGAGGATCTGAAAACAGATAACCTCGCTGCGGTACATTATTATGATGTATTATTGTTGGGGTCCCAAAATGTAGGGTCCCTCAAAGCAAACAAAATAGCCACACAGCTCCAAAAGAATCCCACAAAATGCCTCCCGGTGTACGCAAAACGAAGATTTATAAAAGATCCCTTAGCCAATTTTGACTAATATCTCCGGCGGGCCCCGCGAATCACTACGATCGGAACCGCCCAGAGTCAAACCCATAACTTCATTATGATGTATGATAAACAAGGCATGTACTTTCATCATCAAACGGGCCCCATAAACCCATCAAAATTCAAAACCCAAATGGTGGAGCTCCAATTTACGTCCCACGCACCCATAAATTCGGGTGCCCACGCACCCGAAAAATCAGCAAAGTCAAGAAACTCATCTATGGGTGCATGGGGTCCCACGCACCCAAAAATTGGGTCCAACACCCATAAATTCAACGGATTCCAGGAAGACCATTTTTAGGGTGCAGGAGGTCCCATGCACCCATAAATTCAGCAAAATCCAAAATCCATTTCAGGGTGCGTTGGACCTCGGCACGTCAATTTTAGGGTGCGTGAGAGGTATTTTAAGGGTGCGTGACATGTGGCAACCCTTCATGAGCCGACTTCCGGTATTTTCGGGTATAAATACCCCATCCGACTATTCATTTCTACGTCTGAAAAGAGAGAGAGAGAGAGAGAGAGAGAGAGAGAGAGAGAGAGAGAGACTACCCTCTGAGTATTTGGGATTTCCGCCGGAAAACCCTCGCCGGAAACCCTTTCTGATCATCGGAAACCCTTCCCGGTCACCGAAAAACTCTTTTCCGATCGCTGACATCTTCCACCGGAAGGCTACGCCGACCAAGACGATCGCAGGTCTAAATCCTGATTTTTCACAAGTGTGGGCACTTACCCAACAATTCGGTCCCACGCACCCAAAAAATCATCCCACACGCCCATAAATTCAACATAATTCGGATAAGTGGATTGGTGCCCCACGCACCCAAAAATGGTCCACGCGCCCATAAATTTGCGTCCCACGCGCCCATTAATTCGACAAGTGCGTCGGACTCCCATGCACCCATAAATTCGGGTACCACGCGCCCATAAATTCGACAAAATCCAGATTTGCATATTTGGTCCCACGCATCCGAAAAATGCCCCCACGCACCCCTAAATTCAACAAAAATCAGACATTTAATTTCAGGGTGCGTTGGAACCCACACACCCATAAATTAAGTCCCACGCACCAAAAAAATCAGCCAATTGCAGAACATGTTCACGGGTGTACCGGACTCAATTTTAAGTGTTTTCAAGTTCCGTTTGAGTCTATTTTGGGTACTTTGAGCGTTCCGGACGCAATGGAATGATCAAATGGATGTTCTGGGATCTCTAAAAGAGAAGAATTGCACATCTTCGAGGTTCGATCCGATTCGACGCGTTAAATGAAATGATCGGAAAGAAGTCGCCAGCATCCAGAACTATGCAAATATGTCATCATTTATATCTATTGTAAAGACGTGACCCGATTTGGGTCGAAAGCTAGACAAACGGGACTATGGTTATCACAATAAACCACGTCAAAGAGTTTCAATTCTCTATAAAGCAATTGTTATGAACTGCCACAACACAACAGTCGATGCCCTACCCATTCAAACGACATCTGTCGGTTGGACTACACAGGTATACACAACTGTAGATTGGACTTCCCGAGGTCACCTGTCCATACATGACAG
Source organism: Liriodendron chinense (assembly GCA_003013855.2). NCBI lineage: Eukaryota > Viridiplantae > Streptophyta > Magnoliopsida > Magnoliales > Magnoliaceae > Liriodendron > Liriodendron chinense. Next base: position 2,533,931 of record ML058463.1, on the reverse strand, counting down.
GCGCGAGCCCAGAGTCGTCCTTCTCAGTCATAAACCCTGATAGTCTCAGCCCGGATCTCCGGTTAAAACATGGGACATAGACATCTGACTAATATAAAGATGGTTCAGTACATAACAAAATAAATACAGGTCTCTACGACCACAAACTCTAAGACCATAGTCCCTGCTGACTAGTCTTTCGCCTTTTAATCAAGGGTCATCGATCATTCGATGTAATTAAGGGCTCGTGCCAGATCACGGCCTGGAATGTACAAGATCTCAGGATCTCTGGAATAAAATTCGCCTTGCGATATCTCTTCTTGTGTACCTTTTGTGAATGCTTGTGATTGTCTATGAATGTTTATATTACTCAGAACCCTAGAGCAACAAAACACATTCAGAAAATGTAAATGTAATCCATTTTCTAGTTCTAACAAACTGACGACTCTGCTGGGGAACGAACAATACCAGAATCTCTGGTTATGTCTAAGTATAGAAACGCTCTAAGATCAATCGTTTGCAAACACGAACGTGTACGTAAGATATTTATCGCGAGGCATAATATTTCGACGCCCTCGGGCGCTAAACTGGCAACTTTCAACGGGAACGTTCTTCCCTTCCTCTTTAAGACAATGGACGGTGTTTACGTCGCGTTTTGTAACAGGGTCCTCCAGACATTCACCTTCCTTCCAAGTGATTTCCTCCTGAACCTGAAAAGAGACAGAGGAAAAACTATGGGTGGCTGGCGTCCAGCCGTTGGCCCTCCAATGCTTAAGTTAGATAGGGTAGGGCTATAAAAAGAGGAAAAAGATTATGGGGCCTATTTATAAAAATCTGAGCGATCCAGTCTGTTACGCAATATGTTAGGATTACTGCTGATTTTAAGAGATAAGATGCTTATCTTGTTAATCCTTAGGTAAGAGGATAACCTAAGCTTTCCAGACGTCTAGCTGATTACGTCTCTTGATGGAAATGTTCGAAGCTATGAATAGAAACAAGCCAAAACCGGCCTATATGGGCTACTGGTACTGTGAGACGAGGGACATCCTTGCTAGAGACCAGAGACCATGACCGTTCATATGTCAGGAGCTGCTCATATGAGGGGGCTGCTCATATCAGGAGTGCTCGTATTTTTGGGATGCAACCCCTTCGACGAGCATGAGCCGAGTTGCTCGCATTTTGGGATGCGACTCCTTGCGACGAGCACGAGCCGAGCTGCTCGAATTTTAGATGCGACCCCTTTCGACGAGCACGAGCCGAACTGCTCGCATTTTGAGATGTGACTCCTTTCGACGAGCACGAGCCGAGCTGCTCGCATTTTGGGATGCGACCCCTTTCGACGAGCACGAGCCGAGCTGCTCGCATTTTGGGATGCGACCATGATTCCTCTTGATCATTCTTTGATCGCATCTCTTAGGAGGCCAAATTTATCTATAACAACTGCCCCCCAAATCCTTGGCGTTTAAGAAGCTATGCCAAGGGTTTTGTTTGTATATATAGCCGACTGCTGGGAAAGAATCGCGCATGAGTTATCTGATGTGATTCTGCATTTATTATGGCCAGCTTTACAGTAGCTTTTCAACCGTAAGAGATGAAGCGTCGCTTGCCACGTGTCTCCATAATTAATGGTGCGCCCATTCGTTTATCGTGCCGGATGAGAGGCCGCCGCATGTCAACCAAATCAAACGAAATGATTGTGTATAAATATCGAATCCTGCAGGGTTTTCTTCATTTTCAAACTTAGGCTGCAGGAGAGTTCTTCTTTCTTCTTCTTCTTTATTTTCGGTGCAAACCTCTTCGCTGAGGTAGTCTTTCTTCCCATTCTCCTTTTCTCCTATCTTGCTTTCTCTTTTACAATGGCGGGGGTTTCAGATGAAGAGGTCGTCCCTCTGGGAGATGATACCCCCGATTCATCCGAATCCAACAATGCTAGAGTACCGGCCGGGAGGTACTCTGTCGCCGGTTATTCCTCAATAATGATGGAAGAAAAGCTCTCTAGCCTTCGGGAGAGATATCGAGTCCCGGACTCCGTTACTTTCAGGTTACCGGGGAGAGGGAAGATGGCCGATGCACCGCCACCAAGCTGTGTAGCCTTTTACGAGTATTTTTTTCAAAGTCGGCATGCGTCTTCCCCTTCACCCTTTCATCCGGAATTTCCTATGCACTTATAAGATTGCCCCCGGCTAACTTATCGTAAACGGCTGGCGGGTGCTTATAACTGCCTTCGTTCTCTGGAATCAAGCAGGTAACGATGAGTTAACCGCTGAGGAGTTTCTGAGGTTATTCCAGCTAAAAAGGGCCCCAACTAGCAAGGGTTGGTATTACCTCTGTTTCTGGCACCGAAACAATTTTTCCTGGGAAACCCCTCCTCCAATTGCCCTGGATGGAGGAAAAAAATGGTTTTACGTCTCTGGCAACTGGGAGTCCGAGGTGGGCTCAGACCCCAAAGGCCATAATGTTAACCGCTACTTTGGCGAAGGTGGGTTAAGTTTCTGCCCGTTTGTCTGAAAGAAACAAAAAAATTTGCTCTGTTTTGACTAACGTGCCTTCTCTTTTTTCCTGTAGGCATTCCGACTGGTGCGAGGCCAAACTTGCTGAGGAGGACTTAACTAAAAGTTAATAAGGGTCTCCAAGCTCCCAGTGGCTGCACACAACGTTAACGTTGCCTTAGACCCACGTCACCTCTGCGCCGCGGGCTTGATTTCTCGAGAGGAAATGGTGAACGTAGGCGACAAGAGGGGGGTATTGGGGATGCTCCCCCGTCTGAAGGGTGAGGCCTCGAAGAGGCAAAAGAAGTCGAAGGCTGGTCCTTCAGCCACACCTGCTCCAGCAGAAGGGTCTGCTCGCGGCGCACAGCCTCGTGTTGCTGCACTAGGGGGGGTTGCCACGACCTCTCGTACAACCGCGACCCCTCCGGCTGGCACCTGTAGCCAGTCGGTAATCGAAGTTGCTGATAATTCGCCGAAAGGCGATCGAAGGGGGGGAGGCCTCCCTCCGAAGGGGACAGCATGTGAGCCTACTGTTGCTCGCGAATTAGTGACACCCGCCTCGGGTGTTGTGAATGCTCACGAGGCGGGCTCCAGTGAGATGGTTGTAGCCCAACCCTTTGGGTCGGGAGTCTTTGTTATCCCATCACACTTGCACCCAATATGCAAGTTTATGTTCGATAACATCTCCCACAGCTCCTTCGGGGGCCTCCCTGAGCCAAGCCCAGAGGCTCTCTCTACTGATATCAGGGGTGAGATTGATTCAGGTAACAACTATTTTCCCGTCTATCATTCTTTCTTTGGGTTACTAGTGTGGCGGGCCACTCTAATTCTTCTTTCTTTGTTTATATCAGAGTCTGGATCTCACGCTTCGTGTCAAACGCGACATTGAAGCTGCCCGCCGCACCGTTGAAGATGCGGAAAAGAAGAAAAAGACGATGGAGGCCGAAGTCCAAGGAAGGGACCGCCTAGTGAAGGCCCTGGAAGCCCAAATCGCCAAGCTGGATGAGGAAAAACAAATCCTCCTTGTCAAGATTCAGGCCATGACTGACCGCTTTCTGTCAGTGGACCTTCAACTCGCGAAGCTCTAAGAACTCCATACCAAAAGCGAGAGAGAGAGAGAGAGAGAGAGATTTTCCGCCAGGACAAGATCCGCCTCGAGGAGCAGCTCAAGGATTCTCGAACTAAGCTCGAGGAGGCCAAGAAGACTCTCAACCAGCTGAAGGATGATTCCATTCACTGGGAGGAAGAGCGAGTGGCTCTTGTCAAGATGGTATCTGACGAAGGCCCTCGTGTAGTCCAGGAGTTCCGAACCTCCTAACTCTACGACGAGGAGCGCTATGAAGCGTATATCGCTGGTCGCGATTTTGCGCTCAGGGTTATGCAGCAGATTGCTCCGTCTTTCATCTTTGAGGAGTTTGAGAGGGTGGCTTTCGAGGTCGCGGCTAGAGAGTGATCTGCGGCTGAGAATGAGGTCACCGGAGCTACAGATGCCGCGCCTGCTCCCGAGATCGGTCATGAAGCTGAGAGCCGCGAGCCTGCTCAAGATGGGGATGACCAGTCTTAAAGTCGTTGTCCGCCTTCCTCTATTTTGTGTGTTTTTATATTTTGAGAAGAAATTGTCTATGTAACTGACTTGACCTTTTAGTCAATTATAATGAAACTTCCCTTTTCTTCAATGTTGTGTACTTTTTCTAGCTTTTTCGCCCTGTGTCAATCGTATGTTGACTGTTCGTATTACTAACTCATGAAAAAATGAGTTAGACTCAATCCGGGGGTCGTGTGACCATGTCCGTGTTGAGATAGACTGGTCTATCGATTGAGATTTTGATTCTACCAAGTGTAGAAGATTGATCAAGGGAACACATATGTTCTCTTCAGGGCTATTTTTTATCCATAAAATGGAGAAGCAACCAACAAGAATGATTTTAACTCTACCAAGGGTAGGCAATTGGCCAAGAGAATGTGTGTATTCTCTTCGGGGCTATTCGAGTCCAATTGAATGGAGTAGCGACAAAAAAGAATGACTTTAATTCTTATTCATTCGAATGTTGTTCGGAATTACATCGAATTAAGGGAAATACCGTAATAAGTGTTCCACATGCCAAGGGCGACGTACGGGTCTTCCCTGCATATCTTCAAGATAATAAGTACTGGGTCGCACAATTTTGATGACTCGATACGGGCCTTCCCAATTTGGATCCAACGAGCGAGCAGAAGCTCTGAGGTTCTGTCTAAGGACTAAATCGCCGAGCTGGAAAGCTCTAGGCCGAACTTTAGGATTACGATAGCGAGCAATGCGCTGTTGATACGCTGCTGCTCGCATCTGGGAGGCATTTCTCCGTTCTTCCAAGAGATCGAGATGAAGTTGAAGATCTTCTTGATTACAAGTGGGATCATACTGCTCGACTCGATACGAGGGTACTTGAACTTCGATTGGTACTACTGCGTCGGTACCGAATGCCAAGGAGAAAGGAGTTTCGCCTGTAGACGTGCGAGTCGTAGTCCTATATATGCCCACAAGACTTCTGGCAGGAGTTCTGGCCACATGCCTTTACACTCACCGAGCTTGGTTTTTAAATGATGCTTGATGATTTTATTCACCGCTTCAACTTGCCCATTTGCTTGAGGATGATATGGAGAGGTGCGGATATTGCGTATCTTCCATTTTTCGCAAAATCCATCGAAAGCAGCATTGTCTCTATTGTCGGTGATTATAGTAGGGGGGAGTTCATAACGGCATATGATATTTCTCCATACGAACTTAGTGGCCTGTTTCTCAGTAATTCTGGCTAATGGCTCCGCCTTGGCCCATTTGGTGAAGTAATCGACCCCCACGATAGCGAACCTATTTTGTCCTTTTCTGGTAGGCAAGGGCCCGATGATGTCGACCCCCCATTGGGCGAAGGGCCAAGGGCTATCAATTGGCGTCATTTGCTCGGACAGTACATGAGGTATAGGAGAATATCGCTAACACTTGTCACATTTTTTAGAGAATTCAATTGCATCTGCCTTCATAGTGGGCCAATAGTATCCTTGCCTCATCGCCTTGTATGCTAGAGATTGTCCCCTTGGGTGGTTACCACATGCCCCCTGGTGTATTTCATCTAGAACACGATGTGCTTCTTCTGGGTAAAGACACCTTAAATAGGGCAAAGAAAAACTCTTGCGTAATAATATTCCATTTTGTAAAGTATACCTGGCAGCTCGATGGCGGATTTGTCGTGCGGATTTTTTGTTGTCCGGAAGATCTCCATCCCTGAGATAAAGGAGAATGGGGTCCATCCAACACAGAGAGGGATGTACCGTAATCACCTGCTCAAGAGTTGCTTGGTCGATACTCGGGTTCTGAAGGTGCTCGATGGGAATTGAATGTGATAACTCAGATTCTGGTGCAAGAGGCGAGTTTTGCCAAAGAATCAGCGAGTTTGTTCTTCTCACGAGGGATGTGGATTATTTCATAATTCTTCAGCTTTGCGAGCAGGATGAGCACTCGAGATTTTTATAAGGCCATCCTTCTTTTGCTTCGAATTCGCCGAGTACCTGATTGACTATGAGCTGAGAGTCACTGTGAATGAGTAAATTCTGAATTGAGAGGACGTTTGTTAGTTCGAGGCCAATGATCAGAGCCTCATATTCTGCTTCATTATTTGAGATGTGAGAATCGAAACATAAAGCGTATTGGAAATGCGACCCGTCTGGAGCAACTAAAATTAGGCCCACTCCGCTGCCGGTGGCCCGTGAGGACCCGTCCACGAAGAGTGACTAGGATGGCTGGTAGCTGATTGCGGCATTATCATCGGGAGAGGATTATGTGAATTCGACGATGAAGTCAGCCACGGCCTGACCCTTGATTGCGGTCCTGGGGCAGAACGAAATATCGTGCTCACTGATCTCGACCGCCCATTTGGTTAATCGTCCTGAAGGCTCGGGTTTTTTAAAGGACCTGTCGTAACGGATGATTTGTTGGCACTAATATAGCGTGGGCTTGGAAGTATGGTCGTAGTTTTCGGGCAGCCGTGACTAAAGCAAGGGCCAGCTTCTCCATATCAAAATACCGGGTTTCAGCGTCCACCATTGCTCGACTGATATAATAAACGGGCCTTTGTATCCCTGGAATCTTCTCTTATTAAAGCGGCGCTAACGGCCGTGGAAGACACAGATAAATAAAGAATGAGTTGCTCGTGCGCCACAGGTTTAGATAAAACGGGGGGTGCACTCATATATTGCTTCAATTGTTGAAAAGCTTCTTCGCATTGTGGTGTCCACTCCCAATTACATTTGGCTGTGGCTCGGAGGAGCTTAAAGAAGGGTAAGCACTTGTTAGAGGCCCGTGAAATGAACCTATTTAACGATGCAATGCGACCAGCTAGACGTTGGACGTCCTTAAGAGTGGTCGGGGATTTCATCTCTATCAACGCTTTTATTTTTTTCAGGATTTGCCTCAATTCCTCGTTGGCCGACCATAAATCTAAGAAATTTTCCAGCAGACACTCCGAACGCATATTTTTCTGGATTTAGCTTCATTTGATATTTCCTCATCAAGTCGAAGGCTTCTTGAAGATCTGAAAGGTGATTGTCTTCTACGACACTTTCCACGAGCATGTCATCGACATAGACTTCCATATTCCTGCCGATTTGGGCGGCGAATATTTAATTGACGAGGCGCTGATAGGTGGCCCCTGCATTTTTGAGACCAAACGGCATTACCTGGTAGCAATATAGGCCTCGGTCAGTGATAAAGGCAGTATGTTGGCTATCGGGCGGATGCATCATGATCTGGTTATAACCGGAATAGGCATCCATAAAACTGAGCAGAGCATGCCCAGCTGTTAAATCGACCAGCTGGTCGATTCGCGGGGTCGGGAAGCTATCTTTGGGGCACGCTTTGTTCAAATCCGAATAGTCGACGCACATTCTCCATTTGCCATTAGCTTTTCGAACGAGAACTACGTTCGCGACCCATTCCGGGTAGTCAACTTCTTTTATGAAATTGACCGTGAGCAGCTTCTCTACTTCAGCCTTGATTGCCATTTGCCTTTCTGCAGTGAAGGCACGTCGGCGCTGGTGGATGGGTTTATACTTCAGATCAACGTTCAGACGATGTGCGATGACACTTGGGGTCAATGCCGGGCATGTCTTGGTGAGACCAGGCGAACACATCTTGGTATTCGGTGAGCAAACGGATCAAATCTCCTCGAAAGACGCTCCTCAAAGAGGATCCCACGTAGACAACTTTGGACGAGTCGCCTTCAGTTAAGTGAATCGCCACTGTCTCTTCCCCGGGAGTTCCTGATTGGAGAGCATTCTCTCTTGGGTCCAACGAGGTATCTGTCGGGGAGTTGGGTGAATCCTGTGCTACCATCATAACTGGCGTCGTTTGTGCTTTCTTTTGATCTGGTAGGGCTATCTCATAACAAGATCGGGCTTCTCTTTGATTTCCTCGTACAACCCCAACACCATTCGGGGTAGGAAATTTAACACACAAATACAAGGATGTAAAGCTGTCCCAACCTTATTAAGCGATGGTCGCCCCAAAATGGCGTTGTATGCTGATCTCCGATCTACCACGAGAAAATTTATGAAGATAGTCGTCTTCGCTGGACTCTCACCAAAGGTGACTGGAAGGTCAATGCTTCCTTCAGGTGTCACCACTTTGCCCCCGAAGCCGATGAGGAGAGTTGAGACTGGCTTGAGCAAGCTTCTGGCGAGTGTCATTTTGTTGAAAGCCTCCAGGTAGAGAATATCAGCAGAGATACCTGTATCCACCATAATACGATGAGTCAGATAGTTTGATACCTTTAGCGCGACTACGATGGAGTCTTCGTAAGGGAAGTGAATCCCCTCTGCATCTTCGAGGGAGAAAGAGATTGAAGGACGGCTGGAATCTGATGTATCGGGAGTTCGTTCCAACCAATAGATATGCTGGGGCTTCTTGGATGCCTTATGGGTATATGTTTTTCTTGAAGCTTGAGAATCTCCTCCGCACGTCGGTCCTCCGGCGATGGTCCGAATCTCCCCGGTAGGTTCAGCGTTTTCTTGTGAAGTATGTCGATGAGGTGATTTCTTCTGATTTGGTGGGGCTCCCCCCCTTTTAGGTAAACGACCTTGTCGGACAACATAATCTTGAAGGTGACCTTTTCGAATAAGAGCTTCGATGTGATCACGCAAAGATATACAGTCTTGGGTGTTGTGCCCATGATCTTTATGGAAATAACAAAACTTGCTCTTATCTCTTTTCTCAGGATCAGATTTGATCTTTGCGGGCCATTTCACATATGGTTTATGCTTGATCTCCATTAGCACCTTTTCCGGAGGCCGGTTGAGGGGAGTGTAATTATGGTACTTACCAGAATAGACTTTCTTGGGAGAGCGGTCTCACCGGTCGCGCCGATATTTCTTATCCGAAGGAGAGATTTCCTCCGGCTTGCGCTTCTTGCCCCGTATACCATGACGCGCTAGAGCAACTTCTTCTGCGTTGATATACTTCTGAGCTTTAGCTTGGAATTTGTCTTGGTCTTAGGAAGATTCTTATCCAAATCGAATCTGAATTTTTCGCTTGTGATTCTGGCTATTAGGGCGGTGAGGCCTTTCTCTTCGATATAACCTTTAGTTTGGACGGCTTTAGCAGTGAACCGTACTGTAAACTCCTTTATCGTTTCCCCATGCTGCTGTTTCAGATCCATTAGGTGAGATGCTGGTTTTTAGTGCGGATGCTTCCCATGAATTGGGAGAGGAACAGCTCGGATAGCTGTGCAAAGGACCCAATGGATCGAGGTTTTAGCCCCTGAAACCACGTGCGAGCTGCCTCCTTTAAGGTTAGGGAAAAAGCCCTACATATGTTTCCGAACCATGTCCCTCTAGCTCCATGAGAGACCTATACGTTTCCAGATGTTCGAGAGAATCGCCAGTACCTGTATATGGAGTGATGACGAGCGTACGATACTTTCTAGGTAAAGGTGCTTCCATGACCTCGCAGGTAAAAGGAGACTTGGATCGATGTATTGATGCCACAACGGCAGATGGTCGATTCGCCTGATATCGTTGCTCCATATCATCAAAACGATCATGGATTCTCTTGAGGTCTCCTTCCCATGGTAAAGTATAACCTGACGTTTCGACGGTGGACCCATGAGATTGCTGTTGGCGGGAAGCATTGGAATGTATGGAATGCGGGGATAGCGCAGGGGGTTGGTTGCCGATTGATATTCGGTTTGACGGAGGATGATTTGGTTGGACCTGTGGTTCGTCCACAGAGTGTTTGGAAGCCACCGGTATGGGTTGCGCCGGCAACCCTTCGGAAGGTAGTTTCTGAGGCTCCAGGAAATGCTGATCAAGCCGGTTAGACAGGGCTTGAAATCCAGCATTGAGGGTTAGGAGTGTGTTTCCAAGGATACGCATGATATCTTATTGACTTCCAAAAGTCTCAAATAACGGGTTTTGTGATGGCACATTAAGATCTCCTTGAGGGATGCCCATCGAAGTGGCTTGAGGGATAGGCACCGGTTCAATAATGTCAGGCAGAGGTAATGTCTGCCTTGAAGTGGAAGGATGAACTGTCTTTTTGGGAGGCATCGTGTTCAATGGTGGGAGCGGTTAAATTTGATTATCAAATTGAGTTCCCACAGACGGCGCCAATCTGTTTACGTCGCATTTTGTAACAGGGTCCTCCAGACATTCACCTTCCTTCCAAGCGATTTCCTCCTGAACCTGAAAAGAGGCAGAGGAAAAACTATGGGTGGCCGGTGTCCAGCCGTTGGCTCTCCGATGCTTAAGTTAGATAGGGTAGGGCTATAAAAAGAGGAAAAAGATTATGGGGCTTAAAGATTGAATACCTTTATCATCTGTAGAGTCACCTATTTATAAAAATCTAAGCGATCCAGTCTGTTACGCAATCTTTTAGGATTACTGCTAATTTTAAGGGATAAGATGCTTATCTTGTTAATCCTTAGGTAAGAGGATAACCTAAGCTTTTCAAATGTCTAGCTGATTACGTCTCTTGATGGATATGTTCGAAGCTATGAATAGAAACAAGCCAAAACCGGCCTATATGGGCTACTGGTACTATGAGACGAGGGACATCCTTGCTAGAGACTAGAGACCAGGACCGTTCATATGTCGGGAGCTGCTCATATGAGGGGGCTGCTCATATCAGGAGTGCTCGTATTTTTGGGATGCGACCCCTTCGACGAGCACAAGCCGAGCTGCTCGCATTTTGGGATGCGACCCCTTGCGACGAGCACGAGCCGAGCTGCTCGCATTTTAGTATGCGACCCCTTTCGACGAGCACGAGCCGAGCTGCTCGCATTTTGGGATGCGACCCCTTGCGACGAGCACGAGCCGAGCTGCTCGCATTTTGGGATGTGACCCCTTTCGACGAGCACGAGCCGAGCTGTTTTGGGATGTGACCTTGATTCCTCTCGATCATTCTTAGGAGGCCAAAATTTATCTATAACAGACGGTAAAATAAAAGGTTTTCAAACCCACAAACTTCCACAACTACACTTGTTTATCTTCTTCTTGCTTATTTTTATTAGTTCATGCATTGCGATCGATGGGTTCACTCTCCCGGCCGCATTTATGAACTGTTCTAATGATTTTCTGACACCGCAGAATTAGCAAGATAGTAACACAGACAAAAGAAATGGCATGCTCAATGACGAGTTCGTGCACCTTCCTTGTTGCCGGAGGCTTCAGCTTCCCCCGTTTTACTGCAACCACAAGTCCAAGCTCAGAGTGGCAGTTAGTTGAGACCTGAAGGCAGATGAAGGAACAGAAGACAGCTGCCATCGTAGCAACGTATAGAAAGGCGAGTGTTGCAAGACCTCGCCCCAGTGATCAGGAGACAGTGGCAGCCGAAGCAGGGCCAGAAGATCCCTATCAACAGCCCGGTCATATCAGCCAAACCTGCAGTACCTATGACGATGGCCGAGTAGTTCTTGCCACTGCCCAGGACCACTCGCACCTCACAGAAACTTACCAGGCCCGCGCATGTAAAATCCAAGCTCGTGACGACCCTCGAACCGAAACAAAGACCGGCTCAAAAAGTCCTGTCGGCACAAGTGGTAATGGTCCAAGTGGCCGAAGAAGAAGAAGAAGTACCGTATGAAGCAGAAGAATTACCTCTATTTCAAGATCAAATTGATAGATTGGTCGAGGCTAATCACGAGACAAACGATCAGATGAGGGCTATTAAGGAAGCCTTGACCACTCTGATAGCACAGAATGCCACCAGAAGTATCGTGTCACTCACCCGTCAGTTGGTAGAGGAATCCCAAGGGGCAACGGAAGGTCCGGCCGAGCCTAAACCGCCCGTCCAACTCAGGGTCACACCCATAGAACGTGCACCGCTTTCCGCATCTCACGTATCACGAGAAGAGTAATCTCGGACGATAGCCACATGATGCAACAAGAAAAAGAGAAAGAGATGAGGGGCAGCTATAAATATCGGGTCCCGTACCCACCAGAAGTAGAAGAGGTACTGTTCCCAGCCAATTTCAGATGCCCAGACTTCGGAAGGTTTGACGGCAGAGGATCGCCAGAAGAACACATCACCCACTTCTTGACTACGTTAGGAAATTGGTCTTCGGTCTCGCAATATTGCATGCGACTATTCGGATCGACCCTGACAGGGAAAGCCTTTCAGTGGTACATGTCATTATCGGCCTGGCTCTATAAGAACATGGGAGCAAATGCAGGATACCTTCATCTTAAAATTTTTCGCGACAGAGAGAGAGATCTCATTAACAGACCTAGCATTGGTCAGATAGAGGAATGGCGAATCAATCGAGAAATTCATCGACCGATGGGGAACTACAGCGGCTCAATGTCGTGAATTACCCAGTGAAGGCGAACAGATGAAGATGTATCTAGGGGCTCTAGACCCGATGATCTCGTACTGATTGTCAGGTAACACCTTTAACTCCTTTCGCGAGCTAGCGACGAAAGCGCATCTGGTGGAGGAGGCAGCATCCCAGGTAAACTTCAGACCCGAGAGACAAAATAGAGAGATGGGAAGAGTAGTAGAGACCCATCAAGTCGATAAGAGTAGGGACCAGAAAGACCGAAAACGGCCCGCTGTCGATCACAAGCCAGAGACAAAAGCAATGCGTATCAATAGCAGACGTATCAATGGGTAAAAGACCCTATGTACCCAAACGCGTATCAATAGCTGAAAGAGAAAAGGCGAATGGCCCATACACATTCAATATGGCCGATCTAGTTCCGATCATGGAACAATTGATCGAGGAAGGCTTAATGCGTCTACCAAAGCCCGTCCGCCCTCATGAAGTTGGACAAATAAACGATCCCAAATATTGCAAATATCATCAAGTGTCAGCTACAAGACAGAAGATTGCTTTTCCCTGAAAGGAAGGATACAGGGGTTGATCAATCAAGGGGTCATCAACATGAAAGTACCCGAGATAATAAAGGAGACAGCCAGGGCAATTTCAGCAATCCCAATAGAAGATGAAACCAACCGACCGACTCCATTCCCTGAACTGAAGGAACCATGGACTCTAGTCAATAGTAAGAAAAGACTCGAGAACAGATGAAGGCTCGTTAACCGAGGAAAGAACAGGGGGAGAGAAAGGAGAGAGATATTACAAGGGTAAAGACAACCCGCGACGAGCATGGCATATTGCGGAATGGTGTCGTTCGTTGAACAAGCACCGTCCGAAGCTACCCCACAAGCAGCTGAGGGAGAGGTTAACGCGGTCATCTTACGATCAGGAAAACAAATGCCTGACCGTACCCCTCCAAGACCAAACAACCCAATGCAAGAAGACGATGTCCCTGACAGGCCGCAAGAGAGACCTCGCATGCAAAAGTCGAAAGAGAAGGTCGGTGAAGCCACGACTAGTCAGCCAAGCCCAGGATCAGTAGCGTATGACATTGTGTCACACTTACGGAAGGTCCCCGCTCGTCTAAGTATATACGATGCTTTATGTCTCTCGAAAGTGTACAGAGAAATGTTAATCAATGCCTTACTTGACAGTGAAGTCAGGGAGGTCATGATGATAGAGATAGAAGAAGAAATGAATAATACAGACAAATTTTGAGAGGGGTATATGCTAGTGTCACAAGTCATGCATGTCAACCATCCTTCAACAATCACTTTCTCAGAAGAAGACTGTACGATCGAATTAATAGACCACAATCGCCCGTTGATGGTCACAGGAACAATCAGGGACATCGAGGTTAAAAGGTGTATGTTAGATGATGGGTCTGCCGTGAATATTATTATGCCATTGAAGACATTACAAAAGCTGGGTTATAGGCAATCGGCACTACGCCCGAGTCTCATGATGATTCAAGGGTTCAACCAAGACAGTCAGCGTACACTTGGATCAATCACGGTAATGTTAAAGATCAAAGAACGGATGACGAAAGTAACGTGTCAGGTGATCGACGTAGTGACAACATACAATCTCCACTTAGGAAGACCCTAGCTCCATCAGAATCGCATAATCCCTTCGACGTATCACCAATGCTTCAAATATAATAGAGATGGGGTCCAATACAGGATAGCGGCAGATCCAAAGCTATACACGATAGCTGAATCATTTTTGGACGATGCAAAATATTATAACCCGTCCAATAGAGGTAAAATCAGCAAAAAGCCCGAGGTAATGAAGGAAGGGTAAGGGGCAAAACCTCGAGTTGAGAAGTTTGTGCAGAAAGTAAACCTCAGCCCATCACTCAGGTAAGATCCCAATGTCACCGGGAAAATCAACCCCAGCCGATCACGAAGAAATTCTATGTGGTACCACAACATCAGCGTCAGCCGGGGCAGTCTGTTTTAAAACTGATCTCAGATCAACACATGAGTGTACTCAAATCAAGCTTCAATATGCCGGTACCCAAGATAGGAAGAACCAAGCTATTCCCAAAAGCTCCAAGCCAATTCATCGTGCCGTCAAGAGATATCACTAAGAAAAATATCAAGTTTCACTCAGGGCCAAGTCAGCCAGTACCATCAGAAGAGAGAGAAGAGGGAAGAGGATCTGCCCAGCCCCGACCGATCGAAGAGAAGAGATATAGCAGAGCTAGCAGAAAGATTATGAGGAATATGGGATTCTTCGGTCAAGGTGCAGACACAAAGAAGAGATTGCTAGCTCCATTTGAAAAACATAAGCAAGTATACAGAAACGGAGAAGGTCTAGGAACCAGGGCAAGCGTAAACATGGTGACCATTGGCCCGGTAGAAGAAATTTAGTTGCAAGATTCTATCGATATTATCCAGCCAAGTGTCGCACCCGTGCAAGTAGAAGATGGTGGACAACCGACGGTTGATGAACTCGAAGAGGTGAATTTGGGTACCCTCAAAGAACCTATGAACACATATTTGAGCAGACATGTTCTGAAAAATGAAAGGGGAGATACATACAGTTGTTGAAGGAGAATAAGGACATCTTCGCCTGGACATATTCAGAAATGCCCGGGCTCAGTCCGACAATCGCCATGCACAAGCTAAGGAAAAGAAGCCAGTGAAGCAACCTCAACGACGATTTCATCCTGATATTGTACCTAAGATCGAAGAAGAAATCAAGAAACTAATTCAGGCCGGATTCGTTCGAGAGGTGAAGTACCCTCGATGGATTTCAAACATCGTGCCGGTCAAGAAGAAGAGTGGACAGATCTGAGTTTGCGTTGACTTTCGGAATCTTAATGAAGCCTGTCCTAAAGACGATTTTCCTTTGCCGATTCCAGAATTATTGATTGACAACACAACAGGATATGCAGCAATGTCCTTCATGGACGGGTATTTGGGATATAATCAAATTCGCATGGCCCCAGAAGATGAAGAAGCTACAGCCTTCCGTACAACTCTCGGCATCTACTGTTACCGTGTGATGCCCTTCGGATTGAAGAACGCAAGGGCAATGTATCAGCGCGCAATGCACGTTATATTTCAGGATATGATGCACAAGCACGTTGAGTGCTATGTAGATGATCTGGTTGTGAGGTCGGCCGATCATGAACAACACAGGGAACATCTGAGACAAGTATTCTAGCGATTGCGTAAGAAGAGTCTCCATATGAATCCGCTAAAGTGCGCATTTGGGATCGCGTCCGGCAAATTCTTGGGTTTTGTTTTCAGGCACAGGGGCATAGAGATCGACCTCGCTAAGATTAAGGCCATCAGAGAAATGCCACCACTGAAAAATCTAAAACAGCTAAAGAGTTGTCAGCAGTTCTCCCGCCTTAACAAGAAAGACGTTAAGTTTGAATGGGATGACGCCTGCCAGAAAGCTTTCGATTCACTAAAAGAAATGCTCGGGAACTCTCCAGTCCTCGCCGCCCCAATTAAGGAAAAGCCGCTAATTCTATACATCGCAGTGGGTGATAACTCACTGAGGGCACTCCTGGCACAAAAGAACGAAGAAGAGAAGGAGAACACTCTATATTACTTGAGCCGCACTCTAGTAGGGGCCGAATTCAACTATTCAGCAATTGAGAAGATATGTCTTGCTCTCATTTTCGCTGTGAAGAAACTTAGGCATTACTGCCTCTCACACCAAATAACGCTAATATCCAAGGCAGACCCGATCAAGTTCCTTATAAATTGACCTATGTTGTCCGGACGCTTAGCAAAGTGGGCCCTTCTCCTCTCCGAATTCGACATTACATACGTCCCAGCCCGAGCCATTAAAGGATAGGCAATCGCAGATTTTCTGGCTGCACATCCGATCCCAAGCAGCGAAGAAACGGAATGTGATCTCCCAGATGATCAGGTTATGATGGTCGGAGAACCACGATTCTGGCAAATGTACTTTGACGGAACCTCCAGGTCAACAGGGGCAGGAGTAGGGGTTATATTTATCAGCCTGTAGGGAGATTTATTGCCCTACTCATTTACGATTGTGCCAGCTTGCACTAACAATGAAGCAGAATACCAAGCCCTTATCATCGGACTACAGCTTGCATTAGAGATGCGAATCAAGGCGATACAGATCTATGGTGACTCCAGGCTAGTCATCGGACAGTTGACGACAGAATATGAGGTCCGCAAACCTGAGTTGTCACCTTTCTGCCACCAAGCCCAGTCTCTGTTTGACCAGTTCCGTAACAGCAACATTTCACATATACTGAGGTAGGAGAATGTACAGGCCGATGCGTTGGCTAGTCTGGCCGCTGCTCTGGCTAATCCCGGAGGGAGCCCACTTCAAGTAACAATCGAAGAAAGAAAGATCCTACCGACAGCTGTACTGCGTGGTGGTGAATCAGGTGTGAACCCCATCTGTTGCTTTGAAATCATAGAAGAAAATGACTGGAAAAGGCCATTCATCGACTACTTGAAATATGGATTCTTACCAGAAGAGCCCAAGATGCGCACGCAGGTCAGGAGGCGCGCTGGTTCGTTTATAATACAGAATGACGTCCTTTACAAGCGCTCGTATGAGGGAGTGTTGTTACACTGCTTAGACCAAGATGAGGCCTATGCCACATTGAAGGAAGCTCACGGAGGAGAGTGCGGTGCTCACCAAGGAGGCAAGAACTTACATCACCGTGTCCGACATATGGGGTATTATTAGCCCACGATGACAAAAGATGCGATAGAATACGTCAAGAAGTGCCATCAATGCCAGATCCATGCAGATGTAATACACTCGCCACCGGAAGAACTACATCAATCAGTAATATCTTAGCCTTTCGCCGCTTGGGTCATGGACATGATCGGACCGATTAGTCCGCCATCCTCTCAGAGGCATCAGTACATCCTTGTCGCCACGAATTATTTCTCCAAATGGGCTGAAGCAGTCGCCCTGAGAAATGTGAAAGCCAGACACATCAAAGGTTTCATTCGTCACACCGTATTATATCGACATGGTGTTCCCGAAATAATCACCACCGATAATAAAACACCCTTAAAAAATGCCACTATCGATAAGCTGTGCGCAAAGTTCAAGATCAAGCATTGCTATTCATCGCCTTATTATCCTCCTGCGAATAGGCCGGCCGAGGCATTCAATAAGATTATCGTGAAGATTCTGAAAAAGACAGTGGCAGAGAATAAGAAAGACTGGGACAAACGATTACCCGAAGCATTATGGGCATACAGGACCACACACCGCACAGCCACTCGAGCTACACCCTACTCGTTGGTGTATGGTACAAAAGCTGTGATCTCGATGGAAATACAAGTTGAATCACTACGGGTCGTACTCCGACATTCCTTGACGACCGAGTACAATGCCAAAATCAGAATGACCGAGCTTGGTGATCTAGATGAAAAGAGGCTCGCCGCTCAGCAAAGGCTCGAAATGTATCAGAAGTAAATCTCAGCCTTATACGATAAACGAGTTCGCGGTAGGTCGTTCAAAAGGGGCGACCTGGTGCTAATGATGAAACGTCCGGCACTAGCTTAAGGTCCCAAAAGTAAATTCGACCCGAAGTGGGTTCCGGTGTGTGTCGTCGATGAAGTGTGTTCCAATGGAGCCTATCGGGTAATAGATTGCAAAGGACAGGGCATCCGTTCACTGGTGAACGGTCGAGTTTCGAAAAGATATTATACTTGACACAAGCCTATCATTGTAATTTGTAAACACCCCATTAGAGGGAAAGTGTAACGAAGCGAATACCAAAAGAAATGATACCACACGATAGTTAAATCAAAGTACTAATCATCTTTTTTTTTTATGCTTCCATGGGTATCAGAAAGTCGTTAAGACTCAGAACATGTCACGTACAGCATCCCCCCCTTTTTCAAGGCCATCAAGAATTGGGATAAGCCCTTAACCAAGACTCGATCACGTCCTTGTTCACACAAGCATAGGTTTGAGTCCAAGCAGGGGACGCTCTTTCCCGAATAACTCAATCAGTTTGCATTCAAATTCAAGTAAAATGGCAAATAGGCTAAGAACACGACTTAGACCCAAAACTACAATAGTATACATATTGATACAATATCTATTACAACATATTCTAGAATTACGAATGAAGATTATTACAGCTCAACCGTGTAAAGTTTTCAGACACTGGTCTAACAAGTTTGCTGCAGATTCTTCAATCACCTTTTGCGCTGTTTCAGCCTCAGCCAAAACTTGGGCAGGGTCAGGAATGTCCTGGAGAGACCGCTCCAACTCTGCAACTTGAGCCTTCACGACATTACGCTCCGCTTCTTGTTGGTCAATGGAGGACTGCAGATGAGACTTCTGACCACTAAACTTCAAAAATTTGAGATGGACAATCGAACGTTCAGCTTGTAGCCGAGCCATCTCATTATCGATCTCCGCAAGACATTCGGTGGCCTCTTGGCAACCAACATCAGCAACCTGCCAATCCTTCCTCACTGCAGCTATGCCTACCTCGCGTGACTCGAGTTTCGGAAGAAGGGATCCCAGATGATGGCGCTTTTCCTCAACAGAAGGGTCAACTCGGAGATTCTTCGCCTCATTTACTCGAGCCACCCCCTCGAATTGAGCCACGTCACTGACTATCAAAGATAGATCAATCCCAAGCTAGGTAGCATTGAGTTCTAATGCCTGCAGTGCTTCGTCCAAGATAGACCATTCATCCCTGTTCTTCAATGAGTCGGCGATATCAGACAGAAGGCTCTTCAGAAGATTCGCCTTAGTCCTTGACAAGTTACGAAGAGATGAAATGAATACCTCGGGCAAGACCATAGGTATCGGAGTGCTGGCAGGAGCAGTTGCTGGCAAAGAAAATGATAAACATTAATACACAAAAACCACCGTTAGAAAGAAAGCAGTCAAGACAATAAAAGCAAGTAATGTACCAGCAGCTTCAAGAATGCCAACAGCAAGAGCACCGGGTGAGGCTGCAGTGGGCACAGATGACACTGGGGCAGGTTCCGTTACTCTCTCGGTCAATGGTTCAGGTAATTCTGGGGAAGATAGCACCACGACCTCGGGAATATTGGCATCAGGGGTTGGCCCGGCAGCAAGGGGAACTTCAGCAGCAAGCTTGGCTGATGATGGTACAACAATAGAAGGGGCATTCACGACAGGATCAGCTGATGATGGCACAACGCCAGAAGGTGCATTCATGACGGGCTCAGCTGATGATGGCTCAACGGGAGGAGCTCCAGCAGTAAGTTCAGGTGCACTTGATTCAATAGCAGTGGCTACAATCCCCTCCACCGCGGCAATGACAATCGCTTCGAGAACCACGCTCTGACTAGCCTCAGCCTCCGCCACCGGAGAATCAGGAGGAAGGACGAATTCAGCAGGCACATCATCATCATCCAGATCCATAAAAATAGCTCCTGTGTTTCCCTCAGGGACAGACTTCTCATACATTGGCTCGTCATCATTGCTCTCCCTGGTGTGGCGGTCTTCACTTAAATTGGCCTGAGAGCTTAATTCACCCTCTTCCCTGGCCTCTCCTGCACTATCGGCCGGAGCATCACCGATCTCTTTAGAGAGTCGTTTCTGTGAACATTCGGCTTTGTGTAATTTCCACATATCTTTTATCTTCTTACCCCCACGGTGATGACGGCTAGGGGCAGTTTTCACCCGGGGGCCGACCCGTTCAGGTAACACCTCATCATCACTGTCCCCAGGACTAGAACATCGGGCAAATCCCCTTGGCCCCTCTGGCCACTTGTCAATACAATCCCGGCGGAACCACCATCATCATCGTCGTCACCGTCATCTTCACCACCTCCATCAGCACCATCATCATCGTCGTCACCATCGACATCATGGCCTTTATCACCAGCATCGACATCATCTCCTTCATTACCTTCACCACCAGCACCACCATCGTCTCCACCAGCACCACCATCGACATCATCACCCTCATCACCACTGTCATCACCGTCATTCTCCGGCGTCCTCTCTGAGAATATCCTCTTCTTCAAGCACTTCATCCAAGGGCCCGAGGGGCAGGGAATTCTGGCCCCTCCAAAGTTACATTCCTCTTTTCGTGAGCAATCCAACCCTCCAAAGTGTGTTTGGGCTTCTCATGGTCGATCACCACATTCAGAGAAGTTGTCAGCCTCTTCGTACCCGGTGCGGCAGGCTGATATAGGTGCTCCGCTACATAGCCAAGCCCATCAGTTGGAGTAGGAGTAACAGCCGGAGGTGTGACAAAAATGGGCTTGCTGACAAGGAAGTTATTTCTGACCAGCGTATATTGGTGGGCCCACCACCTCATCCACCAAAGGAAGCCCCAGTGCAATGCTGTATCCCCGGAATAGCAAAAGAGCATCCAGTCCCGGTCAACATGAGTTGCAGCCACATCCACTTCCAATGAATGGGCCCGACACCATATGCTCGCTGCTCACAGGTCACCGGCTCTAACGTCTCGGGCACCCCTTGGTCATACCCTGAATTGGCGAGCGAAGCGGTTAGGGTAATAAGGCTCCCTCCAGAATTCTAGCCCCTCACGCAGCGGCAACGATGATGGACGAATCGCTGTCAGAAACAAGCGTTCATAGTAATCAATGCTATCATCATCCATGCACAGGATGGACTCTCCGTTGCGGGTGCCCGAGAAGTGGAAGAAATGAACATCATCGTATCGGGCGATCTTGGCTTCAATGGTCGTCAAATTTTGACCAACCATTCTCTTCTTCTGGAAGAAATATAGTGGAACCTTCCCGGGTTGGATATAATCTCCGCACTCTGCCCCATAGACCCAAGGAAAATATTCTCCTAGCCAGCCAGAGAAGAAGTGCCACCCACAATAAGCCGAATTCATCCTGTAGGCGGCACGTTCCTTATTGTTGATGACATAGCCAAAGGCCCGGTAGATAGAGCATAGAACCACTGGAGCCAGCGCGTACCAGTGACCATTCTCCAAAGCTCCCTCAACGGCAAAACAGGATACCTGTACATTGTCTGCTTGCGTTGAGCTTGGCAGCGCTACACAACTCAGCCAATAGGCTAGAAAGCTGGCCAACTCGCAAGTGGGGGATAGTTTATTGGGACGGGGGAACTTTTCCTTCATCCTCCTCTCCAAGAAAACCTTGTCGCCGCGGCCTTCGTCATAGGCCTCATAATCCAAGCTGAAAAGAGAAAAGCACGACATCAACAGAAAGAAAGAAAACAAAACAGAAACGACAATATGCAACTTACAACAGAATACTCACTTCAAACCATGGCTGAAATAGACCAGCCAATCTTCAAATGGGAGTTTATCTTTGAAACCCCAAAACTGAGGGAGCTCAGCAAAAAGCTCATAGCAGGCTTCAGAGAAGAAACCCTCGTCCACTCCCTTCTTCTTCCGAGACAGTTCCTCGTCGCTTGGAACCCATTCATCGTAAATCCTCCCATGGATCGGAAGACCTGCGATCCAATTCATATCCCACAGAGAGATGCTCATCTCTCCATACGGTAAGTGGAAGGAGTTGGTGATAGAACACCAATGGTTGAGGAAGCCCTTGTAAACCCACGACTCCCTATGAAAATAACTCGACGTCGCTTCTATGGCCTTGTACAGACCTACTGCTCGCAAGGTAGCCCTATGTTGTTCCAAAATGCGACGGGACCACGCCTCGTACCCCGGATGAGGAATCAGGTGACCTCGGGTCCGGAATGCGCCAGATGGCCAGATCTCGACATCCCCTAGATGATGAAATCTCGGTGAAGAGTCTCGAAATAGTGCATGGGGAAAGGTTGGTGAGGGTTGTGATTTGGTTCCAGGAAGATCATGATTTGGGTCCGAGAACGGACTGCCGCTTCCCGTTATCAGACAGAGAACAGCTCAGGAATGGTGCTGAACCAGACGTCCACACATCTACACTGAAGAAAGAATTATTACAGCATACGTTAGAAGGTTCGATCTCCGGAAGAGCTCTTCGCATACGTTGCCGCTGATAGCTCTTCACATATCTGATGTGTTGTCGAGTGAAAGGGTTTTTGATCTTGAGGGGCGCCGTCACCAACTTGACCGTAGACCAAGTAATCCTCATCTTGTCAGACTTGGATTTGGCCTGATTTTCTAAATATACCTGCTTGGCACCCTTCCCAGCCCTTTTCAGGCGGCCGCGACTCATAAGCTGGGCAGGTACGGTCAGGCTCACTTCACCATCTTTAGATCCTACGGTCCCGTCCGACCGAAAACCGTGCAAGGGAGCATTCCAAGCATCCCATTGATCTTGTGTACCCCTATCCGGAGGGGGTGGCACGACCCTATCGCAAAGGATTTTCTTCTGTATATCCTTGGACAGTGTCAGGATGCATTCGTAAAAGTTGAAGGTTTCTGGAGGCATGAACCACTGAGGATTCTGATCAGACGGACGATTGACTCTCTGTGGACCTGCCCGTTTACGCTTCGAGGGAGTCAGTGGTTGACCTGAAGGCCCAGCTTACGGGGGATCACTAGCCATTACGATCTGTAACGGCATGCAAGAAGCTTAGATATAGCTCAGAGCAAGGAAAAGAAAGATACACGCAAAAAGAAATCGACATTCACAAAGTCTAAAGGAATACAAAGCAGTAGGTAAGAGAAAATGCAAGCGCCCAAACAAATGAATCAAGACCCCGGTAAAACACATCCAAACCAGCAAAGAAGGAAATAATGCGACAACATTCACAACCACGACATCATCATCACATATATAAGCAAGAAAGGATAGAAGAAAGAGAAAATGGTTTAATCATTAACTATAAAGACAATTCCAAAATGTTTGGATTGTCATATCAATTGTTTAAATGTTAGAAGTTAATGTTTGTCATAAGATGACACAAAATTGTGGGGCCATTTCCCCATGGTCAGAAAGAGATCTCAGTCCTGCAGCAGTGGAAGAACCCGAGCCTTCAACTCATCCACCTTCGCCTGGACTTGGGCTTCCTTAGAGATCAGGTCCATTAAGTGAGAGATGCACTGCTGAACGAAATCGAAGTTCAAGTATTCGGAGTCAGTCCGGTTCCTCGCAATAGATATGTCGACCGCGAGTCTGTCACGTTTCCTCAAGGCCTCCCTGGCCATCCTCTAGATTCTGGCGCGACGATCTGCAAACTCGACCTCTGCCAACGGGAGAACCCAAGCAAGGAATCGTTCGTTCCTCCTGTTTTCCTTCTTTAAGGAATGAAATCGGCTCAACAAAGCCAGGAAAGAAGCAGCCAAGGGAGGCTCTGCCACCTCAAGGATCGCCAACTCTTTTGGAAAAGAAGAATCGCCGATGAAATCCAGGATGGCTTCTATCTATGCTCATCGAAAATGGAGGCCATGAGGGAGACATTCCGGATAGCCTTCAGAATAGGGTGAGAGTCTACGCCTAGCCAGGTCAAAGCCTCAGCCACCTCATCTCGCTGAGCATCTAGAGATGACCAAGCCTCAGGACGATCGAGGGAGCCAAGGAAGCACGGGTTACGACCATTGTCTGCTTGAAAACAAGACTAACAACCCAATCTGAGAACTATGGCAGCTCGATAAAAGAGGGAGGAAAGAGAGGAAGCACATAAAGCCATTCACATAAAGTCTAATGGTTAGAAGAGGCATGCAAAGGTACTCTCGAAACATCACTTGAATTAATCATTAGAATTACACATTTAACCTAACGCGATCTAGAAATCTTTTAAGTGTATGAGACCCTATACCTCCTCAAAATAACTGTCACATACACGCAAATGCGAGATAGGGGTATAAGGGTTCATACCCTTTAGAGATCTAGTACGGCGAGAATTATGAAAGAAAATTTCACAAACTTTCAAAAATTACAAGTCCAATAACCTGGGTGCGTGAGGCTCCACACACCCCAAAAATCATTAAGTCCAATTTCTCGGTGCGTGCGGTCCCACGCACCCCAAAATTCCAATTGCTGGGTGCGTAAGGTCCCACGCACCCTGTTAATAGTAAAAGAGTCATTAAGTAGGTGCGTGTACTCGTACGCACCCCGAAAATGGCCAATTTCGCCAAGTCCAATTCTTCGATGCGTGGACTCCCACACACCCCTAAAAACTTGTCCAAAACCCATTTCTTGGGTGTGTAAGAGGCAAAACCCAATTACTATTCACGAAGGGTGCGTGAGATCCAACGCACCCCCTAAAAACATCAAAATCCGCCAAGTTCAATTGTTGGATGTGTGGACTCGCACGCACCCTTAAAACTTGTCCAAAACCCAACTGTAGGGTGACGAAGGGTGCGTGAGGTCCCATGCACCCCTTTAAAAACTCGAAACGTCCGACGAAGGTTGCGTTGGAGCCCACGCACCCTTAAAAGATTTAAAAATGCGAAGTCCAAGTTTCAGGTTGCGTGCGAGCTCACGCACCCATAAATTCATGTTACCTCGAATAAACGGGTGCGTGCGGAATAAATGGGTGCGTTGGAGAGAATTTTTGGGTGCGTTGGTGAATTTTTGGATGCGTGGAAGGCACAGCAAAAATCCAGCGAAATGAGGAAATGACGGAAAATTGGCTATCTTCTCTATTTATAGCCGGGACCCAAAAGGTCTGGTGCGCCGCACCGAACGATCGTACGTCCATCGCGACCCACCGGAGGGGCATCTGTTGGGGTCCCAATATGTATGGTCCCTCAAAGCAAACAAAATAGCCACACAGCTCCAAAAGAATCCCACAAAACGCCTCCCGGTGCACGCAAAACGGACATTTACAAAAGATCCATTACTTAGCCAATTTCGACTAAAATCTTCGGCGGGCCCTGCGAATCACTGGGATCGGAACCGCCCAAAGTCAAACCCATAACTTCATTATGATGTATGATAAACAAGGCATGTACTTTCATCATCTAACGGGCCCTACAAACCCATCAAAATTCAAAACCCAAACGGTGGAGTTCCAATTTACGTCCCACGCACCCATAAATTCAGGTGCCCACGTGCTCGAAAAATCATCAAAGTCAAGAAACTCATCTATGGGTGCATGGGGTCCCATGCACCCAAAAAATGGGTCCACGTACCCATAAATTCAACAGATTCCAGGAAGACCATTTTTAGGGTGCAGGAGGTCCCACACACCCATAAATTCACCATGTTCCAGAAATACTATTTTTAGGGTGCAGGACGTTCCACGCACCCATAAATTCAGCTAATTCCAGCAACGGAATTTTAGGGTGCAGGAGGTCCCACGCACCCATAAAGTCAGGGTCCCACGCACCCATAAATTCAACAAAATCTAAAATCCATTTCTGGGTGCGTTGGACTATTTTAAGGGTGCGTGGCACGTGACAGCCCCTCATTGGCCGACGTTCGGTATTTTCCGGTATAAATACCCCATCCGACTATTCATTTCTATGTCTGAAGAGAGAGAGAGAGAGAGAGAGAGAGAGAGAGAGAGAGAGACTACCCTATGAGTATTTGGGATTTCCGTCGGAAAACCCTCGCCGGAAACCCTTTCCGATCACCGGAAACCCTTCCCGGTCACCGTAAAACTCTTTTCCGATCGCCGACATCTTCCACCGGAAGGCTACGCGGACCAAGACGACCGCAGGTCTAAATCCTGATTTTTCACAAGTGTGGGCACGCACCCAACAATTCGGTCCCACGCACCCAAAAAATCGTCCCACGCGCCCATAAATTCAACGTAATTCGGATAAGTGGATTGGTGCCCCACGCACCCAAAAATGATCCACGTGCCCATAAATTCGCGTCCCAGGTGCCCATTAATTCGACAAGTGCATCAGACTCCCACGCACCCGAAAATGGCCCACGCACCCATAAATTCGGGTACCACGTGCCCATAAATTCAACAAAATCCAGATTTGCATATTCGGTCCCACGCATCCGAAAAATGCCCCCACGCACCCCTAAATTCAACAAAAATCAGACATTTAATTTCAGGGTGTGTTGGAACCCACGCACCCATAAATTAAGTCCCACGCACCCAAAAAATCAGCCAATTGCAGAACATGTTCACGGGTGCACCAGACTCAATTTTAAGTGTTTTCAAGTTCTGTTTGAGTCTATTTTAGGTATTTCGAGCGTTCCGGACGCAACGAAATGATCAAATGGACGTTCCGGGATCTCTAAACTAGCAGAATTGTGCATCTTCGAGGTTCGATCCAATTCGATGTGTTGAATGAAATGACTTCTTGGAAAGAAGTCGCCAGCATCCAGAACTATGCAAATATGTCATCATTTATATCTACTGTAAAGATGTGACTCGATTTGGGTCGAAAGCTAGACAAACGGGACTATGGTTATCACGATAAACCACGTCAAAGAGTTTTAATTCTCTACAAAGCAATTGTTATGAACTGCCACGACACAACAGTCGATGCCCTACCCATTCAAACGGCATCCATCGGTTGGACTACACAGGTATACACAACTATAGATTGGACTTCCCGAGGTCACATGTCCATACATGACAGGCGCAGGCCCAGAGTCATCCTTCTCAGTCATAAACCCTGATAGTCTCAGCCCGGATCTTCGGTCAAAACATGGGACATAGACATCTGACTAATACAAAGATAGTTCAGTACATAACAAAACAAATACAGGTCTCTACGACCACAAACTCTAAGACCATAGTCCCTGCTGACTAGTCTTTCGCCTTTTAATTAAGGATCATCGATCATTCGATGTAATTAAGGGCTTGTGCCAGATCACGGCCTGGAATGTACAAGATCTCAGGATCTCTGGAATAAAATTCGCCTTGCGATATCTCTTCTTGTGTACCTTTTGTGAATGCTTGTAATTGTCTATGAATGTTTCTATTACTCAGAACCCCAGAGTAACAAAACACATTCAGAAAATGTAAATGTAATCAATTTTCTAGTTCTAACAATTATGTTGTGGAGAAGATAAGCTTCCCTCTTGGCATCGGTCGAGTTCCGCCCGATTCTTCTTAATTTCGGCTGTTTCCCGTTCTTTCGAAAGGATTTTTGGGTTGCAAATTTGGTATTGGTTATTTTTTGTTAAATCAATGATTTGGGCTATTTGTCATTGACCGTTGGAAGATGTGTGTCTAGGAGGCTCAGCACGATCGGGAGGCGGGCCACATCATGGAAGTGCCTAGGCCTCAACCAACATCCAGGCACATGGAGTGGATGGGTGGGTGCATGTGCCAGGTAGTGGGCGCATGTGGCCAATTTCCAGGCGCATGTGGCCAAGGTGAGGTGAAAAGAGAGAGAGAGAGAGAGAGAGAGAGAGAGAGAGAGAGAGAGAGAGAGAGAGAGAGAGAGAGAGAGACCAGCTCCTGGGCGCATGTGGTATAACACATGCGCCTGGGCCAAGGTGGTGGGCGCATGTCCCATCACCACTTAGTGCATTTTTAGATTTTTCAGGCCATAGGGAGTGGGCGCATGTCCCTCTACACTTAGTGCATTTTCGGATTTTCAGACAGCAGGGGGAGAGTGGGCGCATGTCCCTCTGCGAACAGTGGGATCTCCCACTACTTAAAATATTTTTCAGGTTTTTCGGCCAAAGAGTGGTGGGCGCATGTCCCTCTTGAAAATGGAAAAAAGTCCTATACTTAGCCATTTTTCTGAGATTTCTCTCCCACTGCATTCAAGCTTCGGCGAGAAAATTCCTTTCCGACGAGGAATCCATTTTGGTAGAGCGAGCGCATGTTACCTCTTGCGTCACTCTGAGGTCATCAGGGGAGTGATGGTGGTTTTGGTCATGAGGGGGACTTACTATTTATAGTGTTCTAAACGGATTTGGGTCCGGATAGGTGGATACTTTCGGGCGCATATGTTTTTGGGGGACTTTCCGGGCGCATGTGCCCTTCGACTGTTACCCTCTGACTGTTGTCGGGTGCATGTTGCTTCCGACTATTACTTTTCGATTGTTTCCTGGCACATGTATTTCCAGGCTGGGTGCATGTCTCTAAGTTTAACTTTTTCGGACATTTTTCGGGAAGTTTTCTGAGAAGGATTATCTTGGGCGCATGTGGTTTCAGGACTTCCGCATGTGGTTTTGGAGCTCCCGCATGTCCCTCTTAGAAATGCATTTGCTCCACTATTTAGCCAATTCTCAGATTCTGCACTCTGCAAGAAAGAAACAGTTCCTAGACTTAGAATATTTCAGTATTTCAGGCTCTAACTGTCCAGTGTTCAACTACCTTTTCTGGGGCCAAAGTCACTGACACCAGGGCACTTTCAGTCTCTCATTGGGCTATCAAATGAATAGGATGGGGTGCGGAGGACCAGATGTTGCAAATTTTGATAGTTCTTTCCTAATTTGGAACCTCCGGGTTGGCTCTTCGTATAGGAACTTTATTCCGAGAAGCGTGTGCATAGAAATAAGCACAGCATGATCTTTAAACTTGTAGGTTAAAGTTTTTGGGCATTCTCGATCATTTGGCGGCAATACCCATGTCCAGTTCCACTCCAAAATAGTACCTGCAGGCTTTCGGGTCCTTTCGATCAGCTCCGGATAGGGGCCAAACGCATTTCGAGCTGTGCAGGTAAAAATATGTGCCGCATGACGTTCAAACTTGGTACTTAAGGGTTTTTGGGCATTTTTTGTTTATTTGGCTGCAATACGCATGTCAAGGTAAAATGCATTTGGAGGCACGCAGGTACTAATACACGCCGCATGACTTTCAAACTTGCAAGTTAGGATTTTTCGGGCATTTAGGATCATTTGGCTGCATTACGCATGTCCAGTTCCACTCCAAAATGATATTTATAAATTTCGATTATAACTGTATGGGTTAGGGTTATGCTGGCATCCAATCGTGTTTTTCAGGTATTTTTGATCTCGATATCCATCTAAATTGACGTAGATGGACCACCATACACTGTTTTATTATGGGTGCGAATTTGAGCCTTAACAAATATCTTAGCATTGTATGTTTAATTGTTTAATTATGCATGCTTGATAGGAATGTATACTAGACACTAGATAGGCACATCCACACACAAGATGTACTTTCACTAAGTTGTGTAGACTTGAGCTTATATGATCCACTCTCATATAGTCTACTTGAGTTGCATAGATTAGTTTCTTCATTAGTTTAATCTTATTTTAATATATGCATGTTTAGATTAAGTTGTTAATTGCTTAACCATATGCTAGCCTTGTTATTGGACCCACTTAGGCTTAGAAGTCGAAGTGTTCTTGCTACTTAGTTTGAATTGATAAAACTGTTAAGTAGGCAAAAAGATTTCAAAAGGTCCTAATCACCCCCTCCTCTAGGACTTACCCATAATTCTAATTAGCTCCGCTCTTAAGATTATGCACGTTTATACGAAGGTATCATGTTAGACCATCGATGTAACTTTAGCCTTATCTTCCACCATTTTCTCCCACGAGCATTCGTAGTCATCTCCTTGAGGCCAAAAACTTGTTCGCTTCCCCAAGTATAGGGTTGCAATTGTTCGCTTCTCCAAGTGTAGGGTTGCGATGTAGTAATAATCACGGTAAGACCGAGGTCGATCCACAGGGACTTGTGTAGGAATTCACAAAAACACTTCCAATGGTTTCTACTTAAGAACTAATTAAATAGATTTTAGAAAATTGATGTAGATAGATGCTTTGAACTAAAATGAAGGTAATCAATTAATAAAAATCACTAAGGGTTCAAGGATCCACTTGTAGCAATACTTGATGCTTAATTCGCTGTGGTTTCTCACTTTCTCAACTAGAATCGAAATTAAGTTCTATCTAGCAGGATAATAAAGCAGTTAAAACAACAATCTGCCATATGTGTGATTTATGTACATGATTCTCTCAATTCAAGCTAGGACTTGAGCACACTCAATTGCATAGGTCAATCTTGATTCCAATAGGTTAAGATCACAATCATAATCATCATTAAATCCTGTCACAAGGTATAATTAGATCATGACTTGAACTTGATTCCAAATCACATACACAATCTCACATAATTCAGAATTTCCAGAAAAAAATAGAATTTTTGGTATGAAGTTCCCACATGAGGATCATTGGTTTAGAGTGTACTGAATCCAATTCATCGGATCATACAGGTCTAGAATAACTCAAAATAATTAAGACTATTTAGAACTTTATTTAAACTTCAAACCATTATTCTTCACTAATAAACCAACTTGAAACCTAAATCAAACGAATTGAAACATCTTAGATTCACTACACAAGCTTCACCTCTTAGCCCTAACTAAGAGGTTTAGCCGTTCATGATCCAAGGAAACATGAAAATAACTAAACAAAACATCAAACTAGAGAAACAAACTAGGAGGAGTTGTAAAACTCCGGATCTGACTTCCGCCATCTCCCACCGTGCTTAATCTCTTCTAGGATGCCTTATGAAGAAGCCCTAGGTCCCCTTTTATAGAATAGTGCAGAAGGTTCCAGATTGCGCAAGAAATCTCGGACTGCGCAGAGAAAATCAGAGCTTCACAGAAAAGTTCTGTTATGCAGACGACCAGTCGCACAACTAGTCTGAGCTCCTGGACCACCGGTAGCACGACCGGTCTCAAAAACGCAAAAACAGTTGAGAGAGTTTTTCACAAATTCGAACCCAGAATTTTAATTCAAGGACCGGTCGCATGATCGGTCTGAGCAGTGGACGACCGGTCGTGGATGGTCCAGCAAGATATGCAGTATGGCCCCTTCTGTTGAGTATTCGGATTGGTCGGATGACCGGTCCTGGGCTATGGACGACTGGTCGGACGACCGGTCTTCAGTGTATTCTCCTGCCTTCTTTCTTCCATCCTTTGACGCTTGGTCTTGTGATCTTCAATGCTTGTAAATATCGCCTTTAAGCCTTCAATTGATGAATCCTCTCTCTCATTCCTATAACCACAAAATCATGCATTAGTTGGGTCTTTAATCATGTATTTCAAGCATAGTTAGCGATGAAATGGGGTTAGAATATGCACATTTAAAAGCTCAACACACCCCCCAACCGGCATTTTGCTAGTCCCGAGTAAAACATGCGTAAAACCAATTATTCTTCCAAAACTCAACTCTCCTTCAGAAACTATGCTTCTATACACTCTAAGACATGCAAGCGCAAAAATTTGAGAAACTAAGTGATAGAGTTTGAAACCTTAAACGCCCAAGAGCATAACAAGTACTCATATGGTCCTCCTGCTGATTGATTGATAGATAGAAGTATTCGAACAATTTAACCTAGTGTGCTTAGTGAATGCTCATCTCATGAAAATTCGGGCTTATCTTCTTCATAAATCAGCTAAGGTATGAAATTTAAGGTGTACA
This sequence comes from Liriodendron chinense, assembly GCA_003013855.2. NCBI lineage: Eukaryota > Viridiplantae > Streptophyta > Magnoliopsida > Magnoliales > Magnoliaceae > Liriodendron > Liriodendron chinense. The sequence continues at coordinate 2,502,443 of ML058463.1, read as the reverse complement.
GATCAACACATGCCCTTGACAGGAATTTGTCTTACCGTCCTTCCGACGTCTTTCACACTACTTCCCATTTTCGGCTTTGGTTACAGGTAGACCATCCCCCGGTTGGTAATAGGTAGCCCTTTTCGGATTTTTCCACCATATTTTCATACTTCCTTTCCGTTTTCTTTTTCATTAAGTAGGATTTTTAGAAATCCATATCTTTTGTTATTTTCCCATGGACAAGGATGGACAAAGTACCCCGACTTGGTTTCTCAACACCTCAAATCCAAACTTAGCTAATCCATAAATCTAATAATCCTGTCAAAACATGAGAATCGTGTGGAGTGAACTAGGTGTAAAAAAGTGTTCAAAAATTCTATCATTCATAAAAATAGGGGAATTCACATACAAGACTGGTACCTTAAAGAATGTTCAAAGTATTCAACATCACTCACTTCGCCTCTCCTTTTCTTATACTTACATCATCCCGAATGTTTAGAAGCAAAGTTTTCCAGTAAGGTTTTGAATTTTCAAAAAAACTGAAAAAGTTCCTACATAATTGCTCGAGATGTTTCAAAACACCGGATTCATCCTAGTGATCCCACACCCCCCAACCAAATCTTGCATTATCCTCAATGTAAAAGATGTGCAATGAGCAAAACATGATAGCAAATATAAAATAAAGGGGATGAGGGATGAAGGTACCTGAGAGAACAAAAATTGGAATTCTACCTCCTGCTATCAAACCTATGAAAAAAAACAAACTAAAAGCAACAAAATCCTAATCCTAACTACTCTATACCTCCATCAGACTAGGAGATCAAATACCTTGATACACAGGATCAGTCAGAGGTATGGACATACCTTCTGAAGGAAACTTCTCAAAGAACGGCTTTAATTGCTGATCATTCACCTTAAAGATGTTGTTGTTCCTTGGATTTAATAACTCGACGGTCCCATATGGGTAGACAGTTTGTACAATGTAGGGACTGGTCCATCGAGATCTCAATTTTCCCGAAAATAAATGTAAGCGAGAATTATACATAAGGACTTTTTGATTAATCGTGAAGGTCTTACGAAAAATGTTCTTATTATGGAACACCTTCGTCTTGTCCTTGTAAATTCTCACATTTTCATATGCCTCGGTTCCGGAGTTCCAGCAAGTTCATTCAATTGAAGTTTGTGTAACGAGCTTACTTTGTCAGAATCAAAATTCATCTTCTTTATTGCCCAATAAGCCCTATGTTCCAATTCTACGGGCAAGTGACAAGCTTTCCCATAGACAAGTCTATAGGGAGACATTCCAATGGGGTTTTAAAAGTGGTACAGTAAGCCCAGAGTGCATCGGTAAGTGGAAGCGACCAGTCCTTGCGATCGGAGTTCACTATTTTCTCCAAAATATGTTTAATCTCCCTATTGGATATCTCAGCTTGTCCACTTGTTTGTAGGTGATAGGGAGTGCTCACTTTGTGATTGACACCATATTTCTTCATTAAAGCTTCAAATGAGTGATTACAAAAGTGAGACCCTCCATCACTAATGATGACTCGAGGTGTTCCAAACCAGGAAGGATGTTTTCTTTTAAGAAATGAATGACTGTTTTATGGTCATTGTTCCAGCATGGAATTGCCTCGACCCATTTTGAAACATAATTGACGGCAAGCAAAATATACACATTTCCAAAAGAAGATGGGAATTGCCTCATGAAATCGATGCCCCAACAATAAAAAATTTCAATTGGTAAAGACGGATTGAGAGGCATCATATTTCTACGGGATATTCCTCCCAATTTCTGACACGGCTCACACGTTTTACAAAATTCATGGGTATCTTTGAACATGGTGGGCCAATAGAACCCACATTACAGAATTTTAGCTGTGGTCTTCATAGCTGAGAAGAGGCCACCACACGCTTGAGAATGACAAAAGGAGATGATACTGTGTTGATCATCATCCGGCACACATCTCCTTATAATTTGATCGAGACAATACTTGAATAAGTAAGGATCGTCCCATAGGAATTTCCTCACCTCGTTGAAGAACTTATCTCTATCTTGCTTTTTCCAATGTTTCAGAATTGTACCTGTAGTAAGATAGTTAGCAATGTCCGCATACCATGGCAATTGGGAGACTTTAAAAAGTTGTTCATCAGGGAACATGTCATTGATCGCGGTCGTCTCAGGGGAATCGGTGAGAACAAGTCTAGAGAGATGGTCAGCCACTACATTTTCTACTCCTTATCACGTATTTCTATGTCAAATTCTTGGAGTAGGAGGATCCATCTTAACAAACGTGGCTTAGCATCCTTCTTAGAGAGAAGGTACTTAAGCACAGCATGGTCTGTGAATATGATGATCTTAGATCCAATTAGTAGGACCTAAACTTGTCCAAGGCAAAAACTACTGGCTAAAAGTTCTTTTTCTGTAGTAGTGTAGTTTGCTTGGGCTGAGTTTAAGGTTCTACTTGCATAGTAGATGACACATGGGTTCTTCTCTTTTCTTTGGCCTAACACAGCCCCAATAGCATAGTCGCTCACATCGCACATAATTTCAAAAGGAAGGCTCCAATCAGGTGGTTGCATTATGGGAGCACATGTCAACCTACCTTTAAGTTTGTCAAAGGCATTATGACAATCTTCATTCCACTCAAAAGAGTTCTCCTTTTGAAGAAGGTTACTTAAAGGATGAAAGAGTGAACTGAAGTCCTTTATGAACCGTCTATAAAATTCGGCGTGTCCCAAAAAGGACCGCACATCTCGTATGCTCTTGGGTGGTGGAAGGTTAGAGATAAGATCGATTTTAGCTTTGTCCACCTCGATTCCATTTTGTGAGATGATGTGACCAAGTACAATTCCCTTTTCAACCATGAAGTGACATTTCTCCCAATTCAACACAAGGTTCTTCTCTTCACATCTTTTCAACACAGATTTCAAGTGTATAAGGCACTCATCAAAGCTACAACCAAATACTGAGAAATCATCCATAAAGACTTTGAGAATTGTTCCCACCATATCAGAAAACATACTCAGCATACAACAGCTGAAAAGTGGCAGGGGCATTACATAGTCCAAATGGCATCCTTCAATACTCGAAAGTGCCGAATGGACATGTGAATGTTGTCTTCTCTTGGTCCTCTAGGGCGATCTCTATTTGGTTGTACCCTGAATAACCATCAAGGAAGCAAAAATGGGAATGGCCCGCCAACCTTTCTAAAATTTGATCAACAAACAGTAGGGGGAAGTGGTCTTTCCTTGTAACTGTGTTTAGCTTCTTGTAATCAATGCACATTCTCCAACCGGTAGTGACTCTGGTTGGCACGAGTTCATTATTGGCATTGGCTACGATGGTTATTCCAAATTTCTTAGGCACCACTTGAGTTGGACTCACCCATTGACTATCGGATATTGGGTAAATGATATCCACATCCAATAGTTTCACCACTTCGGCCTTAACCACCTCCTTCATGTTTGGATTGAGTCGTCTTTGTGGTTGCCTAGATGTCTTTGCATTCTCCTCAAGGTGTATGCGATGAGTACAAATCAGTGGGTCTATGCCTTTGAAATCCGCAATCGACCATCCAATGGCACTCTTATGCTCTATTAGAGTGGTTATTAGCCTACTCTCTTGTTCCTTATCCAAGTGGGAAGAAATCACCACCGAATATGTCTCACCTCGACCTAAATATACGTATTTCAAATCACTTGGTAATAGTTTTAAGGTCAAGCGTTGGTGCCTTGATATTGGATGGGAGGGGCTTGTTCTCGCTTAAGGGTAAAGGTTCAAATAGTACCCTCCATCTTTTGTTATCAAGTACCGGCATCACATCCAAAATGACATCCATCTCTCGTATTGTGTTATCATTTATCTCATGAGAATAGGCCAAACATGCCTCCAAAGGATCAGAATATGATGTCAAGGGGAATGTATCCTCCATGAACGATTCAAGCAAATTTATCTCATGGATCTCGTCATCGACTTCCCGTGGTTGTTTACATAAATCAAATATATTCAGCTTAAGTGTCATATTTCCAAAGGACATTTGTACAAGCCCATTTCTACAATTGATAATTGCATTTGAAGTAGCTAGAAAAGAGCGGCCAAGTATGAAGGGAATTTGAGCACCGGTGCCTATTACGGGATGTGTATCCAAGACAATAAAGTCTACTGGGTAGTAGAATTTATCAACTTGGACTAAGACATCCTCAATCACTCCTCTCGGTATACGAATAGATCTATCAGCAAGTTGGAGTGTGGTTTTGGTGGGTTTCAATTCACCTAACCCATGTTGTTCATAAACCGAGTATGGAATGAGAATAACACTTGCCCCTAAATCAAGTAAGGCTTGTTTAATCTGGTAGTCTCCTATGATGCATGAGATGGTTGGACTACCCGGATCCTTGTATTTTTGAGGCACCTCTTGTCTGATAATAGCACTCAAATTCTCAGTCAAAAGTACTTTGTTGTGAACATTGTGTTTCCTTTTGACCGTGCACAATTCCTTTAGAAATTTAGCATATGATGGTATTTGCTTTATGACATCCAACAACGGGATGTTGATCTTCACTTGCTTAAAAACCTCCAAAATTTTCAGGTTTTTGTCTAAAGGTTTGGGTGAAATCAACCTTTGGGAAAACGGGGCAACCGGCTTGTATTGCCTTTCCGGTTCTTTCTCATGTGAAGTGTTGTTCGAGCTATCATCCTCTTTGGAAATTTTTGGATCATTAGGCTTTAGGGCCTTCACCGCATTAGATTTATCGATTATTTTTCCACTTCTCAAAGTGGTGATAGCTTGAACATGCTCCGTATGTTGGGAGGATGAGCTAGCGTCTTGTATCTCAAATTGGGTCCTTGGGTTAGGAAGGGGTTGGGCAGCAAGTGTGCCTTTCTCCCTAACAGTGAGATGAGATTCAACTCTAGCCATTGAGGTTTTTAAGTCATTAATGGCTTGAGATGAATTTTGATTGAATTTCAGTTGCTCTTGCATGAACCCATCAATTTTCAGAGAATTAGTTTTGTTATATTCAGCTTGAACCGATATGAATGCACCCAACATCTCCTCTAGCATAGCTTTTGGTGTAATCACTAGGGATGGACGTAATAAAGGTTGAACTTGAGGAGTATTGTTTGCATTCGCAGTGGATCCATTCCTCCAACTGAAGTTGGGATGGTTCTTCCAACTAGAATTATAAGTGTTTGAATTTGGAGCACTAAATGGCCATTGATAACTGTTTATGGCATTTGATTGTTCTTGTAAGATATCTTGAAATGCTGAAATTGTGGAACGATCTTGTGTTGCATGTTGATTTCCGGCACAAATTCCACAAACAGTTTCAACGTCTTTTGAGTTGATCGTCTCTCCTTTCTTCAATTCCATGGCCTCGACTTTTCTTGTGAGGGCTAGCCACACGTGCACTTATATTATCTTCTTCTGAGAGCACAAAAATTCCTCCTTTTTTCTTTTGTTGTCTTGTCTTGGAATTTGTTGGTCTAGATGTATCCTAAGACTATGCATTCTCAGCCAATTCATCAAAAAAGTCCCATGCTCCCTCGGCTTCCTTATTTGTGAATTCTCCATTACACATCATCTCTACGAATTGGCGCATGGGCGAAGTCAGTCCTTCATAGAAAAAGCTTATTACCCGCCAAATTTCATAGCCATGATGTGGGCATGCATTTAACAAGTCCTTAAATCTCTCCTAACATTGGAAGGTCTCATCCTCCTTTTGGGCAAAATTCATGATAAGGCGCCTCAACATGATCGTTTTGTGAGTAGGGAAGAACTTTTTAATGAACTCCCTAGACATCTCAGTCTATGTGCCAATTGATATTGGCCTTAATGCATGAAGCCAACCTTTAGCTTTCTCTTTAAGGGTAAAAGGAAATAATTTGAGTCTCACCACATCGTCGGTTACATTTGCAAAATGCATTATGGCTATCACCTCATCAAATTCCTTAAGATGTTGATAGGCACTTTCACTATCTAGTCCATGGAATCTCGGGAGGAGTTGGATTACTCCCGGTTTCAAATCTATGTTCCCTGCATTTTGTGGAAAAACTATGCATGAGGGAGTGCTCGCTCTTGCTGGTTGCAAGTAATCACGTAATGTTCTAGGTCCGGGAACATTCTCAACCACATTTTCTCCCGTTTCGGTTTGGTTTTGGCCCAGATTTTGATTGGCCATAGGGTTGGGTTGATTTGCAGTCATACTTTCAGACAAATTGGATAATTTAAATGTCTCTTAGCACATCTCTATCAATTCCTTCAACTATTCCCCCTTCACTAATGAGTCAATTATTAGAATCCCGAACCCAATGTGGCATGCAAGTCCAAAAGAATAAAGCGAAAAAGAAAAATTCTTCCTTCCTTTCTTTACTTTACTCTTCTCTAAGATCGAAGCACAAGGTGTCTTGCAATGGCTGAGCCAGAAGCAAAGATAGAGACCAATTTTTCCTGGTCAATAGGAGTTCAAAGAACTCCCCACCCACTCTTTGAATCTTTTGAGAAAAGTGTAGAAAAAGAAGAAAGAGGAATAGAATTGAGAAGAGAAATCTCTGAGCACAAGGTGATCTAAGACGGCAATGCTGACCAATAGGAATCAAAGCGGCACAAGGCCAACCTATCAGAGATCCAAAAAGGAGTCTCCACCTACTCTACAAGAGATGAATGTGATAGGAATGAATAGGGGAAGAAGAAGAGTAAGGTTGGAAGGACAAAACCTGATTTGAGAACTTAAGATGCCTAACTTCTTCTTCAACTTCCTAAAAATCCCTGCAAAAGAAAAAAAAATCAAAATAAAACAAACTAAGTTAGTACAAGAGTCCTAAAGATCTCAAATAGAGACTATTTCAGAAATTTTGTGAAAAACCGTCAAAGTCCCCGGCAACGGCGCCAAAAACTTGTTCGCTTCCCCAACTGTAGGGTTGCGATGTAGTAATAATCTCGGTAAGACCGAGGTCGATCCACAGGGACTTGTGTAGGAATTCACAAGAACACTTCCAATAGTTTCTACTTAAGAACTAACTAAACAGATTTTAGGAAATTGATGTAGATAGATGCTTTGAACTAAAATGAAGGTAATCAATTAATAAAAAGCACTAGGGGTTCAAGGATCCACTTGTAGCAATCCTTGATGCTTAATTCGCTGTGGTTTCTCACTTTCTCAACTAGAATCGAAATTAAGTTCTATTTAGCCAGATGATAAAGCAGTTAAAACAACAATCTGCCATATGTGTGATTTATGTACATGATTCTCTCAATTCAAGCTAGGACTTGAGCACACTCAATTGCATAGGTCAATCTTGATTCCAATAGGTTAAGATCACAATCATAATCATCATTAAATCCTATCACAAGGTATAACTAGATCATGACTTGAACTTGATTCAAATCACATATACAATCTCACATAATTCAGAATTTCCAGAAAAAGATAGAATTTTTGGTATGAAGTTCCCACATGAGAATCATAGGTTTAGAGCGTACTGAATCCAATTCCTCGGATCATACAGGTCTAGAATAACTCAAAACAATTAAGAACTCAAGCAATTCTTCTAAACATCCATGAGCCATCATAAGATTAAGAAAAACTACTTAGAACTTTATTTAAACTTCAAACCATTGTTCTTCACTAATAAACCAACTTGAAACCAGATCAAACGAATTGAAACATCTTAGATTCACTACAAGCTTCACCTCTTAGCCGTAGCCAAGAGGTTTAGCCGTTCATGATCCAAGGAAACATGAAAACAACTAAACAAAACATCAAACTAGAGAAACAAACTAGGAGGAGTTGTAGAACTCCGGATCTGACTTTCTCCGTCTCCCACCATGCTTAATCTCTTCTAGGATACCTTAGGAAGGAACCCTAGGTCCCCTTTTATAGAATAGTGTAGAAGGTTCCGGATTGCGTAAGAAATCCAGGACTGCATAGAGAAAATCGGAGCTTCACGGACAAGTTCTGTTACACAGACGACCTGTCGCACAACTGATCTCAAAAACGTAAAAATAGTCGAGAGAGTTTTTCACAAATTTGAAGCCAGAATTTAATTCAAGGACCGGTCGCACGACCAGTCTGAGCAGTGGACGATCGGTCGTGGATGGTCCAGCAAGATATGTAGTATGGCCCCTTCTGTTGAGTATTCAAACCGGTCGGACGACCGGTCTTCAGTGTATTCTTCTGCCTTCTTTCTTCCATCCTTTGACGCTTGGTCTTGTGATCTTCAATGCTTGTAAATAGCGCCTTTAAGCCTTCGATTGATGAATCCTCTCTCTCATTCCTATAACCACAAAACCATGCATTAGTTGGGTCTTTAATCATGTATTTCAAGCATAGTTAGCGATGAAATGGGGTTAGACTATGCACATTTAAGAGCTCAACAACAATATAGTAATAATTCGGTAGAGACTGAGATCATCCTCATAGACTAATTTAGGAATTTGCAGAATTTCTTCAAATATTCTCTAATTGAAATCAAACTAAAACTAAATCTAGAAATAGGATATGTATGAGCAATCTGTAATTTTAAGATGAGTTTAACAATCTAAAATAAGCACTGGAGTGCCAAGGATCTACTTGTAGCTATCCTTGATGCTAAAATTATGATATTCGCTTTGGTTTCTCAATTACACAACTAAAATCGAAATCAAATCCTATCTAGCCGTATTATAGAGCTGTTAATTCAGCAAAACAATCTGACACATGTGTTGTTCATCAACACGATTCCCTCAATTCAATTTAGGACTTGGGCACACTCAATTGCATAGGCCAATCTTAGTTCTAATAGATTAAGATCACAACTATGATAATCATCAACCCTGTCATTAGATTTAAGTAATATCATAATTTGAACTTGATTCAAATCACATAAACAAGCAACTCATATTTCAGATTTTATAGAAAAGATAGAACTTTGGTTTAAAGTTCCTACATGAAGATCCAAGTTCTAGAGCGTATTGAATCCGATTCCTCGGAGCGTACAAGTCTAGATCTTTGCAAAACAAGTAAAAACTAAGTAAAATCCCTCCAAACATCCATGAGTCATCATAAGATTAAGAAAAACTACTTAGAACTTCATTCAAACTCAACAAATCATTGTTCAACATTAAAACCAATTCATGAAACCATAAAAATGAATCAAAACATCTTAGATCAACAACAAGATTCCCCTCTTAGGTTTAGCCAACCATGCTAAACGAAACAGAAAATCTAAGTTAAACATGAAGAGAACTAGAAAGAAAACAAAGTAGATGGAGTTTTAGAACTCTAGATTCGTCATTCTCAACCTCCTAATGCAATAGATCTCTTCTAGGATATCCTAGGAACAAAGTAGATGTGCCCTTTTATAGTAAAAGTCCGCCACGGACTTGAAATCTTTTGGAATTGCATAACTCTTTATGCAGTTACGCTAACAGTCCGATTGGTCGATTGATAAAAAATCCTCCGATGGATCGAAAATCTGTCCAAAGAGTTATTCAAAAATTCAATTTTTCAGGTGTGTTCAATGAATGGTCCGATTGATCGGAGACCTATTGGAACATCCTCCGATTGATGGACGACCTATCGAGGATCCATCAAAACTGACTGTTTCTTCAATCTTTTCTGCTTTCTCTTCGGACTTTCTTCACTTTATTTCTTCCTCTCTTTCTTGATTCTTCAATGATCCTTTGAAGTGCTCTTTAATCTTCAAAATGGTGGAATCTCTCTCTCTCTTATCCTATAATCATAAAATCATACATTAGATAGGTCTTTAAACATATAAATCATGCATAATTAATGATAAAATGGGGTTAGAATACGCACATTTAAGAGCTCAACACACCCCCCAACCAGCATTTTACTAGTCCCAAGCAAAACAAGCGTGAAACAAGTTAATCCTCTATAACCCAACTCTCTCTTGGAAACTTCTTCTATAAACTCCAAAAATACAAGTATAAGTATCAGAGACAATGATAGATATTGAAATCTTAAATTCTCAAAATACAGTAAGTGTTCCACATAGAATTCCCACCAATTGATTAATAAATAATAGATCTAGAAAAAATGTGGTCTAGTATACAAAGTGAATGCTTATTTCATGAACTTCAAGGGTTATCTTCTTCATAAATCAATCAAACTAAAGATCCAAAGTGTACAGATAACAACAAGCCTTTGACAAGAATTTGCCTTACCATTCATTCGATGGCTTTCACACTACTTCCTATTTCTTGCTTAGGTTACGGGTAGACCTTCCCCTAATTAGTTAGTAGTTAGCCATTTTCAAAATTTCTCAACAAATATTCACTAATAACCGAACTTCTTTTCTTTTCATATACATTAGATAGGATTTTTAGAAATCCATATCTATCATTCTTTTCTCTTATTTCCTCATGAACAAGGATGGACAAAGTTCCCCGGATTGGTTCCTCAACACCTCAAATCTCCTTCCTTATTTTATCAACCATTCAATATGGGAATTCATATAGAAATCTACTATATTTAAGACAATTCAAGGATTTTAAAATCACAACACTTCATTTCTCTTCCTTTTATACTCATATTATCTACAGTGTATAGAAATAATGTTTTCCAAGAGAGTTTGAAATTTAGAGTCGCAAAATTTTCCAATATGATTGCTCGAAATGTACAAAATACTAGATGATGAATCTCACCCCCAACCAAATCTTACATTGTCCTCAATGTAACAAGATGTGAATGCAATGATAATATGAGAGCAACGACAAAAGCAAGGGGAGTGAGGAGGAATGAGAGTACCTGAGAGAGCAAAAATTAGGGTTCTACCTCCATTTGACAAGCCTACCGAAAAACAAATAAAGTAAAAGAAAAAATTCTAATCCTAAACTACACTATACCTCCATCAAACTAGGAGATCAAGTATCCTGATACACAGGATCCGTCAGAGGTATGGACATACTTTTTGGAGGAAAGTTCTCAAAGAACGGCTTTAAACGCTGACCATTATTAACTTTAAAGATGTTGCCATTCCTTCGATTCAACAACTCGACAGTCCCATATAGATAAACAGTTTTGACAATGATGGGACTGGTCCATCAAGACCTCAATTTTCCTGAAAATAGATGCAACCGAGAATTATACATAAGGACTTTTTTATTGATCGTGAAAGTCTTACGAAGGATGTTCTTATCATGGAACACCTTCATCTTGTCCTTGTAAATTCTCGCATTCTCATATGTCATATTTCGGAGTTCTGCAAGTTCATTCAATTGAAGCTTACACAGTGAGCTCGCTTTGTCATAATCGAAATTCATCTTCTTTATTGCCCAATATGCCCTATATTCCAACTCCACCGGCAACTGACAAGCTTTCCCATAGACAAGTCTGTAGGGCGACATTCCAACGGGAGTCTTGGAAGTTGTACGGTAAGCCCATAATGCATCGAAAAGTCGAATCAACCAATCCTTGCGATCAGGGTTTACTGTTTTCTCTAAAATATGTTTGATTTCCCTAGTTGGATATCTCAGCTTGTCCACTTGTTTGTGATTGATAGGGAGTGCTCACTTTATGAGTAACACCATATTTCTTCATTAATGTTTCAAATGGCCGGTTACAAAAGTGAGACACTTCATCACTGATAATGACTTGAGGTGTTCCAAATCAGGAAAGAATGTTTTCTTTTAAAAATCGAATTACTTTTTTATGGTCATTATTTCGGCATTGAATCGCCTCAATCCATTTTGAAACATAATCAACGACAAGCAAAATATACAAATTTCCAAAAGAAGATTAGAATGGACCCATGAAAAGGATGCCTCAACAATACAAAATTTCGATTGGTAAGATGGGATTGAGTGGCATCATATTTCGACGGGATATTCCTCCCAATTTCTGACAAGGCTCACATGCCTTAAAAACTCATGCATATCTTTGAACATAGTGGGCCAATAGAACCCACATTGTAAAATTTTGGCTGTGGTTTTCTTAGCTGAGAAGTGGCCACCACATGCTTGAGAGTGACAGAAGGAGATGATATTGTGTTGCTTATGATCCAGCATACATCTCCTTATAATCTGATCGGGACAGTACTTAAATAAGTACGGGTCGTCCCACAGGAATTTTCTTACCTCGCTGAAAAACTTATCATTATCTTGCTTTTTTCAATGTGTCAGAATTGTACCTATAGTAAGATAATTAGCAATGTTCGCATTCCATGGTAATTGGGAGACTTTGAAAAGTTGTTTATTAGGGAACATGTTATTGATCGTAGTGGTCTCAGGGGAATCAGTGAGGACAAGTCTAGAAAGATGGTCAGCTACTACATTTTCTACTCCCTTTTTATCTCGTATTTCGATGTCAAATTCTTGGAGTAGGAGGGTCCATTGCAACAAGTGCGGCTTAGCATCCTTTTTAGAGAGAAGGTACTTGAGTGCAGCATGATCGGTAAATATGATAATCTTAGATCCAATTAAGTAGGACCTAAACTTATCCAAAGCAAATACGACGGCTAGGAGTTCATTTTCTGTGGTGGTGTAGTTTGCTTGAGCCGAGTTTAGAATTCTACTTGCATAGTAGATGACAAATGACTTCTTATCTTTTCTCTGGCCTAACACTGCCCTAATAGCGTAATCACTAGCATCTCACATAATCTCAAAAGGAAGGCTCCAATCAAGTGGTTGCATTATAGGAGCACATGTCAACATACCTTTAAGTTTGACAAAGGCATTTTGACATTCCTCATTTCACTTGAATGAGTTTTCCTTTTGGAGGATGTTACATAAAGGACAAGAGAGGGTACTAAAGTCCTTGATGAACCTTATATATAATCCGGCGTGTCCTAAGAAGGACCGCACATTTCGTACGCTCTTAGGCGGTGGGAGGTTAGAGATAAGATCAATTTTAGCTTTGTCCACCTCGATTCCTTTTGCTGAGATAATGTGACCAAAGACTATTCCCTTTTGAACCATAAAGTGACATTTCTCCCAATTCAACATGAGGTTCTTCTCTTCACTTCTTTTCAACACAGTTTTTAAGTGCATGAAGCACTCATCAAATTCACAACTAAATACCGAGAAGTCATCCATGAAGACTTCGAGAATTTTTCCCACCATATCTGAGAGGATACTCAACATGCAGCAGCTGAAACATGGCAGAGGCATTGCACAGACCAAATGGCATCCTTTGATAAGCAAAAGTGCTGAATGGACATGAGAATGTTGTCTTCTCTTGGTCCTCTAGGGCGATCTCTATTTGGTTGTACCTTGAATATCCATCGAGGAAGCAAAAGTGAGAATAACCCGCTAACCTTTTTAGGATTTGATCAACAAAGGGTAAAGGGAAGTGGTCTTTCCTTGTGACAGTGTTTAGCTTCCGGTAGTGAATGCATATTCTCCAACCGGTAGTGACCCTGGTTGGCACTAGTTCATTGTTGGCTTCGTTACGATGGTTATTTCGGATTTCTTAGGCACGACTTGAGTTGGGCTCACCCATTGACTATCAGATATTGGGTAGATGATACCCACATCCAATAGTTTCAACACCTCGGCTTTAACCACCTCCTTCATGTTTGGATTGATGCATCTTTATGGTTGCCTAGATGTCCTCGCATTCTCCTCAAGGTGTATGCGGTGAGTACAAATTAAGGGGTCGATGCCTTTGAGATCCGCAATTGACCACCCGATGGCATTCTTATGCTCTTTTAGACTAGTAATCAACCTACTCTCTTATTCCTTATTCAAGTGGGAAGAAATCAACAACGGATAGGTTTCATCTCGACCTAAATATACGCATTTGAGATCCGTAGGCAATAGGTTTTAGGTCGAGCTTCAGAGCCTTAATACTAGAAGGAAGATGCTTGTTCTCAGTTAATGGCAAAGGCTCAAATGGATTCTTCCATCGGTTAGTTCAAGTACCAGCAAAGAATCCAAAATGGCCTCCATCTCTCTTATCATGTCATCATCAATCTCATGAGAATGGGCCAAACATGCTTCTAAGTGATCGAAAAAGAATGTCAAGAGGGATGTATCTTCCATGAATGAGTCAATTAGATTTATTTCATAGACCTCATCATCACCATCCTATGGTTGTTTGCATAAATAAAAAATATTTAGCTCAAGTGTCATATTTTCGAAGGACATTTGTACAAGCCCGTTTCTACAATTGATAATTGCATTTGAAGGGATTAAGAAGGGCGGCCAAGTATGACAGGAATTTGAGTACCGACACCAATAATGGGATGAGTATCTAAAACAATAAAATCCACTAAGTAGTAGAATTTATCCACTTGGACAAGGACATCCTTAATCATCCCTCTTGGTATACGAATGGATCGATCAGTAAGTTGGAGTATGGTTTTGGTGGGTTTTAATTCACCTAACCAAGTTGTTCATAGACCGAGTATGGGATGAGGTTAACACTTGCCCCCAAATCGAGTAAGGCTTGTTCGATCCAGTAGTCACCTATAATGCATGAGATGGTAGGACTACCCGGATCCTTGTATTTTTGGAGCACCTCTTGTTTGATGATAGCGCTCAAGTTCTCAATCAAAAGTACTTTATTGTGTACATTGTGTTTCCTTTTGACCATGCAAAGTTCCTTTAAAAATTTGACATATGATGGTATTTGTTTTATAGCATCCAACAATGGGATGTTGATCTTTACTTGCTTAAAAACCTCTAAATTTTCTAGATTTTTGTCTAGAGGTTTAGTTGAAATTAAACTTTGCGAAAAAGGGCAACCGGCTTGTATTGCTTTTCTCGTTTTTTCTCATGTGGAGTGTTGCTGGAACTATCATCATTGTTGGCAATTTCTGAATCATTAGGCTTTGAGGCCTTCAATGGATTAGATTTGTCAATTGTTTTACCAGCTTCTCAAGGTGGTAATACCTTTAACATGTTCCATATGCTGGGAGGATGAGTTAGGATCTTGTATCTCGAATTGGGTTCTTGGGTTAGGGAGAGGTTGGGCAGGAAGTGTGCCTTTCTCCTTAACACTAAGATGAGATTTAACTCTAGCCATTGAAGTTTTCAAATCATTGGTGGCTTGAGATGTGTTTTGGTTGAATCTTAGTTGTTCTTGCATGAACCTATCAATTTTCAGAGAATTAGTCTTATTATATTCAGCTTGAACCGACATGAACGCCCCCAACATCTCCACAAGTGTAGCTGTTGGTGTGATTACTAGGGATGGACCTAGTAAAGGTTGAGCTTGAGGGGCGTTATTTGCATTCGCAGTTGGTCCATTCCTCCAACTGAAGTTAGAATGGTTCTTCCAACTTGAATTATATGTGTTTGAGTTTGGAGCACTAAATGGTCGTTGATAATTGTTTATGGCATTGGATTGTTCTTGCAAAACTTCTTGAAACACAAGAATTGTAGGATAATCCTGTGTTTCATGTAGATTATCGACACAAATTCCACAAGCATTATCAACAACTTTCATGGGTTTAATCATTTCTCCTTTCTTCAATTCCATGGCCTCGACTTTTCTTGTGAAGCTAGCTACACGTGCACTTATATTATCTTCTTCTGAAAGGATATAAATTCCTCAATTTTCTCTTTGTTGGCTTATCTTGGAATTTGCTGCTTTAGATGTATCCTAAGATTGTACATTCTCAGCCAAGACATCAAGTAATCTCATGCTTCCTCAGCTTCATTATTCGTGAATTCTCCATTACACATCATCTCTACGAATTGGCGTATGGGCGAAGTCAGTCCTTCATAGAAAAAGCTTATTACCCTGTCAACTGTCATAGCCATGATGTGGGCATGTATTCAATAAGTCTTTAAACCACTCCCAACATTGGAAGGTCCCGTCCTCTTTTCGGGTGAAATTCATGATTAGGCGCGTTAGCATGTTGGTTTTATGAGTTGGGAAAATTTTTTTTTAATGAATTCCCTAGTCATTTCAGTCCATGTGCCAATTGATCTTGGCCTTAATGCATGAAGTTAAGCCTTCGCTTTCTCCTTAAGGGAAAAGGGAAACAATTTAAGTCGCACAACGTCTTCTGATACGTTTGCAAAGTGCATCATGGCTATCACTTCATCAAATTCCTTAAAATGTTGATGGGCACTTTCACTGTCTAATTCATGGAATTTGGGAAGGAGTTGGATTACTCCTGGTTTGAGATCAATATTCCCTGCATTATATGAAAAAATTATGCATGAGGGAGTGCTCGCTCTTGCAGGTTGCAAGTAATCACGTAGAGTCCTTGATCGAGGAGCATTCTCAACTTTGTTCTCTCCTGTTTCCATTTGATTTTGGCCCAGATTTTTATTGGCCCTTGGATCGGGTTGATTTTCAGCGATACTTCAAACAAAATTCGAAAATTTAAACGTTTTTTTATGCGGGGTTCCTTATCAATTCCCTCAATAATCCCCCCTTCACTTATTAAGAGATTATTTGAATCCTGAACCCAATGGGGCATTCAAATTCAAAACAAAAAGAAGAAAACAAAAAACGAATTCTTCCTTCTTTTCTTAACTCCTCTCTAGGACTGAAGCACAAGGTCTTGCAATGGCAGAGTAAGAAGCAAAGAGAGAGACCGATTTCTCCTGGTCGATAGGGTTTCAAAGAACTCTCCACCCACTCGTTGAATCTTTGAGAAAAGTTCAAAAAAGAAGAAAGATGAGTAGGTTGAGAAGAGATGTCTCTGAGCTCAAGGTGATCCAAGACGGCAGTGTCAACTAATAGGAATCAAGGCGGCTCGAGGCCAACCTATCAGAGATCCAAGGTGGTTAGACTGACCAATAAGAGTCTTCATCCACTCTACAAGAGATGAAAAGAATAAGAAGCATAAAGAAGAAGAATAATAATGTTAGAAAGATAAAACCTGATTTGAACCAACTTACTTCTTCTTCAACTTCTAAAAATTCCTGCAAAAATAAAACAGAACAAACTAAGTTAGAAAGATTCATAAAAATCTCAATAGAAAAGTATTTTTCAAAATCCTGTAAAAACCGTCAAGTCCCCCGGTAGCGGCGCCAAAAACTTGTTCGCTTCCCCAAGTATAGGGCTGCAATGTAGTAATAATTCGGTAGGAGACCGAGATTGTCCTCAGGGACTAATTCAGGAATTTACAGAATTTCTTCAAATATTCTCTAATTGAAATCAAACTAAAACTAAATATGAAAATAGGATATGTATGAGTAATCTGTAATTTTAAGATAAGTTTAACAATCTAAAAGAAGCACTAAAGCGCCAAGGATCCACTTGTAGCTATCCTAGATGCATAATTCGCTTTGGTTTCTCAATTACACAACTAGAACGAAATCAAATCCTTTCTAGCCTGATTATAGAGTGGTTAATTCAGCAAAACAATCTGACACATGTGTTGTTCATCAACACGATTCCCATAATTCAAGTTAGGACTTGGGCATACTCAATTGCATAAGCCAATCTTAGTTCCAATAGATTAAGATCACAACTATAACAATCATCAAACCTTATCACTATATTTAACTAATATCATAATTTGAACTTGATTCAAATCACATGAATAAGCAATTCATATTTCAAATTTTACAGAAAAGATAGAACTTTGGTTTAAAATTCTCACATGAAGATCCAAGTTCTAGAGCATATTGAATCTGATTCCTTGGAGCGTATAGGTCTAGATCTTTGCAAAACAACTAAGAACTAAGTAAAATCCTTCCAAACATCCATGAGTCATTATAAGATTAAGAAAAACTACTTAGAACTTCATTTAAACTCAACAAACCATTGTTCAACATTAAAACCAATTCATGAAACTATAAAAACGAATCAAAACATCTTAGATCAATTACAAGCTTCCCCTCTTAGCCCTAGCTAAGAGGTTTAGCCAACCATGCTAAACGAAAATAGGAAATCTAAGTTAAACATAAAGATCTAGAAATAAAATAAAGTAGAGGGAGTTGTAGAACTTTAAATTCGTCCTTCTCCACCTCAATGCAATAGATCTCTTCTAGGATGTCATAGGAACAAAGTAGAGGTGCCTTTTATAGCAAAACTGCGCCACCGATTTGGAATCTTCTGAAATTGCATAACTCTTTACGTAGTTACGTAGACAAGTCCGATTGATCAGAGCCCTCTCCGATTAATCGGACTATAGTCTTCGATTGATCGGACTGATTGTAAAAGTGTCTAGAGAGTTGTTATTTTCCATCATTATTTTCGATTGATTGGACATGACTCCAATTGATCAGAACACCCCTGGTCGATTGATTAGAAATCCTCCGATGGATCGAAAATTTGTCCAGAGAATTATTAAAAAATTTAGTTTTTCAGGTGTGTTCGATGGATGGTCTGATTGATTGGAGACCTATCGGAACGTCCTCCGATTGACTGACGACCTATCGGGGATCCATCGAAACTGTCTATTTCTTCAATCTTTTCTGCTTTCTCTTCAGACTTCCTTCACTTTATTTCTTCCCCTCTTTCTTGATTCTTCAATGATCCTTTGAAATGCTCTTTAATCGTTAAAATGGTGGAACTCTTTCTCATCCTACAATAGAAAAAAAAACCATGCATTAGGTAGGTCTTTAAACATGTAAATCATGCATGTGGTGATGAAATGGGGTTAGAATAAGCACATTTAAGAGCTCAACCCTCAGATTTCTATGGATCGTCACTTGCATGTTCTATATTATTTTCCACAAAAAGAAACCATTAAAGCGGTATAGTGAAGTTTGTTTTAAGGTTAGCACAATAATCACATGAAAACATAACAAAACAGCTATAATACTTATTTAATGCAATGTATGATATGCATGATCTGGCGTAAGATTCATTGAACATGCCGCCAGGGTTTCTGAGACACACAAGCCCATCATTTTGCCCGACTAAGTGAAAAGTGGAACGCTCATAGCCAAAATCTCACGCGACAGTGTACGGGAGAAGTAAGACGCTTTAGCCTATTCCCAATTCCGTATACTCACATAGAGCCAAGTGTATGCATGAGATTATAAGTCCATCCTTTATTATTACCGGTTTACACACAACTAATTAATATGTAGCCAACCCTAGGCACCACCATACCATCCCCATGGTTCATCATCCACCAAAGTAGCCGTACCCAATGCATCACCACCAAGGATGTTGGGCTGTACCACCAAGGTTCATGACAATACATGTCTACTCATAGCTTCATGAAGATCTATAAACAGATAAAAGAATAAAAGAAAAATGATTTATCAACCACTTAATCAGGGCAGTCTGATATCACCGCCATAAGTCAAGGTGACCACTTAACCGGATAGTCTAATAGCGTTGTCTCGGGTTAGGGCAGCCTCTTAACCGGGCAGTCCTAATATTCACCATCATAGATCAGGGTTCATCCATGCTAGTACAATAACATAATAAAAAGGATCTTCATTAGGTTATACAAATCTACTTTCAATATTACATGGAAGGGATAGTGGTTCCTTAAGGGTGATTACACAACCCCATATGTGTACAATCATTTTACTATGTTGTCTGTTTTTCATGTCCAATATATGACCACATCATCGAGTGATGGGTATAAGGCATTCCAAACCATCTATGTAACCATGTGAAAAGAAAAAAAAATATTCAAGAATAATAATGCACATAAAAAACATACACACCAAGACACGTAACCATTATACTAAACTTAAAGAAGTCCTCACCTATTTGGCGTGTGTGGAGGGCGTATGGGTTGTTGGAGAATCGAAAAAATTGAAAAATCAGCCAAGGCGCGTCTCTTCTCACCTGAGATATTTTGGATGTTGGGTGTAGTGAGGATGGGCTACAAAATGATCGTAATAGATCAGGGAGTGGGGTCCATGTTTGGATGAATAGTCTCGATGAAAAACAAGGAAGAAAGGGAGGTGAGAATTGTGTTTTTTGTACGAGGGGTTTATCTAATGATCAAACTTCACAGAACAGTCTAGATGAGTCCTAAGGAGCTTGTGGGGGCCACAAATTCAAGCTCTATGAAGGTTTAGTTGTTAGTTTACGCGATAGAAAGATTTGGTGGTGGATTGCAAGAGAGATGGAAATCTCAGTTTTTAATGAGAAAGGCCATGTTAGTTAGCAAGATGGAGTCCACTAGAGCAGCCTAGGGAAAGAATCCCAGCTTCCCATGCATAGCGGATGACCCAGATGAAGTTTCCAAGAAAGCTACGGTTTGATCGGGCCATTAGATCGGGGCATGTGGTGATTGGTTGGTCAAAATATTTCATGGGCGGGGGTTTATGATGATTACCTAGAGATTGGACGGTTTGGATTGTCAATATGGGTCCCACATGGGGTTCAGCTGGAGGGGGCAGCAGTTATGCATGGAGAGAAGAAATGGAAATTTTCGTTTTTATCTTTTATGTGGGAGGATCGGTCAAACATGGTTTGATCGCGCACTTATTGTGCACTTAATGCACATTAGGTCCCACCGTGATGATCATGAGAAATCCATCCCATCCATCATGTAGGCAGGTTGATTTTAGGGTGCCCCTAAAAAAATGAGGCAGATCCGAGTTCAAGTGGCCCAGCTACAATATGATTTCTGATTAAGGCACTTTCACAATGATCAGAGGTCTGAAATTCGATGTGTACAGGTCGAATATGTCCAATAGCTTATATTTAAAGTTTTGCGAGAATCTAATTGTGGGAAACTAGCGTACTTAAAAACGCAGAACTTCAGTTTAACAAATGTCATTTTCGTAATTATTACAAAACATCAATTTTACGGAATCTAAGTCGTCCATCTTACTCTAGCGGTTATTTTAGGAAACTTTAATAAATAGGTCCACCCAAAAATACCTACAGTTAATCCATTATTCACAACCCAAGGTAAAATTCAAATAAATTCAACTTTAAATAATATATATATATATATAGAAATACAAAAAAATTTGGGGCGTTACAACTCCCCCTCCTTAAAATCAAACTTCGTCCTCGAAGTTACCTGAGTATATGGTAAAAAGATGCGGGTAGACTTTCTTCTTTTCTTCCTCAGTTTTCCATGTAGCCTCCTCTCCGTGAAACAACCAGAACCTTCACCAAAGGAATCACTTTTGTACGAAGAAGGTGCTCCTTTTGATCCAAGATACGCAGCGATTCCTCGATGTATGACCCTTCACTACGTTCTTCAATCTTCTCCCATTCGATCACGTGAGCATCGTACCTATTGTACTTCCTCAACATCGACACATGGAAGACGAAATGCACATTTGCCAACTGAGGGGGCAAGGCTAGGCGATAGGTGTTTGCTCGCCTCAAGTGCAAGGCTGCGATATAGTAATAACTCGATGAGATCAAGGTCGATCCACAGGGAAAAGAGAGAAACCATCCAGACTATTCTAATAACTCAAATCCAGATGGTTTAGGAAATCAGTTTTAAGAACTAAGTAGAAAACGTAAATAGAAAAATCTGAGATTTAAAGAGAAACTAGAGCTTTAAGGATCCCCTTATAGTAGTCTAATGACAATCCATTCATCCAAGTACAAACACAATTAGAATCAAAGTTCTATCTCTCATCTATTAGAAGATATCGCATTCAATAAACAACAGTCCCACTTAAATCTGGAAAATCATATTTCTAGTTCTAATGAAGCATGTAGAACTCGAACTTATAGCCTTCGAAGTAACAGTCATACCAAGAGATTACGACATGCTTTAGGGTTACTACAATTCGAATATAATCAAACTAACATGACAATCTCAGAGAATTGCAAGGAACTCATGTCCTGAGTACACAAATTCTCATAATTCATCTAAAAATTCAAACTTTATTTAAACTAGAACTTGAAAATCAAGTAAATGGTACTTGAATAAATGAATTGAACATTGAAACTAACTACAAACTTTACCTATTAGCTCTAGTTAAGAGGTTAAGTAGAAGAAAACATAATAGACTAGAACTAGAACTAGAAAAGAAAGAAGAACTAGCTGTAGGAGGCTAGGAAGCCTTCTAGGTCTTTATCTCTTTGCTCCCCACTTTGCTAGATGCCTTAGGAAGAGAGTGGAGGTGGCCTTTTATAAGAGAAATCTGTCATCGAGTAGGAATCTTTGAGAAACTGCGTAGCTATCTCGCACTAGGAAAGTCATGGCCGAATTAGAAACTAAAATTTCGAATTATCTATGTGTGGCCGACCAGTCGTGACCGGTCCTACCCGTCTAGTCGATCGGTCATGACATGTCTTACTCGTCTGTGCATAGTCCAGCAAGCTTCAACAAGATTTCTAATGTCGCTGACCGGTCTGATCATCTAGCTGATCGGTCCGACCCTTGGATGTAACATTTTTCTTTCTTTATTTCTTTTCTTCTCTCCTTGCTTCCTCTCTCCATCTCTTGGCTTGTCTTCCTTTGGTCTTCAATATGGATTAAAGTGGTCTTTTAGCACCAAATTAATGAAGTCTCTTTCTCGTTCCTGTAATCACAAAAGCATGCATTAGATGAGTCTTTAAACATAGAAAACATGCATAATTAGTGATGAAATGAGTTTAGAACATATATAATTTAGGGCTCAACAGACCCCCCCCAACCAGCATTTTGCTAGTCTCGAGCAAACATGCTTGAAACTAATCACTTCTCCAAAACTTAACTCTCTCTTAGAAACAATACTTCTATAAACTTCAAAACATATAAATATGAAATTCAGAGAAACTTATTAATAAGAACTGGAATCTTAAACTCCTTAAGCATAATGAGTGTTTCACATAGAATCCCCGCTGATTGAATGATAAATCGAAGAATCCGAACAAGTATAATCTAATGTACATAGTGAATGTTCATCTCATGGATTTCCAGGATTACCTTCTTTATAGATCAACAAAACTAAAAATCTTAAAAGTGTATAAGAACAAGCCTATTGCAAGAATTTGTCTTACCGTTCCTTCGACGGCTTTCACACTAATTCCCATTTCCAACTTAGGTTATGGTGGACCTTCCCCTAGTTGGTGATAGGTAGCCATTTTCGAAATTCAATAAATTTTCAACAAATAAGCATTCTTTTTTTTCTTTTTATTTTCACTATAAGCATAAGATAGGATTTTTAGAAATCCATATCTTTAACATTTTTTCTCTTTTATTTCCTGAATGTGATGGACAAAGTTCCCCGGCTTGGTTCCTCAACACTTTAAACCTTAGCCTAGCCGATCTACAAATCTACATAATCCCTTCAATAATGAGAATCGTGTAATGTGAACTGGAATAAAAAGTGTTTAAATTTTCTATCGATCATATAAATAAGGGAATTCATATAGAAAACTATTATGTTATAAATCCTTTAAGAATTTCAAAATCATATCACCTCATCTCTCTTCCTCTCATACTTATATCATCTCAAATGTATAGAAACAAAATTTTCCAAAAGAGTTTTGAATTTTAAAAACAAATTGAAAAATTTTCTACAAAAATTGCTCGAAATGTGACAAAACATTAGATTCATCCAGGAATCTCACCCCAACCAAAACCTTACATTGTCATCAATGTAAAAATATTGCAATAAGCAATGACATGAGAGCAATGATATAATTAAAGGTGGGTGAGAACGAGAGTACCTGAGAGAATCGAACATGGAAATCTACCCCCGACAACTAAATCTAAGAAAGTAATAATCCTAAAATGGAAAACAAACTAAACCTAATCTACTCTATACCTCCGTCAGACTAGGAGATCATTCGTCCCGATACACAGGATCCTTCAGAGGGATGGACATGTCCTCCAAATCAAACCTCTCAACAAATGGTTTTAAAAGTTGTCCGTTCACTTTAAAACAGTTACCATTCACTGCATTCTTTATCTCGATAGCCCTATGAGGAAAAACTTCTTTGACAATGTATGGACAGGTTTATCGAGATCTTAATTTTTTCGAAAAAAGATGAAGTCAGGATTTATACAAGAGTACTTTTTGGCCTTCATGATAAGATTTCTTGAAAATGTGTTTGTCATGGAAGACTTTCATCCTACTCTTGTAAATTCTCGAGCTCTCATAGGCTTCATTCCAAAGCTCATCAAGCTCATTCAATTGGAGTTTGCGAAGCGAGCTAGATTTGTCAACATTAAAGTTCAATGCACAAATTGCCCAATAGGCTTTGTGTTCAAGCTCCACAGGCAAGTGACAAGCTTTTTCATAGACAAGTCTATAGGGAGACATTCCAATTGGGGTCTTGTAAGTCGTACAGTGAGCCTAAAGAGCATCGATTAATCTCAACAACCAATCTTTGTGATCCAGCCTTACCGTTTTCTCAAAAATCTGTTTAATTTCCCGATTGGAAATTTTAGCTTGCCCACTTATTTGTGGGTGGTATGGGGTACTTTTTTGCTAGTCCTGAGCAAAACATGCGTGAAACAATTTCAAACCTCCAAACCAACTCTCCTTCAAAACCATGTTTCTATCCATTCCAAGACATACAAGTATAAAATTTGGAGAAATTAGGTGATAGAAGTTGAAACCTAAAACTCTCAAAGCATAATAAGTGTCTACATGAAATTTTCACTCATTGATTGATAAATAGAAGAACTCGAACAACTTCAACCTAGTGTGCATAGTGAAAGTTCATCTCATGAGTTTCTGGGATTATCTTCTTCATAGATCAACTAAACTATAGATCTCAAGGTGTACAAAGCAACAACAAGCATATGACAGGAATTTGTCTTACCGTCCTTCCGACGGCTTTCACACTACGTCCCATTTCTGGCTTTGGTTACGGGTAGACCATCCCCCGATTGGTAATAGGTAGCCCTTTTCAGAATTTTCCACCATGTTTTCCATCATTCCCAATTTTCGTCCTTCCTTTTCCTTTTTCTTTTTCATTAGATAGAATTTTTAGAAATCCATATCTTTCGTTATTTTCCCATGGACAAGGATGGACAAAGTACCCCGGCTTGGTTTCTCAACACCTTAAATTTTGGTCTAGCTAATCCACAAATCACATAATCCTTTCAACCCATGAAAATCGTGTAATGTGAATTAGGTGTAAGAGTGTTTAAATTTTCTATCAATCACATAAATAGGGAAATTCACATATAAAACCCCTAATATTCATATTATATTAAGAGAAGTTCAAAGCTTGCAACATCACTCACTTTATATCTCCTCTTCTTATACTCGTATCATTTCGAATGCATAGAAAAAAAGTTTTTTAAAAGAGTTTTGAATTTTAGAAAAATCAAAAATTTTCTACATAATTGCTCGAAATGTCATAAAAGCTAGTAGATTCATCTAAGGAATCTCACCCCTAACCAAAATCTTACATTGTCCTCAATGTAACAAGATATGCAATAAGCATAACATGAGAGCAATGAAATAAAACAAAGGAGAGTGAGAACGAGAGTACCTAGGGTAGAAAGTTGATCAATTCTAGCATCTTCCATTGTCTCGATGAGATTTATTCAATCCTAATTGCCGAAAAATAAATCCTATCATACCTACCTACCTTTGATTAGTCTGATCGACTACATGATCAAATTTGAGCAGGATCTTCATGAATTTCAATAAATTTCTCATGAGGACCATCCAAAGTCCTGCTCGACAGTAAAAATGTGTGCTTCTTATCATTAAAGTCCAATCGTATTGTGCACCACATGCATAAAAGGAGGAGATAAGAGCAGCAAAAAGATATCTCCTCAAATTTTGATATGGGTTATGATCGATTAAAAACGAGTCCTCTCAATCAGAATTTTCAATGGGCTGAAGGACCCATGATGGTGGAGAGACATTCGTCAAGTTTTCATTGGTTAAAGTTGTCTCCTCCACAATTTCAGAATTGTACGGTGCTTCCACAAACAATGGTAAAGAGTGTTAATCAGTGGAATGGTGTTCTTCCGGCACCGACACCGTGTCTAATAAAATATCTAACTCCTTAATCATCTCATCATCAAGATCATAAGAGTGGGCCAAGCATTCCTCTAGGAAATCAAGATAGTTGGATGAAGGATCATGATCCTGCTTGAGTGAGTGCAAAAATTCAATTTCGATGGTGAGGGACTCGCCCTCTATGGAGTGGAATTCTTCCAAACTAGGTTCTCCTATAATTAGTATAAGGCACCAAGTTGGAAGTATGCAAGGCTTTAACAATCTCTTGAATAATGGGGTTGTTTGAATTTTCAAAGTGAGCTTAGCATTCATCCAAAGAATATGAATTTTCACTCATGGGAGTCTCATTCTCCACATTAAAATTAAGCATGTCAAGTTGGTGGAGTGACTCAAAAATATCAACCTCGGCCATCTCTCTAGCATGCATATCCTTTAGAGACTCATAATCATTATGCCCTTGGGAAAAAGAAACCATAGGTTCATAACCATTCACCAAACCCTCATTATAGGCTACCCCACTACCGCTTTCAAATTTTATGGATTCCTCGAGTTCGTCAACCGTCATTGAAATCTCTTCATCATTAAGTTCAAAGCATCCAAAAGAGATAGTGGACTCACAATAATTGATGATGACATTGGAATCATCGAAATCAATCTCCTCTAAAAGTCTATCCATTAAATCCGAAGAAGGTGGGACTTGGGTAGCCCCATCCTCCTCATTAAAGGGGATTGATTCGATGCCCCCAATTTCGGGCTCAACGTCTTCACAAGATGGCGAGTAAGCTTGATTTAATTGTTCCTCTACATACTCTATCCATATTTCCTCAAGTATTTGTGTATACATGTCATCACAAGAGGAAGACGTTTTAGGGTGATTGTTAATAACCACGGTTGGTTTGTCCCTTGAACAAGGAGAATGGTGGTTTTCCCAATTAAGACCCGTACGCATTCTAGGATGAAGAGTTATATGATGGTTGATAAGCATATCCGTACAAGTAATCACGTATTGTCTTAACCGGTTGGCCACTATGCACCCGTTCCTTTTGTTGTTGCACACCTCCTACCATAACCGATGGGACACTCATATTATTTTCAATCCAGTAATCACGTAATGTTTTCCCCGAATGATCGTTATTCAATTTTGCTTCGTTCCGGTATTCCCCCATCGTCTTACGCCGTGTCTCAACATGTGTATTGCTTTCATTAATGTAATCACGCATCATCTTACGTGGGGGGATAGTGGAGGTTCTTTGAATATCAGAAAAACACTCATGCTTGGAGGGATCCTAATCACCATGAGTTAGGGTCCCCCAATCCGACGTCTCATCCTCCAAAAGGTACTTGTACGCACCATTCGTCCAATCATACATGATGAAATTTTAAGAAATTGAAAACTACCCTAATCTGGAAAAAGAACAAAAAGAAGGGAGATGAGGAGATGTTACCCAATAGAGTGAGATCTATGTCAGCAACAATGTCCTACAAAATCAAACAAAAAAATTTGTTAGTAATCTAAAAAAAAAAATCAGAAAATCTACTTCTATAAAAACTGAAAATCCTACCTAACTAAGACTACTCTATAGCTACTAGAACAATTAAAACAGTTTAACCTTTTACCCGGCAGCGGCGCCAAAAACTTGTTCACTCGCCTCAAGTGTAAGGCTGTGATGTAGTAATAAATCTCGGTAAGACCAAGGTCGATCCACGGGGAAAGAGGTAAACAATTCTAACTAATCTAATAACTAGAATCTAAGTTTAGGAAAATAGTTTTTCACGTGAAATAGAAAAATCTGAAAATAAGAAGAACTAGAGTATCAAGGATCCACTTGTAGTAGTCCAATGCCAATCCATTCATCCATGCACAACATAATTAGAATCAAAGTCATATCTCTCATCTAATTGGATGATATAATATTCAAGCACAATAATCCCACTCAAATTTGGAAATTAGATTTCTAGTTCTAATGAAGCACATAGAACTTGAACTTGTAGCCTTCAAAGTAACAGCCATGCCAAGAGACTATGGCATGCTCAAAGGTTACTACAATTCGAATTCAAACAACCCAATCATAGTAATCTCAGAGAATTGCAAGGAACTCATGTCCGGAGTACACAAACTCTCATAATTCATCTAAAAATCCAAACTTTATTCAAACTAGAAGTTCAAAATCCAAAATTAAGAAAAGGGTACTTGAAATAAAAGAATTAAAGCATTGAAATCAACTACAAATTTCACCTCTAGCTCTAGCTAAGAGGTTAACTAAGAAAAAGCATATTAAAACTAGAACTAAGAACTAAGAAAAGGAAGAAAAACCTAGTTGTAGGAGGCTAGGTAGCCTCCTAGGACTTAAACTCCTTGCTTCCCACGTCCTTGCTTGATTTGGAATAGAAGAGAGCACCTCCTTTTATAATACAGCAAGAGTACCACAACATAATAGATTTTGTTTCGTTTCGTACGGCTTAACCAATGGTCGGATTGCCTTCAAATTTGATTTGTAGCTTCCTTGTAATGTGATCTTCCTCATAGATGAGTTAGATTTCCAAGATTATCTTCTGAATGGGCCCACCAATCAGATCAGCGACTGCTTCTCAAAATCGCTCGGGTACCTTCAGAACCAATCATCTTGCTTTCAACGCTTCGGAGTGTACAGAAGTCGGATTCATCTCAAATTTTGAACATTGGTAGAAAACTTCCTCCTCTACATGATAGACGGATTAGATTGTCGAAAACAATTCCAAAATGTGGTCTGAAAATTAGAACACTTATGGCTTTTATAAACTCTGCGCTGTTGAATCTTTCTGGATGGTCCATCTTTCTTCAACCGATACGATCAAGCCACACATCCTTTTGATCTGAAACTTTGTGGTTATTCATATATAGATGTGGTCTAGAAGATGGTCAAAGTAGATTCTTCATATCATCAATGATGGGCCACCTGGACCGGCCCAGAGTGGAGTAGGCGGAATCTGGAACTTTCTGGACAGCTCGTAGTGTTTTGGTCCACCACGATCAATCCGTAGCTCCGATCGACACAAAACCACTTGGGTTATTTCGGCGTCGAGCTCCTCTTCGACATGGATGTGTTGGATTTCAAAATATCATCAAGATGGCTCCAGAAAAAGTGCCGAAAACCCAAAAATGGGAATAGGCTGTTGTCTGAAATCTGGAACTCTAAAATTGCATGGCCTACCGTTCTTGACCGGTCTAGCCCATGTGTCCTTGCTCCAACAGCTTTAAGAGAGGGGAGAGCAACTGGCCAACCGGTCAAGACCGGTCAGACCACCTTGTGGGGCTCCTTTTCATACCTTCCTTCTTTCTTTTCTTTCCTTATTTCTTCATGATTCTTTGGCCCACCTTGGGTCTTCATACAAGGTTCCTAAATGTGCTTCTTTAGCTATTGATCGAGTGAACTCTCTCTCATTCCTTGGGTCTTCATCCAAGGCTCCTAAATGTCTCCTTTTGGTCTCCGATTAGGTGAAGTCTTCTCTCATTCCTACAATCACAAAACCCACATTAGATGGACCTTTTAAACATGCAAACCATGCATTAATGTGATGGAATGGCCTATACAATGTATAAATTAGAGGTTCAACAATACTCACTTTATGCGATACACCATATTTCTTCATTAAGGCTTCAAAAGGCCTATTGCAAAAGTGAGAACCACCATCACTTATGATGGCTCTAGGCGCTCCAAATCTAGAAAATATGTTTTCTTTGAGGAACTGTAAAATCGTTTGGTGATCATTGGTTCTATGTTAGCTCGCCTCAAGTGCAAGGCTGTGATGTAGTAATAACTCGGCGAGACCGAGGTCGATCCACAGGGAGGGTGATTATCCTGAATCCAACTATCTTAGGCTATTTAGAATTTTTAAGTGAGATTTGAATTTTAATTAAGAATAGCAATTGATGAATGTTAAATTCAGAAATGAGAAATGTACTAGAGCATTCGAGGATCCACTTTTGGTTATTCTTAATGGCTTGATTCAACTAGATTTCTTAGCCACACGGCTGAAATCAAAGTCCTATCTTTATTCGACCGGAAGATAAATCAGTTGAATCACGAATGTGGATTTAAGACAAAGGTCTGCATATTGATTTGGTTCCCACAGGTCTTGCTCGAGTATTGGCCACACCCAATTGCATAAGCTAATCCTTTTTCCAATCGAGTTAAGCTCATAATCATGGCCTTCATCAAATCCTGTCACTAGACTTGACTAGAACCAATGCCTTGAGCTTCAACTAATCCAGAATCAATTTGTAAGCTCCTATCTTAGATCAACAAGAAGGATTAGAACTTTGGCTTGATATAATTCCCACATTAGGATCACATTGTAGAAGACATGACAGTCGAAGCATCTATCATGGCCCGGAGTCTATGATAGATCTAAGAATGGTACAGCTCTACATAATGCTAATAGGTAACTTGATAGATTTAAATCCACAAAGCATCCCCTGGGCCAAGAGACATTAAAAGATCTAAGAAAATATTAAACTATAACTCCATTCAAACATGAATCAAACCATTGCTCAGCATTAAAATATTAAAATACCACCTAGGTTGAATCAATCCATTGAAAACAAACCAAAAGCTTCCTCTCTCAGCTCTAATTAAGAGGTCTAGCCAATCCAATATATGATTGAACTAAAAAATACAAAAAAGACTAAAATAAACATAAAATTACAAAGAAAATCTAAAAGAACCTAGTTGGAAAGCCTCCCATTGATCTCCACTGCCTCCAGCCCCTCTAAGGTTCTTCCTTGATGCTTAAAGATGAGGGTGGAGGAGCCTTTTTAAAGAGAAAATCGGAGAACCACCTCTGTTGAGTACAAAACGAATTTCGGCGCCGCAATGTTCGGGTGCTCGGACCGTGGTGGTCAGGTGCCCGACCATGTTAAAAACTATCTAGCAACATGGTTTTTGAATTCAGGGCACCCGGTCATGTGGCCATCGGGCATTCGATCAGGTCAGAAAGTGTTTAGAGAGTTTTTGTTCTTGACTTTTAAATTTCGGGCGCCCGATCATATGACTATCGGGTGCCCTACCAGGTCCACTTTCCTTCTGTTGAAAATACAGGGGAGGCCGGTCGCCCGGTCTGAGACCGTCGGGCTGCCCAACCACCCTATTTCTGCACTTGTCAGGTTCGCTTGAGTTCCTTTCTTTGCTGGTTCTTTCCTCCTTGCTTATGCATGTTTAGAACTTGATTCCTCATCATCATAAGTCTTTGAATTTAGTGTTAAATCAAGTGCAATCTCGCCCATTACCTGCAAACACACATTCATGCATACGATAATATTTTCAAAAGTTTAAAACATGAAAATGCAAGTTCAATAGGGATCTAAATATGCATAATTCAATGCTCAACATTCTACATGGAATCGCCTCGACTCACTTGGACACATAATCTACGACAAGTAATATGTAGACATATCCGAAAGATGAGGGGAATGGTCCCATGAAATCGATGCCCCAATAGTTAAATACTTCGATATGTTGAATTGGGTTGAGAGACATCATATTCCTATGGGACAATCCTCTCAGCTTTCGATAGCGCTTCACATGTTTTGCAAAACTCATGGGTGTCTTTAAACATAGTAGGCCAATAAAAACCACACTGCAGATTTTTCGTAGTGGTTTTCTTAGTAGAAAAATGACCATCACAAGCTTGACTATGACAAAAGTAGATGATAGAATTTTATTCGTCATCAAGGACACATCTCCTTATTATTTGATCTGGGTAATATTTAAAAAGTAATGGTTCATCCTAGAAAAATCTGCGGACTTCCCTCAGAAAATTTTGTTTATCTTGCGCAGTCCAATAAGTTGGCATCGAACCTGTGTAAACATACTTCGCTATATTAGTGTACCATGATGCATGCATAGCAACAAAGAGTTGCTCATCAGGGAATGAGTCCCCAATGAATGACTCGTCAATGGAATCGGGTAAAACTAGGTGAGATAGACGATTCGCCACCACGTTCTTTACTCCCTTCTTATCTTTGATCTTTAAGTTGAATTCTTGAAGGAGTAGGTAAGCAACGGGCTTAGCTCTTTCTTAGAGAAAGAATTTCAAGCGATCGTGTAGACCTTGTGAAACCGCTACCGATACTCATAACGTGCGAAGATAAGAGGAGTAACTAGAATTATGGCTTAAGTCTTAGAGGGGGGGATTAAGGACCTTTTAAAATATTTCGCCTACTTAACAAATTCAACAAATTATACTACGTAAGCGATTAACACTTCAGCTTCCAAGCCTAAGTGGGTCCAATTAAAAGACTAGCATATGATAAAAGCTATAAACAACCTAGTCTAAACAAGCATAGATCAATTAAATGATTAAGCTAATGAAGAACCTAATCTATGCTACTCAAATAGACTTGAGTGAGGATGGATCAAGAAGTTCAAGTCTACTTGAGGTAGTGAAAGTACATCTTATGAGTGTGGATGTGCCTATCAAGTGCCTAGCATACATTCCTAACTAAGCATTCATAATTAACAAGTTAAACGCAATGCATAAGGAGAAATGTGCTCAAGAACAATCACAAACACAAGGATGTATAGTGGTTCGACTACGTGTCTACTCCACTCCCGGTTCAAGTACTCAACCCCTTGAGTACACCGGCATTCACTGGGGAGTTTAAATCTGGTTCCTCCCAACCAAGGTGTTTTAACTCGGATCCACCCAACCGGGGAGTTTACAGGTTCCTTCCAACCTACACGTACACACCCATATTGGTGGCTCCCCTTGGAGACTTGTTTAGGCTCTACAACCAAGCCAACGTCCTACAACCAAACCTCAATTTAGACTTCACTCATGATGAGTCAAGGTCCTACAACATAACCTCAATAGTTTTAGGCTCTACAACTGAGCCAAGGTCCTACAACCGAACCTCAATGGTTTTAGGCTCTACAACGGAGCCAAGGTCTTACAACCAAACCTAGCGTTCACTCCCGCCGGATGCTTTCCCTTGGAGACTCAATTTGACCCTACAACCAAGTCTAGGTCTTACACCGAACTTATTGAGTTTGAAGACAAACTCTACACTTAATTCCTACTGGGAAAAGAGTGGAATCAGACTCTTACAAATGATAACTTACTTGTCAGATTAAGCCCCTTTATTGCACCGCTTCAGGTTCCTTGATATCCACTCTACCGTGCATCAATTAGCTACCCTTGTGGTCCCCCGATCTTTGATGTTGTTACCTTGCTTATGATGCTCCAATGGAGATGCCCAAGGTTTTAGGAGGTAGGTTTGAGATCTCTACAACTAGTGGAAGTACATTTCCTAGAGAGTCTCACCTACAAAGATTTCATCATAGAGTTTTGATAGGAATATAACTACCAAGGTTAATCCAAACTCTAGAGATCAAAGAGGGACAAGTGGATCTTTATCATGAACTTGGAATGCCCCATTCTTATGATGAATCACAAGAAAGATCACTTGTTTGATTTACAAATAGAGCTCTTAAAGGTAAGCAATGTTGGTAGCTTCTATTTCCTCAAAATCCCTCTACTTCGCCCAAAGACAGTTTCTCCCGTATTTAAAGAAAATCTCCAACAGTCATAAAACGGGCAAAAAACGGCCACTTCAATATATCGAATTGGTGTTTTGATTAATCAAAATTATCTACGATATATCGATATGTCATTTCAATATATCGAAGAATATATCCAGTGGATTTGTGAAGTTGTTGGACCATCTCTCTTATATATTGAACTGGGATATCGATATATTGAAAACCCTAATTCAGATATATCGAAGGGCATTCCGATAGATAGTTCATATTATCCAAGGAGTTATACATTTACTGGACACTCGATTTGATATATCAAATAGACCTTTTTGATATATCGAAGGTCTATCGAATAGACTTCTGATATATAGGAGGTCTATCGAAAGTTATTATTTAGGCTCGATTAATTACAGCAACTTTCACCACTTGAATTAACCTAATTTATCATATTTTTCTATATAATATAAGGCTAATAAAGATGACTAAGGGTATTTCCAGTTGGTCCAAGTCATCTAAGAGGTTATGGGTGTTTTGGTTCAAAGGGTTAGGGTCACCAAGGCATCTCATTTACCCGATCTTCTTCCTTGATGCTTCTTGTCCACTTGAATCTTCGATCTTCAGCTTGCCAAGGCTCAACCGACATTACAAAACTTGGACTCATGTGATTGACAAATAAGGTGCACTAGTATGCCACAGAAAAGTGCACTAACAATCTCCCCATTTATTAATTACGTGAAAAAATAACCTAAAACTGTGTCATGTCCATACTAATGACACTACTAAAACACAAATACATTACATGTCAAAGGGAAATAAACATTACAACTCGATTATACTAAGACATGCAAACTAGCAAGCTCCTCTTGATTCCTCCCCCATAACCTGTCAATCCTTGAAACACAAAATAGAAATTTTATTTTGGTGGGATTTGATCTTTCTCCCCTCTTTTGTCAGCAATTGACAAACCAATCTCTCCCCGTTAATGATGCATCAATTAAGTAAAGGGTAGAGGGATTAGAATGTCCCAGTTATAACTATAAAAATATGCTAACTAGAGAGAGTATAGGGTGCATGGACATATAAAACATGGAGTATGCATAGGAACATGATTAACAAGAAAATATACTTATCTAAGCATAGTTAATCATGCACAATTTGTCATTTATGATATACATTAAGCAATAAAAGCTCAAGGGCTAATAGCTCAATCAACCAACCCCTCAAATAGTATATCATAACCAAACCTTAGCAAAGATTAACATATAATTAAGCATGAATTTTAGCAAGATTAGCTAATCTAAGTAGGATGATAGTCTAAGAAACAAATATACCAAAATAAAGCAATGCTAAACTATCAAACAATGGGCTAATGAGGCTGAATCCTCTAATTTGCCCAAAAACACAAAAATAAGGCTGAAATCCTCAAATTTACCTATAGTTTCAGTTTCTAGCTAACCTTACTAACTATGTTTAGTTTGATTAGCCTAAGGGTAACTAATTTCCTCAACACCCTCATAGAATATGAGTGCTAAGCACAATATGTTAGTGCACTTTTCTGTGGCATACTAGTGCACCTTGTTTGTCAGTGAGTCTAATGTCGGTTGAGCCTAATTGTAACGACTCGAGATTTTCGACTTTCGTGTATAACACGACGGCCGAATTCCCAAGTAATTTATGGAATAACTAATTTGTCAAATAATAAAATATAGCATTCAAGCACAATGGCGGAAACAATTATCATCTTATTCTATCAAACTTACTACGTCATCATCAATGTTTAAATAAGGGAACCAACTAATATCCATACTGATTAATTAAAATACAAAACATGTCTTCTCTTGAAGACTTATTACAATTCCATAAATGTATTAACTACTCAAAAGAAATATTTAATAAATGATAACATCAACTAAGTTTCTCTAACATCGTCATCCGCCATGTGATCGTACGAACCATCGAACTATTTTCCTTAAAAATCAGGTTCAATACCTGGATCTTCACCTGCATCATCTAAATTGTGTTTGGGATAGCGTTAAACGCTATCATAGTGGAGAATATTTCCTCCAAGACAATCAAGAATAATAATAACGGTACAGAGTAAACGCAAGCAGTATATTATCATTTAATCAAATCAAAACAACCAACTAAAAATCTTTGTTAATGCGATGCATGGAATGCATGCTCTGGCTAAGGCACCCTGGCTAGAATTACAATACATGAAGTGGGAGACTCCCTGTTACGACTTCATGCTAGCCACTAGTCACCAGAGGTTCTTGGGACGCACAAGCCCATAGTTTTGCCCGACCACGTGAGAAACGGGACGCTCATATCCCAAATCTACACGTGACAGTGTACGGGAGAAGTAGGACGCTCTAGCCTATTCTCAATTCTGTACACCCACATGGAGCCAAGTGAATGCATGACTTTAGTTTCACCTTTATTTAAGTGTTTTCGCATACAACCGATTTAAATAAAACTCAATGGTCACTATGGGGAGTCGCAAGCAACCCAGCATAAGCCGACAGCACGGGATTAGTGTCCATAGCACCAACCCTGGCTCATGAGAATTTGTATACCATTAGTGTCCACTCATTGTCCCGTTTTATGATTTCATCATGTCCCAAAAAGCCAATGTTGTACATCATGACCAAATTCATTAAAATACCCATGTACTGTAAATGGATCAAATCAAGCATCA
This sequence comes from Liriodendron chinense, assembly GCA_003013855.2. Taxonomy (NCBI): domain Eukaryota; kingdom Viridiplantae; phylum Streptophyta; class Magnoliopsida; order Magnoliales; family Magnoliaceae; genus Liriodendron; species Liriodendron chinense. Next base: position 2,466,543 of record ML058463.1, on the reverse strand, counting down.
TGTACATGTAAGGATCCATTAACAAACAATCACTTCATTCTCTCAGTTAAGTCAAGATATATTCTTCCATCATGGACACCTCTCACGGGTTCCATCTCTCTACATCGAATAATTTTACCAACTTAGGGACAAAGAGTATACAATAATGGGATGTCCATATGATAATCTTATACACATATGTTATATGACAATATGAAAACCAATGTTACTTGTAAAACACAGATTAAGGAAATAAGGACATAGATTTCACAAAGATAAATAACACAAATACATATGCTTCTTAGTAAAAAAATCTAAACAATGAATCACATCATTATATAATGATATTCATTACAAATCCTACATTAAACTTCATGTTATATGGATCAGCAATTCAAAACAAAACAACTTCATATGCCACAAAAGAAACTTATGATAATCATAATATTATTAATGAAAGGCTTCAAGGAAAATCATCACCTTAGGATGGACTTAGAAGAAGAGGGTTGTAGAAGATCCTAGCCGCTGAAAAAATATGAGAAAGAACTCTCTTCTCTTCTCTCTCTCTCTCTCTCTCTCTCTCTCTTTAGGGCATGGAGGCTAGGGTTAGGAGAAGGATTTGGAGGTGCGTAATAGAAATATGGAGAGGGATGTGCACGCGAGGTCTTGTGTAACAACTTCTTGAGATGGTTTCTCAAATCTCAATATTCGGATGATCTATGATCAATTCCAATCCATTCATCTTATTAAGCTCGAAGAGTAGAGTCAGAATACGTAAATTTCTTGATGATCCACATTCTAGATTGGCTGGTCCTTGAAAATGACCTAACGGGTGCTAAAATGGGCTAGATCTCAATTAACGGTCTACACTTGATGATCAGGGCCCAAATTTTGAAAAAATATATGGTCATGATAGGTAAATAATTGTACAAAGTTTAGTGGTTGATTGATGGTGAGAAATGCCTAGATCTGAAATTCCAACTTTTGGCGGAAAAGGAAGGGGCTGGCTTTGTGGTTCAACAGGTGTAGGATTATAAATCAGGGTCGTGTAAACTCGTAGTCATATGAGTATAATAAGTGGTCCAAATTTGAGAGGCGATTGATGGTGAGAAGTGGGTGAATTGAAAGGTTCAGATTTAAAAAGAGTTGGTAACTCATTAATTTCTAAAACGGGATAACTTCGCGCATAAGAAAAATGCTTATCAAGGTGGGGCACTCAAATCACACTATTGGTCCATGATAAAGACGATCCAAGTCACTCATATGAAGAGAAATATTCGACTACGACTAACCATCTACTTTCCTCACTCGATGGAGATGAAAATCAAGGGTTAAGGGGCTGATTTGACAATCGGACCACTTCTACTATGATTTAAGGGTTGAAATTTGATGTGTATGGTTAATATGTGCCCAAAAGCTTAATTCTAGGGTTTTGCTGTGAAAGTGATCGTCAGAAACTATAATACTTAAAAATGGCATCTTAACTTAAGTTTAACTAATGGCATTTTCGTAATTATCTAAAAAGTATGTGATTTTTGAAATCTGATCTTTCTACGATGTTTATGGGATCATTCTAAGCAACTTTTGTAAAGTGTCTCCTATCGGATCTCCTACGGATGTCCTGCTATTCACAAATCAACGGTAAATGTACGATAATTAATAAAAAATATATTAAAAATGAATTTTCAAATAAATCTCGAAAATCTGGGGCGTTACACTAATGAAGACAAAGACCGAAGACTCAAGTGGCCCTGCTGCATCAAGGAAGAAGAAACAGGTAAAAGTGATGCCTTTATGTGCCTTAACCTTGACCAAAACCCAACCCTTTAACCTCTTTGATGACCTTGACCATATTAGGGAACCTTTAGTCATCATAGATTGGCCCTGGGTGTCCCAAAACATCACCTAAAACTTGCCCTAAGTAAGAGGGTTGAAGATTTGGTGGGTCAGCAATCTGATTGGCTGAACCCAAGCCTGTCCGACCGGTCTTGACCGGTCGGCTAGGCTGGACCGGCCGGTCAAGACCAGTCAGACAGTCCTTGTCGAGACATCCAGTGTGTAGGCTATTGAGGGTCGACCGGTCTTGACCGGTCGGCTGGGCTGGTCCGACCGGTCGGACAGACCCCCCAGTTAGACAGCAACCTCACTGTCCTTCCTGGCTATTCGCCGACCAGTCAGGACAGGTCGGCAACTAGCCGTTTGGCCCATTTTCTGACTGTTGGAGCTCTTTTTCCCTATATATGGAGCTCGATTTTTGGGCATAGGAGAGAGGTTTTTGAGAGCCCATTACCCACACCTTTTGTACATCTTTTGGGGCCTCAAAGAGGAGGAGTTTCAAGTCATATCCCTTGTGTTTAAACACAAGTGAGGGCATTCAAATGCAAACTAAGAGATGACTTGATTCCTCTCTCAATTCTAGAGGTGAGACACTATACCACATAGGCATATCTCTTGTTCATGACCTCTAGAAGACCCTCTAGGTGAATCTCCTAGTTAGAACAAACTACATACCCCATGTAGGAGATTCAACACATCCTCCTATCACCTTGGGCATCTCAAAGGCATCACATGCAAGGTGTTTGATCGAGTGTAGCTGAGGCATTGGCGACGCAACGGTGACACGATCGAAGGAGCAAGGGAAGCTGATTGAAGCACGGGGAGAGCTGAGATCAAGCAACCCGAACCAGCGCTGAACAAGGGGCTCATCCGACAAGTAAGGTTGTCTTTATTGAGAGTCCATTTAGAGTTTGTTTGTCAAACTCGATCTAGGGAGGTTAGCCGTTCCTTGGCCCGTTAGCCGGGCCTAAACTTAGTCTCCAAGGGGGAGCCTCTGACACAGGAGTGAACGTGCGTCGGGTTGAGAGTTAGCCTATGTCCAAAACTCTGTTTGGGTTGAGAGTTGGCCTATGTCCAAAACTCCATTTGGGTTAAGAGTTAGCCATTTGTCCAAAACTCCGGTTATGGTTGAGAGGTGAACCGGTAAAACCTCCGTGTAAAGGTTGAGAGGTGAACCTCATTTAAAACCTCCGATAGTGAATGCCGGTGTGCTCAAAGGTGTTGAGTACTTGAACTGGGAATGGAGTAGACCCAAAGTCGAACCACTATACATGCTTGTATTTGTGATTTTATTGAGCACATTGATATCTTAGCATTGGATGTTTAATGGTTTAATTATGAATGCTTGATAGGAATGTTTGCTAGGCACTAGATTGGCACATCCACACACAAGATGTACTTTCACTAGTTGAGTAGACTTGAGCTCATTGATCAATTCTCATAAGTCTACATAGGTTGCATAGGTTAGGAGCTTGATTAGTTAAATCATTTATTTACCTATGCATTCTTAGATTAGGATTGTTTATTGCTTAACCATATGCTAGTCTTGTGATTGGACCCACTTAGGCTTGGAAGCCGAAGTGTTCTTGCTTACTTAGTTGAATTTGTTGAATTATGTAAGTAGGCGAAAAGAATTTCAAAAAGGTCCTAATCACCCCCTCCTATAGGTTTAGCCATAATTCTTGTTGCTCCTTAAGCTTCCGCACATACGTAGGTGTCGTGTTAGACTACCGACGTACTTTCACAGTATAGTTGTCAAATTTCGTAGACAATAGTATAGTGCATGAGGTTGTGTGTGCAAGCCAAGTTCTTTGAGAAGACAAGAGTCAACCTCAACAAACATATCAAGATCAAGACTATCGACTCTACAAAAAAAGTTACGGCAAATGTTCAAAGATAAATCATATACGCCAAAGGTAATATTGACCATAGGGATGACCCTAGGTTAGATAATTTCATATGACTTTTAAGTTAATCACTCCAATCTCTTTTAAAGTTATATTTCAAAGAAATTTGGCTAGCCTAACCCTGTATTCAGTCAGCCCAAGAATCTTTGGCCAGCTTGAAAACTTCGGTCAAGTTTTCAGCAACTGTAATTGCAAAATTCATAAGAGATTCGGTCAGCCCGACCCTGTGTTCGGCAAGCGCAAGAACTTTTGGTCAAGTCTCCAGCCCGACCCTATCTCGGGTCAACCGAAGTTCACTCGGATCAGCTGAACTGACACTCGCCGAAGTTTGAACAAATTCTTAGCCCGTGAAATTTGATAGTCATTGGGATAAGACAATTGGATCTTATGTCAGCCAAAGGCAAACTTAGGTCAGCCAAAGACCTAACTTTTTTGCTATAAATAAGGCTTTCTTCTCCCTATTTTTTCATCAAAAAAAAAAATCACGAAAATACTATCTCTCTGGTGAAAAAGCCCTCCATTATAATCTAGCCATCTTATCTTAATTCTTAGTTTATTTTATAGTTATCTCAGTTCTCTTCTTATTTAATCTGATTGTGTAAAGAGAAAATTATTCTCATACCAGAGATAAGAGAACTAAAATTGCGGCTTTTAGGGAAATCCTTTTTAGAATTCCCTAGATCCATCTTGTTCGAGCTATATTATTTTATCTTCTTCAAAGATCGGATCACTGAAGCTTCATCTCTTCTAAGCTTCATCATCTTCTATAAGAAGAACGGTAATATCTTTCCATACTTTGGGTTTTGTTTGAGATAGCCCAGTGAAAATCTCAAATCAGGTTGTTAGTGGTTAGCCTGTAAAAATCACTTAAGGTTAGTGCTTAGCCTGTGAAAATCACAATCTCCGTATCAGGGTTTAAAGGTGAACTTGTCAAAACCTTTATATAGGGGAAAGCCAAAATTACAGAGTAGTAATTTTGGGATTGGAGTAGGTGTAAGTTGTTTTTAGCATTGAACCACTATAACTCTGTGTCGTGGTGATTGTTTAATCTTTTATCTTCTTATGTGCCTGATGTCTTATAAAACCTTAAATCATGACATAAGGTTGTCCTACTTCGTTTACTAAGTGAAAGGTTGTACTACTTAATTTCTCAGTGAAATGTTGTCTACGATTTAATCTAAGGTTTCAACTTGCTCTTTATTTGATTATTTGCTTTCATTTTTGTTAGTTGCACATTTATTCTTGTTAATCTTATGATTAATACTCTGATTTATTTTAAGATTACAAGAAGCAGAATTGAATTGTGTTGTCCTATTCACCCCCCCTTTAAGACATTTAAAGCTCCATCTTTTTCAAGTGGTATCAGAGTGGGTTTTCTCTTTTGTGGATTTTCAATCCAAAGAGTTAGATCCAGAGCTATCAGATGTCAAAATTTGAAAGCTTATCTGTTTCCAGGCCACCTCCTTTTGATGGTACTAATTATTCTTATTGGAAAGCCAGAATGAGGATATTTCTAAGATCCATGGATAAAAGTGTGGTAAGCCACATTAATAAATTGGACTCCTCCAATTATTAAAGTAACAGATGATGATGGAATTAAATCTATGAGAAGAGTAGCTTATAACCTATGGACCACTACTCAGAAAAATGAAAGTAGTACAAATGCTGTAGCATTGAATGCTATAACTTGCGCTCTTTCACCTGATGAATTCAAAAGAATTATTTCATGTGAATCAACTAAGCTAGCCTGGTATATACTCGAAATGACCCATGAAGGCACTAATATTGTAGAGAAGTCTAAAATTCAAATCCTCACAACCAAAATTTACAGATATCCGTATGGATAAAAATGAAACATTTATGGACTTCTATACAAAATTAAATGATATAGTAAACTTTATGTGGGGTCTTGGAGAGAGCATTCCAAAAAACAAAGTCTGTGCTAAAATTCTGAGATTTCTACTAGATCGATTCAATTCCAAAGTCACCGCTATTCAAGAATTGAGGGATACTGATACAATGAAAGTTGAATCCCTTCAAACATATGCATTGACTTTCAAAGGTCCTAAGAGTAAGTCCATTGCTCTCAATCTTCAAAATCTATTTCAAACAATGAAAATTCAGATAATGAAGAAGATGAGGATGATATGGCATTGTTGGCTAAGAAATTTTATGAGATTTTCAAAATAAAAAGAACTTTGAGATTCAAAAACCTTTGGGAAAGAAGAAAGGTAAATCAGGTTTTTGGAAAATCAAAACCAAGGATACGCAATTGTTGGGGCTCAATTTTGTACCCATTATAAAACAACATCCTATGGTCCATCGACAATGATTTGAATCAGTTTTGAGATCGGACAAGCCCGGAAAAACACCAGTGCGACCCTAATCGCTCGATAGTGATCAAAATCCGTAAACAGCATTTCAGAGCATAACTGGACATGCCCTTCACCGCCAAATGGTCCAGAATGCCCTAAAACCCTTGAAATGTAAGTTTTAGAGTCATCCGGTGCATATATTTACCTGCACACCTCGAAATGAGTTTCATCCTTGCTCGGAGCTGACCAAAAATGGTCCGTAAGCCTACAGCTACCATTTTAGAACGGAACTGGACATGCGCTTCACCTCCAAATGATCTGGAGCACCCCAAAACCCTTAAATAGCAAGTTTGAAGTCATTACAGTGTGTATTTCTATGTGCGCGCTCCCCGGAACAACGTTCCTATACGATAAGCCGACCCGGAGGCTCCAAATTAGGAAGTACCAAAATTGGCAACATTTGGACTTCCACACCCCATCCCGTTCATTCAGGAGGTCAATCCTAGCCTTAGAAGTAGCTTGGTGACAGTGAGTGCATGTCTAGAAAAGGTAGCTGTCCTTTGGAGGTCTCCCATCGGAGCTGAAATCCTGAAATTTTCTAAGTGTTGGAATCCTGAAAATCTGGCTAAGTAGTGGGAAAAGCGCCGGTAAAAACATGCGCCTGGCCTCCCACCAAATGCGCCTACACCCTATTGATGAAAGGAAGTGATTTGAATACTTTTTCGGAAAGCGCCGGGAAATGCGCTAGAAAAGGACATGCGCCCAAATCCTCCACATGTGCCTGATACATTTTTTCCACATGCGCCTAACCTATTTTTACCACATGCGCTAGGAAATACCCGCCGGGCCAGACCCGAACCCGATTACCTCCCTATAAATAGCGAAGTCATTTCATCCATCAGCACGAGATCATCTCCCTCAGACCTCAGAGCGATGTAAGCACCACATGCGCCCGCTTTGTTTCCCCTCGCCGGATGCCTTGGCCGGAGTGGATTCCCTCATCGGAATCCCTCGCCGGAAAGGGATTTCCTCACCGGAATCGCAAATTCAGAGAGAAATCCTGAATTTTTTAATCCTAGGAACATGCGCCGGCTTTTCTCCCACATGCGCCGGCTTTTCCCCACATGCGCTGGCTTTTCTGGCCGAAAAATCCTGAAATTCGGCCAAGTCCCAAAGGGACATGCGCCCACTATTTGGGGCCAGGCGCATGTGCACCACCACATGCGCCTGGGATTACTTCCCCTTCCTCTTTTTTTTCATGAAAACAAGCCCCACATGCGCCCGGGAGATGGGACATGTGCCCAACTCCCCACCACATGCGCCTGCCAGCTATGGAAATACCACATGCGCCTGTACTAGCCCCACATGCGCCTGTACCATCCCCTCCATGCTCCTGGACGCTGGTTGGAGGGGTGGGCCTTCCGTCATGCGACCCACTTTCGTCCGGGATCGGATTTTGATGAAACCGCTTCTCTTGGATGCATCTCGACGAGATCTACCCATCCCCCGGATCAGATTCTTCAACGTTCAATGATAAATGGCCTAAATCAGTGTTTTGATCCAAAATGACCAACACTTAGCCAATTTGGCAACTCTGAAAATCCCTCCGAAAGAGCTGAAAATGGCTGAAACAGAGACAAATCGGGCGGAATTGGACCGAGCTCGAGAGGGAAGCTTTTCTTCTACATGACATGATACACCATAATCATGTACCCTGACGAGGTTATTCAACCTCAGGACCCTCGAATACCCTAATCAAGCGGTCAGCAGGCCCACTACTTAGTCGTTTTCAGCCCTGGGAAGTGCCCTGTTGGCTCGAAAATCGACTATCGCCAAGCGAATCGAAACGCGATCGCACCGCGATCCTCATGGACATAATCCACCCCTGTTCCAAGACGGTCATCGATGATATTTACCGATTTCCCTGATTAGACCGCAACAGGTCCACTACTTAGTCATTTTCAGCCCTAGGAAGTGCCTTGTTGGCCCGAAAATCGACCTATGCTAAGTGAATCGAAACGCGATCGCACCGCGATCCTCATGGACATAATCCACCCCTGTTCAAATATGGTTATCGATAATATTCACTGAATACCCTGATTAGACCGCAGACAGGTCCACTACTTAGTCATTTTCAACCTTGGGAAGTGCCCTATTGGGCCGAAAATTGACTGATGCCAAATAAAATCAACCGTGATCTCAAAGACGCCGAGGCAAAGCTGAAGCGCTCAGGCCATCCAACGGCCGAGTTAGGCATTTACAGGGCACCGATCCCCATTATTCATAAGAAATTGGTATATGTGGGTACCCATCAGACCCTATACTTAGCCGTTTGCAGGCATCGGAGACAGTCAATCCAGCCTATTGAATTGACATCCCCAATAGATCTTAGCTCTATAAAGCCTATTTGATCCCAAACAGATCATTGGAAAATACTCAGAAGAAAGAGTGTTCTCGAAGACGAGTCGCTCGACTCTAGAAGAAACACATTTACTTTACTGTACAAAGCTCCATTCATCCCGGATAAAGGTCCGAGGCTAAACCTAAGGGGTTATGGTTACCACTGAGAAACCACAAACAAAAGAGTTCTAACTAAGCTTGAAAAATCCTGCTATGGATTGCCATCATGCAAAAGACAGTCGATGCCCTACCCATCGACAACGGGTCCATCGGTTGCGCTGATGAGGCAGTTGCGGATTGCTTTCCTAAGGTCACCTGTTCACAGTAATAGGCGCGGGCTTTAGTTTATGCCCACCAATATTTCGATGTTCGTGTATTCCAGCGGTCACCTGTTCATAGTAACAGGCGCGGGCCCAGAGTTGCACCACTCAATTAATTAAAAACCTCATTCGGGAACATTGCGGAGTGCTCTCCTAAGGTCACCCGTCATAAAAATACGGGCGCGGGCCTTGGGTTATGCCGACAAACATTCGAGGATCGTGTATTCCAGCGGTCACCTGTTCACAATAACAGGCGCGGGCCCAGAGTTGCACCACTCGAATCCTGACAGTCTCTCAACCCGAACAATCCGAAAGAAAATGGGACATAGACATCCAACTTGTTTAATAAATGTGGCTCAGTCCATAACAAGAAAACAAAGGTCTACAAGACCATGAACTCAAGACCATAATCCCCAGTGGATTAGTCTTTTGCCTTCCAATCAAGGGTGATCAACCGTTGATGTAATTAAAGGCCCATGACCAGTATCACAGCCTGGAATGTAAAAGATCTCAGAATCTCTAGAATAAAATTCACCTTGCGATATCTCTCTCTTGTGTACACTTTGTGATTGCTTATGATTGTCTATGAATGTCTCTATACTAAGAATCCCCCCAGAATAAAGAAACACAGGAAAAAGGACTGCTGACGAGCAGTTGATTTTTCTAAGTTCTAACAGCAATGCTTCAACTGCTCAGGTTATGGGCACTTAGCTGCAAATTGTCCTAAAAAGAAAAAATCAAAGAAGAAAGGAATGGTCGCAACTTGGAATGATTCGTCAGAATCTGAATCTGATTCAGACTCCGATGAATCAGATTAGGAAGAACCAAAAGTTCAGAATGCATTTATGACCATTGCCAAGATTTCTCCATTTGAAGACAATGATAACTCTAGATATGAGACATTCAGAAGTGAATCTGAGAATGAAAAAGATCTTCAAGAAGCTTAAATGCCCTGTACAATGAAAGTTGTAAGATTGCATCCAAACTTAAAGTTTCAAAGAAAATGTGTGATGAATTGCAATCTGAACTTGACAAATGTATTTTGAAAAAAATCACATTTTCTGACTGCTTTGAAAAATGTAAACAAGATTTGAAAATCAGAAATGAAGATTTCGAAAAACTTCAAACTGATTTTAATTCTCTAAAATATGAATTGCTCATTCTTAAGAAGTCAAATGATTCTAGAAAATTCAAAGACATAGTAGAAGAGATTCTTCACTTTTCCAGACCTTATGGTGATAGATCAGGTCTTGGCTACAACACGTTCAATCAAAAGCCAAAGACATCACTTACCATCTTTGTAAAAGGTGAATCTTTGCATTCAAAAAATAAAATTCAGAAAGAATTTAAAAAGTTTATTTCCAAAAGTCCAAAACCTTTTCAAAATACTCTGAAATTCTCAGCCAACAACAAAGGTGATTCTTCTTCACTTATTCTTAGAATCATAAACTTATTCAAAGAACTATTGGTATGAAGTAGGAGAAAAGAAAGACAAATGTCTCATTGTCCTCAAGAAAATAAAGATCCACCTAAGTCCAAAACCATTATGAAGTGGGTTCCTAAAAATAAATGTTTGGTAATCCACACTGCTTTCAAAGCCAGTAGTCATTCAAAATGGTATTTGGATAGTGGTTGTTCAAGACATATGACAGGTGACAAAGGTATATTATCAAAATGTTAGAAAGTTTGATGCTAAAACTGATGAAGGCATTTTTCTAGGGTATGCTACAAATAGTCCAGCATATCGAGTTTTAAATAAAAGAACTGGAGTCATTCAAGAATCCATAAATGTGGTCATTATGACCAAAATCAAAACTCCAGCTCTTTTAAAGATGATGATGATATAAAAAATATCACCATCTAATCCAAATGAAGTTGAACTCCGATCAGTAAGAGACCATCCACAGACTCAAATTTTGGGTAATCCACTTACTAGTGTATGAACTCGGAGTCAGATAGAAGAGATTTGTAGTCAAGTATGCTTTACATCACCAATAGAACCGTCCAACGTAAATGAAGCACTAGCTAATGAAAATTGGATGTTAGCATGCAAGATGAGCTAAATTAATTTGTTTGGAATAATGTATGGTATCTTGTTCCATGTCCATCTGATAAGAATGTTGTTGGAACAAAGTAGATTTTCAAAAACAAATCAGATGAACTTGAAAATATTATTAGGAACAAGGCTCGATTGGTTGTACAAGGGTTTACTCAAATTGAAGATATAGTTTATGATGAAACCTTTGCACCAATTGCTCACCTTGAATTCATAAAACTGTTCATATCTATTGCTTGTTTTAAACGTTTTAAAATTTATCAAATGGATGTGAAAAGTGCTTTTCTTAATGGTTATTTACATGAGAAAGTGTGTGTAGAACAACGCAAAGGATTTGAAGATCCAAAACTTACAAATCATGTATTTCGACTTAAGAAAGCTCTTTATGATCTAAAACAGGCACCAAGAGCATGGTATGATAAATTGACCCAATTTTCTGATTAACCATGATTTTCAAATGGGTAGTATTGACAAAATCTTATTTGTCAAACATTCAAACAATGATATTTTGATTATATAGATATATGTAGATGATATTATATATGGATCAACTTCTACTAATCTGTCTTTTAAGTTTGCAGAACTGATGAAGTCTGAATTTGAAATGAGTATGGTTGGTGAAACTAACCTACTTTCTTGGATTTCAAGTCAAACAGCTCAAAGAAGGTATCTTTCTATCTCAAACTAAGTTTGCTCAAAGCTTAGTTAAGAAATTTAGTTTAGATAATGGTAGAAATTATGATTCTCCAATGAGTACTATACTACGATTATTAAAAGATGAACTTGGTAAGAGTGTAGACTCTCACTTATATAGAAGTATGATTGGTAGCTTACTGTACTTAACTGCTAGTAGACTTGATATTGCATTCAGTGTAGGTGTGTGTGCTAGATATCGATATGATCCTAAAGAATTACATTTAATTATTGTGAAAACTTTGATATGTTGCTAATTCAACTAATCTTGGACTATGGTATCTATGTGATGCTTCATCTCATTTAGCAGGATATTCTGATGCTGATTGGGCTAGTAATGTTGATGACAGGAAATCAACAAGTGGTGTATGTTTTTATATTGGTAATTGTCTTGTCTCGTGGATGAGTAAGAAACAAAACTCAGTTTCTTTATCAACTGCAGAAGCTGAATACATCGCTGCAGGAAGTGCATGTACACAACTTATATGGATGAAAAGAATGCTAGCTAATTATGGGATAACACGGGATACTATGTATCTGTATTGTGATAACACTAGTGCAATTAAGATTTTCAAAAATCTCATTCAACATTCTCGGACAAACACATTGACATTCGATATTATTAGATCCAAGAATTGGTTGAAGAAACGTTAGTTATGATGAAATATATTCAAACTGAAAATCAATTAGCAGACATTCTTACTAAGCCACTTGATAATACAAGATTTTTTAAATTAAGAAATGATATTGATTTGTGCTCTATATATATATATTGCTTTTCGACCAACCAGTATATGACCTAAACTGTTCGGTCAGCCGAACAGCACAGTCATTCCGTTTTAAAGAGCTTGAAACCCATCTTTTTGTTTCATTCTTCTTCTTCTTCTTCGGTCGGCCGGTGCTCCTCTTCATTTACCCATCTCATATTCTTGCAAGTAAGTGTTATGAGTTGATTTTATTATTAATCTTTCTTGATTTCATCATTCAATCAACTCCCTTCCTCTTTTAATCTAGTCTTTGTAATTTGAAGCCCTTGTTTTTTGAGTTTCTGTTGGAGTGTTTATCTTGCAACATTTCATCAATCTATTGTCATAGAACGCCGTTCTTAATGAGCCGTTAATAAATCCTATATCAGCTCTTCCTCTTGTTCCATTCCAAGAGAGATTCAGACAATTCCACCACCGGAAGATGATCCCGACTATATCCGTGATTTTCGATCTAGAGATATTATTATAAAACGACTAATTAATCTCAATCACATTGCTGAATATTGGTTGCATGATCTTCTTTCTGAAGCTGGTTAGGAAAAGATTCTCTAATGGGGAGGAAATGCTTACCGATTTATAGTCCAAAGCATGTATTCCTCCATCTCGAAATTCTCTTTAGTTGATGAAATCTATTTTAAGATTAAATTTGTAGAGGAAACGGTGACAATCACACCCTCTACCATTACGTCATTAATGAAAATTGACTTGGTAGAGGATGGAATCCTAATTCCTTTGTTATTTGAAAAGATGTCTCAATCTAAGAAAAATATTGTTGCCCGAGTTTGTGTGGATTTGATGCGGATTGAAGATCGAAAAATGCTCTTCCTCTTGGAAAACTATTTCCTAAGTTTCGAGTTCTTCATTATATCTTCACTTCCAATGTCTATCCTAGAGCTGGAAACAAAATAGATCTTACTCCCTTCATGTTATATGTTTTGCATGTTATTGCTATTGGAGTTCATATTTGTCTTCCTATGTTTATCTGTTTCTATATTATTCACTATCGCATGCAGCTTAAGCATGAAAATTTACCTTTCGGTTATCTTATTACTTATCCTACCCTAAATCTGCGTGTTCAAATTCCAACCGTTGAGGCACCGGATTCCGAACTTCCTTTCAATAATTCTAATTTAAATATGATGACTTTAGAGACTATGCTGGAACAACGTGGTGTCTCTCTCAAGAGTATGAGCGTGATGATGAAGGCGCTGGAGGCGATGTGAATATGGATGATTTTTTTTTATGAGGTTGAAGTTGAAGATGAAGACGACCCTTATTACAATCATTCTGATTATAATTCTCAGATTTCTGCCCTAGAACAAAGGATGAATTCTCAACATATCTCTTAGAAATTCTTGTTGCAACTCAAAAGCTTAGTATAAAATACATGGAAAAATATTTTTATTGTATTAGCAAGAGTCTGCAACGCATTAATGCTGAAATGCCGTTACCTTCCTCTTTATCTAGGTCAAAATGATTATCTTTTTATATATATGGTTTGTAATGAATGTTTATAAGTACTTTTCTAGTAGACTTAATATGTTAGACTCTGGTTCAGCATGTTACTATATTTTTGGACTCATTATATCTGCACTTCTTCCTTTCTCAACTTGTGACAAAAAAGGGGAGAGATGTTATGAATGTTATGAAATGCTATGAATATGCTATGAAATGCTATGAATGACTATGAATATGTTTGTTTTGCAAAAGTTTTTTCCTTTCTAAGCATATGTACAGAGGGAGCAGCATACTTTCAGGGTGAGCGTACAAGACAAGTTCTTTTTCAGTAATGTCTATTGATAATTTTTTTATGGATGTTGAAAGTCGCTTGTAATATAATATGTTATGTTTTGTCACGAAATTGATAAATGGGGAGATTGTAAGTTCTAAGCACAAAATGTGAGTGCTAAGCACAGTATATTGTCAAATTTCGTAAACAATAGTATAGTACATGAGGTTGTGTGAGTAAGCCAAGTTCTTTGAGAAGACAAGAGTCAACCTCAACAAACATATCAAGATCAAGACTATCGACTCTACAACAAAAGTTGCGGCAAAGGTTCAAAGATAAACCACATATGCCAAATGTAATATTGACCATAGGGATGACTCTAGTTGGGTGATTTCATATGACGTTTAAGTTAATTACTCAAATCTCTTTTAAAGTTATATTTCAAGGAAATTGAGCTAGCCTAACCCTGTATTTGGTCAGCCCAAGAATCTTCGACCATCTTGGGAACTTCGGTCAAGTTTCCAGCAAGCGTAATTGCAAAATTCAAAAGAGGTACGGTTAGCCCGACCTTGTGTTCAGCTAGCCGAACAGGCTTCGGTTAGCCCAAAAACTTTCAGTCAAGTTTCCAGATTCAAAAGTAATTTTTGGACCCGAAACTCAGGTCAGCCGAAGTTTGAATAAATTATTATCCCGCAAAATCTAATAGCCGTTGGGATAAAACGGTTGAATCTTAGGTCAGCCGAAGACCTAACTTTTTTTTACTATAAATAGGGCTTTCTTCTCTCTATTTTTTTATCAAGAAGAACCACGAAAATACAATTTCTCTGATGAAACATCCCTCCATTATAGTCTAGCTATCTGATCTTAATTCCTAGTTTATTTTATAGCTATCTTAGTTCTCTTCTTATTTAATCTAATTGTGTAAAGAGAAGATTATTCTCATACTAGAGATAAGAGAACTGAAATTGCAGCTTTTAAGGAAATCCTTTTTAGAATTCCCTATATCCATCTTGTTTGAGCTATATTGGTTTATCTTCTTCAAAGATCAAATCACTGCACCATTAAAGCTTCATCTCTACTAAGCCTCATCATCTTCTACAAGAAGAATGATAATATCTTTCCATACTTTGGGTTTTATTTGAGATAGCCCATGAAAATCTTAAATCAGGTTGTTAGTAATTAGCCTGTGAAAATCACTTAAGGTTAGCGATTAGCCTATGAAAATCACTTGAGGTTTTGTTGTGATAAGCCTATAAAATCACAATCTCTGTATCAAGTTTTAAAGGTGTACCCGTGAAAACCTTTATATAGTGGAAAGCCAAAATTACAATGAGTAGTAATTTTAGGAGTGGAGTAGATGCAAGTTGTTTTAGCACCAAACCACTATAACTCTCTAGTGTCGTGGTGATTGTTTAATATTTTATCTTCTTATGTGCTTGATTGCTTACGAAACCTTAAATTGTGATATAAGGTTGTCCTACTTGGATTTCTAAGTGATATAAGGTTGTCCTACTTAATTTACTAAGTGAAAGGTTGTACTACTTAATTTATAAGTGAAAAGTTGTCTTACGATTTAATCAAAGGTTTCAAATTGCTCTCTATTTGATTATTTGCTTTCAGATTGGTTAGTTGCATATTTATTCTTGTTAATCTTGTGATAGCTCTGATTTATTTTAAGATTACAAGAAGCAGAATTGAATTGTGTTGTCCTATTCAACACCCCCCCCCCCCCCCCCCCCCCCCCCCCCCCCCAAGGACATTTATGTCTTTTTCAAGATAGGAACATAACTATCAAGGTTAGTCCAAACTTTAGAGATCAATAGAGGGACAAGTGAATCTTCATCATGATCTTGGAATACTCCACTCTTATGATGAATCACAAGGAAGATCATTGTTTGGGTTAGAAATAGCTCCTAAAGGTAAGCAATGGTGGTAACTTCTATTTCCTTAATTCTCCCAAAGATCGTCTCTCCTGTATTTAAAGAAAATCTCCAACGATTATAAAATGGCCACTTTGATATATCGAATTTGTAATGACCCTAGTTTTCGAAATAATTAAAATAACAATTTAATTAATTATTTAGTAAATTACATGATTTATTATATTGATAAATTAATAATAAATAATCAATAAGGAATTATTGTAGGATATTTTTATTAAAGTTGCTCAAAATAAACCCTAGAATAGCATAGAAGTGTCAGATTTTACAAGGCTCACAAATTTATGATAATTATGAAAATGCCATCAGTTAAACTTAAGTTAAACTGACGATTTTAAGTATGCTAGTTTTTTATGATCGGTTTCACGCAAACTTCATATATTAGCTTAGGAGCACATTTTAACTATACACGTCGAATTTTAGCTATCCGATCATCCTACAAATGACCTAATTAGAAATCGGGCCATAAGTGGGTCATCTAACCTTGGAACTGCCTCATTTTTTGTGTCATGCCCTAAAATTGTGTGGCCTACCTGATGAATGGACTGAATTTGTCCCATGCATCATGGTGGGACCCATGTACATTGCGAGTGCGTGTCACGCTCGATCAAACCACGTTTGACCGGATGGAAGCAACAGCTTCCATCTTCTTCTCTCGTCCAGCGCAGCAGCAGCGTGCACCGCTGTCGACTGGGTGGCCCTCGCCATCCATCACAGTGGACCCCATGGGTAAATCCAAGCCTTCCATCCATTTTCTTTCCATCACGCAATCATTCATCTCAAGTTTTTCCCCCATCAACCGAGCATCCGATCCTCCTCAAACTACCTTTCAAATCAAAGAACTTCAAGATCTCCGGATCTACACTGCATGGACTGGTCAGATATCTGAACGTGTGGACCCCACCTAGATCCCCAACGGGTCTCATGTGTTGAAAGATCTTCGGAAGGAAGTTGTTTCTTTCTCCAACTCAAACAGCGGCAGATAAACTTTCCATAAGCATCGACCTCCAAACCTCTGATTTTCGTGTTGTATGGCGTTGATCCAGGCTGTCCATTCCCCTCCAGATGGATTTTCGACTCAATTAGGAATCCATGCAAGCCGTTCGCAGCCTTTCCAAAACGATACTCCCTTTCCTTACGTAAAACGCAAGCCACGTCAAAACGAGCTTAACCTTGGTCCCCACGTTAAATCCCTCTATAAAAACATTCCTTAGACAGGAGATTAGGTCATGTATTAGTTAGAGAGAGAGAGAGAGAGAGAGAGAGAGAGACGTGTAGGAAGAGCTCTCTTTCCCCCTGCTGTTGCTGTTGTTGCTGATTAGAAATCTCTAAGGAAAGAGAAAGAAAAATAAGAGAAGAAGAAGAAAGAAGAAGGAAAGAAGAAAGAAAAAGATGAAGAAGAATTGAAACTGTGATTTAATCCTCGTATTGTTTTTCATTATGTAATTCTAGTTGTTTTCTTGTTTGTTTTAAATTTCCAGCTTATAAGAAGGTTTGATTTGGTTTTGTATTGATTTGATTCATGAGTTACATCATTGTTATTCAAGATTTTCTATTTGGTTACGAATTATGCCATTGAGATTTCATGTGAATTTGATACCCGAATAGGGTTGTACATGTGTGAGTTGATTTTGAATTTTCCTAGAAAAGATTTGAATATTGATTTGATTCATGCATATCACGATTTGAGGACTCCAGTTATTACTGTAAGGTGAGCACCTGGTGTGTGCAATAGGCTCAGTTGATGACCTTATGTTGAGCGCCCAAGTGTGTGCAACAGTCCCTAGTTGAGTGCCCTGTGTGTGCAATATACCCTTCTGATAGTCCATCGATTGTGGACGGGTTGGTTGAGTTCCCTGGTGTTTGCAAGATACCATACTAGCGTGCCCGATGGATATCAGATGATTTTGGCAGGTTGGGTGAGTGCCTTGGTGTGTACAAAAGACCAACTCAGCAGCCATAATGGATTTTGTGAAACAGTGTAGGCCGGACTATAATTGGCCTTGGATGTTCTACTGATAACCGTACTGAGATTGTTGAGACATACTTGCATACCATGCATCACGTGCGTGTTTAAGAGATTTTGGCTTGATGAAATTACCATTGGATTTGTAATGAATTGTAATTTAATGGTCAAGTGATTTTCTATATCGAATTACATGTGCTAAACCGTACGAGATTACTCGCCGGCTTTTATAGCTGACGCAGTATTATGCGATTAACCGTAGTGACAGGTGATTATTTAGAAGATTATGAAGAGGCGATTCCAGATGAAGAAGGATTGTAGAAAATCTTTTAGATTTCATTATTTTCAGTATTGAAAGCTTGATGTAATAAGGCCCATTAGATGGCCATTAGTTTAGATAGTTTGGAACAATTTCGTAGATCCATTGATAGTTTAATTTTCAAAGTTTGGTTTAATTTGGTTCTATATATTTGGTACCATGTGAATAAAAAAAGAAAAATATTAGTTGAGATTGTGAAGCATTCATCATTAACACCCTTGATTTCAGGATTTGAGTATATATACTCGAATGTCGAATTTTGGGGGCGTTACTGTTAAAACTAGAAAAATACTCGCTTTCCTGTGTTTCATTATTCTAGGGTTCTGAGTATAGAGACATTCATGGACAATCACAAGCAATCATAAAGTATACACGAGAAAGCACCGCGAGATGAATTTTATTCGAGAGATTCCAAGATCTTTTACATTCTAGGCTGTGAACTGGTCACAAACCCTTAATTACATCAATGGATGATCACCCTTGATTAAAAGACAAAAGTAAATGCATGCATGTATCATAAATGAATTAAAGAAAGCGTTAAAAGAGCATAAATATAAATAAAGCATAGAATAAACAACACAGAAATTTTTATGTGAAAACCCTTACGTGAGAAAACCACGGCACAAAGCGACAAGATTCCACTATGAATTGCAGTTATACAATAGATGGAATATCAAAGGGATGAAGCCCGGATAGATCGAGCAAGTAGTTTAAATTGTCGGGGATTATAGTCTCGAGTTCATGGTCGCAGAGACCAAGTTTAGGATTCTTTATGGACCAAGCCATTGTTAAGACCAGTTAGATGTTGGTCTCATCCTCTTTCGGGTGTTCCTAGTTGAGTAGCAACCAGGATTTTAACCGATTCTTGCATCTCAGTGTCATCGAGCATCTCTATGGATGAAATGACTTTCAGGAATACACTCCACAGTTTCCATTTAGTGCAACCAGGGCCAGTGACCGTCTCGTGTTTGGACGGGTGACTTGCTGGAAGGCACTCCATGGTTTCTTAGTGCAACCAGGGCCAGTGACCGTCTCGTGTTTGGACGGGTGACTTGCTTGAAGGCACTCCATGGTTTCTAAGTGCAACCAGGGCCAGTGACCGTCTCGTGTTTAGACGGGTGACTTGCTAAAAGGCACTCCATGGTTTCTTAGTGCAACCAGGGCCAGTGACCGTCTCGGGTTTGGACGGGTGACTTGCTGGAAGGCACTCATTATCTTAACCACTCAACTGACGGATCCCGCTTTGGACAGGACGCACATCAACTGGTCTTAACAATGAAGTATTTCAGACGTTTTAGAACTCTTTGATTACGGTTTTCAATCATAACCATAGTCCCCTTTGATTTAGTTTCGTATCTCGATCCGGGATGAAATAAATTCATGCAATGGATGCAAATGAGTACAGTACAAAGTAAATATGCTTTATGCATGCTCGAGAGAGGATCGCATTTATACTAGATGTTCGGTGTATCAGACAAATTATGCGTTTGATTTGATCAATCTGCTTTGTGTATATCTTTGCATCATCGATATTTTTTTCTTTGCGTCTTTGAGGTCGCAATTGATTTCATTTGGCATTAGTCGGTTATCGGGCCATCAGGGCACTTTCCAAGGCAAAATGACTAAGTTGTGGACCTGTTTGAGGTCTGATCGGGGCATTCGATAGATACCATCGATGATCGTTTTTTAATAGGGACGGATCATGTCTACGAAGGTCACAACGCGATCACATTTCGATCTGCTTAGCGCCAGTCGATTTTCGAGCCAGCAGAGCACTTTCCAAGGCTGAAAAAGACTAAGTGTGGGCCTACTGACCGCTTAATTAGGGTTCTCGAAGATCCTGAGACCAGGTAATCTCGTTGTAATGCATGATTATGGTGTATCATGTTATGGCGGAGAGAAGTTTCCCTCTCGGGGTCAGTCAAATTCCGCCCGATTCCTCTCGATTTCGGGCGTTTCTGACTTTTCCGAAGGGGTTTTCGAGGTTTGTAATTTTGACTAAGTGTTGTCCTTTTTTATCAAATTACTAATTTGGCCCACTTAACATTGACCGTTAACGAATCCGATTCGGGGGATGGATAGAGGACATCGATGTGTGTCTACGAGAGTCAACTTAATCAGAAGGCGGGCCACACCGAAGTCAGGCCACATCACAGAAGGTCCAGGGCTTAAACTAGCTTCCAAGCGCATCTCCCATGTGGTGTGGGCGCATGTAGCCCTAAGTTGGGCGCATGTGATGCCACCCCAAGCGCATGTGGGAGAAAGAAAGTAGAGAGAAAATTAGAGAGAGATGGGCGCATGTGGCAAGGCACATGCACCTACTCTCCTCCTCCCAGGCGCATGTCTTCAATGACTTAGTGTATTTTCAACATTTTCTTCCCAAAATACTAAGGGAGAACGAGCGCATGTCATGGCTAGTGTGAGCGCATGTCATGGCTGGTGTTGGCGCATGTTGCCAATATACATAAAGAGAGAGAAACAAACTTCACTAGGCGCAGGTGCATTTGCACATGCACCCAGCTCCCCATAGTGGGCGCATGTGGGCTCCCCCACATAGTGCATTTCTCCACATTTTCCCCCTCCCAAGAATGGGCGCATGTTGCTATGAACTTGGGGAATTTTGCTCCGGTGGGAGAAATCCCATTTCTGGCGAAGGTATCCGGCAAGGAAAACCCTTTCCGACGAGGTTTTCCGACAAGGTTTACCTCTGTAAGAGCTCTGGATTGGTAATGTCCTCCCTCTCTCAGCGAATGGAGGGGTATATAAAGCAGGGTTTATCGGGTATCGAGTACCGGGCGCATGTGGGAGCAAGAGGGGGGCCATGTTCTGGGGTGTAGGCACATGTGCACTGGTGTGGGCGCATGTCCCACTGTGGTGGGCGCATGTGCCCCCTGGTATGGGCGCATGTGGCAACACTTAGCATATTTTTTATGATTTTGATATTTTTTGTATTTTTAACATTTTAGAAATATTGAAAAGGGAGAGAGAGGGCTCTCATGCGCATGTTGTATGGGGTGTGGGCGCATGTCCCCCCATACCATGCGCATGTCTCCTATGTGGCATGTGCACGCATCTCAACACTTAGAATATTTCAGGTTTTAAGCTCCGATGGGCGACCTCCAGAAGGAGGCTACCTTTTCGGAGACCAAAGTCACTGATGCCAAGCTGCTTTTAGGCCATGATCGACCTCCTGAATGAATGGGGTGGGGTACCGATGGTCATCTGCTGTAAATTTTGGTAGTTCATTCCCAATTTGGACCCTCCCGATCGGCTATTTGCGTAGGAATATTGTTCCAGGAAGTGCGCACATGGAAATATGCACCGCAAGGACTTCAAAGTTGCTAATTAAGGTTTTTCAGGCATTTTGGATCATTTGACGGCATTACGGATGTCCAATTTCACTCTAAAATAGTACCTGTAGGCTTTCGAGCCCTTTCGATCAGCTCCGGACAGGGGTAGAACGCGTTTTGGTGCGCACAGGTACTGATAAGCACCGTGGGATTTTGAAACTTACAAGTTAAGTGTTTTAAGGCGTTCCAGATCATTTGGAGGTGATCCACATGTCCGATTTTACTCTGAAATGACATTTATAGGTTTTGGTCACGATCGCTCATGTTAGGATTGCACTGGTGTTTTTTGAGTATTTTGGATCTCAAAATTGGTCCGAATCATCGTAGATAAACTGTTGGATACCATTTTATAATGGGTGTGAATTTGAGCCCCAACAAGTGCCCCCCGGTGCGCTACGATGGATGCTTACATCAGGCCAGTGCGGTGCACCGGTCCCTAGGCTCAAGTATAAATACGGGACTTACTGAATCATTTGTCATTTTTTAGTCAAAGAATCCAATTCTACAAGGTGAGAGAGCTTTTCATAGAGCCCTGGGAGCATGTTGCCTCTATATGGGCGCATGTTGTCCTCCATCTGTTAGTGGGCATATGGACTTTTGCTCCCACGCGTATGGGGCTAAGCACAGGATCCAGGCGCATGTGGGATTTCTTTGGGCGAATGTGGGGAATCACATGCGCCTAGTGTGGGATTTCTTTGGGGTGTGGGTGCATGTGGTCACACCATAGGCACATGACATTTTCTAAAAATTGGAGATCGATGCATGGGGGCTCCCATTAGTGAGTGTGGGCGCATGTGCTAGGGCACATGCGCTTGGAACTTCAACCCTTGACTTGCATTTCCCTTTTTAACATGGAGTGGGTGCATGTGGGGGATCACATGCGCCTGAGGCACCTCCTTGGGTGCATGTGACTCCACTACTTAGCCAAATTTTAGAATTCTGACATTTCCTTTGCCCTTGGCGAAAAACTCATGCATCTGGCTCCATTCTTAGCCAATTTCGGTGTCGTTTGTGGCTATCTCGCTTAATGCTCGAGCATGATTAGAGTTTAGTACTTTGGGCCTACAATATACTTCTTGTATTGGTCTTCTATGGCTTACAACTGTTCCTTTAAACGGCTCTATGATGTTGACTTTTGAGCAAGTGCATGCATCATTTGGGGTTGGTGCGAATTCGCATGCACTCTGAGTGTACATGCAAGGTTGTTATTGTATTTGATTGTGCTATGACATGCATGCATTCGTTTGTCGGATGTGCGCTCGAATTCCACTATTTCTATATTGCTGTGGGTCATGACTTTACGCATGTATTTACTGACGTGTTTTGTGTGTGAAATTTGTGATTGAATGATGCGATGCTTACCTTATTGTGTTGCCTGTTGCATGCGCTGGTCCTCTGTTTGATGCTCTTTTGTTTATGTGATGCAGTGAATCATGGCGATAGCAATAGGATCTTCTGGTGAAGCTTCTGGATCGCAATTTTCTTGTTCTTCCTCTGCGCAACGAGGGAAGAAGAGGACGGCTGAAGATACTGTTGATCCATGGTCAGCAGAATGTCGTTCGTATTCCTTTGGGACAATCGAATCCGAAGTGAAAGATTTCTCCGATCGTATTAAGCATCTCCCCCATGAAGTATTACTACGTATCTACGTAGATAAAACCACATCTGAGCCTCCAACGCAAGGGACTGACGAGAAATGGTCTGCCTGGTATTGTCAGCTCACCGATGCTTCAAACGTCATTGAGGCAGGTCGTTCTAATGCGTGTGTCCAGCATTCCGAGGATGATCAGGAAAGTGAGAAGAAGAGGAAGAGAGAATCGAGGTAAGAAGCCGGCTGAGGAAGTCGACCAGGTGGAGCGATTGCCGCAGCTCAGTTGATTCGAAGAATGAACTTATGAAGATCGGCTAGAATAGAAACAAGATCATCGCGACGTGCGGTTTCTCCATTGTAAACCCTTATACTGACCGAGTCATCATGCATGAAAAACCTCTTACGAGGCACAAGCCCTTCCCGAGTATCGAACCGTCCAACATTCAAGGCCCTTTTCAATTCTACGAGGATAAGAGATGGACATCTGCCCTGAGCAGTTGTTGACTACCTTACTGGTCGATGATGGGAGAGAGCAGCGGGTAGGTCTCCCGAGGGAAATGGTTTTCCTTGCGCCTACTTGTGATCCTCAAGCTCCTTCTCCAGGTCCATTATTTTGAGACAGTGCAGCAAAGGTATTGGCATATGGACAAAATGACGATGTGGGCGACGAGGAGCTTTCGTACGCAAGGCCATCTGAACAAGTGGGTTGGTTATGAGCCGTGGGCAAAAGAGATTTTGATCCTCCACGAGAGAGTTTTGAAACAAGTCGGCTTGTATCAGGCTATCGATGCAACCTCTGAGCATTTCTCCCAAGATCTAACAATTCTTCGAAGCTTCTTGAACTATTGGTCTTTCATTAACAATTCGTTCCACTTTCCATATGGAGAGACGAGCATAACCTTATGGGATCTCCGGATGATGGTTGGGTTGTCCGTGATAGGAGAATATTACCAGGAATACGTCCCAACTGATGAAGAACTGTCTTCATCTCGGCTCAAAGTCCTCAAGATGCTTATCATTCAAAGGCTTGTCTAGAGTTGTTTGCTAAGTTGTCGCAGTTCGACAATATTACAAAGATTCACTATGACGACTGGTTGATCTACTTCAGCCAGAGGATGAAGTAATACTTCTTCCGATGCCTTCTTTCGTACTTCGTGCTCTGCGTGCTTTAAATTTTTTTCTGACATGGGACATTTCTTTCTTCTTACAGCATTGATTATGAAGAGTATGAGATCTTACCCGAAGACCGGGCCTTAATGAGGGAGCGTTTCGAATAAAAGTTTTGCAATCCGAATGAGCTTATGCCGACTTGTGAACTTGCAGGGTTCTTAGCATACTGGTTGTCGGCAGTTATGTTGTCTTGCTCCAACAGTGCTGATGGTGTCAGGGTTTCTTGCTTCGTCGTGGCGGGAGCTCTTGCAAATGGTCGTCGATTTTCTATAGCACCACCGGTGCTATGCAGTTTATATAGGGCTTTTGGCAATATTGCGAGTAACAAAGACCAACCCTGGCGAGGGTATGAGATCTTACCCGAAGACCGGGCCTTAATGAGGGAGTGTTTCGAACAAAAGTTTCGCAATCCGAATGAGCTTATGCAGACTTGTGAACTTGCAAGGTTCTTAGCATACTGGTTGTCAGCAGTTATGTTGCCTAGCTCCAAGAGTGTTGATGGTGTCAGGATTTCTTGCTTCGTCGTGGCGGGAGCTCTTGCAAATGGTCGTCGATTTTCTCTAGCACCGCCGATGCTATGCATTTTATATAGGGCTTTTAGCAATATTGCGAGTAACAAAGACCAACCCTGGCGAGGGATGAACGCGGCTTATTGCCCATGGCATTTCTTCTGCGAATGGTTGGGCATATATTTCCCATGGACATACAGAGTGGATCTCTTCCAGTATCTCCATGCCGATCACGCACCTCTTTATTGCTACAGAAAACTTAACACGATAACGCAGTCGTCTAATTAGGTAGCTTCCAAAATTGGCAGTTGGGCGGAGATTTGTTTTCTACCACTTTCCTGTTTCTGATGTCGGAGAAGATCGAGAAGTCATTGACGATGAACATTCTGTGAATACTATTGATAGGGAATTTCTGGTGTCTATTCATACTGCCTCACATCCGTTGCGCGAAGGAATAGAGTTCTGGCGAGAACCTTATTACCCTAATCGGTTTGCCAGGCAATTCAGGTACGATCAGGGTGTTCCGATAATGCTATCGGATGTAGCCAAAGTAGAGTGGGCGTACGACACGGGTCCTGCTCACTGGGAGTGGATATGGCATCAACTTTTGATGACGCGAACGGGCACGAGGTTCATGCTTCCCGGCTCTATCGGAAGACTGGTGGTCCTTATAGCTGGCTGAGATGGTGGGTGCATCAGTATGCTCTGGTTCGGAACAACAGCTCTGTTGATGATCCACTCTACATTCCTCCTCCAGGGTTGACAGAGGTCCTTGCTGACGGATTGGGTTATTATAGAGAGCAGGTTGAAGCGTACTTATCGTCGAGCATTAGGCCTAAGATCTCCCTGAGTGTGTCAATTGACCATTGTAAGGAGGATATTGCATTGGATGGCTGGCATACTTTCGGAATACCTTTAGCGAAATGGTCTCAAGAAGCCGGGTTCACACGTCTTCTAGTGGTTGAAGGTGATAAGGATGTTGGTTGGTAAATTAGTGAAGATGACCCAACGATGACTGGGCCGGCGAATGAAATATCAGACCATACTGGAGTGAGAGAGCAGGCTGGGCCGATTGGAGAGGATAATCTGCAAGGGTCCACTATGTCAAGGAATGACACAACTGTGTCTATGGCCCCTGGTGCTTCTAGTGTTGAGGGTATGGCGAAGTCGCCAGTGGTAACTGAAATGATCGATACTGATAGCGATACTACTGAACTTCTGGATGTGACCTCGATGCCACTAACCGAGATCATTGAGTCGTTCACCAATGTGACGATACATACCGCAAATTTCTCGAAACCTGTCGTCGACCCATCTTTCGGTATAGTTTTTTTATAGCTCCTTGGTGTGTTCTTTTTCTATACTTGTCATTTCATCGCATACTTGCTTTGTTCCTTTTGTTGTAGATACTGTCAGTTCTGATGCTGCTGCCCATGGAGCATTCAATGTTCCTTGTTTCGATCGTTTAGACTGTTTCGAACAGAGCATACTAAGGGGTCTACTATCCACCATTTCAAAGGCGTTGGCTGAGCCAAGCGAGTGGCATACACTAGGAGCTGGGGTGAAGGCATTGGAAGCTTGCGTAAGAGTAATCGAGCCTGATGTATCCAAAATAGTCTGTCGCGTTTCTTCTTTCGAGGATTCTGTTGCGCAGGTTATTATGACTGAATGGATTGAACCTAACCCTATGACTGAAAAGAAACGGCGAGTGTTGTCTTCTTTGCGACCTGTTGTAGAGCAGCGAGAACATTCGGCAGTTAATACTAAAACAACCTTAGAAGATAACGAGACTCAACGTTGCGGGTATATTAATCATCTTGTTGATGTCAGATCTGAGATCGTGCGGTTACAAGCGAAAGAAACAGCCATAAATCTTGAGGTTGCCCACCTTGATCTTATCGTTAATCAGAACCATGCTGAGGTCGCACAACTCAAGAGTGAAGGAGAGGCAGCGCGCAAGCAAATGGCAGACTTAGAAATTGAACTTCGTGATATTCTGGATCCTGCGTTGACACTAACGGAGGCAAAGGCCACCATGGAGGCAATGCGGAAAGATGTGATGAAGTTCATAACAGGGTGCCTGGAGAAGCTGTAATTCTGTTCTTTTTCTTTTTACAATCATTGTCAGACAAAAGTGGTATTAGATAGCTGTCCTGAATACCTAATTGTCACTTGTATCTGATGTAATCGACACCAGAATTTGTTAACTGTGTGTTTCATAATCCAAAATAATGACAATGATTCTTTTGCCAAACTACTACTTGGTGTTATGTGTTTGAGATTAGCAGGCATAAAATGACGCGTTATGTGTGAGTTTTAATGTGAAACGATAATATTAAAGTGTAAAAAATTAAGAAGTACGTAGAAATAATACTTTCCCATTTTACTTAACTTCTGTACCCTTAGGTCATTGCTTTTGAGAGACGTTCGTGTCATAAGTCCAAAACTTTCGTCTAGCTCCATGTTTTCAAGTTTATCTATCATCCTTCCTGGCCTACCCCCAGTCATTTCTTTCTGCAGACTTGAGATTTTAATAATATATCAGGGCTTGTCCCCAGTCGTCTTCTTCTTATAAACTCGAGTTTCTCATAATATATTGGGGCTTGCCCCCAGTCTTCTGGCTCGTCACTTTGTAAGACCACTTCATTCTAATGAGACAGATTGTGTGCTTTAGGAATCCATGCCGAATACCCGTCCGATCATAATCTTTAATTGCATATTCTTATCGCAGAGTTCTTCATAAGAGAAAGTTGTTGATATTTTCAAGGTGAAGTGATACATAATAAAATGCCCTGATCATCTTCATATAAGGTCGTGTGTGTGTGTGTGTGTGTGTGTGTGTGTGTGTGTGTGTACAGGAGATTCCCAGCCTTGACTTATCTTCATATAGACTAGAAGAACCACACAATAGCGAGGAGGGGACTCATGATAGAACACAAAAGTTGAATATATAGCGATGTTCCGATTATCTTTATACAGAATTGTGTACGTAAGTATAAGAGATTGCTAATAATTGAATGTCCCGATTGTCTTCATATAGAACCATATATGTATATATAAGAATCCATCAATTCTGAAGCATTTTCCTATTAAGCAAAGGGATACCAGAATACTGAGATAATAATAAGGGAGCCTGCGATGAAGATGTAATAATACGAGGATGATGTGCTTCGTATAGACTTCCTATGAGGTATTTTCTCTTGATTCGACTTGTCTGATGAGGATATAATAAGTCAGTTGATAATTCACGGAGTCGATTCTTTGATATCCTCTGACTATGGTAACTGTCATTAAGAAGAGCTCCATGAACATTTTATATTCATATGCGTAACAGTATGATGTGAGTGAACATGTGAGTGAATATGGAGTGCAGCGTACAGATAAAATAGATGCATGAGTGAACATAAGTATATCCCTATTTACTTTATAAACCGTCAGAACTATTTGTAAGCGTTCACGATTATTAAAGTTTAGGAAATGGAGTTCTTGAGCGAACGTTCTCCCTAAGTGATATCTATTGGAACTGCACTGGGGCTCCATCAGACCCTTCCATCTTCAGACTAACGATGCCTTGATTTATCATCTTTTGTATATTTCCTTTCAGAATGAAGCATTGCTCGGTCTTATGGCCTATGCATCTGTGATATTCGCAGTAGTTGGGATCATCCACGCGTCCTACTTTCGTTGGTCGAACAGACTTTGGGAGTCGCAATGTTCCTTCTTCGATTAGTCACTCCATAATTGGGACGAGGTCTTTAATGTCAAAATGTATACGGTCCGTTCTTTTCATCTCGCTCACTGATTGTCATATGCTGTGACTTTTGAGGTTCTTTGCCCTTGTCTCGTGTCTTCAATTACCTTGGTCTCTGCCTCGTGCCCTGGATTCAGTCGTTTTCAGGTTCCTAGGGTTCCTTCTTGCATTTACCCATGTCCTCTTTCTCATTTCGTGTCTTGACTTTTCTGCTTGAGACCGTGTTTCCGAAACGGATCGCTCTATCATGCAAACTTCTGCAGCCAGGTTACGAAGGGTGAAAGAGATATTGCCTAGTAGTTCGTATGGGATCATGGAGTCTGACACGACATACACGCATTTGTTTATTCGGTGTGGCTCTGTTGTCTTATTTCAACTGCATTACGGGCTGCCCCGGTGCTTCTTCTTCAAGCTGTCGGACAGGTGGAGCGGTACTGGGGGTCGCTTTCTGTGAGATCAAGATGGCTAAAGCCTCCTGAACTTCTCCCATCTGCTTGGATAGCTCCCTATGGGCTTAGACCAATTCGCTGATTTGCTCTCGGATTGTTAACAATTCGACATCGTGTCCTGCCAATTCCCTTTCTTTGATAGCCTATACCATTATTGTTTGTACTAGTCTTTCGTCATGAACTGGTGGTATCGTAGGTGTTATTGTCACTACGGCTGACGTAACCCGATTGATTTCTTCTGTCATTAGCTTAATGGTACCCTGGTTGATCAATCTTTGTACTTTCCCTTTCAAGATGAGGCATTTCTCCCGTCTCATGTCGCAGGATTCGATGATACTTACAATAATTGGGGGCATCCACTTGCTTTGCTTCCTTTGGTCGAATCGGTTCTGGTAATTGTAGCTCCCCTTCTTCGACTAGTAGTTCCATTATCGGAAGGTCTTCTAGGTCAAACGAATAACGTCCTTCTACCCTGCCCCATCCGACGATCGTCATCTTTTTCGACTTTCGTGGCCCTTTGGCTCTGAACTGAGTTTCCACTGGCTTGCCTTTAGTCTTGTGTTCTGGATGTGGGCAGTTTCCGATCTTTCGAAACCCTGCTCTTGTCGACGTAATTTGACGTGGTTCTCTTCTCGATCTCACGCTTTGGTCTTTCGACTTTGAACTGCGTTCTCAGCGCGGCTCCCTCTACTATGTGGGCCTGTGTCGCTAAATCTCTAAATGTCCAGAAATTGTGTCTGGATAAACCGAACGAGATTATTGGGTCCATGGCTTGCGTACACATCTTGACTTGCTCAGGCTCGCTAGGCAACTCTTGGCACTACGCTGCTATAGCTCCCCGTCTATTAATAAACTTCTCGACTGACTCTCCTTGCCTCTGGCGGACCAAGGTTAAATCTGACAGTGAGACTTCTCACTCAGTGGAGAAAATTTTGAAAATGAACAAATCTTGCATCTGATCCCAAGTCCTGATAGACCCTGTGGGTAATGACATGTACCATTGAAATGCCTTTCCAGTCAACGTCGACCCAAATAATCTAAGGCAGTATTGAGGTACTACAGACAAATTCCCTAGCATCGTCATGAATTGAGTCATATATTCCTCAGGTGACCCTTTGCCGTCGAATTGTGGAAAGTCGAGATGCCTAAAGTCGTTGGGGAACGGGATTTCGTTAACTTCAGATGGATACGGTATCCGATAGACATATTTTCCTCTTTTCTCCTTCTCTTTCTCCTGACGTATCAAGTTCACAACTATCTGGCATATCCCTTCCTTCGTGGCATAAGATGGTTGCGGTGGTGCACACTCGAATGCAACATTCCATGGGTGAATTTGTGGTTCCACGGCTACTGGGTCTCCTGTTGCCTCCTGTGACTCTCCCGGTGGTTGTCCAATGGGAACGGTTGGGCTTCTAACTGCCCCTTGGGCGACTAAAGCCACCAATGCTTCTTTTATTTCTTTGATCTATCTGGCTGTGTCTTCTTGGACCTGAATGATTTCATCTATTTGCTCTTGGATTGGAGGCAGCTCTACGTCTTGCTCGCTCGCCTCCCCTTCTATGACTTGCACCACTGCGACCTACACTCGCTGTGGCCCAATCCTGGTGATGGTGGTTTCAGCAGAGCATGCCTTCATTGCAGTCTT
Organism: Liriodendron chinense; assembly: GCA_003013855.2. Classification (NCBI taxonomy): domain Eukaryota; kingdom Viridiplantae; phylum Streptophyta; class Magnoliopsida; order Magnoliales; family Magnoliaceae; genus Liriodendron; species Liriodendron chinense. The sequence continues at coordinate 2,435,851 of ML058463.1, read as the reverse complement.
GGTCAATACCCAAAAAGTGAACTGATTCAGTGTCTTGACTAGTAGCATTGTTCCCGTTATTACTGGGAAGTCGGCAGCGGCGAAGGAGAATTCTGGTCTGGGTGACACCATAGCTCTGTTGGCATTGTGGGTTTCATCCCTGCGAACCGGCTTCCACTGTTTCCTCACACTGCTCTATGTCTTCACTGTTTCTGCTCTGACTGAAGTCACTTGTTTATTTTCAGCCCTTTTTGGTGATCGGTGTCTCTGGACAAGTTGTCAATCAGCTTCGGGAATCACTGTTTCTGCTATCGCGAGGTGCGGGAAGTAAAATCCCCCAGAAGCTAGGAAGACCATAGTGGTACCATTTGTATAGTTTTGATGGTTGATTCTTCTCTCTCTCTCTCTCTCTCTCTCTCTCTCTCTTTCTCTCTCCGCAAGATCATACACGCATTAGAACACCCCGCGCTCTTGAAAAGGAGAGAAGATGCATCCTTACCAATCGCGATATGGCTCAATGATCAACAGAAATATATAAGTACGAATCATATGCATGCTATGCGAAATTTTAAAATTCTTTCAAAAAACTTTTGCTTTAAAGATGAAGGGAAGAACGTTCCCATTGAGAGTCACCAGTTTGGCGCCCATGAAGGCGTCGAACATTTCTCCTAGCAGAACTTTCTTACGTATACGTCTGTGTATGCAAATGAATAATCTTAGAATGTTTCTTTACTCAGAGATATCCAGGGATTCTAGTATTGTTCGTTCCCCAGCAGAGTCGCCAGCTTGTTAAAACTACAAAAATGCTCACAAAGGAAGTTTTTCCTGTGTTTCATTATTCTGGGGCTCTGAGTATAGAGACATTCATGGACAATCACAAGCAATCACAAAGTATACGAGAGAAAGCACCGCGAGGTGAATTTTATTCGAGAGATTCTGAGATCTTTTACATTTTAGGCTGTGAATTGGTCACGAACCCTTAATTACATCAATGGATGATCACCCTTGATTACAAGGCAAAAGTAAATGCATGCATGTATCATAAATGAATTAAAGAAAGTGTTAAAAGAGCAAAATATAAATAAAGTACAGCATAGACAACACAGAGATTTTTACGTGGAAACCCTTACGAGACAAAACTACGGCACAAAGTAACAAGATTCCACTATGAATTGCAGTTATACAATAGATGGAATATCAAAGGGATGAAGCCCGGATAGATCGAGCAACTAGTTTAAATCCTCAGGGATTATAGTCTTGAGTTCATGGTCGCAGAGACCAAGTTTAGGATTCCTTATGGACCAAGCCAATGTTAAAACCAGTTAGATGTTGGTCCCATACTCTTTCGGGCATTCCTAGTTGATAGCAACCAAGATTTTAACCGAGTCGTGCATCTCAGTGTCATCGCGCGTCTCTGTGGACGAAATGACTTTCAGGAATACACTCCATAGTTTTCATTTAGTGCAACCAGTGCCAGTGACCGTCTCAGTTTGGGACGGGTGACTTGTTGGAGGACACCTCATGGTTTCTTAGTGCAACCAGGGCTAGTGACCATCTCGTGTTTGGACGGGTGACTTGCTAGAAGGCACTCCATGGTTTCTTAGTGCAACCAGGGCCAATGACCGTCTCGTGTTTGGATGGGTGACTTGCTGGAAGGCACTCCATGGTTTCTTAGTTCAACCAGGGCCAATGACCGTCTCGTGTTTAGATGGGTGACTTACTGGAAGGCACTTCATGATTTCTTAGTGCAACCAGGGCCAGTGACCATCTCGTGTTTGGACGGGTGACTTGCTGGAAGGCACTCATTATCTTAGCCACTTAACTGACGGATCCTGCTTTGGACAGGACGCACATCAACTGGTCTTAACGATGAAGTATTTCAGACGTTTTAGAACTCTTTGATTACGGTTTTCAATGATAACCATAGTCCCCTTTGATTTAGTTTCGTATCTCGATCCGGGATGAAATAAATTCATGCAATGGATGCAAATGAGTACAGTACAAAGTAAATATGCTTTATGCATGCTCGAGAGAGGATCGCATTTATGCTAGATGTTCGGTGTATCAGAAAAATTATGTGTTTGATTTGATCAATCTACTTCGTGTATATCTTTGCATCATCGATATTTTTGTCTTTGCGTCTTTGAGGTCGCAATTGATTCCATTTGGCATTAGTCAGTTATTGGGCCATAAGGGCACTTCCCAGGGCTGAAAATGACAAAGTAGTGGACCTATTTGCGGTCTGATCGGTGCATTCGATAGATACCATCGATGATCATCTTTGAATAGGGACGGATTATGTCTACGAAGGTTGCAACACGATTGCATTTCGATCTGCTTAGCGCCAGTCGATTTCCGAGCCGGCAGAGCACTTGCCAAGGCTGAAAATGACTTAGTGGGCCTATTGATCGCTTAATTAAGGTTCTTAAAGATCCTGAGACTAGGTAATCTCGTTGTAATGCATGATTATGGTGTATCATGTTATGGTGGAGAGAAGTTTCCCTCTCGCGGTCGGTCAAATTCTGCCCGATTCCTCTCGATTTCGGCCGTTTCCGACTTTTTCGGAGGGGTTTTTGAGGTTTGTAATTTTGACTATGTGTTTTCCTTTTTTATCAAATTACTAATTTAGCCCACTTAACATTGATCGTTGGCAAATCCGGTCTGGGGGATGGATAGAGGACATCGATGTGTGTCTAGGAGCATCAACTTGATCGGAAGGCGGGCCACACCAAAGCCGGGCCACATCACAGAAGGTCCAGGGCTCAAACTAGCGTCCAGGAGCATCTCCGATGTGGTGTGGGCGCATGTAGCCCTAAGTTGGGCTGCATGTGATCCCACCCCAAGCGCATGTGGGAGAAAGAAAGTAGAGAGGGAAAGTTAGAGAGAGATGGGCGCATGTGGCAAGGCACATGCGCCTACTCTCCCCTCCCAGGCGCATGTCTTCAATGACTTAGTGTATTTTCAAGATTTTATTCCTAAAAAACTAAGGGAGAATGAGCGCATGTCCTGGCTAGTGTTGACGCATGTTGTCAATATACATAAAGAGAGAGAAACAAACGTCACTAGGCACAGGTGCATTTGCACATGCGCCCAGCTCCCCATAGTGGGCACATGTGGGCTCCCCCACTTAGTGCATTTCTCCACATTTTCCCCCTCCCAAGAATGGGCGCATGTTGCTATGAACTTGGGGGATTTTGCTCCGATGGGAGAAATCCCATTTCTGGCGAAGGCATCTGGCAAGGAAAACCCTTTCCGATGAGGGTTTCCTGTGAGGATTACCTCTGCAAGAGCTCTGGATTGGTGATGTCCTCCCTCTCTCAGCGAATGGAGGGGTATATATAGCAGGGTTTATCGGATATCGGGTACCGGGCGCATGTGGGAGCAAGAGGGGGGCCATGCGCATGTTCTGGGGTGTAGGCGCATGTGGCCATGCACCAGGCGCATGTGCACTGGTGTGAGCGCATGTCCCACTGTGGTGGGCGCATGTGCCCCCTGGTATGGGCACATGTGGCAACACCTAGCATATTTTTTATGATTTTGATATTTTTTGTATTTTTAACATTTTAGAAATATTGAAAAGGGAGAGAGAGGGCTCTCATGCGCATGTTGTATGGGGTGTGGGCGCATGTCCCCCCATACCATGCGCATGTCTCCTATGTGGCATGTTCATGCATCTCAACACTTAGAATATTTCAGGTTTTCGGCTCCGACGGGCTACCTCTAGAGGGGGGCTACCTTTTCGGAGACCAAAGTTACTGACGCCAAGCCGCTTTTAGGCCATGATAGACCTCCAGAATGAACGGGGTTGGGGTGTCGATGGTCATCTGCTGTGAATTTTGGTAGTTCCTTACCAATTTGGACCCTCCCGATCGACTCTTTGCTTAAGAATATTGTTCTGGGAAGCGCGCACATGAAAATATGCACCGAAAGGACTTCAAACTTGCTACTGAAGGTTTTTCGGGCATTCTGGATCATTTGACGATGTTACGGATGTCTAATTCCACTCTAAAATAGTACCTATAGGCTTTCGGGCCCTTTCGGTCAGCTCCGGACAGGGGTAGAACACGTTTCGGTGCGCATAGGTAAAGATAAGCACCGCGCGATTTTAAAACTTGCAGGTGAAGGGTTTTGGGGTATTCTGGATCATTTGGCGGTGATCATCATGTCCAATTTTGCTCCAAAATGACATTTATAGGTTTTGGTCACGATCACGCATATTAGGGTTGCACTGACGTTTTTTTAGTATTTCGGATCTCAAAATCGGTCTGAATCGTCGTAGATGAACTGCTGGATACTATTTTATAATGAGTGGGAATTTGAGCCCTAACAGTTACCGAATTGGTGTTTCGATTAATCAAAATTATCTTCGATATATCGATATGTCTTTTCGATATATTAAAGAATATATCCAGTGGATTTGTGAAGTTGCTTGACCATCTCTCCGATATATCGAACTGGGATATCGATATATCGAAAACCCTAATTCAGATATATCGAAGGGCATTCCGATAAATCGATCATATTGTCCAGGGAGTTGTCCATTTACTGGACACTCGATTCGATATATCGAATAGAGCTTTTTGATATATCAAAGGTCCATTGAATAGACTTCCAATATATTGGAGGTTTATCGAAAGTTGTTGTTTGACCTGGATTAATTACAACAACTTCCACCTCTTTAATTAACCTAATTTATCATGTTTTTTATATGATCTAAGGCTAATAAATATGACTAAGGGTATTTCTAGTTGGTCCAAGTCATCTAAGAGGTTATGAGTATTTTGGTTCAAAGGGTTAGGTCACCAAGGCATCTCATTTACCTGCTTTTCTTCCTTGATGCTTCTTGTCTACTTGAATCTTCGGTCTTCAGCTTGCAAAGACTTAACCGACATTACAACACATAGACTCAAGTGATTGACAAATAAGGTGCACTAGTATGCCATAGAAAAGTGCACTAACACCTTGGATCCTATCAAGTAAGGCCTGAATTATCCAAAGCAAAAACAACGGCTAGGAGCTCCTTCTCTGTGGTCGAGTAATTGACTTGGGCGGGATTTAAGGTCCTACTCGCGTAGTAAATAACGTGGGGCTTCTCGTCTTTCCTTTGTCCTAACACCACCCCAATTGCATAATCGGTCGCATCGCACATCAACTCAAAAGGAACGGACCAATCCGGTGGTTGTATGATGGGTGTGGTTGTCAACATGTCCTTTAGCTTTGAAAATGCTAATTGACATTCGACACTCCACTCGAATTGGTTGTCCTTTTGGAGAAGATTGCATAAAGTTCTAGAGATTTGGCTGAAATCATTTATGATTCTTCTATGAAAATCGGTATGTCCAAGGAAGGACCGCACATCGCGTATGCTTTTGGGTGGTGGTAGATTGGCAATGATATTGATTTTGGCTAGGTCTACCTCTATTCCATTGGACAAGATGATATGTCCAAAGACGATTCCTCTTTATACCATAAAATGATACTTCTCCTAGTTTAATACAAGACTCGTCGCCTCACACCTAGTTAAGACAAATCTCAAGTGGTCGAGACACTCATTAAAAGTACAACCAAAAACTGAGAAATCATCTAAGAAAACTTTGAGAAATTCACCCACCATGTCTGAGAAAATACTCAACATGCATCGTTGGAATGTGGCGAGTGCATTACATAGTCTGAATGGCATCCTTTGGTAGGCGAAGGTGCCGAACGGGCATGTAAAAGTGGTTTTCTCTTGGTCTTCCGGGGCTATCTCAATTTAGTTGTAGTCGGAATAGCCATCGAGGAAGCAATAATAGGAATGACCCGCTAACCTCTCCAAAATTTGATCCATGAATGGGGGGTGGGAAGTGGTCTTTCCTAGTGACCGTGTTTAACTTTCGATAATCAATACACATATGCCAACCGATGGTAACTCTAGTCGGTATAAGCTCATTGTTGGCGTTTTCTACTATGGTGATACTGGACTTCTTAGGGACAACTTGGGTATGACTCACCCATTGACTATCCGAGATGCGGTAAGTAATCCCCAAATCTAATAGCTTAAATACTTCGGCTTTGATAACCTTCATCATGTTTGAATTTAACCGCCTTTGAGGTTGTCTAGTCATTTTTGCATTCTCTTCGAGGTGGATACGGTCAATACAAACTAAAGAATCAATCCCCTTAAGGTCTGCTATTTTCCATCCTATGGCTCCCCTATGTTCTTTGAGTGACTTAATCAACTTGAGCTCTTTGGCTTTTCCTAGGTGGGAGGCTATGACAATTGGGGATGTCTCCTCTTGACCTAAATATACATATTTCAGCTCGGATGACAATGGTTTTATGTCAAGCTTTGGCGGTTGGATATTAAATGGTAGAGGCTTTGATGTGGTTGGTGGCAATTTTTCAAAATGAGGCCTCCACCGCCTAGTATCAACTACCGATTTCTATTCCTCAATGCTTGCACAATGTCACATAAGATGAGATCATTGAAATCTTCAAAGTGTGCTAAGCATGTCTCCAAAGTTTTTAGTGGTTCAAGTTGGTGGAGCTCCTCTTCTTCAAAGGATTCGAGCATGTTTACCTCAAGAGCTCATCATTTTCCTCATTCCTTTGCTTTTTGCACATGTGGAACATATTCACCTCTAAGGTCATGTTCCTAAAAGACAATCACATCACCCCATTCTGGCAATTTATGATTGCATTTGATGTAGCCAAAAATGGACAGCCCAATATAATCGATATTTGAGAGCTAGTGTCCATGACCAGTTGTGTGTCTTAGACAATAAAGTCTATCGGCTAGTAGAATTTATCGACTTTGACTAGAACATCCTCAACCATCCCTCTCGGTACATGGATGGATCTATAGCGAGTTGCGATGTGGTTTTAGTGGGTTTTAACTCACCAAGACCCGATGTTCATATACTGAGTACGAGATCAAGTTTACGCTTGCCCCCAAATCTAGCAAAGCTCGCTCAATCCGATAGTCACCAATGATGCATGAGATCATGAGACTACCGGGATCCTTATATTTTGGGGAGTCTTTTGGGTGAGAATGGCACTCACTTTCTCATTGAGAAAGGCCTTTTGTTACACATTATATTTCCGTTTAGTTGTGCATAAGTCTTTTAGAAACTTGGCATAGGAAGGAATTTGTTTTATGGCATCAAGCAATGGAATGTTAATCTTAACTTGTTTGAAAATCTATAAAATATCATGAGAGATTGGGAGATGTTTTAGAGCAACTAATCTCAAAGGGAATGGTGCTACGAGCTTGTGAACGTGTTCCTTCTATTGTGGGGCTGAGCTAGATCTATCCTCATTCTAAAAAATTACCAGATCATTAGGCTTGTCGGCCTTCATCGGAATATATTTGTTGATTTGTTTGTCAGTGGTGATGTTTGTCACTCCAAAAGGAATTTGTTGATCATGTGACCGTCCTGAAGGAATTTGAACCAAAAGGATCAAAGGATGGATCACATGTTAGGATGGATCGCATGTTATGATGGATCGCATCACAACCGCTCATTGCAAAATCTAGGTTGTGCATGTAGGATGGTCATGATTAGGCAAGCACGCAAGTTTAAACGATCAAGATTGGACGTCTAGCAATGGACGTCTAGCAACCGGTCATGATTAGGCCAGCCGTCCATCACAGAGCTGTACACGTCTAGCAATGGACGTCTCCTGCAGCACATGGAAGTAGCTTACCTCCACACGTGTGATCAACAAACATCAAGGAGGACTTCAGCTTCATCTCCAACATGTGTGCAGTGTGTGGAGCCATCATCACCGTCCAATAGCTGGGGTGATCTCCACCCGCCATCACTCACATCCAACTGATCAAGCTGGACCGTCCAGCAAGGAGCAGTCGACCAGCAGTTGGACACTCAACAATCCTCAGTCGTCCTTCAATTATGGTGGGCCCCAGTCCCACGCTTGCCAGATCCATTCCAACTTTCCAGTTGTTGGACTCCCAATGGAGCGGAAATCCCAGCCATGCATCATAACCAAAAGCAAGTGGACAATCTTCAAACGTGTAGCCAATGTCCTTCATTCATCAACACCATTCATCATGTGCAGCAAGAGAAACTCTCTCTCTCTCCTCCTCTATACTTACCAAATAAGTTGCTTTTCTACTGAACTTAAGACGTTAAGTTACTTTTGGCACTTAAGTTCGTTTGGTAAGTATAATTGAAAAGTAACATATCTCTTAAAAATTACTTATCTTAATAAGTAACTTTTTTACGCTTTTTGACTTTTGACTTTTCTACTTATCTCTCTCATGTCCTGCTTTTACTCTTTTTTCTTTTTCTTTTTTCTTTTTTTTTTTTTTTTGGGGGGGGGGGGGGGGGGGGGGGGGGGGTGAGTACACACCCACACTGTTAGTTACCCTCTAATGTTAATTAACCACCCTTCAATTTGGCTTTTCTACTTATCTCTCTCAGGTCACTCCACATATCAAAGTTCTCTCTCATGGTTCACTCAATTACTGCTCTCTCATACCATCTCAAAGGAGGCCCCACATGATGGACTGTCCCATCAAAGGTGGGGCTCACATAGTGGATGGCCCACATCAAAGATGGGTCGGGCCCTACATCAATTGGTGCAAGATCCAATCCACCAATCAGGTTGATCTGATCTTCTACATCTTTCCGAAAAATGGTTCTAGTCCACTCACCATGTGGATGGACTATTGGAAACAAGTGAATGGGTTAGAACACTTCAGCCAAGTCTTCTAGAGCCATACATTTGTTTTGCAAACCGTGGCCCACCTGACCAGTGGATCAACCTGATTCTTGTACCAGGGCATATATATAGTGGTCCCGCTCTGATGGATGGAATGTATCTCGGACCAATCGTGCTATGCTAGCACATGCATGGCATGTACATGAGCTTTATTGCATGCACGTGGGATTAGAAGAGCTCATTCTGTTCGAAAACTGCCTCAACGCTTAGCTTTTTCTTTTCATGTCAAAATGTTGCTTATTATATGTAGATTTGAAATTTTCTTTCGAAAGGTTACTTATCAATGTGTTATTACCAAACATACTTATTTACTTATTGGCTAATAAGTATGTTGTTTACCAAACATACTTATCTACTTAATAAGTAAAAACCAAGATAAGTAACTTATCTGATAACTTACAATCCAAACGGGCCCTAAGGGGCTCGCTATACTTAAACTCTAGGACTTAGGCTCTCAGGAAACTCTTTACTTAGTTTCCAAGTAACTTCTCTCTCCCTTGTCCTATAAAAGGGGTTGCTCACTTCTCATCATCCCATCTTATTCTCTACAACTCCTCTCTTCTCTAGTTTTGCTTTCTTTCTTTTATAGTTTTGTAGTAATTTAGTTTTTCTTTTGTAGTAGTCTTCCATTTGTAGAATGGTAGGCTAAAGTCCTAGCTAAAGCTAGGGGTGAAGCCTTTGGTGAAATTTGCAAGCTTTTATTCTCTTGGTTCAACATGGTAGTGTGAATGTTGGAGCTCTTTTTTTGTTTGATTTGGTTACCTACCTCGGCAAAAGCTATTATTGTGCACACCCCTTGATCCATCGTCGACTCTTAGGCACAATGGATGTTTGGGATTCCTTGCGCACCAATTAGCTAGTTCATAATCGATAAAGTCATTTGATCCATCGTCGACTCCGAGCACGATGGATTCTTAAGATTCCCTATGATCATCGAGCTAATGCAGGTAAAGTCATCGATCTGTAAAATCATTTTATCCATGTAGACACTGGGCACAGTGGATGCTTTGGATTCCTGCGATCGATGGACGAGATCTTAACAGTTGGATCGATCATTCAAAGCCTTATATCTTGTAAGTATGCATTTGATCGTATGAATTGTGATCTTATCGGTTAACTTTTTGGCAAAGTTGTTAATCTGTATAATTCATTGATCCATTATCGACTCCGGGCATAATGGATGCTTGAAATTCCCTGTGATCAACTAATGAGTGCTTAATGGTCAAATCAATCGGTTAAGATCACCATGTGTTATGAAATATGCAATGGTTTAATGATAAGTACCTAATATTGTATAATTAACCCTGGTTATTAAGGGCATTATCATTGTTTTTCCGGTTAATTATCCCTCATTAGGTGAATTTTCTGTCTTCAGGCAATCAGGAGAGGTTGGACAAGATCCGAGCCAATCAGGACATTTAAAGACCAAAAAGAGACCAAGATCAAGCATGAGAACGATCTTGAAGGAAGTCGAACCGTAAAGAACAAAGGATGGATCATGTTCTATGATGGACCGCATCACAACGCCGCTCATTTGGAATTCTAGGCTGTTCATTTTTAGATGGTCATGATTGGACGATCAAGATTGGATGTCCACATAAAGGGTGAACCGAGCATCAAGTAACAAGTGGAAACGTTTCATCCCAACCGTTCAGCTTGATCTCCACCATCCATACCGGAGACAATTGGATCAGTCTTCCATTAAGCAACGTCACCAGGCTGGAGTCAAACTCACCGTCCATCCAGTCAACTGAAGCCCTTCATCTCACGGCCATCAACATGGATAGAAAGATAGACCAAGCAGGTGGAGATCATCTGGTAGAGATCATCAACCAATGGGGACTAATCATCACCGTCCATCAACTGCAGTTGACGGCCAGCATCTCCATCAGCCCCAACCTCCACCGCCTATCAATGGCCAACTGTCATCAAGTTCACACGTGCAGGACCCCATGTCCCAGGACCAAACCATCATCCAGCAGTTGAGCTTCATCCACCATCCAGCAGAATTGGATATCTTCCAGCTAGATCTGCCCGTCCAACAGACCATCAAATCCCAGCCATCATCTCTAGATCGTCCAACAAGTGGACCCATCTTCAAGGCTGGTCGTCCAGCATGTGTGCCACTCCAAGCACGCCATCCATCAAATGGGCCCTCCATCCAGCTAGGTGGACCCGTTCATCAACGGTCAGCAGGCATCAGGTCCATCCATCCATCTTTCCATATTCATCAAGCAGGTGGACCACACATCCAGCCCATCAACGCATCAGATGGATCACACGGACAGTAGCTCCACATCTATCACATTTCCAGATATGATGGACATCCTTTGGATCATCAACATCATGCATTTAAATCAGCAAGGTGGGCCACCACACGTGCCAGTAAAAAGTCCAACTCCAAGCCTTCACACAAGCTGATCCCTCAAAGCAGACGGAGGTCTCATCTTCACTGTCCAGCTAGTGGACCCCATCTGCAATTCAGCCACCGTCAATAGCCAGCAGTTGGACAGCTCCCACCAATCCACCGTCCAAAGTGGACCCCACAACGTCCAGCATTGGACGTCCGTCCATTCTCCAAGCATCTAGCTCATTCAACCCGGCCGTCCATTCCACCAGATCCAGCAACCTCACACGTGCTGCAAATCCCAGCCGTCCAGCAGCTATGATGGACCCCACCTTCATCTGACGTGTAGCATCAGCCAACCGTCCATCAGCTCCACCTGCTGGACACCTCCATGGCCATCCACGTCTGTCCATCACAGCCGTCCACCAACCAGCAAGTGGACCGTCCAAGTCCAGCTGGTGGACGTCATCAGCTCCCCTCCTTCACACGTGCAGCAGTAGTGCTGCATCCCACCGTCCATCTGTCCGGTGCAGTGGACCCCATCATCAACATGCCAGCACGTCCATCACAGCAGATGATGGAGGCCTGATCATTGCAGCCGTCCATCAGTGCAGCTGAACCAGCTCAGCCGTCCATCAAGATGGGCCCCAACTCCAACCGTCCAATACTTTCAGCAGCTATGAACCCACCATCTTCATCTGAGCCGTCCATCTATACATGTGCAGTTCCACCTTTCAACGGCCAGCAAGATCAGCAAACCGTCCACCAGGACTGGACGTCCAAACCACTGCAGCTGGTTCAACCGTCCGGCTATTGGACGCTCAAACATGATCAACTAAAAGCTGAGCCACAGCCGTCCATCACTGGTTCATTCGTCCAACACAGCATATGGACACTGTCCTGCATCATCTGCAACATCCATCTTTCATCTCAACTGGCCATCCAAAATGAAGCACGGTCTAGCAGGTGATCAACCCTTGATCTCAGCCGTCGACTTCAACTAGTTCACATGTACAATGAAACTATGGAGATCAAATCGCAGCAGATCACAGCGGTTCCAACTGATCAACAACACCATCCACCATCTAAAGCACCGCATCTTCAATGGACAGTCCAGATTGTTCAGATTCTCCATATCTAGCATGTGGACCCAGTTAACTCCAACTCATCACTGAGTTAACTCACCTTGCCACCTTCCATCCTTGGGCCAAGCAAATGCTCTCTCTATCCTCTTCCATCCATAAGCTCCAAACCAAAAAGAAAAATTTTCTTTGGGCATTCCAAGCCTAACTCCTAACCCAAACCTAAAAGGCAAATCTATTAGCTTTGAAGTGCCACCTCATCATTCAAGCCTAACTCCAAGCCCAAACCTAAAGGAGATTTGCTTAGAGTGCCACCTAGGCCTGGAGCTTCTCATGAGGCTATAAAAGGAGCTCATCTCCCTCTCATTTCCACCATCCCATCATCCCACAAACCAAGTCTTCTTTTCTTTTCTTCTTTTCCTTTGTAGAAGTAGAGTAGTATAGTTTTTCCTTTGTAGAAGTTTTAATCTTCCATTGTAGCATGGTTGGCTAAACCTCTAGCTAAGGCTAGAGGTGAAGCCTTTGAAGAAACTTGCAGGCTTTGGTTCTTTTGGTTCAACAGTTGTGCTTGAATGTTGGAGTTCTCTTTGGTTGATTGGCTCGGTTATCCACCTCGGTGGACGCTATTGTTGTGTAAGCCCATTGATCCATCGTCGATTCCGGGCACGTTGGATGCTTGGGATCCCTTGCACACCAATTAGCTAGTTCATGATCGATGAAGTCCCTTGATCTATCGTCGACTCCGGGCACGTTGGATGCTTTGGATTTCCTACGGTCATCGACCTAGTGTAGGTAAAGTCATCGATCTGTAAAATCCCTTGATCCATTGTAGACTCTGGGCACATTGGATGCTTTAGATTCCCTGCGATCGATAGACAGGATCTTAACGGTCGGATCGGTCAATCAAAGCCTCATATCTTGTAAGTATGCATTTGATCGTATGATTTGTGATATTATCGATTGACTTTTTTGGCAAGGTAGTTGATCTGTATAATTCCTTGATCCATTGTCGACTCCGGGCACAGTGGATGCTTAAAATTCCCTGCGATCAACTAACGAGTGCTTTATGGTCAAATCAATCGGTTCAGATCACCATCTTTTATGAAATATGCAGTGGTTTAATCGTTTCATCTTCTGATTGGAATGAATCTTTATTCGATTCCAGTTGAGTTTTAGTTGGACCAATGAATCAAACCTTGTGGATAAATCAAAGGTAGATCCCTAATGCCTTAGCCCCCTTTTCTATTTTTATCTTTCATCACACACAATTTGCTCCACTCTTGTGGATTAAACCATATTTCATATCACTCACCTAAACTAATTCCTTTAAGTATTCTTAACTCCAATCCCTGTGGATCGACCTCAGTTTTACCGAGTATTTTACTACTTCGCTACCTGCACTTGGGTGTGCAATCTTCGGGTTATAGCATTTAACAGTTTCATCTTCTGATTGGAACGAATCTTTATTCGATTCCAATTGAGTTATAGTTTGACTAATAAATCAAGTCTTGTGAATTAATCAAAGGTGGATCCCTAATGCCTTGGCCATTTCCTATTCGTCTTTCAACACACACATCTTGCTCCACTCTCGTGGATAAAATCAAATTCCATCTCCCTCACTTAAACTAATTACTCTAAGTATTCTTAACCCCAATCCCTATGGATTGACCTCAGTCTCACCGAGTATTTCACTACTTCGCTACTTACACATAGGTGTGCAATCTTCAGATTGTAGCAAACGGTCTTACAAGCTGGGCAAGTCATTGTGAATTCTTGATTGAACATTGTAATGTGCCTGAGATTTTATACAACAAGTTAGTCACTTCGAATTGTTTGTATGTACAGTCTATTCTAGAGATGAAGGGTGGAATGTTCCGCAACGGAGTCATCATTTTAGTACTTAATAGCGTCTTAAGATGACGAATGCCTTTCTTGTCGTATCTTATCAGTACTAGAACATAACTCTTGTTAATAATGTTCCCCAGCAGAGTCGTCATTTTGTTTACACAACAAAATTGCCTTTGTGTACATAAGGGAAACAAGAGTCACATTCTAGTTTTAGACAAGAAAGAGAGAAAAGCATTTATCACTTCATTTTATTCATTTCATTGAGTTCTTCATACATTCTCGTGATACATCATCTCTTGATTCTATAATAGAGTGTACATTGTACAAAATATAACATGTTCAGAAAGGAATTTCAGCAGAGCTTCGCCCTATTCTTCTTCTAACCCGTTGCAAGAAGAGGGTACTTGCCAAATGATCTTTCAAGCCAAGGTTGTTCCTCTTCTCCTTATGGATGGGATGGTTCAATCTAGTTAGGCTTTATTCCTTTGCAACTTGAAGGGATTGTACTAAGTACCCTCGACCCAAAAGGAAAAAAGGTAGGTCTTCTCTGCACAAAGAAGCAAATCATTGAGTCTAGATTCCTCTTTCTTTATCTTCTATCTTTGATACAAGCTTGATCTTCAATGTTCCTCACTTTTGAAAGGGGAACGGAAGCTAGATTGCTACCGACATCTTTAACAAAAGGAGGAAAAATATGGGAAAGTGGTCTTCAGACTGGCTTTACACGAGTCGCGTAAAGCTCCTCTCTGCTGATCTTTAACTCTGATCCTTCAATTCTTCATTTCAACAGAGTTTCCGCGTCATTCTTCTTCGATCCTCGGGGTTTGCACTTTGTGCATTCAACTCAAGGAGGAGATGCACAAGACTCTCTTCGTGCCTCCATGGTCTTCAGAAGGAGCTCTAGAACTCAAAAACTTCGGAAGCAAGTGTTAAATGAGGACCCCTGGGGGGTATTTATAGACTTTGGGGTAGATTTCACATAGACCACTAGTCAGCAAACATCATCTTTATGTGACCTGCGTAAAAGCATATTGCCTTTACACGGTCCGCGTAAAGTGCATGTCTTCTACGCTACTTACTGCTTTTTTTCTTGCTTTCTCTTATGATCTGCTTCATTCTTCTTTCTTTCCTTGTTTTTTCCTTCATTTTCATGCCTCAACAGCAGAGCTTCACTATGTTCTTCTTTCATTCTGTCCAAATGACAGAAAAATGCATGAATAAGTATGCAAGCCAAGGTTGCTCTTCTGACTAAACTTTGCTCATTTGTAGCTTTAAGTGAAGTACACAGACAAAGGTTAGGCTCATTATGCAGCCGCTTAACAGACTCAAAGTCATTACGCGAGCCTTATAAGGCACTAAAACCCTCCTGACTCTTCACATAACTCCTTAATCCTCCAAAACGTTGGCATCCTCCATTAGTCTACCACTTCTAAGGATTGCACCATGTGCACTTGACCTGGAAGGAGAAAGGATGGGCCTTCTCTTCATAGAGGAGCGAGCCGAGATTCTTCTTTTTGTTGGGAAAACTGGTAGTGGAAGCAAAGCCGAACACACGGCGGAATATTCAAATCTAACAAGCAACACAATACAATCACACCCACACGCAATCAACCACACAGAGACAATCCAATTTTACGTGGAAAAACCCCTCAACGGGTAAAAAACCATGGCACAAAGCGATCTACTATGAATCAGAATGTTTTAGAGATGAACAACCCACAAGCAAGGAAACTCAAGAGAAAACCCAAGCTCTCTCTCTCTCTCTCTCTCTCTCTCTCTCTCTCTCTCAAAACACTCTCCCCTCTCCCTAATACAATTAGGAAACCTTAGACACCTTAGGATACCCTCTAATCCCGGATTACACCCCTTTAAATAGGCAAAAATCCAAAATTAAAAACAACTTACGCAGAACCGCGTATATGTGTAAATCACCACCGACCGGTCGCAGCCCATGGCCGACTAGTCTGACTTGGCAAAAACAGTCCAGAGAGGAAAACTTCCAAAATTTAACATGTCCGCCTCCTCAGTCGACCGGTCGGAGCACACCACCGACTGGTCGAAACACACGAGAATTGTCCAGCGTCTTCACTGTACACCCGCACCCTAATCCGACGGGTCATGGGATCATGTAATTGTACAGTTTGAAAGCTCTTCCAATAATCTCCACTGAGGCTTCAAACGTCGAATCAAGCCATCCTCACTTTCTTCATCATCTCAACTTAAACATAGCTCCACCTCTTCTCGTACCTCCATCAACCTTATCCTTACACTTTCACGCCCTTTACCGCTCTTCTCATGTGGCTCTTAGGCACTTGCCACATACGAGCAACTATGGATCCTGCTGCCGATCCCACAGCTCTATCGTGAAACGTGCTCCCTATCAACTTATAAAGATGGCCACACCTCCGTACTTTCATCCACACGAGTGCCCCCTTCATCACTTTACAACAACGATTGTTGTCGATGAACTTGCACCCTTTCGCCTCAAGTGCACCAAGAGAGATCGCAATCTTCTTCAACATGGGGACATGCTTCACATCTTCCTGGACTCGTTCGATCGCATCGAAATCCTGATGTGCACTGAACCAATACCCACCACCTTGTGAGCGTAGCCATCGCCCACAAACACTGATTCACCACCATACTCCATGTATGTCATGAATGAACTCTGGTCAGGACAAACATGATATTAAGCACCTGAATTCAGGATCCACTCTCTACTGTGAGATCTGTTGCCACATATAGTCAATACTTCACAAAGATCACCACCGTCATCTACAATATTAGCTCCCTCTCCAGAAGAATTTTCAGACTTCTCTTGCTTCAACTCAGGATTGTGACAATCCCCCTTTATGTGGCCTTCCTTACCACAATTCCATCACCGCACCTTGGCTTTCCATTTGCCCTTAGCTTCAAACCCCGATTTAGAATATCTCCCACCATGCTTAGAATTTCTTCCCCTCATAATCAATGCCTCTGAGGAAGAACGAGAACCTACGTCACCACTTTTCTTTCTCATCGCCCTCGACTGGAGGGCTAAGATAACGGTCTCAACATTGATGGTCTCCCTCCCTGCGCACAAAGAGTCTCTAAATGACTCATATGATTCTGGAAGAGAATTCAGCAGGATGCATACTTGATATTTATCCTTCATCAGCTCATCTATCTCCACCAATTTGCAAACCAGTACATTGATCGTGCTTAAGTGGTCCTCCACATCTGCCCCCTCCGTTATCCTCAATGTGAACAATTGCATCAACAG
The DNA here is from genome assembly GCA_003013855.2 of Liriodendron chinense. Taxonomy (NCBI): domain Eukaryota; kingdom Viridiplantae; phylum Streptophyta; class Magnoliopsida; order Magnoliales; family Magnoliaceae; genus Liriodendron; species Liriodendron chinense. Next base: position 2,418,609 of record ML058463.1, on the reverse strand, counting down.
ATACATATGGTTCTCTAGAGATTTCTTAGCGTACACTTTCTCTAGTTTAGCCATTGTATCAACCGTTGTCTTCTCCTTCGTGACGTGATAGAGGACATCATCCGTCAAGCACAACAGGATCGAGGTTCTGGCCTTCTTGTCGAGCTTCATCCATTGATCATCTTCCATAGCCTCAAGTCGCTTCCCAAGAGCTTCTTCAAGCCCTTGTTAAACTAGGAGGGCTTCGATCTTCACCTTCCATAGTTCATAGTTATTTTTGTCGGAAAACTTCTCTATATCGAATCTCGTGCTCGATGTCATGCTCTCATTTCAGATCCGAATTCTGCTCCACCCCAATAATATCTCTGATACCACTTGTTGGGGAAAAAAATGCCGGCAGCAGAAGCAAAAGCTGAACACACAACAGAATATTTAAATCTAACAAGCAACACAATGCAATCACACCCACACGCAATCAACCACACAAAGACAATCCGATTTTACATGAAAAACCCCCTTAACAGGTAAAAAAACCATGGCACAAAGCGATCTACCATAAATCAAAAGGTTACAGAGATGAACAACCCACAAGTAAGGAAACCCAAGAGAGAACCCAAGCTCTCTCTCTCTCTCTCAAAACACTCCCCTCTCCCTAATACAATTAGGAAACCTTGGACACCTTAGGATACGCTCTAATCCCGGATTACACCCCTTTAAATAGGCAAAAACCCAAAATTAGAAACAACTTATGCAGAATCGCATATCTGCGTAAAGCACCGCCAATACCGTCGACCGATCGTAGCCCATGGCCGACTAGTCGGGCCTGGCAAACACAGTCCAGAGAGGAAAACTTCCAAAATTTGACATGTCTGCCTCCTTAGCCAACCGGTCGGGCAACTAGTCTGTGCACACGAGAATTTCCAACATCTTCACTGTACACCCGAGCCCTAATCCAACCTGTCAGACCAGTCTGTCCGACTGGTCATGGGATCTTGTAACTACACAGTTTGAAGGCTCTTCAACAATAACTCCACCTAACAGGTTAGCCTTTTGGGTGTGACACAACAGTGGCATCAAAGCCTAGGTTATCCACCTGGTCCATGCCCCGGGCCCACATGAGCGGGAAGGAGGGGGAGGTCCCTGTGCATGTGTGTTGCATGCCCCAGGTTTCGTTGTGGCGAGGGGGATTGTTAGTTTGTCACACATTGGTAGGGAGGGGGTGGAGTTTGTCATCATATATCCTGGGGTTACTCCACCTAACAAGTTAGCCTTTTGGGTATGACACAACACTTTTGGGTGTGACACAACATCTTTGACAGTCTTAATCTTTAATGCTTTTCACTTTTGAAAGGGGAATGAGGGTGAAAACACCCCCAACATCTTTAACAAAATGTCAGAAAACATGGAAAAAGTGTTCTTTAGAGTGCTTTTACGCGACCCGCGTAAAAGCAATAGTGTTTACACATTCTTCTGCAAATCCTTCACTTCGATCTCTGATTTCTTCTTTTCGTCAAAGTTTCCTTGTCACTCTTCTTCGATTCTCGGGGTCCGTACTTTGTGCATTCAACCCGAGAAGAAGGAGATGCACAAGGCTCTCTTCATACCTCCGTGGTCTTCAGAATGAGCTCTGAAACTCAAACTTCGGGAGCGAAAAGTGCCAAATGAGGACCCCAGGGGGGGGTATTTATAGATTTTGGGGCAAAAATCACGTAACGCATGGAGCTTCTGACAGTCCATTTATGCGACCCGCGTAAAGACATCCCTGTTATCTTCTGCATCTTCTTCCTTTTATTCTTCATCATTTCTTTTCGGAATCTGTTCTGATCTTTTCCATTCTTTCTTCTTTCATTATTTTTTTCATTTTTCATGTCTCAACGGCAAGCAACATTGGGAAGTTGTGAAATGGCTAGTTCGATACATTTAGGGTACGTAGGACTACATCTTGACATTTGAAAAGTCCAAGGACAAGTTGGTTGGATACGTCAATTCTGATTATGCAGGTAGTGTGGATTGTAGGAAATCGACTTCCGGGTACTCATTTGTGTTAGCGGGTGGAGTAATTAGTTGGATGTCTAAGCTTCAGTTGGTGGTGGCTTTTTCTACTACTGAGGTTGAATATATGGCGATGACAAAAGCTTTCAAGGAGGCTGTTTGTTTGGGGGCATGATAAATCAGTTGAGGCTTCAGCAGGAAGCCGTGCCAGTTAATTGTGATAACTTTAGTGCTATAAATTTGGCTAAGAATTTTGTTTATCACTCTCGTACTAAACACATTGATGTGCGTCATCATTTTATCCGACAGGTACTTGAGGAAGGAGATGTGACTCTGGAGAAGATTCATACTAGCGTAAATGCGGCAGATATACTCACCAAGGTGGTCCCAACAAAGAAGTTCAAGTTCTGCGTAACTTCTTTAGGAATGGCGAGAACTTAATGAAAACGCAGGGTGCATGAGAAGCAGTGACACTGTAATTGAAGATGAGATGAATGATGAAGTAAAGAAGAGGTGGTTCAACGTTTGAAGCCTCGGTGGAGATTGTTGGTAGAGACTTCAAACTGTGCAGAAACAGGTCCACCAATTGATCACCTACTGTGGCTGATCGGTCGTTTTTTGGACAGTGTTTGCACAACAAGTCTCTGGACGGTTTTTGGGTTTCTAGACCGGTCTGCAAGAGGCTCCGACAGGTCGATTATTGAGGCTGGACTAGTCAAATTTTGAGCAATCTCTTTGGACAGTCTGTGTGCTATCTGCGACCAGTCAGCAATGGGCTCCAACCGGTCGGCTATATTGGCGATGATTTGCATGGTTATGCGGTTTTGCTTAATGTGTTTCTATTTTCTGTTGGAAATCTATATAATTACTTCCTAATCATGTTTACAGATGTTCTTAAGTCTACCAAGGAGTCTTAATATGAAATTAGGGTTTGGGGAGAGGATTGTGAGGTAAGAGAGTGCTTTGTTCATCTTTTGGGCTTCGCTTGCCGATAGATTATCTCTGTAATCTTCTTATTCATAGTGCAGATGTCGCTTTGTGCCATGGTTTTTTCTTGCAAGGGTTTTCCGAGTAAAATTCAAATTGTCTTTGTGTCGATAGCGTCTGTGTCATGTGATGATCGTTTGATTCTTCTCGGTGCTTCCAATGAACTATTTACCGACAAAACACATTGTTTACCATTGAGCCATGGGTTGGAACCATTTCAATCAATCAATAAATCCTTAAGACCTGAGGATGTAAAGGCTATGATTCTAATTGGTGGGTTTTGGCTGCATGGCCATTAAATTGGATGTAATTAGGTACTTTCATTACAAACCATTGATTCTTGGATGGGCCAATAAAGAATCCACCATATTTACCTATGAATATGTTAATGGTTGGATCTAATTAGATCGGGACTCATCATGTGGTTTTATTGTTGGGCATAGTGATTAAAAGTATTTTAACAGGTTTTTAATGGTTTTTAGCCGTTGAAGTTTTATTTTAATGTTGAATTGTTATGGTCGCACTTGATGATGATCTAATGACCCAGATCCAATGATCATTATTTGATAAGCATGAGATATAGCTATCTAATGGATGGTCAACAAAAAATTTAAATCAAAGTATACAGATGGATAGGTATTTTAACGGATTTCCTTTACAATAAAGTATATACAAAGTTAGTTCGTAGGGTGGCGAAGTACCATACTTGTTTATATCCTTAAAATCCTAACTCCTTGTATAAGATCTTAAACTAGAGAGGATGGTGCAGAGAATTAGAGGCAAGTGTCCATTTTTCTTAGCCTTTATCAGAGGTGCAGACAGCAACTCTCTGGCTTGCTCTACCTAGAATCGGCCCGGGGAGAGACCTTATTTGGAGGATCAACATCAAAGACTAGATTGATCTCGTGCAAGATAAAATATATTCTATCCTTTTAGGTTCGGATTAATATATTCTATCCTTTTAGGTTCGGATTAATCTAGAAATCAGACATAATCAGAATGAGATATCTTTTTCACTACTTAAAATGATGGATTTATGAAAAATATGTTTGATTCTACCGTGTATCCACGTGAAAAACCATCATTTACTCCTGTGTTGGTGCTTGCACTTTCCTTAGTGTCAACCATTGACCCATTTCCTCTTATCACTAATTTTGATGGACACTGATCATATGGACAGGATATTCCAGTTAGTTGACCCATTTCCTCCGTGGCTGATTTGGTGGCCATTGATCATATGGAAAGGATATTTGCATTTTATCAACATGGATGGGGATGTTCCAGTAAGTTGACCCATTTCGTCGATGTCACATGAACCATGGAAAGATAGCTCTTAACATAATCAATTCAACCCATCATTTTATCACCATGCGCCTACATGGCAGGACCCAAGTAGACGGATCCATATGACGCTAGGAGGAGGCAATTAAGCACCCCGTGCCATCCAAATAAAGAATGGCCAGGCAAAATCCAAAGCGTTCATATGGCATGTGCATTCTCTGATACGAAACGCAGCAAACACTTAAAATCAAGCAAACCCCAGATGTCCAATCGGCAGGCATTTCCTATTGAATTGGAAAATTCCTAAAATTATCCATTCACTGTCCAGGAGAGCCACAAGGTGTCCACCATATGAATAGTCTGGATCGCCAAATGATAGACCACACCTGTACAGAAGCATTTGTAACACCGTTGCCTGTTCCAATCACCGCGTAATGCTTCCAAAAACTAATGGACTCGAGAACCTAGCATCAACGATAAACAGCAAACTCAAGTGGTTTCAGGAGATGAATTTGAAGAGAGGAACTGAGAATCATGTCCTGATTCAGGGATTTAAAGGTGAATAAGGTCACTCAGCAAACCTGATTGAACTTTGATTACAACAATCTCCTCAAAAGTGAGAAAAGGGTTAGATGATCCATGGCAACTAACCACACCTACGCGAACGAGAGAGAGAGAGAGAGAGAGAGAGAGAGAGAGAGAGAAATAATAACAATCATCAAGACCCTATGGTTTCTTCTCAGGCACTGGTGACTGCTGAAGGACCAGCAACCACAATCCCTTGTGCAGCAGCTGCGGCAGCCTCTGTCTGTTTCTTCACTTGGGCGGCATGCTTTTGCCCTGCAAGATGGTAATTGAATACCGTCTGGCTATTGCACGCCACATTGCATACTTCACACACCCTCACTGAATCCGCTGGTGCTCCGCCTTCCATTAGCTTGCGTTTTTTCGTCTCCAAATCCTCCCCAGGCTCTGATGGTGGAGCCCCCTTCCTCACCTGCCCACCAGCACTTTTCTGTCTCTCTCCAGAGGAGAATACCCTCTTCTTGCCTGCTAATGATTTCTTAGGCTTTGCCGTAGCAGTGGCAGGGGCAGGGGTGGGGACAGGAGCAGGAGCAGGAGCGGCAGCGGCAGTAGCATTCTTCGACTCCTGTAGTTTCTCCATATTCTTCTTGTGCTTCTTTCCTGATTTGTGCTTGTTCAGGACGTCTTGGCTGTTACAATCAATCTTGCAGACCTCGCACCATGCTGATTGGACAACTTTGGTTTTCTTCGGGCCCCTCTTCCAGGCACCATTGGTGAAAGAGTGAACAGCTTGGCGATTCCAGAACATGGGGTTTGGATTTGTCACCACCATCTGCTCCATCCCATTTGGAGGTCTTATGGCCTGCAGCAGAATCACAAAAATGAAACCAGTGTGTGTGTTTACAAGAATTACATGGATAAGCATACATTGATTGCATCAATGTGTATGATGCACTTGTCTAGAGAGCATCCATATATACAATTCATGCTTACAGACCCACCGAAACTCACCCACACAAATGCACCAAAATGTGAGAGTTGTGAAAGCATTCCACATTTGACCCAGACGCAAACACAACACATGAAAGAAGTGAGAGCAATTAACAAATAGCTGCTATATATGTAGATTCCCTTTTGGTAAACAAACATACGAGTTGAAATTGGATGATGTTTCGTCCAATAAATATGGTAGTGGTCGCCCGAGTTCCCTACTCGCCAAGACAGGTAACTTCCCAATTTGGAACTTGGTTTGTAGACGCGGAGCCCATTGTTGGTCTATCCAAGCCATTGATCCAACGGCCTTGTCATGATGGACCATTCCAGAATATCCTCTCAATTTGTCAATTCTAACCTTCTCGTTGTTGGCATGCTAATATGGATAAAAAGATATGCACGAACAAACCACATGGATAGGATCCTTCCATCTGGAAGATTTTGGGAGAATGGTCCATCTATGATGGGAGCTGTCATATTAATAGCTTGGATAGACCATAGGCCCCACATCGACAAAGTTCTGAACAAGGAAATTCCCTTCTCGGAACAAATGGGGTACTTGGCCTCTCACCATCATCAACATCATCATCATCATCATCATCATCATCTAAGCCTTATCCCAATTAATTGGGCTCGGCTACATGAATCCTGTTCTGCCATTCCGCTCTATCAAGGGCCAGACCGCCAGTTGGACTATAGGTCATCAAGTCATTTTTTACTACATCCACGTCCTTTTAGGCCTTCCCCTTGCTCTGTTAAAGCTTTCAACTTACCTATTGGTGGTACCCTTGAATGCATTCATTTCCAATACCATCCTCACCCTTCTTGCCACTCATCCATCTCAATATCCTCATTTCAGCTCCACATCATATGAACATGTTGTCCCTTGACTGCCCAACATTCTGCCCCATAAATCCTATAAAATTTCCCTTTTAAGTTTGAGTGGTCGACAAACTATTCTGTGTATAATTAGTATAATAATATAGCTATCCTATAAAAGCCTCTAATAGTAAAGTTTGAATCACCATTAAACTGTGCTGTGTACTTCCCCTCAAACTCTTTCTTCTTCGCTCAAAAGTGGTCCTCATGTACGACTATCCACACCAACCAAATTGTGGGGCACATTATGATGGAGCACATCTAAAACCACACACATCAAGCCATCGTAACAATCCAATTGATGGCTATCAAATGGATCATTAGAAGTAAAACAGTGAATGGTCCAAATTCCATGGACAAAATCAGATGGTGAATATCACGTTCTCAGTGCAGCTCTTATGCTATGCTCCATCCATAATTAGGTCAGTAATTTGGATAGACCGGATTAACATACAACTATCCCATGTGTTCAGTTGAAGAGATGCCTCCATTTCCAAAATGATGATGCACCATCAAAGAAGTCAAGCACCAAGACAGGCCTACTTTTAACAACCCTCTCCCCTCCCCCTCCCACGATCATCAACTCCCTTCAGCATGCATTGCATGTGCCACTTTTCTAGAAGCAGAAGCCACAGCCATGGTTGTGGTTGTGGTTGCAGCAGCAGCGGCAGCTGCAGCGGCAGCAAATTAGTAAGGAATAGGGAACATTTCTATTGCACGCAGATTTAGTACATGACGGGCTCATGGTCATGGTATTTTGATCCACACCATTGTTCTAATGGTTCTCATCAGGATTGAAAGGTCTCTTCAATGGCACAATCCTAACCTTTTCAACTGTTGGCCGATTCAGTGGAAGGATCAAACATTCAATAGCTAGGATCTTCAAAATTGTGAGATTCTTACTGTATGGTCCCTTCATGAGGGCCCATCAGATCAATGATCTGGAGCACTGAACCATGGTCACCACATGCACAAACTATTTGTGAAACAGTTGAATTCTCAATTCCTTGCTAAACGAGCACTCCAACTCCAACAATAATAATAACAATAAAATATAAATTAATAATAAACAACGAAGATGATGATGACAAAAACCGCAATGGCAATTACCTTTTTAAATTGATCTGCAAACAACAACAGGGAAAAGGATAACAAACTGACACCTAACCATTTTCACAAGAATTGCCCTTGAAAACATAAGATTTTTTCTAAGGCAAATGTGAAATAAAAATTCTAAATTGGTTGTACCATACTTCCAGTTGTAGGTGATCAGTCCTCCAACGATCTAATACCAATGCATGCATATAGCAACACCTATACATGCATGGATACATCTTCATCATGGGATTATTAGGAAGTTCTTTAAGTACCAGGATTCTAGATGTTTCCATTTTAGTTGGTATCAATTTCCTATCCTTTTCAAGGGTTCAGATTAGATTACATTTACGGTCTTAATCATGTGACACCTTTAGAAGATGGATTAGAGTTTCTTATTTTGGAGAAAGTATGTGCTCAAGAAAATGGCTTTCCCCCAAAGAAAGAAGAACATTTGTGTTTTCCATGGGAGTGAATCCCTTCATACAGGAATTAATTTCTCAAGATGGGTATAATGAACATTCTTGTTATTTAATAGTCACATTACAATTGTGGGTTAGTTACAAAAACAGAACTGGAGCTTGAACCAATTTGTAATCAATGCATGCTCTTATGGAAAGAACTTGTGTTGATTATCATGGCAAAGACTTGGAAGCCAGTTTTAGTGACTGACACAACACATACGGGATCCGATCAGAGATTGCCAGAAAATATGGAAGTTTATTTCAATTGGTTGACAGCTCTGATTGTGAATCAACAAATTTCAAATGATGATACAGATGGGGTGAAAAATGAAAAAGAAATTGCAATTTTAAAATTGTCATTGTAGTTCAACAAAGATTCTGAGAAGATTAATCAGCCCAACCTCATTCCAATAGGGAAAGGGTGACCAGTAATTGATCAGTCACCAAATAAAGACTTGGTGGATGGGACACCGAAGTGACTATAACATCAAGATCCATTGAAGATTTACCAGATCGAGTGGATCAACGGGCACCACTGCTGCTGAGATAAGATTTAATGGATGTTACTCAGCCCCTTACTCCGTGAGTTGAAAAAAATAAAAATAAACTGTGGCATGAAGAAATTTCCAACAAGAAGTTTATACAGAGAAATATCAGTTGACATATTGATAAAGCATAATGACGAGGGTTTTCCCCAACCCCGGGGCAGCATGCATTTCAGACCTATTGAGTCCCATAAACCTACATCAATAGATTGGTGGGACAAGAAAGTAGTATGGATGCAACATCATTTTATGCTCCTGTGGACATGCATCTCGGAAGATGTGGACTTTAGGGATGATGATTTATACAAGTATCAATTCATCAAAAAATAATTTATATGGCATTATATATTCACCATGCAAGTCAAGACACTAGCCTGGGATCAAACAATGCCAGAATGATGCAGAATTCTTCCCATTTGAAAGCTTATCATATGATGCCAAGATCAAAAGACCATTTTAAGATAGAAACCAAGATCATAAGATTCTGACATCAAGCTGAGCAAAATCTGTATGGTAAGGTCTAGACATTTCTAGATTATAGAAGTTTCCAAGGTGGTTTGTGAAGTCTAGTTATGGTAGAAGGAAAATAGGTCGATTATTGAACACTTACAAGGGTCGAAATCGGATCACGTGGATAGAGGGTTGAAATCAGATCACGTGGATGGTCCAGATTGCTACAAAGTACAAACTTTGAAAGATTTTTTTTTTTTTTTTTTTTTTTTTTTTTTGAGAAATAACAGCAATTTCATTAAGAAGCTCGCAAGGAACGAGCAAAAAATACAACACCAAGCAAACAAAAGTCAAACAAAAAGACAGATAGCCGAATCCGGGCTATAAGGTCATTTACTTTTCTAATGACCTCGTCGGCCCCCACCCAAACATTCCTAAAACAAAACCTATTCCTAGCTCCCAAATAGCCCATAACACAGCCACAATGAGCAGTCTCCGAACAAACTTTAAAAGATACATCACGTTTTTTCTTAACTTTTTAGGGGTTGGGTTGTAGTTCTAAAACTTGGTAACTAGACTAAAAAAAATCAGCTCAATAGACTCAACTCAGCAAGATTTTTGAGCTGAGTCATCGTGAAACTCGATCATAAGCCTGGCTCACAAGTCACTCGCTTTAAAAGCGTCCTTAACAAAAAGGTGATAACTGGGTTTCAGAACCAAGACCTTGAGCAGAAGGAGCAATGCTTTAACCTGCAAACCAAGCATTATTTGCTTGCTTATCCTTTCATTAGTTTTATATTTGATCAATATATGGCTATTTAAAATACTTATAAACAATATTAATTTATAAACACTCTCTCCCTCCAACAATGAATTACATGGATGGTACAAATTCTGTAAAGGATAGATTGGGTTTGTTTAATTATAGGTAGATTCATGTAAAAGGCTTTTTGTGGAGGTAATCGAGGACTTTTTCCTTGGGGTGATTCTCTTGCACTGGGGAATGATTTCTCCTGAATATTGGCTGTAATGTTGAATCCACCTAGTGTGGTGCTAAGAAAATTGAACAGAGTGATTTTATCCATATTCATGCAGTGAGATATAAATTCACAATTCTGATCACTCTTGTTGTTTAAATTGCTAAAACTTTTATTTCTAAATACATGCTTTAGGGAGTCACTGGGGCTAATGTAACCATCCAATGGTCAAGCTTACATTTCGTTTGCTAGGAGGGATAATTGTGCGAGCTCCCCAATGTCCAATTTAGCCTTGGCTGGTTGTCAGCATTCGTGTTTTTGCTTTGGAAACTCTGTTTTCCTTTCTGAATATATTTTCGGTTATCCTCTTCAAAATTAGAAAAATTAAAAAATAATAATAATAATAATCAACCATACATTAGTTGATATGTTGGATGTTGACTCCATGGTATTCAAAAACGGTTAACTAACAGCCGTAACACAATGGTAATGGTGGGGACCGTTACACGATACTGTAGCGGCCATTCTGAAAAAAAAAATGGCACGTAACGGGCTGATACAGGGCAGTAACAGGCCGACCGTATCAGTTCAATAAGAGGCCGATACATTTTCTTCCTTCAAAATCATTTTGACCGTTACAGGCGATAACGGCTTGTAACATAATGGCCATAGGGCTGGCTGTTACGGCCAATGTAACTGTTATTGAATACTTTGGTTGACTCAACTAATGTCATCCCAATGGTCAAGCCTACATGAGTTGATCTGTTGAATTTTGACTCAACTCATATTGATATCCACTCACTTTAATATCAGACCTTTGTCAAACTATATTTATTGAACATCTAAAGTTTACAAGCAAAAATTCAGGTACAAACCAAAATGGACCCCATTAGAGGATTAAAATCTACATGGAGTCAAGAAATTCCTTCTTATGTAATAACCGTATTAGGAATCCACTCTAGTGAGAAAGTCAGTCTCAATGTACAGGGTGAAAGAAAATATACATCAAAGTTTTCAAATCATGATGTCAAGGTTAACCTAACACATCCAAAAATCGTGATAAATAGAGGAAGGAAAATGGCGTGATGATGTAATTGATGAGAAAATAATTTCATAAATAGTAAAAGGTAATTACGGGAGCAACCATTCCTATGAATGGGCCATGTTTATGGATGATAAAAACTATTCAAGCGGTAGGTCCCACCATGAATAGGACACGTTCAAAATATCTCTTCCTACATCTTTTTTTTTTCTTTTTCTTTTTTTAAACTGCGATGCTATTTCATTAAAAGAAAAAGGCCGTAGCCTGAGAGAACAAATGTACAAATATACACCAAACCAAAAACCAAAAGCCACCCCCACCCCTCCAAACCTAAATAAGAAACAGAGAATTCTAATCTCCTACCCATTCTTTTACAAATATAGAAGCCCTTCTAAAGACCTTTGAAGCCTTTTTTTTCTTATCTCTAAAACATCGGTTATTTCTTTCCCACCATAGGGCCCACAGAATTGCTAATACCTTCTCTTAACCGTGTGACAACCCATCTTGAATATGGTTGAGGAAAACCAAAACTATATCAAAAGAGAGGAGGCAACTCCACACCTCGCTCGCAAAGGGACAATGAACGGACGAATGGTCCACTGTTTCCAAGTGTAACGCCCCGGATTTTTTCAGTATTGGCTTAAGTTCATCATATTGCTTGTTATGTGTGTTTTCCCTTAATAAACGTGAATTTTAATTTGTTTTGAGAATAGCTATTTATCTGTAGTGAATTTGATATAGTTTCTTTTGTAAAATATACTTAGAAATAAGCTGAGAACCATGTAGAGACATTCGATTTTACAAAACTCTCAGATCAGAAATAATTACGAAAATGCCACTAACCTAGACACTTGATTTTTAGATCACATAGTTCCCATGATCCGTTTTACTTGAAATTTTTTCTCATGCCTATCTATCATAAATGAACCATACACGTCGAATTTCAGCCCTTTAATTATTCTAGAAGTGACCCAACTAGCCAAAATGCCCCTTAACCCTTGATTTTGCTGGCCAACGTGAGAGAAAAGTTAACCATTACCCGTAGTTACTCATTCCTCATCTAGTGAATGTCTTAGATCCCGAAGATCATGGCCTAATTCAAATAATTACTCATCCATAGGTCAATTGTTGCGCGATTAGGAAACTAATCCCTAACTTTACCTTAAGTTGATATCAAATTCCTTGGTCCCCAAGTTAATTATGTTCCCGCCATCAATCACAATTGAAATTTGAATCATACCTTAGCCTTATATGACTACGAAACTCTACAAAATTTGACCCCGATCTATGATCCTACACCATTGAACCACAAAGCCAGCCCCTTCTTTTCCACCAAAAGTTGGAATTTCATATTTAGACATTTCCCACCGTCGATCAACTACCAAAATTTTCCCAATCGTTTGTCTACCATGACTATGCATTTTTTCCAATTTTGGACCGCGATCATCAAGCGTAGACCGTTAATTGAGATCAAGTCCGTTTTGGCACCCGCCAAGCCATTTTTCAAGATAGGCCAATATAGATTTCGAATCACCAAAAAAATTATATATTCTAACTCTACTCTTCATGCCCAACGTAGTGAATGGATTCGAATTGAACAAAGATCAGCCCTTGAATTATTTTTGGAATGTCCAAATTGTAGTGGGAGAGTGTAGACACCCACCTCATGTATTAAAGGTGTGCACGGCCCTTCTCCTTATTCTCTTGTAAATTGAGCACCCCCACTCCCTCTATTCCATCCTCTCATGTTAGAGAAAGAGAAAGAGAAAGAAAGAAAGAAGGAAGAAGCAAGCAACGGGGGAAAGAAGAATTCCGAATCAACTCAGCCAAGTCAACTAGCTAGTCATAGCCCAATTCATGTCAAAATTCAAGTTTAGATCACCGTCACCACACAAGTGAGTTGTCTCTCGTATCATTTTTCGCTCTGTAATTTTAATTTTATTATTGTTTTGTTAAAATTTCGATTATGAAGATGATTGGTTTTGGAATTGTTATTCACAGACCGAATTAATACTGTTTAGGTTTTTATATTTATTTTGCTGGAAATTCATGATGTTATGTTCAAGTTTTGAATTTTATCCTTGAAGGATGCGTTTGCGATGATTTTGACAACGTTTAAATTTAGCCGAGTAACGTTTCATAGTTTGGAACTCATGTGATGACTTGTTGTTATGATTATGTTTTGATGCCTTATGAGAGGCGGGAAAGTTATATACTTTGTTTTGAAATTATTTGGGAAAAGGGACTGGCATGAATCATGAATTCATATGATTGAGAACTCTAGAATTTTAGAGTGAGCACCCAACTATGTGCAATAAGCCATGTGGACTTTTGTGGTTGGGCACCTATGCGTGTGCGATAGATTGTATTCCACCCCCCCCCCCCCCCCAACACACACGCGTCGGTTGTGGCCGGTAGGGTGAGCACCCAGGTGTGTGCAAGAGACCGCTATGCAGGCCAGTGGGTGTTCCATTGATTGTGGCCAGTTGGGTGAGCAAATACAAGAGACCGCTATGCTGATCAATGGAGTTGATTCTGGCCGGTTGGGTGAATACTATATAAGAGACCGCTATGCAGACCACTGGGATGGTTGTGGCTAGTTGGGTAAGCATTGTACAAGAGACTGCTATGCAGACCAATGGATATTTGATTAATGGTGTGGGCCAACGGGATGAAAATTCTTTTATGTGATTTTGCTACTTTGATTACATGTGATAAACTGTACGAGATTACTCGGCGGCTTTTATAGCTTACGCGGTGTTATGCGATTAACCGTAGTTACACGAGAGGGGGCGCGATTCCAGAGTTAGAAGAGGTGATTCCAAAGGAAGAGTTCTAGAAGACATACATAGCATAGATTTCTTTTATTTTCAGTTTGAAAAGCATTGATGTAATAAGGTCCATTAGTTGGCCATTAGTCAGACGAGTTGGAAAACTTATTAGTTGAACTTTATTAATGAAGTTTGGTTTATTTTTATTCTTTGTGATGGATACCATGCAATTGGGTTGAATGAAAAAAAAAAAAAAAAATTAAGATTTTGAAATTTTCATTCATTATTCATCTAACACCCTCGAATTCGAGAGTTGAATCCATGTACTCAAGTGCCGAATTTTGGGGGCATTATAGTTTCCGCATCTTTATAGCACATCAAACAAATGTTCGGAAAGGCCATGTTCCTTTTGCAAAGATTGCCAATAGTAAGCACTCGGTTTTTCCCCACAAGTCAACCGAAAGCCGCCACTTTCAAAGGAGCACCGTATCACCAAAGATGTGTAGGAGAAACCTCATCAATCATCAAGCTCCGTCAGACACTGATAAAAGGACCTAACTGAGAAGGAGCCAGACCTATCCTTTAACCACTTCAAAGAATCCATATCAGAAAGCATCGGGGAGCAATTATTTAGAAGTTGGAGCAAACAAACCAACTCTTCAAATTCCTCATCATCAAGATTTCTTCTAAAAATGGGAGACCAAGAAACTTCCACTCCTCTCACTGAATAACAATCGCTCACCTTTGCCCTCTCTTCCCGAGCTAAAGCCCCTAAAGATGGAAACATATCCCTCAAACTTGCTTCTCCCACCCATCTATCTTCCCAAAATTTAATTCTCTCACCATCCCCCAAGGAAAATCCTATACCCTCCCACACCCTTTCTTTAAGGGACACAACCGACTTCCACAAATAAGAAGAACGGTAAAGAGAAGATGCCTTTGTCCACCAACACCCTTCCTCTACCCCATACTTTCTAACTATAACCTCCCTCCACTTTTTATTCCTCTCCATCCCAAACCTCCACATCCATTTTCCTAACAAAGCTAGTTTCATCTCATCTAACTTCCATAGCACAACACCCCCCCCCCCCCCCCCCCCCCCCCCCCCGACTTTCGATAAACAAACTTCGTCCCATTTCAAGAGATGGAATTAATGTTTTTCACCCAAACCCTCCCACAAAAAATCCCTCCTTCGTTTATCCAAAACATTTATAATAGACTTGGGGCACTTAAAAAGAGACATGAAATAAACCAGGAGATTTGACAAGGATGCTTGAATCATAACCATTCTACCTCCCATAGAAAACAACCTCGACTGCCACTTGGACATCTTCCTGTCCCAACGCTCGATAACTTTATCCCACATATGTTTTGGCAGTTTCCCTATACATAACGGAAGACCCAAATACGTTGTCAGAAAAGAGACTTGACGGCAACCGAACACATCCGCAAAGACTTTAGCTTCATCCTCGGATATTCCTACCCCCAAAATCTCGCTTTTAGAAATATTAACTTTCAAGCCAGAAACCACTTGAAAAGAAACTATGATTGAACAAATATTTTGCACGAAGAAGTCATCCACCTCACAAAACAAGAGAGTATCGTCCGCATACTGGATGTGCGATATCTGAAAATCTGAATTGCCCACTCCCAAACCTCTAACCAAGCCAATCTAAACACCTTTATCAATCATTTTGCTAAGAGCTTCCATTCTAAATCCAAGAACGCGAAACGCCATTTAGACCCACACCCCAATCTCTCCCTACATTGATCCTAACTGCTTGAGAAAAAGACACCTAAAGGAAAAAATGGCTATCAACATACACTAAAATCTACAAATCAAATGGCTAGGATCATTTACTCATGTTATATCTATTATGTGGCCTACTACTTAAATGGTTCCAATCACTCATACAAGTGACCAATATAAAAGCAAATCAATTGATGCTCTCCTAAAATGCATGTTATCAGGCCTCTATGCATAAACCATCTGGGAAAAATGAAGTAGTTTTTCTTTGCAATGCAAAGCATACTTAGATGAAGTATGCATATTCTTAATTCAATCATCGAGAACAAGAGAGATCAAGTCATGTAGCACAAAAGATGGAGTAACCCATATAATTCAACAGTAATGATCAACTAAGCTCATGCATGTAGTAATGAACAACGCAAGACTAACTCTCCAATTCATCCCTTGCATATCAAACCCATAATCGAAAAAAAAATGATTACTCAATTGATCTAGTAACATCCAGAGAGTAAGGGTCCGTTTGGCATGCATGATAGAGATGTGTCAATAGCATTCTCCAGATAAGGTTATTTTATGATGTTTAAAGTTACTACGAAGGTTCTGGTAGCGACACTACTTAATACATATTGGCAAATAATCTAGATGGTTTGGATTGTCTTATAACATGTGTATAATTTTTTAAGTGCATGTACATCGACCATCATGCTCCACCATCCATCATATTCCCTTACCTCATAAAATCAGAACTCACAAAATGAGACCAAAAACCAATTTTTTAAGTGCATGTGCCTATCTCCAATGTGGGGGAAATGATTTATGTACATTAGATCCACACCGTCTTCTACGCCTCATCCCAATTAACTGGTGTCGAGAACATGAATCCTGCTCCACCATTCCACTCTATTAAGGGCCATAGCTTCAATTAGACCATAGGTCATGTCTTTTCTTGCTAACTCCACCCACATCTATTTGGGCCCTCTCCTAGCCCTTTTAGAGCCTTCAACTTGTACCAACTCACCCCTTCTAGCTAGTGCAGCTCTTGGTCTCTGTTCATGGTGTGCCGTAGAAACCAGTACATAAAGGTAACGGTGGCAACCATTACACATTACGGGGTCAGCCTTTACGGAAAGAATGACACGTAAAGGCCGTTACGGGCTCCATAATGGCCTGTTACGCCCCCTGTAAAGGCCATAACAGCCCCATAACAGTCCATGATGGGGCCGAAACAGGTTTTTTTTTTAAGTTTTTTTTCAATTAAAAAAAAAAAGAGAGAATGTAACGGCCGTTACGGGGGTCGTAACGACCATTACAACCCGTATCATAAAGGTAACGGTGCGGCCGTTATGGCCACCGTTACTGTTACGGATACCTTGTCTCTGTTGCACATGACCGAACCATCTAAGTCTCCTTTCCCTCATCTTATCCCTTATTAGTGCTACTCCTAAGTTCCCTCGAATGCATTCATTTCTAATTTTATACTTCCTCATCTTGCAACTCATCCATCTCAACATCCTCGTTTCAGCTACGCTCTTCTAATGAACATTCATCAACTCTTTAACTGCAATCAACCTATGTGATAGTCTATTACATTGCACCTGTGGGAGTTTCATGCTCTCATTACCGGTCCCAAGCCCCGATAAAGGAGGGTTGCATCAGGTTGGCAGCCAGCATCAGCATTATTCCCTAAGTTCCATCATAAACAGTTAAAATCATACCTACACAAATTC
This sequence comes from Liriodendron chinense, assembly GCA_003013855.2. Taxonomy (NCBI): domain Eukaryota; kingdom Viridiplantae; phylum Streptophyta; class Magnoliopsida; order Magnoliales; family Magnoliaceae; genus Liriodendron; species Liriodendron chinense. Next base: position 2,401,152 of record ML058463.1, on the reverse strand, counting down.
ATGTGGTGAGACCCACTTTAGTTTGGGAATGTGATTTGTTTTAGCGTCCCTTCATCCTGGTAGGAAGTACCAAATGAACAGATTGGATGGCACATAAACACCACGACGGGCCCCCACATAAAACTAATGGCAAGCATGATCATGTTGACTATTCCCTATGGTGTGGGCCACCTAAGTTTCAGATGAGCCTGATTTTTGGGCTCCAGGACTAACATGAGGCAGCACACGAGATGGACGGTGTGGATCTCATGCATGTTATTCCCTTCACTGGTTACACGAGGCACCCTAAAATGGACCTTGTCAAAATAGCTGGATTGTGCCTTTTTATTTGGAACACAACTGTTCATAGTGCAAGAATTAACAAGGGAGAACAATGGTGCTAAATAGAGCTATTTTGGTACTTATGCTATGGGAATAGCATAGTAAAGCACCGAACACAACTATGCAAAACCATATTTTATGTTAACAAAGTTACTAGGCGTTCCAAATGGAGTCTAAAAGAATAAAAAATTCAAGCACCACTACTGAAACAATGATGGGATAAAGAAGTTACACATGTATTCCAGTAAAGTCTTGAAGAAGCTTGAATACATCACACATGAATCACTAAAAAAAAAATACAAAAACATATACTAAAATGATCCTTCCTTCAAAATAGCATAATTAAAATCAAAGCAACCGTAAAGGATTGATGCAAACAACTATAGAACCCATTTGCCTTGCCATTATTGACCAAAAAAAAAAAAAAGGCTGCTGCTTCAAAGAAACTAACGACCCATCTACTCCCATCAAGACTTGTTACAGTCAATGTTCGAGTTGTCGGTATCGCTACAAGTTTCGCTGGGCAGAGATAAAGAAACAATATCATTATCGACAATAATATCGCCAATAGCCGGAAATGCAGGAAAAATAGGGGGAAACGGAGGAATTTTTCAATGAAACTTTAGGAGATGGTTAAATACACATATTTATATATTTAGGAATAAAAAAATTACAAAAAGAATGCATACATAATAAATTTTCATTTAATGGAGCCTAAAAACATGTGCTACCATAAGATGGTGTGGTCCACCTGAGATTTGAATATGCTTCATTTTTTAGTCCATGCCATAAAATGATCTAGCAAAATGGATAGAAAGAGACAGCATAGATATACAACGCATACATTGAGGTGGCCCCCATGGTTAAGATCCCAGTGTGAATTACCTGTAGCATTACCTGGATCCAGGCGTGAATTACCTGTAGCATTAAAGGACGACTTGCCTACGATCCCGGGACTAGCAATGTGGGTGGGACACTGACCTTAGGGCCCACCTTGATGTATGCCTTGTATATCCATTCCGTCCATCTATTTAACCAACTTATTTTAGGGCATTATCTTAAAAATGAAGCAAATACAAAATTTAGGTGGACCACAACATAGGAAACAGTGGTCATTGAATGGCCACCATTAAAACCATCATAGGGTCCAATAATGTTTATCGACCATCCAACCTATTGATAAGGACACAAAACTAGATGAAAGGAAAAAATATATATATCAGACTGATCCAAAACTTCTGTGGCCCACAAAAGGCTTGTAATGGTCAATAATCATTGTTTTGTGTAGTGTGGTCCACCTGAAATTTGTACCTACTTTATTTTTTAGACCATGCCCTAAAATAAGCGGGCAAAATACACGGATGGCGTGGATATACCATGCATACATTGAGGTGGGCCCTGCGGTCACAGTCCCACTGACATCATTGGCTCCTGAGTAGCAGCCGAAGTCACGCTCGTGGCATCCGGACGTGTGGAGGATGCAGATTGCCTAGCAATGAACTTTTTGATGGAGCCCACCATCATGTTTGTGAGAAATCCACCCTGTCCATCTGTTTTCCAGATCATTTTAGGACATGGCCCCAAAAATGAGGCAAATCCAAAACTCAAGTAGGACCGACGACAGGAAACAGTGAGAATTCAACGTCCACCGTTGAAACATTCATGGGGCTATACAATTTTTGGATCTAGGCCATCAGGCTAATATTTTTTATTTTTAATTCATCCCCCATAGGGAATGCCCTTATGAACCGTATTTATGGCATATAAACATAATGATGTGGGGGCCAGGGTGGTTTTCACAGTAGGCATTTCCCTACCCACTTTTTTCCTATCGTGCGGCCCACTTGAGTTTTGGATCTGCTTCATTTTTTTGCCTAAGTCCTAACATGATCTGGAAAAACAAGTGGATGGGGTGGATTTCTGACAAACATCATGGTGGCCCCACAGGCCCCACCTACTTTCTGTCGCAGGAAGTTCCTGCAAAAGACTTTTGGGTTTCGTCCCTCGCCAACATCATGGGTGGGATGGCACTTGGCTGTGGGCCCACCACAATGTATGTGTTGTATATCTATGCCGTCCATCCATTTTGTCATCTCATTTTAGGGCATCAACCCAAAAATTAAGCAGATCCAACTCTCTGAGGTACTGATTACCAAACCACAAGAAACAGTGGTCAGTGACCGTTAACAAATTTTTGTAGGCCACAAGCTTTGGATCAAGCTGAAATTTGTGTTTTCCCTTCATCCAGGTCAGCATGACCTTATCAACAGCTTGGATGGAAATAAACATTACGGTGGGCCCTAGGAGGTTTTAATGGTGCATGTTTAATGACCAATATACCTTGTGGAGTGGTCCGCCTGAGATCTATATGCTTCATTTTTTTACCTACGCCCTAAAATGACATGGCAAAGCGAATGGATGGCATAGATATACAACACGCATATATTGAGGTGGCCCACAGAGTCGTCGCATCTCGCAGCTTAAGTTGCATCTGTGCATCTGTATTGAAAAAGGGGAATCTGATTTTTTTAAACCCTTCATAAAACAAAAGGAAACAGAACTGCCTTTCCTCTTTCAACCCTAAAATCTCGTTCAGAACTATCTTCAACACCATTCTTTCCGGAAAAGCAGGCAACGAGGAATTTTTTACGAAAAATCCCAGCAAGATAAAGAGAACCTTGTCAAAATCCTTCGTCAATCTCCAATCCAACTACAGGGAAGGGAAAAAAAAAAGTATTTTCTATTTTATATTTTATATTTTTTGCATTTTTCAGTATTTAAGCTGATATCTGCTTGATTTTGTGGCCGATAGTCACCAAAAATGTCGATAATGTCGTCTAAAATCGAAAAAAATTGGCAATATCCAGTAGAGATTCGAAATTAGTGGGTTTCGGCGTCGTTGGCGATATTATCAATATCTCGCCAACAATTTGAACACTGGTTACAGTATGATAAAATCTCCAAGAAACAATCAGAAATACAAACATAACAATTCCTTTTAGTCCACATACGTCTTTAAGAAAAAGATCGGCAATCAAACTTGTTAATAATCAACTTTCTTTTTCATTTTCTTTTCTGATGGGTAACCAAACTTTATTGAAAAACTATCCAGCAGAGATAATACAACAAATGGACCATAGCAAACTAAGGCCACAAGAAGACAGCCCCACCTTTAATCTCCGAAAGGGGAGAGGAGAAAACTACCCAAAAAACAGCAAAACATCACCTGAAGCTTTCCATGATGATGTCCACCCGAAACTTGTTAGTGATCAACAATTGGAAACACAAAATATCAAACCTTTTCCAACCAAATCCAAAAAATAAATAAAATAATAAGAAACCTCATAAAGCAATGACAGAAAACATATTCAGACCAAATTCCAGATGCAAGGAATAAAACAAATTTGAAACCAATTCTCTACAGAAACAGACAACTGTCCATTTATGCAAAACTAAATTCCAATCAAGAAACAACAACCAATGATAGAAAATGCAAAAAGGGCTAAAAGCATAATCTGGGGAAAGGAAAAGTGAAAAGCTAAGCTTAAATATAACAAAATAAATGAATAACAGAAGTCCCTACAAAAATCAAATTAGTCCCTAACCAAAATCACCCAAACAAAGCCGAAAATTGAAAGACAAGAAAAAAAAAATTCAAAGAAGGAGACAAGATCACTAATAGCTCCATAACACAGTTACTTCAATCTCATAAGAACCAACTCAAATAAAAAAGCAAAATAAATGATGTTGATGATGAAAGACAAGATATAAAAATTTTGTTTTTTTTTTTAAGATACAAAAATGTTGCTGACTCTTTTTTTTCTGAAAGGTGATAAGAAGCAAAGAGAAACAACATTACAGAAAAGGCGAGGGACAAAAAACTGAAAATCCTCCCGCCACTCCTGAAAGCCCATTGGCCACCTTGTTTGTGTCCTCCGGACAAATGGAGCAAGATGCTCACAAATGGGCCACTATGAATTTAATCTACCTAATACACCCGGAGAGCCTCGAGGGCCCTAGCACATCATCATCCCAATCCACTGAGCATCCCCACTGAATTGTGCAACCCTTCTCTTAATGTAGAAATATTGCCCCAATCGACCCATCTCCCGACAAGCACCAAAGAATGCCCCCATTACCTCCCTGTTATTGTCTTTCAGAACTATAAAAGATACAACCAAGGTAGAAACCATACAGCACCTCCAACAAATATCGTCTCCACCAACCTCTGCTAATGCGGAATTGGATATGGGCCATTCCAGGGAATTGGGCAATTTTGACCAGAGATTGGGCTCAGAATCAACCAAATTTGCAAAATGTTGATGATGAAACGAGATTGAAAGATATGGAACTAATGTAGATTAAACTCAAGGCACATCGCAGATTATGCTCCCATTCTCTTCCAGTGCCACAAGATGGTTTAACACTCGATATAATGAACCTTGGAAATTAACTCCAGCAGTCTGTTAATTTATTTAACTGCAAAGATTGAAGCAATTAATCGTGTAGGTATAGAAGATCGAAGATAAGCCCCACAATGTGGCCAGTTGAAAATTCAATCAGAAGAGACCATCTGATTGGACTATGGGGCCCACAGATAGCCCAAAAAGCTAACTAAGGTCTGCATAGCCTACAAACCAGAGGTCAAATGTCCTTAAGTATCACTTGTATGTCTATACAAACCATGTGGATGACGTATATAGTTGCATGAAGCATGAAGCATGAAGTAAAATGGCAACAGATTCAGGTGCCAGAGTGAGGGAGTGTCTGGCTCATAAAGTTAGCAATGTATAAAAGCTAGGAATCCGTTAATTCTCAAAAATAAAATAAAAAATCCATGCAACCTAGGAAGTGGGAGAGGGTGAGGGAGTGCGAGCCCAAATAACGACTTGAAGAGGGAAGGGCACCTAGTTAGAAGGATTTGCAACTAAGATGTAAAAACGATGGTTGATATAGAAGTCTCATTAGAGAGATTCAGGTTGCTGGAAGTAGGCTTGATACACAACTGTACAACAGTTGGCATTTCAAGAATTTTATTAGGCATTTTTTGGTTCGATCTCTATCATGCGTTGCTCCATCTTGTATACTGTGTAACTTCTTCCAATTGCAGCATATGCATGTGGATATTAGTTACGTCCAATTGCAGCATATGCATGTGGATATTAGTTACGACTTTTTTTTTTTAAAGGATGATATTAGCTACGACTATTAGACTGTTTTGTGTATAAAAGGCAGTCCTTTTATTTGGCGTATCTCTATTGTGTGGAAAATTGGACTAATTCATCTCATTTGGTACCGATGCATCTTTACTCCTAAAAATTCAGTTATCTTTAACTTTGCTGCATCAGTTGATCTCAATGAAAATAAAACACTCAGAAATTTAGAGAATGAACAAATAATTTATGCAATGAGATGAGGACATTTAGAGCTCCATAATGATGGGGTTTTTTCCTCAGGAGCTGAGGAGAGATTGTGCAGAATTAGGGTCCAGCAACCGGTCGCACATGCACTAGCGACCGGTCGAATTATGGCCCTGGAGGGGCTCTGCACGCTGGACTGTTTGTGGTCAGTAGCTGGATGATACGGTATTCCACCAAGTGTCTACCGAGACCTCAGCCGCTAGCCTATGGCAGAAATTAGAAGGTTTGTATGAGAGGAAGATAGCCAGCAATAAAATCTTTCTGATAAGAAGACTTGTAAATCTGAAGTTTAAGGAAAACGGTTACATGGCTGAGCACATGAATGCCAACTGCAATACACAGTTTCCTATTTTGGCTCCAACTCTCATGCAATGCTATATAATAGCTTGTAATTCGAGATTAGGGTATCCTAATAGGTGTTCTACACGTTCAAGGTAAGAGAGAGAGAGAGAGAGAGAGAGAGAGAGCTCGTAGAGAAGAGATTTCTGCTTGTGACGCTTCATCACGCTGCAAACAGTATTCAGGCTCTTCTACATCCTTGGATCCGGTGAGATCTCTCAGTTTCTAATTCTTTTTTATTGTTATCCACCCTTGTGGTGAAGATTGATTGGATCCAAGCGGGTTGTGCTTGTGATCACTGTGTAATTGTGCTTACATAGTGGATTGGTTTATCTGGACGAGGTCCCGTGGTTTTTACCTCTATTAAAGGGCTTTTCACGTAAAAAATTTCGTGTTCGTGTGGTTGGTTGCAAGGTGTCCCGTAGCGGTATCGGTGGGCGTAACGGTGCCCACCGTTTCTGATACGGATACGGGCTGTATTGGCCGATACGGCCCCATATCGGCCGATACGCCCCCCGTAACGGTCCAATTTTTTTTTTTTCTTCTTTGCCGAAAAATTCTAAAAAAATATGGATTAAATCCAGAAAATTCCAAACATCCCAAATATGCATTCATTTATAATTTTGAACATATTTATGGTGGTGAAGCGGTCTACTCTTTGGTGAAAAAGCTGTATCGGGCTATCTGATGAATTTATGAAGCTGATAACCTGGAATTAACTGCAAAACTTATAAATTCAAATTTCTAACTGTCTATTATAAGTAACACATATTATCCAACCTTTAAACCAGAATTTTTTTTTGAAAAAAATGATTTTCCCTAATTTTTAAAATTATTCCGAAATTAAAAAAATACCAAAAAAAAATAACAAACCATGTGCATAATTTGTAAAATGCACATGATTATATTCTATTATAAGTAACACATACTATCCAACCTTTAAACACATATTAGAAGATACACATATCGGTTGTATCGCGGAATGTATCGCACTTTTTGGGAAACATGGGGAAAACATTGGGAAATTGATTGAATTTTTCAATGAAACTTCAGGGATTGTTAAAATGGACCTCAATACACATATTTAAATCATAATATGTATAAAAAAAAAAGTCCACATAATGGAGTTCCTTTGTAAAAGGATCCTAAGCTATGCGCTATCTGACTGAATTGATGCAACTATTGTTTAAATTGATTCCATAATATATACAAATGTAACAAGACAATGTAAACACAACCAATGCATTGACAAAGTAAAACAAGCAAGAGAGTTGAGAAATATTCTAGTTTTGACTGAATGAGTATCATCCAAATGCAGTTTTGACTATTGAACTTCAACGCAATGCAAATTATCCTATATGACCTAGATCTATATGAGGATTCAATAAAATCTAGAAAATAGCTAACTGGACTCAATAAACTATGACCCCTACGCAAAGTCGGAACGCGGGTCGAGCTGGGGGTGCAGAGGGCGGCGCGCCCCTGCCCGGGGTTCGGGGCGGAGCGCCCGAAAGCCCAACGGTTTTTTTTTTTTTAGGGAGGAGAAACTAGAAGAAAATCGAAAAAAAAAAAAGTCATTTTTTTCTACAAAATGGGGACTCGTGTAACCGATATAGTAAAATAGGCCGATCTGCAAACACTGGTTTTTAGCAAAAGAATAGATTAAAAAAGAAATGGGAGAAGAAAAGTGTGAAAAAATAAAAAAAAAATCAGATTTATATATAAAAAAAAAAATACCCGTTTTCCGACCGTTACGGGGGGCGTAACGGCCGTTACGGTTACACCCCCCGTAACGGCCGTTACGGGTCAAAGTTTTGGGGGTACCCGTTTTGGACCCCGTATCGCGTAACGGCGTCAGCCGTTTCCGTTACGTATCGGCCGATACGTAACCGTTTTGGCACACCTTGGTTGGTTGTTTGATTGTGTTTAACGCATTATCGTATCCCATAATTCACGTAGTTGGGGTGCGAGATCCTGAGGTTTTGCGCAATGCACCCAACAAAAGTGGTATCAGAGCGTCCAAGTTGTGTAAACAGGCAGTGGGATCGGTGTGAATTATGGAGGGTGGCTCATCAAGGATGATCAACCTCAATAGGTCTAACTGACCCATCTGAAAGGCGAAGATGGAGGATCTTCTTTATTGTAAAGATCTATATGCTCCAATCTCAGGTGAATCGGCTAGGTCGAAGGATATGTCTGATGAAGATTGAAAGAAGTTGGACCAGAAGGCGATGGGGTTTATTAGACAGTAGCTGGATGATACGGTATTCCACCACGTGTCTATGGAGACATCAGCCGCTAGCCTATGGTAGAAATTAGAAGGTTTGTATGAGAGGAAGATAGCCAGCAATAAAATCTTTCTGATAAGAAGACTTGTAAATCTGAAGTTTAAGGAAAACGATTACATAGCTAAGCACATGAATGAAGTCAACAGTATTGTGAACCAGCTCTCCGCTATGAAGATGGTCCTGGACATTGAGCTACAGGTCTTACTAATGCTTAGCTCATTGCCTGATAGTTGGGAGACATTGGTTGTGTCTCTAAGTAACTCCACGCCAGACGAAAAGGTGTCCATGGAACAGCTAACCAGTTGTCTCTTCAATGAGGAGACAAGAAGGAAGTCTCAGGGGTCGTCTCAGTAAGAGCCCTAGTGATAAAGGAACGGGGGGAAGAGGAAAGAACGGGAAGGGTGAAAAAAACTCGAGATAAATCCAGAGGCAAGTCGAAGATAAGGAAAGATGTTGAATGTTGGAACTGGGGCAAGAAGGGCCACTACCGAAACGAATGCCACATTGAAAAGGACAAGAAAGGAAAAGGGAAGGAGAAGAAAGAAGAATCAGATTCTACTGTGATCGCCTCCGATGACAACGTTGTGGTTATACTCTCTACAGATCACATTGTTTGTTTCACCGCTACGAGTCAGGACACCGATTGGGTGATAGACTCGGGAACGTCGTATCACGCTACTCCACGCGAGGAGTTCTCCACAAGTTGCAAGTCAGGAGACTTTGGCACCGTGAAAATGGGAAACTCTGGAATATCCAAAATCGTGGGGGTTGGTGATATTTGTATAAAGACCGATGTGAGCTGCACATTGGTGCTGAAGGATGTGAGGCATATTCCTGACCTTCACCTCAACTTGATGTCGACAGAAAGGTTGGATGATAATGGCTATGAACGCCGGTTTATTGGTGGGCACTGGAAGCTCATCAAGGGTTCGTTGATCGTAGCTAGAGGGAAGAAGTGTTGCACCCTGTACAAGACAATTGTTAGCGTATGAAAGGGTGAGTTGAACACAACAGAAGATTCAGTGATGGACATGTGGCATAGGCAGCTTGGCCATATGAGCGAGAAAGAGCTTCAGTTACTAGCGAAGAAGCGGCTCGTTCCAGATATGACAGGTATACCTCTCAAAACCTGTATTGATTGTCTATCTGGGAAACAGCATAGAGTTTCATTTGTTAAAATTGCTTCTCATGTTAATAAAGTTCATCCATTAGATTTGGTTTATTCTGATGTATGTGGTCCAATGAGGACAAAATCCTTGGGTGAGGCTTTGTTTTTGTTACATTCATAGATGGTGCATCTAAGAGGGTTTGGGTTTATGCATTGAAAACCAAAGACGAGATCTTTGGTGTGTTTAAAGTGTTGCATGCTATGGTCGAGAGAGAGACAGGTAGACCATTGAAGTGCATCTGCACTGACATTGGAGGCTAATACATAAGGGCATTCCATGAATATTGTAAGACCCTAGGTATACATCATGAACAAACGGTGCCCAAGACCCCCAACATAATGATGTAGCAGAGCGAATGAATCGCACCATTGTGGAGAAAATCATATGCATGTTATCACATGCTAAGTTGCCCAAGATGTTCTGGGGAGAAGCAATACACACAGTGGTGTATTTGATAGACAGGTCTCCATCAGCCCCGTTGAATGGAGAAGTACCTGAGAAGGTGTGGACTGGACACGATGTATCGTACAGTCATCTCAGAGTATTTGGATGCCGGTCATCCGTTCATGTAATTAGGGACGAGAGGTCCAAACTCGATACGAAGATCGGGTAATGTGTGTTTCTGGGGTACAGTGACGAGAAGTTCGGTTACAGGTTGTGGGATCCGATAAACAAGAAGCTCGTCGAAAGCAGAAATGTGGTGTTCTTTGAAGATCAGTGTATAGAAGACATTGGAAAGCCAAAGAAGACCCATCCCAGTTCAAGTGAGCTAGAAGACATGGATCCGATCACTCCTCCCGTGGTGCCTGATGATGGGGGAGTGCAGAATGGTGCAGGGGACAAGGGTGTTCCTACGGCAGATGAACCAAGAAAGCAGCCCCCACATGATCCACCTGTTGAGCCACAAGTGAGAAGGTCATCTAGGGACAGATCCATCCAAGAGGTACTCTCCACATGAGTACATTATGCTTACCGATGGGGGAGAGCCAGAGGACTGCTCTGAGGCCCTATTCGACGTGCATAAGGAGTAGTTGCAAGCTATACAAGAGGAGATGGAATCCTTGCATAAGAACAACACCTATGTGTTGGTGAAACTGCCTAAGGACAAGAAAGCTCTGAGCAACAAATGGGTGTTCAGAAAGAAGATAGAGCAAAAGAGTTCACGTCCAAGGTTCAACGACAGGTTAGTGGTGAAAGGCTTTTAACAGAAATAAGGAGTTGATTTCGACGAGATATTCTCGCCGGTGGTGAAGATGACATCTATTCGAGTGTTGCTTGGTTTGGCTGCGAGTATAAACCTGGAGATAGAGTAGTTAGACGTCAAAACAACGTTTCTCCATGGTGACCTGGAAGAAGAGATATATATGAGGCAGCCAGAGGAGTTCAAAATCAAGGGCAATGAGCACATGGTGTATAAGCTGAAGAAGAGCTTGTATGGGCTAAAGCAAGCTCCGAGGCAATGGTATAAAAAGTTCGATTCGTTCATGTTGAAGCATGGGTATGACAGAACGGAGTCGGACCACTGTGTGTTTATGCGACGGTTTACGGATGGTGGTTTTCTGATTCTTTTGTTATATGTTGATGACATGCTCATCATTGGAAAAGACATAAAAAAGATTGACAAGCTGAAACAGGAGTTGAGAAAGTCCTTTACAATGAAAGACTTAGGCCCAGCCAGACAGATCCTAGAATGGAAATTACCCGTGACAGAAGCAGCAGGAAGCTATGGCTGTCGCAGGAGCGGTATATTGAGAAGGTCCTACAGAGATTCAATATGAATGCAGTGAAGGCGGTCAGTTCTCCACTGGATGGTCACTTCAAATTAAGCGACAAGCAATGTCCCAAGATGAAGGAAGAGGTGGAAGAGATGCAGAAGATACCATACGCTTCGACAGTAGGAAGTTTGATATATGCTATGATGTGTATGTGCCCAGACATAGCATATGCAGTCGGCGTGGTGAGCCAATATCATGTCAATCCTAGCAAAGAGCATTGGGCAGCAATGAAGTGGATACTACGGTATCTGAGGGGCTCTTCGAAGTTGAGCTTATGCTATGGTGACGATAAACTTGTGTTAGAAGGCTACACGGATGCTGCTATGGCAGGTCTACATCGGGGTTCATGTTCACGTTTGCAGAGGGAGCGGTTTCTTGGTAAATCAGGTTAAAAAAGTGTGTAGCGTTATCTACGTCGAGGCCAAGTACATCACAATCACAGAAGCATGCGAGGAGATGCTTTGGATGAAGAGGTTCCTACAGGAACTTAGCCTGAAGCAGGAGAAGCATGTTTTCTATTGTGGTGGCCAGAGTGCGATACATTTGAGCAAGAATCCAAATCAACATTCCAAGTCCAAGCACATAGAGGTTCGGTATCACTAGATCAGGGATACGTTGGAACAGAAGGTGTAACAGCTTGAGAAAGTCCACACAAACGATAACGGGTCAAACATGATGACTAAGGCTTTGCTCTCAAGGGCAAATTTGAGGCTTGCAAAAGCCTGATTGGCTTGAAGATGGTGAAGCCCTCCTCCTGAGTCGAAAGGGGGAGATTTGATAGGGTTTTTCCTCCTCGGGAGCTGAGGAGAGATTGTGCAGAATTAGGGTCCAACGACCGGTCGCACATGCACTAGCGACCGGTCGAATTATGGCCCTGGAAGGGCTCTACACGTTGGACTGTCTGTGGTCAGTTGAGACCGGTCACCCTTGATCAGCGACCGATCTAATTTGGTGTTTTCTCTCACGTCTGTTGTTGGACTGTTTTGGGTTGATTGCGACCGGTCGACGGTGCATGCCGACTGCAATATGCAGTTTCCTATTTTGGCTCCAACTCTCATGCAGTGCTATATAATAGCTTGTAATTCGAGATTAGGGTATCCTAATAGGTGTTCTACACGTTCAAGGTGAGAGAGAGAGAGAGAGAGAGAGACAGAGAGAGAGAAGTAGAGAGGAAGAGAAAGAGAGGAAGCTCGTGAGAAGACATTTCTGCTTGTGACCTTATCTTCATCCACACTGCAGACGATATCTCAGGTTCTTCTACATCCATGGATCCAGTGAGATCTTTCAATTTTTAGTTCTCTTTTATTGTTATCTACCCTTGTTGTGAAGATTGATTGGATCCAAGCGAGTTGTGCTTGTGATCGCTGTGTAATTGTGCTTACATAGTGGATTAGTTCATCTCGACAAAGTCTCGTGGTTTTTACCTTCGTTTTTTTTTTTTAAAGATGACGATTTTATTTTTAAAAAAAGCTCGCAACAACGTGGTTTTTACCTCTGTTAGAGGGTTTTCCACATGAAAAATATCGTGTTCGTGTGGTTGGTCGTCTGATTGTGTTTAACGCATTATCATATCCCATAATTCATGTAGTTGGGGTGCGAGATCCTGAGGTTTTATATAACGCACCCAACACATAACACATAAGAACACATGCTCCAATTGAATTCCAATAAAATCAATAAAACAATAAAAAAATTAAAAAAGGTAATCCTTTTATCATATTCAAAATGAAAACCAAAACTGAAAGAACCTACAAATTTTCAAACATAAATAAATAGTGACAACTTTGTTTCCCTCATCGTGATGAAAGCGTACCAGAGAACACAATTTTAATGGAGAACATGTCCAAGGCTATAACCAAAGTTCTTTCTCACACTCCATGTGGTGAGCTAGGCAACTAATTTATCCATCAAGGTCCTCTATAAGCTGAAAAGCTATTTTCAATAGTGGTAGCACACAAATGTGCAGACTCTAAGTCTTAAGTACTAAAGCCGTTGTTGTAGGGATTAAGTGCAAGGTATACATAGAGACATCCTATGGTTTTGTCAATTGAGGCTTACTTGATTGGTGTGATTTGGCAGCTTGGGAAGTGCGTGGCAGTGTTTAGTCCTATCTCAAATTTCAATTTTAGGCTCTCTTCAGGATTAAAGATTTTAGTGTCTTTCCATATCACTTTCAACGAGGACCCACTATGATCCACCTCGATTTCAGTCAAGGACCCTAAGGGAAGTTTCTGTATTCCATTGCCCTCAAATGTTCTTCTCTCATACCATATTCCATACAAAAAAATCCCCATTGCCTCTCTCCATAAGAAGTTATTCTCCCTCAAGGCTCCTCCATCATCTCTTCCTCTGACATTGCATCCACTTCTATTAATGTCTGGTTCAAATGTTGCAACTATCATATTTCCTGCCATTTTGTCCTTTTACAAGCCACAAAATTTTATCTAAAAAAGAATGGTGAAAAGGATACAAATATCCATTAAGATAATGAATAACCATTTCCACATACTAGAGATTCCTTCCATAGTTAACCATCCGCCGAAGAATTTGCTTCCCTAGAAATATGACTAAAAGCTGTGGGATAGGCATCCCATGCCTGGATCCCATTAATAATAAATCAATGGTTCCAAGGAGTGTCATTCAAGCCAGCCTAGCAAGTGATTGAGCACTTATTTTTAGCATGCAACAGAAAATATATTAAAACCAAGAACAAAAAAAAAAGGGAAATTCCCAATACAGCAGACCACAACCGACAACCAAGGAAAGGAAAACAGAAAACCTCAAAAAACACAGGACCTCTCACCCCACGATTAAGCGAAATATTTAATCAAGAGATGAGGCTAAGCCCAAAACAGAAAGCACAAGACAGCTGCCCCGCGAAAACAAAGCACAAGTCAACGAACCAGAAAGTTTATAGCGGCCAAAAACTCCACTCTGAATGCAATTCTTCTGACAAACAGCCAAAACATTTTAAGGAAAGCCCACTCAACAAGTCAAGAAAATTGGCCAACAATATCTGTTTATCCTTAAAAATGTGCTTGTTTCTCTCTTTTCAAATTTCCCAACACTTGGCTTTAGGGAACAGGCGTGACGAGACCTTGTACCTTTTCAAGAATGGACCGTTGTCCCAACAGGAAAACACCTCCACAAGACTTCCCCTCTTAATCCACAAAAAACCTAAGACAAAAAAAATTGAGACCCTAAGGCAGAGGCCAACAAGCAATGATGAAATAGATGGTGGACAGATTCCCCATCCATCTTACACATGATGCATCTGTTTCGCCATTAGCATCCTCTGCTCTTAGGGCATGTTTGGATACATGGAATCCATGCAGAAATGGAAACTGTTTTCCACTTACAGGTCTGTTAGGCTGTTTGGATATGTGGATTCCACAAAGTAATCATTACTCTTCTCAATGGTCAGAATTCTCTAGCACAAGAAACAAGGTGACCGTTGTCTGATGAACTTGAGGATCTACTTGTTAATCAAGCAGCCTCTTTTTGGAATCCGATTTTCTGCAGTGGCCATGGAAATTATCATTGGGAAATCATTTATGTTATCCATGGAATCCAAACAGATTCCATGTATCTAAGATTCTAAACAAACCCTCAAGATGATTGATCGTAAAGATCTTGTCTTTAACAGCTGATCACATGAATGCTGCCACCCCTAGGGGAGCCTCCACTTGCCACATCAAAGTCAGGGAAGAGTGATCCAAACTCCATTAGTTTGGAAAGCAAAGACTTGCAGAAATTTTTTCCTACTCTTCTGAAATATTCCGCATTTTTGCATCAAAACGACAGCTTGGAGAAAGCTTAATAGAAACTGAAATTCTGCAATTTCTTCTTCTTCTACATTTCTACTAAATGAGACATTCCAAACAGATCTGCCCCCAACCTGCTCTGAACACTCAACCGCTGAATTTCACTTCACCGGAATCGAATGCAGCCCATCTGCAAGCCTACTATCAATGAACCATGGATAATCCCGCGAATCTGATCACCTTTGTTGACCATAAAAAGAAAAACCTTCAAGTTACACCCAGTTCTATGTACCAGTAATACAACCTATAATACCAGTTGATATTATCAGGTATCGGTCCCTGCCGATAAGAGACATAGGGGGTATGACAAAAAATTGCAAAATATCATGCATATCATAGACAATATCGGCCGATAGATGCCAATCTTGTGATATTGAAAATATAGCAATTTATTGGCTTCTCCCCTCTGGTATAAAATGCAATGTATCGTTGATACATGCAATATTATCACATGTATGATGATAACAGCTTAATTCTCACAAAAATCGGAAAATTCAAAATATATATATATATATATATATATATATATATATATATATATATATATATATATATATATATATATATATATATATATAATGTAGACATCATCAAATCTTTTGGATTTTTTTTTTTTTTTTTTTTTGAGGGATCTCTTTGCAGAGGTGTTTTAAGAACTCCACTTAGTTGTTTGAAATCAAAACATGATTTTGGTGATTTTTGTGGAGAAATCACAATACAAGAGCAAAATCAGGCATGGACTCAAAAGTGAGAAGAAGTTTGAATTTCACTTTTTTCTGCATATTTAGCATAAATTCTACATGAAAAACGATTTTGGAGATGAAAAATGGATGAGAGGACAATTACGGTTGAGGTAGCGGTAACAATACACACTCGGTATCTACCTATGGCAAGGAATTCCATAACAGTGATGGTGGTCATAACGGCACGGCCATTACCGTTACGATACAAGCTGTAACAGCCGTTATGATTTTTTTTTATTTTGAAAAAAAAAAAACTATTTTCAGCCCCATAATGGATCAATATGAAGTCATTAGGCCCGTTATGGAACCATTATGGGTCAATTTTCCCGTAACAACTGTTATACTTGTTTAAAATTTGAAAAAAACACCACCCCACTGCTGCGCCTAAATTTGTTGCCTTTGCTGCACACTCTATGCAACTATAACAATTACTACCAATTACAATTTACCAATTTTGATAGAAAAGAAATCATAGACCACTTTTTAGATGAAAACCTAGGCAACCTAGGAAGCATTTTCTCTGGACTCTCTACACATCCCCAAAAATCATATCACTTCCCCTCTCCCAAGCCTATAACTAATCCCTGAAAAGCTTTCCGATGCATACCCATACATCTATCAGAGTTTTGACCACATATTAAGGCATCAAAAATCTTTGAAGGACAGTTTAAAAACTCAATGAGTCCAGGTCTACGCATTGAGTCTCATTCGACGCTTTTTTAGAGGTTTCAAAGTGAAATAGATTTTTTCTTAGATACTCTAGTATTTCCTTGATTTTCTTTGATTTTCCAGATTTCTTCCTCCCATCTCTCATATTTTAAAACCTCCTAGCTAGCTACTGCTACAAAGTAGCAGTTCGGATTCACATTCTTGCTCTGCTGCTTAGCTGTTCATACTTGATAACATTTTGAAACAAACATTGCCCCTCTCCTGAACCCAAATCAACTGCAGCATCCCCAAACTCCAACTTTCTCGCTTCAAGTTTTTTCGACACTCATACTAAGCCCTCGAGTACACCCAAGGCAATGAATTTAGCCATGATTCAAGATACATAAATGGAGGCTAAACTAACATCAAGTGGGGATAAAAATATGCAGAGAATAAAGGCGGATCAATTCCAGATTTTTCTGAAATTTCTGTTTTCTATTTTTACGGTGATTGTGTTATATACCATCATCATGACATCAGCAGATGACACAAATGGCCCAAATGCGGCAACAGGTTTTGGCTACAATGACAAAATATTCCCAATTTTCAGCAATTTTTTTAGTATTCTTTTAGCTTATTTCTCTTCTTCTTCTTCTTGTCTTTTCTTTTTTGCTCTTTGAAGAACTTGAAGCTAAGCACATCCTCTTTTGAAGCTTGGGATTCTCTCTCAAGGCTTGCCCCTTTTTTAGAGTCGCTACTCATTTGGGATTTGGTATCATTCTTTCCCGTGGTAGAAGCCTTCTCTAGCAATTTCGCGAGGATGAAAGTTAAATTTTGGATTTTGTAGTTGATTCATTGGCAATTTGCAGTTAATCCATGATGAGCTACTTATTTTCTGGCAATACGATTTCACTTAACTACATTTTTTTCCCACACTTCAAGGACAACAGCCACATTAAAAATGTTTCTCTATGGAGACAACCCCTTCTCCATAGCTTCATATGCGTCTTAAATGACTAATCTCCATGAAGTATGCGACTCTTCTCCCCCAAATTTTTTACCCATCCTTCTGGTCCCAAGACCTCATTCATTGAATTTTTAAATTTTGTCACTTAATAAAAATGTTATCTGTCTCCAATACTTGGTATACTAATCATGCGGATCACTCCAACGCATAAACATAGTTTATGCAATATAGTTTTATGTACAAATGATATTGTTATTTATATATGAAATGATGAATATTAGACTATAGACCTCGCATGCATAGTATTAAACCTTATGCATGTTAGTGTATAAACGAAGTACAAATCTCCACACACTTTACAACTTAATCAACAATAAGATAACACACGGCTAATTTCGGATTTTGGATCAGTAAAAATAGCAATCCGTACCATAAATGATCCATAATCTAGAACATGTCATTCAGAAAGGAAAATATGGGGACTTGGCGATTTAGGTCAACATTGCTCAACACCCATAGACCGCTTCATGTCACCCTAAAAGACATCTTAGGTTGCAGGCTGTAGACACCCCACCTTCGGCTACAAGGCTGGTCGAGATGGCTGAATGAATGGAGGTCCATACCCCCAAACCCTATATCCAAACTCAGTCAAACTCACCCTTGCAAGCCTCAATCCATAACCCAACTCAAGCCTAAACCTAGTCAACTCACCCCTAAACATCAGCCCGAAAAACCATCCATGGAAAAAACCAGTACAAAAATCCTTAAAAAGTCAAACTTGGTGAGTCAACCCGTTGATTCAAATCACCAAGTCAACTCACTTAGCCCAATCCTTGCACCTAGTCGACTCACCTTGTCAAACCATCTTTCAAACCCAGTCAACTCACCTAGTTCTGATCCACAACTTCGGAGCAACTTCGAACCTTGAACCTGAGGATATCTTGCTTCAGCTTCGGAGCGTACGGACTCCGAACCTGAAGCAAAGTGACCGTACAAGCGGCCCCCTGTTTACGAGAGCTGCCACTTCTTGTGGCTATAAATACCCTCCTCCTCTCTTGTTTCATCATCCAGAAAAATCCCTCAACATCCATCAACTCCGAGTCCATCTCCACCCCTTCAGCCCATTCCTCCACCAAGAAGAGCCCGAGTGAGAAGAGTCTAAGCCTGGTCCAACCTAGCCTGACCCCGATTCAAGCCTCTCAAGCTAACCAAGTCCTGACCTTAGCTGCTCGAAGCAAACCCTTACAATACCTCCGTTCATCCAACTATACTTATACCAGCATCATCTCATTCGCATCTAGCATAAGT
Source organism: Liriodendron chinense (assembly GCA_003013855.2). Lineage (NCBI taxonomy): Eukaryota > Viridiplantae > Streptophyta > Magnoliopsida > Magnoliales > Magnoliaceae > Liriodendron > Liriodendron chinense. The sequence goes on along the minus strand of ML058463.1, from coordinate 2,382,350 downwards.
GCAACATTTCTTATTCTTCCAACTCCCCTGCTTATCATTCCACTACAAGCACTTGATCAGGTCTTAGCATATGCTTTGAGGTTCGCCAACTCGTTCGGAACTTACCCATCAGAAACTCTGACCGGTCAAACACATATCATGCATATCGCATAAAGCACCTGTCAGTTCGAGCATATACTTCGGGCTTACCTATTTGATTGAAATCTGCCCATCAGAAACTCTTACTGGTCAAACCCATATTCATGCATTATATCATTCGTGAGAATGTACAAGGAATAGTTCAAACTTTCAAGTATTAATTAGATTCTGTTAAGTAAAGACCGTACTTCGGTACGGGCAGAGTGGGTGCCTAACACCTTCCCACTCTGTAACCGTGATCCCTTACCTCGAATCTCTGACCGCATATAAAAAATAGTCATTTTAGAGGAAGGAATCTTCATATTCCCTTCTCTAACGTTTCTACATGATCTAGTCGACTGTAGATTCGAAGTAACATGCTAGTGGCGACTCTAGTCTTATATGAACCTATCCAAATATATCCAGTGAAACCCAACAATAACACGACAAGAAAAAAAGCCCTCGAGAAATAGGCGAGCCCATGGCAACGGTGATCCGTGCACCTTCGAAAAAAGGGAGAAGCGCGGAAAGGTGAGCGTCCACACAGGCATTTGTTGACATAATTGGGCCATATCCCTCTGGGCCAAGGGTCATTCCCTTTACTTGGGCCGTGGACCTCTTATTTCCCTTTAATAGTTATCTTTTATTTTTGTTCCCTTTTTACCCTTTTCTCTAAGGATAGCGGATAGTTTACATAATGTTTGCCGTACGAACCGTAGCATAGGGGAGCTATATGCACACGACAGGAAGAAGCGTTTGGTACCCAGTCTGCCCCACGCAATCCGCTTTCATCTGGATGCGGATTTCCTCCAAAAGGCTTTCGTGGGCAAGAAAGTTAAGTGGGGCCCACCATGATGTTTATGAGAAATCCACCCCGCCCATTCATTTTTCGAGCTCATTTTAGGGCATGCGACAAACAATGAGGAGGATTCAAAACTCAAATGTATTACATCGTGGGGAAAGAGTGGGGAAAGAAATGCCTACCGTTGAAACCTTCCTCAGCTCCACCTTGATGTTTATATGCCATCCAAATTGTTTATAAGGTCATTCCAACTGGGATGAATTAAAAACACAAAAAACCTAGCCTTATACAAAACTTTTGCGGACATATGAATGTTTCAATAATGGTCCTTCAATCTCCGTTGTCTCCTCTCGTGTGGCCCACTTGAGTTTTAGATCTACCTCATTTTTTGTCACGTCCTAAAATTAGTTCGCAAAACAGGTGGACGGAGTGGATTTATCACAAATATCACAGTGGGCCCCACCTAGCTTCCCTGTGCACGAAAGCCTTCGGTAGGAAATCCCCGTCCAGAAGGAAGCGAATTGCTACCCCTCCTATCAAGGGCTCTGTGGGGCCCACCATGATATAAGTGTTTTATTCAATCCGTCCATCCATTTTGAAAGACTATTTTAGGGCACGAGCCCAAAAACGAGGTAAATGAAGCAATGGTGACAATGACCCCACCATTGAAACCTTCTTAGCGCCCACCGTGATGTTTATTTGACATCCAACTTGTCCATAAGGTCACATGGGCCTAGATGAAAGGAAAAATAAATATCAGCTTGATCCAAAACTTTGTGGCCTTCAAGAGGTTTCAGTGGTAGGCAATCAATCCCCACTGTTCCTGTGGTGTGGTCCACTGGATTATTCAATCTGACTCATTTTTTAGCTCATGTTCTAAAATGATTTTTAAAAATGGATGGATGGTGTGGACGAAATACATACATCATGGTGGGCCCCACAAAGCCCCTGACAAGACTGTCCTTTTCTGACTAGGTCCCAGCATAGGTAGGACCCAATCCACGTTGATTGCGTGGGGTGCCAAACCACCGACTTTGGTGGTGTATTGACGTCATCAAGTTTTGTGGGTCCCACCATGATGTGTGTTATATCCAAACTGTTCATCCATTTGGCGAGATCATTTTAGGGCATGAGCCCAAACCTTGGCAGATCCAAAGCTCTAGTGGACCATACCACATAAAGCAAGGGGATAATGATGACCAACGTTGAAACCTTCCTAGGGCACACCATGTTATTTTCAATTCAACCTGTTCAAAATGTCACACTGACCTTGAGTAAGGGGGGGGGACAAATATCAGTTTGATCAAAAATTTCTATGGCCCCAATAAGATTTCAATGGTAGGCGTTCAATCCACACTGCCTTCAGTGGTGTGGTCCACTTGATCTTTTGCTCAACACATACATCATTGTGGCACCCACATAAGCTGGTGACGTCATCACAACAAAGGGCAGTAGTTGGTGATGTTGATGCGGACATTAAGCCCTTTAGAGTGTACCAGCATAGGAACGAGCCATGGTTGTGTCCATATGGTTTGATGATGGGCCTAGATCGAGTCAAAGTTCCTAAATCGTAGTGAAGACCTGACACATGTGTTTGTGACATGTGTAAGTTACTTGGAAGAGATCATTGGACCGTTGGAGCGTGAGGATGATATGATCGGCCCATTGGTTTCTCATGGCCCACTTTCATCGTGCCATTATCGGAGGCCATTAGACATCTTAGATTTGATTTTATTTTATGTACTTTTACTTATTTAAGTTTTGGGTCAGTGTGCACATAATTTTTCGTGTAAATGTCTTTTTTTTTTAATTTTGTTAGTAGGGGTATTTTGGTAATTATGCTAAATCCGAATTTTATAAGGGTGTTGCCCTAAACCTACGAGAGATTATTGATTTTATGAAAAGAAGCAGCTTGTGGCTATCTCCCCTCTCCTCTCTTTGGTGATCTCTCTCTTCTTATCTTCCTTCTTCTTCCTTCATCATCCACTATTCTTTGTTCTTTCCTCTTTCTTCTTCTTCTCCTTTTCTTCAAGTCTTATTTCTCATATTACCCATTGTCTCAAATCTAAAATTTGATGCCAAAACCTTTGTTTCTCAGATTTTTCTTTCCCTATTCCGAAAATCCCTTGATTCCCTGGACTAGTGAACCTTATTGAGCGTTTGGATGATAACCATGCAAGATCAGGAGGTTTCATCCCTCGCCAGATCCAATCCGCACATGATTTGAAACCCTCATTGTGAGATTGTGATGATGGCCCCTTTTATTGCATGTTTTCCTTATATTTTCTTGATTATGATGATAGTTGTTGAATGTTTAATTTAGATTGCTTGATTTATTCCGCTGAATTTTAGGTTTCATACATGCATGAAAGTTTAAGCCGTCCTACATCAAACGTCATCACAACAAAGGGCGGTAGTATGTGTTCATATAGCTCCCCTAGGGGAGCATTACTCCAAACACACACACACACGCACAAAGGGAATTGAAGGAAACATCCCATGGCTTAAAGGGATATGGCCCAATTATGTCAACACATTTCCAACACATCACTAGTGACAAGTGTATCATCTCCAAATGGAAGGTGTTGAAGGAGCTTTCTTAACACCATTATGTTGCAGGAAGTTCAACTATGAATCCGATCATTCTATTCCATGGAAATTGAGAGGTTTAATTGAGAAAATTACAAAACTTATTGGATATCTAGCTCTTGATATAGAACATGGGCTTGGATGATGGTTAATGTAGGCCCAAAGCCCACCACGGGCCCACCATGTCCTGAATTTTTGGATTGTTTGCTGCTTATCTTTGGGGTCTGAACTTTGGGGAGTACGACTGCTATTTTCACAAATTATGTTGCTTATCTTTGTTTCTTTCCTCTTGATTTCGGAGCCTCTGATTTTCTGAATCTACACATGCTACTTCAAGGCATTACAGTCTAGCTAAAGTGATGGGGATATCCTACATCTGCCGTTACGCACGTATCAAAGGAGGAGGCGGACCCCATTCTCTTTGTGGCTGGACATGTAGCAGGACCAGAGCAAGAGCACATCTGGACACTTTTTATGTGTCTTCGGGCCTGACGAGCTGGACCAGGCCGCAGCCGGGCCGACAGGTCCTCTTTTATTTAGGCGTTTTTTGTTTTTTTTGTTTTCTTAGGCACTTTAGTGCACTTTTCTATTTCATAGCTTATATATACTTCATGAAACCCTATTTCATTAATAAATGTTGATGAATATTAAGAAAACCCTTCTTCTTGCTTGAGATGAGCATGAAAGTTCCAGCTATTAGAGCTCTTTTTGGTGCGATGCCAACGGTGTGATGCCAAATCTATCTTCTCTACCTCTTTCTTCTTATTCTTTCCTACAAAATCAAGGTGAGTTGTGTTTCTTCATCCGATTAGAGATTTTTCAAGTTTCATGAATCTAAGCCAAAACCCTAATTGGATAGGCCCACAACCCCTTTTTCCTAACTTTTCCTTACAACCCTAGCCTTTACCCATCCGGTTTTCATCAATTCAAGCCTAATCCCAATCCGTTTCTCAAATCTGACCACCCCCCTATCCAAATCCGAATTTTCCCTTTCGTAAACCCTAAATCCCCAAATCCCTAATTCCCAAATTATCCAAACCCTAATCCACATCCATCCCCAATTCCAGCCATACCCAAGAACCCTAGAGCCCTACCCATGAATTGTAGGATTAACCCTTTGCTTGGACATGGAAGTTGTACCTTCCATAGGTCCCGTAGTTTTGAGATTTTAACGTTCCTTTATTATTTGTTTGTTGTTAAGCTCTGAATTATGCATATTCAAACCCCAATTCATCACACACTATGCATGGTTTGTATGTTTAAAGATCCATCTAATTCATGTTTTTGTAATTATAGGAATGAGAGAGAGAGAGAGACTTCACCATTCATGGCTAAAAGGACCACTTTAGATGCAGTAAAGATCAGCGGAAGCAAGGTCAAGAGGTGGAGGAAAGATGCAAGGAAGATGGAGAAGGAAGAATGAAGAATACACAGACCTATCGTCCAACCTGTCGCTACAACAAGCGCTCCCACTGGTCGCCACTAGAGAGGACAGGGTCGAGTTAAATTCCGAAAATCAGATTTTCAGGCAAAAATCTCTGGACAATTTTTTACACTACCCGACTTGTCACTACAGTGCTCCGACAGGTCGGCAGACAAGTCGGAAGATGTCCAAAAGCAGTTTTTTTAGTTATATTTGAGCTCCAACCTGTCACTACAGTGCTCCGACAGGTCGGCAAACAAGTCGGAAGTTGTCAGAAAGCAGTTTTTTAGTTATATTTGAGCTCCAACCTATCGCTACAATGCTCCGACGGGTCGGCAAACAGGTCGGCCAGCGTCCAGACTGCGTAAGGACTCCGCGATTTCTAGAACTTTCCCAATCGGTGTAGGATTTCTTCTATAAAAGGCCACCTCCACTCCTCCCTAAGGCAATCTAGGAACATGGGGAGCAAGAGATCAAGTCCTAAGAGGCTTCCTAGCCTTTACAACTAGTTTTTCTTTTCTAGTTCTAGTTATAGGTTTTTCTTATGCTTTCTTCTAGTAACTCTCAACTAAAGCTGAGAGGGAAACTTCTAGTTTATTAATCATGTTTTAATGCTTTGATTTCGAATTTGGATTTAATGTTGAACATGGTTTGGTTTAAGTTTGAATAAAGTTCTAGTTTTTAGTTCTTCTTTGATCTATTGATGACTCCTGGGCTCATGTGATGCTTAGAGGATCAAATTCTAGTTAACTTATCTGTTTTGAATGATTTAGATGTATAAAGTTCCTTGATCTACCATAAACTACGGGTATGTTAGACGCTTTGAATTCCCTGTGATCTAGATTATTGCTCTTAATGTTGGGAACTAAATCAAAACCAATGTTCTAATCTTTTGTATAGATTTAAGATAAATGTTTTTGCTCATTGATATTGGTTTAATTGGAGTTCGAATAATTGGTTCTAGTCAAGTCTAGTGACAGGATTTGATGAAGACTATAGTTATAATTTCAACTAGATTGGATAAAGGATTGGTCTATACAATTGAGTGTGGCCCAAGGCCCGAGCTTTATTGAGGGAACCAGATCAATGAACAACCATCTGTTTTAGACCGTAATTATGATTAAACTGCTATAGCTTCCGGCTGAATAGAGATAGGACTTCGAGTCCAGTTGTGTATTAAATCGAACCATTGAATTAAGCATGGTTAATACGGGAAGGGGATCCTTGATGCTCTAGTATTTTGCTTTTTAGGATTTTTCCCTTTATATTCTTAATTCTTCTATTTTAATCTCAATTCCAGATTTGTTTAGTTAGAACCTACGTACCTTAAAGTGTTTGGATCTAGTTCCTTATTCCATATTCCTTCCTCGTGGATCGACCTCGGTCTCACCGAGTTATTACTACATTGTGACCTTATACTTGGGGGCTAGCGAACAAGTTTTTTGGCCGCCAGTTGCCGGGGGAGTAGAGGTGCCGGATTCGATTACTCTTAGGTTTAGGGTTTGTTTATTTCTAGTTAGGATAGAATTTCCATTGCTTCATAAGTAGGGTTTTATTTATTTTTTTTCTAAATTACTAATATTGTTTTCTGTTTTGTAGGACTTGTTGCTAACAAAGTTCATCTTCACACGGGTAACATCTCCTCATCTCCCTTCTTTTTATTACTTTTCTAAGATAGGTTAGATTTCCACTTCTTAATAAAGTTTCATCATAAATGATTGGACGGGTGGACTGTATAAGTATCTCTTGGATGATGAGATACCGGATGAAGGGATAACTACGTATGAGTATTTTTCTAAGACTCAAGCAACCTCCACTACTCCCCAACGTACAACGTTGCGTGATTACTATAATGAAAATAATATACATAAGAGACACCACGTAAGACGATGGGAGAGTATAGGAAAGAAGCCAAAATTAATAAAGATCAACCGGGTAAAACGCTGCGTGAATATCGGATTGAAAACAACATACATAGCGTTTCATCGGGTATGATAGGAGGTATACATCAACAAAAGGAACGAGTGCATAATAGTCAACCGATTAAGACAATGCGTGAACACTTTTATGGATACGCTTACCAACCATCATACAATTCTTCATACTACAATACGTACGATCTAAATTGGGAGAACCATTATTTCCCTTGTTCAAGGGAATAACTAACTATAACTAGTGGCAATCATCCTAAAACGTCTCCGTCCTCCTATGAGTTTGAATATACAAAAATCCTCGAGGATGTATGGAACGAGTATGTAGAGGAGCAATCAAATCAAAATTACTCGCCATTTTGTAAAGACGTCGAGCCCGAAATTGGGAGCACCTAATCAATCCCCTCTAATGAGGAGGATGGGGCTATCCAAGCCCAACCTTCTCCAGATTTAATGACTAAACTTCTAGAGGATATTGATCTTGGTGATCCCAATATCAATTGATTATGGTGAATCTACTATCTCTTTTAAATGTCTTGACCTTAACAATGAAGAGATTCCAATGAAAGTTGACAAACCCGAGGAATCTACAAAATCTGAAACCGATAGTATAATTGACTACAATGAGGGTTCAGAGATTGCCTATGAGCCTATGGTTTCTTTTTCTCAAGGGCAGGATGTGTATGAGTCCGTAGATGATATTCTTGCTAGAGAGCTAGCCGAAGTCGATCTTTTTTAGTCTTTCCACCAACATAACATACCAAATCCTATTATGGAATACTCCCCGATTGAAAATTCTGTTTTTTTGGATGATGGGGTAGCGCAATTTGAAACTTCAAATGATCAACTTATGAAAGATGTTGTGCCTACCACTAAAACCGAAGAACTTTCCTTAAAAGACCTCCTCTCTATAGAGGAGGAATTCCTTTCCATTGAAACAGAATTTCTTCAATCACTTAGGGAGGACGATGACCCCTCATCCGAATACCTTAATTTTCTAGAGGAATGCTTGGCCCACTCCAATGATCATGATGATGAGATGATTAAGGAGTTGGATACTGTTAGATACGGTGCCGAGATTTGAAGAGCCCTCTTCCACTGTTTTTAACTCATCACCATCGATTGTGGAAGCACCATATAATTCTAAAATTATGGAGGAGAACTTTAAATGAAGAAAACATGATGTATCTCCACCACCATGGGTTCTTCAACCCATTGGAAATTCTGCCTGAGAGGACCCATATTTGATTAATGAATACCCAGTCCAGAATTTGAGGAGATACATTTTCACTAACCATATCTCATCTTCGCATGCATGTGGTGCTCATGACTATTGGATTTCAATATGACAAGCACCCATATACATCATCAAGCAGGACTTTGGATGGTCCTCACGAGAAATTTGTTGAAATTCATGAAGATCCTGCTCAAATTTGATCATGTAGTCGATTTGACTAGTGTAGAGTAGGTAGGTTAGGTTTATTTTTATGCATTTATGATTGAATGAGTCTCACAGAGACATGAAAGAAGTTAGACTTGATTAGCTTGCTACCTCAAGTAACTTCTCTTACTCACTCTCATTTACTTTGTCATTGCTCTCATGTTGCATGTATTGCATATGTTTCTTACATTGAGGACAATGTAAACTTTAGGTTGGGGGTAAAATTCCTAAATGAATCTACAGTATTTGTTACATTTCAAGCAATTAATGTACAAAATTTTCAATTTTTCTCAATTCAAAACTCTTTTGAAAACTTTATTCTAGGCACTTGAGATTATATGAGTATGAGAGGAAGATAGATGAAGTAATATGATTTTGAAACTCTCAAGAGTCCTATAATATAGTAGTTTTCTATACGAATTCCCATATTTATATGATGATAGAAACTTTGAACACTTTTGATTTCTAGTTCACATTACACAATTCTCAGAATTTAAAGGATTAGATGATTTGTAGATTGATTAGACTATGATTTAAAGTGTTGAGGAACCAAGCCGGGGATTTTGTCCATCATTTTCAGAAGAAAAAAAAAAGAATGAAAAGAGAAAAAAAATGTAAATATATGGATTTCTAAAAATCTTATCTCATGTTTGATACGAAAAGAAAGAAATGAAGGAATTTTATTGAAAATATGTTGAAAAATACCGAAAAGGGCTACCTATCACTAACCAGTGGAGGGCCAATAACCCTAGCTGGTAATGGGAAGTAGAGTGAAAGTCGTCGAAGGAACGGTAAGGGAAACTCCTGTCATGGCTTGTTATTGATCTGTAGACTTTTGGATCTTTAGTTTCGTTGATTTATGAAGAAGGTAATCCTGGAAATTCATGAGATGAACATTCACTATGCACACTAAACCATACTTGTTTGGATTCTTCGTCAATCAATCAGGGGATTCTATTTGAAAAGTGCATTATGTTTAGGAAGTTTAAGATTTCAACTTCTATCACTATGTTTCTGAATTACATACTTGTATATCTTAAAGTTTATAAAAGTATAGTTTCTAGAAGAGAGTTGGATTAAGAAAATTGGATTTGTTTCACACATGTTTTGCTCGGGACTAGCACTTGTAGTTGTGGTTATGGAACATGATTTATAGCTTATTTGGATTTATGCATTTGTGATTTGAGTAGATTCAATTAAATTATTCATGGTTTTACAATTCCGCTTTAGTTCATTCCGCATCATATTGATAGGACCATTGTCCCTGGGGGGGGGGGGGGGGGGGGGGGGGGCTGAAAGCTATAACAAACTTCGTCCCATTTCAAGAGATGGAATTAATGTTTTTCACCCCAAACCCTCCCACAAAAATCCCCTCCTTCGTTTATCCAAAACATTTATAATAGACTTGGGGCACTTAAAAGAGACATGAAATAAACCAGGAGATTTGACAAGGATGCTTGAATCATAACCATTCTACCTCCCATAGAAAACAACCTCGACTGCCACTTGGACATCTTCCTGTCCCAACGCTCGATAACTTTATCCCACATATGTTTTGGCAGTTTCCCTATACATAACGGAAGACCCAAATACGTTGTCAGAAAGAGACTTGACGGCAACCGAACACATCCGCAAAGACTTTAGCTTCATCCTCGGATATTCCTACCCCCAAAATCTCGCTTTTAGAAATATTAACTTTCAAGCCAGAAACCACTTGAAAGAAACTATGATTGAACAAATATTTTGCACGAAGAAGTCATCACCTCACAAAACAAGAGAGTATCGTCCGCATACTGGATGTGCGATATCTGAAAATCTGAATTGCCCACTCCCAAACCTCTAACCAAGCCAATCTAAACACCTTTATCAATCATTTTGCTAAGAGCTTCCATTCTAAATCCAAGAACGCGAAACGCCATTTAGACCCACACCCCAATCTCTCCCTACATTGATCCTAACTGCTTGAGGAAAAAGACACCTAAAGGAAAAAATGGCTATCAACATACACTAAAATCTACAAATCAAATGGCTAGGATCATTTACTCATGTTATATCTATTATGTGGCCTACTACTTAAATGGTTCCAATCACTCATACAAGTGACCAATATAAAGCAAATCAATTGATGCTCTCCTAAAATGCATGTTATCAGGCCTCTATGCATAAACCATCTGGGAAAAATGAAGTAGTTTTTCTTTGCAATGCAAAGCATACTTAGATGAAGTATGCATATTCTTAATTCAATCATCGAGAACAAGAGAGATCAAGTCATGTAGCACAAAAGATGGAGTAACCCATATAATTCAACAGTAATGATCAACTAAGCTCATGCATGTAGTAATGAACAACGCAAGACTAACTCTCCAATTCATCCCTTGCATATCAAACCCATAATCGAAAAAAAAATGATTACTCAATTGATCTAGTAACATCCAGAGAGTAAGGGTCCGTTTGGCATGCATGATAGAGATGTGTCAATAGCATTCTCCAGATAAGGTTATTTTATGATGTTTAAAGTTACTACGAAGGTTCTGGTAGCGACAACTACTTAATACATATTGGCAAATAATCTAGATGGTTTGGATTGTCTTATAACATGTGTATAATTTTTTTAAGTGCATGTACATCGACCATCATGCTCCACCATCCATCATATTCCCTTACCTCATAAAATCAGAACTCACAAAATGAGACCAAAAACCAATTTTTTAAGTGCATGTGCCTATCTCCAATGTGGGGGAAATGATTTATGTACATTAGATCCACACCGTCTTCTACGCCTCATCCCAATTAACTGGTGTCGAGAACATGAATCCTGCTCCACCATTCCACTCTATTAAGGGCCATAGCTTCAATTAGACCATAGGTCATGTCTTTTCTTGCTAACTCCACCCACATCTATTTGGGCCCTCTCCTAGCCCTTTTAGAGCCTTCAACTTGTACCAACTCACCCCTTCTAGCTAGTGCAGTTCTTGGTCTCTGTTCATGGTGTGCCGTAGCAACCAGTACATAAAGGTAACGGTGGCAACCATTACACATTACGGGGGTCAGCCTTTACGGAAAGAATGACACGTAAAGGCCGTTACGGGCTCCATAATGGCCTGTTACGCCCCCTGTAAAGGCCATAACAGCCCCATAACAGTCCCTGATGGGGGCCGAAACAGGTTTTTTTTTTAAGTTTTTTTTCAATTAAAAAAAAAAGAGAGAATGTAACGGCCGTTACGGGGGTCGTAACGACCATTACAACCCGTATCATAAAGGTAACGGTGCGGCCGTTATGGCCACCGTTACTGTTACGGATACCTTGTCTCTGTTGCACATGACTGAACCATCTAAGTCTCCTTTCCCTCATCTTATCCCTTATTAGTGCTACTCCTAAGTTCCCTCGAATGCATTCATTTCTAATTTTATACTTCCTCATCTTGCAACTCATCCATCTCAACATCCTCGTTTCAGCTACGCTCTTCCAATGAACATTCATCAACTCTTTAACTGCAATCAACCTATGTGATAGTCTATTACATTGCACCTGTGGGAGTTTCATGCTCTCATTACCGGTCCCAAGCCCCGATAAAGGAGGGTTGCATCAGGTTGGCAGCCAGCATCAGCATTATTCCCTAAGTTCCATCATAAACAGTTAAAATCATACCTACACAAATTCATGTGGTGAGGACCCACTTTAGTTTGGGAATGTGATTTGTTTTAGCGTCCCTTCATCCTGGTAGGAAGTACCAAATGAACAGATTGGATGGCACATAAACACCACGACGGGCCCCCACATAAAACTAATGGCAAGCATGATCATGTCGACTATTCCCTATGGTGTGGGCCACCTAAGTTTCAGATGAGCCTGATTTTTGGGCTCCAGGACTAACATGAGGCAGCACACGAGATGGACGGTGTGGATCTCATGCATGTTATTCCCTTCACTGGTTACACGAGGCACCCTAAAATGGACCTTGTCAAAATAGCTGGATTGTGCCTTTTTATTTGGAACACAACTGTTCATAGTGCAAGAATTAACAAGGGAGAACAATGGTGCTAAATAGAGCTATTTTGGTACTTATGCTATGGGAATAGCATAGTAAAGCACCGAACACAACTATGCAAAACCATATTTTATGTTAACAAAGTTACTAGGCGTTCCAAATGGAGTCTAAAAGAATAAAAAATTCAAGCACCACTACTGAAACAATGATGGGATAAAGAAGTTACACATGTATTCCAGTAAAGTCTTGAAGAAGCTTGAATACATCACACATGAATCACTAAAAAAAAAATACAAAAACATATACTAAAATGATCCTTCCTTCAAAATAGCATAATTAAAATCAAAGCAACCGTAAAGGATTGATGCAAACAACTATAGAACCCATTTGCCTTGCCATTATTGACCAAAAAAAAAAAAAAGGCTGCTGCTTCAAAGAAACTAACGACCCATCTACTCCCATCAAGACTTGTTACAGTCAATGTTCGAGTTGTCGGTATCGCTACAAGTTTCGCTGGGCAGAGATAAAGAAACAATATCATTATCGACAATAATATCGCCAATAGCCGGAAATGCAGGGAAAAATAGGGGGAAACGGAGGAATTTTTCAATGAAACTTTAGGAGATGGTTAAATACACATATTTATATATTTAGGAATAAAAAAATTACAAAAAGAATGCATACATAATAAATTTTCATTTAATGGAGCCTAAAAACATGTGCTACCATAAGATGGTGTGGTCCACCTGAGATTTGAATATGCTTCATTTTTTAGTCCATGCCATAAAATGATCTAGCAAAATGGATAGAAAGAGACAGCATAGATATACAACGCATACATTGAGGTGGCCCCCATGGTAAGATCCCAGTGTGAATTACCTGTAGCATTACCTGGATCCAGGCGATGAATTACCTGTAGCATTAAAGGACGACTTGCCTACGATCCCGGGACTAGCAATGTGGGTGGGACACTGACCTTAGGGCCCACCTTGATGTATGCCTTGTATATCCATTCCGTCCATCTATTTAACCAACTTATTTTAGGGCATTATCTTAAAAATGAAGCAAATACAAAATTTAGGTGGACCACAACATAGGAAACAGTGGTCATTGAATGGCCACCATTAAAACCATCATAGGGTCCAATAATGTTTATCGACCATCCAACCTATTGATAAGGACACAAAACTAGATGAAAGGAAAAAAATATATATATCAGACTGATCCAAAACTTCTGTGGCCCACAAAAGGCTTGTAATGGTCAATAATCATTGTTTTGTGTAGTGTGGTCCACCTGAAATTTGTACCTACTTTATTTTTTAGACCATGCCCTAAAATAAGCGGGCAAAATACACGGATGGCGTGGATATACCATGCATACATTGAGGTGGGCCCTGCGGTCACAGTCCCACTGACATCATTGGCTCCTGAGTAGCAGCCGAAGTCACGCTCGTGGCATCCGGACGTGTGGAGGATGCAGATTGCCTAGCAATGAACTTTTTGATGGAGCCCACCATCATGTTTGTGAGAAATCCACCCTGTCCATCTGTTTTCCAGATCATTTTAGGACATGGCCCCAAAAATGAGGCAAATCCAAAACTCAAGTAGGACCGACGACAGGAAACAGTGAGAATTCAACGTCCACCGTTGAAACATTCATGGGGCTATACAATTTTTGGATCTAGGCCATCAGGCTAATATTTTTATTTTTAATTCATCCCCCATAGGGAATGCCCTTATGAACCGTATTTATGGCATATAAACATAATGATGTGGGGGCCAGGGTGGTTTTCACAGTAGGCATTTCCCTACCCACTTTTTTCCTATCGTGCGGCCCACTTGAGTTTTGGATCTGCTTCATTTTTTTGCCTAAGTCCTAACATGATCTGGAAAAACAAGTGGATGGGGTGGATTTCTGACAAACATCATGGTGGCCCCACAGGCCCCACCTACTTTCTGTCGCAGGAAGTTCCTGCAAAAGACTTTTCGGGTTTCGTCCCTCGCCAACATCATGGGTGGGATGGCACTTGGCTGTGGGCCCACCACAATGTATGTGTTGTATATCTATGCCGTCCATCCATTTTGTCATCTCATTTTAGGGCATCGACCCAAAAATTAAGCAGATCCAACTCTCTGAGGTACTGATTACCAAACCACAAGAAACAGTGGTCAGTGACCGTTAACAAATTTTTGTAGGCGACAAGCTTTGGATCAAGCTGAAATTTGTGTTTTCCCATCATCCAGGTCAGCATGACCTTATCAACAGCTTGGATGGAAATAAACATTACGGTGGGCCCTAGGAGGTTTTAATGGTGCATGTTTAATGACCAATATACCTTGTGGAGTGGTCCGCCTGAGATCTATATGCTTCATTTTTTTACCTACGCCCTAAAATGACATGGCAAAGCGAATGGATGGCATAGATATACAACGCATATATTGAGGTGGCCCACAGAGTCGTCGCATCTCGCAGCTTAAGTTGCATCTGTGCATCTGTATTGAAAAAGGGGAATCTGATTTTTTTAAAACCCTTCATAAAACAAAAGGAAACAGAACTGCCTTTCCTCTTTCAACCCTAAAATCTCGTTCAGAACTATCTTCAACACCATTCTTTCCGGAAAAGCAGGCAACGAGGAATTTTTTACGAAAAATCCCAGCAAGATAAAGAGAACCTTGTCAAAATCCTTCGTCAATCTCCAATCCAACTACAGGGAAGGGAAAAAAAAAAGTATTTTCTATTTTATATTTTATATTTTTTGCATTTTTCAGTATTTAAGCTGATATCTGCTTGATTTTGTGGCCGATAGTCACCAAAAATGTCGATAATGTCGTCTAAAATCGAAAAAAAATTGGCAATATCCAGTAGAGATTCGAAATTAGTGGGTTTCGGCTGTCGTTGGCGATATTATCAATATCTCGCCAACAATTTGAACACTGGTTACAGTATGATAAAATCTCCAAGAAACAATCAGAAATACAAACATAACAATTCCTTTTAGTCCACATACGTCTTTAAGAAAAAGATCGGCAATCAAACTTGTTAATAATCAACTTTCTTTTCATTTTCTTTTCTGATGGGTAACCAAACTTTATTGAAAAACTATCCAGCAGAGATAATACAACAAATGGACCATAGCAAACTAAGGCCACAAGAAGACAGCCCCACCTTTAATCTCCGAAAGGGGAGAGGAGAAAACTACCCAAAAAACAGCAAAACATCACCTGAAGCTTTCCATGATGATGTCCACCCGAAACTTGTTAGTGATCAACAATTGGAAACACAAAATATCAAACCTTTTCCAACCAAATCCAAAAAATAAATAAAATAATAAGAAACCTCATAAAGCAATGACAGAAAACATATTCAGACCAAATTCCAGATGCAAGGAATAAAACAAATTTGAAACCAATTCTCTACAGAAACAGACAACTGTCCATTTATGCAAAACTAAATTCCAATCAAGAAACAACAACCAATGATAGAAAATGCAAAAAGGGCTAAAAGCATAATCTGGGGAAAGGAAAAGTGAAAAGCTAAGCTTAAATATAACAAAATAAATGAATAACAGAAGTCCCTACAAAAATCAAATTAGTCCCTAACCAAAATCACCCAAACAAAGCCGAAAATTGAAAGACAAGAAAAAAAAAATTCAAAGAAGGAGACAAGATCACTAATAGCTCCATAACACAGTTACTTCAATCTCATAAGAACCAACTCAAATAAAAAAGCAAAATAAATGATGTTGATGATGAAAGACAGATATAAAAATTTTGTTTTTTTTTAAGATACAAAAATGTTGCTGACTCTTTTTTTTCTGAAAGGTGATAAGAAGCAAAGAGAAACAACATTACAGAAAAGGCGAGGGACAAAAAACTGAAAATCCTCCCGCCACTCCTGAAAGCCCATTGGCCACCTTGTTTGTGTCCTCCGGACAAATGGAGCAAGATGCTCACAAATGGGCCACTATGAATTTAATCTACCTAATACACCCGGAGAGCCTCGAGGGCCCTAGCACATCATCATCCCAATCCACTGAGCATCCCCACTGAATTGTGCAACCCTTCTCTTAATGTAGAAATATTGCCCCAATCGACCCATCTCCCGACAAGCACCAAAGAATGCCCCCATTACCCTCCCTGTTATTGTCTTTCAGAACTATAAAAGATACAACCAAGGTAGAAACCATACAGCACCTCCAACAAATATCGTCTCCACCAACCTCTGCTAATGCGGAATTGGATATGGGCCATTCCAGGGAATTGGGCAATTTTGACCAGAGATTGGGCTCAGAATCAACCAAATTTGCAAAATGTTGATGATGCAACGAGATTGAAAGATATGGAACTAATGTAGATTAAACTCAAGGCACATCGCAGATTATGCTCCCATTCTCTTCCAGTGCCACAAGATGGTTTAACACTCGATATAATGAACCTTGGAAATTAACTCCAGAAGTCTGTTAATTTATTTAACTGCAAAGATTGAAGCAATTAATCGTGTAGGGATAGAAGATCGAAGATAAGCCCCACAATGTGGCCAGTTGAAAATTCAATCAGAAGAGACCATCTGATTGGACTATGGGGCCCACAGATAGCCCAAAAAGCTAACTAAGGTCTGCATAGCCTACAAACCAGAGGTCAAATGTCCTTAAGTATCACTTGTATGTCTATACAAACCATGTGGATGACGTATATAGTTGCATGAAGCATGAAGCATGAAGCATGAAGTAAAATGGCAACAGATTCAGGTGCCAGAGTGAGGGAGTGTCTGGCTCATAAAGTTAGCAATGTATAAAAGCTAGGAATCCGTTAATTCTCAAAAATAAAATAAAAAATCCATGCAACCTAGGAAGTGGGAGAGGGTGAGGGAGTGCGAGCCCAAATAACGACTTGAAGAGGGAAGGGCACCTAGTTAGAAGGATTTGCAACTAAGATGTAAAAACGATGGTTGATATAGAAGTCTCATTAGAGAGATTCAGGTTGCTGGAAGTAGGCTTGATACACAACTGTACAACAGTTGGCATTTCAAGAATTTTATTAGGCATTTTTTGGTTCGATCTCTATCATGCGTTGCTCCATCTTGTATACTGTGTAACTTCTTCCAATTGCAGCATATGCATGTGGATATTAGTTACGTCCAATTGCAGCATATGCATGTGGATATTAGTTACGACTTTTTTTTTTTTAAAGGATGATATTAGCTACGACTATTAGACTGTTTTGTGTATAAAAGGCAGTCCTTTTATTTGGCGTATCTCTATTGTGTGGAAAATTGGACTAATTCATCTCATTTGGTACCGATGCATCTTTACTCCTAAAAATTCAGTTATCTTTAACTTTGCTGCATCAGTTGATCTCAATGAAAATAAAACACTCAGAAATTTAGAGAATGAACAAATAATTTATGCAATGAGATGAGGACATTTAGAGCTCCATAATGATGGGGTTTTTTCCTCAGGAGCTGAGGAGAGATTGTGCAGAATTAGGGTCCAGCAACCGGTCGCACATGCACTAGCGACCGGTCGAATTATGGCCCTGGAGGGGCTCTGCACGCTGGACTGTTTGTGGTCAGTAGCTGGATGATACGGTATTCCACCAAGTGTCTACGGAGACCTCAGCCGCTAGCCTATGGCAGAAATTAGAAGGTTTGTATGAGAGGAAGATAGCCAGCAATAAAATCTTTCTGATAAGAAGACTTGTAAATCTGAAGTTTAAGGAAAACGGTTACATGGCTGAGCACATGAATGCCAACTGCAATACACAGTTTCCTATTTTGGCTCCAACTCTCATGCAATGCTATATAATAGCTTGTAATTCGAGATTAGGGTATCCTAATAGGTGTTCTACACGTTCAAGGTAAGAGAGAGAGAGAGAGAGAGAGAGAGAGAGAGCTCGTAGAGAAGAGATTTCTGCTTGTGACGCTTCATCACGCTGCAAACAGTATTCAGGCTCTTCTACATCCTTGGATCCGGTGAGATCTCTCAGTTTCTAATTCTTTATTATTGTTATCCACCCTTGTGGTGAAGATTGATTGGATCCAAGCGGGTTGTGCTTGTGATCACTGTGTAATTGTGCTTACATAGTGGATTGGTTTATCTGGACGAGGTCCCGTGGTTTTTACCTCTATTAAAGGGCTTTTCACGTAAAAAATTTCGTGTTCGTGTGGTTGGTTGCAAGGTGTCCCGTAGCGGTATCGGTGGGCGTAACGGTGCCCACCGTTTCTGATACGGATACGGGCTGTATTGGCCGATACGGCCCCATATCGGCCGATACACCCCCCGTAACGGTCCATTTTTTTTTTTTTTTTCTTTGCCAAAAAATTCTAAAAAAATATGGATTAAATCCAGAAAATTCCAAACATCCCAAATATGCATTCATTTATAATTTTGAACATATTTATGGTGGTGAAGCGGTCTACTCTTTGGTGAAAAAGCTGTATCGGGCTATCTGATGAATTTATGAAGCTGATAACCTGGAATTAACTGCAAAACTTATAAATTCAAATTTCTAACTGTCTATTATAAGTAACACATATTATCCAACCTTTAAACCAGAATTTTTTTTTGAAAAAAATGATTTTCCCTAATTTTTAAAATTATTCCGAAATTAAAAAAATACCAAAAAAAATAACAAACCATGTGCATAATCTGTAAAATGCACATGATTATATTCTATTATAAGTAACACATACTATCCAACCTTTAAACACATATTAGAAGATACACATATCGGTTGTATCGCGGAATGTATCGCACTTTTTGGGAAACATGGGGAAAACATTGGGAAATTGATTGAATTTTTCAATGAAACTTCAGGGATTGTTAAAATGGACCTCAATACACATATTTAAATCATAATATGTATAAAAAAAAAAAAGTCCACATAATGGAGTTCCTTTGTAAAAGGATCCTAAGCTATGCGCTATCTGACTGAATTGATGCAACTATTGTTTAAATTGATTCCATAATATATACAAATGTAACAAGACATTAATGTAAACACAACCAATGCATTGACAAAGTAAAACAAGCAAGAGAGTTGAGAAATATTCTAGTTTTGACTGAATGAGTATCATCCAAATGCAGTTTTGACTATTGAACTTCAACGCAATGCAAATTATCCTATATGACCTAGATCTATATGAGGATTCAATAAAATCTAGAAAATAGCTAACTGGACTCAATAAATTATGACCCCTACGCAAAGTCGGAATGCGGGTCGAGCTGGGGGTGCAGAGGGCGGCGCGCCCCTGCCCGGGGTTCGGGGCGGAGCGCCCGAAAGCCCAACGGTTTTTTTTTTTTTTAGGGAGGAGAAACTAGAAGAAAATCGAAAAAAAAAAAGTCATTTTTTTCTACAAAATGGGGACTCGTGTGTGTAACCGATATAGTAAAATAGGCCGATCTGCAAACACTGGTTTTTAGCAAAAGAATAGATTAAAAAAGAAATGGGAGAAGAAAAGTGTGAAAAAATAAAAAAAATTCAGATTTATATATAAAAAAAAAAATACCCGTTTTCCGACCGTTACGGGGGGCGTAACGGCCGTTACGGTTACACCCCCCGTAACGACCGTTACGGGTCAAAGTTTTGGGGGTACCCGTTTTGGACCCCGTATCGCGTAACGGCGTCAGCCGTTTCCGTTACGTATCGGCCGATACGTAACCGTTTTGGCACACCTTGGTTGGTTGTTTGATTGTGTTTAACGCATTATCGTATCCCATAATTCACGTAGTTGGGGTGCGAGATCCTGAGGTTTTGCGCAATGCACCCAACAAAAGTGGTATCAGAGCGTCCAAGTTGTGTAAACAGGCAGTGGGATCGGTGTGAATTATGGAGGGTGGCTCATCAAGGATGATCAACCTCAATAGGTCTAACTGACCCATCTGAAAGGCGAAGATGGAGGATCTTCTTTATTGTAAAGATCTATATGCTCCAATCTCAGGTGAATCGGCTAAGTCGAAGGATATGTCTGATGAAGATTGAAAGAAGTTGGACCAGAAGGCGATGGGGTTTATTAGACAGTAGCTGGATGATACGGTATTCCACCACGTGTCTATGGAGACATCAGCCGCTAGCCTATGGTAGAAATTAGAAGGTTTGTATGAGAGGAAGATAGCCAGCAATAAAATCTTTCTGATAAGAAGACTTGTAAATCTGAAGTTTAAGGAAAACGATTACATAGCTAAGCACATGAATGAAGTCAACAGTATTGTGAACCAGCTCTCCGCTATGAAGATGGTCCTGGACATTGAGCTACAGGTCTTACTAATGCTTAGCTCATTGCCTGATAGTTGGGAGACATTGGTTGTGTCTCTAAGTAACTCCACGCTAGACGAAAAGGTGTCCATGGAACAGCTAACCAGTTGTCTCTTCAATGAGGAGACAAGAAGGAAGTCTCAGGGGTCGTCTCAGTAAGAGCCCTAGTGATAGAGGAACGGGGGAAGAGGAAAGAACGGGAAGGGTGAAAAAAACTCGAGATAAATCCAGAGGCAAGTCGAAGATAAGGAAAGATGTTGAATGTTGGAACTGGGGCAAGAAGGGCCACTACCGAAACGAATGCCACATTGAAAAGGACAAGAAAGGAAAAGGGAAGGAGAAGAAAGAAGAATCAGATTCTACTGTGATCGCCTCCGATGACAACGTTGTGGTTATACTCTCTACAGATCACATTGTTTGTTTCACCGCTACGAGTCAGGACACCGATTGGGTGATAGACTCGGGAACGTCGTATCACGCTACTCCACGCAAGGAGTTCTCCACAAGTTGCAAGTCAGGAGACTTTGGCACCGTGAAAATGGGAAACTCTGGAATATCCAAAATCGTGGGGGTTGGTGATATTTGTATAAAGACCGATGTGAGCTGCACATTGGTGCTGAAGGATGTGAGGCATATTCCTGACCTTCACCTCAACTTGATGTCGACAGAAAGGTTGGATGATAATGGCTCATCAAGGGTTCGTTGATCGTAGCTAGAGGGAAGAAGTGTTGCACCCTGTACAAGACAATTGTTAGCGTATGAAAGGGTGAGTTGAACACAACAGAAGATTCAGTGATGGACATGTGGCATAGGCAGCTTGGCCATATGAGCAAGAAAGAGCTTCAGTTACTAGCGAAGAAGCGGCTCGTTCCAGATATGACAGGTATACCTCTCAAAACCTGTATTGATTGTCTATCTGGGAAACAGCATAGAGTTTCATTTGTTAAAATTGCTTCTCATGTTAATAAAGTTCATACATTAGATTTGGTTTATTCTGATGTATGTGGTCCAATGAGGACAAAATCCTTGGGTGAGGCTTTGTTTTTGTTACATTCATAGATGGTGCATCTAAGAGGGTTTGGGTTTATGCATTGAAAACCAAAGACGAGATCTTTGGTGTGTTTAAAGTGTTGCATGCTATGGTCGAGAGAGAGACAGGTAGACCATTGAAGTGCATCTGCACTGACATTGGAGGCTAATACATAAGGGCATTCCATGAATATTGTAAGACCCTAGGTATACATCATGAACAAACGGTGCCCAAGACCCCCAACATAATGATGTAGCAGAGCGAATGAATCGCACCATTGTGGAGAAAATCATATGCATGTTATCACATGCTAAGTTGCCCAAGATGTTCTGGGGAGAAGCAATACACACAGTGGTGTATTTGATAGACAGGTCTCCATCAGCCCCGTTGAATGGAGAAGTACCTGAGAAGGTGTGGACTGGACACGATGTATCGTACAGTCATCTCAGAGTATTTGGATGCCGGTCATCCGTTCATGTAATTAGGGACGAGAGGTCCAAGCTCGATACGAAGATCGGGTAATGTGTGTTTCTGGGGTACAGTGACGAGAAGTTCGGTTACAGGTTGTGGGATCCGATAAACAAGAAGCTCGTCGAAAGCAGAAATGTGGTGTTCTTTGAAGATCAGTGTATAGAAGACATTGGAAAGCCAAAGAAGACCCATCCCAGTTCAAGTGAGCTAGAAGACATGGATCCGATCACTCCTCCCGTGGTGCCTGATGATGGGGGAGTGCGGAATGGTGCAGGGGACAAGGGTGTTCCTACGGCAGATGAACCAAGAAAGCAGCCCCCACATGATCCACCTGTTGAGCCACAAGTGAGAAGGTCATCTAGGGACAGATCCATCCAAGAGGTACTCTCCACATGAGTACATTATGCTTACCGATGGGGGAGAGCCAGATGACTGCTCTGAGGCCCTATTCGACGTGCATAAGGAGTAGTTGAAAGCTATACAAGAGGAGATGGAATCCTTGCATAAGAACAACACCTATGTGTTGGTGAAACTGCCTAAGGACAAGAAAGCTCTGAGCAACAAATGGGTGTTCAGAAAGAAGATAGAGCAAAAGAGTTCACGTCCAAGGTTCAACGACAGGTTAGTGGTGAAAGGCTTTTAACAGAAATAAGGAGTTGATTTCGACGAGATATTCTCGCCGGTGGTGAAGATGACATCTATTCGAGTGTTGCTTGGTTTGGCTGCGAGTATAAACCTGGAGATAAGAGTAGTTAGACGTCAAAACAACGTTTCTCCATGGTGACCTGGAAGAAGAGATATATATGAGGCAGCCAGAGGAGTTCAAAATCAAGGGCAATGAGCACATGGTGTATAAGCTGAAGAAGAGCTTGTATGGGCTAAAGCAAGCTCCGAGGCAATGGTATAAGAAGTTCGATTCGTTCATGTTGAAGCATGGGTATGACAGAACGGAGTCGGACCACTGTGTGTTTATGCGACGGTTTACGGATGGTGGTTTTCTGATTCTTTTGTTATATGTTGATGACATGCTCATCATTGGAAAAGACATAAAAAAGATTGACAGGCTGAAACAGGAGTTGGGAAAGTCCTTTACGATGAAAGACTTAGGCCCAGCCAGACAGATCCTAGAATGGAAATTACCCGTGACAGAAGCAGCAGGAAGCTATAGCTGTCGCAGGAGCGGTATATTGAGAAGGTCCTACAGAGATTCAATATGAATGCAGTGAAGGCGGTCAGTTCTCCACTGGATGGTCACTTCAAATTAAGCGACAAGCAATGTCCCAAGATGAAGGAAGAGGTGGAAGAGATGCAGAAGATACCATACGCTTCGACAGTAGGAAGTTTGATATATGCTATGATGTGTATGTGCCCAGACATAGCATATGCAGTCGGCGTGGTGAGCCAATATCATGTCAATCCTAGCAAAGAGCATTGGGCAGCAATGAAGTGGATACTACGGTATCTGAGGGGCTCTTCGAAGTTGAGCTTATGCTATGGTGACGATAAACTTGTGTTAGAAGGCTACACGGATGCTGCTATGGCAGGTCTACATCGGGGTTCATGTTCACGTTTGCAGAGGGAGCGGTTTCTTGGTAAATCAGGTTAAAAAAGTGTGTAGCGTTATCTACGTCGAGGCCAAGTACATCACAATCACAGAAGCATGCAAGGAGATGCTTTGGATGAAGAGGTTCCTACAGGAACTTAGCCTGAAGCAGGAGAAGCATGTTTTCTATTGTGGTGGCCAGAGTGCGATACATTTGAGCAAGAATCCAAATCAACATTCCAAGTCCAAGCACATAGAGGTTCGGTTATCACTAGATCAAGGATACGTTGGAACAGAAGGTGTAACAGCTTGAGAAAGTCCACACAAACGATAACGGGTCAAACATGATGACTAAGGCTTTGCTCAAGGGCAAATTTGAGGCTTGCAAAAGCCTGATTGGCTTGAAGATGGTGAAGCCCTCCTCCTGAGTCGAAAGGGGGAGATTTGATAGGGTTTTTCCTCCTCGGGAGCTGAGGAGAGATTGTGCAGAATTAGGGTCCAACGACCGGTCGCACATGCACTAGCGACCGGTCGAATTATGGCCCTGGAAGGGCTCTACACGTTGGACTGTCTGTGGTCAGTTGAGACCGGTCACCCTTGATCAGCGGCCGGTCTAATTTGGTGTTTTCTCTCACGTCTGTTGTTGGACTGTTTTGGGTTGATTGCGACCGGTCGACGGTGCATGCCGACTGCAATATGCAGTTTCCTATTTTGGCTCCAACTCTCATGCAGTGCTATATAATAGCTTGTAATTCGAGATTAGGGTATCCTAATAGGTGTTCTACACGTTCAAGGTGAGAGAGAGAGAGAGAGAGAGAGAGACAGAGAGAGAGAAGTAGAGAGGAAGAGAAAGAGAGGAAGCTCGTGAGAAGACATTTCTGCTTGTGACCTTATCTTCATCCACACTGCAGACGATATCTCAGGTTCTTCTACATCCATGGATCCAGTGAGATCTTTCAATTTTTAGTTCTCTTTTATTGTTATCTACCCTTGTTGTGAAGATTGATTGGATCCAAGCGAGTTGTGCTTGTGATCGCTGTGTAATTGTGCTTACATAGTGGATTAGTTCATCTCGACAAAGTCTCGTGGTTTTTACCTTTGTTTTTTTTTTTTAAAGATGACGATTTTATTTTAAAAAAAAAGCTCGCAACAACGTGGTTTTTACCTCTGTTAGAGGGTTTTCCACATGAAAAATATCGTGTTCGTGTGGTTGGTCGTCTGATTGTGTTTAACGCATTATCATATCCCATAATTCATGTAGTTGGGGTGCGAGATCCTGAGGTTTTATGTAACGCACCCAACACATAACACATAAGAACACATGCTCCAATTGAATTCCAATAAAATCAATAAAACAATAAAAAAATTAAAAAAGGTAATCCTTTTATCATATGCAAAATGAAAACCAAAACTGAAAGAACCTACAAATTTTCAAACATAAATAAATAGTGACAACTTTGTTTCCCTCATCGTGATGAAAGCGTACCAGAGAACACAATTTTAATGGAGAACATGTCCAAGGCTACAACCAAAGTTCTTTCTCACACTCCATGTGGTGAGATAGGCAACTAATTTATCCATCAAGGTCCTCTATAAGCTGAAAAGCTATTTTCAATAGTGGTAGCACACAAATGTGCAGACTCTAAGTCTTAAGTACTAAAGCCGTTGTTGTAGGGATTAAGTGCAAGGTATACATAGAGACATCCTATGGTTTTGTCAATTGAGGCTTACTTGATTGGTGTGATTTGGCAGCTTGGGAAGTGCGTGGCAGTGTTTAGTCCTATCTCAAATTTCAATTGTAGGCTCTCTTCAGGATTAAAGATTTTAGTGTCTTTCCATATCACTTTCAACGAGGACCCACTATGATCCACCTCGATTTCAGTCAAGGACCCTAAGGGAAGTTTCTGTATTCCATTGCCCTCAAATGTTCTTCTCTCATACCATATTCCATACAAAAAAATCCCCATTGCCTCTCTCCATAAGAAGTTATTCTCCCTCAAGGCTCCTCCATCATCTCTTCCTCTGACATTGCATCCACTTCTATTAATGTCTGGTTCAAATGTTGCAACTATCATATTTCCTGCCATTTTGTCCTTTTACAAGCCACAAAATTTTATCTAAAAAAGAATGGTGAAAAGGATACAAATATCCATTAAGATAATGAATAACCATTTCCACATACTAGAGATTCCTTCCATAGTTAACCATCCGCCGAAGAATTTGCTTCCCTAGAAATATGACTAAAAGCTGTGGGATAGGCATCCCATGCCTGGATCCCATTAATAATAAATCAATGGTTCCAAGAAGTGTCATTCAAGCCAGCCTAGCAAGTGATTGAGCACTTATTTTTAGCATGCAACAGAAAATATATTAAAACCAAGAACAAAAAAAAAAGGGAAATTCCCAATACAGCAGACCACAACCGACAACCAAGGAAAGGAAAAACAGAAAACCTCAAAAAACACAGGACCTCTCACCCCACGATTAAGCGAAATATTTAATCAAGAGATAAGGCTAAGCCCAAAACAGAAAGCACAAGACAGCTGCCCCGCGAAAACAAAGCACAAGTCAACGAACCAGAAAGTTTATAGCGGCCAAAAACTCCACTCTGAATGCAATTCTTCTGACAAACAGCCAAAACATTTTAAGGAAAGCCCACTCAACAAGTCAAGAAAATTGGCCAACAATATCTGTTTATCCTTAAAAATGTGCTTGTTTCTCTCTTTTCAAATTTCCCAACACTTGGCTTTAGGGAACAGGCGTGACGAGACCTTGTACCTTTTCAAGAATGGACCGTTGTCCCAACAGGAAAACACCTCCACAAGACTTCCCCTCTTAATCCACAAAAAACCTAAGACAAAAAAAATTGAGACCCTAAGGCAGAGGCCAACAAGCAATGATGAAATAGATGGTGGACAGATTCCCCATCCATCTTACACATGATGCATCTGTTTCGCCATTAGCATCCTCTGCTCTTAGGGCATGTTTGGATACATGGAATCCATGCAGAAATGGAAACTGTTTTCCACTTACAGGTCTGTTAGGCTGTTTGGATATGTGGATTCCACAAAGTAATCATTACTCTTCTCAATGGTCAGAATTCTCTAGCACAAGAAACAAGGTGACCGTTGTCTGATGAACTTGAGGATCTACTTGTTAATCAAGCAGCCTCTTTTTGGAATCCGATTTTCTGCAGTGGCCATGGAAATTATCATTGGGAAATCATTTATGTTATCCATGGAATCCAAACAGATTCCATGTATCTAAGATTCTAAACAAACCCTCAAGATGATTGATCGTAAAGATCTTGTCTTTAACAGCTGATCACATGAATGCTGCCACCCCTAGGGGAGCCTCCACTTGCCACATCAAAGTCAGGGAAGAGTGATCCAAACTCCATTAGTTTGGAAAGCAAAGACTTGCAGAAATTTTTTCCTACTCTTCTGAAATATTCCGCATTTTTGCATCAAAACGACAGCTTGGAGAAAGCTTAATAGAAACTGAAATTCTGCAATTTCTTCTTCTTCTACATTTCTACTAAATGAGACATTCCAAACAGATCTGCCCCCAACCTGCTCTGAACACTCAACCGCTGAATTTCACTTCACCGGAATCGAATGCAGCCCATCTGCAAGCCTACTATCAATGAACCAAGGATAATCCCGCGAATCTGATCACCTTTGTTGACCATAAAAAGAAAAACCTTCAAGTTACACCCAGTTCTATGTACCAGTAATACAACCTATAATACCAGTTGATATTATCAGGTATCGGTCCCTGCCGATAAGAGACATAGGGGGTATGACAAAAAATTGCAAAATATCATGCATATCATAGACAATATCGGCCGATAGATGCCAATCTTGTGATATTGAAAATATAGCAATTTATTGGCTTCTCCCCTCTGGTATAAAATGCAATGTATCGTTGATACATGCAATATTATCACATGTATGATGATAACAGCTTAATTCTCACAAAAATCGGAAAATTCAAAATATATATATATATATATATATATATATATATATATATATATATATATATATATATATATATATATATAATGTAGACATCATCAAATCTTTTGGATTTTTTTTTTTTTTTTTTTTTGAGGGATCTCTTTGCAGAGGTGTTTTAAGAACTCCACTTAGTTGTTTGAAATCAAAACATGATTTTGGTGATTTTTGTGGAGAAATCACAATACAAGAGCAAAATCAGGCATGGACTCAAAAGTGAGAAGAAGTTTGAATTTCACTTTTTTCTGCATATTTAGCATAAATTCTACATGAAAAACGATTTTGGAGATGAAAAATGGATGAGAGGACAATTACGGTTGAGGTAGCGGTAACAATACACACTCGGTATCTACCTATGGCAAGGAATTCCATAACAGTGATGGTGGTCATAACGGCACGGCCATTACCGTTACGATACAGGCTGTAACAGCCGTTATGATTTTTTTTTATTTTGAAAAAAAAAAACTATTTTCAGCCCCATAATGGATCAATACGAAGTCATTAGGCCCGTTATGGAACCATTATGGGTCAATTTTCCCGTAACAACTGTTATACTTGTTTAAAATTTGAAAAAACACCACCCCACTGCTGCGCCTAAATTTGTTGCCTTTGCTGCACACTCTATGCAACTATAACAATTACTACCAATTACAATTTACCAATTTTGATAGAAAAGAAATCATAGACCACTTTTTAGATGAAAACCTAGGCAACCTAGGAAGCATTTTCTCTGGACTCTCTACACATCCCCAAAAATCATATCACTTCCCCTCTCCCAAGCCTATAACTAATCCCTGAAAAGCTTTCCGATGCATACCCATACATCTATCAGAGTTTTGACCACATATTAAGGCATCAAAAATCTTTGAAGGACAGTTTAAAAACTCAATGAGTCCAGGTCTACGCATTGAGTCTCATTCGACGCTTTTTTAGAGGTTTCAAAGTGAAATAGATTTTTTCTTAGATACTCTAGTATTTCCTTGATTTTCTTTGATTTTCCAGATTTCTTCCTCCCATCTCTCATATTTTAAAACCTCCTAGCTAGCTACTGCTACAAAGTAGCAGTTTGGATTCACATTCTTGCTCTGCTGCTTAGCTGTTCATACTTGATAACATTTTGAAACAAACATTGCCCCTCTCCTGAACCCAAATCAACTGCAGCATCCCCAAACTCCAACTTTCTCGCTTCAAGTTTTTTCGACACTCATACTAAGCCCTCGAGTACACCCAAGGCAATGAATTTAGCCATGATTCAAGATACATAAATGGAGGCTAAACTAACATCAAGTGGGGATAAAAATATGCAGAGAATAAAGGCGGATCAATTCCAGATTTTTCTGAAATTTCTGTTTTCTATTTTTACGGTGATTGTGTCATATACCATCATCATGACATCAGCAGATGACACAAATGGCCCAAATGCGGCAACAGGTTTTGGCTACAATGACAAAATATTCCCAATTTTCAGCAATTTTTTTAGTATTCTTTTAGCTTATTTCTCTTCTTCTTCTTCTTCTTCTTTTCTTTTCTTTTTTGCTCTTTGAAGAACTTGAAGCTAAGCACATCCTCTTTTGAAGCTTGGGATTCTCTCTCAAGGCTTGCCCCTTTTTTAGAGTCGCTACTCATTTGGGATTTGGTATCATTCTTTCCCGTGGTAGAAGCCTTCTCTAGCAATTTCGCGAGGATGAAAGTTAAATTTTGGATTTTGTAGTTGATTCATTGGCAATTTGCAGTTAATCCATGATGAGCTACTTATTTTCTGGCAATACGATTTCACTTAACTACATTTTTCCCACACTTCAAGGACAACAGCCACATTAAAAATGTTTCTCTATGGAGACAACCCCTTCTCCATAGCTTCATATGCGTCTTAAATGACTAATCTCCATGAAGTATGCGACTCTTCTCCCCCAAATTTTTTACCCATCCTTCTGGTCCCAAGACCTCATTCATTGAATTTTTAAATTTTGTCACTTAATAAAAATGTTATCTGTCTCCAATACTTGGTATACTAATCATGCGGATCACTCCAACGCATAAACATAGTTTATGCAATATAGTTTTATGTACAAATGATATTGTTATTTATATATGAAATGATGAATATTAGACTATAGACCTCGCATGCATAGTATTAAACCTTATGCATGTTAGTGTATAAACGAAGTACAAATCTCCACACACTTTACAACTTAATCAACAATAAGATAACACACGGCTAATTTCGGATTTTGGATCAGTAAAAATAGCAATCCGTACCATAAATGATCCATAATCTAGAACATGTCATTCAGAAAGGAAAATATGGGGACTTGGCGATTTAGGTCAACATTGCTCAACACCCATAGACCGCTTCATGTCACCCTAAAAGACATCTTAGGTTGCAGGCTGTAGACACCCCACCTTCGGCTACAAGGCTGGTCGAGATGGCTGAATGAATGGAGGTCCATACCCCCAAACCCTATATCCAAACTCAGTCAAACTCACCCTTGCAAGCCTCAATCCATAACCCAACTCAAGCCTAAACCTAGTCAACTCACCCCTAAACATCAGCCCGAAAAACCATCCATGGAAAAAACCAGTACAAAAATCCTTAAAAAGTCAAACTTGGTGAGTCAACCCGTTGATTCAAATCACCAAGTCAACTCACTTAGCCCAATCCTTGCACCTAGTCGACTCACCTTGTCAAACCATCTTTCAAACCCAGTCAACTCACCTAGTTCTGATCCACAACTTCGGAGCAACTTCGAACCTTGAACCTGAGGATATCTTGCTTCAGCTTCGGAGCGTACGGACTCCGAACCTGAAGCAAAGTGACCGTACAAGCGGCCCCCTGTTTACGAGAGCTGCCACTTCTTGTAGCTATAAATACCCTCCTCCTCTCTTGTTTCATCATCCAGAAAAATCCCTCAACATCCATCAACTCCGAGTCCATCTCCACCCCTTCAGCCCATTCCTCCACCAAGAAGAGCCCGAGTGAGAAGAGTCTAAGCCTGGTCCAACCTAGCCTGACCCCGATTCAAGCCTCTCAAGCTAACCAAGTCCTGACCTTAGCTGCTCGAAGCAAACCCTTACAATACCTCCGTTCATCCAACTATACTTATACCAGCATCATCTCATTCGCATCTAGCATAAGTGCAACATTTCTTATTCTTCCAACCCCCCTGCTTATCATTCCACTACAAGCACTTGATCAGGTCTTAGCATATGCTTTGAGGTTCGCCAACTCGTTCGGAACTTACCCATCAGAAACTCTGACCTGTCAAACACATATCATGCATATCGCATAAAGCACCTGTCAGTTCGAGCATATGCTTCGGGCTTACCTATTTGATTGAAATCTGCCCATCAGAAACTCTTACTGGTCAAACCCATATTCATGCATTATATCATTCGTGAGAATGTACAAGGAATAGTTCAGACTTTCAAGTATTAATTAGATTCTGTTAAGTAAAGACCGTACTTCGGTACGGGCAGAGTGGGTGCCTAACACCTTCCCACTCTGTAACCGTGATCCCTTACCTCGAATCTCTGACCGCATATAAAAAATAGTCATTTTAGAGGAAGGAATCTTCAGATTCCCTTCTCTAACGTTTCTACATGATCTAGTCGACTGTAGATTCGAAGTAACATGCTAGTGGCGACTCTAGTCTTATATGAACCTATCCAAATATATCCAGTGAAACCCAACAATAACACGACAAGAAAAAAAGCCCTCGAGAAATAGGCGAGCCCATGGCAACGGTGATCCGTGCACCTTCGAAAAAAGGGAGAAGCGCGGAAAGGTGAGCGTCCACACAGGCATTTTGTTGACATAATTGGGCCATATCCCTCTGGGCCAAGGGTCATTCCCTTTACTTGGGCCGTGGACCTCTTATTTCCCTTTTAATAGTTATCTTTTATTTTTGTTCCCTTTTTACCCTTTTCTCTAAGGATAGCGGATAGTTTACATAATGTTGCCGTACGAACCGTAGCATAGGGGAGCTATATGCACACGACAAGAAGAAGCGTTTGGTACCCAGTCTGCCCCACGCAATCCGCTTTCATCTGGATGCGGATTTCCTCCAAAAGGCTTTCGTGGGCAAGAAAGTTAAGTGGGGCCCACCATGATGTTTATGAGAAATCCACCCCGCCCATTCATTTTTCGAGCTCATTTTAGGGCATGCGACAAACAATGAGGAGGATTCAAAACTCAAATGTATTACATCGTGGGGAAAGAGTGGGGAAAGAAATGCCTACCGTTGAAACCTTCCTCAGCTCCACCTTGATGTTTATATGCCATCCAAATTGTTTATAAGGTCATTCCAACTGGGATGAATTAAAAACACAAAAAACCTAGCCTTATACAAAACTTTTGCGGACATATGAATGTTTCAATAATGGTCCTTCAATCTCCGTTGTCTCCTCTCGTGTGGCCCACTTGAGTTTTAGATCTACCTCATTTTTTGTCACGTCCTAAAATTAGTTCGCAAAACAGGTGGACGGAGTGGATTTATCACAAATATCACAGTGGGCCCCACCTAGCTTCCCTGTGCACGAAAGCCTTCGGTAGGAAATCCCCGTCCAGAAGGAAGCGAATTGCTACCCCTCCTATCAAGGGCTCTGTGGGGCCCACCATGATATAAGTGTTTTATTCAATCCGTCCATCCATTTTGAAAGACTATTTTAGGGCACGAGCCCAAAAACGAGGTAAATGAAGCAATGGTGACAATGACCCCACCATTGAAACCTTCTTAGCGCCCACCGTGATGTTTATTTGACATCCAACTTGTCCATAAGGTCACATGGGCCTAGATGAAAGGAAAAATAAATATCAGCTTGATCCAAAACTTTTGTGGCCTTCAAGAGGTTTCAGTGGTAGGCAATCAATCCCCACTGTTCCTGTGGTGTGGTCCACTGGATTATTCAATCTGACTCATTTTTTAGCTCATGTTCTAAAATGATTTTTAAAAATGGATGGATGGTGTGGACGAAATACATACATCATGGTGGGCCCCACAAAGCCCCTGACAAGACTGTCCTTTTCTGACTAGGTCCCAGCATAGGTAGGACCCAATCCACGTTGATTGCGTGGGGTGCCAAACCACCAACTTTGGTGGTGTATTGACGTCATCAAGTTTTGTGGGTCCACCATGATGTGTGTTATATCCAAACTGTTCATCCATTTGGCGAGATCATTTTAGGGCATGAGCCCAAACCTTTGGCAGATCCAAAGCTCTAGTGGACCATACCACATAAAGCAAGGGGATAATGATGACCAACGTTGAAACCTTCCTAGGGCACACCATGTTTATTTTCAATCCAACCTGTTCAAAATGTCACACTGACCTTGAGTAAGGGGGGGGAAACAAATATCAGTTTGATCAAAAATTTCTATGGCCCCAATAAGATTTCAATGGTAGGCGTTCAATCCACACTGCCTTCAGTGGTGTGGTCCACTTGATCTTTTGCTCAACACATACATCATTGTGGCACCCACATAAGCTGGTGACGTCATCACAACAAAGGGCAGTAGTTGGTGATGTTGATGCGGACATTAAGCCCTTTAGAGTGTACCAGCATAGGAATCGAGCCATGGTTGTGTCCATATGGTTTGATGATGGGCCTAGATCGAGTCAAAGTTCCTAAATCGTAGTGAAGACCTGACACATGTGTTTGTGACATGTGTAAGTTACTTGGAAGAGATCATTGGACCGTTGGAGCGTGAGCATGATATGATCGGCCCATTGGTTTCTCATGGCCCACTTTCATCGTGCCATTATCGGAGGCCATTAGACATCTTAGATTTGATTTTATTTTATGTACTTTTACTTATTTAAGTTTTGGGTCAGTGTGCACATAATTTTTCGTGTAAATGTCTTTTTTTTTTTTAATTTTGTTAGTAGGGGTATTTTGGTAATTATGCTAAATCCGAATTTTATAAGGGTGTTGCCCTAAACCTACGAGAGATTATTGATTTTATGAAAAGAAGCAGCTTGTGGCTATCTCCCTCTCCTCTCTTTGGTGATCTCTCTCTTCTTATCTTCCTTCTTCTTCCTTCATCATCCACTATTCTTTGTTCTTTCCTCTTTCTTCTTCTTCTCCTTTTCTTCAAGTCTTATTTCTCATATTACCCATTGTCTCAAATCTAAAATTTGATGCCAAAACCTTTGTTTCTCAGATTTTTGTTTCCCTATTCCGAAAAATCCCTTGATTCCCTGGACTAGTGAACCTTATTGAGCGTTTGGATGATAACCATGCAAGATCAGGAGGTTTCATCCCTCGCCAGATCCAATCCGCACATGATTTGAAACCCTCATTGTGAGATTGTGATGATGGCCCCTTTTATTGCATGTTTTCCTTATATTTTCTTGATTATGATGATAGTTGTTGAATGTTTAATTTAGATTGCTTGATTTATTCCGCTGAATTTTAGGTTTCATACATGCATGAAAGTTTAAGCCGTCCTACATCAAACGTCATCACAACAAAGGGCGGTAGTATGTGTTCATATAGCTCCCCTAGGGGAGCATTACTCCAAACACACACACACACGCACAAAGGGAATGGAAGGAAACATCCCATGGCTTAAAGGGATATGGCCCAATTATGTCAACACATTTCCAACACATCACTAGTGACAAGTGTATCATCTCCAAATGGAAGGTGTTGAAGGAGCTTTCTTAACACCATTATGGTTGCAGGAAGTTCAACTATGAATCCGATCATTCTATTCCATGGAAATTGAGAGGTTTAATTGAGAAAATTACAAAACTTATTGGATATCTAGCTCTTGATATAGAACATGGGCTTGGATGATGGTTAATGTAGGCCCAAAGCCCACCACGGGCCCACCATGTCCTGAATTTTTGGATTGTTTGCTGCTTATCTTTGGGTCTGAACTTTGGGGAGTACGACTACTATTTTCACAAATTATGTTGCTTATCTTTGTTTCTTTCCTCTTGATTTCGGAGCCTCTGATTTTCTGAATCTACACATGCTACTTCAAGGCCATTACAGTCTAGCTAAAGTGATGGGGATATCCTACATCTGCCGTTACGCACGTATCAAAGGAGGAGGCGGACCCCATTCTCTTTGTGGCTGGACATGTAGCGGGACCAGAGCAAGAGCACATCTGGACACTTTTTATGTGTCTTCGGGCCTGACGAGCTGGACCAGGCCGCAGCCGGGCCGACAGGTCCTCTTTTATTTAGGCGTTTTTTGTTTTTTTTGTTTTCTTAGGCACTTTAGTGCACTTTTCTATTTCATAGCTTATATATACTTCATGAGAAACCCTATTTCATTAATAAATGTTGATGAATATTAAGAAAACCCTTCTTCTTGCTTGAGATGAGCATGAAAGTTCCAGCTATTAGAGCTCTTTTTGGTGCGATGCCAACGGTGTGATGCCAAATCTATCTTCTCTACCTCTTTCTTCTTATTCTTTCCTACAAAATCAAGGTGAGTTGTGTTTCTTCATCCGATTAGAGATTTTTCAAGTTTTCATGAATCTAAGCCAAAACCCTAATTGGATAGGCCCACAACCCCTTTTTCCTAACTTTTCCTTACAACCCTAGCCTTTACCCATCCGTTTTCATCAATTCAAGCCTAATCCCAATCCGTTTCTCAAATCTGACCACCCCCTATCCAAATCTGAATTTTCCCTTTCGTAACCCTAAATCCCCAAATCCCTAATTCCCAAATTATCCAAACCCTAATCCACATCCATCCCCAATTTCCAGCCATACCCAAGAACCCTAGAGCCCTACCCATGAATTGTAGGATTAACCCTTTGCTTGGACATGGAAGTTGTACCTTCCATAGGTCCCAAGTTTTGAGATTTTAACGTTCCTTTATTATTTGTTTGTTGTTAAGCTCTGAATTATGCATATTCAAACCCCAATTCATCACACACTATGCATGGTTTGTATGTTTAAAGATCCATCTAATTCATGTTTTTGTAATTATAGGAATGAGAGAGAGAGAGAGACTTCACCAATTCATGGCTAAAAGGACCACTTTAGATGCAGTAAAGATCAGCGGAAGCAAGGTCAAGAGGTGGAGGAAAGATGCAAGGAAGATGGAGAAGGAAGAATGAAGAATACACAGACCTATCGTCCAACCTGTCGCTACAGCGCTCCCACTGGTCGGCCACTAGAGAGGACAGGTCGAGTTAAATTCCGAAAATCAGATTTTCAGGCAAAAATCTCTGGACAATTTTTTACACTGCCCGACTTGTCACTACAGTGCTCCGACAGGTCGGCAGATAAGTCGGAAGATGTCCAAAAAGCAGTTTTTTAGTTATATTTGAGCTCCAACCTGTCACTACAGTGCTCCGACAGGTCGGCAAACAAGTCGGAAGTTGTCCAGAAAGCAGTTTTTTAGTTATATTTGAGCTCCAACCTATCGCTACAATGCTCCGACGGGTCGGCAAACAGGTCGGCCAGCGTCCAGACTGCGTAAGGACTCCGCGATTTCTAGAACTTTCCCAATCGGTGTAGGATTTCTTCTATAAAAGGCCACCTCCACTCTCTCCCTAAGGCATCTAGGAACATGGGGAGCAAAGAGATCAAGTCCTAAGAGGCTTCCTAGCCTTTTACAACTAGTTTTTCTTTTCTAGTTCTAGTTATAGGTTTTTCTTATGCTTTCTTCTAGTTAACTCTCAACTAAAGCTGAGAGGGAAAACTTCTAGTTTATTAATCATGTTTTAATGCTTTGATTTCGAATTTGGATTTAATGTTGAACATGGTTTGGTTTAAGTTTGAATAAAGTTCTAGTTTTTAGTTCTTCTTTGATCTATTGATGACTCTGGGCTCATGTGATGCTTAGAGGATCAAATTCTAGTTACTTATCTGTTTTGAATGATTTAGATGTATAAAGTTCCTTGATCTACCATAAACTACGGGTATGTTAGACGCTTTGAATTCCCTGTGATCTAGATTATTGCTCTTAATGTGGGAACTAAATCAAACCAATGTTCTAATCTTTTGTATAGATTTGAGATAAATGTTTTTGCTTATTGATATTGGTTTAATTGAAGTTCGAATAATTGGTTCTAGTCAAGTCTAGTGACAGGATTTGATGAAGACTATAGTTATAATTTCAACTAGATTGGATAAAGGATTGGTCTATACAATTGAGTGTGCCCAAGGCCCGAGCTTTATTGAGGGAACCAGATCAATGAACAACCATCTGTTTTAGACCGTAATTATGATTTAACTGCTATATCTTCCGGCTGAATAGAGATAGGACTTCGATTCCAGTTGTGTATTAAATCGAACCATTGAATTAAGCATGGTTAATACGGGAAGTGGATCCTTGATGCTCTAGTATTTGCTTTTTAGGATTTTTCCCTTTAATTCTTAATTCTTCTATTTTAATCTCAATTCCAGATTTGTTTAGTTAGAACCTACGTACCTTAAAGTGTTTGGATCTAGTTCCTTATTCCATATTCCTTCCTCGTGGATCGACCTCGGTCTCACCGAGTTATTACTACATTGTGACCTTATACTTGGGGCTAGCGAACAAGTTTTTTGCGCCGTTGCCGGGGATAGAAGGTGCCGGATTCGATTACTCTTAGGTTTAGGGTTTTGTTTATTTCTAGTTAGGATAGAATTTCCATTGCTTCATAAGTTAGGGTTTTATTTATTTTTTTTTCTAAATTACTAATATTGTTTTTCTGTTTTGTAGGACTTGTTGCTAACAAAGTTCATCTTCACGGGTAACATCTCCTCATCTCCCTTCTTTTTATTACTTTTCTTAAGATAGGTTAGATTTCCACTTCTTAAAAGTTTCATCATAAATGATTGGACGGGTGGACTGTATAAGTATCTCTTGGATGATGAGATACCGGATGAAGGGATAACTACGTATGAGTATTTTTCTAAGACTCAAGCAACCTCCACTACTCCCCAACGTACAACGTTGCGTGATTACTATAATGAAAATAATATACATAAGGAGACACCACGTAAGACGATGGGAGAGTATAGGAAAGAAGCCAAAATTAATAAAGATCAACCGGGTAAAACGCTGCGTGAATATCGGATTGAAAACAACATACATAGCGTTTCATCGGGTATGATAGGAGGTATACATCAACAAAAGGAACGAGTGCATAATAGTCAACCGATTAAGACAATGCGTGAACATTTTATGGATACGCTTACCAACCATCATACAATTCTTCATACTACAATACGTACGATCTAAATTGGGAGAACCATTATTTCCCTTGTTCAAGGGAATAACTAACTATAACTAGTGGCAATCATCCTAAAACGTCTCCGTCCTCCTATGAGTTTGAATATACAAAAATCCTCGAGGATGTATGGAACGAGTATGTAGAGGAGCAATCAAATCAAAATTACTCGCCATTTTGTGAAGACGTCGAGCCCGAAATTGGGAGCACCGAATCAATCCCCTCTAATGAGGATGATGGGGCTATCCAAGCCCAACCTTCTCCAGATTTAATGACTAAACTTCTAGAGGATATTGATCTTGGTGATCCCAATATCAATTGATTATGGTGAATCTACTATCTCTTTTAAATGTCTTGACCTTAACAATGAAGAGATTCCAATGAAAGTTGACAAACCCGAGGAATCTACAAAATCTGAAACCGATAGTATAATTGACTACAATGAGGGTTCAGAGATTGCCTATGAGCCTATGGTTTCTTTTTCTCAAGGGCAGGATGTGTATGAGTCCGTAGATGATATTCTTGCTAGAGAGCTAGCCGAAGTCGATCTTTTTTAGTCTTTCCACCAACATAACATACCAAATCCTATTATGGAATACTCCCCGATTGAAAATTCTGTTTTTTTGGATGATGGGGTAGCGCAATTTGAAACTTCAAATGATCAACTTATGAAAGATGTTGTGCCTACCACTAAAACCGAAGAACTTTCCTTAAAAGACCTCCTCTCTATAGAGGAGGAATTCCTTTCCATTGAAACAGAATTTCTTCAATCACTTAGGGAGGACGATGACCCCTCATCCGAATACCTTAATTTTCTAGAGGAATGCTTGGCCCACTCCAATGATCATGATGATGAGATGATTAAGGAGTTGGATACTGTTAGATACGGTGCCGAGATTTGAAGAGCCCTCTTCCACTGTTTTTAACTCATCACCATCGATTGTGGAAGCACCATATAATTCTAAAATTATGGAGGAGAACTTTAAATGAAGAAAACATGATGTATCTCCACCACCATGGGTTCTTCAACCCATTGGAAATTCTGCCTGAGAGGACCCATATTTGATTAATGAATACCCAGTCCAGAATTTCAGGAGATACATTTTCACTAACCATATCTCATCTTCGCATGCATGTGGTGCTCATGACTATTGGATTTCAATGATGACAAGCACCCATATACATCATCAAGCAGGACTTTGGATGGTCCTCACGAGAAATTTGTTGAAATTCATGAAGATCCTGCTCAAATTTGATCATGTAGTCGATTTGACTAGTGTAGAGTAGGTAGGTTAGGTTTATTTTTATGCATTTATGATTGAATGAGTCTCACAGAGACATGAAAGAAGTTAGACTTGATTAGCTTGCTACCTCAAGTAACTTCTCTTACTCACTCTCATTTACTTTGTCATTGCTCTCATGTTGCATGTATTGCATATGTTTCTTACATTGAGGACAATGTAAACTTTAGGTTGGGGGTAAAATTCCTAAATGAATCTACTAGTATTTGTTACATTTCAAGCAATTAATGTACAAAATTTTCAATTTTTCTCAATTCAAAACTCTTTTGAAAACTTTATTTCTAGGCACTTGAGATTATATGAGTATGAGAGGAAGATAGATGAAGTAATATGATTTTGAAACTCTCAAGAGTCCTATAATATAGTAGTTTTCTATACGAATTCCCATATTTATATGATTGATAGAAAACTTTGAACACTTTTGATTTCTAGTTCACATTACACAATTCTCAGAATTTAAAGGATTAGATGATTTGTAGATTGATTAGACTATGATTTAAAGTGTTGAGGAACCAAGCCGGGGATTTTGTCCATCATTTTCAGAAGAAAAAAAAAAGAATGAAAAGAGAAAAAAAAATGTAAATATATGGATTTCTAAAAATCTTATCTCATGTTTGATATGAAAAGAAAGAAATGAAGGAATTTTATTGAAAATATGTTGAAAAATACCGAAAAGGGCTACCTATCACTAACCAGTGGAGGGCCAATAACCCTAGCTGGTAATGGGAAGTAGAGTGAAAGTCGTCGAAGGAACGGTAAGGGAAACTCCTGTCATGGCTTGTTATTGATCTGTAGACTTTTGGATCTTTAGTTTCGTTGATTTATGAAGAAGGTAATCCTGGAAATTCATGAGATGAACATTCACTATGCACACTAAACCATACTTGTTTGGATTCTTCGTCAATCAATCAGCAGGGATTCTATTTGAAAAGTGCATTATGTTTAGGAAGTTTAAGATTTCAACTTCTATCACTATGTTTCTCTGAATTACATACTTGTATATCTTAAAGTTTATAAAAGTATAGTTTCTAGAAGAGAGTTGGATTAAGAAAATTGGATTTGTTTCACACATGTTTTGCTCGGGACTAGCACTTGTAGTTGTGGTTATGGAACATGATTTATAGCTTATTTGGATTTATGCATTTGTGATTTGAGTAGATTCAATTAAATTATTCATGGTTTTACAATTCCGCTTTAGTTCATTCCGCATCATATTGATAGGACCATTGTCCCGCGTCATAAATCTTTATAGATATAAGTTGTCGCTGCTCGGTATCCTATTTTGGATAGATTAGATTGGTTTAGAATCAATAGTTGGAAAATCTTGGTTAAATATTTCATAAGGACTCTAGGGTGGTGTGTCTATATGGTTTTATGAGTGTGTAGAAGACAACAATTTTATAGTGTGTAGAAGACACTATAAAACTAAGAGGATTGTTCTATAGTGTGGAGAAGACAACAGTTTTCTGAGTTTTAACTTCTTGTTTAAGTACTTTTAACAAGTGTAGACATCAATTACGATAAGTTGTTTATACCTCTCTATTACAATACTCTTCTGTGTGGTGTTTACTTCATCTACTCTAGCAATTGATGCAGTGGATCTCATTGATTTAGCAAGCAAATTGCATCATTTGATATCAGAGTAGGTGATTGTTGGTGGATTTCGACACTTTTTTTTCTTCGACTCTACATCATCTCTTAATGACTTCAAAGGGAGAAACACAAGAAGAGTCCTCATTAGTAGACCAATTGATCCATGCACTCAAAGAGCACGTAGATCAACTTGCACATAAGGTAGGCTATATCACTAATCAAGCGAGAGAACTCCGGTGCAAAGGGAATCCCTTAACTAAGTTACACGCGAGGACACATAGGGAAGGTCCCCACTGCGGTCCTAAAAGACGAAGATTACCCCGGAGTAGCGAAGGCACTAAGATGGAATTTTTTAAATTGCTAGAATGTGATAGGAAGCCCAAAATAACTGCAAAAATTTTGGAATACCACAGTAGTCCGTATGGAGTTAACTTCATTGGTTAAGTGAGTAAGGTGGAGAAAGTGTCCAAATACAGGATCTCCGACCATCAAATGCTTGTCTTACTAGTTATGAGCTTTTCCAGTGATGTTTTAG
Source organism: Liriodendron chinense (assembly GCA_003013855.2). Classification (NCBI taxonomy): domain Eukaryota; kingdom Viridiplantae; phylum Streptophyta; class Magnoliopsida; order Magnoliales; family Magnoliaceae; genus Liriodendron; species Liriodendron chinense. The sequence continues at coordinate 2,341,133 of ML058463.1, read as the reverse complement.
CATTGAAGGATGACCTCGAGTCAAGACTTCTAGGGAAAGGAAGAAAAAGAAATAAATAAAAAAGTTCTTCCCATGACTTGTGCACATGACAACTATCAACGTTCAACAATGTCACAATCTTTGTCAAGGGAATAAATTGATGAATATAACCAATGAAAAATTACTTACCTTGACATCACTAGCTGGATTTTCATCAATATAAAGATCAGAAATTTCTAGATAACTTAATATTCTTAATCCGTACATAAGGAATGCCTTTGATTTTAAAGATATGTTTAAAATATAGTTGCATGAAGCAAGAAGCAAAGCGGCAATAGATTCACGCAAAGCATCCGTTTCAAAATGTTAGCAAACATAAGCAACTGGGAAAGAGGGGCGGGAGCAAGAGCGCAAGCGGAAGTCCCAAGCGCGACTTAAAGCAAGAGCAGCACATGGTTAGAAGGATAATGAAAATAAGGTTAAAACGCCTAATGCATTACTTGCGTTGAAAGTAAAGAAGTAAAGACTCTTTGATTTCCCCTAAGAACCATCATCAGCAACAGGGCAGCAAGTTACCTTACCACATAAGGCAATCATGAAACCTCCATATATCAAGGAATGATGGACCAACATCCAACAATAAAGCCAAACTCTGATGAGGGAGGAGGGGGCTATGGACGAGTAACTTTTTTTTTAAGGTAACGCTATCAGGGGTTGAACCTTGATCACTCACACACATTACACTCTCTATCAGCTCAACTAACCAGGAACTATAGTACCTAAAAGGGACAAAGTTACACGCCTTCAATGCAGTATGGATAAATAGGGAAACTATTCTTTCAAATGTCCTTTACATCGGTCCGAAGTGAATTTGGTTGAAAGAAATTATGTGGAAGACATGCTCAGTCATGCGCAAACAAAAGAAGAGAGCATGAGGCATCATTAAATTATGAAGAGCGGACATATAATGATGGGGCACGGCCCGCAAAAGATGTATGTGTATAGAGATGGGGAGGAGACACTGGTTATTCAACAAACAAAGCTATTGGTGTCTCAAGTGGTTGATGAGGAAGGGTCATGGTTGTGGCACAATATCTTCCACACCACCTACACTTCTAGTGGAAAGAAATGCACGATTATGGTAGATTGGGAAAACAATGTGAAATTGTGAATAGTCTCACACGAAATAGTGGATAAATCAAAAATGAAAAAACATAAGCATCGGTGTCAGTACCAAATTCGTTGGTTCAAGAAAGGGGATGAAAACTCTACTAACTTCAGGTGCTTAGCACCCTTTTCCATCATATTTAAGAATAGAGATGAGGTGTATTGTGACCAATCACATTATATCGGGTAGATCATGGTTGTGGAACAAGATTTGGTGCATTTGACCAAGTGTGGACTAGATGAAATGGCTTCGTACGCCCAAATATGATATATAGCTAAGAGGAAAAGTCGCTCAAAGCAGTGTTCGAAATATCGGTATCGCATTACATATCGTGCCCTGGGGATATAGATACATATCGATTATCGCACGGGATACATCATTTGTATCAGGTAATTTATCGTACTTTTTGGGTCACATGGGGAAACATTGGGAAAATTGTTGAATTTTTCAATGAAACTTCGGGGATTGTTAAAAAAAAACTTAATACGCACTTTTAAATCATAACATCTCGAAAAAGAAGTGCACATAATAGGTTTCCTTTGTATAGGGAGCAATGCACTGTCTGACTGAACTACTGCGACTATATTCATATTGAATGCATAAAATTTAGAGTGTATGTGATGATCATTACATCAAACACTCCTAAATACTTCGAAAATAGTCTCAATTGATAGCTGGTTGAAGGGAAATTTCAAAAAAAAAAATATTTTATTAATTTTTAATTAAAAAATGATTTCTATTTTCCGAAAATTGACAAGGACTTGACAAATCAGTAGATCGGCCCTCATACATGCTTGATTTCATGTTTGGAGTGCGACATTGCAAGCAATTTGGGAGAAATTTGGGAAATTTCGAATTTTCCTCAAATCAGACCACCTACAGTCAAATTTTAAAATTAGAGTGTATGTTATGATCATTTCATCAAATACTCCTAAATACTTTGAAATTAGTCTCAATTGACAGGTTGAAGGAAAATTTCGAAAAAAAAAACATGGAGAACATGAAGAACCAGTGGATATCGAAATCAAAGCTCCAACTCTATGATTTTTCATCCAAAAGATGAAGAACCAATGGATTTGTAACCATTTGACACTGATTTAACATAATTTCAACGGAAAAAAAAAAGGATCGAAAATTGAAAATACTCACCAAATCAAACATGTATGATATATCAACACTACCTATGCGTTTCGTATCACACAGGTGGAATACAAGATATATCGTGGGATATATCGGCTGATATCGTCGATATTTAAAACATTGGCTCAAAGTAAGTTCGAAGAAGAAAGGAGAGCAAAATAATATATGCAGTGAGATGTTCCAACTAATGTATGTGCACTCCTAGGAATGAAGACTTGGTTCCTGAAGAACTCTCATCTAGACTTCCTCCTATTTTGAATCATGCACCATATTGACTTAGTACCAGTACCCCGTTTTGACCCTACCAAATCCTATTCACTATTGAACGAGTCTAACCAAGCACACCAAGCTCTACCGGCGGGTCAAAAAGTTATTGCAGTAGGGTATGCCACCATGTGTTATTCCTATATTGTTAACTCCCAAAAAGATAGATCTTGGAGAATATGTGTGGATAGTTGTGCAATCAACCAAATTATTGTCAAGCACTGGTCAAGGAAGCTTCTTTGATGGTATGGCCCTCGGAATCTCTGGTATTTCCAACTTCATGATTTTCTTATTCTACGCTTGGACAATATACTAGGCATGCTACATAGAGAGACTATCATCATATTTGGATTCAATACAGAGAGATGGAAAACCAAGGCGAGGGATGGTTTTTTGCAAGTGGTTTGGGATGTTATTCAACCCTTCAAACACAATGAGTGTTATCATGAGGCTACTAACAAAGGGACTCCATCTCTTCGTGGGAACTTGTTAGTTTAGTTCAATGACATTCTTGTTTGTAGCCCTTATTCATAGCTCACCTTGATCATCTATGGCAAATATTTAATGTACTAGGGAGGGAATCACAATACACTGACTTGAAAAAGTGCTCCTTCCTCATGCATAAAAGTTGTGTTTTGTGGACTAAATTATTTTTACAAAAGGGATCAAGCTTAACCTAGAGAAGATTAAGGCCAGTACCACAGTACAAGGTGGCCAATACCAAGAAACCTCATGAGGTTCATGCTCTCCACAGTTTGTCGACATTTTATCAAAGATGCATCTAAACACTAGTACTATTATCACAAATTATCGCTTCAATCTAGTAGGGAAGTTCGAAACGATGCAAGAGGTAAACAAAAGCTTTGGTACCATTAAGAAGATGATGGCGAAGGACCAAAGTTACGATTCAATTTTTTTTTTTTTTTTTTTTTTTTTTTAAAGGTAATGCTAAATGGGATTGAACCCTAGATCACTCACACACACTACATTATCTCTACCAGTGCATCTAACGAGTGGGACACAAACCAACAGGTTACACTTCAATATTTGCATTGATGTTGTGCTAAACTAGGAAGAAAACTAATATCTTTCTTTAGGTCTTTGGACCACACCACAAAAAGCAGTGGGGATTAAACACGCCTACAATTGCAAACTGCTTGGGGGCCACAAAAGTTTTGGATCAAGCAGATATTTGTGTTTTCCCCTCATCCAGGTCTTTGTGACCTTATGAACAGATTGGATGGCAATTAGACATCATGGCGGACTGATGCAGACATCAAGCCCTTTAGGGTTTATCAGCGTAGGAGGCGAGCGACACCAATATCTCTGTGGCTCGATGATGACGGGCCCGAATCGTTTGTGACGACTTGAGGAGCAACGAAGACCTTACACATGTGGTTCGAGACATTTGAGAAGACCCCACCTTGGGAAGACGTGTAGGATTGGAGGAGATGATCAGAACGTTGGATGGCAATGATGATGTGATCGGACTGTTGGTTCGTCGTGGCCCACTTTCATCATGCCATCATCGGAGCCCATCGGACATCTTAGATTTTATTTTATTTTATGCACTTTTACTTATTTGAGTTTTGGGTCATTGTGTGCACGTTTTTTCGTGCGAATGTCTTTTTTTTTTTGAAATTTTGTTAATAGGGTATTTTGGTAATTATGTTAATTCCGAATTTTATAAAGATGTTGCCCTAACCTTGGTTCTCATTATGCTATTGATTTGATAAAAGAAGAAAAAGCTTTGGTGGCTTATCTCCCTCTTTCTCTTCCTCTTGGTGAATCTCTTCTCATCTCCTCTCTTCTTTCTTCTTCCTCCTTCCTTCTTCCAATCTCTTCATTCTAAGGTAATCCTCCATCTTCTCTCTTTCCCTAAACCTATTTTCTCATATTCTCCACAACCCCAAAATTTGAAATTACAATCCGAAGCCCTTTTCTCATATTTTGAGATTCCCTAATCCAGAAATTCATTGATTTCTTAGACTAGTGAATCCTCTTGGTTGTTGGGTGATAACCATGCAAGATTGGGAGGTCTCATCCCTCACCGGATCCAATCCACGCATGATTTGAATCTAGTATTGCATGATTTGTGATGATGGCCCGTCTATTGCATGTTTCCCTTGTGATTTTATAATTTATGATAATGAAAGGTGGATGTTTACTTGATTTGCTACATGATTCCGCTGAATTTTACATGTTTCACTTGCATATGTTTAGATTAGGCCATTGTCCTACACCAAATTTTTTGTATCAAAACTTAGGGTTTTGCATAGTTGTGTCTAAATCGAGTTATCAAGCTAGGGTTTCACTTTAGGTCAGTTTAGAAATTCATTTCAAATTTAGAAAGTTTCCAAAAATAAAAACTTTCCATTTTTAAAAAGTTTCCAGATTTGAAAATTCTCTAGATTTGGGTCGTAGTGTCCAGATTTAGTGTTTTCAAGACTCAAAAAGTCTGATTTTCAAAATTTGTTATTTTAAAAAAACAATCATTTTTTGAAAGTTTCCAAATTTAGAAAATTTCCTAAATTAGAAAATTCTGGTTTGGTGAGTCTAGGGTTAGAAAGTATTTCAGTTCATGCATCATTATATGATTAGAGTCACATCATTCATATTGTAAGTCGTTGGTCCAGAGAGTCGAGTTTGGGTAGAACTTAGGACAAGCCTTACCGTGTATGCCCACAAGAACCGGAAGAGGTTTTGGATTTCAACCTATCATGAACAACGAGCACTTATCTAAGCAAATCGCTCAACTGATGCAAAGGATAACCGCTATGGAAGCGGTAGACAAAATTTCATTCGGTCGGTTAGGCAACCAAATCACCGTCATCATGAATAGAATAGAGCGGTTAGAGACATCTCAGAGGGAGAACCCCAACAATGGGGGCGATGATCAATCCCAGGTGGGAGGGGCTGTTGAGGAACATGCCCTTATGTGTGGTAGAGGCAATGTAAAAGATGATCAATAATGCCTTCGTGAATGGCCAGTTGGAAGAATCCAAACAGGTTGTTTATGAAGTGGAAGAGTACGTGCCTAAAATTGATAGTGATGATATACAAGAAATTGAGGCATCACTCACCATTGTTGGGCACGAAGAAGTGTGTGCTAGTGATGGAAAGGTCGATGAGTTTGAGACTGCACCACTTCCAAATGTCATGTGTGACTTAATTGATGTAGAGTCCCAATCGAAGTCTCTTACCATGGTGGCACAAATGAATTTGAAAAAGAGACTAGTAAGGATATGATGGTAGACATCCACACGACTTGTGATATCCCACCAGATGATTTATGGGATGAATTTTCACCCAAAGGGGACACTCAACACACAATCGATCTTGTCCCTGGGTTGATTCTGTCAAGCTTTCCTCCATACCAAGTGAACCCCACAGAACATGCAGAAATGCAAAAGCAATTTGATAAACTTCACATGGAAGAATTCACACCAAAAAGTTTGAGTTGGAGTTTTGTTTTGTGTATCGTGCCTACCCTTTTCACTTCCAAGAACAATGGCATGTGGGCACATCCTGGCCGTCCACAAAATTTCGATCAAGTGTGGGTTAAATTTGCGGCGTATTTACGTCATGGTGGATGTGATGGCCAAAGCCCCTATCTCATATCTTGATGAGACGTTGAAAATAATGGCCAATGTCAAAATCTGTTCAAAACTTGGCATCAATAGTGTGTGTTCTTAAGTATTGGGATACCTGAACATCATCCTTGTTTATAACACTTATAATGAGAAATTATGTGTCACCCACGAGAAGAGTCCTTTTGATAGGGTTGTTTATTTCCATAGGGTTGTTTATTTCGAGTCTGTTGCTTCGCTAGAGAGTCCATTAGTTTCATTCATGTCTGTCTCCTATAAATCGTCAGAGTCAGCCAATGCATTTGCTCGTCACATTCATGATTTGCATTCATACAGTAGAAAGCGGATAAATGTAGGCAATGAGAGTTACAAACATTCAGTTGACTTACATCGTAAGGTACAAGAATTCCATGAGGGAAATTATGTAATGGTAAGGGTAAGGCCATAGCGGTTTCCTTAGGGTACCGTTAAGAAATTACAAGCGCGCAGTGCTAGACCACTCAAAGTCTTGCAGAAAATTGGGTCCAATGTGTACAGGATAGACCTTCTACCAAACATGGAAATTAATCCGACAATAAATATGGAAGATCTAGCCCTTTGTCTAAACCCTTCTCTAGACCATTCTCCCCATACATGGCCATATTCTGAGTTTTCTTCCCAGCCCATTCCACTCATCCCACCCAACCTTAGTTGAGCAAAAGAAGAAATTGAAGGGATTGTGGATGAGGAGATCATATCCACTCGAGATGGAAGCTTTCAACGATACCTTGTTAAATGGAAGAACAGGCCACCATCTGATTATACATGGCTTACGGAAGTAGAGTTACAGAGACTTGGTCCAGATTTGTTAGAGATGCACCAGAGCTTTATCTCACCGGAGTCGAGCTCTTCTCGGCCAAGGAGAATGATGCGGACATCAAGTCCTCTAGGGTTTATCAGCGTAGGAAGCAAGCGACACCTATATCTCTATGGCTCGATGATGACGGGCCTGGATCGTTTGTGACGACTTGAGGAGCATCAAAGACCTTACACATGTGGTTTGAGACATTTGAGAAGACCCCACCTTGGGAAGACGTGTAAGTTGCTTGGAGGAGATGATCGGACCGTTGGATCGCTATAATGATGTGATCGGACCGTTGGTTCGTCGTGGCCCACTTTCATTGTGCCATCATCGGAGGCCATCGGATATTCTAGATTTAATTTTATATTATGCACTTTTACTTATTTGAGTTTTGGGTCTGTGTGTGCACGTTTTTTCGTGCAAGTGTCTTGTTTTTTTGTTAGTAGGGGTATTTTGGTAATTGTGTTAATTCCGAATTTTATAAGGGTGTTGCCCTAACCTTGGTTCTCATTATGCTATTGATTTGATAAAAGAAGAAAAAGTTTTGGTGGCTTATCTCCCTCTTCCTCTTGGTGAATCTCTTCTCATCTCCTCTCTTCTTTCTTCTTCCTTCTTCTTTCTTCCATTCTCTTTATTCTCCATAACTCCAAAATCTGAAATTACAATCCGAAGCCCTTTCTCATATTTTGAGATTCCCTAATCCAGAAACTCCTTGATTTCTTGGACTAGTGAATCCTCTTGGTCGTTGAGTGATAACCATGTAAGATCGAGAGGTCTCATCCCTCGCCAGATCCAATCCACGCATGATTTGAACCTAGTATTGCGTGATTTGTGATAATGGCCCGTCTATTGCATGTTTCCCTTGTAATTTTCTAATTTATGATGATGAAAGGTGGATGTTTACTTGATTTGCTACATAATGCCGCTGAAATTTATATGTTTCACATGCATATGTTTAGACTAGGCCATTGTCCTACACCACGAACCCTATTAAGGTTTCAACAGTGGGCCAGATTGTCCCCATAGCTTTCTGTCGTGTGGTCCATTTGAACTTTGGGTCTACCTCAGTTTTTTGCTCAAGCGATGTGGCGAAATGGATGGACGGGGTGGATATATATCATGATGGGGCCAAAGAACTTTACCCCGTCAACGGAGTTTCCAGACAGTTAGCGTTGAGAGCTCAAAAGTAAGAAAAGGGGTAGAGTTGTCATTTAAGAAAATGTTTTAATTCAACATAACTTGCCACATTCCATCTTAAGCGTTAAGCCAAAGGAGGAAAGCTTAAAATTAAATCCGTTTTTTCAATGAAAATTCAGGTTAAGTACTTAAACTTTTTTATTTACCAAATGGTCTGAAATGGGCAAAATCACTGAAAAAGCCTATTTCAGATATAAGCCTTGAAATTAAGTTTTACCAAGCAGGCGCTTAGTCTCCATTGCACATCATCAAACCATCTAAGTCTACTTTCCCTCATCTTACTACCTACTGATGCAGGAGTATCCAAGGCCACTAGGAGCACCCAAGCCCAGTCCAAGCCTAGTCAAAGGCTCCATTGTTGAAGCATTAAATGTGGAGTAGTCACTAGGAAAAATAACTTGTTAATTACTTAAGGAAAAGCGGGAATATCTTGGAAATAGTTATGGGAAGTTGTTTTAAGAGTTATATTTTGTGAGAAGTTGTGTATTAGGAGTTACGATGTATGAGAAGTTGTAGTGCTTTATTTGCTTATTAAATATGGGGGTGGTCCATGGAAAAAAATCAGTTTTTTTGAAGAATAGAATTTGATGTCATAGACCTTTAATCCTATGGTTGGTTGGTTGGTTGATTGCTGCAACCTTCTTTCTTCGTCCGCACCAATTGGTATCAGAGCAGGTTAGTAACTAGCTTTTTCTTCCTCTTTTCACCCTCAAATTCGCACCTCTCTGCTGCGATTCACGCGATGGCTGCCCGAGGAAGAGGAGTAGGTCGTGGTGCCCGTGGTGCTCGTGGAAGAGGAAATTGTGCCAACAACAACCTCGAAATTGAGGAGCTGCGATGGAGACTTGCTCAATTGGAAAACTATCACCGTAGGAATGAAGATGATGAATCCAACGAAGAAAATGCCATCCAAGTTCTTAATGATGGTGATGATGTTAAATCCCCTTTCCTGAAAGAATTATTCAAGCCCTTGAAAGAAGCCAAAGGGAAATTTGTGTCGATATTCCGGAATTTTCCAGACATCTACAACCCGATGACTTTACCTATTGGCTGGAAAATGTGGAGACTTTCTTTGAGTGAAAGAACACGCCAAACTTGCAAAAAATCAGATTTGTGCAAACCCGATTGAGGGGGCATGCATTGATATGGTGGAAAACATTGCAAGAGAATCGTGACACTGAAGGAAGGTGTTGAATTTCTACATGGAGATGCATGAAGGCTGCTCTTGAAGCCAAGTTTCTTCCCACCAATTATGCTCAAACGTTATACCAATGACTTCACCACTAGAAGCAAGGTACGGGGTTAGTTTCGGATTATGCGGATAATTTTTATGCTTTAGTAAGCATAAATAAATTGAGAGAAACCAAGCAACAATTGATATCTCGATTTATTTTTGGATTACGAATACAAACCCAAGATGAAATCATGATGTTGGAACCAAAGACATTGGACGAGGCTGTCCAATATGCACGAAAAGCTGAGACCAAGTTGACTAAGAGTTATGGGAAGAAGAACCACCATCAGCACCACCAAGGGGGCTGCCATTGCAAGCTCTTCCAATACTCTTGGTGCTTCAAATGTGAAGCAGTCATTGCCAAATGCACCAAACCGACCAGCCCAAAATTTTGGAAAGTCGGCTTGTCCTAATGTGCGTTTAACCATCACGGGCCGATCCATCCAAAATCCTGCCACCTCTAAATGTTTTCGGTGGTGAAAGTGGACATAGTGAAAGTGGACATAGGTCCTTTGAATGTCCTAAGAAAGAAAGCAATTTGATGGATCTGACCGAAAAAGAACTTGAAGAGAACAATGAGGAAGAAGTTTTTTTGGGGGAACCAGAGCTTGCCGATAATGTGACAGAACATGTAGAAGATGTAGAGCCCGACGATGGTGATTTTTTGGTAATGCAAAGAATGTTAGGAGTTGAAAAATCAGATCTGGAACCATGGCTACGAACTAATATTTTTCAAACGCGTTGTACTTCTTAAGGAAAGGTATGTACTGTTATCATCGATTCCGAAAGTTGTGGCAACATGGAGTCTGAATAGAAGGTGTAGAAGCTCAACCTTCCATGCCAAAATCATCACCAACCTTACCACATTTCCTGGTTCAAGAAAGGTAATGAAACACCAGTAACGTAGAAGTGCTTGGTTAATTTTTCCATTGGGAAAAATAAAATTACAAAGATGCGGTATGGTGTGATGTGTTGCCAATGGATGCAAGTCATATCTTACTTGGCTGACCTTGGCAAAATTATAAAAAAGCTAAGCATGATGGATTCAAAAATTGTTATTCATTTGTTAAAGAAGGAATTCATATAACTTTATGGCCCTTGAAACCTTCACCTAAGGTTGAACCCGGTAAGAATGTTGAGATCATCCTTTCTACAAGGCAATTTGTAAAAGAAGCGGGGGAAGAATCATCTACCATGTATGTGCTCATTTCTAAGGGAATTTCACCACCCACTAATGTGGACTCAAAGACCTCCATCCCAAAAGAAATTCAGCCCATTTTGCATGAATCTTATTATATAATTCAAGAGGATTTGCCACATGGTTTACCACCCATGCGACAAATTCAGCATTGCAATGATCTAACTCCAGGTGCTAGTTTACCAAACTTGCCGCATTATAGAATGAGCCCAACAGAGCACGAAGAACTCCACAAGCAAGTTTATGAATTGTTGCAAAAGGGGTTTATAAAAGAAAGCTCGAGTCCTTATGTCGTTCCCGCTCTTCTTACTCCAAAGAAGGATGGCACTTGGCGGATATGGGTGGATAGTCAGGTCATCAATAAGATCACTGTGAAGTACCGTTTCCCAATACCTCGGCTTGATGATATGTTGGATGCTTTGGCTGGTTCTAAAGTATTTTCTAAGATTGACTTACGAAGTGGGTATCACCAAATATGTATCCGACCGGGCGATGAGTGGAAGACCACTTTCAAGACAAGGGAAGGATTGTACGAATGGCTTGTAATGCCTTTGGTTTGTCTAATGCCCCAAGTACTTTCATGAGGGTTATGACCAATGTTGTCAAATGGCATAAGCGATCCTGTGTGATCACTTATGCCTGATTGCTTATGCGATCACACAATCGCATAAGCGATCGCACTTATGCGATAGCACAATTCTCTCTCTCTCTCTCTCTCTCTCTCTCTCTCTCTCTCTCTCTCTCTCTCTCTCTCTCTCGCTTTTAAACAGTAAAAAATCGAAAAAATCGAAAAAAAAAAAATGAAAAGTATATGATGGCATATGCGATTATGCAATCGCATAATGGCATATGCAATCGCTTTATGCGATATGCGATGGCATAACATCCATATGGCATATGCGACAATGGCATTATGCGATTATGCGATCGCTTTTGACAACATTGGTTATGACACACACATTAAAACCATTCTTAGGAAAATTTGTAGTGGTGTACTTTGATGATATATTGATCTATAGTGTCACCCCTAGTGAGCATGTTTCCCATGTTAGCCAAGCTTTTCAAGTTTTGTAGGAAAACAAGTTGTACGTGAACATTAAGAAGTGTTGGTTCATGACTACAAGCCTAATCTTCTTGCGCTTTGTGGTTTCCTCCGAAGGCGTTCATGTTGATGAAGCAAAGGTGAAAGCAATCACGGAGCGGCCGGTCCCACAATCCATTGGAGAGGTTCGAAGTTTCCATGGGTTGGCCACCTTCTACAGGCGGTTTATCAAAAATTTCAACACTCCCATTGCACCAGTTACCAATTGTATGAAGAATGGAGAATTCAAGAGGACTCCCGAGGCCGAGAAAAGTTTCCAACTTGTGAAGGAGAAATTGACTAATGTGCCGGTCCTTGCCCTTGCCTGACTTCAGCAAACTTTTTGAGGTAGATTGCGATGCCTCCCATGTGGGCATTGGCGCTGTTTTGAGCCAAGAAAGACAACTCATGGCATTTTATAGTGAAAAGTTAAACCAAGCAAAGTCTAGGTACTCTACCTATGACCTTGAGTTCTATGCCATCATACAAGCATTGCGGCATTGGAGGCAATATCTTGTGCACAAGGAGTTTATCTTGTACTCCGATCGAAGTTCTCAAAAGAAAATTAGCGCTCGACAAGCTAAATGGGTCTCATATCTACAAGAATTCACATTTGTGATCAAGCACAAATCGGGTCAAAGCAACACCGTGGCCGATGCTCTAAGTAGAAGGGAGCATGTGCTCGTTGGCATCACTACTTCCGTCATGGGGTTCGAGCTTTACAAGGATGATCCTTACTTTGGCCCTATCTATGATCAAATCCAAAAGGGTGAACTAACTGATTTCATATTGCAGGATGGTTATTTATTTTATAAGGGTTGCTTGTGTGTACCTGAGAGCTCAATCAGGTTACAACTCATAACCGAGGCCCATGGTAGTGGCCTAAGCGGGCATTTTGGTTGTGATAAGACCATAATCAAGCTTGAGGAGAAATATTATTGGCCGAAATTAAGGAGAAACACTTCTAGATTTGTGGAACGGTGCCACACTTGCCAAATTGCCAAAGGGCACTCACAAAACACCGGACTTTATACTTATTTGTCGATCCCGACTTCGCATTGGCAAGATGTCTCTCTTGATTTTGTGGTTGGACTACCTCGGACTCAAAGAGGTCATGTGATGCAGGATGCCCTAATTATGATGCATGTTCATGAACACAATTAATCCAGCGGAATAATAAAAGAATAACAATAAAAACTTCAGCATCTATCATCATTATCTAAGAAAATCAGAAGGATCACACGCAATAATGTGGGCCATCATCACAACCACGAAGTATAGATTTCAAGTATTGCATGGATTAGATCCAACGAGGAATAAAACCTCCCGATCTTGCATGGTTAAGATCCAAACGAGCAATGAGGATCACTAGTCCGGGGAATCGAAGGATTTCTCGGATTAGATTATCAAAATCTAAGAATTAGGGTTTTGGAACCTAATTTCAGATTTAGGGTTGTAGAGAATGGAGAAAGTTAAGCTAAAAGGAAGATGGAAGAAGAAGAGTACCTTTGAAGAATGTTGGAGAGGAAAAGAAGAAGAAAGAAGAAGAAGATTGGAAGAGAAGATGAAGTCCACAGAGAGAGGAGGAGGCAACCAAAGTTGTTCTTTTCATTCAATAATCAAGCTAATTTCGTAATTAGGGCTAAACCCTCTTAAATAAATACTAAGAAAGAAGAAAACGACTAAAATACTCCTAAATTTACGTAAAAACAACTTTAAAAAAAAAAAATAGTTCACGCGGGTGTCAAGCGCCCGATCGATCGCCCGAAGGTAGCCAAAAACGTCCAGCGACCAAATCATGAGAGAACAATGGCATATGCATGTGGCCAAACCACATGCGTAGGGCCTTCAATGCTCCTCATGTCGTCAAAAATTATCCAAGCCCTTCATCGGGCCAAAGAGGTGCATGCGTCGCTCACATGATAAACCCTGAAGAGATTGATGTCCACATCATCATGACTCAATCCTTGTGGTGGTTGATAGATTTTCCAAGATGGCCCATTTCATTCCTTGTAAAAACACTCTTAATGCATCTCATACGGCCGACTTGTTCTTTTCAGAGATTGTACGCCTACATGGGGTGCCTAAGTTCACTTACTTCTGATCGTGACACTTGATTCTTGAGTCACTTTTAGAGGACACTTTGGAAGAAGTTGGGTACTACATTACAATATAGCACCACATGTCACCCTCAAACCGATGGCCAAACCGAGGTGGTCAATCGAAGTTTGGGTAATTTGTTGCAATGCCTTGTTGGAGAGAAGCCAAAGCAATGGAATAATGTGCTACCACATGCCAAATTTGCCTTCAATCACTCGACTAGGAAAACTCCATTTCAAATTGTGTATGAACTCAATCCAATTCAGCCCCTTGATTTAGCCCCATTACCGAATCCCAAGAGAGTAAGTTATGATGCAGAGTCATTTGCAGATCCTTGAAGGAAATTCGTGAGAATGTTTTAAGGGCTTGTTTGGATTTGTGGAAAGGATGAGAAAGGAAATTGTATTTCTCAAGAAATCTTGTTTCCAGGAAAGTAGAGGAAATGAAATGTTATTTCTTATGTTTGTTTATAAACAACATTTTCTTGAAAATTTTGAGGTTAATTTTTAAATCATATGTTTGGCAAAGTACAATTTTCTGAGTAAATTTTATTGAATGATGGAGCATTCAATAATCATTGTTTCTCATGGTTTAGTCCACTTGAGATTTGGATATGGTTCATTTTTGTGGTCATGCCCTAAAATAATCTATGAAAACGGATAAATGGCTTGGATGTTGAATGCACACATCATCAAAGGTGGGACCCATGGTAGGTGCTGGAGCGTCTTGGATGAGGTGGGAGTAGCACCTAATTCACTCCCTATTTTAGTGGGATACGATAGTGGGGAGCGAATTAGGTGAGACCCCACTCACCCAAGACGGTGCATCCCTTAGGCCCACCTTGATGTATGTATTCTAAATCCACGCCGTCCATCCATTCTTCAAGATCATTTTACAACTCTATCCCAAAAGTGAATTATTTCCTATTATCAGGTGGATCATACCATAAGAAAGAGTGGTGATTGACCATTAATAGCCCAACGAAGTTTTTAATGGTTGGCATTCAATTACTACTGTTTACTATGGTGTGGTCCACTTGAGATTTGGATGTCTCATTTTTTGGTTCATCACTAACGAATCCAATTGCAAGGGGGATTAGCAGCAGCAGCCTCACCCAAGATGGTGCGGCCTTTACCATAGGGCCCACCTTGATGTTATTCTATATCCACGTCGTCCATTTATTTTTTTCAAATGATTTTAATCCTAAATATGAAATAGATCTATATCTCAAGTGGACCATACAATAGGAAATAGTGGTGACTAGTCATTAAAAACTTTTTGTGGGCCATAAAAGTTTTATATCTTAGTGATAATTTTTTATTGTCTTCATCTATGATTGTGTGACCTTATCAACAGTTTAGATGGAAAAAACCATTATGGTAGACCCTAGAAAGTTTTCAATAGTGGAGTGTTCAATCATCACTGTTTCTTATAGCATGGTCCACTTGAGATTTGGGTATGCTTCATTTTTTAGTATGTGTACTAAAATGATATGGAAAAATAGATGGACAGCATGGATATATGAGAGATACATCAACGTGGGTCATTGATAAGCATTGCACCATCTTAGGTTGGTGGCGCACTTAATCGGCTATTGGAAAACATAGGAAAGGAAACGTCCTTTCTTATGTGTAGAGGTGAGAAAATAAAAGGGCAATTTCGAGGGAAAATCGACTGCGTGAGAAATTGGGTTTCCTTTTCTTTCCTATAATTTTGGAGTTTGCAAACAATGGAAAGATAATTTCTCGAGAAACCTTGTTTCCTTTCCCACCATTTCACCGAATCCAAACAAGCCTAAAGAAACTTGAACAAACTTATGCAAAGTACAAAGAAAATGCGGATTCTCATCGGCGACATGTTTAATTTAAAGAAGGTGACTTGGTTATGGTCTACCTTAGGAAAGAAAGATTTCCAGTTGGCCAATATAACAAGCTTAAATACAAGAAAGTTGGGCCATGCCGAGTTTTGAAGCGCAATGGCAATAATGCGTATGTAATTGATCTCCCAAGTGATCTCAACATCTCCCCAATGTTTAATATATCGGATCTCTTTACTTATCATGGGGATGATCAGCCCAATCCCAATACTTCTCAAATTTCAAAAGAGCACGAGGAGACTTCTGAAATTATTGATTCATGAAACGTGACCACTCGAAGTTAGTCTTATACTCAATATCTTGTTCAATAGAAAGGAAAGCCGGCAACAGAAGCTACATAGATGTCGGAAGATGATTTGAAAGTAATTAATGTCCAAGCCTTGGAAGACTTCAAAAAGAAAGAATCAAGTTCGCGGGTGAACTTTCTCCAATTGGAGGTATTTGATGCAAGAGCATCCAAGGCCAGTCCAAGCCCACTAGGAGCAGCCAAGCCCAATCCAAGCCCAGTCAAAGGCTCCATTGTTGAAGCAGTAAATGTGGAGTAGTCCCTAGGAAAAATACCTTGTTAATTACTTAGGGAAAGTGGGAATATCTTGGAAATAGTTATGGGAAGTTGTGTTAAGAGTTATATTTTGTGGGAAGTTGTATTAGGAGTTATGATGTACGGGAAGTCGTAATGCTTTATTTGCCTATAAAACATGAGGGTTATCCATGAAAAAAAATTAGCTTTTTTGAAGAATAGAATTTGATGTCCTAGAACCTGGAGCCTTCTTTAATCCTGTGGTTGATTGATTGATTGCTGCAAGCTTCCTTCTTCGTCTGCACCACCTACTGATGTTACTCCTTAGTTCCCTCAAATACATTCATTTTTTACTCTCTCTCTCTCTCTCTCTCTCTCTCTCTCTCTCTCTCTCTCTCTCTCTCTCTCTCTCTCATCTTGCCACTCATCCATCTCAACGTCGTCATTTCAGCTACACATCCTAGAAACATGTTGCTCCTTGACTAGTGCTACTCCCAAGTTCCCTCAAATATGTTCATTTTAATTCTATTGCTCCTCATCTTGCCACTCATCCATCTCAACATCCTCATATCAACCACGCCTCATATAAACATGTCGTTCCTTGACTGCCTAACACTGTCCCGTTAAAGCATGGTTGGTCTTATAGTTGTCCTATAAACTCTCCCCTTCAACTTCATTGGTATGTGACAATCACATAAAAACTCCATATGAACATCTCCGCTTCATCAACCCAACTCTAATTCAATGAACTCGGTAAATTGTGACATGGAAAATCCCTATCTAAGATTGCCAACAAGACAAGTCCAAATCATGTACTTGACTTCATATCATTATATGTACAAGATCGAGCAAGCAAAAATGCTAATGCATATGATGCATATATCCGCCATTCAAGCTCGAATAAAGAAAATTGAGGAGATCGACGTACACGCCATGAAGAGAAGATTTATAATGAAGATGACTTGGTTACCATCTTATCTATGCCGAAAGAAAGCTCTCTAACGAGAACCAATAATAAGTGAAGTTATGCAAAGTCAAGAGGAAGTTGTGTAACAACAGCTATGATATTAAGTCTTTCAACAAGGAAAATTTGTTTAACACTTTAAGTACAACCGCAAGGTGTATAGCAAGCAGGAAGGAGTCATTATTGATATGGGTAAATAGCTCCTAAAGAAGGAAGTAGTAGAACAAGTGTTATGCATGAAGATTACTAATACCACGTGAGGTCAATAAAGGCAGTACTTATGACTCAAGAATTGAAAAGGTTGGATGCAGACCTCTACTACTTGTATGAACAATCCAACCCGCTAGTCTCAAGTTCTCTTCAACTTGCGAGGAATGAAGTAGGCCTAATACCCACATGGGGCTCACCCTATGCCAAAATTTTCAACCATTTGTTGTATACTTTTGAGGTTGAACTTCTAGTCCAGAACCACTAATGGAAGATTACAATCATTATTTTTTGTAGATTCTCTTATTATTTCGGGGGCCATTTTTCAAGATCTAGACTATTTTCAGGCTCTTAAACTTTGGTTGTCTTCATATGTACAATTTTGCTACTTAGCATCCTGTTTTTGAAAGACAAGATTGATCCGGTCTACGAGTTGGAAAATCTTAGTCAAAAAGTACATAAGGATTCTAGGTGGTGTCCATATGGTTTATATAAAAAAGAAAAAGATAGTTTTAAGGCATAGAAAAGACACAACATTTCAGCAGACATCAATTTTAGTAAGTTCTTTAACCCTCTCTATTTTAAGGGCCTATTTGGATTGGTGGAAATAAAAAAGAAGATATAGAAAACCAAACATTACATTAGAGTTAAGAAAAATTATGAAACGTTATCCACATTAAGCTATTTGTTTTAGCACACATGATTTCTATAGAAATGTTAAAAGGTCAACGGTCATAAGAATTCTTTCTCATAACCGTCGAAATATAGATTTAACAGGTTTCGATTTTTTACTCCTTTTTTATTTTTTAGTGGGGGGGTGGAAATGCAACTCGATTTCCACACCTAATTTTGTTTTCACAAACAGAGGAAAATGTCACGTCTGTGGAGACCAATTTCATTTCCACATTTTTCCATCATTTTCCACCAAACCAAACACCCACTAATATTCTTGTATGGTGTGTTTACCTCATCTATTCTAGCAACTCAGGCATGTGTTCACCTCATCTATTCTAGCAACTCAGGCATCGAATTCTGATTGATTCAATAACCCAATTGCATTGACAGTAGACTTGTCCTCAAAGGAACTATAGAACCAAAAGGCAGGAATTTAGAAGTCCACCAAAACACATATAACAATTAAAACAAAACGCAGTTCTTCCATAACTGAGACTGCATTTGGAAGTCTGCCGAATCAGCTAAGAAACAGAAACATCTGTGCAGGTTCACGTTAGAGGGTGCTATTTCCAAGAAACCTTATACCGAAAAAAGAAAAAAAGAACATTTCTGCAGCATAATGCAATGCAGATAACCTCAAGTTCAGATGGCAACAACCAATTTCAACTATAACCCATTCCATCCAACCAAATAAAAAGAGAAGAATAGAAACAAAACTGAAAAATAAAGAAATTCCATTTCATTATCAGTGAAAAAAAAAAGATGGATTTGGTTGCAGGAAACGAGATTTCTTACAGCAGCATAACCAAGAGGATTGGCCCCGAACTGCCGAATCGCCTCCTTCGCTGCCCAGTTCTGCTGCACGCTTGGGTCCTGGTAATACGAGGCTGCCGCGGGCCCCACCGGCATCAGAGGCTGAGGGTGGTGCGCGTAAGGAGGCGGCACCACCACCCCCTGCCCTTCGAAACCGGCGCGGGGGGCATAGGAATTCAGCGCATAGGGATCGATGCCGGGCGGTCGTAGGCCGACGTCAGACGCAGCCGGTTTGAATTGGGTGGATGGCATAGGGTTCTCGTATTTGGATATGAGGTGTTGAATGTCTGGAGCGTTGAGAAGGCCAGGGTTAGGGTTTGAGGGGTGGTGGGGGGCGTAGGATTGCTGCGGCGCATCGTAGAGATGGGCGTACGATTCGGTGTGATGCTGGGGGATGGTAGGAAGATGCTGCTTCGGATGGATTTCAGACCATCTGCTGAAATCCATGGAAAAACATTCAGAGAGGGAGAGCAAAAACGGGAAAAGGATGGGCCGGGGAACGAAAAGAAAACGCCCAGAGGATTCGCGTGAATAGGCGAAATGGCAACTGACGCCCGTGCGGACATTGCTAGGTGGGACCTGCCGTCCACATTACCCTGGGCCAATGTCAGGTCCACTAGTGAGGTGGGCTACCATGGAGTCTTGGTTTTCTGACCGTCCATTTTTCTTATGCCATTGTAGCCAACGGCCTGATTCTTTTGCATTGGCAGGCAGCTCCCACCATGGATTAACGGCCTGGATCATAAGCTAGTTTCAAGGTGCATGATCCCCCCTTGAATGCCCCAGCCAACCGGGCAGGTTGTGACCATTTCTGGAGAGATTTTATGGATTTTGCACATTTTCTTGCGAGGGTCAATGGTTGACGTTGTAAATGATTTAATAGTAAATCATTTAAAGGGTGATAAATGATTTAAGGCCTGTCTATTTAGCTTTAAGTTATACAGTATATCTTATAAATGATTTATATCCTATAATTATATATTTAGACCTGAAATAGTTTAGATGAGTAATTCAACAAACAACATTCAAATTGCATATAAAAGTGGATCATTGAGTTAAGCCCATATCAATAAACCTTACAGTTAATCCTCACGTAAAATCAAAAGGTAAATGAGTTATAGAAGTAGGACAAACAAATTCAAATGCTCTTTTATAAGGCTAAACAATTGAATATAACCATAATATATTGAAATAAGAATAACAAAAACATGTTTTCATAAATCCAAATACATATCCAGCTACTCCGATCAAATAAACATTAAGAAAAAAAATATAATGATGAATGGTCCTCTCCAACTATTCAACTTTAAGCTCAGGTTCCGTTCTAAGAAAATTGTTGGATAAATTTGATCACTTTATAAGATAGTTAGCCACCTTCCGCATCATATCATTGTTGATGATTGTGAGATTATTTAACTCCTCCCTGGACCAGCAAATCCCTTTCATTTTTTTTGAATTCATGAATTGTGTCACATGGGCGATCCAATTTATTCAATGCACTCTCTTGAATAGTCACCTTCGTCTTCTTTTCTACATACTAGAGTGATCGTTTCATCGGCTTATTAAGCCGGCGAATATGCATCCTTCGAGAAGTATTCAGCACTCGATGATGCATTTATCCCACTCCTCCAAAGGGTGACAAGGATATCGGAATATCATTCATCGGGTGATACGATAAAATCTCTTCAGCAAGTTCAAAGGCAGTGCTTGTCATGCTTCCAATCGCATGGCCCTCTAAAAAAAATATTTACATCTCGTGAAATATTTGATTTGACTTGTTCTCTATTAAGCCAGCATTAGAGTATGCCTATTGATAAAAGTAATTCATATATCTTTTGTTAAATACAAAATGCGATTTGATTGGTCAGAACATTTACATTATAATAACTAATAAAAGGAATTTGAATGGAACACATTCGTCATCAATCAATTTATTAATTAGGGTTCTTTTATACTCCATTAATTACATCCCTTGATTATAAAATAAAACATTACCAATGTATAATATAAAATAATCTGTTGAAATTTAATTTGGCAGCATTTCGACACTTGTTTGCGGTCCACTGAAGTGTAAGACTTGCGCGGGCTCATGGACCATCACATCTCAAGTTGGGATCTTCTGGATTCCAAAACCCTTGAATTCTCATGGCGGAATTGAATTCCCATTGTAACGCCCCAGATTTTCAAGATTTATTTGAAAAAAATTTTAAATTCTTTTTTAATTTATCTTTTATTAATTATTGTACATTTATCGTTGATTTGTGAATAGTGGGACATCCGTAGGAGATCCAATAGGGGACTCTTTATAAAAGTTGCTTAGAATGATCCCATAAACATCGTAGAAAGATCATATTTCAAAAATCACGTACTTTTTAGATAATTACGAAAATGCCATTAGTTAAACTTAAGTTAAGGTGTCATTTTTAAGTATTATAGTTTCTGACGATCACTTTTATGCAAAACCCTGGATTTAAGTTTTTGGGCACATATTAACCATACACGTCAAATTTCAGCCCTTAAATCATAGTAGAAGTGGTCCAATTGTCAAATTAGCCCCTTAACCCTTGATTTTCATCTCCATCGAGTAAGGATAGTAGATGGTTAGTCGTAGTCGAATATCTCTCTTCATATGAGTGACTTGGATCGTCTTTATCATGAACCAACAATGTGATTTGAGTACCCCACCTTGATAAGCCTTTTTCTTATGCTCGAAGTTATCACGTTGTAGAAATTAACTAGTTACGAACTCTTTTTTAAATATGAACCTTTTAATTTACCCACTTCTCACCATCAATCGCTTCTCAAATTCAGACCACTCATTATACTCATATAACTACGAGTTTACACAAAATTTGGACCCCAATCTATAATCCTACACCGTTGAACCACAAAGCCAGCCCCTTCCTTTTCCGCCAAAAGTTGGAATTTCAGATCTAGGCATTTCTCACCAACAATCAACCACTAAACTTTGTACAATTGTTTGCCTATCATGACTACATATTTTTTCAAAAATTGGGCCCTGATCATCAAGCGTATACCGTTAATTGAGATTAAGCCCATTTTAGCACCCGTCAGGTCATTTTCAAGGATCGGCCAATATGGAATGTGAATCATCAAAAAATTTACGTATTCTGACTCTACTTTTCGAGCTTGATAAGATAAACGGATTGGAATTGATCAAAGATCATCCGAATGTTGAGATTTGAGAAACCCACCTCAAGAAGTTGTTACACAAGACCTCATGCACACACCCTTCTTTTCTCTCCCCATGTGCGCACATCCCTCTCCATATTCCTACTACGCACCTCCAAGCCCTTCTCCTAACCCTAGCCTCCATGCCCTAGAGAAAGAAAGAAGAGAGAGAGAGAGAGAGAGAGAAGAGAAGGGAGTTTTTTCTCATATTTTTCCAGCGACTAGGATCTTCTACAACCCTCTTCTAAGTCCATCCTAAGGTGAGGATGTTCCTTCAAGCCTTTCATTAATAATATCACAATTATCATAAGTTTCTTTTGTAGCATGTGAAGTTATTTTGTTTTGAATTGCTTATCCATATAACATGAAGTTTGATGTGAGATTTGTAATGAATATCATTATATGGTAATGTGATTCCTTGTTTAGATTTTTTACTAAGAAGCATGTCTATTTGTGTTATTTATTTTTGTGAAATATATGCCCTTATTTTCTTAGTCCATGTATTACAAGTAACATTGGTTTTCATATTATGATATGAAATAAGTGTATAAGATCATCATATGGACATCCCATTATTGTATACTCTTTGTCCCTAAGTTGGTAAAATTATTTGATGTAGAGAAATGGAACCCGTGAGAGGTGTCCATAATGGAAGAATATATCTTCACTTAACTGAGAGGATGAAGTGATTGTTTGTTAATGGATCCTTACATATACATGATGTTTGATTGGACCCATTTACATTACATGAGTATTTTAATGAATTTGGTCATGATGTACAACATTGGCTTCTTGGGACACAATGAAATCATAAAACGAGACAATGAGTGGACACTAATGGTATACAAATTCTCATCAGCCGGGGTTGGTGCCATGGACACTAAGCCCGAGCTGTCGGCCTATGCTGGGTCGCTTGCGACTCCCCATAGTGTCCAGTGAGCTGCTAAAATGGTTGTACGTAAAATACTTAATAAAATGGGAAACAAACTCATGCATACACTATGGCTCGACTTGGTGAGCCAGCACCTCTGGGTGTCATTGATGAAGTTTTAGGAACTTGTTCCACTTCTTGCCATGCACTATCTAGTGGAAGTGTATTGGGGGTTTCTCGCTTCCATTAGTTGGGTTAATTTCACTCTGGTGACTAGTGACTAACGGGTGTGTATGGGGTGTCTCAACCTTGGACTCCCCGCATTCGTTTAACGGGTGTGTATGGGGTGACTCAACTTGGGCTTCCCGCATTCGTTTAGTCGGGGTGGCTTAGCCAGAGCATGCATTCCATGCATCGCATTAACAAAGATTTTTACTTGATTGTTTTATTTGAATAAAGATATCATTATGTTGCGTTACTCTGAGTTTTGTACATTATTATTCTTGATTATCTTAAATGAAATATTTCCCACTATGATAGCGTTTAACGCTATCCCTAATCACAATTTAGATGATGCAGGTGAAGATTCAGGTATCGAACTCGACTTTCAAGGTGAATGGTTCGATGGTTCGTACGATCACATGGCGGATGAAAATGTTGAAGGAATTTAGTTGATATTTTCATTTATTAGACATTTCTTTTGATTAATGGTTACATTTATGGAAATTGTAAAGTCTTCCAAAGAAGACATGGTTTGATATTTTGATTGATTAGTATGAATATTGGTTGGTTCCCTTATTTAAACATTGATGATGAAGTAGTAAGTTTGATAAAATAAGATGAACATTTGTTTCCGCCATTGTGCTTGAATGCTATATTTCATTATTTAACAAATCAATTAGTCCATGATTTACTTGGGAATTCGGCCGTCGTGTTATACACGAGAGTCGAAAATCTCAGGTCGTTACACCCATAGTGAGAATGGATCCTCATACTGGGGCAAAACCCTCATGGTGAACCTTTGTTTCCGTGGTGGAACAAAATTCCTCTGTGGAAAACATCATTCCATGCTGAAAAATTGAGTTTCCATGATGGAAATGGGGTCTTCATCCTGAAGTCAGAACCTTCATGCGACCACATAAGAATCC
Organism: Liriodendron chinense; assembly: GCA_003013855.2. Classification (NCBI taxonomy): domain Eukaryota; kingdom Viridiplantae; phylum Streptophyta; class Magnoliopsida; order Magnoliales; family Magnoliaceae; genus Liriodendron; species Liriodendron chinense. Next base: position 2,317,075 of record ML058463.1, on the reverse strand, counting down.
TCATGCGACCGCATAAGGATCTCCATCCTTCTTCCCATCCTCCCTTCGTACCTTCTCTAAAGTTCTCTAAGTATTCCGAAGGAGCAATCTTGCAAATGAGAAGATCAAGGGGGTATTTATATTTTATAGCCTTTCACAGATGCGAACCACTTCCTTTTTCACATAAAAAATCTTCCTGTTGAATCCTCATGTGACTGCGTGAGATTGGACTCTCATGAAATTGCATGAGCCTAGAGCCTTCATGTGAAGTCGAATCTTCATAGGAAAGTCCATGCGGATAAAAACTTCATGCGACCCGAATTTTCATGTGATCGCATGAGACCGTTGTTACTTTTTTAATTCTTCATACTCCTTTCCTTGTTTTCTTCATTTTCCTTCTCTTTCTAGTTCAAGCTCTTTTCATGCGAGCGCATGGGACTCCTTCTCATGTGGTCGCATGAGACTTCCCTACTTATGCGATCACAAGTATTTCTTCCTGAATTTTTCATCTTCATCAGTTTTTCTTTGCCTCAACAAATGCCCTCTCGATCCCCTTTAATTCTCTCTTTAAAACGAGAATTTAAGGTGGATCGATAATAATAAAAAAAAATCGATGTCTCTGCAACCTTCCAACCAAAATTAAACTTCGCCAAACACTCCGTCCTCATGTGATCACATGGACTACCTGTCTTAGGTAATCACATAAGATGTCCCGCAATGTAGCCTAAATTCGTTCGCAAGTACTCTAAGCTTTTGTTTTGGATTTTTTACTGTGATAGTTTGAATAAAGTTGATATTTTTAAAAAAATTTGAGGAGCTTGTGTGCCAAGTATATGAGTTACTTAAGAGTTTCTGAGATTGATCATTATGTTTTTATGAGATTTGAATTGTGGAAACTCTAGAACCGCCATGATCTCAGGATATGGTTGATGCATCGAAGTGCCATAAGTTTAAGTTCTCCATGCTTAAGTAAAACTAAAAGTTGAAGTTTCAAATTTTGTATTATTATGTGCTTTTAAATGCTATATCTTCCAATTTGATAGAGATTGAACTTTGATTCCAATTGTGCTTGTGCTTGGTTTATGAATTAACGTTATGATTACTACAAGTGGATCCTTGGTGCTCTAATCACTCTAAATTATGAGATTTTCTTAATTAAGTTATTGTTTATGCTTTATTCTGAATTTCTGATAATCCTAGTCTAATTGTTAGAATGATTGGAATTAGTTTAGTTACAAAATCCTTGAGGACGATCTCGGTCTCATGATCGAATTATTACTACATCGTAACCTTACACCTGGGGTTGGCGAACACCCTCATTGTTGGGCAAAAGTGGGAGAAAGAAGAATGATCGGGCCAAAGTTGGTACAATAAACATCCCAGAAAAATTAACGTCATTTAAGGCACCTACAGTCGGCCTAGAGCCATTGGAAAAGCTATGCCGACCGACGTAGGCAGCCTTTGGAGTTCAAAGAAGGGGCACATGTATTTTTTTTAAATTTCGCCAATGAAAGTGTTACTGCAATTCGGCAAGAAAGACAAGTTAACTCCATGATACATTGGCCCATTCATTCTGAATCGAGTATGCATAGTGGCTTATCGCCTCGTGTTGCCGACTCCTCTTGCGAGAGTGCACAATGTATTTCATGTTTCAATGATAAAGAGGTATGTGCCAGACCCGTCACACATTATAAAGTTTGAGCAAGTTGAACTCTAAGGAAAACGTCACCTACATGTTACAACCTAAACGTATCCTGGATAGGAAAGAACAAGTTCTCCGCAACAAGGTCATCCCGCTAGTCAAGGTACTATGGACTCACCACTCGGAAGATGCCATGTGGGAGACCGAGGCTAAAGTTTAAAAGAACTACGCTCAACTCTTAGAAGAATATGAAAAGGTGCAAGTTTTGATGATGGAATTATTTTTCTTAGGGGGGTAGATTGTAATGCCCCGTAAAATCACCCTTTCGAAACCCGAACACATGCTTGGGCCATGTTAGCCATACGTCACCTTAGGTCGATTAATTAACCTCTACTAACTTTAAAAGACCTTAATTTCATTAAAATTAACCTAGACACACCGTTAAGAGGGTCATTACCGCCCATCAAGGGACCCATGACCCTAAAATCTAGGAGGAGTTGCCCTCTCACCGGGCTTAGTGACCATGGAGGGGCGTCAATGCAAGACTATTGACCGAATTGCATAATTCCAGGGGTTGGTAGGAGCACTTGCTAAGTGTAAAATCACCCACACAAGAAACACCCTGAGTAATCATTACCAAATACACATTTTCCTAGGTGGGCCATTGGGACCCTTTGTGGACCCTCGCCGTTTCCGCGCTCCCACACGACGTTCTCCCTTTCCTTTCGGGAAAAGAAGAAGAAGTGCGTGAGTGCGAATCGCCGTTTGTGCCACTGGCTTGCCTCGTTCTCGAGGGCTTTGTTTGGTAGTCGTGTTTAAGCTGGATGTGTTTAGATGAGTTTATATGAGACCAGAGTCGCCACTAGCCAGTTATTTCGAATCTACAGTCGACTAGACCCCGTAGAAACGTTAGAGAAGGGGATCCGAAGATTCCTTCCTCTAAAATGACTCATTTTGATCTGCGGCCAGAGATTCAAGGTAAGGGATCACGGTTACAGGGTGGGAAGAGGTTAAGCACCCCACACACTGCCCGTACCGAAGTACGGTCTCTACTTCACAGAATCGAACTAATACTTGAAAGTCTGTTTTAATCCTCGTACATTCTCATAGATGACATGATGCGTGAATGCAGGTCTGAACAGTAAGAGTTTCTGATGGGCAGGTTCCACTAACAGGCAAGCCCAGAGCATACGCTCGAACTGAAAGGTGCTTTATGTGGAATGCATGCTGTGTGTTTGAATGATCAAAGTGCTTGTAGTGATATGTACATGAATGTAGGTCTGAACAGTAAGAGTTTCTGATGGGCAGGTTCCACTAACAGGCAAGCCCAGAGCATACGCTCGAACTGACAGGTGCTTTATGCGAGATGCATGCTGTGTGTTTGAATAATCAAAGTGCTTGCAGTGAAGCAGGGGGGTTGGAAGAAAAGTAAATGTTGCACTTATGCTAGATGCGAATGAAATGATGCTAGTAAGGAGCAGCTTAGATGGACGGAGGTGTCGCAAAGATTGGCTTCGAGTGGCTGGATCAAGACTTGGATGGCTTGGGAGACTTGGACTAGTGGTCAGGCTGGGCTGGACCAGGGCTGGGCTCTCCTCACTCGGGCTCTCCTTGGTGGAGGAACGGGCTAAAGGGTGGAGAGGTGGACTCAGAGCTCTCGGACTGGAGAGAGGGGAAGTTGATGTTGAAATGGGAAGAGGCTAGGGATATTTATAGTGCTGGAGAGTGGCAGTTCTCGTAAATATGCCTGGGGGCCGCCCGTACGGACGCTCCTCGGTTTCCAGCGCGTGGTACGGTCATGTCTCGGGGCTGCTGTTTTGACTCGGTGGGTTAACTCGGTGAGTTGACTCAGCGGGTCGACTCGGTGATTTGACTCGGCGGGTTGACTCAGTGTTTTGACTCGACGGGTTGACTAAGTGAGTTTGACTTTTTTAGGATTTTTTTACTGGCTTTTCTTATGGGGGGTTTTCAGGCTGATGTTTAGGGGTGGGTTGACTGGGTTCAAGCTTGAGTTGGGCTATGGATTGGGGCTTACAAGGGTGAGTTTGGCTGAGTTTGGACTTGGGATTTGGGGGTATGGTCCTCCATTCATCCAGCTATCTCTACCAACAGTGTAGCCGAAGGTGGGGTGTCTACAGATGCCCCTCTTTGGCAGAGGTTGCGTGCAACCGAATGCCAAAGCGAGTGGACACCACACTTCTGACTCGGTCATTCATGGATCATGGTCTGAAATCTTTGCTTGCCTTTGCATCTGTGCCAGTTGATCGTCTGGAAATAGATCAATAGCATACCGCGAAGTTGGAGAAACGTGGCGATTGTCCCTGCAGTTTGCTGCAACCTGGGTACCCAATTGCAACCCTTCCATTCCTGATCGGTACTAACATTGGAAAGGTACAGTAGAGCCTCTGCGTCGCTAGTCTTACGAGGTTGCTGACCCTGAGATTGATTGTGTGATGTTTGATGTTTTCCCAGATCACTCCAGGAGTACTTGTTTCGCTTGACTGTCAAAGTGGTTAGATGCCCTGCGTGAGATAGTCTTACGGGATTCTACTATGCCGACTTGGAATCAGTCAAGGTACTTCAGGCATCCACTCCTAGGTATGTGCGGGTGGACTCTTTCCACCCAACCTGCTGGTTTCGATGCTTGGTTTGCAATTCATTCTTTCCTCGATTGTGGTCTGGAATCTTTGTTGTCCTTTGTATCTGAGTCAGTTGATTATTTGGAGATTGATAACTCGCACATACCGCGGGAGTTTGGAGAAAACGTTGCGATCGTCCCTGCAGTTTGCTGTAACCTGGGTACCCAATCGCAACTCTTCCATTCCCGATCGGTACTAACATCGGAAAGGTACAGCAGAGCCTTTGCTGTCGCTAGTCTTACAAGGTTGTTGACCCTGAGACTGATTGTGTGATGTTTGATGTTTTCCCAGATCACTCCAGGAGTACTTGTTTCGCTTGACTGTCAAAGTGGTTAGACACCCTGCGTAAGATAGTCTTACGGAATTCTACTACGCCGACTTGGACTCAGTCAAGGTACTTCAGGCATCCACACCTAGGTATGTGCGGGTGAACTCTTTCCACCCAATCTGCTAATTTTGATACTTGGGTTACAATTCATCGTTTCCATCTGTTCAAATGGTTTCTTTGACCGAGCCTTTTGGTTTTCATCTTTTCGTATCTTGGCATGTAGTACGACCGCACTGATACTGGAGTTCAGTTCGACCGTACTTTGAGTGCATTGGATCCGATGGTCTCCTGGGAAACCGCGAGACATCGGATCTTATTTGATTTTTGCGTCGGCTCCTACCCAGAGATATGGAAGATCTCCTGGTGTTTTGGAGGCAGAACGCTCTACTGGGAAAATATTTTTTAAGTTTTTGAAAAGATACCCACTCTAGGGAGTGATACTCCGTGGGGTTTTTATTTGCAGATAGAGATATTTTTTTGCCTTTTTGAAATGGAAATCTGGTCTGCACGTGCCTCCACTAGGGATGCCTGTGGGGTCTTTGGCTAACCAACTTTATTTTGAAAGCAGGTAAACATAACGATTGATGCGATGGATGCTGATGCATGAAGATGCATGATGAATGCATGGCTTGGCTCATTCTCTTTCAGTTTGATGATTTTGCTTTTGCTGGAGGTGCAGAGAATTTTGAGCTTATTGCTTGCGGGGTTGTACTCCCCTGGGGATTTTCTTTTTTTATACGGGTGTTTGGTCAGCGGGTTGGTCAAGATCCCAACCCGTGGTCGATTAGGTCCATCGTCCCAAGATGCTGTTTCTTTACTTGATGAGAATGTACGAGGATGTTATCTGACTTCAAGGTGTTCTTCTGGGCATAAATGCTATTGAGACGGTGCTTAGTCGCCAATTTTGGTCAATATTCCAATTTGCGGGCGATTGGATCCGTCATTCCAAATTGTGAAGAGAGTGGAGTTCAAGACTCCTGAAGTGTAGTGCTGGGGATAGTGCCAATTTTTGTGATTTTTGCACATATGTGGTCCGAATCTTTACCTGAGTGGTCAGGATAGAGATCGGTTATTGAAAACAAAGGAAATATTTTTGTGATTTTTGAAAATATTTGATTTGAAAGCAAAGGAAATATTTTTTGTGATTTTTACAAATATCTGATTTGAAAGTAAGGGAAATATTTTTTTGTGATTTTTGAAAAGGTGATTTTGCAATGTTTTGGTATTTTGTTGGATTTTTCTGAAATGCAGGGAAAAGGTATGAAATTTTCATCCATTTCCAGCTTCTACTGCTGGTAAGGCACCCGATCCATTTTACGTCAGCTAGCAAGACGAGTCTCACATAGTTAAGTGCCGTAGTTTTACATCTTCGGATGAGGGGATTTTGAGGGTTTTCAATCAACACACCCACAAAGTTGCCAGTTCCTCATGTGCAATGCACATAGACCACGTATCGTCCGACGGACTCCTTCGGCCACAAAATGAGCCACATCCTCACATTTCCCTTTGTCAATCCAGTTTGGGGCCTTAAGTTGCTCACAATTCCGTGAGGGTGCGCTCCATCTCCCAACAGCCTTAATCCCCTTCATGAGTTTTGGGAACAGGGAACATCCGTCAGATTCAACAGCGACTTCCAAATCAAGGTTGTCTATCACGGTGCGTTCAACACGAACAGGATTGCGGGCTCTGCCCGCCTCAGCCTTTACCTGTTTAAAAGATTCCGGACACCCGTACGATCAACTGTCAGCCATGTCCGGAACAGGTTAGGAAAGAAAGCCCCCGAGAAGTTAATCCTAGTGTAGTTTTAGGTCTTCGGACCACTGGGGATGAATTTGTGCAGTTGAAATTGATGGCAAATTTTTTTTTATTTTTTTTTGGAAAGGTTCAAGAGTTCAACTCAACATTGATACTGGTTTTTATGGAAAAATCAAAAATCTTTTTGGTATTTTGAAAATGATCCAGGTCATCAGATCCTGGCTTGAACGGCTGGGATCGATGCCGGTTTTATTAAAAATCTCTCAGGATGTTGATCCCGACGTAGTTTAAGGTCTTATTCGGACCAAAAAAACTTTATGTACATGCTGAAAGTACATTCATTTTTGTAATTTTTGAAAAATATTCTGAGTCATCGATTTTGACTTTAAGGGTCGAGATCGATGCCCATTTTTATTAAAAATCCCTCGGGATCTTGATCCCGACGTAGTTTAAGGTCTTCGGACCCAAAACTGTATAAGAGAGTGCTGGAAATGCACATATATATTTTTTTGTGATTTTTTGAAAAATGTCCGGTGTTATCGGATCTTGACTCGAGCAATCAAGACTGATGCCGGTTTTTATTGAAAATCTCTCAGGATGTCGATCCCGACGTAGTTTAAGGTCTTCGGACCCAAAATATGTACAAGCAGGGCAAACACATTTTTTTGTTTTTTGGAAAATGTCCGGTGTCAGCGGATCTTGATTCGAACGATCCAGACTGCTACCGGTTTTTATTTAAAAAGTCCCTCGGGATCTTGATCCCGACGTAGTATAAGGTCTTCGAACCACACTATGTACAAGAGAGTAGCAATCAAGGTGGGAGATTCCGGGGATTCTTCTTAGAATGGTTCAGATCATCAGGTCATGCCTTTGGATGGTTGAGATCGCTGTTTGACCAAGTCAATTCTTTTTCTTTTTCGTGAAAATTCCATGGAACTTTTCCACATCATCAAGCCAATTTCTCACCAATTTCTCACAAGATGAGATTTTGATGAGATTCCTTACTTTTTCTCACCATTCTCTTCCATCACTTCATTCTTACAAGGATGTACAAGATTCACTTGCCACCACCCTTCCCAAGGAGGAGTTCTTCCCAAGGAGAGGGGGTGAGAAGTCGTTTCAACTAGGTGGGAGGTAGGACGGCCCCCTGGGCGCCGCCCAAGCTGTCCCTGCTCTCTGGTTTCTTCAGTGGGTTGGGTAAGAGGGTGCCCTCCCCTTTTCTATATAACATGGGGCATCCTTACCCCTTCCAACGTGCAATCTTTCTCTTCTCTCTCTCATACTCTTTCTTTCTTAAAGTTTTCTCTCTCCTTTTGGTGGTTCTTTGCTTCTCTCAAGTGGTGGGCCTTAGAGAAGTTTTAGGACAGCAAGGTGGTCCCTCTTTGGTGAGTGGTAAAGGTATGGACCACTCCCTTTCTCTTTCTTGTCTTTTTCCTTCTTCAGTTATCTCTTCTCATGGTTCCTTTCTTTTCTTCATGTAGCTATTTCAAAAGGAGTGAAGGTGGGCCCAAGCATTCTTGACCCTTTTTCTAGATCTCCAATCTATTTCAAAGGTGGTGCATGGAGAAGGACATTGCAAGCTTTCCATTTCATTTTTTCTTTTCTTCTTTTCACACTCCCTTCACGTGTATGTAAAGGGTAATTTTGCCATGTCCATCAAGTGTGCATGGCAAAATATCCCATCTTTCTTCATGGGAGTTGGGCCTCTTTTCATGTGTATCAAATGGGCTCAAAGTGAAGTCATGGCCCTTGGTGTATTCGATGGGCCCAATGCTTCATTTTGGGCTCCCTCTTACTTTCTCTTTCTTGTCATTTCCTTTGGAGCTTTCTTTTCTTTTCCATTTTCTCTTCAAGGCTTGGGCCCATGGGAATGGTAGGGCCCACCTCAAGTTTTGGGCTCATGGGGCTCACTTTGGGTGGCCCCATCTTTCTTCACATGTGTATGGACAAAAGTGACTAGCCCATTCTTCACTTGGATCTCAAGTGGGCTAGATTTCTTAGTTGGGCCTTTATGGACAAATGGCCCAAATCTTCCACCATCTCTTGATTATGATGTACATCCTTATGTACAAAGTGTGGTGGGTCCCTTAGGATTTTTCCATATGGATGGGCTTTTGGGCCCTCATTGAAACTTGGATTTCTTTGGACCATGTGTGCACCACTACACTTTGTTCATGTAGGATTTTTTCCTTTCATGCTTTTTCTTTTGATGGATGGAGGACTTGAGTTACTTGATCATCTACAAGTCCCATGAGTGAGTTGTTCCAACAATCTCACTAAGTTCAAATGGTTTTTCCATGGGGTAGGAAAGTGGTCCTCAAGAGTTTCCTTAGATGTTATCAATCTCAAATGGATGATCCTCCTTCAAGTGAGTTCTCCATGCGACCATAGCTCCTTGAACTTCTCTTGGGGGACTTGGTGGGTATCCACCATCATTCTCAAGGATGAGTGATTTTTCTTTCAATTTGTGAGAAAGAATGATACTTATAAGTTGCCCAATTTTGTCCCATGCTTTGGGGCATTTTAGATTTTGATCTTCAAGTGGGTTATGTATGCCATTCTTAGTCATTTCCATGATGGTTGGCTGACTCATCAAGCCATGCCCTCTTGTGCTCAAATGGTCCCCTTGTTTTGTAAAGAAATTAGTGCACGTAAGTTGCCCAAACTTGTCCTTGCATGGACGTTTCCAACTTTGATTCTTCATGTGGGCTATGTGCATCAAATTTTTTTATCATTGGCTTCTTTGATCCATATGTTTGTGGGTAGACCTCCATGTTGTACTCTCATAGTCAAAACTTTCATCAAGATGATGCACATAAGGGTGCCCATGGTTAACCCATTAATGGGTCTTCATGTTTTCCAAGTGGGCTATGTGCTCCCTTCAATCCATTGAGGTGAGGCATTTGGGTTGCTCTTGGGGGCCCATTTCCTTTCTATTCCCCACTTGTCCATGTACATGTGTGTAAAAAAAAGATGGAAACATCTTAAGTGAGAATCATGGCCTTGGCATAAAAAGTGGATCAATCCTTGGTCACATATGGACTTTGAAGAGGGATTTCTCATGTGAAGTAGGATTCTTATTCCTTGTTGATCTCATGACACTTGAGTGCATTTGTTGTCCAAAATGTGTCCTTTGATGATGAACTTTTCTTACCTAAGGCATGGCATGCAACCTTCTTTAAGGTGGGCCTTGCTTTCTTCAATGGGCCCAACACATATCCTAGGTAACACATGGAGTTGGACTTTGGATCTTGCATTTGAATGTGAGTCCAATCCCATGGGTTTCCTGGATGATAATTTGGATTTTAACGGGTAAAGGATAGGGACTTACCTTGCCAAGCTTGTAGGATTCAATGGCGGACGGTACAAGAGGACGCCGGGTGATTGACGAGGATGATCCTGCCTTCATCATCCGCAGAGGGGACCATATGTGTTCCTTGGCTATGGAGCACCAACCTCTTCTTGCCATCAAGGGTCGAGGTAACAGGGACACTGGGATAACTGGGTGAAGCATCCACAGCCTTTGCTTGAATGAGTATTGGCTGACACTCCTTTTACTGGCCTCCTTACCTTATGCTTCCATAACAACAGTGCCAACCGCATGATGCTCGCGGCTCTTTGCGAGAGGTGGTGGGACGAGACCCACACTTTCCAGCTCCCTTGTGGTGAATGGGGAATAACTCCCCTGGATATTTATATGCAAATTGGCTTTCCATTTCATGGGGCAGTTGTTCCCCAAGTCAGCTCTCTTGCTCCCATCACTTTCACTGACTGGCTACGGCTTGTTGGTGATGTCCCCCCCGAAGATGAATTCCAAGGCCATCAAGTAAAGATGCGATGGTTCTACAACACTTTTGCCTCCGTCACCCCCACTACCGAGCTAGAGGCCCTCCACAAAGCACGGGCCATGATCACTTATGCCTTCGGGTCTTTCCTTCTCTGCCACACAAATGAGAGGGTTTGTTATAGGCAAAATGATGGAGATCAACTTAGCTGCTAAGATTTTATGCGGACGCCCATCCGACTCTCGAGATCATCTGATCGAGAGTCGCAGATCGAGTAAATACGGAGTGCCCATTTGACTCTCGAGATCGTATGCTCGAGAGTCGTAGATTGGATAAGTACGGGGCGCCCATTCGACTCGCGAGATCATATGCTCGAGAGTCGCAGGATGGATAAATATGGAGCACCTATTCGCAAGGCCTCGAGTTCCCATAGCCGATAGTCAGATAAAGCAAAGCAAAGATTCCCTTCTTGATCTGCGAGCAGACCTTCTCACAAGTCATTGAAAGGTGTTACATCTGAATGAGCGAGCACTTGGACTCGCGACCATCTTCCAACATGCGAACAGCCTTTTCTGTGGCGACACCCCTTAGCCTTCAGTACCAGCAGCCCGTATAGGACGATTTTGGGCTTATCTTCTCTTGTGGTTCCGAATCTCAAGGGATTGCTATCAAGGAACGTGATTGCCGAAATAAGTCATTGGGTTAGATCTCTTCTCTAAGGATAAGGATCTTATCCCACGAAATCAGCGGGATCTCGGTATCGTACACGAAATCAGCGGGATCTCGATATCTTACGTAACAGATTGGATCATTTCAGATCTATATAAGGAGAAGACTCCATTAAGATACAGGTACACAATATTCAACCTCTAGCCTCGTTTTGCCTGGTTATTCTTCTTCTTGCTTTGCCTGACTTAAGCATCGGAGGGCTAACGGCTGGACACCAGCCACCCTTAGTTGCTCTCTGTCTTCTTACAGGTCCGGCGGAGGAAATCTCTGTTAGAGAGAAGGTGAACGACCGGAGGATCCTGTTACAAAATCTGACGTTAACAGTTTGGCGCCGTCTGTGGGAATCGACTTGATCGTCAAAATCAATCGTTCTAACCACCGATCAAAATCCTTCTGCGATGCCTCCTAAAAAGGTTGTTCATCCTTCGACTTCAAGGCAGGCACCATGATCGAATCCTTCTGCGATGCCTCCTAAGATGATCGAATCTTGGACCTGGCCTTCTTTCTTGATGATCAAACCTTTGATCTTGCTATTTCATGACTTATGTAGCTTTTCCATGGTTTAGATCATGCTAATCTGGTCTTCGAATGGCTCGGATTGCTTGTGGCCTTCTCTTGATCATCTTTCCCTCTCTTTGACTTGATCAGACCCATTCTCTCCGCAATGCTTAGTGATTGGATAGGTGGGGTACCTTCCAAATGATTCTGATCGATCTTAAACGAAATCTGGAATGGATTGAAGCCTTGGGCGGCCCTCAGGGTGCCATTTGCTGATGTGGACTGTCAGCCTCACCTACCAACAACCATGGAGCCAATCCCGCGGAGAGAGAGAGAGAGAGCGCGTCCGTACGGGCGGCCCAGAGCGGGCCGCCCAGGACTTGCCTCTTGTGCGGTCCGTGCGGGTTCTGGTTCGGACCTTCCTCCCCTGCTTTCTGTTGCTGTCTCCTCATTCCCAGTACCAGGCTTTTCGATTCCAGCCATGTTTCCTCTCTTTGTCTCATCTTTTCTTCTCTTTTTGTCTTCTTCTCACTTTATCCTCTCTCAAACAATGGACGGTGGAGATTTAAGGGCTGTGGGGACTGTTCATGATGGGTCCCACACTTCAGATTTTCAAATGAGCTTTGATAAAGGGGAGATGCCTTTAATGGATGGGGTAGATGGGGCATTAAGAGGAGGTATTGATGAAGACTTAAGCTTGGTGGTTGGTGGAGCTTTGAATGACTCCATAAATGGTGGGATGGCTGTAAATTTGGATTTGAGTGGAGCATTAGATGATGGGATTTTGGATGGTATGGGTGAGATGGGGAGTGTGGGCATTGGTGAGGCTATGCATCCCTTGTCTGTGGGCCACCTAGATGATGTGATTGATGGTGGTGATGGGGGTATGATGGACATAGATGGGCTGATCTCATGTCTGGATGGGATGGATGGTTCAGATGATACCTTTGACAGTTTGGATGCTCTTGATGAGGGCCAAGATGTGCGACATACTTATTTGGGTGGACTTGATGTGATCATTGATGATGTCCCCCTGATGATGGACGGTGTGGATGCCTGATGATCCCTTTGATCGGCCAGGATGATGACTGGATTCATGATTTCCTGTTGGAGAGGGCCGCAGGTCCAGATATGACTGTTGATTCTTTGATCGGGGTAGCCGGGACCCTTCTTGATGGTTCAGATGCATTTTTTTATGGTCAGATTGACCAGGATGCCACGATGTGTGGTGTGATCTTTACCGATAGCCCTTTTGCTGGAGAGTATCATCCTTCTTCTGATCGTCGGTCTTTTGCACACTCTGTTCATGAGGTGGGCGAGTCTTCTCATACGGCTGAGGTTATGACAGTTTTAGACAGTGATGCGACTATATCAGACATAGCCGTTACTGAGGGCAGGTCAGGGGCTGTCGAGTCTGCAGAGGTTCCAGCTTTTCCTTCTCCTTCTCCCGTTGATCTTTCGATCCTCGATGAGCCGTCATTGATTTCTGGGCCTTTTGTTCTGGAGGGGGTACCAGTGAGGACTTGTCAGCAGCTTCCTTGTCCTTCTTGCTCACCACGGCTGCTTGCTTGGCTTGATAGTTTGTCAGCTTATGAGATTTAGGATTTGGAGTCCTATGGCTTCGGCAGTCTGATCCATATGGCTAGAGTTGACATTGATTGGAGGATGCTCGGAGCTGCCTTGATTGACTGGGTCCCTTCGTTGAACTTGTTCGCGTTCAACGATATGGAGATGGGACCTTCTTTGGAGGAGCTTGCACGCTTGACGGGCCTACCTTGGGATTATACTCAGTATTTCTCGCCGAAGACATCGCCGAAGACTGCCACACCGCAGAACTGGTTCGGGATCCCCTATCTTGTTCGGCCTGCAGCTGCCGGTCAAGATGTTGTAGTGTTCTCCTTGGACTTACTGTACGATCTTTTTTCGGGTCCTCGGAATGTGGCCGATTCTATCCTTGCTCGGAACGCACTGATGTTCTGCTTGATAGCTGAGGTGCTGTTCTCGGGATGGCGCAGGTCCTAGACTACTTTGCTTTTTGAGGTGATGAGCCGAGCTATCCGACGGCAGGGGATCATTTCTCTCATCTTGGCCGAGCTGTTTGATGGGCTGACTGACTGTGCCCTGGGCCGCACTCGTGTCCTTCACGGCTGCTGTGCATTTCTTCAGGTATCTTTTCTGTACCTTTTCTTTCTTGCTTTTTAGAAATTGCTTTGCTCTAGCTGAACTTCTTTTCCTTCTTATGATCAGGTTTGGCTATGGGAGCGTCTTTCGCTGACCGTTCCTGTACCTTTTCCTGACACCCGTCGCCTAGACCTTATGCGGCACATCATGAAGTTTCTTCCGCATACAGTTAGGATGAGCGAGCTTTTGTATCGCAGGATGTTCGCTGAACTTCGTGACTGGAATGTTCGTTGGGAGTCATCTTGGCTTTCACTTCCTCCAGTGCTTTGCAATGCACACCACCTTCCTCTGATGCTGGTAGGCTTTCGATCTTACTTTTCTTACCACCCTGTCCGGTTCCTACGGCAGTTTGGGTATGAGCAGGATGTTCCTCTTTCTGCTTTCATGGGTATCGGGCGTCGAGCACTTCCATCCAGAACCTCTGACTTTAGCACTCGGGTCGATGGATCTTGGGCGAGTTACTTGACTGCCGATTTGCTTGGTTTTGAGCTGCGGGCTTTTTCGATGGCGACCGCCCCATATCAGTACTGGGTTGCTGAGCAGTCTTTGTATCGACGTATCCCTTGTTGGCACCAGACTGCTGATGAGGATGAGCAGGATATCCTTGGAGATGCCGGCTCTTCATCTGGTTCATATGAACCCTTTGAGGAGCGCCCGTTGATTGATCCTGGTTTCCTTTTGGCCACTCATGGCCATTTGCTGTCTGAGATCTCTACACTTAGGTATCATTGTGAGATGATGTCGAGGAGATTGGCTGCCGATCAGAGGTTGTCTGATGAGGAGGCCGTGATCCGTACCCTTGAGCGAGATGAGGTGCATTACCTGCGTATGGAGGTGAGCAGGTTGAGAGCGAGACTACTTCATTATGAGTCAGAGGACTTACCTGATGTGGCCGAGGAGGAGGGTAGAGATTGATTGTGTTGGCCACCTGCACATTCCCCCCCCCCCCCCCCCCCCCCCCCCCTTTTCTTGCATGGTATATGATTGATGATGATGAGTTTTTTATATTTTTTGAAAAAGATGACATGATATGTGTAAAAGAAATATGATGCTTTTAATGAAAAAGAAGAAAACTTTTTTGGGAATCTATTGTGCCATGAGTTATCTTGTGAGTGTGTCTGAATTTTGTGTTGAGATATAGGAATCAGAACTGGGGCTTGGCCAATGCTTTGACCGATGTCTCGAGATTTGACTTGTGTGATCCTTTGGTTCCTTAGAGATGTAGGCAACGGGAACTATTGCCTCCTGAGATTGTCGAGATTTATAGAGCTCTTCATTCCTGACTGCACTTCTTCTTGTTCTTGAACTGTGACAGCTCGAACTGATCTGGACTGTCTGATTTCCTGGTACCTGCACTTTTCTTTTTTCTTTTTTCATTTGAGCCATTTTTTCCTGCAGCGCTCTTTCGAGTTTTCACCACAGCCGGCCTTTTCCTGTCATTTTTGCCGGTGGCGCCCTTTCGGGTTTTCACCACGTCCCGGGTGTTTGATCTTGTCTGCCATTTGGCAGCTATGCTGTTTTTACCCTCAGCGCCTTTTCGGGTTTTCACCAAGTCCGCTGTATGCCCACTGTTTTTACTCGGAGCGCCCTTTCGGGTTTTCACTCCGCCCTCTTTGTTTAGGCACACATTTTTTTTTCTTTTTTTCTTTTTTTTTTCTGGATCTTTGGATAACTGCGGCGGCTAGAGGTCGGGAATCCGTCGTTGCCGGCCGATGGCAGTCTTTCAGCCCTTATCCTAAGTTATGATGATAGAGCTGTTAGTCTTAGCTAAAGACCCTTCTGAGATGAATGGATGGATGACTGTGTTTCTTCTTGGGTAGATTTTTTTCTTGGGAGCCTTGCTTTGGCTTCCCTTTTCTCTTTTCTTCTTCTTTTTTTGTATTCTTTTTCTTTTCTCCTTTTTTGTATTTTTTTTCTTTTTTTGTTGAATTCCCTTATTTGAAACACTTGTTGGTGGACGAAAATGATATCTCAGAGGTTTTAGCTTCGACCTCTTGACTTCAGCTCTATTAAGGTAACTCTTGATAAGGTCAGGATGACTTACCCGTGGAAGATTTTCACTTTGTCGGCGTTGATTGGCTCTGGAAGATCTACCCCTCTCATGTTGGTGAGTCTGAGGGCGCCTCCGGGAAGTACTTCTTTGATGCAGTGGCCCGTCCTACGAGGGTTTGAACTTTCCTCTGGGATCCGGAAGGTGTGACGGTAGAATCTTCTTCATGACCATGTCGCCTACCTTGAAACTTCTTTTTCGGACTCTCTTGTTGTAAGCCCGAGCGATCCTTTTCTGATAACACTGGGAATGACTTTGCGCATGCATTCGCTTTTCATCTGCTAGCTGTAACTGATCGAATTTGGCCCGTTGCCATTCTCCTTCTTCAATTCCGCTTTCGAGTAACACTCGTAGTGATGGTATTTCCACCTCGACTGGCAGAACTGCTTCCATTCCATAAGTAAGTTCGAAAGGAGTAACGCCCGTAGCAGACTGTACAGACGTTCGATAAGCCCAAAGTGCATATGGGAGCATATCCGACCAATCTCGATGGGTCACGACCATCTTCTCGAGTATCCTGACGATTGTCTTGTTTGCGGCTTCTACCCCACCATTCATCTGAGGACGGTAGGGGCTTGATCGATGACGTTGAATCTTGAACTTGCTAAGAAAGTCATCCATCTTCTTGTTGACGAACGGTGTCCCATTATCTATGATGATAGCATTGGGGATTCCATACCGGCATATGATGTTGTTCTTCATGAATTTGATCACCTGAGATGCTGCAATCGTGGTGTAGGAGGCTGCCTCTACCCACTTGGTGAAGTAGTCGACTGCCACAAGTATGTACTCATGACCGTTTGATGCTTTGGGACTAATCTTGCCGATGATGTCGAGTCCCCACATAGAGAAGGGCCAGGGGGTGGTCACGTTGTATAATTCTGATGAGGGGGCATGGATTTAATTCGCATGCTCCTGACACTTGAAGCATTTTCTGACGTGCTGGCAACAGTCTGTCTCCATGGTGAGCCAATAGTAGCCGAGTCATAGAATCTTCTTTGCCATCATGTGCCCGTTCATGTGTGAGCCACAGATTCCTTCGTGTGTTTCTTTCATGATCTTTGCAGCTTCTGTTTCATCGACGCATCGAAGGAGGATGTGATTATAGGATCGCTTGTAAAGAATTTCGCCACTGATGGTGAACTGGCTGGCCAAACGCTAGATGGTTCGGTGATCTGTTGCTGTTGCTGACTCTGGATACTCCTGGGTTTCGAGATATTGCTTGATGTCGGCATACCAGGGTTTGTCAAGGACAGCTTCGGCTTCTTCTACTTGCAGGCAAAAAGCAGGTTCTTCTTGAATTTCGACTGCGAGCTCCCATTTTGAAGCTCCTTTCGGGATCTCGAGCATTGACCCGAGTGTGGCGAGAGCATCGACAAACTGATTTTTGGCTCTGGGCATGTATGAGAATGTGATTTCTTTGAATTCTTCGATCAGATTTTCAAGATACACATGATATGGTATCAACTTCTCGTCCTTGGTCTTCCATTCGCCATTGGTCTGATTGATGATAAGCTGTGAGTCTCCCAATACTCGTAGCTTCTTGACACCCAAGATTATGACTTCCCTTAAGCCAGCGATGCATGCTTCGTACTCTGCCATGTTGTTGGTGCATTCGAATGCTATGCGCCTTGAGATAGGAATAGGGACATCATCTGGAGAGTAGAGGATCGCTCCAATACCACTCCCTTTAGAATTTGCTGCGCCATCGAAAAATAATGTCCACTCATCTTTCTTCTTTTTTTCTTCCCCTTCGATAAGCAAGAGATCTTCATCAGGGAAGAATGTCTTGAGCGGTTGATAATCCAGGAGAGAGTGGGCGGCAAGATGAGCGGCGAGGGCCTGCCCCTTGATTGCCTTCTGAGTGACATAGGTGATGTCGAACTCAGACAGGAGTAGCTGCCATTTAGCTATCCTTCCAGTGAGTGCCGGTTTCTCGAACAAGTACTTGAGCGAATCCATGTGAGCGAGTAGGAGAATAGGGAATGCAATCATGTATTGACGGAGTCGCTGAGTTGCTCAGACTAGGGCGAGGTAAGTCTTCTCGATCGGGGAATACCTGGTCTCGTAGTCGGTGAACTTTCGGCTCAAATAGTATATTGCTTGTTCCTTCTTCCCGGCCTCGTCGTGCTGGCCGAGGACACAACCAATGGCTTCTGCTGCTACCAAGATGTATAACAATAGTGGTCGTCCAGGAGTGGGTGGCACTAGGACTGGAGGATTCATGAGATATTTCTTGATGCGATCGAAGGCGACTTGGCAATCATCATTCCATTCTTTTGGAACGTTCTTCCGAAGGAGCTTGAACATGGGCTCACAAATAGGTGTGAGCTGTGCGATGAAGCGACTGATGTATTGAATTCTGCCGAGGAGGCCACGAATTTCTTTTTTTGTTCTAGGAGGGGGCATCTCAATGATTGCTCTGGTTTTGGTCTCGTCGACCCTGATGCCATCTTCGCTCACCATAAAGCTGAGGAGCTTACCTCCCATTGCACCGAAGACACATTTCTGAGGGTTGAGGCGGAGCTTGTACTTTTCTAATCTGTTGAATAATTTCTTTAGATCTTCAAAGTGCCCTTCAACTGTGCGAGATTTGATGATCATATCGTCCACATATACTTCAAGCTCTTTGTTCATCATGTCATGGAATAGTGCTGTCATTGCTCGCTGATATGTTGCTCCTGCGTTCTTTAGACCGAACGGCATTACCCTGTAGCAGAAAGTTCCCCAGGGGGTGATAAACGATGTCTTCTCATGATCTTCGACGACCATCTTGATCTGATTGTAACCTGAGAACCCGTCCATAAATGAGAAGATCTTGTATCCAGCAGTGTTGTCGACCAGAGTGTCGATATGTGGCAAAGGGAAGTCGTCTTTAGGACTGGCCTTGTTGAGATCTCGGAAGTCGATGCACATTCGAACCTTGCCATCCTTCTTTGGTACTAGTACGATGTTGGCGAGCCATTCAGGGTAGTTGGAGACTACCAAGAATCCCGCATTGTACTGCTTGATGACTTCATCTCGGACTTTCAGAGCCCATTCTGGCTTCATTCTTCGAAATTTCTGATTCACTGGCTTCATATCTGCCTTAGTTGGCAGATGGTGTACCACGTGTTCTTCATCGAGCCCCGGCATGTCTTCATATGAGAACGCGAAGTTGGACAATCTTGAAACTAGGAACTCTATCATTTTCTGCTTCATCTCTGGTAGCAATGATTTTCCAATGCGTACTTCCTTAGGGATCTCAGGTGTCCCCAAGTTTACTATCTCGAAATCATCGGCTACAACATTGGCTTTGGATTCGAACTTTTTGAGGAGATCCTCTAGTTTGGGAGCTGGATCATCATCTTCCTCATCCCGAGCTTCGTCCAGACCCATGAGCTCGAAGTCTAATTCGATGTCAAAATCAT
This sequence comes from Liriodendron chinense, assembly GCA_003013855.2. Taxonomy (NCBI): domain Eukaryota; kingdom Viridiplantae; phylum Streptophyta; class Magnoliopsida; order Magnoliales; family Magnoliaceae; genus Liriodendron; species Liriodendron chinense. Next base: position 2,298,079 of record ML058463.1, on the reverse strand, counting down.
ATGATTCGACTTCAAACTCATGTGACTCTTTAGACGAACTTGGCACACTATTGAATGTAGGAAAAGAAATGTTTAATGGTTTTTGAGATTTTTTTGAAATAGAAATGCTAGATGTTTTTAGCTTTTGAAAGTTTTTTATTTTTTTGGATTTTCAAAATTCACGGGAACAAGCGGGCATTGCAGACCATGATTGATCCCAGCTTGTTCCAAAGTTCCGATCGCTGCTTAAACAGGCATTTTTTTTTGGAAGCCAGAGCCCTCAGATGGCTCTTTGGCTGATTCAAAAGTTAGGGGAACGGATGACCATTCAGGACCCCACACTCCCTCCCTTGAAGAGGTGGGGGTTGATGATTCGGGCGAAGAATCACAGTCTAGCTCAATGACCATGATTTTTTGCTGGTCGGGTTCGAGATCTGAGTCATACTCAGTCCCTCCCGGGTCACTTACCTCGCATTGCAGTTCGTCTGGTTCCGTAGTGAGACACAAGTTCGAATCTGGATATCGGACCAATCCAGGGCTGGCCATTTCCCTTTTTTGGTCCAATGGATGGGCTGCTTCTGCCCTTGGCTGATGATTGTTGATGTTGATTCTGCAGAGATGGGCAAGTCGTGCCCCTTGCTGATTGATGCTGAGATGGGCAAGTTGTGCCCCTGGCTGGGAGCAGGTGTCAGAGTAACCTGGTCCTGAAGCTGCTGTATTTGACTTTCTTCTTCTTTATCATTTCCTTCTTCTTCTGGAGGCTTAGACGGTTCGAGAATCTAATCCCATCGAATGGGGGGCCACGTGGCCCAAGCTAGGCTCATCGGGAGGCCTTTGTGTAGTGCAGTCGGTTGATTCCCTCCTGGATCTTTACAAGGTTCTCCTGGCTTGACGAATTGGATGGGTGAGCACTGAAATTTCTTCCTTCTTTTGTCCATGAAGATTGCCCTGTATCCGAGCCCCCATTTGCGTTGATTATATACCAGCGGTATCTTTCTGGACTTGAAATGATTCTTCATTCGGTATTTGAGGCTCAGACGTTCTGCTGGTGAAAAGACACGATCCACCCTTACTGGTTCCGGATTGGCAATAGAGTTCACAGTCTCGAATTCGAAACTATGAAACGGGACGTCCTCTTCAGAATGCTGGATATCGATGACAGGGATGTCTGGTTCAGTGGCAGCAGCATTGGAAGGAATGATGAGCTCCTTCTCTGCATGGATAGAGATCACTTGATTTCCACAGATGTATTTCACTCGTTGATGCAGGGTTGATGGCACAGCCCCCACCTTATGCAACCAAGGTCGTCCGAGCAACATGTTGAAAGAGGCTGATATATCCAGAATTTGGAATGTGATGGTGGAGACTTCCGGACCTATCTGTACCTCTGTGTCGACCTCCCCTTCCACTGATCGGCGGGTGTTGTCAAATGCTCTGACACATATGGTGCTGGGTCGGAATGAAGAAGGACTGATTCCCAGACGTTCCACAGTCTTGAGCGGGCAGACGTTTAAGCTTGAGCCATTATCGATAAGGACCAGCGGGACACAGAGGTCTTTGTATCGTAAGGCTATGTTGAGGGAGCGCCCATGATCGCGTCCTTCCGGTGGCAACTCATTATCTGTGAAAGTGATGGCACGTGGAGCCAGGAGTTGTCCAATCATCAATGTTATCATTTCTGGTGCCGTATCGGAGGAGACGTGAGCATCGCTCAAGGTTTTGGCAAACATTTCTCAGTGTATGCGAGATGTGCAGAGTAGCTCCCATACTGAGATTTGAGCAGGTATTGACTTGAGCTGAGTCGCCACGTCGTATGCGGCTTCATTTTTGTTGCCGAGGCCTGAGAGAGTGCATTTGGGATCTCCTCTGTTCTGATTGTCTCTTCGGATGCAACGCCCATTGGGATTCATGTTTCCCACTTCCGCACATTCTGGATAGTGCCATGGGACTTCTTTATAATTTTCCTCACCTTTGCCTTCTAGGACCACCGGTTCTTACAACGGTGCTGGTGTGGGTACCAGATCTTCCTCGTATGGAGCTTTTGCTTTGAGGACTACATTGTTACCTGTGCTGAAGGGGTAATATCGAGGCTTGTCTTTATAGATCACATAAGGTCGCGGTCCTGGCTTAACCATTCCTGGAGCAGGAGGTTCCCATGGAATGAATACCGGTCCTCTTGATATGGCAGGAGGTTTCCCTGTTCGTCCTAGCTGTCGTAGTGTGATTGACACGCCTCCTGGATTTGCCCCTTGCAATATGACTGGCTCATCTGGAGGAACTCCTTCCAAGACAATGGGCTCTTGCTGCTGATGAGTATGGTTTCTCCATGGCAAATTGTATTGTTCCTGTGCTGAAATTGCCCCTTGCAAGATGACAGGTTCGTATGTGGGCTCGATGTATGATTGTGCTCCTTCCAGAATGACTGGCTCCCAACATGAGGGGCTGTAAGATGCCCCTTGAACAACTGGCACATCATATGGAAGTGTTCCTTTAAGTATTACTGGCTCAGGAGATGAAGGAGGAAAGGGACTTGCCCCTTGCATGATCGGAGGAGGATTTGTCGGCCCATAAGTGTAGGCATGAATGGATTGGATGGGGGAGAAGAAGCGATCGAGGCGTTCTCCTTCTTCTATGCTGTTGACAGTGGGGCCTCGAGACGAACTGGGGTCCGTTTGATGTTGAGGCAGAGGATTCTAAAGAATGTTGGTGGAAGCTGCTGTAGGAGTTCCGGAGACTGAGATGACGATCTTTCGGTCGTCGATCAGATCTTGTATGGCATTCTTCAAAGTAAAGCATCGATCAGTGGTGTGGCCACACCCTTGATGGTAGGCACAGTACTCATTTTCTCGGTAGTTCGGAGGTAGAGGATGAGGAGGAGGCCTGGGTGCCATTAGAGTGAGTAATTGCTTCTATACCAGCATAGTCATGACTTGACTAAGTGGTTGAGTGAGTGGAGTGAATTTCCTGAACTCCCTATAATTCTGCCTATTCTGGTATGAGTATTGACCGTTCCCGCTGAACTGCTGCTGTTGAAGAGGTGGTTGTGGCTATGATTGAGGATTTGATTACGGCTGATACCGCTGAGGTTGGTGCTGAGCCTGATTCTGCTGATACTATTGACGTCCCTGTGGGGGAGTATGTTGATTACCCTGAGCAGTGGTATTGATGTTGTTTACCTCTGTCGGGCGGGGAGGAGAACCGCTTCGGTTTGCATTCCCACATCCGATGGGTCTTCCCTCCACTCTGTTCCTCTTGACTGGAGTGGCTTAATGAGGCCATGGGGAGATTGTCCCGGCACGGATTCCCGCTTCGACTTGCTCTCCAGCACGGATCAACTGTGAGAAATTCGCATATGGATGCGAGATGAGATATCTAGATATGCCCGGATATGTTGAATGAACAATCATGGAGATTTGTTCTTCATCGTCGATAGGTGTCCGCATTCTGGCTGCCATACCTCGCCAACGTCCCACATAGGCTGATAGTGTTTCATCACTCATTTGCCTGAGAGCTGCGAGGTCGGCTCTTCTGGGTGCCATGTTGAGATTGTATGCGAATCTGTCGACGAAAGCCTGGGAAAGCTGTTCCCACGTCCTGATGCGATGGCAGTCTAATGAGGTGTACCAATCTAAGGCATCGCCCTTCAGAGATTTTTAGAACAAACGAATGAGGGCCCCTTCATTTCCTGAGATTGCACTCAGCTCTCCACAGAAGGCCTTGAGATGTGCTGTGGGACAACCGCTGTCATCGTATCTTTTGAATTTTGGTACCTCAAAGTTTTGAGATACTTGAACATCTGGGAAAGGACACAAGTCTCTGAACTTGGTCGAAGGTAGATCGATTCCTTGTTGTCGCTGAAGCTGATTTTGCAAGATCTGGAACTGCTCCCTCAACTTATCCCGTCCTGAGTGATCCGTTTGAGCGACTGGTGCCTCTTGGAGTAAGGCACGTTCTTCTTCGGCATAGTGGTCGATGTCTTCGACCCTATGGGTTTACTGAAAAGCAACCGCGGGTTGCTGAAATTGATTTGATGACTGAACTGGATTCTGATGAACTTGTGCTTGAACGGATTGTAGCTGAATTAGAGACTGTACTGAAGGTTAAACTGGAACTTGCTGGAAATTAACTGGAGATTGCTGAATTGAAGATTGCTGGAAATTAACTGAAGTTTGCTGAATTGAAGATTGCTGAAAATTAACTGGGATCTTATCGGCGGGGATGTGCTGGAATTGAAAAGTGCTCCTGTTTGCAGGAGGCCGAGATGCTGGGAAGTGACCCCCTTGTTGGGTATTCGCCACTGTTCGCTGATTGATGTGGGCTTGACACTGACCCCCATTGTGGGCATTCACCAGTGCAGTCCCTGTTGCTGGAAATTGAATTGAAATCCCATCGGCGGGGATGTGCTGAAATTGAAAAGGGGTCCCCTCGGTGGGGACATGCTGAGATCTACTGAGACTGTTGTTTGCAAGATTGACTAGAAGTCCCTGCGACGGGAGTGCTCTGAGATGGCCCTGTCGTCGCGAAAAGGTATTGAGGAGGATACCCCATAGCGAAGGGCTGAGACGGCTACTGTCGGTAGTCTTGGGCAGACTCCGATGGTTGAGCTTGATTTGAACTGGAGGTCGGAGGGACCCGACATGGCTGCTGAGATTGCTGAACCGGGCCAACCTGATTGTTGGTTGCTGCGGTGGCTGCTGCTTGCATGAATTGCAAGAGCATTTCTTGCATTGGATCTCATTCCTTGTGCCAATTCTTGTATGATTGACGTATTATCAATGGGTTGTTGCACTTGAGGTTGCGCTTCGGTCATCTCAAGAGCAGGGAAGAGATGAGTTTCTTCTTCGTGGTCGGACATGACTTGCTGTGCCCGAGTGCGGATTATGCTGCGGAAGGGAAGTTGTTTCCGAACACGTTGAGCCCGAGGAGGCGCAATGGTGAGGACTATACTCTACTCTTTTGGGTTTTAGGGTTTTCTATTTTTTTGGGTTTTGGGTAGAATGCTATGCAGATGAGATTGTATGAGGACTAATGACTTTCAAGTATGAGAAGGATTCTGTTTTTCAAGTCGGATCACGACTAGTGGGACTAATTCATCCCCAGTGGAGTCGCCATTCTATGGACCCTCGCCGTTTCCCCGCTCCCACACGACGTTCTCCCTTTCCTTTCGGGAAAAGAAGAGGAAGTGCGTGAGTGCGAATCGCCGTTTGTGCCATCGGCTTGCCTCATTCTCGAGGGCTTTGTTTGATAGTCGTGTTTAAGCTGGATGTGTTTAGATGGGTTTATATGAGACCAGAGTTGCCACTAGCCAGTTATTTCGAATCTACAGTCGGCTAGACCCCGTAGAAACGTTAAAGAAGGGGATCCAAAGATTCCTTCCTCTAAAATGACTCCTTTTGATCTGCGGCCAGAGATTCGAGGTAAGGGATCACGGTTACAAGGTGGGAAGAGGTTAAGCACCCTACACACTGCCCGTACCGAAGTACGGTCTCTACTTCACAGAATCGAACTAATACTTGAAAGTCTGTTTTAATCCTCGTACATTCTCATAGATGACATGATGCGTGGAATGCAGGTCTAAACAGTAAGAGTTTCTGATGGGCAGGTTCCACTAACAGGCAAGCCTAGAGCATACGCTCGAACTGACAAGTGCTTTATGCGGAATGCATGCTGTGTGTTTGAATGATCAAAGTGCTTGTAGTGATATGTACATGAATGCAGGTTTGAACAGTAAGAGTTTCTGATGGGCAGGTTCCACTAACAGGCAAGCCCAGAGCATACGCTCGAACTGACAGGTGCTTTATGCAAGATGCATGCTGTGTGTTTGAATAATAAAAGTGCTTACAGTGAAGCAGGGGGGTTGGAAGAAAAGTAAATGTTGCACTTATGCTAGATGAGAATGAAATGATACTAGTAAGGAACAGCTTAGATGGACGGAGGTGTCGCAAGGATTGGCTTCGAGTGGCTGGATCAAGACTTGGATGGCTTGGGAGACTTGGACCAGTGGTCAGACTGGGCTGGACCAGGGCTGGGCTCTCCTCACTTGGGCTCTCCTTGGTGGAGGAACGGGCTAAAGGGTGGAGAGGTGGACTCAGAGCTCTCAGACTGGAGAGAGGGGAAGTGGATGTTGAAATGGTAAGAGGCTAGGGGTATTTATAGCGTTGGAGAGTGACAGTTCTCGTAAATATGTTTGGGCGGCCCCTAGGGGGCTGCCCGTACGGACGCTCCTCGATTTCCAGCACGTGGTATGGTCATGTCTCGGGGCTGCTGTTTTGACTCGGTGGGTTAACTCGGTGAGTTGACTCAGCGGGTCGACTCGGCGGGTTAACTCGATGTTTTGACTCGACGGGTTGACTCAGCTGGTTGACTTAGTGGGTTGACTCAGTGAGTTTGACTTTTTTAGGATTTTTTGACTGGCTTTTCTTATGAAGGGTTTTTCAGGCTGATGTTTAGGGGTGGGTTCACTGGGTTCAAGCTTGAGTTGGGCTATGGATTGGGGCTTACAAGGGTGAGTTTGGCTGAGTTTGGACTTGGGATTTAGGGTATGGTCCTCCATTCATCTAGCTATCTCTACCAACAGTGTAGCCGAAGGTGGGGTGTCTACACCCTTGCATGAGCATAGGACTTAGAGCCCAGACTCAAATTATAACATGGAACATAACCTAAAAGTCGCGGCCTCGATCTATGATCGACAACCATTGAACGTACTTGCACCCTTAATTGGAGATCCCTGCATCCAAATCGCACAATATTGTGACCATGAGGGGATCCGCCCTAGAGAAGGTCGACCCATGGATCGAATGGGCCAAGTGGGTGCCAATTGCTTCAAACAATCGTCTGTAGGGCTATTAAAATGAAGAAGATTTTGCTAAGGCCATTTTGGTCACAAGCTGGCATATTTAAGCACTAACCCATCTCTCTCGACTTCATAAAATTTACAGAGAGAGAGAGAGAGAGAGAGAGAGAGAGAGAGAGAGAGAGAGAGAGAGAGTGAGGGGAAGTAGAGAAGAAGAAGAGAAATTAAGGTGGGGGTGTGCCTTGCATGCAATGCTGCTAGATTTCGAGTGCGTCAACGTCAGCGTAGCCGTCATATCTCTTAGTAGGGCTACTCCCCCAGCTACTATAAGTAAGTAGAAGGATCTTTCCCCCTGCATTTCATCTACCCTTGCTAGAATTCCTCCAATTACTGACATGCAAAACCCATTTTGTTAGGAATTCCCAAGCTACATTAAGATTCAAGGTGCAGACCATTACCCTTAGGTTGCCTAGGACCCAAATGTAGTTAGATAAAGTTAATGCCTCAATTTGTAGTTAGGAATGCTGAATTTACTGTCAAGATGTAGCAATACACTTGGATTCTTGCATGAGTGTTGAGATTGCTTGATTTAATTCCTAATACCATGATGTGTGCCTGGATTAGCTTGCATACTTATATTTAGTGTCATGTTCTCAAATGATGCTTGATGAGTGAAATTATGATTGTGCTAAAGTGCTTGTATGATGGTATGATGTCAATATTGCCTTATGTTCGTGGAACTTTAAATTTCTCTATTGCTTCATGCCATTATTATGCTATAATGGAATTGTTTATGCATGTTACATGATTCAAGCTTCTACTATCTAAAATTTTCTTTATGCGATTTTATGAGATTGGTCTCGTATGCTAGCCTAACTCGGCAACTAGACGAGAATTGGGGTAGGCGCTTGAAGTTGACTGCCTTTGGGCTAGGATGGTCAGTTGAAGGTAGAATGCGAGTGACCGGTTGTGGTTTGAGGACCACACAGGCCATGCGTGCCTAAGGCCGGCCTTCTCGACTTTCTCCTTAGTTGAAGGTGCCAGCTCAACACTAAGTTGGACGTTGTTTACGTCGAATCTTGTAACAGGATCCTCCGGACGTTCACCTTCTCTCCAAGCGATTTCCTCCTTGGGCCTGAAAGGAGACAGAAAATAACTAAGGGTGGCCGGCGTCCAGCCGTTGGCCCTCCGATGCCTAAATTAGATAGGGTAAGGAAAGATAACCAATAAATGACCGGGATTAGGGATTGAGTCTTGTGTACCTCTTATTAATAAAACCATCCATTTATATAGACTCGAATGTCCCACTCTGTTACGTAAGACGCTGAGATCATCTACTGATTTCATGGGATAAGATGTTTATCCTGCTTATCCTCGGAACAGTCTAATCCAATTAGTCACCCGATCAACTACGATCCTTGATATCGATCCCTTGAGGTACGGAACCGTAAACGAAGATAAGCCCAAAATCGGCCTATACGGGCTGCTGGTACTAGAGGCTAAGGGATGTCATCGCTGATCATCAGTAAAAGCTGCTCGCACGTCGGAAGCTGCTTGCGAGACCAGGTGCTCGCATATTGAGATGTGACGCCTTTTAACGACTTGCGAGAAGGACTGCTCGCAGGTCGAGAAGGATATTTCCCGCCTTGTAATATTCGACTATTGACCATAAAGGCTCGAAGCCTTGGTAACTGTGTTCCGTATTTGTCCAATATGCGAGACGCGAGCAAATGATCTCGAGAGTCGAATAAAGCTGCTCGCAGGATCAGTACATCGTGAGAATATACGATCACCGCTATTTTGACTATAACAGATGCCCCCCAAGTAGGGCTTGTGCACGGTTCGGTCGGTTCAGTTTTGAGGGAAAATATCCAACTGAACCGACTTAGTTGGTTTTGAATATTTAACAACCGAACCGAACCAATGAATCATCACCAATCGAACCAAACCGGATAAACTCAGGTCGGTTCGGTTTTGTCGGTTTTATCGGTTTGGGCCTCAATCTAAAACTTTTGTGGCCCATAAAATGCTTCTAATAGTTATTCATCATTGTTTCCAATGGTATTGTTTACTTGAGATTTGGATCTTCTCGAGGTTTAGAACCATGTCCTAAAACGATAGATGAAAACAGATGAATGGAATGGATATACAAAACATACATCAAGGTGGTTCCACATAGTTAGGATAACACCCACTGAACTGTTACCCTAATTCGCACCCTCACTGTGCTGCAAAGTCGGTGTCTACGTAAAATTCTTTTACTTGACAGGAGGTAATTGGTAATGTAGTTTAAATAGGCCCCACTATCATGCATTTTAAAAATCCACTCCAACTAGCAGGTGACTAACCCAATTTTAGGCCTAAATATGAAAAACCAGCATCATCTTTGATACAGGCGGACCACACAATTGCAAATAGTGTACAGGCCACATTACCCTCCAAACTCTTTTTCTTGGTGTTGCCCACTTGAATTACAGATAAAGATGATATTTCAGTCTTGGGCCTAACTTGGGGTGGCACCCTTACTGGTTAGAGTGGATTTCATGTAAATATTGAAGTGGGGCCAACCTCAACTTCTCTCTCTCTCTCTCTCTCTCTCTCTCTCTCTCTCTCTCTCACACACACACACACACACACACACACACACACATATATCGGTTCAGTTCGGTTGAAAACGGTTTATAATTTTTACAAACCGACAACCGAACCGACACTCTCGGTTTTTTATATTAAAAAACCGACCCAACCCGAAATAGATTCGAAAACTGACCGAAATCGATCGGTTCGGTCGGTTTTATCGGTTGGGTCGATTTTTTGAACAGCCCTACCCCCAAGTCCTTACCACCAAGAATTCTAAGGGAAGGACTTACTCGCTGTCATGAGTAACCGCCTACTACCTTTATCGAGAATGAAACCGTACATGATTGGGCTGGAATTAATGAGCGCCAGCCTTTCGCAGCCTTTCCGCAAATAGGAAATGAAGAGACGCTCGCCACGTGTCTAAAGAATTAATGAGCGTGTCTGCTCGACTGCCGTGCCGAATGAAAGGTAGCCACGTGTCGCCATATACGGCGGAATGATTGCATATAAATATACGGAGTCTGCCATATCTCCGGATTTTCACAGAAGCTTTTGAAAAAAGAAATTCTTCTTCCTTCAGTCATCTTCCTTCACTGGTATCTGTCTGTTCTTCCTTCGGTGTCCTTCCCCCTCTATTTCTCGTACTTGGTACATTCTTTTTCCTTCTTCTTTTTTCTTCTTTAAAAATTCTCATGGCTGGAGACTCTGATGAGACCACCGTCCCCCTGGGAGATGCTACGCCGGAATCCTCTGCCTCCAGTAATGCGAGGGTTCCGACAAGCAGATACACAGCATCTGGGTATCCCTCCATTTTATCGGAGGACCGGCTGCTTTAGTTACGGGAGAGATACTTAATCCCTAACTCAGTCATTCTCCGGCTACCCGGAGATGGAGAAACACCGGATTCCCCTCCCCCAGGGTGCGTGGCCATCTATGAGTACCACCTCATTCTTGGGGTACGCCTTCCTCTCCATCCCTTCGTTCGTGATGTTCTTCGGTGTTATAAGATTGCCCTCGGGCAACTCATCGTGAACGGATGGAGGGTGGTTCTGAGCTCATTCGCCCTCTGGGCTCAGGCTGGCAACGGGGAGCTCACCGCTGAAGAGTTTCTTCCGTATGTTTCATCTTAAGAAGGCGCCCTCCAGGGAAGGCTGGTATTACCTATGCTATTGGCACCGGGATAATTTCGTGCTGGGGAAGCCTTCTTCGAATTATCCTGGCTGGAGGAAACGCTGGTTCTACGCTTTCAGGAACTGGGAATCTGCTTCCTCCAGGGGCCCAGGAGTGAACCGATTTTTCTGTGAAGGTAGGCACAGTTCCACATTGTACGATTTTTCTCCAGTCAGACTTAGGGTTTTTTTTGTTTTTTAACTTCTGTTCGTGTTCGCAGGTATCCCGGCTTTGAAGAAGCCAAATTTGAAGGGAGGAATTCACGAGAAGATCATGAAAATATACAAGCTGCCTGCTCGCGACAGGCATATCGAAGCTTGTTTGTCATCCTCGCGACTCGCGACGGCAGGTTTAATATCCGACGAAGAGATCGCAATGATGAAGGTTGGAGAGAAGAGGGGTCTGCTACCTCGACTCAAAGGCATGAACCTAAAAAGGCAAAAGAAATCATCTGCCGGTCCTTCCCAACCATCCACCCGTAAGGGTGCCGACCAATCTACCCATCTCGCGAGCACGGTAGGGGCGCCAGTAGCTCCTGCGCCCGTCATTCCCTCGCTGGTGGTCGCACCTGGACCACTAGTGATTAATATTACTGATAACTCCCCGAGGGATGATGGAGCGGGGTCCAGCTGCCCCCCAGCTGAAGAAACTCATGAGCCGACAGGGCCTCGGGAGTCGGCTCCTGCTCGCGAATTGGCTCTTGCTGGCGAGGCGGTTGCCGCTCCCGTTGCGAGCACGGCTGGGCTGGTCGTTGCTCAGCCCTCTGGCAGTGGATCATTCACTGTCCCTCGCCATCTCCATCCGATATGTAAATTTCTCTTCGACAACATCTCCCCCCAAACCTTCGGCACCCTCCCCAAGCCAAGCCCTGAAAACCTCTTCCTTGAGGTGGGAGTGAGGATGGTTCAGGTAACATGTTTTTTTATGTTTGTTTAACTTGCTATCTTTATCTGCTTCCAAGTATTTATCTCAATCTCTCTTCCATTTTGGAGGGCTTGGACCTCATCTTACGGACGAGGCATGATATTCTTGCCGCCCGTCATGTGATTGATGAGGCGGACGGGAAGAGGATCGCCTTGGAGAAGGCGGTCCAAGGAAGGGATCAGCTCCTCAAGTCTTGCGAGGCGCTGATCTCGAAGAGAGATGAGGAGAAGAAGATCCTCATAGAGAAAGTCCAAGTCCTGACCGATAGGTACCAGGCTCTGGACTCCAACTTCGCCAAGCTCGCGGAGTTGAAGGAGAAAGCAGAGAGAGAAAGGGAGATCTTCCGCCAAGATAAGATCTCGCTGGAGGAGCGGCTCGCAGAGGCCAAGTCGCAGCTCAAGGAAGTCAGCAAAAGTCTGGATAAAGAGCGCTCCACTCTTGCGCAGCTTAAGGACGACTCGATCCACTGGGACGAGGAGAGGGTCGCCCTTGTCAAAATGCTCTCTGAAGAAGGAACTCGGGCCATCACCGAGTTTCGAACTTCGCCGCTGTATGACGAAGAAAGATATGAGTCATACGATGCTGGTCGCAACTTTGCACTAAGTGTAGTGCAGCGGATGACCCCATCTTTCGACATGGGAGAATTCGAGCGGGTCGCGACCATCATAGCTGCGGAAGAGTAAGCAGCTGCCGAGAACGAGGTGACCGAAGTCACTCAAGCTGGAGGGGTTCTCGATGCGGGCCCTGAAGTCGAGAGTGCGGCTCCTCCTCCAAGAGATTAATTTACTTCTCTCCTGTATCTATTGTACGTATGATCAAATCTTTGTAAACAATTACTTATCAATGAAAAGAAACACCTTTTGATGATGATGATGTTGGTCCTTTCCTTGTCTTTGCTTTGTTTTTTCTTCATTATGCAATGAATGTCTTCATATTTAAATCAGCAATAATGAACTATGTTCAATCCGGGGGATCGTGATGACCATACCCTCGTCGAGATAGACTGATCTATCGATTGAGACTTTGATTCTACCAAGGGTAGACAATTTGGCCAAGAGAATGAATATTCTCTTCGGGGCTATTCTGGTCCAAGTAAATGGAGTAGTGACTAAAAGATAGTTCTAACTCTACCAAGGGTAGATGATTGGCCAAGAGAATGTATATTCTCTTCGGGGCTATCCTAGTCCAAGTAAATGGAGTAGCGACCAAAATATTTCTTCAATCCTTGTCATTTGAACGTCGTTACGAGTTACATCGAATCAAGGAAAATATTGTAGCAAGTGTTCCACGTGCCAAGGGCGACGTACGGGTCTTCCCTGCATATCTTCAAGATAGTAAGTGCCGGGTCGCACAATTTTGATGACTCGATACGGGCCTTCCCAATTTGGATCAAGCGATCGAGCAGGAACCCCAAGGCTCTGTCTGAGGACTAAATCGCCGAGCTGGAAAGCTCTAGGCCGAACTTTAGCATTTCGATAGCGAGCAATACGTTGTTGATATGCGGCTGCTCGCATCTGGGAGGCATTTCTCCGTTCTTCCAAGAGATCGAGATGAAGTCGAAGACTTTCCTGATTATTTACGGGGTCATACTAATCGATTCGATACGAGGGCACTTGAATTTCAACTGGTACTACTGCGTCGACACCAAATGCTAGGGAGAAAGGAGTTTCGCCTGTTGATGTACGAGTTGTAGTTCTATATACCCATAAGACTTCTGGCAGAAGTTCTGGCCATATACCTTTACATTCACTAAGCTTAGTCTTTAAGTGGTGCTTAATGATTTTATTCACTGCCTCAACTTGCTCATTTGCTTGAGGATGATACGGAGAGGTGCGGATGTTGCGTATCTTCCACTTTTCACAAAATTCATCGAAAGCTGCGTTGTCGAATTGCGTTCCATTGTCGGTAATTATAGTGTGGGGGAGTCCATAACGGCATATGATATTCCTCCATATGAACTTAGTAGTTTGTTTCTCAGTGATTTTGGCTAATGGTTCTGCCTCGGCCCATTTGGTGAAATAATCGACCACCACGATTGCGAACCTATTTTGTCCTTTCCTGGTAGGCAGGGGCCCGATGATATCAACCCCCCATTGGGCGAAGGGCCAAGGGCTATCAACTGGAGTCATTTGCTTGGACGGTACATGAGGTATAGGAGAGTATCGCTGGCACTTGTCACATTTTTTAGAGAATTCAATTACGTCTGCCTTCATAGTAGGCCAATAGTATCCTTGCCTCATCGCCTTATATGCTAAGGATCGTCCTTTTGGGTGGTTACCACATGCCCGCTGGTGTATTTCATCTAGAACACGATGTGCAGCTTCTGGGTGAAGACACCTTAAATAAGGCAAAGAAAAACTCTTACGTAATAGGATCCCATTCTGTAAAGTGTACCTGGCAGATCGATATCGGATTTATCGTGCAGTTTTCTTGTCGTCTGGAAGAACTCCATCTCTGAGATAAAGAGTGATGAGATCCATCCAACTTGGAGAGGGATTGACCTCGTTTGTTTGCTTAGGCATTATTTGATTGATACTTAATGTCTCGAGGTGCTCGATAGGAATGGAACGAGATAATTCATATTCTGATGCGGAGGCCAGCTTTGCTAAAGAATCTGCGAGTTTATTCTTCTCGCGAGGGATGTGAATTATTTCATAATTCTTCAGTTTTGAGAGCAAGATGAGTACTTGAGATTTGTATAATGCCATTCTTTCTTCTTTTGCTTCGAATTCGCCGAGTACCTGGTTGACTATGAGTTGAGAGTCACTGTGGATAAGTAGATTCTGAATGGAGAGGACGTTGGCTATAGTTCGAGACCGACAATCAAAGCCTCATATTCTGCCTCATTATTCGAGATGTGAGAGTCGAATCGTAAGGCGTATTGGAAATGCGACCCGTCTGGAGCGACCAGAATTAGGCCCGCTCCGCTGCCAGTGACCCGAGAGGACCCGTCCACAAAGAGTGACCAGGACGGTTGGTCGCTGGTCGCGGAATTATCATCGGAGTGGAGTATGTGAATTCAGCGATGAAGTCGGCCACGGCTTGTCCCTTGATCGCGGTCCTAGGGCAGAAGGAAATATCATGCTCACTGATTTCGATCGCCCATTTAGTTAATTGCCCTGAAACGTCGGGTTTTTGAAGGACTTGCCGTAACGGGTGGTTTGTTGGTACTAATATAGCATGGGCCTAGAAGTACGGTCGCAATTTTCGGGACTGTCGTGACTAAAGCAAGGGCCAACTTCTCTATATCAGAGTACTGGGTTTCAGCATCCACCATTGCTCGACTAATATAATAAACGGGTCTTTGTACCCCGGAATCCTCTCTTATTAATGCGGCACTAACGGCCATAGAAGACACAGATAAATAAAGGAGAAGTTGCTCGTGCTCCACGGGCTTTGATAATATGGGGGGTACGCTCATGTATTGCTTCAATTGTTGGAACGCTTCCTCGCATTGCGTTGTCCACTCCCAACCAGATTTGGCAGTGGTTCGGAGGAGTATGAAGAAGGGTAAGCACTTGTCAGAGGCTCGCGAGATGAACCTATTTAACGATGCAATACGACCAGCCAGGCGTTGGACGTCTTTGAGAGTGGTCGGAGAGTTCATCTCAATCAATGCTTTTATCTTTTCGGGATTCGCCTCGATCCCTCCCTGGCCGACCATAAATCCCAAAAATTTTCCAGCCGATACTCCGAACGCACATTTCTTTGGATTTAATTTCATCTGGTATTTCCTCATTAAATCAAAGGCTTCTCGAAGATCAGCAAGGTGATCTTTTTCTATGACGCTTTTCACGAGCATATCGACGATATAAACCTCTATATTCCTGCCGATTTGTGTCGCGAATATTTTATTGACGAGACGCTGATAGGTGGCTCCTGCATTTTTGAGACCAAAAGGCATCACTTGGTAACAATACAGACCTTGATCAGTGATGAAGGCAGTGTGCTGGCTATCAGGTGGGTACATCATAATCTGATTGTAACTAGAATAGGCGTCCATAAACCTTAACAGGGCGTGCCCCACCGTCGAATCAACCAGTTGATCGATTCGTGGTGTTGGGAAGCTATCTTTTGGATACGCTTTGTTTAAATCAGAATAGTCAACGCACATCCTCCATTTACCATTGGATTTTCGAACGAGAACCACATTCGCGACCCAATCTGGGTATTTGACTTCCTTTATAAAATTGACTGTAAGCAACTTTTCAACCTCGGCCTTGATCACCATTTGCCTTTCTGCAGTGAAGGCACGCCGGCGCTAATGAATGGGTTTATACTTCGGATCAACATTCAAACGATGTGCTATGATACTGGGATCGATGCCAAGCGTATCATTATGGGACCAAGCAAACACGTCTCGGTGTTCGGTGAGAAAACTAATCAGATTTTTTCGAAAGACGTCGGTCAAAGAAGATCCAATATATACGACTTTTGACGAATCTCCTTCGATTAAAGGAATTGCCACTGTTTCTTCCCAGGGAGCTCCTGATTGGAGAGCATTCTCCCTCGGATCTAACGATGCGGCCGTCGGAGGACTTGACGAATCTTGTGTTACCATCATAACTGAAGTTGCCTGTGCTTTCTTTCGATCTTGTACAACTATCTCATAACATGATCGGGCTTATTTTTTATTCCCTCGCACAACTCCAACGCCATTCGGTGTAGGAAATTTCATGCATAAATATAAAGGATGTAAAGCTGCCCCAACCTTATTAAGGGATGGCCGCCCTAAAATGGTGTTGTATGCTGACCTTTGATCTAGCACGAGGAAATTCACAAAGATAAGGTGACTGGAAGGTTGATGCTTCCTTCTGGTGTCACTACTTCGCCCCCAAAACCGACGAGCGGAGTTGAGACCGGCTTGAGCAAACTTCTAGCGAGTGCCATTTTATTGAAGGCCTCCAGGTAGAGAATATCAGCAGAGCTACCTGTATCAATCATAATACGATGAGTCAGATAATTTGATACCTTTAGCGTGACTACTATGGAGTCTTCGTGCGGGAAGTGAATTCCCTCTGCATCTTCAAGGGAGGAGATAGAAGGATGGCTGGACTTTGGAGTATCGGAGGTTCGTTCCAACCAGTAGATATGCTGGGGCTTCTTGGATGCCTTACGGATATACGCTTTTCTTAAAGCTCGAGAATCTCCCCCGCAAGCCGGTCCTCCGGCGATGGTCCGTATCTCCCCGGTAGGCTCAGCGTCTTCTTGTGAAGTATGTCGATGAGGTGATTTTTTCTGTTGTGGCAGGGCTTCCCCCCTTTTTGGCGAGCGACCTTGTCGGACAACATAATCTTGAAGATGACCTTTTCGAATAAGAGCTTCGATGTGGTCACGCAAAGATATACAGTCTTAGGTAGTGTGCCCATGATCTTTATGAAAATAACAAAACTTGCTCTTGTCTCTTTTCTCAGGGTCAGATTTTATTTTTGCGGGCCATTTCACATATGGTTTATGCTTAATCTCCATTAGCACCTTTTCCAAAGGCCGATTAAGGGGGGTGTAGTTATGGTACTTACTAGAGTAAACTTTCTTGGGAGAGCGATATCGCCGATCGCGCCTATACTTCTTATCCGAAGAAGAGACTTCCTCCAGGCTTGCGTTTCTTGCCCTGTATACCATGACGTGCTAATGCAACCTCTTCTGTATTGATATATTTCTGAGCTTTAGCTTGGAATTCTGTCATAGTTTTAGGAGGATTCTTATTCAAAGCGAATCTGAATTTTTCGCTGGTCATCCCAGCTATTAGGGCGGTGAGGCCTTTCTCCTCGGTATAACCTTCAGTTTGGACTGCTTCGGTTGTGAACCGCACTGTAAACTCCTTTATTGTTTTCCCATGCTGCTGTTTCAAATCCATTAGGTGAGACGCCAATTTTTTGGTACGGATGCTTCCCATGAATTGGGAGAGGAACAGCTCCGATAGTTGAGAAAAGGAACCGATAGATCGAGGTTTTAACCCCCGGAACCAAGTACGGGCTGCTTCCTTCAAGGTTAGGGAAAAGGCCCTACACATGATTTCCGACCCATGTCCCTCCAGCTCCATAAGAGACCTATAAGTTTCCAGGTGTTCGAGAGGATCGCCGGTACCTGTATATGGGGTGATGACGGGTGTACGATACTTTCTTGGTAGAGGTGCTTCCATGACTTTGCTGGTGAAAGGGGACTGGGATCGATGTATCGACGCCACAGCGGCTGATGGTCGATTCGCCTGATATCGTTGCTCCATATCATCAAAATGATCATGGATTTTCTTGAGATCTCCTTCCCATGGTAAAGTATAACCAGATGCTTCAACGGTGGACCCATGAGATTGTTGTTGGCGGGAAGCACTGGAATGTATGGAATGTGGGGATAATATAGGGGGTTGGTTGCCGATCAGCATTCGGTTCGATGGAGGATGATTTGGTTGGACCTGTGGTTCGTCCCCAGAGTGTCTGGAAGCGATCGGTATAGGCTGCGCCCGGCAACCCTTCGGAAGGTAGCTTCTGAGGCTCCAGGAAATGTTGATCAAGTCGGTTAGACAAGGCTTGAACTCCGGCGTTGAGGCTTAGAAGGGTATTTTCGAGGAAACGCATGACGTCCTCTTGACTTCCGGAAACCTCAAATAACGGGTTCGCTGATGGCACGTTTGGAGCTCCTTGAGGGATGTTTATTGAAGTGGTTTGAGGAACAGGCACTGATTCCATAACGTCAGGCGGAGGTAATGTCCTGCCTTGATGTGGAAGGATCAACAGTCTTTTTAGGAGGCATGGTGGAAGGATTTTGATTAGTGGTAAGAACGATTGACTGTGATGATCAAATCGTTCCCACAGACGGCACCAAACTGTTTACGTCGAATCTTGTAACAGGATCCTCTGGACGTTCACCTTCTCTCCAAGCGATTTCCTCCTTGGGCCTGAAAGGAGACAGAAAATAACTAAGGGTGGTCGGCGTCCAGCCGTTAGCCCTCCGATGCCTAAATTAGATAGGGTAAGGAAAGATAACCAATAAATGACCGGGATTAGGGATTGAGTCTTGTGTACCTCTTATTGATAAAACCATCCATTTATATAGACTCGAATGTCCCACTCTGTTACGTAAGACGCCGAGATCATCTACTGATTTTATGGGATAAGATGTTTATCCTGCTTATCCTCGGAACAGTCTAATCCAATTAGTCACCCGGTCAACTACGATCCTTGATATCGATCCCTTAAGGTACGGAACCGTAAACGAAGATAAGCCCAAAATCGGCCTATACGGGCTGCTGGTACTAGAGGCTAAGGGATGTCATCGCTGATCATCAGGAAAAGCTGCTCGCACGTCGGAAGCTGCTCGCGAGACCAGGTGCTCGCATATTGAGATGTGACGCCTTTTAACGACTTGCGAGAAGGACTGCTCGCAGGTCGAGAAGGATATTTCCCGCCTTGTAATATTCGACTATTGACCATAAAGGCTCGAAGCCTCGGTAACTGCTGATATTTCCCGCCTTGTAATATTCGACTATTGACCATAAAGGCTCGAAGCCTCGGTAACTGTGTTCCGTATTTGTCCAATATGCGAGACGCGAGCAGATGATTTCGAGAGTCGAATAAAGCTGCTCGCAGGATCAGGACATCATGAGAATATACGATCACCGCTATTTTGACTATAACATACGTGTGTGTGTGTGTCTTATTCCTTGTAGCCAACTATCGAATCCAAAGTACTAACATTACCTCTGGAATGGCCCACCTATAAATCACATCACGAATCGATCCCTAAAGTCTCATGGGCCAGGCGTGGTGTATGGGACACCATGTCCGAGTTGTTCGCTTGGGTGATGAGCCTCCCCGTAGTGACCATTGAGCACCCATGGAGGTGACGAGTCTACCACTTGACTATGGGACGAGGAGATGAGCCCTTTTTTGCATGTGTTAGACGTGATTGACGAGTCACGGCCAAACCAGGCCCTCGGGGTAAATAACCCGAGCTCAGATTGATGGGTTACTGGCGATGATGGGCGTTTGTAATGCAAGGAGCTAGATGGTCCCAGTTAGGTCCGGTCCAGGTGATAGAGTGATGGTACTATGGCTTTGCTAACTAGCCGGATGAATTTGGACTAACTAATTACCTGGCCAATCATGCATGGTTTGGCACTGACATGCATTGTGTGCGGGTGATGGGGTGACGAGCCCCATTCACTAGCAGCTCGGGTTTGTGCTGGTGATGTGGTGATGAGTCACTCACTGTTGGTTGTGACCAAATGGTGTTCGGGCATGCATCTGCATCTCATGCATACATGCATTCATATAACAAGAGTGAATTTTTTGAAATGCTTGTTGATGAATGCCTCATTACCTATGTTTGATTGAACTTGATTATTGAGTAACTTAGGGAAATTAAACGATTAAGTTAATCACTCACTCCCACTCTAGGGTCGTGTTTTTAAACACCAACCAAGCGATACGATTGATGTAGGTACGCTTGAGGCAAACTCATTTGTAGGGTACGAGGATGTGGAGCCCGACGAGGACTCGTACTTCTAGTTCGTCGATGATCAGGCCTAAAGGAGGGTCATGACATTTTTTTTGACTTAGGAGCCTTGGTAGCAGCCCAGCTAACATAGTTATGCATATTTTGGACATGGAATAGTGGGGATCCCTGCAGGGCCCCTTGAGTGAGACGGCATGCTTGTATATTTTGGATTCACTTGCTTACTCTATTTGGATAAATCTTATTTCATGTCATGGTTTGTATATTGCTGGTATTAACTTCACTTAAATTAATCATGCCTAATTACTATTCATGCATTTGCATAATATGAAACCTGGGATATCGAAGGCCAAGGTTGTCCACGGCCCTTGGCATCTAGGGCATCACATTCTCCTTTTTGAATTCAGCAATTTTCTCTTGGTGGATTTCATCTTTACACTTTTTCTTTTTCTTTTTCGGACGGGACGGAGGTAGACTGTCTTCCCTTGGTGGCAATTGTGTATTACCTGAACGGATATTTATGGTGGTCTTTTTCCATTCTTCCTAGGCTATTCAGTACATCGTCTGGGTGGACGATCGACGTCACTGATCGTTGTAGCATGACAGACGAGTTGGGTAAGTTCTTGATTCGATCTGAAAAGTCTATCTCCAGTGACGCTGGACTTCTAAATAGGGAAGGGTTGTAGCCTTCTTCTTTGCCCTTTTAGCAAGCCATTTTGCAGGAGGGGAAGATTCTGCAGGACATGTAGTCCCTTAAAGAGTCTGAGGTTGGCTTTGCAACGACTGAGTTGGTGTTATGACCCTTATGGGTCCTTAATGTTGCACAGCATGCCAACAACGTCGGTGAACCGAGATCCAATCTCCGGTCTCACCCACAAACGATAAACAAGAAGAAATAATAACTACAAGAGGAATTCAAACAAACCAATAAACCACAAGACAAATTTTACGTGGAAAAACCCCAACGAGGGTAAAAAACCATGGTGCAAACTTTCACTATGAAGAAGACAAAGTTACAAGCAATATACTCACCTCCTCGATGCTCCCATGCACAGAGATGGCCCTTTTTGCTAACCTCTTCCCTCTTTCTCACCTTAGATGTATAGAAACCCCAATCCCATGGCCTAATCCCAAGTTACAACCCTTTATATAGTAAAACACGAAAATAGAACCCCAAATAGGAAAGCCCGCAAAAAAATTCACGGCCGGTCGGGCGCCCGGTCAGGCTTGGTCATGCGCCCGGCCAATACAAAATGTGTCCAGCGTGTTCAGGGGAAATTTGCCCGAATTTCAGGCATCCGACTAAACATAGTCAGGCTCCTACCCTGGGCACCGGGCGCCCGGTCCACTTGACCGTTCGACGCCCGACCACTTCCTGGTGGGATTGGCTCCACACCTCAACAATCTCCTATTTGGAGACACATCACTGTAGTCCTTTGTCTTCTACATCCGGAGTGCACCACCTCCCCATCTTCAAGCATGAAGACCAATCAAAACTGAACAAGCTTCGGTTTCTCCTGTGTGACCACCTTAGTCAATATATCCGCAGGATTCTCACTTGTATGGATCTTCTCCAGAGCAATTGATCCATCTTCCAGTAACGAACGTATAAAGTGATATCTGATGTCAATATGCTTGGTCCTTGAATGAAAGACTGAATTCTTAGCCAAGTGCATTACACTCTGACTGTCACTGTACGGCTTGCAATCCGCTTGCTTCTTCTCTAACTCTTTCATAAAACCTCGCATCCACACTATCTCCTTGCACGCTTCTATAGCTGCAACATACTCTACTTCCGTTGTACTGATGGACACTATCTTCTGTAACTGAGAAACCTAACTGACTACAACACTACCCAGAGTAAAGACATACCCTATAGTGCTCCTTCTGCTGTCAATATCCCCTGCCAAATCTAAATCGATGTAGCCTTGTAGCTCGATTTTCGATCCTTCATAACACAGCCCTACATCCACAGTACCTACCAGGTATCTGAGGATCCACTTCATAGCTTCCCAATGTTCCTTCCCGGGGTTATTCATGAACCTGCTAACATTAACCATATCATACATGAGGCTCCCTATAGCCGACGCGTAAGGCACATTAGCCATGTAGTCTCGTTCCTCCTGCGTCTTAGCTTCTTGCTCATTGGAAAGCTTAAAGTGGTTGGCTAATGGAGTTCTAACCGGCTTAGCACCTCCCATGCTGAATCAATCAAGTACCTTACTATGTACTCTGCCTGTGACAAAACTAGCTTCTTATTTTCCTTGTCACGTTTTATCCTCATGCCTAGGATTTGTTTTGCAACTCCTAAATCCTTCATGGTAAAATCTCTAGACAGATATTTGAGATGTCATTCATACTTGATACAGCTACAAGCATATCGTTAACATACAGAAGAAGGATGATGTATAATGTATCAAACTTTTTCAAATAGCAACAGTGGTCTGCATGACATCTCCTAAACCCGTTTCCCAACATGAAACTGTCGAACTTCTTGTACTACTGCCTCGGGGCCTACTTCAGGCCATATCGACTCTTTTTTAGTCTACACCTTGTTCTCCTTTATTTGTATCACGTATCCTGTCGGCTGATGCATATATATCTCTTCTTCAAGGTCTCCATGAATAAAGGCTTGTCTTAACATCTAGCTGCTCTAGATGTAAGTCCTCTGTAGCCACTATACTCAAGACCGTGCGAACCACAGGTGAAAATATTTATGTGAAATTGATACCTACCTTTTGTTGGAAACCTTTCACAACCAGTCTGGCCTTGTATCGCTTTGAACCATCATGCACTTCCTTCAGTCTGTAAACCCACTTGTTATGAAGAGCTTTCTTACCCTTAGGTAGAGTGACTAGCTCCCACTGTACAATTGGACTCAAGAGAGTCAATCTCATCATTCATGGCCTACTCCCACTTAACCTGTGTATCTAACCGTAATGCCTCTTCAAAATATTCTGGTTCACCATTATCTGTCAGTAGTAGATAATGTAAGGAGGATGAGTATCGGACCTTGGGTCTCCTCTCCCGAGCAACCGGTGTCTGCGGCTCTGCCTCATCATACTCCTGTGCATGCTCATCCTGTGGCATTGCAACACCTGTGTCCGGTAACTCTTCCAACTCTACGAATTCTTTCTCATCGGCCTTATTCTGCTTTTGCTGCAAACTGTCCTCATGCATCACTTTTTCATTGAAGAGTACGTCCTTGCTTCAGATGATTTTTCGGTTCTCTGTGTTCCAAAATCGGTAGCCAAAATCATGCTGCTCGTAGCCTATAAATGTGCACTTTCTGAACTTCGCATCCTAGCTTGTTCCTGTGCTCTGCATCAATGTGAACATATGAAGTGCAACCAAACACTTTGAGGTGTGCAAGGTTCACTTCTTTCCTAGTCCACGTTTCTTCTGGTAACCCACCATCCAATGGTGCTGGGGGACTTTTATTGATGAGATATACGGCAGTATTCACAGCATCTGCCCAAAATAGGAAAGCCCGCAAAATAGTTCGCGGCCGGTCAGGCGCCCGGTCAGGCTTGGTCGGGCGTCTAGCCAATACAAAATGTGTCCAGTGTGTTCGGGGGAAATATGCTCGAATTTCAGGCGTCCGACCAAACTTGGTCGAGCGCCCACCCTAGGCACTGCGCGCCCGGTCCACTTGACCGACGGGCGCCCTGACCACTACCTGGTGGGATTGGCTTCACACCTCAACACTTAGGAGTTAGAAGGCTGATAAGGAATCCTTGGAAAGAAAAGAGGTCTTATGAGGGCATATAAGATTAAATTACTCGAGAATAAATGAAGGGTAGTCCTTGTAAAGTTTGGAATAAATCTGGTAGAGTTTTAACACTTAGAGTGATTTTTCGAAGCAAAGGTCAAGTTGCACGCAAGCGAAAAACTGAATGAAGAAATGAGGCACCAACTTTGACTTTTACAGACGCTAGCCGTAGAGGAGTTGCGTAGTCATGCAACTCCAGTCAAGTTGTGCGATCGTGTAACTTATATAGTGAACAATTTGTTCGACGAGTTGAGTGAAGAACAAACAGAAGGATTCAATCCACCTTTGATTCCGAGCCAAAAAGAAATCAAAGGGGATCGAGGGGGCATCTGTTAAGGCAAAATTTCAGGCAAAAACTTCTAAGTGAAGTTGCGCGATCGCACAACTTCAGTTTCTAGCAGATAATTAATGGAAAGAACATGTAGTGCAAACTTTCAGAAGTAAAGTCAAGTTGCGTAGTCATGCAACTTGACTATCAAGTTGCGTGACCTCGCAACCTTAATTTAAGTATGTTATAAAGGCCAAAACACGCGGGAAAGACAGAGTTCACATGTGTGGATGCTTATAAATAACACTCTGACCTTCTCATTTGGTACTTTTGATAAATCAGAGACCCTTCTAGAGCTCTCGATATAGAAATTTAGAGGTACTAGAAGAGGAATCGCACAACTCTTCTTCTCATAATAGCACAATTGACCATTGTCGCTTGTGCCCGAGAATGAACGTGAAGAACGAAGGAAATGAAGAAAGCTGAACAAGGTAGAATAGACAAAAGTTGTGCGATCGCGCAGCTCATGTCAAGTTATGCGGTCGCGCTACTTCTCCTGTATACAGTCTATGAGATTGATTTTTGTTAGTTTTTAAGGATGGAGCTTTTGTCATTTTTTTAAAGATTGAAGTATAAAGACACTTGTTGCATGGTTTCAAACCCGCACAAGTCTTCTGTCACTTTAACAGACCTCCAATGAGAGCCGGAATCATATTTTGATGTTTATCTTAAGATTATATACCAATTGTATCTTATTTCATAATCAAGAGATGTAATTAACGGAATGTAAAAGAACTCATATTAATAAAATGGTGTGATGAAGGTTTTCTATTAAATTCTTATTTATTATTTATTAAGAACGTTAGTGTTCTAATGAACCAAACCACATTTTGTATGTTGACAACCCCCATCATGCAGCCACCCGATTGGTCTATTCCTTTTGAAATAATGTGCGACGCAAGTGATTATGCTGTTGGGGCGGTGTTAGGCCAAAGGAAAGAGAAGAAGACCTATGTAATCTACTATGCAAGTAGAACTCTAAATTCTTCTTAAATGAACCACTTAACTACGAGAAAGGAACTTCTATATGTAGTATTCGCTTTAGGACAAATTTAAGTCCTACTTGATAGGATCAGAGATCGTTGTTTTTACCGACCATTCAGCTCAAAGCACATTCTTTCCAAGAAGGATGCCAAGCTCCGATTGCTTAGATGGATCCTCATAATCCAAGAATTCGATCTATAAATACTTAATAAAAAGGGAGTAGAAAATGTAGTGGCTAACTATCTCCCACTCCTCGTTTTATTCGATTATATGGATATGACACCTATTAAAGACTCATTTCCCGATGAACAACTCTTTGTTGTCTCTTGTCCACCGTAGTATGTTGATATTACAAACTATCTTTTCACAGGTGTGACTCCCTCTCATTGGACTGCGCAAGACTGAGAAATTTCTCACTGAGGTGTGTTTACACAAAAAATGTGGTATGGTTGATCGAAAGATTTGCATTCTAATAGATAACGAGGATTTCAATGGAAGATGTTCATCATTAATCGATTCATTAATGTGGATACTAATTCTGTTACATTCCGTTAATTATGTCCCCTTATTATAAAACAAGGTACAACAATGTACACGATGAAATAAACTGGATCCCCATATGTAAATCACGCAATCCAACTGATATGGCCTCAATAAGGTCATCTCGAGAAGTGGATGCTTTGTTTGTAGGATCATTAGCTGTTTTCGAGACAAGGTTCAAAGGTATAGGTGTTGTTTGTAGAGGTATATCCTCTTGTTGAGGAACGACGGTGGGTGTCGTAGGCTCATTTACGGCAGAAGCTCGACGACTCATATTTCAAATGGTTGTAATTAAGATTAGATCGGTATGTATATCTGAATTTCATGTCCCACCGGGTGTGTCAAAATTGTTTTCACAGATTTTCGGCACTCGAGTAATGCTTCCAGCACATGTGGTGTGTTCATGACCGTGCCAAAACTAACTGTGCGGCTCGATTCCATTCTATTCAACTTCAACCCCAAGCATCGAGATAGACAGATATGTCGTGCTCGACCGTATATGATCGAGCCTAGAGAGGTCGGTCGCTTATTCAGTCACTTGCAAATGAGTTTAGAATGATCAGACAATTGTCAGAGGGTAGGGTTCGTCTTCCGAAAATGGGTTGCACCTTGCCTTCTACCATAAATGACTTTTTAGATACAAAACTGATGACGTTGACATATGGTTAGAGAGATCAATTGGTGGACAAACAATTATGCAGGAAAGAGAACTAATTGTATTGAGATGGATTCGTCCAGCGGGCGTGGACTTGTGATTACAGCTAAGATTGCCTAGTGGGCGTGGACTGAGATTACAACTACTTTTAAATTATGGATCATGCTAATATATATGCTAGGGAAAAAGATAAATTGGGTTTGCTTGTTTGGTGTAAGAACCTTTGTTTTGTCGATTTTTTCATTTATTTATAGACTCTATGAATCATATAGATCTCCTCTTTACTAGTGTTGAGACATGAAAAATGAAGAAACAAAAAAAAGAAAAGATTTAAGAGAGATTCATAAAGAAAGTAGAAGAAAAGAAGGAAAGTGTAGGAAATGTGCACTTGCCGCGGGTCGCGGAAAGCATATGTTTGGTGGGCTGCACTTGACGCCGAAATGGCCGCATTTGCCTATAAATACCCCCCTTGGGGTTTTCATTTGGGACTTAATTCTGAAGTTCAGATCTCTAGAGGTTCTCAGAGGTACGAACGGACCTCGAGTTCTCTTCTTCTCGGGTCGAACGCATGAAGTGCGAACCCCGAGGATAAAAGATGAATGAGGGGGAGATGCTGCCGGATTGAAGAGGGAGAAGAAAGAATGTTCAAAGAAATGGCCAGGAGGACATTTGCCGCGGGTCACATAAAGCTCTCCAAAGGATATTTGTTCTTCATTTTCGTGAAGGATGCATGAAGGCTTCTGAATCTTTGTTTCCTTTTCAAGCAGATGGATAAATTCCAGGATGCTTTGCCTAGGCTATTTCCTTGTCATCGAGACAGGATGAAAGAAGAATACGGCGAAGCTCTGCCGAAATCACATTCTGAATATATTTCATTTTTTAGTACAATGTACAATCTATTCTAGAATCAAGGGATGATGTAAATATGGAATGAATGAAGAACTCAATAAATGAATAAAATGATATGATGAATGCTCTTCTATTTCTCTTGTCTAATATTGAAATGTGACTCTTGTTTTCCCCATATACACAAAGGCAATTTTGTTGTGTAAACAACTAGCCGTTACGACTGCTGATATTCTTTAAGACTTTTTCTCTTATTACATGATCGGCAATATTCCTTCAAAACTTCTTCTCTTCTTGTGGTGTTTTGCGATCACCCAACACTTGCCTCCATCGCTCACCTTTTGGATGATGTGTTCCAATCAACTAGTGACAACGGTCAAAATCGAGAAATTCACTACATGTATTTCTACATACTGCATGCACTCTGCACAACCTCCATGCAATGCTACGTGTCTTCACCTGATTTGCTTTTCTGTGAACAGTAAAAAAAAAAAAAAAAAAAAAAAAAAAAAAAAAAAAAAGGGTACAACAAGACTTCCATCGTTAGCTCTGTGTACGACCCACGGTGGTGTTTGCATTCCACCTAATCCACTCATCTGATTTTACTCATGAGGATCAAAGTGTTAGGAAAAAAATCACAGTATTCCAAAACGCAAGTGGGTCATTACACGAGATTTGGAGGATTTGCTTAATTTTAGACTGGGTGAGTGTTGAATAACATGAGTTTTGGGACGAAAGAAAAAATAAAATAAAATCGGCGGTGTACCTGATGTACGGGGTGGATTTCACGCACTTGTAGTAGTTTCCCCACTTGAGAGAAAGTCACCCGGTAGTTACCTACGCGAGGTACACAAGCAGTTTTCCGTTCTTAAAACCACGTCATTATATTTGCACTCTAAATAATTTCAAAATCTCAGCTCGGTCGTCAAAAAGATTCGAGAAGAAATCTCTCTGGAAACGAAGATAGTTGAACATGGGGTGCTGTAACAGCAAGAGCGGGGGAGAATCGGCCGCGAACCGGATTGCACGGTGGCGATCGACCGGCATCGTCGCCTTTAGAGACTGCAAATTGAAGGTTTTTTTTTATTATAAAATTTATTTAATTTTTTCTTAGATTGTCGACGTCTCTCTCCCACTGAATAGGGATCGCTGTTTATGCGGCAAATGAAATTTATTTCAGTTTATTTGAATTTTGATTAAAATAAGATTTCTTTGGGTTCTCTCTCTCCCCCTTCTTTAATTTTTAATTCCCCCTTTTCTTCAATGAGGACATGTTCAGCACTCCATGATACCCCCTGCTCCATGATACCCCCTGAAACTGTAGTCCGTGGTTCCTCCATGGTACATAGGGCCAGCACTTTGTCATCGGGGCCATTTATCTGGTATGCCTTGTCGTGGATGGTGCAAGGGGCAATCATTGTACCCATCAGATGGTTGCCTAATTTTTCTTCTGCAATGAAAACTGTTGGGCTTTTCAGTTTTGACCATTCATTTTCAGGCAGTGGTGGAGTTTACAACAGATCGTCTGTTTTTGCACCTTGGGAAATCCGTGGTAGGACCCATTGGACGAGTGGTTTCGATCATGGAGGCTGGCTCCCTTTTATGGCCAGGGCCTGGCGACTCTGATTTTGGTTGGTTGCACGGACTATCAATCCTCTCTCTCTCTCTCTCTCTCTCTCTATCTCTCTCTCTGAGAAAAAGGCATTTTCGATGTTTTAGTCTCTCTG
This sequence comes from Liriodendron chinense, assembly GCA_003013855.2. Classification (NCBI taxonomy): domain Eukaryota; kingdom Viridiplantae; phylum Streptophyta; class Magnoliopsida; order Magnoliales; family Magnoliaceae; genus Liriodendron; species Liriodendron chinense. Next base: position 2,269,327 of record ML058463.1, on the reverse strand, counting down.
TAGTTAATAGTTCAAAACTTCAATTAGGGTTTTTTACTTTGTCGTTTTATTATTTCCCTTTTCTGTTTCAAAGTTTAAAAATTTTCAATTATTGATTTCTTTGAAAATTAAATGTAAATTTATATTTAGTTGAAGAGAAAGTCTACTCATGCAACTACTTAAGCACATGTGCATGGCATCTAAGGCGTTCATCAGGCGAACCACACTGCTATGTACTGTAATAACACTCTCATCATGTAATCCATTTTTAGGTGTTTGTTCCCACTCTCAGGCTTTTCTCACATCAGTAATCACACTTTCATCATGTAAGCCATTTTATGGTGTCTGTGCTCATTCTCAGGCTGTTCTGCACAACAGTCGTGAGGTTTTGCTTGCCTCATGAGTCGAATGACCTGATTTTTGGGCCCAGGGTGTATACAGAGTGGGGCCCCCTGAATGATAAAACTGGTTTCTTGCACGTGTGCTGCTCTGGCTCTGTTGTCACATGTTTGCCAATAACCTTGGGAAATTTGATATCAAAATCCTCTGTTTTTCCTAGGCAAATTGACACAAATAGATGTTTTTTTTTTTTTTTTTTTCATTTGACCATTTCACGTGTAGTTTCTTTTTTCTATTTTTATTTTTTTTCTTTAGGACACATTTGGTTGCATCAAATATCATGATATTTCATTAGTAATCATTTGGTGCAAAATATCGTGATAGTTGGTGCAACCAAACACAGCCTCAATTTTCTTTCCAATTTACAATTCTTGTTTTAGTTTCACCATCATTTGTTTTAGAGAAGAAACTAGTCAGAAATATGGATCAAATACAGGTTCCGCATGTGAACTTCCCCAGGCAGCCGTGGCTAACTGTGTGTGTGTGGGAAGGTTGAGGATCACATACCGGCACCTTGTGAAGGATCAATAAAACCCTGTTTAGTGAGGGAGGGAGGGGATCATATACAGGTACCATATGTGAACTTTCATATACAACCAAATGGGCAGGATTTTAGAGCTATGAAAAAGGCTTTTGTCAATAGATGGAGGGAGGGAGGGGATCCAATAAAGGCATAGTATGTGAAAATTTACAATTTAACATACAATCTTGTTTTCCCACTAAAGCACTGCATACTCAGGATATCGGAGTTGTGCAAAAAATGTTTGACTCAATTGAGGGAGGGAAAGGATCCCATACAGTTTATATAATGACCACTTTCATACCCAACCTTGTCTTTCTTGCCAACATGTCACATGTGTAGGATATCTGAGGTGTGCGAAAGGTTTGACTCAGTTTCACCTGGCACAGACAACACCTAGTGTGAAAATCTTGTTGGTCCACTCATGGGGTTGGGGATCAAAATGTAGTGTTTGTGAACTTTCAGATACGATCTTATCTTTTCCCACCAACATGTCACATTTGTAGGACATCTGATGTGTTTGGGGCCATGCACTAGCAAGCAATGCATTTGGACCAACCAAGCTGCTTGATGAAACATTAGGCCATTGGGATCAAATGAATCAGGCCAATCTAAGGGTTCTGTTCATGGGTTTGATTGATTCAACCATCTAGATTGAAGATCTGGACCATCCAGCTGTTCGGATTGCAGGTCTGGATTACATCAAGATCCAGACTAATTCAATTGGTCACTGGATCAGATCAAAGGCCAGATGACTTATATGAACAAGATCCAGCAGTCTCATTGTACTGTATTGTCTACAGATAAAATCGGATCTCCCTAACAATGTTGTCAAAATAGTTATCGTATTGCAAATTGTAATGGCGTTTGAATCGTACTGAATTTCAAATCATATCGTAAATTCTAAGATTTTTTTCTTCTGATTTTCTTAAAATATAAAAAAAAATGAAGAATATAAATAAATCAGAAAATTGAAAGCTAACTGATCATCCATTTCTCATCAATATGCACCAAGAAAAGTAGTGTTTTAAATAGCTTATGTAGCATGTAGCTTCTGGCAAGTAGTGTAGCTTAGCCTACATGCTACATTGCTCATGAAAATAGCTTAAGTCGTGTATATAGCCTACGCTACATGATAATTAGCGCAAGCTATAGGCTAGAGAGCCTCCGCTACATGCTATGTAGCTTAAACCACTAGTTATTTTTCACTCAAACAATAGAATTAGTTAATCTTTTCAATGATCAGTTACATTTTCTATTTTCACTAAAAAATAGTTAATGTTTTGAATGATTTAGTGAAATAACAATGCCAAATCAGTTCCATTGCTATTTCTTTATAATGCAGGATGTCTTAATTATGATGCATGCTCATGAATATATATAATCCAGCTGGAATAACAAAACAATAACAGTAAAAATTCACCATCTATCATCATAATCTAAGAGAATCAGAGAAGAAACATGCAATAATGTGGGCCAACATCACAATCACATGGTGTGGGATTCAATTACTGCGTGGAATGGATCCGGCAAGGGATGAAACCTCCCGATTTTGCATGGTTTTGATCCAATCGTGCAATGGGACTCACTAGTCCGGGAGATCGAAGGATTTCTCGGATTAGGGAATCGAAAATCTGAGGGATTAGAGCTTTCAATCAATTCTCAGATTTAGGTTGTAGAAGATGTGAAATAATAGGTTAGAAGGAAGAGGGAAATCAGAGAAATACCTAAGAAGAATGTTGGAGGGGAAAGAAAGAAGAAAAGAGAAGAAGATTGGAGAAGAAGGGATGAAGTTTCACAGAGAGAGAGAGAGAGGAGGAGGCAACCAAAAGGCTTTTCATTCAATAATAAAAAACTAAATTCGAGTTTAGGGCTTAACCCTCTTAAATAAATATAAGAAAGAAGAAAAAAGAAAGCTGGTGAATTTCGGGCGCGGGCGCCCTACGACCAATGGTCGGACTCCCGACGATGTCCAGTTGGGTCTTCATCATCTTATACACGTGTCTTCCCATTGTGGGGTCTTCTATGTGCCAAACCACATGTGTAGGGTCTTCAATGCTCCTTAATGATTGCCTAGCCACAAGGAAGATGCTTGAGGCATGCGCTTTCTTCGTTGATAGACTTTGAAGGGCCTGATGTCCTCATCAACTCCCCTCGGGTGAGAAAAACTCTACTCTGACGAGTTAAAACTCTTGTGGCGTTCTAACAAATCTGGATCAACGCTCTGCAACTCCGCTTCAGTCAACCATGTAGATTCTGACGGTGGTTTATTCTTCCATTTGACAAGATACCTCTGGAAACCTTCATCTCTCATGGAAACTATCTCTTCGTTCACAATTCCCTTAATTTCTTCATTTCGAGTAATAGGTGGGGGAAGGGGTGGAGTGGGTTGTGAAGTAAACTTAGAGTATGGCCATGAAAGGGAAGAATGATCAATGGTAGGATTAGGGGAAATGACCAGATCTTCCATATTAAACGTTGGATTAATGCCCATTTCAGGTGGAAGGTCTATCCTATACGCGTTGGACCTAATTCTTTGCAATACTTTGAATGGTCCAGCGCTATGCGCTTGTAATTTCTTAGCGGTACCCTGTGAGAACCACTCTCGCCTTATCCTCACTATTACAGTCTCCTTCCTGAAAATCTTGAGATCTACGATGCGAGTTAGCTGAACATTTGTAACTATCATTACTTCTATTAATCCGTTGTCTAATATATGTATGCAATTCATGAATGTGTCGTGCAAATGCATCGGTTGACTCTGAAGACCTTTGGGTGACATACATGGGTAAAAGATCTATGGGCATCCTAGGTTTGTAACCACTAACAATTTCAAAAGGACTCATTCCTGTCGACCTGTTGACAGAATTGTTATAAGCAAACTCAGCGATAGGTAGTACCAAGTCCCAAGTCTTTACATGCTCACCCACCAGACATCGTAAAAGATTACCAAGACTTCTATTTACCACTTCAGTTTGTCCATCTGTTTGGGGGTGGTATGTAGTAGAAAATTGTAAACGAGTACCCATCATGTGCCATACTGTCTTCCAAAAGTAACTGGTAAATCTGACATCACGGTCAAACACTATGTCTTAGGCAAACCACGGAGACGCACCACACCATAAAAAAAGACACAAGCAATATGAGACACATCCGACGTTTTCGAACTATGAAAGGAAATACGCTATTTTTGAAAAACGATCTACCACAACAAAAATGGAATCGTGTTTTTTGATCGTCTTGGGAAGTCCCAACATGAAATCCATGCTAATGTCCTGCCACGGAGCGTGTGACACTGGCAATGGCGTATATAGCCCAATATTTTGCTTTCGCTGCTTTGCCAATTGACACGTGCGATATTGCCCTAAAATTTTGGCTACGTCTTGCTTGAGACTTGGCCAATAAAAATGATCCTCAACGAGAGCAATGGTCTTGTCTTGACTAAAGTGGCCAGCTATCCCTCCCGAATGAAGCTCCCAGACGAGGAGTTCACGAAGGGACATATGGGAAATACAAAGTCGATCTCCTTTAAAAAGGAAACCATTTTTAAGAACATAATCACCCGTGCTATGCTGGTCATTAGAGAGCGATGCATAAATATTCCAAAAATAAGGACACATGAGATACTCATCCTTCAGTTGCTCAAACCCGACTACATCTACACTCAAGGAGTTGAGCAACGCCACTCTTCCCATTATGGGGTCTTCTATGTGCTAAACCACGTGTGTAGGGTCTTCAATGCTCCTTAATGGTCACCTAGCTACAAGGAATATGCTTAAGGCGCGCGCTTTCTTTGTTGATAGACTTTGAAGGGCTTGATGTCCTCATCGCTTTATCTTCATACTTAGTCTTTTCACCAATTTTCCCATTGTATGTTGTGTTTGGTTGCACCAAATATCATGAAATTTCTAATTTGGTGCAAAATATAATGAATTTTATGATATTTGGTGCAACCAAACACATCCTTGATTAAAAATCTAGAAGTAAAGTGTAACTTATGCTACACGCTATGTAGCTTAGACCTCATGCTGCGAACGAGTGAACATTATGCTACATGTTATTCGCCATTTAATACACTGAAGACAAGTAATACATGTTAGGATATTGGCAATTGAGAACTTGTACACAATATACATTTCATGATCATGGTTGGTAAAATGGCAAATGGCAAAAATAAAATATGGGAAATGTTCGTGTTTACTTCGTTCTCGATCTTAAAGAATACGACAAAAAAGAAAAAAAAGAAGAAGAAAAGAAATGGAAATGCCAAAAGTTTGGAAAAGGAAATGTTTATGGTTAGAGCTAAAAAAAGCAGAGTGAAAGAATGACTATATATGTGCATATGTATGTGCGTGCTCGTGCGTGTTAGTTATGTATAATTAAGATTAAAACAGAAACTCTTAAGTAAAATCATTAGAATTTTTATATGTATGCAAAGTAATATAGTAATTAAATAATATTCTTTTGCCACTCCAATCCTTCCGTTTCATGTAATACTCATATAAACTAATCTGTCTTTGTTAAAAACATTTCACCTTGTACTCAATTTTATCGATGGTGGTGACCACTAATATCTATTTTTAAATTGCCCCAAAAGTTTTTTTAATAAAACGTGTTTTATTGAAAGAAAATGTATTTAATTCAGTTTGGTAAAAAAAAAAGAAGAGTTTTTTTGCCCCCTTATCTTTTGAAAAATATGGAGTTTTAAATGTTTGATTGATTATATGAGGTTTTTTAATATAAAAAAATAGAGTTTAAAATGGAGTTTTACACTTTTACTAACTAGGATCATGATAAAAGTGTTCTATCACAGTAACGGTGGCCATAATGGCCACCGCTTGTTACATTATGATATGGGCCATAATGGCCATTTTGGCCTTTACTTTTCTTTTCTTTTTTTTTTTTGAAAAAATCTGTTTTGGCCCCGTTGAATGATCCTAATTGTTGATTTTTATTTATTTATTTATTTTATTTATAAATTATGGTGGTGCACCAGGTCCATGCAAGAATGCAACTGTTGGGGCTCAAAATCTCACTTATGATAAAACAACATTTAGCGGTCAATCTATGACAATTTGGATCAGTTTCGAGATCGGGAATACCCGGAAAACGCCAGCGCAACACTAACCATGCAGTCATGACCAAAACCTGTAAATGATATTCCGGAGCAGAACCGGATATGCAGATTGCCGCCAAATGATCCGGAACGTCCCAAAACCCTTAAACTTGCAAGTTTCGAAATCACGCGATGCATGTCTTTACCTGTACACTTCGAAACGCGTTCCGTCCCTATCTAGAGCCTACCGAAACGGCCCGAAAGCCTACAGGTACCATTTTAGAGAAAAATTGGACATCTGTAACACCACCAAACGATCCGGAATGCCTAGAAAACCTTAACTAGCAAGTTTGAAGTCCTTGCGGTGCATATTTCTATGTGCACGCTTCCCGGAGCAACGTCCTTATACAAAGAGCTGACCTAGAAGCTCCAAATTGGGAAGGAACTACCAAAATTCACAGCAGATGACCGTCCGTACCCCACCCCGTTCATTTGACAGGTCGATTACGGCTTAAAAGTGGCTTGACGTTATTGACTTCGGTCTCCGAAAAGGTAGCTGTCCTCTGGAGGTCGCCCGTCGGAGCATAAACCTAAAAAATTCTAAGTGTTGGGGATGCATGCACACACACCACATAGGACATGCGCATGCCATGAGGAGACATGCGCCTGCCCTCTCACCACATGCGCATGGGAGCCCTCTTCTCCCTCTTTCAAAATACCAAAGCTTGAAAAATGCAAAAAATATACTAAGTGTGACCACATGCGCCAACACCAGAGGCCACATGCGCCCATCACAGTGGCACATGCGCCCACTGGATGGGCACATGCGCCTATATCCAAGCAACAAGGGATTAAATACCCGATAAATCTTACTATAAATACCCCACTCATTTCCTGAGACAGGGACTGCATCATCACCACTAGAGCACTCTGCAGAGGTAAAAATCTTCGCCGGAATCCCTCGCCGGAAAGGGTTTTTTTCACTGGATGCCTTCGCCGGAAAGGGATTTCTCCCACCGAAGTTGCAATGAGAGGGGAGAAAACCAAAATTTTACTGAAGTCACATGTGACATGCACCTATACTAGGAGAACAGGCGCATGTGCCCTGTTACACACGCCCATGGGGGAGGGTAGGCGCATGTGGGTACCTCACATGCGCCTATAGTTCCATTTCTCTCTAATTCTTTCTTTCTCCTCCTTGAAATCAGGCACATGCGCCTCGAGAGGGGGCACACGCGCCCACCTCCAGGGCACACGCGCCCATACCAGCCACCACATGCGCCCACTTCTACCCTATATGCGCCCAGACGCTGTTAAGAGGGTGGGACCTTCCATGGTGTGGCCTGCTTTCGATGTGGCCCGCCTTCTGATCAAACTGATTCTCCTGGACACACATCGATGTCCTTTATCCATCCCCCGGACCGGATCTCCCAACGGTCGAAGTTAGGTGGGCCAAATCACAGATTTAATCAAAACAACCAACACTCGGCCAATTTGCAAACCTCGAAAATCCCTCCGGAAGAGTGGTAAACGACCGAAAACAAGGGAAACTGGATAGAATTCGACCGATCTCGAGAGAGAGACTTTTCTTCATCATAACATGATACATCTTAATGATGCACCGCAACGAAATTATCTAAGCTCAGGATCCTCGAAAACCCTAATTAAGCGGTAAACAAGTCTACTTAGTCGTTTTCAGCCCTGGGAAATGCCCCGTTGGCTCAGAAATCGACTTACATTAAGTGAAACGAAATGCGATTGCACTGACGCCAAGGTGGATTCAGCATCATTGCGACTCTCGTGGACATGATCCATCACTGTTCAAAGACGATCGTGACCGGTATTCACCAAATCCCCTGATCAGACCGTAAATAGGCCCAGTACTTAGTCATTTCAGCCTTGGGAAATGCCTTGTCGACTAAAAAATCGACTTGCGTCGAGCGAAACTGATTGTGATCCCGAAATGCTAAAGCAAAGTTAATGCCCTTGCACTATAAAACAACTGAGTCAAATATTTGCAGGGCACCGATCCTTATCATTTACCAAGAAGTTGGCATAAACAGGTGCCCATTAGACCCGATACTTAGCCATTCGCAGGCATCAGAAATAGCCGATCTAATCCATCGAACTCGAACTTCTCGAAGGAGTATTTCTCGACACAGCTTCTCCCAATGATCCAGTCGTTCGAGGTATCGATTATAAACAATAACATGATCGAATTAAGGAAATACATGAAGCATATTAATAAAATCAAATACATAATTTACACAATGCACTAAACATCAAGCATAAATGCGATCCTCTCTCGAGCATGCATCAAGCATATTTACTTTGTACTATACTCATTTGCATCCATTGTATGAATTTTATTCATCCTGAATCGAGATACGAAACTAAATCAAAGGGACTATGGTTATCATCGAAAACTGTAATCAAAAGAGTTTCGAAACATCTGAAATACTTCATCGTTAAGACCAGTTGATGTGCGTCCCCTCCAAAGTGGGATCCGTCAGTTGGGAAGCTAAGGTCATAGCGGTGCGTCTCCAGCAGGTCACCCGTCCCAAACTGAGACGGTCAATGGCACTGGTTGCGCTGAGAAACCATGGAAGGCCCTCCAGCATGTCACCCGTCCCAAACTGAGACGGTCAATGGCACTGGTTGCGTTGAGAAACCATGGAAGGCCCTCCAGCAGCTCACCCATCCCAAACTGAGACGGTTAATGGCACTGGTTGCGCTGAGAAACCATGGAAGGCCCTTCAGTAGGTCACCCGTCCCAAGCTGAGACTGGTCAATGGCACTGGTTGTGCTGAGAAACCATGGAGTGTCTTCCAGCAGGTCACTCGTCCCAAACTGAGACGATTAATGGCATTGGTTACACTAAGAAATTGTGAAGTGTATTCTTGAAAGTCACTCATCCACAAAAGGATCTCAGTGACACTGGAATGTAGGACTCGGTTAAAATCCTAGTTGGTTCTCAACTAGGAAATCCGAAGGAGCATGGGACCAACATCTAACTGGTCTTAGCGAGATGATTCAACCTATAAGAAGCTCTAAACTTGGTGAACTCAAACTATGATCCCTGATGATTTAAGTTACTTGCTCGATCTATCCGGGCTTCGTCCCTAGCATTCCATCTATTGTACAAATAAATTCATAGTGAAATCTTGTCGCTTTGTGCTGTGGTTTTCTCCCGCAAGGGTTTCCATGTAAAAATCTCTGTGTTATCTGTGTCGTGCTTTATTTACATTTTTGCTTTATTAATGCTTTAATTAACTTCTCTATGATGCACGCATATGTTTACTTTTGCCTTTTAATCAAGGGTGATCATCCATTGATGTAATTAAGGGTTCATGACTAGTTCATAGCCTGGAATGTAAAAGATCTTGGAATCTCTGGAATAAAATTCGCCTTGTGATATCCCTTCTCATGTGTACTTTGTGATTGCTCATGATTGTCTATGAATGTCTCTATACTCAGAATTCCCCAGAATAATGAAACACAGGAAAAAACTGCTGACGAGCATTTTTCTAGTTTTAACAGCAACACAAGGGCAACATTTGAAGGCTACTTTAGTGGGCCCTCCCTCATAGGAAATTAAAAAAATTTGACTGTTCCGGCTGACTTATAATGTTATGGACGACCAATGACTGATTACAAATATGGAAAAGAAATAAAAGGGATGAAAATGCATTTAAGAATATTTGACTAATGGATTATTCATAGCTAGTTGATTGATTTTGCTAGCCAACTACCTAAATATGCTTGCACCTAAATAGGAGGCTTGATCCTCCTTATTGATGGGCTAGCTATTGGGCTTGGGCTTAATGGGTTTGGCCTGGCCCTACCCATGGATTCTGGACCTAGATCAGCCTGCATCAGTCCTCCCCTGCTTGAAAGAACATGACTCTGGAGTGTTAATGGCTTGATATTGCTCACGGAGGTTAGGATTTAGGTGTTGGAAGTCTATAGCTGTGATCCACGTCGCATCAGAGAGTTTTTTTTTTCTTTCCTTTTTCTTTCTTTTTTCTTTTTTCTTTCTTTCTTTCTTTTTGGAGGGGCTAGTTTTAGGGGTTTTAATGGGGTTGGAATTGGATCACAGCTACAGACTTCCAAAAGGATCACATATTGCTCACGGAGGTTTTTTCTTTCTTTCTTTCTTTCTTTTTGGAGGGGCTTAGTTTTAGGGGTTTTAATGGGCTAGAATTGGAGGGCAGATAGCTACCAGAATTTTGGCAAAGTCTCCTCTTGTCAATTGGACTTTTGGGCTTTGTAAAAGAAAAGAAAAAAAAATGTGAATAAGGGTAGGAGGGATGGATGTAATGAAGAAAAGAAAAAAAAAAGAGAAGATGCAGAGTTTTATAATTAAAGAACCTGAAAACAAAATATCGAGATTGTTGTTGACCTAGGACTTCAACTCAACTGTCGGGACCCACTTTGTTACCAAATTGGCGCAGCTAGCTGATGGGGAAGATCCACCTAAGCGTAGGCACCTCTAAATTAAGCACAAGAATCACACACAAAGTATAGAGAGACAATCTAGATTTTTTTTTATTCAATTCAAAGGTGCCTTGATACTTCTCATCCTAGGTCTTTACATAAGCTTTGAAACGTGTAAATAAGAAAAACTGATGAGGACATCCGAGCACCAGTTAGAGCATACTTGAGGAGGAGGAGGAGAGCTCCCGTTTCTGTATGACTAGGTGATGCATACATGGGGCCCTGTGAGCCTAATTTGAGTGCCTAGTTCGTTGAAGACCCCACATGTTGAAATTGTGTCGTTAGTCTAACACGACACCCTACGCTTATATGTGGAAGCTTGGCGGAGCTACTAGAACTAGGGTTAAGTCCGCGAGGGGGGGGGGGGGGGGGGGGGGGGGGGGGTTGATTAGGACCGTTTTAAAATTCCTTTTGAAAACCTCTTGCCTAATTAAACTAATTAGCAATTATAAACTAATTAAGCAAGAACACTTAGCTTCCAAGCTAAAGTGGGTCCAATCACAAGGCTAGCATATAATAAGCAATTAAACAACCTAGCCTAAGCATGCATAGATAATCAAATGATTTAATTATTCAAGAACCTAATCTATGAAACTTATGTAGATTATATGAGAATGGATCATAAGGCTCAAGTCTACACTACTTAGTGAAAGCACATCTTTTGTGTGAATGTGCCTATCTAGTGTCTAGCATGCATTCCTATCAAGCATTCCTAATTAAGTAATTAAACATATAATGCTACGATAACAATGTGCTCAAATACATCACAAACACAAGCATGCATAGTGGTTTGTCTATGGGTCTACTCCACTCCCGCTTCAAGTGCTCATCCCTCGAGTACACCGGCATTCACTAGGGAGTTTAAATCAGGTTCCTTCCAATCTAGGTGTTTCAAATCGGTTCCACCCTACTGGGAGTTTGATAAGGTTCCTCCCAACCTATGACGGAGATTTTATTGGTTCATCTCTCAACCTAGATGTTTACGGGTTCTATCCAACCTAGGAGTTTGACAAGGATCCTCCTTACCCTTCAGTTCTAATTCTAGAACCTAGTATACGCTCCCGCTGGAGGCTCCCTTTGGAGACTTGTTCGAGTTTGTAAATCTAAACTCTCACACTCAATCCTCCACGAGGAAGAAGTGCAACCGGACTCTCACAATGACACTTACTTATTTGATGAGCCCCTTATTTAGCGCCTTTGGTTGCTTGATCTTCGCTCTCCCGTGCTTGAATCAACTCTCCTATGCTCCCCCGATCGTGTTGCGGCTGCGTTGCCAATGCCTCAGCTTCATCGATCAATCATCTCGCATGAGATGCTCTTGAGATGCCCAAGGTGATAGGAGATGGTGTGAATTCTCTACAACTAGTAGGAGTTGGTTGCCTAGAGGAATTCCACCTAATAAGATCTTTAGAGAGATTTAGACAATGGATCTACCTATGGTCAAGGTGCCTAAAACATCTAAAGATCAAGAGAGAGCAAGTCCATCTTCACATGAGCTTTGAATGCTCCATCTTGTGATCAAACACAGGGAAGATGACTTGGAATGCTTAGGATTAGAGCCTAATGGTATGGGCAATAAGGGTGGCTTCTAATGCACTAAAATCTCTCTCTTTAGACCTAAAACAAAGCCTAGCCATTATATAGAAAAAGCTCAAACGGATTCAAAATGGCTAGATTTCGACCGGTCGACCCTCAACAACGACTGGTCGGACAGGGTCCACGGCCGACCGGTCGAATTATGGCCTGGACATGCAAATCTGTTGCTGTCCTAACTGGGGTCGATTACCGATCAGTCCAGCCGACCGGTCGAATTAAGGCTTAGGATCAGTCATGCTTGCTCTCCCATTTGGCTCTCTGACGACCGGTCGGCCAAGGCCCAAGACTGGTCGACAGAGGCATGAAGACTGCTGTTTTGATCGTCTTGTTTCCAACAGCTTATGCAACCTTTTTGGCCATCTTTTGAGTGATCTTTTGGGACACCTAAGGCCAATCTAAGATGACTACAAGTATGCCTAATGGGTCAATGTCATCTAGAGGTTTGAGTTTTGGTTAGGTTCAAGGCTCACCAAAGCATCTCTTTTACCTGTTTCTTCTTCCTTAATGCAGCAAGTCTGCTTGAGTCTTCGATCTTCGTCTTCTTTAAGCTTAACCAACGATAGACTCACTGACCTACATAATTGACAAATAAGGTGCACTTGCCACAGAAAAGTGCACTAACACATGTATGATTATGCATCTTTAAAGGCCCCACACTAGAAGATGCGTGTGGGCTACTTAGTTGGACCATTCTGACTGTTTGATCATCGTTATTAGACATCTTGATCATGGGTCACGAAATAGTTTAGTTTATTTAGTTGTTTATATGTTTTGTTATTTTTGGTTTAGCTTATTGCTGAGTTTAAAGAGTTAGGAACAAATTTTATTTTATTGAGCGTCTTTATGTGAAACATTTTATTTGAGAGCGGCTTTTTGTAAAAATTCTTTCTAAGACTATATAAGGCTTGGACGTCTACACTAGCCTATTATTGAGCATATGAAATAAAATTCTTCTTTCTCTTACTTTGTGATAAAGTAAAACCTCCTACGATTGAAGTGATTTGGTATGATGCCATAGAGTGAATCCGAGTTATCATTCTCTTCAATCAAAAGGTATTTCTTCACTTTTCTATTTCTCTTTCTTTCTAGTTTTCTTTTCTTCTTTCTCCATCAACAAACAATCCTTACTTCCCTTCTTGTTCTTCCTTTCTTCCAACCTGTACACCTTCAGGCCTAACCCGACCCAACATCACACGGCCCACTCCCCCTAACCGTACATCCTTACGGCTGTCCCTGGCCGTACCCCTTGCCCGTACAACTATACGGACAGACTTGTACGATCAGCCCTCCCCTTCCCTCTTGTTCTTTGTTTCTCCGATTTAACCCTAATCCTTAAAACTCCAATTCCCAACCCCCGTTTCCTAAAACCTTAATCCTAAAACCCTAAGTTTCAAACCCTAGTTCTCAAAATCCTAATTCCCACAAACCTAATTCTCCAAAAACCTAACCTTCAAAACCCTAATTCCCCATAACCCTAATTCTAAATCCTAATTTTCAAAATCCGATTCCCAAACCCAAAAAAGTCCTAACCCTAACCTAGCCAAACTCTCACAAACCAAGTGAACCCCTTTGAATTGAGAACTACCTCTATGCTTAGATGGAAGTCATCCCTTCTATAGATCCTGATTATTTGGTATTTTATTGGATCTAGATTGTGGGACTGTTGTATGGCTTAAATTCGAACATGTTACATTGCTGATTTTTTTTTTTTTTTTTTCTTCTAAAACTTGTGATAGATTAGCTTTACTATGTGTTTTAAATTGTTCTCGTTAATCTGTTGACGATCTCATTGCGTCATTCTAGGCTAAGCCATCCGTCCTGCATAAAAAACTCATAATGTCATTGACAACCAATGACTTATTACTAATATAGAAAAGAAATTAAATGGATAAGAATGCATTTAAGAATATTTGACTAATGAATTATTCATAGCTAGCTTATTGATTTTGCTAGCTAACTACCTAAATAGAAGGCTTGGGCCTCCTTATTGATGGGCCAACTATTGGGCTTAGGCTTGGGCTTAATGGGCCTAAGCCTGGCCCATGGGTCGTGGGCCCAGATAAGCCTTTATCACACTACCATCTAGATTGAAGATCTGGACCATCTAGCTATTCGGATTGCAGATCTAGGGCACATTAAGATCATATTGATTTAATTGTTGATTTCAAACATATCAAGGGCTAGATGACAAACAGGCTTGCTGATGAAAAATCAAACTATCTTGATCGAAACAATACGATACGGGCAGTATTGGCCCACATCGGTCGATGTTTTTAAAGCCAAAGGCTTAAGAGCCTGTTTGGATTCATGGAGAGTAATGGAAATATTGTTTCCCATGAAGCTCAATTTCCATTGCTTGTCAAGCCTTTCTTTGTGGGAATTTGTGAGAAACACCATTTCCCACTTTCTATATTCTTTGGAAAATAAACAAATTTATTTTCCCACCTGCACCCCTAAGGGACTTTTTGGATTGCTGGAATGTGGTGTAGATGTGTAATGATTACTCTTTCCACGTATTGTCAGCGTAAATGGATGTAAGCCCACTGTATGTTGTAAACCGCGGTAATGGTCCACTTCGCCATTGTAGATGGCAACCATCCACTAGACAGAGGAGAGAGTCCTAATAACCACGGTCCACTGGCAGATGGTGTTCTCAGAATGGTGGAGTCGCTCCAAGCCATAGCTGAACAGACACGAAACCTTCAATGGGGAAACAGAGGTGTGATTCCAGTGAGACTAAGATGGCCAAACACCCCCAAACCCTTCAGCCGGGGGTCGAATTGCTCAAAACCCTCCATGATTGTGCTGCATGCATTGTAAAAGAGAGAGATGTGAGATTATTGATAGTGGAAGCTATACAGATTTGCCTGCTAGTAACAGGTGGTGTTAAGTTGGTGAGATGGCATTACCAACACATTCTGTAATACGTGTATGGTAGTTGTTCAATGGCATGTCTTCCTCCCATCCAATTGCTAGCAGAGGGTGGAGAGGGCAGGCGTGGAAATGTTGTAGATTTCTCTACATACTTGTTGGAGCTGATAATCACGTCACAGATCTACAGGAGAGCTACCATGAATGGTCCAGTTGGAAGTTCTCCTCTTATCAATGTGAATGCAATCTCTGTGAAAGGTATAAGAAAGAGGCTCTGTGTGTGTAGAAAGGTGGCTAGTATACCTTTGATCATCATTGCTATCAAAGGTCATCTCGTGTTGCCAATGAAATCTGGAGGTGAATCCCTTCTGGATTCGTCAAAAACACGGTTGAATACTGTGATGGGAAGGTTCTGTTTTCAAGCCGCAAAACAGAGCCTGCGGCGGTGGCTTCTATTCAATTACCTAATAAAGCTAATAATTACAGCATTTACCAAACAATACTTCCACTTACGGCCATACAAACAGGCCCTAAGAAAAATGGGGGGTGAGAGTGCCCATTATTATAGGCAAAAATGGAAAGAAAAAGAAACCAAAAAAAGAAAAAGAAAAAAGTAAAAAGTAAAAAAGAGTTTCCAATGGTCATAAATTTGACCGTTGGGAATTATGCATTTGATCGCATTTGCGCATATGGAGGATGTTTGTTTTTTATTCTAGTTGTTTTGGCCCAACCATTCCCGTCGGTGTACTGACCAAATAACATGCTATTGCACAGGCTTTTCCAAGTGAAGTTCTTGAGTTGGATGGATCTGTACGAACACTTGATTTAACACACAATAAAATAGGTACAATCTTCTGTCCATCCATTTGTTTGATTCAGCATTCATGCTTTTGAGTGATTATTATTTAAAAGAAATTCAAACCAGTGAGGGCCCGTTTGGATGCACCCTCACAAGGGACGTTTGATGCCTCAACAACATTTTGAGCGAAACCCCAGTTTGGGTTGTGTGTTTGGATGCACGTTTGCAGACCCCGGTTTGGGTTGTGCATCTGGATGCATGTTCACAAACCCCGTCTCATCCCAGCGTGCCAAAATAGTGCTAAAAAGCTGACCCAATTGGTTTCCATCGAGTCAACTGAAAATGCATGTGTGGAAACCCCTTTTTGCGGATGTGTGTCCAAACAGGCCCTAAAGTAAATTTATTTGGAGTCTGGTGCCTATGTTAATTTGAACCATCTCTCTTGCACTCTACGCATTTACCCCTTTTGAAAATTTTATCTCTCGCAACCTGATCTGTCTTCTAAATGATTCAACATCATATTGCATTTTTCAAGAAAAGAAAATTTAAATGGGAATTTCTTGCTTTACTATTCAAATGATTGGCTTCAAGAGGTCATTTTCTTTTAAATGACTGTTTTTTCTATGGTACTCATGTTGTTCTGGTAATGTTTTGCTTCTACAGTTGATATTCCCCTGGAAATCAGTAAATTAATCAATATGCAGCGTCTGGTGAGAGAACTTCACATCATTACATGTTTACTTCCGTGTTTAAATTACATGGATCTATATGTTAAATGCTTTCTAGCAGAACTTTTATGTGGGGCTCGATGTTCCCATGTGTATAAGAATGTAAAGATGGAGTAACTAATATAGTGACCATGTTTTTGGATGAGTAAGATTGTAAAGATGGAGGAACTAATAGAGGCTATTATTTTTCAGGTTTTAGCTGATAACCTAATTGAGCGCCTTCCAATGAACTTGGGGAAACTTCAGTCTCTGAAAGTCCTCACTCTTGATAACAATCGGATTACTACGCTTCCTGATGAATGTAATATTCTGTGTAAATAAATAGACCCCTGCAAGCAAGAGTCAGATTTTGCCTAGTTATCCCACTTGTGCCCCACTAGGCACACACAATCTGGGCTCACTATGTATGAGCTGTGGCCTGAAAGTCTGGCCGGTCAAGTCATTAGGTGGATAGCATGTTTATGTCGAATGCGCATCTATCAGTTCAGTTTACTATCTATTTTACATACATGTGTAGCCCACCTGACAACCAGATTAGCATGGCCGTAGGTCCACAGTATCTGCAGTAATGCCTCCCTAATCAAGAGTTAGTATCTTGCACAAATGGTACATGTGAAAGTGAAACAAGCATGACTCAAAAGGCTTTTGTGAGTAGTTCTCACGTATCTAAAATAAATAAGAAGCTACCATTTATAATTTTTCTGTCATCTGATCATTAAAATTTAATTGCCCACACTCGTACCATGTCCACTTCCTCTCTCTCTGTTGTACATATCTAAGCCTTTTAATTCTCCTTTTGCATTTTTTTTGTTGGTTTTAACTTTTATCTCTATACATTTTCTGTGTCCAGTGGGCTCGCTTGTTAGGCTTGAGCGATTATCCATATCAGGGAACTTATTAGCGTGCTTGCCTGAAACAATAGGTAGCCTGCGCAAAGTGAGTATGCATTACTTTAACAAATTTAAACGTGACGCATTTCTAATTATTCCCAATCTTCTTCAATTGGAGATCATAATTTGCATAGTATGCTGAATAATAGGATATCAACCATTTGTATTGATCTTAAAAAGCAAGAGTATTTGATGTGTTAAGCAATTGTGCTGATCTCGAGGGCCTATGAGAAGCTACAATGAGAAGAAGAAGAAATATGGGAGGGCGAGAGAGAGAGAGAGAGAGAGAGAGAGAGAGAGTAGTAAAAATGTGAATAGGGCCCAGCTTGGGCCCAATGAGGCCTAGATCATAATTTATTACATGGACTTGGGCCCAATGTACCTCATTTTATTGTCAACCTTTCAACATTCTCTCATAAGTTGGATCCTAATGAGGCCCAGCTTGGAACAAGGGCTAACATAATCAAACCTAAGAAAGAAATTCTTCTCTAACATAATCAAGCTTAAGAAAGAAATAAATTCTTCTCTAGCCAGCGACCCCCCTCACTCAAGGCGCTCTGAAAAGAGGAACTTGAGTTTGGAGAGGCACATAAAAGATTTCATAAAAGTAGAAAATAAAAAAGTATCACGTGTGGAGAGTTTGCATCAACTATCCAACTCAACCAAGATTGACCAACTGCCTAACACAATCATAAATCCGAACAACTATCCATTCAGGAACAAATAAGAATGGACCAACTGCTCAATATAAACAATGAGTGTGGATCAACTATCTAGCTCAACCAAGGCTGGGCCAACTGCCCAACACAATCATAAATCCGAACAACTATCCGAAACAAATAAGAATGGACTAACTGTCCAACAAAAACAACGAGTTTAGCTAACTACTCAGAGTAAACAAGCTTAGTACAATCATAAGTTTGAGGTAGGCTTGAGGCAATCACCTGGTCCAAACAAGTTCGAACCAACTGTCTGGTGCATAAACGGGGATACGGAAACAATATCGATATCGCCAATAATATAGTTGATAATCGGAAATGCCGAGAAACAATGGATAAACATGGGGAAAACAGTGAATTTTTTTAGTGAAACTATAGGAGATGCTAAAAATTGCAAAAAGAATATGATGAGGACACAAGACCCTTCAAAGTTTATCAATGGAGAAAAAGCGCACCACAAGCATCCTCCTTGTGGCTAGACGATCATTGAGGAGCATTGAAGACCCTACACGCATGTGTAGGATGGAGGAGGAACCGACTAGAGGTCATCGGGTTGGGAGGACTATCTGGACAGTTTTCACTGTCGTTGGGCGCCTGACCAACTGGTCACTGGGCACTCGAAATTCTCCGATTTTGGATATTTGCTCGCTGGACATTTTTGATCCTCGTCAGGCGCCGGACCAACTGGTCACCAGGCGCCCGACCACCGCACGGATTGTTTTTTTCAAGTTTGTTTTTTACTTAAGTTTTGAGGGTATTTTGATATTTTTCTTCTTTCTTAGTGTCTATTTAAGTGGGTTAAGCCCTAAATACAAATTTTAGCTATTGATTAATGAAAAAAAGCCTTTGTGGTGCCTCCTTCCTCTCTCTCTCTCTCTCTCTCTCTCTCATGAAACTTCATCTTCTTTTCCAATCTTCTTCTCTCTTTTCTTCTTGTGCCCCTCCAACTTCTTTCAGGTATTTCATCTTCTATTCTTATCCTTCTAAACCTCTGTTTTGTTTATTCCCTACGATTTAAATATGAGAATTGATTCAAACCCTAATTCCTCAGATTTTCAAATCCCTAATCCGAGAAACCTTTTGATTCCTCGGACTAGTGATCCCCATTGATCAATTGGGTTAAGATCATGCAAGATTGGGTGGTTCCATCCCTCGCTGGATCCAACCATAGTAATAATTGAATCTCATACTTCATGGTTGTGATGAATGGCCTGCTCCATTGCACGTCTCCTTGTGATTTTTTTAGTTCATGATGATTGATGTTAGATTTTATATTATTATTGTCTTTTATTTCTGCTGGATTATATGAGTTCATGAGCATGCATCATAATTAGGGCATCTTACGTCAAATTTGGTATCAGAGAATAGGCTTGCATGGTTTTGTTTAGATCGAGTTATCAAATTAGGGTTTTGATTTTTAGGTCAGTTTAGGAAATTTTCAGATTTGAGTAGGCTACTGTTTAATTCAGTAGTTGTTAATTCATCATAGTTTACATCCATCGCATTCATCTTGTGAGTTGAATATCCATAGTGGTCAAGTTGAGTAGAATTAGTTCGAGGTTTTACTTGTATGCCCACGAGAAGAGGTAAAGGTTTTGGACTTCAACCCACCATGAATAACGAGCAGTTATCTGAGCAATTGGCTCAATTAATACAAAAGATAACCGCTCTAGAAACGAGCCAAATGCGAGAGTTCGTTCACATGGATAACCAAATCGCAACCACCATGACTAAAGTCGAGCAATTAGAGGCGTCCCAAAGGGAGAACCCCGCTGTTGGGGATGATGCGCACTCCCAAGTGGGAGGGATCATTGAAGAACGCGCTCCCGCATGTGGAGACAATAGTGATAGAGATCGTGGAACCGGTCGTGGTGTTGCGCGAGAAGCACAAGCCACGTATGATCATCAAGACCGCTACGATCCAGATGAGCGTGCGATGAAGAATGTGAGAGTTGAGGCCCTGAGTTTTGATGGACGTCTGGATCCCAAGGCATTCCTTGACTGGGTTGTTGACATGGACCACTACTTTGAGTGGTATGGCATGTCAGAAAATTGTAAAATGCGGTTTGTGAAGATGAAACTTGTGGGCCAGGCCAAGCTATTTTAGACCAACATTGAGCGAAAGATGGAAAGAATTGGTAGAGCCCCTATTACAGACTGGTATGAGATGAAAGAGAAGTTGAGGGAGAAATATCTTCCTCTCTCATATCGATAAAAGCTCTTTGACCAATGGCAATCCTTACGCTAAGGGTCAATGTCTGTCGCTGATTACATCACCAAATTCGAAGAGTATATGATGCGATGTGATATTCATGAGGACTATGATGCGATGTGATATTCATGAGGACCCTCTAGTAATGCTCCCGCGTTTCAAGACCGGCCTTTGAACGGATCTTCAGCGCCAGCTTATGACTCGGCCCTTCATGGACTTAGATGAAGTATATCAAGTTGTGCATGAGTTAGAGCAATACCTGAAAGCTCCCGTCATTAGATGTTTCGAGTCCCAAGACCCTAATGCTAGATTTGACTCCCAGGGAACTAGACCTAACATTAGTAGTTAACCCAGGGCACAAGCGACTGTTCCGCCTAGGCCTAGGGAGGACAAGGGCAAAGGGTTTCTTGGTGCCGGTGCTGGTGGGGGTAACCAAGTGAGATATTATAATTGTGGAAATCTCGGTCACATGTCCAATCAGTGTCCCACAAAGAACCGTGGAAAAGCCTTAGTTATAGGCGAGTCCTACGAGGGTGTTGATGACCAGGGTGATTATGAAGTAGAAGAATATCACCCCGCAGGAGGTCTTACTGATGAAGACAAAGTGGGCGATGAGGCAACGCTTGCAGTAGTCAGGCGTGTGCTGTCTTAGTCTAGGAGTAGTTTCGATTGGCGTTGAAACACTATCTTCTACACTTTCGCCAAGTGTGGAGAAAAGAATTGCAGGGCGATAGTGGACAGTGGAAGTTGTCAAAATGTGATTTCCGCTAACACCCTATATCGGTTGAAGTTGAAATCCACACCTCATCCTGACCCATACAAGGTTTCTTAGGTTGATAAAACATCTCTTCTTGTCACCCATCAGTGCTCAGTTCCTATCGAGTTTGGGTCATACAAGGAGTCCCTATGGTGTGATGTGATACTTATGGATGTTGGACATATTATCCTAGGTAGGCCATGGCTATTTGACAATGACGTCACGATCTTTGGCCGTTCGAATGCGTGTACCTTCATGCATAACGGTAAATAGATCAAACTGAATCCCATGCCACTTGAAAGCATACTAGGGAAGAAAAGGGATGAGAAGGCGAGTGAGCCTAAGGAAGTGAGGACATCCAAACCTAAGTCTCTTCACATAATTAATGCGAGAGAGTTCAAGAAAGAGACTAAGGAGGATTCCATGGTGTATGACATTGTGGCAAGAGAGATTACACCTGAGGTTTCATTAGAGTTACCCCATGAGGTAATGTCGGTTCTAAAGGAATACAGTGACGTGTTTTCTGAAGACTTACCGAATGAGTTACCACCTATGAGGGACATTCAGCATGCCATTGATCTCGTCTCGGGGTCGACTCTACGGAACCGTCCTCACTACAGGATGAACCTTGCAGAGCATGTAGAGTTGAAGAGGCAAATTGATGAGCTTCTGCAAAAGGGTTTTATCTAGGAGAGTATGAGCCCGTGTGCTGTGCTTGCATTGTTGACGCCAAAGAAATACGACACGTGGCGCGTGTGTGGACAGCCGTGCCATAAACAAAATTACCGTCAAGTATAGGTTTCCCATACTTAGACTTGATGATATGCTTGACATGATGGCGAGGTCTATCATATTCTCCAAAATTGATCTTAAGAGTGGATATCACCAAATCCGCATACGCCCAGGAGATGAGTGGAAGACTCCGTTTAAAACGAAAGATGGGTTGTACGAGTGGATGGTCATGCCCTTCGGCTTGACTAATGCACCCAGTACTTTTATGCAGGTAATGACACAAGTCTTGAGACCGTTCATGGGTAAATTCCTCGTGGTGTACTTTGATGATATTCTTATCTATAGTACCACCAAGGAATCACACGTTGAACATTTGAAGCAGGTCTGTAGCGTCCTTAGGACCGAGAAGTTGTATGCTAATTTTAAGAAGTGCGCGTTCATGTTTAGTTAAGTCGTGTTCTTAGGATTTATAGTGTCATCAGAAGGAATGCGCGTAGACCTTGAAAAGATCAGGGCCATAGTTGAGTGGCCTGAACCGAAGAACATTCACGAGGTGCGAAGCTTTCACTACTTAACAACTTTTTATCGTCGGTTCATAAGGGGTTTTAGCACGATCACGGCTCCCATTACTGAATGTAAGAAAAAGGGAGAGTTCGTGTGGTCTAAAGCCGCAGTCAAGGCTTTTAGGGAAATTAAGGGCAAAATGGTAGAAGCTCTTATCATGCGTCTACCTGACTTTTCTAAATTCTTTGAGGTGGCGTGTGATGCGTCTGGTGTTGGTATAGGTGGAGTGTTGAGCCAGGAGGGCCACCCAGTAGCCTATTTCAGTGAGAAACTGAATGAAGCAAAACAGAAGTACTCGACCTATGATAAAGAGTTCTATGCGGTAGCGCAATCCCTGAGACATTGGCGTCATTATCTCCTACCGCAAGAATTCGTCTTGTTTTCTGATCATGAGGCCTTGAGATATTTACATTCTCAGAAGAAACTCAACCCAAGGCATGCTAAGTGGGTAGCGTTTCTTCTGGAATATTTGTTCGTCCTGAAACATAAGGTTGGGGTCGAAAACAAACCAGTGGATGCCCTTAGTAGAAGAGTGACGTTGCTCAATTCCTTGAGTGTAGAGGTAGTCGGATTTGAGTAATTGAAAGATGAATACCCCACAGGTCCTGATTTTGGGGGGTACTTACGGGTTGCTCTCTAGTGATCACGTAGTATGGGTGATTATGTCCTTAAAGATGGCTTCCTTTTTAAAGGGGACCGACTTTGTATTCCCCATATGTCCCTTCGTGAATTCCTCGTCTGGGAGCTTTATTCAGGGGGGATAGTTGGCCACTTTGGTCGAGATAAGACCATTGCCCTCGTAGATGATCGTTTTTATTGGCCAAGTCTCAAGCGAGACGTAGCCAAAGTTTTAGGGCAGTGTCGTACATGTTAGCTGGCAAAGCAATGAAAACAAAATACCGGGCTATATACGCCATTGCCAATGCCACATGCTCCGTGGCAGGACATTAGTATGGATTTCGTTTTGGGACTTCCAAGACAATAAAAAATCACGATTCCATCTTTGTTGTTGTGGATCGCTTTTCTAAAATGACGCATTTTCCCCCACGTTCGAAAACGTCAGACGCGTCTCATATTGCTCGTCTTTTTTGATGGTGTTGTGTGTCTCCATGGTTTGCCTAAGACCATAGTGTTTGACCGTGATGTCAGATTTACCAGTTATTTTTGGAAGACACTATGGCACATGATGGGTACTCGTTTACAGTTTTCCATTGCATACCATCCCCAAACTGATGGACAAACTGAGGTGGTAAATCGAAGTCTTGGAAATCTTCTACATTGTCTAGTGCGAGAGCATATTAAAACTTGGGACTTAATTCTACCAATCGTTGAATTTGCTTATAATGGGTCAATTAATAGATTGATAGGGATGAGTCCATTTGAAATTGTCAGTGGTTATAAAACCTAGAATGCCCAAAGATCTCGTACCCATGTCTGTCACCCAAAGATCTTCAGAGTCGGCCAATGCATTTACATGACACATCCATGATTTGTATACATATATTAGATAGCATATTAGTAAGAGCATTGATAGTTATAAATATTCAGCTGACTCTCATCGTAGGCTACAAGATTTTCAGGAAGGAGACTGTAATGGTGAGAATAAGGTCAGAGCGGTTCTCACAGGGTTCCGCTAAAAAATTACAAGCGCGTAGTGCTGGACCATTCAAGATATTGCAGAAAATTGGGTCCAACGCGTATCGGATTGACCTTCCACCTGAAATGGGCGTTAACCCAACGTTTAATGTGGAAAATCTAGTCCGATCCCCTAACCCTACCATTGATCCATCATCCCTTTTATGGCCTTTCTCTGAATTTTCTTCACAACCTACTCCACCCCTTCCTCCACCCATTATTCGTAAGGAAGAGATTGAGGAAATTGTGGATGAAGAGATAATTTCAACGAGAGATGGAGGTTTCCAGAGGTATCTTGTCAAGTGGAAGAATAAACCACCATCTGAATCTACGTGCTTGATTGAAGCGGAGTTGTAGCGTGTTGATCCTGATTTACTAGAGCACCACAAGAGTTTTAACTTGTCGGAGTCGAGTTTTTCTCACCCGAGGGGAGTTGATGAGGACACAAGACCCTTCAAAGTCAACGGAGAAAGCGCACGCCACAAGCATCCTTCTTGTGGCTAGACGATCATTGAGGAGCATTGAAGACCCTACACACGTGTGTAGGATGGAGGAGGACCCGACTGCAGGTCATCGGGCCGGGAAGACTATCTGGACAGTTTCACTGTCGTCGGGCGCCCGACCAACTGGTCATCGGGCGCCTGAAATTCCCCGATTTTGGAGATTTGCTCGCTGGACATTTTTGGTCCTCGTCGGGTGCCTGACCAACTAGTCATCCGGCACCCGACCACCGTACGGACTGTTTTTTTCAAGTTTGTTTTTTACTTAAGTTTTGAGGGTATTTTGGTATTTTTCTTCTTTCTTAGTGTTTATTTAAGTAAGTTAAGCCCTAAACACGAATTTTAGCTATTGATTAATGAAAAAAAGCCTTTGTGGTGCCTCCTCTCTCTCTCTCTCTCTCTCTCTCATGAAACTTCTTCTTCTCCAATCTTTTTCTTCTCTTTTCTTCTTGTGCCCCTCCAACTTCTTTCAGGTATTTCATCTTCGATTCTTATCCTTCTAAACCTCTGTTTTGTTTATTCCCTACGATCTAAATATGAGAATTGATCCAAATCTAATTCCTCAGATTTTCAAATCCCTAATCCGAGAAACCTTTTGATTCCTCGGACTAGTAATCTCCATTGATCGATTGGGTTAAAGATCATGCAAGATCGGGAGGTTCCATCCCTCGCCGGATCCAACCATAATAATAATTGAATCTCATACTTCATGGTTGTGATAAATGGCCCGCTCCATTGCATGTCTCCTTGTGATTTTCTTAGTTCATGATGATTGATGCTAGATTTTATATTATTATTGTCTTTTATTTCCACTGGATTATATGAGTTCATAAGCATGCATCATAATTAGGGCATCCTACGTCAGAATATATACGTAATAAGTTACGATTTAATTGGGGGCCTAAAAGCATTCGTTGTTGTAAGAAATCAGTCCAACCATTCCATCCGTCCCATCCATCCAAACATCCCATCTACCATTATCCATCCAAACATCATCGATATTTTAGAATATCGACCCCACACGATATTTCGTTGAAAAATCATTGACAACTAGAAATGAAACAAAAGATTGTGGTCTTGATATCGCCCATGTTGCGATAATGATAATGTCATGATATTGTCGATATTACCGTCAACAAATTAAACACTGCATACAACCATGCACCCATAAAAATATTTGAAATGGAAATCTTTTTAATAAACATATTTTTGGCAATATTAATACATTGGAGATATATTTGCCGATACACTGGCGATACAAGCAACACCTGGAATTTGCATAGTAAAAAATATTGGTGATACATTGGCGATATCGATACATTGGCAATACAAGAGACACCTGGAATTTACATAGTTGAAAATATTGGATATCTATACATTGGCAATACAAGAGACACTTGGAATTTACATAGTCGAAAATATTGGCGATATTGATACATGGCGATACTTAATGATACATCGCTGATACCTGAAATTTTTGATACTACCAATGTTATCAGTATTTCTACTGATGTTATCGGTATTGTTGAGCTGGAGATATGGATAATATTGTGAATACTTAGATAATATCATGGATACTTCGAACAATGGGGCCAACTACTCAGTACATAAACGAGTCGGGCTAATTGTCCTGAATAAATATTGGTCACATGACTCACATCACACATCTTGTTAAGGAGAGCCTGAAATGAAGAAGCTATTAAGTCGTTGAAGGAGGAGGTAGAGAGTGGCGAGCACACACCACAGTAAGAGACAATCCGGTCAAATACTTGCAACCAGACAACAGAAAAATTATCAAGGGCTCGAACCAAACATCAAAGAGGCTTTAAATCCAGCTACACATTAAATTGAATCACAATAAATTTCAGCCAATCAGAAAGGGGCTTTAAATCCAGTAATAAGAATTTAAAACTTTAAAAATTCCAACCGCAAGACGCCTCCTCTCACGAATCACAACGAGTCAGTGAGGAAAAGGCGTCATGACTCTGAAAGCAGAAAAAAGAATGAAGGGGGAAGGGAAAATGGTTAATAGGAAGCTGTTTGATGCCGGATGAATGTTTAATGACGTCGATTTACTAAAGAGATCAAAAGTTCGGATTCACACAACTAAATCAAGTATAAATTCAGGTATCCGACCATCGAAACAGAAAATTCAGATTTGAACTATTCAGATCCAACCAAAAGTAACACTCTGCAAACCCGTTTACTAGAAAATAAAGAAAGAGTGGCCCCTACAAGATGTGGGAATCCCGTTCTACCATAGGTTTATTCCAATAATCATGTAGATTTGTGATTTCAGGGTTTTGGAAAAAGGATTAGGGCCAGGTTTATGGAAATTAGGGTAAGGGTTTTGGGAAAATGATGAAATAGGTTTGAGGCTTTAGGTTGGAGGAAGAATGAAAAAAGACGAAAAATGGAAGAAGGAATGGGGGATTTTAGGTTTTGGATGAAGAAAGAGAAAGAGATGGGAAAATGCCTTAGAAGGAGAAGAAAGTTGATAGGCTAGGATTAGTGGTGGGCATTGATTCGAGTCGGACCGAGTTTGGGTTGTCTCGGTCCAATCCGGTAAAGGACAGGGCCTCAACTGAGTCGGATTGGATTCGGTACCGAGTCGGCCAAGCCTAAACTGATCCAAACCGAGTCAGCCAGGTCTGATCCGATCCGAGTCCGACCCGGTCATAGGGACCGAGTCGGATTGAGTCATAACCGAGTCAGATCGAGTTTGTCAATTAATTAAAAAAAAAAAAAAAAATCTGAAAATGGCAAAAAAAATATAAAAATTCAAAAAAATTAGTTTTTTTTTAAAAACTTATACCTAAACCCGGTTTGGATCAGATTTCAGATCGAATTGGATCCATTTCGGATCGGATTTTGAGTCGAGTCGATTCGATTAAGGTGGAATCCGAACTCGACTCGATCTGGATTTAGATCCTATCCAGAATATTTGATTCGGGTCCGTTGTTCCTGTCGGATCGGTTTGAGTCGAGTCTAACCAATTCAGATGAGTCGAGTCAACCGAGTTGACTTGACCCGTGCCCAGCTCTAGTGAGGATCACCCGTGAGGCGTCGCACCCCTCTCCAATCCCTGGAGAACCTGGAATCACCACCTGCAAATCACATGCAAGCAAGGAGGAAGAAGAAGGAACTTCTCTCTCTCTCTCTCTCTCTCTCTCTCTCTCAAAATACGGGCATTATGGTGTGGACGTCCCCGTCCCCCCTATTTATATTCTCAAAAACTGAAAATTACAATTAAGTCCCTACTTGGGTGGTATTTCATAAATACCCCCTGAAACAATGTAAAATCCAACTAAAATCTAATCTAATCTCCAAAACACATAAAATATGCAAATCTAAATAATCCAAACCTGAAAGTATGAAAGAATATCCAAATCCTAGATAATGTAGCCATGATGGCCCACGATAAATGGTCAGATTATGTCATAGGGCTCATCCAATGGTGGGATGGTCCTTTGATCACGATCCAATGGTCAATAGGACTCTAATAAGCAACCCACGTGTATCTTCCCAATTTGGGGTCCTCATGATGCACGTAATGCACGTGGGTCTTCAATGTGGCCCATCGGGCCCCATGTAATAATCGTCCAAATAAAGGGACATGGGGGCCTAGGCCTGGGTGCGCCTCCTCTAATAGACCCGATCCATAGACGGTGTGATGTCCCCATCAATCCTCCCTGGCTGAGAAAGATTTGCCTCTGGCGAAGCAAAGTTACGGAACCGCTCCAGAAGATCAGGTTCCAACCTCTGAAACTCCGTCTCTGTAATCCATGTGCTATTTGATGCTGGTCCATCCTTTCATTTGACAAGGAATTTCTGGAATCCTCCTTGTCTAGTGGAAACCACCTGGTGATCCAACACATCCTCAATCTTCTCTCTTCTCTCAGGTAAAGATGGTAGAGAAAGTAAAGGTTGTGATGACGGGGTAGGTAAAGGCCAAGGACCAGGGGATAAATCTGACGTTTGGGGGTCTCCAAGAGGGTTAGTGGGTGCAGTCATAGGACCATCACAAGAAACTAGGTCCTCTACATTGAATGTGGAACTAATGCCCATGTTAGAAGGAATATCGACCACATATGCATTAGTGCCCACTCTTTGCAAAATTTTATGGAGACTTGCACTACGGGCATCTAACTTTTTAACGGTTCCCTGGGGAAACCGCTTTGGTCGTATGCGAACCATAACGTAGTCACCCATTTGAAATTCCCTGTACCTGTGGTGAGAATGAACATGAATTTTATACTTTTTGTTACTTGCATTAATCCTTCTTT
Organism: Liriodendron chinense; assembly: GCA_003013855.2. Lineage (NCBI taxonomy): Eukaryota > Viridiplantae > Streptophyta > Magnoliopsida > Magnoliales > Magnoliaceae > Liriodendron > Liriodendron chinense. The sequence goes on along the minus strand of ML058463.1, from coordinate 2,240,587 downwards.
TGATCTCAGTGTGTAAATTATGGATATGTTGTGCAAATGCAGATGCTGACTCGGATGGCCTTTGTGAGAGGGACATGGGGATGAGATCTATAGGTTTCCTAGGTTTGTAGCTTTGCATGACTTTAAAGGGACTCATGCCTATGGACCTATTTATTGAATTGTTGTATGCAAACTCTGCAACAGGTAAAATTGCATCCCAGGTCCTAGTATGGTCTCCCACTAAACAACGTAACAAGTTTCCTAGGCTCCTATTGACTACTTCCATCTGCCCATCGGTTTGAGGATGGTAAGCCGAAGAGAATTGAAGTCTTGTACCCATCATATGCCAAAGTGTCTTCTAGAAGTAACTCATGAAGCGCACATTCCTGTTAGACACTATGGTCTTCAGCAAACCATGCAAGCGGACCACCTTCCCAAAGAAAATCTTAGCTAGGATGGAGGCGTTTGACGTTTTGAAACACGACAGAAAGTGAGCCATTTTAGAAAAAAAGGGTCCACCACAACAAAGATGGAGTCGTGCTTCTTGATTGTCTTGGGAAGCCCAAGCACAAAATCCATGCTAATGTCTTGCCATGGAGCATGAGGTACTGGCAAAGGCGTGTATAACCCTGTATTCTGTCCTTTCTGCTTAGCCAGTTGACAAGTTTTGCATTGCCTGATAATTTTGGCCACATCCCTTTGGAGGCTTGGCCAGTAAAATTTGTCCTCCACAGGGGCAATAGTCTTGTCCCTTCCAAAATGACCAGCTACCCCTTCGGAATGGAGCTCCCAGACTAAAAAAATCCTGAAGTGAGGTACGGGGGATGCAAAGTCTGTCACCTTTGAATAGGAAGTCGTCAATGATGACAAACCCACGATCATTCCTCGTCTGATCACCTACCAACGACACATACACCTCTCTAAAATCTGGGCACGACGGATACACTTCTTTCAGACGCTTAAACCAAGTGACCTCAATACTCATGGATTGGAGTAGTGTCACCTTGTGGCTAAGGGCATCGGCCGGTTTATTTTCAACCCTGGCCTTGTGTTTCAATACAAATGAATACTCTTGAAGAAACTGGATCCACTTGGCATGCCTTGGGTTCAATTTCTTTTGGGAGTTGAGATATTGCAAGGCCTCATGGTTAGAAAATAAGACGAATTCTTGCGGTAGAAGATAGTGACTCCAACGTTGCAAAGACTGCACAACCGCATAGAATTCTTTGTCATAGGTGGAATACCACTGCCAGTGTTTTAAGTATTGACGATATCGGACGATATATCCCACGATATATCTTGTATCCCACCTGTGTGATGCGAAATGCATTGGTAGTGCCGATTTATTCCACCTATTAGATCTGGTCAGTATTTTCAATCTTCGGTCCATTTTTTTGTTGTAAGTCACATTAAATCAGTGTCAAATGGTAACAAATCTATGATTCTTCGTGTTTTCCATGAAAAATCATGGATTTGGAGCTTCAATTTCGAGATTTGGGGGAGATGGACCAAGTTGCAGAAAATTGGGAAAAATTGAAATTTCTCAATTTCTCGCAAATCAGTTGCAATCTTTATGTCCAAACACAAAATCAAACATGTATGTAACCTGATCTAGTCATTCTCCTTTAGCTTTTGAATGCATTGCTTGTGTTTCCATACATGTCTTCTTACGTTTATAAATTATATGATTGGACTTTGAATATACTTGCATCGGTTCAGTTGGACAACGCATATATTAGGACCCCATACAAAGGAAACCGTATTATGTGCACTTTTTTTTAATGTTTTGATTTCTAAGTGTGTATTGATGTTTTTGTCAACAATCCCTGAAGTTTCATTGAAAAATTCAACCAATTTCCCAATGTTCCCATGTTTCCCAACAACAACGATACATTATGCGATACAACCGATATATCCCATGCAATAACCGATATGTATTCGTATCCCAAGGGTGCGATACATTACGCGATAACGATATTTAAAACATTGACCGCAGCTTTGCTTCATTCAATTTCTCACTAAAGTAAGCAACAGGGGTGCCCTTCCTGAGTGAGAACTCCACCTATACCAACGCCTAAAGCATCACAAACGACTTCGAAGACTTTAAAAAAGTAAAAAAGGCGCATGGCGGAAGCCTTTGTCATCTTGCCCTTAATCTCCTTAAAAGCCTTGGAGGCCGCCTTAGTCCATTTAAACTCCCATTTCTTTATGCAATCCGTGATGGGAGCCACGATGGAACTAATCCTCTAATGAACCATCTATAGAAGGTGGCCAAGTTGTGAAAGCTGCGCACCTCATGAATCATTTGTGGTTCAGGCCAACTCACTATGGCCTTGACTTTCTCGGGGTTTGTAGACATGCCCCCAGACAACACAACAAACCGTAGGAAAATGACTCTATCTGACATGAATGTATACTTCTTCAGGTTCACAAACAACTTTTCTGCTCTAATGACCTCGCAAACTTGCCTCAAGTGGTGGAGATGCTGCTCCTTAGTGGTACTATAAATAAGAATGTCATCAAAGTATACAATTAGGAACTTCCTTATGAAAGGTCTCAGCACTTGGGTCATCACCCGCATAAATGTACTCAGAGGCATTGGTCAGCCCAAAAGGCATGACTAGCTACTTGTACAACCCATCCTTTGTTTTGAAGGCAATCTTCCATTCGTCACGTAGGCGAATACGTATCTGGTGATACCCACTCTTGAGGTCTATTTTGGAGAAAATTGTGGCATTGGCCATCACGTCCAACATATCGTCAAGACGCGGTATAGGAAACCGGTACTCAACGGTAATCTTGTTGATGGCCTTGCTATCTACACACATACGCCATGTGCCATCTTTCTTAGGTGTGAGAAGGGCAGGCACAGTGCATGGACTCATGCTCTCCTGGATGAATCCTTTCCTAAGGAGCTCATCTACTTACTTCTTTGATTTTGCATGCCCTGTGGGGTTCATCTGATAATGAGGACGGTTCGGTAGAGTCGACCCAGGGACCAAATCTATTGCATGTTGTATGTCTCTCATGGGTGGAAGTTCGTCTGACAAATCACAAGAAAAAACATCTCTAAACTTCTCGAGAACCGGATTCACCTCACATGGCAACTCTATGCTAAGCTGGGGTGTAACCTCACTAGCTACGAGGGCATACACCGCCGAATTCGCCTTAGTCTCTTGTTCAAACTCTTTGGCATTTATGATGTAGGAGACCCTAATTATGATGCTTGCTCATGAACTCATATAATCTAGTGGAAATAAAAGACAATAATAATATAAAATCTAGCATCAATCACTATGAACTAAGAAAATCACAAGGAAACATGCAATGGAGAGGGCCATTCATCACAACCACGAAGTATGAGATTCAATTATTGCTATGGTTGGATCTGGCGAGGGATGGAACCTCCCGATCTTGCATGGTCTTAACCCAATCAATCAATGGGGATCACTAGTCCAAGGAATCAAAAAGGTTTCTCGGGTTAGGGATTTGAAAACTTGAGAATTTAGGATTTTGATTCGATTATCAAATTTAAGATTTCAAGGATTGGGGATAATGGAGAGAGAGAGAGAGAGAGAGAGAGAGAGAGGGAAGAAGATCTTACCTTAGAAGAATATTGGAGGGGCATAAGAAGAAAAGAGAAGAAAAAGATTCGAGAAGAAGATGAAGTTTCATGAGAGAGAGAGAGGAGGGAGGCAACCAAAGAGGCTTTCATTAAATAATAATCAACTAATGAAAAAGGTTTAGTGTAGCACCCTTATAAAATTCGAAATTAGCATAATTACCAAAATACCCCTACTAACAAAATTAAAAAAAAAGACATTGGCATAAAAAAAATGTGCGCACACTACCCCAAAACTCAAATAAGTAAAAATGCATAAAATAAACTCAAATTTAAGATATCCCATGGGCTCCGATGATGGTGTGATGAAAGTGGGCCATGACGAACCAACGGTCCGATCACATCATCATCGCGATCCAACGGTCCGATCATCTCCTCCAAGCAACTTACACATGTCTTCCCAAGGTGGGGTCCTTTCAAATGTCTCGGACTACATGTGTAAGGTCTTCAATGCTCTTAAAGTCATTGCGAACGATCCATGCTCGTCATCATCGAGCCATAAAGATATAGGTGTCACTCGCCTCCTACGCTGATGATGTCTGCATCAATTTATGATATGAAGAGATTTGGGTGGGATTTCCTTGATACTTTAGGATCGTTTTCTTAACATCCTCCTTTTCGGTAGTGCTCTTGGGTGGAAGAGGGGCCGGCTTGATCTTCTTGCCCTCATGTAGTGAATGAACAAGTATTCGAGCGGCCGAATATTGTCACATCACGATTAAACAACTAGGGCCTACCCAAAATGATATGGCCCACATCCATAGGCAACACATCGTTATAAGATCTAAACTCGATAAGAACCTGACACTATTGGGTGATTGGTAGCGATGTCTTATCTACCCGTGAAACTCTGTAAGGCTCAAGATGGGGACTAACTTTCAATACCAAGTGATCCAAGGTGCTAGTGGAGATCACATTTGTACTCCCACTATCTATGATCACTTTGCTATTTCTTTCTCTACACTTGGCATAAGTAGAAAATTGTACTTCTGCGCCAATCATTATTACCCTTAGCCCATGCTAGGGCACATATGACAACCGCAAGTGGTGTGGTCTCATATTCCTCCACTTCTTCATCACTAGCACCTCCAACGGCCCCATGCACTTCCTCCTTATACTTGCCCTGTTCTTCCTCACCTGCCTCTTGAATGACAAGTGTCTTACTATGCTCTTTTGTGGGGGCAATGGTGCGCAAAATGGCCGTAACCTCGGCACTTGAAGCATTGGGTGTGCTCATCAGCCACAACATTGGTACTAGCTACCCCTTTTCCTTTGGCATCTCTTGGATTGGATTCCGTACCAGTGAGGGTCTTGGTTTGATTACTAATGCCTGGCACGTGAGGAGTGGACTTAGCACTTGTATCAACTCCCCTCATGAACTGGGGCTTAATGTACTGCTCCAGTTCTTTCACCATCTGATAGGCATGCTCTAGGGTGCTTACATTGTGAGGCATGAGTTCATGCCGAAGGGAGGGGTCCTGAATGTCACATCGCACCATATACTCATCAAACATGGCGATGTATTCCGTTACGGGCATTGTTCCCTGCCTAAGGGACTGCCACTGATCCAACATTTTGTAGTGGTAAGAAAGAGGGAGGTACTTCTCCTTCAGAACCTCCTTCATCTTGGCCTAGAGCACAACTGGCTCTTCTCCACGGCTCCCCATGGTACGCTTGACATTGGTCCAGAACAACTTTGCTTGAACCACTAACTTCATCTTAGCGAATCTTAGCCGATGTTGTTCAGACATATCATACTACTCAAAGAAGTGGTCCGTGTCTGCTAGCCAGTCCAGAAAAACTTTGGGGGTCTAAATGACCATCAAAACTAGGTGTGTCCACTTCAACACTCCTCATCACCAGTCTCCTCTCTAAATGATGAAATAGGTTTGGAGCTTTAGGTTGGAGGAAGAAAGAAAAAAGAAGTAGGGAAGAAGGAATGGGGGATTTTAGGTTTTGGATGAAGAAAGAGAAAGAAATGGGAAAGTACCTTGGAAGGAGAAGAAAGTTGATAGGTGAGGATCACCCCTGAGGCGTTGCACCCCTCTTCAATCCCTGGAGAACCTGGAATCACCACCTGCATATCACATGCAAGCAAGGAGGAAGGAACTTCTCTCTCTCTCTCTCTCTCTCTCTCTCTCTCTCTCTCAAAATACGGGCATTAGGGTGTGGTTGTCCCCATCCCCCTGTAACAACCCAAAATTTCAAGTGTCGAGTATAAACTTGATCCCCGATATCCTGGGAGTCACTCATGCAGATGCGGATGCGTGTGATGCCAAACGATTGTTCCACATGGTATCAAATCATAATGATAGGTCAATCCGAACAATGAAATAAAGACATTTGAATTTAAGTGAGCCAAATCTAAAATATACAATACCACATCTCATAAAAGAGTTGACCCAAACGGTCTAACTAAGCCTCATCTAGTGTGTTTGCTTGTGGGGTACTTGCATCAATGAAATCGCCTGGTTGGTATTTTAAAACACCATCCCATGTGGGAGTGAGTAGCTAAATCAGTGGTTCCATTATCCTAAGTTACACATGTCATCAAACATGGTCAAATATAGGTAATGCGAAACACACGGGGCAATCAATAAGGAGCTAAGCTAGTTATTTATAGTGCATGGATGAATAAAATGCAAATGCATGCCCGAACACCATTTTGGCCAATAACCAATAGTGAGTGGCTCGTCACCACATCACCCGCACAGACCCGAGCCCCCAGTGAATGGGGCTCGTCACCCTATCACTCTCACACAATGCATGCTATGCATGATTAGCCAAGTATTTAGTTAGTCCAGTTTCATCCAGCCAGTTTGTGAAGCCAAAATACCGTCATTATATCACATAGTAACTGGGACCATCTGGCTCCCTGCGCTGCGAACGCCAATCATCGCTAGTAACCCCTCGATTTAAGGTTCCGGTAGTGATTCGTCGACCACGCCCAAGCCAAAGCAGGAGGGTTGTCACCCAACTACTAAATATAAATAATTAATTCAGAGGTGCGGTATTGATACTCAAGACTAAATCAATACATGCCCTGGTCGTTTAAGCGGTGCTTTGGCACGGAACAATCGGCTGGGTATTTGACGGGGGCCAGTCGAACAACCATCTGTCACCTCTATCTATGCTCAATGGTCACTACGAGGAGGCTCGTCACCCCTAGCGTAGGCCGACAGCTCGGACACGGGTCCCATACCACCATGCCCGGCCCATGAGACTTTGGGGTTCGATTCTCTATGCGGTTTTAAGTGGACTATGCACCGGTAATGTCGGTATCTTGGATTCAAGGGATATGGCGATGGAAAATATGATAAACATATCCAACTCGGCATTGGACTAGCGTGTTCGACCGATGAGAACATCGAGGAGGCTGGCCTTAGGCACGCATGGCCCGTGTAGTCCTTAAATTACAATTGGTCACCCGAATTCTACCCCAATCGACCATACCAGCCCCGTGGGGTGACATGCAAGGCTCTCCCCCACCTACTCTTCTTCTTCTTCTCTACTCTCCTTCACTCTCTCTCTCTCTCAGCAATTTTCAGAGTTAGAAATGGTGGTTTGGCTGAGTTAGATGCCTTTAAATAGTGTTGAGTTTTAGGGGAAATGGTCCTAGTTGCTGAAATTTTATGACAATGGCCCTATGAAGGGTTGTTTTATCTATGTGGGGCCTACCTGGACTAATCTAATCTATGGGATAACTTCCTAAGGGCGTGATCTTCCTACAGCTATGATTTTGTGCAATTTGGACGCGACGTTTATTGGATATGAGGAAAAGTTTATTCAACGGTCACTGATCATTGATCAGGGCCGCGGCTTTGAGGATGGGTTTGATGTTATATCTAAAGCCTAGGTTCTAAATTTCATAGTCATGCAAGGGTCCTAATGGCCCACCTAAGAAAATGTTTAGTTATTAATGATTATTTGGGTTTGTTCTTGTGTATGTGGATTGCACTTACAAGTGCTCTTGCAAGTTCTTACAACTACGCAATTTTCGGGCGCTGACTTTCCAATGACATCCGTCCAAGGTCGTCAAGCCCGACGAGAGGGTTATTTCTCCCAAGTTTTGGATTTATTGGTCTTAAGATGGGTAGTACAAGGGCCTTTTACATGAATGTCTAAGTTTACCTTAATGATATTAATGTTTTTCAAGGTTAGGAGAGGTTAATTAATCGGCCTAATGTGAGATCTACATGACGTGGCCCGAAGGTGTGTTCGGTTTAAAAACGGCGATGTTACTTCTCAAAAACTGAAAATTACAATTAAGTCCCTACTTGGGTGGTATTTCATAAATACCCTTTGAAACAATGTAAAATACAACTAAAATCTAATCTAATGTCCAAAACACATAAAATATGCAAATCTAAATAATCCAAATCTGAAAGTACGAAAGAATATCCAAATCCTAGATAATGTGGCCATGATGGCCCCCGATCAACGGTTAGATTGTGTCATAAGGCTCATCTAATGGTGGGATGGTTCTTTGATTACGATCCAACGGTCGATAGGATTCTAATAAGCAACCCACGTGCATCTTCCTAATGTGGGGTCCTCATGATGCACGTAATGCACGTGGGGTCTTCAATGTGGCCCATCGGGCCCCATATAATAACTGTCCAAATAAAGGGACATGTAGGGCTGTAAATGGGTCAGCGGACCCAATGGGGTACCCGGACCCAACCCATTTAGACCAGACCCAGACCTGACCCAGTTGCTAAACGGGTCTGGGTCTGGTTTCCTTTATATTAGGCTTGACCTGACCTGACCCGAACCCATTTAGTAAGTGGGTGGGTTTGGTCAATGTTTCAAGGGACCCGTCCAGCTCAGACCCGTCCAGACCCGGTTTTAAGCCTTGTAAAAATGCTTGCATACTTGATCCAGACCCGGACCCATTAGACCCGACCCATTTATAAATGGGTCCGGGTGGATCTCCCTCTACCAGACCTGGCCCCATTGATAAATGGGTCTGATGGGTTGACTCGGACCCAACCCGGACCCACCCATTTAGTAAAAGGGTTTGGGTCTAAAATTTGGACCCAGACCCATTTAATAAATGGGTGGGTCTGGTTTGGCTAAACCCGCCCTGAACCCGTCCATTTACAGCCCCAGGGACATGGGGGCTTGGGCATGGGTGCGCCTCCTCTTTTGATAGACTGGATACGTAGATGGTGTGATGTCCCCATCACTATTGTTGTATAGGTAAGGAAAAGAGGTAAAGAGGAAAGAAAGAAAAGAAGATTAAGAAGGGAAGGAAAGGGAAACACCAATTGTTGAGAAAGAATAGAAGAATAAAACTCATAAGAGGTAGAAGAAGAGAAGAAAGGAGGAGCAAAGAAAGAAGAAGAAGAAAAAGAAAAATGAAGGAAAGAGGAGAACCACTAGGATTAGGAAGGGAAACACAAAAATATACCCAAAAATCTTCTCTAATTGAAAATATCAGCAAACCTGAGCCGAGGCAACACAAAAATATGCTTCAAGCCTTTAATAGAAAAATCTAACAAACCCTAGCCAAGGCAACATAAAAATATGCTTCAATAGGAAAAATTCAGCAAACTCTAGCCAAGGCAACACAAAAATCTGCTTCAATAGAAAAAATCCAGCAACCTTAGCCAAGGTGACGCAAAAATTTGCTTCAATCGGAAAAATCCAACAAATCCTATTCAAATTTCAAGGCAACACAAAAATATGCTTCAAGCCTTTAATAGAAAAATCTAACAAACCCTAGCCAAGGCAACATAAAAATATGCTTCAATAGGAAAAATTCAGCAAACTCTAGCCAAGGCAACACAAAAATCTGCTTCAATAGAAAAAATCCAGCAACCTTAGCCAAGGTGACGCAAAAATTTGCTTCAATCGGAAAAATCCAACAAATCCTATTCAAATTTCAAGGCAACACAAAAATAAGCAAGTCCTTCAGAAAAATCTTCCAAAAAGGAATTGAAGAATAAGTTAAAAAAAAAAAAAATGAAAGGAAAAGAATAGAAGAGAAGAAGAAACACTAGAAGAAGAAAAATTAGAAGAGCACTTAGGCTCTGATACCATGTTAAGTGGCTACATTGTGTTGATCTTGAGGGCCAATGAGAAGCTACAATAAAAAGAAGGAGAAGAAAGATGGAAGAGAGAAATAATAAAAGAGAGAGATAGAACATGAGATATCTCAACGTTTCCGGAAATAAATGTAATCTCGAATTGTACAAGAGGACTTTTTGGTTTTGTTCAAAATTCTTCCGAAGGATATTCTTATCATGGGAATACCTTCATCCATTCCTTGTATATTCGGGAATTGTCATATGCCTCATTTTGGATTTCTTCTAGCTCATTCAATTGAAGTTTACGCCACGAGCCAGCCTTGTTCAGGTTGAAGTTGAACTTCTTAATAGCGCAATAAGCATTGTCTTCCTACTCCACGGGCAAATGACAAGCTTTTCCATAGACAAGTCTATAGGGCAACATTCCAATAGGAGTCTTATGCGCCGTACGGTAAGCCTACAACACGTCGGTTAGTCATAAAGATCAATCCTTGCGATTTGGATTTACTGTTTTCTCCAAAATATATTTTATTTCCCTATTTGAAATCTCAGCTTGGCCACATGTTTATGGGTGATAGGGGGTACTCACTTTATTTGTAATTCCGTATTTCTTCATTAAAGCCTCAAAAGGTCTATTACAAAAGTGAGAGCGTCCATCACTGATGATGGCTCAAGGCGTTCCAAATCTGGACAAGATATTTTCTTTTAAAAATCGTAGAACTGTTCGGTGATCATTGGTTCTACACGGAATAACCTCAACCCACTTGGAAATATAGTCAACGGCTAGAAAGATATAGAGATGTCCAAAAGATGAGGGGAATGGTCTCAAGAAATCGATGCCCCAACAGTCAAAGACTTCAACAGTTAAGATCAGGTTTAAGGGCATCATGTTCCTATGGGAGATTCCTCCCAACTTTTGACAATGCTCTATGCTATGCAAAACTCAGTCTTTAAACACGGTTGGCCAAGAAAAACCACATTGCAGAATTTTAGCCGTGGTTTTCTTTGTTGAAAAATGTCCGCCACATGTATGAGCATGACAAAAGGAGATGACGCTAGATTGTTCATGATCAGGAACACATCTCCTAATTATTTGGTCTAGGCAATATTTGAACAGATATGGATCATTTCAGAAAAAATTGCGTATCTCAGTGAAAAATTCTTATCTCGCGCAGTCCAATAGGTGGGAGTCTCAACTGTGGAAAGATAATTTCCAATATCAGCTAACCACGGTGGACGGGAGACTACAAAAATTTGTTCATCGGGGAATGAGTCCTTAATGGGTGTCGTCTCCATGGAATCAGAGAGAACAAGGCGAGAGAGATGGTTAGCCATTGCGTTCTCTGTTTCTTTCTTATCTCGTATTTCCAAATCAAATTCTTAGAGTATCCATCTAAGCAATTGGGGCTTAGCATCCTTCTTCAAAAGAAGGTACTTGAGCACTGAATGGTTAGTGAAAATTATGATTTTGGATCCAATCAAGTAGGACCTAAACTTATCCAAAGCGAAGACTACAACTAGGAGTTCTTTTTCCGTACTTGTTCACTTGGGCATAGTTTAGAGTTCTACTTGCGTAGTAGTTCACATGGGGTTTCCTTTCTTTTCATTGGCCCAACATTGCCCCAATTGTATAGTCACCTGCATCGCACATGATCTTAAAAGGAATACTCCAATCGGGTGGTTGCATGATAGGTACGGTTGCCAACATGCCTTTAAGCTTTGTAAAAGCTTCCTGACAATCCTCGCTCCACTCGAATGAGGTATCTTTTTGAAGAGGATTACACAAAGGACGAGAGATGTTGCTAAAGTCCTTTATGAACCTAATAAATCTTGCAGGGCCTAAAAAGGAACGCACATCACGTATGCTCGTGGGTGGTGGTAGGTTGGTGATTAAATCAATTTTTGCCTTGTCTACTTCAATTCCATTGGACAATATGATGTGCCTGTTTATACAACAAAATTGCTTGTGTTTGTAGGGGAAACAAGAGCCACATTCCAATATTAGACAAGAGAGACAGAAAAGTATTCATCACTTTATTTTATTCATTTATCGAGTTCTTTATACATTCCATGTTTACATTATCCCTTGATTCTAGAATAAATTGTACATTGTAAAAAATGAAACATATTCAGGAAGTAATTTTGGCAGAGCTTTGCCCTATTCTTCTTTCCCTATTCTTCTTTCATCAGATGACAGGGAAATGGCTGAATGAAAGATTGTTCTTCTGCTCATGAGTGAGGCGAGTCCACCAGACTAGGCTTCGTTCCTTTGCGATCTTCAAGTGAAGCACATAGACAAGGCTAGGCTTATCATTTGGCCGTGTAGCGGACTCAAGGTCAATACACTATACAAGCTTTTTCGAAGCACTAAAACCTTCCCGACTCTTCATAGAATTTCACGGCGCTTCAAGATGCTGGCATCATCCATCAAGGCTACCACTTATGGGCATTGTATAAAGTACGCTTGACCCGAAGGGAGAAAGGTCTTCTACACCATCTATCAAGACAAACACTTATGGGGATTGTACAAAGTACACTCGACCCGAAGGGAGAAAGATAAGTCTTCTACACCATCTACCAAGACAACCACTTACGGGGATTGTATAAAGTACGCTCGACTCGAAGGGAGAAAGATAGGTCTTTTATACCATCTATCAAGACAACCACTTACGAGGATTGTACAAATTATGCTCGACTTTAAGGGAGAAAGGTCTTTTACACCATCTATCAAGACAACCACTTACGGGGATTGTACAAAGTACGCTCGACCCGAAGGGAGAAAGATAGGTTTTCTACACCATCTATCAAGACAATCACTTACGGGGATTGTACGAAGTACGCTCGACCCGAAGGGAGAAAGATAGGTCTTCTGCACAAAGAAACAAACTCTCAAGTTTCGATTGCTCTCTCTATGTCATCCATCCTTGCCACGATCTGGATCTTCAATGTTCCTCACGATCGAAAGGGAAATGGAGGTTAAAACGCCCTCGACATCCTTCATAAAAGGAGAGAACAAGTGCTGAAATGCCCTTCAGGGCCAATGAAGGAGTATCGGACCAATGAAAGACAACTCGCCTGCATCACCTCGTTTGCTGAGAGGGGAGTACAAGATCGTCGGTCTAGGCTCTAGAGGGCGGTGGCCGATGCTCGGAGGGAGCACGAAAGGCTCTTAACCAAGATAGCCAATGCGGAATCCCGAACTATGTCGGAGGAGGTGAACCTTGACGCTGTACACCAACGTGTCTCTGATCTGATGGACCTGATCTCGAAGGAAGGCCAAGTGCAGGCGAAAGTGAACAAGCTGAAGACTCGGATCCTCCAGCTATTGCAAGACTGAGATTCACCCTCGGCCATGGGGGAAACCCCAATTTTGAGTCACTTAGTGACGCTTTCTTCATTTTACTGTCTGAGACTTTGAACAATTAAGATAATGGTTAAAACTAAAGCACTTCAGGCTACTGTATTTAGTGTTTGCATTATCTCCGATATTATCGAAGTATCCCCGATATTATCTCTATTTCTAGCTCAGCGACACCGGTAACTGAAATTGCGGTTTTAACCGCTTGTAGAGATACTCGGAGATATGTCTATGGACTAAGGGGGGGTGATATGGACCTTTTTCAAATTCTTTTCGCCTACTTATGCAATTTAATAAAATAAGCTTTGTAAGCAAGAACACCTCGGCTACCAAGCCTTGGTGGGTCCAATCAAAAGACTAGCAAGAGTAAAGCAATAAGCAATCCTAGTCAAGCATGCATAGGTACATAAAAGAATCAAATAATCAAGCTCCTAACCTATGCAACTTGTGTAGACTTATGAGAGTGGATCAATGAGCTCAAGTCTACACAAGTAGTGAAGGTACATCTTGTGTGAGGATGCCTAGAAAGTGCCTAGCATGCATTCCTATCAATCATTCATAATTAAGCAATTAAACTAACAATGCAAAGATAGAATGTGCTCAAGAACACTCACAAACACAAGGATGTATAGTGGTTCGACTACGTGTCTACTCCACTCCCGGTTTAAGTACTCAACCCCTTTGAGCACACCGGCATTCACTATCGGAGGTTTTAAATGAGGTTCACCTCTCAACCTTTACACGGAGGTTTTATCGGTTCACCTCTCAACCGTATCCGGAGTTTTAGACATAGGCTAACTCTCAACCTTATCGTACGTTTACTCTCGTGCCGGAGGCTCCCCCCTTGGAGACTTAATTTAGGCCCGGTTGACGGGCCAAGGAACGGCTAACGTCCCTAAGGCGAGTTGACAAACAAACTCTAAAATGGACTCTCAAATAAGACAACCTACTTGTCGGATGAGCCCCTTGTTTAGCGCCGGATTGGGTTGCTTGATCTCCGCCCTCCCGTGCTTCAATCAGCTTCCCTTTGCTCCCTCGATCGTGCCGCCGTTGCGTCGCCAATGCCTCAGCCACATTCGATCAAACACCTTGCATGCGATGCCTTGAAATGCCCAAGGTGCTAGGAGGATGGGTTTGAGAACTCTACAACTTAGTGGGAATGGGTTTCCTAGAGTCTCTTACCTACAACGATCTCATCTTCGAGTTTAGGACATGGATTTGCCAATCAAGAAGCTTCCTAACTCTAGAGATCAAGAGGGGATGGAGGTCATCTTCTTCATGAGCTTGGAATGCTCTAATCTTGTGTTAAAGCACAAGGAAGATGCCTTGCATAGGTCAAGGAATAAGCCTCAAAAGAACTCCTTCAATGGTGGCTTTCCTTCCTCAAAAATCCCTCATCTAATGCCCAAAACCGGAGCACTATATGTAGCAAAACATAGCCCCAACGGTCATAAAACGGGCAAATAACGGTCATAAAGCGACCTGTCCCGACCGGTCATGACCGGTCGGAGCCCCCTGCTGGAGAACTTCAAGTGCATAGGCCACAAACATGGGCCGACCGGTCATGACCGGTCGGACCCCTTCACTGGACATCCAAAACACCTTAGGCCGACCGGTCATGACCGGTCGGCGTCCCTTGCTGGACATGTGGACATGCCAGGCCGACCGGTCATGACCGGTCGGCCACACCTGCTGGACGGCTGAACAATGCATGAAGCCCAGAGCTGGCCGACCGGTCATGACCGGTCGGCAGCTTGTAGAAACAGCAGCAGATCTGCTGGCCGACCGGTCTTGACCGGTCGGACCAGCCTGGGTCCCTTCTGCAATGAGCTGAGTCCTTCTTTCTCCAGCATGATCATTGTGTCCAAGGTTGGGATGATCAAATGGGACACCAAGGGCCTATCTATGATGCCTAAAGGGTTCTAAATATGGTCAAGGACATCAAGGATACAAAGGGGATGGGTTTTGGTCGAGGTTAAGGTACCAAGGCATCTCATATACCTGAATCTTCATTCTTGATGCAGCTGGACGTCTTGAGTCTTCATTCTTCGTCTTCATTTGGCTCAACCGACACTAGACTCACAGCCGTAAGTGATTGACAAACAAGGTGCACTAGTATGCCACGGACAAGTGCACTAACAGTAACACCGGTAGCGATACCAACAACACTGATAGTATAAAAAATTCTTCATATCAGTGATGTGCCATTAAATATTGCCAATGTATCGATATCGTCAATATTTTCAATTGTGTAAATTCCAAGCGTCGTTTGTATTGTCAATACATTGATCTCGTCGGTGTATTGCCAATATTTTTTACTGTGTAAATTCCAAGTGTTGCTTGTATCATCAATGTATCTGCAATATTTCAATAATATCACCAATGTATTGATATGCCAAAAATATATATATTTAAAAAATTCCCATTTCATATTTTTTATGGGTGCATGGTTGTATGCAACGTTCAATTTGTTGACAACAACATTGGTAATATCACGATATTATCAATATCGCAACATGGCAATAACGAGACCACAATTTTTAGTTTCTTTTTCAGTTGTTAACGATTTGTTTGGAAATTTCATGTGTTGCCGATATTCTGAAATATCAATGGATGTTTGGATGGAAGTTCAGATTTTGGATGGATGAGATGATTGGACTAAGTTCTTACGGAAACACATGCTTTTAGGCCCCCATTAAATAGAAACCTATTATGTATGCATTCTTTATGCAATTTTTTTATTCCAAAATATGCAACTACGTGTATTTTATCAATTCCTGAGGTTTTACTGAAAAATTCCACTATTTTTCCCATTTTCCCTCGCATTTCCGGTTATCAGCGATAGTATAGGCGATATCGATATTGTTTCTGTATCCCCGGCTAGTGAAACTTGTAGCGATACCGAAACTTCGAACACTGACTGTATTTATTTTAATTTCATGATAATTTAACTCCTTTCTTCCCTCTTTCACTTCTCATTATGTGTGTGTGTGTGCCTTTCTAGCTGAGAATTACAAATGCTTTCCTAATTCTGTTAGATCGGATTATTTTACTTTCTTAACTCATGATGTTATGGGATCTTATCATGCTCTAATCTTGATCATTTCTATCAATCCGCGGCCACCTTTATATTCATGCCTGTTCCTCACCATCTTTGCAGATGAAAATGGTGAATACATGGTCTTTAGGAGATAACGCAAACCGTCCTTCCCCGAGTACTTCTCCGGCCAAGCGTGGGCGGAAGAGAACTGCTGCGGGTCCATCTAATCCTCCGGCGGTGCAGAAGAGTTGAAGGTTCGTTCCTTCGGTTGCACCTGAAGTGAAAGACTTCGCTGAACGCATTCGGGGGCTCCCTTGTGATGTGTTTGTTAGAGTATTTGTAGATCGAACCGCTTCTGAGCCTCCCAAATAGGGCACAAAGTCAGAATGGGGCGAATGGTATAGTCAGTTTGTTGGCAGTTTGATACCGAAATCTTTCCTTATGGATTCTCTCCTTCTGATCGGATAGTCTCGGCGATGTTCTTACACTCTTCCATTAATAGTGCCTGGGTTCATGCCATTTCTTCAAGACGTTCTTTTGTCGTTTGTCCGGCCTGACTGGTTCTAGCCATAAGGACAAAGGCTCTTCTTCTTGGCGTTTCTGATCTTGATGATGCGGACGAGGCAGTAGTCGAAGAAGGGGTTAATGACATTGAGTCTCTTCTCAACTCGTGATTATTACATCGCGAGGAGTTGGTAGACTTAGCATGTATAACCCTTATTGATGTAGTTTTAGCTAGATCTACCATTGAGCCTTCTGTTGGAGAGCGTTGATATGGCATAAGGATTTGGCTCTTCTGTTTTTGCGCAGTAGGGGATGCAGGTAGTGCAGGGAAATCCTTCTCAGCGAAAGATACTTCCGTCTCTCCCGGATATAAGGACGGAGGAGCCATAGCTGGAATTCGTTTAGCTACACTTCGTGTGATGGGCCCCTGGTAGGTTCGAGAATGCCCTTGGCAACAGTCTTAGTCGAAACTTTGAATGATGCTCTCTTTGTCTTCGGTTGCACTGTTATCCATTCGCTCTCATCATCCACAACGATGGGTGAAGTGGAAATCACCATGGTGGTTGCTATAGTTGCCCTGTTTAAGGACGCTTTCATCTGATGTTTACTACTCGTACTTTGATTGTTGTAAGAGATAGTAAATCCTCCTCCCGGAGTGAAACGGAAAACGGTCTTGTAAACTGAGCAGGCCATTGCAAATGTTCGATTGAAGAATGTAATGTACCTGAAATTTTAAAAATGAAAGAAATTAGTCATTTAAATTGTTTATATGTACAATCTATGCTAGATATGAAGGGTGGAATGTTCCCGTTAAGAGTCGCCATTTTGACGCTTAATAGCGCCTTAAGATGACGAATGCTTTTTTTATAGTCTCTTGTCAGTATTAGAACATAACTCTTGTTAATGATTAGAATATCACCATTAGAGTTGTCATTTTGTTTACGCAACAAAATTGCCTTTGTGTTTGTAGGGGAAACAAGAGTCACATTCCAATATTAGACAAGAGAGATAGAAAAGCATTCATCACTTTATTTTATTCATTTATTGAGTCTTCGTATATTCCATGTCTACATTATCCCTTGATTCTAGAATAGATTGTACATTGTACAAAATGAAACATGTTCAGGAAGTAATTTCGACAGAGCTTCACCCTTGTTCTTCTTTCATCAGATGACAGGGAAATGGTTGAATGATCATCAAAGCCAAGATTGTTCTTCTACTCATGAGTGAGGTGAGTCAACCAGACTAGGCTTCGTTCCTTTGCGATCTTCAAGTGAAGCACACAGACAAAGGCTAGGCTTATCATTTGGCTGTGTAGCGGACTTAAGGTCAATACACTATACAAGCCTTTTCGAAGCACTAAATCTTCCTGACTCTACATAGAATTCCACGGCGCTTCAAGATGCTGACATCATCCATCAAGGCTACCACTTATGGGGATTGTATAAAGTTCGCTCGACCCGAAGGGAGAAAGATAGGTCTTCTACACCATCTATCAAGACAACTAGTTACCGGGATTGTACAAAGTACACTCGACCCGAAGGGAAAAAGATAAGTCTTCTACACCATCTATCAAGACAATCACTTACGGGGATTGTACAAAGTACGCTCGATCCAAAGGGAGAAAGATAGGTCTTCTACACTATCTATTAAGACAACCACTTACGAGGATTGTATAAAGTATGCTCGACCTGAAGGGAGAAAGATAGGTCTTCTATACCATCTATTAAGACCACCACTTACGGGGATTGTACAAAGTACGTTCGACCCGAAGGGAGAAAGATAGGTCTTCTACACCATCTATCAAGACAACCACTTACGGGGATTGTACAAAGTATGCTCGACCTGAAGGGAGAAAGATAGGTCTTCTGCACAAAGAAACAAACTCTCCAATCTGGATTGCTCTCTCTATGTCATCCATCCTTGTGTTTGTGATGTATTTGAGCACATTGTTATCTTAGCATTGTATTTTAATTTCTTAATTATGAATGCTTAATAGGAATATATGCTAGGCACTAGATAGGCACATTCATACACAAGATGTACTTTCACTTAGTGTAGACTTGAGCTCATATGATCTATTCTCATGGAGTCTACATAGATTGCATAGATTAGGTTCTTGATTAGTTAAATCATTTGATTATCTATGCATGCTTAGGCTAAGTTGTTTTAATGCTTATCATATGCTAGCCTTGTGATTGGACCCACTTAAGCTTGAAAGCTAAGTGTTCTTGCTTAATTATTTTAATTAGACGAGAAGTTTTTAAAAGGATTTTAAAACGGTCCTAATTACCCCCCCCCCCCATAGGACTTAGCCATAGTTCTACTAGCTCTGCTCCAAGCTTCCGCGTATATCCGTAGGGTGTCGTGTTAGATTACCGACGCAATTTTACAAGCAAAGGTTTACTTATTAGAGAATGGATCATCTAAATGCTAAGGTTAGTTTGGGCCTAAAAGGGTCTAAGGTCAGGGTCCCCAGGCACCTCAATTTATCTGTTTCTTTACTCCTTGATGCTTCATGCCTTCATATGTCTTCTGTCTTTAGCTTCCAAGGGCTTAAACGACTCATTTACACACTGACTCACGTTATTGCCAAATAGATGCACTTACACTCTCCTCCATGCATTGTTGATTAAGGGTTTTAATTGGGTGATTAGGGGCCTAATAGATGATTAAGAGGAGCATGGGGGGTTATGGGGTGATGATGTCATGGATAGGGGTGGCATGGAGTGATGAGACGTAGCTTTGACTTTTTACACATGAGAGGGGAGGTATGGGAGGATGATGTAGTAGAGTATGATAGAGATTCTTTCTCTCACACATGTTAGGTGTGAGAGGCATGTGTGGCCAACATGTGTGGATATGAAATATACAATGCGTGCATATATGAAATACAACGGGTTCTTTGCGGCATATCTCGCCAACGGAGCGCTGTACGGACGCGCGAGTGGTACCTCCGCGATCGTGGTGATATGGCAAGGGTCTTAGGGTCTCGGGGTTCCGGTCACCTGGGTGCACACTTGTGCACTCAATTTGAGTATCGTCGAAAACGTCAGATGATCCGTGAAAGGTATGGGTGTACAATTCAGGGAGGCTTGACTTATGTGTATTACGCCGAACATCGCGACATGCGCTTGGAAGGGCACTTGAAGAGACGGGGCATTACAACTGCAATTCCCCATAGCTCCCAATCCAAGTGAATTTTTGGAGTATCTATAGGTCATTGGTCCTAGGTCATGAGTTATTCCAAATATTCACAGAAAATGGCTTCACATTAGAAAGAAATCAGACAATTATGTGTATTCAGTAATATGTTGATTTTCCTTGGTTGGGCGTGATGATGGTGCTTATAGTTTGCAAACCAGGCTTCTCAACCCAGGTCTCTAGTGACTACTGAGTTAACCAGGCCAGGTTGTTCATTGGGAGTATCTGTATGTCATTGGTCCTAGATCATGGGTTATTCCAAATATTCACAGAAAATGGCTTCACATTGGAAAGAAATCAGACAATTATGTGTACTCAATAATATGCATGATGGTTGTGCTTATAGTTTGCAAACCAAGCTTCTCAACCCAGGTCTCTAGTGACTACTGAGCTAACCAGGCCATGTTGTTCACTGGGTATTTGGTCTGGAAAAGTAGGCCCATCCTAGTTCCAACATGAATCATCCTAATTATCGACTTGGGGCTTGATTGATTGAACCCCTTAGTCTTTGACACAAGAAGGAAAACAAGTATATTTTAATAAAAATTATAAATAAATCTTTTTTTTTTTGCTTCACTTGGTTGACCCTTACTTGCAGGATCCTTCTACCTAGGTGCTGCTCCATCTTCAAGTCCCTACTTCAGACTCTCGCTCCAGTTCCTGCTTCTTACCTATTTATACTCGTTTGTGTTTTGAAAGAGACACTTCCCCGCTCCCATACCTAAATTTGTTGCCTCTTAGCTTCATGCTTCATGCTACTATAGGTTGAGTCAACCAATGATTGATTCGCGATCCAAGTTCTGGTTTTTAATCTATTTGTGCTTGTTAGAAGTGCATGTGCCATAGATTAGTAAGCTTGACCAGTGGGTTCTGCTTCAAGACCACTTGTATAGAGGCTTCGATCATGATGTGAAATTGAAGCTTTTGATATGCGTACATGGTTTTGCGGGTATTACAATAGACTGTGGGGGCATCAATGACTTGTTTGCTATGAAGAATACAATAAAAAAGAAGACTAAAAACTGCAGTTGATAGTGAGGCACAGGTAAAATGCATATGCTAAAAGAGGATCAAACTAAACATTTATTGGAATGAGGCAATTATGATACCTTCTTATGTCTGTCAAAATGTTGCATGTATTTGTACCTTCCCATGAGTCTCTTTCGATGGGGTGAATGATGACTAGTATTTGTACAAGGGGCAAGTCTTGCTCGTGTTCCACTTTTGATTCCGTATGTAATAGTTCAGGGTGGGTTCAGATGAACTAGTGAATTGAAATGTAGTGTAATAAACTGGACATGACCAAATCACAGTTGCATTCCTTGGTACTTGTATTCGTGGACTGGGCTCCAAGTTGCAGTTACATTACTTTCAAGTTGGACTTGGAAAAGAGTATGCTGCAAATTGAGTACTTCATCTAATGAATGCTAGGAAACTTTGTAAAAAATTTCCATTTCCTCTCAATTGAAGAGAAGTTATTTGAAATTCAATTGTGTATACAAAATGCAGCCTTAATTGAGTATTCCACCACATGCTTTTTTTTTTTTGGTGAGGTTGGCACAACCACAAACTATAGCCCATGGTAAACTGCTTTGGAGGGTGGGTTCAGTGTCTATTGTGTAAGATAGAGATTCATTTCAGGTTTAAGAAAAAATGGGTCATCACAACTCCTACGATCTAGACTGAAATTTGCTCAAGGAACTGGACAAGGAGGGATACGGCTGGTAGGGACCTATAGATCTAGTTTGGCTGACCATAACAGCTATATGCTGATACATTGAGATCTCAATCTCTGATCTATTGGTGCAGATATTTTGACCATTTGACACTGCTGATATGTGTATTAGGAAAATGTTGTATGAAGCCTCTTTCCTAAACTTGAAAAAGTTGGGAAATTGTATAGAAGAAAAGCTTTAGTAGTTAGTAGATTTCTCATTTAATTACCAAATTACTACCTTTTCATACTAAGTGCCTGTTTGATAAAGCTTATTTTCAGAACTTATCACTGAAATGGGCTATTTTAGTGATTTTCCCTGATTCATATCGTTTGGCAAATCCAAATAATTAAGTACTTAATTTGTATTTTCGCTGAAACAATGTTTTTTTTTTCTAGCTTCCCTCCCTTGACTAATGCTTAATGCTAAATGTGGTAAGTGGTGGTGAATTAGTTTTTTTTCCCGCTTTTGACTATAATATCCCTCAAATAATTTCAAAATGACGATTTTGCCCTTCGTCTTCTTAAAAGGGGGTGTTCTTCAATCTAGGGTTTTGTTCTTCCTCTCTCTCCCATCTTGAATGTGGGGTCCACATGATGAACGACCCATATTGAAGGTGGGGCCCCACATGATAAGTGGTCCACATCAAGGTGGGCCTACGTAATGCACGGTTTACATCCAAGGTGGGACCCACATGATGGATGGGTGACATCGAATACAATAGCTTCCGATGGCCATAAATTTGCTACTGGTTATCCGTTTCGCAAATACAATATGCCATTGGAAACCTCTCGATGAGCTGCACTGCACACATTGCCCAATCACCCAAGGTTTACTGGCCTCGAAATAGCTTCGCAAAATTCTATCGTTTTAGGGGTCAAATGAAGGTTTTTAGTTAAAACTTGCTAATTTTAGCAAGTTCTGTTTTCTTTTTCTAGGGTCTTAAAGAGTCCGGCTGTGGTCCAAAGTTCTTGTTTGGTCATTTATGAGTTGGTTATGAGTTTGAATAGGTTTAGGCCATTTTCACAATTTTTAGTAATTTTACTATTTTGGGCAAGTTTCCTATTTTGAGTTGAATTCAGATTCTAGGGTTCTTTTGCTTATGTAAGGCTATTATGTATATTGTAGAGAGCACTTTCAACAATAATATCACTTTTATTTCTCATTTTTCAGACTGAATTCTTCAGAGATTTCTCTCCTTGTGGGTTCAAGGGCTGTTTTTGAGAAGAAGACGGTGATCTCTTCTCTTTATCCACACACCTGCTACGTTATATAATCTGGTTTATTTGTCAATGCAGTTATTGTTATTAAATGTGTCAAATAACAAGCTAAAGTCCCTCCCAGAATCAATCGGCAATTGTTCCTCCCTTGAAGAATTGCAAGCAAATGGTACTTTTCATGCTTTTAAGAACTTCCGATCATGTGATTTTTTTGGGCTTGAGCACGTGTATTTTAACTATTTGATATGTCACCTCTGTTGCTGATTTTTGAGATGCTTACATTACTGTCTTTGATAGTTTGTGTTAGTCAGCTGCTAACTTTTGTCGCATGAATATAAAATTCGTGTTAACCTCTGTAATTTTGCAGTGGTGGAATATCTAGAGGTTTATATTGTTTAGATATGGTAAAGTTGATTGCACTTACAAGGCACTAATCCTTTCAATTATTACTTTGCAGTATCGGTATTGTTAGGTGCTTGTGGAATACATAATGACATATTTCTGACTCTTGGTTGTTTCTCTTGATCCTCTCCCATTCATGTGATGTTGGTGCTTGAGGTTGACTAGGGTGCCTTGAAAGAAGTATTAGTTGTCCGCTAAGTGATTCAGTTAAAGGTAATCAGATAATTGCCTGAATTTTGATGAAAGTAGAAAATAGTACATGACTCCAATAGGCTAAGTGATGCGGACATCAAGCCCTTTAGGGTTTGTCAACATAGGAGGCGAGTGGCACCTATATCTTTATGGCTCGATGATGATGGCCCTGGATCATTCGTGACGACTTGAGGAGCATCGAAGACCTTACATATGTAGTCCGAGACATTTGAGAAGACCCCACCTTGGGAAGAAATGTGTAAGTTGCTTGGAAGAGATGATTGGACCGTTGGATCGCGATGATGATGTGATCGGACCGTTGGTTCGTTGTGGCCCACTTTCAGCACACCATCATCGGAGCCCATCGGGCATCTTAGATTTAAATTTATTCTATGCACTTTTACTTATTTAAGTTTTGGGTTAGTGTGTGCATGCTTTTTTTGTACAAATGTCTTTTTTTTTTTAAATTTTGTTAGTAGGGGTATTTTGGTAATTATGCTAATTCTGAATTTTATAAGGGTGTTGCCCAAAAACCTTTTTCATTATGCTATTGATTTTATGAAAAGAAGAAGCTTGTGGCTATCTTCCTCTTCTCTCTTTGGTGATCTCTCTCTTAATTTCCTTCATCATCCACTATTCTTTCTTCTTTCCTCTTTCTTCTTCTTCTCATTTTCTTCAAGTCTTATTTCTCATATTATCCATTGTCTCAAATCTGAAATTTGATCCAAAACCTTTGTTTCTTAGATTTTTGTTTCTCTATTTCGAGAAATCCCTTAATTCCCCGGACTAGTGAACCTTATTGAGCGTTTGGATAATAACCATGCAAAATTAGGAGGTTTCATCCCTCGTCGGATCCAATCCACGCATGATTTGAAACCCTCACTGTGAGATTGTGATGATGGCCCCTTTTATTGCATGTTTCCCTTATATTTTTCTTGATTATGATGATAGTTGTTGAATGTTTAATTTAGATTGCTTGATTTATTCCGCTGAATTTTATATGTTTCATACATGCATGAAAGTTTAGGCCATCCTACTTCAAATTTTGGTCTCAAAGCTTAGAGTTTTGCATGGTTACCTTAGATTGAGTTATCAAATTAGGGTTTCACTTTAGGTCTATTTTTAGGGAAATTCCAGATTTAGAAACTTTTCAATTTTAAAAACTTCTCAATTTTAGAAAGTTTCCAAATTTGGAAAATTTTCAGATTTGGGTCCTAGTGTTCAGATTTAGTGTTTTTCAGACTTAGAAAGTTTGATTTTCGAAATTTTCTATTTCTAGAAATTTTTCTATTTTTGGAAAGTTTCCAAATTTAGGAAATTTTCTGAATTAGAAAATTCTGGTTTGGCGAGTCTAGGGTTAGAAAATATTTTAGTTTATACATCATCTAGGGTCATTTGAGTTGTCTAGGATCATATAGGGTCTTGTCGAGTCTCCCCGTAATTAATGGAGTATAGGCGTTTGAGATCTTTAGGGCCATTAAGTGTTGTTGTGTGGCCTTCGAGACCTAATGGAAAGCCGAACTCCAATGAGTTGGCCTATTTTAATGGTCACATGGACCCTAAAACATTCCTTGATTGGCTTGAAAACTTGGACTACTATTTTGATTGGTATGATATGTCAGATAGCCGTCGAGTGAGGTTTGCCAAATGGAAATTGGTGGGCCAAGCTAAGTCGTTTTGGACAGATTTGGAGCGACGAATTGAGCGGAGAGGTGAGGCCCCGATCTCACAATGGGATGAGATGAGAGAGTGTTTGAAAGAAAAATATCTTCCCATCTGTTATAGTCAAAAGCCTTTGGCTCAGAAGAGAGTTGCCCCACCTTCCCATCCAGAAAGAGGGCCCATATAGCCACCACCTCCTTGTAAAGTGGTCCAACACATCATTAAGGAAATCTCGGCTTCTGGACAATTTGAGGAGTGTTTAACACCAATTATATTTCCTTAGGAGCGAGATAATACCTTGGTGAATGGCCAATTGGAAGAGCCCAAACAAAGTGTTTATGAAGTGGAAGAATACGTGCCTGAAATCGATAGTGATGAAGTGGAAGAAATTGAGGCATCACTCATCATTGTTGGGCATGAAGAAGTTGGTGCTAGTGATGAAAAGGTCGAAGAGATTGAGACCGCACCGCTTCTAGATGTCATGTGTGACTTAATTAATGTAGAATCCCAATCTAAGTCTCTTACCATAGTGAACGCGAATGAATTTGAAAAAGAGGCTAGTGAGGATATGGTGATAGACACCCACATGACTTGTGATATCCCACCAGATGATTTATGGGATGAATTTTCACCCAAATGTGACACTCAACATACAATCGCTCTTGTCCCTGGGTCGATTCTGTTAAGCTTCCCTCTATACCAAGTGAACCCCGCAGAACATGCAGAAATGTAGAGACAATTTGATAAACTTCTTAGGGAAGGGTTCACTCAAGAAAGTTTGAGTGGGGGTTATATTTTGTGCGTTGTGCCTGTCCTTTGCCCTTCCATTAATAATGGCACGTGGTGCACATGTGGGCCCATTCTGGTTGTCCAAAAAGTCTCAGTCAAGTGTTAGTTCACCTTACGGCGTATTCATGTCATGGTGGATATGATGGCCAGAGCCCCTACCCCGCATCTGGATGACATGTTGAGCATAATGCCCAACGCCAAGATCTACTCTAGACTTGGCATAAAAAGTGAGTGTTTGCAAGTATTGGGATACCTGAACATTATCCTTGTTTATAACACTTATAATGAGAAATTATGTGTCACCCTCAAGAAGAGTCCTTTTGATAGGGTTGTTTATTTCCATAGGGTTGTTTATTTCAAGTCTGTTGCTTCACTAGAGAGTCCATTAGTTTCATTCATGTCATCCTCCTATAAATCGTCAAAGTCGGCCGATGCATTCGCACGACACATTCATGAGTTGCATATATATATATATTAAACAACGAATAAATAGGAGCAATGATAATTATAAACTTTCAGTTGACTTGCATCGTAAGTTACAAGAAATTCAAGAAGGAGATTATGTAATGGAGAGGATAAGGCCAGAGTGGTTTCCTCAGGGGACCGCCAAGAAATTACAAGCTCGCAGTGCTGGACCATTTAAACTGTTGCGAAGAATTGAGTTCAATGCGTATAGGATAGACCTTCCACCTGAAATGGGCATTAATCCAACGTTTAATGTGGAAGATCTAGTCCTCTCCCCTAATCCTGCCATTGACACTTCTTCGTAAGTTATAATTATAAACTTTCAGTTGACTTGCATCGTAAGTTACAAGAAATTCAAGAAGGAGATTATGTAATGGAGAGGATAAGGCCAGAGCGGTTTCCTCAGGGGACCGCCAAGAAATTAGAAGCTCGCAGTGCTGGACCATTTAAACTGTTGTGAAGAATTGAGTCCAATGCGTATAGGATAGACCTTCCACCTGAAATGGGCATTAATCCAACGTTTAATGTGGAAGATCTAGTCCTCTCCCCTAATCCTGCCATTGACACTACTTCTCTTTTGTGGCCGTATTCTGAGTTTGCTTCTTAACCCATTCTACCTCTTCCCCTATCGATTGAATGTAAGGAAGAAATCGAAGGGATTGTGGATGAGGAGATTGTATCCACTTGAGAGAGAGGCTTCCAGGGATATCTTGTTAAATGGAAGAATAAGTCACCATCCGATTCTGCATGGCTAATAGAGACACAGAGCTAAGATCCAGACATGTTGCAGAAACACCAGAGCTTTATCTCTTCAGAGTCAAGCTCTTCTCAGACGAGGAGAATGATGCGGACATCAAGCCCTTTAGGATTTGTCAGTGTAGGAGGTGAGTGACACTTATATCTTTATGGCTCGATGATGACGGGCCTGGATCGTTCGTGACGACTTGAGGAGCATCGAAGACCTTACACATGTAGTCCAAGACATTTGAGAAGACCCCACCTTGGGAAGACGTGTAAGTTGCTTAGAGGAGATGATCGGACCGTTGGATCGCGATGATGATGTGATCGGACCGTTGGTTCTCGTGGCCTACTTTCATCACACCATCATCGGAGCCCATCGAGCATCTTAGATTTGAATTTATTTTATGCACTTTTACTTATTTGAGTTTTGGGTTAGTGTGCGCACGTTTTTTTTTCGTGCAAATATCTGTTTTTTAAAATTTTGTTAGTAGGGGTATTTTGGTAATTATGCTAATTTCGAATTTTATAAGGGTGTTGCCCTAAACCTTTTTCATTATGCTTATTGATTTTATGAAAAGAAGAAGCTTGTGGCTATCTCTCTCTCTCTCTCTCTCTCTCTCCTCTCTTTGGTGATCTCTCTCTTCTCTTATCTTCATTCTTTTTCCTTCATCATCCACTTTCTTTCTTCTTTCCTCTTTCCTCTTCTTCTTCTTTTCGTCAAGTCTTATTTCTCATATTACTTATTGTTTTAAATATGAAATTTGATCCCAAAATCTTCGTTTCTCAGATTTTTGTTTCCCTATTCCGAGAAATCCCTTGATTCCCTAGACTAGTGAACCTTATTGAGCATTTGGATCATAACCATGCAAGATCGGGAGGTTTCATCCCTCGCCAGATCCAATCCATGCATGATTTGAAACCCTCATTGTGAGATTGTGATGATGGCCCCTTTTATTGCATGTTTCCCTTATATTTTTCTTGATTATGATGATAGTTGTTGAATGTTTAATTTAGATTGCTTGACTTATTCCGCTGAATTTTATACGTCTCATACATGCGTGAAAGTTTAGGCTGTCCTACATCAATAAGGAATGAGAATGTTTAAATGAATTGATTATCTTTTATTTGGACGTGCTATGGTGTGGTCATGAGTTATGGTTTAATAGAAATTGAGGCTTACGGCTTACCTATATGTCTATGCATGTGTCTATATATGTACCTATGAGGGTATTACATAAAGGTAATGTTGGCTGTAACGGCCACCGCCATCACCATTACGATACGGGCCAACGGCCATTATGGCCTTTTTGTTCTTTAAATGTTTTGGCTCCGCGACGGATTATTATGGGCCATTTTTTTTCCATAACGGCTGTTATGGCCCTGTAACACATAATGGTGTTACCACCATACTGTTACTGCTTTGGCATACCTTGGTACATATACACGCATATGTGGTACATGCACAGGGGTATGTATCCATATATCTGATGCAGCCCAAGAGTAGCCACAATAGGAGATAGAATGATGGAGAGCAGATTGAGATGGCTTCTCTATCTACTATGAAAACTAGAGAAGGCTCTGATAAGGAGGGAGCTTTGATTAGGGTTTAAGTGACTGAAAGGAGGATGTCACTTACAGAGGATATAGATGGTAATGATTGGCTAAGAGGATTTGTAATCCCAACCCAACTAGCTGGGGCAGAATTGTTCTGTTACTGATGATGATGCTATTTTGTAAAGCTA
Organism: Liriodendron chinense; assembly: GCA_003013855.2. Taxonomy (NCBI): domain Eukaryota; kingdom Viridiplantae; phylum Streptophyta; class Magnoliopsida; order Magnoliales; family Magnoliaceae; genus Liriodendron; species Liriodendron chinense. The sequence continues at coordinate 2,211,920 of ML058463.1, read as the reverse complement.
ACCGAAACATCTTCAACAATTTTGACCAAGTGGAAGAGGGAAAAAATGATTGAAAGTACACATAGGGCGACAAAACTGCATCAGATTCTTCTTGAAATAGTCGGGGATTGGAAGGGAATTAATGACTGAATCTTTTGGAATTCCTATGAATTTCCTATTTTGGAATGATTTTCAGATTTTTTCAAGGTTGATTATGGTTTTCTCATTTGGCATATTATAATGCCTACGTTACCATTCCGAGATCGTAATTTTCATCAGTCACATTGGATGGGGGTTATGATATAGATGATTAAAGATTTCTCTAATTGCTATGAAGGGAAGAAAAGTATCTGTTTTGGGTATGGGCCCGTAAGAGTGTCTTTTTAAACAATGGAGTCATCCCAAAAAAACACAAGGAACTTAAGGGCCAGATTCAAAACCAAAGGGCCTGTTTGGTTTTCCAATTACAATGGTGAATGGCTGTAAATGGGTAATGATTATTTACTCTTGTAATTGTGTAGTGATATCACGTATGTTTGACTGCAATGATTATTTTGCTACAATGTTTGTTTCAACCAGAAATCACTATAAAAGTGGTGCTTTTATAATGTGAAAATGTAATGATTACAATTTACTTTACCTACTTCCTTTACAAGTGTATTTTACTCTTGATTTATGAGCCATAATTCCTGTTTAAACAAACATCTGAAAATGATAAGGACAGCTCATTTACTTTGCATTTCATAGGAAATTGCAAAACCAAACAGGCCTTATTAGTCACAAGTGATTACCAGTCTCATGACGACAATCATCTCATCCAAGCTCCGTTATCAAACTATCAATAGTATCAGAGCATGAATGTCATTGTCAATTCGTGCTTCTGTGCTTGTTTTCATAAATAAATCATGTTTCCATGGCCGTCATCACTAAGATTGTTCTCTGTGCTCTGGATTCAATTCACTGGATTTTGTCCCTGTTGTCAGAATTCTTCCAACAATAACACCATGATTCCGCCTTGCAACTTTGTTACTCATCACTGTTTTAAGGTTGGTATTTTTTGGGTTGCTTTGATGTCTTCTGCTACTATATGTCAACTCTGATACCATTCACCTCTGCAACATAATTGATGCCGATCATTATCATTGTATTTCTGTTCATCATCTTTGATTCATGCTTACCAATCATCGACTCTAATCCGTGTTCCATGATTCACACACCATTGGCCATCTAGTGATCTCATCACTTTCTGGTAAAAGCCATTAATTGCCAGGGCTGTACATCGATGACCTCTCCTTGACCAAAACTTCTCTCTGTTGGAGGGATTGAGAAACCCTTTTTCTCACGAGAGGACAGGATAGTTAAGAGGGAAGGTGAAAAGAAATTAAACTGAAAAACTTGGAGAGGTAAAGGGGTCTGTTTTAAGAAAGTGTGCTGGAATTTTTCCTGTTCTTTTGGTGCTTCTAGAGTGCACTTTGTACAGTGTACCTTAGTCCCAAAACCAATTCAAACCCAAGCCCTCGTCTGAGCTCAAGATAGGCCTGATCCAGCACAGGAAAGTTTTTCAACTTGTGTGGATTTATTCTGACTCTAATTTGAGATCTGTTTGAACTCGGGAGTATGTGGTATCAAGGAGCACACATCGCGACTGCCAAGCCTCAACCTCCCAAACAGTCAATAAACAAAACTTGTTGACTCTGATTGGGACAACTCGTGGTTAGACACAAAGCCAACCGTTTAGATTCATTTGAAGCATGGAAATGGCATCTGTGATGGTAATAAATGGAGTGTCTAATGCAGAAAAGCTAAGTGATTCAAACTTTGATATGTGGAAAAGCAAATGGGTTATGTGCTTAGAAGACTAGTTGCTAGAATATGATAAGCCAAATCTTGCAGATAGACCAACAAAAGATGAAAAAAAAGGATATGAAAAATGGGTAGAAACTATCTTGTTATATGTCATGGAGGACCACATAATTAAGGTTCTCAAAAACTACGAAACAACCAAGAAAAGGATGAAGAATTGGCTAAAAAATATGAAACTATTTCTGATGCCCATGTCCAACTCAAGGTATAACTATGAAAGAGAATGTGATTGAACATGTTGAAGAACCTTGCTAGACTATCAATTCTTGTGTGTATGCAGGTCTTGAATATCCTGGGTAGTCTTCAACCATCATGGAAGATCATGGTCATTGCTCTCTAGTGCTCTTGTAAATCTTTGACTATGAATTACCTATCTTCCTTTTCTGTTGGCTTTAGAATAGGGGTGTATGGAATAGAGAAGAAAGTTGAAGAATTAGTAGCACAACGTGATCGTGAATCAAATGAAAGTTAACATTTTGCTAGAAGTAAGTCAAATAACCATTTCCAAAGTATCAGCAATAAACATCATCCCTATAAGAAACAAAACAATAAAATTGAAGGAGGTTGTTTCAAATGCAAAAAACCTGGGCACTTTAAAAGAAACTGTCTCGAAAACAATAACAACAATAATGACAAAAAGGAAAACATGAAATGGTTTTTGTGGTCTCTGAATGCCTACTGATGTACCAGGGTCTTAAGAGTTGGTGGGCAACTCATCTGCGACTCAACGCATAGCAAGACCAAAGGATAATATTTGTCTTTGGGGTGGGAATCTATAGTGTCGATCCACACCTCTGCCAGAGGACACAAGAAGCAGATATGCTTGGCCATCCGTTCCCATTCTAGGGGGTTCGATAATACCAGCCAGGATGGCAGAATAAGAAGCCTATCTAGTTAGATGTGTCTAGACAGGCCTTTTTCTAGACAATTGTGTCTAGAATAGCCTATCTGGAAACAACTATGATGGTCATCAAACAGGCCCTTAATTAGATGTGTCCTACTTGATGAGTGTACTGCAGATTTGGTGAGGATATCTTCATTTTGGGCCCCGCATTATGAATGGCCATAATCTCAACCAAGTGAGCTGTATTGGTTGTCAACCTCTTTAATCTGTCATTGCCTGATAGGTCAGAAATGATGGCTACTGGCCCCAAACCCTGCCCATGAATGCTTGCATGAGCACTAGATCCAGGTCATACATCTAATGATCAACCATTTTTACACCAATGGTCCACACCCAATGTTCTCATGGTCCACCCGCATGCCCTCATCTTTGGCCATGTACACACCAAGTGGGGCCCATTCAATAAACAGCCTGCACACTTTGTTTCAAATATTTGTACCAATGTTATCATTGGTATCAATGGATGTATTTCACCCTTGGGATATGGAAACATATCGGGTTTCGCATGGGAAATATCGGATGTGTCGCTGTTTTCGGGAAACATTGGGAAATTGGTCGAATTTTTAAATGAAACTCAAGGGATGTTAAAAAGAAAACATCATTACACACTTAAAAGATTACAAAAATAAAGCAGATACAACAAGTTTTTTTGTAATGGTGATGCACCTGTATTAAAAATCAGTTCATATAAAATAAAAAATAAAAAATAACCAATATTTCTATAATTCATATCACTTATTAGCACATTCAATGTACTAAATACTGACACTAGATATGTTCTATAGCATATGTTGCGTTTCTTTAAAAATATATTTTTTAATTTTTTAGCAAATTAAACTAATTTTCGAAAATAAATAAATATGGATGATGTTAAGATCAATATGCACTCATAAATGCAAAATATTAGGCATACATAACATCTAGTCAATCTAATTGTTTTCAAAGAAAATTATTTTTAATTAGTTTTCAACATTTTTTAATTAAGAATATTTTTTTTAAAAATTCAAAACGTTCTGTCCATTTATAGATCAGCCTCCAAGAAAACCTCAAATTGCAACTTAAATGGTGAAATGGAGGAAATTTTGGATTTCTCCAAATTTCCCCCAATTTTCTCAAATTCAAAAATCGTAGGTCAAAACCCTTGATCGAGCATGCAAAACATACGAAGTCATGAATTATAAACTTCATTCCATTGATTCCAAGGAATTTAAACAAGAAAAAACTATTAAAAAAACTCACCAATTTGAGTTCTGGTATTGCATGCTTTTTGCTTTCGATTTTTGCCACCAAATCTCGTTTTCTCTCCAAACAATTGAAAAGGAGTGGCTGAAATTTCCTTAAGAATGTAATGAAAGCAAAAAATTTCAGAAAAAAACTTTTTTTTTTTTTTTTTTAAAGACTTGTGGCGATTTTTCCAATATTTTTGTAAAGGGGATTGACTCACTTAAGGCATTGTCAATACATTGTGATACATAGCAATACATAGTGAATATTGAGATATATTGATGGATACTAGGAAGTTTCCCAACTAAAGCCCCAGTATCGTATCGATACCGTGAGATATCGATAATATTGGCCAATATATCAGCCAATGTTATCAACTGCTGCAATCATTGAGTTGTACAACTGATTCTAATTAATTTGATTTATGTTGAGATTAGCCTCCTCCCTCGGAAAAAAAAAAGAAAAGAAATACTTCCATACTCCGGCAGAATATGATAGTTCATACATGCTCAAAAGCATTCAGTTGGCATACATGTTTCATCAGGTGGGCCTGCTACATAGATGAACTGGCCCAAAAATCGTTCATCTGCTTGCCCTGTGTGTTTTGACAGCTTACTGTTGTCAGAAAGTATGTTTCTGACAATAGTACAGTTTGTGATGAGGACACAAGACCATTTCAAGTGTACCAACGAAGAAAGCGCCACCCACAAGTACCATCCTTGTGGTTAGGCGATGATTGAGGAGCATTGAAGACCCTACGCACGTGATTTGGCACATAGAAGACACGTGTGTAGGATGGAAGAAGACCCGACTGAAAGAATAGAAAAATGCTTTTCTGAAGGTGGTCGGGCGCCCGGCCAAATTTGGCACCGGGCGCCCGAAATTCAGCAAATTTTCAGTTTTCCTTGCTGGACAGTATCTGTCTTAGCCGGGCGCCCGGCCAAATTGGCCACCGGGCGCCCGACCAACGTACGAACTGTTTTTTTAAGTTGTTTTTTTTAGAGATATTTTATGGGTATTTTGGTACTTTTATGTTTTCTTCTTGCTTATTTAAGTGGGCTAAGCCCTAATAACGTGGTTAGTTGATTATTAATGAAAAGACAAACCTCTTTGGTGGCTTCTCTCTTCGCTCTCTCTCATGGTGCTTCTTCTCTCCTTGATCTTCTTCTTCTGATTTCTTTTGGTGCCCCTCCAAATTCTTCTAGGTATTTTATCTCCTATTGTTATCCTTCTAAACTTTTGTTTTGCTATTCCCAACGATCTAAACCTTGAGAATCGATCCAAACCCTAAACCCCCAAATTCTCAAATCCCTAATCCGAGAAACCTCCTGGTTCTTCGGACTAGTGATCATCATTGATCGATTGGGTAACGCCATGCAAGATCGGGAGGTTCCATCCCTCGCCGGATCCAATCTAGGCACTAATTGAATCCAATACTCCATGGTTGTGATGATGGCCCGTCCCATTGCATGTTTCCTTTCTGGTTTTCTTAGTTTATGATGATTAATGCTAGATTTCATTGTTATTATTGCTTTTACTTCCGCTGGATAATTGTGATCATGAGCATGCATCATATTTAGGGCTGTCCTGAATCAAATTTGGTATCAGAGAATAGGCTTGTATGGTTTGTATCTAGATCGAGTTATCAAATTAGGGTTTTGATTTTTAGGTTTGTTTTAGGAAAGTTCCAGATTTAGATAGTTTTCAATTTTAGAAACTTTCCAATTTTAGAAAGTTTCCTAATTTGGAAAATTTCAGATTTGAGTTGTTTCCTGTTTTATTTAATTGTGTCAGTTCATATTAGTTTTGCATTCATCGCATCCATCTGGTGAGTCAAAACACCTAGTGTCTAGTGGGGTAGAGTTTTGGTCCAAGTCTTATTTGTATGCCCACTAGGAGAGGTAGAGGTTTCGGACTTCAGCCTACCATGAGATAACTGCTGTAGAGGTTTCGGACTTCAGCCTACCATGAGTAACGAGCAGTTATCCGAGCAACTTGCTCAATTGATACAAAAGATAACCGCCCTAGAGGCAAGTCACAAGCGTGATTTTGCCCGTCTTGAGAACCAGATCACCACTACCAGGACCAAGGTCGAGCAACTAGAGGCATCCCAAAGGGAAAACCCCGCTGTTGGGGATGATGCGCACTCCCAAGTTGGAGGAATTGTAGAGGAACGCACTGCCATACGTGGAGGTAGTGAAGATGGAGATCGTGGTAACGGTAGTGGTGTTGTGCGAGAAGCACGAGCCACATATGATCATCAAGACCGCTATGATCTAGATGAGCGTGCGATGAAGAGTGTTAGAGTCGAGGCCCCAAGTTTTGATGGGCGCTTGGACCCGAAGGCATTCCTTGATTGGGTTGTTGACATGGACCACTACTTTGAGTGGTATGGCATGTCAGAAAATCGTCAAATGCGTTTTGCTAAGATGAAGCTTGTGGGTCAAGCCAAGCTCTTTTGGACCAACACCGAGTGTAGGATAGAAAGAGTTGGTAGAGCCCCTATCACACATTGGTATGAGATGAAAGAGAAGTTGAAGGAGAAGTACCTTCCTCTCTCATACCGTCAGAAGCTCCTTGACCAATGGCAGTCTTTACGCCAAGGGTCAATGTCTGCCGCTGACTACATCGCTAAATTTGAAGAATATGTGATGCGATGTGATATCCAAGAAGACCCTCTAGTGACGCTCTCGCGTTTCAAGACGGGTCTTCGTGCAGATCTTCAGCGCGAGCTTATGACTCGGCCCTTGACGGACTTGGATGAAGCATATTAAGTCGTGCAGGAGTTAGAACAATACCTAAAGACTCCTGTCGTCTGTCGTTTCGAGTCCCGAGACTCCAGTGCTAGATCTAGTTCCCAGGGAACGAGACCTAATGTTGGCAGTCAACCTAGGAGACAGGCGACCATTCCGCCTAGGCCTAGGGAGGACAAGGGCAAAGGGGTTCTAGGTGCAGGTCCTAGTGGAGGTAGCCAAGTGAGATGCTACGAGTGTGGCAATCTGGGCCACATATCTAATCAGTGTCCTACGAAGAGCCGTGGGAAAACCTTAGTTATAGGCGAGTCCCACGAGGGTGGAGATGACCAGGGTGATTATGAAGTTGAAGAGTATCACCCTGAAGGAGGACTTACTGATGATGAAGAGTTAGATGGAGAAGCAACGCTTGCAGTAGTCAGGCGTGTGCTAGCTCAGTCTAGGAGTAGTGCTGACTGGCGTCGAAGCACTATCTTCTACACTATTGCCAAGTGTGGTGAAAAGAATTGTAAGGTGACAGTGGACAGTGGAAGTTGTTAGAATGTGATTTCCACTAACACCTTAGAGCGATTGAAACTGAAACCCACACCTCATCCAGACCCATATAAAGTCTCTTGGGTTGACAAGACATCCCTACCTGTCACCCATCAATGTCTAGTCCCCATCGAGTTTGGGTCATACAAGGAGTCCCTGTGGTGTAATGTCTTACCTATGGATGTGGGACATGTTATCCTAGGTAGACCGTGGCTATTCGATAATGATGTCACGATCTTTGGCCGTTCCAATGCGTGTACCTTCATGCATAACGGTAAAAAGATCAAACTTAACCCTATGCCACCTGAGAGCACACTAGGGAAGAAAAAGGATGAGAAGGCAAGTGAGCTTAAAGGAGTGGGGAAATCCAAGCCTAAGTCTCTACATATAATCAGCGCAAGAGAGTTTGAAAAAGAGGCTAAGGAAGATTCGATGGTGTATGCCCTTGTGGCTAGAGAGATTACACCTGAGGTTCCATTAGAGTTGCCCCGTGAGGTGACTTCGGTCCTGAAGGAATACAGTGATGTATTTCCTGAAGATTTACCAAATGAGTTGCCACCTATGAGAGACATACAGCATGCCATTGATCTTGTCCCAGGGTCTACTCTACCGAACCTTCCTCACTACAGGATGAGCCCTGCAGAACATGCAGAATTGAAGAGGCAAGTTGATGAGCTTCTGCAAAAAGGTTTCATCCAAGAGAGTATGAGCCCGTGTGCCGTGCCAGCATTGTTGACGCCAAAGAAAGACGGTACGTGGCGCATGTGTGTGGACAGCCGTGCCATAAACAAAATTACTGTCAAGTACGGGTTCCCCACACTTAGACTTGATGACATGCTTGACATGATGGCCAGGTCCACTATATTCTCTAAGATAGACCTCAAAAGTGGATATCACCAAATTCGTATACGCCCAGGGGATGAATGGAAAACTGCGTTTAAAACCAAAGATGGGTTGTATGAGTGGTTGGTCATGCCCTTCGGCTTGATTAATGCACCCAGTACGTTCATGCGGGTGATGACACAAGCTTTGAGGCCGTTCATGGAAAAGTTCCTAGTGGTGTACTTTGACGGCATTCTTATTTACAGTACCACTAAGGAATCACACCTTGAACATTTAAAGAAGGTTTGTAGCGTCCTTAGGAAGAAAAAGTTGTACGCTAATCTTAAGAAATGCGCATTCATGTCTAGCCAAGTTGTGTTCTTAGGATTCATAGTGTCATCTGAAGGAATGCGTGCAGACCCTGAAAAGGTCAGGGCCATAGTTGAGTGGCCAGAACCGAGGAACATTCATGAGGTGCGAAGCTTTCACGGCCTAGCAACTTTCTACCGTCGGTTCATTAGGAGTTTTAGCACGATCATGGCTCCTATTACAGAATGCATGAAAAAGGGAGAATTCGTGTGGTCTAAAGCCGCAGTCAAGGCTTTTAAGGAGATTAAGGGCAAAATGGTAGAAGCTCCTGTCATGCGTCTACCTGACTTTTCTAAAGTCTTTGAAGTAGCGTGTGATGCGTCTGGTGTCGGTATAGGTGGAGTGTTGAGTCAAGAAGGACACCCAGTGGCCTATTTCAGTGAGAAGCTGAATGAGGCAAAACAAAAATACTCCACTTACGACAAAGAATTTTATGCGGTAGTTCAATCCCTGAGACATTGGCGACACTATCTCCTACCGCAAGAATTCGTTTTGTTTTCTGACCATGAGGCTTTGAGATATTTGCATTCTCAGAAGAAACTCAACCCAAGGCATGCCAAGTGGGTAGCGTTTCTTCAGGAATATTCGTTTGTTTTGAAACACAAAGCCGGGGTTGAAAACAAACCAGCGGATGCCCATAGTAGAAGAGTGGCGTTGTTCAACTCCTTGAGTGTAGAGGTAGTCGGGTTTGAGCAACTGAAAGATGAATACCCCACATGTCCTGATTTTGGGGGTACTTACGCATCGCTCTCTAGTGACCAGCATATGATGGGTGAATATGTTCTTAAAGATTGCTTCCTTTTCAAGGGAGACGGGCTTTGTATTCCCTGTATGTCCCTTCGTGAATTCCTCATCTGGGAGCTTCATTCAGGGGGGATAGCTGGCCACTTTGGTCGTGACAAGACCATTGCCCTTATGGAAGATCGTTTCTATTGGCCAAGTCTCAAGCGAGACGTAGCCAAAGTTTTAGGGCAGTGTCGTACATGTCAACTGGCAAAGCCAAAAAAGCAAAATACCGGGCTGTATACGCCATTGCCAGTGCCACATGCTCCGTGGCAGGACATTAGTATGGACTTCGTGCTTGGGCTTCCCAAGACAATAAAAAAGCACGATCCCATTTTTGTCGTGGTGGACCGTTTTTCTAAAATGGCGCATTTTCTCCCATGTTCGAAAACGTCGGATGCATCTCATGTCGCTCGTATTTTTTTTATGGTGTGGTGCGTCTCCATGGGTTACCTAAAACCATAGTGTCTGATCGTGATGTTCGATTTACTAGCTATTTTTGGAAGACACTGTGGCACATTATGGGAACTCGTTTGCAATTCTCTACTGCTTACCACCCACAAACAGACAGTCAAACTGAAGTGGTAAACCGTAGTCTTGGAAATCTTCTACGTTGTCTAGTGGGTGATCATGTTAAGACTTGGGACCTAATTTTACCAACTGCTGAATTTGCTTATAATAGGTCAGTAAATCGATCTACAGGGATGAGTCCATTTGAAGTTGTTAGTGGGTATAAACCTAGAATGCCAATAGATCTCTTACCCATGTCTGTCACCCAAAGGTCTTCTGAATCAGCCGATGCATTTGCACGACATATCCATGAATTGCATACGCATATTAGACTGCGGATAAGTAAAAGTAATGATAATTATAAAATTTCAGCTGATTCTCATCGTAGACTGCAAGATTTTCAAGAAGGAGACTATAATGGTGAGGGTAAGGCCAGAGCGGTTCTCACAGGGTTCCACTAAGAAATTACAAGCACGTAGTGCTGGACCATTCAAGATAGTGCAGAAAATTGGGTCCAATGCGTATCGGATTGACCTTCCATCTGAAATGGGCATTAACCCGACTTTTAATGTAGAAGATCTAGTCCGTTCCCCTGACCCGACCATTGATCCATCATTTCATTCATGGCCCTATTCTGATTTTGCTTCACAACCCCTTCCACCCCTCCCTCCACCTATTGTTCATAAAGAAGAAATTGAAGAGATCTTGGATGATGAGATAGTTTCCATGCGAGATGGAGGTTTCCAGAGGTATCTTGTCAAATGGAGGAACAAACCACCTTCTGAATCTACGTGGTTGACTGAAGCGGAAGTGCAGCGTGTTGATCTAGACTTACTAGAGCGCCACAAGAGTTTTAACTCGTCGGAGTCGAGTTTTTCTCACCCGAGGGGAGTTGATGAGGACACAAGACCATTTCAAGTGTACCAACGAAGAAAGCGCCACCCACAAGTACCATCCTTGTGGTTAGGCGATGATTGAGGAGCATTGAAGACCCTACGCACGTGATTTGGCACATAGAATACACGTGTGTAGGATGGAAGAAGACCCGACTGAAAGAATAGAAAAATGCTTTTCTGAAGGTGGTCTGGCACCGGGCGCCCGAAATTCAGCAAATTTTCAGTTTTCCTTGCTGGACAGTTTCTGTCTTAGCCGGGCGCCCGGCCAAATTGGCCACCGGGCGCTCGACCAACGTACGAACTGTTTTTTTAAGCTGTTTTTTTTATAGATATTTTAGGGGTATTTTGGTACTTTTATGTTTTCTTCTTGCTTATTTAAGTGGGCTAAGCCCTAATAACGTGGTTAGTTGATTATTAATGAAAAGACAAACCTCTTTGGTGGCTTCTCTCTTCGCTCTCTCTCATGGTGCTTCTTCTCTCTCCTTGATCTTCTTCTTCTGATTTCTTTTGGTGCCCCTCCAAATTCTTCTAGGTATTTTATCTCCTATTGTTATCATTCTAAACTTCTGTTTTGCTATTCCCAACGATCTAAACCTTGAGAATCGATCCAAACCCTAAACCCCCAAATTCTCAAATCCTTAATCCGAGAAACCTCCTGGTTCTTCGGACTAGTGATCATCATTGATCAATTGCGTAACGCCATGCAAGATCGGGAGGTTCCATCCCTCGCTGGATCCAACCTAGGCACTAATTGAATCCCATACTCCATGGTTGTGATGATGGCCCGTCCCATTGCATGTTTCCTTTCTGGTTTTCTTAGTTGATGATGATTAATGCTAGATTTCATTGTTATTATTGCTTTTACTTCTGCTGGATAATTGTGATCATGAGCATGCATCATATTTAGGGCTATCCTGCATCAGTTTGCCCAGTTTGTATGGGTTCATAAACATCATTTAAGCCTTTTCCCAACTAATGCGGTTGGCAGTTTGTGTTGGTTCATATTCTTAAATAAAAGTACATGTCCATGAACATGATTGTAACAGAAGCTGAATTGCATGAAATTTGGAAATGTTCAACAGCTGTATTTGCAACTGGCAACAATAAACTAGGAGCATCAACATGTATTAACCCCCAGGTGTAAAAGGTCCATAATGCATGTGCTCGACATTGAGCATCAAAGGATGCACATTCTCATGCTATCTTCTTTCTAATCCCCAGACAAGAAAGGAAAATAAATGATAGTTTTCTAGAGGCGGCTATCAATGCCATGCCTACACATTAGAAAAGGGAAAACAGCAGTAAGTACTCAATACATTAAATATTAGATTTAGATCCTGACCACGTCTCCTTGAACCCCTTTACCTCTATCCAGAAATTTTCACCATAACTTTAATTCCGTAAGAAAGATCCCGCAACACATTATTTCAAGGATATTGGAGGGAGATGAATTGGTTAGTTTAAACACAGTTAACTGGTTCTTGAGAATGTTACTAATTCTAGCTGCCTCAAGAATCGGAATAAAGCACCAGTTTTGTTTAAACTGAAATACATTGGTCCCACCTCCTGCCTTCTGTAATACTTCCTGATTAAAGTAGTGCATTAGAGGGAGTGCTGGTAAGTGGGATTTGAAGGTTTGGGTGAGGGAGCACTACTGGTGTGGCTGGTTCTCTGTCTTGGAGGTTCTGAGAGAGGTGGCATTAGGATTAAGGTGGGTTTTATCTGGGGTGTTAGGCCCAAACCAACCTGCTCTTCGCCCACTGCTGTGGATTGAACTGAGTTCAGTTCACGATAGGTGGCAGTTGTCATGGTGCATGGGGGGCGACTTCAATGTGGTCCTATTTTCCCATGAGAAGCTCAACAGGGACTGCATCTCGACCTGCATGAAAGGCTTTTCTGATTGGGTTTATAGGCACGAGCTTGTGGACTTGCGAATTGGAGGAGTCTAATTCTCAGGGTCTAATGGCCAACAAGGGCAGCTATGTTGAAACTTGATAGATTTTTGGCATCTCTCTTGTGGGTGGAGAGGTTCCTGTTGGCGCATCAAAGGGATCTCCCTAGATCAGTCTCTGATCATTGCAGGGTCATCTTGGAGGCCGACAAAGAAAACTGGGCCCCAAACCCTTGTGGTTTGATCTTGCATGGCAGGAGGTGTAGTGTTTTCACAAGTTGGTGATGGCTTAAGGATCCTCCATTGCGGTGGAGGGTTTTGTGGGCTTTAGGCTCTTCCAGAAGCTTAAGCTGCTTGAAGAGAAGCTCAAGGTGTGGAAGAAAGAAATACTCAGGTATCGGGAATTAGACATGGATAACATTCTTCAGGATATCCAAGTGCTAGATGCTAAAAGGAGGGATGGGAGTTAGCAGAGGGTGAAAACTGAAAAGCTATGGTTGGACTGCAAAAAATCAGTGCATTACCTAGTCTTAGTTTTAGTTAGCATCTGGGAACAATCTGTGTTTTTTTTTTTTTTTCGCTTCTGGGATCTCTGCATTTGTTTTCTTTCATGACTGACTGCATAACAACTAAGATCACCCAGCCTGAGTCTTACATTATGATAATGAGAAATGCTCCAGTGATCTCAGTGCACTAGAAGGTTTAATGCTCCTACTTAAAATGGGACACTTAGACAGTCCAATCCATTGATCCAGATTGTTCATTAGTTCCAACACAAATTTCATGGTCTACCTTGTAAACAGCACACCCATCTGTAAATAATAACCATTTGATCAATGCCCTTTAATATGAACGGTCATGATTGTTTACCCAAAAATAGGTCCAACAAATAATTTGATCCATCTATTTATTAGGGCCCATCATGGAGTTCTTATGACTCTAAAGAATCGCTTTTGTTAGGCAATCATAAATATACCATCCATGGCTTGGAAAAGGGATGGTTATAGAAATTAAGGCCCAATCAAGGTGGGTTGGATCATCCGATCGGTGCGAATTTCATAACCATCCTCATCGCATGAAATAGTAAAAAATTACAAGGCATGATTAATGTACTCAACAAATCTGTTTAGCACACTGAAGACCATATCCTAGTTTAATCAGTATTGAAGGAAGAGCATTACCTTTCAGGACTGTCTTCTTTCACAATCCTCTTACAGTTCAACAACTGATTGTGTTTGGGAATACTTGAAAAGTCACAGACCAACAAGGCAATCATTCAAGCTGTTGGCCAATTAGAAGTATGGACTTAAAACTTCACTTGTATATAAAACTAACTTGGTAAATATTTGACTCAACATGTTTTTTTATACATGTTTCAAGGAATTTCCATTGACTTGGTTCAGTTTTACTAGGTAATCTAACAACTGATGCTGGAATTAGTGTAAGTTGTTGAACACTGACAATATGAGATGGTTGATGTCATGACACTCGCACACGGTACTCGTTTTAATACACGAATAAGATGAATGCTTTTGTACTTGATCCTCATTCAAGAGAAACTTCCTCTTCCGGTTCCAACTAAGTATTCTAAGACACTGTTTCATTTTTGCCCTAGGTTTTCTTAAATTTCTTTTTCTCTTATTTCTTTATTGTCTCATGTTTCTCTCGTTTCTTCATTAAATTTGACTTATCATCTCAGGGAACTCCATTGAAGATCTGCCTTCATCAATTTGCAATCTCATTAACGTCAAGTCCCTTTGCTTAAACAATAACAATGTCCATCAGGTACGAATTCTAAAATTGTTAAGCATTGGTGATCATCATGCGGCCAATCAATGGTATTTTTGGGAAGATTGTTGATCATCACGTCACTAACCATCATCATCATATTCATAGGCTTGTTCACTTACCAAGGGCCTTAGGAATGATTGTCGAAATAGGATTTGTAAAGACAATCCCAAATAGCTGGGACATGCTATGCAGATGACGATGTTACTTAATGAATAGGTTGCATGTGTTCGCCAACCCCAAGTGTAGGGTTGTGCTGTAGTAACAATTCGATCGTGAGACTGAGATTGTCCTCAGGGATTATGTAGCTAAGCCAATTCCTAGTAATTTAGTAAAGCTATTTTAGGATTCACGGTTGGGTTTGGAAAGCCGGAAAGAAAATTTTAAGAAGCAAAATCTCAGAATTTAAACAACTAGAGCACCAAGGATCCACTTGTAGTAATTTTAATGTCAATTCATCCGATAAGCACAATCACACAATTGGAATCGAAGTCCTATCTCTATCTAATCGGAAGATAACACATTTAAAAGCACATAAACAGTCTAAACTCAAATCTGGAATTTCAACTTCTAGTTCTACTTTAAGCATGGAGAACTTGTGGCACTTCGAAGCATCAACCGTATCCTTGAATCACGATAGATCTTGTCTTCTGAATCAAACTTTTCCACGAACTATTTCAATCGTTGGCCATTTATTTTAAAAACATTACCATTAGCTGGATTCTCTATCTCGATAGCCTCGTGAGGATGTACTTCTTTAACAATAAATGGGCTGGTCCATTGAGATTGCAATTTACCTGGAAAAAGATGAGGTTTCAAATTATACAAGAGCATTTTCTGGCCAGGCTCAAAAGTTTTTCTGAAAATGAGTTTATCATGAAAGGCCTTCATCCTACTCTTGTATATCCAAGAACTCTCATATGCATCAGTTCCGAATCTTGTCAAGCTCATTCAATTGAAGTTTTCTGAGCGAGCTAGCCTTGTCAACATCAAAGTTCAATGCCTGTATCGCCCAATAGGCTTTGTGTTCAAATTCCACGGGGAAGTGGCAAGCTTTCCCATAGACAAGTCTATAGGGAGACATTATAATTGGGGTTTTGTATGCGGTATGGTAAGGCCATAGCGCATCGACTAATCTGAGCGACCAATCTTTGTGATCCCGTTTCACCGTTTTCTCAAGAATGTGCTTGATTTCCTGATTAGATATTTCAGCTTGCCCACTTGTCTGTGGGTGGTATGGGGTACTCACTTTATGTGAAATACCATATTTCTTCACTAAGGTTTCGAAAGGCCTATTGCGAAAGTGAGAGCCTCCATCATTTATGATGACTCAAGGCATTCCAATCTAGATAAGATGTTTTCTCAGAGCTTGATCCCATGTATTTTAATACCAATCTATTAAGCATATGGTTGAAATCACATGTTACAACATCACAAGGAAATCAATTGAGGTATAAACATAGGCATTTGCCCAACAGATTAAGCAGGTCTATATACTCACTACCCAACAAATAGCATGGATGAATCATAACATCATAATTCCATGCAAAACAGGCATTTCATCAAGCATGTTATCAACTTAGTAGCAATCAACCTATCAAATCTGTAATTGAAGCAAGTCTAGCATCATTAACATAGGCAATTTCCACGTAACAACAAGATTCACTAATTGTAGTTATCAAGGATTGATAGGTAATAATTTGGAAAGTGTACTCCTCACCTTAGATTGCAATTTCTCTGATTTGGGTTCTTCTAGGATTAGAGAATTGGGAATAGCCTAATTTCCCTAATTCCAATTCAAACATCTACAAGTAAGTTTAGGCAAATCTACAAATTAACCTACATTCACCAATTTTGAGATAGATTACCTTTAATTTAGGTGTTGAGTGGACGAAATAAATGATTAGGCAGCCCTAATTATGATATTCAGCAACAATCCATTCTATAGCACAATAGCCCCAAATCAACAAGCTCTCTCTCTCATTCTCCCTAATCCCAATTAATTGACTTGCAAAACTCACATGGGGGGGGGGGGGGGGGGGGGGGGGGGGGGGGGGGTGAGGCTATTTAGAAGAGAGTATTTATAGTCATTTCTAGGGGTGTGGTTGCCCTAGAAATGAGGCTAATGGTCCCTAAATACAAGGGTGGCTTATTGTGGCCTTTGGGGTCCACTTTGTAATGACTTCGTCGATTAAAGCCATGAAGCTGCTACTTTAGATTGTGGTCTATGCAAGGTGATTCTCGAATTGCATTTTGGTCACATTGATCGACGAATACGGATAAGGAATCGATTTAATGATGACCGATCGTCGATCGGGCTCGCTGCTAAGGGATTATTCATAGAACGATCCGGCATACAGTCTCAACTATCTGATCCATATAAGACATCAAGCCCACTAGGACAAATGTATTTCCTTAGCTTTGAGATTGATGGCCCACTAATGAGTCGTCTAGAGCTTGTTTGGTAATTCCAGCTATTTCTAGGGTGATTTGAGAAGTGAGGTTTCTTGTGTATGATGGATAGGGTCAGGATGACTTATGTTTTTGGTTTGGTCATCACAAGATTAGTGAAAATAGTGATTTAGTCCTGTTTATCCTAAGCCATTGATTTTAGGCCAGAGGGGTAGTTTGGCTAATTCGTGTTATGAACATAGGGTAGTCGAGATCCAATCCATTAGTTAGGTTGGTTTTAGATGGATCTTCATTAAATCTTGGCAAAATTTATCGACAGTGGGTCCGATAGATCTTTGCCTTAGATCCATGGATCACATGGTTAGGCACAAGATTTATGTGATCCTAGTTGAGTTGTTAGCTTCTTAAGAGTATTTGATTGAGCTTGTATGGTCCTTTTAGTGGTAACACCTGCGTATTTGTTAGGATCGAGTATGGTGAAATATGGCGATAAGTTCTAAGAGATGGGAGTCCCGTTCACCGGGAGAAAGAGAAATACCTTGCAATCGAGACAGGAAAGCCGTAAATGAAAGGAAATCGTCGTCAGAAAGATTTCTATGAAGCAGATGAGCCCAAATACAATTCTCCATAGGCACCAAGAAGCAAATTTTCACCGAAATCTCTTTAACAGAGCTCAAGGAAGCTAAGGAAGGGAAGGAGAGATTTAGGGGGAATGACCGCACTAGGGGTCTTCACAAAACCTAATCCTATCTCTCTTTCTTAAAGAGAAACTTAACTTTGAGAAAACTTTCGAGAAAAATTTAGCAATTTCTTTCCAAAGATTGGAAGCTCTATAAAGAGAAGAAGGTTTAGTTTTCCAACCACCAGAGTCTAGCCCATACTTAACCACAATAACAGATCTCCAGAGGCTAGGGTTTTTGAAAGAAAACCTTCAAATCCATTTTCCCAGGCTCCAGAGGCTAGGGTTTTCGAAAGCAAACCTCCAAATCCATTTTCCCAGAAAAGCCTCATTAACCAGATCATGACATCTTATGGCAGCCCCATCCTCAAGAGTATGGGGTACAATAATTAGGTGAAATCGGAAAATTCCTGATTTTCCCCATATTCGAAAATCGGAGGTGAAAATCAATGATTAAGTATGCAAAACATGCAAAATCATGGATTACTAACTTCATTCCACATATTCCAGGCAATTTAAATGAGTGAAAATAGTTTAAATTAACAAAAACTCACTGATTGGGTTTCTGGTACCACACGTACTCCGATCTTGATTTTCACTCCCAAATCCCCTTTTCTCTCCAAACAAATGATAATGATTGGTCAAAATCCCCTCAGCAACGTAATCCCAACAAAAAAATTCAAAAAAAATTAGTTTTTCTTTTTTCTTTTTTTGTTTGGGTAGATTTTCAGTGATTTTTTTTTCAAATTTTTCGAAAGAGTGATATTGTCAGCAATATCGGGGGACTTATAACAGTGATATTCTCATAATTGCAATGTATCAATATGTTGTTGATATATTGTAATATATTGTGATATATTGACTGATACTGAGAAGTTTCCCAACTACAGGGCAGTTTCATATCGACACCGTGTCATATCAATAGTGTCAACTGATACTTGTAGATACTGAAATCATTGGGCCCCACGACGTAGATTGGCTGCAATTGGTCTGTTAGGCATCTACATTATCCAATTTTGGTCAAATCGGTGGGCCTAGTATTATACAATCCACAAACCAATGGCTAGGAGAATGGATGATCCACAATGATTATACCAAAAAAGATCCGATCATCGATTTACACTGTCCATCACGAGCGCACCACCTCTGATGGCACATCCCTCTTAAATATCACTTCATTTGATGGTCCATATTGATTACACTAAAAAAGGTTCGATCATTAATTTGGACCATCCATCATGTACTTGTGCCTTTCATATTCATCCCTCTGAAAATCATTGTGATGAGATGATCTTAGCTATATGATCATTGCTCATAACCATCTAATCCATGGGTCTAGGAGAATGGATTGCCCATATTGACTATATGAGAGAAGGTCTAATCATTGATTTGGATTGTCCATCCTGTGTGGAGCAGCTTTGATGCTCTGTCTGTGTAAAAAAGTCATTTGATCAAATGAACCTAACCTTCTAGTCGTTGACTAGGAGGTTATACTAGAAAGGGTCTGATCCTTGACCTGGACAGTCTATTGTGTGCATCCCACCTTTAATGGCCTATCCCCCTCAAGTCCCAACTATTATTGTGACCAAATTATCGTAATGATATCATCAATGGCTAAGAGAATGAGTGGTCCATATTAATTATGGTTGAAAAGGTCCAATTGTTGATCTAGAGCATCCATCGTGTGCAGCCCACCTTTTGTAGCCTATCTCAAGAATTAATTTGATTGACGATCCTAACCATCTGATCAATGGATAGGAGAATGGATGGTCCACATTGATTATACCATAAAATGTCCAACATTGATCTGAACCATCACGTTTGCTCCACCTTTGATGGTCCATCCCTCATCATTTTGATCAGATGATCCTAACAATAATGGATTTTCCATATTGATTATCTTGACCATTCATCATGTGGGCTCAGCTGTTAATGCACATTCCTCTTATAAATTATTTGATAAGATGATCTTTAGCCATATGATTAATGCTAGGAAAATGGACAGTCCATAGAAAGGAGGGAATGGAAGGAGAGGAGAAGACGAATTAGTAGGGAAGAAAATGTTTTTTCATCATCATGTAAGCCTCATCCCAACTAATTGGAGTCGGGGATATGAATCTTTTTTTTGCTTCGTATTCATTTTGGAAGTTATGGTATAAGTTTGACTCCAGCTGCCAACTTGACACGACCCTCCTTTTCCGGGCTGGGGACCGGCAATGAAAGCATAAAGAACTCCCACAGGCACATTGTAATAGACTATTACATTGGTTGATTACAATCAAGCTCTATCTAATAGTTTATTACATAGGTGGATTACAATCAACAAGTCAGGGAAGAAAAAAAAAATTGCTGACATATAATGTAGTTTTGGTTAGCATAATATTACTAATGCATTTATAGTTTAAAAATCTTGACATTCTTTCCTGGCATAAGAAATCATCTATATAATTCTGCAATTTTGTTGGACAGATTCCTCATAATTTACTGAGAGACTGCAAAGCCCTGCAGAATGTTTCTCTTCATGGCAATCCCATTTCAATGGATCAGTTCCAACAGGTAACTAATCATCCTGCCCTTGTGAAGTCTATGCAACAATCTCAGGAAAAAAAAGGTGTTACACACCTGTGCGGCACATAATTGTACAGGCATTAGGGAAACGATCTATCTTTTCTTATTTTTGGTATTATTTACACAATCATAATGCTTGTTATTTACTTAGATGAATTTGTCTGTCATATGCTTTCTATGCACTGGTATTTTACAGTAACATATCTAAGAATTACTGTGTAGCATGTTGGTACAGATGTATCAGGATGTTGGGTTTCACACGTTTGTCATTGTTGGAATAGCACTCTGGAGTGTTTGAAATGTTTGTCAAATCATTGGTTTTCTTTATCAATGTTATATATTTCTTCATACCTCTACATGTTTTACTTGTTTGCTGTGTAGATGGATGGATTCCAAGAGTTTGAAACCAGGAGGAAAAAGAAGTTCGACAAGCAGATTGATTCGAATGTGATGATTGGCTCAGCTGGCCTTGATGAGGGAGTTGATTTGTGACAGTGCCCCTTCGACACTCGGTACTCTTTACAGTATGTTCTCTACTTGGTTCCCCGTGAGGTGTTTTTTATCTGAGTTCATAAAGCGTATGGGTTCATAAGTTTTGAGGTCTTAATTGAATCTTTGAGTACTCAAATCTAGTCAATTCATGATCGCTGGAACCAAATGTATGGGTCATTTGAGTTTCTATCAAAATTTTAAACTCCAACATAAAAAATGCTCAACATATTATACCGAAAATATGCAAAACATGCTTGCTTCTTTTCATAATGGTTCTCCATGTGCCTATGTGCATTTATGCATCCAGGCTTGCTATGTAAGAGGATGCTCTACTTCTTATGAACAATTTTCTGATCGACACATATTGGAGGCACATCAGATGTGTATTCAACCAAACCCTTATGTTTCTTTTTCTTTTTGGGGATTATACATGTCATATTTGTATAATTTAATTGCATTCCCATTACAATTAATAACTTGTGTGGGAAATGTTAGTGTCAGGAGCTTCTTAAGGAACCTTCTGTTGAAGCTCCATGATCAGGCCTGCCCCATTGAGTCTGTGATTCAGGCAGTTCATCTGAGGGACCCCACCTTGGATTGGTGCATGGTCCTAAAGTTGCTCTTGTCAAGTAAGCTTAACCATCCTATTGGAAGACTTTTTGCCACTGTATGTGCATCATTGCTCCTATTTATTATCCGTAAATTTGCAGGTCAATTGATGATTAGTGCAATTTTTGGTCCATGAACAATTCATGGTGGATCCTGCCATATGAATGGTTCGGATCATGGTTACATCACGTGGCAAAGCACGTCCGCACACAAACACTTATGTCCATGAAAGAATGTGCCATTTGACATTATCATAGGAGACAGATTCCTTTGTTTGTCTCTTGCTTTTGGGCCGGGATTCTCTGCACCATAGGTACTACTGGGTTCCCTTCTATTTGATTCCCGTGCACATTAATTTGGTTCCTGCATGTGAAACTTGGGAACACATTCTCGTGTTGCCATGTGTACACAATATTTTCCTTATCATAAAACTGCAGTTAGGACCACAATCCTGACAAGCTGTGATTGAGGAAAATTCAGGAATGAAATGCTTATTGGCCTTGAATTCAGGCTTGTTGCATGGTGAGAGTGGGCGGTTGGTCCCAAAATTTTGTCAAACAATGAGGTTTTACATAAAATCATCCGTTTACATTAATTTTCACAGCAACACATTTTCACCATCTTTTGTGTCTGCAGCGCGCGCTTGAGGGAGTTTGGAAGAGGAAAAGAACAAGAAAAGAAAAAAGAAAAAAGAGAAAAACAAAAAAAACAAAAACAGAAGAGGCCTACTTGAATTTGGGGGTGGTATATTTTGTGTATTCATGTTCTTTTTTTCATCTTCTCTGGAGTACTGTTCAATGTTTACAATCATGCATATTTTATATCTGGCATTCATGGCTTTTGTTTCATTACAGAATAAAATTACGCACACAGTTAAAGACTTATAAATGTTTGCTTCCTGTGCAAGTTCATTGTCTGTAGTAGTGATGAATGTATATGCATGGACATTAGGGCTCTCAATGGGTCGGATCTGGATCGGATCCAGTTGGATCCGGCTCCAAGTCCGTATATCTGTAGACGGATTCGGATCCAACTCGGATCCAAAAGGTGATATCCATATCCGATCCATTTATAAATTGTTAGATCCATTTCCGATCCAAAATCCATATAACCATCGGATTCGGGTCGGGATCTAGGTCTGAATCCACCCCCATTACAAATCTAAAAAAATACATGATATAAAATATATAATATAATATATTTAGTTTAGGAGAAAAATGATGCAAATCCCACTATTTACTATGGTATGGTCGACATGGCCTAAAATAATTTGTAAAACGGATGGTCAGCATGAATATAACATATACAGTAAGATGACAATGAGTTGGATCTTAATTGGATTCGAATCAAACTCGGATATGTTCCTATGAATCCATATCCGGTCCATTTAAGTAATCGGACTTATTTTAAGATCCAAATTCGGTTCATTTAACTAATCAGACCTATTTTAAGATCTAAATCTGCATTATACAGATTCGGAGCGAATCGGATCTCGGATCTGACCAGCTCCATTGAGAGCCCTAATGGACATTTTTCTGGTTACATTCCACGAACCTTTGCAATTTTTAAGACGTGTCATTAGCATGCTTTCAAATGGAGGAATGCTAACACTGGCGTTAGTATGGTGGCCCAGACTGATGATTTAGCGGCCAGCCATGCAGATGATTGGAATTTGGAAGCCATTCCTTCGCCTGAAAAAAGGACTGTCAACTCAAGAGATGAGCAAGAACCCAAAATCAACAGTCGTTACTGACTAATTGGATTGTAGTTGTCCAATCACAATGAATTTTGGCCTTAGCTCATCCCTGCGATGGCCCACCAGATCACCGATGCTCATCTCCTTAAATAAATGTGCAATGTTTCAAAAACCAGATCAAACCGGACTAGGTTTCTCGTTACCAAAAGAGCGGCCTTCCCACTTCAGCAAAGGTTTCTCGTTACTCTGCCATTATTTATTTATTTATCTATTTGTTATGTTTTTTAGTAGTTCACTGTTGTGGTCCGGTTTGGACCTAAAGTAACCACTCAGGTTGGGGTTTGGTCTAGATTTTAAAACATTGATTTCACTCGGGACAAGTTGATTTTCTTGTGTTGGCTGGTGAAGTAGTTGAATGAAAGAATGCGCAAATATATGGTAATCATAGTTGAATTATAACCAGCGATGACTCAAAAAAGAGTAACCTTGTGAATCTGTTTCGTTAAACATGAAGGAAATGAAAGTCCAACCTTGCAACCTCTACCACGAGGCAAAACTCCTAACTAGGGGTCGCATGTGTGTAGTTTGTTAACGTCCAAAATTGGATTAACAAATATTGATCAGGGATCAATGGTAGATCTTTATCGCCCGGTGTAGACATGGATAAATGGTGGAGATTGTAGGACCTGCGATCACAAAGAGAGAGATCGTGAGGGGGTGTCGGTTGCCTCTAATGCTTAAGTCAGTAATGAGGATAATCAAGTGTAAGAGCTTTAGAGTTTGTGTATGAATACATAGTGCGTACCTGGAGATGATGCAGAGGTATCCTTTTATAGATAGTGACTCAGCCGATGGCGGTGGATCTTCTAGATCCCATCTAGGATATGCTTCTATATTAGATCTCATCTAGGATACATGTCCGGATTTGGAGAGATTATTATTATCATGTCCGGAACTTTGAAATATGTCTTCAGCTCATTTGATAATAGCTTTCTTGCGCTTGACTCCAAGCGTAGTGGTTGCAATTTGGTACGGCGCTCGAAACTGTCACCGTATTAAATACTACATTAAATGGGCGTGGAGCGAGGCATCACAATCATTCATTTTTAAACAAAAAGATGTGGCGCTTTAAATGCGACGTGCCATCTCATACGTCGTAATGAATGGGGTGATGCCAAGTGTCGCATCTCTAGGAGGAGAGAAACGGAGGCATGATTGCTTATAAATACCCCTCCCTTCTTCTTAGTTAGGGCATGAGACCTTGAGATTTGTGTTGAAACTCTGCTCCTCCATTTCCTTTCTCTGCGCTCAGAGATCCTAAGCTTTTGAGCCTTCACATCGTCCAATTCCTCTCTCTGCGATTGAAGTCAAGTCTTCGGGGGTTTGTTCGATATCTGAGGCTGAGCCCAAGGCCTCAAAACTGTATTCCTGGATGTAGTTGAATATGGAGACTCTTCACTTGACATGTGTGATGAGCTGATGCTAGTGGGCCACATATCATGGGTTGTGCATCTTCCACGTCACGATCAGGGACGGGCTCAGAATTACCCATAACAACAACCCCCCAAATTTCGTGATCAGAGCATCTGAGCATGGAACTTTGAAATATGTCTTCGGCTCATTTGATAATAGCTTTCTTGCGCCTGACTCCAAGCGTAGTGGTTGCAATTTGGTACGACGCTCGAAACGTCATCGTATTAAATACTACATTAAATGGAGGTGGAGCGAGGCATCATAATCATTCATTTTTAAACAAAAAGCTGCTGATGCTTTAAATGCGATGTGCCATCTCATACGTCGTAACGAATGTGGTGATGCTAAGTGTCGCATCTCTTGGAGGAGAGAAACGGAGGCATGATTGCCTATAAATACCCCTCCCTTCTTCTTAGTTAGGGCATGAGACCCTAAGTTTTGGCTGAAACTCTGCTCCATTTCCTTTCTTTGCGCTTAGAGATCCCAAGCTTTCGAGCCTTCACATCGTCCTCCATTCTTAGGTATTCTTCTTCTCCCTTGTTCTCTATAAATCGGCAGCTAGTCAGCCGTTAGGGTTTTCTTCTTTCTCACTGTCGATTTAGGGTTTCTTCTTATTTCTTTCTTTGCCATGGCCAATTGTCCTGATAACTCTGACTCAGAAGCAGAAGCTTTGGGGGATCATACCCCCGAATCTTCTTCTTTAAATTGTCCAACCCCTAGAGTTCTTGAAGGGGCGCGTTTTGCCGATGGTCATCCATCCACCTTGACTAAGTTGGCTCTGGAAAGGATCCGATCACAATAACACATCCCTAATTTTGTCGTGATGCGTTTGCCCAATGCGGTTGAATCACCAAGTAGGCCACCCTTTGAGGAGTTGACCATTTACACCTACCTTTTTTCGGTCGGATTTCAGCTTCCCTTGCATCCTTTTGTAAGGGAGGTCTTAATCCGATTTGGGGTTGCCCCTAGGTAACTCAAACTGAACAGCTGGAGAGTAATGTTGAGCTCCTACGTGCTCTAGAAATGAGCCGACCTCGGAGAACTTAGCGATGGGGAGTTCACTTAAATGTTCTAACTAAAGAAGAACCCCACGTACAATGGGTGATACTACCTCACGTACTGACACGGGCCCAACATCTCTCAGAACACATCAACTGAGGTGTTAGTGCACTTTTTTGTGGCATACCAGGGCACCTTATTTGTCAATTATGTGGGTCAGTGAGTCTAGGGTCGATTGAGCTTAAAGAAGACGAAGACCGAAGACTCAAGTGGACTTGCTGCATCAAGGAAGAGGAAACAGGTAAAAGAGATGCTTTAGTGAGCCTTAAACCTTGAACCAAAACAAAACCCAAACCTCTAGATTGTTACTGCACTTTTCTGTGGGATACTAGAGCACCTTGTTTGTCAATTACTTAGGTCAGTGAGTCTAGTGTCGGTTGAGCTTAATGAAGACGAAGATCGAAGACTCAAGACGGACCTGCTGCATCAAGGAAGAAGAAACAAGTAAAAGAGATGCCTTGGTGAGACTTATCTTGTACCTAACCAAAACTAGAACCTCTAGATGACCATGACCATTAGCTATACCCTTAGTCATCTTAGATTGGCCTTAGGTATCCAAAAGATCAACAAACGAATGGCCAAGAGGTTACATGTTTTCCTGTAAAACACAACCAACAAAACAATAGAAAAACATACTTGTCTGGGCACCCGACCATGTGTCCACCGGGTGCCCGATAGATGAGAAATCCGTCCAGTGAGTTGGCTTTAAATTTAAGTGGTCATAGGGCGCCCGACCATAACTTCACCGGGCGCCTAACCAGTGCAAAAAAAGTCAAGCGACTTAGATTATTTCTGGACTGAATTTTGGGACTCGACCATGTGTCCATCGGGGGCCTGTCCAGCTCAAAAAGTGTCCAGTGAACAAATTTATTCTGGATTAGATTTCAGGCGCTTGACCATACGCGAATCTGCCCATTATTTGACCATTGGGAGAAAATCTTTAAAAGCAGGGGATTCGTTTTTGGACACAAGAGAGGGAATTTTGAGGAAATAGAAGCCACTATTGTTGAAGACCATTAGAAGCTCTATTCCAAACCCATTGCAAGTCATTCTCCTTGTGATTCATCACAAGCTTAAGGCATTCAATGTTAAAATGAGAATTGACTTGTTCCCTCTTGATTCCTAGGAGTTTAGACACCTTGATCATTGGTAAATCTTTTGTCTTAACACCATCTCGGAGTCCAAATAGGTGTAATCCTCTAGGAAACTAATTTCCTATCATTTTAGAGGTTTCAACATCTCCTAGCACCTTGGGCATCTCCAATGGAGCATTATATGCAAGGTAGCTGATCTTGGAGCTGGAGCATTGGCGACGCAACGTCATCAACGATCGGGGGAGCACAAGCGTAGCTGATTGAAGCACGGGAGAGCGGAGATCAAGCAACCCGAAGCGGCACTACAAATGGGTTCAATTCGATAAGTAAGTTGTCAATTGTAAGAGTCCGGTTTCACTCTTTTTCCATGGGGAATTGAGTGTAGAGTTTGTCTTCAAACTTGATATGTTCAGTTGTAGGACCTTGACCTCGTTGTAAGGTCGAATTAAGCCTCCAACTGGGGAGCCTCCGGTGGGTGTAAACGCCAGGTTCGGCTATAGAGCCTAAAACCATTGAGGTTAGGTTGTAGGATCATGACTCATGAGTGGAGTCTAAATTGAGGTTCGATTGTAGGACCTTGGCTCGGTTGTAAAGCCTAAACAAGTCTCCAAGGGGAGCCACTAATACGGGTGTGTACGTGTAGGTTGGAAGGAACTTGTAAACTTTTCGGTTGAGTGGATCCGATTTAAAACACCTTGGTTTGGAAGAACCGGATTTAAACTCCCTAACGAATGTCGGTGTGCTCAAAGGGGTCGAGTACTTGAACCAGGAGTGGAATAGACCTGAAGTCGAATCACTATACATCGTTGTGTTTGTGATTGTATTTGAGTACATTTTTTTATTATGCATTGTGTTTAATTATTTAATTATGAATGCTTAATTGGAATGTATGCTAGGCACTTGATAGGCACATCTACACACACATGATGTACTTTCACTCCTTGAGTAGACGAGCTGATATGATCCACTCTCATATAGTCTACTTGAGTTGCATAGATTAGGTGCTTAATTAGTTAAATCATATGTGTTAAAACTAAAAAATGCTTACGGCGATTTTTCCCGTGTTTCGTTATTCTGGGGAATTTCTGAGTATAAAGACATTCATAGATAATCATAAGCAATCATAAAGTATACGCAAGAAGAAATATTGCAAAGCGAATTTTATTTAAGAGATTCTGAGATCTTTTACATTCCAAGCTGTGATACTTGTCACGAGCCCTTAATTACATCAATGGTTGATCACCCTTCATTAAAAGGCAAAAGACTAACCCGCTGGGGATTATGGTCTTGAGTTCATGGTCGTAGAGACCCATTTGTTTTCTTGTTATGGACTGAGCCATGTTTTTTTAGACAAGTTGGATGTCTATGTCCCATTTTCTTTCGGATTGTCCAAGTTGAAGGATTGTTAGGATTTTTAATCGAGTGGTGCAATGCTGGGCCCTCTTCTCGTATTTTTATGACGGGTGACCACTGGAGTACACAAGCATCGACTGTTGGTCGGCACGACCCAAGGCCCTCTTCCCGTATTTTTATGACAGGTGACCATGAGAAGGCACTCCGCAACTACCTGATCAGCTCAACCAATGGACTCGTTATGGATGGGTAGGATATTTCGAGTGTTGTTAAAACTCTTGTGATTGTGGTTTATTGTGGTAACCATAATCCCTTAGGTTTAGCCTCAGACCTTTATCCGGGATGAATAGAGCTTGTACAGTAAAGTAAATATGTTCAACTTTGGAGTCTAGCAACTCGTCTTCGAGAACATTCTTTCTTCTGTATGCTTCTAATAATCGATACGGAATCGAATAGGTTGTATTGAGCTAGGCTCCTTCGAGGATTCAAATTTGTCGGACTAGATTGCACATTTTCGAAGCTTGTAAATGGCTAAGTATCGGGTGGGATAAATGCCTGTTTATGCCAATATCTAACAAATGATGGGGATCGACACCCTATAAGTGCTTGATTTAGTTGCCTTGTAATATGAAAACATTAATTTTTCCTTGGCGTCGATGAGATTGCGCTTAGCTTTAGTCAATCTTTGAGCCAACAAGGCACTTCCCAGGGCTAAAAATGACCAAGTATAGGCCCTATTTACTGCTTAATCAGGGTATTCGGTGAATACCGGCGACGATTACCTTCGGATAGTGATGGATTATGTCTATTAAGATCACAATGATGCTGGATCCACTTTGGCGTCAGTGAGATCGCATTTAGTTCCACTTAGTGTCAGTCGATTTTCGAGCCAACAAGGCACTTCCCAGGGCTGAAAATGACTAAGTACTAGGCCTATTTACCGCTTAATTGGGGTATTCGGTGAATACCGGCGACGATTACCTTCGAACAGTGATGGTTATGTCTGTTAAGAAAGCAATGATGCTGTATCCACTTTGGCGTTAGTGAAATCTCATTTAGTTCCACTTAGCGTCAGTCGATTTTCGAGCCAACATGGCACTTCCCAGGGTTGAAAATGACCAAGTACTGGGCCTGTTTACCTCTTAATTGGGGTATTCAGTGAATACAAGCGATGATTACCTTTGAACAGTGATGGATTATGTCTGTTAAGATCGCAATGATGTCGGATCCACTTTAGCGTCAGTGAGATTGCATTTAGTTCCACTTAGTGTCAGTCGATTTTCGAGCCAACATGGCACTTCCCAGGGTTGAAAATGACTAAGTACTGGGCCTGTTTACCACTTAATCAGGGTATTCGAGGATTGTCAGATTGGATAACCTCGTTGCGGTGCATTATTATTGGATTTCATACCATGGGGAAACTAAGTCTCTCTCTTGGCGTCGGTCAAATTCTGCTCAGTTCTTCTTGATTTCAACTGTTTTATGCTCTTTCGGAAGGATTGTCGAGTTTGCAAATTTGACTCAGTATTAGTCATTTTTGATCAAATCATTGATTTAGGCCGTTTATCATCGACCGTTGGAAGATTCGGTTTGGGGGATGATAGAGCATGACAATGTGTTTCTAGGAGCGATAGTGTGATGGAGAGGCGGGCCACATCACATAGTTTTCGAACAAGCTATGATCGTCCCCCCCCCCCGGCGCATGTCTAAAAAATTGAGAAAGAAGGAGAGAACTCCCCCTCTCGGGCGCATGTGGCATAGCACATGCACCTGGGCTGAGGTAGTGGGCACATGTTGTTAGGGCACTTAGCCAAATTTTGGGTTTTTCAGGCGGCCAAGGGAGTGGGTGAATGTGGTCTCCGCATGTGGCTTCCGCATGTGGTCTCTGACTGTTGTCTTCGCATGTTCCAGACTTAGAATATTTTCTGGATTTTCCCTTCTCTCTGCATTTTATTTTGGCGGAAGAACTCCTTTTCCAGCAGGAGAATCCCTTTCCAGCGAGGGATTCCGGCAAGGAAATCCTTCTTTGATGAGGGGATCCGGCGAAGGAAGACAGAGCGGGCGCATGTTACCTCTTGCGTCGCTCTGAGGTCGTCTGAAGATGAAGATCCTTTTCTGTCATCAGGGGCTTGCTATTTATAGTAATTAATTGGGTTCGGGTCCGGGCTAACGAATACTCTGAGCGCATGTGTTTCTAGGAGGATTTTCAGGCGCATGTTAACTCCTGACTGTGGCTGGCGCATGAGGCTAGCGCATGTGTCCCTGGGCCCAGCGCATGTGCCCAACTTAGGGTTTTTCGAAAGTTTTTTGAGAAGAAAAAGCTCCGCATGTGCTCTCCGCATGTAGGCTCCGCATGTTCCCAAAATTAGATTATTTTTAAATTTTAAGCTCTAACTGTCCGCTCTCAAAGGACAGGTACTTTTCCGGAGGCTAAAGTCACTGACGCCAGAGCACTTTAAGCCTATCATCAGGCTATCAAATAAATGAGGTGGGGGTACGGATGATCGATTGCTGCCGATTTCGGTAGTTGTTTACCAGTTTAGACCCTTCGGGTCGACTCTTCATATAAGAATTCTGCTCTGGGAAGCGCGCACATAAAAAACTCGTCGCAAGACATTCAAACTTGCTAGTTAAAGGCTTTTGGGCATTTTAGATCATTTGGCGGCAATACGCATGTCCATTTCTTCTCCGAAATGACATTTGTAGGCTTTCAGACTCTTTCACTCGACTTTAGACAGGGGTAAAACACATTTCAGGGTGCGCAGGTAATACTACGCACTGCGCGACATTCAAACTTGGTAGTTAAGAGTTTTTGGGCATTTCAGATTATTTGGCAACAATACACATATCCAATTCCACTCTAGAATAACATCTGTAGGCTGTCGGACCCTTTCAGTAGACTCTTAGTAGGGAAAATACATTTCAGGGTGCGCAGGTAATAATATGCACTGCGCGACATTCAAACTTACTGGTTAAGGGTTTTTAGGCATTTCAGATCATTTGGAGGTAATAAGCATGTTTTGTTTCACTCCAGAATAACATCTGTAG
Source organism: Liriodendron chinense (assembly GCA_003013855.2). Classification (NCBI taxonomy): domain Eukaryota; kingdom Viridiplantae; phylum Streptophyta; class Magnoliopsida; order Magnoliales; family Magnoliaceae; genus Liriodendron; species Liriodendron chinense. The sequence continues at coordinate 2,181,121 of ML058463.1, read as the reverse complement.
GCTTTCGGACTCTTTCAGTTGGCTCCTAGTAGGGAAAAATACATTTCGGGGTGCATAGGTAATAATACGCTCTGCACGACATTCGAAACTTGCTGGTTAAGGGATTTTGGGCGTTCCGGATCATTTGGCAGCAATACGCATGTCTAGTTCTACTCCAAAATGACATTTGTAGGTTTCAGTCATGACTGCGGAAGTTAGGGCTACACTGGTGTTCGATCGTGTTTTTTGGGTGTTTTCGATCTCGAAATCGATCCGAATTGTCGTAGATGGACCATCGCATGTTCTTGTATCTTGGGTATGAATTTGAGCCTCAACAATATGTTATTCTATGCTTGCTTAGACTAAGTTGTTATTGCTTAAACCATATGCAAGTCTATTAATTGGACCCACTTAAGCATAGAAGCCGAAGTGTTCTTGCTTAGTTTAATTTGATAAAACTGTTAAGTAGGCGAAAATAATTTTAAAAGGTCCTAATCCCCCCCTTTAGGACTTAGCCATAATTCTAGTTGCTCCTTAAGCTTCCGCACATGTATGCGTATGGTGTCGTGTTAGACTACTCGACGTAATTTCAATTGGTATCAAAGTGGGTTGTTCTTCAAAGACCTAACCATCTAGAGTAAGATCCGATACCGGAGCACTAGCATCATGACTACCTGAGATGTGAGTACTTTCAACCGTCCACCATTCGTTGACGAGTCCAACTATGCCTATTGGAAGATGATTTTTCTTCAATCCATGGACCGATCTGTGTGGGTAAGTATACTAAATGAAAATTCCATGCCCACGGAACAAGTGGAGGTTGATGGTAAGATCATTGTCATTCTCAAAGATGATGAGAAATGGAATGACAATGAGAGAACTCAATATGTGGCAAATGCCAAAGCTCTTAATGCGATTTGCTATGTGGTTCCCCCGGAAGAATTTCAGCGCATTCTCACATGCGCAACTGCAAAAGAAGTGTGAGATATATTTCAAGTGACCCACGAGGGAACTAGCACAGTAAGACGATCGAAGCTTCAGCTCTTAACCGCCAAACTTGAAAAGATTAGGATGGAAGAGACTGAAACTTTCATTGAGTTTTACATGAAACTTTTCGATATTTGCAACTCCATGTTTGCCTTGGGGGAAAGGGTTCCGGAAGGAAGGATATGTAGAAAAATACATAGGTCCCTCCCGGAAAGATTCGGTACCAAGGTAGTGGCCTTAGAAGAGTGTAGAGACATAGACAACATGAAAGTAAAAGAACTTATAAGTTCCCTACAAACTCATAAACTACACTTTAGGGCCCCCTCTAAGAAGAATGACATTACCTTGAAGACTGCACATAGATACTCACTAGGACTCTCAATGGGTCCGATCTGGATTGGATCCAGTTGGATCCAGCTCCAAGTCCGTATATCTATAGACGGATTCGATTGGATTCGGATCCAACTCGGTTCTAAAAGGTGATATCCATATCCGATCCATTTATAAATTGTTAGATCCATTTTCGATCCAAAATCCATTTAACCATCGGATTCGGGTCGAATCTAGGTCCGAATCCACCCCTATTACAAATCTAAAAAAAATATGATATAAAATATATAATATAATATATTTAATTTACTAGAAAAATGATGCAAATCCCACTATTTACTATGGTATGGTCGACATGGCCTAAAATAATTTGTAAAACGAATGGCCAGCATGAATATAACATATACAGTAAGGTGACAATGAGTCGGATCTTAATCGGATTCGGATCGAACTTGGATATGTTCCTATGAATCCATATCTGGTCCATTTAAGTAATTGGACCTATTTTAAGATCCAAATCCAGGTCCATTTAAGTAATCAGGACCTATTTTAAGATCCAAATCCGCATTATATGGATTCGGAACGAATCGGATCTCGGATCTGACCCGCTCCATTGAGAGCCCTATACTCACATAGGCAAAAAGCTATTAAGAGTGAGTCTTCCGAAGATAGCGATGATGAGAATGATGATCTTGATAAAAGATTAAAGAGATTCCTCAAATTCGAAAGAGAGAAAAGTTGTGACAAGAAGGACAAGAAAATGGATAAATATAAAGGGAAATCCACAAAAAAGAAAGTCCAATGTTACAACTGTGATAAATATGGTCATGTTACCACTAATTATCCAAAAGAGCATAAAAGAAAAGGTAAAAAGGCTTTGGCAACAACATGGGATGATACGGAGGAGTCCAAATCTAAATCTAGTGACTCCACTAGTGATGGGAGCTAAAATATAGTGAGAGCTCTCATGGCTTCCATCCACTACCTCTCTTCCCCCTAATCTAAGAGAGCATCCCAACCATTTTCCCTTCTAGGAGAAGGAGTCCCTAACCCCTCACCTTATGCTACATTCTATGAGGGTGTTGAGGAAATTAGTTACCCTTAGGCTAATCAAACTAAACATAGTTTGTAAGGGTAGTTAGAAATGTTTTCTATAGAAAAATCTGAGGATTTAGCCTCATTTTTGTGTGTATAGGCAAATCAGAGGATTCAAGCCTCATTAGTCCAATTTTGGTAGTTTAACATTGTCTTATTTTGGTATATTTGATTATTAGACTATCATCCTGCCTAGATTAGCTAATCTTGCTGAATTTCATGCTTATTTGTATGCTAATCTATGCTTAAGTTTGGTCATGATGTACATAATTTTAAGGGGAGGTTGGTTGATTGGGCTTCAAGCCCTTGAGCTTTCATGCTTAATGTATATCTTATATAACCATTTGTGCATGATTAAACTATGCTTAGATAAGTACATTTTCTTATTAATCATATTCTCATGCATGTTCCATGTTTTATATGTTCATGTACCCTATATTCTCTCTAGTTGACATGCTTTTATGGTTATAACTTCGACACTCTAATCTCTCTACCCTTTACTTAATTAATGTATCATTAAGGGAGAGAGATTGATTAGTCAATTGCTAACAAAAAGGGGAGAAAGATCAAGTCCCACCAAAATAATTTTTCTATTTTGTGTTTTAAGGATTGACAGGTTATGGGGAGTAATCAAGAGGAGCATTGCTAGTTTACTTGTCTTAGTGTTTTGAGTTGTAATATTTATTTCAATTTGACATGTAATGTATTTTGTTTTGGTAGGTGAGGTTTTTGTAAGAAATTGACAAAGGGGGAGATTGTTAGTGTACTTTTCTATGGCATAATAGTGCACCTTGTTTGTCAATTGCTTAGGTCAATGAGTCTAGTGTCGGTTGAGCTTAATGAAGACGAATATCGAAGACTCAAGACGGACCCACTGCATTAAGGAAAAAGAAATAGGTAAAAGAGTGCATTAGTGAGCCTTATCTTGTACCTAATTGTTGGGGCTCAAATTATCACCCGAGGTTCATCAACAACCCAGGAACATAACACAGTAGCCCAGATCAACAGAAAAGTCCAAAAACAGCCACAAAATACAACTGACCGCCGAAGTAACCCTAATCCGGGCAGTTGTGCAATCACAATCAGGACCGACACCTACCATTTTGGAGCAGATTTAGACATACACATCACGACCAAATGATCTGGAAGGCCCAAAAAACCCTTAACTAGCAAGTTTGAGCAACATCCGGTATATATCCTTGCATTATGCACCCTGAAACCCAGCATTCCTCCCTGTTAGAGTAGCTCGGAGGTACCCAAGATCAAGCAATACCCATCAAATGGTCATCAATTAAACTTCCGCCTGACTGCCCATGCATTCGGTATCATAAATGAAGTCCAAAAGTGCTTAGGCGATAGTCTAATTCATTTCTAAAAGGGTAGCTGTCCACTGAGCGAAAGCACAGAACCTGATTTTTCTAAGTCTAGAGGTAGATTTCCTCTATAAATGGTTAAGTCTGGGACTGATTTTCCCCACTCTACAAACAAGCACCTGGGGAAGTTCACAAACATACGCCCAGGGTACTCTACAAACATGCGCTTGGGGCAGTTCACAAACATGCGCCTAGGGCACTTGCACAAACATGCGCCTGGGGCAGTTCACAAACTGTTCGCTTCCCCAAGTGTAGGGTTGCGATGTAGTAATAATCTCAGTAAGACCGAGGTTGATCCATAGTGACTTGTGTAGGAACCTAGAAAACACTTCCAATGGTTTCTAATTGAGAACTAACTAAACAAGATTTTAGAATTGAATGTAGATAGATATTTTGAACTAAATGTGAATGTAATCAATAACAAAGAGCACTAGGGGTTCAAGGATCCACTTGTAGTAATCCTTGATGCTTAATTCGCTGTGGTTTCTCACTTACTCAACTAGAATCGAAATTAAATCCTATCTAGCCGGATGATAAAGCGGTTAAAACAAACAATTTGTCATATGTGTGATTCAAGTACATGATTCCCTCAATTCAAGTTAGGACTTGAGCACACTCAATTGCATAGGTCAATCCTAGTTCCAATAGATTAAGATCACAATTATAATCACCATTAAACTCTGTCACAAAGAATAACTAGATCATGATTTGAACTTCATTCAAATCACTTACAAAATCACACATAATTCAGAAAAGTAGAACTCTTGGCATGAAGTTCCCACATGAGAATCCAAGGTTTAGAGCGTATTGAATCCGATTCCTTGGAGCGTACAGATCTAGACTCATTCAAAACAATTAAGAACTAAAGCAACTCTTTCGAACATCCATGAGCCATCATAAGATTAAGAAAAGTACTAAGAACTTCATTCAAACTTCAAACCATTATTCTTCAATGAAAATTCAACTTGAAACCAAAACAAACGAATTAAAACATCTTAAATTCACTACAAGCTTCACCTCTTAGCCCTAGCTAAGAGGTTTAGCCGTTCATGATCCAAGGAAACATGAAAGCAACTAAGAAAAACATAAAAACTAGAAGAACAAATTAGAAGGAGTTGTAAAACTTCGGATCCGACTTCCGCCGCCTCCCACCATGGTAATTCTCTTCTAGGATGCCTTAGGAATAAGCTAGAGGAGTCCTTTTATAGATTTGGAGCCCTTGGTGCGAAGAAACTTTGAGAAATCCTGCAAAAATAGCGCTTTGTGCAGCAGAATTTGGAGCTTGTAGAAGAAGCTCTGTTACACAGACGACCGGTCGGATGACCGGTCTGAGCTCGTGGACGACCGGTCGCACAACCGGTTGCAAAAGGCCAAAAATCGTCCAGTGAGTTTTCTAGAAATTCAAACCCAAAATTTAATTCACTGACCAGTCTGAGTAGTAGACGACCGGTCGTGATCGGTCCAACAATGTTGTCAGCAGGGGTCCTCCTGCTGAGTGTTCGGACCGGTCGGACGACCGGTCTTGGGTTGTGGACGACCGGCCTTCTGTGCATTTTTCTGCCCTCTTTCTTCTCTCCTTTGCTTTCTTTCTTCCACCTTTTGGCTCTTGGTCTTTTGATCTTCAATGCTTGTAAACAGCGTCTCTAAGCCTTCAATTGATAAATTCCTTCTCTCATTCCTACAACCACAAAATCATGCATTAGTTAAGTCTTTAATCATGTATTTCAAGCATAGTTAGTGATGAAATGGGGTTTAAATATACACATTTAAGAGCTTAAACACCCCCAACCAGCATTTTGCTAGTCTCGAGCAAAACATGCGTGAAACAAATTTTATTCTTCAAAACCCAACTCTCCTTTAGAATGCTTCTATACACTCAATATTATGCAAGTGTAAAAATTCTGAAATGCCCAGTGATAGAAGTTGAAACCTTGAATTTTCCAAAATATACCAAGTACTCATATGAAATTTCCGCTGATTGATTGATAAATAGAAGAATCTAAACAATTTAACCTAGTGTGCTCAGTGAATGCTCATCTTATGGATTTTCGGGGTTACCTTCTGCATGAATTAGCTAAGGTATGGATTCAACGGTGTATAGATCAACAACTAGCCTTTGATAGGAATTTGCCTTACCGTCCTTCCGACAGCTTTATACTACGTCCCATTTCCGGCTTTGGTTATGGGTAGACCATCCCTCGGTTGGTAATAGGTAGCCCATTTTCGAAAATTTCCACCATATTTTCAATCATTCCCATATTTTCATCCTTCATTCCCTTTTTATACATATCAGATAGGATTTGTAGAAATCCATATCTTTTGTTATTTTCCCATGGACAAGGATGGACAAAGTACCCTGGCTTGGTTTCTCAACACCTCAAATCCAAACTTAACCAATCCACAACTCTACATAATCCTTTTAAAGTATGAGAATCGTGTAATGTGAACTAGGTGTAAAAGTGTTTAGAAATTCTATCAATCATAGAAATAGGGGAATTCGCAGATAAAACTAGTATCTTAGAGATTTTTCAAGATATTCAACTTCACTCACTTCGCCTCTCCTTTTGCTTATACTTACACCATCCTAAATGCATAGAAACAAAGTTTTCCAATGGAGTTTTGAATTTGTAGAAAAAAAAATCTGAAAAATATTCTTTATATTGCTCGAGATGTTACAAAACACTAGATTTATCCTAGTGATCCTACACCCCCAACCAAATCTTGCATTGTCCTTAACGTAAAAGATATGCAATAAGCAAAACATGAGAGCAATTATAAAATAAAGGGAGTGAGGAATGAGAGTACCTGAGAGAACAAAAACTGTAATTCTACCTCCTTCAAACACCTATGAAAAAGCAAACCAAAGTTAGCAAAATCCTAATCCTAACTACTCTATACCTTCATTAGACTAGGAGATCAAATATCTTGATACACAAGATCAGTCAGAGGTATGGACATTCCTTCTGAAGGAAAATTCTCAAAGAACGATTTTAATCGCTGACCATTCGCTTTAAAGATATTACCGTTCCTTGGATTCAACAACTCGACAGTCCCATATGGATAAACAGTTTTCACAATGAAAGGACCGATCCATCGAGACTTCAATTTCCCTGAAAATAAATGTAGCCGATAATTATACATAAGGACCTTTTGATTAATCGTGAAGGTCTTACGAAGGATGTTCTTATCATGGAACACCTTCGTCTTGTCCTTGTAAATTCTTGCATTTTCATATGCTTCGTTCCGGGAGTTCCACAAGTTCATTCAATTGAAGTTTGTGCAACGAGCTTGCTTTATCAGAATCAAAATTCATCTTCTTTATCGCCCAATATACCCTATGTTCCAACTCCACGGGCAAGTGACAAGCTTTTTTATAGACAAGTTTATAGGGAGACATTCCAATGGGGGTCTTGAAAGCAGTACGGTAAGCCCAGAGTGCAACAGTAAGTTGAAGTGACCAATCTTTGTGATTGGGGTTCACTGTTTTCTCCAAAATATGTTTAATTTTTCTGTTGGATATCTCAGCTTGTCCACTTGTTTGTGGGTGATAGGGAGTGCTCACCTTGTGATTTACGCCATATTTCTTCATTAAAGCTTCAAACGGGCGGTTACAAAAATGAGATCCTCCATCACTTATAATGACTCAAGGTGTTCCAAACCGGGAAAGGATATTTTCTTTTAAGAAACGAATGATCATTTTATGGTCATTGTTTCGGCATGGAATCGCCTCGACCCATTTTGAAACATAATCGACGGCAAGCAAAATATATAAATTTCCAAAAGAAGATGGGAATGGACCCATGAAATCGATGCCCCAACAATAAAAAATTTCAATTGGTAAGATGGGATTGAGTGGCATCATATTTCTACGGGATATTCCTCCCAATTTTTTATGGCACACACGTTTTATAAAACTCATGGGTATCCTTGAACATGGTGGGCCAATAAAACCCACATTGCAGAATTTTAGATGTGGTCTTCTTAGTCGAAAAGTGACCACCACACGCCTGAGAATGACAAAAGGAGATGATACTATGTTGTTCATCATCTGGCACACTTCTCCTTATGATTTGATCGGGACAATACTTGAATTGGTACGGGTCATCCTATAGGAATTTTCTCACCTCGTTGAAGAACTTACCCTTATCTTGATTTTTCTAATGTGTCGGAATTGTACCTGTAGCAAGATAATTAGTAATGTCCGCATACCTTGACAATTGGGAGACTTTAAAAAGTTGTTCATCAGGGAACATGTCATTGATCGCTGTCGTCTCAGGGGAATCGGTGAGAACAAGTTTAGATAGATGATCAGCCACTACGTTTTTTACTCCTTTCTTATCACGTATTTCTATGTCAAATTCTTAGAGTAGGAGGATTCATCTTAACAAGCGTGGCTTAGCATCCTTCTTTAAGAGAAGGTACTTAAGCGCGGCATGGTTGGTGAATATGATGATCTTGGATCCGATTAAGTAGGACCTAATCTTGTTAAAGCAAAACCACAGCTAAAAGTTCTTTTTCTGTAGTAGTGTAGTTTTCTTGAGCCGAGTTTAAAGTTCTACTTGCATAGTAGATGAGCATGGCTTCTTCTCTTTTCTTTGGCCTGACAAAGCCCCAATAGCGTAGTCGCTTGCATCGCACATAATTTCAAAGGGAAGCTCCAATCAGGTGGTTGCATTATAGGGGCACATTTCAACATACATTTTAGTTTGTCAAAGGCATTTTGACAATCTTCAGTCCACTCGAATGAGTTTTCCTTTTGAAGGAGGTTACATAAAGGTCGAGAGAGTGAACTAAAGTCCTTTATGAACCGTCTATAGAATCCGGCGTGTCCCAAAAAGGACCGCATATCTCTTATGCTCTTGGGTGGTGGAAGGTTAGAGATAAGATCGATTTTAGCTTTGTCCACCTCGATTTCATTTTGTGAGATGATGTGACCAAGTACTATTCCCTTTTGAACCATGAAGTGACATTTCTCCCAATTCAACACAAGGTTTTTTTCTTCACATCTTCTCAAAACAGTTTTTAAGTGCATAAGGCACTCATCAAAGTTACAACTAAATACAGAGAAATCGTCCATGAAGACTTCGAGAATCATCCCCACCATATCAGAAAAAATACTCAACATACAATGCTGAAAAGTGGCAGGTGCATTGCATAGTCCAAACGGCATCCTTCGATAGGCAAAAGTGCCGAATGGACATGTGAATGTTGTCTTCTCTTGGTCCTCTAGGGCGATCTCTATTTGGTTATACCCTGAATACCCATCAAGGAAGCAAAAATGGGAATGACCCGCCAACCTTTATAAAATTTGATCAACAAATGGTAAGGGGAAGTGGTCTTTCCTTGTAAGTGTGTTTAGCTTCTTGTAGTCAATGTACATTCTCCAACCGGTAGTGACTCTGGTTGGTATGAATTCATTATTGGCATTGGCTAGATGGTTATTCCGGATTTCTTAGGCACCACTTGAGTTGGACTCACCCATTGGCTATTGGATATTGGGTAGATAATACCCACATCTAAAATTTCACCAGTTTGGCCTTAACCACCTCCTTCATGTTTAGATTGATGTGTCTTTGTGGTTGCCTAGATGTCTTGGCATTTTCCTCAAGGTGTATGCGATGAGCACAAATCAGTGGGTCTACTATGCCTTTGAGATCCGCAATTGACCATCCAATCCGCAATTAGCCTACAATCTTGTTCCTCATCCAATTGGGAAGAAATCACCACCAGATATGTCACATCTCCACCTAAATAAACATATTTCAAATCAGTGGGTAATGGTTTTAGGTCGAGCTTCGGTGCCTTGATATTAGATGGAAGGGGCTTGTTCTCGCTTAAGGGGAAAGGCTCAAATGATGCCTTCCATCTTTTATTATCAAGTAAAAGATGGCATCCATCTCTCGCATCATGTCATCATCAATCTCATGAGAGTGGGCCAAACATGCCTCCAAAGGATCGGAATAAAATGTTAAGGGGGATGTGCTCTCCACGAATGATTCAATTAGATTTATTTCATGGACTTCGTCATCAACTTCCTATGGTTGTTTGCATAAATCAAATATATTCAGCTCGAGTGTCATATTTCCAAAGGACATTTGTACAAGCTCGCTTCTATAATTGATAATCACATTTGAAGTAGCTAGAAAAGGGCGGCCAAGTATGACGGGAATTTGAGCACCGGTACCTATCACGAGATGTGTATCCAAGACAATAAAGTCCACTGGGTAGTAGAATTTATCAACTTGGATCAAGACATCCTCAATCACTCCTCTCGGTATACGAATAGATCTATCAGCAAGTTGGAGTGTGGTTTTGGTGAGTTTCAATTCACCTAACCCAAGTTGTTCATAGACCGAGTATGGGATGAGGTTAACACTTGCCCCTAAATCGAGTAAGGCTTGTTTGATCCGGTAGTCACCTATGATGCATGAGATGGTTGGACTACCCGGATCCTTGTATTTTTGGGGTACCTCTTGTTGATAATAGCGTTCAAATTCTCAGTCAAAAGTACTTTGTTGTGAACATTGTGTTTCTTTTGACTGTACACAATTCCTTTAGAAATTTGGCATATGATGGTATTTGTTTTATAGCATCCAATAACGGAATGTTGATCTTCACTTGCTTTAAAACCTCTAAAATTTTCATGTTTTTGTCTAAAGGTTTAGGTGAAATCAACCTTTGGGGAAACGGGGCAACCGGCTTGTATTGCCTTTCGGTTCTTTCTCACGTGGAGTGTTGTTCGGGCTATCATCCTCTTTGAAAATTTTCGGATCATTAGGCTTTGGGGCCTTCACTAGATTAGATTCATTGATTATTTTTCCACTCCTCAAGGTGGTGATAGCTTGAACATGCTCCGTGTGTTGAGAGGATGAGCTTGGGTCTCGTATCTCAAATTGGGTTCTTAGGTTAGGGAGAGGTTGGGCAGGAAGTGTACCTTTCTCCCTAACACTGAGATGAGATTCAACTCTAGCCATTGAGGTTTTCAAGTCATTAATGGCTTGAGATGAATTTTAATTGAATTTCAGTTGCTCTTGCATGAACCCATCAATTTTCAGAGAATTAGTCTTGTTATATTCAGCTTGAACCGATACGAATGCACCCAACATCTCCTCTAGCGTAGCTTTTGGTGTGATTACTAGGGATGGACCTAGTAAAGGTTGAGCTTGGGGGGTGTTGTTTACATTCGCAGTTTGTCCATTCCTCCAACTGAAGTTGGGATGGTTCATCCAACTAGAGTTATACGTGTTTGAGTTTGGAGCATTAAATGGCCGTTGATAACTGTGTATGGCATTTGATTGTTCTTGTAAAATATCTTGGAATGCGGAAATTGTGGGACAATCCTGTGTTGCATGTTGATTTCTGGCACAAATTTCACAAACAATTTCAACGACCTTTGAGTTAATTGTCTCTCCTTTCTTCAATTCCATGGCCTCGACTTTTCTTGTGAGGCTAGCTACACGTGCACTTATGTTATCTTCTTCTGAGAGGGCATAAATTCCTCATTTTTTCCTTTTGTTGGCTTGTCTTGGGATTTGTTGGTCTAGATGTATCCCAAGACTGTGCATTTTCAGCCAATTCATCAAAAATAATCCCATGCTTCCTCGGCTTCCTTATTCATGAATTCTCCATTACACATCATGTCTACGAATTGACGCATGGGCGAAGTCAGTCCTTCATAGAAAAAGCTTATTACCCGCCAAATTTCGTAGCCATGATGTGGGCATGCATTTAACAAGTCCTTGAACCTCTCCCAACATTAGAAGGTCTCATCCTCTTTTTGAGCAAAATTCATGATAAGGCGCCTCAACATGATCATTTTATGAGTAGGGAAGAACTTTTTAATGAACTCCCTAGTCATCTCAGTCCATGTGCCAATTGATCTTGGCCTTAATGCATGAAGCCAAGCCTTAGCTTTCTCTTTAAGGGAAAAATGAAATAATTTAAGTCTCACTACATCGTCCGTTACATTTGCAAAGTGCATTGTGGCTATCACCTCATTAAATTCCTTAAGATGTTGATAGGCACTTTCACTGTCTAGTCCATGGAATTTGGGAAGGAGTTGGATTACTCCTGGTTTAAGATCTATGTTCCCTGCATTAAGTGGAAAAACTATACATGAGGGAGTGCTCACTTTTGCAGGTTGCAAGTAATCACGTAGTGTTCTAGGTCGGGGAACATTCTCAACCACATTCTCTCCCGTTTCGGTTTGATTTTGGCTTAGATTTTGATTGGCCATAGGGTTGGGTTGATTTCCAGCCATACTTTCAGACAAAATTGGAGAATTTAAATGTTTCTTAGCACGTGGCTCTCTATTAATCCCTTCAACAATTCCCCCTTCACTAATGAGTCGGTTATGAGAATCCCGAACCCAATGTGGCATGCAAATCTCCGAAAATTAAAAGAAAAAAAGGGTTAGAAAAACCTGATTTAAAGTGACTACTTCGACTTTTAGAATTCTTGTAAAATCAAAATAAAGCGAACAAACTAAGTTAGTAAAGGACTCCTAAAAATCTCAAATAGAAACTGTTTTCAGAAATTTTGTGAAAAACTATCAAAGTCCCTGGCAACGGCGCCAAAAACTTGTTCGCTTCCCCAAGTGTAGGGTTGCGATGTAGTAATAATCTTTGTAAGACCGAGGTCGATCCACAGGGACTTGTGTAGGAACCCACAAAATGCTTTCAATGGTTTCTAATTGAGAACTAACTAAACTGGGTTTTGGAATTGAATGTAGATAGATATTTTGAACTAAAGGTGAATGTAATCAATAATAAAGAGCACTAGGGGTTCAAGGATCCACTTGTAGCAATCCTTGATGCTTAATTCGCTGTGGTTTCTCACTTACTCAACTAGAATCGAAATTAAATTCTATCTAGCCGGATGATAGAGCAGTTAAAACAAACAATTTGTCATATGTGTGATTCAAGTACATGATTCCCTCAATTCAAGTTAGGACTTGAGCATACTCAATTGCATAGGTCAATCCTAGGTCCAATAGATTAAGATCACAATCATAATCATCATTAAACTCTGTCACAAAGCATAACTAGATCATGATCTGAACTTCATTCAAATCACTTACAAAATCACGCATAATTCAGAAAAGTAGAACTCTTGGCATGAAGTTCCCACATGAGAATTCAAGGTCTAGAGCGTATTGAATCTGATTCCTTGGAGCGTACAGATCTAGACTCATTCAAAACAATTAAGAACTAAAGCAACTCTTCCAAACATTCATGTACCATCATAAGATTAAGAAAAGTACTAAGAACTTCATTCAAACTTTAAACCATTGTTCTTCAATGAAAATTCAACTTGAAGCCAAAACAAACGAATTAAAACATCTTAGATTCACTACAAGCTTCACCTCTTAGCCCTAGCTAAGAGGTTTAGCCGTTCATGATCCAAGGAAACATGAAAGCAACTAAGAAAAACATAGAAGGGGAGGAATTTTCTAAGTGTTGGAGGTCACATGCGCCTAAGACCTCCTCCACTACATAAACATGCACTTGACCCTGGTAGATGGCCGAATGTGACCAAGTGCTGCACAAACATGCGCCTGACCCTGGTAGATGGTCTAATATGACTGAGTGCTGCACAAACATGCGCCTGACCCTGGTAGATGGCCGAATCTGCCTAAGTGCCACACAAACATGTGCCTGATATCATTCTCTTACACAAACATGCGCCTGCCCCTCCTTGGCAGGTGCAAAACATGAAGTCTCGATCTTCTTTCTTCTTACTTTACAAACATGCGATTAGGGCATGTCCCACATGCGCCTGAGGCACACAAACATACGCTTGGGGTGTCCTCCCCCTTTGCCAGATTTTTGATCGTGTGGCCCACCTTCGACGAGCACCGCCACACTGTCGCTTAAGTGGTTCTGGGCACATATCAGCATCCTCGACGTATTTCCAGGTCCCGTTCGATCAACGGACCACATTTAATCCTAAAAATCACCAGTAAACACCAAAAGGCCCAATACTTAGCTAAATTTCTGATTTTGGGAAACGTCCTGAAAATCTGAAAGCTAAATTTCTGACAGTTGATTGCCACTTGTCGAAAGCGAGCGCAACGAAATTGTCGCCTGATTGGATTTAGCATCGTAATGACTTAAATAATCTAATCCAAGCATTTCCACAGCATTAATCACCCCATTGATCAATAATCAAGGAGATTAAGTGGACCGCAATCCACTACTTAGTCATTTTTAAGCCCTGGGAAGTGCCCTGTTGGCTTGAAAATTGACTTGCATATCTATGCAACGGAACACGATTAGACTGTCGCCTAAGTGGATCCAGCATCCTTATAATCCAAAGTACCTAAATCAAGTACTAGCACAACTTTAAACTCTGTTACTCGCATCTCGACAGCATAAACACTCATATCGGAACTTTGATACTTAGTCATTTTCAACCCTGTGAAGTGCCCTGTTGGCTTGAAAATAGACTGTCGCCTATCAAAATTAAGCATGGTTAGACTGCCACCTAAGTAGATTTAACTTCTCCATAATCAAAGCATTTGAATGTAGTATTACTCCTCATTTAAATTACTTTATTTTAGAATGTCCTTCACTGCGTTTGTTGCATTGCACAACTCACATATCACATATGCATCACTAGACTTCTTAAATCGTTATATTAATGCACCAACCTTCGAAATAAATGATCAGATATCAAAACGGTTCCGAAGATGAGTCGCTAGACTTCAGGATCAAGCATGTTACTTTATATCTGTTACAATTATTGTACAAATTCTATCTATCCCAGATTAAGGTCTGAGGCTAGGTCAAAGGGGACCATGGTCACGACGAGAAACCATAATAAAAAGAGTTCCAACAATACTCAATACATTTGTTATGAACTACTATCGAAACAAAGGCTAGTCAATGTACTACCCATCCACAACGGGATTTGCTGGTTGAACTGTTCAGGTATACAACAGTCGAATTGTGTGTTATCCCATGGTCACCTGTTCACAATAACGGCGCAGGCCCAGAGTTACATGACTCAACTGGTCAAATTACGTGTTATCCCACGGTCACCTGTTCACAATAATAGGCGCAAGCCCAGAGTTACACAACTCAACTCACAAACCCTGATTGTTTCTCAACTCAGACCACCCGAAAGAACATGGGACATATGCATTCGACTTGCCCAACATATGATGGCTTAGTCCATAACAAAACATACAATCCGGTCTCTACGATCATGAACTTTAAGACTATGGCCCCTGATGGCTTTGTCTTTTACCTTTTAATCAAGGGTGATCAACCATTGATGTAATTAAGAGCTTGTGCCAGTTTACAGCCTGGGATGTACAAGATCACAGAATATCTGGAATAAAATTTGCTTTGCGATATCTCTCTCTTTGTGTACTTTTTGAATGCTTGTGATTGTTTATGAATGTCTCTTATACTTAGAATCCCCCCGGAACTATGAAATACAAGAATACTACCTTTGAAACATGTTCTAATTCTAACAAACTGGCGACTCCATTGGGGAGCGAACGATACTAAAATCTCTGGTTAATTCTAAGTAAAAGAAATATTTGAAGATCAATCATTTGCAAACATGAATGTATACATGAGAAAGTTACCGCAAGGAGAAATGTTTGGCGCCTTCACGAGTGCTAAACTGGCGACTCTCAATGGGAACATCCCTCCCTTCATCTTTAAGGCAAAGGAATTTTCAAAACTAAAATCAAGTTGTCAAGACATTTTTTTTAAAATTAAAACAAGATGTTTTAAAATCGTATACATGCATCCTTATTGTTTCTTTGCAAGTCACACTCCCTCCTCGATTGGTAAGGTCGCCCAAGTTCAACTTTTTCTAGAATTGTAGGGTGCCCTAATGCCTAGGTGATTGTGCAGACCTTTCAAAGAGAAAAGAACTAACAACCAACAGAGAAATGGCAGCTACAATGTTCTTCCTCGCATCTGGAGGATTTTATTTCCGTCACCTTGTGACTTCTGGAGTAGCAACCTCTGAGTTAGGCTGGCAGATAGTGCAAAGGCGTAGGCCAGTTAAGAAGACTGAAGAATCAAGAAACCAACGTGCATGCACGAGAACAAACGTAGCAAGATCACACTCCGGCTTCGCAACACTGCAACAGATAAGTTGTGTCGGTAAGTGTAGACACCCCACTGAAAATGCGGTATAAGTTTGATTACCGCTGTTGTAGAAGCAAGAAACAAGTTATCTTGTCCTAGAGGGGGGTGAATAGGACACTTTTTAAATTTCTCAATACAAAGTATTCTTAGAGCACTTTCATCAAACACCAGATATGCAAACTATAAATCAATAGAAGCACATGTGAAAGAAGTAAATCAGTTCATCCAGTCACCACACAACAAGGGATTTTTATACTGGTTCGGTTATGTACCTACTCCACTCCCGGCTGATCCACTCACTCCTTGAGTGGCCGGATTTCACTATCACTATGGTTTTAAATGAGGTTAACCATAAACCTTAACAGCCTACAAAAGGACTTACGACTCAACACATGGATTCATCCTTCCATAAGACTAATCCATGACCACTTAGTCCTACACAAGGGCTTGTCCTACTCAAGGACTTGTCCTACGCAAGGACTCTACTAAGTTTGGGTCTTCAAACTCTGAAACCCAAATCTCAACTTGAGGAGGTTTCTTGGACTCGAAAGACTAAATATACTTAGCTGATTGAGTCCCTTGATGATGCCTTTGTTGAAGAAGCTTCGGCTTGTACGGAAGACGTCTTCTTCAGCTCCCTCGATCAGCAACCTTGCTCCGGATGACCCATTGTAGATTCCAAGGTGAGGGATTGAGGTTAGGTTGAGGCTATTTTGGGATATGGCTTTTATATGAGGAAAGCTTCTACCTAAACCACCATTAATGGCATTGATGACAAGAGAATGTCTATGAGAGGTAGGTCAAGATGCCATTAAAGAGGGGTTGAGTTCATGTTTCAATCCAAGCTTTAAATGCTTAATCAATGTTGGTCAGATCAACATGGATTGAAGAATGAACTCAAAAAATCTAAGGTTTGGAAGAAGGGGATCTCAAGAAGAAGGCTCACTCAAACCCTAGATGATGCTCAAGGTGTCTTGGGCAAGATCCAACCGAGTTCTATAAATAGATTATGCCATTCAACGGTCAGAAAACGGTCAGCTCGATAGGTTCCGATCGATCAGACATAAGTTTTAGTCAAATTTGAATTTTGCTTGAAAACAGGTTCTCCGATTGATCGGACTTAGTTCCGATTGATCGGAATACCCTGTCCGATTGATCGGATAGGTGGTCCGATTGATCGGAATTTCTTCCAGAGAGTTGATGCAATTTTTCTGGAAATTCCTCCGATGGATCGTATCTATGTCCGATGGATCGGAGAGCCCTGTCCGATGGATCAGACAGACCTCCGATTGATCGTAAAAGAGTCCAGAGAGTTTTTCATATATTTGCTGGACAATTGTACGATTGATCGGACATAGTGTCCGATTGATCGGAATACACTGTCCGATGGATCGGACAGCCCTCCGATGGCTCGGAAAAGTGTCCAGAGAGTTTACAATGTAACTGGACTATTTTCCGATGGATCGGACACATTGTCCGATTGATCGGACATCTATCGGAATATTCTCCGATGGATCGGGTATGTATCGGAGAGAGCAGACTTATATATTTTCAATTTTAAAGAAACTTCTGCTACCAAGAACCTATCCATTGCTGATCTTAATGGAAGGTGGGTTATAGATGGTGCTAAGGATGTGCCTAGAAAGGTTTTGGGCCATCTATAGAAGTTTTTGGGATCAAAGGTTTGGGTGGAGAGGCTTGAAGCTGAATTGATCTTCGAGAAGCTTCTGTCTTCAGCCGCAAGGAAAACTGTCTTCAGCCGCCAGGGACTCGACGACACACTAACCATGGTAATTGACAAATCTTTGCATTAACAATCTCCCCCTTTGTCAATTACCAGACAAAACCAAACCTATGCAAGTCTTGGTCCATACCACAGACTTATCCTAGACACCAAAAACCAAAATACATCATGTCGAGGAAAATAAAAACTTTATACATAGACATGACTCATTACATACAAAATGTACAGACTCAATGTACAAACTAGGCTTCACTTGAACTCCCCCTTAGTCCCTGCACACAAAAGATCAACAAAAAGATAACCTGGATCTTTTGGTGGGATAAATTCTCCCCCTTTTTGTCAGTGATTGACAAAGGTTAGTGAAATGAGAATGCAGCGCATATGTCATAGACACAAGGAGGAAAATAAACATTATCGAGCCGAGAGAGGAAGCCAACACACACATGGTCATGCAAGGATATACAAGTATATGACAGTAAGCACAGAGGGCTTATAGCCCAAGCAACCAACCTCCCCTCCTGAAATGTATATCATGACCAACAAACCATATATACAAAATCCAAAAGAGAGCAAGAAGCCCACCAAGAATAAGCAATTTCGCACAATTATATGTATATATGCAGAAGATAGCCAAAAAGAATGATCATCAGATATAATAGCATAACAAGGACATAATGATCATCATAATATCCAAATACAGAGCATCCAGAATATCAAAAAAAAATATCCAAAAAGTATAACCATCCGTCAATCCAAAAAGGTGTCAAAGAAAAGATGCATCAATCAATACAACTATCAACGTCGCTCCAAAAAGATATCTGTGACGACTAGACACTAAGGACCCTAACTGAAAAGATAGGCAGCTATGGAGCAGGGCCAGTGACGTCATCGCGACGGCATGATAAAGCTGATGTGAGGCTCTGGACAGCAGCATGAATGGACTGCATCAAGCTCTCGAGTCGCGACAGCCGCTCACCATGCTGGGCAAGGGCACCCTCCACTCGATCTAGTTGAGCAGTGATCTGCTCCGTGCTGGGAGGAGGAGGTACCGAAGAGGCGTCGGACTGAAGGCGCCGCTTGACTGAGCGACGAGCTGGGGCAGGAGTCGGTGATGGAGCGGAAGAGCCGCTGTGGGTGTCAGCCGACACTTGTGTGGGAGTGTGCGAGAAATCCCGATCTTCTACGTCATCCTCTTTTGGAAGGGTCATCTTCTTGATATTGAGGTCCCTGAATGTGCGGCGAGGAATAGGGTGGACCACAATATCTGTAAACCCGCACTCGTGCCCTAATCTGGTAATGAGCCACCCGAACGGAATGGTGTTGCGGTTGTGTGGCAGGCCGTCCAGAATATGATGCAAAATGATGGATGGGAGACACAGGCGCGTCCCATGACCAACGTGATACAGCAGATTGACCATATTGGCAGTAAGGTCGGACTTGTTGGTACTACGGGGGTAGACATTGGTGCTGAAGATCTGGTGGAGCACTCGAAACCTATTAGACATTTCAGATGCCCGTAGTGCACTACCGTCGATCCACTCCGGATTTGGACCCCGACATAAGTAGCGAGTCCAATCAGCCCTAAGAGAAGTATCAAGCAGATTGTCATTGGGTTGCGGGGTTGTGGACACGGGAACACCAATCAGGGCGGCTATTGTGTGGGCTGTGACCTGGACGACCCGGCCGCCGATAATAACTTCACATGAGAGAGGGTTTCCAACAGGGTTGATGATTTTAGATAGAAATGTATATACCACCTCGGGATGGGCTACGCCGCCAAAACGAAGTACAGCATCCCACCCAATCTGTGCAAGAAGAGCGGGAATGCCAAAGGGCTCCACACAGGACTCAGTGACCACTCTCTCATAGATAATGGTGCGAGATTGAAACCGAGAGAGAGATGCTGGACTCTCAGGCTGGGCAGGAGGTGCAGCAGGTGGAGGAGAGCCCTGAGAGGGTCGAGAAGTTTGCAACTTCTTGGTACTGGCAGTGGTGGATGGCCCAGCAGCCATCTTGGACTTGCCTTTCGGATCTTTAGGCATGATGTAGCAAGATTGGAAAGAGGATTTAACCAATGTAGATACCAAGATGGACAGAAAACACTTCAAATCCCTAGAAATGAGGATCTGATAGAGGAGAGGGACAGAAGAAACCAATCGGATAGCCAAAAAAAATCAAACTGACAGCTTGAAGGATCTTACCTAGGAGACACAAAGACCTGTTGGGGCTGCAAATGAGGATCCAGGGAAACCCAGCTGAGCTATAGACCGATCGGATGGAGATGCCCTAGCAAAAGGGGCTGAGAGAAGAGAGGAAGAGGGCAGAAATGAAGACCAAATGAATAGGGCTCGCGTATTTGACTGTTGGTCTGCCGATATTTCCGATTGATCGGACGATGTGTCCGATCCATCGGAAATGCCCCCAGAGAGATTTCAACACTAAACATTTTCTCCCTTCAGCAAACGATTTCCAGCTAATTTGATAAGAGTGTGAGCATGACAATATCAATAATCACCAAAAAAAAATGAGGCTAATTCCTCAGATATACCTATGTGCACAAGAGTGTCCATTTTGCTAGAATGAGCACACACCGATAGACTTCCGAAGGTGTTCAAACCTTGTGGAATCTAACGGCTTAGTAAGGATGTCGGCCAATTGCCGCTCAGTTTGAATGTATTCAAGATTAATTAGTTTTTCCTCAACGAGTTCTCTTATAAAGTGATGCCGGATGTCGATATGCTTGGTTCGAGAATGTTGAACCGGATTTTTTGAGATATTAATGGCGCTTGTGTTGTCACAAAAAAGCGTTATTTCATCCTGATTAAGACCATAATCCTTCAACATCTGCTTCATCCAAAGTAGTTGAGCACAGCAACTTCCGGCAGCAATATATTCAGCTTCAGCGGTGGACAAAGAAATGGAGTTTTGCTTTTTGCTATGCCAAGCAACTAAGCAATTTTCGACGTAAAAACAGCCACCGCTAGTGGATTTTCTGTCATCCATATTTCCGGCCCAATCGACATCGGAGTACCCCGCAATGATGGTTGAGGTGTCAAAGGGGTACCACAAGCCATAATCTGTGGTGCAGGCCACATATCTAATCACTCGTTTTACAGCAATGAGGTGTGATTCCTTAGGATCGGCTTGAAATCTAGCACACGCCCCTACACTAAAGGCGATATCGGGTCTACTAGCTGTGAGGTAGAGAAGACTCCCAATCATACTTCTATATAAATGTTGATCAACACTAGTGCCAGATAAGTCTTTAGAAAGTTTAATGGTGGTGGCCATAGGCGTGGTGTGTGATCGACCCGAGTCTAGCCCAAATCTCTTGACCAAGTCTTTTGCATACTTAGTTTGGTTGATAAAGATTCCATTTTTCAGCTGTTTAACTTGCAATCCTAGGAAAAAATTTAGTTCGCCAACCAAACTCATCTCAAATTCAGATTTCATTAGTTCAGCAAATAAGCCAGAGAATTCTTCACAGTTAGACCCAAATACAATATCATCTACATAAATCTGAGCAATGAGAAAGGAATCAGCCGTCCTTTTAACAAATAGGGTTTTATCAACACTCCCCCTAACAAACTGGTGAGCAATAAGAAATTGAGTAAGACGTTCATACCATGCTCGGGGGGCTTGTTTTAACCCATAGAGAGCCTTTTTCAATCGGTAGACTCTTTGAGGGTAACTAGGGTCCACAAACCCTTTTGGTTGTTCAACATAAACCTCCTCATCAAGTATACCATTTAGAAAGGCACTCTTCACGTCAATTTGAAATAGTTTGAATTTAAGAGCACATGCTATGGACATGAGAATTCGAATGGATTCGAGTCTAGCTACCGGGGCAAAAGTTTCATCAAAATCAATTCCCTCAATTTGAGAGTACCCTTGAGCTACGAGACGTGCTTTGTTTCGAATCACATTGCCCGATTCATCTGTTTTGTTTTTGAAGATCCATTTGGTTCCAATGACATTTTTCTCATTTGGTCTTTCAACTAGAAACCAAACATCATTTCGGGTAAACTGTTGAAGTTCCTCTTGCATAGCAAGTATCCAAAACTCATCATTGAGAGCTTCATTTATAATTTTTGGTTCAATTTTTGAAGTGAAGCACACATGACTATTGATGGCCTCAAGTTGTCTTCTAGTCTTGACTCCAACATCCGGATCTCCAATGATTTGATTGAGGGGATGATCCTTGATATGTGGAGCATTTCCCGAAGCTATTGAGGCATTGGGAGTGGGAGATTTTTCATCAGGTTTACCTATGTGGCACGGTTCTCCCACTTCATCATCATCAAGTCTTGTGTCTTCCTTGGATTGGTCATCAATGACAACATTTATGGATTCTTGAGTTGTTTTAGTCCTTGTGTTGTACACTCTATAGGCCCGACTATCAGAAGTATATCCTAGAAATATTCCCTCATCGCTCTTAGAGTCAAATTTTCCCAAATTTTCTCTATCTCGAAGGATGTGACATTTGCTACCAAAGACCCTAAAGTACTTGATGTTTGGGACTTTTCCATTCCACAGCTCATATGGGGTCTTATCTAAGCCGGCTCTCAAATAAACTCGGTTAATGATATGAAAAGCTGTATTCACTGCTTCGGCCCACAGATTTTGAGCTATATTTTTGCTGTTCATCATGACTGTGGCCATTTCGAGTAGAACTCTGTTTTTCCTTTCTGCTACTCCATTTTGTTGTGGAGTTTTTGGGGCTGAGAATTCATGTTTGATTCCTAAATTTTCACAGAATAGTTCAAAGCGCCCATCCTCAAATTCCCCTCCATGATCACTCCTAATACGTTTTACTGTGCATTCTTTTTCATTGTGGAGTCGTTTCATGAGTTTCTCAAACTCCTCGAATGTATCCGACTTTTCTTTCAAAAATACAACCCATGTATAGCGGGAATAGTCGTCAACAATAACGAAGAAATACCTCTTACCTCCTTGACTCATTACTCTTGTGGGGCCTACAAGGTCCATGTGGAGTAGATCAAGGGGTTTTGATGTAGCGATGATGGATGTCTTCTTATGTGCAACTTTAATTTGTTTACCTTTCAAGCATTCAGCACATACTTCTTTTGGTTTCTTCCCAATCTTTGGTAATTCTCTCACCAATTTCTTCCTACTCAGCCTAGCAAGGTTCCTGTAATGGACATGACCAAGCCGTTGATGCCATAATTCAGTATCATCATTAATAGCCATGTGGCATACGGCAGATGGTCCCTCATCACCCTTGTTTTCAATCACATAGCAGTTATCTCCAGTGCGAAACCCTTTTAATATTAATTTTCCAGTTTGGTCCATAATTTCGCACATTTCTTTGGAGAATTTCACGGAATGCTGTTCATCACATATTTGAGAGATGCTTAACAGATTATGTTTCAAACCGTCAACACATAGAACATCCTCAATTTTGGGCAATCCTGGCCCGGTGATGGTTCCCTTTCCAACAATCTTGGCAATACTCCCATCTCCAAAGGTAACAGACCCACCATCAAATTCAGCATAATCACAAAACTGAGTCTTGTCACCTGTCATGTGTCGGGAGCATCCACTATCAAGATACCACCTAGTGTTTCTTCCGGCTCTAAGGGCTGTATGAATAACTAAGCATTTGTTTTTTACTACCCATTTAGAGACTATCCTTTTTGGAGAACTAGGTTTCTTGGTTGATTCTAGGGATGTCATTGTTTGGGCATAAGTTGTTGAGGCTTTCTCTTTCATCAGCTCCATGGTTCTTTTGTTCAACTGTTTTACCATTTCTAGGAGCTCTTCCATTCTTTTGTCTTTCTTTGGTGGAGTGGGATAATTTTTCCTCATGTTTGGAGTTTGTTTAGGAGGACTCCACATCTGATTCATCCTTTTACCGGTAGGTAATACCTTTCAAGTTCCGAACCGGATTCTTAAGGACCAAGCATTCAAACTTTAAATGACCAACATCTCCGCATGCATGACATATAGGTGAGTTTCTCTTAGTAGTGCTTCCTGATGCATTCCTGATCTTTTTAGGTTCTGGGTTACTAACCTTAGTTGGCTCATTATAGCCTAGCCCTCTTGTGTTCCTACAAGGTTTACCTGACTTAAGGATATCATCAAGTTTTTCTCTACTTTGGGCAAATCTTTCATTGAGTTGACTTTCTTGATTAAGCTGCAAGACTAAACACTGATTTGTAGATTTTGCCTTTTTCAGCTCATCTTCTAGGGTATTAATTTTGTCTTGAGCTGCTTTGTTTTTCTTTTCCAATTCACAGATCTGATGGTAAAATCCGTGGTTTTCTCTCTTCACTTCTTGCATTTCATCAGCCAATTTGTTGTTTTCAATATTAGCTTGGCTCAACTTCTTGGTAAGAAGGATGCTTTGACGGAATAGCTCATCATAGGCAACTTGCAAACCTTCATTATCATCCTCGTCATCATCGGAGGATGTCACATTGTGTTCTGATTGCTCATGATCATCATTGTTTCTTTCGCCTTGTAAGTCTGGGACAATCTCAGAGATAGAGGCCATCAGAATTTTAACTGATCCTCTCTCATCACTTTGATCTTCTTCTGTTTCTGAATCAGTACTCCCAAGGTTGTCCCATGTGGCTGCCATAGCTTTCTTTTTAAATTTTTCTTTGGTAGGAGCTTGGCATTCAGAGGCAATATGACCATAGCGACCACAGTTGTAGCACTTGGGATCTTTTGGCTTGTTGTAAGATTTTCCTGTATAGCGCTTTTTGTCAAAAGATTTGCTATTCTTGTCAACCCTCTTTCCTTTGTTTTTGAAGAATTTTCTAAACTTCTTGGCCATAAGAGCCATTTCATTCATATCCAATTCTTCATCACTATCAACTTCAGATTCTTGAGTAGTGTGTGAAGTTTTTAGCACGGTGTTTCTACTTTTTGGGGATTTCTTGAAATGAAGTTCATGGGTCTGTAGAGATCCTAGTAAATCTTCTATTTTCATCGTATCAATATCTCTACATTCCTCAATAGTTATGACCTTGGAAGAGAATCGTTCGGGTAAGGATCTTAGAATTTTCCTACAAATGCGCGGATCCGAAATTCTCTCCCCCAATCCCCACATAGCATTGGTGACATCACTCAACCGGGTGTAAAAGTCCATGAAGTTCTCATGTTCTTCCATTTTCATATTTTCAAACTGAGTTGTCAATAGCTGAAGTTTTGACCTCTTGACTGTACTAGTCCCTTCATGTGTAGTTTCAAGGATGTCCCAAGCTTCTTTGGATGTTGTGCAATTACAAATTCTTTTGAACTCATCCGCTGAGACGGCACAAAAAATAGCATTGAGTGCCTTTGCATTGCTAATGTATCTCAGTTTTTCAAGATCAGTCCATAAGTCATCAGGTTTGACTGTGGTGGTGGTGACACCCTCTATGGTAGTGTTCAAAAGGGGTATTTCATATTTGATTTCCACAGACCTCCATGTTGCATGATCCAATGATTGCAAGAAAACTCTCATTCTTGCTTTCCAATATGCGTAGTTTGATCCATCAAAATATGGAGGTTTGGAAACCATACTAGAATCCCCTTTTGACATGATTTCAAGCTTCTAGAGACGGATCACACTCCGGGCGGTTACGCCTTCGAGGAGGAACCCGCTTTGATACCAATTGAAAATGCGGTATAAGTTTGATTACCGCTGTTGTAGAAGCAAGAAACAAGTTATCTTGTCCTAGAGGGGGGTGAATAGGACACTTTTTAAATTTCTCAATACAAAGTATTCTTAGAGCACTTTCATCAAACACCAGATATGCAAAGTATAAAGAACAAACGTAGCAAGATCACACTCCGGCTTCGCAACACTGCAACAGATAAGTTGTGTCGGTAAGTGTAGACACCCCACTGAAAATGCGGTATAAGTTTGATTACCGCTGTTGTAGAAGCGAGAAAAAGTTATCTTGTCCTAGAGGGGGGTGAATAGGACACTTTTTAAATTTCTCAATACAAAGTATTCTTAGAGCACTTTCATCAAACACCAGATATGCAAAGTATAAATCAATAGAAGCACATGTGAAAGAAGTAAATCAGTTCATCCAGTCACCACACAACAAGGGATTTTTATAGTGGTTCGGTTATGTACCTACTCCACTCCCGGCTGATCCACTCACTCCTTGAGTGGCCGGATTTCACTATCACTATGGTTTTAAATGAGGTTAACCATAAACCTTAACAGCCTACAAAAGGACTTACGACTCAACACATGGATTCATCCTTCCATAGGACTAATCCATGACCACTTAGTCCTACACAAGGGCTTGTCCTACTCAAGGACTTGTCCTACGCAAGGACTCTACTAAGTTTGGGTCTTCAAACTCTGAAACCCAAATCTCAACTTGAGGAGGTTTCTTGGACTCGAAAGACTAAATATACTTAGCTGATTGAGTCCCTTGATGATGCCTTTGTTGAAGAAGCTTCGGCTTGTACGGAAGACGTCTTCTTCAGCTCCCTCGATCAGCAACCTTGCTCCGGATGACCCATTGTAGATTCCAAGGTGATGGATTGAGGTTAGGTTGAGGCTATTTTGGGATATGGCTTTTATATGAGGAAAGCTTCTACCTAAACCACCATTAATGGCATTGATGACAAGAGAATGTCTATGAGAGGTAGGTCAAGATGCCATTAAAGAGGGGTTGAGTTCATGTTTCAATCCAAGCTTTGAATGCTTAATCAATGCTGGTCAGATCAACATGGATTGAAGAATGAACTCAACAAATCTAAGGGTTTGGAAGAAGGGGATCTCAAGAAGAAGGCTCACTCAAACCCTAGATGATGCTCAAGGTGTCTTGGGCAAGATCCAACCGAGTTCTATAAATAGATTATGCCATTCAACGGTCAGAAAACGGTCAGCTCGATAGGTTCCGATCGATCGGACATAAGTTTTAGTCAAATTTGAATTTTGCTTGAAAACAGGTTCTCCGATTGATCGGACTTAGTTCCGATTGATCGGAATACCCTGTCCGATTGATCGGATAGGTGGTCCGATTGATCGGAATTTCTTCCAGAGAGTTGATGCAATTTTTCTGAAAATTCCTCCGATGGATCGTATCTATGTCCGATGGATCGGAGAGCCCTGTCCGATGGATCGGACAGACCTCCGATTGATCGTAAAAGAGTCCAGAGAGTTTTTCATATATTTGCTGGACAATTGTACGATTGATCGGACATAGTGTCCGATTGATCGGAATACACTGTCCGATGGATCGGACAGCCCTCCGATGGCTCGGAAAAGTGTCCAGAGAGTTTACAATGTAACTGGACTATTTTCCGATGGATCGGACACATTGTCCGATTGATCGGACATCTATCGGAATATTCTCCGATGGATCGGGTATGTATCGGAGAGAGAAGACTTATATATTTTCAATTTTAAAGAAACTTCTGCTACCAAGAACCTATCCATTGCTGATCTTAATGGAAGGTGGGTTATAGATGGTGCTAAGGATGTGCCTAGAAAGGTTTTGGGCCATTTATAGAAGTTTTTGGGATCAAAGGTTTGGGTGGAGAGGCTTGAAGCTGACTTGATCTTCGAGAAGCTTCTGTCTTCAGCCGCAAGGAAAACTGTCTTCAGCCGCCAGGGACTCGACGACACACTAACCATGGTAATTGACAAATCTTTGCATTAACACCCACCTTCGGCTACACTATTGGTAGAGATGGCTGGATGAATGGAGGACCATACCCCCAAATCCCAAGTCCAAACTCAGCCAAACTCACCCTTGTAAGCCCCATTCCATAGCCCAGTTCAAGCCTGAGCCCAGTCAACCCAGTCCTAAACATCAGCCTGAAAAACCCCCCATAAGAAAAGCCAGTCAAAAAATCCTAAAAAAGTAAATTCACTGAGTCAACCCACTGAGTCAACTCGCTGAGTTAACCCGCTGAGTCAACCCGTCGAGTCAACCCGTCGAGTCAAAACACCGAGTCAACTCGTCGAGTCAACCCGTCGAGTCAAATCACCGAGCCGACCCGCTGAGTCAACTCACTGAGTCGACCCAGTGAGTGAAACAGCAGCCCCGAGGTAACAACCGTACATCGCTGGAAGCCGAGGAGCGGCCGTACGGGCGGCCCATAGCAGGCCGCCCGGAATAAATTATGAGCTCTGCCACTGCTCGCTGCTATAAATACCCCTAGCCTCTTCCCATTTCAACAGACAATCCATTCGAAGTCCATTCAGCCCGAGTGCGATCCGAGTCCCTTCTCCACCCCTTAGCCCATTTTCTCACCAAGGAGAGCCCGAGTGAGGAGAGTCTAGCCCTGGTCCAGCCCAGCCTGACCACTGGCCCAAGCCTCTCAAGCCACCCAAGTCCTGATCCAGCCACTCAAAGCCAATCCTTGCGACACCTCCGTCCACCCAGCTATTCTTTTCCAGCATCATCTCATTTGCATCTAGCATAAGTGCAACATTTACTTTTCTTCTAACCCCCCTGCTTCACTGCAAGCACCTTGATTCTTCAAGCACACTGCATATGTCTTAAATTAAGCACCTGTCAGTTCGAGCGTATGCTCTGGGCTTGCCCGTTGTTGGAACCTGCCCATCAGAAACTCTTACTGTTCAGACCTGCATTCATGCTTCACTATAAAACACCTTGATCATTCAAGCACACTGCATACGTCTTACATTAAGCACCTGTCAGTTCGAGCGTACGCTCTGGGCTTGCCCGTTGTTAGAACCTGCCCATCAGAAACTCTTACTGTTCAGACCCGCATTCATGCATCATGTCATCCATGAGAATATACGAGGATTAAACTAAACTTTCAAGTATTCGATCGATTCTGTGAAGTAGAGACCGTACTTCGGTACGGGCAGTGTGTGGGGTGCTTAACCTCTTCCCACCCTGTAACCGTGATCCCTTACCTTGAATCTCTGACCGCAGATCAATAGGAGTCATTTTAGAGGAAGGAATCTTCGGATTCCCTTCTCTAACGTTTCTACGGGGTCTAGCCGACTGTAGATTCGAAGTAACTGGCTAGTGGCGACTCTGGTCTTATATAAACTCACTTAAACATATCCAGCTTAACACGATAACCAAACGAAGCCCTCGAGAACGAGGCAAGCCAGTGGCACAAACGACGATTTCGCACTCACGCATCCTCATCTCCTTCTTTTCCGAAAGGAAAGGGGAAGGGAGAAGAACGTCGTGTGGGGAGCGCGGAAACGGCGAGGGTCCACAGAATGGCGACTCCGCTGGGGAGAAGCTAGTCCCACTAGTTGTGATCCGACTTGAAAAATAGAATCCTTCCCGTACTTGAAAGTCACTAATCCTCATACAATCTCATCTGCATAGCATTCTACCCAAAACCCAAAACCAAAAAAAAAGAAAAATAGAAAATCCCAAAACCAAAAAAAAAAAAGAAAATCCCAAAACCCAAAAAGAGTAGAGTACAGTCCTCACCATTGCGCCTCCTCGAGCTCAACGTACGCGGAGACAACTTCCCTTCCGCAGCATAATCCGCACTCGGGCTCAACAAGCCATGTTCGACCACGAAGAAGAAACTCATCTCCTCCCCGCTCTTGAGATGACCGAAGCGCAACCTCCAGCGCAACAGCCCATTGATAATACGCCAATCATACAAGAATTGGCACAAGGAATGAGAGTAATGCAAGAAATGCTCTTGCAATTCATGCAAGCACAAGCCACCGCAGCAGCCAACAATCAGGTTGGCCCAGTTCAGCAATCTCAACAGCCATGCCGGGTCCTTCCGGCCTCCAGTTCAAATCAAGCGCAACCATCGAAGTCTGCCCAAGACTACCGACAACAGCCATCTCAGCCCTTCGCTACGGGGCATCCTCCTCAGTACCTTCCCGCGACAACAAGGCCGTCTCAGGGCACTTCTGTCGCAGGAACATCCAGTCAGCTTCCAGTCAATCTTGCAAACAACAATCTCAGTAGATCTCAGCATGTCCCCGCCGATGGGACACCTTTTCAATTTCAGCACATCCCCGCCGATGGGATTTCAATTCAATTTCCAGCAACAGGGACAGCACTGGCGAATGCCCACAACGGGGGTCAGTGTCAAGCCCACATCAATCAGCGGATAGTGGCGAATACCCAACGAGGGGGTCACTTCCCAGCATCTCAGCCTCTTGCAAACAGGAGCACTTTTCAATTCCAGCACATCCCCGCCGATGGGATTCCAGTTAATTTCCAGCAATCTTCAATTCAGCAAAATCCAGTTAATTTCCAGCAATCTTCAGTTCAGCAATTTCCAGTTAATTTCCAGCAAGTTCCAGTTCAACCTTCAGCACAATCTCCAGTTCAGTCACAATCCTTTCAAGCACAAGTTCATCAGAATCCAGTTCAATCATCAAACCAATTTCAGCAACCCGCGGTTGCTTTTCAGCAAGCCCATAGGGTCGAAGTCATCGACCACTATGCCGAAGAAGAACGTGCCTTACTCCAGGAGGCACCAGTCGCTCGAACAGATCACTCAGGACTGGACGAGTTGCGGGAGCAGTTCCAGATCTTGCAAAATCAGCTTCAGCGACAACAAGGAATTGATCTACCTTCGACCAAGTTCAGAGACTTGTGTCCTTTCCCAGATGCTTAGGTACCTCAAAACTTTGAGGTTCCAAAGTTCAAAAGATACGACGGTAGCGGTTGTCCCACAGCACATCTCAAGGCCTTCTGTGGAGAGCTGAGTGCAATCTCAGGAAATGAAGGGGCCCTCATTCGTTTATTCTAAAAGTCTCTGAAGGGCGACGCCCTAGATTGGTACACCTCATTGGACTGTCATCGCATCAGGACTTGGGAACAGCTTTCCCAGGCTTTCGTCGACAGATTTGCATACAATCTCAACATGGCACCCAGAAGAGCCGATCTCGCAGCTCTCAGGCAAAGGAGTGATGAAACACTATCAGCTTATGTGGGACGTTGGCGAGCTATGGCAGCCAGAATGCGGACACCTATCGACGACGAAGAACAAATCTCCATGATTGTCCATTCAACATATCCGGGCATATCTGGATATCTCATCTCGCATCCATATGCGAATTTCTCGCAGTTGATCCGTGCTGGAGAGCAAGTTGAAGCAGGGATCCGGGCCGGGACGATCTCCCCATGGCCTCATCAAGCCACTCCAATCAAAAGGAACAGAGTGGAAGGAAGACCTATCGGGCACGGGAATGGAAACCGCAGTAGTTCTCCTCCCCGCCCAACAGAGGTAAACAACATCAACATCACTGCTCAAGGAAATCAACATGCTCCCCCACAGGGACGTCAACAGTATCAGCAGAATCAAGTTCAGCATCAGCCTCAGCCGTATCAGCCACAATCGAATCCTCAGCCACAACCACTTCGACAACAACAGCAGTTCAGAGGAAACGGTCAATACTCATATCAAAATAGGCAAAACTATAGGGAGTCCAGGAAATTTACTCCCCTCTCTCAACCACTCAGTCAAGTCATGGCTACTCTGGTGCAGAAGCAATTACTTACTCTAATGGCACCTAGGCCTCCTCCTCATCCTCTGCCACCGAATTACCGAGAAAATGAGTATTGTGCCTACCATCAAGGGCGTGGCCACGCCACTGATAGATGCTTCACTTTGAAGAACGCCATACAAGATCTGATTGATGACCGCAAGATTGTCATCTCAGTCCCTGGAACTCCTGCAGCAGCTTCCACCAACATTCTTCAGAATCCTCTGCCTCAACATCAGACGGACCCCAGTTCATCTCGAGGTCCCACCGTCATCAGTATAGAAGAAGAAGAACGCCTCGATCGCTTCTTCTCCCCCATCCAATCCATTCATGCCAACACTTATGGGCCGACAAATCCTCCTCCAATCTTGCAAGGGGCAAGTCCCTTTCTTCCTTCAATCTCCGAGACAGTAGTACTCGAAGGAGCACCTCCATATGATATACCAGTTGTTCAAGGGGCACCTTACAACCATTCAAGCTGGGAACCAGTCGTCCTGGAAGGAGCACAATCATACATTGAGCCCACATACGAACCTGTCATCTTGCAAGGGGCAACTCCAGAACAATCCAATCCGCAATGGAAGGATTATACTCATCAGCAGCAAGAGCCCGTTGTCTTGGAAGGAGCTCTTCCAGTTGAGCCAGTCATATTGCAAGGGGCAAATCCCGGAGGCGTGTCAATCACGCTACGGCAGCTCGGACGAACAGAGAAACCCCCTGCCATATCAAGAGGACCAGTATTCATTCCATGGGAGCCTCCTGCTCCAGGAACAGTCAAACCAGGACCACGACCTTATGTGGTCTATGAAGACAAGCCTCGATATTACCCCTTCAGCACAGGCAATAATGTAGTCCTCAAGGCAAAAGCTCCATACGAGGAAGATCCGATACCCACACCAGCACCGTCGCAAGAACCGGTGGTCCTAGAAGGCAAAGGGGAAGAAAATTATAAAGAGGTCCCATGGCACTATCCAGAATGTGCGGAAGTGGGGAACATGAATCCCAATGGGCGTTGCATCCGAAGAGATAATCAAAACAGAGGAGATCCCAAAGGCGCTCTCTCAGGCCTCGGCAACAAAAATGAAGCCGCATACGATGTGGCGACTCAGCTCAAGTCAATCCCTGCACAAATCTCAGTATGGGAGTTACTCTGCACATCTCGCATACACCGAGAAATGTTTGCCAAAACCTTGAGCGATGCTCACGTCTCCTCCGATACGGCACCAGAAATGATAGCATTGATGATTGGACAACTCCTGGCTCCACGCGCCATCACCTTCACTGATAATGAGTTGCCACCAGAAGGACGCGATCATGGGCGATCCCTCAACATAGCCTTACGATATAAAGACCTCTGTGTCCCACTGGTCCTTATCGATAATGGCTCAAGCTTAAACGTCTGTCCGCTCAAGACCGCGGAACGTCTAGGAATCAGTCCTTCTTCATTCCGACCCAGCACCATATGCGTCAGAGCATTCGACAACACCCGCCGATCAGTGGAAGGGGAGGTCGACATAGAGGTACAGATAGGTCCGGAAGTCTCCACCATCACATTCCAAATCCTGGATATATCAGCCTCTTTCAACATGCTGCTCGGACGGCCTTGGCTGCACAAGGTTGGAGCTGTGCCGTCAACCCTGCATCAACGAGTGAAATACATCTGTGGAAATCAAGTAATCTCTATCCATGCAGAGAAGGAGCTCATCATTCCTTCCAATGCTGCTCCCACTGAACTAGACATCCCTGTCATCGATATCCAGCACTCTGAAGAAGACATCCCGTTTCACAGTTTCGAATTCGAGACTGTGAACTCTATCGCTAATCCAGAACCGATAAAGGTGGACCGTGTCTTTTCACCGGCAGAGCGTCTGAGCCTCAAATACCGAATGAAGAATCACTTCAAGTCCAGAAAGGTACCGCTGATATATAACCAACGCAAATGGGGACTCGGATACAAGGCAACCTTCATGGACAAAAGGAGGAAGAGATTTCGGTGCTCACCCATCCAGTTCGTCAAGGCAGGAGAACCTTGCAAAGATCCAGGAGAGAATTAACCGACTACACTACACAAAGGCCTCCCAATGAGCCTAGTTTGGGCCACGTGGCCCCCCATTCGATGGGATCAGATTCTCGAACCATCTAAGCCTCCAGAAGAAGAAGGAAATGATGAAGACGAAGAAGGAAGTCAAATACAGCAGCTTCAGGACCAGGTTACCCTGATACCTGCTCCCAGTCAAGGGCACAACCTGCCCACTTCAGCACCAATCAACCAGGGGCACAACCTGCCCGCTTCAATTTCAGCCAGTCAGGGGCATAACTTGCCCATCTCAGCACCAATCAGCAAGGGGCACGACTCGCCCATCTCTGCAAAGTCAACTTCATCAATCATTAGCCAGGGCAGAAGCAGCCCATCCATTGGACCAAGAAAGGGAAGTGGCCAGCCCTAGATTGGTCTGATGTCCAGATTCCAAACTTGTGTCTAGCCATGGAACCAGACGAACTGCAATGCGAGGTAAGTGACCCGGGAGGGACTGAGTGCAACTCAGATCTCGAACCCGACCAGCGAGAAGTCATGGTCATTGGGCCAGGCCATGATTCTTCGCCCAAATCATCAACCCCCACCTCTTCAGGGGAGGAAGTGTGGGGTCCTGAATGGTCATCTGATCCCCTAACTTTTGAATCAGCCAAAGAGCCATCTGAGGGCTCTGGCTTAAAAAAAAAAACGCCTGTTTAAGCAGCGACCGGAACTTTGGAACAAGTTGGGCTCAATCATGGTCTTCAATGCCCACTTGTTCAAAGTCCCATGAATTTTGAAAATTCAAAAAAATCAAAAACTTTCAAAAGCCAAAAACATCTAGTATTTCCATTTCAGAAAAATCTCAAAAACCAAAAAATATTTCTTTTCCTGCATTCAATAGTGTGCCAAGTTCGTCTAAAGAGTCGCATGAATTTGAAGTCGAATCATATGATTTCGACATCGAATTAGACTTCGAGCTCATGGGTCTGGACGAAGATCGGGACGAGGAAGATGATGATCCTGCTCCCGAACTTGAGGATCTCCTCAAAAAGTTCTAATCCAAAGCCAATGTTGTAGCTGATGATTTTGAGATAGTAAACTTGGGGACGCCTAAGATCCCTAGGGAAGTACGCATCAGAAAATCGTTGCCACCTGAGATGAAACAGAAAATGATAGAGTTCCTAGCTCCAAGATTGTCCAACTTCGCGTTCTCATATGAAGACATGCCGGGGCTCGATGAAGAGTTCGTTGTACACCATCTGCCAACCAAGGCGGATATGAAGCCAGTGAAGCAGAAACTTCGAAGAATGAAGCCAGAATGGGCTCTGAAAGTCCGAGATGAAGTCATCAAGCAATACAATGCAGGATTCTTGGTAGTCTCCAACTACCCTGAATGGCTCGCCAACATCGTACCAGTACCAAAGAAGGACGGCAAGGTTCGAATGTGCATCGACTTCCGAGATCTCAACAAAGCCAGTCCAAAAGATGACTTCCCTTTGCCACATATCGACACTCTGGTCGACAACACTGTTGGATACAAAATCTTCTCATTCATGGACGGATTCTCAGGTTACAATCAGATCAAGATGGCCATCGAAGATCGCGAGAAGACATCGTTCATCACTCCCTGGGGAACCTTCTGTTACAGGGTAATGCCGTTCGGTCTGAAGAACGCAGGAGCAACATATCAGTGAGCAATGACAGCACTATTCCACGACATGATGAACAAAGAGCTTGAAGTATATGTGGACGACATGATCATCAAATCTCGCACAATTGAAGGACACTTTGAAGATCTGAAGAAATTATTCAACAGATTAGAAAAGTACAAGCTCCACCTCAACCCTCAGAAATGTGTCTTCGGTGCAATGGGAGGTAAGCTCCTCGGCTTTATGGTGAGCGAGGATGGCATCAGGGTCGACGAGACCAAAACCAGAACAATCATTGAGATGCCCCCTCCTAGAACAGAGAAAGAAATTTGTGGCTTCCTCGGCAGAATTCAATACATCAGTCGCTTCATCGCACAGCTCACACCTATCTGTGAGCCCATATTCAAGCTCCTTCGGAAGAACGTCCCAAAAGAATGGAATGATGATTGCCAAGTCGCTTTCGACCGCATCAAGAAGTATCTCATGAACCCTCCAGTCCTAGTGCCGCCCACTCCCGGACGACCACTATTGTTATACATCTCAGTAGCAGCAGAAGCCATTGGCTGTGTCCTCGGCCAACACGACGAGACCAGGAAGAAGGAACAAGCAATATACTATTTGAGTCGAAAGTTCACCGACTACGAGACCAGGTATTCTCCGATCGAGAAGACTTGCCTCGCCCTAGTCTGGGCAACTCAGCGACTCCGTCAATACATGATTGCATTCCCTATTCTCCTCCTCGCTCACATGGATCCGCTTAAGTACCTATTCGAGAAACCGGCACTCACTGGAAGGATAGCTAAATGGCAGCTACTCCTGTCTGAGTTCGACATCACCTATGTTACTCAGAAGGCAATCAAGGGACAGGCCCTCGCCGATCATCTTGCGGCCCACTCCCTCCTGGATTATCAACCGCTCAAGACGTTCTTCCCTGATGAAGATCTCTTGCTTATTGAAGGGGATGAAAAGAAGAAGAAAGATGAATGGACGTTATTCTTCGACGGCGCAGCAAACTCTAAAGGGAGTGGTATTGGAGCAATCCTCTACTCTCCAGACGATGTCCCTATTCCTATCTCAAGGCGCATAACATTCGAGTGCACCAACAACATGGCAGAGTACGAAGCATGCATCGCTGGCTTAAGGGAAGCCATAATCCTGGGCGTCAAGAAGCTGCGAGTATTTGGAGACTCACAGCTTATCATCAATCAGACCAATGGCGAATGGAAAACCAAGGACGAGAAGTTGATACCATATCATGTGTATCTTGAAAATCTGATCGAAGAATTCAAAGAAGTCACCTTCTCATACATGCCTAGAGCCAAGAACCAGTTTGCAGATGCTCTCGCCACACTCGCATCAATGCTCGAGATCCCGAAAGGAGCTTCAGAATGGGAGCTCACAGTCGAAGTTCAAGATGAACCTGCCTTTTGCCTGCAAATAGAAGAAGCCGAAGCTGCCCCTGACAAACCCTGGTATGCTGACATCAAGCAATATCTCGAAACCCAGGAGTATCCAGAGTCAGCAACAACAACAGATCGCCGAACCATTCAGCGTTTGGCCGGCCAGTTCACTATCAGTGGCGAGATTCTTTACAAGCGATCCTATAATCATATCCTCCTTCGAT
Organism: Liriodendron chinense; assembly: GCA_003013855.2. Lineage (NCBI taxonomy): Eukaryota > Viridiplantae > Streptophyta > Magnoliopsida > Magnoliales > Magnoliaceae > Liriodendron > Liriodendron chinense. Next base: position 2,144,781 of record ML058463.1, on the reverse strand, counting down.
GTGTCGATGAAACAGAAGTTGCAAAGATCATGGAAGAAATACACAAAGGAATCTATGGCCCATACATGAATGGGCACATGATGGCAAAAAAGATTCTACGACTTGGCTACTATTGGCTCACCATGGAGACAGACTGTTGCCAGCACGTCAGAAAATGCTTCAAGTGTCAGGAGCATGCGAATTAAATCCATGCCCCATCATCAGAGTTATACAACCTGACCACCCCCTGGCCCTTCTCCATGTGGGGACTTGACATCATCGGCAAGATCAGTCCCAAAGCATCAAATGGTCATGAGTACATACTTGTGGAAGTCGACTACTTCACCAAGTGGGTAGAGGCAGCCTCCTACACCACGATTGCAGCATCTCAGGTGACCAAATTCATGAAGAACAACATCATATGCCGGTATGGAATCCCTAATGCTATCATCACAGATAATGGGACCCCGTTCGTCAACAAGAAGATGGATGACTTCCTCAGCAAATTCAAGATCCAACGTCATCGATCAAGCCCCTACCGTCCCCAGATGAATGGTGGGGTAGAAGCCGCAAACAAGACAATCGTCAGGATACTCGAGAAGATAGTCGTGACCTATCGAGATTGGTCAGATATGCTCACATATGCACTTTGGGCCTATCGAACGTCTGTACGGTCTGCTACGGGCATTACTCCTTTCGAACTTACTTATGGAATGGAGGCAGTCCTACCGGTCGAGGTGGAAATACCATCGCTACGGGTGTTACTAGAAAGCGGAGTTGAAGAAGGAGAATGGCAACAGGGCCAGATTCGATCAGTTACAGCTAGCAGATGAAAAGCGCATGCGTGCACTAAGTCATTCACAGTGTTATCAGAAAAGGATCGCTCGGGCTTACAACAAGAGAGTCCGAAAAAGAAGTTTCAAGGTAGGCGACATGGTCATGAAGAAGATTCTACCGTCGCACCTTCCGGATCCCAGAGGAAAGTTCAAACCCTCGTGGGACGGGCCGCTGATCATCGGAGAAGTACTTCCCGGAGGCGCCCTCAGACTCACCAGCATGAGAGGGGTGGATCTTCCTGAGCCAACCAACGCCGACAACGTGAAGATCTTTCATGGGTAAGCCATTCTGACCTTATCAAGAGTTACTTTCATAGAGCTGAAGTCAGGAGGTCGAAGCTAAGACCTCTGAGAAATCATTCCCGTCCACCAACAAGTGTTTCAAATAAAGGGATTCGAAAAGAGAAAAATACAAAAAAGAAAAGAAAAGAAAAAGGGGATTAAAAAAGAAAAGACAAAAAAAAAGAGAAAAAGAAAAAGAAAAAAAAAAGAAGAAAAGAGAAAGAAAAAGGGAAGCCAAAGCAAGGCACCCAAGAAAAAAAAAATCAGCCCAAGAAGAAACACAGTCATCCATCCATTCATCTCAGAAGGGTCTATAGCAAAGACCGACAGCTCTATTATCGTAACTCAGGATAAGGGCTGAAAGACTGCCATCGGCCGGCAACGACGGATTCCCGACCTCTAGCCGCCATAGTTATCCAAAGATTCAAAGAAAAAAAAAAGAAAAAAGGAAAAAAGAAAATGTGTGCCTAAACAAAGAGGGCGGAGTGAAAACCCGAAAGGGCGCTCCGAGTAAAAACAGTGCGCATACAGCGGACTTGGTGAAAACCTGAAAGGGCGCCAAGGGTAAAAACAGCATAGCTGCCAAGGGGCAGGCAAGATCATCGGGACGTGGTGAAAACCCGAAAGGGCGCCACGGGCAAAAATGACAGGAAAAGGCCGGCTGTAGTGAAAACTCGAAAGAGCACTGCAGGCAAAAATGGCTCAAAGGAAAAAAAAAATAAAAAATAAAAGTGTAGGTACCAGGAAGTCAGACAGTTCAGAACGGTTCAAGTAGTCACAGTTCAAGAACAAGAAGAAGTGCGGTCAGGAGCGAAGAACTCTGTAAATTCTGAGAATCTCAAGAAGCAACAGTTTCCGTTGCCTACACCTCTAGGGAACCAAAGGATCAAGCAAGTCAAATCTCGAGACATCGGTCAGATCATTGACCGAGCCCCAGTTCTGATTCCTATATCCCGACATAAAAATCCAGACACACTCACAAGACAACTCATGGCAAAGTAGATTTTCAAACAGTTTTCTCTTTTCAATTAAATGCATCATATTTCTTTTACACATATCATGTCAGCTTTTTCAAAACAAAAAAAAAAATACAAAAAAATATATGCATCATCATCAATCATATATGCAAAAAAAGAATGTGCAGGTGGCCAATACAATCAATCTCTACCCTCCTCCTCGACCACATCAGGTGAGTCCTCTGACTCATAAAAAGATAGCCTCGCTCTCAACCTGCTCACCTCCATACGCAGGTAATGCGCCTCATCGCGCTCAAGGGTACGGGTCGCTATCTCCTCGTCAGACAACCTCTGATCGGCAGCCAATCTCCTCGACATCATCTCACAATGATACCGAAGTGCAGAGATCTCAGACAGCAGATGGCCATGAGTGGCCAAAAGGAAGCCAGGATCGATAAACGGGCGCTCCTCAAAAGGTTCATATGAACCGAATGAAGAGCCAGCATCTCCAAGGATATCCTGCTCATCCTCGTCAACAGTCTGGTGCCAACAAGGGATACGTCGATACAAAGACTGCTCAGCAACCCAGTACTGATATGGGGCGGTCGCCATCGGAAAAGTCCGCAGCTCAAAACCCAGCAAATCAGCAGTCAAGTAACTCGCCCAAGAACAATCAATCCGGGTCCTAAAGTCAGAGAATCTGGATGGAAGTGCTCGACGCCCGATACCCGTGAAAGCGAAAAGAGGAACATCCTGCTCGTACCTAAACTGCCGCAGGAACCGAATGGGATGGTAAGAAAAGTAAGATCGAAAGCCTACCAACATCAAAGGAAGGCGGTGTGCATCACAAAGCACTGGAGGAAGAGAAAGCCAAGATGACTCCCAACGAACGTTCCAGTCACGAAGTTCAGCGAACATCCTGCGATACAAGGGCTCGCTCATCCTAGCTGTATGATGAAGAAACTCCATGATGTGTCGCATAAGGTCTGGGCGACGAGTGTCAGGAAAAGGTATAGGAACGGTCAAAGAAAGACGCTCCCATAGCCAGACCTGATCACAAAAAGGAAAAGAAGTTCAGCTAGAGCAAAGCAATTCCCAACAAAGCAAGAAGAAAAGGATGCAGAAAAGATACCTGAAGAAAGGCACAACAGCCGCGAAGGACACGAGTGCGGCCCAGGGCGTAGTCAGTCAGCCCATTAAACAGCTCGGCCAAGATGAGAGAAATGATCACCTGCCGTCGGATAACTTGGCTCATCACCTCAAAAAGCAGAGGAGTCTGGGACCTGCGCCATCCCGAGAACAGCACCTCAGCAATCAAGCAGAACATCAGTGCATTCCGAGCAAAGGTAGAACCAGCCACGCTCCGAGGACCCGAAAAAAGATCATACAGCAAGTCCAAGGAGAACACTACAGCATCCTGGCCAGCAGCTGCAGGCCGAACAAGATAAGGGATCCCGAACCAGTTCTGCGGTGTGGCAGTCTTCGGCGACGTCTTCGGCGAGAAATACTGAGTATAATCCCAAGGAAGGCCTGTCAAGCGTGCAAGCTCCTCCAAAGAGGGTCCCATCTCCATATCGTTGAACGCAAACAAGTTCAACGAAGGGATCCAGTCAATCAAGGCAGCTCCGAGCATCCTCCAATCAATATCAACTCTAGCCATATGGACCAGACTGCCAAAGCCATAGGACTCTAACTCCCGAATCTCATAAGCTGACAAGCTGTCAAGCCAAGCAAGCAGTCGTGGCGAGCAAGAAGGACGAGGAAGCAGCTGACAAGTCCTCACTGGTACCCCTCTCCAGAACAAAAGGACCAGAAATCAATGATGACTCATCAAGGATCGGAAGGTCAACGGGCGAAGGAGAAGGAAAAGCTGGAACCTCTGCAGACTCGACAGCCCCTGACCTGCCCTCAGTAACGGCTATGTCTGATATAGTCGCATCACTGTCGGAAACTGTCATAACCTCAGCCGCATGGGAAGACTCGCCCGCCTCATGAATAGAGTGCGCAAAAGACCGACGATCAGGAGAAGGACGATACTCCCCATCAAAAGGGCTACCAATAAAGATCACACCGCACATCGGGGCATCCTGACCAATTTGACCGTCAAAGAAAGCATCTGAACCATCCAAAAGGGTCCCGGCTACCCCGATCGAAGAATCAACGGTCAGATCTGGACCTACGGCCCTCTCCAACAGGAAATCATGAATCCAGTCATCATCCTGGCCGATCAAAGGGATCATCGAGGCATCCACACCATCCATCATCAGGGGGGCATCATCAATGATCACATCAAGTCCACCCAAACCAGTGTGTCGCACATCCTGGCCCTCATCAAGAGCATCCAAACCGTCAAAGGTATCATCTAAGCCATCCATCCCATCCAGGCATGAGGTCAGCCCATCAATGTCCATCATGGTCCCATCACCTCCATCCATCACATCATCCATGTGGCCCACATTCAAGGGAAGCATAGCCTCACCTATGTCCCATCCCATCATCCTATCCATACCATCCATTTCTCCCATAATGAAAGGCCCATTCAAATCTGAAATTTCAGCCATCCCACCATTAATGGAGCCATTCAAGGCTCCACCAACCACCATCCCTAGCCCCTCATCAATGCCCCCATTCAATGCCCTATCTCCACAATCCATTAAAGAGATCCCTCCATCATCAAAGCCTTCAACTCTTTTTGAAGTGTGGGACCCGCCATGGACAGTCCCCACAGCCCCTAAACCTCCACCGTCCATTGCTTGAGAAAAGATAAACCAAGAAGAGGACAAAAGGAGAAGGGAAGATGAGACAAGAAGAATATTCATGGCTGGAATCAAACTCGCCAGTGCAAAGCAGGTGGAGACAGGGACAGTGGACAGAGAAGAATGTCCGAGCACGAGCCAGCCCAGGCCGCTCAAGAGACAAGCCCTGGGCGGCTTGCTCTGGGCCGCCCGTACGGACACTGATCCCCTCTCTCCGCGGGATTGGCTTCGGGGTTCTTAGTAGGTGAGGCTGACAGTCCACATCAGCAGATGGCGCTCCATGGGCCGCCCAAGGCTCCAATCAACTCTGGATTTCATTTGAGGATGATCAGAATCATCTAGAAGGTACCCCACCTGTCCAATCATGAAGTATTACAGTCAACATGCGCCTGATCAAGTTAAAGAGAAGGAAAATTGATCAAGAGGGGCCCACAAGCAATTTGAGCCATTCAAAGACTAGATCATCATGATCTAAACCATTGAAGAACCTACATGAGCCATCAAACAACAAGATCGAAGGATTGATCGTCAAAAGAAGGGCCAGAATCCAAGATCTAACCATCAAGTGGGCCCACAAAGCCAAGACAAGCAATCTGAGCCGTACAAACCATCGTCCACACCATGAGAAGCCTTCTTAGCCTCACAAATCATCAAAAGAGGTGCCCCAAAGTAAGGCCGAGGTTTCAAGTGGGCCCACAGGGCCAAATCTATCAATCTGAACCATTCAAGGGCTAAATCATCAGGATCCAAACCATTGGAAGGCTTACACAAGTCAGGAAGCAGCAAGATCAAAGGCATGATCATCAAGAGAGAAGGCCAGAATCCAAGATCCGATCATCAAATGGCCCGCAGGGCCAAATCAAGCAATTCGGACCACTCAAATCACAGTCAGCCCCGTCAGAAGCCAAATAAAGCAAGGTAAGTATGCCCAACCCCAAAAACTGGGTCCGAAGACCTTAAACTACATCGGGATCAAGATCCCGAGGGACTTTCGATAAAAATCGGCATCGGTCCTCTTCAAGATCTGGTGACTCCGGACATTTTCTAAAAAAAAAAAAAAGTGATTTCCAGCACTCGCTTGTACAGTTTGTGGTCCGAAGACCTTAAACTACGTCGGGATCAAGATCCCGAGGGACTTTTTAATAAAAACCAGTAGCAGTCTGGATCGTCGAATTAAGATCCGCTGATACCAGATATTTTCCAAAAAAAAAAAGAATAAAAAATAGGTTTTCCCTGTCATGCACAGTTTTTGGGTCCGAAGACCTTAAACTACGTCGGAACCGACATCCCGAGAGATTTTTAATAAAAACCAGCATCGATCCCAGTCCTTTCAGGCCAAGATCTGATGATCTGGATCATTTCAAAAAAAAAAAACATATTGCCAGCCCCTCTTTTGTACAGTTTCATGGTCCGAAGACCTTAAACTACGTCGGGATCAACATCCCAAGAGATTTTTAATAAAAAACCAGCATCGATCCCAGCCTTTCAGGCTAAGATCTGATGACCTGGATCATTTTCAAAATACTAAAAAGATTTTTTGAGTTTTCCATAAAAACCAGCATCAACCTCGATTACCCGAGTTAAGATCTGAAACCTTTTCAAAAAAAAATATAAAAAGATAAAAAAATAAAAAATAAAAAAAATTTCACCATCAATTTCAACTGCACAAATTCATCTCCAGCGGTCTGAAGACCTAAAACTACATTAGGATTAACTTCTCGGGGGCTTTCTTTCCTAACCTGTTCCAGGCATGGCTGACACTTGATCGTACGGGTGTCTGGAATCTTTTAAACAGGTAAGGGCTGTGGCAGGCAGAACTCCACAATCCTGTTCGTGTTGAACGCACCGTGATAGACAACCTTGATTTGGAAGTCGCTGTTGAATCTGACGGATGTTCCCTGTTCCTAAAACTCATGAAGGGGATTAAGGCTGTTGGGAGGTGGAGCGCACCCTCACGGAATTGTGAGCAACGTAAGGCCCCAAACTGAATTGACTAAGGGAAATGTGAGGATGTGGCTCATTTTGTGGCCGAAGGAGTCCGTCAGACGATACGTGGTCTATGTGCATTGCACATGAGGAACAGGCAACTTTGTGGGTGTGTTGACTGAAAACCCTCAAAATCTCCTCATCCGAAGATGTAAAACTACGGCACTTAACTGTGTGAGACTCGTCTTGCTTGCTGACGTAAAATGGATCGGGTGCCTTACCAGCAGTAGAAGTTGGAAGTGGATGAAAATTCCACACTTTTCCCTGCATTTCAAAAAAAATCACAAAATACAAAAACATTGCAAAATCACCTTTTCAAAAATCACAAAAATATTTCCCTCGCTTTCAATCCAAATATTGTCAAAAATCATAAAAAATATTTCCCTTGCTTTCAAAGAAAATATTTCGAAAATTACAAAAAAATATTTCCTCTGTTTTCAATAAACCGATCTCTATCCTGACCCCTCAGGTAAGGATTCGGCCCAAAATATCTGCAAAAATCACAAAAATTGTCAGTATCCCCAGCACTACACTTCAGGAGTCTTGAACTCCACTCTCTTCGCAATTTGGGATGACGGATCCAATCGCCCGCAAATTGGAATCTTAACCAAAACTGGCGACCAAGCAATCGCATTTATGGCCAGAAGAACATCTTGAAGTCAGATAACATCCTCGTACAGTCTCATTAAGCAAAGAAACAGCATCTTGGGACGATAGACCTGATCGACCACGGGTCGGGATCTTGACCAGCCCGCTGACCAAACATCCACATTAAAAGGAAAATCCCCAGGGAAAACAACCCTGCAAGCAATAAGCTCAAAATTCTCTGCATCTCCAGCAAAAGCAAAATCATCAAACTAAAAGAGAATGAGCCAAGCCATGCATTCATCATGCATCTCCATGCATCAGCATCCATCGCACCAATCATCATGTTTACCTGCTTTCAAAATAAAAGTCGATTAGCCAAAGACCCCACAGGCATCCCTAGTGGAGGCACGTGCAGACCCGATTTCCATTTCAAAAGATAAAAAATATTTCTATTTGCAAATAAAAACCCCACGGAGTATCACTCCCCAGAGTGGGTATCTTTTCAAAAATTCAAAAATATTTTCCCAGTAGAGCGTTCTGTCTCCAAAACACCAGGAGATCTTCCATATCTCTGGGTAGGAGCCGACGCAAAAATCAAATAAGATCCAATGTCTCGCGGTTTCCCCGGAGACCACTGGATCCAATGCACTCAAAGTACGGTCGAACTAAACTCTAGTGTCAGTGCGGTCGTACCACATGCCAAGATACAAAAGATGAAAGCCAAAAGGCTCGGTCACAGAAACCATTTGAACAGGTGGAAACGATGAATTGGAACCCAAGTATCAAAATCAGCAGATTGGGTGGAAAGAGTTCACCCGCACATACCTAGGCATGGATGCCTGAAGTACCTTGACTGAGTCCAAGTCGGCGTAGTAGAATCCCGTAAGACTATCTGACGCAGGGCGTCTAACCACTTTGACAGTCAAGCGAAACAAGTACTCTTGGAGTGATCTGGGAAAACATCAAACATCACACAATCAGTCTCAGGGTCAGCAACCTCGTAAGACTACGGACGTAGAGGCTCTGCTGTACCTTTCCGATGTTAGTACCGATCGGGAATGGAAGGGTTGCGATTGGGTACCCAGGTTGCAGCAAACTGCTAGGGACAATCGCAACGTTTTCTCCAAACTCTCGCGGTATGTGCGAGTTATCAACTTCCAGACAATCAACTGACTCAGATACAAAGGATAACAAAGATTCTAGACCACAATCAAGGAAAGAATGAATTGCAAACTAAGCATCGAAACCAGCAGATCGGGTGGAAAGAGTCCACCCGCACATACCTAGGCAGTGGATGCCTGAAGTACCTTGACTGAGTCCAAGTCGGCGTAGTAGAATCCCGTAAGACTATCTGACGCAGGGCGTCTAACCACTTTGAACAGTCAAGCGAAACAAGTACTCCTGAGTGATCTGGGAAAACATCAAAACATCACACAAACAGTCTCAGGGTCAGCAACCTCGTAAGACTACGGACGCAGAGGCTCTGCTGTACCTTTCGATGTTAGTACCGATCGGGAATGGAAGGGTTGCGATTGGATACCCAGGTTGCAGCAAACTGCAGGGACAATCGCAACGTTTTCTCCAAACTCCCGCGGTATGTGCTAGTGATCGATCTCCAAACGATCAACTGACACAGATGTGAAAGCAAGCAAAGATTTCAGACCATGATCCATGAATGACCGGGTCAGAAGTGGGGTGTCCACTCGCTTTGGCATTCGGTTGCAAGCAACCTCTGCCAAAGAGGGGCATCTGTAGACACCCCACCTTCGGCTACACTGTTGGTAGAGATGGCTGGATAAATGGAGGACCATACCCCCAAATCCCAAGTCCAAACTCAGCCAAACTCACCCTTGTAAGTCCCATTCCATAGCCCAGTTCAAGCCTGAGCCCAGTCAACCCAGTCCTAAACATCAGCCTGAAAAACCCCCCATAAGAAAAGCCAGTCAAAAAATCCTAAAAAAGTAAATTCACTGAGTCAACCCACTGAGTCAACTCGCTGAGTCAACCCGTCGAGTCAACCCGTCGAGTCAACCCGTCGAGTCAAATCACCGAGTCGACCCGCTGAGTCAACTCACTGAGTCGACCCAGTGAGTCAAACAGCAGCCCTCGAGGTAACAATCGTACATCGCTGGAAACCGAGGAGCGGCCGTACGGGCAGCCCATAGCAGGCCGCCCGGAATTAATTACGAGCTCTGCCACTGCTCGCTGCTATAAATACCCCTAGCCTCTTCCCATTTCAACAGACAATCCATTCGAAGTCCATTCAGCCCGAGTGCGATCCGAGTCCCTTCTCCACCCCTTAGCCCATTTTCCCACCAAGGAGAGCCCGAGTGAGGAGAGTCTAGCCCTGGTCCAGCCCAGCCTGACCACTGGCCCAAGCCTCTCAAGCCACCCAAGTCCTGATCCAGCCACTCAAAGCCAATCCTTGCGACACCTCCGTCCACCCAGCTATTCTTTTCCAGCATCATCTTATTTGCATCTAGCATAAGTGCAACATTTACTTTTCTTCCAACCCCCCTGCTTCACTGTAAGCACCTTGATTCTTCAAGCACACTGCATATGTCTTAAATTAAGCACCTGTCAGTTCGAGCGTATGCTCTGGGCTTGCCCGTTGTTGGAACCTGCCCATCAGAAACTCTTACTGTTCAGACCTGCATTCATGCTTCACCATAAAACACCTTGATCATTCAAGCACACTGCATACGTCTTACATTAAGCACTTGTCAGTTCGAGCGTACGCTCTGGGCTTGCCCGTTGTTAGAACCTGCCCATCAGAAACTCTTACTGTTCAGACCCGCATTCATGCATCATGTCATCCATGAGAATATACGAGGATTAAACTAGACTTTCAAGTATTCGATCGATTCTGTGAAGTAGAGACTGTACTTCGGTACGGGCAGTGTGTGGGGTGCTTAACCTCTTCCCACCCTGTAACCGTGATCCCTTACCTTGAATCTCTGACCGCAGATCAATAGGAGTCATTTTAGAGGAAGGAATCTTTGGATTCCCTTCTCTAACGTTTCTACGGGGTCTAGTCGACTGTAGATTCGAAGTAACTAGCTAGTGGCGACTCTGGTCTTATATAAACTCACTTAAACATATCCAGCTTAACACGACAACCAAACGAAGCCCTCGAGAATGAGGCAAGCCAGTGGCACAAACGACGATTTCGCACTCACGCATCCTCATCTCCTTCTTTTTCGAAAGGAAAGGGGAAGGGAGAAGAACGTCGTGTGGGGAGCGTGGAAACGGCGAGGGTCCACAGTAAGGCAACTACAAAGAAGATGCAGTGGTTCACCCTCGCTATTGATGCATTCCCAACATTACCGGAGCTAGTGCGACCGGTTAAGAAGCATGCAGTGGGTCATCAAGCAAGCCTCTTCAGATTTAGAGGAAGTGACCATTGACAGCCGAGCCAAAACTGCAGCTGGTACAAGCGACCATGGTTGAGGTGGCAGAAGAACAGCTGGCCGAACAAGGCTTCGAAATACCTCTGGTTCAGGAGTAGATCAACGAGCTCGTGTAGATATAGACACAGCCCCACAGATGACATAAATCAGGGAAGCTCTAGTAGCTTTAGTAGCCCAGGGGGTAACAGAAGCACAACTGTCCCTACTCAGCACTCACGAGAAGAATCACAGGGGGCAGCGGTAGAACAGCCTGCAGTAGCAGAACCGCAAGTTCGACCAATGAATGTTGCATTCGAGCGCGCAACAATACCTCTGTCACACATCACAAGAGAAGAATTATCTCAGACAGTGTCCAACCTGATGCGCCAGGAGAAAGAGAAAGAAACAAAGGGAAAGTATGTTTATCGGGTGTCGTATCCGCTCGAAGTTGGAAAAATCCCGTTCCCAAACAACTTTAGGCATCCTGATTTTCCTCAATTCAACGGCAGAGGGTCACCTGAAGAGCACATGACCCAGTTCATGACAATGTTAGGGAATCTGTCTGCAGTGCCTCAGTACTGCCTGAGATTGTTTGGATTGACACTGACCTGGGAAGGCCTATCAGTGGTATAGTTCATTACCCGCGGGATCTATTAGAACATGGGAGCAGATGCAAGAAAGCTTCATCTCCAAATTCTTCTCAACAGAATGTGGGATATCGTGGACAGATTTGGCCATGGTTCGTTAGAGATCAGGAGAGTCTGTGGAAGAAGTTGATCGATAGATGGGGAACTATAGCAACACAGTGTCGCGAATTGCCAAGCGAAGTAGAGCAAGTGAAGATGTGCATTCAAGCCATGGATGCAATGGTCTTGTTCGGATTATCCGGACACAACTTCTTGATGTTTCGAGACTTGGCCACTAAGGCTCACATGGTAGAAGGAGCTACACTCAGAGCATAGTTCAAGGCAAAAAAGCCAAGACGTGAAGTCGGAAGAATAATCGCGTCGAATTATGTTGACAAGAGTAAGGGTCTTAAAGATTGGAAGCGTCCAAACTCGGAGCGTAAGATAGAAGTAAAGCCAGCAGAAGCCCCGGCTAGAAACAAGGAACCTCAGAGGCCACAGAGACCGAGAAGGATGACTATTGCTGAAAAGGATAGGATGAACGAACCATATTCATTCGACCTAAAAGACACCGTACCAATAATGGAACAATTAATAGAGGAAGCAGAAATATGTTTACCAGAACCGATTCGATTGGATGAAGCGGGGCAAGTGAATGACCCCAGCTACTACAGATATCATAAGTGTTTGAGCCATAAGACCGAAGACTGTTTCATGTTGAAAGGAAGGATACAACGAATGATTAATTAAGGAATGATTAACTTGAGAGGAGAAGAGGTTGGTAGGAATGCAACAGCAGTAATATCAGTGGTACCTGCGTTGACCGAAAACAAACCACCGAACTCATTCCCGGAGCCGGAAGAACCATGGACTCTGGTGAATAGTAGAAAAAGGCTAGAGAATAGAAGGAGACTTTTGGAGAGGGAACGAAGGAGGAAAGGGAACAGAAGAGGAAGAAGTACAAGACAGATGCAACCACGTGCACAATAGGTGCATTGTGCCATGGTATCAATCGTAGCCCAGGGAGAACCTAGCGATACAGTTCAGGAGATCGAAACGGAAGAGGTCAATGTGGTGGCCCTGCGATCAGGAAAGCAAGTAGTAGAGGCACCTCAAGAAGTCACAAGACGACCAGATCCCAGAAGGATGAACAAAATCATAGTCAATCCATCAGAGACTCCTCAAGAAGAACGACAGCCAGAATTAGCCAACGAGTCAGCAGCCTATCAACATGAGCGCGTTCGAGAGAAGACACCGGTAACCTATGATGTGGTGTCTTACTTGAAGAAGGTCTCAGCCCGACTCAGCATCTACGACGCCTTATGCCTTTCAAAGAAATACAAGGAGATGTTGCTCAATGCATTGCTTGACCAAGATATTCATGAGACAATGATGGCCGAAATCGAATCAGAGATGGAGGAGCTGAAGATAGCTGTTGAGTCTCTAATTTATACATATTCTAACCCTTATCATCACACATTATGCATGGTTTACGTGTTTAAAGTTTAAACTAATACATGTTTTTGTGTTTACAGGAATGAGAGAAGGATTTCACCAAGATGATGCTGAATGATGATACATTACATACCTTGAAGACCAAGGAATCAAGTGTTAAAGGATGGAAGAAAGAAGCAAGAAGAAGAGCAAAAGAAAAGAGAAGAAACCACCCTGGTCGATTGATCGGTTGACCTGATCGATTGATCGCTAGGGTGGTCGATTGATCCCCTGGCCGAGCCGATTAATCAGCCACTCTGTTTATGCCGCTGGACTGAAAGATACACCAGCGATTGATTGGTTTCCCAAACCGATTGATCGCTCAAGAGGAGGAATTTCCAGACAGGTTGATGGAAAAAAAAGGTCCCACCGATTGATCGCTCAGCCCAGGCGATCAATCGCCCAAACTCAGAATTTTATGCTGAAGTCTCTGGACACTTTTTGTCCCCGCTGATCCATCACCCAGCACCGCCAATTGATCGCCGAAAGCGATCAATCGCTCAGCTCTAGAGATCAATTGCCCGAGCCATCAGGATTCTGGTTTTTCTGTTAAAGTCTCTGGACACTTTTTGTCCTGTGTGATCCATCGCTCACCACCTGTGATCCATTGCCCATCACAAGGGATTAATCGGCCACCCTGGCCGATCAATCGCCCGTGTGGCCAAGTCCATAAACTTCTATTTCTGGTCCGATTTTCTCTGCACAAGTGCGTAACTTTACGTAATTTCTCGAAGGTTCTGCACAATTGGGGCTTGAAGGCTATAAAAGGACTCCTCTAATTCGATCTAAAGGCATCCTAGAAGAGATTGGAAGTTGTGGAAGAGGAGGAAGCTCTGTGGAGTGCTGCAACTCCGGTTTCTCTGGTTTTTCTAGTTTTTCTTTATGTTTTTCCTTAATTCGAGTTGTAGTATGACAATGCTCGGCTAGAACCTCTCAACTAGGGTTGAGAGGTGAAGCTTGTAGCTAATCTCATGTTTAATTCAGTTTGATTCAAGTACCTTTACTTCAAGTTAGGATTTTTATTATTCTAGTTTGAATAAAAGTTGATATTTTTAGAAGTTTTATGAGAGTTCATGTACCCCGGACATGGATTCCTTGCAATTCTCTGAGATTGTTATGTTTGTTTGATTAGACTCAAATTGTAGTAACCCTTGAGCAAGCCATAGTCCATTAGCATGGTTGTTACTCTGAAGGCTACATGTTTGAATGATATGTGCTTGATTCGAACTAGAACTTGAATTTCTGACTTGAATGGGATTATTGTGCTTCAATGGTTTATCTTTCAACTAGATGAGAGATAGGACTTTCAATTCTAGTTGTGTTTCATGCTTGAGTGAATGAATTAACATGGATGGCTACAAGTGGATCCTCAATGCCTTAGTTCTCTCTCTCTCTCTCTCTCTCTCTCTCTCTCTCTCTCTCTCTCTCTCTCTCTTATTCTCAAATTTTCCTTTTCAAATTACTGTTTCAGTTTAATTTACTTAATTAAATCTCCGAATCACTTAAATCTTAGTTGGAATAATTTAGAACTATTTACTTCTTTCCCTGTGGATCGACCTCGGTCTTACGGAGAATTATTACTACATCGCAGCCTTGCACTTGAGGCGAGCGAACAATAGTGGGGACAGAGAATGCATCTACAGAGCAAGTTATGCAGATCGATCGATCATCAGTAATCACCTTCTCGAAAAAATACAGAACGATTAGCTTGATAGATCACAACCGCCCGCTTGGTGATGGGCTTCATTCGAGACATCGAGATCCGAAGATGTATGTTAGATGATGGGTCGGCCGTGAACATCATGCCGTTAAAGACACTACAGTAGTTAGGTTTAAGACAAACAACACTTCGTCCGAGTGTTATGATCATTCAAGGATTCAACCAGGACAGTCAACGCACCCTAGGATCTATCACAGTCATGCTAGAAATAGAAGAGCTGAGGACCAAAGTCACTTGCCAAGTTATCGACACCGTGACGACATATAACCTTCTGTTGGGACGACCGTGGCTTCATCAATATGGCATCATTCCTTCAACATACCATCAGTGCTTCAATAGAGAGGGGAACCAATATCAGGTAGTGGCAGACTCGAGACAGTATACAGTTGTCGAATCCTTTCTAGCTAACGAGCAATATTACCAAGAAAGCGATTGGATGCAAGCAAATGGAAGAGCCAATAAGCCGATGAAAGTGACACAGGGGGCAAAATTACAAGGTGAGAGTTCGAAACAAGGAAGCGAGACCCCACAAGTCACTGCAGGAGCAGAACTAATCCGTAAAGAAGACCCACCAAGTTGGAAGAAATTCTATTTGGTCCCGAAGCACCTTCGCAAGACAGGACAATCGGTCCTCGAATTGATGACAAGCTAGCAGATGAGCATGCTACAATCTAGTTTCAATGTGCTGGTACCCAAGGTTGAGAGGATTTGTCCATTCCCGAAGGCTCCAAGCCAATTTTATGTGCCACCGACACTAGGAGCTAGCCGTGAGATAAGGTTCCATGCAGGACCCAGCAATCTGTCAGCATTTCGAAGAAAACACCGAGAAAGTTCCAATAGCAACGCAACCCATCGAAGAGGAAAGGTACAGCAAAGCCAACAGGCATATCATGAGAAATATGAGCTTTGTTTGCTCAGAGCCACCGATTCGGAAAGGCATGTTAGCACCATTTGAAGAAAATGCAAGAGTATACAGGAACGGAGAAGCCCTAGGGGTAAGTTGCAGAATTAGTCACGTTAACATGGTGAAGATTAGTCCTGTAGAAGAGGCAAGGACAACCGGGACGAGTGAAGTAGTACAACCAAACATCGCACTAGTATAAATTGAGGACGGAGGTCAGCCTATTATAAATGAGCTACAAGAAGTCAATATAGGGACCCCTGAACAGCTTGAGAAATACTTACATCAGCAAGAATATTCCAAAAGAAGAAAAAGAAAGCTATATACAGCTGCTGAATGAAAGCAAAGACGTGTTCACTTGGACCTATTCAGAAATGCCAGGGTTAAACCCGGCAATCGCGATGCATAAGCTTAATATCGCTAAGGATAAGAGGCCTGTTAAACAGCCCCAGAGACGCTTCCATCCAGACTTAGTGCCAAAGATAGAAGAAGAGGTGAAGAAACTCATCCAAGCAGGGTTTATCAGAGAGGTTCAGTATCCAAAATGGATCTCAAACATAGTGCCTGTGAAGAAGAAGAATGGCCAGATTAGAGTGTGCGTTGATTTCCACAATTTGAACGAAGCCTATCCCAATGATGACTTTCCCTTGCCTATCCCGAAACTTTTGATCGACAACACGTCGGCATACATAGTGATGTCTTTCATGGATGGTTACTCTGGATACAATTAGATCCATATGGCTCCAGAGGATGAAGAATCTACTGCTTTTCGTACCACCCTTGTGATTTGCTGCTACTGAGTAATGCCATTTGGTTTTAAGAACGTGGGCCCCACGTACCAGAGAGCTATGCAGGTCATATTTCAAGACATGATACACAAGCATGTAGGGTGCTATGTTGATGACCTGGTAGTGAGGTCTGACGGACACCAGCAGCATCGTGAGCACCTGAAGCAGGTATTTTAGAGATTGAGGAAGAAGAGCCTCCACATGAATCCACTAAAGTTTGCGTTCGGGGTCTCCTCTAGCAAGTTTTTGGGATTTGTCATCAGGCATTGGGGTATTGAAATTGTAACTCCTCAGATTTACCATAATTTTTTTATAATTTTCTGAAATTTATCTCTATATTTTTTTATTATTAAAAATCGACCTGTTGATATTGAAATTTGAATAATTGGACATCCGTAGGAGATCAAATGGAGTACTCTTTACTAAAGTTTCTTAGAATGACCCCATTAACAACGTAGAAGAGATAGATTTCACTAAACTCGAAGATTTGTGAAAATTACAAAACTGTCATTAGTTAAACTTAAGTTAACATGCCATTTTTAAGTACACTAATTTTCAGTAATCATTAAGATGCAAAACCTAAGACTTAAGCTATTTAGCACATCTTAGCCGTACACGTCAAATGTCATCCCTCCGATCTTCCTACAAATAGGTAAATCAGAAATCGGTCTATAAGTGGGCCATCTGTTCGCTCACCTCAAGTGTAAGGCTGCGATGTAGTAATAAAACTCGGTAAGACCGAGGTCGATCCACAGGGAATTGGAGAACAAGTTCCAAACTATTCCAGCAACTCAGTTTGCAATAGATAAGAGATTCAATTGGAATAATTATGCTAAAACAGTAACTTAATGAAAACCAGTAATTTAAGGTACTAAGGCATTCAGGGATCCACTTGTAGCAATCCCATGTCAACCCAATCAATCCAAGCATAGAGCACAACTAGATGTGAAGTCCTATCTCTCATCTAGTTGGAAAATACAGTATTAAACACATTCAATCCCACTCAAGTTGAACTTCCAAGTTCTAGTCCCATTCAACAATGTAGAATTCGAAATCATAGCCTTCGGAGTAACAGCCATGCCTATGCACGTGATGTACATCCAAGATAATGAAATCCACTGGATAGTAGAATTTATCGACTTGGACTAAGACATCCTCAATCATCCCCCTCAGTATATGAATAGATCTATCAGCAAGTTGGAGTGTGGTTTTGGTGGGTTTCAATTCACCTAACCCATGTTGTTCATAGACCGAGTATGGGATGAGGTTAACACTTGCTCCTAAATCGAGTAAGGCTTGTTTGATCCGGTAGTCGCCTATAATGCATGAGATGGTAGGACTGCCCGGATCCTTATATTTTTGGGGCATCTCTTGTTTGATAATAGCACTCAAATTCTCAGTCAAAAGTACTTTGTTGTGAACATTGTGTTTCCTTTTGACAGTACACAATTCCTTCAGAAAATTGGCATATTATGGTATTTGTTTTATAGCATCCAACAACGGAATGTTGATATTCACTTGCTTAAAAACCTCAAAGATTTTCAGGTTTCTATCCAAAGGTTTAGGTGAAATCAACCTTTGGGGAAACGGGGAATCGACTTGTATTGCCTTTCCGGTTCTTTCTCATGTAGAGTGTTGTTCGGGCTATCATCCTCTTTGAAAATTTTCAGATCATTAGGCTTTGGGGCCTTCACTGAATTAGATTTATCGATTGTCTTTCCACTCCTCAAGGTGGTGATAACTTGAACATGCTCCATATGTTGGGAGGATGAGCTTGGGTCTTGTATCTCAAATTGGGTTCTTGGGTTAGGGAAAGGTTGGGCAGGAAGTGTGCCTTTCTCCCTAACACTGAGATGAGATTCAACTCTAGCCATTGAGGTTTTTAAGTCATTAATGGCTTGAGATGAATTTTGATTGAATTTCAATTGCTCTTGCATGAACCCATCAATTTTTAGAGAATTAGTCTTGTTATATTCAGCTTTAACCGATACGAATGTACCCAACATCTCCTCTAGCGTAGCTTTTAGTGTGATTAGTAGGGATGGACCTAGTAAAGGTTGAGCTTGGGGGGTGTTGTTTGCATTCGTAGTTGGTCCATTCCTCCAACTGAAGTTGGGATGGTTCTTCCAACTAGAGTTATATGTGTTTGAGTTTGGAGCACTAAATGGCTGTTGATAACTGTGTATGGCATTTGATTGTTCTTGTAAGATATCTTGGAATGCAGAAATTGTGGGACAATCCTTGTGTTGCATGTTGATTTCCGGCACAAATTTCACAAACAATTTCAATGTCCTTTGAGTTAATTGTCTCTCCTTTCTTCAATTCCATGGCCTCGACTTTTCTTGTGAGGCTAGCCACACGTGCACTTATGTTATCTTCTTCTAAGAGGACATAAATTCCTCCTTTTTCCTTTTGTTGGCTTGTCATGGGATTAGTTGGTTTAGATGTATCCCAAGACTGTGCATTCTCAGCCAATTCATCAAAATAGTCTCATGCTTCCTCGGCTTCCTTATTCATGAATTCTCCATTACACATCATCTCTATGAATTGACGCATGGGTGAAGTCAATCCTTCATAGAAAAAGCTTATTACCCGCCAAATTTCGTAGCTATGATGCGGGCATGCATTTAACAAGTCCTTGAACCTCTCCCAACATTGGAAGAAGGTCTCATCCTCTTTTTGAGCAAAATTCATGATAAGGTGCCTCAACATGATCATTTTGTGAGTAGGGAAGAACTTTTTAATGAACTCCCTAGACATCTCAATCCATGTGCCAAATGATCTTGACCTTAATGCATGAAGCCAAGCCTTAGCTTTCTCTTTAAGGGAAAAAGAAAATAATTTAAGTCTCACTACATCATCTGTTACCTTTGCAAAGTGCGTTGTGGCTATCAGCTCATTAAATTCCTTAAGATGTTGAGAGGCACTTTCACTATCTAGTCTAGTCCATAAAATTTGGGAAGGAGTTGGATTACTCCAGTTTAAGATCTATGTTCCCTGTATTATGTGGAAAAACTATGCATGAGGGAGTGCTCACTCTTGCAGGTTACAAGTAATCACATAGTATTCTAGGTCGGGGAACATTCTCAACCTCATTCTCTCCCGTTTCAGGTTTGGCCCAGACTTTGATTGGCCATAGGGTTAGGTTGATTTCCAGCCATACTTTCAGACAAACTTTGAGAATCTAAACGTTTCTTAGCACGTGGCTCCCTATCAATCCCTTTAACAATTCCCCCTTCACTAATGAGTCGGTTATTAGAATCCCGAACCCAATGTGGCATGCAAATCCTAGAAAAATAAAATAAAAAGGGTAAGAAAAACCTGATTTGAAGTGACTACTTCAACTCCTAGAATTCCTGCAAAAACAAAACAAAGCAAACAAACTAAGTTAGTAAAGGACTCCTAAAAATCTCAAATAGAACCTGTTTTCAGAAATTTTGTGAAAAACCGTCAAAGTCCCCGGTAGCGGCGCCAAAAACTTGCTCACTTCCCCAAGTGTAGGGTTGCGATGTAGTAATAATCTCGGTAAGACCGAGGTCGATCCACAAGGAATTGTGTAGGAACTCACAAAACACTTCCAATGGTTTCTAATTGAGAACTAATTAAACAGGGTTTTGGAATTGAATGTAGATAGATATTTTGAACTAAGGTGAATGTAAACAATGTAAAAGAGCACCAGGGGTTCAAAGATCCACTTGTAGCAATCCTTGATGCTTAATTCGCTGTGGTTTCAGAATTACACAACTAGAATCGAAATTAAATCCTATCTAGCTAGATGATAGAGCAGTTAAAACAAACAATCTGTCATATGTGTGATTCAAGTACATGATTCGCTCAATTCAAGTTAAGACTTGAGCACACTTAATTGCATAGGTCAATCCTAGTTCCAATATATTAAGATCACAATCATAATCATCATTACACTCTGTCACAAAGCATAACTAGATCATGATTTCATTCAAATCACTTACAAAAATCACACATAATTCAAAAATTCAAAAAAATAGAACTTTTGGCATGAAGTTCCCACATGAGAATTAAAGGTCTAAAGAATCGGATTCCTCAGAGCGTTCAAGTCTAGAACCATTCAAAATAATTAAGAACTCAAGCAATTCTTCTAAACATCCATGAGCCATCATAAGATTAAGAAAAACTACTTAGAACTTTATTCAAACTTCAAACCATTGTTCTTCACTAATAATCCAACTTGAAACCAAAACAAATGAACTGAAACATCTTAGATTCACTACAAGCTTCACCTCTTAGCCCTAGCTAAGAGGTTTAGTAGTTCATGATCTAAGGAAACATGAAAGCTACTAAGAAAAACATAAAACTAGAAGAACAAGCTAGGAGGAGTTGTAGAACTCCGGATCCAACTTCTGCCGCCTCCCACCGTGGTAATTCTCTTCTAGGTTGCTTAGGAATGAGCTAGAGGAGTCCTTTTATAGGTTTGGAGCCCTAGGTGCGAAGAAACTTTGAGAAATCCCTCCAAAATTGCGCTTTGCGCAGCAGAATTTGAAGCTTGTAAAAGAAGCTCTGTTACACAGACGACCAGTCTGAGCTCATGGACAACCGGTCGCAAAAGGCCAAAAACAGTCCAGAGAGTTTTCTAGAAATTCGAACAAAAAATTTAATTCAATGACCGGTCGGACGACCGGTCTGAGTAGTGGATGACCAGTCGTGATTGGTCCAGCAAGGTTTGGCAGCAAGGTCCTCCTGTTGAGTGTTCGGACCGGTCAGATGACCGGTCCTGGGCTATGGACGACCAGTCTTCAGTGCATTTTTCTGCCCTCTTTCTTCTCTCATTTGCTTTCTTTCTTCCAGCTTTTGGCGCTTGGTCTTTTGATCTTCAATGCTTGTAAACAGCATCTCTAAGCCTCCAATCGATGAATTCTCTCTTTCATTCCTATAACCACAAAACCATGCATTAGTTGGGTCTTTAATCATGTATTTCAAGCATAGTTAGTGATGAAATGGGGTTATAATATACACATTTTAGAGCTTAACAGCGGTTTGATATTAGACAGTAGAGGGTTTGATGTGGTTGGTGACAATCTTTGAAAATTAGGTCTCCACCGGCTAATATTAACTACCAATTTCTCACTACTCAATGCTTGCACAATGTTACTAATTATGGGGTCTTTGGAATCTTCAAAATGTGCCAAGCATGTCTCCAAACTTTCTAGTGGTTCAAGTTGGAGGAGCTCCTCTCTCTTAAAGGATTCGATCATGTTTACCTCGAAGAGCTCATCATCGTCATCCGTACGCTTTTTGCCCAAGTGGAACACATTCACCTCCAATGTCATGTTCCCAAAGGACAATTGCATCACCCCGTCCGACAATTTATGATTGCATATAATGTAGTAAGGAACGGGCAGCCTAGAATCATCGGTATTTGAGTGCTAGTATCTATAACTGGTTGTGTGTCCAAAATGATGAAATCCACTAGGTAATAGAATTTATCAACTTGGACCAATACATCCTCAACTATCCCTCTCAGTATACGGATGGATCTATCAACAAGTTGCACGTTGTTTTGGTGGGTTTTAATTCACTAAGACCCAATTGCTCGTATACCGAGTACAGGATCAAGTTTACACTTGCTCCCAAGTCTAATAATGCACGCTCAATCCAGTACTCACCAATGATACATGAGATTGTGGGACTACCAGAATCCTTAAATTTTGTAGGGGTCTTTTGGGTGAGAATGGTACTCACTTGCTCATTCAAAATGGCATTTTGTTGCACATTATATTTGCTTTTAGTTGTGCATAAGTCCTTAAGAAACTTGGCATAGGAAAATGATTTGTTTAATGGCGTCAAGCAATGGAATGTTGATCTTGACTTGTCTGAAAATCTCTAAAATATCACGAGAGTTTAGGAGAGATTTTGGAGCAACCAATCTCGAAGGGAATGGTGCTATAGGCTTGTGAAATCATTCCTTTTCTTGTGGGGCTAAGCTAGGTCGATCCTCATTTTCAAAATTTACCGGATCATTAGGCTTGTCGGCCTTCACCAGAATAGATTTATCCACTTGTTTACCACTTCTAAGAGTGGTGATGGATCTTGCTTGCTCCACATGTTTGTTGGGAAGAATTAGGGGTGCTTATTTCATTTACTTGTTTAGGATCAAGCTGAGGTTGGGCTGGAAAGGTCTTTTCCCTAGCATTCGAGTGTCCCTTAATCTCATCAACCGACGTTTTTAGCTCTTGGAACATTTGCTGATTTGATTGATTAATTTGCATTTGCCATTGCATAAACGCCTTTAGAGTATCCTCCATTAAGAATTGAGGTGGGGCCATGTTTTGCATGGGTGACCCTCCTTGAGAATTGGTAGGATTGTCCAGTAGGAGCATTCTTCCAACTAAAATTTGAGTGGTTCTTCCAAGTAGACTTGTACGTGTTACTTACTGGTCCATTGAAAAGTCGTTGATAACTGTATGTGGCGTTTGCTTGCTCTTGTAACAACTCTTGAAATGCAGGAATTGTAGGACAATCTTGCGTAGAGTGTACATTAGTGGCACAAATTCTACATACGTTCTCAATAACTTCCGTGGACTTAAAAACTCCACTTTTGCTTAGCTCCATGGCCTCAACTTTTCTTGTGAGGTTGGCTAGCCTTGCATTAACATCATCTTCTTCCTTGAGGATGTAAATCCCTCATTTCTCTTTTTGTTGAGGAGGCTTGGAGTTACTAGATTTGTCCGAGGTATCCCATGATTAGGCATTTCTAGACAACATTTCTAAATAACTCCATGCCTCATCTGGATTTTTGCTCATGAACTTGCCATTGCACATCATCTCTGCAAATTGGCGCATATTGGAATTTAATCCATCATAAAAGAAGTTTATAATTCGCCAACTTTTATATCCATGATGTGGGCTAGTGAGTAAGAGTTCCTTAAATCGTTCCAACTTTGAAAGAACGACTTACCCTTTTTTCCTATAAAGTTCATTATAGATCTTCGAAGGGTGTTAGTTTTATGAGCCGGGAAGAACTTTTTCAAGAATTCCTAGGTCATCTTAGTCCATGTCCCAATCGAATGTGGTTTAAGAGAGTGGAGCCAACCTTTGGCTCTTTCTTTCAATGAGAAAGGAAACAATCTAAGTTTGATGACATCCTCAGACACATTATTGTATTGCAAGGTAGCGACAACTTCATCAAATTCTTTTAAGCGTAGATATGGTCTATCAGAATCTAATCATGGAACTTAGGTAAAAGTTGAATTACCCCCGGCTTTATATCAATGTTCCCTCCGGTGGTTGACAAAACCATGCAAGAGGGCGTAGTCGTACGGGTCGGTTGTAAATAATCACGTAGAGCTCTCATTGGAGGAGCATTATGCACCTCATTCTCTCATACTCCCTCATGATTAGCGTTTGTAGTTGGAGTAGGGTGGGGAGGATTCTTTAACGGAGCTTAATCCATATTTCCTAAACTTTCACGATGTTCTACGTATTTTCTGACTCGTCTATGAACGAAGAGTGGTCCAACTAAACCATCTTTGGTTTGGAGACGATTGTAGTAGTCACATTCCCAACGGGACATAAACCACACAAGCAATAATCTAAACTAATCCTAAGTTCTAAAAACAAAATCTGAAAATAAAATAAAAATTCTAAAAACTGAAATTTGAAATAGTTCGAGTTGGAAGGATAGTACCCATTTGCTTGAATTAGAAGAACTTCCTACAAAATAAAACAAACCTTGTTAGTTCTAAAATTCAGAAAAACTAGTCCTAGGAAAATAGTAAACCCTTAACTACATTTACTTCTATAGCTACTAAAATAATTTAGAATCGTTTAACCTATATTCCGGCAACGGCGCCAAAAACTTGTTCGCTCGCCTCAAATGCAAGGCTTGCGATGTAGTAATAATCTCGGTAAGACTGAGGTCGATCCACAGGAAATTAGGGTAAACCAATTCAACTTATTATAGCAACTCAAATCTCGGCAATTTGTGATTTCAAATTCATAAACTAACTCAAAACAGTAACTATTATAAAAATCTGTAATTTAACGGAACTAAGGCCTCAAGGATCCACTTCTAGTAGCCCCATGTGAATTCATTCATCCAAGCATAACACAACTAGAATTGAAGTTCTATCTCTCTTATAGTTGGAAGATTTAGCATTCAAACACAAACAATCCCCACTTAAGTCGAAAAATAAGATTCTAGTCTTAATAAAGTACACAAAATTTGAATAAGTAGCCTTCGAAGTAACAACTATGCCAATGGACTATGGTATGCTCAGGTATTACTACAATTCGAATCTAATCAAATCAAACATGGTAATCTCAAAGAATTGCAAGGAACCCATGTCCGAAGCACATGAAGTCTCATAAAACATCCAAAAATACCAATTTTTATTCAAACTAGAACTTAAAATCCAAACTTAAAGTAAAGTACTTGAATCAAATGAATTCAACATGATAACTACCCACAAGCTTCACCTCTTAACCTTAGCTAAGAGATTTTAGCCAAGCATTATCATACTTCAACCAAAAATAATGAAAAACTAACTAAAAGTATGAAAAACTAGATTCGAGAGAATTGTAGACGCTCCATGACGATCATCTTCACCTCCCACGAAGTCTTTGATCTTTTATGATGCCTTAGGAACGAAACCTAGATGTCATTTTATAGTGGAGATGCTCTACCGCCTCAGAATCTTCCAAAATTGCGCAACACTTAGGCAATTGCGCACAAAAATGGGAACTTGCTGAAGAAGCTGCTGGAAAATTAGATTTTCTGAAGAATTACACATGGCCGACCGATCTTGATTGGTTGGACTGGGCTGGCCGGCCGGTCTTAACCAGTCGGACCTGTCTGGCATGGGTCCAGAGAGTGCAGAGGGGTGGCCGACCACATGGCTGACCGGTCTTGACCAAGTCGACCCAGTCTGGTCCTTTGTCCAACGACCTTGCAAGGTGGGCAGCAACATGGCTAACCAGTCTTGACCAGTCAAACCTTCCTGGCTGACCGGTCAAGATCGGTCAGACCTCTTTTTCTTCATTTTCATTTTCTTTCTCTCTCTCTTTCTTTCTTTCTTTCTCTCTCCTCTCCTTGCTTTCCTCTTTCTTTGGCCCTTCTAAATTGGTCTTTTAGCCATCAATTGGGTGAAGTCTCTCTCTCATTCCTACATACACAAAACTTGCATTAGATTAGTCTTTTAACCATGCAAACCATGCATATAATGCAGTACAATGGGCTAGAATATGTATAAATTGGAAGTTCAACAACATGCGCCCATCACCATAGCTACATGCACCCGGATGGTATCCCCTATTTGGGATTTCCATGATGTGGCCCTGCTTTCGATATGGCACACCTCTCCATCGCACTATGCCTCCTAGATACACATCGTTGAGCTCTATCCATCCCCCAGACTAGATCTTCCAACAGTCGATGTTAGGTGGACCAAATCAGTAATTTAATCAAAATGACCAACACTTAGCCAAATTTTCAAGTCTGAAAATCTCCCTGAAAGAGTATAAATCGACTGAAAGTGGGTAAAACTAAGCAAAATTTGACCGACGCCAAGAAGGAGACTTAGTTTCTCTATAAGTCGAAACACAATAATACACCACAACGATGTTATCCTGCTTTCCTAATCATCGAATACCATAATTGAGCGGTAAACATGCTCAATACTTAGTCAATTTCAGCCCTGGGAAGTGCCCTGTTAGCTCGAAGATCGACTGACGCGAAGTAGAATTAAATGCGATCTCACTGACGCCAAAGTGGATCTAACATCATTACGACCCTAGTAAACATAATCCATCACTGTTCGAAGATAAGCAACATCGATGTTTACCGAATACCCTGATTAAGCAGTAAACAAGCCCAATACTTAGTCATTTTTAGCCTTAGGAAGTGCACTATTGGCTCAAAGATCGATTGATACCAAATAAGACTAAACGTGATCTCACTGACGCCAAAGCAAACTTAACGTCCTCATGCTACAAGGCAACTGAATAAAACACTTACGGGATACCGATCCCCATCGTTTATCAAATATTAGCAATAACGGGCATCTATCAGACCCGATACTTAGCCATTTACAAGCCTTGAAAATATGCGATTTGGTTCGCCAGACTTAAATTCTCAAAGGAGCCTAGTTCGATACAACTTATTCAATCCCATATCGGTGATCAAAAGATATATAGAAGAATGAATGTTCCCGAAGACGAGTCACTAAACTCCAAGATTAAACATATTTACTTTGTATTCATGTATTGTACAAGCTTTATGCATCCCGGATAAAGGTCCAAGGCTAAACCTAATGGACTATGGTTACTATGAGAAACCAAAATCAAAAGAGTTCCAACAACATTCAAAATGTCCTGCTATGGACTACCATTATAAAAGCGAGTCGATGCCCTACCCATCCACAACGGGATCCGTTGGTTGAGCTGATGAGGCAGTTGTGATGTGTCTTTTCACAGTAACCCGTCATAAAAATACGGGAAGAGGGCTCTGAGTTGTACCATCTCGAGGTCACCCGTCATAAAAATACGGGAAGAGGGCTTCGAGTCGCGCCTTCTCTAGGTCACTCGTCATAAAAACATGGGAAGAGGGCCTTGAGTCATGCCGACCAACAGTCGATGTTCATGTATTCCAGTAGTCACCCGTCATAAAAATACGGGAAGAGGGCCCAATGTTGCACCACTTGATTAAAATCCTCGATCAGGCAGTTGAGTCGCGCCCTCTCTAGGTCACCCGTCATAAAAATATGGAAAGAGGGCCTTGGGTCGTGCCGACCAACAGTCGATGCTCGTGTACTCTAGTGGTCACCCGTCATAAAAATACCGAAAGAGGGACCAACGTTTCACCACTCGATTAAAAATCCTAACAGTCCTTCAACTTGGACAATCCGAAAGAAAATGGGACATAAACATCCGACTTGTCTAAAAACGTGGCTCAGTCCATAGCAAGAAAATAAATAGGTCACTACAACCATTAACTCAAAGATCATAGTCCCTGATGACTTAGTCACCCGCTCAATCTATTCAGGACTTTCGTCAAATACTCCTTTTATTGTACAAATATTATTCATAGTGGAGTTTTGTCGCTTTGTGCCATGGTTTTCTCCCATAAGGGTTTCCACGTAAAAATTTCTGTGTTCTCTATAGTGTGCATGATTTACATTGAAATTTCTTCATTTGCTTTATTTAATCTATCTATAATGTATGCATTTATTTATTTTTGCCTTTTAATCAAGGGTGATCATCCATTGATGTAATTAAGGACTCGTGATCAATATCACTACCTGAAACATAAAAGACCTCAGAGTCTCTAGAATGAAATTCGCCTTGTGATACATCTTCTCGTGTATACTTTGTGAATGCTTATGATTGTCTATGAATGTCTCTATACTTAGAAATTCTCAGAACAACGAAACATAAGAAAATTGCCTTGCGCATTTTCTAGTTCTAACAAACATGAAAGAGCATAAGCTGAGGGAATATACTTTAAGTCTTGAGAGAAATGGGCAAGCTGTTACTGGAAAAGAATTCATCCCGGATTCAAAATTTTAGCAAATTCATCGAAGAGTTCGAGCGTGGTCTTGGAAATGGAAGGTTCCCTCGTCACAGGATAATAGAAAGCAAATTATTCATTGGTGGGGACAAATTCATCATAAAACTTCCCTGTAATTGGCAATCCTGTCATCCTGTACAGATCCCACAGAGTGATACTAACTTCACCAATGGGAAGATGAAAAAGTTGGTAGTAGGGCACCAAAAGTTGAGGAACCCTTTGAGCACCATGTTGTCATTAGAAAAGAAATTACGCATCGCTTCGATCCCAACAAAAAGACCAAGATTGATTAGCCGCTTTCGGTGCTTCTTCAATACATCAAGAGTCCAATCCTTATAATGATCTCGGTCATTGAGGAATCCTCGGAGGCGGAACTCCTTTTTGCCCTAGATGCTACCATCCTCGATAGGCATTGAACGAAATGTCTGCCGCAAAGTCTCGTAATATCTAGTAGTAACAGAGCATTAGGAATCACATGGGGAGGATCTGACCAGCTTGCTAACGAGACCCATTTTTGACAAGCCATCCTTCCAAGATATGGTCTTCCTGGTTCACCCGTTGGAAAAGTAGTGTAAACGATTCTATGATGAAACATCTGTGGGTTCCAAGTATAGCATAGACTGGTGGCGATGGACTGTTGGGGCTATAATGGTAAGTTCATCTTTGCAAGGATTACGAAACTTGATATTCTGCTGAGCGGACTAGATTGTGGTCCATGAATTGGGAAGACGAGGCTTCTTGTGTTTTGTAATCTTATCTTGAAGCTGCTCATTCTTACTCTTTCTTATCCTCTTCTTTAGACAAGAGAGGGGTAGGACTAGCCTAGCATGCTGGGGGTTAGTTGTCAGTCAGTGCAGATATGCTAAGTGGTCTTGAGCTACTCATCCCATTCTGATTGTCTACCTTTGCGTGGTGGTCTCTCGACCTCACTCATAGCAAGTAGCCATCTTAGTGAAGGCTGAAATGAAAGACTACTTATTCGCTCCTAAAAATCCCATCTCTAGAGAGGCAGGACGACAAAATAGATTCAGGGTGGCTTACAATGACTTTGGATTTCCTGGCCAGACGAACAACTGCAAATGAAGAAGCCTAAGCATGAGGAGGTTCTGCAAGAGCCGGACTAGCAGCAGTATGACTCCGTGTTTGTCTAGGAATCGGGGCTGGAGATTTTTTACTACATGTTTTGCTTCAAAGGAGTTAGAGTTGGAGAGGCTCTACTACTCGTCCACTGAGGCGAGATAGAGACCTTGATGAGTTTCTTCTTCTGAGGCATGATGATCTGTCCAAAGAAATTCAAGTATGTTACGAAAGTTCTAAGTCTGAAAACTTAGAAGATTTCGAAGTTCCAAGACGTGTGTTTCGAAGTGATGAAGGTTTCAAGATGAACTTAGAAGGTTAAAGATTATGAAAGACCAAGTTCTCATATAGCCAAGTGTTAAAGATGGTTATAAGTACAAGAAACAATACTAAGCACCCTTAAGAAGAAGTGCAAAGAGTTTGGGAGAAATCGGCAGAGTTTCAGCACTTAGAAAACTTGCAACCCAAGAAGGTTGTTTACGCGACTTGCGTAAATGCAAAGCACTTTACGTGGTCCGCATAAAAAGGTCAGAGTGCGACAAGGCTCCGCAGTAGAATAGAAAAATGAAGAAGATAAGGGGGGACGCCCTTTATATAGACCCCATCCCACATAAATGCGCTTCTCGCGTAAAGCACAAGGGTTTTACGCGAGTCACGTAAAAGGCATCTGAAGCTCATTTTTTGTTAAAAGATTTGACCTGTTTTGATTCGACCTGTTTTGATTCAGCTTCTTCTTCAAAACAGCTCAAATGGGGGCATTTGTTGAGGCATGAAAATGAAAAGAACAAGGAGGAGAGAAAACATGAAAGAAATGAGAAGAATCAACAAAAATAGAAGAAGAAAATAAGGAAAATCCAGGAGACATGCCTTTTATGCGACTCGCGTAAATAGACATGGCTTTACATGGGTCATGTAATCAGTGTGCAGAATTGATGGGTCTTTACACGAGATCTACCCCAAAGGCCTATAAATACCCCCCCCCCCCCCCCCCCCCCCCCCCCCCCCCTTCAGGGATCATCATTTTCAGTCATTCGAAGTTTCAGAAGGTCCAGAGCTCTCTTCTAAATACTTCAAGGGTATGAAGAGAAGATTTGTGAATCTCCTTCATCATGAGTTGAACGCACAAGTTGCGATCCTTGGGAATCGAAGAAGAATGACAAAAATAAAACGAAAGAAGAAGATCGAAGGATCGAAGAAGAGAAAGATCGAAGAAAGGAGGTCAGGATGGTGTTTACGCAACCCACGTAAACACCCTATTGCAAGCATAATTCAACTTTGGGTTAAAGATTCAAGAAGAGATTCTTTACCGTTTCACCCATGTTTCCTCTAAGAGCAAGAGCTCTGAAAGATTCTTTGTTGGAGATGCAATAAAAGAGGAAGAAGATGATTCCAATTAGGGAGCTCTCAGCCATTTCTCTACTATTTTAGCAACAAAAGAAAAAAGATCAAATGGGCGAAGCTCTACCAAACTTTATAAAACTCTTATTATTTCATTCTATAAAAAAGAGTTGTAATACTGGAATGTAAAAGAACCTTGTACATATATAAAATAATGAATGTTTCTTCTTTTGATTTGCAAAGTCAGCTATTGGAATACTATTATTTCCCCAATCTATCAAATAGCATTTTGTTGTGTGAACAAAGGCCTCACATGATGAATGGTCCACATTAAAGGTGCACCCACATAATGCACAATCATATCAAAGGTGAGCCCTACATGATCAATGGTTGCATCTCAGTGTGGCCCTACATGATGGACGATCCACATCAAAGATGGGACCCACATGATGGATGGTTCACATCAAAGATGGGACCCACATGATGGATGGTGGACATTGAATGTAGGACCACATGATGGAAGGTTGACATTAA
Organism: Liriodendron chinense; assembly: GCA_003013855.2. Classification (NCBI taxonomy): domain Eukaryota; kingdom Viridiplantae; phylum Streptophyta; class Magnoliopsida; order Magnoliales; family Magnoliaceae; genus Liriodendron; species Liriodendron chinense. The sequence goes on along the minus strand of ML058463.1, from coordinate 2,113,989 downwards.
AGGTGGGCCCACATGATGAATGACCCCATGTTGAAGGTTGGGCCCCACATGATGGATGGGCCACAACAAAGGTGGGACCTACATGATGGATGGTAGACATCAAAGTTGGGTCCCACATGATGGACTATCCATAGCAAGTGAGCCTCACTTGATAGATGGTCCACAACAAAAGTAGGACCCACATGATGGATGGTGGACATCAAAGGTGAGCCCCTCATGTTGAACAACCCATATTGAATGTGAGGCCCCACATGATGGATGGTCAACATCAAGGTGGGCCCACATAACGAACGGTTCACATCAAAGGTGGGCCCCGCACGATGGATGGACCGCATCAAAGTGGGTCCCATTTGATGGGCAATCCACATCAAAGGTGGGACCCACATGATGGTGATGGTCATTGAAGGTGGGCCCACATGATGGTCGATTGATATCAAAGGTGAGCCCACATGATGAACGACCATATTGAGGGTGGGCCTCACAAAATAAATGGTCCACATCAAGGTGGGCCCACATAATGGACGAAGTGGGCTTCACATGATGGATGACCCACATCAAAGTGTGGCCCTCATAATGGACGGTCCACATCAAGTGGGCCCCACCTAATGGACAGTCCACATCTAAGGTCTCGTATGATAGATGACCCATATCCAAAGTTAGGCCATATGATGTAAAATTCACTTCGAAGGTAGGGCCCACACTATCCGACACATCAAATGTGGACTCCTTGTGATGGGTAGTGTACATTGAGGGGCCCTACATAAAGGACAATTAGCATTGATGGTGGGCCCCACATGATGGATAACATACATCAAGGTGAGCCCTCAATGTTGAATGGTCCACATCCAAGACAAGCCTTGCATGATAGATGCTTTGAAGGTTTGGCTCACACAATGGACAATCAACGTCAAAGGTGAACTCCATATTATAATTGATCCACATCTAATGTACAGTGTAATTGATTGCCCAAATGTCTTAAAATATGAAGATTGTAGCCCTCCATTATTTTGTCATTTGGGGCATGATTCATTTATGGTGAGATCCACCAAAACAACCATATGGATTGCTCTTGTAATAAAGTTGTTGAAATCTTTAAAAATGACGTCAACTACCCTTAAGAAAGCTCTTATTTAAAGATTTTACCAAACATACTTACTTTCAAATAAAAGTTTTTTCTAGACTTGAAAACGTGATTTTACCCAACAAACTTATTTAAAACATGAACTAAAGCAAACTGAAAATTATTAGAGTAGCTCTTATTGAATTAAAAGTAGAGATGTCAAATGAGCCCTTTACTAAAATGTCAAATCAACAAGGAAAAGGAAAAATAATTTCTTAGTGCATAACGACATTGTAATGATTACAAATTCTTTTATCTTGTATGGTATTACACATCTGCATTTGACCGCCAAATTACATGTGTCTAAACAAATGTAAAATCTTAATGATGCCGTGAATCACAATCCAAATAGATACTAGCCATTGCAGAAAACTTCCTACACTGGAAGATCCTATATCCTATCCATCAAATTTTCTGGCTTTCTTTTTATAGCTGAACGTGAACCATTGTATTATATATTTACCTCAAGTGTCAGTTTGTAGGCCAGCAAACAGACGGCCACGATTGTTCCATCGAGAGAATTTTTATTGTTACTTTATTTTTCCAGTCCATCTAGATCAGTGGCATACATGCCCCTCCTGTCAGAACTGAACACCCAAAAAAACTGGGCAATGCCTCGGGTCGAGTATGGTATAATTCCTAAACAATAACAGCTCAATCATGGAAACGAAACTGCCCCCTGAGAACCTTAAAACTCCTTATTTTACATAGGACTTCCATCTTCAATTGTGGATGTACAAAGGAAATTGGACTCTCAAGGAAAGAATACTGCCACCGATGTACCCAGTCAGTTACGGCCTCTCCAATGCTTGGTGGGTTAGAGAAGCTGCACTTTGCTTCATGCAAGATGAGAGAATAAAAGGAAATTCATTCACCCAGGAAAAAGAACGCCAGATTAGCGGAAACCAGGACCATCCCACATCCTATTATCGTTCCAAGTCCCATCTCTGAAAACCTCTTCAATCATATCCCACGCGGCCAAGGAATCGACGCCTTTCTCTGGACTGGTAATAAACGCAGTGTCCCATACTATGGAATCGCAAGGCTCCAAAACATATTCACCTTCGACCACATCTGTTAGACTCTCATTCATGAAATCACTGTGCCATCTTTTATTATAGTCTGTATTGATTTGGTTCTCTTGCATTGCTGCCCCATCAGCTGGGCGGGAGTTGGCTCCAGTTAGCTGACACTCAGAGGATGTGCATGAGTCATCCTGCACATCTCGATCCTCCAAACCATTGCGCAGATTATCGGATGCCAGCTCAATGACAGGAATGGAATTGTTACCATACAGCCATTTCTCTGAACTTGATTTATCACCAGCATGTGCTTCTGAAACATAGTCAACCACCCCGTCATCATCTTCGCCAGCAACTTCACCATCTTCGTCACCATCATAATCATCGTCCCCAACCTCATCATCTTCACAGTAATCATACTCGCGGGCATCACCATTACATACATCTTGATTCAGAGGAGACTCAACAATGGAATCTTCACCATCTTCCTCTGCTAGAGGAAATTCCTCACCTTCATCGCTTCTGTGCCACTCATCATCATCACTGTCGATATTCAATGGGTCTAATCTATTCTGCTCGGCCCTTCTTCGTAGCATAAAGACATTGAAATAGTAACTGACGAGGTCCTTCTTGGCCCTGGTAGGGAAGACGATGGAGAGTCGATCCCAAAAATTCTTGCCTGAAGACAATGGATTGGAGAAGACAACTTCATGAAATACACGTTCTTCCTCTTCGCTCCATTTCTGGCCCACATCCTCTCCCATGCCATAGAATCCCAGCTCCACAAATCTCTCCTGCCCAAGCATTGCCCTTAGCTTTTCTCTTGCTTCTATCACATGCTGTCTCACACATCTAACAGAACCCTTGTCGAGGCAACTACAATCAGTCCTACCATTGCCAACATTACCACCATCATCAGCATCAGGCATTGGGATGATGCAAATGCCCATCAGATTTTCATCATCATCCTCCATGAGTTGAAGGCAAGGAATTGGCAATGGCATCTTAGATGGTGGAAAAGCAACATCAGCATCTGAATCAGCACCTAATGCTGGAGCTGGCAAGTTCAAATAACCAGATCTATCCTTAGCATCCTGTAAGCTCCATGCAGGAACATATGCTTGATGATCGGGGCCCACAGAAACAGGCCTTCGAGATGGATGATCTAGAAGTGTTGAGTACGTCTCTTCAGACTGAATTAATATCCTCGGTGGATGGCCATGATCAGGTAAATGAGGGAAGCAAGAAATCTCTAATGCTGGCTCAGTTCTGGCTTCTACACTAGTAACATTGCTTGTGACCCATGACAAGCCGGAAAGATTGCCAAAACCACTGCTCTCATACTCCTTGTCAACAGGAACTGAAAGTTCAGTAGTGGTGGGACTTGCAGGCCTCTCCTCACCCTGACATTTATCCAAGTTTTCTTCACCTTCACATAGTACCCGAATTGTGTCAGTTACAGAAATTGATCAATCACTGCTATCTGTAGCAAGGGAGATATGCTAAGGCAATTCATGCAAGGAGAGAACGAGGTTATTCACAGCAAATGTGCCAACATGATGCATGTGAGCAAGATCCAGACCAGTCATCAAGTGGTCCCACCTTGAATGTGTTGCATCCCTTGAATCAGGCAGGTCCACTTACCAGGTGGCTCAGACACGTAAATTGTATATTTGTTGTTCATCATTTTCTTTTTTCCCCAACTGTCCATGACTCATAGATCTCATACATGTGCACTTGGTGAGCACCACACAATGAAGGGTGCCCAAATTTTGCTCATGCTTGCCAAATTGGCACAGGATGCTTCGAAGCACCTCTTCAACCTCTCCTTCCACAAATTGCCCTTGCTTTCTGGTGACAATTTTCTTTAAAAGATAGTTCTTGTGACAAAAACTGTTTTAACTACTTTACCCAAAGTACCTTGTTTCTCGGGGACATCGAGAACAATTTCTGCGAAAGAAGGCAGGTGACCGCCGTAATCCAGTCGTCTTGGGTGCTTATGAGAAAGTTGGCATGACTCATCATCACTGAAGGGTCGCTTGTTGTGCTCAAATACCATGTTTGACCTGAAAGACCAACCATTAAACACAAGTTTCCAGATGCAAAGTACCATTAGATGCTATAATTTATGGCAGCAGCCATCCCACAGCTCGTAGGAGCAAATATAAATTATTCAGTTGTTGCCATTCAAAAAATATTCAATTAATGAATCTGAAAACAAACTAAGTGGTAGGAAGGATTCTTTGGCACTGTTGACTTGCTATGATCAAGGATCAACTACTAAAGGCAGCAAGATGAGTTGGCCTTAAATCCAAAAGGAGAGAAACGGGATTAACAGCCTGCATGGGACATTTATGAAACTCAAATGAAGGCATAATCCAGATAATGAATATAGAAGAGAAGAAAATTTTAATGGAAATGCCCAAATAAAAAGCGATTAATATTTATGTAAACTGGTTTTTTTTTATTTTTACCCACACCCCCACACACTCACACACCCACCCACACCACATGGGCACTCGATCCCTGGTCTTAGTGTTGAAACAGAGTCTGTCTACCACTAAGCCATGGAGCCAGATACTACGTATACTGGTTGATCAAAGACTAACAGAATGATTCAAGCACATTGGCATGCTCCTCTGCAAGGCCTTTTCTACGTAGGTGTCATTGCAAAACATGCCTTTTTCATCTGGCTCATGGCCATATGACCTAAGTCCCTCTCAAGAATGATTGGCTCTTTAATTCGGTCATAGGAATGGTCCCAACATCAGCTCTTCAAAAAAAAAAAAAAGTTCCCATCAGCAGCAACTTTTGGCTATTGACATCATCATAGCCTTGTGCCAGCCATCTACTGCCGTCCTTAGAGATTAAAAAAAAAAAACAGTCACTCTCATGGTTTCTTACTGGAAGTTTGAAGACCGACAGCCCAGCTGACATCAACCACCTCCTTTACAAGGGTTGAGGACCGACTAGAGCCTAGGTGGCACAATCTCTATCAGGCAAACCAGAAATTTGGGGTTCCCAATTTCTTTGAGATTGAATTATGTTTCCTAAATGAAATATGAAAATTAGAAACTGTAAATAACTTCCCACAAAACCTACATTAAAGACATTAATTTCTATAAAAGAACATGCAAATCACAAAAAAGAAAGTCCTACAACTAACAAAATCACTCAAACCCTATCAGTCACAGAAATTGTTCTAAAAAAAAAAACGTCCACTAGATTAAAATCCTAACCCCAAAATTTTCAAAAATGACAACAAATACCTTGGCCACATCCAATCAAAATGACGGAGAGATTGTATAGGATAGCTACAAGACCAGCCATGCTTTATGGGAAGAATGTTGGGCAGTGACGGAACAACATATTCATAGGGTGCTGTAGCTGAAATGAGGATATTGAGATGGATGAGTCGCAAGATGAGGAAAGGATGGAATTAGAAATGAGTGCATTTGAGGGAACATAGGAATAGCACCAATAGATTATGAGGGAAAGTAGACTTTGATGGTTCAGCCATGCACAAGTTGAATGCTCCAAGAGGGCAAGGGGAAGGCCAAAAAGGATGTGGCTATTGGTAGTAAGATAATATCTGATGACCTATCATTTAAAAGAGGATATAGATTGGAACAGCAGAAAAGGATGTGTAGCTGACCCCAATTAGCTGTGATAAGGCTCCGATGAGGACAAAGAAAAAACCAATGAACACCAAATGGAAACTTTGCAGCATGAAAACTGACAAATTTAGCTCATGTTATCAACTTGTGGGGCGAAAATGTCAAAGAATGCTTTTGGCAGTTTCTCTTCTTCACTTACCATGTTCTATCGATTTTATATCTTCAATTGTTGTGCATTAAGGATTCTTTTTTTATGGAATACTGCACATTTACTAAAAGGAGAACCAGTTAATGTAATTAATGCTGATTACATTACATTTCTCTAATAGCACCATCTTTAGCAAGAGCATCTCCAACAGAATTTGCATCAAAACATGGGGGCCAAACAGCAGCTCTTGCTGCAATCTCATTAACCGTGAAGAAAGTCCATCTTTTCATTTTGACAACCTTGCTTCATTGGGAGGATACCGACAACTAAAGACTCAGATTTCAACACATCAAGGTTTCAACGAGCGAGAGGAAAGGGGTTCCATTAGAAACAGCTCCAAGTATCAAATCATTTACAAACCCAAATAGAAGGAGGCCCCTTCCTATGATTGAAAGGCAACAATGAGCTGCATATGGATATTGCTAGCACAATGTGATGCTTCAACTAGTGATTATACCATCCAATATGCATCATTCATATCGGAAGTAACTGCAATATGAGGTATCGAAGGGCATGGCACCCACATTGCATTTGAAAGTTCCATAATATTTAAATTGGGTAAGTGATAACTCAGCCTAAGGATGGCTTTAAACAGGCATGCTCTGGGACTGAGAAACAACAACATCAAGATTCCATAAACAATCATGTTTTTAAGGGTCAAGAGGGCCTATATTGCTATATCTGGATATATACCCTGAGCATCATCATGGGGCAACACTATCGTATCAAGAGTGCATGTTGCAATACTGTAGAACATGAGTGAAATGCCTTTCGTACGCTAACTAGACAAAGGAAAAGAAAAAAACTTGCCTTGAAGATCAAGGGAGAAGCTAAATTTAACTTCCAAATTGGTGTGAAGATTTCCAAGGAATATCAATCATCACCATACAAGGATGAACAGGCTATATGTTTGCAGCAACTGAAACAAACAAGAACACCTTTCTAAACTAAATTTCCAAAGGAGTGTGAAAACTTCTGATGAATATTAGTTATCACTATAAAAGGATAAAGGGGTATATGCTTGCGGCAACTAGAAACAAACCAGAACACCATTTGTGACAAAAACATCTAGGCCATACCCTAACTTGCTCATTTTGATTTATATGAACATACATTACTCCCAGAATCAATCTAATCCAAATTACTTTCATGACAAAATCCGTACTGAGCTCATGAATAACATAGAACCCATTGTTGTTGGACAGAAGATTTTGACCATCACTATCAGTAGATGAATTTAGAACAATGAAAAGAACAATTTCAATGGTTCCCATTCAACTCTTGAAGCATGATGGAAGATTCAAATCATAAACCATCTCATCATGTGGGCCCCAGGGGTAGTGGTGACACACGTTAAATGGTGAGTCGCAACTTGCAACAGAGGCAAAATGGACTTACAAAAAACTTACCGAACTCACTCATATTCTTTTGAAAGCTTGAGGATGTCTACAAGAGGTCCTCAACACTCAAACTTCAGAGGGAAAGAGGAGTCGACAGACTTTATTGCCAGGTTCAAAAGAACTACATTTGCACTGGGTTTTTCTGGAAAAACATTGATTTTAGTTAAGAATTTATGATAGATTTTAATTCAATATGTTGTGTCTCCCATTTTAAATGTTTTTGTTTACTTCACGTTTTAATTAGAATTATTAAAAGAAGAAAAAAATCACTTTTTCTGGTATGCCATTTTATGTAGTGATGGATTTTAATGCATATTTTTGAGAAATACATGTATGATGATTTTAACACATTTTTGAAAAATACATGTATGACATGCTATATTGCTACCTATGGTTGACACCTAGGACTCACTACTACCAAGAACTCATTTTTGTCTAAATAGTCACCCTCTTATAACAACATTCCGATACATGTATTTAAGGATTTCGATATATCTTCAAGTACCATTTTCCTAAAAATCACAAAATAACTTCCCTGGTACTCTATATATACTTTCCCAATGTAAATATATAAAAACCTCTCTACACCTCCATCAATAATCTAAGAATATAGCCTCAATCGATGATCTCCTTGGCATGAAGCCAAACTATAATTCTCGGATATCCATGTTACTTAGTCTTTGCTCCATCACTCCACTAAATCTTAACAGTGTGAAATAGCATATCCTTCTTTCTTGTAAATAAATTTTGTGATGCTTCTCCACCATCTAGGATGTTCTTTGTTTGCCAAATTTTGTAGAAAATACTAGTTAACCAGACTAATCCGATCACACCCAGGCCCATGCATGGATCCCACTTGGTCACCAAGTGGTCATGTGGAGAGAGTAGCTCTTCTTCAGTTTTCTTTATTTTATGCAGAGATCGAGTTTTTTGTTCGTGACGAACATGTTACTTCCACGCTGTGCACAAAGTTTGTAAAGCGGGGCCAGCAGTTGTTTTATCCAAGGCATTTACCTGATGGCCCCACACCAAAAAAAAAAATCCCCCAAACTGGAAGATCCTAACCGTTAAATCTTTGGATGTGGATTGATGGTGTTTTCCTTCTTAAACATGTATTTCAGGGAGAATGTTGGTGCATTGACCATCCACCATGGCCCATAAAGTAAATGGTTTCAATCACTAAAACCATTGCACCACTTGTACAGGATGAAAATCCTAGGCTACTGCACAAATTCACAACTAGAGCATTCCACAATACCTCCTCAAAACAAACTTATCAAATACACTATAGAGGAACATTCCAATACAACTAGTTGGACAGCAAAAGTTATAGTTCAACACATGGACAAACAACGACGTGTCATATGCATGCAACATCCAACTCATTCAAAAGCCATGCACCGCCATCATGAAGAAGACCTGGCATGAAAATCAGGCCAATCCATCAGGTGGACCACACATGTTTTTTTAGAATGGATTCAAAGCCACCAATTGTTTTCTACGGTGCAGCTCACATGTAGTGGATCATCCTTTTTTTCCACAAGGTAATCTTCAAGGTGTGGCATAGCTTTTCAACTGGTGCAACATGGGGGACAATGTCACATTATAATTAAGCATAGAAATCAAATTTGGGATGCAAACTCCGTAATCTCATAGTGCTCACACATGGATCGAACCAAGCACGGAAGAAATGAGAAATGCAACACTACCATTGTGAGTAAGATTAGAATCCTACCTGCATGCACAAGCAAGCATCAGCCTGTCAATTCATCGGCTGACGCCCAGCCCATATGCAACTTGACACAAAAATAGGTAATTCCACTTGTCGCATAGCCACATGTGCGTATTGAAAGCGGACCATAGTCAATCTTTTTAAAAGTTCCTAGTGAGCAGTGTGGCCTATTTTAGGCATGCAAACATAAACGGCATGGCCCACCTGATGAATTTCCTGGTTTTTGCCATGCTGACATGATATTGAACTATACTTTAAAGCAACCTTAGCTAGGCACTAAATATAAAACATCATATAAACATCAAGAACGGGTGTTTACCTCCAAAGACCGTCCTTTCGCAAGCTGAAAGGCTGAATCAGGTGAAAGCTGGAAAACAGTTAAGGCTACTGAAACCCTAATTCCTAAAATCTTACTAGAAGATACCGATTTACAAACACCCAAAATGCTACAACGCTTATTTCCTATGAAACGCAATAATTTCCCCAACCCAATTGAATTAAAGAACGAAAAACCGAAAATCGACGAAAACCCTAATCCTAGATTCTCCAAACACCCACAGTCCAGTAAAATCACAACCAATTCAAAAATATCGCCTGCGAACCCTAGAGCTATAAAGCGGACGAATCCGAACGAGTTTCGGGAACCCTAACCCTAGAAACCGAAATCGACGGCCAAGATCTACCGAATTACGATCAATTGAAAGCGGGGAAAAAGTAACGATCTAATAAAGGATATCTAGACGTAATGAATCGGCAGATCGAATAACGGGAAAGGGGATTTTTTTTCTTTCTGAAACCCTAACCCTAGAATCAAGAAAAGAGAGCGACTGAGAGCCAAATTGGGATTGTCAGCTACAGGGAAATGAGAGGAGATCGAAAATGGGATCGGTTTGGAGATATAGAAGATAAATTGGGAGAGGGTTTGAATCGAAATTAGGGATTTTGGCAAAAAGAATGGGAAATTTACGAACAGGGTTGGGTTTGCAGTTTTTTATCGTCGAAATTGGCTGGTCGAAATAGAAATTCTTGGTGATTCGCGGGAGTGGTTGAAGGGGCGATTCGCGGGTCATGTGCCAGATTGGCAAACGTTGACGAGGTTGGGTGGCGATCCCTCTAGGCTAGAGTTGGAGAAGAACTGAGTTTAACCGTTTGGATCGACTCGGATTGACTCGGTAAAACCCTGCTTGAATAGAAAGTCTTATTGTTCGAACACACATGGTGTGTTTAAAAAAAATTCAATTCAATTTCAAACACAGTCCTGTTCGACTCAACTCAACTCGAATATTGATTGACTCGACTCGTTCGTTTGACTCGATTATATATATATATATATATATATATATATATATATATATATATGGGAAATGGTACTATGAGGTCGACCTCATGGGAAGTTACCATGAGGTCGAGCTGTGTGGGCCCCACTGTGATGTTGATCGGACATCTACTCCATCGGTCAGATGCACCATTACGTGATGGGTGAAGGTCTTAAAAATCAGGTCAATCCATGACTAAGGTGGGCCACATCACATATAACAGTTGACAGAGGTGATCCGCCCATTAAAACCTTCATGATCGTTTATTGGGCCCACTAACATGTTGTTCACAAATCCAGACCATCCATTGTGTGTGCTCCACTTAGACGAGGGGTCATACCAACTTTCAGCTGCATCCAAAACTCAGGTGGGCCCCACCAGGCGCTTTTAGATGTTTTAGGCATGTCTTTACATAGTTTTAGATGTTATGGCCCACCTGAGTTCCATGTACGGCTGATTTTTGGGATATCCCTTGAACTAAAGGGTACCCATCAAGTGCACGGTGTTGATGTCCGATCAACATCACGGTGGGGCCCACACAGCTCGACCTCATGGGACCTTCCCATGAGGTCGACCTCATAATACCATTTCCCTATATATATATATATATATATATATATATATATATATATATATATATATATATAAAGAGAGAGAGAGAGAGAGAGAGAGGGGGTGGATGACAAATAAACGTGACCGTGAGCCCAGGAAGGTTTCAATGGTGAACATCATTCTCCTCACTGTTTTGTGTGGTGTGGTCCATTTGAGTTTTGTATCTGCCTCATTTTTTATTTAATGCCTTAAAATAAGCTGTGCAAATGGGCAGATGGAGTGGATAAAACAAATACATCATGGTGGGACACACAGAACGAAAAAATCAGTATTTATTATTCAGTAGTAGAAAAAATATTTTCAAGCGAAAAAAGCGAAATTGTTCGAACTTGTTCGAACTTGTAAAAATTGTTCGAAATCCAAATTTTCGAACATGTTCGAACATGATTGAGCTAAACCAAATTGAGTTCAAACAAAGCCATCATGTTCAAATGTTTGTTGGAACATTGTTCGAACACACCCACTCAAGCAGTCGAAGAATCCGATTTGGTCCATGTTCGACTCGGATCGTATCGTTATCCACCTCTACTTTCGATAGGTGGCCGCAGGCTTATATTGAATCAAGATCGTCGGTAGTATTTTTATAGCCGTTGATTTTCGCATAAATGATTGCCCAGCTGATGAACGGGCCTGTATGGTCGTCGGTAGAGAGCATGTTTGTTGCGGGAACCACGTGATGAGAGGGAGGGAAAACATTACATACCTCGTGTTACTTTTTCGGAGTGTGGGAGAAACGACTGGACATGCATAAAATCAAACCCGTCCATTAGGTGCAGCATCACTTGTTTACCGTTAGTCTCTGAAATCAGGCTTGTTCAACACTCAAGATGATCCATCTCATAAAATTATACCTAAAATTCTTCAAATTCCACGATGAGTGGTTTGTGGTTTTTGGGCAGTTCTTTCATCCTGGTGACGCACATCAAAATAAATGGATTGGATGGGATATAAACACCACGGTGGGCCATTCACAATTAATAGGAGGGCATCCCAACCTAAATTTTCTCCTAGCGTGTGGACTACATCCGTTTTGTATGATCATGATTTTTGAATTTGGGGGTGAACATGAAGCAGGGTTCCTGATGGACGGGGTGGATCTCATGAAAATTCCACTGAGGTGGCTCTTGGTGAGAGAGATAGGCTAACGCCCATCTCATTCGAAGGCTGGGCTGGCTCTTTAGATGTTGGCGTGTCTGCTGCGAATCGCCTCTTTAGTTTCTCCTCGCGCGAAACGACCAAGGAAATTCAGTCGTCAAAGTTGTTCAAGTAGGCTCATGGAAGAAGTTGGCTAGCCTCTCACGCACCCTCCATGCGCGGCCGATGTACTGCGCACGTGCCAACTAGGATGAATTCGTGGAACATTTACCGGTTTATATGGTCTCCCAATGTGAAGTTAACGACGGAAACACATCAAGCTGGTCTTGGGCTACCCTAGTAGAAGAAAGAGTGGATGGTGCGGCACACCACGGATAGACCACTAAAAATCGCGTTGAATGGATGATTCCTGATTGTCCTGTCCAATGTTCTAAACCCAAACAGGATACCTAGACCCCAGTGGTCACTCTTTCATAGGCACGGATGGCATAGGACATACTCTATAAATGATGTGCACCCGGCTAATCATGTACAGACCCACTGTTCGACAACCTAAGTGTACGATCACGATGTCGTAATAACTAGCCGAAATCGAGATCATCTACCAGAATTGACTAAGGTTAAAGTAAGAAAATTCAAAAACATGAACTAATAATTAAAAGTTTAGGAAAATCGGTAAATGAAAGTACTGAGATTTCAAGGATCTACTTATAATCATCCACAATGTCAAACTTATCAATTCAAGTTGATAATTCAATTGGAAGTGGAGTCTTATCATATCCAATCGGATTATAGATTCAATTAAATCATAATTCACAAACCAAAATAAGATTTGAACTTCAATAGTGTTGGTCCTTGATCAGATCAACACCTTCAGTATGCGTGTGGTGTGTACGCGAGCGTGCCAGAACTAACTGTGCAGCTCGATTTCAACCAATTCAACTTCAACCCTAAGCGTCGAAATAGGCAGATATGTCGTGCTCGACCGTATATGACCATAGCCTGAAAAGGTTGGTCTCCTATCCAACCACTCGCTAATAAGTTTAAAGCGATCAAGCAATTGACAAAATGTAAGATTCGTCCTCCAAAAATGAGTCGTCCTCCAGAAATGGGTTATCCTCCGGAAATGAGTTGCACACTGCCTTTCACCAGAAAAAACTATTTTTCATATATGAAACCGATAACAATAACAAACGGTCGAACAGGTCGATTGTCGAACAAACAATCCTATAGAAAGAGAACTGATTGTATTAAGATAGATTGCCTAGCGAGGGTAGACCAACTATTATAACTAAGTTTGTCTAGTGAGCATAGACGAGCAATTACTGACTCTCCTACATTATGGACTAAGATTAAGAAAATGATAAATAGAGTTTGTTTAATTGATTGATTGGTGTGAGACGACCTCCTCTGTCAATTTCTTCTCTTATTTATAGATTTCTTACGGCTAAGGAGAACCATCTAGATCCCCTCTTTATTTTGACTGTTACAATTGTTAAAATCCCCTAAGGCCCTTCATCTCCTTGCAATAATTTTAACTCTCCAACATTTGCCTTGACTGCTCACCTTCTGGATGACATGTTCCAATCTCCTACCACCACCTTCGATTCTAAAAAATCTGCTCCTCACGATTTCACAAATGGCACTTGTGATGCATTGTCTCCATGCAATGCCAAGTGTCCTATCCATATGCATCTTTCTGAGCCTGGTTAAAAATAGGGTACAACATTGTCCCCCATGTCGCCTCGCATTTGATTAAAAGGTGAGTGTGACATTGATTACTGCTCTCATAATAAATGTGACCACGCCTGCTCCACATGTCATCTCCCCATTGCATTGGCATGGTAGAGACGAAAATCAAACAACGGTTCTATTAAATGAACATTCCATTGTTAGGAAACCCCAAGTGCAGGGCTCCGTTTCAGCAATAATTCGATTAAAACCGAGATCGTTTCATAAGGATTACGAGAAAAGTAACAATTTCAAACCAGTCTAGACTAACTAAATTCGGATTTAAGTGAATTAGAATAGATTTCAGAGCATTAACAATGAAAAAGATAAAGGAAATTAAAATAAAAGTAAGCACTAGATCGCCAAGGATCCACTTATAATCACCTCTCTATGTTAATTCATCAATTCAAGCATATAACTCAATTGGAATCAACATCCTATCTCTATCCAATCGGAAAATAAAAGCAATTAAGGCACATTTATAACCCAATATAAGATTTGAACTTTCAGAAGATTAGTTCTACTTCAAATAGAGAACTTGAGCTAATGGAGAACTACGAAGCATCCACCGTATTCAGAAATAACGATAGATCTAGGGTTTCCATCAATCAAAAACTCATAAAACCAATCTGATTAATCTCAAAAACTCATAAGCATCTCATATAACCATAATCATAGAGATCTTTAGAATTCTCTAAAACTATCAACTTTATTTGAACTAAATTCTGAAAAATCCAACATTTAATCAAAAGTACTTGAAAGAGACGAATTAAAGCATTGAAAAGGACTACAAGCTTCACCTCTTAGCTCTTGCTAAAAGGTTTTAGCTAATCATCATCATGATTAAACTACAATCTCTCAAAAACATGAAAAACAAAAAAAACTAGACTAGAAAACTTGAAAAACTTAAAGTAGAAGCCTTCATTTTGAATTCCTCTCCTTCTCTAACTTCTAGGATGCCCAGGGATGCTTTAGACGTGTAGAAGAGTCATCTATTAATAGGAAAAATCGAGCATCGACTCCAATTTACGTAAGAAATTGCGCATCGACTTGCCCTGTTGGTTGGTCGATAATAGGCGTTAGTCGGTCGACAGCCTTCGAATAATCGAACTTTAACATATTTTTTAAATTCTCGAGCCCTGTCGGCCGGTTGATAATGGGCATCGGCCAGTCGAAACCCATCAAAATAGTCCAACAGAATCGGCCTTCAGAACTTCAGTTTTTGAGGAAATTCGATCGATCGACCTAGTCCTGTCAGTTGGCCGATACTCATCTGTAGACACCCCACCTTCGGCTACAATGCGGGTAGAGATAACTGAATGAATGGAGGACCATGCTCCTAAATCCCATGTCCAAACCCAGCCAAACTCACCCTTGTAAGGCCCAATCCATAGCCCAGCTCAAGCCTGAACCCAGTCAACTCACCCCTAAACATTAGCCCAAAAAACCCATAAGAAAAACTAGTCAAAAAATCTTTAAAAAGTCAAACTTGGTGAGTCAACCCGCTGAGTCAAATCACCGAGTCAACCCACTGAGTCAACCCGCCGAGTCAACTCACCGTGTCAACCCATCTTCCAAACCCAGTCAACTCACCGATTTCCGAACCACAGCCTCGGAGTAGGTCTGGACTCCAAACGTCGGGCTTTTCTGCTTCAGGTTCGGAGGCCGTACGCTCCAAAGCTGAAGCAGAGAGGCCGTACGGGCGGCCCCCAGGGTACCGCCCAAAAATATTTACGGCAGCTGCCACTGCCCGCTGCTATAAATACCCCACTTCCTCTCCTGTTTCAACATCCCTTCACATCCAGGAAAAATCCACTTCCATCTATCCAGCCCGAGAGCTCCGAGTCCATCTTCACCCCCTTTAGCCCATTCCTCCACCAAGGAGAGCCCGAGTGAGAAGAGTCTAGCCCTGGTCCAGCCCAGCCTGACCCTGGTCTAAGTCTCCCAAGCCACCCAAGTCTTGATCTAACCCCTCGAAGCAAACCCTTGCGACACCTCTATCCATCCAGCTACTCTTTTACCAGCGTCATCTCATTCGCATCTAGCATAAGTGCAACATTTACTTTTCTTCCAACCCCCCAGCTTATCATGACACTACCAACACTTTGATTATTCAAATACACAGCATGCATCCCACATAAAGCACCTGTCAGTTCGAGTGTATGCTCTGGGCTTGCCTATTAATAGAAACCTGCCCATCAGAAACTCTTACTGTTCAGACCTGCATTCATGCATCATATCATCCATGAGAATGTATGAGGATTAAATCAGACTTTCAAGTATTAGTTCGATCCTATGAAGTAGAGACCGTACTTCGGTACGGGCAGTGTGGGGTGCTTAACCTCTTCCCACCCTGTAACCGTGATCACTTACCTCGAATCTCTGGCCGCAGATCAAAAAGAGTCATTTTAGAGGAAGGAATCTTCGGATCCCATTCTCTAACGTTTCTACAGGGTCTAGCCGCTGTAGATTCGAAGTAACTGGCTAGTGGCGACTCTGTCTTACACAAACTCATCTCAACATATCCAGCTTAACACGACAACAGATAAAAAGCCCTTGAGAACGAGGCATGCCAGTGGCACAAACGACGATTCGCGCGCACGCACCATCTTCTTCCGAAAGGAAGGGAGAACGTTCGGGAGCGCGGAACGGCGAGCGTCCACAGAATGACGACTCCACTGGGGATATGCTAGTCCCACTAGTTGTGATCCAACTTGAAAAACAGAATCCTTCCTATGCTTGAAAGTCATTAGTCCTCATACAATCTCATTTGCATAGCATTCTACCAAAAAAAAAAATCCTAAAACCCAAAAAAAAAGAGTAGAGTATATTCCTCACCATTGCCCTCCTCGGGCTCAATGTATTCGGAAACAACTTCCCTTCTGCAGCATAATCCGCACTCGGGCTCACCAAGCCATGTCCGACCACGAAGAGGAAACTCACCTCTTCCCCGCTCTCGAGATGGCCGAAGCGCAACCTCCAGCGCAGTAACCAATTGAGAATACGCCAATCATGCAAGAATTAGGCACAATGAATGAGAGCAATGCAAGAAATGCTCTTGCAATTCATGCAAGCACAAGCTACCACAACAGCCAACAACCAAGCTGGCCCAGTTCAGCAATCTCAGCAGCCATGCCGGTCCCTCCGGCCTCTAGTTCAAATTAAGCGCAACCATCGGAGTCTGCCCATGACTACCGACAACAGCCATCTCAGCCCTTCGCTATGGGGCATCCTCCTCAGTATCTTCTTGCGACAACAAGACCGTCTCAGAGTGTTCCTGTAGCAGGAACTTTCAGTCAGCTTCCAGTCAATCTTACAAACAACAATCTCAATAGATTCCAGCATATCCCCGCCGATGGGACCCCTTTTCTTTCTCATCATGTCCCCGCCAATGGGACTTTTACTCAATTTTAGCATATCCCCGCCGATGGGATTTCAATTCAATTTCCAGCAGCAGGGATAGCACTGGCGAATGCATACAATGGGGGTCAGTGTACAAGCCCACATTAATCAGTGGACAGTGGCGAATACCCAACAAGGGGGTCACTTCCCAGCATCTCAGCCTCCTACAAACAGGAGCACTTTTCAATTCCAGCACATCCCCGCCGATAGGATTCCAGTTAATTTTCCAGCAATCTTCAATTCAGCAAACTCCAGTTAATTTCCAACAATCTTCAATTCAGCAATCTCCAGTTAATTTTCAGCAAGTTCCAGTTCAACCTTCAGTACAGTCTCCTGTTCAATTACAGTCATTTCAAGCACAAGTTTATCAGAATCCAATTCAATCATCAAATCAATTTCAGCAACCCTGCGATTACTTTTCAGCAAGCCCATAGGGTCAAAGACATCGACCACTATGCCGAAGAAGAATGTGCCTTACTCCGAGAGGCACCAGTTGCTCGAACAGATCATGCAGGACTGGACGAGTTGCAAGAGCAGTTCTAGATCTTGCAAAATCAACTTCAACGACAACAAGGAATCGATCTACCTTCGACCAAGTTTAGAGACTTGTGTCCTTTTCCAGATGCTCAGATACCTAAAAAATTTGAGGTACTAAAGTTTAAAAGATACGACGGCAGTGGTTGTCCTACAGCACATCTCAAGGCTTTCTATGGAGAGCTGAGTGCAATCTCAGGAAATGAAGGGGCCCTCATTCGCTTGTTTAAAAAATCTCTGAAGGGCGATGCCCTAGACTGGTACACATCATTAGACTGTCATCGTATCAGGACTTGGGAACAACTTTCCCAGGCTTTCTTCGACAGATTCGAGTACAATCTCAACATGGCACTCAGAAGAGCCAACCTCGTGGCTCTCAGGCAAAGGAGTGATGAAACACTATTAGCTTATGTGGGACGTTGGCTAGCTATGGCAGCCAGAATGTGGACACCTATCGACGACGAAGAACAGATCTCCATGATTGTTCATTCAACATATCCTGGCATATCTGGATATCTCATCTCACATCCATATACGAATTTCTCACAATTGATTCGTGCTGGAGAGCAAGTCGAAGCAGGAATCCACGCAGGAACAATCTCCCCATGGCCTCATCAGGCCACTCCAGTTAAACGGGACAGAGTGGAAGGAAGTCCTATCGGATATGAGAATGGAAACCGCACCGGTTCTCCTCCTCGCCCGACAGAGGTAAACAACATCATTGCCACTGCTCAGAGCAACCAATATGCTCCCCCACAGGGACGTCAACAGTATCAGCAGAATCAGGTTCAACATCAACCTCAGCGATATTAACCACAACCAAATCCTCAACCACAACCACAACCACCTCGACAGCAGCAGCAGTTCAGGGGAAACGACCAATACTCATATCAAAATAGGCAGAATTACAGGGAGCTTAGGAAATTCACTCCTCTCACTCAGCCGCTCAATCAAGTCATGGCTATGCTGGTACAAAAGCAGTTACTCACTCTGATGGCACCCAGGCCTCCTCCTCATCCTCTGCCTCCGAACTACCGAGAAAATGAGTATTGTACCTACCATCAAGGGTGTGGCCACACCACTGATCGATGCATGACTCTAAAGAATGCCATATAAGATCTGATCGACGATCGAAAGATCGTCATCTAGATCCCCGGAACTCCTCCAGTAGCTTCCACCAACATCCTTCAGAACCCTCTGCCTCAGCATTCGACGGACCCCAGTTCATCTCGTGGCCCTGCCATTAACAGCACAGAAGAAGGAGAGCGTCTCGATCACTTCTTCTCCCCTATTCAGTCCATTCATGCTTACACTTATGGGCCGACAAACCCTCCTCCGATCTTGCAAGGGGCAAACCCCTTTCCTCCTTTAGTCCTCGAGCCGTTAGTACTCGAAGGAGCACCTCCATATGATGCACCAGTTGTTCAAGGGGCACCTTACAACCATTCATGTTGGGAGCTGGTCATCCTGGAAGGAGTACAGTCGTGTGTCGAGCCCACATATGAACCTATCGTTCTGCAAGGGGCAATTTTAGCTCAGGAACAATCTGATCCGCAAGGGAGGGATTATACTCACCAGCAGCAAGAACCTATTGTCTTGGAAGGAGCTCCTCCAATCAAGCCAGTCATATTGCAAGGGGCAAGTCCCGGAGGCGTATCAATTACACTACAACAGCTGGGCCGAACAGAGAAACCCCCTGCCATATCAAGAGGACCAGTATTCATTCCATGGGAATCTCCTGCTCCAGGAACGGTCAAGCCAGGACCGCGACCTTATGTGATCTATGAAGACAAGCCTCGATATTATCCCTTCAGCACAGGCAACAATGTAGTCCTCGAGGCAAAAGTCCATACGTGGAAGATTTGGCACCCACACCAGCACCATTGTAAGAACCCGTGGTCTTAGAAGGCAAAGGAGAGGAAAATTATAAAGAAGTCCCGTGGCATTATCCAGAATGTGCGGAAGTAGGGAACATGAATACCAATAGGCGTTGCATCCGAAGAGATAATCAGAACAGAGGAGATCCCAAGGGCGTTGCATCCGAAGAGATAATCAGAACAGAGGAGATCCCAAGGGCGCTCTCTCGGGTCCTCGGCAACAAAAATGAAGCTGTATATGATGTGGCGACTCAGCTCAAGGCAATCCCTTACCCAAATCTCAGTATAGGAGTTACTCTGCACATTGTGCATACACCGAGAAATGTTTGCCAAAATCCTGAGCGATGCTCATGTCTCCTCCGATACAGCACCTGAAATGATAGCATTGATGATTAGACAACTCCTGGCTCTGCGCGCCATCACCTTCACTGATAATGAGTTGCCACCAGAAGGGTGCGACCATGGGCGATCCCTCAAAATAGCCTTACGATATAAAGACCTCTGTGTTCCGCTGGTCCTTAGCGATAACGGCTCAAGCTTAAATGTCTGCCCGCTCAAGACTGCGGAACGCCTGGGAATCACTCCCTCCTCATTCCGACCCAACACCATGTACGTCAGAGCATTCGACAACACCCGCCGATCACTGGAAGGGAAGGTCGACATAGAGGTACAGATAGGTCCAGAAATCTCCACCATCACATTCCAAATCCTGGATATATCAGCCTTTTTCAACATGTTGCTCGGACGGCCTTGGCTGCACAAGGTTGGAGCTGTGCCATCAACCCTGCATCAACGGGTGAAATACATTTGTGAAAATCAAGTGATCTCTATCCATGCAGAGAAGGAGCTCATCATTCCTTCCAATGCTGCTGCCACTGAACCAGATATCCCTGTCATCGACATCCAACACTCTGAAGAAGACGTCCCGTTTCATAGTTTCGAATTTGAGACTGTGAACACTATCACCAATCCAGAACCGATAAGGGTGGATCGTGTATTTTCACCAGCAGAACGTTTGAGCCTCAGGTATCAGATGAAGAATCATTTCAAGTCCAGAAAGATACCGCTGGTATATAATCAACGCAAATGGGGACTCGGGTACAGGGCAATCTTCATGGACAAAAGAAAGAAGAAATTTCGTTGCTCACCCATTCAATTCATCAAGCCAGGAGAGCCTTGCAAAGATCCAAGAGGGAATCAACCGACTGCACTACACAAAGGCCTCCCGATGAGCCTAGCTTGGGCCATGTGGCCCCCCATTCGATGGGACTGGATTCTTAAACCATCTAAGCCTCCGGAAGAAGAAGAAGAGGATGAAGACAAAGAAGAAAATCAAATACAACAGCTTCAGGAACATGGTACTCTGATACCTGCTCTCGACTAGGGGCACAACCTGCCCACTTCAATTCCAATCAACCAGGGGCACAACTTGCCCATCTTAGCATCAATCAACAAGGGGCACGACCCGCCCGTCTCTGTAGAACCAACATCATCAACCATCAGCCAGGGGCAGAAGCAGCCCATCCATTGGACCGAGAAGGGGAAATGGCCAGCCCTGGATTGGTCCGATGTTCAGATTTCAAACTCATGTCTCGCCGTGGAACCAAACAAACTGCAATGCGAGGTAAGTGATCCAAGAGGGACCGAGTATAACTCAGATCTCGAACCCAACCAGCTGAGAAATCATGGTCATTGGGCCAGACTGTGATATTCGCCCAAATCATCAACCCCCGCCTCTCCAGGAGAAGAAGTGTGGGGTCCTGAATGGTTATCTGTTCCCCTAACTTCTGAATCAACCAGAGAGTCATCTAAGGGCTCTGGCTTCCAAAAAAAATGCATGTTTAAGCAGCGAGCGGAACTTTGGGACAAGCTGGGATCAATCATGGTCTGCAATGCCTTGCCTGTTCAAGGTCTCGTAAATTTCAAAAACCCAAAAAAATAAAAAAAACTTTCAAAAGCCAAAAACATCTAGCATTTCAATTCCAGAAAATTCTCGAAAAATAAAAAAATATTTCTTTTCCTGTATTCAATAATGTGCCGAGTTTATCTAAAGAGTCGCATGAGTTTGAAGTCGAATCATATGATTTTGACATCGAATTAGACTTCGAGCTCATGGGTTTGGATGAAGCTCGGGATGAGGAAGATGATGACCAGGCTCCCGAACTAGAGGATCTCCTTAAAAAGTTTGAATCCAAAGCCAATGTTGTAGCCGATGATTTCGAGGTAGTAAACTTGGGGACACCTGAGATCCCTAGGGAAGTACGCATTGAAAAATTGTTGCCACCAGAGATGAAGCAAAGAATGATAGAGTTCCTAGCTCCAAGATTATCCAACTTTGCGTTCTCATATGAAGACATGCCAGGGCTCGATGAAGAGCTCGTTGTACACCATCTGCCAACCAAGCCGGATATGAAGCCAGTGAAGTAGAAACTTCGAAGAATGAAGCCAGAATGGGCTCTGAAAGTCCGAGATGAAGTCATCAAGCAGTACAATGCGGTATTCTTGGTAGTCTCCAACTACCCTAAATGGCTCGCCAACATTCTAACAGTACTAAAGAATGATGGCAAGGTTCGAATGTGCATCGACTTCTATGTATGAGGGAGTGCTTGCTCTTGCAAGTTGTAAGTAATCACGTAATGTTCTAGGTCAGGGAACATTCAAAGCTTACCACTTTTACAAAAAATAGCCACAAGGCAGGTGAATCTGGGCGATTATCGCATTTCTGGCAGAAGGAAACCAACAAAATGGGTTTGGTCGCCTATACTAGATCAAGCTACCACAATTTCATATATTATATGCCCCATAACTCATCCCGAATTTTGAGTTGTGGCCGTTTCATGGTTTCGACATCCCGGATCACCTCCTGTCCCCGACCGAGCATCATCGGGTCCTATTGGGCCGTGAAATAATCCATGGCCTGCCCTACATAAGTTCTACTAAATATTTTTTATCCCTTCCCATGTTGGGCACGATGTTCAAAACCCCACGAATCACAAGCCGTGATCGAGGCCAAAGCTTACCATGTCTACTAAACATAGCCTCAAGGCGGTGAATCTGGTCGATTATCACATTTCTGGCAGAAGGAAATCGGCGAAGTAGATTTGGTCACGTATACTAGCTTGAGCTACCCCAAATTCATATATTATACTCCCTATAACTCATCTCGGATTTCGAGTTGCGGCCGTTCCACGGTTTCGACGGCCCGGATCGCCTCCATCCCTGACCGAGCATCATCACTAACGATTGGACTAAGAAATAGTCGGCGGCCTGCCCTACGTTGGTTACATTGAATTGTCTAAGCCCTTTCCATGTTAGGCACGATGTCCAAAATCCCCACGGATCACAAGCCGTGATCAAGACCAAAGCTTACCACGTCTATTAAAAATAGCCCCAAGGCGGAGAATCTGGTCGATTACTGCATTTCTGGCAGAAGGAAACTGGGCGAAGTAGGTTTGGTCGCCTATAATAGCTTGAGCTACCCAAAATTCACATATTATATGCCCCGTAATACATTCCGAATTTCGAGTTACAGCCGTTTCATGGTTTCGACTGCAGGGATAGCCTCCTTCCATGATCGAGCGTCGTCCCATCCGATTATGCCATGAAATAGTCTGCGGACAGCCCTACGTGGGTTCTACTAAAAATTTTAAACTCTTTCCATGTTGGGCACGACGTACAAAACCCCGCGAATCACAAGCCGTGATCGAGGCTAAAGCTTACCACTTCTACTAAAAACAGCCCCAAGGCGGTGAATTTGGTCGATTATCGCATTTCTGGGAGAAGAAAATTGGTGAAGTGGGTTTGGTCGCTTATACTATAACGCCCCGGATTTACCGTAGTTATCTTAAAAAAATTTTTGAAATTTATTTCTATCTTTTTATATTAAATATCGACCATTAATATTGAAATTCGAATAACGGGACATCCGTAGGGGATCAGATGGTGTACCCTTTATTAAAGTTGCTTAGAATGACCTCATTAACAACGTAGAAGAGTTGGATTTTACTGAACCTGAAGATTTGCAAAAATTACAAAAATGCTATTAGTTAAACTTAAGTTAACCAGTTATTTTTAAGTATGCTTGTTTCTAGCGATCATTAAAACGCAAAATCCTGGACTTTAGTATTTGGGCACATTTTAACCATACACGTTGAATTTCAGTCCTCCGATTATCCTACAAATGCCCTAATCAGAAAATGAATCATAAGTGGGCCACTCGATCTCGGATTTGTCCCAATTTTTATGTCAACGCCTAAAATCACATGGCTCACCTGCTGGATGGAGTGGATTTAATATATACATCACAGTGGGACCCACCATGGCCAAACCCACTGACCGGGCCGACCGGCCCGCGTCAGGCCCAGTAAAAGATTTTTACAGCATATACCGCTGCCATCGCTGCCCTTTACACGGTCCATCATATGGGCCTCAGTTCAAAAATCCAAGCCGTCCATCTTCTTCCTTACCCTCCAAAACCCCCTCCTACCAAATTTCATCTCATCCCATCGCGAATCGAACCCGATCTCCTCTTTCCTTCCAACCGTTGGAAACTTGGATCTTCCAATCTGGAAAACCTCTTCGCATGGGATCTTAGGAAAGTTTCTAGAGGATCCTAAGGATCCTTTCTAGCTAATTAACGCGGAGAATCACCTTAAAAATCAGGAAGTCTCTCCCACCTTGTGTAGGAACTCTCTAGAATCCCTTCTTGCGCTAAAACCCTATCAAACGGCTGTGGACCCTCAGTTTGTGGACCCTACCTGCCTCATTGGACCCATCTAAACCCACCCTAGGTGTCCGATTGTCAGATAAACTGCCCGTTCAAAAGTTTCTAATTCTAAACTCATTATTTCCTATTTTCTTCTCGTGGACCGTTTATCACTTAGTGGGCCTCATTCTAAAATCCATCATGACCATTTTGTAGCCCATACTTGACTTAACAAACATGTGAAATCTCTCCTCAAACCATGTTGTGTACACTTTCCAAAACGGCTCGAAAGATGATGTATTTCTACTTTAAACCGCAACCGTTCATCCGAAGATGGTGTAGCTTCCTTAAAATCCTAATTCCGACCCTACCTCTATATATAGGGTCTCTCTTAGCCAGAGGTGACCCCCTCCCACAAATTTGAGAGAGAGAGAGAGAGAAAAGGAGTATCATCTTGCTATTATTTCATCATCTTATATCTCTAATAAGTCGAAGATCATAAGGTGAGAACTTCTTTAAGATTGGGTTAATAATCTCATGTTTTGTAGGTTGATAATTCTTATATGCTTTTGTTTACATGTGTTTTTTTGTTCTCTCCTTAGTTAGCTATATATGAATGCTTTTAAATACTTTTTCCATCTCATGGTGATGAAGATATTCATTGGACGTAGAGAACTAGTAAGGAATAGAATGTTTGTTGCACATATGAGATTTGTATAATTATCTTTAAAGGGACCACCTTTCCTTCCATATTGTATAAAGAAAAGTTGTAATTGTCTAATGGAGATTCTTATTATGTCATATTCCTTTTATATATGTGGATGGACCCTGATCTATGGTGATGAATATCGGAACACCCGGTTAAGAGGTTGCCCTAACCTAAGACGGTGCCTTTAGCTTGTCCGGTTAAGTGGCCACCCTGATCTGTGGTGGTGGTATCAAGATCGCCTGATTAAGTGGTTGTTAAATCCATTTATTACTATTATTATTATTATATTTACTATTATTATTATTATTATTCCTAAAGTCGTTAAGGATCTCCATAAGACTATAGTTGAGTATGGTTGTTATGAAGCTTAGTAGTACGGGCCGCCATCCTGGGATGTGATGCGTCGGTTACGACTATTTTGATGAGTGATGAACCATAAGGAAGGATGTAGTGGTACCAAAGGTTGGTTAGACGTTAAGTGGCTTGGTGTAAATTAGTAATAATAATAAAGAATGGCTAACTGATGCATGCACATGGCTCCATGTGGGTGTATGGAATTGAGAATAGGCTAGAGCGTCCTACTTCTCCCATACACTATCACGTGTAGATTTGGGCTATGAGCGTCCCGTTTCTCACGTGGTAGGGCAAAATTATGGGCTTGCGTGTCCCAAAACACCTGGCGGACATGTCTAAGGATTCCTACGCTAGGTCATGCATTATCATGCATCGCATTAAGAAAGAGTAATGGATGTTTTATTATGATTTTTATGCGATTATTATTTCTAACCTTAAAGTAGTTCCTCACTATGCCGCTTTTGACGGTGTTTTGTGGAAATAATTTAGAACATGTAGGTAACTGATCCTTAGGAGCCTGAGCCTCAAGGAGACGATTATGATGACTCGTGGGAGCAGATGGTGGAAGACGAGACCTGCATAGTCATTCATAGTGCTAGCATTTATTAAGTATTTGAATTGTCATAAGTCCCAATGAGAAGATGTAGTTATGAACATGGTGATTGATTAAATGACGGTTATATGGTTTGATGATTTAGTTTAGTTATGAAATAAAATATAAGTTTGGTTCTACCGTCTTGCTCATGGTTTCCAAATAGTGTGAAATGTGCGTGTTTGTGTGAAAATTATGTACGAGGTGTAACCCTCACACATTCCAAATAGCCTTGGGAATTCGGCCGTTGTGATGTACTCGGGAGCCGAAATCTCAGGGTGTTACATATACTAGCTCTAGCTACCCCAACTTAATATATTATACGCCTTGTAACTCATCCCAGATTTCGAGTTGTGGCCGTTTCACGATTTTGACAACCCTGATGGCCTACATCCACGACCGAGCATCGTCCCATCCGATTAGGCCATGAAATAGTCTGCAGCTCGTCCTACATGGGTTCCTCTAAAATTTTTTAGCCCTTTCCATGTTGGGCAGGACGTTCAAAACCCCACGGATCAGAAGCCGTGATCGAGGCCAAAGCTTACCACTTCTACTCAAAACAAGCCCAAAGCGGTGAATCTGGTCGGTTATCGCATTTCTGGCAGAAGGAAACCGACTAAGCGGGTTTAGTCATGTATACTAGCTCGAGCTACCCCTAATTCATATATTAGACGCCCCGTAACTCATCCCGGATTTCGAGTTTCGGCCGTTTCACGGCTTCGACAGCCAGGATCGCCTCTGTCCCTGACCAAGTATCGTCACAAGAGATTGGGCTAATAAATAGTCCGCGGACCACCCTACATGGGTCGAACTAATTTTTCTAAGCCCTTTCCATGTTGGGCACGACTTCCAAGACCCCACGTATCAGAAGCCGTGATCGAGGCCAAAGTTTACCACTTCTACTAAAAACAGCCCCAAGGCGGTGAATCTGGTCGATTATCGCATTTCTGGGAGAAGGAAATTGGTGAATCAGGTTTGGTCGCTTATACTAGCTCTAGCTATCCCCAAATTAATATATCATACGCCCCATAACTCATCCCCGATTTCGAGTTGCGGCCGTTTCACGTTTTTGACAACCCGGATGGCCTCCGTCCACGACTGAGCATCGTCCCATCCGATTAGGCCATAAAATAGTCTGCAGCTCGCCCTACATGGGTTCCTCTAAAAAATTTTAGCCCTTTCTATTAGTGAACTTTTCTGTGGCATACTAGTGCACCTTGTTTGTCAATCACTTACGTCAGTGAGTCTAGTGTCGGTTGAGCCTAATGAAGACGAAGACCGAAGACTCAAGTGGCCCTGCTGCATCAAGGAAGAAGAAATAGGTAAAAGTGATACCTTGATGTGCCTTAACCTTGACCAAAACCCAACCCTTTAACCTCTTTGATGACCTTGACCATATTAGGGAACCTTTAGTCATCATAGATTGGCCCTAGGTGTCCCAAATCATCACCTATATCTTGGCCTAAGTGAGAGGGTTGAAGAATAGCTGGGTCAGCAAACATCGGGCTGAACCCAGGCCTGACTGACCGATCACGACCGGTCGGATGGACTGGACCGACCGGTCACGACCAGTCGAACTGGGTCCCCATCTGGACAGCAGCTTGCTGTATACATTAGGCCATAGGGCCGACCGATCGTGACCGGTCGGCTGGGCTGTCCCGACCGGTCACGACCAGTCGGACATGCCCCCCCTCTTGACAGATTACACTCTGTCTTATGGCCGACCGGTCTTGACCCTAGACGACCGGTCGTGGACCCCTGGCCGACCGGTCACGACCGGTCGGCACTAGCCGTTTTTCTGCCCGTTTTATATCCGTTGCACACTTTTCTATATAAGGGCTTGGCTCATTTTAAGGGGTAGTGGAGAGGGTTTTGAGAGCCTATTGCCCACACCTTTTGTACATCTTTTGGGGCCTCAAAGAGGAGGAGTTTCAAGTCATATCCCTTGTGTTTAAACACAAGTGAGGGCACTCAAATGCAAACTAAGAGATGACTTGATTCCTCTCTCAATTCTAGAGGTAAGACACTATACCATATAGGCATATATCTTGTTTAAGACCTCTAGAAGACCCTCTAAGTGAATCTCCTAGTTAGAACAAGCTACATATCCCAAGTAGGAGATTCAACCATCCTCCTATCACCTTGGGCATCTCAAAGGCATCACATGCAAGGTGTTTGATCGAATGTAGCTGAGGCATTGGCGACGCAACGGCGACATGATCGAGGGAGCAAGGGAAACTGATTGAAGCACGGGAGAGCGGAGATCAAGCAACCGAACCGGCGCTAAACAAGGGGCTCATCCGACAAGTAAGGTTGTCCTTTTTGAGAGTCCATTTAGAGTTTGTTTGTCAAACTCGATCTAGGGACTTTACCCGTTCCTTGGCCCGTTAGCCGGGCCTAAACTAAGTCTCCAAGGGGGAGCCTCCGACACGGGAGCAAACGTGCGTCGGGTTGAGAGTTAGCCTATGTCTAAAACTCCGTTTAGGTTGAGAGTTAACCTTTGTCCAAAACTCCGGTTATGGTTGAGAGGTGAACCGGTAAAACCTCCGTGTAATGGTTGAGAGGTAAACTTCATTTAAAACCTTCGATAGTGAATGCCGGTGTGCTCAAAGGAGTTGAGTACTTGAACCGGGAGTGGAGTAGACCCAAAGTCGAACCACTATACATACTTATGTTTGTGATTGTATTGAGCACATTGATATGTTAGCATTGGATGTTTAATTGTTTAATTATGAATGCTTGATAGGAATGTATGCTAGGCACTAGATTGGCACATCCACACACAAGATGTACTTTCACTAGGTGTGTAGACTTGAGATCATTGATCCATTCTCATAAGTCTACATAGGTTGCATAGGTTAGGAGCTTGATTAGTTAGATCATTTATTTACCTATGCATGCTTAGACTAGGATTGTTTATTGTTTAACCATATGCTAGTCTTGTGATTGGACCCACTTAGGCTTGGAAGCCGAAGTGTTCTTACTTACTTAGTCTAATTTGTTGAATTGTGTAAGTAGGCGAAAAGAATTCCAAAAAGGTCCTAATCACCCCCCTCCTATAGGTTTAGCCATAATTTTAGTTGCTCTTTAAGCTTCCGCACATATGTAGGTGTCGTGTTAGACTACCGACGTACTTTCAATTGGTATCAGAGCAGGTTGCTCTTCAAGGACGTAACCGTCTAGAGTAAGATCTGGTACCGGAGCACTAGCGTCATGTCTACCCAATAAGGGGAATCTATGTTGCCTCATGTTGAATTATAAGTAAAATGATTATCGAGGACAACAATAACTAGGGTAGGAACTATTGTCATATCCCCTACCGATCATTGCTCTCCAACTTGGAATGAACCTAAGGGAGAAAAATCTAGGATAGATGAATTCCCTCCCAACAAGCATGTTGGGTCCTATTAATCATACCCAAGGGGGTTGTGATCTAGGTTAGGTGACCTTAGGAGACCATATTGAACTCAAATAAATATCTGAGGAGCACGCCTCATTTTGAGCAAATAAATGAACTTGAGGAATTCAGTCTCTTTGGTACTATAGGAAAATCTGAGGATTTCAGCCTCATTTGTGTGCTTATGGGCAAATCAGAGGATTCAAGCCTCATTAGCCCAATTCGATAGTTTAGCCCTGCTTTAATTTGTATATTTGCTTGCTTAAACTATCATCCGGCTTAGATTAGCTAATCATCTTGAGTTTTATGCTTCATTGTATGCTAATCTGTGCTGAGTATTGGTCTTGATATACCAATAGGGGAGGCTGGTTGATTGGGCTATAAGCCCTTGTGCTTTAATTGCAAATGTATATCCTTGACCAATTATGCATGATTAACTATGCTTAGATAGTTACATTTTCTTGTTAATCATATTCCTTAGCATGCTCCATGTTTTTATGTTCATACACCCTTTACTCTCCTTGTTAGCATGTGCTTATAGTTATAACTGCGACATACAATTTACTCTTACCTTAATCTTATTGATATATCATTAAGGGAGAGAGAATAGTTTGTCAATTGCTAATAAAAAGGGGGAGAAAGCTCAAATCCCACCAAAACTAGTTTGCTACGTTTTGTGATGCAGGGATTGACAGGTTATGGGGGAGCAAACTGAAGAGGAGCTGCTTAGTTTACCATGTCAAGAGTCCTGTATTTAATTCATTATCTATGTAATCTCTTGTCCATGTATTTTGTTTTGGTAGGTTAGGTTTTTGTAAGTAACTGACAAAGGGGGAGATTGTTAGTGCACTTTTCTGTGGCATACTAGTGCACCTTGTTTGTCAATCACTTACGTTAGTGAGTCTAGTGTCGGTTGAGCCTAATGAAGACGAAGACCGAAGACTTAAGTGGCCCTGCTGCATCAAGGAAGAAGAAACAGGTAAAAGTGATGCCTTGATGTGCCTTAACCTTGACTAAAACCCAACCCTTTAACCTCTTTGATGACCTTGACCATATTAGGGAACCTTTAGTCTGAAATTGCGGTTTTACCGCTTATAGAGATACTTGGAGATATGCCTAATGTCCTAGAGGGGGGTGAATAGGACTTTTTAAATTCCAATTACAATTAAAAACTGATTAAGTCAATCTTATCAACTAACATTGTCACAATAACATTCAAGGCATTTATATGAGCAATTTGTAAGCAAGGACTATCATAGGCATTTCATCAAACAGTTAGCATTCATGATTGACTAAACCATTCAACACATAGCAATCATTTAATCTCACAATGCACAATGATTTATAGTGGTTCGGTTTCCCTACTCCACTCCCGGTTCACGATCTCAACCTATGAGACCACCGGATTTCACTATAGTCTTGGTTTTAAATCAGGTTAACCATCAACCTTGACATCCTTTGATCTAGGACCGCGTTTACCATCCGCCGATGGCCCAATCCAGGGACTTGACGAGTTTGGATCTCAAACTCTCACCAATCCTAATCCAAGGATGGTCACGTACACTCCCACCGGAGTTTCCCAATCCAGGGAATAGAGATTCAATAAATGGATTCTCAAATACTAGACATACCTAGACAATTGAGCCCCGATTCGATGCCTTTGATGAGTAGCTTCAGCTCCACGTGCTTCAGCTTCTCTTTGTGCTCTCAAGATCAGCTACCGATGCAAATGATGAGGTTATGTTGATGCCGGGTAGTTGGGAGAGAGTTGGTCTAGTTCCTCTTGCCTATTCAATGCAATGGTAATGAGGGAACTACCAAACTTCAAACATTCAATGGCTATAAACGACCTCATAAATATATTCCGAAGGTAGGTCAGCCATGAATGAAGGTCTTGCGTTCATACTTCAAACCGAGCTTTGAATACTCATTGATAAGCCATTAATGGCTAAGTTTGAATGATGAACTCAAGGGGAACAAGAGCAAAGAGGGTAGGAGGATGTGAGTAAAAGCTCTCTCTCTCTTAGCTCTTGAAGGGTGTTGAATGCATGCCATAAAAGACCACAAGTCATGGCTATATAGAGCCCCAAATGATGCCCCCAACGGATCTAAAACGGTCACGACCGACCTGTCAGAGAAGGGTCTCAACCGGTCGGACGGACCGATCGTCATTCAAATCATAGGCCACATTTGAGACTGCCCGACCGGTCAAGACCGGTCGGATCCCCTTGCTGGAGTGAATGGAAAAAGAAGGCCGACCGGTCAAGACTGGTCGGATCCCCTTGCTGAAACAATTAGAGAAAACAGGCCACCGGTCAAGACCGGTCGGCTGTGCTTGCTGGACAGCCTGATGAATCCACGCCGACTGGTCAAGACCTGGTCGGCTGTCTATTTGAAAACCTTCCAGCAAGGTTTCTGTTAGCCTTGAAATGCCTGGCCGACCGGTCAAGACCGGTCGGCTGCCCCAGCTGAATTTCCACAGCAAGGCTCTATCCACTTTGCTATTCCTGGCCGACCGGTCTTGACCGGTCGGCTGCCCTGCTGCATTCTTCATAACAAGGTGCTGTTGAGTTGAGAAGCCTGGAGGCTGTCTAGATGAACTTGTCACAGCGGGTTTGCTGGACCAAGTCTTTCAAAGCAACGAAATAGCTGATCACTTCAATGATGAGGCATGAGGTGATTTGGTGCATAGGGTCCAATGTATGGACATATCTTCAATACGTTTCGCACCAGCCATGGACCACAAGTCTGATCAACTTGTGCAAGGGTCGAGAGGGAATGGGATTAGATATGTGAGTCATTACGCCATTCTTTGATGTTTTGGGTTTCCTATGGTTGATCTATATGCAACTTACCTGAGATCTTATTTCAGCATGAGCTTAAGCAATGGAAGAAGCATAATCTTAGTCTTGATCTTCAATTCTTCGACCGGGGCTCACACGACAAGACGCGACCAACCAACACGCCAATTGACAACAAAAGGTGTACTAACAATCTCCCACTTTGTCAATGCGTGACAAAACATCTAACCTAGACAAATCATGACTCCTTATCATGATTGACCCTTAACCAGAAAGAAACATACACCCATATACATATCTATACAGATATACAAAATAATCTTTACAAAAGGACATGTACAGACTCGATTTTCTTCAAAATCTCCCCCTCAATGCTTGCGTCTACAAAGTCCTGCAAAAAGATATAATCGGACCTTCTAGGTGGGATGATTCTCCCCCTTTTTGTTAGTAATTGACAAGGGTTAGCCAGCAAAAAGATATGCCTAATAAAGCTGCAAGGCTAGCGCCGAAAATATGTCAATCACATAAGACAGGGAAGAGATATAGAAATTTAAGCCCTGAGGAGATTCAAAGAACAAATCATGCCAGATATACAAGTAATCATGAAAGCATAGAGGGCTTATAGCCCAATCAACCAACCACCCCTCCAGATGTATATCTAGACAAACACGGAACACAAAGCATGAGCTAAAAAGGGCAAATGTGCCCAAACCATCCAACCTCCCACAGATATTCAATAAAAGATCAAAAGCTCATATAAAAAGATATAACTATAGCATCCATATATATACCAAAATGGGCAAGCAGCCCAAATGTAAATATGTATCAATCCGTGCAAAATATACAGACAACCCATAAAAGATAGTGCATGAAATCCAGACAATGTCGTTGGTCATACAAAAAGTACTTGTGACCAAGACATGAGACTAGTAATCTGTTCCATCTCTTAGATCAGGGGGTGAAACGTCCCCACGCGCCGCACGCTCCCATATCTCTATCCGTCTCTCCAACTGTGCCTGGTGAGTGACAAGGGCCTTCTGCTGTACAAGTCTGGTGGCCTGACCCTGCAAAATCTGGTCCCCAGTCTGCTTGAGCCTGTCAAGCCGCTGAAATATACTCTTCCTAAGCTGGCGAAGCTCAGCAATGTATGAAGGTGGATCCACGGAAGGGGATCGTCGTTGAGAAAAGGCTCTAGGAGGTGTGCTGAATCGACCTGGAGCTGCTCGCGGATCGAGGGATGGATCAGAGGAAGGAGCTGATGGTGAAGTGTGGGAAGGGCCAGTGGAGGCAGGTGGAGCCTCAGGCTGGGACGGCTCGGCCGAATCCTTCTGCTGCTCCTGCAGAAGACGACTCTGGATGACTTCTTTGGTAAGCTCCATAAGAGCAATGAGGGTACGGTTGATAATGACAGGCTTGTGAACTTTATCAGTACCGACAATGCCAATCTGATCAGCTAATGTGCATATGAGATGCCCAAAAGGTAGATTGGTTGAGTTTCCGTCGTCTCACAGAATGATCTGGTGAATGATGTTCATGATCCGAGTTCGAAGGCAGAGCGGATGACCCTTACCTACACGATAGAGCAACCGAAACATGGTTTCGGTGACATCCGCCTTGTTACTCATCAGCGGGCATACATTGCGGAAGAAAAGGTTGTGTAAAATGCGGAAATCCCATGTCATAGAGGATGCTCGAAGTGCACCTCCTACCCATTTGGGTGTCCCATCACCACATAGGAATTGAGCAATAATAAGGTTAGGTTTGGGACCCAAGGAGGAAAAATCGAAAGTAGGCTCCTGAACAATAGGAACGCCAACAAATTTCGATATGGATTTCAAAGTAAAAAGGCAATCCCGATCACCAACTTTGATGTTAAAAGAGGGGGGAGAGGCAGTGACATGGACACAAGATGCATAAAATTTCTGAACAATGTCAAACTGGACCGGGCCCCCTATGTGGAGTACGGGGCCCCAATTTATGGCATCCAAAATGGAACGAACATTATAGTTGGCCAAGTCAACCAATTTGACTGATTTTTCACAAACTACCTCCTTGTCCTTGAAATCA
Organism: Liriodendron chinense; assembly: GCA_003013855.2. NCBI lineage: Eukaryota > Viridiplantae > Streptophyta > Magnoliopsida > Magnoliales > Magnoliaceae > Liriodendron > Liriodendron chinense. The sequence continues at coordinate 2,079,698 of ML058463.1, read as the reverse complement.
TCCCAATGGGTGGAATGGTATGAAACATTTTTCCCTAAGGATTTAGATTGAACAGGGGGAACAGAAGATGAGGCAGCCCCTTTCCCTTTTGAAGCTGTTTTCTTGGTCTTTAAAGGGCGAGGAGGAGGAGGCTTAGGTTTTGCATTGGGACTATGATCCCGGATTTCTGTAGATAGCAATGAAAAGAGGCAAAGATCCTCAAATATACCTATAAAGATTAGAAAGAGAGGCTTAATCCTCAGATTTTTCCTGCAAAACATACACTTGTTAGATAAACTAGACACATCCAACACCAATGGACTTCTGGAGGTTCGCAAAGCGAACCGAGTCCAAAGGTTTCGTTAGGATGTCAGCTAGCTGATTCTCGGTAGGCACATGTTCGAGAGATATTATGTGATCTTCA